>CM061556.1:206024401-210824401 GCA_030864225.1 Capsicum baccatum var. pendulum
CATGAATGATATCTGTACTTGTATACTGCATGATATACTATATAAATACGAAAACATGAATTGAAAGGCCATAAGGTTCAAATTTATAACATAACTAATAAATCATAACATATGGATGGGATATGAAATACCCAAAACACTGAAATAACTGTTTGAACACACTAGTCTGAAAAGCCTCTAATTGACTGAATTGTCTGAATAAGGAGTTGATGGAACAAGTCCCCAACTAACTCCAACTAATAAATTAATTAGTGATATAATAAAGAAATAATTATATCCTCAAAGGATGAGGACTCACTGCTAACTGACTACTGATATCTGGAATCTACTGATGCTCTGGAGCTCGTGCTTCGGAACCTATGGTATAAAACACTATAGCGTAAATGTGTCAGTACTTTGAATGTGCTGGTATTCATATGAGGTAGGCTAAATACATAGTGTTCATATGCATGAACAATACTGGCTAACGGACTAATATGAACATGAGAATACATGCATGAACACATAGTAACTATATCTGAGATCGTGATAACATGAGTTTACTGATAACTAACATGACTGATAACTGAGTTCTGATGACTGATATAACTGATAACATGAGTGACTGTATCTGACAGTCCTAAATCTGATGAAACTAACTGAGTTCGTACTATTTTGAGTTGGCTGTATCTGACAGTCCTAAATTTTGTAACTGAAACTATGGGAAGTAGTTATCTAACTGACATGCCCCTAATACACCATTATGGCTGAGTTAGGGTTCAATCTGTAACCCTAATTGGAAGGGTGTCAATACCACGCCACTGGTAAGGACAATCTGTGCGTAACCCTCATATAACAGGTAACTCTAGTGAGAACAGTGGGAACCCTCATATAACAGGTTAAACCACCTCATCTACCCTTATATAGTAGGCTATGATGTCTCAACCTACGCTGGCTACGTAGTTCTAGATTGCAAGGATTGCTTCTAAGAATCACACCCTCATATAACAGGTGAGTTCCCATCCTTGGGTTCACTCGGTGCTAACTCCTATTCCCATCTAAATGGACACTGAACATGGATTACTGAACTGAATTAACTGATGGAATAGTACTGAGATTATTGAATTACTGATATTTCCTTAGTCACATGACTGACTGAGTTCTATAGATCATGGCTTGACTGAGGATATCGTGAAATATGTCACTGATTCTAGGCACACAATTATATTTTTTGGGTACAAGTACCCCCAGGACTCGATAGAAGGAAACTGATAAGGCATGACATTCTTGAATGCATGACCAATCATCAACAATCCATAATACAATAAATAGAGATATTTCATGGGCATTTGGTTATCATAGCTTGGTACATGAATAAGATAGCATGTATACATAGCATAATTTCATAAGGCTAACTCATGAGCAATCCAACAAACAAATTTTAGTACATAAGAATAACATGGAAGTCATTTTGGATCACAATTTAGCTATAGTGCATAATTTCTGTCTTCCTAGGCATTTTATCAAACACCTTGCATGCACCCATAGGGCATAGGCTTAATCATCAAATTGACGCATTATAAATAAATCAATTTATGGATTTCACTCACTTGCTAATGTAGTTTCATGTAAAACACACAAATATTTCAACTTGGGAATCATATAACAAGATAAACATGGTTACAATTAACCCATAACATAAATATCATGATTTATAATTTCAAATAGGGTTCTTGAGCTTTATGGATGAAAGAAATCCATAAATCAACACAACACATACCTTAGTTCTTGGTTTAGCGAAGATTGACGGAGAGACTTTCTTGAAATTGAATCCCCAATTGAAACCCTAGCTTGTTCTTGAGAGAAAATTGAGAGAAACTAGTTTATTTTAGGTTTCAAATAGTTGAATCTCATGTTAAAGGGTTTAAATAGGGGTGGGAAATTAACCCTTTTAACCCTGGATGCATATTTTGAATTGGTGAAAATTTCTCGAACTGGACCCTTGGCGCGACGTGGCGCTATCGTGCCGTGTCACTGGAATTTGACAATTGAGAAATAGAGGAATGACGAGATGCAGAGCCATCGTGTTGCCTCTTTCTTTGCGACCTGAAAGTTTGGCGCAACGCGCCACTATCGTGGACCCCTACTGGAATTTGACAAATGCCATTTTCTCTTGTGGTGCGGCGCGGCACTGACTAATATGGTGCTGTTTTACGATGGAGACTTAAAATAGTCATAACTTCTTACCCGGTTATCGAATTTAGGCAAATCTTATGTCGATGGAAAGCTTATTGAATTTACCATATAACAAAAAGTCAATATCTTAAAAATCCCCATGGAATAAACATCATTCAATTTAGAAGATAATACTAGACATTCTTAGGACTAAATTAGTTAGAAAACTTTGGGGTATTATAATATCTCCCCCTTGGGAACATTCGTCCTCAAATGAGACTGATTGAGATGAGAGAAAAGATAAGCTGAAATACATACTGACCATGAACAACTGAAGCATGACTGACATGTCTGAGACTTATACTGAGCATGCATATCTGATTCATGATTTCATGACTTAACTGACTCATGAACACATGACTGAGATTTTTGATAATTGAGTTTCTCACTAGGAGAATGCATGTCTGATGTATGAACACATGACTAATATAATACATGAATATATGACTGGATATGCAATGGTACTTAGTACCAAGTTTTAAAAATAGAATCCTAAACATGAGACTGATACCAAGTTGTAACTGAAATCTGGACATGAAAACTGAAAAGCTTAAGGAGAACTGTTACCTTAAGCTTGATCTGAGTTAACGGAGAAAAGGTGAGGATACTTGGTATGCATGTCTGTTTCTGCTTCCTAAGTAGCTCCCTTAATAGACTGATTTTGCCAAAGAACTTTGACTAGAGGGACTTCTTTGTTCCTCAGTCTACGAGTCTGATAGTCTAGAATTTTGACTGGAATCTCTTCATAAGAGAGGCTACTCTAAATGTCGATACCCTCAATAGGGACTACGACTGATGGATCACCTATGCACTTCTTGATCAAGGAGACATAAAAAATTGGATAAACTGAGGCTAGATCTGAAGAAAATTTGAGCTCATAAGCTACCTTGCCAAAGCGACTGAGAATTTTGAAGGGACCAACATATCGGGGATTGAGCTTTCCTTTATTGCCGAACCTCTTCACTCCTTTCATGGGAGAGATCTTTGGATAGACATAGTCACCAATCTCAAACTCGAGATCCTTTCTATGCACATCTATATAAGACTTTTGTCGGCTTTGAGCAGCCCAAAGTCTTTCTCTGATCAACTGGACTTTTTCTAAAGCATTAAATACTAAGTCAGGACCTATGGCTGAGGCCTCACTAACTTTGAACCAACCGACTGGAGATCTGCATCTCCTACCATAGAGAGCTTCAAATGGAGCCATCTTAATACTAGAATGATAGTTGTTGTTGTATGCAAACTAAATCAAAGGCAAGTGGTCATCCCAACTACCCTTGAAATCAATTGCACATGCTCGCAGCATATCTTCTAGAGTTTGAATGGTCCTTTCTGCTTGACCATCTGTCTGAGGATGGAAGGCTGTACTGAGATGAACTTGGGTACCAAGACCCTTTTGAAATGCTTTCCATAAATAAAAGGTGAACTGGGTACCTCTGTCTGAGATAATAGATAACAGAACACCGTGCAATCTAACCAACTCTCTAATGTAGAGTTTGGTGTAATCCTCGACTGAATAAGAGGTATGGACTAGAAGAAAATGAGCTGATTTGGTCATCTTATCTACAATGACCCAAACTAAATCATGTTGATGATGAGTTTGAGGCAAACTTGTCACAAAGTCCATGCTCACTTCTTCCCACTTCTAAGTAGGAATACTAAACTTCTGCATAGATCCACTAGGCTTCTGATGCTCTATCTTAACCTGCTGACATGTAGTGTACTTAGCCACAAACTCTGCAATATCTCTCTTCATACCACTCCACCAATAGATTTTCTGCAAGTCACAGTACATCTTTGTGTCCCCTGGATGAATAGAGTAGCGCACACTATGCGTTTCTACAAGAATTCGCTGCCTCAAGTCATCTACACCTGGAACACACAGGCGACACATATGTCATAATTTTTCAAGAGCTCTAACCACCTTCTCTGATGAAGATTGAGATCTTTCTGAGAAAAGACATACTGATGGCTCTCATGATCTGTGAACACATCTACATGAACACCGTATATATAATGTCTCCAAATTTTTAAGGCAAAAACTATGGCTGCTAACTCAAGATCATGAGTAGGATAATTCTTCTCATGGGGTTTAAGCTCTCTGGAGGCGTAGGCTATGAACTTGCCATACTGCATGAGGACACAACCTAAAACAGCTGTGGATGCATCACAATACACTACGAAACCACCTGAACCATCTGGAAGAGGCAAAACTAGAGATGAGGTGAGTCGAGTCTTCAACTTTTGAAAACTCTTCTCACAAAGATCAGACCACTGAAACTTGACTTTCTTCTGAGTCAATCTGTACATAGGGGATGCAATAGAAGAGAATCCCTTAATAAATCATCTGTAATAGCCAGCTAAACCTAAAAAACTCCTGATATCTGATGGAGAGATGGGTCTGGGCCAGTTTCTTACTGCTTTGGTGTTTTGAGGATCTACTCTAATGACATCACCGAAAATGATATGACCAAGAATTGATACTAACCTTAGCCAAAATTTGCATTTTCTGAATTTGGAAAACAACTGATGATCTCTAAGGGTCTGAAGTACAATTCTGAGATGGTCTTCATGATCACGCTCACTACGAAAATAGACCAGAATATCATCTATGAAGACTATGACAAACATATCCAAGTACTGCTTGAACACACGGTTCATCAAGTCCATAAAAGCTACTGGGGCATTGGTAAAACCAAAGGACATGACTAAGAATTTAAAATGACCGTACCGAGTATAAAAAGCTGTCTTCGAAATATCACATTCTTTGACTCTGAGCTGATGGTAGCCTGATCTGAGGTGTATCTTAGAGAAATAGTTGGCACCCTGAAGTTGGTCAAACAAATCATCAATTCTGGGGAGAGGATACTTGTTCTTGACCATGACTTTATTGAGCTGATGGTAATCAATGAACATTCTAAGATAATCGTCTTTCTTGCACTCGAATAAGACTGGTGCGCCCCACGGGGACACACTAGGCCTGATGAATCCCTTATCTAAGAGATCTTTCAACTGTTCTTTCAGTTCTTTGAGTTTTGCTGGTGCTATTTTGTATGGCAGGATAGATATAGGCTGAGTATCTGGAAGAAAAACAATGCCGAAGTCTATTTTCCTTTCGAGAGAAATCCCTAGAAGATCTTCGAGAAAGATATCTGAATATTCACATAATACTGTGACTAATTCAGGACTGGGAGTTTTGGAACTAGAGTCCTTAACTCGAAAAAGATGATAGACACATCCCTTAGATATCATTTTTCTTGCCCTAAGGTAGAAAACAAGTTGACCTCTGAAAGTGGATACACTACCCTTCCACTCTAGGATAGGTTTATTTGGAAATTGGAACTGGACTATTCTATTTCTGCAGTCGACTGTGTCATAGCAGGAATAAAGCCAATCTATGCCAATAATGATATCAAAATCAGTCATCTCTAATTCGACTAAGTCTTCTGAGGTGACTTTTTAAAATATCATAACCGGACAGTTCCTGTATACCCATCGGGCTATGATGGTTTTACCCACTGGGGTAGAGACTGAAAAGGGCTCTGCTAGAATTTTGGGACTGACTCCAAAATCAACCACTATATAAGGAGTAACAAAAGACAAGGAAGCTCCTAGATCTAGCAAAGCATAAACATGTAAGTGAAAGATCTGTAACGTACCAGTAACCACATCAAGAGAATTTTCCTAATCTTATCGAGACTGGAGAGCATAAAGTCGATTTGGGTGTTGCCCACTAGTAGCACTTAAAGTGGAACCTTGTTGATTTGGGTGACCAGACTGACCTGAGGAACGGTTCAGCTGACCCTAAGGACCTGGCCGAGGACAGTCTTTGACTACCCGCTCTGTAAATACCCTGATGGTGCTTGCCACAAGTCTAGCAAAGAGGATAGGTGTGGGCACTGCTAACACTGCCCTGAGACTTAGAGCCTGTTGCTCTATCTTTATTACCATCCCTGAACTTAGGAGATGGAGCACTAGCTGAAGAAAGAGTTGGAACTGATGACTTAGTATGAAATTGAGAACGGTTTTCTCCTTTCGATTTGGGCTGAGCAAAGTTGAAACTACCTATCCTTGTTTTTTTATTCTGTTTCTCCCTCATCTTAATCTTCTGCTCTTCTATCTGTTGAGCATGAGTTATAAGCCTGGCTATGTTTATATCACTATTCAATATTGTAGACCTATACTTGTTAACCACACTATCATTCACCCCAGAAACAAACTTACTCATCTTGACCCTGCTATCTGCAACCACATGAGGAGCATATCTGGCTAATTGAGTAAACTTAAGAGAATACTCTTTCACCATCATGTTGCCCTACCCGAGGTTGATGAATTCTAATACCTTAGCCTCTCTCAGCTCTTGGGGAACAATCTATCTAAGAATGCGGTAACAAACTCCTCCCACTCTATAGGCCCTGTATCATTTGGCCTTTCTAACTTCCACCCATGTGTATCATAGCCTTCTGTATATAAATGTGGCGTGCAACACACCCATGCACAAGACTCTACTAGATGCGACTTTCAGACTTTCTAGGACTCTATTAAACCTTAGGCACTGATACGAAGTTTGTAACACCCCGAATCTGGTACCCGAAATGTACACGGAGCTCATGATCCCAAAGGACCACAAGCTAACCCATGACTGATATCTGTACCTGTATACTGTATGATATACTATATAAATACGGAAACATGAATTGAAAGGCCATAAGGTTCAAATCTATAAAATAACTGATAAATCATAATATATGGATGGGATATGAAATACCCAAAACACTAAAATAACGGTTTGAACGCACTAGTCTGAAAAGCCTCTAATGACTGAACTGTCTGAATAAGGAGTTGATGGGATAGGTCCCCAACTAACTCCAACTAATAAATTAATTAATGAGATAATAAATAAATAATCATGTCCTCAAAGGATGAGGACTTACTGCTAACTGACTGCTGATATATGGAATCTACTGATGCTCTGGAGCTCATGCTTCGGAACCTATGGTATAAAACACCATAGCACAAATACGTCAGTAATTTGAATGTACTAGTATGCATGTGAGGTAGGCTAAATACATGGGGTTCATATGCATGAACAATACTGGCTAATTGACTAATATGAACGTGAGAATACATCCATGAACACATAGTAACTATATCTGAGATTGTGATAACATGAGTTTACTGATAATTAACATGACTGATAACTAAGTTCTGACAACTGATATAATTGATAACATGAGTGACTATATCTGACAGTCCTAAATCTGATGAAACTAGCTGAGTTTCATACTATTCTGAGTTGGCTATATCTGACAGTCCTAAATTTTGTAACTAAAACTGTGGGAAGTAGTTATCTAACTGACATGCCCCTAATACGTCATTATGGCTGAGTTGGGGTCCAATCTGTAACCCCAATTGGAAGGGTGTCAATACCGCGCCACTGGTAAGGACAATATGTGCGTAACCCTCATATAATAGGTAACTCTAGTGAGAATGGTGGGAACTCTCATATAACAGGTTAAGCCACCTCATCTACCCTTATATAGCAGGCTATGATGTCTCAACCTACGCTGGCTACGTAGTTCTGGAATGCAAGGATTGCTTCGAAGAATCATACCCTCATATAACAGGTGAGTTCCCATCCTTGGGTTCACTCGATGCTAACTCCTACTCCCATCTGAATGGACAGTGAACATGAATTACTGAACTGAATTAACTGAATTCCATTGACTGACGGAATAGTACTAAGATTACTGAATAACTAATATTTTCTTTGTCACATGACTGACTGAGTTCTATAGATCATGGATTGACTGAGGATATCGTGAAATATGTCACTGCCTCTAGGCACACAGCTATATTTTTAGGGTACAAGTACCCCCAGGACTCGATGAAAGGAAACTGAAAAGGCATGACATTCTTGAATGCACGACCAATAATCAACAATCCATAATACAATAATTAGAGATATTTCATGGGCATTTGGTTATCATAGCTTGGTACGTGAATAAGATAGCATGTATACATAGCATAATTTCACAAGGCTAACTCATGAGCAATCCAACAAACAAATTACACTACATAAGAATAACATGGAAGTCATTTTGGATCATAATTTAGCTATAGTTCATAATTTCTATCTTCTTAGGCATTTTATCAAACACCTTGCATGCACCCATAGGGAATAGGCTTAATCATCAAATTGACACATTATAAATAAATTAATTTATGGATTTCACTCACTTGCTAATGTAGTTTCATGAAAAATACACAAATATTCCAACTTGAGAATCATATAACAAGATAAACATGGTTATAATCAACTCACAACATAAATATCATGATATTCAATTTGAAATAGGGTTCTTGAGCTTTATGGATGAAAGGAATCCATAAATCAACACAAAACATACCTTAGTTCTTGGTTTAGAGAAGATTGACGGAGAGACTTTCTTGAAATTGAATCCCTAATTGAAACCCTAGCTTGTTCTTGAGAGAAAATTCAGAAAAACTAGTTTATTTTGGGTTCCAAATAGATGAATCTCGTGTTAAAAGGGCTTAAATAGGAGTGGAAAATTGACCCTTTTAACCCTGAACACGTCTTTTAAATTGGTGAAAATTTCCCGAACTGGACCCTTGGTGTGACGCGGTGCTATCGCGTCGTGTCACTGGAATTTGACAATTGGGAAATAGGGAAATGGCGTGACGTGGAGCCATCGCATTGCCACTTTGTTTGCGTCTTAGAAGTATGCCCTTATACTTACAAATATTTCTTTTTTAAGTGTCTAAAGTGTCTTAGGTTCAATACACATCAATATCCTCAACTTAGAATGTTTGGATGTCCTCAGACAAATAAAACATTAAACTCAACAAGACACTTAACTTAGAGCAAAATCAAGGTCATTATGGTAGTCATTTTTACAAAATCAATTTTCCATATATGCAACCCACATAAGTAGATTCCACACCACCCATTCTTATCACAAACCACCAAAGTAGTGTATATGTAAGACAAGTGCTTCTAATAGAATGAGATCAGGACATGACACTATATTGTGAATAGTCAACCCAACCTATTGACCAATACACTACCCAAAACAAGCAATTAATAGACTACATCACTTATGCCCTTACATCAAAGAAGTACCCGATCACTCAGTATATGTAATGAAATCTAGTACTGGGACTGAATTATATTATTCACTCTCACAAAAAAGTCAGGTTGTGTGCATTTGATACCATAGGATTATCCTTATTTTCTATGTTTAAGCTTTTAAAAAGTTGAGTTAGGATCACTATAGGTCTTTCTTAGGCTTGTAATGTAGGCTTGGGGAAGGATATGGTACATTTGGGGACAATGACTTAATCCTCCTAGGCACTACAATACATTTGGCTCCACTTTCCTACTTTTCCTTATTTTTATTCCTACATTTTACTTCTTTTTGACCTCGGGTGCAGTTTTATTTTCACATATTTTCTTTTTTTCTTTTTTTTTCTCCTTTCTCACTCGAATCCTTTTTCTTTTTACTATAAATTCTTTATACCTAGTTTCTACGCACCCCTACATAATAGCCACCCTTAACTTAAGTGATTTGGCTGATTTGAGGTAGATAATGTTCAAGGAGAGATCAGGGCCAAATAAGGTTCATTGTAAAGACTTGGGAAGGTGAATTAAGTAGTTCAAAGAAAAGGTCTCTTTAGGCTTAAAATTTAGGTTCAAGGGATAGATGATTATTTGGTAGGTTATGTAGGCTATAATAGACTTTTTCAAAAATGACCTATGATAATTTCCTAACCTCCTATCCTAAATCTTTTAGCTAGACCAACCGAATAAGTTCTAGATCATACACACACACCGAATGGTTAGAAACCTTAATCATTCATGGCTTAGGGCTTTCATTTAAGTTATTACCTTATTCAGTTTATGCAAGGTCTAGTAGGTTATCTGATTAACAATTCTAATGTCATGTCTAGATCCTAAAATTAGTTATAATATTGTACATGCAACAACTTCATCACAAAATAAAGGAGGGGTATCATTTTAAACACATTGATAAATAGGTTAGCATGTTTTTTAAAACTTGACTGCCCCCAATTTTCTTAAATTACTCTAAGTTACACAACATAAAGGAAAAGAATATCAATAAAAAAATAATAAATCACTTAAACATATCAGTTATAACTATGATAGCACAGCCGAGGAAAAAGAAATACGATAATAAAAACCCTCGATAATGGTACACCCTACCACAACTTGGAAATCATGCAATGTCCTTATTGTACGAAATCATAGAAATGTAAGACTAGGGTAAAGGACATACATGTGGTGATCTAGGCGCCTGTGGATGTCTGATCTAATGGGGACGCATGTGGGTCCCTAACTTGTTCCTCTACTTTGGTGGCCTCGATTGTGACCGGGGTACTTAAAGATAAGTTGACATCGATGTTGTTGGTGCACTCAAAGTATCAGGGGCTACCTCTGTACCCCTACCAATTGTCACACACACCTCCGTGGTAGGTGGTAATATATCTCCCTCCGTAATAGCTTCTTTGGGGGTCTGTCCAACTTTTTTTTCCTTTCTTTTCCTCTTGTTCTTCTTCTTAACAAATCTTTTGTCTTTTCTCAACCCTATCTTCCCTCATCTTCTTTCGAGGCTCCAAGTCACCATCCTTATTTAATGTCTATATCATTAATATTCGAGGCAAGAGTATAAAAGTTTTGAACTAGGACATATATATCCATTATCAGATCTACCTATGAAGGCATAGGCGGTGGTGGAGGAGGTGTGGCTTCCACTCTCTAAGTAAATACTCTGATCGCTTTTTTTAACTAGGTCAAGATTGTTTGAATATTCAATAAAGCAGGTGCCTAGACTATGTCCATCCTAGCCGTTATTCAAATCTCTAATCTATATGCTCATGTCTAGATAGTCCGTACTGTACCTCATATCGTCATTCACATAAGGCTTAATCCTAACTGCAAGCTTTTTTATTCGGGTATCATGTGATAGTAGGCTTCGTATAATCTCCTTCAATTATAAAGTTGGGATCAATATGTACCCAGTGGAAACCAAAGGTCGACTATGGATGGATAAAGATGTTCCGAGGATGAATAGACACCAATATCAGAAGCCGATATGTCATTATCTAGGGCACCCTCAACAATATCTGTAATCTCCTAGCCCCTTGCAGAGGTAGCCTATTGCACGTATCTTTTATAAATGCTATCTCTAAAACCTTTATAGATTGAATATGCTGGTCTACTACAGTAATAATCGGGTCACAAGACAGAAGAAAGGTAATATGGTGCTGAACTGAAGCATCTTATCTCGAGTCTCATTTATGATGATCCACAAGATATTTAACTCCACTCTTAAAACCATTGCTACTACCAGACAGGAATTAGTTGAACCCAATGTGTTGTCATTGGCTGTTTCTGTAATTTGATGATTGATAATCGATCACCATACCTTTACGCTGAATTTCAAGCTATTTTTAGAAATAGTGACCTCGTTGACCCATGAGGCATTCTCTTCAGCTTCAGCAATGTGTCCTGCCACCTATATTGCATGCTCTTGACATCATTGTGCAATTATTCACCCTTTTTAGATCATTCATCCAAAAATCATATTAAAGGGTCTCATTGATCGGTATAAATGCTTTTCCAAACCTGGAGATGGCCTGAATGGAGATATCAACCTCTATGTCTCTGACCAGAATAGTCTCCAGTCTTGGCTACTTTCTTATATCTTCTTCCATCCCTAAAGGAGTCATATTTTTCATATTGCCACACCAACTTTAGCACATAACTTCGCAGGGGTATAGTCATCTACCCTATCTCATATCTCTCAAACCCTTGCACTAACTCCAAACCTTCTGGAATGACTCAGTCAGTACCTAGGGCTCCTTCTGAATACATCTCTTCTTATTACCTTGGTTATTAATAAAACACCATTAGTATAATAGTCCCATGAGTTTGGGACTACCCACTTTCTTAAATCAACTCCTCTTGGAGCTGGTACAGTAATATTGTAAGGTTTGGGGTTGGACTCATCCATCTTCTCTGAGGAACTCGATCATTCTTCTACTTCACCCCAACTTGAGTGCCTTTTCTTCTCTCTTTAGACCGAGAAAGGTTGATGGGGTGGCTGTCTAGTCCAGGACCATGAATATGTGGCGTTTACCTAATACTTCTCCTTTGAGTGCTTTCTCATGGTCCGAGGTGAGTGCTGCTTATTAATAAACTTAAAAAAAATGTTTACCTCAGTCCCACTTGAGGAGTTAGGATCATTCTCCGAGACTGGGGATATATCCTTGGGTTCCATTTCTTGGAAATGGTCTTTGCCAACTTTGATCGAGCTTTTGGTTCCATTGTACCTTTATTGGAAGGATTTAGAATCAATTGTGGAAAAACCTTATCAAGTCTAAAAAGTAGCTCAGACGACCCTTTCTACAATCGTGCAATGAAGGTACGGTTGTACCTTTCTATTGTAGGAATGGGTCCTGAGACTCTGTTAATATTTTCCCATCATATGACCCTTCCTATGATCGTACAATAAAGGTATAATCATACCTTCCTATCATAGAAAAGGTTCCTGGGACTTAGAAAATTCATCACATTAAACGAGCACATACCACGATCATATGTTGATCTCACGACCGCGGAGTGTGTTCTTCTGATGAACTCTTGAGACTTAACACATGACCTCCCACAATGATCCAACCTAGTATCGTAGGTCAAAACCACAATCATAGGTTATATCATGGAATTTCTCTATACTCAGCTTTATGTGTAAACTTCATTTAAATCCAAATTGACCCTATTTCGACCCATATTGACAACTATGCTACCAATATTGGGTACTCAAGAGTTTTCCATGACAAAAATCTACTTAGAAAAACTTATCTCTTTATAAAAGATGATTAAAGTGGAGCCTTGAATAAAATACTTACAATTTATTGATGAGAATAATGAGAACACAAAAGATTTGGTTTTGAATCATAAGTAACATGTGGTTGTATCCTTGGGATTAATTAGGGTTTAGATTTTAGGCTCAAAATTTAATGTAAATTCGAAGGGGGGAAATGGGTGAGGTGTGAGAGGTTTTATTATTCATTTAAACCCTAGGTGGGTTGGGTTGGGTCGCATGTTATTAAATAGATGAGCTCACTCAGATGACTCAATACTACCATTGTGGTTATATACCACAATAATATATTTCTTTCGTAACAAATAGACTAATAGAAAACTTACATGGGAACGTATGAAGCTTAAGGGCGATCGTGATATCTAACCATGATCATTCCTCAAAGTCATAGGTTTCTGCCTGCTGATAGGTTGTAGGAGTGTGATCTGATGCTTGGTATTACAATCGTAATCTCTAGGTAAGATCATAATATCCAATCGTGGGATGACTCCCAAATATATATCCCTCAGAACTTTGCTCAAAGGTGATCAAACAACTGAACCCACGATCATGGGTGCTTTCCACGATCGTACAATCCTTGCATGGGTTTAGTTTGTAAGACAATTCAACATCTACTTCCTCCTGTATGATCCCTGCACATTAAGAAACATTACACTTTAAAATATAAAGTATAAAACATGGGTTGCCTCCCATGAAGAACTTAATTTAATATCGCGGTATGACGCAGCTGAGTTGACTACTCAAACTTCACCAACAAGCATATGTGTTGCCTCCAATGAAGTGCGTAATTTAACTTCGCGACATGACCCAACTCTCTTGACTACTAAGACTTCATCAAGGTTCAATCATTCACATGACCTTATTTCCTTAGTGGTACCTATATAGTGCTTGACACGCTGGCCATTTACCTTGAATGGGTCAATTCTATGTCTTTGAAGCTCAACTGAACCATGCATACATACTCTTGCCACAATGAATTTTCCAGAATATTTGGATTTTAGCTTGCCAAGAAGTAACCGAAGTCTTAAATTATAAATCCAGATTAAATCACCAGGTTGGAATTTTATTCACTCAATCTTTCAATCATGGTACTTTACTTTTCCTTGTATAATCCTGAACTTTCTTAGGCTTAGAGATGGAGCTCATCCATTTACTCTAATCTCAATTTTGCATCACTTCATTCAATATTAATCCTCTTCAATGCCCATAATTCCTTATGTTCAAGTTCGAAAGACAAGTGGCATTCTTTGGCATACACATGCTGATATGGAGATATGCCTATAGGAGTTTTGTACATTTTACGATAGGCCCACAATGCATCATCTAAACTTCTAGCACAGTATGTCTGATTGGTATTTAACTCTTTGTCAAAATGGACTTTATTTCCCAATTTGAGCCCTCAACCTACCCACTTATCTGCGGGTGGTAAGGTGTTGCCATCTTATATTTTACACCATATTTATCAAGTAGGGTTTTAAAGAGGTGGCTACAGAAGTGTGAACTGACATCACTAATAATATCTTAGGGCATACCAAATCTTGAAAAAAAGTTCTTCAAAAAAACGGTGGCGCTCTCACCTTTATTGTTTGGAAGTGCAATTACTTCCACCCACTTGAAAATATATTTCACAGCCACTAAGATGTACTTCATTTCATGTGAGCGGACAAATAGGCCCTTGAATTTTATAACCCATATATTAAACAACTCAAGCTCAAGGATAGTCATCATTAGAAGTTTATGTTTGTGCTAAATGTTCCATTGCCTTTGACATTGGTAACAAGCCCTAGCATAATCTTGAGTGTATTTGTAAATTTTAAGACAATAGTAACCATATTGTAAGATCTTATGCGCAACCCTCGCACCTCCATGTTGACCCCTATCTGGAGAAGAGTAGCATGCTTCTATGATACTCAACATCTCCACCTCATAAATACATCTCTAGATTACTCTATCTGCATAAACCCAAAATAAGAATGAATCATCTCAAAAGAACTTTATCACCTTATGCATGAACCGCTTTCTCTACTGAAATGACATATCTTCTAGAACCAAATCACTTACCAAATAATTTGCAACATCTGTAAACCAAGGAATAAGTCTTGTGATGCTGCCAAGACCTGTTCATCTGAAAAAGTATCATCAATTTTAAGCTCATCTTCTAGTTTTAGCATTGTCTCCTCCTCAAGGTGTGACAAATGATCGACAACCTCATTTTTAGTTTCTTTTTGATCCTTGCCCTCAAAGTCAAATTCCTGCAATAGAAGTACCCATCTAATCAACCTCAGCTTTGCATCTTTCTTTGTCATAAGACATCTAAGAGCTGCATGGCCAGTTTGCAAATTGAATTTGGTGCCAATAAAGTAAGAACAAACTTTATCGAACACGAACACAACAATAAACAACTCTTGCTCAGTCATAGTGCAATTTTTTTGAGCAGGATTAAGTGCTTTGCGAGCATAGTATATTGGGTGTAGTATCTTCTCTCGCCGTTGTCCTAGGACTGCTCTCAGTGCCACACCTCTAGCATCACATATCACCTTAAATGACAAGGTTCAATTCAGAGACATAATAATGGGGGATGAAATAAAATTCTCTTTTAGGCATTGAAATTCTTTTAGACATGCCTCATCAAATACAAACTTTACATTCTTCTCCTATAATTTGCTTAACTAATTAGTAATATTAGGGAAGTACTTGTTGAATCGTCTATAAAAACATGCATGGCCCAAAAAACTATGAATGTCATTCATTGAAATTGGTGGAGGCAACTTCTAAATCACCTTAAACTTTGCCTTATCAACTTAAATCCCTTTCTTAGAAATTTCATGATGAAGCAGTATTCTCTCTTTAACCATGAAATAACACTTCTACCAGTTTAGTACTAAGTTATATTCCTCATATGTCCTCAGAACGTTTGAAAGATGTTCCAAGTAATTATTAAATGAGTCACCTACAATTGACAAATCATCTATAAATACCTCGGTAGAATCTTCCACCATGTCAGAAAAATAGACATCATAAACATTGAAAAGTGGCGGGAGAATTGCATAGACCAAAAAACATTATTTTAAAGGTAAACATCCCATATGGACAGGTGAAAGTGGTTTTCTCTTGGTATTCAATGGCAATTGAAATTTTATTATACCTTGAATATCCATTTGAAAAATAATACCATTCTTTACCAGTGTGACGGTCTAACATCTGATCCATAAATGACATAGAAAAGTGATACTTCTTGGTCCATGAGTTTAACATCCTATAATCCATGCAAACACACTATATACTAACTGGCCTCATAGGAATTAGTTCATTTTTCTCACTGGGATCACGGTGATTCTTCCTTTCTTTAGCACATACTGAACTTGGCTCACTCATTTACGATCAATGATAGGATAAACCACTCCCACATCCAATCACTTAATGATCTTTTTCTTTACAACCTCTTATATTGGCAGTTTAATCTAAGATGATGCTCAATGCTAGGTATTTAATCTTGATCAAGCTAGATTTTATGAGTGCAAATTCTAGGTAGAATTTCGATAATGTCAGCAATGAACTATCCAACGACCCTTTTGAACCTCTGCAACACAGATACTAAGGCCTCAACCTGCCATTTTAATAAATTAGCTACAATGGTAACCATCAAAGTATTGTTGGCTCCCAAAAAACACAAATGAGAAGGAAGTGTCTTGAGCTCCAAATAGGAGGCTCCTCTATAGATGGTTTAGTTGGTAGGGTTAGTTTGTTCTTCATATCAAGATCTAACTTCTTCGTTGCATAAGTGTATGGACCCTTACCAATGAGTGCACTTACCATCTTGTTATACTCATTAATAATGTCACCATCATAATTTATTTTAACTACTATAAGTGCCTCAACACTGAGTCTCTCCTTAATAGGAACTACCAGCTCATTAGAATCGATGGTGTCAATCACCAAAATAACACATATGTCCTTTGGTTATTTTATGGATTGGCATACATTCAATGTAACTTACTCATCATTCAACTAAAACTTTATCTTTCTTATTTCCATATTAACCAATGCCTTACGAGTAGCGAGAAAAGGCCTTCACGATATGATCGGGACCTCGAAGACAATCTCACAATTAAGAATCATGAAGTCAGTTAGAAATATGAAAGATGCTACTTTCACCAACATATAGCACAAGATACCCTCTGGATTTTTCACTGTGCAGGCTACCATTAAAAGTCTCATAGAGGTTGGTTAAGGCCACCCCAACCCCAACTATTTATAGAAGACTAGCGACATCGGGTTAATACTAGGACCAAAGTCACATAAGGCTTGTGCATAATTAGAAGACCCAATAGTGCAAGAAATAGTGAAAGCTCTAGGATCCTCCTTCTTTTCAACTAGAGAGCGAGAGGCAACTGCGTTACAATGGTGCACATTATCCACAGGCTCAAAACTCACTGTCCTCTTCTTTGTCTCCAAATCTTTTATAAACTTTACATAGCCCGACATTTGTTCTAGAACCTCCACAAGAGGGGTATTACAAAAAACTCCTTCAATATTGAAATAAACTTTTTATATTTGCCTTCTTTGACTTTCTTCTTCAAAACTTTGGGGAAAAATAAGAGGTCGTGGGATGGACTTCAATGCTGGTGTGACCTCCCTACCTTTTCCTTTGTCGGCCTTAGCCTTTTTTTTAGCAAATAGAGACTTTTGAGATACCTCTTCATTTACCATCACATTCTTTGCTTCCATTTCATCCACATCATCAATGACTATGGGATCGTTCCTCTTGTCATCAACCATAGGCATAGGAGGATCAATAGTATCAGTACCACTTTGAGTAGTAATAGCTAAATAATGACTCTCATTCATAGTATTTTGAATAGTGTTGCTTGGAAGTGTGCCAGTTGATGCTAATTTAATGTGGCAAATATCTGTCTAAATTTTTGCTCAAGCTATTTAATGGAAGTTGTATGAGACTCCACCTTTTGGCTCAAACCTGAAATATCTATCTTAATTTCCTTAAGACAGCTCTCTTGGCTCTCTAACCCCTCAATAAGTTTAGAAAGTAAATCCTTTATCTTTGAATTTATAGATCCTGCATCACAATTCCCCGATGGAACATAAAGACCACTTTTATATTTGTAATCATCTCTCGCTTCCAATCATTGTCTCTATCCCTACTCCTATATTTGTACCCAAACCAGTTATAGTTATCTCCATAAAAGTCTGACTTGATTTCTTTGCTTAGAGTTTTAATTGTCTTGATTAGATCACTAGCCCTTGGCTTAAAAATATGCCACCTTTCTGTCAAGATATTTGTCCTTCTCCTCAAAATCCAAATCTTCATACCTAGAAGCCTTACCTCATACAACCACTGCATTGACTGTCTCCATTCTAGCTATTGCAAATTACTTAGTGAGCAAACCAATATCAGTCCTCAGTTGTGCAACCTCTTAAGCCACTGTATCATCCAGTGCCCACTACTCATTGGAGGCTCTGATTACTCAAGTATCGAATGGCATGTCTGCCTGTTGAATATACCACTCTTAGTTGGTTTTCACAATGCAATTCAAGATCTCAGACACCTATTTCCATCATAGACTCTTGGGTTCCCTACTTGTAATAGTGTCAGTTACAACCTTAATGTTAACATTCAAGGCTCGATAAAAAATCTTTAACAAGTTTCTTCTAGTAATCCTGTAATTTGGCATATTCTGTAGCTTCTTTTTGAACCTCAAACATATCTTATATATTGCCTCTAAATGCAACTATCAGAAGTTAAATATTTCATCTTTGAATTACACCATTCTGGAGGGGGGAAAAATCAGTCAAAGAACTGATCCTCAACTCGTTTAAAGTAGTGATAGATATATGTGGCAACTCTCCTAACCACAGAGTAGCTTCTTCCGTCAGAGAAAATAGAAATAATCCTAGTCGAATTACCTTTTGACTCACTTCAGGTAGATTATATGAAGTTTAGATCCCCACAAAATATGATATGCATGTTTGTATTATCAATAGGCAGGCCAACCAAAACACCCTTTAAATTCAATAGTTGGATCATACCACTTATGATATCGAACTTAGTACATTGAGGAAATTCCAGTGGAATGATGAGAACTATTTCAATTAGTTCTACATATCCCAAATCGTTCTCTAGATCATAAAAAATGGGTCAATATTATTGGATGGGTTGTTTTCCCCTATTTTATCTCACTCTGTCCCTCGCATTAAGTGCATATAGATAATCCACTGTGCATATAGATAATCTACTTTCTCTTGTCTACCACTTTCTTTCCTTGTTTCTCATTGGGCAATAACTTACCTAACACTCTCTTTGTTATTAACCAAATAATGATCTATTCTGCAATTTCCTGAACATCATGTTGGAGTGGTCGATTTACACCTACTAGGTCATCATGAACCTGCTCAAGTAGAGGTTTTTGATCACAAACTTTCTCTTTCTTCATTCACTAACGTTGTCTTAGGGTTCTCTCAAGTTTAAGATCAAATGGAATCAGGAATTGGACTAACTCCAAGTATGGGGCATATACACTGATGTGTGCCTTAAAAATAGTAGAAAAGTAGAATTAGAAAATAAAACCCACATCCTGACGAACCCAACTGATCAATTCTGTAATTGTACTCCTCGACAATGACGTCAAAAATTAATGTCGCTAAATTAGACCTCTCAAAAAATATAAATCGATCACTGAATCAAATATAAAATCCAACTAGGTTGGAATCAAACCCACAGAGAATAGGATAAAATTTGATCACATATTTGTCTAAGTTAATTGGTGATTAAGTAAAAGACGGGGGATTTTTCTAAAGCAAAAGACTATCAGAACAATTATTATTTTGAATTTGTAATCAATATAAGATGAGCACTAGGATTGTGATCCCCCATGATTTCATAACTCCACAGGTTGTTTGTGCTAGCAAATTATCCCGATGTGTTGCATGCAAAATCTAAAAATCTAGGTTTATCTAAACATATTCTGACCAGGATTAGATAAGTTTCACTCATCTCCTCCAAAACTCAAAGTGTCGCACTATCAGTCTTTTTTCTTGATCTCAAATTAACTATTTTGTTATGTCTCTTGTTATTAGATGAAGATTGATCGCTTTAAATTTCTGTTGTGATTTCCTTTTCCTAATCCATACCTATCTCCCAATTAAGTTTAGAATACATGTGAGTTCCTAATGTACACACATCCATTAGATGGACAATTATAATGAAGGAAATATCAATATATGCAAGCACACCAATCTAGATTTGTCTTGCACTAAACTTGTTTTGTTAATTCATCATGGCTTTCACAACCCTAGTTGTGATGTTTAGCTATTTATAATTGCACGAACACAAGAATAATTCATTGATGAAGGCATTTCCATGAACTTACAATCAGAAATAAACTCCAAAATCTCAACTTTAATAAAAACCCTAGGAATGATGTTTGTAAAATTCCAAGAATATGCCTTAAAACTTCATAAAATAATATTCTTAACTCAAAATAGTGCGTAATACATAAAAATAACCCTACAAAAGTATTTATGAATTAAAAAATCCTATCCTAACAAAATAGGAAACAATGTTGGCTACCTTGAATGAGAAGAAGGTATAATCATGGTTAGAACCCACGATTGTACTTTGACTTTCATGGTTCGTTCTTGGACTTGTCAACTTTCAGGACTTCGAAAGTACAATGCTCAGTACGAATCCATGATGTACGATCATGAAATGCTGTCATGTGATCATCTTTAGCTTAAACTTCTGTAGCCTTCATATCTTGGCTTTCATCCTATGATCTCGTGGTATGATCGTCCCATCAAAGTACGATCATGGATTCATGGTACAATCATGGGAAGCTTTCATCCGATCAAATCCTAGGAACACTCTTTGATTCAAGGAACAATTACCTTGGTACGACCTTGGTCAAATCCCATGGTCATCATTCCTTTCGTATGATGCCTCCTTTTTGTCCATTTTTTGGCAAATTTTCTTTTGTATGTCCCTAAGGCCTGCAAACACCAGAAAATACATCAAACACACAAAACATGCCCTTATACTTATAAATATTTCTTGTTTTAACCATCTTAAGTGCCGTAAGTTCACGACACATTAGACTGTTGAATCTTGCTTACTTTTACTATTGTCAATCTACTTTTGAAAGTTTGGTTTATTTTATTATTCTTGCTGCAAACTAGTAAGTTCTCTTAACGATAAATTCAATTCTTGAGTGCTAGCTATATGTAACATTAAATCCTGCATTAGTTGATTAAGAAGGCTAAATTCCTTAGCGCTTTTAATATGAACTTGCATTTAGGATTTTGGCTTATGTGATTTTGTTCATTCTTTGTTTATTTTTATAAACAATCTCCTCGTTTACTAATCATATTTTTATATGCACAACATGGTCTCACCAATTATTATATTAGACATATGAAATAGAATGCCTGCTTCGTGTTCTCAGTATGTGGATCTAAAATGACCTTTGTTCACTTCATAACTCCTTTGGCGTGATCCCTCCTTGGATCCTTGAGATTCATAGGATCTGAATAGCACCAAGGGTTGGTTATGGGGTGCCAAAGGTACATTTTGGATTCTGGGATTGATTTTGGTACTTTTGTCTTATGTCTAATAGGTTGGACCAGAAAACTGGTGTTTTAGGGGACTTGAAGAGTTTGCCAAGGGATTTATCTAAGGACTCCCCCACTTAGCCCTTTTCTATTCTTTTTATCTTTCATTTTTGAGTCTATAATAATATGTTGTACAAACTCTGTTGATACCCAATTTTGACCTACCAATATTACCTTGAGGCTGCTATTTTAGCAAAAATTATTAATTCTAAATAATAGTATTTTTTACACATTTTCTTGCATCAAACAAATTTTTGACGTGTCACATTCATGATTTAAAATGACTAAATTATTTTATTAATTTTTTATGTCATTTTTACAATTTATTAATTCATGTATAACATTTTATATAATTTTATTAATATTTATTAAATTATTTTTTTCACGTAACTGTGCATTCTCACATTTTTGCAAGTACATTGTCTAGTTTTTCATTATTTAGTACTATCTATTTATTATTTATTCTTATTTATTATTATTTATTATGTATTATTATTACTATTATATATTTAAATAACAGCCTAAATTGAAATCTTTGCCAAAATTTATGTATCTTTTCACCTAATTTCTTACAATTTTAGCCTATTGTTTTAGTTCATTACAATCATAGCCAATTTGGGATTCAATTTTTGAATTTTAATCAAATCCTAGTTAGGTCTCAATCTTAAGATCTCATTCGTCGATCAAAACTAATCTGACGGCTGAGATCAAAGAAGCCTTTCTTTCCATTTATATCAAAACACAAAAACCTAACCCTAAACTCATTCTTTTCTCTCTTCCGCACCTTTCCCTTTCTCTCTCTACCTTCCTCTTCTCTCTTCATCCTTAAAAAAAACCATCAAAGACTACATGGTTGCCAGCGATGGCGTCGTTTCTGTCTCATCGTCGACGAGCCCTTCTCCTTGCTTTTCTTCTCTCTCTTCTCTTTCTCAACCGATTTCCGCCCCTCTCGCGCCACCAGCCGTGCCATCATCCTCCTTCGTCCTCCAGCCACCGCGACCACAGCACCACCACCGCTGTACCTCTCCTCTGTCGGTGCCGCCCTCCGGTGCCTTTCTCTCTCTTCTTCCTGATACAAAGCAACAGTAACAACGACCACAAGCCGCCTCCATCCTCCTCTCTGTCTCCTCCCACTATATAAATAACTCTTCTTTTCAAATTAACGGACAACTCTTAAGTTCCATAATTACAATTACAATTACTACTATCTTAAACAAAATATCTGCTATTTTAATACGAGGCAATTAGATACTTGGGTTCTTTGGTTTTCCTTCAAGGCTTACCGGAAGTATCCTGCTATTATTCTTACAAGTGCTTGACTCTATTTATTTCTTTTACTTGCTGCTCACTGACCATGTGTGTGTTTGTCCCGTGCTTTCATTGCTTTCTATCCTATTATTATTACTACTTGCAGTCTCACTGGTGAGTTTCCCATCGACACATTTATATACCTCTCGTAATGATGTCGCAATATTAGAGAGCATTTCTATAAGAGCAGTCTAATAGCCGCTTATTGTATGCTTGCTGTGCCATGCTTTATTGTCTCGATGTGACAAGCTATGTGTATATTTGTCTTGTGGTTGCATGGTTTCTTTTGTGTTGAATTCAACAGGTATTATTAATGTGGGGTTCCGAAGATTCACCGGGATGATGAAATTGACTATGTTATTCTTCATAACTAGTTTTTCTTTTCTTCTTGTTTTTGTATTATTTGGTTTGTAATATTTGTAAAGATATTATTATTATTGTATTAATAAAATTTGGGGGACTGCTTTGGAGAGCGGGGACTTACGTGCTCTATGAATGGCGTAGATAAGCACAACTTAAGTTTTACGTGTGTTACATGCTACGTGGTGTGTTAGATGCTACGTGGGTCATTTAGACATACAAAAGTAGGATTCATTAATGCATGAATCATTTAGACGCTTTCAAATATTGCTTAAATTTCTTTTAAAATTGACGAATTAAAATAAAATCCAAGCATGCTAACACCTTCTTAACATGTCCACATTGATTTAAAACATGATAAGACGTTAGGCTACTACATTGATTTCTCGCATGTTAAGCACAACTTATGTAATATGTCTTTGCATGTTTAGGCGTGTTAACATCATTTAGACATATAAAAATAAATTAGAGCATGTTAATATTGAATTTCAGCATGTTTAAATTAATTTTCCTGCATGTTCAATTAGATTTTAGCATGTTCAAATTGCATTTTAGGTGTAGACAACTAATGCTCAGCATGTTAAATTACTATTTCTCTAATTTCATCATGTTGAACTATTAGACATTAGGTAATCTTGGCATGTTTTCAGCATATCAACATGAGAATACTACGCCTTAACATTATTTTCAGTATGTTTAATGACAATTTCCGCATGTTTAATAATGTTTTCTGCATGACAAATAAACGAATTCAGCTCAGCATGTTTAGAACTATGTTTTCACATAAGATAATTAATGTCCTGCATGCTAAAAATCGTATCCTCACATAAATCAGTTAATTTCCAGCATGTCTCCACCATTAGAGTACAAGTTCAGCATGTTTAACTGAATTTCCCGCTTATTAACATAAATTTCTACACAATTTTCAGCATGTTAACATAATTTTCCTGCACTACTCTTAGCATGTTAAATGCTAGATTTTAGGCATTCTCAACATGCCAAATACTCGACTAGGTACATCATTGCATCCTTAGCATGTTAATGCATTTTTTATATTTTGGTTAATTTCTTATATTCTCATGAGTTCATAACACTTATCTTACGAGAACAATTTCTTAACACATTTACTACACTTTGGACACCCTCTTTTAACAATTTGACGATGCATTGTTACACACATGAATCACATTTGTCTTTTTAACACTAAATCTTGTTGAACACTTAGATATCATGTTCATAGGTTTAAACATATAAAAATGAATAATTACTTATCTTCGCATGTTAATCACATTAATTAACGTTAATTAATCAAGAGGCTAACTTGGGATTCTTATGTGTTACTTGCTGTCCAAAGTGTTACACGCTTCGAGTCTTAGGCAACATAACTTTATTTTTGTCTAGAACACAAATTCAAAATAGTAAAGTCCAATGCCTCTTGGACGTAGGTGGGACGATAAGTATTACTAAGAGACGTTAGTTTTATCCTTGTTATAGAACACCCTTAGACTTGACATCCAACCTAGGTGGGGTGGGACGGGTAGACATTTGGAAGTGATGATCCCAATATATATTGACGGTAAGACTAAATGACATTGTTACTTGTCTAAGAGTTCGGTCAGTGGGTCGGATGATGAATAAACAAGTTGGGGTTCTGATCCGAATGAGACCAAAACATTTCTTTATTTGATTTGGACGAGTTCTTTTTTTTTAGTCTTTCTATTTACTACACATGTTCATTTATTTGGGATAGTTAGATTATTACATAAGCAATCCCCTTTATTATAAATTTATGTCATTTCTTTCTCCTAGCTTATCTTATTATATGTTTTTATCACTTAGATAATTAATAATTAGAAATAATAAAATAATGTTTTGTTCATTAATTATTTTATCACTCAGTCCAACATTAAATTAATAATAAAATAAGAGACCTTATTTGATCACATAGAATCCCCACGTAAAGTATGAATTCGGCTAGGAACCACCTTGGTGGACCTCAAAAGGTGCCTAACACCTTCCTTTGGAGGTAATTTGAACCCTTACCCGAACTCTGGTGAACTAAGATAAAACAATAAAATAGGTTCGTAGTAGCCTAGATCGGTGCCCTAACGCACCTTAATTCATTAGGTGGCGACTCTTTACATTCACCCTCAAACAAATCCCAAAAAGAGTGGTCACGTCGAATCCCGCTTTCCGAGAGGAAAATGGGGCGCGACAAACTCTATAACTATATATAATAAAAGATTATGAGGACTGCTTATGGGGGTGGGAGGAGCCTGTGACTTGAATATATTATCACTTAGATGCCATGCCTATAGGATTATTTAACAATTTTAACATGTTAATTAAGTTTTTATCACTTAGACAGTACATTCTAGGACTATTAATTGACCTTTACCACCTAGAGATCATGTTTTAGGATTTTTAATTAACTTTCGCCGTATTAAATTAATTTTGAACATATCGATTTAATTTATAGCATGTTTAACAATTTTTTTGGCATGTTATAACCAATTTTCAACATCTATTTTATTTTTTAGCATATTTATTTATTTTTCAGCATATTAAATTAATTTTCAACATACAGTATCTAACTTAATTTTTCAACTCTTAAACTATTTTTTCAGTGCTCATAAATTAATTTTTCAGCATTTAAATCAACATTTTCAGCTGTAAATTATTTTTCAGCACATCTAAATTACATTTGTAGCTTTTAGATAATCTTTTTGCATAGTTAAATAATTTTCTGCACAGTTGGTTAATTTTTCGGCACAATTAAACAATCTTCTGCATAGTTAATTAATTTTATGCACCCTTTTGTTAATTTTCTGCATATTTAAATAAATTTTTGCACACTTTGAATAATTTTTGTACACACTTTAATATTTTTTGCACACTTTAATTCTCAACACATTTTAAATAATTTTCTGCAAACGTAAATTAATTTTCAGCATATTTAATTTATTTCTAAAGCTTTAATTGAACTTCTGGCATTGATTAATTCTTTTCCTATATATCCTATTTATAGGACTTATTTAGTCGATTTTCAACATATTAATCAACTGTGTGTCATCTAGATATCATGCCCATTGGTTAAGTTATATAAAAAATGAATAATTGTTTTCAAGCATGTTAATCGCTTAATCAACTTTAATGAATCAAGAGCCTTTCATGAAATCGTGATGTGCCATTTGTCAAGTCTTTTTTATTTTATTTGTTGCTAATCCCGTGTCTAATTAGGCACTCTAAGATTTTCTTTATGTTTAGACCCTTATTCAAAATAGATCGTCCAATGCCTAATGAACATTAAGTTGGGATGAGTAGGCATCTTAGGGAACTTAATTTTATCATTTTCTTTAGGGGTAACTTACATAAATCCCTGAATCTTTAAGTGATATTACATAAAATCCCGACTATTTTGTTAATCACATTTTGTCCCGATTTTTGAAATGGTGATACATATAAAAAATTGATACATTTGAAACTGACAAAGATATTTATTTAAGGAAATAATAGAATCTCTTTTATTCATTGTATTCTTTTATTTAAGGAAAGATATCTAATTTTTCTCTTTTTTCTTTAGATTTAATTTGTGTGTTTTAATTATGCTTCTCTTTTTTCGTCTTTAATTATGAAAGATATGTTTTTTTTTGTCTTTTTACTCTTTTTCCGTCTTTAATTTCGTCTTTAACTTTAGTATGATTTTTTTAGATTTAATTTTAATTATGTTTCAATTATGCTTTTAGCTTCTTTTTTTAATATTATTACTTTTGTTTCCTACCCTGACCACACCATTATCTTTCATTAATAACATATGAATCACCCAATAATTCAAATAAATAATTGTATCTACCATATGAATCACCATAATAGCATATATATCACCCATTAATATCATATGAATCACCTAATAATTAAAATAAATAATTATATCTACCATATGAATCACCATAATACCATATATATGAATTACCCAATAATTGAAATAAATAATTGTATCTATCATATGAATCACCATAATACCATATATATCACCCATTAATATCATATAGATCACCTAATAATTGAAATAAATAATTGTATCTACCATATGAATCACCATAATACAATATGTATCACCCATTAATATCATATGTATCACCCGTTAAAATCATACAAAATTGTATCTATCATATGAATCACCATATATTTATCATTCATATGAATCACCATTAAAAGAATGAACATGTATGAATAATAAATAAATTTATATATTTATCAATAGATTTTTTTTTAAAAAAGGAAGAGATTTTAGGAGAGGAAGAAAAAAGTTGCATGTGTTAATGGAGGAGAAAAAAATCAAGAAGCAAGACGATTTAAGCATTAACGAAAGAGAAAAAATCAGGAAGGAAGATAATTTAATTGTTGATAATTAGGGAGATATTTTAGGGAAGAAAATCTTTGGAAAAAAAATAGCTTGAATGAGTTAATGATGGAGTAAAACTAGGATGTGAGGTTTTGTACATATGTATCAAGAGTAAAGTTGAAAATTAAAATTTTATGTAAATTTTAAAAAAGTAAGGGATATTAGGTAATATAGTCTCTTAAGTATGGGATTTGTGTAATTTATCCTTTCTTTAGTGCGCTTCTAGGCTTAATAACAACTTAATAACCAAACTAGATGGGTAGATAGTCAGAAATGATGGCAGTTTCTGAGCAGAATCCGATAAAGCAACATACGATATTGTCATCCATTAATAAGTCGGGCGCTGATCCGAATAGATATAAAATAAATCCCTTGTTTAAATTGTCTAAATCAGTTTTTTTTAATTTTTCTTTTGTAACGGCCTAAAAATTTGATGAAATATGTGAAATTTATGATTTTGTATGATTTGACTGTTTTACCCCTGCCTGTAGTTGCATTATGGTATTTATGGGGTGTGGGAGTGATTGACATAGTTTTTGATGTATTTTGGTATCATTTATGCGATGTTGTAGTTTTTGATGGCCTCAAGAGTCTTATTTTGAACTTATGTGGATATCTTTTAATTCGTGCGACGGATGGCCGAACAGACTGTGCCAACAGCTTCAAAATATCAATTTTAGGCTGGGTAGACCTTTGGTTTGGGTCCCAGTGCACCCGAGCTGATTTCAACCTATTGATCAGAAAGTTGAAAATTGGAAATATGGGTGTGGGACCCACATTTGGTCGAAACGACCTCGGATGGAAAGTCTGACTTCGCCAGTAAATACGAAATGTTGATTTTAGAGTGTTAGCATTTTTGGTATGATTTTACGGCTTTTAAATCTCATTTCGATCTTCGATTTGGAAAATTATAATTTCGGGTTTCAAGGGTCAATTTTGTGAAAACGATGTTATTTTGAAAATCTGATATCGCCATCGCATTCAGAACGCCGAATTTAGTATGGTTGCATAGTTCGTTTGGTTATATCTGACTCCGAACGAATTTCAGGCACCCTATCGAAGTCCGAATTGGACTAAAAAAATAGTTTTTTTGCAAAAGCTATGTAGAAAAATCTGCTCTATTTATACAAGTTTTTGGGCCTATTTTGTTATTTTTCATCTTACCTCTTAAGAGTTAAACCTTAAAATTGTGTGGGAGTTTAAAAGTAAAGTTTGTGGGAGATTGGGAAGCTAGATTAACACTTTTTTCTTGATTTTATTAAGGATTTAAGGTAAGAATTCATCATTTTCTCAGTAATTTCTTGATAAATTTCTCAAACCTCCAAAATCTTAGGCTTGATTTTAAACTCCAATTTCACTTGAATAATGTTTTAATCTTATAATTACTATTTTTCATCAATTTAACCTTCAAAACAACTTCGTTTCTTGATTTTAACTCGAATTTCAGAGAATTTACCCGGTAAAGCTCAAAAATAATTTTTCTTCGCTTTGAACCTCGTTTTTGACTCGATTTAACTTGAGTTTTTTACAGTAGGTTCCTAAAAATATGGGGAACATGTTTTTGAAGTAAAGTTCCAATTTTGTCCTTCTTTTTTAAAAACCTGTTCCGGTGGTTCGTTTTGACCTTGAACCAAAAGTAGTTAATATGGATGTCGTTGGTTTTGTTTTGATGCGTATATTCCATATTTGACGTTTTTAGTAGAGTTTGGGATTATTCATGAAAAGTAAGGTTACGGGTTCAAGCATAGCGGATCGGTTTCGGCTTTCAAGGTAGGTTATGACTTAAATCTTTCAAACTAGTTTGGGTAGTAAATGATGATAAAAAATACATGTTAAGGGTAATAAATAATCATGAAAAATAGCTATCTATGTTTTGTTCCCGTGTTGAGGCCTATATGTGATATAATTGTCGAAATTGAGATATTATGTATATGTGTGACCGCGTGAGGTCCTATGTGATATTAATAGCCTTGAGTACATGTGAATAATTATATTGTGTTTTTAATATGCTTAATATGGTACCATTGGTGTATTGTGCTCATATTCACACTTTATTGACATATGAGACATGTGAAAATTCATGGATGAAATGAAAATAATGAGTGGATATTGGCTCATGTGGTTGTGGAAATGTATCATTGTAGTTAGTTGTGGAAATATATCATATGGTTGGTTGTGAAAATATATGATGTGGTTGGTTGTGGAAATACTCATTGTAATTGGTTATGAGCATTACATCTTCATATCATACTCATTCATAAATTATTGGTACCACCGTGGAAACATCTGAAAAACATTGGCAACTCCTGATAACACCTTTATGAGGGATGTGCCAGAAAAAAGATATGATATATGTGGATTGTATACGGGTTGATGAACCTCCCACGAGTCCTGCGTTGGGAGGCTTGCCTCCGTAGGTGTATACAGGGATTGTGCGATGATCTCGGAGGTTGTGTGACGACCTCGTGCATCATCATAATCATCATATATATTGCACTTACTTTATTGTGTTGTATTACCATATTAACTTGTCATTTATGTAATTGTGTTATCTTCTTTTACTTGTATTTGATGATCTTGTATATGCATGTTCCCTCTTGTTCTACTTATGTATGATATAATGTATACTTGTGCTCTATCTTATTGTAATGTTGCAATATATGTGATATATTAGAACTGTTAGTGCAAGCAGTGTGGGCTACCGTTGTGGGATATTTTTTTATTGCAGGTGACGTGCCTTTTGTAACACCCCGTAAATTTTTTTCGTACACTTATCGCGATTATATGGAGTCCTAAAGGCTTGCGTATGGGTTAAATTAAGTTTATGGTGTTCGGAAGTATCCCGTCAATAGTTGTATGTGTAGGTATTGGAATAAGCTTTCCAACGATATAAAGTTTGCCCAAAACAGAGGAGTATTTCATATAAGCGAGCACATTAGAAATTTCAAAACGGTGGCCGGGAGCCTGTGAACAGTAAATCTGCAGGAAAATTACTGCAGCTAGGCAATTATTTTTTTGGATCAACTTTAGACGATCATAACTCCTTGTACAAAAAGAACTGTGTGATCTGCTATATATCGACGAAAAGCTCCGAGAGTCTTATTTCCGATAAAATTGGTTTCATCCAAATCCAATGTCTGAGTAAGGAGCTATACCCATTTTACTACAGCCTATCAAAAAAAAAAAAGAATTGTGGGACAGATTTTTGGATCAACTTTAAATGACCATAACTCCTTGTACAGGAAGAACTGGGTGGTATACTTTATATGAAAATGAAAGCCCTTTGAATTATCTTTCCAATGCAATTGGTTTCACCCAAATCCGATACCGGAGCAAAGAGTTATGATCGATTTACTTCAGCCTGTCAAAACTGTCCACTGGGGATAGATTCGGATTTATTTAAATTTTTAGGGCAAAATGGTCATTTTCTATTACCTCTTGGACGAAAATGGGTCTTTATAAACCTACACTTAGCCTCATATATATCATATATCATCCAATTATTAATAGAAGGTGAAACCCTAGCCTAATTTCAACTTCAAATATTTTGTGATTCAACCGTAGAAAATTCGAATTGGTTCCGTAGTTGTGTTCACCATCTCGAAAGCTTCGAGAAGCACCCCATGGTTATGTAAGGAGGATTCTAAATGCAAGGGTTCATTGTTAAGGTATGAATATTGTTTATTCTTGATTCTTATCCATGAATAAGTATTGATAAAGGATTATGAGTATTGTCTTGATGTTGGAAGATAACCAGAAACATAGTTATGAATTGTTTTGTATAAATTGTTAGTAGTAAATTATGGAAGTTGTTGTATTGGATTATGGAGGATGAATTATGGTGATATATCATTATATTAGTGGTTATGTATGCCTAGTGATCATGTTGGTATTGGATGGTGATTAAGAAGGGAAATAAAGGCTAAGAGTGATGTTGAGGGATATTTCATGAAAATGCATGATATGTGAATGTAATAAGAGTATAAGAGGATGTATGTAGCACTCTTATTGATGAGTTAAAGGATTACTTCCTAGACATTATTTGGTGAAGTTAATACCTAAATGGTAAGGTTTGGTTGCTAATACTACTTTGCCACAAATGACTTATTGTAGATAAGTGTTCGAAGAGTACGGGAAGTCAAGTTGGACTTGTATTGAAATGGTTATATCAAGTTATGTAAGACATACTCTATCTAATCTTTGGCATGAATAATGACCCATGACACTCTCAAGTAAGCTTCCAACATTGTCCTACGACACATGACACATAATAACATCATATGATCTTCGACACTACCAATTGAACTTGTTTTCACTTTTAAGATGTCCGGCTAGTCAAAAAAATGTCCATATACTATTGTTGACTCCGAAATGGTTTAATGAGGTATCCATGATTCTCTACTTCATTTTCATGATATTGATTACCTATTTACATGTTTTTCCTATTGAGGTATCATGGTTTCAAGTTCCATAAGGTGTGACCACAAAGTAACCAATCTCAAAGATTAATTGAATTAAGAAATGGAATGTCTGTATTTTAAATTGATGATATGATGTATTGTATTAGTACCACTGATCAGTTGACCATTGTATTATAAGGTTTATGTATATATGCTATTCCAGGGGTGGTCCCTGATGTATTGTATTAGTACCACTGATCAGTTGGCCATTGTATGACATACGTTATGTATTGATAAGGATTACGGGAAGTAATGATATGAAAGTAATGTGCAGGTATCCCATCAGCTCTTTTAAGTGTGGTCTACTCATACTGTTTATTCACTGGTATCTGGGTTCTGTTGATCTTTTGTATCTCATCTTGATACTCACTGCCTTACATACTCAGTACATATTTTCGTACTGACGTCCCTCGCGGGGGACCCGTATTCATGCCTGCAGGAACAGGTACTTCAGGTCGTACACCTCCGCAGTAAGAGCCAGGACATTCTGTTGTTAGTGGTGAGATCCAGTTGTTTCGGGGCATCCCAAGTCGTTTCTATATGTATTTTTGGTATTTGTATAAAAGTCTTTTGTGGGCGGGAGTTTGTCCCGACCCTAACTCAGTTGTGTATCTATGTAGAGACTTTTGTAGACATATTGTACAGCCATAGGAGTGTTTGGTTGATAGACGTGATGGCTCTGACGGCCAATTACTGTTTATATATATATTTATGCGTGTCTGCTGGGCTGATACAGGTACTGTTTTCTTCTATTTACAACGAAGTGCTGCCCAAATTTCTAATTTTCATAAGTAATGTAAATGTGAAAGTATAGGTTATGAACGGGTTCTCCCGGGCCTCCTCGGCTACGGGTGTCAGTCTGCTCCAATGGGATTTGGGGTATGACACCTTTAATGTATATTTTGTATACTTTATTTACTACTTTGCTTGGTCGGCCTATGATACCTACTGAGTACAAGTGGACCATACTCATGTCTACTGCACCTTTTCGGTGCAGGTCCTAGCTCGAGTGCGCCTTAACTTGCTTGACTCAGGCGATTGTTGGAGCTTCAAAGGTAGAGGTTGGACATTTATGCGTTCGAAGTTTATCTCTATCTTTCTATAGTAGTTATGTCTTTATTAGTATTCAGAGACAAATATTATTCCTTTATGGGTATTTTTCTGATGTATTACACTATTAGCACCTGGTTTTGGGCATAATCAGTATTTTGGATAGTCTTTTTCACATTATTATGATTACTTATATGGTTCGACTTTTTTCTATAAGTCTTACCTTGGGATATTCCTATATTTTCCTCTTTTTGTATCAGTTTGGGTGATAGGATTACTTGTCAAGGTACGCCATGATAAGTGCCATTATGACCCTCATTTTTTGGTTGTGACAAATTGGTATCAGAGCCACTAGGTTTCATCGGTCACAATTGTGTAAGACCAAGATATTTAATAGAGTCTCGCAGATCAGTACATAGACGTCTGTATCTATCTTCGAGAGGCTATAGGACGTCTTTAGGAAACTTCCCTCATTAAATTTTTTATCATGTGAAGTTCTTTCATACCTTATATTCTAGGTTGTGTTTCACTCATTCTACGAGTGGTGTGGCTTATACTACTATCAGTTGAGAGAAGATGTGAGAGATTAATGGAGATTGTTTGTTGGTTGTAGGCCTGTTAATTCTCCCGAGTTGTCACGAGATTAGTTTGTTGATGCCTTTTCGGAGACATTCGTACCTTAAAGTTTGAGGGATCGAATGTAGGACGAGTCTGATCTTTTGGAACAAGGTTCTATAATAGTTGTTGAGTATGAGGCATGCTTTCATGCCCTGTCCAGATATTTCTATGATAGCATTTCTATCGAGTCTGAGAAGATTCAGAAGTTTGTGAATGGTTTAGATGTCTCCATTCAGTTGGCTACATCTCAGATGGTTGTGTTTGGGGTTTCATTTTAGAGTATTATGGATCATGCTAAGATGACAGAGGGTATTCTTAGTGCATCTCAGGGAGGCGCCAAGAAGGCATGGCATTTTGGTAAGTTCAAAAGTCATACCTCTCGAGGTAGAGATTTTAGAGGTTCTCATAGATACCATGGTAGGCCAGTGTAGGCGGCATTACAGAGTTTAGATAGTGGATTTTCTAGTTCAACAGTTTAGGATGGCGATTCAAGCCCAGTTGTACCTTCTTCAGTTACGGCTGGTCATAGAGATTGCTATATGAGTGACGAGATTAACCATGTTGCCAGGGACTGTTCTCGTTGGGTGATTCAGGCTACTCTTATTTCAGCTGTGAGAGGTAGGGGTTCTACCAGAGGTACGAGAGGTAAAGAAGGTGGAGCCTGTGGTGGTAGTTGTGGGACCGCCCAGGTAGTTGGTGGTCATATTCAGTGTTATGCTATACCAGCCAGACCAGAGGCATAGGCTTCTGATGTTGTGATTATAGGTATCGTTCCCATTTGTTTTAGACCTGCATCTGTATTATTTGATCCTGGATCGACTTTCTCCTATGTGTATGTGTATTTTACTTCTAGTTTGATTATGTTAGTGAGCCTCTTCCCATACCTATTCGTGTATCTACCCCGATAGGTGATTCTTTAGTGGTGGATCGAGTGCACTGATCTTGTGTTATGACTTTTCCTGGGCTTGATACTTTGATATACTATCTTGTGTTAGACATGGTTGACTTCAATGTTATTTTAGGTATGGATTGGTTGGCTCTTTATTAAGTTGTCTTAGATTGTTTTGATAAGATTGTGACTTTAGCTTCACTGGGTGTTCCAAGGATAGCTTGGAAGAGTGTACTTCATTTGGGTCCTAAGAGGATTACATCTTATGTTCAGGCTTGTAAATTGGTTGAGAGGGGATATTTATCTTACTTGGCTCATATTCGTGACACCAATGTTGTTTCGCCTCCTTTCTTGGATTATGTCCGTGTTGTTCGTGAGTTTATGGATATATTCCCTACGAACTTGCCTAGTATGTCTCTGGATTGATATATTGATTTGCTATTGATATTGAGCGGGCACCAAGCCCATTTCTATTCCTCCCTATAGGATGGAAACAGCAAAATTAAAGGAACTGAAGGATCAGTTACAGGAGTTGTTGGATAAGGGATTTATCCGACCTAGTGTTTCATCTTGGGGTCTGCCTCTCTTGTTTGTGAAGAAAACAGATGGGTCTATGCAGATGTGTATTGATTATCGACAGTAGAATAAGGTGATGACTAAGAATAAGTATTCTCTTCCTCGCATTAATAATTTATTTGATCAGCTTCAGGATGCTGTGGTGTTTTCAAAGATTGATTTAAGGTCCGGTTTTTACCAGTTGAGGATTGGAGCTTCGGATATTCCAAAAATAGCTTTTTCAGACTCAATATGGTCATTATGAGTTCTTGGTCATGTCCTTTGGGTTGACCAATGCCCCTGTTACATTCATGGAGTTGATTAATCGAGTGTTTTAACTGTATCTTGACTCTTCTGTTATTATATTTGTAGATGATATCTTGGTTTATTCCAAGAGTGAGATTGAGCATGCGAAGCATTTGCAAATTGTGCTTCAGAGATTGCAGGATAAGAAGTTGTATGCTAAGTTCTCTAAGTGCGAGTTTTGGTTGAAGGCTGTTTCTTTCTTAGGTCATGTAGTGACTAAAGAAGGTATTATGGTTGATCCAACCAAGGTTACAGCGGTTTGTGATTAGGCTAGACCTACTTCGCCCACTGGATTCAAAGTTTTGTTGGCTTGGCCGGGTATTATTGGTGTTTTTTTTAGGATTTTTAATCCATTGCAGCTCCATTAACCAAGTTGGCCCAAAAAAAGATTTCTTTTCAGTGGTCCGTGCTTATGAGGCGGGCTTTCAAAATCTCAAGGATTTGTTGACTTTAGCCCCTATATTAGCTTTGTCCAAGGAGGGCATAGCCTTTACCATCTTTTGTGATGCTTCAGGTGTTGGGTTAGGTGATGTGTTGATGTAGGAGGGTAAGGTAATTGCGTATGCATCTCATCAGTTGAAGCCTTATGAGAGGAATTATCCTACCCATGATTTGGAGTTATGCGCAGTTGTGTTTGCCTTAAAGTTGTAGAGGCACTACTTGTATGAAGTTCATTGTGAGATCTTCTCAGATCATCGTAGCCTTTAGTACTTCTTCACCCAGCAAGATCTTAATATGAGGTAGCGTCATTGGCTTGAGTTGCTTAAGGATTATGACTTGACTATTCTCTATTATCTGGGCAAGGCTAATGTAGTTGCAGATGCCTTGAGCCGAAGGTCGACTAGCATGGGTAGATTGGTGTATCTTTTGACCGAGGAGAGGCCTTTAGCCTTAGAGGTTCAGTATTTAGCTAACCATATAGTTAGGCTTGATATTTCAACACTTGGGTGTGTTTTGGCTTTTGTGGAGGCTAGATCTTCTTGGATGGAATAAATTCGAGCTCACCAGTTTGACGATGTTGGATTAAGGTTGATTCAAGATAAAGTGTTGAGTGGGAAGGCTAAGGAAGCCTCGCTTGATTCATATGGAGTTTTGAGGATTAGAGGCCGAGTTTGTGTGTCGAGAATGGGTGATTGGATTAGGTTTATCTTAGAGGAGGCCCACTATTCCAGATATTCTATCCATCCAGGTGTGACTAAGATGTATCTTGATTTGAGACAACATTGTTGTTGGGGTGGTATGAGACAAGATGTGGCAGATTTTGTGGCTCATTGCCTATGTTTTCAGCAGGTGAAAGTCGAGAATATGAGGCCTGGTGGGTCCCTTCAAAGGTTACCCATTCCCTAGTGGAAGTGGAATGGATCACTATGGACTTTGTGACTGATTTTCCTCGTACATCTCATTGTTCTGATAGTGTTTGGGTCATCGTGGATCGATTGACCAAGTCAGCTCATTTTATTTTGGTTCAGGTCTCATTTAGTGCTGAGAGGTTAGCCCTTATCTTCATTCGTGAGATTGTGCGTCTGCATGGTGCGCGATGTCCATTATTTCAGATCGAGGTTTTGCGTTCACATCTCACTTTTGGAAAACTTTTTAGGATGAGTTGGGTACTCGGGTTGATCTAAGCATAGCATTTCACCCCAAACTGATGGCCAGTCAGAGCGGACTATTCAGGTTTTGGAGGATGCTCCGCGCATGCGTGATAGATTTTGGTGGCCAGTGGGAGCAGCTTTTGGCTTTAGCAGAGTTTGCATATAATAATAGCTATCATTCCAGTATTAATATGGCTCCTTTTGAGATGTTGGATGGTAGGCGTTGTCACTCCCAATGGGTTGGTTTGATTTTTCAGAGGTGAGATCTCGAGATACGGACTTGCTTCGTGAGTCTTTGGATAGAGTTTGGGTCATTCAGGATAGACTTAGATCGGCTCAGAGTAGAAAGAAGTTCTATGTTGATCGTAGACTTTGTGCCTTGAGATTTGGCGTTGGTGATCGTGTTTCTCTTCGAGTTTCATCTATGAAGGGTGTGATGAAGTTTGGGAAGAGGGGCAAGCTTAGCCCCATGTTTATTGATCCATTTGAGATTATTCAGACTATTGGTGATGTGGCTTATGAGTTGGCTTTACCCTCTAATCTATAAATTGTTCATCCAGTTTTTCATGTTTCTATGCTTCGTCGCTATATTGCTGATGAGTCTCATGTCATTTGTTGGGAGTTGGTTCAGTTAGATGAGCGGTTGTATTTTGTTGAGGAATGTTAAGGGTTTGCACTTTAGAGTGATTCCTGTGGTTAAGGTCCAGTGGCGACATCGACCTCTAAATGAAGTTACTTGGGAGGTCGAGTCTAATATGCGTAGTTTTTATCCTTAGATCTTCATTGATTCAGGTATTTCTTTGCCTTAGTTCGAAGACGAACTATATTTCTAGTGGTGGATGATGTAACGACCTAAATATTTGATGTGAAATTTGTGATTTTGTATGATTTGATTGTTTTACCTTTTCCCGTAGTTGCATTATAGTATTTCTGTGGTGTGGGAGTGATTGACATAATTTCGATGCATTTTGGTATTATTTATGCGATATTGTAGTTTTTGATGAATCTGAGAGCCTTATTTTGGACTTATGTGGATATCTTTTGATTCATACGACAGATGGACGAACGAACTGCGCCAGCAGCTCCAAAATATTGATTTTAGACTAGGTAGAACTTTGGTTAGGTTCCCATGCACCCGAGCTCATTTCGACCTATTGATCGGAAAGTTAAAAATTAGAAATATGGGTATGGGGCCTACATTTGATCGAAACGACCTCAAATGGAAAATCCGACTTCGCCAGTAAATCCGAAATGTCGATTTTAGGGTGTTAGCATGTTTGGTATGATTTTACGGCTTTTAAATCGCATTTCGACCCACGATTTGGAAAATTGTGATTTCAAATTTCGGGGGTCAATTTTGTGAAAATGATATTTTTAAAAAAATTTGATATCGTCATCGCGACCGAAACATCAAATTTAGTGTAGTTTCACAGTTCGTTTGCATATATCAAACTCCGAACGAATTTCGGGCACCCCGTTGAAGTCCGAATTGAACTAAAAAAGCTTTTTTGCAAAGGCTGTGCAGAAAAATCTGCTCTATTTATACCGGTTTTTGGCTCATTTTTCATCTTGCCTCTTGAGAGTTAAACCCTAAAATAGTGTGGGGGCTTAAAATTAAAGTTTGTGGGAGCTTGAGAAGCTAGATTAACACCTATTTCTTGATTTTATTACGGATTTAAGGTAAGAATTCATAGTTTCTAAGTAATTTCTTGATAAATTTCCCAAAACCTCAAAAATTTTAGGCTTGATTTTAAACTCCAATTTCATTTGAATAATATTTTTTTCTTATAATTACTAGTTTTTCAACAATTTAATCTTCAAAAAAACTTCGATTCTTGATTTTAACCCGAATTTCAAAGAATTTATCCGGTAAAGCTCAAAAATGATTTTTCTTCACTTTGAACCTCGTTTTTGACTCAATTTAACTTGAATTTTCAGCTATAGGTTCCTAAAAATATGGGGAATATGTTTTTGATGTAAAGTTCTAATTTTTCCTTCTTTTTTGAAAACTCATTTCGGCCGTTCGTTTTGACCCCGAATCAAAAGTAGTCAATATGGATGTCGTTGATTTTGTTTTGATGGGTAGATTCCATATTTGATGTTTTTAGTAGAGTTCAGGATCGTTCGTGAAAAGTAAGGTCACGGATTCAAGTGTAGCGGATCGGTTTTGGCTTTCGAGGTAGGTTATGGCTTAAATATTTCAGATTGGGATGGGTAGTAAATGATGATACAAAATGCATGTTAAGGGTGAGAACTAATCATGAAAAATGGCTATCTATGTGTTGTGCCCGTGTTGTGGCCTATATGTGATATAATTGTCGAAATTGAGATATTATGTGATATATGTGACCGTGTGTGGTCCTATGTGATATTGATAGCCTTGAATACATGTGAATAATTGTATTGTGTTGTTAAAATGCTTAATGTGGTACCATTGTTATATTATGATTATATTCACACTTTATTGACATATGAGACATGTGAAAATTTATGAATGAAACGAAAATAATGAGTGGATCTTGGCTCATGTGGTTGTGGAAATGTATCATTGTGGTTTGTTGTGGAAATATATCATATGGTTGGCTGTGGAAATATATCATGTGGTTGGTTGTGGAAATACTCATTGTGATTGGTTGCGAGCATTACATCTTTATATCATACTTATTCATGAAAGATTGGTACCACCGTGACAACATTTGATAAACACTGGCAACATCTGATAATACATTTCCGTGGAAAGTGCTAGAAAGAAGATATGATATATGTGGATTGTATACGGGTTGGCGAACCCCCAAGGAGATTGTGCAACGATCCCGAAGGTTGTGCGACCTCGTTCATCATCATCATCATCATCACCATCATCATCATATACATTGCACTTACTTTATTGTGTTTATATTGTGTGGTATTGCCATATTAACTTGTCATTTATGTAATTGTGTTATCTTGTTTTACTTGTATTTGATGATCTTGTATATGCATGTTCCCTCTTGTTCTACTTATGTGTGATATAATGCATACTTTTGTTCTATCTTATTGTGATGTTGCAATATATGTGATATATTAGAACTGTTGGTGCAAGCGGTGTGGGCTACCGTTGTGGGACATTTTCTGATTGTAGGTGACGTGCCCTTAGTGTATATTTTGTATGCTTTATTTACTATTTGGGTTGGGCGGCCTATGATACCTACTGAGTACAAGTGAACCGTACTCATGCCTACTGCGCCCTTTTGGTGCAGGTCTTAGCTCGAGTACGCCTCAGCTTGCTTGACTTGGGCAATTGTTGGAGGGCGATTGTTGGAGCTTCCAAGGTAGCGGTTAGACATTCATGCGTCCGAATTTCACCTCTATCTTTTTATAGTAGTTATGTCTTTATTAGTATTCAGAGACAGATATTATTCCTTTGTGGGTATTTTTCTGATGTATTTGACTCTTGAATTTTATTAGTAGTTCTTACACTATTGACACCTGGTTTTTGACATGATCGGTATTTTGGATAATCTTTTCCGCATTGTTATGATTACTTGTATGGTTCGGCTTTGTTCCAGAAGCCTTACCTTGGGATATTTCTATCTTTTCCTCTTTTTGTATCAGTTTGGGTGATATGCTTACTTGTCAAGGTACGCCACGACAAGTGACATCATGGCCCTCATTTTTGGGTCATGAAATCTTTACTTTGAGTGTTTTAATTATTTGGGGTAATTTAGACTTATTATTTAAGTGAAGATTTTGTTATACAAATTATGCAACTTCTGTCTCCTCGCTTATCTAATTCACATTTGTTTTTTCTTATTTACGCATCTTGTTATCACTTAGATAATTAATAATTAGAAAATAACTGAGATGCATATTTAGCTTATTTATTTTAATCACTTAATATTATTAGAAATAATTGACTTTTGCTTATCATATAGAATTTTCCACGTAACATACGAATTCGATCGGGATCCACATTTGTGAACCTCGAAAGTTTCTTAACACTTTTATTTCGAGGTAATTTGAACCCGTACCCAAATTTCTACTGACATAAACTAATTAAATAGTTCATAATTAGCTTGGAATGATGCCCTAATGCACCTTAATTCGTTAGGTGACGACTCTTCTCTTTAAACGATCCTAAAAAAGTTGTCATGTCGAATCTCGATTTTTGTAAAAGATGAGGTGCGACACCGCAACACCTATTTTTAGCCATCACTCAAACAACTAGTCAACTACCAAACGTGCTCTACCATCAAACACCGCCGACCTTTACTAGAGCAAATTAAATCAACTTTGTGCAGTCCTTATCTCCTTAAAAATCCAACTCCGACGAAACATTAACTTCTCCAACTATTCCATCCCCATTAACAACAAATTGATCCTCGCTGAAAAAATCAATTGAATCAGAAAAAATTAAAGTTTGTGCAGTTTAGATTTGTCATGACCCAAAAACGAGGGTCATGATGGAACTTGTCACGATGCACCTTGACAAGTAAGCCTATCACCCAAACTGATACGAAAAGAGGAAAAGAAAGAAATATCCCAAGGTAAGGCTTCTAGAACAAAGCTGAACCATATAAGTAATCATAACAATGCGGAAAGAACTTATCCAAAATATCAATTATGCCCAAAATCAGGTGTCAATAGTATAAGAACTACTAATACAATCCAAGAGTCAAATACATCAGAAAAATAACCACAAAGGAATAATATATATCTCCGAATACTAATAAAGGCGTAACTACTGTAGAAAGATAGAGGTGAACTTCGAATACATGAATGTCCAACCGTTGTCTTAAAAGCTCCAACAATCGCTCGAGTCAATCAAGCTAAGGTGCACTCGAGCTAGGACCTGCATCGAAAGGGCGCAATAGGCATGAGTATGGTCCACTTGTACTTAGTAGGTATCATAGGCTAACCAAGCAAAGTAGTAAATAAAGTATACAAAATATACACTAAGGGCACGTCACCTGCAATTAGAAAATATCCCATAACGGTAGCCCACGCCGCTTGCACTAACAGTTCTAATATATCTCACATATATTGCAACATCACACCAAGATAGAACAAAAGTACGTATTATATCACATATAAGAAGAACAAGGGGGAACATCCATATACAAGATCATCAAATACAAGTAAAAGAAGACACGATAAATACATAGATGACAAGTCAATATGACAATACAAAAAACTAAGACAATAAAGTAAGTGCAATGTATATGATAATGATAATGATGATGATGATGCACGAGGTCGTCGCACAACCTCCGAGATCATCGCACATTCCCCGTATAGACCTATGGAGGCAATCCTCCCAACGCAGGACTCATGGGGGGTTCGTCAACCCGTATATAATCCATATATCTCATATATCATTTTTGGAACATCTCTCAGAAAGGGTTTTATAAAGTGTTACAATATCTCCTCGGCACATCCCTCGGAGAGGGTTTTAAAAAGGTGTTGCCAGTGTTTCTCAGATGTTGCCACAGTGGTACCAATGTTTCATGAATGAGTATGATATGAGGATGTAATGCTCACAACCAATCACAATGAGTATTTTCACAACCAACTACAATGATATATTTCCATAACCATGTGAGCCAATATCCACTCATTATTTCAGTTTTATCAATGAATTTCCACATGTCTCATATGCCAAATAAAGTATAAATATAATAAAAATACACCAATGATACCACTATTAAGCATCTTAACAACACAATATAATTATTCACATGTATTCAGGGCTATTAATATCACATAGGACCCCATACGGTCATACATATTACATAATAACTCAATTTCAACAATTACATCACATATAGGCCCCCACACGGGCACAACAAATAAATAGCTATTTTTTATGATTAGTTCCCACCCTTAACATGCATTTTATATCATCATTTACTACCCAGCTTAGTCTGAAAGAGTTAAGCCATGACCTACCTCAAAAGTCGAAATCGGCCCGCTACACCTCAAACCCACAACCTTAATTTTCATGAACAATCTCAAACTTTACTAAAAACATCAAATATGAAATCTACGCATCAAAACAAAACCAACGATACCCATATTGACTACTTTTAGTTTGGGGTCAAAACGGACCCCCGAAATAGATTTTTTGAAAAAGAAGGGCAAAATTAAAACTTTACTTCAAAACCACGTTTTCCATATTTTTAGGAACACACAGCTTAAAATCCAAGTTAAATCGAGTCAAAAACGAGGTTCAAATCGAAGAAAAACTATTTTTAAGCTTTATCGGGTAAAATCTTTGAAATTAGGATTAAAATCAGGCATCAGAGTTGTTTTGAAGGTTAAATTGATGAAAAACTAGTAATTATAAGATAAAGACATTATTCAAATAAAAAGAAATGAAATTGGAGTTTAAAATCAAGCCCTAAGATTTTTGGGGTTTTGAGAAATTAAGCAAGAAATTACTAAGAAAATGGTGAATTATTACCTTAAATCTGTAATAAAATCAAGAAATAAGTGTTAATCTAGCTTCCTAAGCTCTCACAAACTTTACTTTTAAGCTCTCACACTATTTTAGGGTTTAACTTCCAAGAGACAAGATGAAAAATAAACAAAATGGGCCAAAAAAAGAGGGAAAAGTATTTTGATACCCAAAACTGCAATTTGCAACAGATTTTTCATTTTTAAGTCTAATTCAAATTTCGACGGGTTGCCCGGAATTTGTTTGGAGTCTGATATATACAAACGAACTATGCTACCATACTAAATTCGATGTTTCAGACGCGTAGACGATGTCAGATTTTCAAAAAAATATCATTTTCACAAGGTTGACCCTCAAAATTTAAAATCACAATTTTTCAAATCGAGGGTCGAAATGAAATTTAAAAGCCCTAAAATCATAACAAACAAGCTAATACCCTAAAATCGACATTTCAAATCTTCTGGCGAAGTCGGATTTTCCATCCGATGTCTTTTCAATCAAATGTGGGTCCCACACTCATATTTTTAATTTTTCAACTTTTCGATCAATAGGTCGAAATGAGCTCGGATGCACCGGGACCCGAACCAAAGGTCTGCCTAGCCTAAAATTGATATTTCGGAGCTGATAGCATAGTCTGTTCGGTCATCCATTGCACGGATCAAAAGATATCCCTAAAAGTCTAAAATAAGGCTCCCAAAACCATCAAAAACCACAATATCACATAAATGATACCAAAATGCATCGGAAAACATGTCAATCACTCCCACATCCTAGAAACACCATAATGCAACTACGGAGATGGATAAAATAGTTAAATCACACAAAATCACAAATTTCATCAAATTTTTAGGTCATACAAGATTTCACAATTAAAAAGAATCGAAAAGCAAGAAATCAAAGGCAATTGGTCAACTGGCCTCTTTTGCCATAATTAATTAGGCCAACCGGCTGGATTTAATAACAACTTCGATCGAAAGGTCATTTTATGTAATTAATGATAAGTGGACTATTTTTTGTGTAATAAATTTAACTCAAGTAACATTTTGTATAATTTTCGTTTAAAATAAAATCAATGAAAAAGGGATAAATATATCCCGAACTATGATAAATGGTACGTATATACCCTTCGTCATACTTTTGGTGCATGTATGCCCATACCATTAATGATATGGTACATATATGCCTCTCACACTAACGATAGGGGTATATGTATACCCAAAGTATGACAGAGGGTATATACGTACCATTTATCATAGTTTGAGATATATTTGTTCCTTTTTTATTTTAATTCTTTAATTCTATATAATTAATCCAAACCCACAACTCAAGCCAATAAATTCACTACCCGATCCACTCTCAATTAAAACTCACAAGACTAATATCTATAGCGATATACACAAACAATACGATAACAACCACTACTATCAATCCCCCCCCCCCCAAAAAAAAAATAAAAAATAAATTAATAACCCATAACACCTATAAACAACACCAAATAAATTGAATTTTCCACATTTTATTTTCCAGCAAAATTCCGTCACCACATAGTCACTGTCTTCGTCGAACCGGAAACACCCCAAAGGCGAACCATCGTCGCACCCCTAGCTACGACCAAATATCTACTCCCTCCAACCAGTAAACACTAACTGGCCGCAGAAATCAACCACTACAATTTGATTGGGGTTCATGTTTAAGAGAAAAAAACAGAGGAAGTATGTATCAGATTTGTAACAAAAAATAGAGGTTGGGTCGAGTTGGTTTACAATGAAGTTCGATGAATTTATTGGGTCGCATAGTGGGTTTGGGTTAATTATTTGGGATAAAAAAATTAAACAAAAAAGGAATAAATGGTACGTATATTCCTCTGTCATACTTTGGGTACACATATACTTCCACCATTACTGTGAGAATACGTACCATTTCATTAACGGTAGGGACATATATGTACTCAAAGTATGACAGAGAGTATACGTATTTATCATAGTTCAAAGGTATATTTGCTCCTTTTCCATAAAATCAATGAAATCTCTTAGAACTCATAATCTAGAAATTGTAAATTTGCTCCTTTTCCATAAAATCAATGAAATCTCTTACAACTCATAATCTAGAATTGTAAATGAAAAATAAAATTGAAAGAAATTTTTAATATATCTCTTAAAGAATAAACAATTCACTAATTTTAAATATTAAAAAATAACTTAAATATTCATTTATTTTGAACTAAAAAAATTATAGTAAAACACATATTTTTAGGCCTTTAATATTTGAGGAATAAAGCTAAGGCTTCATTAGCCGTACCCAAGAACCGCCTTTAACACAGTACTTCCATTGTCATAATAGAGGCGGCTCAAGGACTAAGCTAAATGTTAGAGAGAGACCACGCTAGTAAAGCATTTTAATTTCTTCCATTAGTGAAAGCAATGAGCTATCTTTAATGTCTAGAGAGAGACCAAGCTAGTAAAGCATTTTAATGTCTTCCATTAGTGAAAACAATAAGCTATCTTTAGCATCTTCATTTGTTAATTACAACTCTCCGTTTTGTTTTAGTTGACCATTTTATTAGAAATATTTATTTTAATTCAATTATCTCATTTGTAAAATCAAGAAAAATTTATCATGTTCTTTCAATATTATCCTAATCACTAAATGAATATATAAAATATATAATATTCAAATTTATATTTTAAAATATAATTAATAAATCTAATTTAATAAAATAGATCTCTATTAAATATTTTAAGTCAACAATTGCAGCTAAAATGGAACGAAGGACCTGTAGAAGATAAAAAAGGAAGCTCATGAGTTTCATTTTCTTTAATTTCTTAAAGTTTGTGCAGAGTCAAATATAGGGGTGTACAGACCAGATCGTCAAATCAAATAGAATCGATGAATCAAATTAAACCAAGAAAAAAAATCAACTTATGGTTTGATTTGATTGGTTTGGCGTTAGAAAAAAAAATGACCATTCTTAGTTTAGTTTGGTGTTGACAAAAAAAAAATCAAATCGAACCCAAATCAAACCGACATAATATATATGAAAAAATGAGGAGTGAAAAACTCTCTTAAAATTAAAAAGTGAGATGAAGAGTGAAAACTTTAGATTGTAAGTTTATATTGGGTGTTGGATCATTTAATTAACAATTAATGGACAAATATTACAACTTAAAGGTCCAAATCTAAATATATATCTGCATCTACTTTCAAATTATTGAAAATTACTAAAACTAGTTGAAAAAGTATTTAAAAAGTAGATTATAATTAATATTTTATGTATTTAAAAAGTAGATTATAATATTCAAACTTTTTTATACATAAAATATTAATTATAATCTACTTTTTAAATACTTTTTCAACTAGTTTTAGTAGTTTTCAATAATTTGAAAGTAGATGTAGATATATATTTAGATTTGGACCTTTAAGTTGTAATATTTGTCCATTAATTGTTAATTAAATGATCCAAAACCCAATATAAATTTAAAACCTAAAGTTTTCACTCTTCATCTCACTTTTTAATTTCAAGAGAGTTTTCCGCTCCTCATTTTTTCATAATTATGATTTTTCATCAGCACATGAGCGAAAACATATTAGATCTAGTCTTCGATCACAATATAATTGTAAAAACTAAATATTATAAAAAAAAATGAAAAAATCAAAAAAACCGAAAACCCGAAAAAACCGACTAAAACCTAAACCGAAAAAATCAATTTTATGTTGGTTTGATTTGATTTATAATTTTAATAAACCGACATGATTGATTTTTTTTTTTTTTTATAATAAAAACCAAACCAATCCGACCTATGTACACTCCCAGTCAAATATATCCTATAGCTATAGCGCAAGTAAAAAAATTAAAGCAACAAATATCCATTTAAATTTGAATGAAACTAGTCTTTCTATTAAAGGCCAAGACACATTTTTTATTTTTTCTCCTTTTTCATACCTTTAATTTACACTAATTCTTTTCATTGCGGTTTTACATTAGAAGCATCCGATAAAATATGTTAAGCTATGTTGAATTTGATGTTTTGATAAATGACAAACACGACAAACATTATACAAGAACCAAATTTTTAACATGTCTCAATTAAGGAATTACTAGTGTTTAGGATTGACAAACAACTAAGAATGTAGCAGGTTCTTATCATGTCTACTGGAAGAATAAGATTGTAGTAAGTTTTATGCATATAGTGAAAGAACCAAGTCCTTCACATATGACTAGAGACGACTGTTGTCACCAGGTACGAAGAAGATTTCAAGTGCAAGAAGGAGTCCTTGAGAAAATTGGATTATGGCATAAACGGGTAGATCTAGAAACAAGAACTCAACATGAAAACATTACCATATTTTCACACAAGAAAAGAGAGCATTGATCAGGAGAAAATGTGGGTCGGAAAAATTAATAAAATCAAGTTCAAGTAGGATTGAATTTCTTGACCAAGTTCAAATGAATTTTGGAGCAAGAAGACAAAAGGATTCACCCATTACCTCTCACAAAGTACCACACTGATGTTATTTTAGAGAGGTTATACACATTTTTCAAGATTTATTCTTAGTGGATAGTTGTCACTGTGAGGAGTGCACTGTAAGAATCAAACTATGAACAAACAGAACTTATTCCTAATGAAGCTATAGCTACGGTGCTCGAGTTGATAGGTTGATTATTTATGCTTAATATTGCAACCTACTTACTTTGATAGAAGTTTTGCAATAAGCATTGTAATTGAGGTCATCATATCTAGCATTATGGAGAGCATACAGAGAGCAGAGCAATTAGAGCTCAGGTCAGACTTAGCTTCATGAAGTACATATTTTTGATCTTTTAGGTTATGGTGGCCATTTTGGTTCATCATGACCATCTCACATGCCATTTCCATTTAGGGGTTCTTTGAGTGTAGTGAGTTGGTACACTTTATTAGATTTTGCTCCATGATTAGGTAGGATTGGCAGTAGGGTTAGCTGGTATAGGCTCTGAAGGCTCTATGATTATCGTCTAGAGATGGTGGTAGGATATTAGGGTTCTTGCATTAGATTTCAGTGAAGCTATGCAACTGCTTATCAAAGGACTAACGTGGCCATTTTATAATTTTCCTAGTAGGGTAGAGGACGTGGATTCATATATAGTTATCACAGGTACTATCTTAGCATGTCATCATCTAAATTTGGTAATATTTGATCTCGGATTTACCTATTCAGAAATGTTTATCTATTTTACACTACAACAAGTTTTATTTTATGTGACGAATTATTTTGTCACTTAAAAGTCATATTTCATCATAAAAAAATATTTTGTGATGAAAAAAAAATCGTCAACCTTTTGTCCCTAAACGTGGATCGCTAAAAGTATATAAAGACAAATTAGTGTCTCGTCACTAAATAAAGTTATTTACCTACAAAATAAAATTTCGTCCCTAAAATCATAGTATTTATGACGAACTTCTTTGTCATAAATAACATAAAATTTTGTGGCTAATAACATTATAACGTAACTAAAAGGATGTTTATTACCAACAATCTAATTTATCACTAATTATAAGTTTAATTAATAACGAAATTGATAGTCCTTAAAGCTAATAATAATTTTGTAGCTAAAAGATTGTTATTGCGTCACTAAAAGGTATACAGTTTGTGTACGAAAGGAAAATTTTCGTCCCTAAATATATAAACTATCTCCATTTTTCTTTGTCTAGAAAAGACAACAATTTCGTAGTTAAAAAAAAAAATTGATATTGAAAGTGTTGTTATTAATGACTAAACTAATTCGTCACTATATGTTATCTTAACTAGGGACAGTTTTAATTGTTATAAAATATTAAATTTATTTAATCTAAAATATAAATTATATTATTAATGTGGTGGCCATTTTAGGGTAAATAATTTTTGCCATTAGATGTAACGATTTTGAAATGAATGAAAATATAGCAGCACTATTTACTTCCTGTAGATACACATTTCTGTAACCAAAAGTTTTCTTTTTTGGGGTCAAATTCTGTGACAAAAAGTTGTTGTCATAAAATGTATAAATATTCAACGGTTGAATTATGTGTAACAAATTATATATTTTTTTAATTGTAATTGCAGTATTTAAATTTGTAATTGATAAGTTAATAGTAATTATGTGTATTTTAATTTTTAAAAGTAGCTTATGTAAATTAAAATTTACAAAAATAAAAGAGAAAAACAATATCGAAAATTCATACAAAACTCTCATATACTAATTGCATCTATAATTATTATAACATAATATTAAGACACGAAATTCATTGAAAAATCAAGTGAAATCACTTATACTTAAAAAATTCAATTGAAGGCGAATAATGATCAATCGAAAAAAAGCCAAAAATATGATGCTTCCTTATGTGTGATTGCAGTGTTCTTTATTTAAAAACTTCATTCTTGAGATATTTTTTGCACCTTCACGTACCTGCATGATAAGAAAAAATTATATATCATGATTTAAGAAAAATATTTCTTCAAACGTTAATCATAATACTAACATGAATTAGTGAAGCAAATAAACTAAAAAAATAAGTAACTTCTATACCAAATTAGTGACAAATAAATTATCACGATGAACTTCTGCAAAGAGACTAATAAAGTAAATATTGTTAGGAACTCTTGTTAGTAGAAATATTGAAATATATAGAAAAAAATATTGATGGGTCGAAATCAAATAATAGAGAGGGGAGTTAATTTACCTGAAAATTATGATTTTTTAATAGTCAGCAATAGCAGAATAGAAATAAATTGATAGAGAAATGAAGAAGAAAATGTCTGTGGGGAAGTTTCTTTTCATTTGGAAGTTGAGACTATATGTTTTTGCATTTTAGTTGGATACTAAAATTTAGATGAGTGGGTAGTTATTTGTGGATTATAGGGAGGAATGGGTGAGGTGGAATTTCACACGACAAGATTGGAGGGAAGAAAATATAATTGAAAGTGAAATTTTGTTATTTTACCTTCCCTCCAATAATTAAATAATTTTCTACTAAAAATTTAGATTATACTTTCGTCTTATATCAACTGTCTATTTTTTTGTTTTACACGTTTTTTAAAATTAAAAATAAGACGGATATTCTTATTAATTTTTTTAATTCGTCTAAATACACTATTTGTTATTGTTAGCCATTTCCCCTAAGATTAATAAGGGAGAACATTTTGGAAACTTTACAATTTTTATACTTTATAAAGAATTAATTTTAAGGACAACAACAACAATATACCCAGTTTATTTCTATCTAATGGGGTCTCTGGAGGGTAGAGTGTACGCAGACCATACCACTACCTCAAGAGAAGTAGAGAGACTGTTTCCGATAGACCCCTAGCTTAAGACCAATAACAGTATAACAAATACAAAAAAGTAAGCGGATACAAACTAGTATGGTGCACAAAACAAACTAACAGTATAACAAACACAAAAGATAAGTGCATAATAAACTAGTACGGGATGCAAAAAAGCCAACACCACTAACCCCAAAAACTACAGCCCCAACACTACGAACCAAAAGCTCCAGACCCAAAGGAGCACTCCCCTAATGACTTAGAAATTTATTTTTAGTAATATCGACAAGTAATTTGGAACGTAAAGAGTATTTCTATCTTTGTATTTTTATGCTTATAAATAATTTCAATAGGTTGTACCTTACAATTTTCTCTCGGCAAAATATGAAACACTCACTACTAAAAAAAATCAATTTTTGCGATCACAGAAAAGCGACCACAGCTGGTGGTCGCAATAAAAGCGACCACATGTTGTTGTTTTAATTTTTTTTTAAAAAGTAATAAAAAACGATCACATGTGTTCGCTTAAATATTTTAAAATTATAAAATAATCATTTCAAAAAAATTTATAATTTTTTATGTTAATTATTATATTTTTTGAAAACTAAAAGTGACCACAAGTGGTCTAATTTAGAAAAAGCGACCACTTTTGGTTGCTTTTCATTAAAAAATAAACTTAAAATATTATACAAAAACCGACCATTTTTGATCGATTTTTGACAAAAAAAATTAAAACAAGATTTTTTAAAAAAAAAATGACCACAAGTGGTTGGTTTTGAATTAAAAAAATTTAAAAGAAAAACATTTTGAAAAAGCGACCACACTTTTAAAACAAATAAAATATTTTGAAAAAGCGACCACTTATGGTCGCTTTTATTAAAAAAATTAAATTTAAAATATTTTTTAAAGAGCGACCACTTGTAGTCGCTTTTATTTAAAAATTAAATTAAAAATAATTTTTAAAAAGTGACCACTTGTGGTCTCTTTTTGATTTTAAAACAGAAAAAGAAAATTATTTGAAAAAACAAACCACTTGTGGTCGCTTTTATTATAAAAAAATAAATTAAAAATAATTTTTGAAAAGCGACTGCATGTGGTCACTTTTATTTAAAATATTAAATTAAAAATATTTTAAAAAAATGACCACTTATGGTTGCTTTTTGATTTTAAAACTGAAAAGAAAGTTATTTACAAAAATCGACCACTTGTGGTCGTTTTTATTTACTAAATTAAAAATAATTTTGAAAAAGTTACCACTTGTGGTCACTTTCATAAAAATAATAAAATAAAACACTATGCAAAAACAATCACTTGTGGCCGTTTTTTGATTAAAAATATATTTTATTTATTATATTTAAAATTAAATATATTTTTAATCTGTATTATTTTTTTATTACACTGACAACACATAGTCAATAACCTATATAATAATAAAAAAATTAATTAAACTTAAATTTTGTAAAAAAATTATACTTAAAAATAAATCAAGAAATATATTAAATAAAATAAATTTCTATATTATATACTACAAGATCAGGCTTAATATGAGGACAATTGTACATATTGATTGTAGATATTAACAAATTTCTATATTTAAAATAGAAAAGTTACAAACTTAATGATGTAATTGAAGTAATTTCAACAACGACAACAATAACAAATCCAGTGTATTCCTACACAGTGGGGTCTGGAGAAGGTAAAATGTACGCAGTCCATACCACTACCTCCGGAAAAGTAGCAAGACTGTTTTCGAATTGAAGTAATTTCAAGGACAATAAAAATAATTATAATATTGTACATGGCTATAGGTTAGTTTAAGGATCAAGTATTTGTCGCATCCTTCAAAATTTGGACGTGACATTATGTCCAAATTATTTGACTGAAAAAAGGAACATAATAAATTAGAATAATATAATAGAGCTACGAAAAAGACTTTTTCATTCTTTTTTTTAAAAAAAACTATTGTATTTATTATGATGGGCTATAAATGAATTTTTCATCAGGATTCTAATGTAGCTAGAGTATACCATATATACTATGTGAGTATCATAGATGTCTAGTGAGTGTTTTATAGAATTAAAATTGTACTTTATGATATTCTATCAGTATATAATATATATCAGTATAAAAAATCCTCAATTTCAAAGAATCTAACGAAGTGGAAGGGAGGACATGTTTTTTTGTTAGTGTTTTGAGAGACGAGATAAGGAATGGGGAGAGAGGTAGAAGGCGACTGGTGGCATGGTTTCACTCGAGGCTCATCGGTGATAGGGGCGTGTGGTGGTTAAAGGAGGAGATAGTGGTAGTGTGGTGAAAGAGGAGAGCGAGGCCGGCAGTTGGTGTGAGCATATTATGAATGAGAGTTTGAGGTATTCGGGGGTGGTAGATTAAAAATAAAATAAAAATTGAAATTCCACCCGATCTGTTGAGTTATTGAGATTGAAGGTTGATATTAGAAACATGGATAAGTCGGATTAATGGTTCAAAATTGGATCATGAATTGGGATTTGAATATTCAGCTAAATTAAATTTAATTTTGGTTAAATTGACATTAATTAGGTAGAAATTAGCTAGGATTTAAATAAATTAGAAAGTAGATTAAATTGAATTGAAATAAGGTTGCTATTTAATTAATAAAATCACATTTACATAATTGAACAAACAAATAATATCCATATAATTGATACTAATATTAGATAAATATTATTTGTCAAATCAATTATAAACAAAGTATAAAGAGTAGTAAGAAGTCACGTTGAAATAAGATGCTATTTAAGAACAACTTACACCAAAGAAAACATAGTGAGAGAAGGTCCACCTTTTCTCTAAGATAAAGCCAGCCAATGAATGAGATTACTCAATTCAAATTCACCCCATCAGAACCACCAGATAAAAATGAAATCCAAATGACAATCGACACCAATAACAAGACTTCCTACAGGGATATGGTCAAGGGAAACAACACCACTTCAACAGATTACTCCTTTCTTTGCCAAACAGGTGTACAACAAGAAGCACCAAAGAATATCAATGACTCGATCTCACTCTCCATAGAAGATAGGCAGAGGATCTATGTGCCCTGGAGATTTTCAGTCATAATAAAGGCGGTGGGGAGAAGATTTAACCAACAGTATCTAAAAACTAAATTGACCGATTTATGGAAAATTCAGGAAGGTTTTACGCTTATAGACCTAGTGATGGAATTCTTCACAGTAAAATTCTCTTGTAAAGGATATCAAAAGAGGGCACTGCAATAAGGTCCTTGGTTCATTGCAGGAGCATATCTATCAGTGCGAATTTGGAAGCCCAACTTCGTCACAACAGAATAAAAAATTCAAAGTACTGCAATTTGGATCCGACTACCCCAAATGCCTATGGAGTTCTATGATGTGGGAATTCTGGAAAGCATAGGGAAAAAGCTCGGAACTCTCATCACAATCGATGCTTGCACATCCTCCACTTTGAGAGAACGCTATGCACGGATCTGTGTTCATATTCCATTAGAGACAACACTTAAGACCTCCATAATATTAGGAACAATATCCAGCAGATCCATTATGAGGGAGATGGCTTTCTCTGCAAAGTTTGTAGATGTCTTGGACACACTGCTACTGGGTGCAAAATCTGGCAGACAATAATATATTTAACAAACACCCAGGCCCTAGATAAACAACATGTAGCGACGGAACTAACACAGGAATGACAAACGGTAGCTTTCAAAAGTGGGAAAGGAAGAAAAGACAACAACAATGGAAACTACACCAGTAAGGAGAATCCAGGTAAGTTTCCCAACCTAACAAAGTCCCAGATCGGAACCACCGCATCTCCATCTGAAGCCAATGGCAGCGGCAAGGGCAAAGCTTCATCTCAGATGCTTACTTCGGATCAAGGCCGACCAAATTACCACGTGGGTCGTTACTCTCAAAGGTCTAAGACCACAGAGTCTTTGTCAAATGGGCTGGCAAACCAGCATCCCAATAAGGGGAAAGACATATCAAATGACATTTTTAAGCCCAATTCTGAGGCCCTTGCTAAAGGGGCCCAGGTAAACTCTAGTAACTAGCCTAAAGAAACTCTAGTTAAAAGTCTTACATGATAAAATAATGAAACTAATTCTAATCCCAACAAAGGGGTCTCATCAGAGAAACATAAAGTCTTCTTACCTCGAAATTTGGAACCTTCTTCCTCCAATAGCTCTCTACAGACACCTAATCCAATACAAAATATCTTCGTTGACTGTCAAGTCAAGGATATTGAAATGACGGAAGAATAAGATATTCAGGGGAACACCTATACTAGTAGTCTCTCCAACAACTCGAAGAGTCAATCCACTTCTAAAAACAACAAGCCTAATATTCATCTCACTGGTCGTAACAGTAAAGAAAATGGGAATACCACCAGGCCCTCCCCAGAATCTCAATTAGATTCCCATAACCTTACCACACCACCACTACCAATGGACCATCTTCTAATGTCCTGGTTGGAGATGGGTCTGTTAGAGCAGGTGGTGCCCCTTCACTTAAGCTGGGAGGGGATGCAATTCAAGATAATCATTCAAAATCTGCATTACCTGGCTCAAGTTATCATGGAAAGGATAAATCAGGGACTGCGATCATATGGTCAGAATGTATAGATGACAATCCTTATGAACCTGACCAACTAACCAACTCTAGTTCCCCCAACACCAGACCAATTGAATACAGAAATAATAGCAACAAGTCAAACCCTCCCCCTTTTCCCTCCTAGAAGGAGAGAACTACTGGAATAAAGCCATCTTTTTATGAACGTCTCTGGGGAGAAGCTGCCAGGGCTAATCCCAGCAACACCACCTTTGAACCCAGTCTTGGACAAGGAACTAATGGAAAGGTAAGAACCTTAAAGGCACTAAGAGAAAAGAACGAGGAATTAGAGAGGATACTGGCATCATTGAGAGTCCCAACAACCGAAGCCATAACTCTAGGAAAGACAGTCTATCTTACATGAGGTATCAAGAAAAATAGTCATCCTCCTTATCCCCAAAGAGATCAACATGCTATATCTAGAGATAGTTTTCCCAAGCCCTGCAATAGACGGATATTACAAGACCAAGATGTCCCCACTATCCAAAAAAAGAAAGAGACCAGACTGCACACTGGAGAATGGCAAGGAAATCCTAAGGGACACTCCAAACTAGGATATACCAATCATGCCAATGATGAATTGCATCATCTGGAACACTAGAGGGGCCAACAATGTCGAGTTTAGGAGGCATTTTAAAGCCATGATACAGATGCACAAGCCTATCATACTGGGTCTTCTAGAAACTAGGGTGGGGGATCACAACAACCTAGATGAAGACTTTGGTTACTCAAAATAAATTCAATACCCTGTTGTTAGAAGCTCTGAGGGGCTTGTTATTATGTGGAATGAAGACAATCTCAGCATTAATGACATCAACATATCCCCCCAAGGCATTTATGTCACTGTCTAGGAAAGTAATCCTCCTTTCTATTGGTATTTCAGTTCTATTTATGCTAGCAACCACTTTCAAGATAGAAAGATTTTATGGAACCAACTTGTTGATTTTTTTGAGTCTATTAGAGAGGATGTAGACAAAGCCTGGCTAGTGGGAGGGGATTTTAATGAAATACTCTCTTCCTCTGACAAGATTGGATAAAATAGTATAAACACCATTAGGGCGTCCCACTTTTGGGATTGCATCAATCATAGTGGCCTCATCGACCTAGGTTTCAAAGAAACCAAATATACCTGGACTAACAAAAGGTATAAGAATAGGAGCTCCCTTATCCTAGAAAGATTAGATAGATGCTTAGAAAATGAGGCTTGGATTAATTTATTCCCTGAAGCCAGTGTTACCCATCTTCCAATGACTCAATCTGATCACTCCCCTTTGCTAATCTATCTGAAAACACATCATTCTATCAGTAATAAGCTATTCAGAATGGAAACCATGTTGTGTTCTTACCCTTATTTCTCTAAAATGGTTAGCCAATCTTTTGGCTCCACCACAAACCTTACTCAAGCTTTATCTCACTTCAAAACTCACATAAATAAATGGAATAAGGATATCTTTGGTAACATCTTTCAGAAGAAAAAGAATATCCTGGCTAGGATAGATGGTATCCAGAGATCAAAAGATTACCTCCATAGTAACTTTCTTCAAGATTAAGAGATCAATTTGACTAGAGACTACAACTTTATTCTACAACAAGAGCAAGAGTTTTGGAGACTTAAATCCTGAATAATCTGGCTTACTCAAGGGTATTGTAATACCAGATTCTTTCATACCTCTACCCTAAATAAAAGAAGAAGGAATAGAATCAATTCCCTTAAGGATGATCTAGGGAACTGGATCTACTCCCAGGAGGAAATCAAGGATACTATATACCAGTTCTACCACACTCTCTACTCTACAGACCATTATGTTTCTCCTCTTGTTTTCCAGAATAATCCTTTCTCAAAGGGATCCATCAGTACTGATGACCATCCTAGTTTGGTAGCCATTCCTGAACTTAGAGAGATAAAATCTATTGTTTTCTTCTTTAAACCTGACAAAGCCCCTGGACCAATGGTATCCACCCTCTCCTTTACCAAAGGTACTGGGATATCCTAGGCCCTTCTGTGGTCAAGTTTTGTCAATAGACCTTTGAGAATTGCACTATGGAGGAGGATGTGAACACCACTTACCTTTGCCTAATCCCTAAGTGCAAACATGCTTTAAATCTTAAGAACTTCAGACCCATTGGACTTTGCAACACTCAGTACAAGATCATTACCAAGATTATTGCTAATAGGTTGAAGCACTATCTCCTAAATTTGATTAGCAATAGTCAATCTAGTTTTATGGCTAATAGAAGAGCAACTGACAATGCTATCATTGTCCAGGAATACATCACTCACCTTGCTAAAATAAAAGGGTATAAGGCTAACATGATTCTTAAAATTGATCCTGAAAAAGCCTTTGACAGGCTGGAATGGTCCTTTATCAGGCAAGCTCTGTACTTCTTCAATATCCCTAGTAACCTGATAAGGCTTATTATGTCTTGCATCTCTACTTTTAGCATCTCCATCCTTATCAATGGGGGTAGGATAAACTTTTTCAAGACTACTAGAGGGATTAGACAGGAAGACCCTATCTCCCTATATCTATTCATCATGTGCATAGAATTGTTTTTTAGAAGGATTGACTATGAAGTTGACATACTTAATTGGACTCTCATCTCTATCAGCAAGAAAGGCCCTAAAATCTCTCATCTCTTCTTTGCGACGATCTTACCCTCTTTGCTAGGGCAGATGAAAAAAACTATAAAACTATCACGAACACTCTCAACAGTTTCAACCATCATTCAGGGCAAAAAGTCAATATCTGTAAGTCCAAGGTCATTTTTTCTCATAATTGTCATAACAATGACAGACAACTTCTTGCCCATAGTCTCAAGATCAAGGCCACTGATAACTTTGGCAAGTACTTAGGCTTCCCTATTTTTCACCAAAAACCTATGATCAAGGACTACCAGTTCATTCTCGACAACCTTAGGAATAAGCTGAGTGGTTGGAAAACTTCCTTCCTTAACATGGCAGGCAGAATAATTCTAGCTAAGGCTTCTCTAAGAAGCATCCCTAATCATGTCATGAAATTCATTGAGCTTCCTAGGGAAATCCTCAAGTCTATTGACAAGATTCATAAAGACTTTATCTGGGGCTCTGAGAAAAGGAAAATACATCTCATCTCCTGGGATACTGTAACTAGACCCAAAAATGAGGAGGGACTAGGCATCCAAAAGACTAATATTAAAAACAAATCTATGCTCATGAGTCTGGCCTGCAGTTTTAGGCATAATCACACCAATCTTTAGACAAGGGTCTTGAACGATAAGTATAATGCCAAAGAGGTGATTCAGTCTAAAACCGAATCAAGGACCTAGAAAATCCTGGCCAAAGATTGGCAGGCCTGTACTGAAGCCAACACCTGGAGTGTCAAAGATAGACACCATGTTAGGTTCTGGCTTGATGGATGGATTACCAATAATCCTCCCCTAAGGAATACCATCCGTGGTCCTCTAAACAAAGCTGACAAAAACATCAAACTGGCTGATGTGTGGATCAGCAACACTTGGGTTTTTGACAACCTCTCCATAGCTCTTCCTTCTAAAATCAAGCACCACATATCTAATACTTTCTTCCCTAATGCCAGGAGACAAAAAGACACTCCTCTATGGAGACTTACAGGCAATGGAAAATTCTCTTATGCCAGTGCTTACAATCACTTAGCCTTTCAGTCGAGAAAATTTCCTCAATACCTTGGCAGTACTTGGTCCTGGCTTTGGAAGCTCCATGCTCCAAACAAAATCAAATTCTTTCTCTGGAAGCTCTTCCATAACAAGCTGCCTTCCAACTCTTATCTCTAAAAAATAGGCCTCTTCGTCAACAAGTTTTGTAATTGATGCACTACTCAGAAAGACGATGCTAATCATATCTTCTTTAAATGCACCACTGCTAGACGGTTGTAGAGGAATATCATTGGCAAATCCACTCAAACCTCCAAGCTGAAGCTCACTAACTTCTCTTCCTCGAACTACTTTGACACCTGGAAGAAAGTACGAAATGAAAAGTATGAAAAACTCCTTCTTTGGACTGAGATCCTTCCACACTGTCTGTGGACAATTTGGACCACTAGGAATGATAATAACTTTAGCAGTGGAATGGGCAATGCCTCCTTCAATCAGCTTATTCTAAAGCCGTTGAGTTCTCTCATATTCATTCCAATGACGCTCCTCCTAAGACCATAACCACTACCACCATCAAATGGAAGCCTCCCCATAGAGAACCTTTAAGCTCAACATTGAAGGGTCATGCCTAGGCAACCCAGGAAAAGGGGGCATTGGAGGGGTAATTCGAAACTATAATGGTGATTGGATGCTAGGATATATTAAAAGCTTCCTTCATACAACTAATAACTAAATGGAGTTTCTTGCACTGCATGAAGGACTAAAAATCATCGAGGATCACCACTTCACACTTGAGGGGATCCACACTGATTGTTAGGAAATAATTAAAATGCTTAATTAAAATCATGCTCTCTATGATGGTATCCTTGACGATTGCAGGTACAGGTTAAGTAGGTTGGGGAACCCAGACATACGCCATAGCTACAGAGAAGAAAATATGGTGGCATATTTGCTCGAAAAGATAGGAGCAAACTCAGAAATTTTTGGAGAAGTAAGACTTTTAGAAGTTCCTCCAGTGTGTGCTCGAAATGCTCCATGGTCAGCACGATAGGAACTACATTTGAAAGAAGTGCAAGATCTACTATGAGTGGTAGGATAGACCACAGTTACAGAATTTTTGAAATCAATCCAGGTTGATCAACTGGAAGTATGTAATCTACTAATACTGTGCTCCTCTTATTTATATAATCCAACAACCATCATCTATTACCAAAAAAAAGATGCTATTTAACTAAAATATATATTACAACATATGAATATATGTTAGAAATAAAACATATGATTTATATACGAAACTAAAATATATATATAATAAATAAGACACTTATAAAATTTTGAAACTAGAAACAAATGATAAGATGAAATTATATAAAGGAAATTAATTTTTTAAAAGATCTAAAATACATTAATTAGATAGAAATCTGAACAGGATATAGGGAGGTCAAAATTATATGTTAAAAAAGACTACACCGAAGACAAATTTATAAAGACCCATCATAATACTTCAAAAAAAATCCTTTAAAACTCGACCAACTCATTAACGCCTTATATGAATTCCTCTTTATCTAAGAAAATACGAATTGGAAATTCTTAAATTCCGATAAAAAAGCTATGAATGAGAGTATAAAGTGTCGTTTGGTGTGTGTATTGTTGTGGTCCGCCAGTTGAATTGACCAGAGATAAAAAAAAATGAAGATAATAAAACATTAATGAGTTTTTGAGGATTTTGAAGATGGTAGACTAAAAGAGACAAAATAATGGGAATTTAATTTGGTCCGTTGGATGATTGAGACTGACAACTAAGATTAAAATCAGGATAGATCGAATTAATGAGTCAAAATTAGATCATGAATTGAAATTTCAAAATTCAGTCAAATTGAATTTAATTTTAGCTAAAATTGACGTTAATTATATAGAAATTGACTAGAGTTTAAATAAAGTGGGTAGAAAATTAAATTGAATTAAAATAAGGCTTTTAGTTTATAAAATCACATATACATTATATAACAAATAAATAATATTGATATAATTGATAATAATATCATATAATATATCATTCATTAAATTAATTACAACATCTGAATATATGTTAGATATAAAATATAGGGAAACTACACAGAAAAATACCTGAGCTTTGACCGAATTTGCAGTTGAGCATGCTGAACTTTGCGGGGGTTATATTACCCACCTAGACTTTTTTAAAGTGGATTTAATTTCTCCCCGAAACGCTATACCCAGTTTTGGCGGATGGCGGTGTAATACACACGCCAATCTTATTTTTACACGTATTTTTTTTAAAATTAATTTTTATTTACTTTCTTCTCCATTCTTATTATTTTCATCAATTTACATTTATTTATTTACAATATACTAAAAGTGTAAAGACTCTTAGAAAAATATTATGACAATAATTAAATTAACTTCTATATATACTAAATAGCTATACTTGCTCCATCAAATGCCCCATGGCCAAATTCTCTTAATGAAACTCTATTTTTGTTAGCAAAACTATTGTATCTATTTAGAGTCTGTTTGGATTGAATTAAAAAAATAGCTTTTTAGCTTAAGTAATTGAAAGCTTAAAAGAAGTGCTTATAAATTATGCAGATAAGTGTTTGAATAGAAGTGTCAAAATTAAAAAAAATTATTGATGTGATTGATAAACAAGTGATGTTAAACACTTTTTTGTTGCTAAAATAACTTAAATGTCTTTAAAGTTGTTAACATCATAAATAAGGTAAATTATTTATAATTTTTAATTCTAAAAATAAAATTTTTGAACAAACCTCTGATGTAATAATGGATTCGATGAAAACAAAGAAAGAAGAGGAAGAAGAAATTGGAGGGAAGTGACGAAGCAAAGCGGCAAAGAGAAAAAGAAAAAAATTATATATTTAAAGACTACAAGTTTAGGATATTATTGAAATAAGAAGAAAATATAAGGGATAAGAACATAAATATTTTCGTCAAAGCTAAAAGACTTTTTATCTAAAAAACAAAAAGCTGAGGGTATCCAACTTCTCACTTTTTGATTATTTTTAATCATTTTTTTAGCCCTTTTTAAGAATTTTTTAATTTTATCAAACACGTTAAAAGCTAAAAAAGAGATTAAAAGCTGGTTTGACTAGATTTTAATCCTATCCAAACAGACTCTTAATCATTTAAAAGACATGTAAATGAATGTTGTGATTTGTTTTTTTACTATTTAAGTGTATGTGATCTGCATGTATGTCTCGTGTTATTAAATGAATTAAATATAAATAAATAAAATTATCAAAAAATGGCAATTGACATTAAAATAAAAGTATATAGCTTGACATTGTAAATGTCTCATGTTTATCAATAAAATTATGTATAAAAATAAATTATTACCAATTGACATTAAAATTAATATTATATTTATAATAAATGTGTATTTACTTGCTATACTTGGTGTGTTCAAGAAATCTCTAATCTATAATTTATATCTATATATATTATCTATAATCTATAATATATTCAAAGTGTGAAGGACGTTAGAAATATTGTTTGAACTTTTTGTCCTTCATTAAAAGTCTTTACTTTAGACAAAATTATCTTTTTCATTTTTTTCTAATATTTAAGTTTTAAAAATTAATTAAAAAGTCATCAGAATTAATGATTTTTTTAATATTTAAGTGTAGAAAATTAATTAAATATATTTATGGTAAAATCTTTTCTTATTAGAAGTCATGAGAAATAATGACAGCTAAAACTTTTTTCATTAGTTAAACAATTCTAAATCAACTAAATTTGATTTTAATAAGATTTGAAAATCTAGAAATAAATATAAAAACGTTAGAATAAGAAAAAATTCAAGAAGTACCAAATTTTAAAATTTCTAAGTACGTAATAAAAATGTAATCAATAATTTGGTAAGGATTTGACTTTAAAGACAAGAAAAAAAATTAAATATAGAAAAAAAATGAAAAATAATCGTGCCACAAATATGATTCAAATTGATGCATCACTCTTAGCCTCTGACAACAAGGGAAAGAGGTACTATATGACAAACACAAAAGTGATGATCGATCAATCACTTGAAACTTCTGGTGGTTAAATATATATGTGCTTATACTAAAATATTTGTTTATATTTATATTATTATATTAAAATATATTTGTAATAGGCAAAATTATTTAATTTTAAATAATCAAATATTATACGTATGAGGCACGTGCAGTTAAACTAGTATCCAGAAATATGTATAATACATGTATACTAATTGTATATATCTGTATAATTAGTGAGAATTTATACATTTATTATACATAAATTATACAATTATAATGCATTTTTTTTATATACATAGAGATACATATTTTATACAACAACGATACAGTTTCATTATGTACGATACATTTTTCAGACATATACATATTGATACAATTTTTATACTATGATGAAAACAGTTGTATACATTAGTGATACAAAAATGATACAATTTTTTCTGCACATAATACATTTTTCATACACATATAGTAGTTATACATTTTCTATATAGTAATGATATTATTTTATACAGAATAAAACTATTTTAAAGGGGCTAAAATCCTTTTCTAAGCTTCTTGGGCCATATGATATATCATTTCTGTTCTTGTCCACATAATACATTTCTCTACTTGTAATCATTAACAATAGTAGCCGGAAAACAAATTGTATTTTGCTACGAATTTTTTTCGTCGCAAATAGTTGAATTATTCAACTACAAATGTTAAAGTCGTCGCTATTTATACCTTGCAAATTTTGTGATAAATTTTTATTGGCACTAAATCATAGATTGATTAGAGACAATAAAATGACCGTCACTAATTATATATATTATTAGTGACAAAAAACTAATGTCACAATTAAATACAAAATTTATGGCTAAAGCTTACAACATTTAACTGCAAAATATAATTCGTCACTATTGTAACAACATAGTTTTTGTGACAAAATATTTTTGTGTCAAAAAATTAATTAGTTTAAGACAAAAGGTTGACTTATCACAAACTAGATAAACTATAAGTGACGAAATAATATGTCAATGATAACACATAATTCATGACTAATGTTACTTAATAAAATGGCGCCAACTCATTTTTGGCGGGAAACTTTAGAGGACAAAATTGTGCTACGAAAATTTATATTTTGTCACTAAAAATATGTGACCCATGTATTTAATGACGAAAAATAACTTTTGTCACTAAAAGTGAACAATTAGTGACGAATTTTATATCGTAGCTAAAGAATTCGTAGCTAAATATCACATTTGTTGTCTAATAGAATGCTCTTACCGCTATGCATCCATGGTTGAAGTGCCTAACCATAATTGGCGAAATCATCCTAACTATTAAAATTTTGATAAAAATACAAGACAGTTGATTAGAAATGTCATGAGCGTCCGCGCTTCAAGGGGTTCCCTCAAGGTCGAGGAACATGTAATAGGGTGTATGTACAATATCGTATTGATCATGAGCTGGCAAAAAAATAATTTTCATGAATCTAAGCGATTGCTAGTTCTTTTTCTTTCCTTAATTCAGTTTTGCAGAAAAAAACTGAAATAATCATCTTACTGTTCCAAGTTTCTCTACTCCACAGCTTGAAACATCATATTTTTTTCCTTTTTACCTTGGTGCAAAGAGCAAAATGAATAGATCATTCTAAAATATGCTTTACCTATTAGAGAGCCAATTTGGAAAACGACCTCTGTACCTCCACGTGGTAGGAGTAAGGTCAGTAGACGCTCTACCCTCCCCATACTCCACTTTGTGGGATTTCACTGGGTAAATTGTCTACCTATTTGATCTCGGATCTACCTATTCAGAAATATCACAGGTTGAATTTGTTGTGTTAAACTTATGATGAACCTATGTATGTATCTACTAATGTAGGTATTTTTTTAGTAGTAGATTAAGAGTATTGATCTAGTGGTCAAAATATATTAGGGTATGATACTGGGATAGATCTTATCATCATAGATATGGCAGATTTTAATGTGATTTAGGGTATAGATTGTAAGATTATCACTTGCTGATTATCTAGCGTATAATGGTATTCTATTTGCAATATGTATTTACATTTGTTTGTCATGTAGGGAGGAGTTTGAGAAGATTGAAGATTTTGCTTCCAGACTACCAGTTGAGAGTTGGAACTGTTGCAAACTACATATGGTAAATCGCCCACTAGCTCCCATGCTGATATTTTTATTCAAAGATAGGAATGTTGGTATTTTATGCATTCAAAAGTGAGATATAATATCGTAGCCTGAAAAAACGTAGGATACTATCAGTTGTAGTTTTATACTGTAAGTAGATGGTTTCTGCTCACCTGTTTTTCCTGCTGCAAATTTTGTTATATTCAAGCATACTAGTTGACTACGAAATTTATTGAGAATTAAGGCTCTGGTATAATTCATCTTATTCTCTGATTATGACCAATATGAAATGTTTTTCGGAGATAATCAATGTTGTTTTTATTTGTTGCAGTATTTGATGCTGAATATTTGGTAATTAGCGAAAATGGCATAGTTACTGAATCTTGAATCTAAGTGCTTTGTATTAGAAGAAAATGTCTTGTCATTGGTTGTAGATTGTTGCATCCTCATCGGTGTTTAAGGGAGCTAACTGTGATCAAAGAGCCCTTTCTTTCAGATATTACTTGATTACTCTTACTCTAGTTCTTGTTAAAAACTCATGTTTGATTTTCACATCATTGCACTACTTTTAAATAGTTGTAGTTTTGATTGAATGTCGAATTGCATTACTTGCTATGATGTTTATCGGTTTGTTATGAGAATTATTACAGAATATACCATAATCTATATCTGCATTTGTTATATCATTGTTCTCTGCTGAATTTTAGTTATTTGTATAATTGTATGATATGTCTGTTCATTAGCTTGTTGCATAAGGTTGCAGTTTTCCGATTTTATGTGGCAGGGCTTAGTCTTATAGTCATTCTGCTCTACCCACCCTAGTTCTTGCTTCCCTATTCTATAGATATTTGAATATGAACCCAGTTATTACTGTTTTACTAACTTGGAAGTATGTTTTGAGACTGAAGGCATGGATATGGTCTTAGAGATGTTGGCTGAGATCACATTAGATATTCTGAAAATCGTTTCAAGAATATCAAAAATAATTTTTCAGTCATCCTTTTCTATATTGTGTCTTATTAATGATAGTTAGTGATATTTTGGGCTTTCATTTACGAATTTCTTCTTTATGAAATCTTATAGGTGATATTTTGCATATTCACTAAATTCTTCAATGGATAAATATTGGATTGGAATACCAAGAAACACACCAGTGTATTTGCTTGGTTTAAATCTGTTTCTAGATTTTGCATTTACCAATGGAGCTATAGGAGATAAAATAAAGTGCCCATGTCATATATGTGGTTTTACAAAGTGGAAAACAAAAAATGCGGTGTTTCACCATTTGATGGACAAGGATTTCCCTCAACATTACGTCACTTGGGTTATACATGGGGAAATAAATGTTTTGCCTAATTCTAGAAACATAGAGGTCGCTTAAGATCCACCACCTTTTGAAAATCCTATTGAATTATTGATTAATGAAGCATTCAGAGGTTTAAGGCATGAAGCTGTTGATGCAGGCCTGTCACAAGTAGCGAGAGAAGAAGAAACTTTTTACATGATTTTTCTGGTTCAAATAACAAAGATTATTTTGAATTACTTAAAGATGAAAGTGAAGTTTTGTATGAAGGATCCAAGTACTCAAAGTTGGAATTTTTGTTAAAGCTTTATCACATAAAGTATTTGTCTGGGTTAAGTGATAAGGGAATGACTATGCTGCTAGATCTACTTAGGGATGCATTTAAATTTGCAAAGATCCCTATATCTTTTATGAGGCTAAGAAAACCATCAACAAGTTGTGTCTTGATTGTATCAAGATAGATGTTTGCCCAAATGATTGTATGTTATACTGTGAAGATGATGTTAATGCAACATCATGCAAGAATGGTCACACTTCTAGATGAAAGCTCGAGAAGGATAACAATCTCGATCATGCTCCTAGTACACGTAAGAAACAAAAGAAGAAGCAAAAAAAACCTGCAAAAGTTTTGTGATACTTTTCATTAAAATCAAGATTACAAAGATTGTTTACGTGCTCTAAAATTGCAGAGCATATGCGATGGAATGCAGAGGATGATAACAAAGATGGAATCTTAAGGTAACCTCGAGATGGTGGAGCATGGAAAAAGCTTGATACAAATTATCCTGAATTCGGTTTTAATCCTCGAAATGTTTGATTAGGACTAGCTAGTGATGGTTTCAATCCTTTTGGATCGATGAGTACTAACTACAACATTTGTTCAGTGGTTTTATTTTCATACAATCTTTCTCCTTAATTGTGTATGAAGCAATCAAATTTTATCCTCTCAATGATTATTCTAGGTCCACGTACAGTAGGAATAACATAGATGTATATCTACAACCACTTATTAAGGAGTTGAATGAGTTTTGGAGTGAAGGTATGAATACTTTTGATTCATCAAAGAATGAAATATTCAAAATGTGAGCAAAACTTATGTGGATAGTTAGCGATTTTCCTGGACTTGATATCTTATCTGGTTGGACCACTCATACTGGTCTTACATGTCCTTCTTGTAATTTTAATGCAGAGCCTTGTCGACTTCGTCATAGTAAAAAGTGGTATTTTATTGGCCACCATCGATTCTTGGTAAGAAATCATAAATTTAGACTGATGAGACATCATTTTTATGGAAATATGGAAGAGAGGGCCCCTCCAAAGAAGTTATCTGCGTCAAAAATTTTGTAGCAGGTGAAAGATATCAATGTCACATTTGGAAGACAATCGGAGTTGCAGAAAAGAAAAAGGAAAAAGAATGTTGGGGAAGATGCAACTCAACAATGGAATAAGAAAAGCATATTCTTTGATCTTCCATATTGGGAGTTTAATCCATTGCCCCATAATTAGATCCAATGCATATTGAAAAGAATGTGTTTGACAGTGTTATATACACTTTGTTAAATGATAAAGAAAATTCAAAGGATCATGCTAAGGCTCGAAGAGGTCTACAAGATATGGGCATAAGGCGTGATCTTTGGGTAGACGAGAATGATGAGTGTAAACTTGCTGTATTTGCAATTCCAAAGAACAACAAAGTGGCCTTCCTCAAGACTTTAAAGAATATCTCAGTGCCGGATGGTTATTCAAGTAATATATCTCATCGTATTGATTTGGATCAAAAAAAACATGTTGGATTAAAAATTCATGATTGTCACATTCTTATACAAAAGTTGTTACCCATAGTAATTCACAATGTGCTTTCAAGACAGGTTGTTGCAACTTTGGTTGAGTTTTTTTCCTTTTTCAAGTAGCTTTGTTTGAAAAGTTTAAGTCTTGCAGACTTAAACAAGCTACAAAATCGAATTGTGGAAACTTATTGCCATTTAGAGATTTTGTTTCCTCCGTCATTTTTTACTGTAATGATTCGTCTAACTGTTCATCTAGTTGATGAGGTAAAAAAAGGTGGCCCGGTACATTATTGCTGGATGTATTCTATTGAAAGGTAAGATATTCGTTATTCAAAATCATTTTAGTTGATTTTGCAGTAGTATTTCAACGTAAATGCTTCATCTTACACATTAATATTTTTGGGTATAGATTGTTGGGCCATTTTAAGTCCCTTATAGGGAACAAATCACAAGCAGAAGGTTCCATAACTGAATGTTACATAGTGGAAGAAGCTCTTACTCTTTATTCTCGTTATTTTGAGGAAATTGAGTTAAGGTTAAATCAACCTAAATGTGTAAATGATGAACCAAGCAAAAATGAGGCTTCTGAAAAGTCAAGTATGTTCCCTCAACAAGGTAAGAATGTTAAAGGCTTAATAACAGAATCATTGACTCCTTTGGAGAAAATACAAGCTCATCGATATGTGTTACTTAATTGTGCGGCCGTGAAGCCATTTATTGAGTAAGAAATCTACATTGATTTGATTTGTAAGATATATTTTGAGAAATTGGATTTAAATTGCTAATTATACTGCCTTTATAGTGAATTTAGAGATTACATCAAAAAAAGTACAAGAGGTTGAAGAGTTTCACTAACAGAGGTAGAAAAAGAGTTAGTAAAGTTCCTTGATTGGTTTCCTAAGCGAGTGAGTGAATGATATTAGATTTTTTTTTAATATAACTTTCTTCTATCAATTTATAATTATTGATATAAGTGTTTTATATATTTAGATTATGAATTTGGATATAACAGATACTATCTCTGATGAGATGAAGTTCTTAGCACAAGGTCCAGCCCTAGATGCAAGAATATTCAACGCTTATAACATTAATGGATTCAAATTTCGAACTTTGTATAGAGAATAAGGATTAAAAACTCAAAATAGTGGAGTTTTTCTTATCTCTAACACTTCTTGTGTCGCATCTAGTGCAGATAGACATGCAACACAAGCATACCTACCATATTATGGAAAGTTGGAAGATATTATTGAGCTTAATTATTATGGGAAATTTAGGGTTGTTCTTTTTAAATTCTAGCAGGCTGACACTACTCAGAACAGAGGGTTCAAATAGATGCTTGGAAGTTTAATTGTGCCAACTTTTCCAAATTGATTCATATCGATGATCGTTTGGATGATGACCCATATATTGAAGCATCACAAGCAAATATGACCTACTATATTGATGATAAAAATGATAAAGAATGGAGTGTGGTTGTACATCTAAAACCAAGAGATTTGTTTGATATGGGAGAGGTTGATGAAGAGGAAATATATGAGAATGAGCTATACCAACAGCAAGAATTTGAACAATCTTTTGATTTTGATTATGAGAATGTCCAAATTGCAATAAATGACCATATGACTGAATAGATATATCATTATTTTTTAGTTTCCTTTGGCACTTTGTTTTTCTCGCTTGATTAGAGGTTTTTTTTTCCAAGACTTCCTATTTTTTGGCTAAGAAAGTTATCTTTGTTCTTTATATAATTCTTGATACATTTGTTTAATTTTCCATTCTTAGTGTTTAATCATGAAAGGATCTTTTGGTATGTTATGTGGTTTCTTATCTCAGGGCAAAAAACTGGAGGACAAGAACTGATTGGGGGTCTTGATTGTACTGTTCACAGAAACTTCTTTGGGATCCAGGTAATGAAGTGGTTTTCTTATTTTTATTAGTCAGATACATCTTTTTGTTTCTCAATTCTTAGTGCTTAATCATGAAAGAATGTTCTGGTATGTTACATGGTTTCTTATCTCAGGGCAAAAAACTGGAGGACAGGAACTGATTGGGGTCTTGATTGTACTGTTCACAAAAACTTCATTGGGATCCAGGTAATGGAGTGGTTTTCTCTTTTTGATTAGTCAAATACATTTGTTTTGTTTCTCCATTCTTAGTAATTAATCATGAAAGGATCTTCTGGTATGTGCAAGATTGGAAAGATTGTCATGCCTTCTATCCTTTAGCTTCTTTTACTGGAGTGGCCTTGAAAGGCATGAATGTCTTCCCTATCTCCTCTGCTATTTACTTTGATTGAAGACAAACTTCAGACAAAGATTTTGTCTTGTTTGCTCTGTTGTATTCACATTTGGGTGAGTTAGCATCTCTGCTTTCATGGGTTATTATTTGTGATACGAGTATTTGTTGTTGTAAACCTTCCTGCGTTCTTTCTCTTGATTGTGTATTTATAGAGTTGGTGTTCTTTACACTTAGATCTTTGTTTCTGAAGCACATACTTTTACACTCAACTTATGACTTTTAGCTTAAGTTACAAGTGATTTTAAAATACCCAATCCAAATATCCTTTTATTAACCCATGATTCCTAGTTAACACATAAGTATCCAAGTATGAAATGACATATTTATTTCAAATCTTACAATAAAATTGGCTTAGTCTTGTTTTTTTTTCAATTCCTTATCTAACAACTGAAGAATTCAGAGAAAAAATAAGAAATTATATTACAATTCTACACCTTAAATTAGTCTCCTTAACAGTAAACTTGTATGCTGCTTATACCTTCACTATACTACTTGCTGCATTAATATTTAGTACTTGTAAGTTTGGGTTGAAGCTCTAAAAGCTTCTGTATTCTGCATTGTATTCAACATATTTGTTTGTAGTATTTACTTTAGACTTCTAGTGTTTTTGTTGTGCATTTTATTTTATTTTTGGGGATCTCTACTTCTGTTGGTTAAAATGTTATTCATGGACATTAGGAGAATTCTATTACATTCATCTAAACCAAATATTGGTTGTTGGTTACTACTTGATTATGCAGATTTACTATTTGGTCGAACTCATCACAGCCATATCTTGTTGGCGAGACTCATCATATCTATCTCCTGTTGGTCGGGACTCATCACAACCATCTTCTGTTGGTCGAGACTCATCACAGCCATGTCCTATTGGTCGGGATTCATCACATCCATATTCGGTTGGTCCGAACTCATCACAACCATCTTGATTAGTTCACTCTACATCACATTAGGGTTTGACAAATCAAAACTCATCACAGTCATCTCTATCAGTTCATTCTATATCAAATTCGACTTCAACAAATCAGGACTCATCACAACCAGCTCCAACAGATGAGGCTGCACCCTAAAAATGTTCTAGACGTGAATTGAATACGCATTGGGTCGTAGATGCAATAGGTAAATACTTCAGACTATCAATACACATTCAATAGACCTTTCTAAGCCAATGTAATGTCTCTCAAAGCTTCACCCAATCTCATTTCTTATAACAGATTCAAGAAATAATGTCAAGAAAATCAAAGTGAAACTAAGGAAGTACTGAATTTAACAGGTGAATTACGTATTGTGGTTAAGTTTGATGTTTATGATGAACCATTTGGGGAAGCACGCAACCTACTTTCGCGCTTTTATGGAATATTAGCTGTGATTAATCTTTATTTCCAATCAAATTTGAGAAATGGTTGAGTTTACCTATAACATACTTCAACCGCGTCTTCAAACATGTTATAAAGGTGTAATCTCTAAATTCTGATGACTATACCACTGATTAATTTTGTCTTTGAATTTTATATTTACATGTAGTAGAAAAGCTAACCAATATTTTCATTTTGAAGCCCAAATTCTTCTTTGACACAACCGAATCAATTGCTCAACAACATGTTTCTTTATCTATTGAAAAAAAATGGACTGCAAATAAGATTAACATGTGGAATGAAGTTGATAATCCACTTAAAAGTAAAGCTCGAATTATGGATAAGGTGTCGGATGGGATCCCACCGGATCAATGAATTTCTTTTATTGAATACAATTTTAAAGAATCAACAAAGGTATTTATGTATATGAATTTCTTTATAGCTGTATAATTATTTTTTCTAATTGAGGTTTAAATATATTTTTGTAAGAAAATGCGTCAAAGGAATCGTGAAAATCGAAAGAAACAGACAATTCCACACACCAGTGGCTCCAAAGCCAATGCTACAAAAAGGGCTAAAATGGTGAGTGAATTAACCTCGAATGTAATTATTCCTAACTAGTAAATTATTTTGATTATGTTTTTTAATTTATAGATGGTTGAGACTGGACAATGGCCTGGACGAGCACAAATGTACATTGCTACTCATAAGAATCAAGATGGAGTATATGTTAATGAAGCGGCAAAAGAAATATGTGTGAGTTGTACTTATGTGCCATAGATTCTTGCCGAGTAATCAACCACGGTATGCCAAATAATTTTTTATTTTTAATTTATTTTAACAAAAAAAAATTTATATGTAGAAAAAATTGAGTCAGCTTTGAGCCAAAGTGCCATAGATGAGTCTCAAGTTTTGCCAAATGATGTCATTGGTAAGGTGCTAGGGCCAGAGCACTCTGGAAGGGTGATATACTTGAGATTAAGAGTTGTTTCTACTAGAGTTCTTAAACAAGATAGACCACATTTTGGTGGTACAAGTGCTTCAAGTAGTGGAGGTTCTTGTTCGTTCCAATGTTGAGAAAACTTTGCTCAAATAATGAATTCTCACAATCATATAATGAGTGCTTTGAAGGCATATATGATAATGAAAGAAGGAATGATACCGGAATAATTTGTGGGGCTCTTTGATTCTCCTTCAATGGTTTCTCCCACATCGGTAAGTAAAGTTCTCTTTACTTTTTTTTTTCTAATTAAATCGGTTGTGAAAATTTTCTCTAATTTTATGTTATTTTTGAACTGGTTTACTGCAACTTTTCTTGATCAGATTGAAAGTTTTTCTTGTGTTGTTTTTTGGGTTGTTGTGTTCTGTATCCTTTGCTATAGTAGAGTGGTTGTTGTCTAACTATCTATCTTGTATCTTATTGTATCCATCGGTTCCTTGTTATTGTTAATGTAACCCATGAATTTTTTATTGTAGTATTATTGTTTTTCTTGTCTTCTGTTGCTAATTTAGTTTGGCGGTTGGCTGAAAATTAGGTGTTAACACCACATTACATTGTGTTCTTGTTGTTGATCTTGAATTCGAGAGGGGTCATCCAAAAGGGTCCACGGTTTTCTTGACTAGTGGACTATTTTGGGTATTTGTTTTCGTGTGTTCTTGATCGTTCTTGTATCATGATTTCCCAAATATCCAAAGGGGATTTGAGATTTGGTGGAGAGGGGATTTTCGGAAGCGACATAGTGAGCCTGAACGCCCTCGTCAAATGCGTGTCATGACTGCAACAATAAAGAGCTCTTGAGACTTAAGTACTTAACCTGTGAATGAGATGAGGTACATGCCCACTCTATGATTGTCTTGTTTTAACTCTTGCTATTCTTCAGCCCTCATCTTATACCAAATTCGTTTTTGCCTTTTTACTTTAAAATAAGAAAGCGTGTTAGTTTTTCCATGATCAATGCTTGTAAAAAATTCACTAATCCATCCTGGTTGTATCGAGTAGTAGTTACCAGGATCTTCTCCATCTTCATAATATCTTGCTAAAACGTCTAACTTTGGGGTTACATTTTCTATTGAAATACAAAAATCCTTAGGGGAGCTTTGTGAATTATTAACTGATAGGGGAGCTTTGGGGTTATATCTTCTCCATCTTTTTCCTGCCCTGATGGGGAAGGAGGGTAGGGGTATGTATATACTATATAGTTTGTTTTCTCCCTCAAAAGTCCCCTTAAGTTTTTGTAGTAGTTGTAGTCTCTATTCAGCTCCAAGAGGTTCAGTTTTTTTTGTACTACATTAGTCCAGGAAGTGATGGTGGTTGATTTTGAGCATGGATTATGATACTCTCTCTTAATTTTCCTTTTTGATTCAATATTCATTCTATGAATCTGCTTCAAAGAAAGAATTCCAAGTAAGTCAAAATATTAAAAAATAAATAAAAGTTAAAAGTAATCAATATGTAGTATTGTACAATTTTATAATATATGTTACAGGGAGAATTCATATGTTCAGTTTTACAAGACAGAGATAATCAGTTTTGCAAGACATGGATGTACTGTTTTTTCCTCGTGTGAATACTTTGAAGTTTGAAGTTCTTCATTGTTTCATTGTTTCTGAACTTTGAACTTTGAAGTTGCATGATGTTTAGCTTTCCAACCACTAATTTTGTTTTGCTTGAAAGGAGTTTGCTCAACATATCAAAATTAGTACTTTCTGGCATTGCACGATGTTTTTATTTTAATTTGCGTATTTTCCTCTGTGCTTCACCTTTTTTTGAGGTGCATGTTTGTCCAATGCTTATGTATCAAAATCTTGGAATGACATTAAGAAAATATTTGTAATTGAGTTATAAGGACTGAAAGCTTATCGATAGATTTTTATCCTTTGTATTTCTATGTAGCCAAGTGATGTGGCTAGTGGACCCATTTCGCTCATGGATGCAAGGAGATGACGCGATGATAATGATCCTAACAATATTCTTTGATTTCGCTGCATTTGTCTTGGATATTCAATTATGACGATGTAATTGTGTGGTTGGAGGGAATCTTATAATATTGAAGGTTTTGTGTTTAAATTTGATTTTGGAGTTTGAAGATACTAGTTAATGTTGAAAATTTGGAGTTTTGAAGAGGTTAATGTTGAAAATTTAATTTTGAAGTTTAATATTCAATGTATTTTTGATATGCTTGTCAATTACTCATGTTGTATTAATGATATATGAATTGAACAAAGATTGGATTGTAGGTTATGCCTAAAGGAACAATTAAATTTGAGTTAAAATTAAAATCTATAATTAGTTATTGAAAATAGATTGACCCAACTAAATTAAAAAAAATTGCGGAGGTTTTAAACCCCCGCAATTTCTAAATAAAAATTTATTATAAAAATAATTAAATTTAGAGTAACGGGGGTCAACCGCCGCAAAATAACCCCCGCAAATTAATTATGGGGTGGAAAAACTGCCGCAACTTATTTGTGATGGATCGAATTGTGGGGGTTTTGGGAACCGCCATAATTACATTTTCCAGGAGTTTTAAACCCCCGCAAACCTTAAATTAACCCCTATAATTTGACCTATTTTTTGTAGTGTACACACCTATATTTCACGAAGGTCCTATTATCCCCTGAACCATTTTAAAGTGAAATATTTACCCCTTTAAAAAGTCATACCCAAATATGTACTAGGTGGTGAATTGAACGCTCCTCGCCACGTCATGCTACATTGTTTTAAAAAATATATATTATTTTTCTTTATTCTATTATTTCTTTTCTATTTCCCTTTCCTCCCTTATTTTTCTTTTCTTTTTAGAGTAAAATACATTGAAATCAAGGTCAATTTTAGAGGATAGTAATAGAACTCAAAGATTTGTTGTGGGAGTTAGATGAACAGGAAAGCAAACGAGAGAAAGAGGAAATAGGGGCAGCTCAACATGTTACCGAAGTTGGATGAACCGAAATGGTGCTTCTCCGCTAAGGATGTAGCAAAAAATCAGTTTTGGAGTAATAATTGAGGAAAAAGATGGTTAAATTGAAGGAATAAGAAGAAATTATGAGAGTGTAGTTGGGGCTTATAAGGGGTAGGTATGATATTTGGGGTAAAGTCATGAAAATTAGAGATATAAAAATGGGTTCTTGAAAAATTATAAATTGGACATTGATGAAGAAGAGAGAAGTCTAAAAAATTAAGAACAATTCTTGATGATTGTTTGGTGATTTAGATGTTGGTTTATGTAGTGTTAACAATTGTGGGTAATGGTGAACCAAATAGTGAAGAAATATTAGAATATAGGAGAGGAGATGGGGCTGCTATGGTGGCGGTGGCTCAGATATGGTGATGGAGAATGTATAGGTGGGTGGATTGTTGAGTGATGGGAAAAAGAGGAAGAAAGAGAAAAAGTAGAGAAGGAAATTAAAGATAAATATTTAAAATAATATATATTTAGAAAAATGTCAAAAATATTATAAAAATTATTTTTTAGTAGTATTTTTTATTTTCATACGCTTTGAAGAGAGTGAACTTACTCTCCATGTCATGTCAGCATTTAGGGGTGTATTAATTCTATTTTAAAATAGTTCAGAGGTAATAGGACTCCTATAAAGTATAAGTGTGTCGTTGGAAATTTGGTAATAGATTTGGGGGAAGGGGGGCGGGGGAGAGGGGCATTTGACTATTTTCTGTAAAGGCTTTCATGATTACGGTAGAATCTTGAAAGGTATCAGTTGTAACTACGAAGAGGAAGGTACTAGAGTTAGTCCCTTTGATTATAAAGTTTTAATCTAATATTGCTTGAGTTATTAGTGGAGATTTGAGGTGAATTCTCAGAGGGTCGATCGTGAATCTTTATTCCTTTGAGCAAGAAGTTTTCCATGATAAAATTTCTTATGTTAATTACATTCCACACTTTACTTCATAGGCGACTAAAGAACAATGTTCTTCAGTGTATTAGGTGACAACTTAAAATAACAATTGATATTAGAGCAAGTTGTTTCAATTAAGTCTAACAGTACACTTTGAAGTAAGTTGAGATGACTGCACCATTTGGAGTTCAAGAAGGCCAATCAACTACAAGGCCACCATATTCCTTCAATGGAAATACTATAAATGGTTGAAGGCAAGAATGCAGGTTTGATAATTAAATTTAATAAACCTTCAGATTTGAGGCATATGAACTCATAAACCCAACTTAATGGCTCTATGGACATTTAGTTCATTTATATTAAATGACAGAAAGTTCTAACTTTATATACCATTGTCACAGTGTATGAATATCCTACTGGCAAAGCTTGAAGCACGACGAACGCCTAATCAATTGAGATATTAGCTCATAATATAAGACTTTAGCCCTCATGATTGTTTGGGCCGGGTGATTAGATATTGACTCTCCCCAAATTAAAGACTTTATTTTTCTAAATCATCACCTATTAGCAGAACATTAATTTTATAGAAGAATTGTGTCATTCTTTTTTAAATAGAAAATTATTTAATAAAATTACTAAAAAAGGGACGATCCGGTTCATATCTACTCCGTAGGTTTCGGGGAGGGGGGGACCACTCCGGACCTGACCTACGCGCCCTCACCCCAGCTTTGCTGGAGGGGCGTTTCGAACTCCCGACCCTGGCACACCACGGTAAGCAAGCTTACCGCTGAGCCAAGGCCTGAAGTTCAAAATTAAAATGAAAAGGGCATTGCCCTTTTTACGAACATTTTGTACAATAATGTTTCCACACATTTGCATTGAAAATAAGAAAAGTATCCCTATCTCCGTCTTATCTCGAACCACAAGCAGTGAGACTTTTTGACTTATTTTGATATTTGCATTTAGTTAATATGCAAACGGTAAGAAGGAATTGCCATTAGAGGTATAGCCCTAGCTGTTACCAAACAAAATTTCTCAGTCATGTTAATATTTTTCGGAATCATACCATTTGGTAACTCCCAATTTAAGCAGTGGACTAATTGTGCTATCACCAAACGAACTATAGTGAGTCCTAACTGCAAACCAGGGCAAGTTCTTCTTCCAGAGCCAAATGGTAAAAGTTGAAAATCACGTCCTCGAAGATCAATAGTACTTTCAATAAACCTCTCTGGTATAAACTTTTCTGGCTCATGCCAGACATCTGGATCTCTCCCGATTGCCCAAACATTAACCAAAACTCGAGATACTTTAGGTATGTGAAACCCATCAACTATGCAATTTTCAACCGACTCATGTGGAAGCAATAAGGGTGCAACTGGATGGAGCCTAAAACCTTCTTTTATGACCATGTCTAAGTATTCTAGACTTTCCAAGTCTGTTTCTTCTACCATCCTCGTTTGACCAACTACATGTTCCAACTCTTTTTGGAGTTTTTTCATCACATCAGGATGTCTGAAAAGTTCTGATAAAATCCATTCAATTGCTGTTGATGAAGTATCCATTGAAGCTGCCAACAAGTCCTGTATATGTATGCCATCATACTTTAGTTAAGGCAAGATTAGATAATTTTGGTGAATGCACAAAAAATAGAGCTGGTAATCATGTGGTCTTAAATATGTCATATGAGATGTTGAAATTAAGGAGTTGCTAAATTAGGAAAGAGACGTTTCTTTTCCAAGCAAACTAAAAAAAGGAGCAAGACAAACAAATTTAAAAAGATGGAGTACTAAATTCAACGAAAAACAAGGATTGGAAGTAACCTCAGGACTTTGAATATTCTTTTGTCTATGATAATTTAAGACGACTAAAAAGTGAATAAACAATGTCATTTATAAGCCTGTTTAACATTACCAACAGAATAGCTTTGACATGCCGACGATCAAACTCGAATTCAGCTTCTCCAGATTGCTTAATTCCCAACAATCCATATCGGTACTAGTTTGCTTCGGCTGGTCATTGAAATATTGACGAACATGTTTGTTAATAACATTCTCCAAGAACTCTTCAGTACTGTTAGCTACTTGTTTCATATGACGAACCAATCCCTGGAGATCAACAAAACGAAAAAAAGGGAAATAGTTCAGCAAGATTTGGCGTTTCTGCTATACGCGACGTCTCTTGGACCATATCTTTGAAACGCTTATCATCATCACCGTAACCCTCTTCCATATTGTTATACTTGCTCCCAATTACCGTAAGACAAGCCATGTTAGCGCCAAGAGATGCAAGCGTAGTACTAAGATCAACACATCGCAATTCAAAGCCGCTTTCTTGAGGAAATTCACCAGAATTTGAAGTTGTTGTTTCCTCATAGGTTGAAATGAATTGATATTGGCATTACTTAACAATTGTAGAGTGCACACTTTACGCATATTTCTCCAATAGGGTCCATACTTGCCCATGATCAAATTTCTTTGATTATAGAAAATGTAATGAGAAGCTGCATAGTATGGCCTACTAGCAAAAATTTGATCATGGTTCTTCAAGAATTGTTGTGCTGCATGAGGAGATGATGCAACAATAGTAGACTATGGTCATTATTGGACCATATTTCTTGGCTATTCTATAAAGATCTTGGTGAAGATTTTCTCCTATCATGAGAAGATTTCCAAGAAATGGAAGCCCTCTTGGACCTGGAGGAAGTTTCTTCTTCTGCATGAATTCTTTCACAAGGAATAGCATTGCAAATAATGCAAGAACTAGCAGATTAAAGTCATGGAGGCAATATTATTGAAAAGGAGGAAAAAGATGGTAGTATTACTAACTACTTTTGGAGGCACACAATTAGGGTGGTATGAAAGAAAATATTTCCTTGGATATAAATATAAGGGTGGCTTAAGGATCATGCTAGTCTTAAAAAGTATATCAAGCTAATATTCTCTATGGTTCATATTATATGATGTTTTTTTTTGGATTCCACTCCTCTCTATTTTTACTCTTTTCATTTTTCTCAAGTTCATTTTTCTCAAGTTTCTATCTTGACTGATGACATGTGGCATAGGTCAAATTAAATGGGTAAGATTTAATATTTTAAAGTAATTTTCTAACCATAGTTTAAATAATAAATACATTATATAGTTAATTTAAAAAAAATATTGTAATCTCATAATCTTAGCAACATATCCACTTGTCCCTAAATATAGCAACAAAAAGTCTTTTTCTTCCTACTTTTTTTTCCTACTCAAGAATTTTATTTTTTAATTTCTTTGTAAATTGATCTTTTTTTCATTATCTTTCTTTTGAAACTTTTTTTTTTAACAAATTAGCAATTTTATTTTCTTTAAAATAGGTGAAATAAAATATGAGAAATAATCGGCTCTTGTTATGAAATATAAAGTAAGAACAAGAAGAATAAGGGAGAAAAGAGAGAAGACTTCTTTATTTATCTTGAGGAATGAGAGATGATTTACAATGAAGAGAACCTCTCTATTTATAGGGAAAATTCCTTCTAATTTCTCTCCAAAAGATACTCATTCCGTCTCTTGATAGATACTCACTAAAACTTGATACATACTCAATATATCTTGATAGATATTCACCATATCTTGATAGATACTCAATATATCTTGGTAGGTATTCACTATATCATGATATACATTCACTATAATGTAAATGTAAATACATTTATAATACCTCCCCTTGAATGTCTAATTGAGAGATGATGTGTGCCTTGTTAAAACTTTAATAGAAAAAAAATCAATGAAAAAATAATCTGGTAAAGGAAAAAGAGTACACATCTCTAATAATACACATTTTGGTTGCCTCATTAAAAATCTTACAACGAAAATTCAGTGGGACAAGACTTTAAAAGGAAAAAAGAGTACAACGCGTATAAGCCCTCCTGATGAGAACATCAATTCAAATTCATGAATCTCCATATTGCATCTTTTGCACCACCTTCTCGAAAGTTGTATTTGATAGAGACTTGGTGAATACTCATTCATATTATCACTTGAATGAATCTATTGCATATTGATATCGTCACTGGGAGCTTATGTGCGTAGATAGCTTTGACGAAATGTACTTTTTTCTTTCACCTTTTATGATTCCTCCTATTAGTTGTGCTATTCATGCAACATCTTTATATAAGTGGGTATTTTAAATCATATTTTTCTCGAATGAGATGTATCATTGACCTCAGCCACATAAATTCTCGACTTATTTTGTTAATAGTCATTATCTTAGCCCCTTTGATTGTCGTGTAAAATAACATGTTATGAAAGAAACCCTTTATGACAATAAATAATATGTTTGTATTAAAGACTTATGTTAATCATATGAATATCATGTATATTAAAAAACTTGACAATATTCATAACGATAAACACATTAATGCAAGGGTTTTCAATTGCAATATGCAAATGGTCTACTTCACTATCTCCACATGTAGGAGTAAAACTATATCATGTTCATAGTTATAGCAATGCATCATTGCGCAAGATATGATACTTCAGAATCAAATTCAATTCTTCATGTTTCTCATTTAAGCAAATAATGTATTGCTTTTTAAAACTCTTCAAGAATTAGAATAATTTTCAACTTATAAATGTATGCAATATAAGGATTATAAACAAGTTTTTCAGAAATTTTTACATGCTTCAAATATTTTGAATCCTTAGAAAGTTCCATATAAATTTGGCAAAGTGACAATATCAACATTTCATATGTGACATCTTCAAGTGTCCAGACTGCAAATCAAATAAGTGTTGCTCTTATCAAGATGCATCATTTCATATCACTTGATAAATGTTTCTACATCAGCACGCTTAAATAAACATAGAGTTCAGATCCTTATAATCTTTTGTAATATTGCATCAATATTGTATCAAAGTTATCGTCGATGCTATATTATTTTATATTGGTTCACACTGTGACATAATATTTTGATATGTGATTTAAGGTGTTGTGGGTCATAAATAGTAGAATGAGTCCAGGGCTAGAAATATGAAGTCATAATTTAGAAGCCAAAAATTGTGAATAATGATTGATTGGAGTATATTCTTGAAGTCATGTATTAAGTAGTTGAGTAATGGGTGGAACGATATGTCCTTTGTTAATTGAGGAAGGTGTAGCAAGACTTGTGAAGATATTATGTTATTAAGTAGAGAAATAATGGTTGATCAACATGATTTAGAGTATATATGAAATAGGAAAGAAGTTCATGATGGCATGACATTGTGTTAGGTTGTGAATGAGAGGATAGAGTGGTTAAGAGTTGACAAACCTAGGCTGCACATTGTTATGTTAAAAACTAATGGATGAAATATTGGTTCCTGACCTTGAACCAATTGAGAGGGAGAAATTAATTATAATTTTATTGGTTTGATATGTAGAAATACTTTGTATATAATATATTATATTTCAAATCAACACATGAACTTTGGTCACATAAGAAATGGTTCAACTTTTATTGAAGACATTCAACGTCAAACCAGTATTATCAAGATAAATTATCTTGATTACTCAATCTAGAAATTATGCTTTTAACTCAATTTAGATTGAGCAAGCAACTTTGTGAATGTCAAACTATAGGTTGACTATAAACATATATGTGATCATCTTATATCATTGCATCTTAATCGATCACATAATAGGTGAAGGGGCCTATATGCACCTTTTATATTTTCTAGAAGAGAAAAGTCATAAGAACACCTCTGAACTTGTCCGCTCAACTTACTTTAGCCCTTTAATTTCACTAGCAATTATTTTCCCGCCCCCCTTAATAATTTTACAGTGAATTAAATACAACCCTAAAGATGTAATACCACTCTCACAATAGAGAGTGCATTACACGTGCCGAGATATCAATGCCACATTACTGTCACGTCGGAGCCACATAAATAAAATATTTTCTTATATATATATTCTTTCTTCTTTAACCCACCGCTCCATCTTACCTCGCTTTTACTCCTCCTCCTCCATCAAATCCATCTGCCCCCACCCTCTCCCCTGCAAACACTACCTCCCCCCCTCCCGTTCTTTCTTTCTCGTCCTCTATATAATCGCTAAGCTTACAAAGAAAATTCATAATCAAAGTGATTGAAAACTACTAAACTCTAACAATCCCAACAAAAAATGGAATTACAAAATCCCATTTTTACTAAACAATCTCAATCTTACCCATCCATCGCTACTCCTGTAAACACTACCTACCCATACCCCTTTCTTTCTTTCTCCTCCTTCTTCAAACAAACCCATTCACCCCCACCCTTCACCTAAAATAAAAATTAAACTAATATTCTTCTGGATTATTATGAATGAATTGCTGAAGATTGAAGGAAAATGCAGTTAGTTTGTGCTATTTTGGCTTTGATTTTCTTCTATGGTCTAAAAATTGGAATTACTATTTTCTAAGTTAGTACTAAAAATATATACGCTGGGTATATTATTTTTGTAGTACTAAAAATGTACAATTAATTAATGAATTTATCTAATTGGAATTTATAGTATAAGAATTTGCTTGTTTTATTTTTGGAAGAAATCAATGGGGGAGAGAGGATTGGGATAGGGGTGCGGTGGTATAAGGAAAAAGAATGGCAGCGAAGGGTGAGGGATGCATAAGACTTTAAGTAAAAATTAAGTTGAGTTGATTGTTAATTAAGAAAGATATTGGAGAGATTTTGTTAGTCTGGATGAAATGTTGAAGGTTGTTGAAAACATTGAGAGAGTAGGATTGAAAGTTGAGATGGTGTTCAATGGAGAAAAATCTTAATTTGGTGTCTTTGTGATTTTTCTCTGGTGGTTTTAATGGAAGAAAATAGAAAAATGGTAGGGGAGTATTGATGGAGAATGTGTTTGAGGTTGTTAATGGAGAAATTTATGGTGGAAGAAAATGAGTGGTGTTGTTGATGATGTTTTGAAGAAGAAAAGGTTGTCCAGGTGTTGTTCCTTTATTTTTAATTTTTATTATATTTAAAATATAATATTAGTGGAATCAATAATATTTTTACAAAAAATACTCATCTTTATTCTTTTTTTAAAATACCATGTCAGCATTAATGGATATTAATTCACTTTATAGTTATTAAGGGGGGTAAATAAATGTATGTTAAGTTAAGGTCAAAGTAAGTTGAGCGGACAAGTTCAGGGGTGAAATAATGACTTTTATATTTCTAGAATTATAGGGATCGAATCTCAATATTAGTTGATCTAATCAACTTATCGTGCGAACAAGCAACACAAACAATTCTTGAAGAATCTTTTATTTCTTCAGTACATTCCTAATACTCAATCTGCACATCTTCAAAACGTCACAATCGTTCATGTCAGTTTATGAACTTTTATAATAGTAAACTCCAAGTTTACCATGGCATGCACTTTTTTTACTTTAGTAAATTTCTTGTTTACTCTGGCATAAATTTTGTATCAATAAACAATAAACTAAGTAAACTCTTAGTTTATTATAACATGTGATCTCATCATGCTTGGGTAACTTTTCCCATTAGTGGTCCGTACTATAGTAACTTGGAGATATTCAATCTTCCAATTATTCTACCTCTTCTGGAGGTAGATTATGATATCTTCATAACTAAGAACATGTTCGAACTTATATACAGTCACATTCATCTCAGGGAATAGATCTGTATTTATAATAATTAAAATTCTCATTCCCTAGGAATGAAATATAATCATGTCTTAAGAACATCAAATTATGATAGCTTATAACCTCTTTCAAAATATTGGTAATTAAGAGCAAATCGAGGCATACATATGATTGCAAAGAATTTTTCTTTGACATGTTACTCAAGCATATCATGCTTCAACGTAGGGGTGTCAAATGAGTTGTTTGGGCTGGAGTTGGGCGGGTTAAAATAGGATAAACAAATAAATAGGCTAATACCCAACCCTGCCTAAATACATTTGGGTGAAGATGGACTAAACTATGGGTTATGGGTTATAACTCAACTCTCCCAAATGAAAATCTTTACAACATTCTTGATTTTTATTCTTCTATAGCAAAAATCATATGATTACAAACATACATTATAATAAAGTCATCAAACATACTAATGTAAAATTGGCACATTTAATCCAAATGTTACCTTGTGATGACGACTAAATTACTCTCTGCACAATCTTTTTTATTCAATTGTTTTATAATGTACCTTTAACCAATGGATTTTGATTATAAAAATTAAAAATATAATTCACCAGCATTATCTCAATATTAACTACCAAATCAAATGAAATTTACCTTCCAAAACCATCAAATAAGCCCAAAAATCATTACACACTTTCCAACTAAAGTAAATCATTAGCTATTAAAATCCAAAACCCCCCATAAACCCATAGCTAGGTGTCATTCTTGTTATTACCTAACCAAGAAAACAAAGCAATAACAAAAATCCATCTAAATTGGAGCATAAATACTCCACCTTAACAACTAAGAACAAGAAACTACCCAACAAATCTCGTCATGATTGTCACAATACTAATTCGTACATATCCAAGGTTTCATTGAGGGAAGAAGAATATATTTGGCTAAGAAAATTGCAGAAGCAATAATGAGTGATTGAGCATAACAAAGCATGTTATATTCAAAAATAAATAGTTCTGCATTGTAGTGTCACGATCCAAATATCAAGGGTCATGGTGACACTTGTCGTGACAAATCTTGACAAGTAAGCCTATTGTCAAAACTTAATTGGAATGAGAAATCAATACCAAATCCCAAGGCAAGACTTATAGAAAAAAGTTGAATCACACATTTGTAATAAAGGCGGAAAGCAAATAACAATAATACCATCAAACTCTCCAAAACCTGGTGTCACGATGTAAGAACCAACTAAATACAACTCGAGTCAAAATATACATGTGATATCCAAAAAGAAACAAACTCTATCTCAGAATACAAAATAGACATAGCCTAGATAAGAAAAGATATAAGGTCAACTTTAAATGCATAGGTCAGCCTCTACCTTGAATAGACTCCAAGTACCACCTAAATCAGTCGTCGTGCAATACACTCATACCTGGATCTGCATCGAAAGCGCGCAGTAGGGGTGAGTACGGTCCACTTGTACTCAGTAGGTATCATAGGCCAACTGACCAAAGTAGAAAATAAAGCATACAAAATACATACTGTGGGCGCGTCACCTCCAGTCAGAAAATGTCTCAAATGATAGCCCACACCATCTCCACTAAAAGTTATACATATAAACATATAACAACTCAAGCATAAAAAAGTAACACAATGGATAGACATCAAATCAAACACATCAAAGAGGTATAAATAGAGGGATATCACATCAAGAACACAAATATAATAGAAAATATACACAAAGTGTAAATTAGAATGAAGATGATGATGATGTAATGCACGAGGTTGTCGCACAATCTCCGTATACACCTACCACGTTGTGCTCCCGAAGTAGGACCTATAGGGGTTTGTCAACCCATATACAATTCAATATCCAACACCAATCCAATATCCATAAGTTTTTTTTGGCACATCCATCGATAGAGGTTATTAAAGATGTCATATTTTCTATCAGAAAAAACCAGTATTTCCACATGGTACCAATGTCTCATGAATGTATATGATATGAGGATGTAATGCTCACAACCAACCAAGATGAGAATTTTCAAGTCCAATTAATATACCAACCATGTTAACCAAATCCACTCAATATGCCAACAATCCATGAATTCGTTATAGTTCATAAATCAATTGGGTGAGATATGCATAAATATGCCATTTGATACCACGTAATACCAACTTAGATAATTTTCATCAAAAAAACAACCAATTATATCATTATCAGGCCAATAACATCATATAAGATCCTACACGGTCAGACATAGTAAATAACGTCTCAAAACCACCAAATAACAACAACATAGGCCCCACACGGGCACACAACAACAATAAAATCATTTTCATGATTAGTTTCCACACTTATAACATGATTTTATACCAATATTAACTACTCGGCCCAGTCTGAAGAAAGTTAAAACATAACCTACCTCAAATGTCAAAAATCAGTCCAAATAGCCTTCAACATGAAGCTTTCCCCTCTTTAACAGACCCAAAATCAACTAAAACATACAAGTGTAGAATCTACGCATCAAAAGAAAGCCACCGATACACCCATATTGCCCATTTTTGGGCTTGTGTTAAAACTGACCAATGAAAAGGGTTTTCGAAAAAGAAGGACATAACCAAAATTTTTTATACAAAAATATATTATCCAAGATTAAAGAGAGCTATAGAAGAAAAACCAAGTGAAAATGGGTTGAAATTATGGTTTAAATTGCAAAATTATTAATTTAGGCCTTTCAGGCAAGAATCCCCAAATTCTACTTTCAAATTCAAAATTTTCACAAGATTTAAATGACAAGAATCAAAGAAAAATAGTTAGAAGAGGGATTTGGAGCTTACCTAAGCTTGAAAATGGTGAAATCGCCCAAAAACTCAAAGCTCCAAGCTCCAAGTCTCGAAAATGGTGAAAATTTTTAAAAATGAGGGATTTATATCACTCAGGCATCACTTAAGCGATCACTGGGTCTCTTAAGCGACCAAATGTCACTTATGTGATACCCATCTGTCACGCGAGTGTTGTGTAAGAGACTGGGTTGTCGCTTAGGCAACACTTTGGCTGTCAATCCAAGTCGCTTAAGTGACAAAAATGTCACTTAAGCGGTGAACTAGCTGAGTGGTGCACCAGCTGAAGACTTAAAGAACTCCAAGTCTTTGCGGATCCCTCGAAATTCATTCAAAATCTCGAGAATGCAAATGAACTATGCTACCTATCAAATTCAACACTACAGACTCAATGACAATATTATATTTTCAAAAAATCATCATTTTCACAAACTTGATCCCCAAAATTCAATTTCACAACTTTTCAATCTGAGGCTCAAAATAAGATATGAAAGCAATAAAATCACACCAACCATGTTACCAACCTAAAATTGATATTTATGGTCGGCTATCACAGTCCATTTTGTCATCCAATGCATAGATCAATAAATATTAATTGAAGTCAACTATAAAGCATTTTTGACCACTAAAAACCACAAACTCGCACAAATCACACCAAAATACATTGAGAATCATGCAAATCATCCCCACACACCAAAAATACCATAAAGCAACCATAGGGAGGGATAAAATGGTCAAATTAGAAAGAAATAAATAATTCACAAAGATCACCAAAAATTAAGTCATTACAACATCCACCACTAAGAATCTAGTTCTCTCTCAAAATAAAGGAAAGGGAAATACCTGAATTAATAAAAAGTTGGAGATAACTACCACGTATATCAAACTCGACCTCCTAAGTAGCCTCATCTGCCGGTCGATGTCTCAACTAGACCTTAACCACAAGAATATCTCTAGAATGCAACCTTCTAATATCCATGGCAAGAATAGAAATGGGCTCCTCAACAAAAGATAACCTCTCATCTAGCTAGATCAAATCACAATGAATGATATGAGACTCATTTGGAATGTAACGACGAAGCATGAAATGATGAAAAACTAGATGAACAACTGATAAATCTGGGGGCAATGCTAACTTATAAGCCACATCCCTAATAGTCCGAAAAATCTCAAAAGGTCCAATATACTTAGGGTTAAACTTGCCCCCTCTTCCCATACCTCATCACTCCATTCATGGGAAACACAAGAAGTAAAACTCAATCACCAACACTAAATCTCAAGGAACAAAATCTATGATCTGCATAACACTTCTACCTACTCTGAGCCACTCGAATACTATCCAAAATGATCCGAACTCTATCCAAGGACTCACAAAGAAAGTCCATTCCTCAAGGTCTAATCTCAAAAACCTTAAACCAACCAATGAGAAAGCAAAAATGCCTACCATATAAAACCTTAGAATGAGCCATCTCAATACTGGAATGGTAGCTATTATTATGGAAAAACTCTGCCAAAGCTAGATGCTGCTCCCACTAACCTCCAAAGTCCATCACATAAATGCAGAGCATATCCTCCAAAATTTGAATAGTCTGCTCTGATTGATTATCAGTTTGGGTCTGAATCATTGTACTAAGATCAACCCAGGTACCTAACTCCTCCTAAAAAGTCTTTCAAAATAGGCATACGAACACTGAACCTCAATTAGAGATGATAGACACTAGCACATCATGAAGATGCACCATCTCACGAATATAGATACGGGCCAACCTCTTAACACTGAAAAACCTAAATAAGAATAAAATGAGAAAATTTGGTCAATAAATCTAAGATGACCTAAACACTATCAAAACCATGAGAAATATGAGGCAACCCAATCACGAAGTCCATAGTGATCCTTTCCTATTTCTACTCGGGAATGGGTAACCTCTAAAGAAACCACCAGGCTTTAAATTCTCGGCCTTCACCTGCTGAAAACATAGGCAAAGAGCTACGAAATCCGCTACATCCTTCCTTATACCACCCCACCAATAATGCTACCTCAAGTCACAAGATATTTTAGTCACCCTCGGATGGATGGAATACCCGTAACAATGGGCCTCCTCCAAAATCAATCTAATCTAATCACCCACTCTCGACACACAAACTCAGCCTCTAATCTTTAAAATACCATTTGGATCAAGCGAGGCTTCCTTAGTCTCACTTTTCACCACCTTATCTCGTATCACTCTCAACCCAACATAATCAAACTGATAAGCCCAAATCTACTCTATCAAGGAAGACCTAGCCTCCACAAATGTCAAAACTTATACCAGGTGTCGAAGTATTGAGACTAACCATCTGGTTAGCCAAAGATTGAACCTCCAAGGATAAAGGTTGCTCCTGGGTCAAAATATGCGCCAAGCTACCCATGCTAGTGGACTTCTAGCTCAAGGGATTCACAACCACATTAGCCTTGCCTGGATGATAGAGAATACTTAGGTCATAATCTATAAGCAACTTAAGCCAACTATGTTGCCTCATATTAAGATATCACTGGTAAAGAAATACTGAATGCTACAATGATCTGAGAAAATCTCAGAACAGACTCAATACAAGTAGTGCCTCCACAACTTCAAAGCAAAAACAATCACACACAACTCTAAATCATAGGTAGGGTAATTTCTCTCATGGGTATTCAGCTGACGAGAAACATACGCAGTCACCTTACCCTCTTGCATCAATACAACACCTAACCCAATACCTGAAGTATCTCAAACTATGCTAAAACCCATGCCTTCTTTAGGCATAGTCAAAATAGGAGCTGAAGTCAATAATTTCTTGAGCTTTTAGAAGCTCATCTCACAAGTATCAGACCACTGAAACAAAATCTTTTTCTGAGTCAACTTAGTCAAAGGAGACGTAATAGATGAAAAACCCTCAACAAAGCATCGATAGTAACCTGCCAAAGCAATAAAACTCTAAATCTCAATAAGAAGGGTAGGCCTATCCCAATCAGGAACTGCTATAATGTTAGTCGAATTGACCATAATACCATCCTTGGTCACCACATGACTTAGAAAGAAAAAACTCCAATCGAAACTCGAACTTGGATAACTTAGCATACAACTTCTCATCCCTCAATCTCTGAAGCACAATTCATAAATGCTCCTCGTGGTCAGCCTTACTTTTGGAATAAGCCAAGATATCATCTATGAATACAACGACAAAGTAGTCGAGATAAGATCAAAATACCCAATTCATCAACTTCGTGAATGCGATTGGGGTATTGGTTAACCCAAAGGACATAACCAAGAACTCATAATAACTGTACCGAGTTTGAAAAACTATCTTCAAAATATCCAAAGATCTAAACCTCAATTGGTGATACCTAAACCTTAAATCAATCTTTGAAAACACCAAATCACCCTGAAAATGATCGAACAAATCACCAATACGAGGAAGAGGATACTTATTCTTAACTGTCACCTTGTTTTACTACCAATAATTAATATATATACACATAGACCTATCTTTTTTCTTTAGAAACAAGACAGGTTAACCCTAAGGTCATACACTAGGTCGGATGAATCCCTTATCCAACAAAATCTGTAACTGATCCTTGAATTTTTTCAATTTTGCAAGGGCAATCCTATAAGAAGGAATAAAAATAGGCTTCGTTCTCAACTCAACATTAATGGCAAAGTCAATAACATGATTTAGAGGCATACTAGGTAAATTCAAAGGGAAAACATCCATAAACTCATGGACAATACGAATAGAATCCAAAGGAGGTGGTGAAGCAACACTCATATCACAAATATGGGCTAAATAAGAAAAACATCCTCTCTTAACCAAGTGATAAGCCTGCATAAAAGATATAAATCTCTTCAGACTCAAATGAAGCACACCCTTCTAAGTTATCCTCGACACACCCGGCGAAGCTAAAGTTTGAGTCTTACAATAACAGTCTAGGACAACATAATAAAGAGTTAACCAATTCGTGTCCTAAATGACATTGAAATCTACCATATCTAAAATAAGTAGATCTACCCAAGTCTCCTACAACATAAGATCAGTACACCCAATCCACAACTAAATAGTCTCCTATAGGGGTAGATACATGGATAGGCATGGCAAGAGGCTCACTAAAAGAATCAAAACCTAAAGCAAAATATACAGACACATAGGAAAAGTCGATCCCAGATAAAATAACATATATGCAGATATGAAACAAACAGAGATGATACATATAATAATAGCGGTAGATGACTTTACATCTGGTTTGGCGGGTATAGCATAGCACTGTCCATGATCACCATCTGACTGAGTGGTCCCGTAACCACCATGGGCACCACCTATGCCTTATTTACCTCTAGTAGAACCTCTACCTCTCACAACTGATATAGAAGTAGCTCTAAAACCACAACAGAGATAGTCCTTGGCCAAATGGACAACCTCATCACACATAAAGCAACCTTTACGACTCGACTCAATAAGAGGAGGTATGGCTGAGCTAAAATGACTACTCAAAGCTGCTGAACTAAAAACCCACTACCTAAACCCTACAAAGCTACCTACATGGGTCTGTTATGATACCTACAGAAGGTTTTACAATCTCTAACTCAAGAAGTATGAACTCTGAACGTTCCCTAATGGTGCACCCTTTTGGCACCTCCCTACGATGCTCAAACAATAAATGCAGTCATCTTATCATAATCCATTATACTCTAAAATGATGCATCTAACTTCCAAATCTTCCTAGACTCAATGGAAATACTAGTATAAGAATATCTATACAAGGAATGGAAATGTGCCTCATACTCTGTAACAGTCATGTAGCCCTTCTCTAGATGATCAAACTCATCTCTCATCTGGTTCCTTAATCTATATAGCATAAAACTATCAAAAAAATCCTCAGCAAATTAATCCCAATTCATGTCTAGAGAACTAACAAGTCTATAATTAACAAGTGACCTCCACTAATACCAGCTGCATCTCTCAACTGGTAAATAGTGTAAGCAACCCTGGCTAGATTTCTCAACTAGTAAGTAGTGTAATCAACCCCATACAACTCAAAAGATCTAAGATTATGCAACTTTTCTTGACAATCAATCAAGAACTCATACACATCCTCCCTCGCAACACCACTAAACCTAAAAGGACCTAAATAAGTGAATCTCTCAAACCTCTTCTGATCCTCATAAGACATAATTGTACTGTTTATAATCAGAGAAATAATGAATTCGCTGGTTGAGATCCCACCTGAGGAAGTAACACAGATGAAGGTTGAACTCCTGACCTCAAAATACCATACATAGATGCAAGCACTGAAAGAGGAACAATACTCAGAGCTTTGGAGTAGCATAAGTAGATATCGGTACCACTGAAGGATCCACACTCAAAATTAAAGGAACACCATAGTAAGAATCTGGCACAGACGGAGGTACAATACTCGAGGCTAGAGTAACACCAAGTGCACACAAAGTAATACCCTCCAAATTGGTCAATAAGAAAATCAACAAACCCTCTAAGACTAGGGAAGAATAACTATGTAGAATTGGGGTAGGCCCCATATCCCTATCATGCTCAACCTAAGACCTAGAGGAGAGTTTCCTAGTACTACCTCTTGACTGGGCAGATCCTCCCTCTAGACTAAGTTATCTTCTCAGATGATAGTTTGTATCCTAACCTTGCGGGATCTAGTCTTAGCTATTTGCACAAAAAAATATAACTTAGAACACAAGGTATGAAAGACCCTCACGGTATATAATGAAATTAGGAAAGTTTCCTAAGGATATCTTATAGCCTCTTGAAGATAGATACAGACGTCAATGTACCAATCTACGAGACTCTAATTGACATCATATTCTTTTATTGATGAAACCAATGAAACATGGCTTTGATACCAATTTGTCATTATCCAAAAACCAAGGTTCATGATGGCACTTATTATGAAAATCCTTGACAAGTAAGCCCAAATCCAAACTAACATGGAATGAGAAATCAATACTTAATCTCAAGGCAAGACTTCTAGAAAAAAGTTAAACCCTACATTTTTAATAAAGGCAAAAAGTAAATAATAATAATACCATCAAACTCCTGTGTCACAGTGTAAGAACCAACTAAATACAACTCGAGTCAAAATATACATCTTATATCCATAAAGGAACAAAGTCTGTCTCTAAATGCAAAATAAGACATAGCCTAGATAAGAAAAGATAGAAGGCCAACTCTGAATACATAGGTCAATAGCTACCTCGAATAAACTCCAAGTACTGCATACATCAATTGTCGTACGGTGCACCTGTAGCTGGATCTGTATCAGAAGGGCGCAGTAGGGGTGAGTATAGTCCACTTGTACTCAGTAGGTATCATAGACCGACTGAGCAAAGTAGAAGATATACAATGAATAGACTAACAGTTGTATAATATACACATATACCAACATAAGTACAAGAAAGGAACACAATGGATAAAGATCAAATCAAACACATCAAAGAGGTATAAATAGAGGGATATCACATTAATAACACAAATATAACACAAATGTACACAAAGTGTAAAATGCAATGAAGATGATGTGATGTAATGCACAAGGTTGTCCCATAACATCCGTATATACCTATCGAGTTATGATCCCAAGGTAGGACCCATGAAGGATTCGTCAACCCATATATAATTCAATATCCAATACTATGACACATCCATCAATAGAGGGTTTAAAAGATGCCACATTTTTTGTCAGAAAAAGCCAGTATTTCCACGGTGGTACCAATGTTTCAAGAATGTATATGATATGAGGATGTAATACTCACAATAAACAAAAATAAGAATTTCCAAATTCAACAAACAAACTAATATTAACTACCCAGCATAGCCTGAAGAAATTTAAGCCATAACCAAACTTAAATGCCGAAAATCGATCCAAATAGCCTTCAACGCAGAGCTTTCTCCCCACAAACAAAGCTAGAATCAACTAAAACATTCAAATATAAAACGAACACCCAAACTACTAAACTAGAAGAACCACTACCTGAACCCTACAAAGCTATTTGCACGGGTCTACCAAGATACCCACAAAAGCCTCTAGAATCTCTACCTCAAGAAGTGTAAACTCTGAACTCACCCTCATAGTGCACCCTCTTGGTGCCTCCCTGAGATGCTCAAAGAATAGACTCAGTTATCTTAGCATGATCCACTATACTCTAAAATGATGCCCATGTCAATACCATCCAGGCAGTGGCAATCTAAAGCAAAATATCCAATCCCTTTAAGAACTTCTGAATCTTTTCAGACTCGATGGAAATACTGTCATAAGAATGTCTAGACTAGAAATAGAAGTGTGCCTCATACTTTTCAATAATAATTGATCCCTTCTATAAATGATCAAACTTATCTCTCGTCTGATCCCTCAGATTGCATGGTATAAACTTATCCAAAAGCGCCTCAGCAAATTGATCCAAAGTCATCTCTGGAGAACCACGAAGTCTGTAATTAACAAGTGACCTCCACCAATCCTTGGCTGCATCTCTCATTTAGTAAGTAGTATAAGCAACCCTGGTTGTATCTCTCAACTGCCAAGTAGTATAAGCAACCCCATGCGACTCAAGTGATCTAAGATTATGCAATTTCTCACAATAATCAATTAAGAACTCGTAGGCATCCTCACCCACAACACCACTGAACCTAGGAGGACCCAAATGAGTGAATCTCTCAAACCTCTTTTGATCCTCAGAAGATATAACTATACTCACAATAATAAGAGGCATAATGAATCTGGTTGCTAAGATCCCACTTGAGGCGGTAACAAAATAAAGGTTGAATTCCTGACCTTGAAATACCATACTAGATGCATGCATTGAAGGAGAAACAATACTCAGAGTTTGTGGAGTAGCATAAGCATATGTTGGTACCACTGGAGGATCCACACTTAAAACTGGAGAAACACCATAGTCAAACTCTGGCACAGATGAAGGTACAATACTCAGGGTTGGAGGAACACCAAGTGCACTCAAAGTAGCACCTTCTAAATGGATCAGCAAGTGAATCAACAACCCCTCCAAGAATGGTGTAGAAGAACTCTGTAGAACTGGAGTAGGCCCCATATCCCTAGCATGCTCAACCCGAGGCTCAGGGGAGATTTCCCTAGTACTATCTCTTGACTGGGCAGATCATTGTGCCCATCCACTACCTTGGGCCCATCGATGACTCACAACTCACCCTCAAGACTGAGCCCTCTCCTTGGATGATAACTCTGCGTCCTTAACATTAGGGGATCTAGTCCTCACTATTTGCATAAAAAAGGTGAAATATAACTTAGAACACAAGGTATGAAAGACTCACACAATGTAGGATGAAATAAGAGAAGTTTTCTAAAGATATGTTATAGCCTCTTAAAGGTAGATATGAATGTCTACGTATAGATCTGCAAGACTCTACTAGCCATTCTTCTCTTACACTAATGAGACCAATGAAACCTCGCTTTGATACCAATTTGTCACTAGCTAAAAATCAAGGGTCATGATGGCACTTATTGCGGCTAGCCTCTACAAGTAAGCCTTTTACCTATATGATATGGAATCCGAAATCAATACCAAATCCCAAGGTAAGGCTTCTAGAGCATAGTCGAACCACACATTAGTAATAAAGGCAAAAAGTAAATAACTATAATTCCATCAAACTCCACAAAACCTGGTGTCATAATGTAAGAACCAACTAAATACAACTCAAGTCAAAATATACATCTGATATCTAAAAAGGAACAAACTCTGTCACTAAATACATAATAAGAGATAGTCTAGATAAGAAAAGATAAAAGGTCAACTATGAATGGATAGATCAATTGCTACCTTGAATAGACTCCCAGTACCGCCCAAATCAGTTGTTATGCGGTGCACTCATACCTGGACTACACTAAAATAGCATCGTAGGGGTGAATATGGTCTACTTGTACTCAGTAGGTATCATAGACCAACTAAGCAAAGTATAAAATAAAGCATCCAAAAAATGCACTATGGGCACATCACCTGTAATAATAAAATATCCCAAATGATAGCCCACACCATTTCCACTAACAATTCTATAAATACTCATATACAAACACAATTACAAGAAGGGAACACAATGGATATACATTAAATCAAATATATCAAAGAGGTATAAATAGAGGGATATCACCTCAAGAACACAGAATGTAAAATGCAATGAAGATGATGATGATAATGATACGATGATGATGTGATTAACGAGGTGATATCCCTCTATTTATACCTCTTTGATATATTTGATTTGATGTATATCTCTTTGATGATATATTTGATTTGATGTAGGAAGCACGGCTCAGAACCTCCGTATACACCTACTGAGTTGTGCTCTCAAGGTATGGCCCATGGGGGTTCGCTAACCCATATAAAAGTCAATATCTAATACTAATTCAATATCCATAACTTCTCTAGGCACATTCATCGTAGAGGGTTTTTAATATCAGATTTTATGTCAGAAAAGCTAGTATTTTCACAGTGGTACCAATGCTTCATGAATTTATATGATATGGGGATGTAATGCTCACAACCAACCAAACTGAGAATTTCCAAATCCAACTAATATACCAACCATGTAAGCCAAAATCTACTCAATATGCCAACCATCCATAAATCCTATATAGTCAATAAACAAATAGCGTGACATATACATAAATATGTCATTTGCTACCACATAAATATCAACTTAGACTATTTTCATCAAGCAACCAACCAATTATGTCATTATCAGGCCAATAACATTATATAAAAACCCACACAGTGACACATAAAAAATAACATCTCAAAATCACTAAATAACATCAACATAGGCCCTTATAGTAGCACACAATAATAATAAAGACATTTTCATGATTAGTTCCCACACCCATAACATGATTTTATATCAGTATTAACTTCTCAACACAGTTTGAAGAAAGTTAAGTCATAAAATATCTCAAATGTTGAAAATCAATATAAATGACCTTCAACATGATCTTTCCCCAAATGAACAGACTTAGAATCGACTAAAACATACAAATATAGAATCTATACGTCAAAAGAAAGTCAGCGATACCTATATTTCCCATTTTTGGGTCGGAATCAAAATGGACCCCCAAAATAAATTTTCAAAAAGAAGGGTTTAACAAAATTTTTGTTCAAAAGTATATTACCCAAAATAAATGGGAGCAATAGAAGAAAACCCAAGTGAAAGTGGGGTTTAAATTGCAAAATTACTGATTAAGGCCTCCTGGGTCAAAATTTCCAAATTTTATATTCAAATTCAAGTTTTAAACAATATTTACATGACAAGAATCAAAGAAAAATAGTTATAATAGATAATCAGAGCTTACCTCAGCTTGAAATGGAAGAAATCACCCAAAAATTCAAAACCCCAAACTTCAAGTCTCAAAAATAGTGAAAAATTATGAAAATAGGGAAGTTATATTGCCCAAACATCACTTAAGCAATCATTGAGTCACTTAAGAGACTATCACTTAAGCGGCTAGGTGTAGCATATGAGATAGTCGCTTGGCATGTGAGTGTCCCGTAAGTGACCAGGTTGTCAGTTAGGCGACAATCGCATAAGAGAGCTTGATGTATCTTAGGCGACACTTTTACTATCAAGCTAAGATGCTTAAGCAACCAAGATTTTTCTTAAGCAGTGCACTAGCTAAGTAGTACACCAATTGGAGACTTGGAGAATTCCAAGTCTTGAGGAACCCCTCGAAATTTATCCAAAATCTCGAGAATGCAAATGAACTATACTACCATACCAAATTCGATACTCTGAACTCAATGGAAATATTAGATTTACAAAAAAATGATTTTCATAAAGTTGACCCCCGAAATTCAATTTCACAAATTTCCAATCTGAGGATTAAAATGATATATAAAAGCCATAATATTGCACCAACCATGTTACCAACCTAAAATCAACGTTTCATATCTACAGGCACAGTTTATTTTTCGATCTAATGCACGGATCAGTAAATGTTGATTGAAGTCAACTATAAAGTCTTTTTTACCATAAAAAATTATAAACTTGGACAAATCACACTAAAATACATTGAGAACCATGCCAATTATTCCCACACCCTAGAATTACCACAAAGCAACTTGAGGAGGGGTAAAATAAACAAATTACATAGGAATGAATAATTGACAAAGATCATCAAAAATTAAGTCATTACATATAGCTAGCCAAGTGTTCCAACTGTAGTGACAGAACCTAATGATTATAATATTTTAATAATCTATTTCATTCAACTCTAATTTTTGGTATAAAATATGTTGAAGAATTATCATTTTTTAAAGAGGTTACCTTATTAAGTCCTTGAGAAGTGTGAACAAACCTCCTACAATATATCTCAACAATAAGTTCCTAAATAATCATACTTAAAAGCAACTACTAGAGAATGGTAAGATGTTAACCTCATAAAATATTTGGCTGTTGGAGCTGTCATTTCAAATTTTATGTAATTTCAAACAACAGACTCCATTTGCAAGACCTTCATAATAATACATAGTTGTTAGTGTCAATACAAAGTTTAACAACACTATTTTACTGTGTGTTTAACATATTATGTTAATCCGGAACCAATTACAAGGAAAAAGAAATTCAGATATAGGTTAAAAACATGTTTGCCTCAAATCACCACAAGATAAAACACTCTACTTTATAGCTCTTCTTGTAGTTGTCTGCCCACATACTTTAGAGAGGTACCAAATGATGCTCCTCTCTCTAACTTAAAAGTTTTATGATAAATTTCTCCATATTTTTTGCAATATCCTCCTCATCGTAATTAATAGAAGCAAAAAAATTGTCAAACTGCTAGAAAGTTCATAAGAAAAATGAGATAATGATACTGATATTTTATACCTTAACCCAAGAATTCAATCTCGAGAACACAACTTAACCTCGATATTTTTTGGTGAAATGAAACTTTGGTATTTGTCAATGATTCTTCCACCAACACTAAAAGTTGATTCAGATGCAACTATGCTAATTGGTATACTTAATAAATCATGAGCCATTAATGAGAGTTTGGGATATTTAATTCTATTGTAATACCCCGTGTTTCCATAGAGTAATTTAACTCTCAGTACATGAGTAATCCTAAATAAAAATTTTAAAGTACTCAGTATTTTCAATTTAGATCTTACCATTGTGTAGGAAATTCAGTCACCTTTCAAACGATATAAAATTTGCCCAAATTCGATACCCGGGTGAAGAGTTAGAGCAATTTTTGTAAAGCAGTGTACCACCTGGTATATCATCGCATTGCGGAGAGGGTGCAAATAGCAATTGTCAAAATCCAGTGAGCCATCGCAATCCCATCCCATCGCACCACCAGCTATTTTCCCAATTGTCACTTTTCAGTGTGACTCCGCGATCATGGCGCATTGCTCCAAGGGTTAAATTCGCATATAATGGGGTACCGTGATTGTACCGCGTTGTGCCAAGGGCCCAGTTCCCAGTTGTCCCTTATGCGAAGCCAAAAATGGTATTTTCAATTTTAAGTTCTGAGTTTTATATTATTTCAGGGGTATTTGAGTCTTTTTCCACGGCCCTAATCAGTCCTAAAATAGGAGATTAATGACCTAAATAGCCTATTACATCATTATTCACTCAATTTCTCCTAAATCAAATCATTCTTTCTCGAAAAGGGCAAAACCCTAGCTTCAAGAAGCAAGAAAAAATCCCAAGAAATCTTTCAAGAAACTTCAAGAACTCATCTTCTTAGGTATGTTAGGTGTTAATCTATGGGTTCCTTTCACCCATAGAGTCCAAGAATCCATTTTTAAAAACTACAAGATTATTGATTCATGATTTACATGCTTGAAATTGGATTGTATTCATGTTCAAGACATTAATTGAGTTTTCAATCCATGATTAATTATAGATTCCATGAAATTGAAATAGCATGTATATTGAATCATGTAATTCTCATGTTATAACCCTTAAATTAGCAAGTATGGGTGTTGTAGTTACAATATTTATATGTTATCTATGATTATATGCATTAAGTTGTGCTCCCCATGTGTTTGATGAAATGTCCATATGAATTAAATGGTGAAATAATGACATGCTAGCATATGGACAAGCTTATGCCCTACAAGTGTTTGATAAAATGTCTCTAGGAATGGATTATGAACAAGTGCACATTGTTATGCTTTTCAAGATCAAGCTATGCTTTACTTGTCATGCTATTGAGTCCTGGGGGTATCTAATACCCGACAATCTAGTTGTTTACCTGGAGCTACAGTAGTTACAGAATAGTCTCAGTCATGTCACAAAATAATAGTACTCAGTCAATTATAGTACTTAGTGAACTCAGTCCAGTTCAGTCAGTCAATATAATCAGTAACAGTTCAGTCAAATACAGTTTAGTCTAGTAATCAGTCCACGGTCTATTTAGTTGGGAGCAGGATTCAGTACCGAGTGAACCCAAGGATAGGGGCTCACTTTCCAGTAGAGGGTGTGATCCTTAGAAGAGGCTTTTGCATTCCAGAACTACGTAGCCAGAGTAGGTTGAGGCATCAACCTGCCAGTTGAGGGTTGATGAGGTATTTTAACCTGCTAGTTGAGGGTACCACCGTTCTCTTTAGATTACCTGCCAGATGAGGGTAACTCTTCAACTTGTCTTTACCCATGACATGGTACTGGTACTCTTCTAACTGGGGTTACAGGTTGGACCCCAGTTATCTTATTTGGGACATGTTGGTTAGATGACTACCCACAGTTTCAGTTTCAGTTTTAGTTTTATAGAATAGGACTGTCAGACACAGTCAATCAGTTTTAGTAATTCAGTTACAAGTAATCTCATATATTAGTTACTCAGTTATCAAAAACTCAGTACTCAGCTTCAGTAAAAGCTCAGATACAGTATACACATACATAAATGCATAGTATTGCATTATCGTTACTTACAACAGTTTTAATTATCCATGTGTTCATAATCAGTTATTCCAGATCTTTTAGTTAGTTATTGTTTAGACATATAAACCCTTGCATTTAGCCTTACTTCATCTAGTATACCAGTATATTCCATGTACTGATGCATACTTTCTTTTTGCGCTATAATGTCTTATATCATAGGTTTGGATGCTCAGGTTCTCGATCGCGCTTAGAAAGATTCAGTTAGCAGTAACAGATTTAATAGTGAGTTCTTATCTATCGAGGGTATGCTTTTATTTTAGTATTTCAGTTGTCAGAGTTAGTTGGGGGCTTTTCCCATCAACTCCATATTCAGACCGTTTATTTAGAGGCTTTTCAGACTAGACTAGTTCAGATAGTATTTCAGATTTCAAATGTTTTATCCGATATTATTATAGTTATTATTCTTTATCAGTATTCAAATTATGAACCTTATGGCATTTTATCCTATTTTCCATATTATTGCAATATTATTATTCAGTTCTCACAGCAGATATCAGTTATGGGTTAACTTGTGGTCCCTCGAGATCATAAGCACCGTGTAGCGTCCGAGGTACAGACTCGGGGCATTACAAACTTGGCATCAAATCCTAAGGTTCAATAGAGTCCTAGGGATTATGAAATATGGGTCAGGTAGAGTCTTGTGCATGGGCATGTAGCGGCCACACTTATGGACAAAAGGCTGCGAGAGGTTTATACAAAGTTTCCCTTCTTTCAGTATTCATATTATGCGAGTGAGTATGAGCTCAAATTAAACTGTCAGTATAATCCTTTTATTCCTTCTATTTACAGAATATGGCTCCCAAAAAACAACAAAAAAAGAACAAAAAAACAGTCAGCACCTCAGCCTATTCAGGCAGATCCCCTGGACTAGCATGTCTTCCATGCAGAATTTAGAGCTGCGTTCACCACTCTAGAAAATTATGTAGTATCTCAGAATGAATGGATAGCTTATTTTTAGGCCAACCCAGTGGCCAATACTGCTGCATCCAGGATTCGAGACTTCAGTCGAATGAACCCTCTTCTATTCTTAGGATTAAAATTAGAAAAGGATCCACAAGAGTTTCTCAACCAGGTTTAGAAAATCACTGATATTATGGGAGTGACTTACAGTGAGAGTGTTGATTTAGCTGCCTATCAGCTACAAGATGTAGCTCATACATTATTTAATAAATGGAAGGTAGACAAAGGCATAAATGCAGAGCCCATAGAATGGGAAGAGTTTGCTACTACTTTTCTGGATAGATTCTTTCCCCTAGAGCTGAGTGAAGCCAAGGTGTTAGAGTTCATCAATATCAGGAAAGGTAACATGAGTGTGAAAGAGTATTCCCTCAAGTTTACTTAATTATCCAGATATGCTCCCCATGTTGTAGCAGACAGTAGGTCCAGAATAAGCAAGTTTGTATCTAGAGTGTCAGATAGTGTGATTAAGGAGTATAGAACTATGATGTTGATTAAGGAGATAGACATATCCAGGCTCATGGTCTATGCTCAGCAGATAGCAAAAGCTAAGAATAAGGAAAGAGAGAGAGAACAAGAGAGCTAGAACATGTAGCTTTAATTTTACTCATCCTACGTCAGAGGGTGGTAATCGTTTCCAGTTCTATCCAAAGTCTCCAGTTCAAGCACCATCTTCAGCCAGTGCTCCAATACCTAAGTTCAAAAATGGTAACAAAGATATTGCGCCAGGAGCTAAGTCTCATGGTAGTGTCAGCAGTGCTCAAACAAATCCTCTTTGCTAGAAATATGGTAGAAACCATCAAGGTGTCAACAAGGTTTGGCAGTGATATTTGTTTTGGGTATGGAAATCCATGCCATAGAATCAGATATTTTCCCCAGTCAAGTTTTCAGAGTCAGTATAGTCGTCTTTCAGCTCAGTTCGGTCGCCCAAATCAGCAGGGCACCACTTCCAGTGCCACTAGTGGGCAATGACCAAACAGGCTCTATGTACTTTAGTCTTGACAAGATCAGGAAAGTTCTCCTAACGTGGTCACTGGTACGTTACATATCTTCCACTTACATGTTTATGCCTTCTTAGATCCAGGAGCTTCTCTGTCTTTTGTAATTCCTTACATAGAAGTCAATTTCAAAGTCAGAACAAATATCTTAGCAGTACCTTTCTCAGTCTCTACCCTAGTAGGTCAGTCTATCATAGCCCGATGGCTATACAGGAACTTTTTGGTTATGATATCTCAGAAAATCACTTTAGCAGACTTAGTAGAATTAGAGATGATGGATTTCGACATCATTCCTGGCGTGGATTGGCTCCATTCATGCTATACCTCAGTCGATTGTAGAAATAGAATTATTTATTTTTAGTTTCCAAATAAACCAGTCCTTAAATGGAGAGGTAATACTATAGCACTTAAGGTCAGTTGATTTCATACCTTAGAGCGAGAAAAATGATATCCAATGGATGTGTCTATTATCTTGTGTGAGTCAAAGACTATAGTTCTGAGACTCCTAGTCTTGAGTCAGTTCCAGTAGTAAATGAATTCTCAGATGTATTTTCCAAAAATCTTCTTAGAGTTCCTCCCGAAAGGGAAATTGACATTGGAATAAACCTTCTTCCAGACACTCGGCCTATATCTATTCTGCCATATAGAATGGCACCAGTTGAACTCAAAAAGTTAAAATAACAGTTAAAGGACCTTTTAGACAAGGGGTTCATCAAACCCAGTTTTTCCCCGTGGGGCGCACTAGTCTTATTCATGCGTAAGAAAGATGTTTCTCTTAGAATGTGTATAGACTACTATAAATTGAATAAAGTCACAGTCAAGAATAAATACCTACTTCCTAGAATTGATGACTTGATTGACCAACTTCAGGGTGCCAGCTACTTTCCTAAGATTGACCTCAGCTCAGGCTATCATCAGCTCAGAGTCAGAGAATGTGACATTCTGAAAATAGCTTTCTGAACCCAGTATGGTCACTTCAAGTTTCTAGTCATGTACTTTGGCTTTACGAATTCCCCAGCAGCCTTTATGGACTTGATGAATTGAGTGTTCAAGTAGTACTTGGACATGTTTGTCATATTCTTCATCGATGATATTCTTGTTTATTCCCATAGCGAGAATGATCATGTAGATCACCTCAGAATCGTACTTCAGACACTCAGAACTCATCAATTGTTCACCAAATTTAGTAAGTGAAAATTTTGGCTAAGGTCAGTAGAGTTCCTTGGTCATATTATTTCTGGTGAAGGCAATAGAGTTGATCCTCAAAAGACCAAAACGGTGAGAACTTGGCCTAAACCCATTTCTCCATCAGATATCAGGAGCTTCTTGGGTTTAGCTATCTATTATCGTCGGTTTGTTGAAGAATTTTCATCTATTACATCCCCCATGTCTAGATTGACTCAGAATAAAGTCAAGTTCCAGTGGTCAGATTCTTGTGAGAAGAGATTTTAGGAGTTGAAGACTCGACTCACCTCAGCCCTAGTTTTGACTCTATTAGATGGCTTAGATGGGTTTGTTATGTATTGTGATGCATCCAAAGTAGGTTTGGGTTGTGTCCTCATGAAGATAGGTAAGTTCATAGCCTACACCTCTAGACAACTTAAGCCTCATGAGAAGAATTACCCTACACATAATCTTGAGTTACCAGTTGTAGTGTTTGTCTTATAAATTGGGAAACATTACTTGTATAGGGTGTATGTGGATGTGTTCATAGATCACAAAATCTTGTAGTATGTGTTCTCTCAGAAAGATTTGAATTTGCATCAGAAAAAGTGGTTAGAGTTGTTGAAAGATTATGACATGAGTGTTTCATATCATCCGGGTAAGGCAAATGTAGTGGCAGATGCTCTCAGTAGATTGTCTATGGGTAGTCTTGCTTATGTTGACAATGATAAGAATAAGTTAGTTCACAAAGTTCATCAGCTTTCCTGACAAGGTATTCGCTTAGTTGATTTAGTACAGGGTAGTGTGTGGGTGTAGAATAGTTCAGAATCATCCAGAATCATCTCTAGTTTCCAAAGTGAAGGAAAATCAGGATAGAGATCCCAGTCTAGTTTAGCTGAAAGAGTCAGTCAGAGATTAGAAAGTGGAGGTTTTCTCCCAAGAAGGAGATGGTGTGTTGTGTTGCTAGGTTCGTCTATGTGTTCCAGGCATAGATGGCTTGAGGCAATAAATTATTGTGAAAGTGCATGGTGTGTGTTACTCTATTCATCTAGGGGCCACTAATATGTACCGTGATTTGTGAGAGATTTATTAGTGGAATGGGATAAAGAAACATATCACAGAGTTTGTGTCTAAGTTCTCTATGTGTCAGCAGGTTAATATTGAGCACTAAAAGCCTAGTGGGTCCATGCAGGAGTTCAGTATTCCCACTTGGAAATAGGAAGAAGTGAACATGGACTTTGTGATGGATTTGCCTCATACTCATCATCAGCATAATTCTATTTGGGTTATTGTAGATAGGATGACCAAATCAACTCACTTTTTTCCAGTTCATACTTCCTATTCAGCCAAGGAGTACACCAAATGCTATATCAGAGAGTTGGTTAGGTTACATGGAGTCCCAGTATCTATCATCTCAGATAGAGGTACCCAGTTTACCTCTCACTTTTAGAAAGCATTCATAAAGGGTCATGGTACTCAAGTTCACCTCATTACAACCTTCTACCCTCAGAAAGATGGCCAAGCATAAAGGACCATTCAGACTCTAGAAGATATATTAAGAGCTTGCGTTGTTGATTTTAAAGGTAGGTTGGATGACCACTTGTCTTTGATCGAATTCGCATATAATAATAGCTATCATTCTAGCATTCATATGGCTCCATTTGAGGCTCTTTATAGTAGGAGATATAGATCTCCAATAAGTTAGTTCGAGGTAGGTAAGGCCGTAGTAGTAGGGCCCGATCTTGTGTTCTATGCCTTAGAGAAGGTTCAGTTGATCAGAGAAAGACTTAGGGTAGCCCAGAGATGACAGAAATCATATGCAGATTTGAGGAGAAAAGATCTCAACTTTGAGGTTGGAGATTTTGTATACTTAAAGATCTCTCCTATAAAGGGGGTAAAGAGATTCGACAAGAAGGGAAAGCTCAGTTCCTGATATATTGGTCCTTATAGAATTCTTAGTCGTTTCAGAAAAGTAACTTACGAACTTGAGTTGCCTTCAGATCTAGCTTCAGTGCACCCAGTATTCCACGTCTCCTTGCTAAAAAAATGCATCGGTGACCCAACAGTCATAGTACCCTTAGAGGGCGTAGATATTCTAAATAATCTCTCTTTCAAAGAGGTTTTAGTCCAAATCCTTGATTGTCAGATTCGCAGACTAAGGAACAAAGAAGTTCCCTTGGTCAAAGTTCTTTGGCAGAATCAGTCTGTTAAGGGAGCTACTTGGAAAACAGAAGCAGATATGCGGAATAAGTATCCTCACCTCTTCTCCACAAACTTAGATTCAGCTTGAGGTAACAATCTTTTATAGCTTTACTTAGTTCCCTATTTAGTTACAGTTACAAACTTGGTATCCATTACCGTTGCATATTCAGTCATGCATTCATGAATCAGTTCAGTCATGTATTCATGCATCATATATGCATGTTCAGTATGAAAACTCAGCTTGTTAGTGATTTCAGTTATGCAATCATGTTTCAGTTGTGCATATACAGTGTGCAAACTCAGTCTATCAGTATTTCTCATCTTAATCAGTTTTATTCAAGGATGAATGTTCCCCTATGGGGAGATATTGTAATACCCCATATTTTAATAGCATAATTTAACTCTCAGTACATGAGTAATCCTATATAAAAATTTTAAAGTACTCAATATTTTTCAGACAGCTTTCCAACAATATAAAATTTGCCCAAATCCGATACCCGGGTGAAGAGTTCAGGCAGTTTTTGTAAAGCAGTGTACCACTTGGTACATCATTGCATTGTGGAGAGGGTGCAAATGGAAATTGTCAAAATCCAGTGAGCCATCGTGATCCCACTACATCGCTCCACCAGCTATTTTCCCAATTGTCATTTTCCGATGTGACTCCGCGATCATGGAACGTCGCTCTAAGGGTTAAATTCTCATACAGTGGGGTACCACTATTGTACCGTGTCATGCCAAGGGACCAGTTCCCAGTTTTCCCTTTTCCAGTGGCTCACCGCGATGCCAGCACATCACGGTGAATCCAAAAATAGGGATTTTCAGTTTTAAGTTCTGAGTTTTAAATTATTCCAGGGGCATTTGAGTCTTTTTCCATGGCCTTAATCAGTCGTAAAATAGGAGATTATTTCCCTAAATAGCCTATTACATCATTATTCACTCAATTTCTCTTAAATCAAATCATTTTATCTCAAAAAGGGCAAAACCTTACCTTCAAGAAGCAAGAAAAAATCGCAAGAAATCTTTCAAGAAATTTCAAGAACTCATCTTCTCAGGTATGTTAGGTGTTTATCTATGGGTTCCTTTCACCTATAAAGTCCAAGAATCCATTTTTAAAAAACTAAAATATTATTGATTCATGATTTACGTGCTTGAAATTGGATTTTATTCATGTTCATGACATTAATTGAGTTTTCAATCCATGATTAATTGTAGATTCCATGAAATTGAAGTACCATGTATATTGAATTGTGTAATTTCCAAGTTATAACCCTTGAATTAGCAAGTTTGGGTGTTGTAGTTACAATGTTTATATGTTGTCCATGATTATATGCATTAAGTTGCTCTCCCCATGTGTTTGATGGAATGTCCATGTGAATTAAATGGTGAAATCATGACATGCTAGAATATATACAAGCTTATGCCCTACAAGTGTTTGATAAAATGTCTCTATGAATGAATTATGAACAAGTGGACATTGTTATGCTTTTCAAGATCATGTTATGCTTTAGTTGTCATGCTATCGAGTCCTAGGGGTATCTAATACCCGACAATCTAGTTGTTTACGTAGAGCTATAGTAGTTACAGAATAGTCTCAGTCAAGTCACAAAATAATAGTACTCAGTCAATTATAGTACTCAGTGAACTCAGTCCAGTTTCGTCAGTCAATATAATCAGTAACAGTTCAGTCAAATATAATGTAGTCTAGTAATCAGTCCACGGTCTATTCAGTTGGGAGTAGGATTCAATACCAAGTGAACCCAAGGATAGGGGCTCACCTACCAGTAGAGGGTGTGATCCTTATAAGCGGTTCTTGTATTCCAGAACTACGTAGCTAGCGTAGGTTGAGACATCAACCTACCAGTTGAGGGTTGATGAGGTGTTTTAACCTGCTAGTTGAGGGTACCACCGTTCTCATTAGATTATCTGCCAGATGAGGGTAACTCTTCAGCTTGTCTTTACCCGTGTCTTGGTACTGGCACCCTTCCAACTGGGTTACAGGTTAGACCTAGTTATCTTATTTGGGGCATATCGATTAGATGACTACTTCCCACAGTTTTAATTTCAGTATAGAAATCAGCTCAGTTCTTCAGAATTAGGACTGTCAGACACAGTTAATCAGTTTTAGTAATTCAGTTATCAGTAATCCCAGATATCAGTTACTCAATTATCAGAAACTCAGTACTCAGCTTTATTAAAAGCTCAGATACAGTATATACATGCATAAATACACAGTATTGCATTCTTGGTACTTACAGCAGTTTTAGTTATCCATGTGTTCATACTCAGTTATTCCATATCTTTCAGCCAGTTATTGTTCATGCATGTGAACCATTGCATTCAGCCTTACCTTATCTAGCATACCAGTACATTCCACGTACTGATGCATACTTTCTCTTTGCGCTATGATGTCTCATATCATAGGTTCAGACATTCAGGTTCCTGACCGCGCTTAGACAAATTCAATTAGCAGCAACAGATTCAATTATAAGTCCTCATCTATCGAGGATATGCTTTTATTTCAGTACTTTAGTAGTCGGAGTTAGTTAGACGCTTGTCCAATCAACTCCATATTCAGACAGTTCAGCTAGAGGCTTTTCAGACTAGACTAGTTCAGACAGTATTTAAAATTTCAGATATTTTATCAGATATTATTACAGTTGTTATAATTTATCAGTATTCAGATTGTGAACCTTATGGCATTTCAGTCTATTTTTCACACTATTATAGTATTATTATTCAGTGCTCACAGCAGAAATCAGTCATTGGGTTAGCTTATGGTCCCTCAGGATCGTAAGCACCGTGTAGCATTCGGGATATAGACTCGAGGCATTACATCTATTATCTTTCAAAATGTAAGTATGTCTAAATTTTTATTTTCTTTACGAACTAGTACTGACTCTTTCGAATACAAATGCAGTTGAGTCTTCTTCGGACCACAGACAGATGGACTACCAAACATATCAAATTATTCTATTTCATTGACTAACTCATCATCACATCCATGACAACTACTTCCAATCACTTCAACATAAAATTTCGTCATGTTTTCTTAGAACAACCTGTGCAAAAAAAATTTCAACAACCTTTACCTTTTTATTGCAAGTCAAAGGATCAATAATTTGTAAAGAAAAAATTCAACAACTTCAACTAATATCGAGGATAAAAAACAAAGGCCACCAAAGAAATCGAACTATAGTCATCATACGAATATTTTGCGAACTTATATTTGATTTCAATATCCACTTTCTTAATTTACGAAACTTCATTATCTCTTTCTTCCCATATCAACATATGAATTTTTTAAATTTTATGAAAATATATATTAGTAGTAGGATAATGACTCCATGAAAATAATGTAGTGATTTCGTAAAAAGGCTTTAAAAACTTAGAAATTGTTTCAACTTTATTCCAATTTTCATTTAGAGGGACAACATTGAAAATCTTTGTCAAGTATCTTGAAGTTTGAAAACGCCCATTGTCACGACCCGAGGCTATCCCCTAGTCGCGACAATAGCGCTTACGGTCCCGAAGGACCACAAGCTAACCCATGAACTGGTACCTTCTATGAGCACTGAATAATATGGTAATAAAATACACATGTGCAGAAATAACTAAATAATGCCGAAGGTTTTAAGTACTGAGATTAATGCAACGGAATTTCTCAAGTCTGAAATATAAATAAACATACTAGAAATTTGACTGGAAAGATTAACAAATCAAGTGACTATTTGAAAGCCTCTAAAATTGACTAAAAAGAGTTGATGGGACAGGTCCTAACTAACTCCAACAGACAAATTGAAAGAAAGTACTGAAATACTGAAGTAAACTAAAATAAACCACCATGTCCTCGATGGATGAGGACTCACCATGACTACTGCTGATGATAGGTTGAACTATCTATACACGGTCAAGAGCCTAAGCATCCGAACCTATGACATTAAATATCATAGTGCAAGAAAAGAGTATATGATTAGTACTTTGAATGTACTGGTATGAGATATGAGGCTAGGCTGATATGCATGGGTTTATGTGTATGAATAATAACTGACTGAATGAATAGCAGAGGTAACTGAATATAAATACATGAAAACTGTGAAATCTATGAATGCATGACCAAGAATGTAATATGATTCCAAAATAATCTATAAACTGAAATGCTAATATACTAATAACTGAATAAATGATAACGTTATGCTATGGTAAAACACACTTCAAATGGGATTCTATATTAAATACTGGACTGAGACTATGGGAGCTATTATCTAACCGACATGCCCTGATCTGAGATAATTGAGGTCAAACCTGTGGCCCTAGTTGGAAGGTTGTCAGTACCATGACACGGGTACTAACAATGGCTATGTGGATCCACTAAAGTGAAGTTCGAAGGACTAAAGAGTCACCCTCTACTGGCAGGTTCCCTGGTAAGATATGAGTCAACCCTCAACTGGTAGGTTAACATCTAAAATCTATGCTAGCTATGTAGTTCTAAAATGCATGGATTGCTACTAAGAGTGACACCCTCCACTGGTAAGTGAGCCCCCATTCCTGGGCTCGCTTGGTGCAAAATCCTACTCCCAACTAAACTGCCTCGGATTACTGAACTGATCTAAGTTTAACTGATTATGATAACTGACTGAACTGATAATGCTCATGCATATTTGAAACTATTCTGGAACTACTAAGATTCTATAAATAGCTAAGTAACGGGTATTCATAACCCTCCAGGACTCGATATCAATAACAATAGGACCCCATGAAAGCTTTGAACTATAGAAGGGGATCATTGTTTAATATTCAACTCTTAGGCATTTCATCAAACACATGAAGGTCATGAGTTAAAGCACAGGAATGGTTAAATCATGTGATAATAACATAATTGCAATATTAAAATCATGGGTTAAGGATTTATCATGCAAATAATCATCATTCAAATGTGTCAAAGGACAGTTGCAACGAAATCACATGGTAAACATGATTTGAAATCAAAGTTCATATGAGCTTCATGGATATCGTTCATAATAACATATAAAAACCCATAATTTAAAACTTCAAAAAGGATTGTTTAACTCTATAGGTGAAAAGGGCCTATGGATGAACATCACATATACCTTAAAACTATAATCTTGAAAGAGAATTAACTTATCTTGAACGTTCTAGGATTGGAAAGCACAATTTCTTGGTTTTCTTGAAGGGAAGATGCTTGAACTTAATGAACTTAGGGAAGGGTTAGCATTTAATTTAGAGAGAAATTGAGGAATTTGGGCATATAATGCCTTCACTAAAGGCTAATCTCGTATTTTTATGGATTGGGGCGATGGGAAAAGATAAGGCTTCCCCTCTAGGATTTAAATTTGTAACTAGAACTACAAATTGAGCATCACTGCGATGCGATGAACCCCTCATTGTGTAGACACCTAATTTTGTCCCTCCCGAAGACCTAAGTTATACATTTTTATCCCCGTCTTACCACGTGCCCTACCACGTGTAATTATCCCTCCACAAAATGACAAAATAACAAACCCCTAACAAACAAAATCTCCAATTATTCTTGTGATAACTAATTACCAACCCTACCTATTAAATTAGGACACCTAACCCCTACCCCATCTACACGTAACCCTTCCATTCTGGTCTTTGTTTTGCTCTTTAATAAAGTTGATAGGAATAGAATAAAGGGGAGCCACCCCTAATAAAATGAGGGGAATCATCATATATACATAGAATTATATACACAGGGGAAGAGGATATTCATATACCACACCCACATTCACTCACTGGAAGGCCATTAACACACCTGCTAGTAGATCATACACACACGAAATCATGCACACACTCATCACCCACACAATTTCTATCACACATACTAATTGGAACTACATACACACATAAAATTAGGACGAATTGAGAGAGAGAATAGATTCGAGAAAATAGAGGGGAGTGAAGAGTGAGACAGATCAAAGAAAGAATGAGTGAAAATAAGGAGAGAGAGAAGAAAAACTGGTGGTTCTCGACTGTTCCGGCAATTCATCACTGGAAAAACATCATTGATGCTCTGAATTTGATTTGATTTTCTTTTTTCTATTCTTTTTGAGTTGATCGGAGTTTATCATCTCCGTCTCATTTTGGGTAACACTGAAATGACGATAACCTAGATCCGATCTCTGGTGGGATTTATCTATATTGGGTTGGAAATTGTGGATTTGAGATTTGCATCGACGTCATTCAGATAGATTTTGAATTCTTCTCGAGTTTCTAATTCTCGATACCAGTGGAGTTTGAGTATTTGGGGTCTTTCGTTGGTTTTAAAATTTATCCGGGTGTGTCTCTCAATTCGAGTTGGTCTTGTTCGTTGTTTGAGGTTTGACTTAGGGTTTTTGGATGTGGTTTTTGTCTTTTCATTTGAATAATATTTGAGTTCAAAAACGTCAAAATAAGGTCCAATTTTATCTTCTCTCCCTTTAATTTTTATGTGACTGTGAATGATTTGTGGTTTGACATGTTTGAATCTTTGTTGTGTGTTGGTTGATGTTGGATTTGAATGTGAAAACTTGAATTAGTAATCGAAGAATTGATTAATTATTTTAAGAATAAATACAGGAAGGGATTGGTCTCGATAAAAGAAAATTTGGATGAATTAAGATTCATTGATTTTGGTTTAATTTGGTAATAGCATGATAACTCATAAGTAATAGGAAAACGTAGGTTGGGTAGGCAAAGTTTAGGATTTCCGATTGTTTGAATGATGAAATGTGTGTGGAATGATTTTGATTTATGCATTGGGATCTATTGTATTTATTTGGTCGGGGAATGCCCCGAGGAATTTGTATTGATTTATCCGAAAAATGCCCCGAGTATCATGTACTTGAATACAACGCACGATCAAGAAAAAAAACATATATTTTTGGAGTCACACCCCTTTTTTAACTCCAAAAATATATGTTTTTAAGGTTTGAAAGGGTTTTTATTATTAAAGTGACAAAAGTTTGAAAATTTGCTTCGAAAAAGGATTATTTACATTTTTATTTAGAATCGCCACTTGGCATAATCGGGTGTGCCAAGTCACCTTGGAAAATATTTTTTCAAAACCGTTTTTGACTCATCTAAACTGATCCGCGAATAGAGATTCTGACTAAGGAATTCTGTTGACCGAGGGGAAGGTGTTAGGCACCCCTCGATCCCGTGGTTTGACCACGGTCGCTTGGTGGAGTGTATCGACTATTTTTGCATTATGAATATATAAACCACACAAAATCATACAAAACAATCAATCAAACAAACAAACAAGACAAATCCAAAATTATAGTGTCCAGTCCGATTATTACAATCTCGAAATAGAAAAATGCGAAAATACAAACCTAATCTATTCTATGCAAATTCTAAACTACACTCCATTGCTTTCTCCACCCGGCATTTCGGGCCTTGATCGTGCGGTGTCTTCAAGTACATGACACTTTGGGGCATTCCCCGGCCAAATAAATACAATAGATCCCAATGCATAAATCAAAACAATTCCACACATATTTCATCATTCAACAATCGCAAATCCTAAACTTTGCCTACCCAACCTACGTTTTCCTATTACTTCCGACTTATCATGCTATTACCAAATTAAACCAAAATCAATGAATCTTAATTCATCAAAATTAACCCTTTTACCGATTTCTCAATTCCGCCCCGAATTCAACAATTTTAATTCTCAAGAAGGATTCATTTCATCACGCAACCCATAATCAATCCATAATCAAGAAAATCAAAACCCAAATCGCAACAAACAATAAATCATACTATCCCATATCAAGTGACGCACCAAATTTAATTCAAAACATCAAACTTGACAAACAACAAAATAAAGAAGAGAAGGAATAGAATTTGACCTCAATTCGAATTTGAAGATTCCAAAGTTTAGTATTACCAGTGAAGACACGAAAACCGTGATCAGACCTCGAACAACGAACCTCAACACGAACCAAATCTAACTCGGTATAACAAAATAATAATTGGAATCAACCCAAATCTCTCTGAATTACCACTGACTCTGGTGGTTCTAGCGTTTTCAGGCTAAGACGTCTAGAAATCAAGAGAAAATAAAGAAATGTCGATGATTTTGAGATAGATTCGATCGAACTGACGATGAAAGTTGATTCCGGCACTGATGTCATTAGAAACAACTCAAAAAGAGGCTGGTTTTCTCATCATTTTCCTATTCTTTCACTGAATCTTCATCGAATACCCTCTATTCCCTCGTTTTCTCCTTCAATCCCACCATTTTTCTAACTCTACCCTTGTGCGCATCATTTTTCTGATAAAGACAACACTGGTGGTTGTGTCATTCGTGTTACGACCTTACCTATTCTCTCTTTTTTCTCACTGATTTTCCCCAATCTACTCCCTCCGTTCTCTTCTCTCTCTCTGTTCTTACCCCTCTCGATCTCTCTAATGGTGTGTATGATGTCATGTGGGGTCAATGATCTCTTACCTTCACTGGTGAAGATGAGTGTTTATCTGATGAGGTACGTATTTGGGTGAGGAAGAGTGATCCGTGGGAATGGTCTCTCCGTAAATTCAATGACTCCCTGGAAGAAAAAACTGCCAACCCCCTTTGAACCAACCAAAATGGAGTTTGTTATGTTGTATCCCTTCTTCCCTGTGGGCCCCTTTGGATTTGTGAATCAAAAGGGAAGAAAAAATGGCGTGCCTTTGATGAATTGTGAGAATGTAAATGTATATGTCATCTGTGGGGCCCTTCTTTTTGTTGTATTCCTTTTTTGTTCCCTTTTTCTATTAGTGATAATTAAATGTGAAGGAAAAGGTTGGGGTATAGGATAGGAGGTAGGGTGAGTTGGTTAGGGGTGGTGAGATGTCCGCTTTTAATTGGAGAGGTTGTTAGGATAGGATTAAAATAAGGTAAAAATTGTTAAGGGTTGTTATTTTTGTCATTTTATGGAGGGATAATTACATGGTTGAGGGTACGCGATAGAAAAATGTAATAATGTGAAAAATAATCTTTCGGAGAGACAAAATTAGGTGTCTACATCATGCCCCCTTTGAATGTAAACACGAAGTGTTTTCAGACAAAGAAGTAGACAACAAGACAGAATTTTGTCCGGACCATTATTCAAAGGAAGGAACAAAAAGAAGAAGAACAATTGAGTTCTGACTTAAGCCATCCTACCCACCCAAGTTATGGAGGAATCAAGTGACGGTATCTCAAAGGATTAGAAGGAAATGGACTATACTGAGTTGGAGAGTAGAGTGACGTTCCATCGAGGTTCTGTTCCGCGGCTCTGTCATTACATCAAAATAAAAATTACAAGTTAAAACATAAATGAAATTACAAAATCCTATCTATATAGCTTCTGTTGGACTCTTGACTTAAGTTTCATCACCCTATTCTTCAGGCGGGCTCCTGACTTGCAATTTTATCACTTGTTGTTTGGTTTTCAATTGCTTCACCTTGTTGCTTAACTTTCCATTTATTCACCCTGTGCTTCAGGCAGGCTCCTGACTTGCCATTTCATCATCCTGTTCTTCAGGCGGGCTCCTGTCTTGCAATTTCATCACCCTGTTTTTCAGGCGGGCTCCTGACTTGCAATTTTATCACCCTGTTCTTCAGGCGGGCTCCTGACTTGCTATTTCATCAATCTGTTAAATTTTAATTTCTTTACCTTGTTGATTGACTTTCAACTTCTTCACCATGCTGCTTGACTTTTCATTTATTCGCCCTGCTCTTCAGGTGGGCTCCTGAAATCACATCAAAACTAAAAAGAAAATTATCTCAAACAAAGATTGTTATAAAGAGATTTCATATGCTAGGAAAGTGAAGTTCCAACACAAGAATTAAATTTTGCCCCATTTTATCATCAAAGAACTTCTGTGAAAGTCACATCATTATAGGAATCAAGGAGAATAACTCGACTATAAGGTACGTCTGATAGGAATCAAAGGAATTGACTCAACTAAAAGGTATGTCTTCTAGGGGTCAAGGAGAATGACTCGACTAAAAGGTACGTCTTCTAGGGGCCAAAGGGAATAACTCGACTAAAAGGTACGTCTTATAGGAATCAAAGGGAATGACTCGACTAAAGGGTACGTCTTATAGTAATCAAAGGAGATGACTCGACTAAAAGGTACATCTTATAGGAATCAAAGGGAATGACTCGACTAAAAGGTACGTCTTACTAGGAATCAAGGGAGATGACTCGACTACAAGATATATCTTATAGTAATCAAAGGGAATGACTCAACTAAAAGGTACGTCCTCTAGGGGCCAAAGGGAATGACTCGGCTAAAAGGTACGTCTTCTAGGGGCCAAAGGAAATGACTCGACTAAAAGGTACGTCTTATAGGAATCAAAGGGAATGACTCGACTAAAAGGTACGTCCTCTAGGGGCCAAAGGAAATGACTCAACTAAAAGGTACGTCTTACTAGGAATCAAGGGAGATGAATCGACTAAAAGGTATATCTTATAGGAATCAAAGGGAATGACTCGACTAAAAGATACGTCCTCTAGGGGCCAAAGGGAATGACTCGGCTAAAAGGTACGTCTTCTAGGGGACAAAAGGAATAACTCGAATAAAAGGTACGTCTTATAGGAATCAAAGGGAATGACTCAACTAAAAGGTATGTCCTCTAGGGGCCAAAGGGAATGACTTGACTAAAAGGTACGTCTTTTAGGGGCCAAAGGGAATGACTCGACTAAAAGGTACGTCTTATAGGAATCAAAGGGAATGAATCGACTAAAAGGTACATCTTACTAGGAATCAAGGGAGATGACTCGACTAAAAGGTACATCTTATAGAAATAAAAGGGAATGACTCGATTAAAAGGTACATCCTTTAGGGGCCAAAGGGAATGACTCGACTAAAAGGTACATCTTCTAGGGGCCAAAGGGAATGAATCGACTAAAAGGTATGTCTTATAGGAATCAAAGGGAATGACTCGACTAAAAGGTACGTCCTCTAGGGGCCAAAGAGAATGACTCGACTAAAAGATACGTCTTTTAGGGGCCAAAGGGAATGACTCAACTAAAACGTACGTCTTATAGGAATCAAAGGAAATGACTCGAATAAATGGTACGTCTTATAGGAATCAAAGGATATGACTCGACTAAAACGTACGTCTTATAGGAATTAAAGGGAATGACTCTACTAAAAGGTATGTTTTCTAGGGGTCAAAGGGATTGACTCGACTAAAAGGTACATCTTATAGGAATCAAAGGAAATGAATCGACGAAAAGGTATATCTTATAGGAATTAAAAAAGATGACTCACTAAAAGGTAGATCTTATAGGAATCAAAGGAAATGACTCGACAGAAAGGTACGTCTTTTAGGGGTTAAGGGGAATGACTCGACTAGAAGGTACGTCTTCTAGGAGTGAAATATAATCATTTTATTTAAAAGTGAAGAAATTCAGGATTAAATATAATCATAGAGGTCAAAAATTAGGTGTCAACAGTTGATACCCCATGAAGCAACGAATGACCACCTCTATAATCTCACAGACACCGGTACTATTGCTGCAAAAACCAAGCTTTCCGCCAAACAAAAGTAGATATTTAAATTTATTAGAGACTTGTGTTGATAACGTGTTATGAAATAGAAAAAGAAGAAGAAGAAGAAGAAGAAGAAGAAGAAGAAAAAGAAGAAGAAGAAGAGGAAAAAGAAGAGGAAGAAGAAGAGGGAGAAGAAGAGGAAGAGGAAGAAGAAGAGGAAGAAAAAGAGGAAGAGGAAGAAGAAGAAGAAGAAGAAGAAGAAGAAGAAGAAGAAGAAGGAGAAGGAGGAGGAGAAGAAGGAGGAAAAAAAGGAAGAGAAGAAAGAAAGAAAGAAGAAGAAGAAGAAGAAGAAGAAGGAGGAGGAGGAGGAGAAGAAGGAGGAAAAAAAGGAAGAGAAGAAAGAAAGAAGAAGAAGAAGAAGAAGATAATGAAGAAAAAAAAAAGAAGAAGAAGAAGAAGAAGAAGAAGGAGAAGGAGAAGAAGAAGAAGAAGAAGAAGAAGAAGAAGAAAAAGAAGAAGAAGAAGAAGAAGAAGAAGAGGAAGAGGAGAAGGAGGAGGATGAGGACGAGGAAGGGGAGGAAGAGGAGGAGAAGAAGAAGAAAGAGAAGAAAAAGGAGAAAGAGAAGGAGGAGAAGGATAAGAAGAAGAAGGAGAAGAAGGAGAAGCAAGAGAAGGAGAAAGAAAGAGAAGGAGAAGGAGGAGAAGAAGGAGAAGGATAAGGAGAAGAAGAACGAGAAGAAGAAGAAGAAGGAGGATAAGAAGAAGAAGAAGAAGAAGAAGAAGAAGAAGAGGAAGAAGAAGAAGAAGAAGAAGGAGAAGGAGAAGAAGGTGAAGAAGAAGAAGGAGTGGGAGAAGAAAGAAGAAGAAGAAGAAGAAGAAGAAGAAGAAGAAGAAAGAGAAGAAGAAGAAGAAGGAGAAGGATAAGAAGGAGAAGGAGGGGGAAGAAGAAGACAATGAGGAGAAGGAGAAAGCAGGAGAAGGAGAAGGAGGAGAAGGAGTAGAAGAAGGAGAAGGAGAAGGAAAAGGACAAGAAGAAGAAGAAGAAGAAGAAGATTAACAAGAAGAAGAACAAGAAGAAGGAGGAGGAGAAGAAGAAAAAAGTGAAAAAGGAGAAGGAGAAGAAGGAGAAGCAGGAGAAGGAGAAGAAGAAGAAGAAGAAGAAGAAGAACGAGAAGCAGGAGTAGGAGAAGAATGGGAAGGAGAAGAAGGAGAAGCAGGAGAAGGAGAAGAAGAATAAGAAGAAGAAGAAGAAGAAGAAGGAGGAGGAGAAAGAGGAGGAGGAGGAGGATAAGGAAAAGAAGGAGAAGGAGAAGGAGAAGGAGAAGAATGAGAAGAAGGAGAAGGAGAAGAAGGAGAAGGGGGAGAAGGATAAGAAGGAGAAGTAGGAGAAAGAGAAAGCATGAGAAGGAGAAGCAGGAGAAGGAGGAGAAGAATGAGAAGGAGAAGGAGAAGAAGAAGAAAAAGAAGGAGAAGAAGGAAAAAGAAAGAGAAGGTGAAGCAGGAGAAGGAGGAGAAGAAGGAGAAGGATAAGGAGAAGAAGAAGAAGAAGAAGAAGAAGAAGAACGAGAAGAAGAAGAAGGAGGATAAGAAGAAGAAGAAGAAGAAGAAGAAGAAGAAGAAGAAGAGGAGGAAGAACAAGAAGAAGGAGAAGGAGAAGAAGGTGGAGAAGAAGAAGGAGAAGAAGAAGAAGAAGAAGAAGAAGAAGGAGAAGGATAAGAAGAAGAAGGAGGAGGGTGGAGGAGGAGAATGAGGAGAAGGAGAAAGCCAGAGAAGGAGAAGCAGGAGAAGGAGGAGAAAAAGGAGAAGGTGAAGGAGAAGAAGGAGAAAGAGAAGGACATAAAGAAAAATCATCATCATCAGAAGAAGAAGAAGAAGGAGGAGGAGGAGGAGGAGAAGAAGAAGAAGAAGAAGAAGAAGAAGAAGAAGAAGAAGAAGAAGGAGAAGGAGAAGAAGGTGAAAAAGGAGAAGGAAAAAAGGAGAAGAAGAAGAAGAAGAAGGAGAAGCAGGAGAAGAAGCAGGAGTAGGAGAAGAAGGGAAAGGAGAAGAAAGAGAAGCAGGAGAAGGAGAAGAAGAAGAATAAGAAGCAGAAGAAGAAGAAGAAGAAGAAGAAGAAGAAGAAGAAGGAGACTAAGGAGGAGGAGGAGGATAAGGAAAAGAAGGAGAAAGAGAAGGAGAATATGGAGAAAATAGAAGAAATTAAAAGATGGACCATGGGTAGAAAAAAATAGGAAGAAAAAGACTTTTCGTTGTTATATGTATGGACAAGTGGATATGTTGCTAAGATCGTAGGATTACAATAATTATTTAAACCAAACATGTAATGAATTTTATCTAAACCATGGTTAGAGATTTACTTTAAAATAATCAAATCTTCTCCATTCTAGATTGAAAAAATTACAGAGACTACCAAATTTAAAGTTGATAATTAAGCTAAACATGTACAACACTACTTTAAAAAATAACGTGGGATAGCAAAATAGTAATATTTTAGTGGCTCTTTATCCTCCCTTATTTTTTCTCTCTATCTCTCTCTTATATCTCTAATCTTTTTTTTCATTTTCGTTTTTCCATCTTTGTCTTTTCTTTTTCTTTTTTTCTTTTCACTTATTTTTCCTCTCTTCTATTTCTCTATCTTTTTTTTTATTTCTCTTTTTTTTTTCTTTTTGATTTTTTCCTTTTTCTTTTCCTATGTTCATTTTTTCTTCTTTTTCTATTTTTTTTGTTTCTTTCTTTTCGCTTTTGTTACTCTTCTATTTCTAGTTTTTCTTTCGCATTCTTTTCTTCCTTTTTTGCTTCTTTTTCTTTTGGGGTTTTTTCTTTCTCATTTTTTTCTTTTTTGTGTTTCTTTCTTTTTTGTTGTTTTCACTTTTTATCTGTAACTTCTTCTTCTTTCTTTTTTTTTTCTTTCTGATTTTTTTGAATTTTATTTTTAATTTTTTTTGTACTTTCGGAAAATATGGCTACATCGAGCATAAGTCACGGATAATAGTGAAAATACCACAATCGTTTATTGTATTTGTATTCGCATCATTATATATATTTTTATATTTGTTGATATAATTATATTTGCATTTTATAGTTTGCATTTGTATATGTATATATTTTATAGTTTGCACTTGTATTTGTACTTTATAGTTCGCACTTGTATTTGTATTTGTATTTTATACAATTTGCACTTGTATTGTGAAGAATTATTTTGTATTTATATGTAACGCCCCAAATCTGTTACCCGGGACGCTACACAGTGCTCATAATCTTGAAGGACCACAAGCTAACCCATGACTGATATCTGTAACTAAGCACTGAATAATAATAATAATATCGTAAATGCGGAAATATAAACTGAAAGCCCATAAGGTTCAATATTGATACACAACTGAAAATATGGTATAACAATACCAAAATAACTTAAATAACTGTCTGAACATGCTGTAGTCTGAAAGCCTCTAGAACTGACTGAACAGTCTGAATAAGGAGTTGATGGGATATCTCCCCAACTAACTCCAACTACTGAAATAAACCAAGTAATGAAATAATAAAGAAATGATCATGTCCTCGAAGGATTAGGACTCACTGCTGACTTTGACTGCTGAGACTGAAATGCTACTAATGCTCTGGAGCGCGTGCTTCTGAACCTATGGTATAAAACACCATAGCGCAAATGTGTTAGTATGATTGAATGTACTGGTTCGCATGCATGAACAATACTAATTGACTGAATAACATGGACGTAAAAATACATGAATGAATACGTAACTGTAACTGAGATCGTGATAATACCGACTCATGAATTCAGATAACGTGAATTTACTGATATTTGAGTACTAATACTGGGATACTGAATGACTGAGTATATTAATTATTTGAATTATGGAGTTTATAGGTAACCGATATCTGAGGTTACTGGTACTATATCACTGATAACTGATAAATGAGTATACTGATACTGAAAAACTATCTGAGTTCTTTACTGGACTGGGTAACTATATCTAACAGTCCTGAATCTAAAGGACTATCTGAGTTCTAGACTGAACTGGATGACTGTTTCTGATAGTCCTGCTTCTGATGGAACTAGCTGAGTTTAGTACTGAGATGAGCGATTGTATCTGATAGTCCTGATATCTGTAGAACTGAACTGAGTTCTATTACTGAGACTGTAGGAGGTAATCATCTAACTGACATGCCCCGAAACTAAACTGGTGGGGTCCAACCCATAACCCCAGCTGGAAGGGTGTCAGTACCGTGCCATGGGTAAAGACAAGCTGTGAGTAAACCCTCTCTGACAGGGATCTATTTCGTCAACCCCTCCTATAAGGAAAACTCAAAGGAGATGAATAGCCCATAGACTCGTATGGGTACATCTCGACCTATGCTGGCTACGTAGTTTTGGAACGCAAGGATTGTTACTAAAGATCACACCCTCTACTGGCTAACAGGTGAACCCTCATCCCTGGATTCACTCGGTGCTGAATCCTACTCCCAACTGAAAAGACACTGAACTGACTTAATTGAACTGAACTTTTACTGATCGTATTGTATAACTCATTTGAACTGGGTTCACTAAATTCCATTGACTGACGGAATACTACTGAGATCTGATAACTGACTGGGATTGTTAAGATTACAAAGATTATAGAGATTACTGATATCACTGAGATCACTGAGGTTACTGAGATTACCGAGGTTACTGAGTAGGACTAAACTGATACTGAATTCACTGAATTTTTTCTGAGTCATGAGACTGACTGAGTTCTAATGGTCATGGCTTGACTGAGAGTATCGTGAAAACTGACACTGGCTCTAGGCACACAGCTAAATTATCAGGTATAAGTACCGCTAGGACTCAATAGCATGAAACTGACAAGACTTGACACTTCTTGTACACATGACCAATATCAACAATTCATCATACAATAACTTGGGGATTTCATGAAACACATGGTTATCATAATGTTGTACATGGATAGGAATGCATATAAACATGTAATACTTTCATCAACCTAATCTCATGAACATTCCATCAAACATTCATAATGCACACAATATCATGGAAGCCATCCTTGATCATAAGGGTAAAACATGTATTTGTCGTTTGGGTCACAATTGAGCTATAATACATAAATTCTATTCTCTTAGGCATTTTATCAAACACCATTTATGCACCACTTAAGGCATAGGCATAATCATCAAATTAACACACCATAACCAACTAAGTTCATAGTTTTCAACTCGGATGCTAACATAGTTCCATAAAACAAGATTTCAACTTGGGAATCGTACAACAACAACCACATGAACATAATCAATCCATAATATGCATATCAGAATTCATAGTTTAAAACTTGATTCTTGGGTTTCATGGATAAAAGGAATCCATGAATAAACACTATGCATACCTTAGTTCTTGAATTTACAAAGATTGATGGAGAGATTCTTGAATTTAAGTATTGAATTTGAATTTCCAATTGAAAACCCTAACTTGTTCTTGAGAGGAACTTGAGAAAAACACTATATTTTGGGTAAAAAATGGTTGAATCATGTGTTATTGGGTTTATATAGGGGGAAATTGACCCTTTTGCCTTGCAGGCATTTAATGACTGAAAACTGGGCATCGACGCGATTGGCGACGCGGCGCGTTAATGGCACCAACGCGATACTCGACGCGTTGCGCCATGATCGCGTTAAGCCTCAGTACTTTTGGCTTTGGCAACCTGCAACAATGTTAACCAATGCGATAGGCATTGCGGCGCGCCAAGATCGCGTTGGTCCACTATTTTAGGACACTAAACATGGTTTAAACGAGGTCCAAAAGACCTAAAACTTGTCCGGAAACACCTATTGACCTCCCTGATCATGAATTAGCAGGAATACCAACCATTAAAGGACATTAATGTCACGAAATGAGATTGCCAACTTTCGAAGGTCAAAAAAATAAATTAAGTCTAGAAACTTAGCTAGAATTTTCTAAGTCTGGGACCTCCTTAACAAGCATAATGGACTGAATTAAGCTTAGAATTTTGCGGGGTCTTACATTGTATTTTATTGTTGAATGTATATCTTATGATTTTATTTTATTTTCATTGATGCACTTGTATTTTTAAATAACTATTTTGTATTTGTATTTTAAAGTTGACCGCAATTTTTTTTTGGATTTGTAATTTCATTAAAATCGTATTTGAATTTGTAGTTGACTGCATCATTTGTATTTTTAAACAAGTGAAAAAGAATTTTTATTTTTCTTCCTATGAACAATTGTGTTTATATTCATTGATACGAATTGTATTTTATTGATAAAAATTGAATAATAACAAATGATAAATTATACAAATGTGAATGTTATATTTGTATTAAATGGTATATGTTTATACAACTTGAATCATACATATATAAATGATGCGTACATACATACATACATATACATATATATATATATATATATATATATATATATATACAAAGAGAAAATGGTCTATACCTCTCCAACCTTTAGTCGAAATCTCAACTACACACTCAACCTACACGGGAGTCCCATTACCCCTCTAAACTTTTTTTTATTGTATTTATTACCCCACTCCCCCTCCCAATTGCTGACATGTCAACATAAACCAAATAATAAGACATCCATGTATACACGCGTCTGGGCTCACTCCTACTTTTTCAGTTCTCTCCTAAATGAAATAGGTCATTTTCTCAAAAAAAAAAAAAGAAAAAATTTAAAAAATCTTTTCATCTCCCTCTCAACTCTCTCCTCACTTCGTGATTTCCTTCTTTTTATGTGGTAATCTAATCTTTTGGTTGTGAAATTTCAAACATAAATCATCTTATTGCTATTTTAATTTAGTAAGGTGGATTTTTTTCCCTAAATTGATTTAATTTTGATTAAGGTTTACTGCTAACTCCCAAAATTAACAAATTAATTGAGTGAAATTAAGTAGTGCCTTTTGCTATAATGTTGTCTGAGTGTTCGTTTAGCACCATATTACGTTTTTAATTACATCCAACGTGTTGATCCCTCGTTTGCGATCCTCTAGCGGTGACCGAAGATAATACTTAAGCTCTTCCCAATAAGTTGATGTGTAAGCTCCCTCCTCAACACTATTCCAACAAGGTAAATCATAAAAGGAATCAGGAAAATCAACATATACCGGCCTTTTAGAAGATGATGGCTCCCCGAGAGGATAAGGAGTGACAATTGGAGTGATATTTGTTGGTATAGCTAAATCAACTAAATCAGCATAGTGGTTATATAATTTATCTATGTAAGCGTTTGCATCACCCATAGCCGTCCACAAATCAGGTTATACTTGATCAGAATCATTGTTAGTATTTATCTCTAAGTTAGAATAAATAAGAGTATTAAAGTGGCACATAGTAGTGTATGAATATATTTCATACACAGATTTAGCATAGCACCAACCAAGTAAATAGGGGGAATCGAAAAAAATATTTTTTAAATTTAGCAAACATAGCACCAATAACTTCTTTGTAACCTTTTTTATTTTTATATTCTTTAGGCAAAGAAGAAATATCGGCTATATATGCCAAAATATTACAAACAGTAGGATAATAAGCACCGAAAAATTCAACCGTAGCTATATAAAACTTTTGCAAAAACTTAATAAGATCATTAATTACAGCCCAATCAAAATCATGTAGCATGCAATCAGCAGAATCAACAAAAGAACCACAATGTTGGTTAAAAGATAGTGTAATAGGAACCCTATATTTATAACAAGTTTTTAAAAAATTATACGTAGCATTCCATCTAATATCACATTCTTCAGGCATCAGTATCGGTGTAAGTCCATTTTATTCACATTTAAGTTTAAAGTTCCTAATTCTTGATCTTCGATTATTTCCTTGAATAAAATCAACGGCAAGCCGAATTTTTTCAATATAAAACTCAAAAAACTCAAGCCCGTCTCTTACAATTAAATTATATATATGAAAAACACACTTAACATGAAAAATTTCAGTAACGACGTAGATAGCTTAGATTTTAACTTTTTAATAGCAGTCTTGTTGTTAGAAGCATTATCAAAAGCAATACATAAGATTTTATTTTCGATACCATAAAATTCAGCAACTTTAGCAATCGAATCAGCAATAAAATCTCCAGTATGTTTACGATCTTCATCATATAAAAAAGCAAGAATACGTTTTTGCATAACAAAATTACTATCTACCCAGTGACAAGTAACGGTTAAATAATCATTTTTATTTACAACACGACCAATATCAGAAGTTAGGGACATTCTACATTGAATATTTTTTAACAATGTTGATAAATAAAAATAATATTGCGAATGAAGTCTAAAAATATCAGCCCAACAAGTACTTCTAGGAATACCATTAAACATAAGATTATAAATTGCTTGAATAATGAATAAAGGCATCAGAAGAAGGAAAACTAAAAGACAAACAACCCACAACTATCATTTTAGCTATTTCTTTTCGATCCCTCAATTTATTATACTTCTTCATTACCTAATCAGTTGATGGGTCCATTCTAGTTTGTGTTGGCCCATCAACATCTGCACCACCTTTTGTAGTTTTTAACTCTCTATCGTAATTATCATTTATATGTCTCATTAACGTACCCGTACTCCCTTGCTTGCCTCTTTTTTTATGCTTATATATTTGTTGATAAATATTGCGTTGCACCTTAATATCTGATATACGTTCAAAAAATTGTCATGCAATACTAGTTGGTTTACGAGGTCTTGGGGCACAGGGAGGACGGGGAGGGAGACTAACCGATTCAGATCTAACGTTAGCATTTTCTACTGTAGGTATCTCACCAATATTTTCATCATCTTCGTCTAAATTAACCGCATCTACTTCATTTTCTTCTTCTAATTTTTCTGAGCTTCTACATAATTCATATCGTGAGCACCTACACCTATTTCTTTCTCAAAAGGTTGACTAAGCAGTACCGGAGGCGGAGGCACACGGGTATATCTACTACTTGAAGTACCTCTACTGCTAGTAATTCGCTTTTTACTACCACTACCACTTCTGGGACAAAAAATTTTAACACCTTTAGTCGCGAGGTTTCTTAATTTATCCATAATATAAATTAAACTAAAAAAATTCAAAATACACAAATATAATAAAATTAAATATTCAACAATTAATACACTAATTAAAAATTAAACGTAAGAGATGGAATGATAATACCAAATTTTGGAAGTATCCGAAGGTTGCGACTTTAAAAACTTCAACTCGTACTTTGTAATCGCAAAATTAAAAAATTAAAGTGAGCACTTTAGAAATATATAGAATATTTGAGAATTGAGAATTGAGAATTGAGATTTGAGAGAATGAAAAATTGTGTGGAAAATGATTTGAAAGTGTAGGGTATTTATAGGATTTTTTTTTTTGTTTAAAAAAATAATTTAATTGAAAAAAAGTTTTTTTTTTTTTTTTAATAAAAAGGAGATTTTAGCTGTTTTGGGCTCCCAACAGCTATATTACCGTTGGGCCCAACGGCCTTTTTTTAATTAAAATTTGATTTTTTTTTCTTAAAAAAAGCTAATCGGGTCGGGTCGGTTAACTGACGGGCCTGGTCTGGACCGGGTTAACCAGACCCAACTCAAAAAATAATCCGAACCGAGACCCGATACCCTACAACCCATGGGCTGATTGAGCCGGATCAAACCAGGCCAGTTTTCTTAAGTGGGCCGGGTCAACCCGACCCGCTTGACAGGTTTAACCCCTATTTATTCATTATCTTCAATCATTCACAAAATATGAGAAGAGCAACAATATAAAGAAAAGTTCAAAAATCGAAAATAAATACGTACATTACAATATATTAGACCTCTAACCACACTTAAAAATATGACCGAGACTATTCGAAGTGCACTAGCTTGATGAGTTGATATAGCTCCACTTAATAAGCTCATTTATAATATGTCATATGAATGACTACTACACGAATAAAGTCGAAATTGATAATTTCGTCGGTATGTATATGTTTGTCTCCATCTTCACAAGTGAAAACATACATATATAATTTTTAGTGTATGTTTGCATTCATATTATAATAAACGACAACGACATGACTTCAACTGTTTAATTAATTAATTATAAAATCTTGGTGATTAATTATTAGTAGTTTAAACATTGTTTTGTTAACCATATGGTTGACTTGTTAGCTTAGAGCAAATATCATACAAAAACAAAGTACATAAGAGAGACGTTGAGGGAGTGAGTGAAAAATGTGATAGTAATATATATATATATATATATATTTTAGCGGACTTTGCGGGTTTCCTTTTTGTAAGTTTGCTATTATCGAATTCCTATTCACCAAGAATCCATAGTTGTGCGTGCTTCTAATATATGTCCAATAGATTAAGTCCAACACATTAAAATACAATACTCCCTATGACTAGTTTCTTTCCTTCTACCCCCTAGCTAGTTAGTAGCTATCCTCAACCTTTTCCCTATATGTCCCTCTTCCTATACAATAATATTCAGTATAATCTAATAAGTGAGATCTGAAATAGTGAAATATATACAAAATATTCAAATAAATATTTAATTTATATACATTGACAACAAAAATATATATTTTTTTTGTCTTAATTTATATGACTCACTTTATTTTTTCATCAGTTTCAAAACGAATGACACATTTCTATGTTTAGTTTTAATTGAACTTTAAAATGTCCGTTTTACACTTAATTAATAAAATGATTTATAGTCATGGAAACATCTCTCACTTATTTTAAACCACAAATTTAAAAGATGTTTCATTCTTTCTTAAATTTTGTATCAAGTCAAATTAGCTTATATAAAGTGGGACAAAGAGTGTAGTAAGTAATCTGACTTATTTTTTGAGGTTACTAATCGTGAAATATCATCTAAATTAATTTTCCTTAGTCCTCATTTTATCTTTGAAAAGATTCAACAAATACACTGAGGGTTCAAAGTTTTGCAGGTGACAATCTCATCTAATTTTTCCTATCCTCAAAATTATATGCATTGACAATGTAGTAACCTCATTTATTTTTAATCAGTTAAAGTAAATAATATATAATAATAATAACAATAATATGTCCGGTCTATTTTATAAATGAGGTATGAAAGGGGTGATGTATACTCTTTACTTTTATCTTGTAAAGATATAGAACTTAAATTGTTTCCGATAGAAACTCGGCTAGTTAACTTATATATATGACCAACAATTATTATTAGTACTATTTTTTTATAATAGCTGGTATAGTGAGTACTCATTCTGCTATATTGAATTGCATAATTATCATATATAAAATTAATTAAGCAATTAGAGAGAGCAAATATCATTTTATTTACTTAATTATTATTTCTCCAATATAATTTCGTTTTGTTGAACGGTTAATTATAATTGTTTTCAGAATGATATCCGACAATGGTAAAATTTGTTTAGAAAACCCAAAATATTAGGTGAGTCTGAGTTTTCTCTCATATTATTTTGGGAGGGGGTGGCTATGTTTGACACATTAGGCATGAGTTTTTCTTTACAGAAATAATGTCAATTCAAGATTCTGTTCAAAATGATAATTTAAATATATCCTTTATGTCTCATAGGAATTTGGGGTTTCTTTTCTACACCAAAATCCAACACCAAGAGACAATCATATAAGTACTTCTGTTTTCTCTGACCATGATCTTCATCAACTCCTTAGATTTGATTGGACTTTCCAAAGATACATTGGTTTATTTTATTCCTGCCTTTTCTCTGTTCCTTTTTTCTTCCTTTTTTTCTCTCTTTTTTCTTTTCTTTTTTTTGTGTGTGATAAGGAGAATAAAGCATGCGTTAGATCTTATGATATGACTTTTGTCTGTGGCATATATCCAACGTCTGGTCGGAATATAGTATAGTAGGAGCAAGTTGATTCCTCTCTTTCATCATCCTTACTAGTGTGATGTTCAGTAATATTTCCTAATTTCAATATCAATAGACACAATTTGATTCCATTTTTATTTAGATTTCGATAGCAAAAAAATTGTTTAGATATGTAAATCCAAGACGTTTGATTTCTATTTTTATTAAAATCAAGATATAACTGATAAGTATTTATGTTTGTTTCTGAAGTATAAAATAGTTTATTTGTTCCTAAATAGCGAATAGCATCCTTCAAATTAAATGAGTCCATACTGGCGATGTAATCAGGTGACCTCCTCACCCGGTGGAGCGCTCCGGTACTTTTTGTAAAGAAAATACTCGGGCCTATATTAATATGCATAAACTATCAAAAATTAAATAAAATAATGAAAATTTACCTATATCTCAATATATTTATCATTATTTATCTAAAATTTCAATTTTTTATTAAATTTCATAAAATTCCACTTTTTAGCTGTTGAAGATACATTTAAGTAATGTTAGATACATCCTACAGATACATGTAGTTAGTAAATTAATTTGCTTAAATTAAGGGATGTAATGGCTAAATATCCATTAATATAGCAATTAACCTAACTAATAATAGTAAAGACTCAATAAAATCCCACAAAAACAGATAATTTGTTTCTTATTCCATAATTTAAACAAAATCTCTTCCATTATCAATTTCCATATAGAACAACTCCTACAATTTTTATTTATTTTTATTTTATTTGACTTACTTAGAGATTCATTCTTTCTTCTCATATTATTTTTTTCTTCGTGTTAATTATTCTTTTCCAACTATTTGCAATGAATATTTCTGTGTTATTACGTCATTCTGATGTTTGGATTAGTGATGTCAAGTACGAGAGCTACAAGAGTTGATTTCGGCCATTGTTGTAGAACTTGAAATCGACGAAACAAGAAAAAGATTTGAAGTTCGATATGCTGTTGATCGAAACTCATCTCCCTTGCTTATCCATAATGATATGAGTGTAAAGCTATTCATTTCTCATAAATTGTTGTAAAGTTATTTCAAAATTCTTGTATTTGTTTTGGTTAATATGTATCTCATAGAATATTTTAATGGTATAGTATTAGTGTGCATATTTCTTTGTTTTTATTTGTTGTATCTCTTTGTGATAATATTTATCTCTAGAATATTTGATTGCATTAATTTGTATCTTTTAGAAATTATACAATTTTATATTTCTCACCAGATACATGTTGTGCAGAAACATATGTCTTTGACATTAGCATTTTGAGAAACATAATATATATATATATATATATATATATATATATATATATATATATATATAAGCATACCAAAGATACATACTAGTAGTGTTAAAGATACATATTGTGTACGATAGTACATATATGTATCTCTCGTTAATTTTTTCTGCACGATAAAATACATCTTAATTTTTTAACATATTGTCGATGAAGATACATATAACTAACATGAGATACATCCTACAGATACATTTAATCATAAACTAATTTGCATAATTTAAGAACTCTAATAGATAAAGTTCCTTTAATTTAGAAATTAACCTAACTAATAATGGTAAAACTGAATAACATTCCACGAAAATAGGTAATTTATTTATTATTCCGCATTTTTAAATAAAATTTCTTCCATATTTCGTTTTCAGTTATAAACGATTCCTACGACCTTTTTATTATTTTTTCTTGATTTTATTTGAAGTAATTGCAATGAATATTTCAATATTTTTACGTCATTCAGGAGTTTGAATTAATGATATAACATACGAGGGATAAATAATTAAATTCAAAAAAGAATAATTGAATTCAAAAATAAATAAATAATGCGAGATATATAACTGTAATACCCCGAAAATCCAAATCAATGTTAGAACCATATTTCAAGCTCTTGCAAAGTTCATTATAGTTCCTTGGTAATTTTAGGAGTGAGTTTGATGTATATTAAGGCCTTAAATAACTCCCATGTATTAGACGAATCAAAATATTCCTTACCGATTGAGTTGTTGAGAAGAATATTGCTATGATCAACTTCAAACGAGTATATCTTTTGCTCTACTTAGTATTTTCCAATTCAAGATCCACCAAATTGTAGAAAATTGAATTAGCTTTCCAACGATATCAATTTTGCCTAAATCCGATACTCGGGTAAGGAGTTATGACACTTTTAGTATGAAATAGTGGCTCATCGCGATTAGGCTGCGTTGCGGTGATGGTCAAAATTACATTTGTCCTTTTCCAGTGGATCACCGCGATAAGCACTGCGTCACGCCAAGGGCATTTTCGCGTTAGTCACATTCCAGTGAGGCACCGCGATGGCACTGCATCGCGCCAAGGTGCCAAATTGGGATTGTCCTTTTTCAGTGGCGCAACGCGATTGCACCACATCCACCATCAGTCAAAATTGGGATTTTTGGTTCAGTTTTGAGTTTTTAATTTTCAAGGGCATTTAAGTCCTTTTCCTTCACCTCATTCAGTCCAAACACGAGATTTAAGTCCCAAGAGAGCATTATTTGCTCATTATTTTCACAATTCTCTCAAATTAAAGTAGCCCTCTTTCAAGAACAAGCCCTATCCCTTTAAGATTCAAGATCAAATCTCAAGAATTCACCATCAATTCTCACAAATTCAGAAATCAAGGTATGTTAGGTGTTCATTCTTGGGTTCCTTCCACACTTGGAGTTTAAGAAATCTTTTTGAGAACCTAAATTATGATTTACATTCTTAAATTGAATTGTGCTCATGTATGTGTTGGTTATATGAGTTTCAAACTAGAAAGATTATGAATTTAAAGTAAATAAACTAACATGTGTGTTGATTTATTTACTCAATTAGCCAGGTATTCTCCTCATGTGGTAGCTGATAGCAGGTCTAAGATGGGCAAGTTTGTGTCTGGTGTATCTAATATTGTGGTCAATAAGTGTAGGACCGCAATACTGATTAAGAAGATGGATTTGTCTAGGTTGATGGTCCATGCTCAATAGATTGAGGAATAAAAGACTAAGGAGAAAAAAAGGGAGAATAAGAGGGCTAGAACAGGTAGTTTTAGTTTTGCTCAGTCAAAGTCAGAAGGTGGAAACCGTCCTCAATTCTGCCCAAAATCCTCAGTCCCATCTCTGTCTTCGGCTAGTGTGCCGATCCCAAAATTTAAAAATGATAATAAGGATAGGGCGCTAGGCTCTAAATCTTAGGGTATTGTAAATAGTGCTCGAACAAAACCTCTTTGTCAGAAATGTGGCAGAAACCATCAGGGTGTCTGCAGGGTTGGCAACAACGTATATTTCAGGTGCGATAAGTTAGAACATAAGATTAGAGAATGTCCTCAGGTGGGTTTGCAGAGTCAGCATAATCATTTTCCAGTTCAGTTCGATCGCCCATCTCAATAAGGTGCCGCTTCCAATGCCACCAGTGGGCAGCGCCCAAACAGGCTCTATGCACTCCAGTCCCGACAGGATCAGGAGAGTTCTCCTGATGTGGTTACTGGTATATTGTAAATCTTTTATTTACATATTTATGCTTTATTAGACCCTGTGCTTCTCTTTCTTTATAACTACTTACATAGCTATCGACTCTGGATTCAGCCCTAAAATCCTAATAGAGCCTTTCTCAGTCTTTACCACAGTCGGTAAGTCTATCATAGCTCGACGGGTATACAAGAACTGTCCAGTTATGGTGTCTCAGAAAGTTACTTCAACAAACCTTGTAGAGCTAGAGATAACGAATTTTGATGTCATTCTCGGCATGGATTGAATCCATTCATGCTATGCTTCAGTTGATTGTAGAAATAGAGTTGTCTATTTTTAGTTTCCAAATGAATCAGTCCTTGAATGGAGAGGTAGTACTACAGGGCTTAGGGGTCAGCTTGTTTCGTACCTTAGAGCGAGAAGGCTGATATCTAAGGGGTATATTTATCATCTTGTCCGAGTCAAAGAATTTAATTTTGAAACTCCAAATCTTGAGTCAGTTTCAGTAGTGGGGGAATTTCCAGATGTGTTCTCTATCTTCCTGGAGTTCCTACCGAAAGGGATATCGACTTTGAAATAAACCTTCTTCCAGATACACAACCTATCTCTATTATGCCATATAGAATGGCTCCAGCTGAACTTAAAGATTTGAAAGAACAGTTGAAAAATTTCCTAGATAAAGGATTCATCAAGCCCAGCATTTCCCCGTGGGGAGCACCAGTTCTATATGCAAAGAAAGACGGTTCTCTTAGAATATGTATAGACTACTGTCAGTTGAACAAAGTAACCATCAAGAATAAATACCCACTCCCTAGAATTGATGACTTGTTCGATCAACTTCAGGGTGCCAGTTACTTCTCTAAGATAGACCTCAGATCCAGTTATCATCAGTTCAGAGTCAAAAAATGTGACATTCTAAAAACAGCTTTCTGAACTTGGTATGGTCACTTAAAATTTTTAGTCATGTCATATGGTCTTACTAATGTCCTAGCAGCTTTCATGGACTTGATGAACAGAGTGTTCAAGAAGTACTTGGATATGTTCGTCATAGTCTTCATAGATGACATCCTTGTCTACCCTTATAACGGAAGTGATCATGCAAGCCACCTCAGAATAGTATTGTAAACTCTCAGAGTCCATCAGTTGTTTGCTAAATTCAGTAAGTGCGAATTCTGGCTAAGGTTAGTAGCTTTCCTTGGTCACACAGTTTCTGGTGATGGCATTAGATTTGATCCTCAAAAGACAGAAACAGTGAGAAACTAGCCCAGACCCATCTCTCCACCAAATATCAGGAGTTTCTTAGATTTGACTGGCTATTACTGAGATTTATTGAAGGATTTTCATCTATTTCATCCCCTATGTCCAGATTAACTTAGAAGAAAGCCAAGTTCTAGTGGTCAGATTCTTGTGAGAAGAGTTTTTTGGAGTTAAAAAATCGACTCACTACAGCCCCAGTTTTGCCTTTGGCCGATGGTACAGACGGATTTATTGTATATTATGATGCTTCTAGAGTTGGCTTGAATTGTGTTTTGATGTAGAAGGGTAAGGTTGTGGCCTATGCCTCTAGATAACTTAAGCCCCATAAAAAGAATTATCCCACCCATGATCTTGAGTTAGCAGCTGTTATGTTTGTCTTAAAGATTTAGAGACACTATTCGTATGGGGTGCATATTGATGTATTCACAAAACACAAAAGTCTGCAGTACATATTTTCGCAGAAAGACCTAAACTTGCGTCAGAGAAGGTGGTTAGAGTTGTTGAAATACTGTGACATGAGTGTTCTGTATCATCCGGGCAAGGCCAATGTAGTGGTAGACGCCCTCAATAGGTTGTCCATGGGTAGTGTTTCTCACATTGAGGATGGTAAGAAGAAGTTAGTTTAGGAAGTTCATCAGCTTGCCAGGCTAGGTGTCCGTTTGGTTGATTCGGCTGAGGGTAGCGTTTGGGTTCAGAATAGTTCAGAATATTCTTTGATTACCGAAGTAAAAGAAAAGCAAGATAGGGATCCTAGTCTGGTGAAGCTGAATGAGTCAGTCAGAGATCAGAAAGTGGAGGTTTTCTCCCAAGGGGGAGATAGTGTGTTGCATTGCCAGGGTAGACTGTGTGTGTTGGGTGTTGATTAGTTGAGATGATAAATTCTTACAGAGGCGCATGATGCGCGTTACTCAATTCATTCAGGGGCCACGAAGATGTACCGCGATCTGCGGGGAATCTATTGGTGGAGTGGGATGAAGAAGGATATTGCAAAGCTTGTAGCTAAGTGCTCCACTTGTCAATAGGTTAAGATTGAACATCATAAGCGTAGTGGGTTTATGCAGGAGTTCAGTATTCCCACATGGAAGTGGGAGGAAGTGAATATGGATTTTGTGACAAGTTTGCCTCGTACTTGTCATCATCATGATCCGATTGGGGTCATTGTAGACAGGATGACCAAGTTCGCCTATTTCTTGCTAGTCCATACTTCCTTTTCAAATAAAGACTATGCTAGGCTCTATATTAGAGAGTTGGTTAGGTTGCACAGTATCCCATTGTCCATAATTTTAGATAGAGATACGCAGTTCACCTCTCACTTTTGGAGAGCCTTCCAAAGGGGTCTTGGTACCCAAGTCCATCTCAGTACAGCCTTTCACCCTCAGACACATGGTTAAGAAGAAAGGACCATTCAGACTTTAAAAGATATGTTGGGAGCGTGTGTCCTTGACTTTAAGGGCAGTTGGGATGACCACTTACCTTTGATTAAATTTGTGTATAATAAAACCTATCATGCAAGTATTCAGATGGCTCCGTTTGATGCTCTTTATGAAAGGAGATATAGATCTTCCATTGGTTGGTTTGAAGTAGGTAAGGCCGTGGTGGTGGGGCCTGATTTGGTATTTGATGCTTTAGAGAAAGTACAGTTGATCAGAGAGAGGCTTAAGACAGCCCAGAGCTGACAAAAATCATATGCAGATATGAGAAGAAAAGATCTTGAATTTGAGGCTGACGACTTTGTGTATTTGAAAATCTCTCTCGTGAAGGGAGTAAAGACGTTTGGTAAGAAGGGGAAGTTTAGTCCCCGATATGTTGGTCCTTATAGGATTTTGAGTCATTTCGGAAAGCTAGCCTATGAGCTTGAGTTGCCTGCAGACTTAGCATCAGTTCACCCAGTATTTTATATCTCTTTGTTGAAGAAGTGTATTGGCGACCCAATTGTAGTTGTTCCCTTAGAAAGCGTAGATGTTCAGAACAGCCTTTCTTACGAAGAATTCCAGTTGAGATCCTTGATCGACAAACTCGCAGACTAAAGAACAAAGAAGTTCCTTTGGTCAAAGTTCTTTGGCGAAATCAGAACATTGAGGGAGCCACTTGGGAAGCAGAAGCAGATATGAGAACCAAGTACCCTCATCTTTTCTCCACAAACTCAGATTAAGCGTAAGGTAACAATCTTCTTAAAATTTCTCTTTTCCATGCTCAATTTCAGCTGCATATCATTTTCATGTTAGTCATACATTCACAGAACCAGTTCAGTCATGTGTCATGTTCCAGACTCAGTCATTTAATCATGTTTTCATCACGTATGTCCAGCATGTAACCAAAGTTCCTCAGTGTTTTCAGCTTAATCAATCTCATTCGAGAACGAATGTTCCTAAGGGAGAGATATTGTAACCTAAAAAATCCAAACCAATGTTAGAGCCATGTTTCAAGCTCTTGCACAGTGCATTATAGTTCCTTGGTAGTTTTATGAGTGAGTTTGATGTATATTAAGGCCTCAAATAACTCCCACCTATTAGAGAAATCAAAATATTCCTTACCGATTGAGTTGTTAAGAAGAAGGTTGCTATGGTCAACTTTAAACAATCATATCTTTTGTTCTACTTAGAATTTTCCGGCCCAAGACCCACCAAATTATAGGAAATTAAATTAGTTTTCCAACGATTCTAATTTTGCCTAAATTTGATACTTGGTGGAGGAGTTATGACAATTTTAGTATGAAATAGTGGTTCATCGCGATTAGGCCGCATCGCAGTGATGGACAAAATCACGTTCGTCCTTTTCAGTGGATCACCGCGATAAGCACCGTATCGTGCCAAGGGAAATTTTTGCGTTCGTCATATTCCAGTGAGGCACCGCGATGGCACCGCATCGCGCCAAGGTGCCAAATCGGGATTGTCCTTTTCCAGTGGCGCAAAGCGTCGCACCGTAGGTCCAAATTGGGATTTTCAGTTCAGTTCTGAGTTTTTAATTTTCAAGGGCATTTAAGTCCTTTTCCTTCACCTCATTTAGTCCAAACACGAGATTTAAATCCCAAGAGAGCATTATTTGCTCATTATTTTCACAATTCTCTCAAATTAAAGTAGCCCTCTTTCAAGAACAAACCCTAGCCCTTCAAGATTCAAGATCAAATCTCAAGAATTCACCATCAATTCTCACAAATTCAGAAATCAAGGTATGTTAGGTGTTCATTCTTGGGTTCCTTCCACACTTGGAGTTCAAGAAACCTTTTCGAGAACCTAAATTATGATTTACATTTTTAAATTGAATTGTGATCATGTATGTGTTGATTATATGAGTTTGAAACTAGGAGGATTATGAATTTCAAGTAAATAAACTAACATGTGTGTTGATTTATGTACTTCTCATGTCATAACCCATGAATTGTGAGTTGAATTTTGTAGCCATGATATCCCCATGTTAGTCTTTCTCATGTACAAGAACCATGCTCCTCAAGTATTTGACAAAATATTTATGTGAACGAATTGTGCATGATGTCCTAATTGTAATGTTTTTCTTTTAAATTATGATATGGTTCTATTATTCCTGCTATCGAGTCCTGGGGGTATTGTATATTCGAAATTAGCTACTTACTTAGTTTACAGTCGTAATAGAATGATCCCGTAGTATACCGAACAGTAGTATTCGGTAAGTTAACAGAATCAGCATGAGTTCAGTCAAGCTTAGTACAGTCTAGTGATCAGTGTTGGTTCAGTTGGGTGTAGGATTCAGCACCGAGAGAACTCAGGGATGGGGGAATTCCTACCAGTATAGGGTTTGACCCTTAGTAGCAGTCCCTGAGTTACAGAACTACGTAGCCAGCGTAGGATAAATCGTCTTCCTACCAGACTAGGGTTGACGTAACCATATACATCTCATGAGTCTTTCTGCCAGATTAGGATTGACCCAGCTAGTGTTAGTAACCCGTGGCATGGTGCTAACACCCTTCTAACTAGGGTTATAGGTTGGATCCCAAATCAGTCTATAATCGAGGTATGTCAGTTAGATGATAACTCCTACAGTCTCAATTTCAGTATTTAGTATTCAGCATTCAGTACAGAATTCAGTTCAGTTCTACACGATCATAACTATCAGTTATTAGTAATCGGTTATCAAAAACTTTGTACTTTAGTTTCAGTCTAATTCAGACAGACGATATATGTTTGGTATTATATGTTCATTATATTCAGTAGTCCCAGTCTCACATGAACCCATGCATAATAGTCTAACCTTACCTAGCATACCAGTACATTCAAAGTACTGACGCATACTCTCACTTTGCACTATAATGTCTCATATCATAGGTTTGGATGCTTGGATTCCTGATCGTACTTAGCTAGATCAGTCGATCAGCCGCAGCTACAGTAGTGAGTCCTTATCCATCGAGGACGTGATATTTATTTAGTCGTTGCATTATTTTAGTACTTTAATTATTTTCAGACAGCAGTTGGAGTTAGTTGGGGCGTGTCCCATCAACTCTTTTATTTAAGATGTGTAGAGGCTTTTAGACACTTTTAGTTAGCAGTTATTCTACAGTTTTACTAAGTATTGATTTCAGTTTGTGAACCTTATGGCATTTTCAGTTTTACTTCCGCATATTCTTTATGATTATTATTCAGTGCTCACAACAGGTACCAGTCATGGGTTAGCTTGTGGTCCTTCGGAGTCGTAAGCACTGTGTGACGCCCAGGGTGTAGCTTTGGGGCGTTACAATAACATACCCCTCATACACTATATGTATATTTAAGCTTACTAACATGTATCTTTAGTATGCTAATTTCACTAAAACTTAAAAACAAGAGATACATATAAAACTTAAACAAATAATAATAGATACTAGATATTGAAAAAAGTATCATGTATGTGTAAATATGGATCTAAGCTTGAAATTACCCAGATTTGAAATAACAAGAGATACATAAATCCACAATTATACAAAACTAGATATAGAAAACGCTTAAAATGTATCTGTTGTTTTACAGAATATGTATCCTTGGTATAAATATTTGAATTAAATAAAAAATAGTGTGAGATACGTATAAAACAACCTCGTACACAATATATATCTTTAAGCTTACTAACATGTACCTTTGATATGCCTATTTCACTAGAACTTAAAAAACAAGAGATACAAATAACCAAAAAAACAGAGAACAAGAGATACAAGAAATTGCTCTGAAGGTCTCCATAGATCTTGAATTCTTATTTTGATATAATGCTGCACAATTTTTTACCAAGAAACTTCAGCTGAGTTCATAGAAATCCAACATTTCATTCAAATGTCTCATTCTACTTGCCAAAAAAAATTGCGATACATTATGAGTGAAAACCACTGAAACTGCGGATCAAAAGGGCGTTGGTTCAATATCTCCCATATTAATCATGGAAAAGATATTGCCTCTTATATATATATATAAAGGGGTAAATTTACCCCTTTCCCTATTTTCTTTATCAAATTGAGGCTCAGATTTATGTTATGATAAGGCAAAAGAGAAGTCATCCATGCCATTACTGCAATACACAATTGTATGTATGAGAATGCGTCTCAATCACTGGCCATACAGGGTTTCCAAACCAAAATACAGGTTGGTTATCTCCATAGACTGAAACAATATAGACTGAAAAATGATAATCAAAGACTTTGTTGAATAAATACAACAACAACAATAACAAACCCAGTATGTTCCCACAAAGTAGGGTCCGAGGAGGGTAAGATGTACGCAGTCCATACCGCTACCTCCGAAGAAGTAGAGAGACTGTTTCTGATAGACCTCCGGCTCAAGATAAAGAATAGGTGACAAGGAGATGGATTACATAACAGAAAAGACATAAGGAATAATAAAAAGTAAATCAGAGAAAAACGAAAATATGAGAGATACGGCTACACGAAATAAGAAGATAACAACTGAGAAAATATGAAAGGGACACCCACGTATAAGTAACACATACTCGCCGCTGTAGACACCTATAGACACAGACCTAAGGTTACTAACCCGACTACACAAGATCTCTCCTGGTGGCTTGCTATAACCCACACCCTTCCGCTAGCCTTTTATCCTTATCCGCGACCTCCACACCTTCCTATCTAGGGTCATGTCCTCAGTAAGCTGTAGCTGATCCATATCATGTCTGATCACCTCCCTCTAATATTTATTTGGCCTATATCTACTCCTCCTGAAGCCATCCAACGCTAGTTTCTCACACCTACGCACTGGGGCATCTGCGTCCCTCCTCATCACATGTCCAAATCATCTCAACCTTCCTTCCCACATCTTATCCTCCACCGATGCCACTCCCGTCTTCTCTCGAATAATCTCATTCCTAATCTTGTCCCCTCTAGTAAGACCACATATCCAACGCATCATCCTCATTTCGGCCACCCTCACTTTTTGGATGTAAGAGTGTTTGACTGGCTAACACTTCGCGCCATACAACATGGACAGATGGCCTGCCACTTTATAAAATTTGCCTTTAAGCTTAAGGGGCACTTTCTTATCACACATCACCCCCGAGGTGAGCCTCCACTTCATCCAACCTGCTCCAATACGATTGGTGACATCCTCATCAATCTCACCATTCCCCTGAATCAAAGACCCAAGATACTTAAAACTATCCCTCTTACAAACATCTTGGGATTCCAACCTCACCATCACATCGTCCTCTTGCCTCAAGTCACTAAACTTGCATTCCAAATACTCCGTCTTGGACCTACTTAACCTGAACCCCTTCGACTCAAGGGTTTGCCTCTAAACCTCCAATTTATCATTCACGCCCCTCCGCATCTCATCAATCAGCTCTACATCATCTGAAAATAGCATACACCAAGGCACCTCGCCTTGAATACTCTGCGTCAACATATCCATCACCATCGCAAACAGGAATGGACAAAGAGTCGATCTCTGATGCAACCTTGTCTCGATCGAAAAATGGTCTGAGTCTCCTTCCGCCGTCCTCACCCTGGTATTCCCTCCACCGTACATGTCCTTAATAACTCTGATGTACTCCATCGGGACCCCTCTCACCTCCAACTACCTCCAAAAAACCTCCCTCGTAACTTTATCATACGTTTTTTCTAGGTCGATGAACACCAAGTGTAAGTCCCTCTTCCTTTCTCTATACTGCTCCACCAATCTCCTCACCAAATAGATTTCCTCTATCGTTAAACGACCAGGCATAAATTCAAACTGGTTCTCCGAAACAGGCACAACCTCCTCAATCTCTGCTCAAGCACTCTTTTCCAAATCTTCATAGTGTGACTCAACATCTTAATACCCCTGTAGTTGTTGCAACTCTGAATGTCACCCTTGTTTTTATAAAGTGGAATCATCGTACTCTATCTCCAAGCCTCAGGCTCGCAGTCTTGAAAATACCATATCAAGACTGTGTAAAAACAATGTCAAATTATTAAAAAAAAATTTAAATCGCTAGATAAGATTAGAAGAAATTGAATATGATTTTATGGAAAAAATTTACCTTAATTCAAAAGTTTAAATTAGAGAAAAAAATGAAATTGAAACCGCCGCTGAAATAATGACGTAGAATAAGAAGGAAAATCGTTCTTAATTTGGTAAAGTAAGAGAGTAGGATGAGGGGTTTTAACACGTATCTCAACTTTTAGTAAAAGTAGTAAATGTTGGAATATTTATAATATTTTAAAAGCGGAGGAATATTTAATAGTTTTATAAATTAAGTTGTTCTTTTAAGTAATGTTTTCATAAAATAATAGTTAAGAATAATTAAGTCAAAAAGAAAAATTCGAGTAGTTTCAAAGTGCTCGTTGAGAGTTTGTGAGTCATTTGCTTACTTCCTTAATAAATGTCTTAATATCTTGGTGGAAGATATGATTTCTTGCAACTAAAGTTTATTAATCACTAGAAAAAGTATCCGCGCTTCGTGTGGTTAGAAAACATATTTTCCTTTACAATTATAAAAGCAAGCAATATTTTTTATGTATATAAATAAAGGTAAATGCATTATGTCTACATTTAGTTTAAATCATTTATTTCTATGAGAAATAGAAAAGTTTATGACGTTGTAAATGCATAAATAAAGAAAAGATAAATGCTAGTAATAAATGTAAAATCAGTAAATTTATTGAATTTTTTCAAAAAAAAAAAAATGAAGAGACAAAGGAAAATAAAGGGGAATAAAAATACAACATGTGTTGTTAGCTTGCTATTCATTTGCACCTAAATGATATATAATAATTGATGCTTGTTTTTCATTTTTTATGCCATAAAATTATGAAGTCATTTATATTTAAAGTTAATATGAGATTTATTATATATTCAATTCAATTAAACGAATGCTATATTTATCCACGTTTAATGAATTATCATAACATTCCATGTCCACTACTATACATTAACTTTGAAAAAACTAATTTTGACAACAAATATGAATATGTTGGTTGATGACTTTTTAGCTTTCTAATTGAATACAAATGATTATTCTTAATTTTTAATTATATTTAATATTTTGTAAACTCTTAAGATGGAATTTATGCCTTTTAAAAGTACAAAAATGACTAAAAAGAGAAAAAGATAAATAATAATAAAAGTCATCTCTCTCTCTATATATGTGTGTGTGTATATATATATATATATATATTTATTTATTTTGAAGTGAAATTACTTGTTTATTATCCCTTTTTTCGTAATATATATATATAGATAATATACTTTCGTACATGATTGTATTATTAAGGAGAATTGATTTTGTATGTTATGATTTTTATTTTTATTTTAGTTTTACAGACTTTTTATAAGAGATCTTCATTTTTACACATTATGGGTGTGTTTGGTATGATGGAAAATATTTTCCATGAAAAATATTTTCTTGGAAAATGTTTTCCTGGAAAATAAGTTGGTTTTCTACTTATTTTCTCATGTTTGGTTGGTGAGTGAAAAATATTTTTTGAAAAATATTTTATGGTGTTTGGTAGGTGAGTAGAGAATATTTTTTAGAAAAATATTTTCTAGTGTTTGATTGGTGAGTGAAAACATATTTTTTAGAAAATACTATTACTAGCTGTTAGCTAGTATATCAATGTCTCTAACAACTCAACAATTTGTAAGAAATAATTTAAGCATAACAAATAAAATCAATATCGAATTCTAAAATACTACAATCACTAAATTTAATCAACTATTAATTAGCAAATATAGGAGACACTTTTCAACATTTTGTCAGGACAATCTCAAGATACTACAATCAATAGAAATATAACAGAACGACAAGCTTATTCAACCTCGTGAAACAAGTTACATCGATTACAAGATGAAATATGCAATTAGCAAAAGTAACATAGGTAAGTCTTTCTCTATGAATATGAAAATAACAATACATTCAACGAACATTGAAAATAAAAAAAATTCGAATTTCACTTTTTTTTATTTCAAGCAGTGAAAAATTAAAGTAAAACACAGTGAAAAATATTTCCGAGTAGTCTAAATTTTTGAGAAAAGTAAATTTTTTGAGCCATGTGAATATGAGTGTTGTTGGGGTGGGAAAAAGGGATGGGGGTGGGGTCATAAATCTCATTTGTCATTTTCTGGCAAATGACTTCCCTTGACCCATGAGGAAAGTCATTTTCCATCAAATGAAGGAAAATGAGTTGTTGTGAAAAATATTTTCCCAACATTTCATTACAACCAAACAAGAAAAAATTGAAAAACATTTTCCAGAAAATATTTTCTATCATACCAAACACCCTCATAAGGTATCCTCATTCTAACGCATAAGAGATTTTAAAAAAAAAAAATACATTTCCTCATATTTTATTTAATATATTTTGTATGTTAGAATATAATTCTCTTCATTATTTGCAATGGTTGACAAATCTTTGCAAATATTCACCTCTAACTTTTTACTTCAGCTTTTGTCAATATTTTTTTAACTAAAATTCACATTTTACTGCAAATTTTGTGCCAACATCTTCTCCCTCTTTATTTTTATATTCTTTTACCATCTCAATACTTTCATATATATACCTTCTTTAAATTTATTATGTGCTTATTATATAAAGGATTCCTAAAAAGGGAAGAAAAGGAATAGAAAAATATAACTATCATACAGTTTTTTATATAAAAAATTCAAGAATACTCTCACACATTTTAAGTAAAATAAATAAATAATTCAAATCTCAAATGTCAAATCATCAATATCATATCCAATTATATCCATTAACTACCAAGCCTTCAATGTTAGTAATCACTTAAAATTGAAAGAATATATTCACTATTTAAATATGCTTTTAAATTTCTTTAAAAAATGCTCATAATTTACAATGAAGTTGGATTGATTCAAGTTACCTTCCAAAGATATTTCAATCATTAACCCCAAAATTAGGATCTAGGTTTCCTACAAATAACGTACATATTCTACTATAATAAATACTACATTAAAAATCATAGTAAGGTAAATAATTTAAAATAAACTTTGTGCTCAATTAAAATTTTCAATTCGGATGATTGGGTGGACTATGATTGCTTTGTTGATATGATTTTCTTAGAAACCATATGTATCGATCTCCCTGCTTACACTTCACATTATTTGAATTAGATATGAATAAAAATCTATATACTATCTATATATGTAAGTTAATTTTTTGTATAATACTTATTTTGTAATATACATTTAATATATTTTGTAAGTTAGAATATAATTCTCTTCATTAATTTAAGAAGAAAAGAATAAAAGGGAAACTTTTTTTTTTTTTTAAAAAAAAGGCAGCAAAATAAGAAAAGTAATATAGTGTAATACTCTTAATTAATAGAACATAACTATTGGGCACAATTGAACGCATATGGGGTAAATGATTCACAAATCTTTGCAAATATTCACCTCTAATTTTTTACTTGATCTTTTGTGAATATTTTTTTAATTGCTTTGTCTTAATTTTTGCCTAAAATCAATAAATTAAAATTCACATTTTACTCTAAATTTTATGCCAACATTTTCTTCATCTTTCTTTTTATATTCTTTTACCATCTCAATACTTCCATATATACATCCTTTAAATTTATTATATGCTTATTAATCGAATAATTAACACCCCTCATCAGTCTATAGATATTTTTTTCTCACAACTTGATTGAAAAACAAGTAAAATGCAGTATGAAACAAAATCTTGAAATGGTTACCCACAGGAAGAAATAGAGAAAATGGCTTCAAAGAATACAGTGGTAATATTCAGCAAAAATACATGTTGCATGTGTCATGCCATAAAAAGGCTCTTGTGTGGAATGGGTGTCAACCCAACAGTTTATGAATGCGATGATCATAATCCCACTTGACAGCATGCCTTGTTTAGTCTTTTTGGCAACTCCTCCTCCCCCTCTCTGCTGCTAGTCTTCATTGGTGGCAAGCTCGTTAAGTCCATGGATAGTATCATGACAGCTCCTATTAATGACATATTAGTTCCTCTTTTAAAAGAGGTTGGTGCTCTCTGGCTTTGATCATCTCTCTTTTCCTCCAAAGTAGCACTAGCAAATAGAGAGATGCTGCTTCAATCGTCATTCATGTAAAAAAGGATGATGATGTGGGTTCGATCGATTCGGCGGCTATTGTCGTCGTTGGTTAAAGTTATTCGTCACTGATTCTTCTTTGTCCCAAAATTCAATATTTCTGAGAAATTTTTTGAACTCTGTACTTTCAAGATTCAATTTTTCTGATAATTTTTTTGCTTTTCTTGGGTCTACCAGACGGTGTTTGATGTAACAGAATCGACGGCAAACAGAAAATTAAACAAAACAGAGCCAATTGAGACATAAACAACTATTTTTTTCCTAATGAAAAGCAATAAATACATGATTAGTGCTCAAATATCAATTTGTATAGAAAATGAATACAATATATAATCCTAACACTTCATAAATGTGAAGAGGCCAAATAGAAAATTTTTCGGATCATACAACATCTCTTTTTTTCACAAAGGTTATAGGAGAAAATATTAAAAACTTTTATAATGTGTAGATTTACATTATCTAAAATACTTAATGTGTTGAGAAAAATTCATGAGTCATTTGAATAAAAGAAGGTTGCCTTTATATACTACTTTACATTTTATGCCACTTTCACTTTTTTTGACCTTTGGTATTTTATAACTACTATGAGCTTTAAGAGACCATTAATTAGGAATACCAATGGAATCATACATCCATATTAATAAAGAGTAAGAATTTATTTATTTGTAAAATAAATTAACTGAAAGAAATGAAAAAAATTATCAAAAAAGGGAGAAAAAAGAAAAATAAGATTGAAAGCCATAGAGAGGTGCCACATCATCTTTGTCTTGTTTCTCCTTTATATATATATATATTGATTTGATAGACTATTGTATAAGAATAATACTCAATAATGTATATTAATAATATTAAAATTTATTAATAATTAATGCTGAAATTAATTATGTTGTCATTATTTTTTTATGATTATTTGATTTGTAGTATTAAATAAATAAGTTGTATTAACCCCATAGTGTTAATACCAAATATGATGTATGACTAATACATATATTAATTGTACATAGGATCAACATACTAACAAACAAGAGATTAAATAATATCAAGCTACTACATGTAATTTTCTCTAATACCTTTAGATGATCCCTAACTGTTTAAAGAAAATATACATAAAAAGAAAAAACAAGTCAAAATTTGGCGACAAGTCAGTCGTATTAATACCTCTATTTTTGCACTTAATGAAGGTTGGAATCAAACATAATTCAAATCTTACGCCTTTAGATGCATTTGTTTACGTTAAAATTTAAGTACTTATTTGGTCTGAATAGGTCGAGATACTTCTGCGTGAATATTTTTTACTAATATTATGTCCACAACCATCATTGTCAGCTACCATCGTCGTCCTACAGACCACCAACCATCATTGTCAGCTACCATCGTCGTCCTACAGACCACCAACCACCAAACATTACCATCAAGCACACCTGCCATCACAACCACCACGAACAACCAACATCGTTTCCAACCACTAGCTACTATCGGTCAATATCACACCTACTACTTCTAGCACTCTAATTATATCTACTTTCGCTGCCACTATCTCTACTGCTACCATCACTATTTAGCTGCTATCCACCTTGATCATTATAATAATATCCACTTTTGTTATTGCTGTCACTAACAATCACTACCGCCATTGCGATCAATTTCTACTGTCAATCACCTCCGCCATCACAATTAGCACCCCCACCACCAACACGATCGTCAACAACCATAGATTCTTCAACCGCCAACAACATAGCTAACTTCTAACAACCAATTCCACTATCACAACCACCATCACCACCATTATCAACCGCCGCTATAATTACTCCAACCACTTTTACCAATCACAATTATCATCGCCACTATCATTACAAACAATCTCAACTAGCAAACATAAATATTTTATTTTTAATTAAATAATAATTTTATTTTATTAAATTTATGTTCTTTTAATATTAATTATTTTTTAATTAACTTATTGTGTTTTAAAATAAATAAATTATGGGAACTCAAATATTAAAAACCAGACCGTCTTCCCAAAAGCTACTATTAGCCTCATAGTATTAGAAAATATATACAGCGTGTAAAGCACACAACTTTTAGATTAAGAATATCCTTCGACTAAGATAGTGAAAATTAATTAAGATTGCTATATATCGATCCTCATCAATCATGCAATTAGCTAGAGGACCCATGATAATTAACCACTTAAACGCAGGGATAAGTTGTAGTGAATAAATCAAAAGCTAGTTTAATCAAAGGAACCACGCCTACCATAGTCCTTTCTAATCATACGAATAATATAATTGCAATTAATCAACAAAATAAGCCAGAAATTAACATTTGTCGTTGATATTTAAAGGTTTAGTCCTCACCCTTTTTTGTTGATTGCCTGAGATAAATATATACGGCAATCAATTTTAGACACGTTAAATATGTAGGGATGCCAATGGTTCAACCAATTAATTATATGAATAAATTTTAACTACATCATACTAATCAATTCAAATGCTGCAGAGCATTCAAAAACAATGTGTTGCTTTATCAACCATTTGTTCCCCTTAGAAATAATAGAAGAAGACTTTGCAAAATCTTATTTAACTAACAGTCCATTAATTAAAACAGTAGAAGTTGAACTTGAAAAAAAAATGTAATCATGCTTCGTATTTTTGTAAGATATCAAATATTTTAAAATAAATTTGATTTTTCAAAAGGACTACTAATATTTAAGATGGGAAGGAGTACCATATTAGCTAACATAATTAAAAAAAAAAAACTTGGATACGAGTTCAGTTAGAAAAGTTAAAATTTTCTACCTTCTTTTTTACTTGTCACAACTTCTCATTTTGCGTCAAATAATATCAATTTTAATCAACATTTTAAAATATATTTTTCATTATATTACTATGAAAAAATTACAATTTATAATACTTTTTATATATATTTAGAATATTCAAATTTTAAGTTTAAGATGATAAATTAAATTTAATCTAATTTTAAAAATTAATTGCATTGACCCTCAAAAGACTAAAGACGATAATTATTTTAAAATAAAAAAAGTACATGAATATTAATTCCGTCATACATTGCATCGAAAAATAATATATGTTAAATATGCCAGAAGCGAAAATTTCCAATTCCAAGAATAAGAAAGTCCTAATAATTATTAATCTTTTCTTTTCATTAAAAATATTAAAGTTATTATCCAATACGTGATACATTTCTAATTATGACCTCTAAAATGTAAAATCCACATCCCTCAGGAAGATCTCAAATTCCACACCTTATTTCTTTCTTCTTAGAAATTAAAAAAAAGAAAAGAAAAGAAAAAGAAAAATATACATTCCCTCCATTTAATAAAAAGTGTCCGTCCCTAAATACTTGACACTTTAAAATTAAGATAAAATTAATTAATAATTTTTTTATTTTATCCTTAAAAATAAATATTTTAAAAAATAAATAGAATTTAAAAGATTTAAAAATAAATTAATAAATATATTTTTTATTTTTAATTTCTTAAAGAATGTACTTAAAAAAAAATGAGAATATGGGATGGAGTGAGGTATATATACGAACAAATAAAACAGTTCCTATCTAGAGCCTAGGATCCTATATTTTAGTGTGAAGTTCATTGAGTCCTTAATCTCCATCCATGTAGCTAAATTCCATGTATTGCGTCAATGCAGGATATCTATTTAATTGCTTCTTGTGATTTCTAGCTAATTAGACAAAAAACATAGAAAAAGACTAATCCTCTATCCTCGTGACAATAGAGAGATACAGTAGCCTATGTATAACGTTCTGATTATTGGCTATTTGTAGTTGAGATAAAAGTATAGTAGTAATTTTTCTTACCTTGATATAATTAAGACTGACGAAGACAACTATGTATCTAATATATTATTTTATAAGTGAATAAGGGTAGATATGTATGTAGACCTTATTTTTATTTTAGGAGGTAGATGAGTTGTTTTTGAAAGAATATCGACTTGAAAAAAAGGCTTAACATGAATAAAGAAGTCATGTCAAAATCATATAAAGATTAGGTAAGACAAATTAAAAAAGAAATATGACTACAACAAAATTAACGTCTATAATTAACGTGCAAGAGCCACAATACTCCCTGAAACATAACATACTAGGACAACTAGTAGGAAAATATAAGCTAGACAAACACTTAACTATCTATTAAACCTTTGCCCAAATATATGTTCTTCACAATCTCTTATATAAGCTTATATACTCTGAAACTTCATCTCATGTCATGTTTAACTATCTATTAACCCAAATATGTGTTTTTCACATTCTCTTATCTAAGCTTATATACTCTCAAACTTCATCTCATGTCATGTCTAATTAACTATCTGTCTCCAATAATTACCAAGACGTGGCTAATTAGCATAAACTATTTTAATCAGAAGGGTTTCACTTAAATGAAATTGTCAATGTATAAACTCAACAAATTCATGCACTGCTATATGCATACAAAGTAAAACATTAACATCAAAACAACACATTTTACGCTACACAACATTATAACGTTTACATCTCTGACTTTCTCTCACACACAAATAATGGCACTAAAAAGCCTGTCATTTTGAGACTGAACGAACTGTCTATCTATACCAACAACATAAACAACAAACTACATTTTCTCCCCCAGCTATATATACATGTATCCCCCACTAGTAGCTGATTTAATTCATCACTCCATCCCAACTCAAATTTTCAATGCATAACATAATATATACTTTCTCCATTTTATGTTATATATTTTGATTGAACGGTGAAATTAGAAAATTAATACCACTGTTATCGTGTGTTGTAATCATGTCAAATATGATGTTAGAATTAAAGAACTATTACTATAAATATCATATTGTGTTTAAAATTCATTTAATATGTACCTATCTGTTCCGTATACTAAAAAAGAAAATAAACCACATATATTGAATCATAAAGAACATGTAAGAACTTGCTAAAATTACAATAAATATTAGATTTTAATTTATAATTTTAAAAATATAATTAATTAATATTAGAAAATGATAAAATATTAGGTGATTCTTTTCCATTAGTTTTACTCTTGATGAATAGAGTTACTAATTAATAGTTGTTGCTCGTGGTAGAAGATTAGCTCAAGTGCATACAAACAAATTCGAACACTAAAATTATAAAAAGCAAAAGAAAACATAAAAATCAAACCCATCAAGTTAAAATCCTGGTGGAGTGACCCACCCCTATATATAACTTTCCAATATCTAACATCCCCTTCAATCTAATAATTCAGAAGCTAGTTCTTGGATTCTTTAGTTCTAGCTCTTTTGCCCCTTTTGAACTTTTCCCTTTGGCCTCTTCTCTTCTATCTTCGATGCACACCCCCCCACCCCCACCCCGACGACACCCTACCCCTTAGCAAAAACATTCACATTACTCGCCTAACTCTTTAAGTCAAAACTAAAATTTCTTCTCTACATATACCCATTACCTCTCTTTACTTCCTCATCCCAAAAACCTCAACTTATATATATACACTACAACAAATTTTAGTATTAGTGACGAATACTTTCGTCCCTTTTAAACTCATATTTGGCACAAAAAAAAAATCGTGAAAATGGAAAGCAATTTTTTCATCAATGACAATCAAGATGTACTTATCGAGATATTGAAGAGGCTGGACGGTCGATCGTTGGGAGTATGTGCGTGTGTATGCAAGCTCTGGTGCGGCATTACTCGGAACGATTCACTATGGGAGCACCTCTGCTTCCGCCACGTATCTCCACCACCGGAAGGTGTGAGGACGGTGGTGGTGGCGCTCGGAGGGTACCGGCGGTTGTACATGGTGTGCGTGAGGCCAGTTTTGAATCGATTAAGGAAATGGAGACCGATAGGTATGGAAACGGATGCGGAGATCGTAAGGAGAGTTTATTGGACTCGTCATGAAGTCGAGTTATCCTTGTCGTTGTTTTGTGTCGATTATTATGAGAGAGTTTTGTTGGGTGGTGGTGGTGGCGCCGCTGGTGGCGGAGGAAGACACGGCGGCGGAGGCGACACTGGTTGCACGTCGTCGCTTATGTTCCTTTGCAAGGCTGTGAATGTTTAAATTTGGAGATGTACTCTCATTATTCTTTTATCTTAAATTAAAATTACGTACGTACTCTCTTCTTCTTGTGTTTGGTAAACTTGAAATTTCTACTATTTGGTGATATTTTATTAAATAATAATCTGATTATTTTTCCTTCTAACCTTTTTTTTTTAAAAAAAAAAAATCTGCTAGTATATTTTTTAGATCTTGTAAGGTGCATAATGTCTGTTTTAGGGCCAATCAATCTAAATTTGTATCAAAAAATGAAGGAGAAGGAAGACACGGTGGTGATGGTGATGGTGCGGTGTGTACATCGAAGCTTATGTTCCTTTGAAACACTGTGAATGTTTGAATTGAATTTTGAAGTAAATTTGGAGATAAAGTCTCATTATTTTTTTATCTTAATTACCTATGTACTTTATTTTTTTTCCTTCTCCTGGTGTTTGGCAAACTAGAAATCTGTTTGGTGATATTTTATTGAATAAATAATCTAAATATTTTTCCTTGTAACTTTTTTTTTTAAGGCCATTATTTTTTCTTTAGTTTCTCTCGATATCTGATATTCAATTTGGTGCTTAATTAATTTAAATTTACATCAAAAAATTCAATTTTAAAAACAAGAATTTAAAATTAAAGCTTTTGATTGAAGATGGAAGAACATTTAATCAGTTACCACTCTCCTGACAATTTATTTTCTTTCATACAATTGAATCCAATATGGCTTTTCTTTCTTCTGCTGGTTCTTTAATTTGGAAGGTCGCCATTGGTGATTCAACAATGTCTAAGTTGTTGAGATAAAGATTACGCGGATGGAGGTTTAAAATAATACTCCTGTGTCTCATTTTATGTGTCGCCATTTCTTTTTTGATATCATTCCTATTTTATCCTTAGTGAGTTTCACTTATTAAGAAAAGACAATTAAAAAATAAATATTAAAATAACTTTAAGAGGGGCAATTTTATAAACCTTACAAAGTTATCACTTATTTTTAAACTCCGTGCCCGATTAAATGACGATATATAAAATAGAATGGAGATAGTAGTATTTTTACCTTTACTAGTGATAGTATATTAGAAAATGGATCATTAAATCCGATAATCAAACTATCCCTAAAGTGTCAAAAGAAGAAGAGAAACAAAAGCATTATAGGATTTACCATTAAATCTGCATGTCGTCTCACTGGCACGAATTATTAAAAGATGATATTGTAGATAATAAATTTCGGAATTGAAAAAATAATAATCAAAACAGAAAATATCTCAATAATAATTTTATTTGATTTCTTTGATTTTTTTTTAAAATATAAATTTAAGGACATTTGAGTTTGATCTTGAATTTGGTGGTCTTAATCTTGACTTGTACTTGAATTCAAGAATTTTTGAGCTTGATTTTAAATGGTGGTATTGATCTTGACTTGTACTTGAATCCAAGAACTTTTGAGCTTGATCTTAAATCTGGTGGTATTGACCTTGACTTATATTTAAATTCAAGTGCTTTTGAGCTTGATTTTGACGTGTACTTGAATCCAAGAGCTTTAGAGTTTGATCTTGACGTATACTTGAATTCAAGGATTTTTGAGCTTGATCACGAATCTTCGTCTTGATCTTATATTTTTGTATGAACTTGAATGCTTGAACTTGCAACTTGTAGAGAAATTTGTGACGTTTGATCCACGAGCTCTCTCTATTTTCTTGTTAAAGTTCTTCTCCTCTTTTGGAATTATGAGATCCCTATTTCTAGTTGTAGGATGGGCGAATTGTGATGATAAAGTGCTTCTTCCGGTCAGTAGGATTTAAGCAACATGATGACATTTGATTGGTCGGGACATGTCAACTTGTACGCATAACACGTTTTCATTGACTTTGAATTATGTTGGGCAAGCTACATCATTTTGACACATGCCATGATCCTATTAACTCTTTCACTTGACTTGACATGCCAGGTCATTCGACATGTGGCACCAACTTGGGCCTCTACGATAAGATGACATATCGGGCTTAGCAAAGTGAAATCAACATTTGTAACCTAAATTAATGGATTAATCCAATAAAATTTGGACTTTAATTAAAGAAAAAAATGTATAACATTACAACTTATCTTTACTAAACTACCTAAAATTTCTACCTTTTTTATTAATTATCTAATTTTTTTTTCTTAAAACAACCCGATATATCCACAAACCCATAAATACTTTGATACATAATTTTAATTATGTATCTTCATTTGGTCTAGTTAATGTATTATGTATCTCGATCAAATAGTTTCAGAAATGAATGTATCTCAATAATCAAAATTATGTGTCTCAACTTCAAAGTTATGCATCCAAGCAAAAATAAAGTTAACTGTTACATTCTTAAGTTTAAAATTATGTATCTCAACTTCAAACTTATGTATCTGATGTCAATTATGTATCCAAAAATTAGAAAATAAGGAATTATTTGTAATTTAGCAAAAAATAGAAATATGAAGTAATTAGGGGTAAACTTATTGGGATTTATGTAAGTTTTAGTTAATTAAATTTATATTTATTAAATTTAAATAATTAATTTAATTATATTAATCTATATTATTTATTCGGACTAATATATTTTGAATTTGATAAAATTATGTTGCACATAAATGTCCTCATTTCAAGACGTGTTTAGGTATTTAATTTTTTGAAGATTAATTTTGAAGTACTAACATATATACTATATCACATAACAGACTGTTTGGATGGTGGTTTGCCATGGTTTCATAATGTATGGTATGGTGTAGTATGGTATGGTATGGTACAATACCATGTTTGGATGGACTGTATCATTCACTGCGGTTTAATAATAGATTTTTTGTTTGGTTTGATGGTATGATACGGTATGGTAACAGGTAAATTTACTAAAATGCCCCTAATTGTAATACATTTGAGATATCAATTCTTTTATCCGTATCAATGCTAACGTAACCAGTTGTCCTTTCTTTCTTGATGCTTCTCATAGCTACCCGATGATCCTTTTAAGACGCCAAATTCACAAGGATATTTGCTAAGCAAAGGTTTGACGAATGCAAACTAATGCAATCGAAAAGTACTTCCCAATCAATAAAACAATTGGTATCTTAGAGTTCAAAAATCACTTCCTATGTATATGCTTTTTGTGCATTCACTCTGTTTCCCTCCATTTCAATTTTCAATTTTTTTTGATTGAATTTGAGTTTTTATTGGTATTAAAAACTACTACTAAATAACTGTGATCATTTTTCTCACTCTTTGAATTTTTATATTACTAACAGGAAGTCTTGCAATCTTCGATCTTGTTAACAAATGCGTAGTCTTAGCATGTATTTTGTTGATAAGGATAAAATAGGATTAAAGAAAATTATATAAGGATATAGTTGAAAAAAAAAAATGAAAACCATGGTACACCACCAATTTGGTGGTTCAATAAATTGCTTCATTCCATGATTATCAAACCATGAAATAATAACATACCATACCACCATTTTTAGAAAATCATGGAAACAAACATGGTTTCCATGGTAACCATACGGAAACCACCATCCAAACAGGCTGTAAGAAAAAAATGATTCTGAATTAATTATTTGTTTACTATATGTGAGAAAAACTATTCACGTTTGAATTGATCATTGAACACTAGGAGAGAGCTGACTTTTTCTTTCTTTTTTTGTTTCATGCATACATGTTCTTAGCTTTGTAGGTATGACAAACTCGTTTTTTTTTTTCTTTTTTCATCTCCTAGTGACATGCAAACGCACAGGTTACCGCTTCAATCCTATATTAGAAGGCGGCAACCAACCTAGTTAACTTTATTTTTCTTAATTTAATAATTCACTTTAGGAGTCCTACTACCGTCGTAACACATCCTACTTCTATTAAACTTAGGTGGTATCCGCCGCCCAGGTTGTCTATAGATAGGAGCATGCTCCTCAGTCCTTTAGCATCAATTCTTTTGAGATCTTTGTTCAAGAAGAATAAGATATGCTAACACAAAAAATTGGATTTGATTGAAATATTTCTCTATAAATCTATTTGAATAATATGCTAATTTATGTAGCCGAGTCATGAGGACTTCTTCTTCAAAAGGACCCTAAGCCTTTACACAAGCAAGTGTGAGAGAAGCGGAGCATGAAGTTACCGCTTTGCCCGACCGACTTTGATTCAAAAGAAAGTTGTTGCATTGAGTTTTTGCTCATTTATTCTATATCAAAAGTGAATTCATTTTCATACGACATTCTTACGGCATGAGCGAGACATGAATCATCATAAGAAAAGGGTTGTGGGCTATTACATGACTGATCCTGTTCTTTCTGCGAGTAACTTCACCTCCGACAGCTTGTGACCTAACAAATTTGGCTTCAAGTGTGGTCCCTGTGCAACAATCAACTTAAGGTGCGACAATTTAATGTTGACTTCTATGCTTTGAGACTGGCAAGTTCGGCTCCTTGTATTCACTACGAATTCGTAAAAAGGTCAGCTTAAGTTGTAAAGGGGCAAATTTTGTCCATCTTAAGACATGAAAATTTAGAGATTCTTTCAAGCTAAGGATAAATCTGTACAACTTACGGTGCAAATGGATAAATTTTGTTCACCTTAAGACATGAAAATTTAGAGGTTCTTCTAAGGATAAACTCATGAAAGGCCAGCTTAACCTTAAAGCATGAAATTTAGAAAACCTCAATTTGAAAACTTAGAGGTTTTTACGACCTCAACTTGCAAACTTGATGGATTTGGAGACTTCAGCTTGCAAACTTATGGATTTGGTGACTTCAAACTCGACAAATTTGATGACCTTAACTTGTAGGCTCGATGGATTTGACGATTTTGAACTTGCAGACTTGACAAATTTGATGATTTTAACTTGCAGATTGATGGATTTGACCACTTCAAACTTATAGATTTGGCGACTTCAGACTTGTAGATGTGGTAAGATGACTTCAACTTACAGACATGATGGATTTGGAGCCTCCACCTCACAGGCTTGGTAGATTTTTTTATTTCAACTTGTAGACTTGACGAATCAAAGAACCAAACACTTTAACTTAATATCATGTTGAAGAAACTCACTTTCCATAAGGATTCCCTCATCAAACCATCAATATTTAATGATAGCCCAAAGTTTGATGAAAGAATACTTGTAGACCTAACTTTCATGTGTCATGTCAAGTGAGAATATGAATATTTGGCATTCATGCCACTAAACTTAGAATGAAACTCTAGAGCCTACGTACCTAGGTGAAGAGGGTCAAGTCACAACGTAGTTCTGAAGATTTAGCTCAAATTTTAAAAGTTTTATGACATACAAATTAGGCTCATCTTTCAAGGAAAATTTCTATAATAATCGATTTCGTTGTTATTGAAAGTATCTGCGGCAAAGGCATGTGCTTCTCATTCTTCATAAGTGTTAGGAGTAATTCTTTCATATGAGAGTGCATTTGATATCTACTAAGGTCATACAATACCCCTAGCACAAAGTTAAGTTGAAAATATCCATGTCGATTTAGTTTCAGGTAGAGTTTAAACTACGATTAATTTTAAATAAGAACTCCTCCTATATATAAGGATTTAGGGGTTATAATACCTACCAAATTAAAGTTCTCTAAGTCCTCTTTCCAACGCAATTGAATGTTTGTCAATCTATGTCTTGAGTAAAAAATTATGATCATTTTTAAAAATTATGATCATTTTAAATAAGACTGTTTGTCCATCATCTTTTTTATTTTTCAATCCTTCAACATCCTAGAATCATTATAACAACCTTTAATGGTGAAATTCTAAGGAAATTGAACCCCAAGTTCATGATATTTTGGGAAAAACCTATGAGCTGAGTTAATATCACCTAGAATTGATTTTAGATTGTAAATTAACCCTTTCTAGTATGAATTAAGGTTTAAAAATATTAAAGTTGATACTTGGGGACTTAAAGGAACTATTTAATGGTTAACTGACCCTTGGGTAATCTTATAGACCGTAAATAAGGGTAGAACTAGTGGATTTGAACTCCCAAGGTATTTCTTTGAAGAGTAGTTTATTAATTACTCTTATAATTGTTGTTTGTTAGATGGGTAGCCTATAAAAACGTGAATAAGAAGGAGGATCATCCATGCTTTAGCTACTTGTTGCAGTAACTTGGCGTCCTTGTAGGTTATGGTTTATGAGTAGTAGACTTTGGTTAGTAATCGTATCTATAATGCAGATTTCATGGGAGAATCATGCTTAGGCCTGCGGGAATGGAGTTTGAATGGGTAAAACATGATTTTAATGCAATAAGAGCCTAATTATATGTTATTATGCTAATGTATCAATCCTTGATGAGTGTTTGGTGTTTCCATGACTTCATGGTGGATTGTAATGCGAATTATATGAATGCATATACTAATGAGACTATATTAGCCTATAATCTAGTGATTTGGCCTATTACCATAAAAGGATGACCTTTGTTTTATGTGAGTTGGAGTATGGGATAATCTTATTTAAAATTAGTGATGAGAACTGGTAATGGTATGAGGAGACGGTGACATAATATAAGAGCCTAAAGTCAAATTAGGCTAAGGGTTAGGAAGTAAAATATATTAAAGGTGTATGACTGAAACTAGACTATAAGTTGAATAGAGTTAAATAATTGACTAATGAGGTAAGTCTTGAAACTAGCAATGACTTGAATCTAAGGGTTGCTAGATAATAGTGAAATCCCGGGTCTCTGTATATATGAGAATGATTGGATTAGTGAATTGATTTATGAATGTTAGACTAGAGTTTAGACTCCTCTAGATTGAATGTGCACTCCTAAAATGGATACTTGAATTTGATGTATATGGCTTGATAATACTTAATTGAATAAGACGAGAATTGATCTTCAGACATACTATAATTTATGAAACTAATGAATCAAATCTACTTGTGATTTAGTGTGTTAAAAAATGATTATTATTTATATAAAAGGATTAGCTCGAGTTGACCAAGTGTTCGGGTGGTTGCCTGTATTTGAAGTGAATACTTAAGGAATGAATGTGTTAAAAGATATTGTCACAACCCAATCCCATCGTGAGTGTCACCCATATTACTCATTAGTGGGAGAACCAATAACCTGAAAGTAATAATCAATACTTAGAATCAAACATGAACTATCCCATTAAATAAGCTTCAATGTCTAAACGAATAAGCGTAAGTACAACTTATAGCGGAACCATTGTACTTAACTAAGAAAATATCCCTAGAATCCAAAATTCACTATACCAAAACTTCTAATAATGTCAAGAAAAGGGGATGCAACCCCAAAAGTAGTAATAAATCATTATCTAGAACAAAAACTATGTCAACAGAGAGAGATTCCATGGTAGCTCGGAGCACATTGCTCACCATAACATCTGGAACTCAGTTACTAGAATCAAAGGTGAGGTCTCGCAGGATCCGCTAAAATATCCACCACACTAATAAAAGTAAATACAGGTGTAGTATCAATACACAAGAACAACAATGTACTGTTAGGGTCATTTGACCAACCTAAGATAAAAATATGAACACATAACTAAAATATAGTACAACTAATCAATTCATGCTCAACGCATATACATTCAGTATATAAATAATAACAACAATAATAGTGAAGGTCAAACAACAATCGACGTGTTATCTTCAAGTCAATTATAGTCGGCTAAGTCAAACCAGTTAAGACAACTTATTAAGAATAAGAATATAATTTTGGAAAAGGGTCAAAAATACCCTTGAACTATTCAAAATGGAGCAAAAATATCCTTCGTTAGTTTTTTGGCTCAAAAATACCCCTCTGTTAAATTTTTGGCTCAAAAATACCCTTCTATCTAACGGAATGACACCAAACATTCCACGTGGATAAAAAATACCACTTGGGCAGTCCACGTGGAAAATGCCTCATTTAATCCAACTTTTTCACATATTTACTATAACTACACTCTGCTATTACCTGCATCTTTTCATTTTCCTAACACTGAGATAACAAAATTATCGTTACCATTACGGATGCAGGCAAATTTTGTTCATGGATGTGTCAACTGTGATGTCACTTTCCAGCGTACAACTATGCGTTCCTTCTTCTTCTTCCAATTCATCAAATTGAGTATCGTCATTTTCTTCTCATTCACCATTGTCCTTCAACTTCTCAAGCAAATCTATAGTTCTCGAAAAGTATAATTCATTGAAATTGAAGAGAAATGATGCTTATCTCATCCTTTTACTTCTCCTCTTCATCATCATCAGATGAAGTTGTAGTACAGTAATGGCCCTCCACACTCGCTACACAGTACTTCTCTCTCAACTTTATTTTCCTAATTATAATTCATATGGTGACCTCCATAGTTCTTCTTGTTTTCACCAACTTTTTTCTGATTCTTGACTGATCCATTTGTCTATTTCTCATCGTTAACACTGCCAGTATCAAAAAAATTAAAGTATTTATTTGATTTTCCATGAAGTGATTATTCACTAGAATGCTGATGATCCAGATGTTGGGAGTACAATGAATAAGATGGGTAGTTTAATGAGATGAAAGGGAAGAAACAGAAGTATATGAGGTAGTTTCCCACGTGGACTACCCAAGTGGCATTTTTTGTCCACGTGGAATTCTTGGTGTCATTCTGTTAGATAGAAGGGTATTTTTGAGCCAAAAATTTTACGGAGGGGTATTTTGAGCCAAAAAACTAACGAAGGATATTTTTTCTCTATTTTGAATAGTCAAGAATATTTTTGACCCTTTTCCGATATAATTTCCCATTTCACTCATAGAACCAATAAACTCACCTAACCATCGTACATACACGCTACAATAATTTCAACCACCCTCTAACCATGATCTGTAGGGACAGTTACCGTCCATGTACTAAATTTCAGACTCAAGTGTCTACGGGTCTTGTTTTACCAATAATTCATGAGAATGTTCCAAATATCAAAAAATTTCACAATTAGAAATAAGCCCGGTCAATTCATTAAGCAAGTAAGCATTTCACTGACCATAGAAAATAACATACATTACCGGTCGCACTACAAAGTAGTTAACATGCGCATATAATACAAGATGAATTAACTACAATACCATCACCTACCTTGAATCAAGCTTGCACAATCCTCTAAGCCAGAGCTTTTCCCTTTCGTGCAATTCCTACTTGCTCCTGGTCTTAATCATGCATATAAATACATACATCAAGAATTAACCTAACATGTCGGGATTCATAACTCATACCTAATTCCTAAGGCCAGGTTCATGATTATTCTCTTTTCGTTCTAAGGCTTTTCTATCGTAATTCACTTAAGAATACTAATTTCATAGATAAATTGGGAAATTAACGAAAATAAGGATAATTAAGCATTAATCCAACTAAAATCATTAGTTTACCCCTGAACCCCCCCTCCCCCCCCCCCCCCCCCCCGCCTCCGCATCAGTAATCTACCAAATTTAGCTGTAAACCCCTCTCCAAACTTTGTGAATTAGTAATTCTAAGAATTAATCATCAATTACAAGTTAACAAGATGAATTATTACCTTAACAAAGCCAAATAATGAATTTCTGATGAAATTCGCCCTAATTTGCCCTTCCTTTATGCCATACAATTTTTAAAAATAATTAACTATTTTGAAAAAATATTGCTAAAATCTGTGGTTTTCACCGCTATAGCGGTATCTGACCACTATAGTGGTATTGTCTGCTTTGACCACCACTATAGTGGTAATTTTACCGTTATTCCGCTCACTGCTAAAGTGGTGTACCGATTTATATAGAAGTGTTGACGGGGCAGAGAGTTCGTATTCACCCAAAAATCCTATTTTTTTACAACACACCTAAATCCTAGGACATTCTAAATCATGCCCTTTATACTAAGGCCAATTTTGGGAGTTCTACTTACCTAAATTCAAATTCATAAAATTCTATGGGTTAATTACCGTCTTATCTAATTAGAAATTCATACGAAGTCATCCAATTGGTCTAAATCAGTACCAAATTTCCCTAGACCGTACAAACTCCAAAATCGATCGAAACTAAACTAGCTGAATTTTATAACTTTCAAACCAGAAGGAATTTGGACTTGGTATTTTAAATGTAGAACTCCTACATAACAATAAAGAAAGTCATTATAATATATACCAATTTACCCATCATTCAATCCCAAACAACCAAAATAGAAAAATAGGCTAACCAAGGAGAAAGATGAGTACCTGTATCCTCAAACAATTGAGGGTACTTGTCCCACATGTTCTTCTCGGTCTCCCAAGTGGATTTCTCAACTGAAATATTCTTCCACTATACCTTTACCGAATGAATTTCCTCCGTCCTTAATTTTTGGACATCCCAATCCAAAATTGCTATTGGTTCCTGATGTGTCATGGTTTCATGGCACTTTTTATACTTAAAACCAAAAAATATGCAAGTACTTAGGTTTGTTTTGATAGGTATGATGTGTTTTTGTGTCTATTTTTTAGGGAACTAGGTTTTGGATCTTAACATGAAGAAAATAAATCAAAATCTATAGAAAATCCTACCTACGAGGCTACCAACATTGCGTAGGTAGCACTTACGTGGCGTAGGTAGCTGCCATAGCTTTCAGAGATACAAATATTAGAGAATTAGAATTTAAAGATTGTTGACTGTTAGGTAAGAGAGGTCACCTAAGACCTATAGGTACCACCTATGGTGTCGTAGGTACCAGTGTAAGTGTCAAAGATTGTGGTTCAGAGAAGCTGCCGGATTGAGTATCCTCTAGTACTTACGAAGAGGCAACCTATAGGACGTAGGTACCACCGATGCCCCGTAGGTACCAGTGAATGAGAGATACTGCATAGTTGAAGAAGGATTCTACGTATGATGACGACCTAAGTGGCATAGGTGCCACTTACGACCCATAAGTGGCACGGTAAGTGGTATCAACTTAGTTTTCTCTATACATTTTGGTTTTAAGTTTCAAGGCTCTTATGTAATTTATAAATACTCATATGATGATTTTTAGGTTTGAGAGAGAATTTTATGCACTCATACTATTTACAAACATATATTTGATTCTAAGATTGACTTTTCATGTTGGAGTCTCTTTGTTCTTGGTTTTTGGTTGCTTAATTAATTTGAGACTTTGGGTTTTATTCTTCATTGTTATGAGATTACTTCTATGTTTTCTTTATTGAATTTCATGAATTGTTTTGCAACTATGAGCAACTAAATCCCTTAGTTAGGGTTGTGGTAACCCTGGCACAATAATGAAGGAGGAGAAGTGTGAGGTTTTTCTAGATTATTATTTACACTTGCATTATGATCTTCTTCAGTTTAATTATTTTCTTAAAGGTGGTCAATGCTAAGAACCTGCCTATATTTGAGATTGTCTTTTCTAGAGAATAAAATTAGAAAAAGAGGATTACAATAGTGATTCAAGGCTATCAAACCTCGTCTAATAACTTGATACCCACAAGGTGATAGTTAAACTTGGATCAAAGACAAGGCTTAGTAAGGCGATACCCTGAGACTCACAAGGTGAAGAATGAGATTTATCAAAGCATTCACAAGACTGTTAGTAATACCTAGTTTGCCAGATTCTTTATGTTTGGCATTGAAATAGTCAAATTAAGAATGAGAAACCTACGGAGTTAGGACGACAAGGGGAACACAGTCCTAGTGTACATCTCATATTATTTACAACCAAAAATATTCTTAACTTATTAGTTTTTACTGTTTACTACAAATACCCCCATTTACTTTCCTGCACTTTTGGCAAGTTTGAGAGATATATTTGACATATTCCCTGTGGGATCGACCCCAACCTATTTGGGTTACTATAATTTGATAACGACTGCATTATATCTTCTTGGAGGATGTAGTTTGGGCGACATCAGTTCCTCCTCATAAGCCCAATTCTTATCTAAGATTACCAAATCCCACTTGCTGATATAGTTTCTATCCCATAACATTTTTTCATGATCATTATATTTAATATCGAATGGACTTTCGGCAATCCTGATGGTAGATATAATCGATAAATACTATATCGAATTCTTCAAGAACCTCGAAGGGACCTGTATACTGAAAGTTGAGCTTACCCCTCCTTTTGAATACATGACTCTCTTCATGGGAATATCTTGAGAAAAACTTGCTCACCAACCTGAAAGTACATGTACCTTACCTTACAATTTGCGTACTTTTTTTATCTAGTTTGAGCAGCTAGCAATTTGGCTTGAATGAACCTTACCTTTTCCTGTGCCTTTTTTGCCAAATTCATGCCAAAGACTTAACATATCCCACCTCAAACTACCTAATTACTAACCTACACTTTGTCTCATATAGTTCCTCGAAAGGTGCCATATTAATATTGGAGTGATAACTATTATTGTATGAGAACTCACACAACAAAAGAAACTGGTTACAATGACCATCAAAGTCAATCACACATTCCCTCAATATGTCCTCCAGTCCCTGAATCGTTCTTTCCAACTGACCGTAAGGTTGGGGATGAAAAGTTATGCTAAACGTGCCTAGTTCCTCATGCAGTCTGTCCCAAAACTTGGAAGCGTACTTGGAATCCCTGTCTAAAATAATAGTAAGTGGCACCCCATGAAGCTTCACAATCTCTTTGACATAAATGCTATCTAACTGTTGAGAATTATAGTCTACCCGAACTATTGAGAAGTGGTTTGACTTCGTCTGCCGACCCACTATCACCTAAATATAGTCATACCTCCCCAAAGTCTTAGGGAGAGCCACCACAAAGTCCATGGCAATATGCTCCCACTTCCATATAGGTATAGGCATCCGATGAAGTAATCCTGTAGACCTTTGGTGCTCATATTTCACCTACTAACAATCTAAACATTTGGACACATAATTCTCTATGTCCCTCTTTATTCCGGGCCACCAATACAACTGCTAAAGTCACAGTACATCTTGGTTGTACATGGATGAATAGAATAGCGTAAATTAGTAGCCTCTAAATTATATCATGGATCAAATCACCAACCTGAGGAGCACACAATCTTTCTTAAACATCAACACTCCTCTCGCTTTAGGAGTGACGTCCGCTACCTTTCTGCACACACTTTGTTCTAGAGTGCATTCAACTTCTTATCCTTAAATTGCTTGGCCTTAATCTGTTCCACAAATGTTAATTTTACCTTAACATTATCCAACATGCCATCTCGATCTGAGACTCTAAACTATATTCTTGAGATGCTAGAGTTTTGAAATCTCTAGCTAATGGTCTCCTAGATGCCTGCTAAATGATTAGCTACCCATACTTGGAACTTTGTATCTTAATGCGTCTGCCGTCATATTGGCCTTTCCCAAATGATACTGAATGGTCACATCATAATCCTTTAACTACTCCATCTAACTCCACTGCCTTTGATTTAAATCCTTTTGGGTCATCAGTTATAGTAGGCTGTAATTGTCTGTGAATACCTCACACTCAACACCATAAAGATAATATCTCTAGATCTTTAGTGAAAACATCACTTATTCTAACTCTAAGTCATGGGTTGGGTAATTCCTCTTTAGAGGATTCAACTACCTCGAAGAATAGGCAATAACATTCTTATACTGCATCAATACAATACCCCAACCTAAAAGTGAAGCATAACAAAACACTATTAAGTTCTTACCTTTAACTGGCAATGAAAGAATAGGTGTTGTAGTCAAGAGTGTCTTGAGCTTTTGGATGCCCTCTTCACATTGGTCTGACTAAGCAAATAACACTTTTTTCTGAGTCAACCTTATCAAGTGTGTTACAGTGGATGCAAAGTTCTTAACAAATCTGCAATAATAGCTAGCAAGCCCTATAAAACTTCTAACCTTAATCATTGAATTAGGACGGACCCCATTCTTTACTACCTCAATCTTTTGGGGATCCACCATAATCCTTTTTAAAAAACAACATACACCAAGAAAGCAACTAAAGAATACCAAAATTCATACTTGGAGAACTTAGCAAATAATTGCTTCTTCTTTAGAATCTCCAGACTATATAGATATGACCTAAATGCTCTTATTTACTCTTGAGTAAAAACGAATATCATCAATAAACACAATAACAAATGAATCCAAGAATGACTTAAAGATCACATATATTAAACTTATACAGTTTGCAGGTGCGTTTGTCAACTAAAAAGACATCACCAAAAACTCATCATGGCTATATCAAGTTTTAAAAGATGTCTTCGATATATCATTGGCTCTAATTTTCAACTGATTATAACCTGGCCTCAAATCAATTTTTTAAAAACTAATGTACTCTACAACTGGTCAAATAAGTCATCTATACAAGGTAAGGGTTATTTGTTCTAGATGGTAAACTTATTCAACTTCATGTAATCAATACGAATCCTCAAGCTACCATCCTTGTTCTTAACAAATAACATCAGGGCACCTTTAAGGTAAAGCACTTGGATGAATTAAACCCTTATCATATAGCTTTTGCAGTTGAGGTTTGAGTTGCTTCAACTCCGTCAGAGCCATTCGATAAGGTGGAATAGATATTAGGTAAGTGAACATTTCTATATTAATTAGAAATCAATGCCCTGTTGGTAGGCATACCCAGTAGGTTTGAAGAAAACACATCCAAAATGTTAGAAATTGTCCAAATTGACTCAATAGGGGGCCTACATCTACATCTCAAGGATGAGCTAAAAATTTTAAATACCTCTTCTCCACCAACCTCCTATCCCAAATGAATGATATAATTCTCACTGGGTTGGCCTTATACACTCACTCCCACTGTAGTCTATCCAAGCCCGATATCGCTATATGATATGGAGATAACTAGGCCATACCATTACAATTAAAACTATATGATATGGAGATAACTAGGTCATACCTATAATTACATCAAAGTGCAACATATCCAAAATAATTAAGTCTACCCAAGTATGAAAACCCATAAATAATACAAGACAAGAACGATAAACATTGGTTACTATCACAAAATCTCTAATCAGAGTAGACATATAAACAAGATAATCAAGTACATCACAAACCAGATTCATACCTACTGCAAATTGGACAAACACATAAGAATAAGTAGATCTCAAATCAAATAAAATAGAAGCTATCTAGTCCTATACAGAATAGTACCTGTGATCACTACATCCGAAGCCTCAATATTAATCTTTCTGAAAAATGCATAACAGTGAGCCTGGTCATTAACCTAAGATTAATCATTCCCTTATTGTTCCTCTCTCTCTATGCCACCATTTCTTCAACCACTCTAATCGCTGATCCATCTTGTGGATGTACCTTGTTGCCGCCTCCTTCTTTACCTGCTGGGAAAATGGCTCGAGTTTGCTGTTGTGCCTGGTATTCGCCTACCTCAGGACACTTCCTCTTAAAGTGACCAGCCTCACTATAATAAAAATACCTCCTTCAGGATAAGGACTACTAGTAGAAAATTAAGTAGCACCTTGGACCTTAACACCCTGTGCTTAAGAAGAACCCTTAGCTAGCACCAAAGTATAAGTTGGCATGACAACTGAATGAGGCGGGTAGCATAGGCCTGCGAACTTGGACCCTAGCATAATATCCACTAAAATTCCCAATATTCTTGGTTATCTTAGTTAACATATTGGCTTGACCTACTTGATTAACCCTCTCCAAATTCTTAAATAATCAAAAACTTCATTGAACCCTTTCCAGGGGAAGTCATATACACAAACAACACTTGAAGGTCACAATTCAAACCCTTAACATAGAGGCACATCCTCTCCTTCCCAGAAGTCAATGGATGAGTAACATAACTGGATAAAACATAAAACTTGGGATCATAGGCCAAATCCAATATATCACCCTACTCAAGTGCCAAGAACTCATCTTTCCTGTGGTCACAGAGAGTTCATGGTACATCTCCAAAAACAAGGCATAGAACTGCTTCCAAGTTAATAGAGGTAATACGGGTAAACTACACTTAACATATAATCTCTACTACTACTTAGCATCATTTTCCAGTATAAAGATCACAAACTCAACTCCACAGTTCCCATCTCAAGCAACCTTTCATAATAATTAACAATGAATTTGAAGTTATATTAAGACTCAGTACCTTGGAAAGATAGAGTTTTATCATTATAAACTTTGTCAACAACACATGTTCTATATAAGTCATCAACGAACCCAACATTAGAAGAGGAAAAATATCAGCTCTTGAAGCTTTCTCTACTCTTGAAGCCATAGTTATAGTAGGATGAACAACTTAAGACTGATAAATCAGTACTGTGGGTGTGGATCCAGTTCTATCCAATCTACTTAGAAAATCTAATACCTACTAAACAACCTTAGCTGACATAGGGGGTAATGCTACAACCCCAGCTGAAATTGATACCTCTAGACCTGTATTTTTATACCCCAAGAATCTTAACCAATATTAGAACCATGCTTCAAGCCAATGAGAAATAAATTATACTGATTTGGTAGTTTTATGATCAAGTTTGATGTGTATTAAGGCCTCAAATACGTCCTAGCTATTAGATGAATTAAAATATCCCTTACCAATTGAGTTCTTGAGAAGGATGTTGCTATAGTCAACTTCAAATGAGCATATCTTTTGTTATACTATGAATATTTGGGATAATGACCCACCAAAAAATATATAATTGAGTCATATTTCTGACGATACCAATTTTGCCTTAATCGGATACCCAAGTGAAAAATTATAGCATTTTTCATGTGAGGCAGTAAGCTGACGCGATTGTACCGCTCGACGGTAAGCCTCAAAATTGGATTTGCCAAAAAAGTAGGTTACCGAAATTACACCACTCAGTGGTGCTATAGTGATGGAACTAATAGAGGTTAGTGGTGCTATATCGGTGGCACCAATAGCTCTCAACGGTGTTATAGCAGTAGCACCAATACCGCTCAGCGGTAAGCCTTAAAATCGCAATCCAGGTTATGAATTTTCAGTTTAAATGAGTGAGAGGAAAATGGATCTTTTCCCACCTCAACTCAGGTCGTAAAAATATGATTTTAAGCATCCATTAGGGTTTTAATTTCTCTCATTATCCTATTTTACTCTCAAGAACAAACCCTAATTAATCCCCTTCAAGATCATCTATTCCATCACCACTTCTTCAAGAAAAATCAAGAATCAAGTTTCCCAATTCAAGAAAGCTTTCAACATTTTGTTTCCCTTTTAGGATTCAAGTTTTTGAGATATGTTAAATGTTCATCCATGGTTCCTTATCACCCATGGTTTCCACGAACCCAACTTCAATTTTAAAGTTATGATTTTTACACGATTATTATGATTTTAACCATGAATTTCCATGAATTACGATTCTATACCATGTTTACATGAAATTGTTGTTGTTATTAAACCTCTTATTTTTTGGTTTAATTTTTGAATTTTATTAATATTGAAAAATAAAAAACATAACTGTTGAAAATTATCAAACAAATATAGACATCTATTGCAATGGATGGCCCATCCGTTAAAAATCATCAAACAGATAGCATATCAATTACAACAGATTACCAATCTATTGGAAGATTTTTTTAAAGCAATTTTCTATCTAAAATAACAAAAAAGATAGAATACTAATGAAGGAGCTCAAGAGATTTTAGCATTTTTAGGATAATTCAAAAGCCCCCCCCCCCCCCCCCCCCCCCGTGTTGACTTTTCAATGTCACCATCTCTTTTTTTTCTTCTTCTCAAAGGATATAAAATAAGTCCCGCCACCACACATATTTAATAATATTTAAACCAAACCCTTTTGTAGAATCTATTCTCTCAGCCACCATACAAAATTTATTTGATATTTCTCCCCTCCCCCTCTTCTCTCCTCTGACTTCTCTCTCAACTCGGCCAAACTGTCGTCTACCTTCTTTTGGTATTTTTTGTTCCTTTTATGAAACACCCCAGGTTTGGGACCCTTAGAAAATTTCCTGACTTTCTGGGTGCTGGACAACATATGATAGGTGGGTACTAGTCGTATACTAGGGTACAAGTGGTATTCCTTGGTCTTATGCTGATCAGTGTTGGTTGGTAGGTTAGATTGAGTTCTTGAATAGGTACGATTTGGGTTGGTATGAGTCGTATAGATGGATACGGGTCGTTTAGTTTGGGTCTTTCCTTCACTTAATCTTAGACTTGGTAGAATAACTTGGATCTAAGTACGAGTGGCTCACCATGAGCCGTAAGCTAGGGTACGAGTCGTACCATGAACTCGTATGGTGGATAATATTCAAACCACTTGTGATTTTATTCTGTCAGGGGTACGTGTCACATGATTTGGGTATAACTTGATTTTGATATGTCATACCTTAGACAGTGTTGGGTCTATAGGGGAGGCCTAGGGTATGAGTGGTGGGTAGTACTCATATTGGAGGGTACGTCTGGTATGGTTAGTCGTATCCCGTGATGGGAATTTTATGTAGTTTAAGTGAGGGAAATCTGGAACATTTACCACTTAACCTAATAATTCCCCATGAATTTTAATATACTTGGGAGGTTATTTTCCCCATTATTCATTTCATTAACACTTAAAAAACACTCTCCAATCCTCTTTAAAGTTCCTGGGCAAAGGAAGCTAGGGTTTCATCTTAAGGATTAATTTGGTGCTTGTGTTGGTGATGTCTTTCCATCATTTACTCAGTTTATGGCATGTACCCCTTATCTCGTTGTTAGTTCCAACTAAAGACATATTTTGTAAATTGATTTCATGGCCTAATTATTATATGGTTTTGGGTTTTCAAATATCTATTGGTGATTTTGGTTATAATGGCTTGGTTATTGTTTTTCTATGTTTTAATTATGTATTTTCATGTTCTAATAGTGGTTTGGATACTTGGTTGCATGGGAATGGTTAATTGGTATTTGATTTTGTTTTTAGAAACACTATGCCCCCAATATGTTTGATAAAATGCCTCTGAGAATGCTTTTACTATATTGTTGGAATTTTAATAGAACTATTGCATGGTATGGTTTATAATGGTTAAATGGAATGGTTTGGTGATCATGGTTATGGTTAATTGAATTTCTTGTTGGGTACAATGGAATACCCCCAGTAAATATGTTAACGAACAACTTGTGGAGTACATGGGACTCCCCCAAGCAAGCATAATAATGGAACACTTGTGGGTACATGGGAATCCCCCAAGTTAACCTGGTAAATGGGCATACGGGAATACCTTAACCTCTTTTAAGGTTTGGCTTTGGACAATACTTACAAGTTATAGTCAGTATGACGATACCACTATTAATAGACTTGGTTAATAATAAATGAAATAATGGGTTGGTTGGTTGGAAATAGTTTTAATTGGGAAATAATGGTGGGGTATGAGTGCTAACTGTGAAGGTGGGATTTTAATTAACTGTAACACCCCGAGTCTGTATCCCAGATGCTACACGGTGCTCATAATCCCGAAGGAGCACAAACTAACTCATGACTGGTACCTGCTAAATAACTGAATAGTAATACTACAAATATGCAGAAATTAGGCAAAAACTTGCCATAAGGTTCAATACTGAAATAAAATTGAATACTATATATTAATACCAAAAATTGATATTTATGTCTCTGAAAATACTCTATTCTGAAAAGTCTCTACTGTCTGAATCATGGAGTTGATGGGACATGCCCCCAACTAACTCCAACTACTAAATACTATATTGATAAACCGAAATACTGAAGAAAATAATCATGTTCTCAAACTATGAGGACTCACCATTAACTCTGACTGCTGAAGATCTAATCTGCTAAGGGTGATCAAGAGCCCGCGCGTCTGAACCTATGATAAAAGACATCATTGCGCAAGATAAAAGTATGCGTCAGTACTTTGAATATACTGGTATGCTAAGTGAGGTAGGCTGAAATGCATGGGTTCCTATGCATGAACAATACTGACTGAATGATATGAGTATAACTGAATGAGAGTACATGCATGAATACGTATACTGTAGCAGAGATCATGATAACACTGAATACTGAGTTCTGCATTACTAATTTACTGATATCTGAGGTTACTGATACTGTATACTTGATAGCTGAATGATTATATCTGATAGCCCTAATTCTGTGGAACTGTGCTGTGTTTCATTCTGAACTGAGTAATTGTGCCTGATAGTCTTGAATCTGTAGATCTAAATTGAGTTCTATGTTGATACTGATTCTAAAGCTGAGACTGTGGGGGTAATCATCTAATCGACATGCCCCTTTCTAAATAGATTGGAGTCCAACCTGTAACCCCAATTGGAAGGGTGTCAATATCGTGCCATAGGTAGAGACAAGCTGTGAGTTAACCCTCTTTGATAGGAAGCTCTTTTGTCAACCCTCGCTGGCAGGAAAACTCGTGTGAGATGTGTCAACCCTAATCTGGTAGGAAGATATCTCAACCTATGCTAGCTACATAGTTCTGTAATGCAGGGATTGCTACTAAGGGTCAAACCCTCTACTGGCTGGAATGCCCCCATCCTTGGGTTAACTCGGTGTTGAATCCTACTCCCAACTGAATAGACACTAAACTAATTTCCTATTTCATATTAAGCTTGAATGAACTATTATTGAGCTTACTGAGTTTTGTTAACTGATAGAATACTACACAATTCTGTTGCTGACTGAGCTTACTGAGGTCTGAACTGAAGACTGGACAAGACAGACTAATGCTAAGTTTATTGAGTTGTTTCTTGAGTCCTATAACTGACTGAGAGTACTAATGATCATAACATAATTGAGATTATTCTGTAACTGACACTGGCTCTAGGTAAACAGCTAAATTATCGGGTATTAAATACCCCCAAGACTCGATAGCATGAAAAGTAATGCATCAAATGACCTTGCATAACATACAAATATACACTTGTTCACAATGCATCTATAGAGGCATTTTATCAATCACTTGCATGGCATGAACTAGTCTACATATTAGCATGATATAATCTTATTATTATATTCACAGGAGCAGTTCACCACACTTGGATGGCATAGTATATACACATAATACTAAACAACATGTGAGCATCATGATTAAATTCTAAATTCACAATTCCATGGGTTTCAACATGAAATCACATGATAAATCACAATAATCAATGAATTCTACATCAATCTTGTAATAAATCATGAAATAGGAAACCCAATTAAATTATACTCATGAATACACTTTAATTCCAAATCATGAAAATCATGAAATCAATCTACTTGAAGTTTAAAAGAGTTTATTGGACTCCAAGGGTGGAGGGAACCCTTGGATGAACACTTCACATACCTTGGTTGCTAAATTCTTGAAGAACAATGGTGAAATCTTGAGCCTTGGCTTTGAAATTAAATCACCTAGGGTTCTTGTTCTTGAGCAATTTGAGAGAAACTGAGTGTATTTTGATTAATGAGGGATGAATCTCGTGTTTTAGGGCTTTGAAATTAAATCACCTAGGGCCGCATCGCTGGCATCAACGCGATGATCAACACACCACTTTGAGTCCACGTCGGTTCACTAGAATTTGCACTAAGCTATGGGAAAAATTATCTATCGACGCAAGGGACGACGCAACGCATTGAGATTGCATCGAATCACTATTTTGGTCACTTGAACATGGTCTAAACGAGGTCCAAAAAATCAAAAACTTGTTTGGGGACACCTACTAACATTTCTGATTATGAATCAATCTAATATCAAACTCGGGATCCTTTCTGCGTACATCTGCATATGATTTCTGTTGGCTTTGAGCTATCTTAAGTCTTTCCCTGATCAATTGAACTTTCTATAAGGTATCAAATGCCAAGTTAGGCCCTACCACTGCGGCCTCACCTATTTCAAACCAACCGATAGGAGATCTATACCTCTTCTCATAAAGCGCCTCAAACAGAGCCATCTGAATGCAGGAGTGATAGCTGTTGTTATATGCTAATTTAATCAAAGACAAGTGGTTATCCCAACTAACTTTAAAGTCTATCGTACACGCTCGCAGCATATCTTCTAAAGTTTGAATGTTCCTTTCTTCTTGACCATCTGTCTGAGAATGAAAGGTTGTACTGAGGTAAACTGGGGTACCAAGACCCTTTTGGAATGCCTTCCAGAAATAAGAGGTGAACTGGGTACCTCTATCTATGATAATGGACAATAGAACACCATGTAATATGACCAAATCCCTGATATAGAGTTTGGAGTAATCCTCAGCTGAATAAGAGGTATGGACTAGTAGGAAATAAGCTGATTTGGTTATTCTATCTACAATGACCCAAACTGAATTATGCTAGTGATGAGTACGAGGCAAACCCATCACAAAATCCATGTTTACTTCTTCCCATTTCCAGGTGGGACTACTGAACTCCTGCATGGATCCACTTGGCTTCTGATGCTCGATCTTAACCTTCTGACATGTTGAGTACTTAGCCATAAACTTTGTAATATGTCTCTTTATCTCACTCCACCAATAGATCTACCGTAAATAACAGTACATCTTAGTAGCCTCTAGATGATAGAGTAGCGCACACCATGCGCTCCTACAAGAATTTGTTACCTCAAGTCATCTACACCTGGCACACATAGCCGACCCTGGTAGCGCAACACATCATCTCCCCCTTAGGAGAAAATCTCTACTTCCTGATATCTGATGGAGAGATAGGTCCATCTCCCTCGTGGGAGAAAACCTTTACTTCCTGATATCTGATGGAGAGATGGGTCTAGGATAGTTTTTAACTGCTTCGGCCTTTTGGGGATCAACTCTAATGCCATAATTAGAAATGATATGGCCAAGGAAGGCTACTGAACTTAGCCAAAATTTTCACTTACTGAATTTGGCGAATAGATGATGGATTCTGAGAGTCTGCAATACTATTATGAGATGGTTTGCATGATCATGCTCACTATGGAAGTAGACAAGAATGTCATCTATGAAGAACATGTCCAAGTACTGCTTGAACACATGGTTCATCAAGTCCATGAAAGTTGTTGGGGCCTTGGTAAGACCAAACGACATGACTAAGAATTCAAAGTGACCATACCGAGTTCTGAAGGTTGTTTTTGGGATGTCATATTCTCTGACTCTGAGATAATAATAGCCCAATCTAAGGTCTATCTTGGAGAAGTAACTGGCACCCAAAAGTCGGTCAAACAAGTCATCGATTCTTGGAAGTGGATACTTGTTCTTTTCCGTGATTTTATTTAGCTGATAGTAATCAATACGCATTCTGAGAGAATTGTCCTTATGATCGAATAAAACTAAGTCACCCCACGGGGATACACTGGGTCTGATGAATCACTTATCTAGGAGATCCTTTAAATTTTCTTTTAGTTCTTTGATTTCTGTAGGTACCATTTTGTATGGTGGGATAGATATGGGCTAAGTATCTAGTAGAAGGTCTATTCAAAAGTCGATTTCCCTTTTGGGAGGAACTGTGGGGAGATATTTGAGAAACACATTTGGGAATTCACATGCTACTGACACTAATTTAAGATTAGGGGATTCTGAACTAGATTCCTGGAATCGAACGAGAATGTAGACACATCCTTTAGATATTATTTTTCATGCCCTTAGGTAAGAAACAAGCTAACACCTAAGTGCTGAAGTACTACCTCTCCACTCAAGGACGGGTTAATTCAAAAATTTAAATTAAAAAATTCTATTTCTGCAGCCGACTAAGGCATAGCCGGAATGAAGCCAATCCATGCTGAGAATGACATCAAAATCGATCATCTGTAATTCAACTCACTCTGTTGAATTGAATTTTTGAGATACCATAATCGAACAGTTCCTGTATACCCGCCGGGCAATGATAAATTTACCTACTAGAGCAGAGACTGAGAAAGGCTCTACTAGAATTTTAGGATTGACTCCGAAGTCAATAGCTATATAAGGAGTAACAAAGGAAAAAAAAGCTACTGGATCTAGCAAAGCATAAACATGTAAATGATAAACTTGTAATGTGCCAGTGAACATAACAGGAGAATGCTCCTGATCCTATCGAGACTAAAGTTCGTAGAGTCTATTTAGGCGCTGCCCACTGATGGCACTGGGTGCGGCACCCTGCTGATTTAGGCGATCGAACTGAGCTGGGGGACAGTTATGCTGACTCTGAGAACCCACCTAAAGAGACTGTCTAACCCTATGGCTTGGTTTGCCATATACAAAACACACATCACTGCCAGCTTTCCAGATACCCTGGTGGTTTCTGTCACACTTTTGACAAGGGGGATTGGTTCAGGCACTGCTAACACTACCCTAGGGTTTAGGTCCTGATGCCCTATCTCTATTGCCATCCCTAAATTTCGGCACAGGAGCACTGGCTGAGGAAAGAGCTAGAACTGAGGATTTTGGGTGGAACTGAGAACGATTCCCACCCTCTGACTTAGGTTGAGCAAAGTTGAAACTACTTGTTCTCGCTCTTTTGTTATCCCTCTTCTTCTCTTTATTCTTAGCCTTCTCTATCTGCTGAGAATGGACCATGATCCTGGATATGTCCATATCCTTAATCAACATTGTAGTCTTACACTCCTTGACCACACTAACAGACACGCCAAAAAGAAACTAACTCATCTTAGATTTACTATCTACTACCACATGAGGAGCGTATCTGGATAATTGAGTAAACTTAAGAGAATAATCTTGTATCATCATGTTTCCCTACTTTAGATTTATAAAATCAAAAACCTTCGCTTCCCCCAACTCTAGAGGGAAGAACCTATCCCAAAAAGCAACAACAAACTCCTCCCATTCAATAGACCCTACATCTGTGGCCCTGTCTGCTTTCAATTATTTAAACCATGAGTGTGCCCCATCCCATAACTGATATGTGGCTAACTCAGTGCTCTCAACAGCAATCACTCCCATACTATCTATAACTTTTTGCACCTGATCAAGAAATTTCTGAGGGTCCTCATCTGATTTAGACCCAGTAAAATATAAAGGGTTCATTCAGGTGAAATCTTAAATACTGGCGGCAACAGTATTCCTCACTGGGTTGGCTGGAAAAATAGCTGGACGTTCATTCTGGGCTGCCACAGAATGAGCTAGGGTGGTGAAAGTCGCTCTGAACTCAGCGTGGGAGACATGTTCGTCCAGAGGATTTGGATAGATGGTAGGGAGTTCCATCTGGTCTTCCTTTTCTCTTCTCTTAGTCCTCTTCGGAGGCATGTTCTATAAACAGAAAAGAAACTTAGATTAGATAGAGATTTTAACTGGAGCTCATGCTCACTCGCACGATATGAGTACTGAAAGAAGGGAAACTTTTCCTAAAACATTTCATAGCCTCTTGTCCATAAGTGTGGTACACTATACATCCATGCACAATACTCTACTAGATGCGGCTTCCAGACTTCCTAGGACTCTGTTGAACCTTAGGCTCTGATACCAAGTCTGTAACTCCCTGAGTCTGTATCCCAGATGCTACACGGTGCCTGTAACCCCAAAGGACCACAAGCTAACCCATGACTGGTACCTGCTGCAATAACTGAATAGTAATACTACAAATTTGTGAAAATTAGGTGAAAACTTGCCATAAGGTTTAATACTGAAATAAAACTGAATATGGTATAACAATACCAAAACTAAAATATCTGTCTGAAAATACTCGTATGAAAAGCCTCTACTATTTGAATTATGGAGTTGATGGGACAAGTTCCTAATTACTGAAAACTGTACTGGTAAACTGAAATACTAAAGAAAATAATCATGTTGTCAAACTATGAGGACTTACCACTAACTCTGACTGCTAAGGGTGCTCGAGAGCCCATGCATCTGAACCTATTATACAAGATATCATAGCGCTAGAGAAAAGTATGCATCAGTACTTTGAATGTACTGGTATGCTAAGTGAGGTAGGATAAAATGCATGGGTTCATATACATGAGCAATATTGACTGAATAACATGAATATAATTGAATGAGAGTACATGCATAAATATGTATACTGTAATTGAGATCATGATAACACTAAATACTGAGTGCTGAATTACTGATTTATTGATATCTAAGGTTAATAATATTGTATAACTGATAGTTGAATGACTGTATCTAACAGTCCTAATTCTATGAAACTATGTTGAGTTCTATACTAAACTGAGTGACTATGTCTGACAGTCCTGAATCTGTAGAACTAAACTGAGTTTTACACTGAGACTGAATCTAAAGCTGAAACTATGAGAGGTAATCATCTAATCGACATGCCCCTTTTTAAATGGATTAGGGTCCAACATATAACCCCAGTTGGAAAGGTATCAATACCATTCCATGGGTAAAGACAAGCTCTGAGTCAACCCTCTCTGGTAGGAAAACTCGTGTGAGTGTGTCAACCCTAATCTGGCAGGAAGATATCTCAACCTATGCTGGCCATGTAGTTATGTAATACAAGGATTGCTACTAAGAGTCAAACCCTCTGCTGGCAGGAAAGCTACCATCCCTTGGTTAACTCAGTGCTAAATCTTATTCCCAACTGTATAGACACTAAACTTATTTCCTAGTTTATATTAGTCTTTACTGAACTGTTACTGAGCTTACTGAGTTCACTTGAATGATGGAATTATACTGAATTCTGTTAGCTGACTGAGTTTACTGAGGTCTGAAGTGAATACTGAACTAGACAGACTAATGTGAAGTCTACTGAGTTTTTTCATGAGTCCTATAACTGACTGAGAGTACTAATGATCATGACATAACTAAGGTTATTCTATAACTGACACTGGATCTAGGTAAACAACTAAATTATCGGGTATTAAATACTCCCAGGACTCAATAACATGAAAAGTAAAGCATCACATGACCTTGCATAATATACAAATGCATACTTATTCATAATGCATCTATAGAGGCATTTTATCAATCACTTGCATGGCATGAACTAGTCTAAATACTAGCATGATATTATCTTATTATTACATTCACATGAGCAGTTCACTAGACACTTTGATGGCATAGTATATATACATAATACTAAATAGCATGTGAGCATCATGATTCAATTCCAAATTCACAATTCCATGATTTTTCAACATGAATTCACATGTAAATCACACATATCAATTTATTCTACATTAATCTTGTAATAAATCATGAAATAGAAAACCCAATTAAATAATACTCATGAATACACTTTAATTCCAAATCATGAAAATCATGAAATCAATCTACTTGAAGTTTAAAATAGTTTCTTGTACTCTAAGGGTGGAAGAAACCCTTGGATGAACACTTTACATACCTTGGTTGCTAAATTCTTGAAGAACAATGGTGAAATATTGAGCCTTGGTGTTGAAATTAAATTACCTAGGGTTTTTGTTTTTGAGCAATTTGAGAAAAACCTAGTGTATTTTGCTTAATGAGGGTTGAATCTCATGTTTTAGGGCTTAATAGGGGTGGAAAAAAACCCAAATACCCCAAAGGATGTGATTTTTTAATGACTAAAAATCAAATTATCGATGCATAGACCGATGCGCGACATCATTGGCATCAACACAAAGGACAATACACCGCGTCGAGTCCACGTCGGTTCATTGGAATTTACATTGAGCTGAGGGAAAAATTATCTGTCGACGCAATGTATTGAGATCGCATCGACTCACTATTTTGGTCACTTGAACATGGTCTAAATGAGCTCCAAAAAATCTAAAACTTGTCTGGGGACGCCTGCTAATATCCCTGATCATGAATCAATCTAAAGATCGATACTTTAAGGTCATAAGAGTTGTGAAATAGAGTGTCCAACTTACGAAGGCCAAAATAATACTAAGTCTGAATACTTAACTAGAATTTTCTAAGTCTGGGACCCCTTAGCAAGCTTAAAAGACTGAGTTAAGCTTAGAATTTTGTGGGGTCTTACATTAACTAACACTAAAAACTCATGTTTGCTGACATTAGAGGTTGGTCATGGTGATCATATATGATACTATGAGGTACATAAGAATCCTCTAAGTACACTAGACATATGTATCATGGAGGATGAGGGTACTTTAGAATCCCTTACTCTTATGGTATATCCGGTTTATGCATCTACTGGACTCATATACCCCATGGGTGGTTAAAGATGTTTAAGTTTCATATATCCAGGTTAATGATTTTTAATGTATGCTAAACCCAGTTCTCTTTCCTGGCATAGTTATATATATGTATGGTTTGTATGCATAAGGATGGTTTACTTCATTTTACTCGATGAAATCTTTTTATCCTTACCCTGAGTTCATACTAGCTTTCACCCGCTAATCCATCTTTGGGGTGCTGTATCCCCATGCATTGCAGGAACCAACTATTCTACTTCTCTTGCATAATGATCGAATTTTGAGATCATCTCTTAGGATTGAAGTGGTGAGCTTTCATCTTTACAGATGGATCCATTTCATATTCATGGATGTTCTTACACACTTGGTTTATTTATGGATATTGGTTTTGGCTATGGTTGGGGGCATGTCTCAATCAGATATTGGTTTTCTTTTGGTTAGAGAATTTTGTAAAACTTCTATGGGTTAGTATAGGCAGGATCGGTAGTGGTGTCAGTCTTAGTATTGGTATTAGCATTGGTGCTGACATCGTTGGACTAAATTTATCATTGTTCCATCCTTTTATGTTATGTAATGAAACTTGGTTTGTTATTATTTTTGGTTTTTATTTATGGTTTGGTTATAGCTATCGGTTGGTTTGGGGATGGTTGGTCTCATTTGGTTCAATCATGGTTATAGACCTATCCTAGAGTCTAGAATGGATAGTTATATGCTATCTTTTTATATGTTTAGAATTTATCTGAATTAGGGTATGCGCAGGATGGTTAGGTTAGGTATTGGAGGTGGTCCTTGGTCTTGGTTGGACTTGGGATGCCTGTTACAACAAGGCCCCTAGCCTGGTCAAGTTGGTATCTGAGCTTTAGGTTCATGGACAATTGGGAATCCAAAAAGTGGTGTCTAGTAGAGTCTCTTTTGAGGGTGTGTAGCACGCCATACTCATAAGGGTAAGGCTGTCAGGTATTTATGAATGTTTCACTTTTTTGGTATTTTGTTTCAAGATGCAAGGTCTAAATTCCTTTCTAATCCTGTTTTTTTCACTTTTCAGATCATGCGTCGATGATCTGGAACACAAGAAAACTCTTCTATTCCATCTGGGTACAATGTGGAAGGGACACAGGGGATCCATACTCGGTGTAGGGGTCCAGGGCCTGATAGTTCTAGAGTTCCACTGGTCGCTACTAGTTATCTTCAAGGTGATGCGATGAATGTGGAATTTCGTTAGTAGATTCATACTATTATTCAAGCTGAGCGAGATACATCTGGTGTTTCATGTGCTGAGGGTACAAGGGTTGTCCAGTTTATGAAGATGAATCCTTCTACTTTTATGGGTGTGACGGTAGAGGAGGATCCATAGGGTTTCTTAGATGAAATAGAGAAAATATTCAAGGTGATGCAAGCCACAAATATGGAAGAGATAGGTTTTGCATCTTACCAACTCAAGGATATTGTGTACTAGTGGTACAAGGAGTGGGATAGGGATAGAGGTGATGTTGAGAAGTTGTTATTATGGGATACTTTCTCAAATACTTTTCTGGATCACTTCTTTTCTCAGGAGCTGAGGGAAGTAAAGGTATAGGAATTTGCCAATCTGAGACAAGGGAAAATATTATTCAAGGCATATGCCTTGATATATCATTTACTGCCAAGGTATGCTCTAGAATTGGTGTTTGATATGAGGGCAAGAATGAGAAAGTTTGCTTTTGGACTATCTCGGGAATTGATCCTTGAAAGCAAAACCGTGTTGCTGATCAAAGATATAGATATGTCTAGGATGGTGGTTTATATGCAACAGGTGGAGAAAGAAAATAGAAAACAGGCAGAGTTTGGGGAAACATAGAGTAAGAATTTTAGGTCTTCTGAATAAGGTAGTGGGAAATAGCAAGGTAGTCGGGATGACGGTAAGTGTCCAAAGAAAAAGTGAGGGAGTTCTAGTTCCTTCTCTTCTGCTAGTGCCCCTTACCCAAAGCCTTTGGGTGATAGGTGTCAATAGGGCAGTGATAATTTTCGGGCACAGGGTGCCTAATCTCAGGAGAGTAGGGCATAGTTGGCTTCTTCATACCCTCTTTATTGGTTTTGTGATCATCTTCATTAGGGATTTTGTGATGAAGGAAGGGATAAATATTTTAAATATTGTTAGCTAGGTCATATACTTCAAAACTGTCTATTTGGTAAGGGTGCTTCGAGAGTGGTCAAAGCTTTGGTTGCTTCAACTTCTTCTCCTGTGCCTAATGGTGCTACTTCGGCATCTGCTCTTGCTTCTGGTGCTGGTACTGGTCGAAATAGGTTATATGCTATTGCATCTCAATGGGAGTCTGAGGCATCTCTTGATGTCGTGACTGGTATGTTATAGTTTTTTTCTCGTGATGTGTATTTCTTGCTTGATCTGGGGTTCACATTCTCGTATGTGACCCCATATATGGCTGTATGTTTTGGTTTTGATCTTGAGGTTATTTCAGATCCTTTTTCTATTTCTACTCCAGTAGGTGATTCTGTTATTAGTAAAAGGGTCTATAAAGGGTGTGTGGTATCTATTGGTAGTAGACAGACTTTGATGGATTTGTTTGAGCTGGATATAGTTGATTTTGATATTATTTTGGGGATGGATTGGTTACACTCTTGGTACATGTCCTTAGATTGTTGAACCCATTAGGTTATCTTTATGTTCCCTAGTGAACCAGTTATTGAGTGAAAGGGTGGTTCCCTAACTCCTAGGGGGAAGTTTATTTCCTATCTTAGAGCTCAAAGATTAATCTCCAAAGGGTGTCTCTATCATTTGGTTTGGGTTAAAGATTCTAACTTAGAAGGTCCTTCTTTACACTTGGTTCTAGTGGTAAATAAGTTTCTCGAGGTCTTTTCGGATGATCTTCCTGGTGTTCCTCCAGATAGGGAGATTGAATTTGGTGTTGATTTTGTTCCGAACACTCATCCAATATCTATTCCTCTTTATAGAATGGCTCTGGCTGAGGTGAAGGAACTCAACGAGCAACTTAAGGATCTTTTGGATAAAAGGTTTATTCATCCTAATGTATCCCCATGGGATGCACCGGTATTATTTATGCACAAAAAGGATGGTTCCGTTTGGATATGCATCTACTATAGGCAATTGAATAGGGTAATGATTAAGAATAAATATCCTCTTCCAAGGATAAATGACTTCTTTGATCAATTGCAAGGTGGCAAGTTATTTTCTAAGATAGATCTTTGGTCTGGGTATTGTAGGGCCCCATTTTCCTCGCGGAAGGCGGGATTCGACTTGACAAACTCTTTTTGGTATGCATTAAGGAAGGGTGAGAGAGTCTCCACCTAACGTATTAAGATGCGTTAGGACACTGTTCTAGGATATTACGAACCTATTTTTTGTTATTTAGTCTTAGTTCACTAGAATTCGGGTAAGGGTTCAAATTACCTTCAAAGGAGGTGTTAGGCACCTTTTGAGGTCTACAAAAGTGGTTCCCGGCCGAATTCATACTTTACATGGGGATTCTGTGTGATCAAATAAAGGTCTCTCCTTTTATTATTAATTTATTGTTTAGCTAAGCGATAAGATAATTAATAAGCAAACACATGTCATTTGTTAATGCGAATTGTCGATTATCTAGGTGATAAAATAAATAAAAAAAACATAGAAATAAGATAAGCGAGGATAAAAAAATGACATAAATTATAATAAAAAGGGAACTTCTTTATAATAAACTAGCTACTCCAAATAAACTTGTAAAATAAATAAAAAGACTAAAAGAAATTGTCTGAGTCAAACAAAGAGATGTTTTGGTTCTATTCGGATCAGAAACCCAACTTCTTAATCATTATCCGACCTAAAGGCCGAACTCTTAGACAAGTAATAATGTCATTAGCCTCGCCGTTAATATTTGTTGGGATCATCATTTCCGAAGGGGCTACCCGTCCCACCCCACCTAGGCTTAGATGTTAAATCTAGCGGCATCCTGTGACAAGGATAAAACCAACGTTTTAATAATACTTATCATCCCACCTATCGTCCAAGAGGCATTGGACTTTACTATTTTGGGGTTTGTGTTCTAGACTAAAAGAAAACTATGTTGCCTAGGAATCAAAGCGCAAACTTATTGGACAACAAGTAACACATAATAATCCCAAATTAGCCTCTTGATTAATTAACGTTTATTAATGATAGCATGCGAAGACAAATAATTATTTGTTACGTCATTAACCTATAATCATGGTGTCTAAATGATCAACAATTCATGATAAAAGACTGAGACTCGTGTATGCAACAACCTTATGTGTGTTCATAAGAGGTGTCAAAAGTGTGGTAAATGTGTCAAGAAAATGTGCTTGTGAATTAAGTGTGGTAAAATATAAACGAGAACATAAGAAATCAACAAGAATATTAAACGACATTAACCTATTAAGGATGCCATGATATACTTATTCTAGTGTTTAAACATATCAAAAAGTGCTCAAAAGTATGTATTTTTTATATAACAACAGTTGTATTCTTGCGGGAATTTCATTGTGACATGATGAAAATGTATCAATCATACTAAAGATGCCTTAAAGCTAACATTTTGACATGCTAATATATTTAAACATGATGGATATATGCCAACATACGGAAACTTTAAGTTAACATGCTGGAAGTAGTTATGACATGCTGAAATTTATTAGATGTGCAGAATTTTAATATTCTAATGTTAATAACATGCTAAAATTGTATAGATATACAAAAACATGATTTAAACATGCTAGAATTTATTTAAACATGCTGAGAATGTTATTGGACATGCTAAGAGTTTTGTTGAACATGCTCAAAAAAATTAATCAAACATGCTAGCCAGTTAATTAAACATGCTAAAAATTAATTAATAATACTGAAAAAATTAATTAGACATGCTGAAAAATCATGTTGAAAAGTGATTAATCATGTGAAAGAATTAATTAGACATGCTGAAAGATTAATTAGACATGCTGTAAAATTAAATAGACATACTATACAATTAATCAAATAAATAAATATGCCTAATATTTAACATGCTTCCAAATATACTAATATGCTGAGATGCTTGATGTCAAATAATGTACTAATGTACTTGACGTCAAATAATTTAGTAATATGTTTGATTGTCAAATATGCGAAGATGTATCAATGTTTATTTTAACATGTTAATATGTGAGAATCAATATGAATATCTAGAATGTGATGAAAATGACTTTGATGCTCAAAATACGTGGTAAACTAGATTCATCAATTTCCATGTTGCCAAACTTAATATGTCAAAATTAATTAAAATTCCTAAAACAGGATTTCTAGGCGTCCAAGTAAGTAAATTAATAGATTTTAAGTCGTGTTTTACCTAAGCGCTTCGTAGAGCACATAATACACGTAAAAATTTTAAATTGTGCCTACTACACCGTTCATAGAGCATATAATCCCCGCCCCCCAAAGCAGTCCCAAATTATATTATTACAATAATAATGAATAATGTTTTTACAAATAATATTACCAACCAAATGATGCAAAAAATAAGAAAAAATAACTAACTATCAAGAATACATAGTTAATTAACTGTCCCGGTGACTCTTTGGAACTTGTGTCTATTTAGACCTGCGAAACAATACATAATAGAAAACAAATGAGAACATACATCGAGATACTCCTATAGGCATGTTCCTAAAGGCTTCAACAACATTATGCAGTCAGCACACACATAGAGAATAAAATGATTGCATTGATAGGGACTTACCAGTGAACAGCAGTAAGAGAAGTAATAAGATTAATGAAAGCCAGATACTTGTATAATGGTGAAATATGCAAAACATTTTCAGCAACCTCCAAAGAGAACCAAAAGCGCCTTACAATATTTAATTGCTTTTGTTAAAAGTAACTGATATTTTTAAGAGAGTAATAGTAATTGTAATGTCAAAACTGTCCGTTAATTAAAAGGAGGAGCTGTTTATATAGTAGAGGAGGAGTGTGGGTTGAAAGGAAAGAAAATACATGAGCGTTAATTAGTATCAACAGAAAAGGAAAAAGATATTCAAAAAATCAGTCAGAAACAATTAAGGAAGAGGAGAATATTTGAATGAAGCCAATCAATAGGGGTTTCCACAAATATAGAATCACACTTATAATGTCAAATTCAGTCAAAGCAAATAAAAGGAAAACATTCATTAAGAAAATCAATTATATTTCAATCAGACACACGAATTTATACTTACTACAAATAACGTATGAAATATGTTTGATGCTACTGTAAGAGAATAAAAATAAAATAAAAGCCCAGCTAATCATATAAGAATATTACTAACGTTAATTATGCATTTAATCAACTCAAATCATCAAATCACCCAAATCACGAGGGCAATCAATTTCATAATCTTCAGTCAAAAACAAGGTTTTTGCAAATACTAAGTGTGCAGCAAAAATGTCAAACAAATCAAATAGACTACAATTTGCAAGCACGAATAATTATTTCAAAAGTTAGAAGAACCACTAGTGACCTAGTAAAGTATCACTAATTTCATGTGTGTGAGAGTATAATATATCATTACTACCAAATCACAGAAATCAGTATCAAAATCAATAACGTCTGCCAAGTTTAGTCAATTTCAGATCATAAAAAGTAAGATTAAGCAAAGACTAATATAAAATTATTCATGGATGAAACCTGTGATGGTGTCTATAGATCAAACATAGTCGGAGGGGGAGGGGAATAGAGTCAGCAACGGCTGTATGGGGAGGAAAGAAAGATCATCGGTGAGAGAGAGGTAGTAGTGGCAGTGTTGGAGCGGGAGGCATTGATGCGTCTGGTGGATTCGCAGTGCTGGCTCGCTGGTTATATTGGTGACGGCGGCGGCGCTGTTCGCCGGTGATGATGTTGTTGTCGTTGTTAGTGGCACGGGGAGAGAAAAGAGGCGACAACGCTGTCTTCTCTGGTGGATGGTTCATTGGGGTTGCCGGTTGCATGGCCATTGATGGTGGTAGAGGCTGAGCAGCGGCATTCGCGAAGCGGAGAAGAGGAGGAAGGGCAGTGTTTTTGTCTTCACTGGAGATGGAACTTTCTTCAGTGGTTGAGGTGGTGGTGGATCATGGCGGAATTAATGGTTAACGGAGGGACAAAGGTGGGACGATGTCATGGCAGCGACATCGCCGCCCTTGGTCTGGGAGAGAGAGATAGCATTTTAAAGAGAAAGAGGCTGATGAGAGAGAGAGAGGGATAGAGGCTTATGAGATTAGGGTTTCCTTTTGATGATCCTTAAAAAGGAAGGGGGAAGTGTTTGATCTCAGCCGTTGGATTCATTTAGATCAACGACTGAGATTAAAACTATTTAAATGGAGGTCAAATAATTAATAAGGTGTCATCAATTAGGCTAAAATTGTTGGTAATTGTATATCAATTGACTAGAATCGCAATAACTTTGTCTAAAGAATTAAATAAAGACAGCTAAAATTGCAAGAATTTGAACAAATTGGGTTAAAAGGTGACTACATTAGGCAAAGTGACTTTATTTAGACTGTTATTTAAATTCTCGCAGTAGCAAATAATAATAATAAATAATAATTAATAATGGATAATAATAATAATTTAATAAAATAAATAGTGCTAAATAATGAAAAACTAGATAATGTATTTGCAAAAAATGTGGATGTACATAATTACATGAGAAGGTAATTTAATTAATAAAAATCATGTAAAATGTCGTATTTGATTTAAAAAATTATAAAAATGAGGCTAAAAGGTAATAAAATAATTTATGCATTTTTCTAAATTATGAATGCGATGTGTTAGAAATCTGTTTGATGCAAGAAAAATGTGCAAAAAATACTAATATTTAAAAATTGATAATTTTGTTAAAATAACAGCCTAGATGTAGTGTCGGGAGGTCAAAATTAGGTGTCAACAGGTATCATTATCTTAAGATTAGGGAGGAGGGTATCTCTAAGATAACTTTTCAAACTCGATATGGGATTTTCAAAATCGATATGGGAACTTTGAGTTCTTGGTGGTGTCATTTGGGTTGACTAATGCCCCGACAACATGGTTTTCATGTAGTTTCTATTTATTTTTGTTATGTGTTCATTATTGACATTCTGGTGTATTCTAAGAGTGAGGTGGATCATGCTAATCACCTTCGTGTGGTGTTGCAGACCTTGAAGAAATAACAGTTGTATGCCAAGTTCTCCAAGTGTGAGTTTTGGTTGAACATTGTAACTTTTCTTGGTCATATAATTTATAGTGAGGGGATCATAGTGGGTATTTAAAAGGGTGGTTGTGGTTAAAATGTGGCCTAGACCCATGACTCCAACCAACATTTCAGATCTTCTTGGGTTTGGATGGGTATTATATAAGGTTTGTAAAGGGGTTTTGTTCTATAGCTGCCCCATTAACTAAGTTAACTCATAATAAGGTGAGGTTTTCTTGGTCATAAGTATGGGAAGGAATTTTTGAGAAGCTTAAGGATAAGCTAACTTTGGCTCCGATTTTGTCAATACCTGAAGGTAATAAAGGGTTTATGGTTTATTGTGATGGGATTTGTGGTTTATTGTGATGTGTCCCGAGTGGGACTTGGTTGTGTTTTGATGTGATATGAGAAGGTGATTGCCTATGCTTCCAGGCAGTTGAAGGCGCATAAGAGGATTTATCCTACTCATGATTTGGAGATTTTAGCGGTGATTTTTGCTTTAAAAATCTGGAGGCATTATTTATATGGAGTACACGTGGATATCTTTTCAGATCATAAGAGTTTACAGTATGTGTTCACTCAAAAGGAGATAATCTCATTCAAAGGAGATAGTTGGACCTTCTCAAGGACTATGATATAAGTCTTCATTAACAACCAGGTAAAGCAAACGTGGTTGCTGATACTCTTAGTAGGTTATCCATGGGGAATTTGGATCATGTGGAAAAGGAGAAACGGGAATTGGTGAAGCATATTCACTAATTGGCTAATCTTGAAGTTTGTCTTCTAGACTCCGAGACTGGTGGTATGTTGGTACAAAAAGTGGTTCAGTTGTCTCTCAGAGTAAAAATCAAGGAGAAATAAGTTCTAGATCCTATCTTGATGAAAATCAAGAATGGTGTAGGTGGGAAAAAGGTGATGGTATTTGAGATCAGTGGTGATGGTACCTTAAGGTACCAAGGAAGGTTATGTGTTCTCGAAGTTGATGGGTTGCATGAAAGGGTATTGGCTGAGGCGCATGAATCGAGCTATATTGTTCATCTCAGTTCGACTAAAATGTATCATTATATCAAGTAGATGTATTGGTGGAATGGTTTGAAGAGGGATATAGCTAACTTTGTAGCCAAGTGCATGTTATACAAATAAGTCAAAGTTGAGCACATGAGGCCTGGTGGGTTATATCAAGAAATTGAGTCACCTAAGTGGAAATGGGAGGTGATCGGGAACGAATATCCTGGACTTCCTCGGTCTCGAAATTAATTTGATTAGTTTTGGGTTATCATGTATAGGAGGATAAAGTTAGCTCACTTCTTGCCAGTGTGGACTAGCTTTTTAACGGCGGACTCTGTGAAGTTGTATCTTCATGAGATAGTAAGGCTATATCGTGTACCTATTTCGATTATCTCTAATCATAGTACACTATTTTCTTCTCACTTCAGGTTGTGTTTTCAAAATAGATTGGGTACTAAGGTGAGTCTGAGTACTGCTTTTCATTCGTAGATGGATGGGCAAGCGGGAAAGACTATTCAGACATTGGAGGATATGCTTCGAGCATGTGTGATTGATTATGGTGGTAATTGGTTTGAGCATCTACCTCTTGTAAAGTTTACTTATAATAATAGTTACCATTCTAGTATTGGGATGGCCTCTTTAGAGGTATTGTATGGTAGGACATGTAGATCTCCTATTTGGTGGTTCAAGCTTAGTGAGGCAGATAAGTTTGGTCTAGATTTTGTTTACCAGGCTATGGAAAAAGGTGAAGGTGATTCAGGATAGGCTTAAGGTTTCCCAAAGTTTCCAAAAGGTATAGAGACTTAGAGTTTAAGGTTGGGTATAAGGTGTTCCTAAAGGTATATCCCATGAAGGAAGTAATGTGGTTTAGTAAAAAGGGGAAGCTCAGTTCCCGATTTATTAGTCCTTATGCGATTTTGTGGAGGGTTGGTAATGTGGCATATGAATTAGAGTTGCCTTATGGTTTAAGCTCCATTCATTCAGTATTTCATTTTTTTATGTTGAGGAGGTGTCTTGGTGATCCTTCTTTGGTGGTTCTTTCGGAGGGCTTGGGTATATCAGATTCTCTGTCTTATGAGAAGGTCCCAATTAAGATTTTGGATAGGCAGGTTCATCATTTATAGACCAAGGATATGATATCAGTTAAGGTTCTATGGTAGAACCACAAGGTGGAAGAGGCTACACGAGAAGTGATGGAGGACATAAAGTCCAAATATCCGCATCTGTTTTCTTCTCATGGGATTCATGTGGAAGGTATGTTTTCTTCAACATACTTTTTTTTTCAAACTTTGTTAAAGGAAAGATTAATATCTTTGCATCTTTATTTTCTAACTTGGTTAAAGGTTGGATTGATATTTGATAATGCAAATGACTCTACTAAATTTCCTTGCATCTTTGTTACAGATAAGAGTAGAGGCATCTAAGGGGTGTAAATCGTGCTTGTACCTACCTTGTCCATTATTCGGGGATGAATATTCCTAGTGGGGGAGACTGAAACACCCTGGGTTTGGGACCCTTAGAAAATTTCCAAGATTTTTATGTTCTGGAAAACATACGACCAGTTGGTACCAGTCGTATACTAGGGCACGAGTGGTATGCCTTGGTCGTATGCTGACCGGTGTTGGTTGGTGGGTTGGATTGGGTTTTGGAATGGGTACGATTTGGGTCGGTACAAGTCATATGGATGGACACAGGTTATTTGGTTTAGGTCTTTCCTCCACTTAATATTAGACTTGGTAGTCTAACTTGAATCTGTGTACGAGTGGCTCACCATGAGCCGTAAGCTAGGGTACGAGTCATACCATGGACTCGTATTGTGGACAGTGTTCAAACCTCATGTGATTCTATTCTACAGGAGGTACAAGTCAATAGTAGGTTGTATACTTTGGGTACGACTTGGGTTGGATAAGTCGTACCTTGGATAATGTTGGGTCCAAGGAGGAGGCCTAGGGTATGAGTAGTGGGTACCACTCGTATTAAAAGGTACGACTGGTATGGTTAGTCGTACCCCCTGGCGAGAATTTTATGCAGTTTAAGTAAGGGAAATCTGGATATTTCCCCACTTAACCTAATAAGGCCCTACGATTTTTAACATACTTGGGAGGTTATTTGTCCTATTATTCTAGCCATTAACACTTAGAAAATACTTTCTAATTCTCTCTAAGGATCTTAGGCAGAGGAAGCTAGGGTTTCATCTTAAGGATTAATTTGGGGCTTGTGTTGGTGATTTCTTTTCATCATCTACTCAATTTAAGGCATGTAATCCTCCCCTCATTGTTAGTTCAAACTAAAGGCATATTTTATAAATTGTTTTCATGGCCAAATTGTTATATGGATTTGGGTTTTCAAACAAATTGGGGGTTTTGGTTATAATGGCTTGGTTACGATTTTCCCATCTTTTATTAATGTATTTACATATTTTAATAGTGGTTTGGATACTTGGTTGCATGAGAATGATTAATTGGTATTTGATTTTATTTTTGAAAACACTATGCCTCCAATATGTTTGATAATATGCCTATGAGAATGCTTTTACTATATTGTTGGACTTTTAATGGAACTATTGTATGGTATGGTTTGTAATGGTTAAATGGAATGGTTTCGTGTTCATGGTTATGGTTAGTTGAACTCCTTGTGGGGTACGATGGAATCCCCCAAGTAAATATGTTAATGAATTCCTTGTAGGGTACATGGGACTCCCCCAAGCAAACATAATAATGGAACACTTGTGGGGTACATCGGACTCCCTCAAGTTAACTTGGTAAATGGGTACACGGGAATCCCTTAACCTCTTATGGTTTGTCTATGGACAATATTTGCAAGCTATAGTCTGTATGATGATACCATATCAATAGCCTTGGTTAATAATAAATGGAATAATAGATTGGTTGGTTGAAAATGGTTTTAATTGGGCAATAATGGCAGGGTGTGATAGCTAAATATGAAGGTGGGAGTTCAATAAATGAACACTGAAAACTCATGTTTGCCGACACGAGGGTTTGGTCATGGCGACCATATATGATACTATGAGGTACACGTTAATCCTCTAAGTACACTGTACATATGTATCATGGAGGGTGAGGGTACTTGGGAATCCTTTACTCTTGTGGTATCCTCGGTTCATGTGGCTACATGCATTGGGGGCCTTTTCAAGGGTTTACACTGGACTTATATAACCTGTAGGTGGTTAAGGACGGTTAAGCTTCATATACCTAGGTTAATGGTTTCAAATTCATGCTAAACCTGATTTCCTTTCTCGGCATGGTTATATATATATGTATGGTTTATATGCATAAGGATGGTGTACTTGGTTTTACTGGAGGGCATTATTTTATCCTTATCTTGAGTTCATGCTTGCGTTCACCCGCTAACCCATCTTCGGGAGGCTGTATCCCCATGCGATGCAGGAACCAATCGTTCTACTTCTCCTGCATAGTAATCGAATTTTGGGATCAGCTCTTGGGATTGAAGTGGTGAGCTTCCATCTTTCCGAAAGGCTCTATTTCATATTCATAGATGTTCTTACAAACTTTGGTTTATTTATGGATATTGGTTTTGGCTATGGTTGGGGGCATATTTCAACCGGATATTGGTTTTCTTTTGGTTAGAGACTTTATGGAATTTCTATGGGTTGGTATGGGAGGGATCGGTAGTGGCATTAGTCTTAGTATTGGTATTGGCATTGGGGCTGACATTGTTGGACTAAATTTCTCATTGTTCCATCCTTTTATGTTATGTAATGGAACTTGGTTTGGTTATTATTTTTCATTTTAATTTACAGTTTGGTTATGGCTATCGGTTAGTTTGGGGATGGTTGAACTCGCTTGGGTTGTTCACGGTTATAGACCTATCTAGAGTCTGGATTTGGATAGTTATATTCTATCTTGTTATATGTTCTGAATTCATCCGAATCAGGGCATGCGATGGACCATTGGGTTGGGTATTAGGGTGGTCCCTGGTCCTGGTTGGACTTGGAATGCCCATTACGACAAGGCCCCTGATCACGTCGTGTCACTTTGCTCTTGACATGGCAGGTACGTTATGGTATACTATTTTTATTTTTGTCTTCTTGTCTTCTTGTTTGCCTGTTTCATGAAATTTTTCATGTCTTGTTTGATGAAAATTAGTTATTTGTATTAGTGAATATTAATTATTTAAATTAAATAGCTACAAAACAAAATTATGTATATCATATTTTTTGTCTTAATGACTATTTTAATTAAATAATCAAAGACATGACCGTTGAGTTCATCGAACAGATGTCTATTGCAATAGATCGGTCATCTATTGGAAGAACTAAAAAGCCGGGTTGAGTTTTTCCAACAAATGGCCCATTTATTCTAACAATTTGTTCATTTGTTGGGAGAACTAAAAAACCTTGTTGGCACTATTGGTGTTGTTTATTTTTTTGTTGTTTGTTTTGTTATTTGTTTTTATTTTGTTGATGTTATTTTTTGGTAAACATAAACAAAAAGCCCTTGTTGATGTTTTGTTGATGTTATTGGGGTTGTTCATATTGTTGGTGTGTTGGTGTTGGTGTTGTTGGTGTTGCAATAGGTGTAACATTTGTTGGAAGATGTTAAAATAGGTCTTCCAAAAGATTACCCATCTGGTTCAACAAATGAATCACCTGTTGGAATAAATCAAAATAGCTCATCCAATATGTTGGTCATCTGTTGCAATAGATGGGTCATCTGTTGCAATATGATGGTCATCTGTTGGAATTCTTATTATAATGTGTTGTATATGTTGAATTTTGTGTTATCTTGTTATTAAATTATGCACACATCAATTGTAATATTTTTTTATTTTTCTCTTGTTTGTTTATAAAAAGTGTCTCCCAAAAGAAATGAAAATGAAAGTGAATGAACTTTTGCCCGACCAACATAAAAGGCTAGAGTGAAGACGAGTTCAGAGAAATAAACTGCTTGCAGATAGAACCACTTCATATGTGGGAGGCATGTATTACTAATCATGTTATCTTGAAAACACACATATAGTATAATGATTTTGTGAATGTTGTTTTTTATCGACTAGGCATTGATCATTCAAACAAGATATTGCATTTTACAGTTAAGTTTGATAGGTCTGAACTGATAAGGCTGAGGGACCTAGAAGGCGGTATCGATACCCTATTATAGTTAAATAATGGTTTTGCTAATGTTTATATGTCAAGTTCTGAGAAAGGATCGTGTTTTGGTGGTAGTGTAGTGATTCAATAGTGATTGGATGGATTTTAAGGGTTCAATGGACTTTTGAAAGGCCTTAGAAGCCTCTCACTGCTTCAAACAAGAATGGAAATCCCATAGAAATTTCCCTAGTCCAAATTTATAGAGATGGTTGCTCGGGGTGATGATTATACAACAGAAGGTTCTTGGGAGAATATCTGCGAGAGAAGGGGGAGATGCTGAACACTATCTTAACTCAAACCTTATTAAAGAAAAGAAACACAGGGTAGAAAGGAACTAATGAATCTGACCGATGAAATTGACATGAAAAATGAAAAAACTGAATGAGCTGCAAAAATGAAAGTGTATTAAAAAATGAAAATCCATTTCGTTGTTGAAAAGAAAAATGGTAAAGTGGATTGGAGTTGTGTACTTTGCCAGGAACTATGACTAGTGAGCATGGCCTGAAGGATCACCTCTAAAGAAAGAAAAACAAGTCCAAGGAAGCCGCTTTGCGAGCATCGATGGATGGGAAGATGTACAGTCAAGAATGAAACTTTTGCCAAGAACTACTGAAGTTAAAATAAGATATCAAGCCAAGGTGGCAATTTCCGAAGTTAAATTTGCATCCTACGCCTTTTGTTTGTGGTTCTGGTCATGTCAATTGTAGTGGAAACAAAATGTCATGAGATTTCTGCTCAACTTCAGACCTTTTTGTTTCCATTGCTATTGACTTGATCAAAACCACAAACAAAAGGCATAGGATGCGTGTTTAACTTCAAAAATTGTCGCCTTGGCTGGTTCCCTTATTTATAACTTCAGTAGTTTTTGGTGCAAGTTTTATTCTTGATTATACATCTTTCCATCCCTCGGTTCTTGCAAAGCGGCTTCCTTGGAATTATGTTTCTTTCTTTGGAGGTGATCATTCAAACCATGCTAACTAGTCACAGTTACCTAGCAAAGTGTATAGCTTCAGTCCACTTTACCATTTTTGTTTTCAACAACGACTGACAAATTTTGATTTTTGTATACACTTTCATAGTTATAGCTTATTCATATTTTCATTTTTCAAGTCAATTTCATTGGCCAGATTCGCTATAAGTTTCGTACTTGCTACCTTGTATTTTTTCTATAATGAGGTCTGAGATGATATAGACTTCAACAACTCTCTCTTCTTTCGTAGATATTCTCCTACTGCACGTTCTATTGTATAATTATCACCCTGAGAAACCCATCCATATAAATTTAGACTAGGGAAATTCTATTGGTTTTTCATTCTTGTTTGCTGCATTAGGAGACTTCAAAGGCCGTCTAAAACTCCATTGCACCATTAAAACCAGTCCAATCACTATTAAATGTCTACAATGTCATCAAATATTGATCCATTCTCCAAACTTGATGCATAAACATGAGCAAAACTGTCATTAAATTGTAATAGGGTATCAACACCACCTTCTTGGTCCCTCATCATTAACAGTTTGAACCTATCAAACTTAACTGTAAAATGAAGGATCTTGTTTGAAGGATCAATGCCTAATCAGTAAAAAATAGCATTCACAAAATCTTTGTACTTAATGTGTCTTGCCACGATAACCTGATCAGTATTAGATTCCTCTCATACATGAAAGTGGATCCATCCATCTACATACACCTTATTTTTTCTACCCCATCAATGTCAAACATTATTTTATCTTCAGTTTCCATCATGAAGTAGTGTACAGAACTACATAGGCTTAAATGGTAATCATCTTCAAAATCTTTCTTCTTAATCTTCTAGGAAGATTAACAATAATCTCAAAAACTAAAAACATGATCGAGAAACCCTTGCTAAAAACATGATCGAGAAACCCTTGCTTCTACTGGATTGAATTCTTCCAACAGATGACCCACCTGTTGCAACAAGTGGGACATCTGTTGGAAGAACTTATACCAATAAAAAAGGTTTTTAGTACTCCAAATCGATGACCAATCTGTTACAACAGACGGTCTATTTGTTGCAATAGTTGGGTCATTTGTTGCTACATATTGGCCATCTGTTGCAACATATGGGTCATATGTTGGAAAATTTGAATCCAGGCTTGGTGTTCTTCCTACAGATGACCAATCTATTGTAACAGATGGATCATCTGTTGGAACAACTCAATAAAAATGTTTATTAATAAAAAAATGGTTATTGAAAAAGAGAGAAGTTATGGCTTTTTGATTATTTAATAAAGAAAAATGGTTCGTAAATAAATAATAAGAAAAAAAATGATAAACAAAATTTGAAATAGTAAAAAAATGGTTATTTAATTTTAGTAACTAATGTTGATATCAAAAAGGTGAAAAGTCATGAATTTTCACCATTTTTGTATTTTAATCTATTTTTTAATCTAAATAATCGAAAAGCAACCAGTTTGATTTAATTAAGGGATATAATTATTAAAAAGGAGGTGAACCATCATGACCTTTTGCCTAATATATTCAAAGTCAATCCTCAATAAATAGGTCCTTACTCCTTTAGTCTCCTCCATTTTATTTATTTTTTGCATCCTATCTTTCATAAAGACACATACACCATTACATCTTTAACCACTTATCTTCCAAAAGAAAATTCCTTTTTCTTTCGTTTCGGTGTGTTTTATTTTCTTGTTCTAACATAAAAATTATTAACATGTTATGTTTTTTCGTAAAACTACTAGTTGGTAGTATACGTCGTATTACATTTAGACTCTTTTCTTTTCTTTGGTGTTTTACGTTTTTTCTTAATGCATGCATGTTATAGATATGGTTGATTCGGTTTGGGACATGATGATTCTACTTGACACTGTGTGGGAACATGAAAGGCTGGTTCATGAACTCCGAAGAGAGTTGGGTGCCTTGAGAGTGAGGATGCTTCATGAGATTCAAAGGTTGAGGGCCCTACTGCTGCCCAATGGGTTTTCGATTGATAATAATAATAATAAAATAACAATAACAATAATAATAATAATAATAATAATAATTAGATTATGTTTTTTCTTTTATTGCATGTATTTTGTTTTATTTATATCGGATCTACCTAATGTATGTTTTATTTTATTTGGTTTTGTATTCTGTATGTAATGAATGAAAAATTCTATGTTTGGTCGACTTTGACTTTATTTCTAATTTAATTTTTATTCTGTTTATTCTTTTTCTTAAGATGTTGATGGTGTAGGTAGGTTTGATCATTTGGGAGTAAAAAGAATCAATTACTACAAAATCACAAGGAAATTAATCAATTACTTAATGAAATTACTACAAGATGATTCTATCACATAAACAATGTCACAAGAAATCTAGTTGATGGATTCTTCAATGACAATTTCATTAAGTCTGTCTATCTATCACTCAAATAAAATCACAAGAAATTTAATTGTATTGGCATAAGTTTTATCCAAAACCAAGGGTTTGAGTTCTTCCAACATCTGGACCTTCTGTTGCAACAAATTAGTCATTTGTTGGAAGAACACAATCCAGTAGCAAGGATTTTGAATTCTTTTAACAAATGACCTATTTGTTGCAACAGATTGGTCATCTGTTGGATGAACACTATCCAGTGGCAAGAACTATATTATATTCTTTCAGTAGATGGACCATCTGTTGCAGTAGATAGACCATCTTTGCAACAAATGGGTAATCTGCTGAAAATACTTTTATAATCTATTGTATTTAGTGAATTTCCTATTGCCTTTTTTTTATTGATTCCACAAGTTAATTGTTGGACCATAAATAAAAAAATATTTTATATAAAAGATAATGACATTTACTTTCCCAACAATGAGTTAAAATTATCAAAGTCATAATAAACAACAACACAGGACTATTTATTGTTACAACGATAATAGTGCATTACGATTCGGGCATTTAGTTCTTTTGTGGCTAACACTCTTACATATGGAGCACTTGTTTTTTTCTGGATGGAAATAATTTTTCAACTCCACACCTTTTCTTATATCGCCTTTTTCCCGGCTTGATACTGCTTGGGTTAATATATGAAGGAGGCATTAATCTCTTGAAAAGCTCTATAGGAACAACCCAAGAATCTTAAGGAGGAACCAAATTGATATTCTCACAATATGCCATTATATATCTTTTCACTGAATAATATAGAGATGAGTACTCTTAAATTTGAGTTCCATATTATGCACCATATTGGGCTTAAAGCGCTGTCATAGCATGTGGACAAGGTATTTTGTCCAAGTCAAAAACTCTACATGTATAAGATCTTGTTTGAAGATCGACCGTGGCAACATCACCATAACCATCGATACTAAACTTGTAATTTTCTATTGATGAGCAAATAACTTATCCCCCAAACTGAGGTTCTTTGATATTCCTTTCTCCATTTTTGGAACAAGTATCTTTCTTGTGTTCATGAACTTCATACACCTTTTGTGAAATAATTTGGCATACTTCTTGTTTACTTCATCAAATAGCGCCACAATAGGAAATTCTTTTTTAACACCAAATAATGAATTGACTGATTCAACTATGTTTGATGTTATAATATTATACCTATGCAAAATAAAGCACTTAGTACGACATCAAATAGTATTATAAACTTGTAAATCAAACAATACATTAAATTTATAATAATGTACCTATTTCCCGAACAAAATGCCTGGTTCTATCTCTCGAAATCGAAACGTTCGAGATGTTGTGCTCCCTTGGGTAATATATTCTTATTTGATTGAAATGGTCAAAAAACTCTGCTCTATCATATTATTTAGCAGTTCTATAAAAAAGAAACACAACCCTTTCATTGTGAAATATGGTTCGAATATTTTCTCCAAGATGCCTCATGCAATACCCAAAGTGAGTTGAATGTAGAAAATTGAACCCATATTTTGGATACTTGGATGCCTATTCAAAATAATACATAAGTCTTCGATATCATCTACATAGCTTCATATTTGTTCCAAAAAATATGCATACAAGGCATCACATTCCTCGTCCACTACACAAAAAACGATAGGAAAGATGTGACTCTCTGCATCCTGTGCCACCGCCAATAGCAAAGCTCCTCCATACTTGCTCCCCAAAGTACCATCGACGACTATGACTTTTCTCAATTGTTGAAAGCCAAGAATCCAAGCACCATAGGATACAAAAAAGTACTTGAACATTCCATTTTCATCAACATGCAACGCCGTCTTACTTTTGACATTTGTGGACTTAAACGTGTAATGGTAGGCATCAATAATTGCATAACCGTGCACATGTGTCCCCTTAACCAAGTCCTTGGGTATCCTCATGTCCATATATATCTTCTAATAACTGACTGTAAGAATTGATTCTATACGGATTTGATTGGCCATATAACTTTTAGAATATCCTTTGCCATTGAGGAATCTATTTTGGAAATATTTATCGAGGACCTTTGTCGTGGAATGAGGATTATGGCTCATCATATGCTTCTAACCACATATATGATACTTTTCATAAACTTTAATGACGAATCTGTTAGAACTTATGTATTTCACAACCCTTAATCACCACTTATAGTCCGGATTAACACATCTAAAATAATAGACATTCCTCGAATTAATCACCATCTTTAGTCGGAAATCTTTTTTCAAGCAAGCAATATATAAAGAAGTAGATAGTTCATCCTTATTATTGAATGTTATACCCTTGAAAAACCTATCTCGTCATCTTAACTATTGCCCGACTGTATTGATTCAGAACAACTTCCCACTGTGTTGCTCACAACAATGAGCGTAGGTGTTTGATCTTCCTTCTTTACTTGAAATCCACTACTCTCATCATCATATGGAAAATTTTTGTCCACATCATCCAATTTATCATCAAGTGTATCTTATTTTCATGTTATTCTTCTTCTATATTTTGATTCTCATTCTCTGTTGGTTTCTTAACTATGTATACCCTTAACACAGGCCTAGCTAAATCACTCAATAAGCATGTAACCAAACCTAATCTGTTATCTTGAAAGGTAGTACCCTTTGATTTTCAAAGGAGTTGTGCATGTAGCTGATGATAAGTTCTCCTGGTTGATAATTTAGTCCACAATAACTGATGATTAAGTTCAAAATCTCATCATACAAAACATCACTTTGGAATGCCATCGCTATTATTTCCAACACTTTACCCTCCTTCCAATACCAAACATATCGATTGTTCTTCTCGTTCCATTCACTATGGCAATCCACTCCTATTGTTATTGATCCCTCCAGTAGTGGTACCTAAATACATTTGCTATAAAAGTTAATAATGATATTATAATAAAATTGATAATGATTATATAAATAACACCCTAATTTTCTGAACCGGAATGCTATACGATGCCTATGACCCCGAAGGACCACAAGCTAACCCGTGACTGATATCTGTACCTGTACACTTCATAATATACATAAAGAATGCAAAAAAACATGAACAATAGGTCATAAGGTCCAACTGAATAAAGAATCTGTCAAACCATAACATCCATGTGGGGTAACGAATACCTAAAACAACTAAATCTGAATCAAAACTGAATACAAATCTGAACTAAATCTGAAAGCCTCTAAGTACTATCTGAATAAGGAGATGAATGAACATGTCTCCAACTAACTCCGTAAAACTGAAAGCTAACTGAGATAATAAATGAATCAAATCATATCGTCCTCGAATGAAGAGGACTCACTGCAAATCTGTATACTGGAATGCTAATTCTACTGCGGATCTGGAGCTCGTGTCTCTGGACCTATGGTGTAACATAAAAAGAAAGCACCATAGCGTAAATGCATCAGTACGTGGGGATGTACTGAGTATATAAGTGAGGTAGGCTAAATACAAAAGGGTTTACATGTATGAGCAATGCTAACTGACTGACTGATATGAATGTGAGAGTGCAAACATGCATGTATAATAATTGAGATCGTGAATACGTGATAGCTAAATTTGTACGCTAATAAATGGTTTACTAATAACTAATCATGACTGATACTGTAGTTCTAATAACATGGGTGACTGTATCTGATAGTCCTAAATCTGATGGAATTATCTGAGTTCCGTACTATAATTAAATTGACCGTATTCGACAGTCCTGATATACTAAAATCTGAAGAAATATCTGAGTTCTTTTACTAAGACTGATGCTGAAACTATGGAAGGTAGTAGTTTAACCAACATGCCCTATATGTGACATTATGGCTAAGTCGGGGTCCAATCTCTGCCCTGACTGGAAGGGTGTCAATATCGAGTCATTGGTAAGGACAACGTGTGAGCAACCCTCATATAACAGGTAACTCTAGTGAGAACGGTGGGAACCCTCATATAATAGGTTAAGCCACTTCATCTACCCTCATATAACATTCTGCGATGTCTCAACCTATACTGGCTATATAGTTCTGGAACGCAAAGATGACTGCTAAGAATTACACCCTCATATAACAGGTGTGTTCCCATCCTTGGGTTCATTCGGTGCAAACTTCTACTCCCATATGAAGAGACTGAACATGAGTAGCTGACTGTACATGGACTGAACTTACTAAATTCTGTTAACCGATGGAATACTTCTAATATTGATAGCTGACTGAGATCATGAGATTTTCCTGAGTCACATGACTGACTGATTTCTATTGATTCATGGCTTGATTTTGGAGATCATGAAACATGACAAGGCTCGAGGCACAAAGCTATATTTTTTAGGTATGAGTACTCCCAGGACTCGATAGAAGAAAACTGACGCACATGACTTACTTGAGTACGTGACCAACATAAAAAATCCATAATATCATAACTTGGGGAATTCCATGAAGTGCATGGATATCATACATTTTGTACATAAGTAGGATTTGCAAGTAAGCATGGCATAATCTCATAAGACTAGTTCATGAACATACCACCAACATTTACAAGATACAATATCAACGTGAAAATCATTGGAACATAGGGGCATATCATGAATCCTTCACTTAGTCACAATTTAGCTATATTGCATGATTTCTAGTCCCTTAGGCATTTTATCAAACACCTTGCATGCACTCTTTTAAGGTATAGGTATATTTATCAATTCGACCATCTTAATCCATCCAAAATTTATGGGTTTCAACTAACCTATTCACATGCTTCAAAAAAACACATCAAGATACAACCTTGAATCCAAACAACAATCATCAACATGAATATAGTCATAACATGACAAGGAATTCATAATTTATAATTTAAAACATGAATCTTGAGCTCTATGGATGAAAGGGATCCATGGATGAACACTACGCATACCTTAGTGATTGAATCTTGAAAGAGATATAATGTTTTTGAAGGTTCTTGAAGAATTCTTTAGGCTTGCTTTTGAAGAGATGATCTTGAGAGAAACCTAAATCTTGTGGTCGAGAGTGTATGAGAAAGCTTTTTGAGATGTTTAACTAAAGAGAATGGAAGATAATACGCTCCTTGATGGTTATAAGTCATGGAAAGTGAAGGGAAAATTCCAAAATAACCTTACTAAAACGTCCCTCAATTGATGGGAAGAATAACTGATGGAATTTATGATAAGTCGTCAAGCTGGTGATAAGCCGTCACAAATTGTCATCACAAAAGGGTAAAATTTTGACTTTCTGGTTAAGGTTGATGACATTGGTGATAGGCCATCACGGGCGTGACGGCTTATCAAAAAATATCGTCACTGGGGGTGAAAATCTTCCCAGGGCTGACGACATCAGTGATAGGCCATCACGGGCATGGCGGCTTGTCACAAATGTCGTCACTCAGTTTCCCAGCCTGACATGCCGGAGTAAAATAGGCATAACTCCTTGCTCGATATTGGATTTAGGTGAAATTGATATCGTTGGAAAGATAATTCAATTATATATATTTTGGTGGGTTATGAGCTCAGATATGTATAGCATAATAAGAGATATGCCCGTTTGGATTTGACTATATCAATATCCTTCTCAAGAATTCAATCGGTAAGGAATTGTTTTGTTTCGTCTATTAGCTAGGACACTTTTGAGGCCTTAATATGCATCAACCTTGATCATACAACTACCAACTAACTAAAATTTATTACTTATGAGTTCAAAACATGATCCTAAAAATATTTGAACTTTTGGGGTATTACAATATAGTACTATAAGATGAATCCCAATAGATGAGTCATCTATCAAATAGGTGAATAATTTATTGCAACAGACGGTTCATCTATTAAGATTTATGTTATAGTACTATAGAACTTGAAGCTGATTCCAACAGATGAGTCATCTATTGGAATAGGTAACTCATCTATTGCAATATGTGAGTAATATATTGGAATAGATGTTGCAATACTATAAAACCTGAAGCTGATTCCAATAGATGAGTGATCTGTTGCAAAACATCACTTACATGTTGCAACAAATTACTTAACTGTTGCAACAAATGACTCATATGTTTGAATCAACTTTAGATTTTATAGCTCTATAACATGAAACACAATAGGTGAGTCATTTATTTTAATAGATCACTCAGCTATTGCAATAGATAACTTGTCTGTTGGAATCAACTTTTGGTTTTGTTGTAATATATGAGTCATCTATTGTAACAAATGACTCTTCCGTAGTAACATATGACCCATTTGTTGGATTTATGTTACAACACTATAGAACCTACAACATGAATCCAACATATGAATCTTCTGTTGTAACAGATTACTCATCCTTTTGATTTATGTTCAGGTTCTATTCATTGTTTAAGAAACAGTAATAGCAGTGTATAGAGATCAGAAATTCAACTAAAAATCAAAATTTTATTTGTCAAAATTACCTATGAAGTAATGCCCAAGTGATATACAAAACAAATTTGACCTAAAAAATTGGTCAAGTAGTAGCATAGCGATAACAACAACAATGGTCAACAAGAAAAAGATGATGATGATGATGAACAAGAAGAGATGATAATGAAGAAGATGATAATAATGAAGAATATAATGAATAAAGCAGCAGCAACAATGGAACAACAAAAAATGCGAAGAGAGAAAAAATAACAATAAATACAAAGAGAGAGAAACACACATTTTCCCCACATTTTCTAGTTATATTAGGGTTTACATTGTACCAAAGTGTAAATTAAAAAACTTGTGTACTATTCTCAAACTTTCTTAATACATAATAAAGTAATTGTCACCTACACTCAATTAGTAAAACTTTAGTCACCTCCACTTTATTTTAAAACCTTTTTGTCCATTATTATTCAAAAGCCCATACTACCATTTACAGCTAAATCATAAGGATCACAATCCATTAATCTCCATCTCACAAAGTCCTATTTAGTCATGTATGTTCCGATTAAATAATGGCTGGAAAGGATCAGGGATCTTTCAAAAATAGTTGGGTTCTGATCTTATCTAGATCAATTTTAGTATTCATTCTTTCAATATTAGGTGGTTTTTCTTAGATGATACTGTCATTAAATATCTCAAATTTGGATCTTATATGAATACACTTGCTTTTCTGTACCATATTTAAGAAAAATTTCTGATATATACTATTGTTGAGTCACATTCAACTTGTCTAATTTGTCACGTACCATACTTTTTAGCCCACTCATGTATCATCTTCAGAGTTTACTTCATACACCATCCTATTTTAAAATAGTTTCTTGAATTGGGTCTCAATCGACAATCCCATTTACTAACATACTGGAGCTAATTGAGTAATACACCTCAAAACGTTCCTAATTGCTCAATATTTTAGTATCACATGCCGGTCAAGCATTGAACTATAAGATGTGTGATTTCAAAATTACTTTAACCATCACTTTTTTACTATGCTGAATACTCAAAATAGAAGTTGTATTTCAGTAAAAAGAAAAAAATGACTTTTTAAAGAATTTCAAACTTTTTTAAGTTAAAATTAGGTAAGAGTCCATTTATTAAAATCGAAAACAAAATCTGAATATGTAAAAAAAAGAATTCCAAACTCAAATTTTCAAATTTTATATGATTAAATAACTTAAGAGTTAAAAAATAAAATCCAAATGCTTATATGTAATATCGAATTATCTGGAATCAAAATGAGGAAGTTAAGTCATTGTCACACTGAAATCAAAGGAAAATATAGAAATGATTAGTAATTAAAATGGTATTAGTATTTTTCCTTTCATGAAGTTCGATACCTTTGACTATTTGTCAAAACATCATTATTAATGTTTTGTTATTGCGTTATAGCAAATCATTATTATTGTTGTTGTTATCTTTATATTGTTGTGGTTTTGGTTGTTCTCGTTGTGGTGGTTGATATTGTCATTTTTTTATTGTTGTTGTTGTTGTTGTTGTGGTTGTTGTCGATGTTGTGGTATGGTTGTCATAGTCATGGTCATTGTCGTTGTTGTTGTTGTCTTTTTTGTCGTTGTTATTATTGTCGTTGTTGTTATTGTATATATGAAACTTTCATATATACTATATATTAATACATAGAGGAAATAGCAGACAAAGGGTGTGTTCATAACATAAGTAGGAAAATATTTTCTAAAAGCGTTTATAAAACAATGAGAACAATTAGGGTAAGAAAAATTTTAAAATTAAAAAAATAAATTTATTTATTTCTTATTTGGGAAGGGGGGTTGTAGGGGGTGGGATAAGAATTTTTTTTTTACATTGTAAATTTTCATAAAAAAATTGGAGGAGGGGGGGGGGGGGCTGGTAGAGGATGGGGGTAAGAAAAAGAGTTAAAACTTTTTCTAACAACAAATTTTAAAAAGTTTAGTTTTTTTTTTTTTTTTTTTTTGGGGGGGGGGGGGGGGAGGTCGGGTAGGGGTGGAGTAATAAAGAAAATAAATTTAAGATTTTTTCTATTCTTTTTGGGGGGGAGTGGTAGGGGTTTGGGTGCGGAGTTGGGTAGAGGGTGGTGTGAAAATAAATTGAAATTCTTATAAAAAATTTAGGGGATGGGGTTGGGGTTTAGGGCCGAGGTAGGAGTGGGTGATTTTGAGTCATATGAACACTGCACTTGATTTCTCTACCTTGATTAAGGAAGTCATTTTCCTTAGTTTGAAGAAACTTGTTTTCGTAGGAAAAACATTTTCCAAACTTTTAGTGAAACGAAAATGAGAAAATAGAGAAACATTTTCTTTCATACCGAACACACCAAAGAGCTTTATTTTTCTCCTTGGGCTTTTTTTTTCTACCAGTCTTACTTTGTTTGCAAAAAACAAAAGGTGATGCATAAAATGGAACACCAATCATTTGATTTAGTAATAAAATGAATAAGTTAAATGGAAGTCAAAATTCTACCATTGAAGAGCTTTGAAATTCAATGTCCAATTTGACCTGCCATAGACGTGAATCATTTCAAGTAAATAATATTAAAAATTGAACCACTAAGAGTAGTTCATATCTAAAATCTCAATTGTTTTGTAATGATTAAATCAATTGTTATTAAAAATATCTTTGGTAAAGACATGAGAGTCTCATTCGCCATAGGTGTTAGGATTAATTCTTTAGTATGAGAGTGCATTTGATATGTAGTAAGGTCAAATAATAGTCCTCGGACAAAGTTAAGTTGAAAGTGTCCTTATCGATTTAGTTTTGGACTAAGTTTAATCTTTGGTCAACTTTAAACGAGCATTTCTCCAAAAATCTAAAGAGTTAGGAGGGTAATACCCACCAAATTAAATATATTCGAGTCTTCTTTCCGAGGTAACCAATCATTCATTAATTCGCTTTCTGAATAAAAAGTTGTGACTATTTTATTGAAGACAGATACGTTCTGACGCAATCAATCATTCATTAATTTGATACTAGAAAAAGTTAATTCACAAACTAAAATCAACTCTATTAGTTATATCATTCTTTCTAACATAATTGATTATTCATTAATGTCGCTATAGCAGAACAACAATAGTTTACAACCTTATTTTGACGGATTTCAACCTCCATAACTCCGAAATTTCATTTCTAATTCTCAGTGGGGGATTTTCTGTTGATTTGGGTGAAAATCCTTCTTTGAGGTAAATTTTTACTTCTTTAGCATTGATTGATCCATTCATCTTCTAGAATTTCTAGAATGGGGAAATCTATGGTGAAGTTCTTGTGGTTTAGAACCCTAGATTTATGAAATTATGGAAAGAACCCATAAATATATGTGTTTTCATCTAGAATTAATTTTAGTTTGTGAATCAACTCTTCCTAGTATGAAATTTTGGTTCTAAAATATGAAAGTTGATAGTTGGGGACCTTGAATTCAATAAAAGTAGGATCTTTAGCTTTAAAATTCCAATAATGGAGTTGGATTAAGCTTGATAGAATTAATTTGATGATTAATTGATCCTTGAGTAATTTTGTAGATCGTGAATAAGGATAAAATTAGTGGGTTTGAATTTTCAAGGTACTTGTTTGAAGAGTAGCTTATTAATTACTCTTATAATTATTGTTTATTAGACAATTTAGCCTTTAAAAAGATGAATAAGAAAGAAGATCATTCATGATATAACTTACTTGTTGTAATAGCTTGGTGCCCAGGTAGATTATGGTTTATGAGTAGTAAACTGTGGTTAGTAATCGTATTCGTAATATATATTTGACAGGAGAAATCTTGCTTAGGCGTGCGAGCATGGAGTTTGAATGGATAAAACCTGAAATTAATGTAATACAAAGTTAATTATTTATTATTATGTTAATAAATGAAACCATAGTAGGTGTTCTGTGTTTGTATGACTTCATGGTGGATTGTAATGTGAATTATGAGAACATAGATAGTGATAAAGAAATTATATAATCTTATAATCGAGGGATTCAGCCTAAATACCATAAAAAGGGTGAACTTGATATTATTTATGCTGGAATATGAGATACACTTGCTTAATGTTAGCAAGTAGAACTGATTATGATATGAGGAGGCGACAACGTTACTTAAGAGCCTAAAGTCAAGTTAGGCTAAGGTTAGGAACTAAAAGGTATAAGGATATATGACTAATACTAAATAATAAGTTGAATAGAGTTGAATGGTTAGCTAATGGAGTAGGGTCTTGAACCTAGTAATGACTAGAATGTAAAGGTTACTATATAATAGGGAATCCCGGGTCTCGGTATTAATAAAAAGATGAATGTTGAACTAGAGTTTAGGCTCTTTTGGGTTGAATATGCACACCTAAAATGAATACTTGAAATTAATGAATATAGCTTGGTAATCCTTTCTTGAATAAGTCATGGGTTGGTCCTTGGACATGCTGTAATTCATGAATATGAATTGTTAACTCCTAAATTCTAAGTTGTTGGTTGGACTTCAGACATACTTGTGATTTCATCTATCAAATAATAATTATTGTTTACATTAGATGATTAACTTGAATTCGACCAAGTATTTGGTGTATTTGTTTCCTTTTTGAAATGCATACTCAAGAAAGTGAAACATTAAATGATATCCCAAGTGTTAATTAACAAGTATTAGGTTATATTAAAGGCTTATTGATTATATAAGTGTGGTTGTTTATTCTCATTATGATTGTAATTGTGTGATATCATTTGCTTATTATTGTGGGATATACTGATATTGAACATATTCACAAATTTATACTTATCGTTGTGGGATGTATCGGTATTTGAACATCTTCAAGGGATTTATACTTATTATTGTGGGATGTACCAATATTTGGACATCTTCATAGAATTTATATTTATTATTATGGGATGTACTGATATTTAAACATATTAAGAGAATTTATACTTATTATTGTGGAATATTGTCACAACCCAAATCAGAGCCTAGCCATGACGGGTATCTCAAGTTCAATAAAAACCGGAGATCACCCCCTACTCCTAGCCAAACAGAACATAATACCTCTAACGTTGAATGAATTTCGAACATATAAAAAGATAGCATAAGATAAACTCAAAGAATTTATGATATGTCTATAACCGGTAACAATCCAATAATAACCAATCAACATCACTCAAGTCTGCAGTAATCCACCAAGTCCTCTAACAAAACTAAAATTATAAAGTTTCAGGACATGCCCCCGACCTTGACAATGACAATGTTAATGATAATGTGAACTCTCAACTCTAATCTATGAATGAAAACTGATGAAATGTCCAAGTCTTCAATGGAAGTTCATCACTTCAACATCAATAACTGGTGAATCGAGCCGATCCACCTAATCATTATGCAGAAAAAATAGAAGTATCTCTGGTGCCTGCATCGCATCAGGATACAACGTCCGGAGATGGTTAGTGGGTTGAGCACTAGCATGTAACTCATGGAAAGGGGATAAATTAATGTCAAGTCAAGATCCAATTCAAAATCATATGAAAATCATCATATACATACACAAATAGCATTCCAGTAAAAGGGAACAAGGCTTAACATGCACTTTATAACTTTAGTATAATACCCCGTGATTTTTCCTAGCTTGAATTCGTCCCTAGAGTGTTAAGGGATATCTTCCAAAACAGTTACTATTTATTTGATGTGGAATTCCTTAGATTTGGACTTTCCATTGCGTAGAAAATTGAATTAGCTTTCCAGCGATATAAGATTTGCCTAAATTCGATAATCGGGTAAGAAGTTATGGTTATTTTAAGTTCCTTTCGCAAAACACCGTCGTTTGGACCCTTAGCACATCACGGATCAGTGTAAATTTTCAATTGTCCCATTCCAGTGTCCCTCTACAATATTGGTGCATCGCGGAGAGGGTCAATATGGCATTCCAAAGGGGCACCGCAATGTCTCCGCGTTGCAGAGTCTGTCCAGTTTCCATTCGTTAATTTTCAGTGAGCCACCGCAATAGTGGCACGCCGCGGTGGCCACCCAGATCGAGAAAATGTGTGTTTTCTAATTTTGTATAAAAGTTAAAGGGGGTATTTTGATAAATCTCCAACCCCCAATCTGTCCAAAAATAAAAGATTAATCTTATTTGGGAGCAGTTTATGTTTTATTTATCACTCTCTTAAACAAAACCCTAAGGCTCATACTTCCTCTCCAAGAAACCCAAAATTTTCTCCATCAATTCTCCAAGATAATACAAGATTGAGAATCCCCAATTCAAGAACTCTAAGAAATCATCTCCTAAACATCAATTGAGATCCAAGAATTCAAGTTCTAGCATCTAGATCATCAAATTAATGTATGTGGGGTTTGAACAAGGATAATTCTTTCATCTTTGTGCCCAAAACATTACTTTAATTACAAATTTACTGTAATTTATGAGATTTCCCATGAAATTAAAGTTAGAGTTTATACCCATTATCATTACTTGTAAGATTAGGAGATTTTCAATGATTTAGAAGTTGAAATTACATGACTTTATTCATATTTCTATGCATTGTGCAGTAATTTCTAGATTTTATGATGAATTATGAGTGTTTATAACATCAAGCATGAATTTTAAGATGTTTCTAACATGAGATTGATGCATGGGTCGTTAAGCTCAAATATAAGATTGTTATTTTAAGATTATTTGTGCTATGAGCACCCTCAGATAAGATTACTCACAGATTTTAACAAAGATTTGACCTTTTGGTCCTAATCTAAGTTAAAGAATCCATTTGTTCAGATAAATTGAGATTTAAAGAAAGAAAAGCATAATAGGTTTTCTTGTAAACCCTTGTGCTATTTTTGAAGTGGATTTCTTAAGATTTTGAGCATAAGAATGGGAGTAGTATATAGCACCGAGATGGGTAGGTTACTACAATTTCAGACCCCAGAACTACGTGCCAATGTAGGATTCAGATTTATTTTTACTACTACGTGGATGACTCAGATTGTGATCACTAAGATAGAAGTTCTATTCCGATGGCAAGGGTAGAATAGAACTACCTAATGAGGGACATACGTGGGACTCCATGGATGCTCACATGGTTTATGTCGGTTAGAAGAACCTCCCAAAAGATGTTCCCCACTCTTCAACAGTCTATTGATTTAAAGCTTTAAGATAAAAGCATATGTTTTTAGAAGTTATGGTTTTAAAATTCTTAAGCTTTAAGATAAAGTATTTTATAGATTTCGAAACTAAGTGTAATGGATCACTAGATTTACGTTAAATGATTTATCATTTATGATTTATGATCTTCAGATTTCAGATTACTCAGGCCAGTGTGAGTCATTTACATTTAGCATGCATGATTTTATAAACTGTGATGATATTGTTTACTTATTGCATGCACGCCCATATACTCAGGACATCCTCAAAGTACCGATCCACATATATGTCTATGTGCTACATTGTCTCATAATGTAGGTTCAGGTGCTTAATCTTAGCAGCGTGAGTGATCTTCGAGCATCTCTTCTATATTCCTGCAGTTGGTGAGTCCTCCTAGTTTATGGACCTGTCCCAGTGACTCTCTAGATTCAGATAGTAGAGGCTTGTCGGACTACCATATTTAGTATTCAGATTTTTATTTTAGTACTCAAATTTTCAGTATTTGCTTTATCAGACTTTTGAGATTAGTATGATTCAGATATACCCAGATGATTCAGACAGTTTTCTGTATATATTATGATTTTTAATTTATATTTTCCCCTATTTTGAGGTTTAGATTTAGAAAAGGCAGCCAGGGTTAGCTCAGGACTACTTGTAGTTTGGAGCACCGTGTGGCATATCGGAGATCAGATTTTGGGGCGTTACATTTAGCCTAGACTGTGTAGCTCAACATTCATAAGAAGGCATCCACGGTCTATATGGGTCCATCTCTTTCCTAGCTGGAAGGGCCCTAGTATGTGTAGACACACGAACCAGAGGATGTACAGATACACCATGGGTGATTCTAACCTCCCGACATACCAAGGTGACTTAAGCACTCAATCATGTAATATAATATGGGGGGCTCAAACCTTCCAATCATATAATAAGAGGGACTCGAACCACTCGGTCATTTAGACCCCTACGTCGGCAACTGCGGTTTCCAGTATTGGTCCCTCAGGACCTCTACTTTCACGACTCAGCTACACAACCCCCTTTTAATCCTTATTAAAACATTTATCACACATTCCCATTCATTGAACCATAATACATATTTAGGCATACACTGTTGGTATCGTCAGACCAACTATACTTGAAAGGTAACATCAATATACCATAACAATTCCCTTAACTTGGGAAAATGACCCCCTTTGTTCATTAAATCAAACCACCATGTTTCAATAACCTCTTTATATCATGCGATTGTTTTGAAAATAGTTCAATGCAATTTTATACGTACTCAAAACCACTTTAACAAATTTGGATTGGGGTTATTACCAATTCAATTATCGATATTTACAAAATTTGGGAAAATCACAATCCCTTAGTTTATTCACCATACCCATGCCTCAAATTGATTTTAAAACCACCATTTAAAACATAAACAATGCATATGTAAACATGAAACATCACATAAGCAACAATCATTCAAACCCCTCAATCCATATTGAAAATCCACATTCCAAATCATCCAATTAAAGCCATTCAAATACATGGTTTGCATAAATTGAGGATTAGGAAAGAGTAACATGCCTGAACACTATGTCTTATGGACAAAATTCAACCCTTGAGCCCTTAGATGACCTATTTCTTGGAAAATGTAAGTATCTTGCTTAAGGTAATTTAGTGAGAATAAAGAGTGTTTTGATGTGTTAAAGTCTAGAAAGAATACCCCAAGGGTGTTTTATGGTTGTGATTATTAAGTAGGGAAAAAAGGAAAATATCTAAAGTGCCCTCAACTTACAATAGGGAGTCCGTTTTACCTCTATTCCATCCATTATTCCTGTGCACCCCAATGAGTGTGTAAACCAACAAGTCAATGCATAATAGTTCAATAGTAATTATGAGAAACATTTAAACAATTTATATCCCAAACCCTCAACCCATAGTTCAAACCCAACATCAAAACTATTTGAATAATAAAAAAATTTTATGCCATTAATAAAATACCAGTATAAGTAAATATATCCATGCCTTGGAAACACGAGAATTGGAAAGTAATTCGGAGCTTGAAACCCAAAAGACAAACGTACGATGAAACCCTTGACTCTCTTGGGGGTTTTAAGTTTGGGAGTGGAATAATAGTCTTGTTAACATGAAAACTGGTGGAAATAGGTTCATATAGTGTTTAAAGGTCATTCATAGGTGAAAAGATCTTATTACCCCTTATCCTAAGGGAAATAACACAAAACTGCCTGAATTTTACATAGGTTCTTGGCATTGACCTTATCGCAGAGGCTATCCTCCTTGACATGAAGCCTAACCCAGAAACTATCCTTCGTGTCACAGACCTTAATACAAAGACTATCTTCCATGACACGGGGATATCGCGGAGGCTCACTGCCTCCGAGGTCCAAAACCACCTCAAATCCCAGCTGAAAATTTTAAAAATTTCCTGGGATATCCCATTCTCATGCCTAAACACCATTTAAGTCAAAAATTGATGTTTTGAACATGGGAGGGACAAAAACAAAATGCTCAAATTTTAAGAGTGTAACAACTATGCAGCTCAATCCGTCCTAAAGTCACCGATGGGCTATATGGGTCCAGATCCTCTGCTGGAAGGGCCTCAATGCATGTTAACTGTATGAACCAAGTAAAAACCAAGAAAAGGCTAAAGACACCAAGGCTATAGCCCTCCCAATATATATATATATATATATATATATATATATATATATATATATATATATATATATATATATATATATAAAATGTGTGCACCAAACACACATTCACATGGACCCCCAATGACGACAAACGTGATTTTCAGTGTTGATCCCCCAGGACATACACATTCATGGTGAGATACAAAATTTCATTCAAGACCAAATTAAAAATAATTGCACATAAACCAACCATTAACTCAAGAGTCATTCATTAAGGCATTTACCACTTGGTATCGTTATACCAAAATACTTGCAAACTAATATAATTATGTCGAACAAATCCATATAACCAAATTAACTCTCAAGTTATATTTAAAATCCAAAACCAAGGCCATCCAAATCCATTTTTATCCATTTATCCTTTAATGTAATACAATGGGTTCAAGACAAGTTAAACCATGCAATTTTCCATATTCAAAAAACAATTTTCAAGGTGGGTTGAAGTTAATGTCAATATGGAGGAAACCTATGTCCACCATTTCAACTATTAAAATAATGCACCAATTCAGTCTCCATAACCATAAATTAAAGTATGAATAAATAATTTAAATATGGGGAAAGCAATTCAAGTAAACCTAATCAACATCCTTCAACCTAATTTAAATCCACAATTCAAATCCATGACTAATGATTAATTATATTCCATAATATTAAATTATGAGTTAGGGATGAGCAACATGCCTGAAATATAGAACAATTTGAAGAGAATTTGTAGTTTTGAGCTTGGATGTTGAATTCTTTGTGAAACCCTTGAGCTTTCTTGGGTTTTGTTTTAAGAGAGAAAGAATGAAATTTGATCTTTGAAAACTGAAGAAAAATGGTTGATTTTATGTTTAAAAGTCTTACAAGGGGTAAAAAGACCAAAAGCCTCTCACCCCAAATGAAAAATATAAAAACTGCATGAAATTAAAACAGGAGTATGAAACGCCCTTATCGCAGAGGGTAGCCTTTGTACCATGCCCTTATCGCGGAGGCTAAACTCTGTGGCATACCACTATCCCAGAGGCTTACTGCCTCAGGGTACCTAAATAACCCCGAACCCCTATCAAAAATTCCAAACTTTCCCAAAACACCCTTCTAACATCCCTAATCATAACTCAAATTAAAAATTGACATTACATATGCGGGAGGATCAAAAATAAAATTGTCAATGTTGACACCAAATTTTTGCCCTCCACGACTAAATTTAATTCGGGTTTCTGCAATTTTAAATAAAAGTGAATATTTATTTCATCTTGACAAATGCGCTCTAAAATATTTATTTAGATTAATTTTGTCATTTAAGTGATGATTATACATTTTTCGTATTCACATATATGAGATTGTATAAATTTTGTTACTTGAATGAATATTTTTATCAAAGTTTGAGTTTTTACGGAGATAGGCTTGAAAATTAATTTGAACAAATAACGTCTTGATTTAAATATAATTTACTCTCAAAAATATTTTTTTTGGATGAATATATGTTTGATTTTATTAAATCAAGAAGCTCGGGATTAAAGAAAGTATTAATTTGCATCGAATTTCAATTTAATTTAGTCAATCTATTATATTTGACCATAATTGAAATTAAATTGGTCATAATTGCAATGCAATCCGCCAATTGATTTTTAATTTGGTCAAAATTAAATAAATTTTGCTAAATTGTAAATCCCAATTGGGGTTATATTTTAAATAACTCTAAAATTTCAAAAAAAAAAACTCTCATAACTTCTACCCAATTCCCACCAAAAATAATTTGAAATTTGAAATTCAAAATTTTGCACTAGATTGTACGATTCCTCCTCAAAGTCATTTTTCCAATTTTGAAATTCAAAAATTGTACTACATTGTATAATTTCCCCCCACCTTATCTTCCACATCAACTTATCTTCAATTTTAAAATTCCAAAAACACCTCTAAATTCTTTCTCCCACATTGGTGGATGAACAAAATTGAATCCAAATTCTTTTCTATAAATACTTTTCTCCCACATTGGTCAAGGAAAAGAATTGAATCCCCATCCTTTCCTATGAATACTACCACTATTTTGGTAAAAAGACAAGTCCCAAATTCTAGAAGTCTCAAGGCTGGGAAAAAAAGCTTTGAACAAAGAAGTTTTTTTTTTTTAGTAAAAATTTTCCTTTTTGGTGAAATTCGCGGGCCAATTGAAGTTCTCGAGTTGAACAGTTTTCGGTGGTGATGAAGACTCTGAAGAAAGCTTGTAGGTCTATTTTGTTGCTCCAAAAAAGGTAAACACACCTTTCCCTTTTTTTTAGTGTTATTTTCGTTTTCTTTTTTCATCTTTTTCTTCTTCGTAGTTCATATTTGTAATTTTTTTGTTTAATTATCATTTTCTTCTTCATGTTTTTCTTTTTTGTAGTTGTAATTTAGTTTGCTAGGATTGTTTGTCGTAGACAGCCTTGAAGGCCATAGGACGTTATGGTATCAATATTAGGTCAATTTTCATATTCATGGTATAAAAATGAGCTAGGAATAGTTAATATTGATTGTTTTGCCATTTGGGTTTATTGTTTAATTATTATGGGCGAAGTTTTGATCTTTGCTTAAAATATGTATTTACGCTTTGTTTAAATTCATTGTAGGCGTAAATGTTTATTTTTAACATGTAAAGTTGTCTCCTTTATGTTGCAGATAATAGTTAATAATAATTGTTTTACCTTTTGACTTTATTCTTTGATTATTATGGGTAAAATTTTGACCTTTTCTTAAAATATGTACTCATTCTTTGATTAAATTCATTGCTGGCGTATATTTTTTTTTAGCATGTAAAGTTGTTTTCTTTATGTTGAAAAGAATAGTTAATATTGATTGTTTCACCTTTTGGCTTTTAATACCCCATACTTTATCCTAGGTAATTCATCTCAAGAATGTCTAGAATTAGCTTCTAAATTGAATGATAGTTATTCCATCGATATAAGATTCACCCAAATTCGATAACTGGGTTAGAAGTTACGACTATTTCAAGTTTGCGTCGTAAAACAGCGCCATATTAGTCAGTAGCGCACCGCGCCACAAGAGGAAATGGCATTTGGAAAATTTCACTAGGGGTCCATGATTATGACGCATCGCGCTAGGGCCCAAATTTAGAATTCTTTCATTTTCCAGTGTCTCAGCACAATTTCCCCCGTGTCGCACCAAAGTTCCAGGTCACAAAGAAAGTGGCAATGTGATGGCCCCACATCGTGCCAACCCTCAATTTCCCAATTGCTAAAATCCAGTGACATGGTGCGATAGCGCCACGTTGCGCTAAAGGTCTAGTTCGGGAATTTTTTTACAATTTTAAAAGATGCATCCAAGGGTTAAAAGGGTTAATTTTCTACCCCTATTTAAACCCAGTAACACGTGATTTAGCTATTCTTCATCCAAAATATACTGTTTTCTCTCAAGTTTCTTTCAAGAACAAGCTAGGGTTCCAATTGGGGATTCGAATTCAAGAAGGTTTCACCGTCAATCCTCACAAAATCACAAACTAAGATATGCATAGTGTTCATTCATGGGCTCCTTTCATCTATGAAGTCTAATAATCCCTTTTCTAAATTCAAGTTTATGGATTTTGTTATGAATTTCGTGATTGAGCTGCTCTTGTTCATGTGGATAATGAGAAATTGAATTCTACTCCATGTTGGGTGATAAATTCTATGTGGGTTAAATTATTATAGATATAGATTCATGCAAACCTATGACTAAACCCTTGAATGATGAAATTAGAATTGAACCATGATGTTTAATTATTGTACAATGATGTTTACATGTACCATGCCTACAATAAGTTTGATTAAATGCCTAGATGAAGGAAAAGTGCCTAACTAGCATGATACCATGAAATCCCCATGTATGTACAAGTTATGCCTATCATATGTTTTGATGGAATGATTCTATAAATGTATTATGGATTATGATGTTAGTTATATGTTCAAGTAAGTTATGCTTGGTCAGTTTCCTTTCATCGAGTCCTGGGGGTACTTGTATCCGAAATATTAGCTGTGTGCCTAGAGTCATGTCATATTTCCACGATACTCTCAGTCAAGCTATGATCCTTAGACTTTAGACAGTCTTATGACTTAGGAAATCTCTATGATCTCATGAACTCAGTAACTTGTTAAATTTCAGTAGAATTTCGTTAGTCAACGAAAGTTAGTAGCTCAGTCCATGTTCAGTTTAGTAAATCAGGTTCAGTATCTATTCTAATGGGACTAGAAATTATCATCGAGTGAACCCAAGGGTGGGAACTCACCTGTTATATGAGGGTGTGATTTTTAGAAGTAATCCTTATGTTCTAGAACTATGTAGCCAGCATAGGTTGAGACATCATAGCCTGTTATATGAGGGTAGATGAGATGGCTTAACCTGCTATATGAGGGTTCCCACCATTCTCATTAGAGTTACCTGTAATATTATGCGGTATTGACACCCTTCCAATCAGGGCATAGATTAGACCCCAATTCAGCTATAATGCATCATTTAGGGCATGTCAGTTAGATGAATACCTCCCATAGTCTCAGTATCAGTATCAGTAATAGAATTCAGATAGTTCTTAAGAATTTAGGATTGTCAGATACAGTCAACTCAAATACAGTATAGAACTCAGCTAGTTCCATAAGATTTAGGACTGTTAAATATAGTCAGTCATGTTATCAGTTATTAGAATTCAGTCATCAGTCATGTTAGTCATCAGTATACTTATGTTATCTTGATTTTAGATATAGTTACTATGTATGGATGCATGTATTCTCATATTCATATTAGCCAGTTATCCAGTATTGTTCATGCATATGAACCCCATGCATTTATCCTACCTCACATGCATACCAGTACATTCAAAGTACTGACGCATTTGCACTATCGTGTCTTATACCATAGGTTCAGAGACACGAGCTCCAGTGCATAATTAAATTCCAAATATCAGCAGTCAGAGTTAGCAGTGAGAACTCATCCTTCGAGGACTTGATTATTTCTCTATTATCTCATTAATTATTTTATTAGTTAGAGTTAGTTGGGGACATATCCCATCAATTCCTTACTCAGATAGTTCAGTCAGTTAGAGGCTTTCTAGACTATCATATTTCAGACTTCAGTATGTTTAGTTTTGTTTTGGGTATTTTATTACCCTATACAGATGTTATATCATTTAAATCATGTTCAGTATTGAAACTTATGGCCTTTCAGTGCATATTTCTATATTATTATGTAATATTATGCAGTGTACAGGTATATATATCAGTCATGGGTTTGCTTGTGGTCCTTCAGGGTCATGAGCACCGTGTAGTATTTTGGGTACCAGATTTGTGGCGTTACAAACTTGGTATCAGATCCTAAGGTTCAATAGAGTCCTAGGAAGTCTAAAAGCCGCATTTAGTAGAGTCTTGTACATGCGTGTGTTGTACGCCACATTTATGTACAGGAGGCTATAAGATGTTTTATGAATAGTTTCCCCTTTTTTAGTATTCATGTCGTGCCAGTGAGCATAATCTTAAGTCAATCTCTTATTCTAATCCATTTCTCCTTTTTTTCTACAGAACATGCCTCTTAAAAGAAGAAACAGGAACTAACCAGCCCCTCAGCCCGAATAACCTTTGGGCGAACATGTTTCTCATGCAGAGTTCCGAGCTACATTCACTACTCTTGCTAACTCAGTTGCTTCTCGGAATGAATGACCAGCTATCGTTTCAGCCAATCTAGTGGCCAATTCAGCTGCAGCCAGGATTCTAGATTTCACCTGAATAAATTGTTTATCCTTTCTCGAGTCTAAGACAGATGAGGACCCTCAGGAATTCCTAGATCAGGTGCAGAAGGTGACAGAAATCATGTGGATGACTACTATTGAGAGTGCTGAGCTAGCTGTATATTAGTTACAGGATATTACTCACACTTAGTTCAAGCAGTGGAAGTCAGAAAGGGAAGATGATGCTGGGTCGGTTGAGTGGGAGGAGTTTGCATATGCTTTCCTTAATAAATTCTTTCCCCTAGATCTTAGGGAAGCTAAGGTGTTAGAATTCATCAACCTTAGGCAGGGAAATATGGCAATGTAAGAGTATTCTTTTAAGTTTACTCAATTAGCCAGACATGCCCCTCATGTAGTTGCAGATAAAAGGACAAGGATGAGTAAGTTCATTTCAGGGGTGAATGATAGCGTGGTTAATGAGTGCAGATCCACTATGCTGAAGAGTGACATGACTTTAGCCAAGCTTATAACTCATGCTCACCAGGTTGAAGATCAAAAGATTAAGATGAGGGAGAAACAAAATAAAAGGGCAAAGATAGGTAGTTTCAACTTTGCTTAGCCTAAGTCGGAAGGAGGAAACCATTCTTAATTTTGTCCTAAGTCATTAGTTCCAGCTCCTTCTGCAGCCAGTGCTCCATTTTCTAAGTTCAGAGTGGTTAATAAATATAGAGCGCCAGTCTCTAAGTCCTAGGGCAGTGTTAGCAGTGCCCACACCTATCCTTTTTTCCAGACTTGTGGCAAGTACCATCTAGGTATTTGCAAAGTTGGCAGTGGTATTTGCTTTGGAAATGGAAATCTAGGCCATAGAGTCAGAGACTGTCCTCAGCCAGGTCCTCAGGGTCAACAGAATTGCTCCTCAGCTTAGTTCAGTAGCCCAAATTAGTAGGGTGCCATCTCCAGTGCTATTAGTGGGCAACGCCCAAATCATCTCTATGCTCTTTAGTCCTAACAGGATTAGGAAAACTCTCATGATATAGTTACTGGTACGTTACAGATCTTTCATATGCATGTTTATGCTTTGCTAGATCCAGGAGATTTTTTGTCTTTTATTACTCCCTATATAGCAGGTGATTTCAGAATCAGTCCTGAAATCCTAGCTGAGCCCTTCTCAGTCTCTACCCTAGTAGGTAAAACCATCATAGTCCGACGGGTATACAGGAACTTCCCGATTATGATATTTTAGAAAGTTACTTTAGCAGACTTAGTCAAATTAGAGATAACTAATTTTGATGTCATTCTCAACATGGATTGGCTTTATTTCTGCTATGCCACAGTCGACTACAGAAATAGAATAGTCCAGTTTCAGTTTCTGAATGAACCCATCCTTGAGTGGAAGGGTAGTACTTCAGCATTCAGAGCTCATCTTGTTTTCTACCTTCGAGGATAGAAAATGATATCTAAAGGATGTGTCTATCATCTTGTTCAATTTAAGGACACTAATTTTAAAACTCCCAGCCTTAAATCAGTTCCAATCGTAGGTGAATATTCAAATGTCTTTCCCAAAGATCTTCCAGTAATTCCTCCCAAAAGGGAAATAGACTTTGGTATTGATCTTCTTCTAAATACTCAACATATATTTATTCTTTCATACAGAATGGCACCAACAGAACTCAAAAAACTAAAAGAATAGTTGAAGGATCTCCTAGATAAGGGATTCATCAGGCCTAGCATTTCCTCGTGGGGCACACCAGTCTTATTCGTGTGTAAGAAATATGGTTCTCTTAGAATATGTATAAACTACCGTTAACTCAATAAGGTCACAGTCAAGAATAAGTATCCTCTTCCCAAAATCGATGACTTATTTGATCAACTTCAGGGTGCCAATTATTTCTCTAAGATAGGCCTCAGATCCAGCTATCATCAGCTTAGAGTTAGAAAATATGATATTCCAAAAATAGCTTTCCGTACTTGGTATGGTCATTTCAAATTCTCAGTTATGTCCTTTGGTCTTACCAATACCCCAGAAGCTTTTATGTACTTGATGAACCGTGTGTTTAAAGAGAACTTGGACATGTTCATCATAGTCTTCATAGATGATATTCTGGTTTATTCTCACAGTAAGCGTAATCATGCCGACCATCTCAAAATAGTTCTTTAGACTCTCCGAGATCATTAGATATTCGCCAAATTTAGTAAGTACGAATTTTAGCTAAGGTCAGTAACATTTCTTGGTTATATCATTTTTGGTGATGGCATTAGAGTGGATCCTCAAAAGACTGAAGCAATAAGAAATTAGCCTCACCCTATCCCTCCATTAGGTATCAGGATTTTCTTAGGTTTGGTTGGCTATTACAGATGGTTAGATCCTTACTAGAAGAGTTTTCAAAAGTTGAAGACTCGACTCACCTCAGCTCCAGTATTATCTCTTCCAAAGGATCCAAATGGTTTCTTAGTATATTGTGATGCATCTAGAGTAGGTTTGGGTTCCTCATGCAGCATGGTAAGGTCATAGCCTACGCCTCCAGACAGATTAAGCTCCATGAGAGGAATTATCCTACTGATGATCTTGAGTTAGTAGTCGTAATCTTTACTTTGAAGATTTGGAGGCATTATCTCTATGGAGTTCATGTAGATATCTTTCCAGATCATAAAAGTCTTCAGTACGTATTTTCTAAAAAAGATCTCAATCTTTATTAGAGAAGGTGGTTAGAGTTCTTGAAAGATTATGACATGAGTGCCTTTTATCATCCGGGCAAGGCCAACATAGTAGCCGACGCTCTCAATAGACTATCCATGGGTAGTGTTTCTTATGTTAAGGATAGTAAGAAGAAGTTAGATTAGGATGTCCATCAGCTTACCAGACTAGGCATTCTATTAGTCGATATAGAAGAGGGTGATATATGGCTTTAGAGTAGTTTAGAATCATCTCTAGTTTTTGAGGTAAAATAAAAGCAAGATAGAGATCCCAACCTTGTCAAGTTTAAAGATTCAGTCCAGGATCAGAAAGTAGAGGTTTTCTCCCAAGGGGGAGATGGTGTCCTTCGTTGTCAGGGTCATCTCTATGTTTTAGGTGTAGATGACTTAAGGCAGCAAATTCTTGTAGAAGTGCATGGTGTGCGCTACTCTATTCATTAAGGGGCCACAAAGATGTACCGTGACTTGTGGGAAATCTATTGGTGGAGTGGGATAAAGAGAGACATTGTAGAGTTTGTGGCTAAGTGCTCTACATATCCGCAGGTTAAGATAGATCATCAGAAGCCTAGTGGGTCCATGCAGGAGTTCAGTATTCCTACTTGGAACTGGGAAGTTTTGAACATGGACTTCGTGATGGGTTTTTCTCGAACTCGTCATCAGCATGATTCAGTCTGGGTAATTATAGACAGAATTACCAAATCAGCTCATTTTTTCCAATTCATACCTTTTATTTAGCCGAGGATTATGCCAAACTCTACATCAAGAAGTTGGTCAGATTGCATGGTGTTTCGTTGTCTATTATCTCAGAAAGAGGTACCCAGTTCACCTCTCATTTCTGGAAAGCATTCCAAAAGGTTCTTGGTACCCAAGTTCATCTTAGTACAGCCTTTCATCCTTAGACAGATGGTCAAGCAGAAAGGACAATTTAGACATTAGAAGATATGCTAAGGGCGTGTGCAATTGATTTCAATGAAAGTTGGGATGACCACTTACCTTTGATTGAGTTTTCATACAACAAAAGCTATCATTCCAGTACGTAGATGGCTCCATTTGAAGCTCTCTAAGGTAGGAGATGTAGATCTCTAATTTGTTCGTTCAAAGTTAGTGAGGCCTCAGTCGTAGGTCCTGACTTGGTATTTGATGCCTTATAAGAAGTCCAGTTGATTAGAGAAAGACTCTGGGCTGCTCAGAGCCGATAGAAGTCTTATGAAGATGTTCATAGAAAAGATCTCGAGTTTGAGATTGGTGATCATGCCTATCTAATGATCTCTCTTATGAAGGGAGTTAAGAGATTTGAAAAGAAGGGAAAGCTCAATCCCCGATATGTTGGTCCCTCCAAGATTCTCATTCGCTTTGGTAAGGTAGCCTATAATCTTGAATTTCCTTTAAATCTAGCCTCAGTTCATCTAGTCTTTCATGTCTCTTTGCTCAAGATGTGCATAGGTGACCCATCAGTTGTAGTCCTTATTCAGAGCAATGATGTTTAGAACACTCTCTCTTATGAAGAGATTTCATTCAAAATCTTAGACTATCAAACTCATAGATTGAGGAACAAAGAAGTCCGTCTAGGGAGCTACGTGGGAAGCAGAGGAAGACATGCATACCAAGTATCCTCACCTCTTCTTTGCCAACTTAGATGAAGCTCAAGGTAACAATTCTCCTTAATCTTACTCAGTTTCATGTTCAGTGTTCACCACAAACTTGGTATGCAGTTTTATGCTCATGCTCCCATTATAAACTTGGTATCCAGTACCATCGCATGTTCAGTCATGCACTCATATATTGGTACAATTATGTAATTATGCATCAGACATACATTCTCATTGTGAGAAACTTAGTTCTTTTGAGTCATGCATTCATAAATTAGTTACACATGTATCAAATATGCATGTTTAGTATTATATGTTCATCTTGTCATTCATGTTAGTCATGAGATCATGTTCCAGTTATTCATGTTTAGTATGTACGTCAGTTATCTTTTCTCCCCACTCAGTCAGTCTCATTTGAGGATGAATGTTCTCAAGGGGGAGATATTTTAATACCCCATACTTTTTACTAGCTAATTTCATTTCAAGAATGTCAAGAGTTAGCTTTTAAATTGAATTATGGTTATTCCATGAGGAATTTTCAAGATTTTAACTTTTTGTCATGTGAGAAATTCAATAAGCTTTCCATCGATATAAGATTTGTCCAAATTTGATAATCGGGTCAGAAATTACTACTATTTCAAGTTTCCATCATAAAACAACACCATATTAGTTAGTGGCCCACCGTACCACAAGAAAAAATGGCATTTAGAAAATTCCAGTAGGGGTCCGCAATTATAGAGCATTGCGCCAGGGCCCAAATTTATAATTTGTCTATTTTCTAGTGTCTTAGCGCGATTTCCCCCGTGTCACGCCAAAGTTCCAGGTTACAAAAGAAGTGGCAACGTGATGGCCCCGCGTCGCACCATTCCTCAATTTCCCAATTGTTAAAATCCAGTGACACGGCACGATAGTGCTGCGTCGCACTAATCGTCCAGTTCGGGAAAATTTTTACAATTTTAAAACACGCATCCAAGGGTTAAAAGGGTCAATTTTCTGCCCCTATTTAAACCCTATAACATGTGATTTAGCTATTCTTTACCCAAAAGATACTAGTTTCTTTTAAGTTTCTCTCAAGAACAAGCTAGGGTTCCAATTGGGGATTCGAATTCAAGAAAGTTTCATCGTCAATCCTCACAAAATCATGAACTAAGGTATGCATAGTGTTTATTCATGGACTCCTTTCATCCATGAAGCCCAAGAATCCTTTTTCTAAATTGAAGTTTATGGATTTTCTTATGAATTTTGTGATTGGGCTTCTCTTGCTCATGTGTATAATGAGTAATTGAATTCTACTCCAATTGGGGTGATAAATTCTATGTGGGTTAAATTATTGTAGATATAGATTCATGCAAACCTATGAATAAACCCTTGAATGATGAAATTAGAATTGAACTATGATGTTTTATTATTGTACAATGATGTTTACATGTACCATGCCTACAATATGTTTAATTAAATTCCTAGATAAAAGAAAAGTGCCTAACTAGCATGATACCATGAAATCCTCTTGTATGTACAAGTTATGCATATCACATGTTTTGATGGAATGTTTCTATAAATGTATTATGGATTATGATGTTAGTTATATGTTCAAGTAAGTTATGCTTGGTCAGTTTCCTTCCATCTAGTCCTGGGGGGTACTTATACCCAAAATATTAGCTGTGTGCCTAGAACCATGTCATGTTTTTATGATATTGTCAGTCAAGCTATGATCCTTAGACTTCAGACAGTCTTATGACTTAGGAAATCTCCATGATCTCATGGACTCAGTCAGTTGTTAGATTTCAGTATTATTCCATCAGTCAACGGAAATCAGTAACTCAGTCCATGTTCAGTTTAGTAAATCATGTTCAGTGTCTATTCAGATGGGAGTAGAAATTAGCACCGAGTGAACCTAAGGGTGGGAACTGACCTGTTATATAAGGGTGTGATTCTTAGAAGTAATCCTTGCATTCCAGAACTATGTAGCCAACATAGTCTGAGACATTATAGCCTGCTATATGAGGGTAGATGAGGTGGTTTAACCTGCTATATAAAGGTTCCCACCCTTCCAATCAGGGCACAGATTGGACCCCAATTTAGCTATAATGCGTCATTTGGGGCATGTTAGTTAGATGATTGCCTCCTATAGTCTTAGTATTAGTCTCAGTAAAAGAACTCAAATAGTTCTTCAGAATTCAGGACTGTCAGATATAGTCAACTCAAATGCAGTATGACCTCAGCTAGTTCCATCAGACTCAGGACTGTCAGATCCAGTCACTAATATTATTAGTTATTAGTCATGTTAGTCATCAACATACTCATGTTATCACGATTTGAGATACAGTTACTATGTATGCATGCATGTATTCTCACGTTCATATTAGTCAGTTAGCCAGTATTGTTAATACATATGAACCCCATGCATTCAGCCTACCTCACATGCATACCATTACATTCAAAATACTGAAGCATTTACGCTGTGGTGTCTTATACCATTGGTTCAGAGACACGAGCTCCAGAACATCTGTAGATTCCATATATCAGCAGTCAAAGTTAGCAGTGAGTCCTCATCCTTCAAGGACATGATTATTTCTCTATTATCTCATTAATTAGTTTATTAGTTAGAGTTAGTTGTGTACATATCCTATCAACTCCTTACTCAGACAGTTCAGTCAGTTAGAGGCTTTCTAGAATATCATGTTTCAGACTTCAGTATGTTCAGTTTTGTTTTGGGTATTCTATTACCCCACACAGATGTTGTATCATTTAGATCATGTTCAGTATTGAACCTTATGGCCTTTCAGTTCATGCTTCCGCATTATTATGTCATATTATGCAGTGTACAGGTACATATATCAGTCATGGGTTAGCTTATGGTCTTTTGGATCATGAGAACCGTGTAGAATTTTAGGTACCAGATTTGGGGTGTTACAAACTTGGTATCAGATCCTAAGGTTCAATAGTGTCCTAGGAAGTCTGAAAGCCGCATTTAGTAGAGCCTTGTTCATGGGTGTGTTGCACGCCACATTTATGTACAGGAGGCTATAAGATGTTTTAGGAATAGTTTCCCCTCTTTCAGTATTCATGTCGTGCCAGTGATCATAATTTCAAGTCAATCTCTCAGTCTAATACGTTTCTCCCTTTCTTCTATAGAACATGCCTCCTAAAAGAAGAAACAGGAATCAGCCAGCCCCTAAGCTCGAAGAACCTTTGGGGAAACATATTTCTCATGCAGAGTTATGAGCTACATTCACTACTCTTGCTAACTCAGTTGCTTCTCAGAATGAATGACCAACTATCATTTTGGCCAATCCAGTGGACAATTTAGCTATAGCCAAGATTCGAGATTTCACCCGAATGAATTCTTTATCCTTTCTCGGGTCTAAGACAGATAAGGACCCTCAGGAATTCCTAGATCAGGTGCAGAAGGTGATAGACATCATAGGGGTGACTACTGTTGAGAGTGTAGAGCTAGCTGCATATCAGTTGCAGGATGTTGCTCACACTTGGTTCAAGCACTGAAAGTCAGAAAGGGCAGATGATGCAGGGTCAGTTAAGTGGGAGGAGTTTATGTCTGCTTTTCTCGATAGATTCCTTCCCTTGGAGGTTAGGGAATCTAAGGCAGGTCAATATGACAGTGAACAAGTATTCTCTTAATTTTACTCTATAAGCCGATATGCCCCACACGTGGTTGCAGATAGTAGGGCAAAGATGACTAAGTTCATTTCAGGGGTGAATGATATCATGGTTAATGAGTGCAGATCCACCATGTTAAATAGTGACATGACTTTATCTAGGCTTATGAATCATGCTCAGCAGATTGAGATGCAAAAGATTAATATGAGGGAGAAACAGAATAAGAGAGCGAAGACAAGTAGTTTCAACTTTGCTCAGCTTAAGTCAGAAGGAGGAAGTCGTTCTTAGTTTTGTCCTAAATCATCAGTTCCAGCTCCTTCTACAACCAGTTCTCCAGTTCCTAAGTTCAGAGAGGGTAACAAAGATAGAGCTCCAGGATCTAAGTCCCAGGACAGTATTAGTAGTACCCGCACCTGTCCTCTTTGCAGGACTTGTGGCAAGCACCATCAAGGTATTTCCAGAGCTGGCAGTGGTATTTTCTTTGAATGTGGCAAGCTAGGCTACAGAGTCAGAGACTGTCCTTAGATAGGTCCTCAAGGTCAATAGAATAGCGCCTCAGCTTAGTTCGGTCGCCTAAATTAGCAGGGTACCACCCCCAGTGCTATTAGTGGGCAATGCCCAAACCGTCCTTATGCTCTTCAGTCCCAACAGGATTAGGAAAATTCTCATGATGTAGTTACTAGTACGTTAAAGATCTTTTATGTGCATGTTTACACTTTGCTAAATCTAGGTGCTTCTTTGTCTTTTGTTACTCCCTATCTAGCAGGCGATTTCAGAATTAGTCTCAAAATCCTAGCAGAGCCCTTGTCAATCTCTTCCCCAGTGGGTAAAACCATCATAGCCCGGTGGGTATACAGAAACTGCCTGATTATGAAATTTTAAAAAGTCACTTCAGCAAACTTAGTAGAATTAGAGATGACTGATTTTATATCATTCTCAGAATAGATTAGCTTCATTCCTACTATGCCATAGTCGACTGCAAATACTGAATATTCCAATTTCAGTTTCTGAATAAACCCTTCCTTAAGTGGAAGGGTAGTACTTCAGTATTCAGAGGTCAGCTTATTTCCTACCTTCGGGCACAGAAAAAAATATCTAAATAATGTGTCTATCATTTTGTTTGAGTTGAGGACGCTAGTTCCAAAACTCCTAGCCTTGAATCAGTTCCAGTTGTAGGTGAATATTTAAATATCTTTCTCAAAGATCTTCCAGGAATTCCTCCCAAAAGGGAAATAGACTTCGGCATTGATCTTCTTCCAGATACTCAGCCTATATCTATTCCTCCATATAGAATATCACCAGTAGAACTCTGGAACTAATAGAACAGTTGAAGGATCTCCTAGATAAGGGACTCATCAGGCCCAGCATTTCCCCGTGGGGAGCACCAATCTTATTCGTTCGCAAGAAAGACGGTTCTCTCAGAATATGTATAGACTACCGTCAACTTAATAAGGTCATGATCAAGAACAAGTATCCTCTTCCCAGAATCGATGACTTGTTTGATCAACTTCAGGGTACCAGTTATTTCTCTAAGATAGACCTTAGATCCGGCTATCATCAGCTCAGAGTTAGAGAGTGTGACATCCAAAAACCACTTTTCATACTCGGTATGGTCATTTTAAATTCTTAGTTATGTTCTTTGGTCTTACCAATGCCCCAACAGCTTTTATGGACTTGATGAACCGTGCGTTCAAGAAGTACTTGGACATGTTCGTCATAGTCTTCATAGATGGTATTCTGGTCTATTCCAGCAATGAGCAAGATCATGCAGACCATCTTAAAATAGTACTTCAGACTCTCAGAGATCATTCGCTATTCGTCAAATTCAGTAAGTGTAAATTTTGGCTAAGGTCAGTAGCATTCCTTAGTCATATCATTTTTGGTGATGGAATTAGATTGGATCCTTAAAATACCAAAGTATCCCAGATTGACTCAGAAGAAAGTCAAGTTTCAGTGGTCAGATCCTTACGAGAAGATTTTTCAGGATTTGAAAACTCGACTCACGTCAGCTCTAGTATTAGCTCTTCCTTATGGTCTAGATGGTTTCATAGTCTATTGTGATGCATCCAGAGTAGGTTTGGGTTGTGTCCTCATGTAACATGGTAAGGTCATATCCTACGCCTCCAGACAGCTTAATCCCTATGAGATGAATTATCCTACTCATGATCTTAAGTTAGTAGTCGTAGTCTTTGGCTTGAAGATTTAGAGGTATTATCCCTATGAAGTTCATGTAGATGTCTTCACAAATCATAAAAGTCTTCAGTATGTCTTTTCTCAATAAGATCTTAATCTTCGTCAGAGAAGGTGGTTAGAGTTCTTGAAAGATTATGATATGAGTGTCTTTTATCATCCGCGCAAGGCCAGCATAGTGGTCGACACTCTCAGTAGACTATCCATGGGTAGTGTTTCTCATGTTGAGGACAGTAAGAAGAAGTTAGATTAGGAAATCTATCAGCTTGCCAGACTAGGTATTTACTTAATTGATACAGAAGAGGGTGATATATAGGTTTAGAGTAGTTCAAAATCATCTCTAGTTTCTGAGGTAAAAGAAAGGCAATATAGAGATCCTAGCCTTGTCAAGTTGAAAGAGTCAGTCCAAGATCAGAAAGTAGAGGTTTTCTTCCAAGGGGGAGATGGTGTCCTTCATTGTCAAGGCCGTCTCTGTGTTTCAGGTGTAGATGACTTAAGGAAGCAAATTTTTGCAAAAGTACATGGTGCGCGCTACTTTATTTATCCAGGGGCTAGAAAGATGTACCTCAACTTGCGGAAAATCTATTGGTGGAGTAGGGTAAAGAGAGACATTGCAGAGTTTGTGGCTAAGTGATCTACATGTCAGCAGGTTAAGATACAGCATCAGAAGCCTAGTGGATCCATGCAGGAGTTCAATATTTCTATTTAGAAGTGGGAAGTTTTGAACATGGACTTCATGATGGGTTTGCCTCGAACTCGTCATCAGCATGATTCAGTCTGGATCATTGTAGATAGATTGACAAAATCAGCTCATTTTCTTCTACTTCATACCTCTTATTCAGCTAAGGATTACGACAAACTCTACATCAAGGAGTTGGTCAGAATGCACGGTGTTTCATTGCTTATTATCTCAGATAGAGGTACCCAGTTCACCTCTCATTTTTGGATAGCATTCCAAAAGGGTCTTGGTACCCAAGTTTATCTTAGTACAGCCTTTCAACCTTAGATATATAGTCAAGAATAAAGGTCTATTCAGATGTTAGAAGACAAGCTAAGGGCGTGTGCAATCGATTTCAAGGGAAGTTGGGATGACCACTTACCTTTGATTGTGTTTTCATACAATAATAGCTATTATTCCAGTACTCAGATGGATCCATTCGAAGCTCTCTACGGTAGGAGATATAGATCTCCAATTGGTTGGGTCGAAGTTAGTGAGGGCTCAGTCATAGGTCCTGACTTTGTATTCGATGCCTTACAAAAAGTCTAGTTGATTAGAGAAAGACTCTGGGCTGCTCAGAGCTAACAGAAGTCTTATGTAGATGCTTATAGAAAAGATCTTGAGTTTGAAATTGGTGATCATATATATCTAAAGGTCTCTCCCATGAAGGGAGTGAAGAGATTCGGCAAGAAGGAAAAGATCAGTCCCCAATATATTGGTCCCTTCAAGATTCTCAGTTGCTTTGGCAAGGTAGCCTAAGAGCTTGAATTGCCTTTAAATTTAGCCTCAGTTCATCTAGTCTTTCATGTCTCTGTGCTCAAGAAGTGAATAAGTGACCCATCAGTTGTAGTCCCTATTCAGAGACCTTAGACTATCAGACACGTAGACGGAGGAACAAAGAAGTCCCTCTAGTTAAGGTTCTTTCGCAAAATCAATCCGTCGAGGGAGCTACTTGGGAAGTAGAAGCGGACATACGTACCAAGTATCCTCACATCTTCTTCACCAACTCAGATCAAGCTCAAGGTAACAGTTCTCCTTAAGCTTACTCAATTTTATGTTCAGTGTTCATCACAAACTTGGTATGCAGTTTCATGCTCATGTTCCCCTTATAAACTTGGTATTAAGTACCATTGCATATTCAGTCATGCACTCATGTATCAGTTCAGTTATGTAATTACGCATCAGACAACCATTCTCATTATGAGAAACTTAGTTCTTCTGAACACTCAGTCATGCATTCATAAATCAGTTACACATGTATCAGATATGCATGTTTAGTATTATATGTTCAGCTTGTCAGTATGTACATCAGTTATCTTTTCTCCCCTCTCAGTCAGTCTCATTCGAGGACGAATGTTCTCAAGGGGGAGATATTGTAATACCCCATACTTTTTCCTCGCTAATTTTATTTTAAAAATGTAAAGAATTGGCTTCTAAATTGAATTATGGTTATTACATGAGGAATTTTCAAAATTTTCACTTTTGGTCATGTGAGAAATTCAATAAGCTTTTCATTGATATAAGATTCACCCAAATCAAATAACCGGGTCAGAAGTTATGACTATTTCAAGTTCCTGTCGTAAAACAACGTCAAATAAGTCAGTGGCGCACCGCGCCACATGAGGAAATAACATTTGGCAAATTCCAGTAGGGGTCCATGATTATGGCGCATCGTGTCGTGGCCCAATTCAAAATTCATCCATTTTCCAGTGTCTCAGTGCAATTTCCTTCAATTTCCCAATTGTTAAAATCCAGTGACACGGCACGATAGCGCTGCGTCGCGCTAATGGTCCAGTTCGGGAAAATTTTTACAATTTTAAAACACGCATCCAAGGGTTAAAAGGGTCAATTTTCTGCCCCTATTTAAACCCTATAACACGTGATTTAGCTATTATTTACCCAAAAGATACTAGTTTCTCTTAAGTTTCTCTCAAGAACAAGCTAGGGTTCCAATTGGGGATTCGAATTCAAGAAAGTTTCATCGTCAATCCTCACAAAATCATGAACTAAGGTATGCATAGTGTTTATTCATGGACTCCTTTCATCCATGTAGCCCAAGAATCCTTTTTCTAAATTGAAGTTTATGGATTTTCTTATGAATTTTGTGATTGGGCTTCTCTTGCTTATGTGTATAATGAGTAATTGAATTCTACTCCAATTGGGGTGATAAATTCTATGTGGGTTAAATTATTGTAGATATAGATTCATGCAAACCTATGAATAAACCCTTGAATGATGAAATTAGAATTGAACTATGATGTTTAATTATTGTACAATGATGTTTACATGTACCATGCCTACAATATGTTTAATTAAATGCCTAGATAAAAGAAAAGTGCCTAACTAGCATGATACCATGAAATCCTCTTGTATGTATAAGTTATGCATATCAGATGTTTTGATGGAATGTTTCTATAAATGTATTATGGATTATGATGTTAGTTATATGTTCAAGTAAGTTATGCTTGGTCAGTTTCCTTCCATCGAGTCCTGGGGGGTAATTATACCCAAAATATTAGGTGTGTGCCTAGAACTATGTCATGTTTTTATGATACTGTCAGTCAAGCTATGATCCTTAGACTTCAGACAGTCTTATGACTTAGGAAATCTTGATGATATCATGATATCAGTCAGTTGTCAGATGTCAGTAGTATTCCATCACTCAACGGAAGTCAGCAACTCAGTCCATGTTTAGTTTAGTAAATCATGTTTTGTGTCTATTCAAATGGGAGTAGAAATTAGCACCGAGTGAACCCAAGGGTGGGAACTGACCTGTTATATAAGGGTGTGATTCTTAGAAGCAATCCTTGCATTCTAAAACTATGTAGATAACATAGGTTGAGAAATCATAGCCTGCTATATAAGGTTAGATGAGGTGGCTTAACCTGCTATATGAGGGTTCCTACCGTTCTCATTAGAGTTACCTGTTGTATTAGGGTCACTCACATGTTGTCCTTACCAGTGGTGCGGTATTGACACCCTTCTAATCAGGCTCAAATTGGACCCCAATTAAGCTATAATACGTTATTTGGGGCATATCGGTTAGATGACTACCTCCCACAGTCTTAGTGTTAGTCTTAGCAAAAGAACTCAGATAGTTCTTCAGAATTTAGGACTTTTAAATACAGTCAACTCAAATACAGTATGGAACTCACATGTTTCATCAAATTCAGGACTGTCAGATGCATTCACTCATATTATTAGTTATCAAAATTCAGTCATTTGTCATGTTAGTCATCAGCATACTCATGTTATCACGATTTCAGATATAGTTATTATGTATGCATGCATGTATTTTAATGTTCATATTAGTCAGTTAGATAGTATTGTTCATGCATATAAACCCCATGCATTCAGCCTACCTCATATGCATACCATTATATTCAAGGTATTGACGTATTTGCGCTATGGTGTCTTATACCATAGGTTCAGAGACACAAGCTCCAGAGCATCAGTAGATTCTAGATATCAGCAGTCAAAGTTAGCAGTGAGTCCTCATCCTTCGAGGACATAATTATTTCTCTATTATCTCATTAATTAGTTTATTAGTTGGAGTTAGTTGGGGACATGTCCCATCAACTCCTTACTCAGAAAGTTTAGTCAGTTAGATGCTTTCTAGACTATCATATTTCAGACTTCAGTATGTTCAATTTTGTTTTAGGTATTCTATTACCCCACACAGATGTTATATCATTCAGATCATATTCAGTATTGAACCTTATGGGCTTTCAGTGCATGTTTCCATATTATTATATCATATTATGCAGTATACAGGTATAGATATCAGTCATGGGTTTTAGCTTGTGGTCCTTTGGGGTCATGAGCACTGTGTAGCATTTCGGGTACCAGATTTGGGACGTTACAGCTTTATTCTTTGATTATTATGGGTATGTTTTGATCTTTTCTTAAAATAAGTGCTCATGCTTTGTTTAAATTCATTTTTGGCGGATATATTTATTTTTAGTATGTAAAGTTATTTTCTTTACGTTAAAAAGAATAGTTAATATTGATTGTTTCGCCTTTTGGCTTTATTCTTTGATTATTATGGGTAAAGTTTTAATTTTTTCTTAAAATGCATGCTCATGCTTTGTTTAAATTCGTTATTGGTGGATATGTTTTCATTTAGTATGTAAAATTGTTTTCTTTATGTCGAAAATGAATGGTTTCTATTATTAATGATCTGTGAAATTTTTCTTCAATTTGAAGTAGTGAGTTACTCATTTTCTGTTCAAAATTGTCTTTGATTTTCTCTTGTTAAGCGGTTTTATAGAAATGGTGTTGAACTAAAATAAGTGTTGGCATAGTTGGACACTTTTTCTTAGAATTAATCTTTTACTATTTCTCCTATTTTGTCTTCGAATATCATTTCTAAAATATGTTTAATATATGTTATTTTCTTCACTTAAATTATTGGTTTACTTTTTAAAGCGGTTTTATTCATTGTTATTCACATGTTATAGTAATTTTTTTTCTAAGTTATAGATATGTTGATTGATCCACTTGTATTAAAAAGTGTTGTTGCATTAGCATGTCTTGTTTTTCATATTTGAGGTGCTTTGAAAGATTTCCTCATCTCTTGCTCATTCTCCTTTTCTTTGTTTGTTGAAAACATGCCTTAGACTTTATCATATCATAGTATTTGGAGCAAATATGTTTTAATCTATTTGTTCAAATTTTGAGAAACTATGCTTGTGGATCCATGTCTTCTTTTCAAAGGCTAGTTAATTATATTGTACTAGATTTAATTTCTTGTAAGATTGTTTAGGAGATGAGTTAATTTCCTTTCTGTTGGATAATTTGGGTTGCTTTAATATCATAACTTACTATTTCTTTATGCTTGAGAATGCTATTTTTCCATCTCATAATTTATTTATTGAGTGTAGAATTTTTGAACACATATTAATTATTTTTCTTTTATCTTTCCCTTTGCATGAATCTGTTTTGGAGTCCAAATAGACTACTTTCCTATTGCATTTAGTAATGGGCCAATGAGGCCCATCTCTTCGAGTCAAGTTCGAAGTCTTAAACCCAAAGTCGATTATATGGTGTGCGGGTGCAAGAAGATGAAAGAAGATGGAAAATGGGTCAAAACTTATTGATGAGGTTATTAAGAGGCTTGAAAAGTCTTGATTTTTATTATTGCATTATTTTTATTTATTCATTTAGTCATTTATTTATTCATTTAGTCATTTATTTATTCATTCATTTGGGCCTCGAACCCAAAGTTATAATTTAATACAGGTGAAGCGGATTTTGGGCCTCAAAGGTCCGAAAACTAGTTTAGGACAGGTTATGAGCCAAAGTCCAAGTATTTAGATTAGAATTGGAGAAGATGGGTCAAAAGCCCAAATTATCTTAGGACATGGTTTATGATTTGAGTCTAATATCTTAAGTCCTTTAATCTCTCCCTTTCCCCTTTATAAGCTAATTGTTCTTAGTTTTCTTAGACTTAGTTAAAATCCCCACGAAGTCGTCAGAATTTGTTATGCACAAATCTTGAAGACAATTTTCCTTAATCGTTTTCTTTTCAAAATGCCAATTACCCTTTTTAAAGTTAGTCAAAAAAGTTATTTTCAAATAGACCGGATAACCAAAAGTTAGCGGATACTCTTGGTGCCTTAACAACCTTTCAAGAGTATTAATAGGGACCGCTTACTCAGAATTTCTAAACTGATTGTTTTTTCTATTTTGAATCTTTTAAGTAATACTTTTAGTTTTTCTTGATATTTTATCAAAAATCAAGTGGCGACTCTGTAATTTTTTAAATTGTTTCAAATTTTCTTTAAAGTTTTGAAATAGTTTAAAAGGTCAAAAACAATGTTTTCCAAACCCTTCGAATCAGAAAGGGGCAAAGCAGAAATGGCGACTCTATTGGGGAACTTTAACTCGGTTCTAACCAAATATTTAAATTAGCATTTTTGACTAATTTTAAAACTGTTTATATGCTTATATGTTTAAATTCTGGGAAATTTAACTGTTGCATTTCATGGCATAATCCCGCATGATGATTATTAAACTATTTTGGAATTTCATGGATGTCCCGGCCCCTGTTGATCAACTCCAAATAAAGTGGTGGGAATACGATTGTTTATCGACTCGTTAGGAGGTCGGACGTTGTTCATATTTCCAAATCCATGTTGTTCGCTTGAGAACCTGTGTCCAAACCCACTCTAGACACCTAGGACAGAGCGAAACCAAAACTCTGTTTAGGCATGAGCCTAGGACAACCCAATACCTGAGATGGTATTGGGCCCATTAGAAAACCTACCTTATGTCTATTTGACCATGAGTTATCACAGACGATCATTCTTTATGTGTTAAATTGAAGGATATAATGCCGAATTGTAAAGACCATTGTCCCTTGGGCTTGAGGGTTTTATTTTGGATAATCTTGTTCAATTAAAATAAGGTCTTCATCAGAAGGATATGCATAACTTTCAAGAAGTTCAAGGTCAAAGAACTTCCAAGGAGACCTAGTTTAGATTTGCTCCCCTGTGTGGGGTTGATATTATGTATTTCCCCATTTTCTCATTTTGTATCCCCATTTGATTTATTCATGAAGTTTATATAATATATTTGGGGTCAATGGAATGTCTTACAAACGACATGTATATCCTTCAAACGATAGGATTACCTTTGGCTTGAAAGGTCTCATGTATGATAGGGCACATTATTAACTATTTATGTGCTAAAGTGCATCATTATTTTGCTTTACTTATAATTGTTTAATTTGTCTCATATATTACTTTAGGGAATTATTACTATTCATGAACTAACATTTTTGGCTTTTGGGTGTTTTTCTTTTCTTTTAAAAAAGAGAAGCCGATTTGTGTTGGTAATCAAACTTGCTCATGTTTCGAAGACAAAAGCAAAGTAAATCATTGGTGACATCTGTCGCAAGGAATAATTAAAATTCCTCAAAGGTACACTATCTTACAATTTGGAGTAATTATTTTATTTTCTTGTAGTTGCGCTTTGTGATTTTCTTGTAATCGTACTTTCTAGTCAATGAACTACATTCGACCTGATTTCCCTAGTGGATACGTAGGCGGCCTGCGTTGGCTTCGGTCACATAGTATTATATTTCATGCACAGATTTAGCACAGCAACAACCAAGTAAATAGGCGAAATCGGGAAAAAATATTTTTAAAATTTAGTAAACATGGCACCAACAGCTTCTTTATAACCTTCTTTATTTTTATATTCTTTGAGAAAACCAGAAATATCGGCTATATATGCCAAAATATTAAAAACAGTAGGATAATAAGCACCGAAAAATTGAATCGTAGCTATATAAATTTTTTCTAAGAACTTAACAAGATCATTAATTACAATCCAATCAGAATCATGTAGCATGCAATCAGCAGAATCAGCAAATGAACCACAATGTTGGTTAAAAGCTAGTGTAATAGGAACTCTATATTTATAACAAGTTTTTAAAAAATCATACATAGAATTTCATCTAATATCAATTTCCTCAGGAATCAATATCGGTGCAAGTCCATTTTCTTGACATTTAACTTTAAATTCTCTAATTCTTTTTCTTCAATTATTTCCTTGAATAAAACCAACAGCAAGACGGATTTTTTCAATATAAAGCACAAAAAACTCAAGGCCATCTTTTACAATTAAATTATATATATGACATGCACACTTAATATGAAAAATTTCAGGTAACGACAGAGATAACTTAGATTTTAACTTTGTTATAGCATTCTTGTTGTTAGAAGCATTATTAAAAATAATACATAAGATTTTATTTTTGATACCATAAAATTCTGCAACTTTAACAATCGAATAAGCAATAAAATCTCCAGTATGTTTACGATATTCATCATATAAAAGAGCAAGAACACATTTTTACATCGCAAAATTACTATCCATTCAGTGACAACTAACGGTTAAATAATCATTTTTATTCACAGCACGACCAAGATCAGAAGTTAGGGACAATCTACATTGAATATTTTTTATCAATATTGATAAATAAAAATAATATTGCGAATGAAGTCTAAAAATATCAGACCGACAAGTACTTCTAGGAATACCATTAAACATAGGATTATAAATTGATTGAATATAATGAATAAAGACATCAGAAGAAGGAAAACTAAAAGGCAAACAACCCACAACTACCATTTTAGTTATTTCTTTCTGTTCCCTCAATTTATTATACTTCTTCATTACCTGACCGATTGCTGGATCTATTCTAGTTTGCGTTAGCACACCAACATCCGCACCACCGCGTGTAATATTTAACTCTCTTTCGTGAGCATCACCTACATATCTCATTAACGTACCCGTACCCCCTTGCTTGCCTCTACTTTTATGCTTATATATTTGTTGACAAATATTGCACTGCACCTCAGTATCTGATATACGTTCAAAAAATTGCCATGCAATACTAGTTGTTTTATGAGATCTTCGGACAGGGGGAGGACGGGGAGGGAGATTAACTGGTTCAGATCTAACGTTAGCATTTTCTACTGCGGGTGTGTCACCAATATTTTCATCACCTTCATCTAAATTAACCTCTTCTACTTTATTTCCTTCTTCTATACCGTAATTTTCCTGAGTTTATATATAATCCATATCGTGGGCACCTACACCTAAAGGTACGCCTACTTCTTCCTCAAATGGTTGACTAAGCGGTGCCGGAGGTAAACGGGTATATCTACTAATTAAAGTATCTCTACCGCTAGTAATTCATTTTTTACTACCACTACCACTTCTGGGACAAAAAATTTTAACACCTTTAGTAGCAAGGTTTCTTAATTTATCCATAATATAAATTAAACTAAAAAAATTTCAAATACACAAATATAATAAAATTAAATATTCAACAATTAATACACTAAATAAAAATTAAACGTAAGAGATGGAACGACAATACCAAATTTTAGAAGTATCCGAAGGTTGCGAATTTAGAAACTTCCACACGTACTTTGTAATCGCAAAATTAAAAAATTAAAATGAGCACTTTAGAAAATTAAATATATAGAATGTTTGAGAATTGAGTATTGAGATTTAAGAGAGAATGGGAATTGAGAGAATGAAAAATTGTGTGGAAAATGATTTGAAAGTGTAGGGTATTTATAGGAATTATTTTGGGGTTAAAAAATATTGTTAAAAGTAAAAGAAAAAAAAATTTAACAAAAAATTATAAACTAGCCGTTTGGACCCAAAAACGGCTATATAGTCGTTGGGTCAACGGCTAGTTTGGACTTTGGGCCAAACAGCCCACTTTTAAAAAAAAATTAGGGCCAATTAACCGGCGGGCCCGGATCGAGCTTGGTCCAAGCCGGGTTAATTGGGTCCAACCAAAAAAATAAATCGGCTTGGGACCTGGTACCCTACAGCCCATGGGCTGACCTGGCTGGGTCAAACCAGGCTAATTTTCTTAAACAGGCCAGTTCGGGCCGGGTAAGGCTGGGTCAACCCGACCCGTTTGACAGGATTATCTCAACCTATACTGGCTACGTAGTTATAGAAAGCAAGGACTGCTACTAAAGGTCACACCCTCAACTGGCAGGTGAGCCCTCATCCCTGGGTTCGCTCAGTGCTAAATCCTACTCCCAACTGAATGACACTGTAATACTAACTGGTGAATGTACTGTTAACTGATAACTGATAAGCTCAGGTCATGGTATTCTGAAAATAACAGTGACAAATTCTGAGGTAATTATTAATGATTAAACTGATATTGGGACTGAAATTGGACTATACTAGGCTTGACTGAAGCCACACTGATTCTATTGACTGACCGAACTGGACTGAGTTCATTGAGTTCTGTTAACTATCTGAGTTCACTGAGTACTGTTAACTGACTGAGTTCACTGAGTTCTATTAACTGACTGAGTACTGCTATTCTTGACCTTTTATTGGGACTATTCTATATCTACTGCAACTAAGTAAACAACCAAATTTTGAGTAATAAATACCCCCAGGACTCGATAGCATAAATGATAAAACCTAACAATTCTTGAAAGCATAGCCATAGTCAATTGTTCACAATTCATTCACTGAGACATTTTATCAAACACTTGGAGGTTATGGACTTGTACGTGACTGGAAACACATGTTAACATGACATGATTACCTTATTCAATTCACATGGGCATTCTATCAAGCACGTGGAGATTAATACTTTAACATGGGGCAATTCTCCAAACACATGGGGATCATGAACTTTCACATTGGAATATCTTAAACATGGGAGTATAGCATGATTACATAACTAAAATTATGAATTGCGAAATTCACATGTAATTCGCTTGAAATAGGACATGGGTGTTTCATCAAAACATGTAAAGTTCATAACTTGAACGTAAGAATGTCTTAAACATGAGGGAATAATAGAGTTACATGGAAATATTCATAACTTGGGATTCATCTTGAAATTGACTTAACATGATATGGGAATTTCATCAAACATGTGGAAGGCATGAATTTAAAACATGGGAATGTTCTCTAAAGATCATGAACTTAGGATCTGTCATGGAATTCACTTGAATAAAGCATGGGGATATTCTAAACATGAGCATTCAATTCAACAACATGAAATTTACTTGAGTATGACATGGGAAACAAAATCCATAGTCTGAGAAAATCAAACCTTGCACGGGATCATACATGGGCTGAATTTAATTTAAATCACCATGGAAACATGAAATTCAATCTTCTTGAGCATACAAAATATCAAAATGATAAAAGTTCATTCTTTAATTTAACGAAAAGGGTTTTTTTGGGGCTCCATAGGTTAAAGGGTTTAAAACTTTAAATCTTGAAGAAGAAACAAAATCTTGAAAGCTTTCTTAAATTGGGAAACTTGAAATCTTGATTTTTCTTGAAGATGATTTGATGGAGTTCTTGGTGTTCTTAAGGGGCTAGGGTTTTTCTTTGGAGAGAAAAGGATGAATAATGATGTAAATAATGCTTTTGGGGCTTTAATTATCTGTTATGGATGAATTAGGGTTAAGGAAAGGACCCTTTTCCCTTAAAAATGCAAAAATAGAACCTGGGAAATAGGTGCAGGCGATGGAGCGCGTGTCGCGGGCATATCGTCTCGGCTTACTACCTCTCACAAAAATGGTTGTAACTTTTCGCTCGGGTATCAAATTTAGGCAAAATTGATATCGTTGGAATTATAATTCAATTATATACAATTTAGTTGGTATTGAGATGCGAAATACTATGTATATAAAAATTTATACGCGTTTAAAGTAGGCCTTGTAGAATAGAATACCAAATTTTGGACGAATCAAAGGATCTTAGCTCAACTTGGCTCTAAATGATTTCTATGAACATTTTTAACCTCAAAATCATATCAAAAATAAGGATAAGAATCATGAAACTTATATTCACATGAGAATAACTTGAATTATAACTTATACACATAAGAACGACGGGTCAAAAACTAGCCCAAAAATACAGTGTGTTACATTATCTCTCCCTCGGGAAGATTCATCTTTGAATGGGACTGGTTAGACTGAGAGTGTTGTACAAAGGTTACTAAGATCATATTATAAACATGAATGACTTGGAACATAATTGCATAACTGATTCTAAAACATGATACATGAACTGAACTGATTTCGTGAATACATACAGTGACATGAGCATGATTATAAAGCTGAGATAGAAATGAGAGAGTCAACTAATGAGTAACCATTACTTTAAGCTAGATCCTATTTCATAAAGAAAAATGAAAGGTTTAGGACATGAATACTCGGGGTATTACAATACATCTCCCCCTTGGAATACTTCATCCCTCGAATGGTACTGACTTGGTTAAGATACTAAGGAAAGACAAAAATGATGCATGGAAACTGATGGACTAAATTATGAATGAATATCTAGGATCTAAAACTGGTGCATATGCATAAACTGAGCTGAATTTGAAATTTGCATGGACGTGAATTACCTCATGAATAGGGAAGATGCAAAACCATAGGAACTTGTCTGTCTGATTGCTAGACTGGATTTCTGGATATACGAACTGAATTATACTGAAAGCTTATACTCAACTATACATTCCACTTGTACACCAATATGAAATTCAAGCCTATCTTCATAACCACACATGAACTTATAGGCAAACCACCACAAAAGCATCTTTATCATTTTCTCTAAACATCTATCCTTAAAACTTTCATGCACTAGCCCAAGAAAACACACATAGAATTTTAACTAATCATGACATAAGGAGAGGTCACTGAAATTAGAACATGAGGACCTGAAACATAAAAGAATAACTTTGACACTCAACTGAGACCTGAGGAATAAAGTGTCAATGACATAAATTCTTCAGAGAGGTCTGAACTAAGGACATACATAACATAAAATGAATTTCGCTGATCATTAGAGGTGTAGCATAAGCACCTGGAACTAAACATACTATAAGTCATGGGTACATGAGTTATGAGTTGCATAACCTGAGTTTAGAGTTTATGATTTCATGGAACATGATTCATACTGCTGAGTGAACTAGAACTCCTTATACTAGAAACTGAAAACATACATGGTTTTTCTATAAAGTGCATAAATATGAGCTGTGATGATGGAGCTGATATGTTAGGCATGAGTAGATATCGTGATGGATAAAAAACTTTGCACTGAAATAAGAATAGGTTGGGAATCATCCTCCCTTACTGCTTTTCTACACATATTGGACTACTACTAGAATCTAAGAGCCTAACTTGGTCACTTGTTCTATCATCTTCCCCTTAGACTAAAGCTTTCATCTTAAGTCTGTGAACACTTTACTAAACTCTAAACTGAACTGGAATCACTTTACTCTAGAGTCTAGGGTATAATGACACACATGAATGATAAACTCATCCTGAAATATTGCACCTGAAAGTATAAAACCCACTGCTAATACTATCTCTTGGGATACAACTCTTAACTTTCTTTAGTTTTTGCAATAATTATCACATACTTACACTCTTTTTGACACATGCTTGCCTTACTAAACACATCATCTGTTCTTGTTTTTTCATAGACTACTAATATCACATCTCTTAACTCACATCCACACTATCATACTTAATCTCAAATCAACAAACTTAAATTCTTGCATACACTGTTCAAGCCTACTGATTCACCTTTCATACAACTATCCCCTTGAATATAAAATCTGCTCAATCTGGATAATGCTATCCCAACTCTACTACTGCTAAACTTTTGGATTTATGCTTCTAACTCTAGATCACATACTGAAAAAAAAATTTGAGAAGGAATCTGAAAGCATATCTGACTTTGGCTTAATGCACAATTTTCATGAATATGAATGAAATCCTTTAAACTTTGGAACTTAAAAGCACTGCTCGGATACTTTCTAGCCTGCATGAAATCCCATAAATATTTGTAGGGATTGGCGGAAGAAACACTGTCTGTAAGGACTTAAGCTTTACTGTTTTTGTTTCCTCAAAACTAAGGCAGAGTTAGCATGATTAGAGCAAGATGAGGATATGCATAAATTTCTTAGATAATACTTCTAATGCATAATCTGAGACTTAAAAGAAGTGAAATATTTCCAAAATGCCTTGTAGCATCTCAAAGAAAAGTACAGACGTCTATGTACCGTTCTGCAAGACTCTACTAAACACAGCTTCATAGACACCCTAGGATGCTTGAACTCTGTGCTATGATACTAAGTTTGTAACGACCCGAGACTATCCCCTAATCATCACACGGTGCGAGGAACTACAAGTGATCTTAAGCTAACCTATGAACTAGCATACTATTTAGCAACTAAATTATAACAAATAAATAGCTATTCTTCTATGCAGAAATATAATCATACTAAAAATCTAAAATACATACAATACTGATAAAGCTTTACAATCTGATAAAACTAAAAGAAGAAACTGAATCTACATGACTGACTCTGACTGACATCTATGAAGCCTCTACTATAATAACTATAGATAGCTGGGACATGCCTCCAACTACCACTAATCAATACACAAGAAAATAAATAAATTGTACATAAACTAAAACTGTCTAGAGTTCCCAAAGTAGGAGAACTTATCACCTGCTTATAACGCCCAAACTACAGCTCTCGTAAGAGTGTAAGCGGTCGCTGTCAAATATAGAACCTAACTGGGTTGGGTGTCGAATCCCACAGGGAATACTCGGTCACTAAGTATTGCAACTATTATTAGACTGTTGGTCAAAAATTCTTCGGACAGGGGGTTTTTTATGCGTGAAGTAAAAGTATCAAAAATAGCAAAGTAAAAACAGAATGTTTGGTAGGTTTTAAGCAATGAGAATTGTAAGGAAGGGTTATGTCCACCTTATGAGTTCTACGTGTCTATTAACTATGAGTTATGCGGAATTCAGACATGCATGCACTTATAGAGATTCGTATTCTATGGTAAATCCTAGCGTCTTTCGACCATCAAGGATTATCTCACTTTAACTCTTTCGAGCTTAAAGCGTATAACTAATGGTACGAATTCTCCAAGAGGTTAATCCAGTTACGGCACTAACTTTTAAACAGGGGTTGGTAGCCCTATTTCCTTGTCACTCTCTCTTTTCCAGACATGCAACTTTTCTTTTGAACAAATTAATGCTATACTGGCGTATTCTATATGTTTTCAACCACAAGAATTCAATTAAGATGAAGAGAGTAATGATATAAGTAGCATACGTATCAAGAAATCACAAACTCATAGAAATAGATAGTACTATCAAAAGGCTTCCATAACCCTAACAGAGAAGTTTAGCTACTCATGAGTGCAACGGAGATCACCATAAACATCATCATCATATCAAAACTAGAATGATCTCACGTTGGTCACAAGATCCGTGCTTTCTCTGTCAGAAAGTAACGTGAAGAACTAAATGTTGAATAAAAGAAAAATTGAATTGAATAGAAAATAGGATGAATGAATTGAATTGAATGCTGAAAAATTCAGCAAATAAGGGTTTTTATAACACCCTTGTCCTAGTCCTATTGAAATAGGGTTTTTATCCTTGTCCTACTGAAATAGGGTTTTTATCCTTGTCCTAATCCTACTAAGTTACTGTTGATCCCCAAGTCTTTAGAAATACTGTTTTTGCCCGGGACAAGTTCTCCATGCATCACTTTCAGTCCACCAGTTTCCAGAAGTCGTCGTCCTTCTTACGTTGAGGTTTCCTTTGGCGTCCAACAGTCCACAAAATGCTGAAATCTTCATCATTTATACCTGAAAACTTGCTAATCACGTTGGTTCGCTTACTTACAGGAAAAAGGACTAAAAGTGCAGGAATTATATATTTTGTCCTCAAGTTAAGGCACAAAGAATCATACAGAGCTACCCAAAACTCATCAACCATGTGTGTCTCACATAAGATGTTACCCATAATCACTCACAAGTATTTCATTTTTTTAAACATGGGTATAAGATTTTCCTTTCTCTCACTCTCACAAAGAATTCATATGTTGCAACTGATGACCATAGGCTTGCCCTTAGTGTAATGCTCTACTAATATCAGAATGCTAAGTTTAGGATCAAATAGGTCTTTTTACAGGTGGTAATGTAGGCTAAGGGACGGGTAGGACTATTTTGGCCAGAAATAGTGACTATGTTCCTAAGCGCTTTAATACATCACATTATGCCATTAACACTCTCTTTTAATCAACCCTGCTACCTTTGTTTCATCTATCACCCCTTTTCACCTATGTTGCCATTCAAACATAACTATTTTTTTATTTAGTCATAATCACAATTTATCTTTTTGTTTTTCTATTTCTTTTTCTTTTCCTCTTTCCTTTTTTTTATAACACACCTCTATGATAGCCACTCTTATTCATAACAAATTCAAGTACCAATACACTCTAACGCATCACTCTCACCCAATTTCCTTTTATTTTGTCACATGACTTTTCAATTTAAAGCACTTAGGAATTTGGATCAAATTATGGTCTTGAAAAAAAATGGATTAGGCTTACATATGAGGCTGTGAAAGAAAATAGCTAAAAGGCTCAAATGGGGTTGACTAGGATATGTCCACGGGTAGGTAAAACGAAGGTAAAAAAGTACAAGTTGCCAAAGAAATGCCTAAATCATCTCCTAAACTTACACTCTTTATTTCGCTTTACATACACACCAGGCAAGTTCTAGCATCAGCCACAAACACAGAGTATACTATACCCTCACACACACAAGGCACATGGTTGACTTTATTTGGAGTAGTATAGACTCTTGACCCAACAGATGAATGAATTAAACCACACAAATATCACACCGTGAGTCACATTTAGAGCCTAAATGTCTCAATAGTAACGATTGTATCACAGACTCTTGTCACAATACCATGTTGCCTATCAGAACAATTTTATGCAAAGTTTTTAAAAATTTAACTACTAAACAAATAAAACAAATAAACATAAATAAGGAAATGCAGATAAAGAAGTATAGCATACAAATACCAGCACCCCACACTTAGACGGGACACACTGTCCTCAGTGGAAAATAAATAAGAAGAACCTGGATTAGTCGGACTCCTCCTCTATGTCTGGGGTCATACCCCCTTCATCGGAATCATCATCAGAGTCGTCGTCATCCGAATTCTCCTCCACATCGGAGTCTAGGATTCGGCGATCATCATCGGTTGGCACATCGTCATCGAGAGGTTCCTCAAAGTACACACCTAATCCACACATAGCCCTTGCATGCTCGTTCATTGGGTAGTCATAATCCAACTGTTGGAGCTCTACAGCAGTTGGAACATGACCTCCGCTCATCATGGTAAACTGAGTCATGCCATAAAGATGGCGAAAGAAACTTTCATCCCGAGCATGACGTTCTGCAGTGGTAAGGTTAACGCCATGCATGGTTTCAGCATCTTTAACCTTTGTGAGGTCAACCTTCTTCAAGTTGTGTGGAAGCTTATGATCAACTGGCTCCTCTTCGCTGTCCTCCTTCCTCAATATTGCAGTCAACAGATTGCCAAAGCTGAAGTGGGACCTCTTGTGTAGCCTGGCCTTACGCATTGAAGATTGAATGATCGCCCCAATATTGATGGGGACATTCATTATCAATGCGTATACCAAACACACTGTGTCTCGTGTAATCTTCGTGTACTGTGTCCCTGGAATCAGGCAAGAGTTGACTATTCTCAACCATATTTGAGCTTCCCTGTTCAAGAAAGCGTAAGGGCAGGTGTTGTGCCGACCGGTGTCCTTGTGTCTGCTCCATCGTGCCATTGATCTTGTTCCGCACAGTGTGTGTCTGATTGCCCTGTACGGAGATCTGTTATATAGCTCTTTGAGTGGTGATAGATCAACAGATGGCAAACCCAGAAAAGAGTTGAAGAACTCCGCATTTAGTTGTAGAACTTGGCCCCGAATCTTTACATCACTCCCTGTAGTTTTCGGTGACCAGTTGGCATAGAATTCTCGTGTTAGATTGAGATTGCATTCTCCCATATCTTGGAAGATGAAATCAAGATGTAAAGCCGTGATCTTGGCCAACATGCGAGGTTCTTTCTTTGCTAGGCTTTCCTTGTGTATCAACTCCACATGAACATATTTTTTCTCTTTATTGTTCCTATACCACTCCTTTCTTTTCTCCTCTAGGACCCATTTGATTCTAAACATGCGGCGAGGTATTTGCAGCGAGGAAGATTCACCTTACTCTTTACGTCCCCTTTTGTGGCCTTTTTGTGAGGTGGTCGCTTTATCCTTTCCTTGTCGTGCTTTTGGTGCCATTTGTACCTGAGATTAAAATGATAGTCATGTTAGCTTCATCTTGGTAAATACAATTGACAAGCAAATAGTAGTGGCCCACCCCACACTTAATATGTTGGCACAAACTAATTAAGTGAATGTTATCGATTATTCAGACTTCATCGATGTACGTTTAGGTGTTATGTTCCAATAATATAATCAGTGCAGTCATGCTTGTCTTGTTGTCTTAACTAACCTTTTCCGATTCTAGTTCATGTAATCTTGACAATGCTTTCATGTTTTGGACTAATGCATCACTTTGAATAAAACTACTACATAGACATTGTATCAATTTATGGCTTGAAATAATCACAACATTTCATGTTTGTAGTTAACCATGATTTTCATCGCAATGAACAAGTCATTCAAGCAAGCTTTCAAGTTACAAGATTATGCAATTTTCTGAACCATGTTGATTTCGCAAGAAGTATGACAGTGTATCAAAATTAACTACAAGTTGGAACCAAGTCAAGAACACCAATACATATTCTTTCACTTTCTTAGATGTATCACAACAAATCAACCATATTCAAATCACCAACACTACTTCAAGATTTAACAACTTAGTATAGGCGTAGTATTGAAATACTTACGGAATATAAGAGAAGATAGCCAGAGTACTTACTTAGTTGATGGCCTTGGAAGATGTTCTTGCAAAGTAAAAGAGCAAAAGGAAAGTTTTTGAGAGAATTTGGAGAGGTAGGCGGCGCCTAGGTTGAAGTTGCAATGCAATTTTGTTTTAAGACTAAGGTTCTATTTATAGGACAAGCTTGGGTCGGGTTTTGACTCATTTGGAATCAGGTTAGGAGACCAAAAAGTAGGCATAGGCGGCGCCTTTTGCAAAGCCTAGTTGAGCATAGGCGGCGCCTATGCTATGGCATTGTTGGGCATAGGCGGCGCCTATGCCATAGCATTCTAGATTCAGAGACAAAAGGCTTTTGCATAGGCGGCGCCTATGCTATGGCATTGTTAGGCATAGGCGGCGCCTATGCTATAGCATTGTAGAATCCGAGAGCTTAGGCCATAGCATAGGCCTTGCCTTGTTCGTGGCCTAGATTTACATAGGCCTTGCCTTGTTCGTGGCCTATATTTTCATAGGCAATGCCTAACCAATAGCCTTTTGCTTCTTCATTACTAACTTACCACCTTCAACAAATAATACTTCCAAATCAAAATTTAAAACCAATCTCCTCCTTTACACCTCTTGTACCTACACTTACTCAAAAGCAACAAAAACGATTAGAATGATGGGTTGCCTTCCATCAAGCACTTGATTTATTGTCGTGGCACGACATAGTTACCTCGAGTACTTAGACTTCGTCGAGATAAATGGTGGCCATGCATTTTGTCGAGTCAAGAGGACCGATGTATGGTTTCACTCGTTGGCCATTCACCTTAAAAACAACACCATTATTGTCTTCTAACTCAACTACTCCCGACGAGTAGACTTGGCTAATTTTGTACGGGCCAGACCATTTAGACCTTAACTTACCTGGGAATAGCTTCAGTCTGGAATTGAAAAGAAGTACCATATCACCCTTTTGAAAGTTTCGTTGAATAATCCGCTGATCATGATACTTTTTCATCCATTCCTTGTAGAGGTCTGATCTTTCAGACGGAATTCATCCATCTCGTTCAGCTGCTCCAATCTCAGATTCATAGCATCATCCCACTTTAAATTTAGTCTCTTCAATGCCCACAATGCTTTATGCTCGAGCTCAATGGGTAAGTGACAGGCCTTCCCATAAACTAGTTGGTACGGGGACATGCCAATTGGCGTTTTGAATGCAGTCCTATAAGCCCATAATGCATCATCCAGCTTCCTAGACCAATCTTTCCTATTAGCGTTTACAGTCTTTGCAAGGATCAACTTGATCTCTCGATTAGAAACCTCTACCTGTCCACTAGTTTGTGGGTGATAAGGCGTGGCTACCTTATGTTGCTTGACCCCATATTTCACCAACATGGATTTGAACAGCTTGTTGCAAAAGTGTGATCCTCCATCGCTTATAATGGTACGTGGTACCCCAAAACGAGAGAAGATATTTCTCTTTGAGAATGCTACAACACGCTTTCCTTCATTATCGGCCAGCGCTACTGCTTTAACCCATTTGGATACATAGTCGACAGCAACTAGGATGTATTTCATCCCAAACGAATTTACGAATGGGCCCATGAAATCAATACCCCACACATCAAACAGCTCTACTTCAAGAATTTTTGACATGGGCATCTCATGGTGCTTCGAAATCGTGCCTTGTCTCTTACATTGGTCATATCTTCTCACAAATTCATAGGCAACTCTAAATATCGAAGGCCAATAATAGCCGCTTTGCAATACCTTCCTTGTTGTCCGACCACCTGCATGGTGTCCCCCAACTTGGGAAGCATGACTTGCTTCCAAGATACTTGGCACCTCCACATGAGATATGCATCGTCTGATCACACCATCTGCGCACCGTCTAAACAAATATGGCTCATCCCAGAAGTAGTGTCTCACATCATGCATGAACTTCCTCTTTTGATTAAATGATAGATTCGTAGGCATCACATTACTTACCACAAAGTTTGCAAAATCTGCATACCATGGTAACTCTTTCATCATCGTGGCTAAGATCTCTTCATCAGGGAATGCATCATCAATCGCAAAATCAGGCTGCGCTATATGCTCGTTCTCGAGTCTAGATAGATGATCAGCCACTTGGTTCTCGCAACCTCTTCTATCTTTTACCTCAAAATCAAATTCTTGCAGCAACAATACCCATCGAATTAGCCTTGGTTTCGCGTCTTTCTTTGCCATCAAATATCTCAGAGCTGCATGCTCTGTATGAACTACCACTTTGGTTCCCAACAAATAAGCACGGAACTTTTTAAAAGCATACACAACCGCTAGAAGCTCTTGTTCTGTGATAGTATAGTTCTTCTGGGCTCCGTTCAAGACCTTGCTCACATAGTAGATTGGATGGAATAACTTTTCTCGTCTCTGGCCAAGTACAGCACCCAAAGCTACCCCGCTAGCATCACACATGACTTCAAACGGTAGAGACCAATCGGGCACTACAATGATAGGAGCTTCAATTAGCTTCCCTTTAAGGCATTCAAATGCCTTCAAGCAATCTTCACCGAAGTCGAACTTTGTATCCTTCTCCAAAAGCTTGCATAACGGACAAGCAATCTTGGAAAAGTCTTTAATGAATCTTCGATAAAAACCTGCATGCCCGAGGAAACTACGAACTCCTTTGACCGAAATTGGGGGTGGTAGTTTCACGATGACTTCGATTTTAGCTCAATCCACCTCAATTCCTCTTTCAAAGATTTTATGCCCAAGAACAATACCTTCTTTCACCATGAAGTGGCACTTCTCCCAGTTTAGTACCAGGTTGAATTCAACGCATCTCTGCAACGCCATACTTAGATTTGCCAAGCACGATTCAAACGACTCGCCCACAACAGAATAATCGTCCATGAACACCTCCAGAGTGTCTTCCACCATATCAGAAAAAATGGACATCATACAACGCTTAAAAGTGGCTTGTACGTTACATAGCCCAAATGGCATACATTTGAAGGCAAACGTACCATATGGGCATGTAAACGTTGTCTTCTCTTGATCTTCGGTAGCAATACAAATCTGATTATAGACGGAATACCCATCTAGGAAACAAAACCATCCTTTCCCTGCTAATCGATCGAGCATTTGGTTTATAAATGGTATTGGAAAGTGATCTTTAAGTGTCCACAAATTCAGCTTCCGGTAGTCCATGCATACTCTCCACCATATGACAGGTCTGAGTGGAATTAACTCATTCTTTTCATTCGCAACTACCGTCATGCTACCTTTCTTGGGTACACATTGTACCGGGCTTACCCATTTACTGTCGGAGATTGGATACACAACCCCTGCATCTAACCACTTAATAATTTCTTTCTTCACCACCTCTTGCATAGGTGGATTTAGACGCCTTTGATGCTCAATAGTGGGTATGCAATTTTCTTCAAGCTGAATCTTGTGTGTACAAATCCCAGGCGGAATACCAATAATATCAGCAATGGTCCAACCAATGGCTCTCATGTACTTTCGAAGAACCGCGATGAGAGATGCAACTTGCTGCTCACCCAAATCTGCCGCCACAATAATCGAGAGTGTGTTATTGCTTCCTAAGAATGCATACTTTAAATGGCTAGGCAGCTCCTTTAATTCTAACGTGGGTGGCTCTTCAATAGATGGTTTAGCTGGTGGTGTAGGTCGGTTTTTGAGGTCAAGGTCCAGCTTCTTGGGAGCATGAGGATATGACCCTAATCCTGTTAGAGCACAAATAGTTTCTTCATAATTTTCAGCATCCTTACGCTCGACATTCATAAGCACAACCGCCAATGGGTCATCAATAAGCTGCTCCTCTACAGGTAAATCTTTCGCATCATCAAAATAAACATCAGCTACTGATAACACGCTCAGATCTTTGGGTTGCTTCATTGATTTACACACATCAAAGCGGACTACTTCGTCATTCATCCGAAATAGAAGCTCATTAGCTCTTAAATCAATAAGCACACTTCCTGTTGCAAGGAAAGGGCGCCCCAAGATTATAGGAACTTCTGAGTCCACCTTACAATCCAAGATAACAAAGTCTGCCAGAAAGATGAATGAAGAAACCTTCACCAATACATCACATAAAATACCAACAGGTCATTTTACCGACCTATCTGCCATTACAAGCCTCACATTGGTTGGAGTAGGATCCCCCAATCCCAACTTTTTGTAAATAGATAGTGGCATTAAGTTGATGCTGGCTCCTAAATCGCATAATGCCTTGGCAAAATTTAAAGATCCAACAGTGCAAGGAATAGTGAAGGCACCGGGATCGGCCTTCTTCTGAACTAGTGATCTGGTAGCGATTGCGCTGCAACGATGAATAGTATCTGTCAACTCACCACTTGCTGCCCGCTTCTTTATTAAAAGATCCTTCATAAATTTTGCGTACCCAGGCATTTTTTCTAGCGCCTCTACTAACGGAACATTAATGGTCAGTTGTTTTAACATTGACATGAATTTATTGAACTTGGTATCATCATCTCTCTTTTTTAATCTTTGATGAAAAGGTGGTGGTGGAAGGGGAATAGTTTTCTCCATGACTTTCTTTTCCACTTGCTTCAGATTGGCGATCTTTTCTGGCTGTGGACGTTGAGGGGTGACGTCATTAACGCCTTCCTCAGCTTCTTCGGCGTCTTATGGTTCTGCATTATCTAATGTATCATCGGCCACTTGCTTGCTTTTGGATAAATTTTCCAGCACCTTACCACTCCTGGTAGTAATAGCCATGCATGTTCCATCGTTCCTTAGGTTTTGCACTGTGTCGCTAGGTAAGGTGCCACCTTTTCTTTGATTTAATGTGGCTGAAATTTGACTCAATTGTTGCTCCAACTGTTTTATTGAAGTGGAATATGAGTCAACCAATTGCTTCATTGAGGACAAATCATTTATTACCTCGGTTACTCCCGTGCTGGTTGTCTCCACTCCTTTCAACAGCTTCGCCATCATATCTTCCATTGACATCTTACCAGAGCCAGATGCAGCGGTGTCACGACTTCCAGGAGGAATATACAAACCACTCCTGTCAGTCTTATTCTTCCAATTACCTTGATCACGGTCCTTGTTTCCATACTTATCATAATAGCTCTGACCTTGGTTTCCTTGGGCAGTGCCTCGGAAACCCCCCTGATTGTTCAAGTAGTTGGCTTCTTCTTCAGAATCGGATTCCTCTCTTCCTTTTGATGCAACTGCTTTGACTTTTTCAGTCTTACCTGATAATAGATGCTTTGTAAGAAGATCTATCTGTGTTTTCATGTGCGCCATATCTTGGTTGCGTTCCTCCTCTCTTTGCCTTTGTTCTGCAGTCATGCCAATTGATATAGTGGGGCTTGTTACCTCAGAATCCCTGGTATGCCAAGCCCTACTTTGCTTTGTCATCCGGTCTAGCATATCACTTTCCTGAACAAAGGTGAGGTCCATGAATGATCCTCCAGCCGCATTATCCACCACTCGTTTAGTTACTGAATTCAAGGATCTGTATAGTATCTCCATCAAGTGGACATTGGTCATGTGATGGTTTGGGCACCTCATAAGCTTCTTCTTGAATCTCTCCCATGTTTCGTGGAGGGCTTCAGTTGGAAGCTGACGAAAGTTGCTAATTTCATATCTCAATTGTGCTCTTTTGGATGGCGGAAAGAATCTTTCTAGGAAAGCGTCTTTCAATTGCCTCCAATTAGTGATAGAATCAGGAGTTAGCCCATTCAACCATAGAGTTACCTCCCCAGATAGAGACAATGGAAATAAGTGCAGCCGAATTGCATTCTGACCAACTCCTGGATTGTCGAATGACTTGCATGTAGAGATAAAGTTGACCAGATGCATATTCGGATCATCACCTGTAAGTCCACCAAATAATCCTTTGAGTTGCAATAACTGAATCATGGTGCTAGTGATGTTAAACTTGGCTCCGGGTGCCAATGGCGAAGGAATAATAGCTCCTGTGGCACCAGCTCCATCCAGATCGTCATCATCATTATCAAAGGGAATCTGCATAGCTCGGCGTTCAGGCCAAAATCTTGCTTGACAATCTCTTCTGTTTGCCGGTGTCGCCACATCAGCATCACGCCTAGGGTTTAGTAACTCATCATCACCCAAGTCCTCATCATCAGGATCTGCTGCTCGCCCAAGGTTATCGATATTTTGTTGATGCACTTGAGCAGCGGCCAACACAGCTAATCTAGCCTGCTCCTGTTGAGCAGCCCTTCTCTCAATGTCACGTTGTGCATCCATCCTTCTAATAAGTTGCGGTTCAGGGTTTATGGGTAATAATGGTTGTCCCAAACTTCGAGTATTTGGCATGCACTGAACAAAAACCTACAGAAAAAAAAAACAACAACTAAAAGTAAAGTACGAGAATCATTGACCAAAGGGTCTAGTAATTATCACAATCTTAGTTGACAACCGTATTCCCCGGCAACGGCGCCAAAATTTGATAACGCCCAAACTACAACTCTCGTAAGAGTGTAAACGGTCGCTGTCAAATATAGAACCCAACTGGGTTGGGTGTCGAATCCCACAGGGAATACTCGGTCACTAAGAATGCAACGATTAGTAGACTTTTGGTGAAGGTTCTATGAAAAAGGGGGGATTGGAGTGTGACGTTAACTAATAAAAATAAAAATAGCAAAGTAAAAACAGAATGCTTGGTAGGTTTTAATCAATGAGAATTGTAAGTTAGGGTTATGTCCACCTTATGAGTTTTACGTATCTATTGGCTATGAGTTATGCGGAATTCTGACATGCATGCGCTTATAGAGATTCGTATTCTATGGTAAATCCTAGCGTCTTTTGACTATCAAGGATTATCTCACTTTAACTCTTTCGAGCTTAAAGCATATAACTAATGGTACGAATTCTCCAAGAGGTTAATCCAGTTACGGCACTAACTTTTAAACAGGGGTTGGTAGCCCTATTTCCTTGTCACTCTCTCTTTTCCAGACATGCAACTTTTCTTTCGAACAAGTTAATGCTATACTGGCGTATTCTATATGTTTGCAACCACAAGAATTCAATTAAGATGAAGAGAGTAATGATATAAGTAGCATACGTATCAAGAAATCACAAACTCATAGAAATAGATAGTATTATCAAAAGGCTTCCATAACCCTAACAGAGAAGTTTAGCTACTCATGAGTGCAACGGAGATCACCATAAACATCATCATCATATCAAAACTAGAATGATATCACGTTGGTCACAAGAGTCGTGCTTTCTCTGTCAGAAAGTAACATGAAGAACTAAATGTCGAATAAAAGAAAAATTGAATTGAATAGAAAATAGGATGAATGAATTGAATTGAATGCTGAAAAATTCAGCAAATAAGGGTTTTTATAACACCCTTGTCCTAGTCCTACTGAAATAGGGTTTTTATCCTTGTCCTAATCCTACTAAGTTACTGTTGATCCCCAAGTCTTTAGAAATACTGTTTTTGCCCGGGACAAGTTCTCCATACATTACTTTCAGTCCTCCAGTTTCCAGAAGCCATCGTCCTTCTTACGTTGAGGTTTCCTTTGGCATCCAACAGTCCACAAAATGCTGAAATCTTCATCATTTATACCTAAAAACTTGCTAATCACGTTGGTTAGCTTACTTACAGGAAAAAGGACTAAAAGTGCAGGAATTATATATTTTGTCCTCAAAACTTGGCTAAAATATGGGTAAATTAAGGTACTTTAGGCGTGTAAATACGCCTAACATCACCTGCTAGCTGGAATCTACAACTGTCTAAACATGATGCGTAAGCTATAACTGATGCCTACATTATGAGACAATGTATCACATAGACATATATGTGGATCAGTACTTTTAGAATGTACTGAGTATGCAGGGGTGAATGCAATAAGTAAAACTAATTTCATACGTAATCGTATAACATAAATGCTAAGTATAACTAGACTCACCAATAGGCTGGAATAAACTAAAAACTAAAATATTTTAAAGCATGAGTGACAAACATTCTCTGATAAGATGGTGAATCTCTACACTTAGTTTTTATAAACCTTGCTTTAATAACATAAGTATAACTGAAGCTGGGATATGGTAAAACATGGATACTATATGAATACTGGTCTAAAACTATGTGATAGAGACTGACATAAATTGAGTATCTAAATATACAATCTCACTGAGTACGAATGCATAAACGTACTACCTTATCTAATTAACTGAATGACTGATAACTGAATACTGGTGATGTAAGACTGAACTGTACTTAGTCTAAATAACTGGACTAAAACTCTAGAGTATTATACATATGAGGAAAGGACTGACTGAGTAACATGAGATAACAGAGCATGAATGGATAAACAATACATTATCTGAGAATGCAAGACCAAAGGTATAACATGATCCTCAAATAGTATGTAAGTTGAAGTACTAAAATACTAATAACTGAATAAGTGATATCTATACATTATGGTCAAGCAACCTAAAACTGAGTTACTGAGATTACTAGAATGAGACTATGATTAAGATTGTAACTGAGACTGTGACTGATAACATAGACATATATATGGATCAGTACTTCTGGAATGTACTGAGTATGCAGGGGTAAATGCAATAAGTAAAATTAATTTCATACGTGATCATATAACATGCATGCTAAGTGTAAGTAAACTCACTAATAGGCTAGAATAAACTAAAAACTAAAATATCTTAAAGCATGAGTGACAAACATTCTCTAATAAGATGGTAAATCTCTACACTTAGTTTTTGTAAACCTTTCTTTAATAATATAAGTATAACTGAAGTTGGGATATGGTAAAACATGGATACTGTATGAATACTAGGTCTAAAACTACGTGCGGGAGACTGACATAAATTGAGGATCAGAATATGCAATCACACTGAGCACGAATGCATAAACATACTAAATTATCTAATTAACTAAATGACTGATAACTAAATACTGGTCATGTAAGACTGAACTATACTTAGTCTGAATAACTGGATTGAAACTATAAAGTATTAAACATATGAAGAAAGGGTTGACTGAGTAACATGAGATAACTGAGCATGAATGCATGAAAACTATATTATCTGAGAATGCAAGACCAATCGTATAGCATGATCCTAAAATAGTTTGTAAGTTGAAGTACTGAAATACTAATAACTGAATAAATTAAAACTATACGCTATGGTCAAGCAACTTAAAACTGAGTTACGGATTTGACTACTGGACTGAGAATGTGACTGAGACTGTAACTGAGACTGTGACTGAGACTGAGTTCATACTAGAACTAAATCCTGAGTTCTAATAACAGAGTAACTGATAGCTGAGATTACTGATTATTGAGTAACTGATAACTGGGTGACTATTTTTTACAGTCCTAATTCTGTAAAACTGAACTGAGTTTACTTAAAACTGAGTTACGGATTTGACTACTGGATTGAGACTGTGACTGAGACTGTAACTGAGACTGTGACTGAGACTGAGTTCATACTAGAACTAAATCCTGAGTTTTAATAACAGAGTAACTGATAGATGGGATTACTGATTACTGAGTAACTGATAACTGGGTGACTATTTCTGACAGTCCTAATTCTGTAAAACTGAATTGAGTTCTATACTGAGTCTAAAACTGTAACTGTAGAAGGCATCATCTAATAGACATGTCCCAATCTGAGATAATCAGGATCTAACCTATAACCTCAATTGAAAGGGTGTTAATACCATGCCATGGGTACTAACACTGGCTGTGTGGATCCACTAAACTAGTGTCCTAAAAGACTAAGGGTTACCCTAGATTGGCAGTACCCCTATGAGATCAACCCTCAACTGGAAGGTTAACATCTCAACCTACGCTTGCTATGTAGTTTTGGAATACAGGGACTGCTACTAAAGGTCACACCCTCAACTGGAAGGTAAACCCCCATCCCTGGGTTCTCTTGGTGCTAAATCCTACTCCCAGTTGAATGACACTGGAATACTAACTGGAGCATGCACTATTAACTGATAAGCTCAGGTAATGGTATTTTGAAAATAATAGTGCATACGAATTTTGAGGTAATTATTAATGATTAAACTGATTCTGGGACTGAAACTAGACTATACTAGGCTTGATTGAACTCACACTGATTCTGTTAACTGAACAAACTAGACTGAGTTCAGTGAATTCTGTTAACTGACTGAGTTCACTGAGTTCTATTAACTAACTAAGTTCACTGATTTCTATTAACTAACTAAGTTCTGCTATTCTTAACCTTTTATTGGGACTATTCTATGTCTACTGTAACTAAATAAACAACTATATTTTGAGTAATAAATTTCCCCAGGACTCAATAGCATAAATGATAAAACCTAGCAATTCTTGAAAGCATAGTTGTAACGCCCCGAAATCAGGTCTCGAGACGTCACACGGTGCTTAGGATCACAAGTGGCCCTAAGCTAACCCTTCTACTGGCATAACTCATAAGCAACTGAACAAAAAGTATAAATCTATACAAATCTGCGAAAAATTACTCTTTTCTGAATATGATAGATACAAAACTAACTTTACAAGATTACAACTCTGCTTTTACAACCAAGACTGAAATGGAACACATCAACTTCTACTGACTGTCTATGAAGCCTCTACTAGTATTGACTGTAGGTAGCCGGGTCATAACTCCCAACTAACCCAACTCAATATGACTGAATAAAGAAAATACAACACTTCTCGTACTGTATAACTAACTCAAGCCCTTGAATCAAAAAGACTCATCACCTACTGACTGGATGCCACGAACTGACTGGATCTAAAGATGTACACTATACCTTGTACCTACATTCTGAGAAAATGTAGCCCACATATGAAAAGTACCATGGAAACATTTCGAGCATATGGGGGTGCAATGCATATATAAAATAATATCTTAATATCATCACAGTTTATAAAATTATGCATGCTGATATAAATGACTCACTTAGCACAAATTAAATCATCATAATCATATGAGAGTAAAATATATCAGGTGAAACATGTGAGTCATCATAATAAATCTCAATTCACTTCCATCTCAATTCCAAATCATCAAAGCAATCAAATCTCATAATGATTCTCTTTGGAATATATGTTCATTAAATCTTTCAAAAACAATGACTTTCACAAACTCAGTCTTTCAAACAAATATGTTTTCATCTCAGATAGAAGAATAAGACTTTTCATATTAAATAGGAGAATACACACATACATTGGGAGTCTCTTACAACCGACATAAACCATGTGAGCTACATGGAGTCCAATGTCTAACCCACGTTAGGGAGAGCTGTCCTATCCTTGCCATCGGAGTAGAACCTTAAATCATCAATCCAAACACTAGTGACCACTATATAAATCAACCTCAGGCTCACAACCTATGGCGGCACGTAGTTCTAGGGAAGTACCGATCCTGCTATACCTTCCGCTCAGTGATAAAGACTACTTCTGGACTTAGCTCAGATCTTTTCAAAAGAAAATCCACAAATAAACAATTCAACAATTCACAACGGGAGCCATCATGATACCCTTTTATAATAATCAATAAAAATAGATTTATTTTCTCATCTCGGGTTCAAATTAACCCCTTTTTACAACCAAAAGGTCAAAGCTTCATTATCATCTCAATTCATTCAAACACAAAGTGTTTATAACACATTATTTCTAAAAAAATGACAATCTCAATTAGAGTTCAAAACTCATGTCTCAACATCATATGAAAATTTATCAAGGTTCAAGCCTTACATCATAGACATATATAAATTCCTTCAAAATCTAGAAATTTAGCCATAAGATACAAAATATCATCATTCTCATATAATTTCACTTCTAAAATATCAAAAACATCATAATCTAATGATAATCAGTATAGGATATAAATTCATGCTTCAAAATCATAGTAAAACATATAAAATCCATAACTTCGTAAAAGAAAGTATTTTTGGGCACAAGAACGAAAGGGTGTTCTTTTTGAAAACCCCCACATACCTTAAACTTGAAGCTTTGAATGATTTTCTAAACGACGTAATGCTATTCACGAACTTTTGGGTGTCACTCGTAGCCTTCGTAACTTGGATTCCAAATATGTAAAAATTATAGAATTCTCATGGTTGAATCTCTAGATATTGGGGTTTTTATGTTGAAACCCTAAAGGTTGTTCTTGGTGATTTTGAGAGAAAGTAAACTTATTTTGATGTTGTGGGAGTTTAATCCCGTGTTATAGACATATATAGGGGTGTTTTTGTCACTTGGAAGTGAGGTATGTGGTGCACAACCCATGGTAGACCTTAAGGTGTGCATCTCACACCTTATAACAGACATTTAAGTGTGCCTTGCACTCCCAATCGCACACATTTGATTGGGCGGCGCATTGTCCATCGCACACCCTTACTGCCTCTCACAAAAATAGACATAACTCTTCGCTTGAATATTCACACTTGAAGTTGATTCTTGTAGAATCGAATGTCAAACTTTGGATGAATCAATTGGTCTTAGCTCAAGCTTGTTCTATGTCATTGCTATAAACATTTTCCACCTCTAAAATACTCCATATACTAGTATAATTATCATGCAACTTGTATTCATGTGAGAATCACTTGGATTGGAGCTTAGATGCGCAGGAACGACGGTTAGAATTCTAGTACGAAAATATGGGGTATTACAATAGCGATAGTCAATTGTTCACAATTCATTCACTGAGATATTTTATCAAACACTTGGAGGTTATGAACTTGTACATGAATGAGAACACATGGTAACATGTCTTGATTACCATATTCAATTCACATGGGCATTCTATTAAGCACGTGGAGATTAATACTTTAACATGAAGTAATTCTCCAAACACATGGGGATCATGAACTTTGACATGGGAATATCTTAAACATGGAGCATAGCATGATTACATAACTAACATTATGAATTGGGGAATTCACATATAATTTGCTTGAAATAGGACATGGGTGTTTCATCAAAACATGTAAAAGTTCATATCTTAAATGTAAGAATGTCTTAAACATAAGGGAATAATAGAGTTACATGAAAAAATTCATAACTTGGGGATTAATCTTGAAATTGACTTAACATGATATGGGAATTTCATCAAACATGAGGAATGCATGGATTTAAAACATGGGAATACTCTCTAAAAATAATGAACTTAGGATCTATCATGGAATTCACTTGAATAAAGCATAGGGATATTCTAAACATGAGCATTCAATTCAACAACATGAAATTTACTGGAGTATGACATGGGAAACAAAATCCATAGCCTGAGAAAATCAAATCTTGCATGGGATCATACATGGGCTGAATTTAATTTAAATCACCATGGAAACATGAAATTCAATCTTCTTGAGCATATAAAATATCATAATGATAAAAGCTCATTCTTTAATTTAAATAAAAGGTACTTTTTTGGGGTTCCATGGGTTAAAAAGGACCCATGGATGAACTCCCACATACCTTAAAACTTTAAATCTTGAAGAAGAATCAAGATCTTGAAAGCTTTCTTGAATTGGGAAACTTGAAATCTGAATTTTTCTTGAAAAGGATTTGATGGAGTTCTTGGTGTTCTTGAGGGGCTAGGGTTTTTCTTTGGGGAGAAGAGGATGAATAATGATGTAAATAATTCTTTTGGGGCTTTAATTATCTTTTATGGATGAATTAGGGTAAAGGAAAGGACCCTTTTGCCCTTAAAAATGCAAAAATAGAACCTGGAAAGTAGGTGTGGGTGACAGAGCGCACGTCGCGGGCATATCTCTTTGGCTTACTTCCTCTCATGAAAATGGCTATAACTTTTCTCTCAGGTATCAGATTTAGGCAAAATTGGTATTGTTGAAAATATAATTCAATTGTATACAACTTGGTGGGTATTGATCTGCAAAATACTATGTATATAAAAAGCTATACACATTTAAAGTAGATCCTTGTAGAATCGAATACCAAACTTTGGACGAATCAAAGGATCTTAGCTCAACTTGGCTCTAAATGATTTCTATGAACATTTTTACCTCAAAATCATATCAAACACAAGGATAATATAAGACCCCACAAGATTTCTCATTTTCTAAGCCCTTTAGAGCATGCCAAGAAAGGTCTCATACTTAGAAAAATTGGGCTAAGTATTGGGACTTAGTCATTTTTTTTAACCATCGAACTTTGACTATTTATTTATTGACCTTCCTAACCTATGATAGTTGATTTCTTTATTGATTCATAATGGGTCAAGTTCATAGTACATCTCGAGTAAGTTTTGGATTTTTTGGACCCTGTTTACACTATGTTTGGAGTCGCAAAGCAGTGGACCAATACGATCTTAGCGCGACGCATCGCCATCGTATTGGTTAATATTTTCTCCATTTATCAGTTTCAAATTCTAGTGATTCAATTCTAACTTGGCATGACACATCGGGTCTCACATCGATACCATCAATGCAGCGCATTGCTAGGCGTATTTTATTTTTGTCTTTAAAAATCCACGTCCAAGGGGACAATTAAGTCATTTTCCTCCACCTTTATTCAGTCATAACAGGAGATTAATCCCCAAAACACCAAATTATAGTCATTCCACTCAATTCCCTCAAGAACAAAAGCTTAGGGTTTCAACCCATCATTCAAGAAAACTCAAGATTTCACCATTTGTTTTCCAAATTGATTTAAGATTTGATATCCTTAGATTAAGAGCATCAAGAATCTCTGTTCAAAAGTGCCAATAGCATCTTAAAAGAAAGTGTTCATCCAAAGTTCATCATCTAAGGTATGTAGGGTTTGAACAAGAACAATTCTTTCGTTCTTGTGCCCAAAAATTTGATTTTTATTAAGTAACTACTTAAATTTCAAGTGGGGTTTATGCCCAAACTACTTTGTTTTGACTTCATGAATTTATAAGTTAATTGTATCTTGAATTTTAAGTTTATTTTGACCTATTTATGTTGGAATTGAGAATTTATGCTATAAATTGCATATCCCTACAATGAATTGATATTTTTAAGTGTTTCTAAGGTTAATGTCAAGAATCTAGCTTCATTATGAAATTGTGATCCTTTGAGGATATATATATATATATATGCTTAAACCCAAGTATAAATTGTGATGCTTTATGAAGAATGTGTTATTAGAACGCTTTAACAAACAAGTATCCTATTTTAAATGAAAGACTGATTTTTTATCCTAAGTTAAGATAGGAATCCACATTATTTATGATTTAAAGCAAAGGAATCATAGTTTGGTCTTCACTATATATATTCGTGTATTGTTTTAAGGTGGATTTCCTAAAAGTTCTAAGCCTAGGTATGAGAGTAGTATTTAGCACCGAGTTGGGTATGATTCCAAGGTCTCATGCCCCAGAACTATGAGCCACCGTCGGTCTATAATTTTCCCCTAGTGGGCTAAGACAAGTGATCACTTAAGTTAAGGTTATATTCCTATGGAAAGGGTAGAATAGCTCTCCCCAACGTGGGTAACACGTTGAACTCCATGTCAGCTCACATGGTTTATGTCAGTTAGAAGAAACTCCCAAGACCAAAGTCCCTAATTCCCAAAGTTCCAAAAAGATTCCCAAAAGTCCCTCAGCCTCTTAAAGATCTAAAATCCCTATGTTTCAAAAGAAGTTCCCTATTCTCCCTAAGATAAAAGTATATGTTTTAAAAGTTATTGTTTTAAGACATTTTTTTGTGTCTACGAGTTTTGAGAAACAAGTAGAGCATACAAATTTAAGAACTAAGTGAAATGATTCGCAGGATTTATACTACCTGCTTTATCATTCATGATTTACAAGAATTAGATTTCAGATTTACTCAAGCTATGTAAGCCATTTATGTTAGCATGCATAATTTTTATAAAGATTGATGATATTGTTTACTTATTGAATGCACCCCTATATACTCAGTACATTCTCAAAGTACTGATCCATATATATGTCTATGTGCTATATTGTCTCATAATGTAGGTTCAAGTGCTCAGCCACAGCAGCGACAGTGATTTCCGAGTACCTCTATCTACACTTTCACAGTTGGTGAGTCCTCATAGTTTGGGGACCTTTTTCTCTAGGTTTTCAGTATTCAAAGTAGTTGGTTTTATTGTCTTTAGTTCGAGTCAGTTAGGGGTCTGTCCCAATAACTCTCTAGTTCCTTAGTAGTAGAGGCTCGTCTAGATATTAATTGTTTTCTTCAGAATTATCAGTACTTTATTATTCAGATAGTGTTCTACTTTAGTTTAGTTAAGACATAATATGACATACTATTATTCGATCTAATTAACTTGAAGTAAGTTCCATAGGTAGTTGCAGGCTCAAAGGGTTAGCTTAGGGCTACTTGTAGCCTTAAGCACCGTGTGACATCTCGGATGATATTTCAGGATGCTATAAACTTGGTATCAGAGCATAAAGGCTTAGAGAGTTAGACAATCCGCGTTATGTAGAGTCTTGATCATCGATGTGAAGTGCGCCACATCTATGAGCAAGAGGCTATGGGATATTTTAGGAAAAGTCATTTCTTTCTTTCAAATGTTATCGTGCCTATAGTTGTCCCTATCTGCTATTAACTTATGCTTTTTATGATAGAAAATAACTCTCCGCAAAGCTAATGCTCATAGAAATGATGATCAGCCACCCTAAATTATCGATCCCCTGAATGAGATTGTGTCTCATACCAAATTTTGGGCTGTTTTTCAGACGCTAGCCTAAGCTGTGACTACTACTGTGCAAGCCAATAATCAGGCTATTGTTTCATGTCAGCAAGGGGGTGATGTAGCCTAAGCCAGAATTCATGACTTTATGAGGATGAACCCACCCGAATTCTTTTGGTCAAAGGTAGGTGAGGACCCGCAGTTGTATCTTGATAAAATAAAGAAAATCACCCAAGTTATGCATGTCTAGGAAGAGAAGAGTATGGAATTGGTATCCTATAGGCTGAAGGATGTTGCTTATGATTGGGTGGTGATATAGAGGAAGAATAGAAGGGAGAATGCAACTCCTATAACTTGGCAGGTGTTTCAGGATGCATTTTTAGACAAGTTTTTCCCACTTGAGATGATGGAAGCGAAGATAGAAGAGTTCATGAACCTGAGGCAGGGCTCTATGACAGTGAAGAAGTATTGCCTTAAGTTCAACCAGTTATCTAAGTATGCTCCTGATTTGATAGCTGACCCTAAATCTAGTATGAGTAAGTTTGTGACCGGTGTGTCTGGATTGGTTGTGAAGGAGTGTAGGACTGCTATGCTCAATAGAGACATGGATCTTTCTAGACTAATAATGCATGCATAGTAGATTGAGGCAGGAAATATGAGGAAGAGAGAGGGTAATAGGAAATAAGAGGGATAGGTCTGAGCAATTTAAGTATGGGTAGACTAGATCTCATGGAGGGAGTCATCCACAGTTTCAGAATTGTTCATCTATGTCCGCGCTTTCATTTGTCAATGCTCCTGCACCCAGAAATAGATAGGAGCGGGGAAATAAGTCTTCTATGTCCAGATCTCAACACAGTATGAATAGTAAGCTCAATTATCCCCCATGTGCTAAGTGTGGTAGGGCCCATCCGGACGAGTGCTTAGCTGAGCAGAAGGGTTTTTATGGTTGTGGCAAGTTGTAACATAGACTTAGATAGTGTCCTTATGCTAAGCAAGGGAACTGAGATATTTGACCCCAGACTCAGGCTACCAGTACACCAGTTCCTATAGCACGTCCATTCCCTCCTCAGTGTGCTTCATCTAGCACTGCTGGCGATCAGTGCCAGAATCAATTCTATGCTTTTCCATCCCGCCAGGAGGATTCACCAGATGTTGTTATGGTTATTCTACATGTCTTTTATTTTGATGTGTATGTATTTTTGGACCCTGGGTCAAGTTTTTCTTATGTGATCCCATTAGTTGTTGTGAATTTTGAGATAAGTTCCGAAAATATTCTTGAGCCTTTACTAGTTTCTACCCCCATAGGTGAGTCAGTTGTTGCTAAAAAAGTTTACAAAAAGTGCCCTCTTACCATTCTTCATAAGTTCATATTCACAGATTTGATGAAGCTAGATATGGTCAATTTTAATCTAATTCTGGGTATGTATTGGCTTTATTCCTGTTATGCATCTATAGACTGTCGCACCCGTGTGGTTAACTTTCAGTTTCCAGATGAGATAGTTTTTGAGTGGTTCAGAAATTATGTATCTTCCAAGAGTCATTTCATATCTTATCTTAAAGCCAGAAAGTTAATGTCCAAAGGTTGTATCTATCATCTAGTTCAAGTTAAAGACACTAAGTCTGAGGCTTCGACTATTCAGCCATTCAGTATAGTTAATGAGTTTTCCAATATTTTTCCAGAAGATCTCCTAAGGGTACCTCTCGATAAGGAGATAAAATTCAGGATTGACCTTCTTCCCGATACTCAGCCTATTTTCATTCCTCCATATCGTATGGCTCCCGCAGAGCTCAAGGAGTTAAAAGAGCAACTCAAAGATCTTCTAGAAAAAGGTTTCATAAGGCCCAGTGTTTCTCCGTGGGGCGCACCTATCCTATTCGTGCAAAATAAAGATGGTTCACTACGAATGTGAATTGACTATCATCAGCTAAATAAAGTCACAATCAAGAACAAGTACCCTCTTCCTAGAATTAATGACCTGTTTGATCAATTGCAAGGTGCAAGTTATTTCTCAAAGATAGACCTTAGATTCGGCTATCATCAGCTTAAAGTGGGGGAGTGTGGCATTCTAAAGACAACCTTCAGAACTCACTATGGTCATTTTGAGTTTCTAGTTATGTCTTTTGGGCTAACCAAGGCTCCAGCATCTTTCATAGACCTCATGAATCGAGTGTTCAAATAGTATCTAGATATGTTTGTCATAGTATTCATAGATGATATCCTTGTGTACTCCTATAGTAAGGATGACCATGCAGATAATCTTAGAACTGTCTTACAAACTCTTAGAGATTATCACTTGTTTGCCAAATTTAGAAAGTGTGAATTTTGGCTAAGATCAGTAGCCTTTCTTGGTCATATTATTTCAGTCAAAGGCATTAGAGTTGAGCCCCAAAAGACAGAAACTGTGAGAAGTTGGCCTAGACTTATCTCTCCAACAGACATTAGAAGTTTCTTGGGCATAGCTGGCTATTACCACCATTTTGTTGAAGGTTTCTCATCCATTGTATCTCCGATGTCTAGGTTGGCCCAAAAGAAGGTTAAGTTCCTGTAGTTAGATTTTTGTAGAAGAGTTTTCATGGTGTATTGTGATGCCTTTAGAGTAGGTTTGGGTTGTGTGTTGATGCATAGAGGTAAGGTTATAGCCAATGCCTCTAGGTAGTTGAAACCTCATGAAAAGAATTACCCAACCCATGATCTTGAATTAGCTACTATGGTGTTTGCTTTGAAAATCTGAAAGACACTATCTGTATGCTGTTCATGTTGATGTCTTTACGGACCATAAAAGTTTGCAGTATGTGTTTACTCAAAAGGAGTTGAATCTTCGTCAGACGAGACAGTTGGAGTTGCTAAAAGATTATGATATAAGTGTGTTGTATAATCTGGGCAAGGCCAATGTAGTGGCAGATGCCCTTAGCAGGTTGTCTATGGGCATTGTTGAAGAATAAGAAAGAGTTAGCTCGAGAAGTTCATCGTTTGGCTAGATTGGGTGTTAGGTTGCTTGATTCAGCTAAAGGTAATGTTTAGGTTCAGAGTAGTTCCGAATCCTCTTTAGTTTCGAAAGTGAAGGAAAAGCAAGACATAGATTCTAGCTTGGTCAAACAAAAGGAGTTGGTTAAATACAAAAAGGTAGAGGTTTTCTCCCAAGGGAGAGATGGTGTGTTGAGATTTCTGGATAGATTGTGTGTTCCATGTATTGATGATTTGAGGCAGACAATTATGGCTGAAGCACATGGCGTGTGGTATTCTATTCATCCCAACGCTACCAAGATATACCGCGAGTTGTGGGAAATCTATTGGTGGAGTGGTATAAAGAAGGATATAGCTGAGTTTGTAGCAAAGTGTACAACTTGTCAACAGGTTAAGGTAGAGCACCAAAGGCCTGGTGGCACGTTCCAAGAGTTTAGTATTCCTACTTGGAAATGGGAAGAGATAATTATGGATTTTGTCACTGGATTACCCGTTTTGTGTCGTCGTCATGATTCGATTTGGGTTGTTGTAGACAGGTTGACTAAGTCAGTGCATTTTCTACCAGTGCATACATCTTATATAGCTAAGGATTATGCTAATTTGTACATCCAAAAGTTAGTCAGACTGCATAGAGTTACCTTGTCTATCATCTCGGATAGGGGTACTCAGTTTACTTCTTAATTTTACAGAGCTTTTCAGAAGGGTTTGGGTACCCAAGTTCATCTTAGTTTCACTATTTATCCACAGACAGGTGGTTAGGATGAGATGACCATCAAGACTCTAGAAGATACGTTGAGGGAATATGCTCTTTATTTCAAAGGAAGTTGGTATGAGCAATTGCCATTGATTGAATTCGGTATAACAACAACTACCATTCTAGCATCCAGATGGCCCTAGTTGAGGCTCTTTATGGGGGGAGATGTAGATTACCCATAGGTTGGTTTGAAGTAGGTAAAGTTGCTTTGCTTGGGCATGATTTGCTGTTTGAGGCTATGGAGAAGGTTAAGTTGATTAGAGAAAGATTGAAGACATCCCAGAGTCGCCAGAAGTCATATGCAGATGTGAGAAGGAGGGACCTCAAGTTTGGGGTGGCTGATTTGATGTATTTGAAGATTTTACCCATGAAAGGGGTGAAAATATTTGGCAAAAAGGGGAAGCTTAGTCCCCGTTATGTTGGCCCTTATAGAATTCTAAGTCGTGTTGGGAAAGTGGCTTATGAGGTAGAGTTGCCTGCAAACTTGTCATCCGTTCATCCTGTCTTTCACATCTCTATGCTTAAGAAATGTATCGGTGACACCGCTGTTGTAGTTCCTTTAGAGAACTCAGATATTCATACCAGCCTTTCTTATAAAGAAATTCCAGTTGAGATTCTAGACCATCAGATCCGTAGACTAAGGAATAAAAAAGTTCCCTTGATCAAAGTTCTTTGGCGGAACCAGTCAGTTGAGGGCGCTACATGGGAAGCGGAAGCAGATATGCGAGCCAAGTAACCCCACCTCTTCTCCGCAAACTCAGTTTTAGCCGAAGGTACTGCTTTTCCTTAATTCAGCTCCTTTCTAATCAAAGATTAAGCTATATAGTTATTCTTATTACAAGTTCATGCACTCCAAGAAGTACTCTAAAGTTTAGAATGATGTGGAGTTAGTTTAGCAATATATTTCAGTCGTGCATCCTTAGTTTTCTCTGCATTCTTAGCCTGACTAGCGAAATTCGAGGAAGAATGTTTCCAAGGGGGAGATATTGTAAGACCCCGCAAGATTTCTCGTTGTCTAATCCCTTTAGAGCATCGCAAGAAATGTCTCATACTTAGAAAAATTAGGCTAAGTGCTGGGACTTAGTCATTTTTTTAACCATCAAACTTTGAGGATTTATTTGATGACCTTCCCGACCTTCGATAGTTGATTTCTTTTTTAATTCATAATTGGGCAAGTTCATAGTACATCTCGGTTGAGTTTTGTATTTTTCAAACCCCGTTTAGACTATGTTTGGAGTCCCAAAGAAGTAGGTGAACGTGATCTAAGTGCCCCGCGTCAGCCATCGCATTGGTTAATATTTTCTCCAGTTACCAGTACCAAATTCCAGTGAGTCAATGCTAACTTGGCGCGACGCAGCACATCGACCTGCGTGTTTTTAGGCGTATTTTATTTTCAGTCTTTAAAAGTCTGCATCCAAAGGGACAATTAAGTCATTTTCCTCCACCTTTATTCAGTCATAACACGAGATTAAGCCCCAAAACGCCAAAGTATAGTCATTCCACTTAATTCTGTTAAGAACAAAAGCCTAGGGTTTCAACCCATCATTAAAGAAAACTCAAGATTTCACCATTTGTTTTCCAAATTGATTTAAGATTTGAGATCCTTAGACGAAGAAATAGCATCTCAAAATCAAGTGTTCATCTAAATTTCATCATCTAAGGTATGTGGGGTTTGAACAAGAATAATTTTTCATTCTTGTGCCCAAAGATATGATTTTTATTAAGTAACTACATAAATTGCAAGTGAGGTTTATGCCCAAACTAAATTGTGTTGACTTCATGAATTTATAAGTTAATTGCATCTTGAATTTCATGTTTATTTCACCTATTTATGTTGGAATGGAGAATTTATGCTATAAATTGCATATCCTTACAATGAATTGATATTTTCAAGTGTTTCTAATGTTAATGTCAAGAATCTAGCTTTATTATGAAATTGTAATCCTTTGAGTGTATATATATATAGATATATATAGATATATATATATATATAGATATATATATATAGATATATATAGATATATATATAGATATATATATATATATATATTAGCACGCTTTAACAAACAAGTATCCTGTTTTAAATGAAAGACTGATTTTTTATCCTAAGTTAAGATAGGAATCCACATTATTTATGATTTAAAGCAAAGAGAAGCATAGTTTGGTCTTCACTATATATATATATATGTGTGTGTTATTTTAAGGTGGATTTCCTAAAACTTCTGAGCCTAAGTATAGGAGTAGTATTTAGCACCGAGTTGGGTATGATTCCAAGGTCTCATGCCCCAGAACTACGAGCCACCGTAGGTCTATGATTTTCCCCTAGTGGGCTAAGACAAGTGATCACTTAAGTTAAGGTTCTATTCTGATAAGAAGGGCAGAACAGTTCTCCCCAACGTGGGTAAGACGTTGAACTCCATGTCAGCTCACATGGTTTATGTCAGTTAGATGAAACTCCCAAGCCCAAAGTTCCTAAAAGATTCCCAAAAGTCCCTCAGTCTCATAAAGATCTAAAATCCCTAAGTTTCAAAAGAAGTTCCCTATTCTCCCTAAGATGAAAGTATATGTTTTGAAAGTTATTGTTTTAAGACTAGAAATAAGCAGAGCATACAAATTTAAGAACTAAATGAAATGACTCTAGAGATTTATACTACCTACTTTATCATTCATGATTTACAAGAATTAGATTTCAGATTTACTCAAGCTATGTAAGCCATTTATGTTAGCATGCATGATTTTTATAAAGATTGATAATATTGTTTACTTATTGCATGCACCCCCATATACTCAGTACATTCCCAAAGTATTGATCCACATATATGTCTATGTGCTACATTGTCTCATAATGTAGGTTCAGGTTCTCAGCCTCAGCAGCGACAGTGATTTTTGAGTACCTCTATGTACACGTTCACAGTTAGTGAGTCCTCATGATTTGGGGACCTATTTCTCCAGGCTTTCAGTATTAAAAGTAGTTGGTTTTATTGACTTCAGTTCGAGTCAGGTTGGGGTCTATCCCAAAGACTCTCTAGTTCCTTAATAGAAAAGGCTTATCAGACTGTCAGTTGTTTTCTTCAAACTTGTTAGTACTTTATTATTCAGATAGTGTTCTACTTTATTTTAGTTAAGACGTGATATGATATACTATTATTCGATCTAATTAACTTGAAGTAAGTTCCTGAGGTAGTAGTAGGCTCAAAGGGTTAGCTTAGGGCTACTTGTAGCCTTAAGCACCGTGTGACGTCTCGGGATGATATTTTGGGGCGTTATAGATAAAGATCATGAAAATTATATTCACATGATAATAACTTGGATTATAACTTATACACGTAGGAACGACAGTTCTAATACTATTCCGAAAATACGAGGTGTTACATTATCGCCCTCTTGGGAATATTCGTCCTCAAATAAGACGGGTTAGACTGAGAGTGTTGTACAAAGGTAACTGAGATCATATTCTGAACATGAATGACCTGGAACATGATTACATAACTAATTCTGAAACATGATACATGAACTGAATATTATGAACTGAACTGATTTCATGATTACATGCAGTGACATGAGTATGATTATAAAGCTGAGACAGAAATGAGAGTGTCAACTGATGAGTAACCATTACTTCAAGATGGATCTTATTTTGTGAAGAAAAATGAAAGGTTTAGGACATGAATACTAGAGGTATTACAATACATCTCCTCCTTGGGATACTTCATCCCCTAAATGGTACTGACTTGGTTGAGATACTACAAAAAGACTGAGATGATGTACGAAAACTTATGGACAGAATCATGACTGAATAATTGGGATCTGAAACTGATGCATATGCATAAACTGAGATGAATTTGAAATTTGCATGGACGTGAATTACCTCATGAATAGGGAAGATGCAAAACCATAGGAACTTGTCTGTCTAATTGCTAGACTGGATTGCTGGCTATACGGACTAAATTATACTAAAAGCTTATAATCAACTATACACTCCACTTGTACACCAACATAACATTCAAGCCTATCTTCATAACCACAAATGAACTTGTAGGCAAACCACCATAAAAAGCATCTTTCTCATTTTCTCTAAACATCTAGCCTTAAAACTTTCATGCATTAGCCCAAGAAAACACACATAGAATTTTAACTAATCATGACATAAGGAGAGGTCACTGAAATTAGTACATTAGGACTTGAAACATAAAAGAATAACTTTGACACTTAACTGAGGCCTGAGGAATAAAGAGTCAATGACATAAATTTGCCAGCGAGGTATGAACCAAGGATATACATAACATTAACTGAATTTTGCTGATCATTAGAGGTGTAGCATAAGCACCTGGAACTGAACATACTATAAGGCATGGGTACCTGAGTCATGAGTTGCATGACCTGAGTTTGGAGTTCATGTAAATAATGTTTTCGGGGTATTAATTATCTGTTATGGATAAGTTAAGATGAAGGAAAGGACCCTTTTGCCCTTAAAAATGCAAAAAAAAAAATTGGGAAATAGGTGCGGGCGATGGAGCGCGCATTGCGGGCATATCACTTTGGTTTATTGCCTTTCACGAAAATGGTTGTAACATTTCGCTCGGGTATCAGATTTAGGCAAAATTGGTATTGTTGGAAAATTAATTCAACTATCTACAATTTGATGGGTCTTGATCTATAAAATACTATGCATATAAAAAGTTATACATGTTTAAAGTAGACCCTTGTAGAATCTAATACCAAACTTTGGACGAATCAAAGGATCTTAGCTCAACTTGGCTCTAAATGATTTCTATGAACAATTTTAACCTCAAAATCATATCAAACACGAGGATAAAGATTATGAAACTTACATTCACATAAGAATCATTTGGATTATAACTTATACACGTAGGAACGATGGTTCAAAGACTAGCCAAAACATATGGGGTTTTACAATTGATTTAACTATAATTAAACATGAGTTGATATGTTCAATTACAATTTCAATTAATCTCATTGTAATTACATGATCAACTATTGTGTTTGTCCTGAGTAGAGTTATCAATTGATTAATTTGAGTTGAAATAATTCAAATCAAACCATTATTTGTAGCAACTATATTTATTTAACTAGAATTAAACATGAGTTGATAAGTTCAATTACAATTTCAATTGATCACATTGAAATTATATGATCAACTATTGTGTTCATCCTGAGTAGAGTTATCAATTGATCAATTTAAGTTAAAATGATTCAAATCAAGCCATTATTTATAGTAACTATATTGATTTAGCTAAAATTAAAAATGAGTTCATAAGTTCAATTATAATTTTAATTGTTCGCATTGCAATTACATGATCAACTATTGTATAATTTATTACAACAGATTCAACATGTTGCAACAGATCATTCCTCTATTAAAAATTATACAACAGATATACTGACCTGTTGCATTAGATGACTCATCTGTTGCAACAGACTATTTTATATGTTTGGTCATTTCTGACATATAATTCATCTATTGCAATAGATGACTCATCTGTTGCAACAGATTATTTTATTTGTTTGGACATTTCTAACATATTACTTATCTGTGGCAACAGATGAGTAATTTGTTAGAATAGATGTTTTTATTTGTTGAAAATTATCAAATAAATATAGACATGCAATTAATATTAAATTATCATTAAATTAATTAAAGTTACAACTGAACTTATTAAATGGAAACTAATTTTTGTGAAATTAATTTTATTTATTATCAAGTAGTTAAAATTTATCATTTTTAAAAAATTAATTAAGATTAATCGAGACCAAATTAGCATTTTTAAAACTTGTCATTATTTTTCAAAATACAAATCAACACATAATTAATGCATAATAAAAATGCAAAGGGTCAATCATTTTTTGAACTATTTCATCCAGTTGCGGAAAATATTTTCATCATTTCAAATCTCTTTCTCTTTCTCTCTCTTATCTTTATCTCTCAACAATACAAACTACAACTACTTAATAAATTGCTTACCCCTTTATAACAGTTTGATCTTCTTCCTATTTTTTTCCACAAAGTTTTTATTTTCAACATCCTCTTTGCTTGTATCTGTTGTCTTCTCTCTCATTGCAAGTAACAGAGTTCGAGAAGAGTTCTATATTTTTTTATTTTTTAGAAAAATAGGGATTCTTAGTTAATGATGAAAAATAAAACTTTTAGTTGTATTATCTTCTAGAATGGCTTAACAATTTTGGGTTTTGATGCTAAAAAATGTAGAAAGAACTTGAGAAAAGCCTAGTTTTTGTCACAGTATTCTATTAACTATCATGGTGTTGTTGGATGGTATTTGTGGTGGTGGTGGCTGTTGGTGGTTGTGTTGGCAGAATTGGTGTTGTTTGTTTGTTTTGTTTGTTGTTGGTTTGGTTATTTGTTTTTGTTTTGTTGATGTTATTCATATTGTTGTTGTTGGTATTAGTGGTGGTGATGGTGGTATTATTAGTGGTACTAGTATTGGGTGGTGGTTGTGGTAGTGGTGTTAGTATTGGTGGTGTTGGTGTTGGTGTATGATACGATCCTAGCCACGAGGACTCGAATCTAGATGCGGAAAAGTAAAGATAGAGGGATAGGATAGTGATGCTAGAAAGATAGGCAAAAAATTGATAACAAAAGGGAAATCTAAGGGTATGCCAAACCCTAAAACCTCTGTTAATGGATTACCAATGAGCACCTAGATCTTATGTGACCACAAAGGGGATTAAATCCTCCTTACAACCAACGTTTCTAAACAAGGTTCAATATATGCCTTTCCAAGCACTCAAAACACTCCCATGGAGTTCTCATGAATACATCATGTAATTAATCAACAAAAACTAACTAATGAAATGTATATGGCACCTATTTAATATAGTTGCATTTGCATAACTAATATATTACAAAAATATCCCAAAAGTGGCTATTTTAGAAATAACCCACAAGGGCTCTTCAAAACATACTCCAAGCTCCAAGTAATTATCCACACGTGGAATTGTGGATTTATGAGCTTAAAAGAGGTCCTCAAAGTACGTTCTTGAGATCTTTTCTTGATCATGACTTGGACCTATTTGTATTAGCCTCAAATGATGTGATAAAAAGCTTTAAGGCCGATCAGGATCATATCATCATCCCCTTCTTGAAAAGGAGTCGTCCTCAAATCCAAACCTCATAAAATCAAAGGAAGGAAAAATGAACACAAACTCCTTATGGAATGAAGGTTAGGGTTAGCATAATAAATCACCTCAACATGCCAAGGTTGCACATACTTGAAATATAACCAAGGATCCTTCATGTTAAATATTAAAAACTCATGGAAAATACACAAAGGATTTGGTTAGGGAAATCATCAAGAGATAAGGAAACTACAAAGGCCCTAATGGCATCAAATAATCTAAAAGGTATAACTACCCTCACCTTATGAGCCATAAAACACAATTGGTTTATTATATCTTTAAGAGACCACACCAGGGGTGGTTCCTCAATTGGTTCTAAAGTCCACAAAAATCCATATAGCATCATCACTCAAACAAGTGGACAAGACAACAATTTTCCTACCTCTACATAAAGCAAATCCAAGACTAGAATGGATACCACCATAGGTAAAGAGGTGGTACAAAAAGGAATTAACTGTAAAGGCATCATCCAAGGTGATATTATCTATGAGAATTTCATTTGGCTCAAAGGGCTTACCATATGATGCACACAAGGATGGGATCAAGTCACTTAAGCATATACAACTTCTTCCTTTCAAGTCACTTCCCAAGGGAAGGAATTTCAATACTGGAGCCCCACATGATACTTCAATTTGTCCAACCCTAAGAAGGTAACGAGAAATCCTTAACATCCATCGGCTCTTCCACCAACAAATAATCAACTTGGCATCCATAAGTTGGAATTTATACAACTTAAGCATAAGTGTGTCAAATAAGGATGCACATATATAAACCACACCCAAAGGATACAATGACACGTTGACCCTCAGGTTTTTAAGAATGATACCACCTTTGTGAAGGAGGTCATCATTTTTACACACATACTGAAGAAGGGTATCACATAAATAAAGTCTATCTAAAGTAATTTCAAGAGAAGACTCTCTCTGTGACCTAAAAGTGGTGAAACCTTGGTCAAGAATGGAAACATACAATGGTGAACTCTTTTGGATCCTCTCATTGCTCCCCTTCATTAAAGATCTCTCTTCTTTGTTTGAGACCTTTCCCTTGCACAATATGGGTCCCTCAAGTGGATTATGAATCCCCAAGAAAGACCTTCCATCATAAGAAAGGATACCAACATCCTCAATCAAACTTTGTTTGTCATGTAGACCAACCAAGAAGTTGGGTGTACCAAAACCTCTATATCCATATTTGGCATCGGGGTCAAATGGAAAGAGTGGCGATAGACATGGGTCAAGTCAACATTGTTTTTCCCCAAAGGCCTTACCCAAACTAAATGACATACTCTCAACATTAGCTTAACCATCATCAAAAGAAAATATAGAGTAGAGAAAGGTATCACTCAAGTCAACTTCAACCAAGGTATCCTCATGTATGTACTCACTATTAGATTTAAGATCATCACCACGAGTATTATCAATAATAGGATCACACAAGGTAGAAGAAGAAGTTATTTCCAAACAATTAATACTTTCTCTTCCAAGGGAAGAATCCTCAAGTAGACACATACCACCACTAAGATCAAAGGGATTATTACTTAAGTCTTCACAAGAAGCAAGAAATTCATTTTGATAGTCATCAAACAAAGGTAGGGTGTCACACAAAGGATAACAACAAGTATTGTTATAAGAAAAATCACTAATTGGGTTTCTTAAGTATTCAAGAAAATCAAAGTCTTCATCACCTAATGGATTATTCCTTTCTAAGACTTTGAATTCCTTTCCCTTAAGAGTACTTCCATCTTCCAAGAAGAGATTTCCATCTTTAGGAGGAATGTTGTCACACCATAGTGGGTTGTCATATAGAATATAGCCCACAATATAATATATTTCAACAATGCTATCCATGCCACTAGGTAATTCACTAGGAGTGATTTTATCATACTCAAACAAGATATTGTTCTTAAAGAGAGAAGGATCTATTCATGAGTAGGAGGATATAGAACATGAAAGTCCATTCTCTAAAAAGCCATTATCAAGTATTTAAGATGTTTCAAACATATGATCATCCCTATGAAGACACACTCAAGGGGTCACTCCTATCTTCATAACCAATATCTTTAAGTTCTTTACTCACTTGAGGTCCATTAATTATATCACAGACATTCTCAAGTGGTGGACTAGTTTTGCAAGAAAGAAGATCAACACAATTTTCACAAAATGGTGTACTATCATTCAACATAATGGATTCAACACTAGGTGGACATAAATTAATCTTACAAGATGAGGCAATTCAGTTATCAATAAGATCAACTAGTGTATCCACAATCACAACAAGTACATCATTATCAAGAGGCAAAGAATTAATAGACTCATATAAAGGTAAGCTACTACTCACACTCAATGGGCGACTAGCCATGCAATCATTATTCGCATGCATAAAAGTGTAAGAGTTAGCTATGTTACCTTGAAGTTATTGAGCACATTCTTTTTTACCTTGATGTGAAGGTCCTCCACAAGCCTTAGAAGCATCTAAGATTTCCCTCATCATGTCTTTAAAGGGAACCTTCTCTTTTGGTACTTTTTCTCTTCCACTTGCCATGTTAGTACCTACACGCATGCCTTTATTAATAGAAGGACAAACAATGCTAGCTCCAGTTGGTGGCAACCCTCTCACTTCACTCCTCACAACCTCTTTTTTTTTCTCTCTTAGGTTATGTAAGACCCCATAAAATTCTTAGATTAACTTAGTCCTTTAAGCTTGTTAAGGGGTCCCAAACTTAGAAAATTTTACCTAAGTATCAAAACTTAGAATCATTTTAGCCTTCCAAATTTGGAGGATTTTATTTTCGATCTTCTCGGACTTAGAAAGTCAATTTTTAAATTGATTCATAATCAGGATCACTTGTAGATCATCTCAGGAGAGTTTTGGATTTTTCGGACTAGCATAAGGACGAGTTTGGATGCCCAAAATAGTAAAGGGTCGCGATATCCCCACGTCGCAAAGGCCAGTCAACACAAGTAAGGTTCGCGCCACGATGGCTACTTGACCTGAGTATGGGTCGCATCGCGATGGCTACTTGACCCAAGCAGGGGTCGCAACACGAGAGAAACCCTGCTCAATATTATTTTAATACGAGTTATGGGGGAAAATGGGTCATTTTCCCTACCTTATTCAGCCTTAATACGAAATTAATCAGCATATAGGGCCAAATCTCATTCTTTACTCATAAAATCACTCAAGAGCAAGCCCTAGCCTCATCAAGTTTAAGAATTCAAGTCTCAAGAACTCATTTCAATCTTCTTAAAAGTAGTAATCAAGGTATGTGAAGTGTTCATCCAAAGGTCCTTTCCACCCTTGGAGTTCAAGAAACTATTTTTAAAATTCAAGCTTATGGATTTTATGAATTCTATGTTGGGTTTCATTATATTCACGCTTATAATGATTAATTGGGATTCTAATCCATATTTTATGATATGTTTTATGTGAGGTAAATTGATACGTATGTAATATCATGAGGGTCCATGTAAAACACCTGAAATTGTCAATGGGGATTTGAATTAGGATGTCTACTTGTTGTTTAGTTTTATGCGCATATGTATGCTCACCAAGTGCTTGATGAATTACTCATGTGAACAAATAAGAGAAAAAGATTATGTCATGTTAGCTAATGTGCAAGTTGTATCATGCAAGTGTTTGATAAAATGTTTCCATGAATAAGTTGTGAACAAGTGCACATGATTATGTTTTTCAAGTTTATGCTATGATTTAACTTTTATGCTATCGAATCCTGGGGGTATTCAATACCCTAAAACTTAGTTGTTTACCTAGAGCTTTAGTCATTTACAAAACTCAAGAAAATATCAGCAGTATTCATAAGTCAGTCACAATATTCAGTTCAGAATTCAGTGGTACTCAGTCAGTTAACAGAATTCAGTAGTATTCTGTTAGTCCACGGAACTTAGTGAACTCAGTTCAGTTTAGTCAAACAGTAAAATCAATAACGGTTCAGTCAAGCATAGTACAGTCTAGGAATCAATTCAGTGTCTATTCAGTTGGGGGTAGGACTCAGCACCACGTGAACCCAAGGATGGGTATGTCCTTAGAAGCAGTCCTTGTGCTCCAGAACTACGTAGCCAGCGTAGGTTGAGACATCAACCTGCCAGTTGAGTGTTGATGAGGTGATTTAACCTGCCAATTGAGGGTCGTACCATTCTCTTTCAGAGCACCTTTTAGATGAGGGTGACTCAACTTATCCTTACCCGTAACACGGTATTGACACCCTTCCAACTGGGGTTACAGGTTAGACCCCAAATCAGTTAGAGAAGGGGCATGTCAATTAGATGATTACTTACCACATTAGATGATTACTTCCCATAGGATCAATTCATAATTGTCCATTTTTCAGTGTACCAACGTGATCCCACCGCGTCGCGATAATTCCAAAATTCAGAATCAAAGAGGCATCGCAATTCAACCATGTCGTGCTAAGACCCTAATTCCCAGTTTTCATTTTGTGTTTTGCAAACCAATCAGCACCCAAACGTATATGTCCACATTTCAATAGAAATATGTCGCACACCACCTCCTCATAGTACCTATCTTAGGTGAAGAAAACCTTCACGCTCTCGAAGACTTTATAGCCTTCCAAGAAGTATGGAAAATTCTTGGACACTCTAGGTATCCCTAGATAATCAACCATAAGAGGATTTATGTAGTTTTTATAAAACCAAACATCATGTATAAGAACACATCTCGGAACTCCAGAAATCTCTACCCATTTTGAATAAGGTTGTCTTCTTAGATCGTTATTATAAAGCTTTGTACAACCCCTCAACACATAGATTGGCCTCAAAAACTCTTTCAAAGCACCCCAAGTTTGAGTAGGATTCCTTTCAAGTGTACACCATTCTAAGGTAGGATTTTGAATGTAATTAAGGGCATATGTAGCTTGTTCGTCTTTTCTTATAGCATAATCCTCGAAGACTCTTTCACATTGCCATTCATAATCAAGGTAAACTTTGGGATCCCATTCTCCTTTAAAGATGGATAGAGCAGGAAAACATTGAATCCTACTATACCCTCTATTTATACCTTGGTTCTCACTTCCACACATTTGATCATGGCTATATTGATAGCCCCCATAATCCCCATCTTCTTCATAGCCATAACATTCTTCACCATAATCATTGTCTCCTATGTTATAGTCATAATTAACCGAGGCTATTGAATACAAGTTCCTCTTATATCACCATGTACCTATAAAAATAAACAAAAAAGATTAGTAGTAAAGAAACTCACCAACACTCATATGAACTCACCTTTATGATCCTTATAATTGGAGGGGCGAATGCTGAAAGTTTCTTATACTCCAATAGACAATAAGGTGTCAATCTCTACTTTGAGGCCAAACTGGATTCTTGTTTGATCGACTCAAAGAAATAAAAATCTACTTATGGACTTGATACAAAGAATTTAAAATGAGTTAAAACTATAAAATCACACAAATAAATAGGACGACGAAAGAATTCAGACTTAAGAAATAATCGATCAACTTAGTAAACGAATTTCTAGTTGATGATTGGTTTAAAAATCAAAAAAAGATATTAGGAATCAAAAAAAATGAAACTAAAGAATATAACCTTAAGAAATGGAGTAATTAAGGTGTTAAAATATGTTTTAGAATTTGAATTGATGTTGGAGAAGTGTTGAAATGCATTTGGGGTGCGTTTAGGGGTTATTTGCGTTCACTGAAGATGTTCTGCGTTGGAGGGCTTTGTTGGGGGATGATTCAGCAGGTTGGGATAATATGGGGTGCATATTAGGCCCTTAGATAATTCCTTTAGGTGAAGCCATAGGTCAAGGGCAGACCAGGTGCACCTTTGGAACAGATGCAAGGCAGATTGGCCGCCCCTCGCTCTTAAAATAACCCTTTTGCCCTCTAAATGGTCCCCCCTCCCTTTGTACTCTTCCTTGGGATGTACTTGGAATCTTATTGTATGATTTAGGACAAACACTTTTTAACTAATATTCTTTATTCGTTTTGGATCAAACAACAACTATTGATAAAGATTCAACTTGAAGCTTTGAATGGCTTCAAGAACACTAACTTCTTTTTCGGGGCTCAGAATGAGTTGAAATTTTGAACGTAAGCACTTTTCAATGATATAAAATCATCCCAACTTCATTTTGCCCAAATTCTTCACCCAATACTTCAAATCTTGTGACCAACTTTAAAATCTTTAATCCAAGACTCCAACAACGATAGAACACTCAAATAAGCTCTGATTTGGCTCAAATTTGATTTATAGACTCGTATAGTGTTAGGAAACACAAATCTAACACTAGAAATACAATAAAACATTAAAAACTCAAAATTTGACCTAAGACCAAATATGTGAATAGAAATTTTTTTTGGAATTTTTTATTTTGACAGTTCTTTTTTGTTGATTTTCAAGATGACAAACCCAATATTGACTTTGTAGGAACAAAATAAAGCTTGAAAATGATACCAAATGATATGATCCTATCCACGAGGACTCAAATCTAGATACGGAAAAGTAAAAATAGAGGGATAGGATAGTAATAATAGAAAGATAGACACAAACTGGATAACAAAAGGGCAATCTAAGGGTATTCCAAACCCTAAAACATCTCTTAATGGATTATCAATGAGAATCTATCTTTTACGTGACCGCAAAGGGGATTAGATCCTCCTTACAACCGATGTTTCTAAACAAGGTTCAACATATGCTTTTCCAAGAACTCAAACACTCCTATGGAGTTCTCATGAATACATCATGTAAATTAATCAACAAAAACTACCTAATTAAATTTATAAGGCACCTATTTATAACAGTTACCTTTGTACAACTAATCTATTACAAAAATATCCCAAAAGTGGCTATTTCAAAAATAACCCATAAGGGCTCTTCAAAACATACTCCAAGCTCCAAGAAATTATTCACACATGGAATTACGGGTTTAGGATCTTAAAAGGGGTCCTCAAAGTTCATTATTAAGCTTTTTCCTTGATCATGGCTTGGACCTCTTTGTATTAGCCTCTAATGATGTGATCAAAAGCATTAAGGCCGGTCAGGATTGCATCATGTTGGTGTTTTTGGTATTGGTGGTGTTGGTGTTAGTATTACTAGTGTTGTTATTGGTGTTGATGTTGGTATTGGTGGTGTTGGTATTGGTGGTGTTCGTGTCGGTAGTGTTGGTATTAGTAGTGGTGGTGGTGGTGGTGGTGGTGTTATTGGTGTTGGTATTGTTGGATTGGTGTTGGTTGTGGTGTTGGTGGAGTTGGAATTAGTGGTGGTATTAGTGGTGTTGGTGTTGATGGTGGTATTGGTGTTGTTAGTGGTGGTGGTAGTATTGGTGGTGGTGATGGTGATGGTAGTGGTGGTGGTAGTGGTAGTGTTAGAGTTGGTATTGGTATTGGTGGTGTTGGTATTAGTGGTGGTATTAGTGGTGATTATGGTGGTGGTGGTCTTAGTATTAGTGTTGATTGGTGTGATAGTGTTGGTGGTGTTGGTATTAGTGGTGTTGGTAGTGGTGTTGGTATTAGTAGTGGTGGTATTGGTGGTATTGGTGTTAGTGTTTGATACAAGCCAAATAGCCTCTGGATTGCTAGAGAAGATGCTTACGGGTAGTATGACACTTGAAGATGTCTTGATGGCTATCACAATACATCCATTTGATGATTATGATGATCAAGGAAACTCAAGGGACATTAAAGAGGCCAATGGAAGACAAAATGGGGCTAGAAGCCCCTCAAAAGTGGAAATGCGCCCCATCCTCTTTGGAGGTTCTCCCAACCTGATCTCAATCTTCTAGAGTGGGTTAAAACAGCACACTACACCCTTGAGATACGCCCTATGTGCGCCCAATATGCTCAAGCAAGTGCCTAATGGGCTTTTATGTGTTTGTCTTTCCTAAATGGGTCACTTTTGGGCCTATATGATGTAATAACTTAGCTTAGTCTATAAATAAGACTTTTTTCATTTTAGTAGGTAGATTATTGATGAATTATGAACACTTGTGAGAGTGAGAGGCAAGCGTGGAATCGCTTATGTTGATACTTGGTTTAGAAATATAGGTTGCTTGGGAATCGATTCCCTTGAGGTCTACGTACGATTTAGCTTCTTTTTTTGGTAAATTGATTGAGGGTTTAGGGTTTGATATACCCTTTATTTGCTTTCAATTCCTTTTATTGTGTCTATCTTACTACCTTTACATTCTATCTTTATCTCCAAATTCGTATCTTAGTTGTAGTTTTTGATTCCGCAGTTAGTTTTTGTATTGTTAAGACTAATTTAACAAAACGACGTATGGAATGTGTTTATAAGGTTGAAAAGAGCCTCGAGTCAAAATTTCATCGCATTCTGATAGTCAATTCAAGAGTTAGAAGTTTTTGAAGTATTGGTGCTCTTGAGTGTTCTTAAGGAAGATTCAAATCTTCATCTTCAATTCTTATCAAAAGACGGTGTTTGATTCAAAAAAGTGAAGAAAAGTGTTGAAAAGGTATTTGTACAAAGGCATCTAACAAGATCCTAAGGATATTCCACAAGAGAGTACAAAGGGGGGGACCATTTAGAGGGCATTTTTGGCCATTCAAGGACCAACGGGCAAATCACTTGTTCTTGAGGTGCGCCCAAGATGTCGACACACACTAAACGCATCCCAAGGCAGTAAGCAAGGGCCAAGCTATGTCCAAGGTGCCCTTAACCTGCGTTCCACCTGATGCAGCAAGTCCCCCAATGAAGATCACTCTAATTCAACCTAAGGGAGACCCAAACACACCTCAAACGCATTTCAACACTTCTCCATCATCAATTTAACTTCTAAAACAAATCTCAACACCATAAAAACTCCATTACTCAAGGTTTGGTTCTTAGTTTCAATTTCTTGATTCTTTAATCTCTTCTTTGATTCTTAATCTACTCATCAACTAGTAACTGATCTACAAAGTTGGTGGATTAGTTCTTGAGTCTTTTCTTTCGTCGTCCTACTTTTCTTCCAAGCTTTTCTATTTTGAATTCGTTGTTAGTACTTGAATCAAGTTCGTACATTTTTTTCTTTGAGTTGTTTCAAACAAGGATCTATTCCGACCTCAAGCCATAATTGGTTCCAAGCAATCTCATTAGAGTACAAATGAGCTATCAACACTTGCGACACTAATTAAGTGACAAACAAAGGTGTGAACTTTGAGAGCTTGTGAGGTTGATTTCCTAACCTTTAAATTGTTTGTTGTTTTTGCTTAGTGTTTCTTAATAGGTAAATGCCTCAAGAAGGTGAAACATCACACGCCATGGATAATAACACCATAAATGCTATGTTTTCTTCCATCATGGAAAAGCTTAATATTATGGATAGCCGATTAGGATCTCTTGAAGGAAGAATAGAAGGCATGGAAAACTCTCTTTCAAAGAAGTTATATAACCTTATAGGTCATCCAAGCTTTCGTAAATCTACCCTTCCCAATCCACCAAATTTTCAAGATCCCTTGAGTGGACATGCTCTAAAAGAACTTCAAGGTAACTAAGCTAACTCGTGCACTCTAGTGAATGAGGATAGTAGCCAACTAAGTGTAAATGATAGCTTATTTTTAGGTGAGCCTAATGTCTCTTTTCTTCATCATGACAATGTACAACTTGAGAGTGTGGATACACTTGTTAATCTTAATAATGACAAATTGACTCTTCTAGCAAGATTGATTTGTGTCCACCTAGTGTTGAAACCATTGTGACAAGTGATAGTACATTATCTTATGAAAGTTATGAGGATCAACTTGAGTGTGAACCCATCCTAATATTTGGGGATGTTTGTGAAGTGTTTAAAGGACCTCAAGTGAATGGTTATGTTGAAAATATTAATTGATTGAATAGTAGTGACCCTCTAATTGCATTTGTTGATGATCATGCTAGTATATAAGGTATAAATAATTATGTTGGTGGTAATCTTGGGGGAAGAAAGTGTTTACTAAAACCCATGTCCATGGTCACTCTACCCATTTGATCCCGATGATCATTTAAAATATGGCGGTTCTTCTCCACACCACCTGGTGCTTGGGTAAGGTGATAAGTCAACCATGGGTGAGGGTATTGAAACTTATACCTATGACGGAAATTCTTTCTTGGAGTTTTGTAATCTACTTAAAAGGCCAAAGTTATGTAAAAAAAAGGGTCTCCAACAAAGTTGAGTACTATAGAGGGGTTATGAACTTATTGAGACTTGGAATCCATTAAGCCTTCATGAGCAGTTAATTACTTAAAATGGTTCCTCTAGCATACCCCTTTGTCCAAATCTGTCGAATGACCAAGTAAGTCTTACTTTGTGGGGTTATACAACCTTTGTTGATCATTTTAATGCTTGGTTATATCGTAAGTCTATGCAACCTTGGCATGATGGTATAATTGAATGTGCTAACTCTAACCCTCATTCTATGAGGATATTGTGTTTGTTTTTCCTTTCTTTAGTGGTGCGAGGTTTGGATTCGAAGTCAAATCCTTTTCAAGAAGGTGAGGATGATACAAGCCAATTGGCCTCCGGGTTACTAGAGAGGATGCTGACGGGTCAAATGACACTTGAAGACTTCTTGATGGCTATCAAAATTTATCCATTGTATGATTAAGAAAATCAAGGAGACTCAAGGGACGTTAGAGAGGCCAATGGAAGACAAAATGGGACTAGAAAGCCCCCAGAAGAGAAAATGTGCCCCATACGCTTTAGAGGTGCTCCCAATGCACTCTCGATCCGCTAGAGCGGGTCAAAACAGCACACTACAACCTTGGAATACGCCCTATGTACGCCCCTTATGCTTAAGCAAGGGACGAATAGGATACTATGTGTTTGTCTTTCCTAAATGGTGGTCACTTTTGGGCCCATATGATGTAATAACTTAGCCTAGACTATAAATAGGACATATTTTCATTTTAGTAGGTATATTGTTGATGAATTATAAACATGAACACTTGTTAAAGTGTGAGGCAAGCGTGGAATCGCTTGTGTTGATACTTGGTTTAGAATTGTGGGTTGCTTGGGAATTAATTCCCTTGAGGTCTACGTACGATTTAGGTACTTTATTTGGTATATTGATTGAGGGTTTAGGGTTTGATATACCCTTTATTTTCTTTCAATTCCTTTCATTAAGTCTATCTTACTACCTTTCTATTCTATCTTTACCTTCAAATTCGTATCCTAGTTGGAGATGTTGATTACGTAGTTAGTTCGTGTATCAGTGCTGGTGGTATTGGTATTAGTAGTGTTGGCGTTGGTATTGGTATTGGTGGTGTTGGTGTTGGTGTTGGTCCTGGTATTGGTGGTATTAGTATTGGTGGTGGTGGTATGGGTGGGTAATCTGTTACAATAGATAGGTTATCTGTTCCAACAGAGCTGCTACCTATTTTGATAACTTCCAACAAATTCTCTATCTATTGCAACAGATAGGTCATTTGTTAGAATAAAACAAATTAGCTCTTCCAACTGATTCTCCATCTGTTGCAATAGATGGATCACCTGTTAGAAGAAATCAAAACAGTAGCAAGACTATCTGTATATCTTCCAATAGATAATCCATCTGTTGGAACAGATTACCCATATGTTGCACTAGATTCCCTATCTTTTGCAATAGATGGGTCATCTATTGAAATGTCCTTTGTAATGTGTTGTATTTGTTGAATTTTGTGTTAGCTTTTTCAAATTATGTAGACATTGATTGTAATATATTTTTTCTCCTATTTTTAGGTAAAAGATGTCTCCCAAAAGAAAAGAAAGTGAAAGTGGATCAACTTCTGACCAACTAGAAAAAAATCCTAGAGTACAGATGGACTCGGAGGAGATTCCTGGATAATCTATTTTAGGAAATACTAAAGTTGAAGAAATATATGAAAACTAATGGAGGTATATGGTAAAGAAGGGTTTGTAGAAGGTGGTGAAAAAATAAAAGTGAGGAGAAAGTAGAAAGTAAGGACGAGAAAGATTATGATAATGCATCATCGATGGGTCGTGAACTAAGATCAAAATTCTAGCATGTTCCTGTCAAAACTATTAGTATTGATAGGTTTCAAGTTGAGATACAGATAGATAACCTTGCACATTTAATTGGTGATTTTGTAGTTTAATCTCTTATGGGGGAAATTTTGATGATTTTAGGAATATTATGAGGAAGGAAAAACTTGAGGGTTTATTTAGGTCCAGTTGTTTTGGGTACTATCTTGACCTGCCTGAGGAGAATAAGATTCTAAATGATCATGGTATATGGTCTTCTCAAGCGCAAGATCAAGTACGTGGGTGATGATAAAGATTTAAATGAGGATGGGGACAAACAGATGAATGAAATATGGATTAACTATTGTGACATGCCTATTTGTTTGGGCATGAAAGAGTTTGTCATAGTGACTAGCTTGAGATGTGATCGTCTAGATGAACCTCCATCAATAAAACATCCATCAAAAAGTCCAAGGCAAGCAGGACACACAAACCAACAACAACAAATAAAGACGAGACATTATCCAAGCGACCACCCACTAAAACAAAAAAATGCATCGGAAAAATAAAAGGGTTGTTGGACATTGTTGGACATGGATACAGAGCCACGAGGTTGACAGAAGATCTCAAAAATAAAGACATACCAAAAAATTACAAGGAGCAATTGTGCATAGTTTGGTTTGTCCATTCCATTATATTGACAAGAGACATCAACAAAGTCATAGAATATGATTTGTTGATGCTTGCTCAGGATTTGATAAATTCAATATTCATCCTTGGGATATAGCAGCAAAAAGTTGACTATCAAGTATTTATTAACAAAACTGTCCTTAAATAAGATCAGCTAATACAGGTTTTCTGTGGCTTTTATGGTAAATTTAATCACTATTTGTTTACTCTTTCATTAATTTATATTGAACAATTATTATGACTTTTTGGTTTTGCTTTATATTTACATTTTTTAGACTTGGGCAATTGAACCCATTCCTCACCTCTGAAAGTAGGTCAAGGATTACCTGGATGAGGTTTCTCTTCCAAGGATCCTTAGGTGGTTGGCAGCATAGAGCAATACAAAAAATAAGGATGTTGATCTCTTTAACCCTCCGGATGATGCAGCAACTCTTCTTTTAAATAGAATAATTTGACTCACAGAAGCTACTGAAATAAATGGTCCATCTATTATAATTGATGAACCATCTATTGTACTTTATCTTAACAAATTATCTGTCTACTATAATTGGTGCAATAGATGGGTAATTTATGGTGACAAATGAGTCATCTTCTGCAATAGATTGCCCATCTATTTCTTTGGTTCTCTAAACCTGACTTAATAGATTTCCCATCTACTGCAACTTATGCAACAGATGAGCAATTTGTCGCAATAGATGGTTAATTTGTCGCAATAGATAAATCATCTATTATAATAGAAAGCTCATATGTTGCCTGTATTACATATTACCCAACTAACTACAAATTATTATTATTATTTGATTTAAACATATCTACATTTATTTATAGGTTGTGCATCCATGGCTTGTTCCTACTGAGCAAGAGTCGGGGATAACTTATTTTATGACACTAGGTCTCATTCATACAATAGTAGAACCAATGGTGGAGTTAATAAATAAGGAATTGGCTAGAGCAATAACCATAAGAAGAGCAATTAGGCAAGGTCAGCCTCATGTTGAGGCTCTTCATGACCAACCTGTTGCAACAGATTCAGGTGCTGCTTGTGGGGGTGTTGGTGGTGATGATGTTGCTGGTGGAGTTGTCAATATTGGTGTCAGCCATGCTAATACTGCTATTGGTAATAATGATGAGTATATTGCTGATGCTCCAAAAAAATATGGACTCTTTGAAACTCACCCTTTCCAATGGCATGTTCTCTTTGAAAATGCAAAAATACATAGATAGACAGGATGAACTCTTCAAAATAATAGAAGCTCTCACTAAAGCTGTAAAGGAATTAACATCCAAGAGGGGTGTCATACCATCCAAGAAGGTGAGAGAGCCATACACTCCTACAGTGGAGGTTAGAAAAGGAGAAAATCAATTAGACATATACTCTCAAATAGTAAATCAAACAAAAATTTAACTCCTCCTCCTCTAAAAGTTAATGAGGTTCAGAGACCATTTAATAAGGTGGATATATATGTGCTTCTTGATGCCAAATCGAAGACTAATCTAAGAAGGGACATAAATTCCGAGCATCCTACAAGAACCTTCACTATGAATCCACTTTTCTTCTGAGCCTTCAAGAATATAAAAATATGATAGAGTGGTACGTGGAAAAGGTAAGTTTACTTTTTCTAATATAACCTTTTAATATACTTCATTTCTTACATTCTAAGTCATCTTCTTAACAGATTACCCATCTGTTGCATAAGTTGTAGTAGATAGATAATTTATTAATAGATTTAGAGAACCTACGTAACAGATGGACCATCTTTCCACTGTCTTTATTAAATTACTAACCTATTTAAAAATTATCTTCTTATATCATAGTATGTTAATGAAATTCTCTGCCTCATGAAGGCCAGGCACTTTGCGTTCACAGATGCTTATGATGTTGGCGATAGGATAATGGACCTCAACCTCTACGACAATTTCAAGAGTAGGCATGAAGAACTTTGTGAGGTAGTGACAACTCCCAGTGGCTCAAGATTTGATTAGTTAGTTTTTATGTTTGAATGGGATCAAGATATAATTGACTATATTAGAGGGAAGATACCACATCCACATAACATGGATTGGATCAGGTCAAAGAGAATTCTTGCAGTCTTGAACCTGGATAAAAAACATTTTATGGCACTTGTGATCCTCCTCTATGATGGACACATGAATGTTTATGACTGCAACTTACCTATCTTTGAGGAGGATGATTTTTTTAACAAGAAGTAGCCACCATTGGACTCATTCCCAAGATTGTTGAAGTAAAGTGACATAATGAATCACTTGATAGAGAAACTGTTAAATTCAAAATGTACTTTTAAAGGTCTAAAAAAGGACAAGGCGCTTAAGAAAAATATAATCGGTGCCGCGTACGGAACATACATGCTTGCATATATCTTATTGTACTACTCCGTATTTCTCTAGCTTAAATTAACTCTCATTCCATGAGTAATCCAATATAAATTTTTTGAAATACTCATTATCTTTTAGTTTTGAGCCTGCCAATGCGTAGAAATTCAATTAGCTTTCGAACGATATAAAATTCGCCCAAATCCGATATCCGGGCGAAGAGTTATGGCCATTTTCGTAAAGTAGTGTTACAAAATGCATGTCAGTGCATCACGGAGGCCAGCCAAATGATAATTGGAAAATTCCAGTATTTCTCCATGATATTGGCGCGTCGCACCATAGGCTCAGTTCAGAATTGTCCTTTTTCAAGTGTACCAACGCATTCCCACTACGTCGTGATGAGTCCAAAATTTAGAATCAAAGGGGCACCGCAATCCCACCGCATCGTGCCAAGCCCCCAGTTCCTAGTTGTCATTTTCTAGAGACACGGCACAATAGCGCCGCATCGCGCCAAGGGCCCAAGTCGGAAAAATTTGACAAAAATTAAATATTTCGTCCAGGGTTAAATTAATTTTTTCCCATGATTTTTATATGCCCAGATACGGGATTTAATCCCTAAAAATATGATTAAGTCATTCTTTACTCAATTTTTTCCCAAATTAAATTATTCTCTCTAGAGAATACGAAACCCTAGCTCTCAAGAAATCAAGAACAAAGCTCAAGAAACTCACTAAGAACTCCAAGAACTCATCAATTCGGGTATGTTAGGTGTTCATTCATGGGTCCCTTTCACCTATAAAGCCCAAGAATCTCTTTTTAAATTTACAAGTTATAGATTCATGATTTCAATGCTTGAAATTGACTGTACGCATATCTATGATGTTAATTTGGTTTTCAATCCATGATTATGATAAGATTCATGAAAAATAGAATAGCATTTATGTGGAATTATATGAATTGGCAAGTTTATGTATTTTAGTTGCAATGTTTATATGTTATCCATGATTATGTGCATAAAGCTATGCTCCCCAAGTATTTGATAGAATGTCCAAGTGAATTAAATGATGAAATCATGACATGCCAGTAGATGTACAAGCTTATGCCCTACAAGTGTTTGATAAAATGTCTCTATGAATGAATTATGGACAAGTAATTATTGTTATGTCTTTCAAGATTATGCTATGCTTTATTTTCATGCTATCGAGTCCTGGGAGTATTTAATACCCGACAATCTAGTTGTTTACCTAGAGCCAGTATTTGTTACAGAATAGTATCAGTCATGTCACGGTCAGTAGAATTCAGTCAGCTATAGAACTCAATCAGTTACGTAACTCAGGAAAACTTAGTAAACTCAATATTAGTCCAGTTCAGTATACTCAGTTCAGTGTCTTTCAGTTGGGAGTAGGATTCAGCACCAAGTGAACCCAAGGATTGGCAGTCCTTGCATTCTAAAACTGCATAGCCAGCGTTAGTTGAGACATCAACCTACCAGTTGAGGGTCGGTAAGGTGTTTTAACCTGCCAGTTGAGGGTTCTACCATTCTCATTAGAGTACCTGCCAGATGAAGGTAACTCTTCAGTGTCTTTACCCGTGGCACGGTACTGACACCCTTCCAGCTGAGGTTATAGGTTGGACCCCAAATCTATTTATAAAAGGGATATGTCAATTAGATGATTATCTCCCACAGTCTCAATTTTAGTCTCAGTATAGAACTCAGTTTAGTTCTACCGAATTAGGACTGTCAAACACAGTCAATCAGTATCAGTAACTTAGTTATCAATAACTTCAAATATCAGTTACTCAGTATCAGAACTCAGTGCTTAGCTTCAGACAAGCTCAGTTACAGTATACGCATATATGTGCAGTATTGCATGCTCAGTATTTATGATAGTTCAGTTATCTATGTACTCTTATATCCAGTTACTCTATATCATTTAGTTAGTTATTATTCATACATATGAACCCTTGCATTCAGCCTTACCCCATCTAGCATACCAGTACATTCCATGCACTGACGCATACTCTTTCTTTGCGTGGTGATGTCTCATATCATAGGTTCAAATGCTCAGGTTCCTAACTACGCATAGACAGATCCAGTTATCAGTAGCAATTTCAGTTGTGAGTCTTCATCTATCGAGGGCATGTTTTTATTTCAGTATTTCAATTTATTAGTAGTTCAGTAATCAGAGTTAGTTAGGGGCTTATCCTATCAACTTCACCTTTAGACAGTTCAGTTAGAGGCTTTTCAAACTAGACTTTCAGACATTATTCAGTTTTACAGATTATTATTACAATTGATATTCTTTATCAGTATTTCAGATTTTGAACCTTATGGTATTTTAGCCTATTTTCTACATTTATTACAGTATTATTATTTAGAGTTCATAGCAAATATCTGTCATGGGTTAGCTTGTGGTCCTTCAGGGTTGTAAGCACCGTGTAGCGTATGAGGTACAGACTCGGGATGTTATACTAATGTATTCTAATCATCACAGAAATGTCAAATTGAATTACCTTACTGAATGACAACATTGTGGCAAGGATGTGCTGAGTGGCAAATTTACTGTTCATTGATATCTAAATTCTTGCACATTACTATGATTTAATTGTGCAAATGAGACTAATTATCAATTTGAATGCATTAATTTCTAGTTTTTGTGATTTTGCAGAACCTATGAAGAAAATGAGTTGAAATCAAGCTAAAAGAAAAGGAAAATGGACAAAAAATGAGCAAGAGCTGGATATTAGGCAACTCTCAGTTATCGCAATCGCGATCTGAGAGTCGTGATCGCGGTTAGTCAACCAGGTTCATCAATGGCGATCGAATCAGAAGCCAATCTACAAACACAATCCAAAGAGAGTGATTGTGATGGATCGGAAAAATTTCATGGGAAAGATTGTAATTTCAAAGAGCTGAGTCCCAAATCTTAAGGGGTTAAACCCTTTCACAAGAGGTTGTCCATCTTTTTATCCTATCTTTCATCTTTACTTTTTATCTTTTCACTTAGAGCTTGGATCATAATTGTACAACTCTTTAGCTAAGAAGACATTATAGTAATTCCTAAGTGAAGGATTAGCAAGTTCCATTAAATATTTATTGAAATTTAAAGTTTAAATTTGCATTCTCTTTATCTTTCATGAATCAATTTGGTGGAAATTATGGTATATTTTTACTTTCTATCTTTATGAGTAACTAGTTATTTCTCTTGGGGTTATGCTTGGATAGGTTGTGATTAGTGTATGGGTGTTGGTGATTTATCCTCCTAATTAGCTATTTGTTATGGGTTTTGCTTATACTTAATGCTTGAATTAGAAATTGTAGGTGAAAACCTCAATTATTTAGGACCCATACCATCCTTGAAAGAAGGGATTGGGTGAGAGGTATTTGCAAACAATAGCTTGAGTTAGCTTATGGGATGGCATCATCCTAGAAATAAGGGTGTTATATAAGTTAACTAATTTGACAGTACTATCTTAGAAATAAGAGTGCTAACTGAGGTGTTGGATTGGTTGTTTGGCCACATTTGTGAGGTGTTCAAAAGAACCCACAAATGAAATTTAGTGTTTTATTGAAATATTGATACTAATACCTCTAAATCTAGCCTATCCATGACTATATCTAAATTTGGATAAATTCTCAATTACCCATGTATGAGTTCGCACCTAGAATGGCATGACTCCAAGATCAATTCCTAATTGATTATACTCTAATTATTCTTAACCTTGATTTAGTCTTAAAAAAGCCCTAAAAATTGTTATACTTTTGAAAACATTCAAAAACCCTCAATTTTTTGTATCTCATATTTGAATTTAGCGAGTAACTTTCATTTCGAACTTACTCGATCACCATTCACATTATTTCTCATGGATTTGACCCCGAATCAAAGTTAGGTTTTATATTGGCAATGACCACCTTGCACTTAATTTGACATGTAAGTTGAGCGTTATCAGGATGCAAGAGGTCTGGCCTGAGAGGGTACTAAATTAACATTTCGAGCCTATGTATAAAAAGGAAGATGTAAAAACATGATGACAGTTTTTATTTTAAGTATTTAAATAATGACAATGTTTTATTTTTTATGTTTGATGACAATTGTATTGGTTTATTAAATTTGCAAACTTATGAATTAGTACAAAAAAATATTACAAAGTTCAAATATTGCAACAAGTGTATTATATAGATATAGACATCTGCATAATGTAACAGATGACCAACCTGTTGCAACAGATAGTCCATCTATTAGAATAAATTAAAACAGTAGGAATACTTGTTTGATGATTTTCAATAGATGGCCCACATGTTGCAACATATGTCTAACTTTTTTTATAATTTACAATAGATGTGTCATCTATTGCAACAGATCCATTATCTATTACAATATTTGAATGTAGTATTCCATTTCAATCAAAAAGTTCAAATATAAGGATAAAATAAAATTCATGGATAATATAAAATAAATCACAGTCTTCACAAATTACATTAAATAAATCAATAAATAAATAAAATATTAAAATGTGTTATGGGTACAGATGATAAGTATTTACAATTTAAGTTTTGAAATCAATAATTTCTAAGGAGAGATTATTACTTTGACAGCTCAAGCTATAAAGATCTACTCAATATTGACCAGTTGTTTTTCATTTGGTGCTATGGAGTTCGCCTTTGGTAGCCATAGATCTTTAATGTCGTTTACGTGCTATTTTTGAGCCTTCACGTTTCCATATTTTTATAAAGAGTAGTATATCTTTTACAGAGTAATCTAACATCAAGTCCACCATTTGGTACTTGTAATCCATCACTCAAATACTTGGCATAAGCGGCAACAAAGAGACCGCAATCCCTGCATTGTAAAAATCAGATTATACATATCTTGTAATTAATATAAGATTTGTGGAATTTATGAAACTAAATCATGATACTAACAAGCTATCATTGTATTGTTGAGCAATTTTTTCAACATATTCTAAATCAAATGGATTACTCATTTAATCCTGGTATGCTTCAATCGTCGACCAATAAGTATGAATATTTTGGTCTAAAAAGCCACTTATATCAAGGTAAGTAGGCAATATTTTGGTCATATTTTGTATCCCAAATGATGGCCCAAAATGTCTCCTACCGACATCAAGTCATAAACTCGGATGCACATCTCTTTTAGAACAACGACAGCCAACACCCAATGAAAGTCATCACCGCAATTGATTGGCATGTACACTTTGACGACAAAATGCCAAGGCAAGCCAGCTGGAATGCTAAAACCTTTGATGATGTTGATTAAACATTTCTCATTTTGAGGAACTTCCGGATGTTGTTGACAAAGATAGTAGGTCTTACTGATGTAAACTTTGAACAAACAGTTAACTGTCATGTATCTGTATTGTTATTGTGTTCGCAACTTGGCCTTCTTTTGTATGTAGTAAAAAATGACATCGATGTGCTGCACACAGTGTTCAGGGAAGCATTATGTGGAAAAAATGACAAGGCTCCGAATCACGCATTACGTAAAGCGTGAAGAGATGTGAGTACATCATTGAAGTGAAGCAGTGAAGAATAAAGAAGCACAATAGTGGTAGTAGCATAGTTAAGAAGAAAAAGAAGTCGTAGCAGTGGACTTCAAAGTTAACCTTAGAAAATTTCAGTAGCGGTAGTCACCACAGTAGACCTATTTTTTTTAATTTAAAATTGACCCTAAATATAAAATCAACACTAAGTGACTTTTTGTAATTTAAAATTGACCTTAAGAACAAAATCAACATGATGCACTCAAATCAACCACACGCAGCAAGAGAGGCTCACATCGCTTCACATAATCGCATTATGCAACGATTTAAGCACATTCCTAAACACTAGCTGCACATATTATCAAACATACAGATTACATAATAATAAAATTAATAAACATATACAATTAAATATAGTTTTAATATTAAGATATATGGCATTTAAACCTTATCATTCCAGCAAGTTTGGAGTTGTGACATCAAATAGAACCAATTCTTCATTCTGGATTGTGCAGCAGTAAAGTCAAACATATCAAAAATAAGACCCGATTGGTTCACGTTGTAGTGTTCATCTTTTCTGCATGATTTATATGTGTTAATGTCATGTTTTTACAAGAAGAATTGTATAAATTAATATTTTAAAAATAATTTATGTACCTGTTGGCATGAAGCTTTAACAACCCATCGATAATCTATTTTGAATAGGTGTTAATCAAGTTTGATACTTTTTTGGAGCCTCGTCCGAGATGTTGAACCCTTCAAATGGATAATTCTTCCATTATTCTGGACTGACAAGCTTTACTTGTTCTTCCTCTTTGGAAGTAGTTGATGGATTATCAATTGTGATAGTATGTTGTTCAGCAGTAGCTTCTACTATGACATTCACCTGAAAAGCCAAAATTGTCAATGTTAATCATAGAGATACAAAAAAAATGATGTAGGATAACTCATTTATTGAAGGAAATCAACAGGTCTTGCTACTGTTTTAATCTATCCCAAACAGATAGGTCATCTGTTGGGACAAATTAAAATGGCAGGAAAACATTTATGATAAACTCCACCAAATGAACCGTCTGTTGCAACAGATGACTCATCTATTGGAATAAAATAAAATAATATAAAGTCTTGATTTAATTTGTCCCAATAGATAACCCATCTATTGCAATAAATAGGTCATCTGTTGGGATAAATTAAAACAGTAGGAAGACCTATTTGATTTCTTCTAACAAATACGACATATATTGTAAAATATAATGCATCTGATGCAATAAGTTAGTCATCTATTGCAACAAATATCTATATCTGTTTAATAATTTTTAGAAACTATGTCATCTGTTGAAACAAATACGTAGTTTGTTTTTTTGTTGGAACAGAAGATAAATATTCACCTTTTTTATCTCATGTTGCTCTTCTGTGGCTCTTGTACATTGTTCAAAAGTGTAAGACAGAGACAGAGGAGTTGCAATTTTGCTTTTTTGGATGCTTGATAATGCCTTAGAGATTTTTTTCCTTCTCCTCTTAGCCTTAATCTCTAATGGAGTATATTAATATGAAATCCTCTTTGATAGAATGACACCCCTCTTAGATGTCAATTCCTTTACAGAAGCAGTCAATGCATTAATAGCATTAATTACTCCATCATGCTTCGCCTTATAGTTTTGACATTTGCATACAGAACATTGGCTGAAAGGGGCAAAATCTGTAAAACCAGTATGATCACAATCATACTGGTTTGTTGTTTCAAAAATTACAAGAGGAGCATCATTAGCCCCAATAGTAACGCCATCACCACTACCACCAGCAACAGCGTCGCCATGACTAACACTATCAATAACAACAATCCCACCCTCCCAAAGTATTTTTCCTGTGATGATTGTTGCTCCAAATAATTTTTTTTATTCTATCAATGACCTTAAAATCCGATAAATTTTGCATAGACCGTAAAGAAAGAAAAATGGCATCTTAACTCTTGATTGATCGAAACAAGCCACGGATGTACAATATAAAATAAATTAGTACATATATTAAATGATGATTAAATCATTTAAAAAATTATTAATTAAAACAAAAACTTAATTAGAATTAGACATTGCTTCCGTCAGGGGTTGAAGAGATCAAGAAATTTTATTTTTTATCAGTTTTTACCAACAACCATCTAGGAATTTTTGGACATGAAACTTCTTCCTAGTAGTTCACTTATTGTTTGAGATAAGGAATGACTTCAAATGCCGAAGCCTATAAAATTACGCCAATAAATCAAAAGCATTATTCAATAAAAAAATAAATGAATCATAATTAAAAAAAAATATTTACCATGAAAAGCCATATAAGTTGACTGACTTTGGCTGTAACAGGGTCAACAAATATTTGACAGTCATTTTGAAGCTTTCATAACCCCAAGGATAGTTGTTAAATGCCTCAAGATCCTCAGAGAGCTTTATTAAACTAAGTGGTATGTTGTTAATGTCACTCTCCCAAAGAATATTATTTACAAACCAAACCAAGCACAATGATTTCTTGTGCTTCTTCGAAAGTCTTTTACCCTTCAGCTCTTTTATCAAATTTGTGTTTTGAAGCTTAGACCAACAAGGGACAACAAGTCATCACCATCACTTGACTTGTCTTTGACTTTTGGTGTGTGTGGTGCCTTTTTTGGGTTAGAATAGGTATAGGGTGAGAACGAGGATCACAATTTAGTCTAGTAACTATGGCAAACTCTTTCCAACCAAAACAAACAGGTATGCCATAGAAATTTATCCACACCTCATCCATCTTATCTTTATTTTCATACATAAACCTATATTTGAGAATATCATACACATGGTCATTTGGAAACGAGCATTGTTGTCCTCCAGGAAATCAAGATATTGCTCGAAGCAACTATTCCTGAAAAAAGCATCAAATTTTTGGTATCAAAGTATTTTTCTGAAGATATCAAAAGATTTTTCCATGGCTGACTTTACCACAAAAAATCACCAGTTAAATCTGTGGCATCATCGCACTGTATTCTCATTGAATAACTATCAATGCTGATGATTTTGACCAACTCGTAAGTGGAAGGGCTATTAGCATTTGAATCATCTTTTTTGAAATATTTCTCTTCCTCGTGTTCATTTTCTTCTGCTTCTGATTGAGATATCGCTTGTACAGTGTGCTCATAGGGTGGTGGATGTAGCCTAGCTTCTTCCTTATTTCTTTACTTTAACTTGATTCGCTTTCTTTTCTTTTGGGAGCTATACTATCTAAAAATAAGAGAAAAATAAAAAAAATTATAATTGATTAATGCATTGTTAAAAAAAAGAATCATAAATCTAACAAGTACAACACAATAAAATAACAGTTCCAATGTATTATTTATTTGTTGCAATAGTTGGGTCATATGTTACAACAGATAACTAACCTGTTGCAACAAATAAGTAATCTGTTGGAAATAATAAAAACAGTTTCAATATTGTTGTGATTTCTTCCAATAGATCACTCATCTATTGAAATAGATGAGTGATCTCTTGGAACAGTTATCAAATTATTTAGATTTCTTCCAACAGATGGTTCAACTGTAGCGATAGATGAATGATCTATTGGAAAAAATCAAAGTCTTAGACAAATCATATGTTGGAATAGTTATTAGGATTTCATCCAATAGATGGTTCAGATGATGTAACAGATGGTTCATATGTTGCAAAAAACAAACCAGTAGAAAGATTTTGTTTAATAAAACAACAACAATATCTCACCATATAATATTAATTCACCATTTTTCCCAAGAAGAACAACTCACAAACAACAAATCAACCCAGTAACACAACAGATACACCAAGAACATTAACATTGATCAACAACACAAACATTGTTGTTTTGTTGGTACAAATAGAAGCAACAAAAAACAAACACCAACAAATCGAATCAATAATTTAACAACAAGAACTACAATAACAACAAAATCATTTTTCACTCCATAAAGAGAAAAGAGGAAATGCCACAAATTAGGATTTTATTGAGTCCTCATTTTAAATTTAAGCAATAAATATTGAAATTTTTAACTCATACTAGAAGAGAAGTTAACTCAAGTTCCTTTTTTTCTTCATAACTAAAAAGTCCTAATTTTTTACCTGTGAAAGTCGAAAAGAGACGATAAAGAACTCAAAGCTGTTGTCGCCAGATAATGTTGTTATGTCGATTGATGATTGAAAGTTGAAAAGGAACTCAAAACTATTTATCGCCAGAGGTTGAAGTCGATGGAGGTTGAAGTCCTTCGGGGATTGAAGAGAGAAATTTGCAGAACTGTTGGTTGTTTGAGAGAGAAACTATCACAGAGAGAGGAGGGGGAGAGAGACGGTTGATTTGGAGAGGAGAGGGTGTGGGTTGTTTTGTATTTTTAAAAATATTAGAAAGTTTTAAAAATATTAATTAAGTCCACAATTAACTTAATCAAGTTTCTTAATATTGTTTAACCCTTTAAATTAGTCAATGTAACAAATCCTTCGTTCAAAACTTAAAAGACATTTTTCCTTCAATTTTCTCTGGTAGCTTACCCTTTTGTTGTAGGACATTTGAATTTGATTCATTCACTGAACATTATACACAAAATTTGTACTCTCAAGCCCTAGATTTCAAAAATACAAGTGTTTCAAAGTTTTTCCGATGACACTGCTAGCTAACTACCTCAGAATAATAATATAAGTAATTCCTTTATTTCGTTATAGTTATTAGATTCTTTATTCGCTATTTTTTTATATGTTTTGTCAAATAATATACTTGTAAGACAGTTAGTTCGTAGTAATTTAATTGTTTGGTCATCTCATCAATTCGTGTGTCCTTGACCCACGTTTATAAGTTTAGTTGTATCAATTTAAGGGTAAACAAAAGTGTTGGATGTGTGAACAAAGTTTTACAATGATATTTGAAAAGAAAATTATTTAAGTTGTTTATAAAATGTTGGATATTCTTAATGATATGGAGTTTTTAAAGAAAACCGTGCGAGCTTGAGCTAAAATAAATAAAATCATATCACATTAAAACTTAAAAATATCCTTGAGTTACTTTAACCCAACCTAAAAATCAGGAATCAACGTTGAATGGCATCAAAATCATAGAACACATAGTCATCTTGAGCTCTTCAAATTAAGGAACTAGGAACTCAATCATGGTAAAGTTAGTCACTATTTTTAGGAACACCACTTGATAAGGTTTATGCTTGTAATGTTACGTTTGATCTTAGTCAAAAGTTATATGCACATAATATTAATCTAAATAGATGGTCAAAATGTACTCCAAAACTTATTAATTTTGGTTTTGATTTCGTCAAAAGTTTTACTATATGCATAAAAACTTATTTGAAACTTAGTCTAAATCAGTGATCAAATTATATATTTGATTTAGGATTTTGGTTAAGGATGTTCATATTTTTAGAAAAAAGAGTGGGTGATAAAAGTAAAATGTCAGCCTTTAAGTTTAAACCTGCACCTTAAGGTGGATTTACCCACCCTTAACCGCTGAGCTAAGCATTCTTAGCTTGTCAAAGGATGTTCAACAATAAGTATTTATTCAAAAATATCTATATTTAACCTATATACTTGAGAAAAAAATTCCGATGAAGGATGTTTATCTGATCATCCTTCGGTGACTGGAGCTTCGCCCCTGCCAACAATAAGGTACAAACTTTCCTTGTTCATAAGTAAAATGACTTTTAACATGATCGTGGTTTTTAGTTTATTAAATCTATTCATTCAATCTCTCACCTTTCATAGTTATGGGTATTTGACATTGATTCCTACCTAGTATATTAATTATTTATAATTTATATATCTATATCAATATAATAAATTAAAAGTGTGAAGCCCCTTAGAAAAGTGATTTGAACTTTTTGTCCTTCCTTAAAAATCTGTGCAATAGATGAAATTGTCTTTTTACTTATTCTTCTCTAATAATTATATCATTATATTTACAATATTTAAAAGGAATCACACAGTATATGGTAAGAAAAAAATATATATTTATAATATATAAAAGGAATCCTACCGTATATGATAAAAAAATATATTGTAGATTTTATTCTCCGTATACTTGAAAAAAGAGTCCTAAAATATAGAGGGAAAAACATGCATAATTAAACACACGGTTGTACACTGTCACGACCCAAAAACGAGGGTCGTGATGGCACTCGTCGCTGCGTACCTTGACAAGTAAGCCTATCACCCAAACTGATACGAAAAGAGGAAAAGATAGAAATATCTCATGGTAAGGCTTCTAGAATGAAGCCAAACCATATAAGTAATCATAACACTGTGGAAAGAACTTATCCAAAATACCAATCATGCCCAAAATTAGGTGTCAATAGTGTAAGAACTGCTAATACAATCCAAGAGTCAAATGCATTAGAAAATAACCACAAATGAATAATATCTGTCTTCGAATACTAATAAAGACATAACTACTGTGGAAAGATAGATGTGAAATTCGGACGCATGAATGTCCAACTGCTACCTTGGAAGCTCCAACAATCGCCCGAGTCAAGAAAGCTGAGGCGCACTCGAGCTAGGATCTGCAGCGAAAGGGCGCAGTAGGCATGAGTACGATCTACTTGTACTAAGTAGGTATCATAAGTCAACCAAGAAAAGTAGTAAATAAAATATACCAAATATACACTACGAGCACGTCACTTGCAATCAGAAATGTCCTACAACAGTAGCCCATACCACTTGCACTAACAGTTCTAATATGCCTTACATATATTACAACAACACACCAAGATATAGAACACAAGTATACATTATGTCACATATAAATAGAACAAGAGAGAACATGTAGATACAAGATCATCAAAAACAAGTAAAAGAAGGTAAGACAAATATAGATGACAAGTCAATAAGGCAATACAACACAACATAAACATAATAAAGTAAGTGCAATGTATATAATGATGATGATGATAATAATAATGATGATGCACGAGGTTGTCGCACAACCTCCGAGATCATTGCACAATCCTTGTATACACCTACGGAGGCAAGCCTTCCAACGCAGGACCCATGGGGGGTTCTCCAACCTGTATACAATCCACATATCTCATATATCCTTTCATGCACATCCCTTGGAAAGGGTTTTATAAGGTGTTACAATATCTTTTAAAAAGATGTTGCCAGTGTCTCTCAGATGTTGCCACGGTGGTATCAATGTTTCATGAATGAGTATGATATGAAGATGTAATGCTCACAACGAACCACAATGAGTATTTACACAAACAACCACATGATATATTTCCACAACCAATTACAATGATACATATTCACAACCACATGCGTCAATATCCGCTCATTATTTTTTGTATCATCCATCAATTTTCACATGTCTCATCTGTCAATAAAGTATAAATATAATCATAATACACCATTGGTACCACATTAGCATTTGAACAACATGATAAAATTATTCATATATATTCAAGGCTATCAATGTCACATAGGACCCCACACGGTCACACATGTCACATAATATCTCAATTTCGATAATTACATCACATATAAGCTCCCATACGGGCACAACACATAGATAGTCATTTTTTAAGATTAGTTCCCACTCTAAACATGCATTTTGTACCATCATTTACTACTCAGTCCAGTCTGAAGAGTTAAGTCATAACCTACCTCGAAAACCAAAATCGATCTGCTACACTTGAATCTGCAATCTTAATTTTCACAAAAAATCTCAAACTCCACTAAAAATATCAAATATGAAATCTACGTATCAAGACAAAACCAACGACACCCATATTGACTACTTTTGGTTCGGAGTCAAAATGGACCCCCAAAATGGGTTTTCAAAAAAGAAGGGTAAAATTGAAACTTTAATTCAAAAACATGTTCCCCATATTTTTAGGAACCTACAGCTGAAAACTCAGGTTAAATCGGGTCAAAAACGAGGTTTAAATTGAAGAAAAACTATTTTTGAGCTTTACCGGGTAAAATCTTTAAAATTCGTGTTAAAATCAAGAATCGGAGTTGTTTTGAAGGTTAAATTGATGAAAAACTAGTAATTATAAGATAAAAATATTATTCAAGTAAAAATGGGGATTAAAATCAAGCCCTAAGATTTTTGGGGTTTTGAGAAATTAATCAAGAAATTACTAAGAAAATGGTGAATTCTTACCTTTAATCTGTAATAAAATCAAGAAAAAAGTATTAATCTAGCTTCTCAAGCTCTCACAAACGTTACTTTTATGCTCCCAAACTATTTAGAGTTTAACTTTCAAGAGACAAGATGAAAAATGAGTAAAATGGACTCAAAAATTATTTAAATAGTCCAGATTGGCAAAAAAAAGTTGCAGATTCTCTATCTTAAGTCTAATTTGGACTTCGCTGGGGTGCCCGGAATTCTTTCAGAGTCCATACACACAAATGAACTATGCAACCATACTAAATTTGATGTTTCGGACGCGATGGCGATATCATATTTTCAAAAGAAATATCTTTTTCACAGAATTGACCCCCAAAACTCGAAATTATAATTTTCCAAACTAAGGGTCAAAATGAGATTTAAAAGCCGTAAAATTATATCAAATATGCTAACACCCTAAAATCGACATTCCAGATCTTCTAGTGAAGTCGTATTTTCCATCCGAGGTCGTTTCGATCAAATGTGGATCCCACACTCATATTTCCAATTTTCTAACTTTCCTATCAATAGGTCAAAATGAGCTCGGGTGCACCGGGATCCAAGCCAAAGGTCTATCCAGCCTAAAATCAATATTTTGGAGCTGCTGGCGCAGTCTGTTTGGCCATCCATCGCACGAATTAAAAGATATCCACATAAGTCCAAAATAAGGCTCTCGAAGTCACCAAAAATCACAATATTGCAAAAATGATACCAAAATGCATCGAAAATCATGTCAATCACTCCCACACTCCAGAAATATCATAATGTAACTACGGGGAGGGATAAAATAGTCAAATCACATAAATCATAAAATCACATATTTCATCAAATTTTTTTATCGTTACATCATCCACAACTAAAAATCTAGTTCGTCCTAGAACTAAGGCAAAGAAATACTTGAATCAATGAAAAGTTGGGGATAGGAACTATACATATCAGACTTAACCTCCTAAGTAGCCTCATCTACAGGTCGATGTCTCCACTAAACCTTAACCACGGGGATAACTTTAAAGTACAACCGCCTAACAACCCTAGCCAAAATGGAAACTGGCTCCTCAACAAAGGATAACTGCTCATCTAACTGAACTGAGTCCCAACGAATGACATGAGACTCATCAAGAATATAGCAACGAAGCATAGAAACATGAAAACTGAATCAACAACTGATAGATCAAGGGGCAAAGCTAACTCATAATTCGCATCACCAACAGTTCAAAGAATCTCAAATGGACCAATATACCTGGGGCTAGGCTTTCCCCTCTTCCCAAACTTCATCATACCCTTAATAGGTGAAACTCAAAGAAAATCATAATCACTAACACCAAATCTCAAGGCACGAAGTCTACGATCAACATAACACTTCTGCATACTCTGAGCCGCTCTAAGTCTATCTTGAAAAACTCAAACTCTATCCAAAGACTCATTAAGCAAGACCGTATCTCGAGGGTCTCACATCTTAAACATCAAACCAACCTTCTGGGAGCGATAAGGCCTCGAAAGGAGCCATATCAATACTAAAATGGTAGCAATTACTATATTCAAACTCTGTTAAAGCCAAATGCTGCTCCCACTGGCCACCAAAATCCATCGCATATGCGTGAAGCATATCCTCCAAAACTTGAATAGTCCACTCTAACTGGCCATCAGTCTGGGGTGAAATGCTATGCTAAGATCAACCTGAGTACCCAACTTATCCTGAAAAGTCTTTCAAAAGTGAGATGTGAACACAAAACCTCGATCTGAAATAATGGACACCGACGCAAGATGCAGACGCATAATCTCACGAATAAAGATATGGGCTAATCTTTCAGCACTGAATGAGACCTGAACCGGAATAAAAAATGAGCTGACTTGGTCAATCGATCCACGATAACCCAAACACTTCAGAACTATGAGATGTATGAGGAAAACCAGTCACAAAGTCCATAGTGATCCATTCCCACTTCCACTCGTGAATGGGTAACCTATGAAGCAATCCACCAGGCCTCATATGCACGGCCTTCACCTGCTGACAACATAGGCTATGAGCCATAAAATCCACTATATCTCGCCTCATACCACTCCACCAGTAGTTCTGCCTCAAATCACGATAGATCTTAGTCACTCCTGGATGGATAGAATATCTGAAACAATGGGACTCCTCCACGATCAACCTAATCGAATCACCACTCTCGGCACATAAACTCAGCCCCTAATCCTCAAAACTCCATCTGAATTAAGTGAGGCTTCCCTAGCCTCCTCACTCAACACCTTATCTCTAATCAACCTCAATCCAACATCGTCGAACTGATGAGCTCGAATCTTCTCTATCAAAGAAGATCTAGCCTTCATAAATGCCAAAATATAACCTGATATCGAAATATCAAGCCTAACCATCAAGTTGGCCAAAGACTGAACCTCTAAGGCCAACGGCCTCTCTTGAGTCAAAAGATGCATCAACCTACCCATGCTAGTCGACTTTCGACTTAAGGCATCCGCAAACCACATTAGCCTTTCCCAGATGGTAGAGAATAGTCAAGTCATAATCCTTAAGCAACTCAAGCCAATAGCGCTGCCTCATATGAAAATTTCATTGGTAAAAAGGTACTGAAGGAAATAATGATATGAGAAGATCTCAAAACGGACTCCATACAAGTAGTGCCTCCACAACTTCAAGGCAAACACAACTGCGCACAGCTCCAAATCATGGGTAGAATAATTCCTCTCATGAGGCTTCAACTGACGAGACACATACGTAATTACCTTATTCTCCTGCATCAACACAGCACCTAATCCAATATCAGAAGCATCACAAAACACGGTAAAGCTCATGCCTTCCTTGGATAAAGCCAATACAGGAGATAAAATCAATAATTCTTTTAGCTTTTAAAAGATCACCTCACAAGCATCAGACCACTAGATGAAAACCTTTTTCTGAGTCAACTTAGTTAAAGGAGCTGCAATGGAAAAGAAACCCTTAACAAAACACCGATAATACCCGACCAAGCCAATAAAACTTCGAATCTCGGTGGGCGTTTAGCCCAATCACGAACCACTACAACCTTGGCTGGATCAACCATAATACCTTCCTTAGTCACCACATGACACAAGAGAAAAATAGACTCCAACCAAAACTCGCACTTAGATAATTTAGCATACAACTTTTTATCTCTCAATCTCTTAAGCATAATTCGCAAATGCGCCTCATGCTTAACCTCACTCTTGGAATAAACCAAGATATCATCTATAAATACCATAACAAAGGAGTCAAGACATGGTTGAAACACCCGATTTATCAACTCCATGAACAAGGCAGGGGAATTGGTCAACCCAAAAGACATGACCAAGAACTCATAATGACCATATCGAGTTTGAAAAAAACAATTTTTGAACTATTCAAAGCTCTAATACTCAACTGGTGATAACCGAACCGCAAGCCAATCTTCGAAAACACCACAGCATCCTGAGGTTGATCAAACAAATCATTGATGCGAGGAAGAGGATATTTATGCTTAACTGTCACCTTATTCAACTTTTGATAATCAATTTACATCCGCATAGACCCGTTCTTTCTCTTCACAAACAACACAGGTGCACCCCCAAGGTGAAATACTAGGTCGAATAAATCCCTTATCCAATAACTCCTGCAACTGATCCTTCAGTTCCTTCAGCTCTGTTGGGGTCATCCTATAAGGAGGAATAAAAATGGGCTTGGTGCCCAACTCAACATCAATAATAAAATCAATATCTCAATCCAAAGACATACTAGGCAAGTTCGTAGGGAACACGTTCATAAACTCACAGACAACATGGACAGAATCTAAGAAAGGAGGCAAAACAACACTTGTGTCATGAATATGGACCAAGTAAGATAAACATCCCCTCTCAACCAATTTATGAGCCTAAATATAAGATATAATCCTCTTAGGACCCGAATGAAGTGTACCCTTCCAAGTTATCCTTGTCACACCAGCCAAAGCTAAAGTCATAGTCTTAGCAAAATAATCTAAGACAACATGATAAGGATCCAACCAATCTATACCCAGAATAACATCAAAATCAATCATATCTAACACTATCAAGTCTACCAAAGTCTCACACCCGAAAAAAGTCACAACACAAGATCGATGTACCCAATCCACTACTAAAGAATCACCTACCGGGTGGATACACGAATAGGCATGGAAAGAAGCTCACTAATAGAATCAAAGTATAAAGCAAAATACACAGACACATAAGAGAAAATTGATCCAGGATCAAATAATATAGATGTAGATATGAAACAAACAGAATGGTACCTGAGATCACAGCATCTGAAGCCTCCACCTCAGATTTGACTGATATAGTATAACACTGTCCACGACTATCAACTGGCTGAGTAACCCCACAACTACCAACACGGGCTCCACCATCTCTACCTCTTGCACCTTTGATAGAACCCCTACCTCTCACAGCTGAAATAGAAGTAGCTCTAAACATACGATGAGAACAGTCCTTGGCCACATGGCCAATCACTCCACACACATAGCAACCTCTACGACCAGTCTCAATAAGAGAAAGCACAACTGAGCCTGAATAACCACCCTAAACTGCTAAACTAGAAGATCCACCAGCTGAACTCTATAAAATCACCTACACTGGCGTATCATGGTATCTACGAGAACCTCTAAAATCTCTACCTTGATAGGTCTGACTCCTAAACTTACCAAAATGTCGTGCCTTCTTGGCACTAAGAATACCCTCAGTCATCTTAGAATGATCCACAATAGACTGAAAAGAATCCCTAAACATAATTATCTGAGACGTAGCCAACTGAAGAGAGACAACCAAACCCTTCACAAATTTTTGAATCTTCTCAAACTCGGTAGAAATGCTATCATAGAAATATCTGGACAAGGCATGAAAGCATGCCTTATACTAAAAATTATCATGGAGCCTTGTTCCTAATGATCAAAATTGTCCCACATATGATCTCTCAAACTGAAAGGCATAAATCTCTCCAGAAAGGCATCAACAAACCGATCCCATGACAACCCAAGAGCTTCAACAAGCCTACAACCGACAAATGATATCCACTAATGTCTCACAGTATCTCTCAACTGATAGTAGTATAAGCCACACCATCTGCGCAAAAAGAGTGAAACACAACTCAGAACACAAGATATGAAAGAATTTACATGATAAGGAATAAAATGGGGGAGGTTTCCTAAAGACATCCTATAGCCTCTTGAAGATAGATACGGACATCTACTTACCAATCTGCGAGACTCTATTAGATATCTTGATCTTACACTGTTGATACTAATGAAACCTGGTTGCTCTGATACCAATTTGTCACGATCCAAAAATGAGGGTCATGATGGCACTTGTCGCGGCGTACCTTGACAAATAAGTCTATCACCCAAACTGATACAAAAAGAGAAAAAGATAAAAATATCCCACAGTAAGGCTTCTAGAACCAAGCCGAACCATATAAGTGATCATAACAATGCGGAAATAACTTATCCAAAATACCAATCATGTCCAAAACCAAGTGTCAATAGTGTAAGAACTACTAATACAATCCAAAAGTCAAATGCATCAAAAAAATAACCACAAATGAATAATATTTGTCTCCGAATACTAATAAATACATAACTACTAGGGAAATATAAAGGTAAAATTCGGACGTATGAATATCCAACCGCTACTTTGGAAGCTCCAACAATCGTCCGAGTCAAGCAAGCTGAGGCGCACTCGAGTTAGGACCTACACCAAAAGGGCGCAGTAGGCATGAGTACGATCTACTTGTACTCAGTAGGTATCATAGGCTGACCAAACAAAGTAGTAAATAAATCATACAAAATTACACTACGGGCATGTCACCTGCAATCAGAAAATATCCCATAACGGTAGCCCACACCACTTGCACTAATAGTTCTAATATATCTAAAATATATTACAACAACACACCAAGATATAGAACACAAGTATACATTATGCCACATATAAATAGAACAAGAGAACATATAGATACAAGATCATCAAATACAAGTAAAAAAAGGTAAGAAAAATACATAGATGACAAGTCAATAAGGCAATACAACACAACATAAACATAATAAAGTAAGTGCAATATATATAATGATGATGACGATGATAATGATGATGCACGAGGTTGTCGCACAACCTCCGGGATCGTTGTACAATCCCTGTATACACCTACGGAGGTAAGCTTCCCAACCCATGGTGGGTTCGTCAACCCATATACAATCCACATATCTCATATCTTCTTTCTATCACATCTCTTGGAAAGGGTTTTATAAGTTGTTATAATATCTTTTAAAAAGGTTTTGTCAGTGTTTCTCAGATGTTGCCACAGTGGTACCAATGTTTCATGAATGAGTATGATATGGAGATGTAATGCTCACAACCAATCATAATGAGTATTTACACAAACAACCACATGATATATTTCCACAACCAATCATAATGATACATTTTCACAACCACATGCTTCAATATCCACTCATTATTTTTGTATCATCCATGAATTTTCACATGTCTCATTTGCCAATAAAGTATAAATATAATCACAATACACCATTGGTACCACATTAGCATTTTACAACATAATATAATTATTCATATGTATTCGAGGCTATTAATATCACATAGAACCCCACACGGTCACACATATCACATAATATCTCAATTTTGACATTTACATCACATATAAGCTCCCACACAGGAACAACACATAGATATCCATTTTTCATGATTAGTTTCTACCCTTATCATTCATTTTCTACCATCATTTATTACCCAGCCCAGTCTGAAGAGTTACGTCATAACCTACCTCGAAAGCCAAAACCGGTCCGCTACACTTGAATCCGCGACCTTACTTTTCATGAGCAATCATGAATTTCACTAAAAACATCAACTATGAAATCTATGCTTCAAGACAATACCAACAACACCCATATTGACTACTTTTGGTTCGGGGTCAAAACGAACCCCCAAAATGGGTTTACGAAAAAGAAGGGCAAATTTGAAACTTTACTTCAAAAATATGTTCCCCATATTTTTAGAAACCTACAAATGAAACCCAAATTAAATTGATTCAAAAACAAGGTTTAAATTGGAGAAAAACCATTTTTGAGCTTTACCGGGTAAAATTTTTGAAATCCGGGTTAAAATCAAGAATCGGAGTTGTTTTAAAGGTTAAATTGATGAAAACGTGTAATTATAAAATAAAAACATTATTCAAGTGAAAATGAGTGAAAATGGAATTTAAAATCAAGCCCTAAGATTTTTGGGTTTTGAGAAATTAATCAAGAAATTACTATGAAAATAGTGAATTCTTACCTTTAATCCATAATAAAATCAAGAAAAAGGTGTTAATCTAGGCTCTCACAAACTTTACTTTTAAGCTCCCAAACTATTTAGGGTTTAACTCTCAAGAGACAAGATGAAAGATGAGCAAAATGGACCCAAAAACTATTTAAATAGTGCAGAAAATCTGTACTAAATGGGCGAAAAAAACTGCAGATTTTCTATTTTAAGTCCAATTCGGACTTCAATGGGGTGCCCGAAATTCGTTCGGAGTTCGATACACACAAACGGACTATGAAACCATACTAAATTCGACGTAACGCGATGGCAATATCATTTTTTTAAAAAAAATATCGTTTTCACAAAATTGACTCCCGTAATCCAAAATCATAATTTTTCAAATCGAGGGTCGAAATGAGATTTAAAAGCCGTAATATCATATCAAATATGCTAACACCCTAAATTGATATTCTGGATTTGCTGGCGAAGTCAAATTTTACATCCGAGATCGTTCCGATCAAATGTGGATCCCACACTCATATTTTCAATTTTTCAACTTTCCGATCAATAGATCAAAATGAGCTCGGGTGCACCGGAACCCAAACCAAAAGTCTACCCTACCTAAAATTGATATTCCAGAGTTGTTGGAGCAGTCTGTTCGATCATCCATCGTACAAATCAAAAGATATCCACATAAGTTTAAAATACGGTTTTCGAAATCATAAAAAACCACAACATTGCATAAATGATACCAAAATACATCGAAAATCATGTCAATCACTCCCACACCCCAAAATATCATAATTCAACTACGAGGAGGGGTAAAACAGTCAAATCACATAAAATCACAAATTGCACATATTTGATCAAATTTTTTGGTCGTTACATACACCAAAAGCAAAAAATAATACTTTAGAAAAGAGGAAACAAAAAAAGACCTAAATCTAATAAAAACTTGAAAGTTGGCCAAAAAAAAATAAAAAGAAAAAAGGAGAACCTTAACATTGCGTGAAAAAATTCTGAATTTTTTAAAAATTTAAAACGAATTTTGTTTAGCTTTTAAATCACTGTAACATTAGGATTCTTTAATTAATTAATTGATGATAGTTGTCCTTTTATATTTAGGATTAGATGTTTTTCTTCAAAACTATTACACGTTGTAGAGAAAAAACAGGTTTAGATATAGAATTTTCTTATTAATATATATAAATTATCATGTGATTTGAGGTAAGTTTTTAATATTTTAGTATGTTTTTTTAAGTTTATAATAAATAAGTTATCATGTATTCTTGATAAACAGTTGTTCATTATCAATATGGGTTGGGGTGCAGTGGATGGGACTGCTCCACCCTTAACCAGAGGTCGAGGGTTCGATCCTGGGTATGGAGAAAACTCTGTTGAGAGTGTTGCCACCTTAATAGGCCTTGCAACGCGCGATCTGAATTAGTTGGGGCTCCAATGTGGGCACCGGACACCGAATAGGAAACTAAAAAAAAAAGTGTGAAATTTTACTTGTGATTTGAGGTAAGTTTTCTAATATTTTAGCATGTTCTTAATATTTACATTCTTGCTTTAAATGTGATTAAAGAGATAAATTTGCTTGTGATTTGAGGTAAGTTTTCTAAGTTTTAATATGTTCTTAAAATTTACAAAATAAATTATCATGTATTCTTGATAGACAATGAAGCACTTTTTTGTGTGTGTGAATTTTTTATGTATCTTATAATTGAAGAAACAAACTGCTTGTGATTTGAGGTAAGTTTTCTAAAATTTTAATATGTTTTTGATGTTTAAAATCTTGATAGTATCTATGATTAAATAGATAAATTTGATTGTCATTCGCAGTAAGTATTTTAGAATTTTAGTATGTTCTTGAAGCTTACAATAAAATAAATTATAACAAATTTGATAGACAATTGCTCATTGAGATTTTTTGTGTGTGTGAAATATTTATAGTATGGTCAATTGAAGAGATAGATTTGTTTGTGCTTTGAGGTAAGTTTTCTTATAGTATGTTTTTTATATTTACAAGAATAAATTATCATGTATTTTGATAGACAATTGTTAATTGAAAAGTTTTCTTTTATGATTTTAGTATGTTCTTGAAGTTGAAAGTAATAAGTTATCATGTATTCTTGATAGATAATTGCTAATGGGGAAGTTTTTTTTGTTATGGTTTTTGTTTATAATGACATAAATAATTAATAATTTAAAATTGACTTATTTACAATTTTTATCAGATTCTTTGAATCGTTACATTCTATCACGAGAAATTGGTTAGTCATTCTAATTTTATATAAATCCTCTTCTAAAATTTAATTATATTTAACTGCTTCAATTGTAAATAAATGATGAGATCTGGTGTATCATTCTTATTTTAAATAATAGGCTTTAATGATGTTACACGTTATATCATTTAAATGATGTAAAATTTATTTTATTATCGATTGTTGATTTCTAACAATTTTTCTGTTAATTTTGTCCTTTAATAAATGTTTCTACAATAACAAAAGTCATATGCTATTTTCCTAAAATATTTATCATTTAATTATTATCTTTAGATTTATGACGTAAAAATTAATTAAAATTTTTATTTGATCTAAGTAAGAAATCTTAATTTTTAATACTTCTGAATTAATAAGAATTTTACCTTATATAAAATATTTCTATAATTGCACAACAAAAAAGGGGGGGGGGGGGGGGGGGGGGGGGGAGTCAAACTATCATGATAAAATCTAACACAATAGAACAACAAGTAGTCTTGATATTGCTTAAATTGGCTCAGATTTTGTTTCAAAAAAAAAAGAAAAAGAGTTGTAGCTAAGAAAATAAATAATGGAACAAATACTCTTAATTAGTGTAGGAATTGTCATAAATAAATCTTAAAAATAAAATAAAAAGAAAACATCTAATATTGACATAGAAATAAATATGATACAAGGATTTAATTTTTTGGTTGGTGAATTAATCTATAAACCTTTTCTAAGGTTTAGACCTAAAGATAACTAGAACATATTCCTACTTTATTTGAAAGAATTGAATAATTAATAGTCTCTTTCTCTCTCTTTTATTTTATGGTGAGTTATTTTACAACTTCTCATTATATTATATATGATCCATTTTTGTACTCTATGTACGTTTGGTTATCTTCTTACATTCATTTATCATCTTTATTTATTTCTTCTACTTAATCGCTTTAAAAATTATATATGAATAATATAAAATTAATAATTGATTTGTATGAAGCATGATCTTTAATTTTATACAACGAATAATGGCATATTTGATATACAATATTTATTTACATTATTTGAATATATATAAATTTATTTTAGCATCGTTGCTATTTTTAATTATTTTATTTGTTTACACATAATTTTATTTATTGATGCAAGTTACACGTGCAAAACACATAAACTAAACCAATATTAATAAAAAGGTCTATAAAGAAAAGAACATAAATCTAACCTCCAATTCTAGTGGTTCTTAAACTAGTCAATCAAAGAATTACTCCCTCTGTTCATTTTTATTATCAAATTTTAACTTTGCACGCCTATTAAGAAAATAATAATTGATATTACATATCATTCTTATTAATTGATGTTTAATAATTAGTATGCTTCCTCCATTTCGTTTTAGTTGGCTCTTATTGATTTGGTACTCTCCTTAAAAAATATTTAATAGAGGTTTATTTTACTAAAATAATCATGTTAAGTATTAATTATTTATTGAAAATATAAATTTGATTATACACTTTACATAGTCATTTAATGATAGAGGTAATATTGAAAAAACACAATAAACCTCTCTTGATTTTAGAGCTTGAACAACTAAAATGAAACAAATATTTTTACCAAGAGGGTCAACTAATATGAAACGGAGTAAGTAGATATTAAAAGATTGGAGAATAAGTAAATAATAACCAAAGAATTTTTTCTTGATATGTCAAAAATTATAAAAAATAAAAATTTATTTTAAAAATATGTGACAAGTAAAAATAATTTAAAAAAAATAGTAGAATAACTACTCAATACACCAAGGAATTAGGACAGGAGGACTCATCTTCTTTTCAATCAAACCCATTGATATGGAGCCATTTTATAATGTACTATGAATAGAAGTGTGAAAGTTAGTCATTGAAGCTAGCTATAACCTATTTATCCAAGGAAATATCCACAATGAAGAAATATTTTTAAAAGGAATTGAATATAATTAAGAGGATCATCATTGATATAATAACATACTAATAATTCAAAATAATGTTAATTTGTAATAACTGATCAGAAATGTCAAACTGTGAAATAAGCAATTGTGTCCACTAAATTCATGATAATAACCTTATCATAAAACAAAATAATACTATAACATAGAATAATTTCTCAATGATCTGCTATATCCTAATTTTCTTATTATAACTGATCAAAAAGTTAATTATCATAATTGATTTTTACTTTTCCTGAAACATATATATAAATTTTGGATTTCAACAAAATGAAGATCATTCCTCCTCGCATGATAACATAACATCCTAATATATAATCATGATTAAAAAAATTCTATTTAGGAGAAATTTATTTTTCTATCACTTTATTATTTATTTTTATATCAGTTCTTATCTTACACATTGGTCAATTAATCAAATTATATTTAAGTACTATACTTTTCTAGTATACTTTTCTTTTGTGTCTAAGTCATCTAATTAGCTTTTCACATGACGTTCTGATTGTTTAAATTCCAATACTCCCCATATATTATGATTTATGACACCATGAGCATTTGGAATATGATATTTAGTAGAGATAATACATCAAATCTCTCCGAACTTGTCTCGATAACTTAATTTAACACTTAAATATTATGGATAATTATTTAACCCCCTAAATCTTTTTTAAAAAGTGACCCCACTAATTTATTTATAATACAATATTAAAAAAAAAAAAAAAAAACCTCTCCCCCCCTCCGCCCACCCCGCCCCTATTCTTTCTTCTTCAAGCTCCACCACCCCCCTTTCTTCTTCCACCCCCACCCCTGGTAGCCCGCACCCCACCCCAAAATTCATAATGATGAATTACGAAACAAAGCTTATCAAATTCAAATCAAACATCCAAATTTAGGTACGAAATTAAAATTTATGGATTAAATCAAACATCCAAATTTATCTTTATGGATTATGAATTATAAACATCCAAACATCCAAATTTATTTGTATATTCAAATTAAAACTTGCATCAACAATCAAATTTTTTATACATATTTTTTTCTTGTAAAATTGATAAAATCTAATAAAAATAGAGATGGTGGATTTGAAGAAGGAGAAACGGAATTGGGTGGAGGTGCGGGCTGCTAGGAGCAGGGGTGGGGTGGTGTGGATTAGAAGTGAAGGTATAAGAAAAAAATAAAAGAAAGGGGTGTGGAGTGGGGATAGTAATGGAGGTGTAAGAAAAAAAATAAAAGAAAGGGGTGTAGGGGTGCGGGGGTGTAGGGTGAGGGTGAGGGTGAGGGAGTGGGTGACTTTGGAGTAAAAAGGGTGTGATTTGGATATATAGGGTAAGAAAGGGTGTAATTTGGATATATAGAAGAAGAAAGGGTGTGATTTGAATATATATATTATATAAAAGTGAGATCATTTGTTTTTTAAATTAAATCATACTTTTTTTTTTTGTTTTAAAAAAAAAATGCCACGTTAGATTTAGGGTTTAAATTAATTTATTTTAAAGATATTAAAGAAGTAAATAAACACATGTTAAGTTTAAGTGTTAAAGTAAGTTGGAGTGACAAGTTTAAGATGATTTTGATGCATTATCTCTATTTAGTATATGGTTGATCCCTCTTTGTGATGTCCACTTCCTTTTCTCTAATTTTCTTTTTCTTACAGATCATGGAAGAGAAATTGCCACATTTAACACTATGAAAAGTATTGCTATAAGTTTATAAGTTGCTAGCTTAGAGACATTTGCATTTAGTTTCTTTTTTTTTTTTTTTTTTTTTTTTTTTTTTGGTCAAGGACATTTGCATTTAGTTTTGTTTCTTCAAAAGCAGATCAAAGTACAAGCCATGTGTTATCTGCCATACAAAAGATATTAAATAATGTGATAGACAAAAATGTCTAGGGTACAAGTCCACCTAAGTGTTTTTGTTCTATTTCTATATTATTATGAGATTTTCGAAATTTACTGACCAATCCAAACTTATTAATTAGTAAGACGACTAAAGAGAGTGAAACGTTTACTATAGGAAAGTTTTCAATACATTTATTAGCCCAATGAAACCAAATTTATGTCTAGTAAAATCCTTTAACAAGGATAAAACGCTCCAATCTAGTTATTAAAAATAGAAGTGTCTTAAAGTATGAGTTACAATTTTGTTTTTTTTCTTTTACAAATATAATATACATGGTAAGTAAAAGAAAAAAGAAAAATAGAAAGGGAAAGATATTCCACTAAAATATGACAAAAAACAAAAGTACTCAATATCTCTCTACCTCACTTGGAATCTCTACTTTTTTATCTCTCGAAATTCTTTATGAGTCATAGGATTCCATAATTAAAGAGAAGAAAATATTTAAAAAGACGCATTTTAACAAATAATTGTGTACAAGTAAGTTTAACACTACAAATAATTCTATTTGCTATACATTTTACACAAAAAGTGCCAATTAATTTAGGCCAGTAGCAAACAACTAGTGAACTGTTTAATAATTTTTCCACTATCTAATCTTAACCAAACATTTTAAATTTAGGTCACCCAACAAAATGATACTCTATCTGAAAATTTTCTATTCAAAATAAAATTAAAAATAATTACTATAAATAAAATACTGAAAAACTTAAATTGAATAAAGTACACAGAATCCAAAACCCAATCCCTATGGACAAGGATTTTTTTTTTTCCCTCTCCCTTTTCAAGATTTAATTTGTTTTCAAATACTACTATTTCAGAAAACTGACGATATATAAAGTAAAAAATAATGTACATTTATAATTTAGATTTTTAAATTAATACTAGCTTTAATTACAAAGTTGACTTTTTTAAAAATGATACAATGTCATGGACATATAAAGTATTACTAAATTAAGTACCAGAATTTTATTAAAAATAAGGTAAAAACTAAATATGACATTATAATTATTTTTTTCCTTCGAAATATTCACTTTATAGAATATTAACTGCTGCTTACTTTCACTCTGTAATCATTTCATTTTCAATTTCAAATATATTACTAACTATTTCTATTTTTAATCCAATACAGTATTGTTTTCAGCTTAGTTGCAATAGTAAGAAAAAAGAAAAAAAAAAGAAAAAAAAAAACTCTTCGGCGTCTCCGACGGTATCTTCCGCCGTTACGCCGCCGTCAGCCGCCGCCGAAATCTTCCACTCAAAAAAATTCATAATTTTTCTCAAAAAATCGTTCGAATCTCAAGTTTTTAGTATAATGATACTTTAATTTGCTGATTTTGATTTGAGATCTGCTGCTAATTTGGGATTAACAGTTAATTTTTTGTTGATCTACGGCCGCTAATTAAGTATATCAGTCAGATTCTAGTCTCCGTAAGTTCACTTTGATTCTCATTTGAATTTTTTTCTGGAATCTAACTAAATTTTCTACTAAAATTGTATGTATGTTGTTTTGACAAATTTTTTTGTTATTTTTTATTTTGTTGGTTGTTAGTGTAGATCTTACTAGTATATTCAAAAATATATGATTTTTTCTTGTGTGCATATATGTATTTTGCTTGAGTTCAGTTTGAATAAGAGTTGAAGTTGTTTGACCGGAAATTGAACTTGTTGAAAGGGTCGGTTTTCTATAATTTGACTCAGTCAATTGGTTACTTGAGCTGTGTTTTTTTTTTTCTTTTTTTTGGGGGATTAAGGGTTATATATTAAAGGTAGATTTAGATCTGGATATTTATTTCGACATAATGGTTGATTGTTCTTCAGGTATCATCTATGGCTTTTGTGCTTGGAATATGGCATTATTGTGTTGTCATACTGTTCATTGATATCACAGTATTTCGTGTTGTTATTGAGCTTATTTCTGTTTCCGTTTTTCAAACTGCTTGAATACAACAACAACAACCCAGTGTATTCCCACAAAGTGGGGTCTGGGGAGGGTAGAATGTACGCAGTCCATACCCACAAACTGCTTGAATATGCTTTAGTTTGTGCTGAGGGTTTAACGGGAAGAGCCTCTTTATCTCTACAAGGTAGGGGTAAGGTCTGGGTACACACAAACTCCACTTATGGGATTACACTGTGTATGTTGTTGTTGTTGGTGGTGGTGGTGGTGGTTGATGGGTTACGATTTGTTGGTTTTGTGAGTTACTTTTTAGGGTTAGGGTATTACTGAAATGTTGAGTACTATTGAAGGTCGATCAGTGGTTCATTTTGCAAAGCTAGAAATGGTGTATTGTACGTTAATGGTCGTATTGTTTGATTACAGGACTGTAACCGCCGTGAGATGGATTTCATTTATAAAAATCTGTGAGCTTCGGAAGCTTTCGTAGTGAAATTGGGTTGAAAGTTTGAATTTTGAGATGGAACCGAAGATGGAGGAAGCACTAAAAGTTAAAGCAAATGCTGAAAGGAGATTTGTGGAGAAAGACTTTGTGGGTGCAAAGAGTTATGCTTTGAAAGCTCAGATGTTGTACCCTCAGTTGGAAGGAATATCGCAAATGATAGCGACATTTGGAGTCCATTGTGCTGCAGAGACGAAGGTTAATGGGGAATTTGATTTCTATGCGATACTGGGTTTAGATACCTCTGTTGACAAGGCTAAGCTGAAGAAACAGTATAAGAAGATGGCTGTGTTACTCCATCCTGATAAGAACAAAAGTGTTGGAGCTGATGGTGCAATTAGACTTGTCTCCGAAGCATGGACGGTGTTGTCCGATGGTGCCAAAAGAAGCTCGTATGATCAAAGGAGAAGTTTATTTGCTCTGCATGGTTCTGGTGTTGGCAACTATGACAGTTACTCCAGTTCTTCAGTTTCTCATAACAGGCTTGATACATTTTGGACCGTTTGTACCTCTTGTCATGTTCAGTATGAATATCTTAGGAAGTACCTGAACAAAAGACTCTCCTGTAAGAACTGTCGTGGGGTTTTCATTGCTGTTGAAACAGGTTTGGCCCCGGTTAATAGTTCCTATCCCTATAGCTCTTGGTCTAATGGATATGGAAGCCATGGTTGCGGGGTTACATATGTCCCAACAACATCTGTTTATCCTGCAAATAATGGGGTCTCAGGACATCATTCTGGACCTTGTTCGGAGCAGGTCTCCAATTTGTCCTTTCAGTGGAGCTCCTGCCCTGGGAATTCCGCTGCAGTTTTAGATTCCAATGGATCATCCGCAGCTGTCAGTTTTTCGAACCATGCGAGTAGGAAAATCACCAGAAGAAGAGGCAGAGGGAAGCACGAAGTGAAAAAGGTGGTGAGCGACGTCTTTCTTAGTGGTCATGCTGTGTGCAATGAACAAATCCCCCGCAGGCCTGGAAGACCTCCTAAGAAGATAAAATCTGGTGTGGAAGGTACATACAACTATAGTAATGGAGAAGTGGCTCTAGAAACTGCTGGAGAAGTTAAAATGGCTGATGGAAATGGGGATGGGAATTTGAAACAAAACGTTAAGCTTCCAAATCCTGCTGAAGCTTCAATAAGAAGGTATTCTGCTGCTCCTGCATTTGATGCAAGACGGTTACTAATTGACAAAGCAAGAGCAGATATCCGCAAGAAACTGAGAGAAATCAAGTTGGCTTCAGAAGCTGCTGCTGCAGAGACCGAGAAGAAGAGAAAGGCAGATGCTGAGTTTGGTGAATCGAGTGAGAGACCTGAAAGTACAGTGCAGGGAAGTGCTGTTCATCAGTCAGAAGTGGGGAAAACTGGGTCCATGACAATAGTAGTCCCAGATTCAGACTTCCATGATTTTGACAAGGATAGATCAGAAGATTGCTTCAGACCTAAGCAGATATGGGCTTTATATGATGAGGAAGATGGTATGCCTCGCTTGTATTGTTTGATTCGTGAAATCATCTCTGTGAAACCATTCAAAGTTCATATCAGCTACTTAAGTTCGAAAACTGATAGCGAATTTGGGCTGGTCAATTGGTTGGATTCTGGTTTTACCAAGTCATGTGGAAATTTTAGGGCCTTCAACTCTGAAATTGTTGAGCATGTAAACATATTTTCTCACCTGCTTAGTAGGGAGAAAGTTGGAAGGGGAGGTTCTGTTAGAATCTACCCAAAAAGTGGAGATATTTGGGCTGTATATCGAAATTGGTCACCAGATTGGAACAGAACAACCCCGGCTGAAGTAAGGCACCAGTATGAAATGGTTGAGGTTCTTGATGATTATTCTGAAGAGCTTGGTCTCTGTGTTACTCCTTTGGTTAAATTAGATGGTTTCAAGACAGTATACTCTAAAAACACAAACAAGGATGCCATTCGGTTGATTCCAAGAAGAGAGATGTTACGATTTTCACATCAGGTACCATCTTGCTTACTGAAAGGTGAAAGAAAGAACTTGCCTGAGGGGTGCTGGGATCTTGACCCTGCTGCAATTCCAGAGGATTTACTTCAGCAAGTAAACGACACCAAGGAGGAAAGACCTACTGAAGCTGAAAAGTCGGTGGGATTTGATCTAAATGTGACATCTCAGGCTGAAACCAAAATGTTGATTGAAGATAAACTTAGACAATCAGAATATCCTGATGTCCCTGACGAGCTCCATGGCACTAGATGCTATTTGCAGATTCAAGATATCTCAAATGAACCTCAAAACCCAGCAGAATGGAAATCTGTAAAGGCGGGTTCATAGTTGTGAAGAACCCAGCAGAATGGAAAATTTCTCTGCAACACCAGGTGAGCGTTTGAGGTTGTAACAGAGGTCTAGATGAAGGAAAGCCCTAGAAAATAAATTATTATGATCAGAGGTCCTTTTCATCAGTCATTCTAACAGTATCGAGATTCAACTTGTATAGATTTAAATACACAACGAAGAATGATTCTCAAAATATCAGATAGCTCCAAGGATCCAAGCGATCCTTAACAGGTGCCTCCATTGTTTAAGATGGCTATAGCTCTGGTTAGTGACTTGTAATGGTAATTCTTATTCTGCTCTCAACTGATAATTATGTCTCAGTTTAGTGACTATAAGAGACATCTTCTTGATGTATCGGCTGGATGTTCTTAGGCACTGCAGTATTATAGACATCAGTCATCCTCGAAATGCCAAACTGCTGTAGTTTAAATTTACAATTCTATCCTTGGTTTCTCTTCAGTGGCAATAAATATTTCTTCCCAAATAACCTGGTCACAATTGGTTGCCTGAAGAAATCCTTACTCAGAAATATTGGGTCTTTTAACATGGCTACACATACAATTTGATCTACGATTGTTCTTGCAGTAAAATAATAATTAAGGAGAAATATCCTCTCATCAGTTACATGCATATAGCAAACTTGTGTGCAACAAAATGACCATAATTTCTTGAAATAATACTGTGTTGATTGTGGCAAGAGTATGTGAATTTAATAGAATACTCGTATGGTACTACTTGCAGATTGTTGATTGTGGCAAGAGTGTGTGAATTTGATAGAATATTTGTATGGTACTACTACTAGTAGATTGTTGATTGTGGCAAGAGTGTGAATTTGATAGAATATTTGTAATGGTACTACCTCCAGATGGACCAATAGAATAATAAGCTGACGAGCAATTAAGTGTATGGAGTTTGTTTACACAGATTCATTGAGCCAAGGGTCTACCGGAATAGCCAATCTATCTTTGAGATAGGGTAAGATCTCCATAAGACGCTCTACCCTACCCCACTTTGTGGACTTATGTGGGTATGTTTTAGTTTCTTCTCAGAGTGATGAGATTTTAGATATTAAGCAAGGCTTTTGCAACGAAAAACAAATGCTACCCCACTTTGTGGACTTAAGTGGGTATGTTTTAGTTTCTTCACAGAGTGATGAGATTTTAGATATTAAGCAAGGCTTTTGCAACGAAAAAAAATGCCTTGACATGCCTGTGATTGGTTAATATGGGCGAAACCGCATCGTTTCTACAGCGTCTAAAGAAGCGTTTACCTTATTTATTTTCTGTAGTATAAGGAGAGTTAAGTTACGTTCTTAAACCACAAAAATGGACAGTGCTTATTCTTTTCTATGAAAAAGAAAATAAGAAAACGCATTAAGATGGTGCAGTTTTCTTGTTCTACTACCATTTAATAGCTGGAGTAAGTTGTAAACGGAACCAAACAAGCTTAAGCTAAAATGAGTGATGTGATGAAGTTGCACGGGGCACATTCATTTTGTGATTTTACACTAACAATGTATATATTTCCCGTAAAAATTTTCTTCAGACTGATTTTCACAAAAAGATTTTGAAGGACAAAAAAATTGACTTCTACACAGTATACACCATATACAAAATCTATCTTTTAATAAATACCTTCACTTTGTAATCAAGTTGCTGGATAGGCAAGCCCCTGAGTTCAGTACTCTCTGTGATAGTTCCCCTATTTCCAATCAAAACACTACAAATATAACACTATGACCACTAGCACAAATACCAAAACAAATCACTCCTACCTATAAGAATAAATACCAAAACAAATCACTCCTACCTATAAGAATAAGGATTCACTCCTTTCTACTAGCTTTCTACCCTAATTCACCTCCTCCACTACACCTTTCTATTTAGGGTCATTTCCTCGGTATGCTGTAGTTGTTTCATGTCATATCTAATCACTTTTTTTCAATATTTCTTCGATCTACTTCTCCCTCGCTTGAATTCATCCATAGTCAACCTCTCACATCTCCACACTGGGGCATTTGTGCACCGCCTCATCACATGCCCAAACCATCTCAATCTCGCTTCCCGCATCTTGACATTCACGGAAACCACTCCCACCTTATCTCGAATAACCTCATTTCTAATTCTATCTTTTCTAGTAAACTCACACATCCATCGTAGCATCCTCATATCTGTCACCTTCATTCTTTAGATGTGAGAGTTTTTGACTGATCAACACTTCGCCCCATACAACATAGCAGGTCTAACGCTACGTTGTAAAACTTGTCTTTAAGTTTAGGAGACATCTTCTAATAACATAAGACTCCGGATGCGAGTCTCTATTTTATCCACCCTGCACCAATATGGTGAGTGACATCCTCATCCATCTTTCCATTTATCTGGATTATAGACCTAAGATACTTGAAATTATCCCAATTTTGAATAGCCTGAGTATCAAGCTTCACTCCCACATCAGTCCCACGTATCTCACTAAACTTGCATTTCAATTAATATTCCGTCTTGGTCCTGCTCAACCTAGGCCCTTTAGACTCTAGAGTCTATCTCCAAACCTCCAACTTCACATTTACTCATCCATGAATCTCGTTAATCAAACTACATCATCCATGAATAGTCTCATATCTTTACTTTTAAATAAGGGTGTTAAGTGGGCCGACCCGGGTCAACCCGAAACTGGCCCATTAAATTTATCCGTGTTGTGGGCCGGGCCGGTTCGGGTTGGGGTTAAGTGGGTCGGGCCAGTTCAGGTTCAACAGTAAAAATTTTAAAAATAGCCCTAACCCGACCCACTTAACCCAACCCGATCAAACCCACCTAAACCCAGTTAAAAATCAGGTCTAACCCGGTCAAAAAAAAAAGATTTTTTCAATATACACTATATATACCCGCCAATATTCATTTTAAATACGTTAAACAATATATATACACTATATATATAGTATATACTACATTAGAATTTAAAAAATATATACACATATACATAATTAAACATATATACGCACCATTCAATCTATATGTACTACTTTAAAGTTTAAATAAAATATACTACGATATATATACATTAGAATATATATATAATTATATACTAATTTATAAAGCATATACACATGTATTCGTTAAATATACACGTCTATAGAAGATATATACACATATATACGCACCATTCAATGTATATGTGTTACTTTAAATAAAATCTACTACAATATATATATAGATTACAATATATATATATATATATATATATATATATATATATATATAGTTATATACTAATTTATAAAACATATACACATGTATACGTTAAATATACACGTCTATAGAAGATATATTCACATATATACGCTCTATTCAGTGTATATGTACTACTTCAAATAAAATATATTACAATATATATATATATATGTGTGTGTGTGTGTGTGTGTGTATAGTTATATACTAATTTATAAAATAAATACACATGTATACGTTAAATATACACGTCTATAAAAGATATATACACATATATATGCTCTATTCAATGTATATATACTACTTTAAATAAAACATATACTACAATATATATATATACATACTACAATATAAATACAATTTATAAAATATATACACATGTATACATTAAATATACGCATCTATAAAAGATATATACACAAATATACAAAACATATGCTACTTAATATAATAAATTAATAATACTTGGTAGTAAATTAATAATATATTAGAAGTAAGTTTTAATTTAAACTATAAATTTAATTTAAATCATTAAATGAAAAAAATTACAAAGTAAGGAATAAGGAGTGAATGAATGTTGAATGTTATTGATTGCGAAATGATCCAAAATTTTTAATTTACATAAATGAAAAATCTACAAATTATGTATCATTTTTTTAACTTATTCATGTTAATATTAACGGGAACTTGCATAGGATAGTCAAGGTCAACGGGGGAAAACCATGCATTGGACTTGATTCTGCTGAGTTCTCCCATGAAGACATAATTTCTTTAAGTTTCTGCTCGTCGTTCGGCTCCAATCCCATTCCTTGGTTTCTTCTTTCCGCTCTAATCCGATCTTTGAGGAAAACTAGAACATTCATTCCATTGCTTCCCAATCAGTGTCGGTTGTCTCCAAACTGCTATTATCCCTGACTAAAGGCGCTCTCTGATGCAACGATTGATATTGGAACATTCAAGATATCTCTAGCTAATCTTGAAAGCACAGGATATTGTGTTTCATTACTCCTCCATCAATCTAATGTGTTGATCCATCGTCTGCGATCCTCTGGCGACGATCGAAAATATTTCAGCTCTTCCCAATAAGTTGATGTGTAAGCTCTCTTATCAACACTGTTCCAACAAGCTAAATCATAAAGGAATCAGGAAAACCACTATGTGCTGGCCTTTTAGAAGATGATGGCTCCTCGGGAGGATGAGGAGCGATAGTTGGAGTGATATTTGTAGGTACGGCTAAATCAACTAAATCAGCATAGTGAATATATAATTTTTCTATGTATTCATTCGCATCACCCATAACCGTCCACAAATCAGGTTGTACTTGTTCAGAATCATTGTTAGTATTTATTTCTAAGTTAGCATAAATAATAGTACTAAAGTGGCACATAGTATTATATTTCATGCACAGATTTAGTATAGCACCAACCAAGTAAATAGGGGAAATCAAAAAAAATATTTTTTAAATTTAGTAAACATAACACCAACAGCTTCTTTATAACCTTCTTTATTTTTATATTTTTTGAGCAAACCAGAAATATCGGTTATATATGCCAAAATATTACAAACAGTAGGATAATAAGCAACGAAAAATTCAATCGTAGCTACATAAAATTTTTTTAAAAACATAACAAGATCATTAATTATAACTCAATCAGAATCATGTAGCATGCAATCAGCAGAATCAGCAAATGAACCACAATATTGGTTAAAAGTTAGTGTAATAGGAACTTTATATTTATAACAAGTTTTTAAAAAATCATACGTAGAATTCCATCTAATATTAATTTCCTCAGGCATCAATATCGGTGCAAGTCCATTTTCTTGACATTTAACTTTAAATTCTCTAATTCTTTTTCTTCGATTATTTCCTTAAATAAAACCAACAGCAAGACAGATTTTTTCAATATAAAGCTCAAAAAACTCAAGACCATCTTTTACAATTAAATTATATATATGGCATGCACATTTAATATGAAAAATTTCAGGTAACGGCGGAGATAGCTTAGATTTTAACTTTGTTATAGCAGTCTTGTTGTTAGAAGCATTATCAAAAGCAATACATAAGATTTTATTTTCTATACCATAAAATTCGATAACTTTAACAATAGAATCGACAATAAAATCTCCAGTATGTTTACGATCTTCATCATATAAAAAAGTAAGAATACGTTTTTGCATCACAAAATTACTATTCATCCAGTGACAAGTAACGGTTAAATAATCAATTTTATTTATAGCACGATTAAGATCAGAAGTTAGGGACAATCTACATTGAATATTTTTTTAACAATGTTGATAAATAAAAATAATATTGTGAATGGAGTCTAAAAATATTAGACCGTCAAATACTTCTAGGAATACCATTAAACATAGGATTATAAATTGCTTGTATATAATGAATAAAGACATTAGAAGAAGGAAAACTAAAAGATAAACAACCCACGGCTACCATTTTAGTTATTTCTTGTCGGTCCCTCAATTTATTATACTTCTTTATTACCTGATCGGTTGTTGGGTCCATTCTAGTTTGCATTGGCCAACCAACATCCCCACCACCTCGTGCAATATTTAGCTCTCTTTCGTGAACATCACCTATATGTTTCATTAACGTACCTGTACCCCCTTGTTTTTCTCCGCTTTTATGCTTATATATTTGTTGACAAATATTACATTGCACCTCAGTATCTGATATACGGTCAAAAAATTACCCTGAAATACTAGTTGTTTTACGAGCTCTTGGGGCACGGGGAGGACGGGAAAGGAAATTAACCGATTCAAATCTAACGTTAGCATTTTCTACTATGGGTGTCTTACCAATATTTTCATCAACTTCATCTAAATTAACCGCATCTACTTCATTTTCTTCTTCTATACCGTAATTTTCCTGAGCTTCTACATAATCCATATCGTGAGCACCTACACCTATTTCTTCATCAAAAGGTGTACCAAGCGGTACCGGAGGTGAAGGGACACGAGTATATCTACTACTTGAAGTACCTCTACCGCTAGTAATTCGCTTTTTACTACCACTACCGCTTCCGGGATAAAAAATTTTAACAACTTTAGTAGCGAGGTTTCTTAATTTATTCATAATATAAATTAAACTAAAAAAATTCAAAATACATAAATATAATAAAATTAAATATTCAACAATTAATACACTAAATAAAAATTAAATGTAAGAGATGGAACGACAATACCAAATTTGAAAGTATCCGAAGGTTGCGACTTTAGAAACTTCTACTCGTACTTTGTAATCGCAAAATTAAAAAATTAAAGTGAGCACTTTAAGAAATTAAATATAAAGAATATTTGAGAATTGAGAATTGAGAATTGAGAGAGAATGAGATTTGAGAGAATGAAAAATTGTGTGAAAAATGATTTGAAGGTATAGGGTATTTATAGAATTTTTTTTTTTGGGATTAAAAAATATTTTAAATGAATTTTTATATTTTTTTTAACTAAAAGGGCCCAAACTAGCCGTTTGGACCCAAAAAGGGCTATATAGCCGTTGGGCCAATGGCTAGTTTGACCCAAATCTTCAATTTTTTTTTTAAAAAGGGTAATCGGATCGGGCCGGTTAACCAGCGGGCCTAGACCGGGCTTGGTCCGGGTCGAGTTAATCGGGCCCAACCAAAAAATTAAATCGGCTCGGTACCCTACAACCCATGGGCTGATCGGGTCGGATCAAACCGGGCCAATTTTATTAAACGGACCAGTTCAGGTCGGGTTGGGCCAGGTCAAACCGGCCCGTTTGACAGGCTTACTTTTAAATGAAAGATCTCTTATTTCTTGCAAAAGGTATTATTTTGTCTAATTATATACTATTAACTTCAAATAGTGCAAAATATGATATATTAGTAATGCTTGCACTAGTTATGTGAAGTTATTTTTTATGCAGTATTTGATTTGGTGTGTTAAAAATAACTTACATTGCATATTTCTAGAAAAATAAATTTTATGTACAAAAATATCCTCCACAAATATAATGAAAATGATGTGAAAAAGGTTTTGAAAGATTCTTGTACCTTTACCTATGCTAATGTATGCATTTAAGTCCCTTGCATTGCTAATACAATAGTTTCTCGTGTATTAGATATGCATAGCATCGGTGACAGAGCTAGACATTTTACAAAGGGTGTGCAAAATTTAAAGAAGCTGCTAATAAAAAATTTTAATGAGCGGATTCACATTCAACTTGCTCAACCTAGCGACTTTATTATGAATAATGTCAAAAATTTATTTTCCATCAAATATAAATCATCTAAATTTTTCTTTAGTTTGAATTGTTTTTAGTTATAAATTAAAAATACACGATAAGTAGTAGAAACTAATATCATAGTCTTATAATGGATGGATCAAGATTTTTACTTAATACATATCACACATTCAAGAAAAGATAATACTCATTTGTTGATTTTACTTAAAATTTAGAGTTATTTTTTATCTTCGTTTTTGATCAATGTTTTTACTTAATACATATCACACATTCAAGAAAAGATAATACTCATTTGTTGATTTTACTTAAAATTTAGAGTTATTTTTTATCTTCGATTTTGCTACTTCTTAATTTTATATTTTAAATTTCTTGTGTTTTTCTAGAGAATAAGTAAAAAGAATAATAAATATTTTCAAATCTTAGTTAGTTTTCCCAATTCACCTATAAAACTATGAAAAAAATTAACGTGTTATTAAAAACGTGGTTGAAATGTTATTTTATACTTCTTCCATTTCAAATAAATTGAATTGTTGGAATATGATACCCATGTTAAGAAAAAAAGACAAAGACACAAATCAGTCGTGTTTTTTCAATTTTATCCTTTTCAAACTCCAAAATATTAGGAATGATCATTGGAATTCAACCTGAAAAGTTTAATTAATAAAGGGTAAAATTGGAAAATCTTTTCAACATCTATCTTGAATAATGAGCAATTCAATTACTTTGAACAGTAAAAGATAATCTAACAATTCGATTATTTTGAAATGGAGGGAGTATTTAATACAAATAAATATTCAAATTAAAGTTTCAATTTAATTTAATATTTACTAGTAGTTTTTCATTCTATTTTAATTTATGTGACACACGTTTTTTTAACATGTCTCGAAAAAATGTTATTCGAAATCGAAAATAATTTAACTTAAAAACTATTCTTTTAATTTAAATAACATGATTTATAAATAATTTAATTCTTTAAAACCATATAAACGGTTAATGAGGAGATAATTTATATAATTTGATTTTGATTGAGGGTCTCGTGTGGAATGGGGGAGGGGGCAGGGAGATGGGTAAAAAGAAAGCTTGGAAGAATAAAAAGGGAAGTATTGAAAAAAATACACGCAAGAGAATTCGATCCTGACAGCTTGCAGTCCTTTTGCACAGCCCTGACCACTGAGCCAAAGGCTCCATCAATGTCATGGTTATGCAAACAAAGATTTTATAAATTTTGATCTATCCATACGGAATAATTTTTCAACGAAGGGTATCCACTTGCACACCCTCGATTGGCTGTAGCTCCGCCCATTCATAGCATAATATATAGTAGTGTATAACTAATACATATATTACTTATAAATAGGTTGAAAAAGTGTACCTAGTAAGATATTAGTAATACATAAAGCTAATGCATGTATTATTTTTTTTAATACTACATCTTACCAAACGAGCCCTTAATATTTCACCTTACAGATATGGACTACTTTGGGCCAAAATATAAAGATAGTAGACTATTTTGAATCAAAATCTGAAAAAAAGTGGATTGTTTTGGAACCTTTGTAAAAGATAAAGGACCATTTTAACTTTTAAGTCGAACAAAACATAGAGACTATTCTGGGACTTTTGCTATCGGTAGAGCAACGTACGTATGCTTGGACGACGAGACTTGAAGAAAAGAGATATCATCAAAAGCGAAAGATAAAACCAAAAATGGATCCTCAAATCTGGCACAAAGTTGCTGCTATATCTGGTACTAATTATTACTTTGGCAGGTGCACACCCTTGGGTGCTACTTTCTTTAGTTCTTTTTCTTTTTCTTTCTTTTTTTGATGGGTTTATAAATAATCCTCGACTGAATAATGGTAAGCTTTGGGAAACAGGGGTAGCTGCTCTTGGTTTAGGAACTTATGGTGCTCATGGATTCAACCCCAAAAATCCCACTTACAAAGAGGTTATGTTCTTTTATTTTACCATTTTTTCTCATAATTCAGTTTAGTATTTTCTTTATTGGGTTTAATGCTAGAAAAAAAAAGAATCAAGATTTAATTTTTATATTTTTTCGTTGCAATTGGAAATTGCAGGTGTGGCATACTGCATCATTGTACCATCTGGTTCACACTGCTGCCCTTGTTGCTGCGCCTATCACTAAACATCCAAACATTGTGAGTTCCCTCACTGCATATATATATACTCTCTCCTTTTCAATTTCTTTGTCTGGTTTTGATTCGACATGGAGTTTACAAAAGTAAAGACAACAACAACAACATACCCAGTATATTCCCACCAAGTGGGGTCTAGAGAGGGTAAGTGTACGCAGTCCATACCACCACCTCAAATGTGAGATAGAGAGGCTGTTTCCGATAGACCCCGGCTCAAAATACCCCGGCTCAAAATAAAACATTCTAAGATAAGGTAAGGAATAGTAATAGAACAAGATACAATAGAAATCAAGACAAAGAATAGTAAACAAAAGTCGTAATAAAACATGAAACAAGATGGAATAACAGAAATAGGACACCCACAAAGTAATACCTTATACTAACGAACCAAAGGCACCCACCACCCCCATACCCTCCTACTAGCAGCTCCAACCTATGGACATAGCCCTAAGACTACCATCCCGGCTACCCTAAAGCTCTCCTAACTACTGGCTATGACTCACCCACATGCACTAGCCCTCTAACCTAATTCGCGACCTCCATATCTTCCTATCTAGGGTCATGTCCTCAGTAAGCTGTAACTGCTGCATGTTATATCTAATCACCTCTCTCCAGTATTTCTTTGGCCTACCCCTACCCCGCCTGAAATCATCCAAAGTTAGCCTCTCACACCTACGAACTGAGGCATCCGTGTTTCCTCATCACATGCTCGAACCATCTCAGCCTAACTTCCCGCATTTTGTTCTCCACCTAAGTCACTCCCACCTTCCCCGGATAGTCACATTCCTAACCCTATCACCCCTAGTAAGCCCACACAAAAGTAAAAAATACTTTTGAATCTTGTGGTCTTAAACATCTACGTGGAAAGTTTAAATTAATGAGTTTTGGGAATAGGAAAGAGGCTTTGAAACAAAATAAAGAGGAAAGTAAGACAAACAAAGTGGCGAATGGAGTATATCTTTGTGACCAGTTTAAAGCGTCCATCCAATTTTTTCTTCACTTTTTCTTGCTTGTAGTTTGGCAATCCAGATTTTATTTTCCTGCAGAAGCTAACAAGATTAAAGAAAGACATCACAGATTGAAAGAGGGAAACTTTTGGAAAATTGGAAGCACAAAAAAACAAGCTACTTGATGAACTAGCTTTACTTGATCAAGCAGCTGAAAACAGACATTTGTCCCAGCCCGAGAAAGAGAAGTGTTTGTAATTGAGATGTGAACTGGAAAAAATGGCCAAAGCTGAGGAGATCTCGTAGAGGCAAAAATCTAGATGTTTATGGCTCAAAGAAGGCGATAGAAACACCAAATTCTTCCGCAGAATGGCTAACTCAAATAGAAGAAATAATTCCATCGATAGGTTGTTGATTGGAGAGGAGATTTGAGGGCAATGAGGAGATCAAATAAGAAATTCTAAGGTTTTACCAAGACCTTTACAAAGAGGAGTAGCAATGGAGACCTAGTGCAAAATTTGAAAATTTGGCCACCATCTATTCTACTGTGAAAGAATGACTGGAAAGAGCTTTTGAGGAAGAAGAAGTGTTGGCTGTAATAAACTCATGTGCCCCCGATTAAAGCCCAGGCCAGGTTGGCTACACATTGACTTTTTATCAAAAGACTTGGGCTTTCACTAAAGCAGAAATCATGGATGCTCTTAATCACTTTCACCAGCGCTGCTACATGGTCAAATCTAGTAATGCCTCCTTTATTGCTCTAGTCCCTTAGAAGAAATGAGCTGTAGAACTCAGTGATTTTAGGCCTATAAGTCTCATTGACAGTGTCTACAAAATAGTAGCCAAGTTCCTAGCGGAAAGGATTAAATTTGTTATCGAAAAGTTGGTCTCAGGAGAGAAAAATGCTTTCCTTAAAGATAGACAAATTACAGATGCAGCACTGGTGGCCAATGAATTACTTGACGCGAGGCTAAAAAGTGGTATTCATGGTATACTTTAGAAGCTTGTTGTTGAGAAAACTTTCGATAAAGTTAGTTGGGCCTACCTACTGTCTATGCTAAAAGAAATGGGGTTTGGGGATAGATGGATCAGATGGATAAAATTCAGCCTCACCACGGTGAAATATTCTATCCTGTTAACAAATCCCCAGTTGGATTTTTCTCACCACAAAAAGGGATTAGGCAAGGCGATCCCTTGTCCCCTTTTCTATTTATTCTAGCCATGGAAGGCCTAAGCAAGATGCTTGAAAAAACAAGGCAGTTGGAGTGGATAGAAGGGTTTAGAGCAGGCATCAATGACGACAACTCAGTTTCAGTTTCACATCTACTCTACGTTGATGATACCCTTGTTTTTTGTGGGGCCGAGAAACTACAAATGCAATATCTTAACCTCACATTGCTTCTTATTGAAGCAATCTCAGGTCTGCATATCAATATGTCAAAAAGTGTTATCTTCGCTGTTAATAAGGCGGCGAACATGGATGAATTGGCTGGAATTATGGGTTGTGGTATAGGCTCCTTCCCTACAACCTATTTAGGTTTACCTCTGGGAGCAAAATACAAGGCTGCTGAAGTATGGAATGGAGTGATACAAAAGGTCGAGAAGAAATTAGCTTTCTGGCAGATGCAGTACCTCTCCATGGTTGGTTTTAATTAACAGAGTTCTTGATAGTATACCTACCTATATCATGTCCCTCCTTCCTATACCGTCTAAAGTCCTGAAGCATCTTGATAAAGTAAGGAGAACATTCCTATGAAAAGGCAATAGTGAAGGTCATAAATTTCATTTGGTGGATCGGTCAGAGGTTATCAAACCCAAAAAGCGCGGGGGGGGATCAAAGACTTATCGAAACACAATAATAGCTTGCTTATGAAAGGGTGGTGACTGCCAAGTATGGGAAACAAAATCACTGGAGCACCCGCACTTGCACGGCTCCCCACGGTGTTGGACCCTGGAAACACATAAGTAAGCTCAAAGATGATTTTTTTCGTTGATATCTCGTTTTCAGTTGGGAATGGAAATTTAGTGAGTTTTTGGAATGACAAATGGCTTCTCGACCAACCCTTGAAGATCTCTCACCTAAACCTCCATCGACTAGCTGTGGACCCCGTCTCCACAGTAGCACAAAATAGAGCCTCCTTAGAAGAAATTTGCAAGATTGGGAACTAGAGGAGATCTTTGATCTTTACAGAATTTAGAAGATTGCACAATAAATCCCCGAGCCAGTGACAAGCTAAGATGGGGTAGTTCAAGCAAGGGGTCTTACTCAGTCCAGGCAGGTTATAGTAAACTGTGTGCTCAAAATGAAGTGACTGAACGCTGGCCTTGGAAAGCTGATTTGGAGAACTAAACTCCCCGATAAAATCATTTGCTTTACATGGACAGCCATTAGGGAGGCAATCCTAACTCAAGACAACCTTTGCAGAAGAAAGTTTCAACTAGCAATCAGGTGTTTTATGTGCCAAGATAGCTCAGAAACAGTCAACCATTTGCTTTTGCATTTCTCAGTTGCATCTGATTTGTGGAACATGTTCTTATCAATTTCTGGGGTTAGTTGTGTAGTGCCGCGGAATGTAAAGGAAACTATGGAAAGCTGGAACCTTTGGGTAGTTGACAGAGCCATCAAGAAGATCTGGCAAATGATACCGGCATGCATTTTTTGGAGTATTTGGATGGAAAGAAATCGTAGATGTTTTGATGGGATTTAAACTTCTAACTCTTCTCTGAAGTTCAAGTGTTTGATGTTTCTCTTTAGTTGGAGCAATTTAACCCCTGTAAACGATATTATTCCTCTTGTAGATTTCATTAGTTCCTTGTCTTTTGACTTAGCAGCCATACTTTTTGCACACTTAGGGAAATGACTCAATGTTATGTCTGTAGGTTTTTGTATATAGGAGCTTTCCCTAATTTTCTTTGTACTGTTTTCAGCATCTTCTTGATGCCAGTCAATATAACAATTACTTCATCAAAAAAAAGTTTGGAGGATGGTACCCCACTCAACTTGTTTGAGACTGAAGCATAGTTGTTATTTTTGTAGTTTGGAGGACTGCTAACTGGTGGAATTGTGGCTTTCTCTGGAACGTAAGTATCTCTATTGCGGTGCATCTGTTCATATGTGAATTGACTGATATTAGTGCTTTTGACACCGTTCTACCTTGTTCTAAATTGAGAATCAGCTAGTGTAATCTCAAAGACACTTCCTTTTATAATTTCTGAGTGAAATTCTAAATGGGCTGATCCCACACAGATGCGCATTTCCAAATTATTCTTAGAAGTATTAGGATATCTGCAGCTGCAATGTTGTTTCTAATTTATCCGGTGAGAAAGAATGGATATCTACTAGAAGTATTCTTGGAAAGCTTACATCATTTTCAAGAGATCATTAGTACCAATACAAAGAGGTGTAATAAAGCGTGTGTGAGGACTAGGATACTTATGATAGTACTGGAATTCCTTCCTTCTCTTGTAATTTGTTGACAAGAGCATATCCCTCCTTGTGTTCTGCAAAATGTTATCATGTCTAAACCTTATAAATTCAGCAATTAAATCTACTACAGATATCTATATAACAAAAAGACCCCAATTAGTCCTGGTTGAGCTTTGGATCCAGCATAAAAACCCGCTTACAGTCAAATTGTAAATTGGGGAAGCTAGTCCGATACACGCTAACAATAAACTGCACATTTGTGATTCTAAAAGCTGTTCTGAACAGCAATGTTTGTGATATTCCTTTTGTGTTTCAAATAAAATAAGGCTTTTCATTTAATTTTCCAGAAATTGGTGAAATTATTGACTATGTGGTTTGGTCTTTAAGTCAGGAAGTCTCCTTCACCGGGATTAAAAATAACTGAATGTTCTAGTTGCGCCCGATAGTTCACATCTATGACTACTTGAGCTACATCAGAACCCCCATGCTTCAGTTCTTTGTTACTTACTTATAAAAAAAATAACTTAATATCGTCAGAGCTTTTGGATAAACTTTTTGTTAATCATGAAACTCGTATAGCTTTCCATATAGTATGTATTATACATTGTTAATATTTAAGCATATTGTTTGGAATTTTGAATGATTTGCCATGGATCTGCAATGTACTGCTCATATATTTCATCCTCTTTTGGTTGTGGATCCTCTGGTAACTTCTCCATGACTCTTGATATCCTAAACGTCATTCTTGTGATAATTTCTGAAAGCAGTTATTGGCTATTTTGTCTAGTTATGGAAAAACCTTTTTCCCCTAAAGAAATTCATATCTCAGGTTCTAGAGAAGGGAAATTTATAAGATGATGATCTTAGTTTGTTAATGAGTAGAGTCAATTTTCAGTAAACGTAACTCATTTTAATTGTGATTGTTGCATTTAGAACTTGTTTGTCAAAATAAAACAAATGAATAAGCAATGACTATGTTGGACCTAAAAACTTATGGATTTGAAAGACTGTATCACTTGAAAATTTATTAGTTGGATACTTTGGCATTTATTTAGCTGGACATGGTGAGATGACCTAGGTGTTTCTTTTGAGACAGGCTGGTGGTTTTTAGTCCGCTTGTTTATTGAGTTAGAGATGCATATTTAGTGGTTTAATTTGGTTCGACTTGTCCGATTTCTATAGTATAAATATCAATATGATATTTTTTAGGTTTTATCTGGACGAAAGTCTACTTGAATGAATTTAAATATGGATTTCTTTGATGATTGATACTAAATTGATTGGAAGACTTGTTGAGTGAATTCACCCTGAAATTTTTAGTGAGGTTAGGTCCCGGTGGCGTACATCAGAGCTATTAAGGACATGTACGATGGAGGGAAGACGCGGGTGAGGATGGTGGGAGGAGACCCAGAGCATTTTCCGATCGAGACAGGGTTGCATCAGGGATCGACTCTTAGTCCTTTCCTGTTTGCGTTGGTAATGGACGTGTTGACGCGGAGTATCCAAGGTGTGGTACCTTGGTGTTTGTTATTTGCGGATGATGTAGTGCCGATTGATTAGACGCGGGTGTGTGTGTATGAAAAATTGGAGGTTTGGAGGCAAACCCTTGAATCTAAGGGATCCAGGTTGAGTAGATCCAAGACGGAGTATATGGAATGCAAGTTTAGTGACTGGAGACAGGAGGACGATGTGGTGGTGAGGTTGGACTCCCAGGATGTTTGTAAGAGGGATAGTTTTAAGTATCTTGGGTCTATGATTCAGGGGAATGACGAGATTGATGAGGATGTCTCTAATCGTATTGGAGCAGGTTGGATGAGGTGAAGGCTCGCCTCAAGAGTGTTGTGTGATAAGAAGGTGCCCCTTAAGCTTAAAGACAAATTCTACAGAGTGGCAGTCCGTCCGGCCATGCTGTATGGAGCGGAGTGTTGGTCAGTCAAGAACTCCCACATCCAAAAATTGAAGGTGGCGAAAATGAGAATGCTGCGTTGGATGTATGGACTTATGAGAGGGGACCGAGTTAGGAATAAGATTATCCGGGAGAAGGTGGGAGTGACTTCGGTGGAGGATAAGATGTGGAAGGAAGATTGAGATAGTTTGGGCATGTGATGAGGAGGGACACGGATGCCCCAGTTCGTAGTTGTGAGAGTCTAGCTTTGGATGGCTTCAAGAGGAGTAGAGGTAGGCCGAAGCATTACTGGAGGGAGGTGATTAGACATGACATGGAGCAGCTACAACTTACGGAGGACATGACCCTAGATAGGAAGGTGTGGAGGGCGCGGATAAGGGTAGAAGTCTACTGTGAGTGTGTGGGTTGTAGCAAGTAGTTAGGTGATTTCTTGTGTAGCCGGGTTAGTAATCTTTGAACTGTGTCCATAGGGAGGAGTCTCTAGCCAGGAGAGTTTGGGTGTGGTGGGTGTCTTTGGTCTGCGTGTGTATGTTCCTACTTGGTGGGTGTCCTATTTTTTAGTCCGTATTTCATAGTGCTCTTATTTCTCTTTTCTCGCATTTTCTATGATTTCCATTTTTGATAATTTTTATTCCATATTTCTGTTATGTCATCCATCTTGCTGCTTGTTTCATTACGACCTTGTTTACTATTCTGTATGTTGAGCCGAGTGTCTATCGAAAACAGTCTCTCTACTTCTTCGAAGGTAGAGGTATGGATTGCATACATCTTACCCTCCCCAGACCGCACTTTGTGGGAACACACTGGATTTTTTTTGTTGTTGTTGTTATACGGATTGAAGCACTACCTTTAACGAAATGAAGGTGGTTTGGCATAGGAGAGTCAAATTATCCAGTCTCTGATTAATTTTGGACATAAAGTTGTTGAATTTTAAGAATAATTCAGTAACACAAAGTCTAACCTTGTTAAGAAGATTGATGGAAATTTATTTGGATTGGATGAAAGATTTACACTTGATGTTTATTGACCTAGAGAAAATGTATGACAGTGTGTAAAGAAAAGTTTTTTGTGGGTGTTGGAGAAAAAGGAATTCATATATATAAACGTAGAAAAGCCACAAAGGATGTGTAGGAAGGAGCAAGGTTTAGTGAAAGGACAGTTGTAGAAGATACAAATGAATTTCCTATACTGGTGAGTTCACACCAGGGATTAATATTGAGCCTGTGCTTATTAGTTATGGATTAGATATAACAATTCACAGGACAAGGTCCCAGTTCTTTTGGAGTTTAAGGAGTAGTTGATTAATTGCTCATAAGCGCACCTTATGTGTGTGCTGTTACCTAGCAATACTTGGTTTATAGAAAGTCACATGGGCAACATAATGTTCATGTCTTCATGGTCAACTAATGGTACCTAAACGATCATATCTACCTTCTTTGTTAATGAGATCTGTTTTTCTTTTTCGGGTAGTTGGAAGTTGATTAAAAATTTGTAGAACATGTTATATGTAATCCTTTTCCTCCTTTTGCTTCAGTTATTCCAAGTGGTTTTATGACTCATTCTCTGGAGTAGTCTGCTACTCAATGTAACTGTAAATAAATCTTCAGAGGGTCTTTTGACTACATGCTAGTTGCTACTTCAAATGCTGACTCTTAGGAGCAGCTCCCCACCCTTGCAGGAAAATAGTACTTCCTTTTTCCCTACTTATAACACACTTTTTATTGAGCCAAACACATTGTATACTTATTTACGATGTGATAATGTTTGATGGATAAGATCATGGAATGGTGCTGGAAAGCTGACCATTTGGTATTCACAGCATTCTGGAATAAAAAGATCTATTATTTATCCGGATTTTAGATGTTACTTATCTTCTGAATTGAACATTTAGCAGAATATCCATTTTCACTTCAGTAATGAGTAGGGCCGGACATATTTTGGTTTAAACCGAAAAAACCAAAAAATCGAACCGAAATTTAATTTTGGTTTGGTTTTTTGGTTTTTCGGATTGGTTTCGGTTTCAAATTTTAGAAATTTGGTTAAACGGTTTGATTTTTGGATTTACAAAAAAAGAATTCGGATAAACCGAAAAACCGAAATTATATAAATAATATATTATAATATATATATATATATATAAATTATAATCATTTAGTAACTCTAAATACTAATATACTGCTTTGCTTTAGACCCTAACATTAACGTGAAGGCTGCAGCAGCGCTCAACCATCCTCAGTTCGTCAATTCATTTGAAATTTCAACATCGCCAACGACAGTCATTTGCTCAGTTCGTCACTACTATCGGCAGTCGCTGCCGAGTGCGTCCACTGCCGTCACACCAACGGCGATGACTCAGCAAAGTCGATATTTGTGGTTATTTCATGCATGTTGAATTAATTATATTTGGGAATGAAAATTAGGATTGAAAAAAAGATTATTTTTCTAGAAAAATCATCAATTTTAAATGCTCACTACTTTAATCTTTAAAACCGAAATAAAAATCTGAAATAACCGAACCAAATTTTTAAAAATCGAACCAAACTGAAATAATTTTGGTTTGGTTATGGTTTTCATTTCCGTCAATCCGAAAATCGAAAAACCAAATCGATATTCAATAATCAAACCGAACAAACCGAATGCCCACCCCTAGTAATGAGTCTAATTGAGAAAGCAAAATGCTGATATGCTTGCAGGTGCTATGCAGTTGCACTTCTTGAAGACAGGGAATACTCAACCTTAGCTCCTTTCGGTGGCTTTGCATTTATTGCTGCTTGGGCAAGTTTGTTATTTTAGGAGAACGGATGCCCAGAGCTAGCAAGCTGCAGTTGCTAAACTTGTTTTTGATGCTGCAGATTTACTGAGCGTTTGGTGAATAAACGTGCTAGTGACACTTTCCTGTTTCACTTTTCGTAAAGTAGTAATGGAACTGGTGGAAATGTCCTGTAAGCATCATTCGACAGTTCGCTCCATATAACTTATCGCTAAAGTTGAAATTTCCCAATGCGAAGTTAATGTTAAGTTTGAGCTTTCATATTGTTTTGCCGTGCCCATGAGCTTGAGTTTTATCTGTAGCAAGTGAAGTCACCCGGGCCAATTAAACTGGGGTACGACGATTGAGTTCATTTGGCGCTCGTCTTTTTCATGTCACTTTTAATTTGTTTACAAACACCAACTGAAATTGCTCCGAGTAAAGAAGCACCAAATAGAGAGAAATTAGTGGATGTTACAATTGCATAACTAGCAGCCAATATCTCGAATCTTAGTTGCAAAAATGGCTACAACATATAGAATTCAACTGCTCAGACTCGGGATGCATTCAGTTGTTTCTTGGCATAACTGATGAAAACCTCAACTTGGCATTAAGAGACTGAAAAGCACTTAGCACTAGGGCATGTACTCGTAATGGCAAGAATTATGACCTATGTGCAAGCAAAAAATTAGCTAGATTTGTTGTTGTATGGAGTACTAAGTAAAGAATTTGTGAAAAAGTAAAAAGAAAAAGCAAGTAGTACAATAAAAGTAAAGCTACCTAAATAGCACATGATAGTATATAAGATGTCCATACTGATCTAACATAGAAGATTTCACATGGTTTCTTTTTCTCCTTGTACTTTAACATGGTTTCATGTGATTGCATGACCTAGACATTCCTTTGGACGCAGGGCGGGTTTTTTCTTTTACTTCTTTTCTCACTTCATTGAGATGTCGTTGGCGCTTTTGGATAGCGACGCGGAGACTGAACTATGATTTGAGGTGATTTTAACCATTGAGGACAAACTCATTGAGCACCTTTGGGATGTGGGAGGACTCCCCCACTAGTAGAGGATACTCGTTCAATTTCTATCCTTTGTTTTGTTTATACTAAACTTGATCAATAGAGCGAGAATCTCCTTTATTAGGACTTAGGAGCATACTCCAACCATTCCTCTAATCGTCTAATTTGGCACTTGTTGGTTGGTTAGCACTTAACAACACTAGATTATATCTGTCATTTGTTTCTGTTCACTAGGGTGACATGACATAATAAACACATCATATAAATTGCAGCAAGAACTTTATCCAAATTGAAAAAGAAAACTACTTACTAGGGTCAACTTGAGTAACCATGGCCGCATTGTTGAAGAAACAGGTTCCACCTTTCTTCTTGTACTTCTGAAAGTAATTATTGAAGGCATAAGAAGCGTGGTCTCTCACTGTGTTTGGGTAATAACAAACCCGGTCCTTCTGAATCTTGCTACAATCTGCACCTCCTTTCCCACATGCCCAATCTAAAGCTACTTGCAACTCATTGTCTGGTGTCTGCTCATCTGCTATGCACCATTCTTCTAGCTGCCCATTCACTATGAAAGCACCAAAACAAAAAAAGTGGAAATAAAATATGACTATCAAATGGCGAACAACTTAATCTACCAAATAGGATTTGTCAGGTGGTCACTCAACTAGTAGTTATTATCTCAGAAAGTCGCCTTCCTTATTGATTCCTTTTTTTTAATCAATAAGGAAAGTGACTTTCTGAAATAATCACTATTAGTCGAGTGACTATATGAGAAATCAACTCTTTCTAAATGCAAAAGAGTTGGGATTTTACCTGAAATTTTTATGACAAACATGAAAAGCAGCAGAGCAAGAAAAATTCTTGACATACTTCTCCTCTGTGGCAAGTTGAGAGAGACTTGCTTGGGGGGTATGAGAGGGTGGTGGAGAATGTGGCGCTCACTGACAGTTATTACTTATTATTGGTATTTGATGAAGTGCGATGCTATCCAGGTCTCACATGCAGGGGTTTAGCCAATAAAATTTAGGCTCCACTAAATTGTTTTGATATTTTATTAGAAGAGATTCTGATTTCTGACTGAAACTTTTAAAATCTCATGGGTTGATAGCTAGGGGTTTCCAAATTCAACATGGATAGCATACAAAGATATGCTAGAGTACTGACAATAATGCCCACAAAACTGAACAGTGTTTTAAGTGTAGGCTATATTTTATTAGTAATAGAAAGACCATGGTGCACTAAGCTCCTACTATACACGGAATTTAGGGAAGACCAGGACCACAAGTGTAACACCCCGTACTTAATTACGTGCATTAGCCATTGTTATATGTGTTGGAGTATATGTATTGATCCTAAGTTAGGTATATATGAGTTTAAGTATGAGTATTGATTATTTTGAGATGGTTTTAAGTGTATAGTTTGATTATATGGGTATAGGAATCGACCTTATTTATATCGGAATTTGCCCGTCGATGATCCCATACGAAGGTTATTGAATAAGCTTTCCGACGATATAAATATTTTCAAAAACGGATAAGTTTCGGATATAAGCGAGCACGTTCGAAACTATAAAACGGTGGCCGGGATGTGAACAGTAAATGTGCAGAAAAACTGAGGCCTGCCAGTTTTTGGGTCAACTTTGAACGATCATAACTCCCTCAATATAATGAACTGGGAGAGCTACCATATATCAAAAGAAATATCTTTGAGTCTTCTTTTCAATGCAATTGGTTTCATCCAAATCCAACATCTGAGTAAGGAGTTATACGCGTTTTACTTCAGCCTCTCAAAACAGATTTTTAGGGTCAACTTCAAACGATCATAACTCCTTGTACAGGACGAACTGGGTGGCCTAATTTATATGAAATGAAAGTCATTTGAATTATCTTTACAATGATACCAATTTCACCCAAATCCGATATCGGAGCAAAGAGTTATGGTCTATCTACTTCAGCTTGTCAAAACAGTCCACTGGAGGACATATTTGACATTATTTAAATTTTAAGGGTACTTTGGTCATTTTCTATGGTATTATGGACGGGAATATGTGTATATATACATGTATATGAGTTCAAAAACTCATATTCATCATCAATTATAGGAAAGAACAAACCCTAGCCTAATTTTCAACTCTAATTATCTTGTGATTCAACCGTGGAAAGTCCAAATTGATTCCGTAGTTGTGTTCATCGTCTCAAGGGCTTCGAGAAACACCCCTTATTTGTGCCAACAGGACTTCAAAACCCAAAGGGCCATTCTATGGTAAGGATGTAAATTATGTTGGTGTTATTTATATGAATATGTATATATATATATATATGCATGTGAGCATAAGAAGTATGTTATTTGATTGTTGTTGAAAGATGATTGGAAATGATGTTGGATCATTCTTGTGCATGGTTGGATTATGTTGAATTGTGAAGGGATGATGTGGTATTGATGATATGGTATTGAAATGATGATTATATATATATATATATACACATAAACCTATTGTTCAAGTTGGTTTTTGGAATGCTTTGCAAATATTGGTTGTATGGAATTATGGAAGAGAATTGTGGTGTTGGGTTGCTAATACTAGATGCCAAATATTTCATTGTAGATAAGTGATTTGTAAAGGCGGGAAGTTGTGTTGAATTGGTATCCGAATCTACAACGAGGTATGTAAAGCATACTCTAACGATGTTCTTTGGCATGAAAACACCAATGTTCCATCAAGTAAGATTCCGAGGTTATCCAAACACATGTATTGTTCTACATTACCAATGAAGTTGTTTCCATTCTATAAAGTGTCAAAATGTTTCATTGATATACCAAGAGGCTCCTATTTCATTGTTGTGATATTGATGATTCTGAAACATACTGTTGATGTACCAATGAGTCCTTATTACATCGTTATTGTATAGAAGGTCTATTACTTGATTCCTATTGATGTATAATTGTTCCAAAGGTACTATATTGTCATGAACACTAATGTAATAATCTCAAAAGCTTTTGAACTAAGTTATTGGAAAAATCTCTTATGTGTTACTTGATATACGTGTGGGTGGTATCCCAGGGGCATAAGCCTAGCATGGGTCGATCCCTATTTATGTGTTTATGGGTGGTATCCCAGGGGTGTAAGCCTAGCATGGGTCGATCCCAATTGATATGTACTGGGGGCAGCCTAATGGTCACAGTACGGTACAGTATTGATTATTGTTAGGTGGTTGGAGGTTCGGGAGGAGGAGGTAATGACGAATAATAATTGTAAAGAATGAAATGAACGAATGTATACCGTTCCACAAATGTGTTTGAATTCAAGAACCCAATTCAGATTAATGATAATGTTCGTGATCCTAAAAATGTTTATGAAGTGTGGTTCACTTCTATTATGATTTATTCACTTGTGTCTGATTTTCTTGATCCCCCATATCACATATGATTATTTACAGCTTTACATACTCAGTACATATCTCGTACTGACGTCCCTTACGGGGGACCTGCATTTCATGCTGCAGGCACAGGTACCTCAGCTCATACACCGCACCAGTAGGAGCCAGGTCATACAACTACTGTTGGTAAGCTCCAGTTTACTTCGGAGCTTTCCGAGTCGGTTCCTTATATTTTGTTATTGTACAGGAGTCATGTGTGGGAGGGGGTTTGTCCCGACCCTAGTTATGTCATGTATATCCTAGAGGCTTTGTAGACATAAGGAAGGGTAAAGTCATGGAAGTGTATATAGTGATGTTATATTCGTATATGGGGTGGCCCCGACGACCAAGTATTACATATATATATGTATATATATTTGTGCGTGTTGTGCTGATACAAGTAATTAGACCCTTTTATATGCAGCGAAGTGCTGCCCAAATTTTTGGTGACATGTAAGTGAAAGTACAGGTATTTGAACGGGTTCTCCCGGGCCTTCTCGGCTTCGGGTGCCAGTCCGGCCCGATGGGATTTTGGGTCGTGACAACAAGGGTTTTGGTCACGTGACAATAATTTTATAATGGAAATTACTGAATAAAAAGGTGAGACATTTTCACTTCTCCTAATTTTGTAGCAAGGACAAGAAGTAAAAAAAATGAGTGAAAATGGTTTTCCTCCAAAGTAGAGTTGTCAAAATGGGCATAACCCGTGAGGTCGGCTCAACCCAACCCTTTAATTAAATGAGGTTGGGCTAAGTTTTTTCAATCCATTTAGAAATGAGGCTTATAAGTCCAGCCTCACTTGTCTCGTCGGCTTCAGAGGCCTAACCCGTTAGCTTCAGAGGTCAGCCCATGGGCTGAGATATTAAAAATAATTCTTAAATATTTTGAAGTTGGTCATTTATTTATTAGGAATTAGAATTTTGTCAATCTTTTCTAACTAGCTACTTTTTTTTTTTATCCATTCTTTGGTTGATACTATTTTTTTGGAAGTTCTTAGTGTGTGTTTGAAATGACTTATAAGCTGCTTTTAGTTGTGAACTTCAAAAAGTTGTTTTTACTCGTGATGGTTTACTAGTTGTTGCCTTTGCTTAATGCAATATTTTGTTCTTTAAATTTAGGCTCTCTTCTATTATAATCTTGCTGCTTTTATTTAGATACTTTGTGTATATTTGTATTTATTGTCTTAGCCATATTAGAATTTTTCTATGAAATTTGTAGCTAATTATCATTTCTTTGCTTATTACAGTAAATGCCATAAGCTAATTACAACTAAAAGATCGTTTGGTGTGAGTATAAGAGATAAATAATTCGAGATAATGAAGGATTATTTTATCCCATGTTTGGTGTGAGGTATTAGTTAGTACCGACATTATTTATCGCACTATTTACATCATAATGATGAGATAAATTATCCGTATACATGGTGGAATAACAAATTCTGAGATCAATTATCCCAGGATAACTATTTCCCAACCTAACAACCCTTAAAAGTATTAGTAAGATGCCTAAAAAATGCTAAAAATTAGTAGGAGACATATTAAAGTGAAACCATAAAAGTTAGTGGTAGTCTAGTACTTACAATATTTCCGTTTACCATGTTTCGTGTTGCTTTTATTGTTTCTAAAGGGTCAACCCATCCCAACCCGTCCCAACCCAAGGGGGAGATGGTTGTTGCGTTGCCAGGGTAGACTATGCATGCCAGGTGTAGATGATTTGAGGCAGCGAATTCTTGCAGAAGCACATGGTGTGTAGTACTCGATTCATCTGGGGTCCACTAAGATGTACCACGATTTGCGGGAGATCTATTGGTGGAGTGGGATGAAGAGAGATATTGTAGAATTTATAGCTAAGTACTCTACGTGTCAGCAGGTTAAGATTGAGCACCAAAAGCCTAGTAGGTCTATGCAGGAGTTCAGTATTCCCACATGAAAATGGAAAGAAGTGAACATGGACTTTGTGACGGGTTTGCCTCGTACCCTCCATCAACATGATTCAATTTGGGTTATCGTAGATAGGATGACCAAGTCAGCCCATTTTTTGCTAGTCCATACTTCTTATTCAGCCGAAGACTATGCCAAGCTCTACCTCAAAGAGTTGTTTAGGTTGCACGGTGTTTCTCTATCTATCATTTCAGACAGAGGTACTCAGTTTACCTCTCACTTTTGGAAAGCTTTTCAGAAGGGTCTTGGTACCCAAGTTTATCTCAGTACAACTTTTCTCCCTCAGACAGATGGTCAAGCAGAAAGGACCATTCAGACTCTAGAAGATATGTTAAGAGCCTGTGTTGTTGATTTTAAAGGTAGTTGGGATGACCACTTTCCTTTGACCGAATTCGCATATAATAACAACTATCATTTTAGTATTCAGATGGCTCCGTTTGAAGCTCTTTATGGTAGGAGATATAGATCTCCAATTGGTTGGTTCGAGGTAGGTGAGGTCGCAGTAGTAGGGCCTGACTTAGTGTTGATGCCTTAGAGAAGGTTCAGTTGATTAGGGAAAGGCTTAAAGCAGCCCAGAGCCGACAAAAATCGTATGCAGATATGAGGAGAAAGGATCTCGAGTTTGAGATTGGCAACTTTGTGTACCTAAAGATCTCTCTCATGAAGGGAGTAAAAAGGTTCGACAAGAAAGGGAAGCTTAGTCCCCGATATGTTGGTCCTTACAAAATTCTCAGTCGTTTCGAAAAGGTAGCTTACGAGCTTGAGTTGCCTTCGGATCTAGCTTCAGTGCACCCATTATTCCACGTCTCCTTGATAAAGAAGTTCATCGGAGACCCAACAGCTGTCGTTCCTTTAGAAAGCGTAAGCATTCAGAATGATCTCTCTTTCGAAGAGGTCCCAGTCAAAATTCTCGATCATCAGATTCGCAGACTGGGGAACAAAAAAGTTTCCTTGGTCAAAGTTCTTTGGCGAAATCAGTTCGTTGAGGGAGCTACTTGGGAAACAGAAGCAGATATGCGGACCAAGTATCCTTACCTCTCTTTGCAAACTCAGATTCAGCTTAAGGTAACAGTCTTACTTAGATTTACTAGGTTTCATATTCAGTTACAGTTACAAACCTTAGTATCAGTTACCGTTGTATATCATCTTCATGATAGTCATGCATTTATGAATCAGTTCAGCCATATACTCATGCATCAGATGTGCATATTCAGTCAGAAAACTCAGTTTAACAGTAGTTTCATTCATGCAATCATGCTTCAGTTATGCATGTTCAGTACGTAAACTCAGTTTATCAGTACTTCTCATCTTAATCAGTCTCATTCGAGGACGAATGTTCTCAAGGGGGAGATATTGTAATACCTCATATTTCCCTAGCTCGGTTTAACTCTTAGTGCACGAGTATTCCTATATAAAATTTTCAAAATACTCAGAATTTTTAAGTTTAAGACCTGCCATTCCATAGGAAATTCGTTCAGCTTTCCAACGATATAAAATTTGCGCAAATTCGATACCCGGACAAAGAGTTAGTGCAATTTTTGTAAAATAGTGTGCCACCTGGTGTAGTACCACGTTGCGGAGCCATTCCAAATGGCAATTGTTATTTTCCAGTATGCCATCGGAATAATGACACATCGCGCCAATATTCCAGTCCACAATTATCAATTTTCAGTGAGGCAACGTGATTCCATCGCGCCGTGCCAATGTCCAGTTTTCCAATTGTCACTTTCCAGTGTGATTTTGCGATAACACCGTGTTGCGCTAAGGGTCAATTTCACATTCATTTTTTTTACATAGTTCCCAGTCAATTTCTAGTGGCTCACCGTGATGCCACCGCGTCGCGATGAAGGCCGAGATCGTATTTTCAGTGATGCAATTATTAAATCATTTTAGGGGTAATTTGGTATTTTTTACGACCCTAATCAGTCCTAAATATGAAATTAAGTCCTAAAAGAGCACTAATTGCTTATTATTTCATTATTCACTCACTTTCTCTCAGGATTTAAGTTACTCTCTCTCAAATCAACAAAACCCTAGCTTCAAGAATCAAGAACAATCCTAAAGCAATCCTCCAAGAACCTTCAAGAACTCATCTTTTCAGGTATGTTAAGTGTTCATCGGTCTCTTTCACCCATGAAGCCCACATATCCAATTTAAATACAAAGTTATGATCTTTTCAAGTTATTTATGATTTGAAATTGTGATTTAACCATGAAAATCCTATGAATCTTGTCCTATACCAGGTTTTTATGAAATTGATGTTGATTACTACACTCCACATGTTTAAATGTTGTTCTCCACTGATTTAATTCATGATCTGTGATATTGGTATTGAAATTGTGCTTTTACTACAAGCTTTAACTATTCTCTTGCTTAATGTACACCATGCATATCAAATGTTTGATGAAATGCCTATAAGAGTGGATTTTAAATAAATACTCCCATGTTAAGTTGTTTACTTAGTCTCAGTAGATTCAGAACAGTTTCAGACATATTATGAGCAATATCAGTTCAGTCAGTTATCATAATCAGTTAAACTCATAACAGTTCAGTATTCTGAGTCAATTCAGTTGGGAGTAGAATTTAGCACCGAGCGAGGACAGGGATGGCGGCTTCCCCGTCAAATAGGCAGAGTCGTTAGTAGCAGTCCCTGAACTCCAGAACTACGTAGCTAGAGTAGGATAAGATGAGTCACCCATCTGATTAGACTTGACTACCTTTCAGGGGTCACCCGTCAGATTAGGCTTGACACCCTTAGTCCTTCGAGACAATATATCAGTATAGTGGATTCACAAAGCCAGCGTTAGTACCCGTGGCACGGTACTGGCACCCTTCGAATTGGGGTTACAGGTTGGATCCCGATTAGCTCAAATTGGGGCATGTCGATTAGATGATAGCTCTTACAGTCTCAGTCCAGTAATCAGTCCAGAAATTCAGTTTTGGTTGCTTGGCCATAGCATACAGATATCAGTGATTTAGTTATTAGAGTTCAGTGTTTCAGTATTTACAAAATATAATCAGAACGTGTTAATGCTTGGTCATGTATCCTCAGCACTTACAAATTTCATGTATTCTCAGCATTTATAGACTTCATGTATCCTCAGTTTTTACAGATTTCATGCACTTTATCTAGTATTACATGTTATATCTCTACATACATACATACAAACAACTATTATTTTTGTTCATGAAACCAAGCATATTAGCTTACCTCATTTAGTATACCAGTACATTCAAAGTACTGATCACATACTTTTTTTTGTGCTATGATGTATCATATCATAGGTTTGGATGCCCAGTTCCCGCATCGCGCCTAGACTTCTCAGACTATCAGCCGTAGCAGTGGTGAGTCCTCATATCTCGAGGACATACTATTTTACTTCATATTTTCAGTTTAGTAGCTAGTTGGAGTTAGTTGGGGCCTGTCCCATGAACTCACATTTAGTCAGTTTAGAGGCCTTCAGACATTACAGTCAGTTATTCAGCGTTCAGACTTCAGTTGACATTGTCAAATTATTTTATCTGTTTGGTTTACAGATTCTATCAGTTTTTATTACTTAAAAACTTATGGCTTATCAGTTGTTCTTCCGCGTATATTATATTTTATTCAGTGCTCACAGCAGGTATCATCTCATGGGTTAGCTTGTGGTTCCTCGGGACTGTAAGCACCGTGTGGCGCCCAGGGTGTATTCTCGGGGTGTTACAGATATGCTGCCTATTTTTTCATCCCACATTGCTAAATCAACCCCAAATCGAATCAAATTCGCACTTATATAAACCTCCCTACTCCACTATTTTAGGAGGTTGGAGGGAAGAGGCATTAGCTAGCTGAGAACCCCGATTGAGAAAGAAATTTTACTAAATTGAAATTCCTGCGCTAAATCCTTGTAAGATAGTTTGGCTTAGGATTCTGGCTAAGGAATTTTGTTAGAAGTTTTTTGGTGGTGCAAAAAGAATTTAACAAGCCCAAAGTCACTATTTGCTAAGGAATTTTGTTAGAAGTTTTTTGGTGGTGCAAAGAGAATTTAACAAGCCCGAAGTCACTGTTTGCTACTCCGTAAAAGGTAACACATCTTTCTCTTTTCCAATTATTTAGTTATTTGTTCTTCTTCTTCTTTTTATGACTAACGATTTTTCATAATCACAATTATGGTGGGATTTTGTGTTGTAGAAGGCATTGAAGGCCATAGAATTTTTGTGTAATGGTATTTGTTACGTAGTTCCGTTAAATAAATATGTTTGCCTTAAGTAGCTGGTGTTAGGCTCATGTTTCTTGATTTAGTTCCATCTAAATGTTGCTTATTATGTCTAAATCTTTACTCCGCCCCCGAAGAGTAACTAGGATCAATTTAGTCACATTTTTATGTTCCAATTGAACACTGTCCATTATTTATTATTCTCCAAGGATAAGATTATTCTGTTTACGAATCATATGCGGATCGAATAACGATATTATATATAAGAAGAACAAAAGAAAATTGTTCAGTTGATTATTCATATTCATAATTTTGCCTTGTGTTCATTAAAAGTTGAAAATTAAATCTTTATGTGTTTTGAGGTGTAAGAGTGCTCAATGGTGAATTCGAATCATCTATTTTTGCACTCTGCTCATCTTTTGGTTGTTTGAGAACATTAAAGGTTGAATTCTATATATTTTCTAACAGTTTTGGTTCTGAAAATCCATCTGTTGTTTGCCTGACGAGAGATAACAGATCATTTCTTACATTCGCATATTGTTTAGCTAATCTGCAATGTTTTAAGGGAGATTATATATAGATTCTGTGAAGCCTTCTAGAATGTTATTGTTAAATTATGATGTCAGGTCTTATTTTGATTCATTAGACAATGTTGATGGCTGCCTCATGATTCATCTTACATTCTAAAAAGTTGTAATCAAACCTTAGTATGCAGCAAAATCAAGTTTGATTGCAAGTTGTGAATGAAAATTTGGCTAAGAAATGAGAATCAATGCTTTACTGAATTATGTACTTGTTTGATCTTTTATTTAAACTAAGAGGTGTTAAAGTTGAACCTGCAAGCAAATCCTTCCCCAATTGCAATCTTAAAATTGTGTTTTTCTTAGTTTCCCAATGTGAGATAGGAACAAAATTCTACTGATAGTATTCATGTTGTTTAACTGTCAATTTGCCATTTGCTTTAGTTATTTTTCCCTAGTTACTTATGTTTTTTTTTTCTTTGCACGCGCCTCCTATCCGAGTCCATTGGACTCCATTCCCCCTTTGTATTTATGATGATCCATGGAGGCCTAATATGTTAAGTCAAGCCTCCTCCAAGTTTAAAAATGGACTAAAATCATGAAGATCAAGGTTGTATAAAAAGATATACAAAAGATACATTATATATAGGTTTGGAAAGCTGATATGGATTCAAAAGGGCAAAACATGAGAGAAAGACGCTGGTATACAAATTCGCAAGCTGATATACAGTGTGTATACAGCCTTAAAAACGTGAAAAAGACGATCTGATATACAGATGGTATACAATTGAAAAAGGGCAGAGAAGAGGCCCATTAAAATAGGCCCAAAATCTGGGCTGATCTGAAATGGGCCAGAAAGGAGCCCAAATCTCATCTTTTCTTCCTTTATTTTCTTGTATTTTTATTTACTTTGTTTGTAATTTAATTTAGTTAATCTAGATGAATCCTCATGGAGTAAATTTTTTTGTTAAAATTATTTATTTTATTTTGGTCATGTACTATTTTTTAATTCACTCTATTTAGGCAAACTTAAGCTCAAAGAATAACTTGGTGAATTTTCTTTGTCCTTTCATAATTATTAGGCAGCTTAAATCCACGTTTAAGAAATTGATTCAACTATTTTGTTCAAAGGCTTAATTCGGTTAAAATCATTAAAGCTAGAATTATTTCAAAACTTGATGTTTAGTTTATTTCATTATTTAAAATGGATTAAATGGATAAGTACCAAATAAATTCTATTTATTTAAAATGACATTTTCAAATAAATTCAAAATTCTTCTAAAATAATTTCAAGATTTTATAACTTAGGAATTTGTTTCTGGTTTAGCCAAATAAGTTGAATCCGTCGGAAATCACACTTTGTGAATTTTTAAAAGTGCCTTATACATTCCTTCGAATTTACTTAAACCCTTAACTAGACTCTGATTTTTTTTATTATTAAAGATTTTCTTTAAAAATTATCTTTTAAAATGGTTTTTTATTTTTCTAAAATTACGTGGCGACTCTATTTTTTTTTTTTAAATTCAAAATAAAATCAAATAGACTTTTTCCACCACGAAGTTATGAAATATTTTTTTACTAGTTTAAAAATAGATTGTAACACATGTGATAAATATGATATTGTCCAGTTCTTTCTCAAGTCCCATACATAATCAAAGCTTATGTACTAAAGTGCTTTCTTAGAGGAGGGCAAATAATTTAAATATCTAAGCTTTCTCTTTTAAGAGAATGTCAAAGATAGATTAAGATACAATATATAAAATTTAAAAAGGGGTGAAATGGATTGCTACGAGGGTCTTGTTAAAAAAGACGATGCTTATCAAAGTGTATTTATATAGAACTATTGTGAAAGCAACAATTTTGTATGTGAGTGCATGTTTGGAGTTGACGATCATGAATTGTGGACATATTGAGTTGATTTCTGGGGCTCATATATATATATATATATATATATATATATATATATTGTGCCGGACGGATTGGATATCATCATTTGAGTTAATTGTGAGCATTACATCCTTATTCCATACATATACATTCATGAGATATTGGTACTATTGAGAAACACTGTTTTTGAAAGAAAATAAGACATTGTCATGAAAATTCTCTCCATGAGCACAAATCGGAGAGGTTAGTTAAGATTGAGATTGAGATACAGTATATGAGTTGCAAACCCCCCATGGATCCTACCTGGTAGTTGCGAGCTTGGTAGGTGCATCCAGAAAGTCATGTAACATCATTTATCCCATCCACATTGCATTGCATCGCATTTGCATATGCATCTTGCTTTTTTTCCCCCTTAGTTTTCTTGTCTTGTGCTTAGTTTTATTGTATTTTTCTTTTATTTCTATATTGCTACTATTTTTGTGTAATTATATATATTAGAACTGTTAGTGGAGACAGTGTGAGCTACCGTTTGAGACTCTTTTACTTGCAGGTGATATGTTCATAGTATATTTTACTTAACTTATTTTCTACTTTGTTCAGTCGACCTATGATACCTACTGAATACAAGTGGAACGTACTCACCCTATTGTGCCCTTTTGATGCAGATACTAGCATGAGTATGACTCACGGAGGCTGATTCCTGTGGTGAAGTTGGTGACACTTCAAGGTACTGGTCTATTTTAGGATTTTCAGAGTCGACTCCACGCTTACTATTTCAGAGACAGACTATGTATTTTCAGTTTTGGATATTATATTAGATGCTCTTATGCTATTACATCAGATTTTGAGATCGAGTCTATAGATTTCTTTCATATTCTGTTTTAATTATATTTAGTGTTTGGCTTGACTTCATTCTAGAAGTCTCTCCTGGATGTATGTTATTGTAATTTCGTGATTCCTTTTTCAGTTTGGGTGATTGACTTACTTATAAAGATTGAGTTACGATAAGTGTCATCATTACCTGATTTTGGATCGTGACAAGTATCCTGACTTAAAGTCATGCTCTTCCATTTTTATATGGCTCGAGATACTGCCTGAATTTTCAAAAATATTTATTCGACTTCTTTTTACTTAATTTTATGTTATCTTCAGTTAAGTGTGTCATATGATCTAATTTATTTTGTTTTTGCCGTTACTGTTAAGATTTTTGTCTAATTTTCTTACTTTTTCTTTATTTACATGAACACTTTGAACGCAAAATGAAGTCTTTGCAAAGAATCTCACCACTACAATAAATCTCACTCCGAGGCTTGAAATCACCATAGACTTGATACATGCATCTCATTTTTTACTGGGTGTCGTTCTCTTTCTCAAGTCGTCCGAACAAAGACAGAGAAAATCAGGGAGTTTGAATTTGCTTCTTCATTGAATCTCGTCCCTCCTTTCAAAATGTCCAAACAGAAGTAAGAAAAAGGGGAGAAGGCTGACTTTCTTTTTACTTACCTTATGACTGTTTAATTATATTATGCCTTTTTATGTGATTTTTTGTTTTGGCTTATTTCAGTTGTTTTCGGGTACAAAATTTGTATTAACAAGAAGAACTTTTACACTAAGTTCAAGAACAACTTTCATAACAATAAAAAAGTTCTAACAACTTCAAGCACAAGTTTAAATAATTTATGAATTATCAAAATGAAATTTCAACTATTATCTGGAAACTAGCAAAACCATATGAAAGAGATGAATACAGAAATGATAAAATAAAGTCCACCGAATTCACGATATATCCTTAAGAAATTTCTTTTCCTCAAGTACCCGAGGTTAATGGAATATATCCTCGCAGGATAAAATGATTCACTTCAGAAAATAGTGGTACCTCAAATTTTTTGAACGACGAACTCACTCGACAGTTTGAAGATCACGTATGAGTTTGAAGATGTTTTCTCACTTCAAAATTTCTGGGAAAAAATCGAGTATTTATAGCCATAAAGAGTTCCTTCAAAAAAGAAGCAATGGTTCATGAAAAGTTGTCACTTTTCAAAAAATCTGGATGACTTGGACCACAGAATCTTCCGACTTGACATTTATTTTCTGAAACAGTGCCTTAAAGGATCGTGTTCCTTCGAAGTGCATTGTGACATGCGTTCGCAAATGGAGAAAATATTTTCTATTGAATTTTTGGATTAAAAACTTCACTAATTCTCAAGTTTCAAATGAATTTTGTCCAAAAAGGTAATCTCTTGATCATTTTTCAAAAATGAAGAACAAGTCGAGCGACGACGGTGTGAGGCTTTTCTTGTTCTTGCCTCACTGCCACATGAAAGAATGCTTCTCAACATAAGCATAAGAAATTTCCTTTCTCTCACCAATGTTGGAGAACATTACTTGCTTAAACTGAAAACACAATTCACTTTTTTCTTCCTTTTCCATTCATATTTTCACTTAGAACTCAACAATTTCTAGATTAATTATTAATTTTTTAATATCTACGTTAGAGAGATTAATTGGGATATTATTCCAACAAGATGAAAGAGATTTAAGGTTTGCTAAATACTGTTAGTTTGAGCAAGTCTTCAAAATTTTCTTGAGTCATTTGAATCTTTCATGTGCAAAAACAACTGATTGCGTAACTAGTTAGAAAGTAATTTTGAGTTTTTGCCACCTACATTTTAGAACTTTACATGAATTATAATTTTTTTTTAAGACAAATTGAGTCCAGACAGTTTTGTTTGGGGATAATTCTTTGACCCTTTTGACCTGAAATTTGAGGTAATAAAACCACTGATTATTTTTAAAGCTTAAATTTCTCCAAGCCTTTAGAAAAGACCTACTGTTATAAATGTATTTACATTATAGTAAATGTATATCAAGATCTAATAAGATTTATAATAAGATCTAGTTGATATCTATCAGGATTTGAAGTATCTGTCTTTTAGTTAGAAACTAAGAGTATTTTCTCCTATAAATAGAGGGGTTTTCTTCATTGTATTCTCAATCAAGATATCTCTCATCCCCCAAGAGATAAAGAAATTTCCCTCTTCTCTCTCTATTTATTCTTCTTGTTCTTGTTTTTATATTTCATAACACGTTATCGGCATGAGACTCTGCCAAAAATGGTGAGATTATAAATCTAAAGGTGAGATTATAAATCTAAAGGATTTCAAGGTTAGTAATATTTTTTGGTAAATAAGCATTTTATTTCACCAAAACGATATTTACAAAGTTCCAAACAGGGTCAGACCCCCTGTTTCTCATACATGTAACAAATTTATACTACCCCCTGTTTCTCATACATGTAACAAATTTATACTATCTCTAAGACATCACCTATTTATCTAGGGAATCTGATTTAGTAGTAACTAATCAAGACTTTCCAACCAACATTACAATGTAAACCTTGCATCAGCAATTCAGGTGGTGTTCTTCACGGTACTGCAGCTTGCTATTGTAGATGGCCTTTCTATTTCCTTTGAGTTTTGCTCTGAATATGGACATGGATAGCAATTTCCCTGCAAACTTGATCTTCATTATAGCTGCCCTGTTGGAATCTGATAGAGTTCCTTGTTCTCCACATTATATTGATCACCATTCTAAAGACACTACTGATGATGGAGCTTTTGGCTGATCTTCCTTTTGCTTGTTTAGCCACCCACTCCACTTCAGTGTTTTAGTCTCCCACATTCCTCTGTACACCCATCCATAGCAACAGTCGTCTCCTTATATTATTTGTATTATTTGTATTTTGCTACTAATAATGTAATTATTGTTGGATTTGAGGAAAAATAATTGGTTTGGAACCATTTATATTTTAAATTTATTCCTCAAGAACAATATTATCAAAAGGAATGATAATATGTTGGGTTCAATCCCCATCGATTTATGCCTAAAACACTATATGGATAAGATGTTGAGTTTGAATCTCAATGCACCATATTGATAATATTATGATGGCTAAGGCAAAATAATGAGTATTTGGTAAAACATGTCCCATTAAATATGCTTCATTCCTATGTGGTAGCAATAAGTTATATGTATTCTCAATTTGCTATTGTAGTAGCTATCATAATTTGTTACGCTTAAGGCATGACTATATTTCATTCCTGGAGAATGAGAAGCTTATTAATGCAAACTTGCACTTGATTGCGATGGTATCACAACTCACCTCCAAATGAGGCAGAATAACTGAGAAGAGTTATTTCAAAATCTACTTCTAAAGTAGTAAATCTGAAATTTATTCATGTAATAGTAAATCTGAAATTTACTAAAGAAAAAAGTACATGTCATGATAAACTTGGAGTTTACTAGAATAAAGTTCATAAATTGATATGAACGATTATGATATCTCGAAGATGCGCATATTGAATATTAGACATGTATTGAAGAACTAGAAGATTTTTCAAGAATTATTTATGTCGCTTGTTCTCATGATAAGTTGGTTGGACCAACTAATGTTGGGATTGAATTCCTTAAATCTGAAAAGTATAAAAGGTGAATATGGGCTCATTCACCTGTCATGTGATCTATTAAGGTGCATCAATATAAGATGATCACATGTACATTCATTGTCAACCTGCCATTTAATATTCATAAAGTTGCTTGCTCAATAAAATTGAGTTAAAAACATAATTTTTAGATTGTGTAATCAAGACAATTCATTTTGATAATGATGGTTTAGCATTGAATGTCTTCGATAAATAGCTAAACCATTACTAATGAGAACAAAGCTTCATATGTTGGTCTGAAATATGATATGTTGCATTCAATAACACTTGTATGCATTAGACCAATAAATTATGATTATGTCTTCCCTCTCAATTGGTTCAAGATCAGGAACCAACTATTCCATCTAATAGTTTTGATGTGCGGTATACAATTAATAAATATACCATGATGCACAAAGATGATTTTTTTCAAAGAAGAAGGAGGATGTATGTTAGTTTTCCTAACATAAGGGGGAGATTATAAACATCTAAGAAATATGTTAGGAATTATCATCAGATCCTCATTCAAAAGATAATTCAAGTCAAATTCTGAACGCATCTCATATTTAAGCTGCAAGTGCTCCTATTTTGTGTCCCTAATAGACAAAATCTATGTATGCGTGAAGCGTGGTAGATCAATCGGTTCTAAATGAAATAATTCTTAAAAAATATATGGAGCAAATAATCATAATAAGAAGGCAATGTGCTTTTAGAACCTACGACATACCACTTTATGAAATCTTATGAGAGGTTCAAGTACTTGAAAATAATGAAGTGATGAGATCTCAAAATGTTATGTCTTATTGTGAATCGATACAAAATGATATATCATTAATATTTTTGATACAATATTGGCGCAATATTGTGAAGAATTATAAGAATCTGAATTCTACGTTAATTTAAGTATACTGACGTAGAAATATTTATCAAGTGACATGAAAGGATGCATCTTGGTAAGCATAAAACTTATTTGATTTGCAATCCAAACGCTTGAAGATGTCACTAATGAAATGTTGAATATTGTCACTTGAAAAAATTTACATGAAAACTTTTAAGGATTCAAAATGTTTGAAGAATATGAAGGTTTCTAGAAAACTTATTTATAATCCTTATATTGTATAAACTTATAGCTTGAAAATTATTGAAACTCTTGGAGAGTTTTCAAAAGCAATAGATTATTTGCTAAAATAAGAAATATAACGAATTGAATTGGTTATGAAGAACCATATCTTAGTGCAAGTGGTGCACTAATGTATCTTGCAAATACTACAAGGCCTGATATAGCCTCTTCAGTCAATTTGTTAAGCAAGGTATATTTCTGCTCCTATAAGGAGACATCAAAATGGGATAAAATGCATGAGTTTATTTTATTCTACAGATTGTAGTCCCGATCTTATTGGTTATGCTGATGTTGGGTATTTATTTGACCCGCATAAATCTCGGTCTCAAACATGTAATGTGTTCACATGTGGGGACACTGTTATATCTTGGAGACATACAAAGCAGTCTATCTAGCCACTTCATTGAACCATGATGAGATAATATCTATTCATGAAGCTAGTCGAGAATGTGTACGGTTGAGATTTACAATACATCTCATTCGAGAAAAATATGGTTTGAAATGTGACAATGTACCCACAATTTTATATAGAGATAATGCAGCATGCATAGCACATCTTAAGGGGGAGATAGAACGAAGCACAGTTCATCAAAGCTTTTCTACATACATGAGCTACAAAAGAATGGTGATATTAACGTGCAACAGATTCGTTCAAGTGGTAATGTGGTTGATTTATTCACCAAGTCTCTTATAATTACAACTTTCAAGAAGATGGTGCACAAGATCGGGATGCAAAGGTTCTAGGATGTTCTCATTAGGGGGAGGAAATACGTGTTGTACTCTTTTTTCTTTTCAAGATTTTGTCCCACTGGGTTTTTCTTTTAAGATTTTTAATGAGGTAGCCTATATGCGCATTGTTAGAGATGCGTACTCTTTTTCCTTCACTAGATTTTTTCCCCACTGGGTGTTTTCTAGTAAGGTTTTAATGAGGCACATTATCTATCTAGACATTCAAGGGGGAGTGTTATTATTTACATTATAATGAATGTCTATCAAGATCTAATAAGATTTATAATAAGATCTAGTTGATATCTATCAGGATTTGTAGTATCTGTCTTTTAGTTAGAAACTAAGAGTATTTTCTCTTATAAATAGAGGGGTTTTATTCATTGTATTCTCAATCAAGATATCTCTCATCCCTCAAGAAATAAAGAAGTTTCCCTCTTCTCTCTCTATTTATTCTTCTTGTTTTTTTTATATTTCATAACACCTACATTATTTTAACACAATTAATGCCTTTTGAATCTTTTCTTAAGTGTTGCTTTAGTTAATTTTCATAGAAATTCATCGTGTTGCCGCTTATTTCGTAAGTAGCCTTCTTCCAAACTTATGAAATAGTTAAAATATTTTTTTTAATAATTAAGTTTTTTCAGATATATTTTATCAACATAAGTTTGATCGGTTAACCGTAGTTAACAAATCCTTTAGGGTGCTTAGTCCCTTTTCTTTAGGATAATTGAAACTCTTATCTAGAATCGCTTAAGTTACTTAGACTTTAAAATGAAGACTCTATTTATTTTAATCACATAATTTTTAATAGGTATCTTAATCAACCATAGAACTAATTAGGTGACGACTTCCTTAATTAACTTTAAAAAATTTCTCTCTTTCTTATTTTATTCATTTATGTGCAAAATTAATTACATATTACTCTTCCATCATCATTTAAGAAAAAATAATAGAAAAAGTCCAGAAAATTTACGTTGAATATTTTAACATGATATTTAACAAATGTGTATGTCATTACTTTCAAATAAATGGGAATATAGAGTATTAATTATATATGAAAAATAGATTTAAATAAGAGAAATGTTAAAAAACAGAGAAAATAGATAAATAGGTTTGGAGGTCATAGAAAGGTGTCACATCACCCTTTCTATGACTCTCATTTATATGTATATACTAGTATACATACCCGTGCGATGCACAATTAATATTAAAGTATTATTTTAACTATTTTATATATGAATGTGCATGTTAAATCAAATTACTTTAAAGGCTAGAAAGATGCTAGTTGGGAGTACTATTCTGTCTATTTGTGCATCATGCTTAAATATCATATTTTTTTTGATTAACAGGTATTTTCATTAATCAAAAAGTGAGTCGTTACATAGTCGGTTAGAAGCTGATCATCTACCACCTCATTTGTCTTTCTATGGCCTATTCATGTTATCTATACACTAACATAGCCATAATCCATTTACAATAAGTATCAATTCTACTTCTCCTAAGGAAAATAATTCAGCAATTGCATCTTTTCCCTCCAAGAAGTTTTGTTTCTTCCCTGAATGTGTAGGTACATAGCTATTTCATGACATATTTTAGTTGTATCACTTCTGCCATTCTGTAAACTTATCATGTTTCTATCTTTCCAAATGTTGTATACTACCATTGCAAACACACTACATAACATCTCAGCGATCATAACTTTCTTCTTTGCTATCTTGCATATCCATTCTACCTCTTGATGCCATGTACCTATTGCTCTGTATGCTCTCATCCATATGAGTATTCTGGTCCAGATCTGCTTACTGTAAGGACATCTAAAGAATAGGTGGTGTAGTGTTCCTTCCTCTTGATCACAAAAAACACAGCTCATAGGAACTTGTACCCCCATCTTCTGAAGTCTATCAACTGTAGATAATCTCTCTTGTAATGCAAGCCACAAATGGAATTTTTATCTAAGATGCACTCTATTATATAGTGTGATATTTTTCCATACCACCCTTGGAAATTGAGGCTGAAGTGCTAGATAAGCTTTCTTAATCTTGAATTTGTTACCTTGTATCAGATTTCTCAAGGTTTGATCTATACTCCCCTGGTAGCATTGCTGTAACATGATGAATTTACCACGATCTATGATCTTCTGCATCACCCAAGTTGCGTTCTTAGGACTTGTCAGGTCCTCGAGCTTGATATTCTTTATGTAGTAGTAATGTACCCATCTAATCCATAGTGTATCTTTTTTCATCGAGATAGCCCATAAGTGCTTCAGGATGGCTGTCTTATTCCACAACTTAAGATTAATAATGTTTAGCCCACCTACTAATTCTGGGTAGCAAAGTCTTTCCGACATGACCAGTGCTTTCTTCGATAATTCACTATGGCCTGTCCAAAGAAATGTTCGACATACAATTTTCAGCATCTTGATTATCCTTTTGAAAAGCATAAAGATTTGAGCCCATTAACTTTGCATGCCAAACATAACAGCCTTTATTAGTTGTAACCGACCTGAGTAAGATGATAACTTTGCTGACCAACATGTAATCCTAGTTGTGAACTTCTCTACCAGAGGTAAGCATTGAGATACAGTCAACTTCTTTGTGGATAGGTGAACCCCCAAGTACTTGAAAGACAGTCTTTCTTCCATATAACTCAGCAATTGCAGTATGTCTTCTTTCATGTGTTGTATGGTCTCGACCATGTAAATGGAACTCTTCTCCTGATTAGTTTCCAAACTTGAGGCACATGAAAATTTATGAAAGGACTCTTGTAACATGGATACAGATGACAGATCAACCCTGCAAAACATTAAGAGATCATCAGCAAAACATAAATGAATAAAACCAAATCTTTTACATTTTGGGTGGAAGTGGAATTATTTGTTTAGTGTCAGTTGCATCATCTCTCTGTGCAGATATCCATTGCTATAACAAATAGGAATGGTGACATGGGATCACCCCGCCTCAACCCTCTATTAGCCTTAAAAGACTTTGTGAGACCTCCATTAAGCATTAAAGAATAGAACACTGTGGACACATATTCCATTACCCATTAGATGAATTTTTATGGGAACCCAATTCATTCATCATAGCTTGCAAAAAACTCCATTCAAGGGTGTCATAAGCCTTTCTAATATCCACCTTTAGTACACATCTAGGGGAGATCCATTTCCTTGTATATCTTTTGAATAGCTCATGGCTCAAGAGTATATTATCTGAAATATTCCTTCCTTCTATGAATGCAGACTGTGAGCACCCAATAATACTGTTTAAAACTCTTTTTATTCTATTTGTGAGGATCTTTGAAATCACTTTATACATAGTAGAGCATCAAGCGATAGGCCTAAAGTCCTTCATTTTAGTAGGTGGAGGTACTTTGGGTATTAAGGTGGGTGTTGTGCAATTCCAAGCCTTCATCATCTTGTCTGTTAGGAAGAACTATTGTACAGCTTCACATACCTTTGTTTTGACCTGCTTCCATTTGGATTTAAAGAATTCTATGGGAAATCCATCTACCCCAGGGCTTTTATCATTTGGCATAGCTTTGACAACTTGCTCTATTTCCTCTGATGTTACTTCTCTAATTAATAGCAACTGCTAGTCTCTGTCTAATCTGGATCCACTTTGTATTACCATTGAGTCAGGATAAGGTAACTCATCTTCTTTCTTTCCCATAAGTGATTTAAAGAAAGAGATAAATTCATTCTCTACCTCCAGTAGATCATTTACTTTCACCCCATCTTCAGTGTAGATAGAGGCTATAGTGTTGTAGTTTGTTCTGATTTTCAAGTAAGCATGAAAGTACTTTGTATTTGCATCCCCATAATCAATCCAACATGCTCTAGATTTTGTCTCAGTACCTTCTCCTCCACTAAGCTCCACTTTTGGATTTCAGCTAAGAGAGTTTTTTCTTTCTCAAACAGGGATTGATCAAATAGTTGTGCGGTTATATGTGCTTGCACTATCTTTAGTTACTGCCTTGCTTGAGTCAATTTGTGAGAATAAGTTGCCATGTAATTATACAGATCGTTCAGTGTTATTTTTATCCTTTTCAGCTTATTCCATACAACCATCATCGGATCACCTATCTTAGGTACCTTCCAAACTTGTTGTACTATTTCATGGAACTGGGGATGTTCCATGACAGTGGTATATAATCTTAATGGTTTTGGGTGCAAACTGGTCCTCTGCAGACACTGAATCATAGCTGGGGAGTGATCAGATACAGCTAGCACTAAGTACTCGACCTCAGCCTGACCAAATTATTGCAGCCATTCAAGGTTCCCAAGTACCCAATCTATTTTGTTGTACACCTTATTGGCTCCCTGATGCTTATTGCACCATGTGTAATAGCTGACTTTTGATCTAATAGGAGTAAGCTGTAAATTGTTAATCATATCTTTGAACCCTTGTACTTCTGACTCTATAACTGGTTGTCCCACTCTGTCATATTTTGTTAGCACATTATTAAAATCTCCACTCAACAACCATGGTTCTTGACATCATGTACCTATTTGCTGCAGTTCCTTCCATAGAATTGATCTTATATTCACCTCTTTCCTAGCATACACCACTGTGAATTCAGCTCTGAAGTTACTGGTTGCTACCTCACAGTGAATGTACTGCTCATGTATGTGTAAAACTTGCACATTTATGTTTTCTTCCATAGCATCCATATACACCCATTCGCACCATAAGGATAGTTATAGCAATGGTTCCATTCTTTTACAAATTTAAACAGGATTGGTTTAGCCTTTCCTTTATTTATTCTAGTCTCTAAGCAACCAAAGAGATCAATTTTATTCTTTTATCAGAAAGTGTAATACCTCTTTCTGCTTAAAAGGGTTGATTTAGCCCCCTTACATTCTATGTACACATAATCATGGGGCTGATGGGTGGTATTAGTTGCTGGCCTTGAAGTGTTACCATTTGCCTCAGTTGTTCTAGCCAGTGGTGCATATCGGTTACTTTGACTCAAAACTGGTTCTGTTTCATCTTGCCTACTCATGGGAGTAGCATCCTCCTTGCTTGGACCTTTTTGATTAGCTAGTATAGCTTGAGGGAGCCTCTCATCTGCTTTAGCTAGCCATGTTGGTACTATTTTCTTACGTCTTCTGCCCCTTCTTCTTCATTTTGGTGGCTCTTTGAACTTCTCGTTTTCTTAAAGTGGTTGTTTTTCTTCCTTTCTTGGATATATATTTAACCTATAGTCCACAGTGTTGTGTCCATATCAAATACATTCATTGCAGAATCTAGGCCTCCAATCATACTCCACCCCTTATTGAATTATTCCACACGGAGCTTCAATTTCTATATTCTCAACCAGGGGTCGGGATATATCTACTTCTACCAACACTCTTGCATACGAAATATGATTCATGTCTATAGTATATTTATCAGTATACAGGGGTTTACCTATTGCACTTGCTACTTTGCCCAATGCCTCAATTGACCAATATCCCACCGGTAATCCTGGGAGATTAGCCCATAATGGAACTTTTGTAATTACTTTCTTATCAAACACAAACTCCGCTACCCATGGTGTCAGAATAAAGGGCTTGTTATGATAGGCATAAAGTCCTGTTTATAGCACCTCTATTGATACAAATCGGTATACATAATACCCTTCAGCATGATAGAATATCTGGGGTTTCCTCACAAAATTCCAGACTATTACAACAAAATTATCCATCGACTTCTCATACGGAGCATCACCCAACACATACCCTATAAGCGTTATGGACAAATATTCGTCACTAGTCTTAATGTACTCCTGTGTGAGCTTGACGACCATCTTTCTATCATGCTGATTTGGGATCTTGTATACCAGTGCGTGTCCTTTGTTAGTGGCTCGTTCTCGTGGAGAATCCCCTAGATTCTGCTCAATTTGTACTGGTTCATCAATTTTGGAGCTCGTGGATGCCCTCACATCAGAGATTTGTGGCTTTCAAGGGAGGGTTACCGTTGCTTCCATGGGCCTCTTCCCATATGGATCGTCGGGTCGAAAACTATTACATTCATCCTCAATTTCTTCCTCGAACTCCTCCTTTTCTTGAATCGGTTGAAATTATTCTGGTACCTTTTCAATTTTAAAAATCAAAACAAAAAATAACTACCTCCCCCACACACCATAAGCCTCTATCCTCACCCATCCTTCCCTACGCCAATCACCCAACCTCTAACCAAATCCATACTAAAAAACAATCATGTAATTGTAAAAAGAATTTTTTGTATAAGATTTTTCTTTATTATATTATTCATAATTCAAAGATATTATTTTAATAATCTTATATGTGAATGTTGCATACAACAACAACAAATCCAGTGTATTCCCACATAGTGGTGTCTGGGGAGGGTAAGATGTACGTAATCCATATCACTACCTCTGGAGAAGTAGAAAGGTTGTTTTCGATAGACCCCCGGCTCAAGACAAGGAATAATAAACATATCCGTAATAAAGCATGGAACAAGATGACCTGACATAAATACGCCACCCACAAGGAATAATAAATAAAGAATAGTAAACAAATTCGTAATAAAGCATGCAACAAGGTGGCATAAAAAGAATAATACACCTACCAAGTAATGCCCTGCCCCAACGGCCCAAACTGACACTAGCCTTCTATCCTAATTTGCGTCCTCCATATCTTCTTATCTAGGGTCATGTACTTAGTGAGCTGTAACTTCTCCATGTCCCGCCTAATTACCTCTCTTCAGTATTTCTTCGGTCTACCCCTACCCCACCTGAAACCATCCAAAGATAGCTTCTCACACCTACAAATCGGGGCATCCGTGCCCCCTTCATCACATGTCAGAACAATCTCAATCGGACTTCCCGCATCTTGTCCTCCACCGAAGTCACTCCAACCTTTTCCCTAATAGTCTCATTTCGAACTCTATCACCCCTAGTAAGCCCGCACATCTAATTCTAAATTCGTATTTCCGCCACCTTCAATAAATGTGAGAGTTCTTGACTAGCCAACACTCCGCTCCATACAACATGGTCGAATGAACTGCCACCTTGTAGAATTTACCTTTAAGCTTGGGAGGCACCTTACCATCACACAACACCCCCGAGGTGAGCTTCCACTTCATCCATTCCGCCCCAATACGGTGGGAGACATCTTCACCATTCCCCTGAATCATGGATCCAAGATACTTGAAACTATGTGAATGTTGCATGTTAAATTATATTAATTTAAAGGGTCGAAAAATGCTATTTGCGGAGACTATTCTATCTATTTGTGCATCATGTTCAACTATTATATTATTTCTCAATGAAATGCAAAAAGAAAAAGAATGTTTCTTTCCCCGCACCCACCTACCTCCTACCTTCACTCCTACCTGCCCTTTCAAGTTTAAAAATCAAAAGTAAAAAAATATCTACCCTCCCCCTTGTTGACACCCAATTTTGACCTCCCGATATTATATTTAGGCTGTTATTTTATCAAAATTATTTAATTTCAATTATTAATAATTTTTTCATTATTCTTGAATTTAAGTATATAGTGACGTATTGCATTCACAATTTAGAAAAAATGCATAAATTATTTTATTATTTTATCATGTTTATAATTTTCAAAATCAAATATGACATTTTATGTAATTCTATTAATTAAATTATTTTTAACGTAACTGCGCACACTCACATTTTTGCAAATACATTGTCTAATTTTTCATTATTTAATTCTATTTATTGATATTATTATTTTTCATTGACATTGTTATTATATATATTATTATTATTATTTATTATTATTGTTTAATTATTATTATCATATATTGTTATCTCTACTAAAATTTAAATAACAGTCTAAAATTGAAGTCATTTGTCTAATTCATTCATCTCTATGCTGCCGCCATGAAACTAGCCCCGGCACCGTCCTCTCCAGCGAAAACAAGAACGACCAGCCTCCCATCGCCGATCGGAACCACCACTCCAGCGCCACCCCCAGATCTGCCGCCTCCACCAGCCGTGATTCAACCCCCTTTCTCTGCCTCTTTCTCGCGCCGCTCTAAATCCGCAACCCCCTTCATCTTTGGTGCCACCACCAACAAAAACATCACCCCTCGAGATCTGACTATTATACGATTTGTTTTCATAATGGAATGTTTGTTATCGATTTGATTTGCATGTTCTTTTCATCACCCGAATTGCCTAAGGTTTATGATATCTGTCTGTCAGTGTGAGTTAATTCGTCTAGCTACGTGTTTATCATTGAACTATTATGTGCGAAAACCCTCAATTTTGACACTCAATGTGATTACTGACTGCTGGTTGTTATTGAAAGGTGCTATACATGAATTATATTTGAATCAGTGTTTATGATAAAATATTGATTGTGTTTGTTCCTAATTGACAATAGATTCTGGGCTTTTAGCAGAATTAACGAATGGCTTTTAATTAATTTGAGTATATATGGTAAATGATACGTGTTTCTATTATTATTTTTTCCTCTTTCAAATTAGTATCTTTTCTTACCCACCTATTTATGGAAACATGAAATAATTGATTGAGCAAGCCTTCTTTTAAGGAAATTATGGGTGATTGATTTCTCCTCTTTCTTATTTTTACCCCCGATTGATTTTACATAATATCACTTCAGTAATTAAAGGGGTGGAATATTTATTTTTCTTTTTTGTTTCGGCTGACTGATTTCTTTGACACTATATAAACCCATCCCTTCATTCACAAAAGGGGACAGTAAAAAGTTCTCAAGTCTCACAATTACAATTACTACTACTACTCCTCTTAACAAAAATCATTGGCTACTTTTTACAAAGGCAATTAAATATTTTTAAGTGCATTTTGTTTCTCTTTAGAGGCTGCTGTTAACATCTTGCATATCTCGCTATTACGTATACTTGACTTTTGGCTTCTATTATTCTTATTCTCTCTTTACTGCTGTTCACTGGTGAGTTCTTGAACGATGTAATTTTTCATCCTCTATTTATGTTGATTGCATCGTTTTGTAAAAATCTTTAGAAAACATGTCTTTAGAAATATTTTGATGTTTGATATTATGTTTTCCTGTCTGCTTGCCATTATAATTTGTTTCGCAGGTTAAATAGACACTTACAAGTTCCAAAGAGTCGCCGAAATAGTTAAACTATGTATTCTTTTTAACTAGTTATTTTTTCTTTATTTTTATTTGGTCTGTAATATTATTCTAAAATTTTTTTCCTATTGATGTAATAATATTTTTTGGGAACTGCTTTGGGGGTAGGAATTATGTGCTCTATGAACGGTACAGGTAGGCACAACCTAGGATTACGTGCAAGACGTGTTATTTGAATCATCTAGGCACAAAATTTGGGTCTATTAATATGAATCTTGCTACGATTTATTAATTACTCTTATCTATCTAAAATTGACGTATTATATTAATTGATATTAAGCTTATTAATTTGACATTAGGCATGTTGACGTATCTCTGCATGTTAAGCATATTGATTTGAACCTAAGCATGCTAATACCTTTTTAACATATCCACATTGAATTAAGGTATGGTAATATTTTCGATACATTTTTACATTTTAAGCACAACTTATTTAGTACGTCTTTACATGTTTAGGGGTGTCGACACCGTTTTAGACATATTAAAACAATTTGAGCATGTTAACATCAAAGTTTCAGCATGTCTAACATCTCGTTCAACAATTTTAGATTAATTTTCAGCATGTTTAAATGATTTTTCTGCGCATCTAAATAAATTTCAGCACTTGTACTGATTCCAGCATGTTTAAAATGCTAGTGCCCTACATTTATAGCATATTAAAATATTAGATTTTAGACATTCTTAACATGTTTTCAGCATATCAACATGAAAATACTGCGTCTTAACGTTATTTTCAGCATGTTTAAGTAACTTTCAAGCATGATTAAGTAACTTTCAGCATGATTAATTAATTTTTCAGCATGTTCAATTAACTTTTTCAGCATGTTTAGTTGACTTCCAACATGCTAAAATACTAGTAATTCTCTACATTTTCTACATGTTAATTTGTTCTCCGCATTTAAGTGCATCCCTAACATTTTAACGCATCCTTTAATATTTTACTAGTTTCTTGTATTCTCATACAGTTTATAACACTTAATTCACAAGCACATTTTCTTGACACATTTACCACACTTTTGACACCCCTCATGAACACACATTATATTGTTGCATACATGAATCACAGTTGTCCTTTGTCACCACTTGATTGAACATTAGACATCATGCCTATAGGTTAATGACATAATAGATAATTACTTGTCTTCGCATGCTATCACATTAATAAACGTTAATTAATCAAGAGGATAACTTGGGATTATTACGTGCTACTTGTTGTCCAATATGTTCGCGCTTCGAGTCCTAGGCAACATAGATTTCTTTTAGTCTGAACACAAATCTAAAATAACAAAGTCCAATGCCTCTTGGATGATAGTTGGGATGATAAGTATTACTAAAAACGTTCGTTTTGTCCTTGTCATAGAACACCTTTAGACTTGACATTCAGCCTAGGTGGGGTAGGACAGGTAATCATTCAGAAATGTTTATCCCAACAAATATTAAAGGCGAGGCTAATGACATTATTACTTGTCTAAGAGTTCGGTCCTTGGATCGGATGATGATTGACAAGTTGGGTTTCTGATCCGAACAAAACCAAAACATCTCTTTGTTTGGCTTAGACGATTTCTTTTTTTTTTTAGTCTTTTTATTCACTTTACATGTTTATTTGGGGTAATTGGTTTATTACATGAGTAGTCCCCTTTATCATGAATTGTCTTGTCTTCTTTCTCCTCGCTTGTCTTATTTACATGTTTTATTTAGCTTTATCACCTAGATAATCGACAATTAGAATTAACAAATGACATGCGTTTGCTTATTAATTATTTTATCGCTTAGCTAAATATTAAATTAATGATAAAATAAGAGACTTTATTTGATCACATAGAATCCCCACGTAAAGTATGAATTCGATCGGAAACCACCCTTGTGGACCTTAAAAGGTGCCTAACGCCTTCCTTTCGAGATAATTTGAACCCTTACCCGAACTGTGGTGAACTAAGACTGAACAAAAAAAATAGGTTCGTAGTATCCTAGACCGGTGCCCTAACGCACCTTAATACGTTACGTGGAGATTCTCACACCCTTCTTTTAAACGCATCCCAAGAGTTTGTCAAGTCGAATCCCCCCTTCCGTGAGGAAAACGGGGCGCGACACCCCTCCCCCCCCCAAAGCCTCCACCTTTCCCCACGCTAATCATCCAACCTCTAACCAAATTCATACGAAAGAACAATCACGTAATTGTAAAAAAGAATTTTATGCTTAAGATTTTTCTTTATTATATATTCACAATTTAAAGATATTGTGTTGACATTTCCACACCTTCACCCCCCACATCCCTCTCCTTTCCAATGCGGTCTTCCACCTCTAGCCAATTTATATGAGTAAAAATAATCATACAATTGCCAAATGATTTTATGTTTCATATTTTTTGTAATTATATTATTTACAATTTAAAGATTTCATATTATCAAAAATAATTTAAATTTTTATTTCACTGTCCACTCATCTCTTTCGTTTAAAATTTATAAATTGTACTATGTATATTGTCTAATCACTTTATTATATCACCCCCCCCCCCCTCCAATCCCTCAGTGAATATTGTTTCTACTATATTTTAATTACTTTATTTTTCTCCAATTTGTCTTTGAATGAAAAATATTTTTTATGTTACATGCATATAAAGATAAAGCTGTAAAATATGTTTTATTAAATTTAATTTTTTTAAACCATCCATATGATTGAAAATTGGATGTAACTGGTAAGTGATGTGCTAGATTAATTTTACTTAATTTTTATTCTATTTTTTTTTCATCTTTATTTTTGTTCTCTTTAATTTTAAAAATTATTTTTATGTTACATGCATATAAAGATAAAGCTGAAAAATGTACTTTATTAAATTTAATTTTTTAAAACCATTCATATGGTTAAAAAGTTGGGAATAACTGATAAGTGATGTGCTAAGTTAATTTTACTTAAATTTATTTTTATTCTTCTTTTTGTCAATCAACTAATAATTTTCAATGATGTTTTATCATATTTTAAAATTTAAAGCTATTTTAGTTGTTCCACATTGAAACAATTTATGTGCTCCATCTAGTTTCCTTGAATATATTTTATGTATTCTAAGAGACATTGATCTCATATAACCATTATTCATCATGTTGTTAATCATGTTAAGCAATTTAATTATCATATATATAAATTAATTTTTACTTTAATACAATTTATATAAGGTAGAGTTTTAGTTGATTTTTAAAATTTTAAATATTAGTACTTCATGGAATTTTTTACATATTTTAGTAAATAAGAATTTAATAACCAAACTTTTAATTGATATTCAATATTCTAAATAGTATTAAAGTAAACAAATTATAATTTTATTCATTGTAAAGTATATCTTAGAAGAATAAAAGAAGTAAATAATATTCCTCTGAATGTTGTATCAATTGCGCAATTCTTTCTGCCTTATTTGTTTTTCAATATACGTATCGCAAAGAATTAAAGAGTTATTATTCTCTCTTCATTACAATAAAAATATTTCACTATTAATTTATTAAATGTGTATTAAACACAAACATAAAAGAAGAAAATAATGTTAAAAAATCACTGACCACAGTCAAAGTCAAACAAATTAATCAATATAATCTTCGAAATAAAGTATGGAGTCATCAATAATAATCTTGATGAAATATTATTAATTTGTTTGTCCAATTTTTAAAAATTATTTTATTTTAAAATATATATTTTAAAAAATATTTTTATATAAGAAAATAAAATCAATAATGTATTAGAAACAAGTCTCCATTACAAAGACAAAGATAAAGTTTTTGTACATTCTACTCTTTTCAAATTCACTTGTGAATATTTTTAATAAAAATATCTTTTTTTAGCTTATGAAAACAACTTCTACTATCACATATTCCATAGAAACACTTCTATTTTCTCGAAAACTTCTTCAAATATATATTTTTTAAAGTAAGCACTCTATTTTTTTTAAAAACGATTTTTTTTTTAAAATTTGATCAAACAAGCTCTAAGACATTAAAAAGTTGGTGTTTACTTGCAAAACTTCTTTTTATTTTAAGTACAATTCTTATCCAAAATAGTCTACTTATTTTTGTTAAATTAGAAAAAGATTAAAAGAATTCATTCCACACATAACTAATGGAGTAGTAGTAAATTAGAATTTGGTTACTGTTTGATGTCTATCCAAAAAAGTCATATTGCGTGCATCTTTATGGATTATGTCATGATTACTTTAAATTACAATTAGAATTTAGTACATTTAGAATGATGAGAGGAAAAGGACTTCTAAATTAAAATGTATAAAAAATAATCTTTAAAATTAGATATTTTATTTATTGTAGAGCTTTTTAATGAAAAATTTGAGAAGAATAATTCTAATTTTAAAGTATTAAATATTAGGAACTCTTACCTTTTATAAATAAGTAATTTTTTTTAAATAAGTAAGTGATAATTATTTGAGAAAATATTATAAATTATAATTCATATAATATATAGATGATTTGATTAAAAAAATTACGAGTAATTCCTTTTAGGTTTCCTTTCAATGAATTTATTTATAAATTCAATTTGGTCTTATTTCAGCATTTTCGTTTACTGTCTTTCATAGAGTAGGTGTTTTTTACTCATCTTTCTTTATTGTCTTTTTACAATTTTTACAAAACTAAACATGAAAAAGTTATTTTATCTTTTACAATGTTACAACTTCTTACGTAGTTTAACTAATGAGGATGTATTTAACAGTTATAATTAGTTGACTTGAAATTTTCAATATTAGCAAAATAATTAAAAAATAATTTTGTTCAATGTGATCTAAAGAAATAATTTGAAGCTACGAAAATCAAGAACTCCATCTGAAATCTTGTTCGGGTTCAAGCTCTTAGATTGCTTTGAGTTCACTGGATCAATTAAAAATTGAAATCAAAACACAATTAGAGGCGAGTCTGAAGTTTCAAATTAATGATGGTCTCACTTAAATTGAAGTATTAAAGTATGATCAAATCTACAAATTAAATCCTTGACTCAGGAAAAAAAAATCCACCTATATCTTCCTCCTACCATATTTGTTAGGTCTCCTGTTTCATGTATACAATGAACAAAAAATCTATCAATAAAAATACTATCATACAAATTAATAGCTTATTTGATCAAACTTATAAAATTAATTTATTTTTAAAAAAATATTTTTTGTAAAAGTACTTTTTAAAAAAGTACCTTTGATTAGAATTAATTTGTATTTGATCAATAAATTTGAAAAACAATTTTGAGACAAAACTCCTTTTAAGGATTCTCAGAGAATAAGTTCCAACAATGATCTTGCAGTGCATATAGCTTATGTGTTCCAACACCCAAGGACAATCAGTTTTGTAGTGCCACATTCTCCTGAACAATCATTTTGACGAGACTTTTTAAAAATAAATACTAACATATATGCAATTGAAGATTGGTTAAAAAGAGATCCATATCTCTGAATATCACAGACACAGAGATAAAAAGGTTCTTAGTTATACAACTCCCTTATGAAACACATGTCAACAATATGTCTTTGTTGCATTTCATAATCATATTTAACTCTAATCTCACTCTGATCTACTCCGAAACCTATAGAAATTACAAATTCTAAAATTTCAATGCAAAAGCGACATCAAGTGTATGATGTAATTAAATCATATATATCAATTAAATAAAGCAGAATGAACACAGATGAACTATAGAGCCGACATGAACAATACGGGATTAGGTCAATTTTATTGATCGTTTGATAAAGTAATTAAAGATGCATTTCCTTTCAGAACGACTATTTGTAACAAAGTAATTTTAAAGGTGATAGAACAGATATAAACTAATTTCATACAAACCGAGCTTGCTCAAGTTGAGTCTTCGAGAAATAAAATTTATCTGACAATATATATAAAGCGTCGAAATATCTATGATCCTAAACGAAGTACAGCAGCTGAGAATTTTATACCACAGATAGGTGGAATAGAATACTAAAGTTAATATCATTATAAATAATTTTAAGATAAAACTGCACAAATTCAAAGTTTACCTTAGCTGGAATATTTTGAAAATAATCTCTTTACTCCGTGAACTAGGGATAAGATTCGTGTGCACTTTGCTTTCGTCTTGAATAGAATATCAAGTATTTTATCATTTTAAACAATTTTAAATTATAACTATGCAAACTCAACTTTACATGTTTGAGGTAGAGGTAAGATATGCATGCACTTTGCTCTCTCCTCAAATAAGAAATCAAATTTTCTATTATTATAAGCAATTTTAATAAATAATTACGCAAATTCAACTTTACTTGAGTCGGAATCTTTCAAAAATAACCTCTTTATCTCTGTAAGGTAAGGTAAAATTCGTGTTCACTATGCTCTCTCCGGAAACCTATATCAACAAAGAATTTGAACATTAGTGCGCCAATATCAAAAACTACAAGGAAGAAAAACAATCACGTAGCATAGGCACCATGTGTTCTTGAAGGCCATATACCAAACATAAGAAAGAAGACGAATAGAATTGCCCAGTATCGAATATGGTCATATGATTTAATTGATACGGCCATATGATTTAAAGAATTCAAACTTTGTGAGCAAGGAAAAGTGATAATCTAGCTTAGATTATAAACAATGAATAATTAAAATAAATACCTCAAAAATCTAAATAACTAAAGAACTAATTACAAATCAATATGCAAAGAAACAAAAAACAATTCACAAGTATGAAAATTCATTCATAGCTTTAAACAATAAGTAAGACATCTTTTTAAACAAATACAAAAAAAGTTTATCTCCGGCATCAGGAAGAAATTTCTAATCATAAATTGAGGGCTTCTTAATTTATAGAATAAAAAATTAAACCTCTTATGAAAAATATATTAAGCTTTTATTTTGTAAAATATATTCGTTACTTTCATACCCTCCTATCTAGTACACATAAAATCTACAATATTATAAAAAACATGATTTACAAATTCAAAATAATTTAACTATCTACCCTAATATGCGACTTTCATACCCACCTATCTAATGCACCGATATAAAAAAAGAATCACAATTTTTTTTTAAAACAAATATACTATAGCCATGCAACAATATTAGAACTAAATTACACATAAAAGCTACGATACATTCTACCTTAATCCGCGACTTTCAAAAATAAACTTAAAGGAAATAAACTACATTATAATTCACATATTATAAAATTTATATCTTTTTTCATGACAATAATTTTCTTGATATCAAACGTTATAAAATAAACATAAGTATTCAACTGTCTAATAAAGATGGAAAAATTATTATGCCTACAATACTTTGGACAAAATGTCTTTAAAAAATTCAGGTACATTTCAGGCGACGAAACTATTACTATTATTACTCCATCATATAATGGAGTTTGTCAATACATCATCTACCATATCAGGCGGTGATGGATTTTCTATCTCATGACTAAATAAACAAAGTAATGTTTATTAATGCATGTCATACCAATCGTGGAGCCATTACAGATCCTAAGATAATAGACTTTTCAAGTGGAATTTCAGCCTTGGAATTTCCCATGATCACCAAACTGTCACAAACCATCTTGTGATGCCATTTCAACTGCTAAATGCCTGAAATTAACAATCCACCCCAGGAACAAAATTCAATCCAGGCATGAATCATACAACTCACTCCAAACAAAAAAGTTCTCATCGACCACGTAGACATGCAGAAACAAAATATTTCACATCCATACTTTTCAACGGACCTACCTCTTTCGATGCAGAAAAATCAAATCTTTTAATATGAGTAACCAAATCAAAACGAAAAACAAATTCAGTTACAGATCTCTGGAAAATTAAATATTGCTAAACAGAATAACGGCAAAAATCTCAGCTGTGGTAATTAAACAACGAATTCCAAAGCAGTCTTCTGTATAAAAAAACATGACCAAACTGTTGCTTGTTTGTACTTGTCAATCAGTGTGAACATAAACATATACGTAGCAATAACCGAATCTTAAAAACCATTTACATGAATTAATTAAGTACGTGCAACAACAAAATAATTGGATTACATCAGCATAACATTCAATTATAAAAAGGTTAAATAAATAGGCTTGATCCAATAAGCAATTACCTAACTCATCAACGGTGAATCGATCGAGAAAAAGCAAATTAACGCGCCCGATATGAAAGCAAATCAGCTAACAAATCATGCAAAAATTGAATTTCTTCCACCTCGAAGAAGAAAACGCAGGAAAGTGTCTGTACTAAAGATTATTTTTGGGTTTTTAGGTCACAAAAGGAAATTAATAAGTAGAATTTTAGTTGATTACTAATTAATACTTTAACAGAGTTTTCCATATATTCATATTTTTAATAATTCTTTTCCATAAAACTATCATAAACTTAGGATCTAACATTTGAAAGATAAATGCTTGAATAAAATTCTCAATAAGAGGTGCTTTTATTTTTTATTTACAGAATTGAATGTATTTATTTTCATCAAAATTCAAAAGAATAAATTAGAATAAAAATTATTACTGACTTGAATTTGGGTTTGGATATAATAGCAAAAATAATTAGTTTGTAGTATGATCATCACTCATATCTGCATATAAAAACAAAAATATTAAAATTTAAAAGTTTCTAGAAAATAAATAATATGAAGAATACAGTCAATAAATTCAATAATAATGCTAATGATCAACAACAGAAAAAGAGAAGAAACTTAGGATCAATGTGGCAGTCTCACCTTCTCCATCCTATTCACCATAAAAGTCACCCTCATCTTTTCCTAATAATTTCATTAATTTATCAATTTTATCTAACCTAAAGTATCAGCACATTCATCTCACCATTATCGATTTTATTAAATTTATCCTCTGGATATAAAAACTTTTTACCACCACGCTGAATTTTATACGGCTACTCTATAACATGGCGTGTGAGATCATCTTCAATTTTTCATTACTAAATATATCCTTCTCTATTATATTGCTTGTGTATCACATAAATTGTATAATCCTTTTTAATAAAGATTAAAAAGAGAATTAATAGGAGTACAAAGGAGAAAATTGGTTTAGTTCTTTTGTTTCCTCGTTATATATAATTGTAGGTATATATATATATATATATATATATGAGAAATTAAGAAGTTAGAACTTCATTCCAACTCAAATTTCATTTGAATTCAAATTTACATAACATATCCATTAGTTAAAAGAAGATAAGTTATTACTCCTTTTTACTATATTTTAAATACAATACATATTTTTCTTATAATTTATATATATATATATATATATATGAAAATGTTATGTAGTTTTGATGATGAGCAGATGACTACAAGGGACCAAATCCCTGGAAGTTCGAAGCAACAGTACAGTTGGAATGCGTCTGCACAACTTTGGCTATTTGTGTAACAAACTAGAAGGAATTAGGAAACCTGGCCCAATGACATTTCAGACCTGATCATCACTCATCTATAAAAGAAAAAAATGCTTCTTCATCAAATGATTTTTGTAAATACAAAAAGAGTGTTGGAGAGAGAGAAAGGCAAAAACTCCATATCTGATATTGCTCAAGCTCTTTTGTCATATGTGTGTGCTGAATTAGAGAGTGTCTTGATTGAGTCTTGATTTATGATCAAATTACTCATGATATAAGAGTAATGAAATTTTCTCTTTGTTTAGAGAGTGCTTAGGTAGAGTTGCCTAAGTTTGATACTGATTAGAGTTAATTAGTTTAGAGAGGGCCTTGATAGAGTTGTCAAGATGAGCTTGTAGTAGAGGTATTACAAGCGAGGGGAACCTAGAGTTAGGTTCAAGCTCGAGTCTGTAATCAAGAGGTTGATTATAGTGAACTTTTGAGGTTCTTGTGAGGGCAAGCCATGGTTTTTCCTCCCTTAAGCAAGGAGGTTTTCACGTTAAAATACCATGTGTTGTTATTTTCCTGCACTTTATTGTTTGATTGTCTGTGATTGACTTAGTGGAACTTGGCCCTTCACTGTGCGGTGCAACCCCCAAGGGTTTCAATAATTGGTATCAGAGCCAGAACACTTTTAAAGGTTCACACCTAGAGTGTCACGACCCCAAAAAATGAGGGTCATGATAACACTTGTCGCAGTGTACCTTGATAAGTAAGCCTATCACCCAAACTGATACAAAAAAAAAGACAGAAATACCCCAAAGTAAGGCTTCTAGAACGAAGCCGAACCATACAAGTAATCATAACAATGCGGAAAGAACTTATCCAAAATACCAATCATGCCCAAAATCAGGTGTCAATATTGTAAGAACTACTAATACAATCTGAGAGTCAAGTACATTAGAAAAATAACCACAAAGGAATAATATCTATCTCCAAATACTAATAAAGACATAACTACTATAGAAAGATAGAGGTAAACTTCGGACACATGAATGTCCAACCGCTACCTTGAAAGCTCCAACAATCGCCCGAGTCAAGCAAGTTGAGGCATACTCGAGCTAGGACCGGCACCGAAAAGAAGCAGTAGGCATGAGTACGGTCTACTTGTACTCAGTAGGTATCATAGGCTGACCAAACAAAATAGAAAACAAAGTATAAAAATACATACTAAGGGCACGTCACCTGCAATTAGAAAATATCCCACAACGATAGCCCACACCGCTTGCACTAACAGTTTTATAATATCCATATATAATACAACAACACACAAGATAGAGCTACAAATCTACACAATATCACATACAAGTAGAATAAAAGAGGGACATGTATAATCAAGATCATCAAGTACAATTATAGGAAGATAGAACAATTAGATGTTTACAAGTCAATGTGATGATAGGCGAATTTACACGCCTATAGTGCTATATTTTACCCATATTTTAGCAATGTTTTGAGAACAAATTATATATTTCATGCACTTTTAGTCCTTTTTCCTGTAAGTGAGCTAATGAACATGATTAGCAAAGTTTCATGTATAAATGATGCAGAATTCAACATTTTATGGATAACTTGACGCCAAAGAAAGCTTCACGAAAGGAGAAAAGGGAGTCTTGGACGCCAAGGACCAAAAGTGGCGCATGGAAAATCTGTCCCGGGCTAAAACAACAATTCTGAAGACTTTGGGGACTAGCAGTAATTTATTAGGATTAGGATAATGATACATTAACCTAGTACAATTGGGTTAAGTATTTCATTAGCTTAGTAGGAATAGGATATGGGTATTATAAATACCCTATCTTGCTAGAGATTTTTAAAAAGGAATTCATTCCTCAACAATTCTTATTCTAGTTTTAATTCTTCTTCGATCAATTCTAAATCCTTCCATTAATTCTACTTTTTATTCTTCTTCTATTCATCTATTCTTAATTTCCGCAACAAGAGAAACGTTACTTGCTAGGAATTCATGCCTAAACGCCTACCACACCATTACAAATGTGAAATCATTACTGTGGTATAACAATAATGTCAATTGTGATTTCCTTCGCACTCATGGGTAACTAAACTTCTCTGTTGGGGTTATGGAAGCCATATGAGATACTATCTATTGCTATGAGTTTGTGAGTTCGTGACACGTATGCTGCTTATATCATTATTCTCTTCATCTTAATCTAAATTCTTTGTGGTTGCAAACCCATAGAATACGCCAGTATAGAATTAACTTGTTCGAAAGAAAAGTTATATGTCTGGAAAAGAGATAATGTCAAGGTAATAGGGTCCCATCCCCTATTAAAAAGTTAGTTCCGTAACTGGATTAACCTCTTGGAGAATTTGTACCGTTAGATACGCTTTAAGCTCGAAAGAGTTAAAGTGAAATAGTCCTTGTTGAGGTCGAAAGACGCTTGGATTTACCATCGAATACAATTCTCTATAAGCACATGCATGTTTGAATTCCGCATAACTCATAGCCAATAGAGACGTACAACTCATAAGGTGGACATACCCCCAACTTCTCAATTCTCATTGTTTTGCAACATACTAAACATTCTTTCTTTTTACTTTGTTATTTTCAGTTTTTACTTTAATATTTTGGTTCCACATTACAATCCCCCCTTTTTACGAGACTTGCACTAAAAGTCGAGTAATCGTTGCTTACTTGTTGACCAAGCTATTCCCTGAGGGATCGATACCCAACCTAGTTGGGTTCTATATTTGACAGCGACCGCTTTACACTCCCACGAGAGCTGTAGATTGAGCGTTATCAGCACACAACTTCAAGTTTGGCACACAACCTTAAGTTTGGCACACAGCCTCAAGTTTGACATATAGCCTTAAGTTTGGCACACAACCTCAAGATGGTCCATAAAATCCAATATTCGATACCAATATCTAGTATTTCAGTGTTTCCAGTATTTTTAAAGTACACATATAACATAAGACATAAATCAAGTACACATACATGATAACAAGTATATATAAAAGCAGTAAAATGAACAAGTGAAATGATGTGTATGATGACGCAATGTTCACAACCATTCAAAATGAGTATTTTCACAACCAATCCACATGATTTATTTCCACACCCAAACTACATGATGTATTTCACAACCATGTGAGTTAATATCCACTCATTATTTCTGTTTCATCCATGAATTTCACATGTCTCATATACCAACAAGTATGAATATATCACAATACAGCAATGGTACCATATTAGGTATTTCGACAATACAGTACAATTATTCATATATATATAGGGCTATTAACATCACATAGGACTCATGTAATGCCCCGAGAGTACACCCTGGACGCCACACGATACTTGGAACCACAAGTAATTCCAAGCTACCATGAACTGGCATACTATTAAGCAACTAAATTATAATACATTAAATAACAAGTTCTGTTGTGTAGAAACATAATCATACTAAAAATCCAAAATATTATGTAACTAATAAAGTTTTACAATTTGATAAACCTGAAGGAAGAAACTGACATTACATGAATGACTCTGACTAACATCTATGAGCCTCTACTATACTGACTATAGATAGCTGGGACATGCCTCCAACTACCACTAATCAAGACATATGAAAAATAAATGAATTGTACATTAAATAAAATTGTCTGGAGTTTTTGAAATAAGAGAACTCATCACCTGCTGGCTGAAAACTGCAACTGTCTGATCATGATGCGTAGGTTATAATTGGTACCTATATTCTGAGACAATGTAGCACACAGACATTATATGTGGATCAGTACTTCTGGAATGTACTGAGTATACAGGGGTGAATACAATAAATAAAACTGATTTCATACTTAATCTTAAAACATGAATGCTAAGTGTAAGTAGACTCACCAATAGACTGGAATAAACTGAAAGTTGAATTATCTTAAAAGCATGAGCAACAAACATAAGCTGGTAAGCTGGTGAATCACTATACTTAGTTTGAAATATTTACTTTTGCAAAATAAGTAGAACTAAAGCTGGGATCTGATAAAGCATGGATACATGAATATATGAGACCAAACATACATGTACTGAGCTGATCTGATTAATTGAATAATTGATGTCTGGGGTACGAAATGATTAAAATCTAAGTAAAGGGGGTAACTAGTACCTATATACTGAGTAGCTGATATATGAATATGAAGTACTGATATTCAGACACTGAATAGTTAATGACTAAATACTGATCACGTAATACTGAATTATAGTTAGTTTGAATAACTGGGCTGAAACTATGGGATACTAAGTATATGAGATAAGGAATAACAGAACAACATCAGATAATTGAGTAAGAATGCATGAAAACTATATTATCTAAGAATGCAGGACTAAGTGTATATCTATTATGGTACTGAGATAATCTATAATTTGAAAAAAGGAAAGCTGTAAAAATTGAGTGTCTGAAAGTCTGTACACTTAGTCAAGCAAACATGAAACTGAACTCTGAAACTGAATATTGAACTGAGAATGTGGGAGATATTATCTAACCAAAATGCCCCATTCTGAGCTAATCGGGATCCAACCTGTAACTCCAGTTGGAAGGGTGTCAATACCGTGTCATGGGTACTAACATTGGCTATGTAGATCCACTAATATAAAGTCCCTAAGGACTAAAGAGTAACCCTATACTAGCAGGAAACTCCTGAGATATGTGTCAACCCTAAACTGGTAAGAAGACATCTCAAACCTACGCGGCTACATAGTTCTGTAACTCAGGGATTGCTACTAAGGGTCAAACCCCATGCTGGCATGAATGCCCCATCCCTGGTTTTGCTCGGTGTTGAATCCTACTACCAACTGAACTGACACGGATTACTAACTGGTGCATGCATTGATAACTAATAACTGATAAGCTCAAGTCATAGTATTTTAAAAACAATAGTACTTACAGATTTTGAGGTAATTATTAACCTTTAAACTAATTATGATGACTAACTAGATGACAAGACTAATGGTTATCTGAAAATATTCTGAAAATACTGAAACTAGGTAAACAACTAAGTTTTTGGGTATTCATAACCCCCAAGACTCGATAGCAATAACAACAGGGACATACTAAAGCTTCGGAAACATAATAAGAAAGCATTATTCAAAGAAACCCATTACTTCGGCATTTCATCAAACACATGGGGACTATAAACTTGTGCATGGGAATTTCTTAAACATGGAAGCATGACATGATTACATAACTAAAATCATGAATTGGGGATTTACATAAAATTCTCTTGAAATAGGACATGAGGGTTGTTGACACCTAATTTTTGCCCTCCACAACTATGTTTAATCTCGAGTTCCTTCGATTTTCAAATAAAATCACAATAATTATTTTTTTTTCAAATAAATGTAGTTTAAATATTTATTTGGGCTAAATTTGGCATTTAAGTGATAATTATATATTTTCGTATTTACATATACGAGATTGTATAGATGATATCATTTAAATGAACATTTTAATCAAAATTGAACTTCAAATTAAGGATATCATTTAAATGAACATTTTAATCAAAATTGAACTTCAAATTAAGGATTATTTGGAAAATAAATTTAAATAATTAAAATTTTGATTTAAATATAATTTATTATTGAAAATAATTTATTTGAAAAATATTTAGTTGATTTTATTAAATTAAGAAGCTCGAGATTAAACGAGGTATTAATTCGTATCGAATTTTGATTCAATTTAGTCAAATTTATTTAATTCGATTATAATTGAAATCAATTGGCAACAATCACAATGCAATTTGACCAATTTAATTTTCAATTTGATCGAAATATTAATAAAATTAGGCTACATCTTAAATCAATTGGGGGTCATGTTTTAAATAACCCCCAAACCAACAATTTTAGCCCCAAATCACCCGCCCAACATTAAAACAGACCCAACCCTTTGGCCCAATAGACGATCCGACCCGGCCAGCCCACCATGGCCCCCTTTCTCCTTCAATACCCGTACAAACACCAGCCTTCAGTAAACATCAAACAAAAAAAAGCATCGAACAACCAACAATCTCAATAACAACGATTCCAAATCGCGAACAAACCAACACCAAAACAACTTTAATCTCAACCCGCTAGCTCTGACCCGGCTCCAACCGACCCGATTGCCCACGTGTCTCACATGATAATGACAAGAAAAGACCAAGAATCTTCCAGAATTAGTCCAGGTGTCTCCCCTAATGGCTCAATTCCATGAATCTCATGTATAGGGGTACAATTTCGTACATATATGTTATGATTTCATTGGTTTGGGGAAAAATTTGTTTTTCCTAAATCTTATTGGTCCACCAATTTCAAAATTTTAAGAAAAAAACAAGAAAATAGGAACAATTTGTGGACCATATTTGAATTTTGAGTTAAAATTTAGAATTCCCCCCCCCCCCCCCCCCTGTCATTTTTGTGTTGGTTTTCTATAAAAGGGGGGAGGGTTTATTGTTTCGTGGGTGGCAAAATATTGGGGTTCTAAATTTTTTTGGGTCTGAAAAGAGGGGAGTAACCTTTTGAGCAAAAGAACAGTCTATTCTTTGAGTAAAAAACTTGTTCCGTGAAATTCATGTTCTAATCGAAGATTTCGAGTCAATAAAAATATTTTCCGGTGAAAGTTGATCCTGAGGAAGCTCGTGATCCTGTTTTGCTGCCCCCGAATAGGTAACATAACATTCTGTTTCATTTAGTTTCGATTAGTTATGCTTCGTCTCATTGTTCTGTAGTTATGTTTCGATGATGTTATTTGCTGGGAGTAGCTGTAGAAGCCTTGAAAGGCATAGGATCTATGTGCGCTGAAATGTAATAGTTTTGCTGCAGTCAATTTGTTATTTGATCTCTATGCTAGCCTGTCTTTCTTTTACTGTCGGATTCATGTTTGAGGGTGTAAAATAGTGTGAAATACCTACTTTACTTTGCTGATTGATTGTAATCAGCTTTTGGATGTCCTTTTTTTTGTTGTCTATTGAAATTTACGTAGCTAATCCATTAGGATATGTGTCCTTAAGTGCGATTTATTTCTCTCTTGATTAATTTTGTTAGCAATCTCTACAGGAAAGAATTTTTTCTTTCCGAAATGTCATTCTTTTATGATCATAAGTTTGTCCTTTTTCGCCTATTTCTTTGTGTTTGATTTTTGACGATTACTCCAATCGAGTTGGGTTTGAAATACCTGTTCCTTCTTTTTTCCATTTTCGTTTACCAAAATGAAGTCATAGTCTTGTTTTGATTTGAATGTGGAGAATTTATTCGTTTTTTGGGGAACTGATCTTTGGAAAAGTAGTGAAGTGTTCTCGAGGTTAGATAGGTGTTTTATCTTACTATGAGTTTGTAAACGTCGATTTGTTGATTGGATTTGTTTAGTCTTTCCGATTCTAAAACTTTGGCAAGTGGTGTATTCCTACAATTTAGGTTGTAAAGGTAGCTTGAATCTGGTGACTTTGTTACCATGTTTAAAGTGCTTGCCTAAGAAAATCTACTTGTCTACGCATATTCTCACCCCTTTTTTTTCTCTCTATATGATAATCTGATGATATTTCCTCCGTTTAAAAAAGAATGACCTACTTTGATTTGGCACAAAGTTTAAGAAAATAAAGAATACTTTTGAATCTTGTGGCCTTAAATTAAAGTTGTGTCAAATGTACCAAAATGTCTTTTAATCTTGTGGTCCTAAACATGCCAGGTGGAAAGTTGAAATTAAAGTATTGCCAAAAAAGAAAAGGGGTCATTCTTTTTTAAACGGACTAAAAAGGAAAGTAGGTCATTCTTTTTTAAACGGAGGGAGTATTCGTTAAGTCTTTAACCATAAGATATGCTAAATCAAATAACTTTTCCTGCTCGTCTTCACTTTGTCTAAATAAATATAATGATGCAACAAGAATGATCTCTTAAATTATGTGATGTTTATTTTGGTGCGAATGTTTAGCCTCAAATGAATACCATGTATATATGTTTCCACTCCCTCCTATTTGTTTCCCTTATTTGGTTAGGATTCATTAAAATTTTCTTAAGACGTGCAATCAATCACCTCTTTTTCCTTTAGTTTACTGTATAGTAGTATAAAATTAAATACAAATAATAATTCTTGGAACATAGGGTTTTATTAATTTATATCTTACTTCTTCTTTGATCCTTTGTATTATTATTTATCAACTTCCCCTGTCTTTTGTTAAATCTTTAAGGCGTTCAGTCAATGTCCCTGCTTAGCTAAATATTTTTGTAGTGATAAAATGTAGCTGTTTGACTACACTTGCTCGAAATTATGAGGCTTTTCTTCATAGCCATCTTTTTTTTTACGAACTTGAGTTTCTGTGACCATATGCTTCTTCCTGCATTCGTTGCTTGTATATCCTTTACAGTATCATAAGTCCTCTATGATGTTAAGTTGGCAATTTGAAGTGAGTATTGATTCTTTATACTTTCTCTTTGCATGAACTTGCCTTAGAGTCCAAATGGACTCAAGTTTGCCTTGCATTCCTCATGTCCAATGGGGCCCGTCCTCTCAAGTCAAGATTTAGAATAAGTTCGAAATCAACTACATAGCGCATGAATGCAAGGAGTCAAAAGAAGAAGAATGGGTTAAAAAATCCATCTCTAAAGCAGCCAAGAGACTTGAAAGTCTTATTTTTTTCATCTTATTTATTCATTTATTTATTATTTATTTATTTATTTTATTTATTCATTTCATTTGGGCCTCGAAGCCAAAGTTGTATTTAATACAGGTGGAACGAACTCGAGCCAAGGGCTCAAAAACTAAACTAGGATAGGTAAAATGGGTCAAAGGCCTAATTAGACTAGGATAGGTCTCGTTGATTTGGACCAATGGCCTAAATCTTTTACTTTCTCCTCCCTTTCCCTTTTATGTGTTTATTTGCTTATTAATTTTGTTTAGACTTAGTTAAAATCCCTACTAAGTCATCAAAATCTATTTTACACAAGTCTTTGCTAAAAAATCAATCATTTTTCAACAAGCAGTCTTTTTCGAAGTTAATCAAAAGATGTTTTCAAACAGTTCGGATAACCGCAAGTTAGCGGACATTTTAGGTGTCGAACACCTTCCTGAAACGTTAATAGAAACCGCTTATTCAGAAGCTCTAACTTAAATGATTTTTCTATTTTTGAATCATCTAAGTATCGAAAAAGGTTTTCTTAATTTCTTTTCAAAATTAAGTGGCGACTCTTCTGAAAGTTAAATTTTTCGCAAATCAGAAATGGCGACTGCTGGAAAATCTTAAACTAGGTTCTAACCAAATGCGTGATTTCGTCTTTTGATTAACTATTTATATGTTTATATATTTCGATTCTGAAAAGTTTAATTATCGCATCTCATGGCATATTTCTGTATTATTTAAACTGTTTTGGGGTTTCGTGGATGTCTCGGCTCATGTTGTTCAATTCCAAAAAAACATGTTAGAAATATGATGGTTTATTAGCACGTGAGTCATCTGGTGGCTGTTCGTATTTTCAAACCCAAGTTGTCCTCTTGGGAACCTGTGTTCAAACCCACTCTAGACGCCTAGAATAGAGCGAAATCAAAACCCTATTTTAGGCAATAGCCTAGGATGACCCAATACCCAAGTGGGGTATTGGGCTCATTAGAAAACCTACCCTGCATCTATTGACCCCGAGTCAATTACGGACGAATCATATTTATGTGTTGAAGAAAACATATGCTTGTTTAATCTAATCCCTTATACTTTGGGGGGTCGAGAGAAGACTTGTTTTACTTACTTTCGTATAAGGATGCTCAATCGTACCCCGATTGACGAAGGAATTGAAACAAGCCAAGCAAGAAATTGATCGATTTGGACAGTTGCGTGGCATCTATGGTACAGTTATACGACAATCATTTGATCATTAACAGATGTCGCCAATAATGAGTAGTGGACAAAGCTAAGAGGGCGAAGGCCGATAGAAGAAACATTCAGGAATTAGTATTTTTTATCCCTTACATAGGACATCATTCCTTCTCTCATGTTATTTCCCTTTACCTAAAGGTTGTATCCCTTTTGTGCGACTTTTGTAGGCATTTATGTCATTTATGTATATCTATGGAATTGGGGGGATAATGGATTGGCTTTAAAAAGGACATATATTTTCTTTAAAGTTCATCAGGCCTAAACCCATGGCTCAAAAGGGGCACCTCAGTTAGGATAAGCGTTATTATAATATGTATGTGATATAACTGCCTTATGTGTTTATGTGTGTTTGTTTGAATCAAAGACAAGTTTACCCACTATGCTCATGTGGATCAATTTGGCTATGACACAAACAACTCTACGTGGTTACTTCTTGTCAAGTATCTTGCATTACTTATCACATATGGAAACTAACACATCTGCCCTGGAGTTATTTTACTTTACAGATAATAGAAAACTACTCCGTGTTGAAATAAGCTGGTAGAACATCCTTACTTCACTCGGTCAAAAAAGTGACTCCACTCCAGAACCCACATCTCAGTACGCCTATTCTCGGGGACCATCCAAATAATATATCGTCTATCTCCGCTCCTCAATTTATCTAAATCACCAATCGCGAAAATAACCCAGATGCTTACCATCCACAAAATCCATCCCTAACCCCATAAAACCCGTCTCCAATCCACAAAATTCATCCCCAAATCCCCAGAACCCATTTTCAAACCCACAAAACCCGCTTTCAAATCCACAAAATTCGCTACCAAATCTATAAAATCCATCTTCGAATCCACAAAAGTCATTTCCAAATACGTAAAATCCTTCTCAGATCCCACCAAACTACTCTTAAATTCCATAAAACTTTTCCAATTTCCAAAATGTCCTCCCCACCTACCAACCAACTTTCTTTCATCCTCAAAATCAAGCAACCCTTCCAAATTTGCCTCATGTCATTGTATCCCCTGACATCTATAATTTCCTTCCTAATCCCAAGATAGACCATTATGAGAAGAAGGAGAAAGAGTGGAGGATCGAACATGAAATAAAGTTATTGGCTCTAAGTGAAGAGATTAAGAGGGCCAAGGAATCTAATGGGATGGGGGACAATGATGGCCTAGGTTACGATAATCTATATGTTCACCTTGGAGTAGATCTACCAGAAGGGTACAAGGTCCCTAAATTCGAGGTGTTCATCGGTACTGGAAATTCGATGGCCTACCTGAGAAGGTATTATGATCAAATGGTGGGGGAAGAAAAAATAAGGCATTATTGATACACTTATTCAGTCGAAGCTTAAACGGCGAAGCCTTAGATTGGTTCACGTCTCAAGAACTGAAAAGATGGACTAGTTGGAGGGTGTTGGCTAAGGGTTTCCTTGATAAGTTCGCGTTTAACATTGAATAGTCTCTGACCGATACTCATTGGATCGGATTAAGCAGAAGAATGATGGGTGTTTTCAAGACTATGCCTTCCATTGAAGAAAAGAAACTACCAAGGTACAACCTCCCATATCTGAGAAAGAGATGGTTTCTGTGTTCTCTCATGCTCAGGAGGGAGAATATTATACTAGGATGGTATCTGCTGTCAAAGCAACTTTCGCAGATTTGATGAAAATTAGAGAATCGCTAAAGGAAGGCATTTGAATGGGAAAGATTGTTAGAACCCCAACATCACCTGGGACTTCTATGTTCTCAAAGAAGAAAAAGAAAGATGTAGGCGTAATCTCTGTTGATTCTGTTGCTAAATTGAAGAAGAAATTTAAGCCAAGGAACATTCTTTCCTCTCTGCGGTCGCCAAATTTTCAGCACGTATTCTACACCCCACCCCAATACCAAGATCCACTTCTAAATGTCCAATCCCAATACTATGCTCCACTCCCAAATATTCAATCCCAATATCAAGCTCCATTTTCAAATATTTTACCCTAGTGCCAAATTTCGCAGCCAAATTATCAGTCTCATGTTCAAGCTACTCTTCTAAACAATCAAATAAATGTTCAAGTGCCTCAAAATTATCTTCAAGTACCTCATCCTGCTAATCAAAATCATTATAACCCCTCACGTTCAAACCTTGAGAAAAGGCCTCCCCAAAACTTTACGCCATTGGCTGAAAGTTGTACCCAACTCTTCGAGAGATTAAAGGATGCCAGTCATTTACAGTCTATCCAACCAAAACTTATCAATCCCAATTCTTGAGTTTATCGTGCTGATCAAAATTGTGCCTATCATTTGGGAGCGACGGGGCACAGTACCGAGGATTGCATTAACCTGAAGCATAAAATCAAGACTTGATCGATCAGATAGTCATCACCCGCAAGTCACCGAGGCCAAATATAAACAGTAATCCATTGCCTAATCATGGGGAAGCCACAATTAACCTGATCGAAATAGCGGGTGAATGTGTGTCCAGCAAGATCATCACTAAGGTGGATTAAAAAAATCCTAAAAAGGTAGAAGGAGTGAAAAAGATAGAGAAAGTCATGGCTACCTTAATTGTCTTGAGTAGGGATTTCAAAGAAATTATTGAGCCCATTGTGATCACAGAAAAAACATCTAAACTTGAGTTAGGATACCAGCCAAGAAAAGAAGATAAGATTGGAGATAGGTCAAAGACGAGTCTGTTGAAACCACCGTCACTCAAGTACCAATCTTTTCCTGCGTGTGAGATGTTAAAGGATGATGGTCTTGGGGATAGGATAAGAAATCTATTTGAGGGATACAATGATATACCAGAGGATTTCCCAAATTCTGACGGGGTGAGAAAGGTTGCTCTAGGAGAGGCTTTGCAAAATTGGACTTCCACCCCGCTCATAATCTGTCGCCCGTCGTGGTAGATGAAAGGGAAATTACTTGTTGTTTTAAAAATTAGTGATAATCTGGAGGAGGCTACGTGATCCACCCTTTTATGTCTCAAATCTCCCTTTCGTGTTTTACAGCTTTTAAAAAGGCATGGGCCCATATTTGTAAGGGTCATGAGCCATAGTTTTTATTCATTTTCCAAAAGGTCTTTCTTTATTTAAGAAGTTATTTTTAAATATGATTATACTATCATCTTTTATTATCTTGTTATCATCTAACATGATTTATTTTGGTAGAAATAATTTAAAAACTTGCCAATGTCATGTCATGAAAAAGGGTTAGACGAACAAACCAAAGAGAATAATGATGAATGAAAGAAGGTGATGAGGAGCAGTTAGTGGAAGATATAGAGGAATTTGAAAATTGAGAGATGCCCAACCTGAAGCCCTAATCCTACCTGAGATGGATGGTCAAGAGTGAACTAAACCAATCAATTCCGATACGGTAAAGAGATGTTGTGTATGAAAGATGTTTTAGTTTCCTTAGCTTATTTGTAAACGCCTTTATGATAGTATCGGCCATATGATGTGCAATTTACTAGAATCCTTTCCTTTTATGTACGAACTACGTTTGACCTGAATTCCCAGCAAAGGGATACGTAGGCGGCCTATGTCGGCTTCGGTCAACCCCTTAGGACAATTTATCCTTTTCTTTCATGTACGAACTACGTTTGACCTGAATTCCCAAGAAAGGGATACGTAGGTGGTCTATGTCAGCTTAGGTCAACCCTTAGGAAGTTTATCCTTTTCTTTTGTGTACGAACTACGTTTGACCTAAATTTCCTAGAAAGGAATGCGTAAGCATCCTATGTCGACTTCGGTCAATCCATTAGATTTTTTCATATATCGATAGCGTAGTCCTGAACTACGTTTGACCTGATTCCTGCTTCAACAGGATACATAGGTGCCCCAATGGCTCATTCATATAGCCCCAGGAAATGGAAACTGGGGCAGAATTTTCGAGAAGGAATCTCAAAAATTCACAAGAGGAAGATCATCATCCAACAAAGAGAACGAAGACCAATAAAGACTTCGGATCCTCTCGAGTTGCTATTATCTCAGAAAACTTTAAATAGGGGCAGAAATTTTGAGAAAGGCCTTATAATTTCTACCAAACACTGGAATATATTTCAAATTCCCCAGCACCAGAGGCCAAAGTCAAACTTTTGAAGTCACCAGCTACGACAAAGTCTATGTAGACACAATTTTTGGCTATGATAGAACTATTTGAAGAATCTTCCAACAACGATGATGAGTTTTGGAAATTCTTTGTCGGATGTAGTCAAAACCAAGGGGAAGACATTTGTTAAGCTAGTACATGACATGACTGGTAGAGATTTTCTAAAGATTTTTTGAATATTTCGAAACTATTTTCTAAAATTAAGACTACCTTAAAAAATCTATACAAATATTTTACTTACTGATTGCCTAGACATATATTGGATCAAGGATCCGGGGTGGAGGTACCAACATGATGGGGCACCTGAAAGATGGCGAAGAGCAAACCGAGGAGCAAAGGAGGTCAAAATGGAGTAGTTTCACTCAAACTAATCATTTTTTTTGTGGATGCAGGGATCAATACATAAAATAAGAGTCCTTTTCAAAATCTCCGAGCATTAATACTCCAGAATGGTATTTTTGGGTAGTCCCAAAAATGGGTTTAATACTTATTTATCGAGGACCTTTTCAATTGTATGTCTCATTTCTTGAGATCATGAAGGACAAACAAAGGCGTCTTATCTTTTTTATGAATATTGTATTTAGAAATTTTCTAAAAAATATAGTCGTTAGCAACAACTTTGTGTCTACTAAATATTTACCTTGAGCGTAGGTATAATAAATCACTCAATAGGAGGAAGAGCAGAAAGTCATCCTGAAAATTCACCTCGAAGCGAAGTACGGTATTTGAGTAATCCCCAAACAAGGGTTTTGCCCCATTTACTTGTAACTGGTGGATTTGCTATTTAATTATTTCTTCAAAAAGAGAAGATTAATAGCAGAATAAGTCATTCAAATTATTATGCTCAGTATTCATCATTAAACTATCATAAAGCTGGACTTTGGTCGCCAGTGAGAGCGACATTGTGTCTACTAACTGTCTGCCTTAAGTACAGGTACATGTAAAAAGAAAAACGCAGACAAACGAATTCAGGTGAAGCTATTTTCAAATCACCAGAAGAACCATTTCATATCATTGCCAAGAGGGCCATTCATGCCATTGCCAAGAGGGTTATTTCATATCATTGCCAAGGGGCCATTCATGCCATTACTGAGAGGGTCATTTCATATCATTGCCGAGAGGTTTATTTCATATCATTGCCGAGAGGGCCATTTCTTGCCATCGCCAAGAGGGCCATGCAATATCTATTGACATGCGAGACAGAAACGCTGGCGTTGAGGATATCATCTGCATTTCATATCTGTTAACACACGAGATACAAATGCTGGCGTTGAGGATATCATCAGCATGCAATATATATTGACACGCGAGATACAAACACTGGCGTCAAGGATATCATCAGTATTTCAATATCTGTTGACACGCGAGACACAAATGCTGGGATCGAGGATATCATCATCATTCAATATCTATTGACAGACGAGACACAAACACTAGCGTTGAGGATATCATCATCATTCAATATCTGTTGACACGTGAGACACAAACGCTGGCTTCGAGGACATTATTATCATTTTAATATCTGTTGACACGCGAGATACAAATGATGGCATCGAGGATATCATCAGTATTTCAATATCTGTTGACACGCAAGACACAAATACTGGCATCGGGGATATCATCAATATCTAATATATGTTGACATGCTAGACACAAATGTTAGCGTCGAGGATATCATCAGCATTTCAATATCTATTGACATGCGAGACACAAACATTGGCATCGAGGATTTCATCGTCATTCAATATCTATTGACACACAAGACACAAACACTGGCGTTGAGGATATCATCTACGTTCAATATCTATTGACACGCGAGACACAAACGCTGGCGTCGAGGATATCATCAACATTTAACATTCGTTGACACGTGAGACACAAATGCTGGCGTTGAGGATATCTCATCATTTTATGAATCATCATCTGAATGCATCAAAAGCACGTGATTCAAAGGGACGTCTTTAAGTCGCTATCTAAAAGCGAACGGCATATGAGACTTCTTAGAAATTGACAATCTGAGGGTCATCTATAAGTCATATTATTTGAAATAGGATAGTATGCAAGATTACCTATGATTTGATAGCCCGTAGGTCATTCATAAGCCGCAACAACATCCTAACTGGATAGTGTGCAAGGTTACCCAAAAATTGATAGTCTGAAGGTTATCCGTAAGTCGCAACTAATTTCTTATCGAAAAATATGCAAGATTATCAAATTGATAAGTCCAAGGGTTCTCTATAAGCCGCGTCATATCCAAGATCGTTTATGTGCAGGATTATCCAAGGAATAGCAATTTGAGAAGTCATATTTTATCCAAGGTCGGATAATGTACATGAATATCTGGGAACTAGCGATTAGAGGGATATTTGTAAGCCATCTCTTATCCAAGGTCGGATAATGTGCAGGATTATCTAAGGGTTAGCAATTCAGAGGATATCTATAAGTCACCTCGTATCCAACATCTAATAATGCACAAGATTATCCAAAGATTGACAATTCAAGGGAAATCTATAAGTCGTATTAATACAAAAGATGTGCAAGATTTACCCAAAGGTCACATGGAAAGAACCATTGGCAATAACCAGAGAGGTTATCATACAACAAGCATTATAGATAACCAAAGAGGTTACCACATCAGCATAATATTAAATGGTTCCAGGGACCATTCTGCATAAAGTGTTGTCGGTATCCAAAAGGGGCCACCCCACTTAGAAGACATATTCAGCCGACAAATGAGATAATTATGCAACAACCAAACGGGTTGTTATGTCTGTTGTTGTAAGTTATTTCCTTCCAAACAAGTACACGATAGGATGACTTTGCTTTTTAGGCGACAATCCACGAAAAGATATAGTAAAAGACCACCTACCTTTTTTGTGAATTATGTTTAACACTAATACTTTTTTTTGAAACATTGTCGAGAGCATCCGACAGAGTGAAAATCTCAAATCAAAACCACAGATGCGAACAAATCCAGATAGGATGCAGCACAACGTCGAACTCTTTCTAAGCAGTAAAATGGGACATAGTCTAAAGAGGGACGTCAAACTCTTTGGATACGAGCTAATGGATGATCGCCACCACTATCCAACCACAGCCCTATTAGAAGGCATGTGGGTATTTTGGGATATTCTGGTTTTCAGCCTCGCCTTTGGGATATTTCTAAACTCATATCGAGGATAACCTTCTCTTTCTTTCAAATTCAAGTGATATCTACCTAGAGTTTTGGAAATTATGTCCAGTTAAATTCTTGCCTATGGATGTGAAGAGCTCCACGTTCATGGTTAAGAGGTTACAAGCCTATTTTCCATAACTCAATCAACTTGTCACTCTTCCCGAGTCAAAGATCGTTTAAAATAAAAGACTATCTTTTCTACCGATCGAGCCGAACTATAAGTATTTTGATTCTCTAAGTTTGGGGGATATGTAGGTTGGGATCTTTTCTGAAAACTCAACTGCATCCAATCTCCCCCAAATCCCTTTATTCTTTAGTTTTTCGGTTTCATCAAAGACTCTAAAACCGATATAACTTGTGAATTTTTTTAAAATTGTGCTTTAAATCAAGATTTATGAACTACAAGTGGACTGAATTCTCATATAATATGAGATATGTAGGAAACCTAATACCAAGGTTCGGCCATAACTCTAAAACTCGTGCGAAAATGAACCTCTTTCAGATTCAAATTTGTGGTCGGATAAAAATTAAGAACGCCAACCTCCCTTTGCCTAGGGTTACTTGCATCCACCCTACTCAAAGGGAGGGGGACAGTTGTTGACACCTAATTTTTCCCCTCCACAACTATGTTTAATCTCGAGTTTCTTTGATTTTCAAATAAAATCACAATAATTATTTATTTGGGCTAAATTTGGCATTTAAGTGCTAATTATATATTTTTGTATTTACATATACGAGATTGTATAGATGATATCATTTAAATGAATATTATCATCAAAATTGGACTTCAAATTAAGGATTATTTGGAAAATAAATTTAAATGATTACAATTTTGATAATAATATAATTTATTATTGAAAATAATTTATTTGGAAAATATTTAGTCGATTTTATTAAATCAAGAAGCTCGAGATTAAACGAGGTATTAATTCGTATCGAATTTTGATTCAATTTAGTGAAATTTATTAAATTCAATCATAATTGAAATCAATTGGCTACAATCATAATGCAATTTAACCAATTTAATTTTCAATTTGATCGAAATATTAATTAAATTAGGCTACATCTTAAATCAATTGGGGGTTATGTTTTAAATAACCCCCAAGCCAACAATTTCAACCCCAAATAACTAGCCCAACATTAAAACAGACCCAACCCTTCGGCCCAATAGCCGATCCGACCCGACCATCCTACCATGACCTCTTTTCTTCTTCAACACCCGTACAAACAACAACCTTTAGTAAACATCAACCCAAAAAGAAATCGAACAACCAACAATCTCAACAACAACGATTTCTAATTGTGAACAAACCAACACTAAAACAACTTTAATCTCAACCCGCCATCTCTGACCCAACTTCAACCAACCCGATTCCTCACGTGTCTCACACGATAATGACAAGGAAAGCCCGAGAATCTTCTAGAATGAGTCAAGGTGTCTCCCCCAATGGCTCAATTCTGTGAATCTCGGGTATAGGGGTATGATTTTGTACATATATATTACGATTTCATTGGTTTGGGGAAAAATTCATTTTCCCTAAATCTTATTGGTCCACCAATTTTAAAATTTTAAGAAAAAAACAACAAAATAGGAACAATTTGTGGATCAGATTTGAATTTTGAGTTAAAATTTAGAATTCCCTAATTTGAAGTCCCCCCCCCCCCCCCCCCCCCGTCGTTTCTGAGTTGGTTTTCTATAAAAGGGGGGAGAGTTCATTGTTTCGGAGGTGGCAAAAAATTGAGGTTCAAAATTTTTTTGGGTCTAAAAAGAGGGGAGTAACCATTTGAGCAAAAGAACAGTCTATTCTTTGAGTAAAAATTTTGTTTCGTGAAATTCATTTTCTAATACAAGATTTTGAGTCAATAAAAATATTTTCCGGTGAAAGTTGATCCCGAGGAAGCTCGTGATCCTGTTTTACTGCCCCCGAACAGGTAATATTCTATTTCATTTAGTTTCGATTAGTTATGCTTCGTCTCATTGTTCTGTAGTTATGTTTCGATGATGTTATTTGCTGGGAGTAGCTGTAGAAGCCTTGAAAGGCATAGGATCTATGTGCGCTGAAATGTAATAGTTTTGCTGCAGTCAATTTGTTATTTGATGTCTATGCTAGCCTGTCTTTCTTTTACTGTCGGATTTATGTTTGAGGGTGTAAAATAGTGTGAAATACCTGTTTTACTTTGTTGATTGATTGTAATCAGCTTTTGGATGTCCTTTTTTTGTTGTCTATTGAAATTTACGTAGCTAATCCATTAGGATATGTGTCCTTAAGTGCGATTTATTTCTCTCTTGATTAATTTTGTTAGCAATCTCTACAGGAAAGAATTTTTTCTTTTCGAAATGTCATTCTTTTATGATCATAAGTTTGTCCTTTTTCGCCTATTTCTTTGTGTTTGATATTTGACGATTGCTCCAATCGAGTTGGGTTTGAAATACCTGTTCCTTCTTTTTTCCATTTTCGTTTACCAAAATGAAGTCATAGTCTTGTTTTGATTTAATGGGGTGAATTTCTTCTTTTTGGGGGGAACTGATTTTGGTAAAATAGTGAAGTGTTCTCGAGGTTAGATAGGTGTTTTATCTTACTATGAGTTTGTAAAACATTGATTTATTGATTGGATTTGTTTAGTCTTTCTGATTCTAAAGCTTTGGCAAGTGGTGTATTCCTGCGACTTGGGTTGTAAAGGCTACTTAAATATGGTGACTTTGTTACCATGCTTAAAGCACTTGCCTAAGAAAATCCACTTGTCTATGCATATTCTCACCCCTCTCTTTTCTCTCTATATGATAATCTGATGATATTCGTTAAGTCATTAACCATAAGATATGCTAAATCAAATAACTTTTCCTGCTCGTCCTCACTTGGTCTAAATAAATATACTAATGCCAAAAGAATGATCTCTTAGATTATGTGATGTTTGTTTTGGTGTGAATGTTTAGCCTGAAATGAATACCATAGATATATGTTCCCATTCTCTCCTTTTTTTTCCCCTTATTTGGTTAAGATTGATTAAAATTTGCTTAAGACGTGCAATCAATCACCTCTTTTTCCTTTAGTTTATTGTATAGTAGTATAAAATTAAATAGGAATAATAATTCTTGGAACATAGGGTTTTATTAATTTATGTCTTACTTCTTTTTTGATCCTTTGTATTATTATTTATCAACTTCCCCTCTCTCTTGTTAAATCTTTAAGGCGTCCAGTCAATGTCCCCGTTTAGCTGAATATTTTTGTAGTGATAAAATGTAGTTGTTTGACTGTACTTGCTCGAAATGATGTGGCTTTTCTTCATAGCCATCTTTTTTTGTACGAACTTGAGTTTCTGGGACCATATGTTTCTTCCTGTATTCACTGCTTGTATATCCTTTACAGTATCATAAGTTCTCTATGATGTTAAGCTGGCAATTTGAAATGAGTATTAATTCTTTATACTTTCTCTTTGCATGAACTTGCCTTGGAGTCCAAATGGACTCAAGTTTTCCTTGCATTCCTCATGGCCAATGGGGCCCGTCCTCTCAAGTTAAGATTCAAAATAAGTTCGAAATCAATTACATAGCGCATGAATGCAAGGAGTCAAAAGAAGAAGAATGGGTTAAAAAATCCATCTCTAAAGCAGCCAAGAGACTTGAAAGTCTTATTTTTTTCATCTTATTTATTCATTTATTTATTATTGTCTTTATTTATTTATTTTATTTATTCATTTTATTTGGGCCTCGAAGCCAAAGTTGTATTTAATACAGGTGGAACGAACTCGAGCCAAGGGCACAAAAACTAGACTAGGACAGGTAAAATGGGTCAAAGGCCTAATTAGACTAGGATAGGTCTTCTTGGTTTGGACAAATGGCCTAAATCTTTTATTTTCTCCTCCCTTTCCCTTTTATGTGTTTATTTGCTTATTAATTTTGTTTAAACTTAGTTAAAATCCATACTAAGTTGCCTAAATCTAAAATCCCTACTAATAGGACATGGGCGTTTCATCACAACATGTTGAAATTCATGTGGAAAGCATGAATTTGAAATATGGAAATGATGCTAAAAATCATGAATTTAGGATCTATCATAGAATTCACTTGAATGAAGCATGGAAAACTCAAATTCATGGCATGGGAAATTCAATATCTTGCGTGGAATCACAAGTGGACTGAATTGAATTAAAAACACTATCAAATCATGAAACTAAATCTTTCTTGAACATACAAAACTGCATAATAAGAATAAAGTTTCATTCTTTAATTGAAAAGAGGGTTTTTGGGCTCCATGGGTGAAAGGGATCCATGGATGAACTCCCACATACCTTAATTAGACGATTTCTTGAATATTTCTTGAGGGTTTCTTGAAAATAAGAGCTTGAATCCTTTACTTTGAAGCTTGAATTATCCTTGGAAAAGAATGAGGGTTTCTTGAGAGCAAATCTTGAAGAAGATGGGAAAATAATGCTCTTTTGGATGCTTTAAATCGTCCCTTGGATGTTTGGGGTTAAGGGGGAAAGGACCAAAGTGCCCCTTGACCCTTAAGATTTTGAAAATGTGAAGGAATGGACAAAGTGACGCGATTTTCAGTCCAGGGCGATAGAGTCCGCGACGCCCCCTCTAGAGCGGCGTTGTAAGTCCCACGGCGTGGGCATATCACCTCCAGTTAATGCCTCTCACAGAAAAAGCCATAACTTTTCTCTCGGGTATCGGATTAAGGCGAAATTTGGTATAGTTGAAAAGCTTATTCAATTATCTACAATTCGGTGGGCCTTGAGCTTAAAAATTCCACATGTATCAAAAGTTATACATGTTTAAAGTAGATCCTTGTAGAATCAAATACCAAACTTTGGACAAATCAAAGGCCCCAAGCTCAAATTTGTCCTAAGTGATTCTTATGAATATTTTTCACCTCAAAAGCACATCAAACATGAGGATAAAGATCTTGAAACTTATATTCACATGGAAATCATTTGTATTATAGCTTATACACGTAAGAACGACGGTTCAAAGACTAACCTAAAAATATGGGGTGTTACATTATCTCCCCCTTAGAAACCTTCATCCTCTAATAAGACTAGTTAAACTAAGAGTACTGTACAAAGGTAACTGAGATCATATTCGGAATATGCATGTCTTGGGACTTGATTGTATAACTGAGTCTAAGCATGATACATGAACTGAACTGATTTCGTGAATACATGCACTGACATTAGAATGATTATAAGGCTAGGATAGAAACGAGAGAGTTAATTGATAAGTAACCATTACTTCAAGCTGGATCCCATTTCATGAAGAAAAATTAAAGGTTGAGGACATGAATACTCAGGATATTACAATACATCTCCCCTTTGGGATACTTCATCCCCCGAATGATACTGACTTGGTTGAAATAGTAAGGAAAGACTGAGATGATACACGAAAAACTTATGGACTGAATCATGACTGAATATCTGGGATTTGAAACTGATGCATATGCATAAACTGAGCAGAATTTAAAATTTGCATGGACGAAAATTGCCTCATAAATAGGAAAGATAAAAAACCATAGGAACTTGTCTGTCCAATTGCTAGACTGGATTGCTCGCTATACGGACTGAATTATACTGAAAGCCTAAACTCAACTATACATTCCACTTCAAACTGCACTTCACATGAGGCTACTTAAAATATTCACATAGGCATTGATACTCTACCTATTTAAGTCTGAGATAAACTGAATTCTCTCACCATGTTCAAGCCTACTCGAATCTACAAAGTGAACCTATAACACTATAATACTAATTTGAATCATGAATTTAATACCCCCTGCTTTCACAACTTCTCATCATCACTATCATGACATAAGAAAAGGGCACTAAAAGGTTAGAACATGAGGACCTAAAACATGAAAGGATAACTTTGACACTTAAATGAAGTCTGAGAAATAGAGTATGAAAAGAATGAATTCATCAAAGAGAGCTAAATTGAGGACATACATGAAATAATCTGAGTTTAACTGGTCATCAAGAGTGTAACATGAGTACTTGGAACTGAACATACTTTAAAACATGAGTACATGAGTCATGAGCTGCATGACCTGAGTTTGGAGTTCATAATTTCATGAAACATAATTCTTACTACTAAGTGAACTAGAACTCCTAATACTAGGAAATGGAAGAGTACATAATTCTCTATTATGTGCATGAACATGAACTATGATCATGGAGCTGACATGTAAGACATAAGTAGATATCGTGATAACTGAAGTACAAATACTGAAATAAGAATGGGTTGGGCATCATCCTCCCTTAATGCTATTCTATAACATACTGACATCACTATTACTAGAATCTGGTAGCCTCACTCGGTTACATGTTCAAACATCTCCCCCTTAGACTAAAGTTATCATCTTAAGTTTGTTGTCTCTTTTTGTAACTCTAAACTTACTATAGCCCATAACTTAGCTTGTAAGAACATTACATACTACATTACTAGCTTTATTCACACTTAGAAACCCAAGGATACTATCTAAGAACCCGTATTTTAAAAGATTAGAAATACTACAATCCTATATCACCTTGGGTACACCTCTAGATCATATACACAATATCATACTTAATTTTAAATCAATAAACTTAAATTCTTGCATACACTGTTCAAGCCTACTGATTCACCTTTGGTACAACTAGCCCCATGAATACATAACCTGCTCAATCTGGATAACGCTATCCCCACACTACTACTACTAAATCTTTGGATTTATGATTCTAACTTTAGATTATATGCTATCAAGGGATTCTGAGAAGGGATCTGAGAGCACATCTGACTTAGGATCAATGTACGATTTTCATGAATAAGAATGAATATTTTAAAAGTTCAAAACATAAGGGAACTAAAGGGATATTTTGAGCCTACGTGCAATCCTATAACTGTTTGTAGGGACTGTCTGATAAAACTCTGTCTGTAGAAATTTGAGCTTGACTGTTTCTGTTACCTCGAAAATAAGGTAGAGATGGCATGAATAGAGCAAGATGAAAATCTATGTAAGTTTCTTAGAGAAACTTTCTATAGAACAATTTGAGACATAAAAGAAGGAAAATATTTCTTAAATGACCTGTAGCCTCTTGAAAAAAAGTACAGACGTCACTGTACCATTTTGTAAGACTCTACCATACACGGCTTTATAGACACACTAGGACACTAGAACTTTATGCTCTGATACCAAGTTTGTAAGGCCTCGAGAGTACACCCTGGATACCACACGGTGCTTGAAACCATAAGTGATTCCAAGCTAACCCATGAACTGACATACTGTTAAGCAACTAAATTATAGTACATTAAATAAAAAGTTCTGCTGTACGGAAACATAATCATATTGAAAATCTAAAATATTATGTAACAAATAAAGTTTTACAATCTAATAAACCTGAAGGAAGAAACTGAAATTACATGACTGACTCTGACTGACATCAATGAAGCCTCTACTATACTGACTATAAATAGCTGGGACATATCTTCAACTACCACTAATCAATACATATGAAAAATAAATGAACTGTACATAAAATAAAACTATTTAGAGTTCCTAAAATAAGAGAACTCATCACATATTGGCTGGAAACTGCAACCGTCTGATCATGATGCATAGGCTATAACTGGTATCTACATTATGAGACAATGTAGTGATACAAGTGCGACTATGAAGATCAACGTGTGTACAAGTGCAGCAAAGTATCATCCTAGGAATTTCAATTTTGAGACGTGAGAAGGATCAAAGACACACCAAAGTCGCCCCATTTGCTCATTTATTACACTAGAGGGGCGCCCCCTTTTCATTAAGGGTCTTTTGGTCATTTCATCTTTTATGTAATTAGGAGACTGTATATAGTTTAGTATTAGTGATTTTCATGACTTAGTTGATTATTGTTGTAAGTCTTGACATTTGAAACACCAAAGTCCTCTCTCTACTTGAGGCAAACCAAAACTTGTAACTAGGATAGCAATTCAAGGGTGGAATCTCTTGTAATTGCTTGTTTTTTTTAGAAACCTTGGCGCTTGAGTGGTGAAATCCTCTCTTGTGTCATCGTAAGAGTTAGGTGATCATGTGTGGAGGTGTTAGGGGTCTTAGAGTTTTATGTACTCTTTGGTTACTAGGATTTACACCACCTTTGTCTAACTTTCTATCCCTTTACTTTTGTTTTCATCTTGTAGTAGTTGTGTCTTGTCTTCTTGTAATAGTTGGTTGGTGTTATTGTAAGCTTATCGTTCATCACATTAATGTAGTGTTATTGCTGTTTTGGTATAGTTATACACGTTATTATCTCTCCATTGTTGAAGTATTCTCGGATTTTCTTTTCATTCTTGTGTTGTCATTCTTGGCTGAGACTTGGTTCCTTGGGCTCTCAGCTTTTGGTGTGTTTTGTGACATTTTTGGGGGCTGTTTTGTGTCTTCTTGGGGTTGTAAGGTATCATTTGGTATCAGAGTTAAGGCTGTTTGTATTCCTACACTACCAATCTTGGGCTCTCTAAGTTGAAAAATCAAAAAAATAAATGTTGAAAAACTGAAAATTCCAAAAAGAAGCAAATCTGTCCATTCTTGTTATCTTGGTCGAAATTGTGTCTTGTTGTTGTTTTGGGCTGAGATTTGTGTCTAGATTTCGGTGTGTTTTTGTTGTATTAGTAGTTTCTTGTGTTATATTATTGTTCACTAACACCCTTTGAGTCTAAAGTCCAAGATTTGAGCTCTTGTCAAAGTGTTGTTGAAGGGTGGACGGCTAAGAGGTTGTTGTTGTTCATATTGTTCTTGTTGTTGTTCATATTGTTCTTGTAGTAGTGTTCAACAAAAGGAGTTGTTTGATTTTGAAAATATAAGAGAGATACAAGGCTTTGTGTTGGTCTTGGGAATACTTTCAAGGCAACACCAACGTGGAAAAGAAACAAAGGGCATCCAAAAAGCTTAGTTATTAAAAAGGTGACAAACACTTTTCAAGAAGAGACAAAAGAGGAAAGAGACAAGGCTACTACAAAAAGGTATTTTACCAAATTAGTGCAAGTTGGTGAAAAGTTGATGGAAGCCTTTGACTCTTGAAAAGAGAGTCCAAACCTTGTCCACCTACACTACAACCAAAAATTCATCATCAAGGAGAGAGATTGAACAACTCAAGTTTGAAAAACATCATACTTCAACTACAACAACAATACGAGTTTAATTTGTGTGGTATTGTTATTTGCGGTTCAAAGACTTGAACCTTTGTTGGTGTGTTGTGTGTGACATTGTGGACTGTTTTTTTTGGTGCTATGGAACCCGAGACCTCACACTCTCAACCCACGGGGGAACACAATGCTACTAGTATCATTTTGGCTCGCCTTGAAGCTATGTCCTGAGACATGGCTAGGATGACTGCGGGTATTGAAAAACTAGACTCGAATATGATATCAATGAAGGTTGAAGTATCAATAATGGGTTGGAGATTGGAGAGAGTTGAAAGCCAAAGAAGCCAACCTTCTACCCCTCGACATATTTCACCAACTAGTACTCCCGAGGCCATGCACCAAATTCTATATCCACCTATTGTGACAAATCAAACCAACCCCCACTCTTAAATTCGAGAATATGATAGACCAAGCCACCCTCAACTTTACCAAGTCCAACAAGAAGGACTTGGAACCCAAATACCACCACCAAACCCGATCCCTCCCATACAAAATCCACTTAACCAAATACCTCACTATCCAAATCCAATCCCACCGCTACAAGCTCCACTTAACCTAAATAGACCCGTCCATGTTGAGGGGTATGGAAGAGGAGAACAATATGTTGGTTATGGACCATATTATGATGTTTACATGAGAAGGGAGGATATGAGGGATAGGCAAGGTGATCCAAGGGAAGTTCATGTCCGAGATGGAAGAGTTGGTCTTTGGAACCAACAAGGGAACTAAAACCATGTTGTAGGTCCAAATACCATCAAGGTAGGGCTTCCAACATTCAAAGGTGAGAGTGATCTGGAAGAATTTCTAGCTTGGTAGTCCACTTGTGAGAGAATCTTCCAAGTTAATAACCTTACCGAGGAGAAAAAGAGTTGTTATGCGATTGCACATTTTGAGGGTTATGCAACTACGTGGTGGGAGTATGTGAAGCGATTTGGCAATGTTTTAATTGAGGGGAAAACCCCTCCTTGGTTTAGGTTAAGGTACCGCATGAGACAAAGGTACTTACCCGAGAGTTACTATCAAGATCTCCTTGCTAAGTTGTATAACTTGAGGCAAGGGAACAAAAGCGTCGTAGCTTACTATGATGAATTCCACAACTTATTTTGAAACTTGATCACCAAAGGGAGAAAGTAAGACATGACATCGTTCGATTCAAGGTGGGGTTGAATAGGGACATTGCCTCACGGTTGACACTTCATAAGTTTGACACCATTGATGCCATCTTCCAAGCCGCCTTGGAAGTTGAGAAGGAATTACGAGAGAAATCGAGTGTCAAGCTCAAAGGGCAATCTCCCTCTAGTTGGAAAAAGGACAAAAATGACCCATCCAATGTGGATAAAATCGAGGACAAGGCTGCATAAGCTGAAAACGAGTCTCACCAAAGGTACCCTTCGAGAAATGAAGGTAAACCGCATTCCTTTTCTAGTTCTAAGGGCTTTCAATGTTTCAAATGCCAAGGTTGGGGACACAAGGCTAACGAATGTCCAAATAGGATAAATATGATCCTAAGGAAGGGAAAATTGTACTTTCTTGGGGAGGAGGTGGTACTTGAACCGAAGGAGATTGATGATCAATCTCAAGATGGAGAGAAGGTAGAACCCGAGAAGCCAAAGGAGGGGGATGAGAAAGATGTTTGGCCGTTTGAAGGTGAGATTGTAGTGCCTATGTATATGGCAAGGAAAGTCATGCTTAGTGAGGGTATGGAAGAAGAATCCAAGAGTGAGGAGGATGAAGAAGGAGAAAATCCGAGAGTTGGGATTGTGGGATTTGCCCACAAGGACTCTTTGTTGATTACTAACCGAGATACCAGTACTTTGCCTAGTATCAAATCTTCTTATGTGTAGGTTGTAGAACATATAAATCCAAGGAGCATGCTTGATGATATAATGGAAACCTTGGTTGAACATCCTAACCTTAGGTAGAGCAATGAAGAGATAATGAAAAGAGGAGAGCTTGCCAGTGATGATTGCTTGAATTTGAGGGCCAATTCCTCTCAAGATAGAGAGAATGATACAAGTGCGACTATGAAGATCAATGTGTGTACAATTTCAGCAAAGTATCATCCTAGGAATTTCAATTTTGAGACGTGAGAAGGATCAAAGACATACCAAAGCCGCCCTATTTGCTCATTTATTACACTAGAGGGGCACCCCCTTTTCATTAAGGGTTTTTTGGTCATTTCATCTTTTATGTAATAAGGAGACTGTATATAGTTTAGTATTAGGGATTTTCATGACTTAGTTTATTGTTGTTGTAAGTCTTGACATTTGAAAAACCAAAGTCCTCTCTCTACTTAAGGCAAACCGAAACTTGTAACTTGGATAGCAATTCAAGGGTGGAATCTCTTGTAATTGCTTGTTTTTTGAGAAACCTTGGTACTTGAGTGGTGGAATCCTCTCTTGTGTCATCGTAAGAGTTAGGTAATTGTGTGTGGAGGTGTTAGGGGTCTTAGAGTTTTATGTACTCTTTGGTTACTAGGATTTACACCATCTTTGTCTAACTATCTATCCCTTTACTTTTGTTTTCATCTTGTAGTAGTTGTGTCTTGTCTTCTTGTAATAGTTGGTTGGCGTTATTGTAAGCTTGTTGTTTATCACATTAATATAGTGTTGTTGCTGTTTTGGTGTAGTTATACACATTATTAACTCTCCATTGTTGAAGCATTCTCGGATTTTCTTTTTATTCTTGTGTTGTCATTCTTGGCTGAGACTTGGTTCCTTGGGATCTCGGTTTGTGGTGTGTTTTTTGACATTTTTGGGGGCTGTTTTGTGTCTTCTTGGGTTGTAAGGTATCATGTAGCACATAGACATATATGTGGATTAGTGCTTCTGGAATGTACTGAGTATGAGGGGTGAATGCAATAAGTAAAATTGATTTCATACTTAATCTTAAAACATGCATGCTAAGTGTAAGTAGACTCACCAATAGGCTGGAATAAACTGAAATATGAATTATCTTAAAGCATGAGCAACAAACAGAATTTGGTAAGCTGGTGAATCACTGCACTTAGTTTAAAATATTTACTTTTGCAGAATAAGTAGAACTAAAGTTGGGATACGATAAAGCATGGATACATGAACATGTGAGACCAAACATACATGTACTGAGTTGATCTGATTAACTGAATAACTGATGTCTGGGTTACAAAATGATTGAACTCTAAGAAAAGAGGGTAACTCGTACCTATATACTGAGCAGCTGATAAATGAATATGGACTAATGATATTTGGACACTGAATAGCTGATGACGAATACTGATCACGTAATACTAAACTGTAGTTAGTTTGAATAATTGGGCCGAATCTATGAGATACTAAGCATATGAGATAAGGACTAATGAAACAACATAAGATAATTGAGTGGGAATGCATGAAAACTATATTATCTAAGAATGCAGGACTAAGTGTATATCTATTATGGTACTGAGATAATCTATAATTTGAAAAACTGAAAGTTGTAAAAACTGAGTATCTAAAAGTCTGTACACTTATTCAAGCAAACCTAAAATTGAACTCTGAAAATGAATATTGAAATAAGACTGTGGAAGGTATTATCTAGCCGACATGCCCCAATCTGAGCTAATCGGGGTCCAACCTGTAACCCTAGTTGGAAGGGTGTCAGTATCGTGCCACGAGTACTAACATTGGCTGTTTGGATCCACTAAAATAAAGTCCCGAAGGACTAAAGAGTAACCCTATACTGGCAGGAAACTCCTGTGATATTTGTCAACCCTAAACTGGTCGGAAGACATCACAAACCTATGCTGGCTACGTAGTTCTGTAACTCAAGGATTGCTACTAAGGGTCAAACCCTATGCTGGCAGGAATTCCCCACCCTGGGTTCGCTCGGTGCTGAATCCTACTCCCAACTAAACTGACACGTATTACTAACTGGTACATGCACTAAAAACTAATAACTAATAAGCTCAGGTCATGGTATTTTAAAAACAAGAGTGCAAACAAATTTTGAGGTAATTATTAACCTTTAAACTGATTATGATGACTAACTGGATAACAAGACTCATGGTTATTTGAAAACATTTTCAAAATACTAAAACTAGGTAAACAACTAAGTTTTTGGGTATTCATAATCCCCAGGACTCGATAGCAATAACAATAGGGACACACTAAAGCTTCGAAAACATAATATGAAAGCATTATTCAAAAAAAACCCATCACTTGGGCATTTCATCAAATGCATGGGGACCATAAACTTGTGCATGAGAATATCTTAAACATGGAAGCATGACATGATTACATAACTAAAATCATGAATTGAGGATTTACATGAAGTTTTCTTGAAATAGGACATGGGCGTTTCACCACAACATGTAGAAATTCATGTGAAAAGCATGAATTTGAAATATGGAAATGATGCTAAAAATCATGAATTTAGGATCTATCATAGAATTCACTTGAATGAAGCATGGAAAACTCAACTTCATGGCATGGGGAATTCAACATCTTGCATGGAATCACTCGTGGACTGAATTGAATTAAGAACACTATAAAACCATGAAACTAAATATTTCTTGAACATACAAAACTCTCTAATAAGAATAAAATTTCATTCTTTAACTGAAAAGAGGGTTTTTGGGCTCCATGGGTGAAAGGGAACCTATGGATGAACTACCACATACCTTAATTAGATGATTTCTTGGATATTTCTTGAGGGTTTCTTGAAAATAAGAGCTTGAATCATTTACGTTGAATCTTAAATTATCCTTAGGAAAGAATGAGGGTTTCTTGAGAGCAAATATTGAAGAAGATGGGCAAATAATTCCCTTTTGAATACTTTAAATCGTCCCTTGGACATTTGGGGTTGAGGGGGAAAGGATCAAAGTGCCCCTTGAACCTTAAGAAGTTGAAAACGTGAAGGAATGGACCAGGTGATGCAATTTTTAGTATGAGGTGATAGAGCCCGCGACGCCCCATCTAGAGCGGCATTGTAAGGCCCGCGACGCAGGTATATCTCCTCCAGTTACTGCCTCTCACGGAAAAAGCCATAACTTTTTTCTCGGGTATTGGATTAAGGAAAAATTGGTATAGTTGGAAAGATTATTCAATTATCTACAATTTGGTGGGTCTTGAGATGAAAAATTTCATGTATATAAAAAGTTATACATGTTTAAAGTAGATCCTTATATAATCGATACCAAACTTTGGACGAATCAAAGGCTCTAAGCTCAACTTTGCCCTAAGTGATTCTTATGAACATTTTTCACCTCGAAAGCACATCAAACACGAGGATAAAGATTATGAAACTTATATTCACATGGGAATCATTTGGATTATAGCTTATACACGTAGGAACGACGGTTCAAAGACTAGCCCAAAAATACGGGGTGTTACAACTCAACACACTCACACATATCACATAATATCTCAATTTCGATAATATCATCACATATCGGCCCCCACACGGGCATAACACGTAGATTTCTATTTTTCATGATTAGTTCCCACCCTTAACATGCATTTTGTAGCATCATTTACTACCCAACCAAGTCTGAAAGAGTTAAGTCATAACCTACCTCAAAAATCAAAATTGGTCTGCTACACCTCGAACATACGACTTTACATTTCACAAATGATCCTGAACTCACAAAAAAATCAAGTATGAAATCTACACATCAAAACAGAACCAACGACACCCATATTGGCTTCTTTTGATTTGGGGTCAAAATGGACTCCCGAAATAGGTTTTCAAAAGAGAAGGGAAAAATCAAAATTTTACTTTAAAAATGTGTTCCCCATAGTTTTAGGAACCTACAGATGAAAACCCAAGTAAAATCGATTCAAAAATGAGGTTCAAATTGAAGAAAAACCATTTTTGAACTTTACGGGGTAAAATCTTTGAAATCCGGGTTAAAATCAAGAATCAGAGTTGTTTTGAAGGTTAAATTGATGAAAAATTAGTAATTATAAGATAAAAACATTATTCAAGTGAAAAGGAGTGAAATTGAGGCTTAAAATCAAGCCCTATGATTTTTGAGATTTTGAGAAATTAATCAAGAAATTACTAAGAAAATAGTGAATTCTTACTTATATCCGTAATAAAACCAAGAAATATATGTTAATCTAGCTTTCCAAGCTCCCACAAACTTCACTTTTAAGCTCCCACACTATTTTAGGGTTTAACTCTCAAGAGTCAAGATGAAAAATGAGCAAAAATAGGCCCAAAACTGTTATTTATTATTTCAGATTTTTCTGCACAAATATAGCTGAAAAACTGATTTTTTAAGTCAATTCAGACTTTGACAGGGTGCCTGAAATTTATTTGGAGTATGATATATGCAAAAGAACAATGCAAACACACTAAATTCGGCGTTCCGAACGCGTTGGCGAAGTCAGATTTTTGAAAAAACTTCATTTCAAAAAGTTGACCCCAGAAATCCACAATCGTAATTTTCCAAATCGAGCATCGATATGAGATTTAAAAGTCGTAAAATCACAACAAATATGCTAACACCATAAAATTGATATTCTGGATCTGCTGGAAAAGTCAGATATTCCATACGAGGTCGTTTCGACCAAATGTGAGTCCCACACCATATTTCTAATGAGCTCGGGTGCACCGAGACCTGAACCAAAGGTCTACCTAGCCTAAAATCAATATTTCAGAGTTTCTGGCACAGTCCTTTTAGTCATCCGTTGCATGGATCAAAAGATATCTCCATAAGTCTAAAATAAGCCTCTCGAAGCCATCAAAAACCGCAATATCGCATAAATGATACCAAAATACATCAAAAATCATGCCAATCACTCCAACACCTCAGAAATACCATAATGCAACTACTGGGAGGAGTAAAATAGTCAAATCACATAAAATCTCAAATTTCACATATTTTATCAAATTTTCAAATCGTTACATAGAGTGATTTGGTTAGCATGGTTGCTCCACCTAACCTGGAAGAAGGTCAATTTACCACTAGACCACCTAGATTTAATGAACAGTACTATGAGTAGTGGAAAACAAAGATGTTTGACTTCATTATGGCAGAAGATGGTGAACTGATGGATATAATCCTTGATGGTCCTTATGTTCTTATTAAAGAAGTCAAATAAAGAGATATTACAAGAATGGTTATCAAAAGCATAAGGGAGTTCAATGATGAAGACAGGAAAAGAATTGGGAAGAACTACAAGGCAAAGAAACTGTTAGTGTGTAGTATAGGTCCAGATGAATACAACAGGATTTCTGCATGTGAAAATGCTAAAAATATCTGGGACTACTTAAAAACTTCTCATGAGGTAAATACAGATGTGAAGGATTCTAAATTTGACATTTTGACAACATAGTATGAAACCTTCACTATGAAAGAAGGAGAGTCAATATAAGAAATATATACAAGATTCACTTCCATCACAAATGAGTTACACTACTTAAGAGAAGTAATTTCATTGTATAAGCAAGTGAGGAAGATTCTGGGTGTTCTTTCTAAGTCATGGGAAAGAAAAGTGGATTCCATTACTGAGGCAAGAAACCTGAAGACCCTCACTATGGATGAACTTATTAGGAACCTAAAAACCCATGAACTCAAGAAGCAGTGATAACGCTCAATCTACAGCTCTCGTGGGAGTGTAAAGTGGTCGTTAGCAAATATAGAACCCAACCTAGGTTGGGTATCGATCCCACAGGGAATAGCTTGGTCAACAAGTAAGCAACGATTACTAGACTTTTAGTGCAAGTCTCGTAAAAAGGGGGGATTGTAAAGTGTAACCAAATTATTAAAGTAAAAACTGAAAATAGTATAGCAAAAAGAAAGAATATTTAGTAAGTTGTAAACAATGAGAATTGAGGCGTTGGGGGTATGTCCACCTTATGAGTTATACGTCTCTATTGACTATGAGTGTGCGGAATTCAGACATGCATGTGCTTATAGAGAATTGTATTCGATGGTAAATCCAGGCGTCTTTCGACCTATTCGAGGATTATTTCACTTTAACTCTTTCGAGCTTAAAGCGTGTCTAACGGTACGAATTCTCCAAGAGGTTAATCCAGTTACGGCACTAACTTTTTAATAGGGGATGGGACCCTAGTACCTTGACATTATCTCTTTTCCAGATAGATAACCTTTCTTTCGAATAAGTTAAATGTTATACTGGCGTATTCTTGTGTTTGCAACCACAAAGAATTTAGATTAAGATGAAGAGAATAATGATATAAGCAGCATACGTGTCACGAACTCACAAACTCATAGCAATAGATAGTATCTCATTCGGCTTCCATAACCCCAACAGAGAAGTTTAGTTACCCATGAGTGCGAAGGAAATCACAATTGACATTGTTATGATACCACAATAATGATGGATTTCGTGTAGCACAAGAGTGGTAGGCGTTAGGCGTGATTTCTTGCAAAGTAACGTTTCTCTTGTTGCGGAAATTAAGAATAGATGAATAGAAGAAGAATAGAATTAATGTAAGAACAATTGTTTAGAACTAGAATGAGAATTGCTGTAGAAGAATAAGAGAAGAATGAATTAGAAGATGTCTTTTGAAGTGAAGAATTGATAAAAATCTCTAGCATGATAGGGTATTTATAATACCCATATCCTAATCATACTAAGCTAATGAAATATCTAACCAAATCCTATTAAGCTAATGAAATACTTAACCCAATTGTACTAGGTTAATGTAATATTATCCTAATCCAAATAAACTAATGAAATACTTAACCCAATTGTACTAGGTTAATGTATCATTATCCAAATCCAGCTAAGTTACTACTAGTCCCCAAAGTCTTCAGAAATGTTGTTTTAGCCCGGGACAGATTTTCCATGCATCATTTTTGGTCCTTAGGCATCCAAGCTCCCTTTTCTTCCTTCGTGAAGCTTTCTTTGGCGTCAAGTTATCCACAAAATGCATGAATTCTGCATCATTTATACCTGAAACTTTGCTAATCATGTTCGTTATCTCACTTATAGGAAAAAGGACTAAAAGTGCATGAAATATATAATTTGTTCTCAAAACATGGCTAAAATATGGGTAAAATATAGCACTATAGGCGTGTAAATTCGCCTATCATCAAGCAGCAAGAGCTAAAAAAAAAGCTAAAAAGGAAAAATCTCTGGTATTGAAGGTTTCAAAGAAAGATTCAAGTGGAAGACACTGATATTGCCTATTTGGAAAAAAGAATTGTCAAATCCATGAGGAAAAGTAGTCAGTTCCAAAGAAGAGAACGCGGCAGCAGAAGAGGAAGAAATGTTGAGGTTTGTTAAAAATATGGAAGTCATGAGCATTTCATTAAGGATTGTCCAATGCACAAACTGTAATATCAGGAATATCTCAAGACAAGTGGTGACAAGGAAAGAACAAGGACTAGGTCCCTGTAAAATTAAGCAAAAAGGTTGCAGCTAATTATGTAGTAAGGCAGGCTCTAGCAATGTGAGGAGATTCCTCTGGTGAATTTGAGGAAGATGGGAAGTAGCAAGATGTTTCCATGCAGCAAAGGATTATAAGCTTAGCATTGAAAAATTCATTCCCAAACCTTACTGAAAAATATCCTTTTTGTCCTACTTTTCCAAAGTTTAACTCCTTCATCACTCAATCTGTTGATGAAAAATAATCTTTGAATCCTCAAAATTATTCTAATGGTATTGTGATGGATGAAACCTGGGTTGCTGAAAACCTCATATTGTTGTCAAATAGCCAAGGAAAGAGCATAGTTGATCATAAGAAAAATAATGTCAATAAAACACCAAGAATCTATGGAAAATAGTGTGGAAGTTTTACTGAGAAGAAGCTAACACTTGAGGGGACTTGGTCCCAAAAAGAGGAAATTAGCTGAAAAGAAATTTGTGATCACTTATACTAGAAGAAAGAATGGGAAGAAAAGTAAGGTTGTATCCAAGGAAGATAGAAACAGGTTCTTGAAAAATCAAAAGGTGTTAAATAGAAGGAATTTTAATTCAAATGTGGTAACAGAACCTGGAATGGTGGAATTAGTTGAGCTGGTTAAACATCAAGGGTGGATGCATCTCATGGAAGGACCTATTCCCACTATTTTTGGTGAGATAGATAGGGAATTTTATTCACTTTGGAATTCTCAGAAGATGGGTTGAATCTGACTGCATAGGTCCAAGGAAAGAAAATAAAGCTAAATGAAGAAACACTGAAAAGAATTTTGGAAGTTCCTATGCATGGTGTGAGAACTGTCGCAAAGAAGTTGCCTTCGATAGAATTCTTCGCAAATGCATCAACGGTCAAAGGGAAATTTGTGGCTGCAGTTAATAGAAAATCACTCAAGAGTAAGTTTCAATTGGTCTTTGACTTTATGAACAAGGTGATTCTGCCTAGATCACAAAAGAGAAACATTGCCTCAACCACTGATTTGTATTTAATGGAATGCCTTAGTAGCTTTGAATTCATTAATCTACCTACTTTAATAATGGAACACATTTACAAAATTGTTCTTGGGAAAAATGTATAACATGGCATGCCTTTTGGATATTGGTTGAACAAAGTATTTGACCAATTTGGTATTGTCTGTGAAAATGGAACCCAAGAAATTGTGCTACAAATGCTTGGCATAAAGACACTGGTCAAAACTGAATGTGTTAAATCAGGTAGCATTTCTCAAAGAGAGATCAACAAGGAAATATAAGAATTGAATTTCAACCTAGCTGTCAAGGATGAAGAAATTAGCAAGCTCTAAGTGACAATTCAACATCTCTCCAAAAGAAGCCCATGTGTCTCTAAAATGCTCAGAACTAAGAATATTGAACTGAAGAAGAGGGTGTCAATCTTAACTGATGGGGTCCTTAGCCTGAATGCAGATATAAGGCATCTCAATAACAACTTGACCCTATTTCTTCAAAATCTTTTTCCCAATCCTTCACTTGTTAATCCTTCTTGATTCCTAGGGATTTTTTTCCTAGAATATTTAAATTATGCATTGTAATGATACTTATCCTCTACTTATGAATGAATTTTTGTGTTGTGTGTTACATTTATTCTTCTTAAATTACAAAGTTATTCTTCATATTGGTGTTGCTCCAGTGGCCATGAGTTAGCTAATTTGTGCTTAATTTACTCTTGGTTTACTGTACTCACTTTTCAATAATGCCAAAAGGGGAAATACTGACTTCATGTATAAGGACCAGGTATATGTGTGTTGTGTGCTCATGTGGTGCATGCTGATAGGGGAAAGTATGGTAAGGCACAGTGACAGGGTGAAGCAAATATGGTCATGTGATTAGAGTTGTTGCTGCAAAATGACAACAAGGGACCAGGTCCCTTTGTTGCATAATGATAGGGGGAACATTCATCTTCAGTAGTGGTAATCACACTAATTAAATGTGATGAATGTGCATTATGTTCAAAGTTTTGTAGTTGGGTTGTCGTCATAAAAAAGGAAGGAAATTGTTGTATGTAGTTTTGATGATGACCAGATGACTTCAAGAGACCAGGTTCCTGGATATTTGAAGCAATAGTACAGCTGGCACGCGTCTGCATAGCTTTGTTCATTTGTGTAACAAACTGGTAGGTGTTGCTTGTACAAATTAGGACACCTGGTCCAATCATATTTCAGCCCTAATCATCAGTCATCTATAAAAATAAAAAATCCTTCTACATCTAATGGTTTTTGCAAATACAAAAAGAGTGTTGAAGAGAGAGAAAGACAAAAACTCCATAGTTGATATTGCTCAAGCTCTTTTTTCATATGTGTGTACTGAATTAGAGTGTCTTGAGTGAGTCCTAATTTATAATCAAATTACTCGTAATATAAGAGTAATGATCTTTTCTCTTTGTTTAGAGAGTGCTTAGATAGAGTTGACTAAGTTTGATACTGATTAGATTTAATCAGCTTAGAGACTGCCTTGGTAGAGTTGTCAAGATGAGCTTGTAGTAGAGGTATTATAAGTGAGAGGAACCTAGAGTTAGGTTTAAGTCATAGGCGGAGCTACTTTTGGCGAAGGGTGGTCAAATGCACACCCTTCGCTGGAAAATTATATAGTGAATAGAGGTTAAATATTAACCATAATGAGTGTATATTCAATTTTGCACACTCTTAACTTAGTTAAGAATAAAATTTGCACACCCTTCACCATATTCCCAGCTCCGCCACTGGTTCAAGTTTGAGTCTGTAATCAAGAGGTTGATTATAGTGAACTTTTAAGGTGCTTTTGAGGGAAACTTGTGGTTTTTCCTTCATTGAGCAAGGAGGTTTCCACGTTAAAATACTGTGTATTGTTATTTTCCTACACAACCTTTAGTTTTTCTGCACTTTATTGTTTGATTGCCTATGATTGACTTTAAGGGACCTAGTCCCTCACTGTGTGGTGCAACACCCAAAGGGCAGCCCGATGTACTAAAGCTACCGCTATGCGCAGTGTCCAGGGAAGGGCTCCACCACAAGGGCGTATCGTACGCAGCCTTACCATGCATTTCTGTCAGAGGCTGTTTCAAGGCTTGAATCTGTGACCTCCTGGTCACATAGCAGCAATTTTACCAGTTACTCGAAGGCTCCTCTTTAGGTGCAACGCCCAAGGGTTCCAACAAAAAGACAATGAGATCAATCCACAAGATTTTATGGTTAACAAAAACGGAATAAAAGAGTACTTTGTTGCTCTTCTTTATCCTTTCTAGTCTTTTCCCTTTTTTTCTAGTTTATCTTCTTTCTTTATTTTTAAACATAAATCAATAAAATTCAGGAAAATTTACATAAATATACATCTTAAGTTATAGTTACTACATAATATCCCATATAATAAAACTAATACAAATATCTCATCTTTTATAGTTTCTCTTTCTTAAATCCTCATACATATCAAAACATCCTTTTTAGATCGACTAATGCTCCTTAATATATGCCTAAAATCAAGCAATCATTATCTGGTGGTTGTAAGATTTTAAAATTCAAACATTAATTGATCAAATTGCTAGAAACTTCATCATCTTCTTCAATTACTTTTGAGATTTGTTTAATTTCTTAACTTTATCAGCTTTACCAAATCAAAAAATTTTGATTTCCATTGTTGCATATGCGTAGTTCTCAAAATCTCAGGATTATAATGACATTCCGGTCTGAGATTTTTTTTTTTTTTATTCAATTTAATTTTGAGGTTGTTTTTCAACTTTACAGTTTCAACTTCAAGATATCTGGCGGTTTGTTTATTTTTTTTTCAACATCTTCTTCAAAAAATCTATAATTTCTTTGTTGCATGTGCTTAATTCTCAAAATCAGGATGACCTCGGCTTTCAAAGATTTTGTGATTTGTTTTTTAATCTGTATTTTTTTTCTTGATTTTATGCACTCTTATATATTGTTATACATAGTTATGTTATGTATAAGGGTAAAGACGCACCTTTTTTTGGGGATCTGCTATAATTTCTACTCCATATACATTGATACACAATGTATATGGTTGACCCATTCTGCTATTTATACATGCAAGGTTATGCATAAGGTTTGTCAGTGGTATGTATATGGCTTGAAGAATTCTCATTTTATACGTTATAAGGGTTATACGAGTTGTCTGTGTTACGCAATTTATATGGTTTGACCCATTTTCCAGATTTTTCCTACAGTTGTATTTCACCTTATACTTAGGCATGTTATGTATAAGTATATGGTTTACTAGATTTACCTTATACATTACTCCAGTTATGTTTCTCTATTTTTACATTATACATAAAGCATATTATCTATAAGAATATGTTTTTATACATTACTATTGTCATATTTTCTTTGTATGAGTCTTTTTTTTTTCTTAAAATATTTTATGTCTCTTTATTTCATTGGGGTCTTTTTTCTTTGGTTCTAAAATTTTCTAGGTGATTTATGTGGTAAATTTTCTTTTAGGAGTATAGTTTTGAAATTTTTTTATATAATTAAGTAATTCATTAATTATACATTAATAAGGTACAATCTTGGATAATTATTAGATTGATTTATTTCCTTAAATATCGTTAAAACAGTTAACTCATATACATAGGTTATAATGTATAATAACGTGTAGGAATGTATATAAACATTTATAATTTGGGAGAGAGAAAAAAAATAAATAACAAATCCGGGAGAAAAGGTAATTAACTAGCAAACATCTGGGATTTATGTTGTTTACCCTAATGTTAATTCACACCATCCTCATATAAAATTAAATATATATATCCAAATTTATATATATATATATATATATATATATATATAAAGTATTATAAATCACAATAATTTAAAACTTAAATTATTTAAAAAATATAATTGACTATCAATGCCACAAAAGTTCGGACAAGGAGAGTAATATCTATTATTTGAAAATTACATAAAAAATATTATAATTACAATAGTTAACAACTTAAAATATCTAAAAAAATAATCTGTTATATATTTCAAAAAAATACGTAAAAAGTACTATAAATCACAATAATTAACAACTTTAAAAAACTAAAAGATATAAAATATTTAGTTGGCTCTCAAAAATATATCGATGTCACTTAAATTTGAATAGAAGAAACGTATTATAAATCACAACAACAACAACATACCCAGTGTATTCCCACCTAGTGGGGTCTGCGGAGGGTAGAATCTATGCAGACCACACCACTACCTCAGGAGAAGTAGAGAAGTTGTTTCTGATAGACCCCCGGCTTAGTACCAATAACAATATAGCAACAAAACATAAATGCATATAAACTTGTACATGAAAAATAAACTACTGCTAGCCAACAAGATAATATTAGTGCCACAAGATACTACTAAAACTATATATCCAAAAACATAGAAAACACACAACCCACGAACAAGAAACTTCAGACATAAATAAGGAACGCCCTCTACTACGATCGATGCCCTCTCACCCCCTAACTCTCTACCCTAATTCGCATCCTCCACACCTTCCTATTAAGGGTCATGTCCTTCGTAAGCTGTTACTGCTCAATATCATGCCTCACCCTCCTCTAATATTTCTTCGCCCTACCTCTACCCCGCCTAAAATCATTCATAGCCAGTGTCTCACACTTCCGCACTGGAGCATCAAAACCCTTCCTCATCACGTGCCCGAACCAACATAACCTCACTTCTCGCATCTTGTCCTCCACTGAAGTCACTCTCACCTTCTCCCAAATAATCTCATTTCTCACCCTATTTTTTCTGGTATGACCACACATCCAACGCAACATACTCATCTCCGCCACCTTTAACTTTTGAATGTGGGAGTTCTTAACTGGCCAACACTCCGCTCCATACAATATAGAAAAACGTATTATAAATCACAATAATTAAAAACTTAAAGTATTTTAAAATATAATTGAGTATCAACGCACAAGAGTTTGAACGGGAAGACTAATGTATATTATTTGAAAACTGCATAAAAATATTATAAACAACTTAAAATCTCTAAAAACATATTAAAAGTATGATTGATTATCAAAATTCTATTTGTATCGCATAAATTGGGACAAAAAATAACATATATTGAGTCCTTGTTATCTGAAGAACGGTAATATAGGCCCATTGAATTTTGTTTTCCACAATCTTTACTAATTTATACATTTGTAGATTTTAATTTTGATAGTAAATTAAATTTTTGAAATAAAATTATATATTTGAATAATAAATCACATAATTGATAACTTAAAATATTTAAAAAATATTTGCAAAAATTTATCTAAAAAATAAATTTATTTAAATTTCAAAATTCAAAAGGTGTCACATTGATTAATATGGTTATTTATAATATTAGTTTAGGGTAGTATTGGGTCTCTGCTTCGCATGGGCTTCTCTTAAACTCAAAAATTCAGGTTAATCTCTTAAAAGAAAGAGTGTCCTCATAATTTAATTTAAATAATTAGTATAGAACATATAATATTGTACGTTACTACTACGTATATTACTATTTCTATTAATGTTATTTATTATCATTATTATATTGTTGTTGTTCTTATTACTATTACCATTACTGTTATTATTAATATATTTTTATCTTTTATTTAATATTTAAATAAATTATATTCATACATGTTTTGTAACATTTAAATTTTAAAAGAAATAAATTTATGAAAGAGTAAAAGTTTATTTAGGATTCTTCAACTAGAAGTTTCTACTTTTAAGCTGATGATTTTTTTTAAAAAATAAAGGATAATGTATTTTAATTTTCAAATAATTCAAAATTTTTATTACAGTAATTTAACTTTGTCCTAAGAATTGCCACGTGGCTTAACAAAAGCTTGCCACTTAGTTGATTGTGGTGCTTCATCCTCTATTTTATAATATATATATATAGATACAGTATACATACCCGCGCGATGCACGGATAAAAATATTATTTCTAATCTTTTCGAATTGTGATGTTCGAGCATGTTAAATCAGATTACCTTAAATGGAATTTAATTATCATATTATTCCTTAATGAAATAAACCCCAACCCCAAATCATTCCTCCTCTCCCCCACCTCCACCATTCCATAGCCAAAGCTATACACATAGTGACAATGAATCACAAAAGATTGAAAACTTTTATATTTCATGTTTTATTTATTATGTTGCTCAAGTTTTAAATTTATTATTAAATTGTTAAGATTAATTTTTAATAGCTTATGACATTGCATAATGTTATTAAGTGTCCTTTTGATTAATTATGAAATAGATATATTAATTTTGTTTATTCGTGACTTTTTCCATTTTAAAATTTTTATTCTATTATTCACATCTTTTCAATTTAAAATTTATAGATAGTAGTATATGTATAATCTAGCTACTAAATTATATTCTTAATATTAGTTCAAAATATTACCCCCACCCTACCCCACTCCCCCGTGTTCATATTTTTTTCCTACTGTATTTAATTGTTTTCTCTTGTATATTTTGATACTTATGTTCTTGCTTATTTCAAAACATACAATGCTAATTTAAAATTTAAGTTACTTAAATTTTTATATTTTGATATTCCTTTAATTCATTATTATCAAATTCTTAGTTACTATTTATCAAAATTTTAGTTAATAATAACATATTTATCATTATATTTGATATAGATAAGCTGTGAAATATAAGATTATATTTAACTATATTTTATAGCATTTAAATTTTAAATAGATGAGTTATGAGTTTCTATTTTTAAGATAATGAGAAAAAAATATTTAAAGGATAATGACTTCAAATTCAAATACTTAATTTTTCAATTTAAAACTTGATAAGTGTCCAAGTAGAACTCTCTATTGTGATAACTAACCATTTTTAATAAGTAATTTTATTTTATAATTATTTTTAATTTAAAATTAATAATTTATTAGTCTTAATTATCATTTGATAGTTTATCTTCTTCTTTTTGGCACATTTTTTATTTTCTTTTGTTTTCTTTTCTTTCCTTTTTTTTTCTTATTGTTTGTTAATTTTATTTTTTTATATAAAAATAAATTGACAACTTAGATATATAAAGGTATTTCAAGTAGATATATACGTTGAATTTAATTATTAAATTTTAATTTATATTTACAATGTTAAAATAATCGCGAGTAAGGATAAATTTTAGATACACACACAAATATATATTATATATATTTATAAATTATAATAATAATAATAATAATAATATATTTATTATTATATTTGATATAGACAAGTTTATGAAATGTAAGATTATATTATATATATTTTATTGCATTTAAATTTTAAATAGATAAGTTTGAAATAACAAATATCTATTAGAACTCTCCAATTATGAGTTTCTATTTTTAAGATAATGAAAATCTTTTTATTTAAAGGATAATGTCTTCAAATTCAAATACTTAATTTTCCGATTCAAAACTTGATAAGAGTTCAATTAGAACTCTCTAATGTGATAACTATCCATTTCTAATAAGTAATCTTATTTCATAATTATTTTTAATTTAAAATTAATAATTTATTAGTCTTAATTATCTTTTGATAGTTTATCTTTTTTTTGGCATGTTTTTTTTTTAATTTTATTTTGAGAAAATGGCCAAAAGCCCCCCTAACCTTTACCCCAAATCTCAACTACACACTTATACTTTGCAAGGGTCCTATGACCCCGCTAAACTATTTTAAAGTAGAATTATTACTCCCCTCCCCCGAAAACTGACAACCAGTCATTTGAAATGTGGTGTGATGCACACACCAACAACCTTTTTACACGTATTTTTTAAATTTAAAATTAATTTTTATTTACTTTATTCTCCATTTTTGTCACTTTTTATCATTTTTTCACCATTTCTTTTCATCTCTTTTTCTTTTCAAACTTAAACAATTTTTCGATGAACTTGAAGTGGAAAATAATGGACAATACCGAATTTAAAATTTCCAATTATTTAGTCAAAAATAATAAACAACATCGAATTTGAAATTTCCGACAACCTTGAAGTGGGAAATAATGAACAATATCATTATTAAATTTCTGATGATCTTAAATCCGGAAACAACGAACAATACCAATTTCAAAATTTTCGACGACCTTGAAGCCGAAAACAATGAACAATACCGAATTTAAAATTTTCGATGACCTTAAGGTAGGAAACAATAGAGAAATTTTGAAATTTTCGACGACCTTGAAGTCAGAAACAATGGGCAATACTCAATTTAAAATTTACGACGATCTTAAAGTATAAAATAATTGACAATATCGATTTTGAAAATTCCAACGATCTTGAAGTCGGAAATAATAAACGACTTCGAATTTAAAATTTCTGACAACCTTGAAGTGGGAAACAATGAACAATATCAATTATTAAATTTCTGACGATCTTAAATCCGAAAACAACGAACAATATCAATTTCATAATTTTCGACGACCTTGAAGTCGGAAACAATGAACAATACCAAATTTAAAATTTTTGATGACCTTAAAGTCGGAAACAATAGAGAATTTTAAAAATTTTGATGACCTTGAAGTCGGAAACAATAGACAATACCCATTTTAAAATTTACAACGACCTTGAAATCGGAAATAATTGACAATATCGATTTTGAAATTTCCGACGACCTCAAAGTTAAAAATAAGGAACAATACCCATTTTAAAATTTTCGACGCACTTGAAGTAGGAACCAATCGATTTTGTGCTTGGAGATGAGGAAGATGATATTAAAAATAATTTTTTAATAAATAATTTACGTACACACTCTCGCCAAGTCAGCTTTCGGGGGGAAATAATTCCACTTTAAAATAGTTCAGGAGGATCATAGGACCCCCGCAAAGTATAGGTATGTAGTTGAGATTTGGGGTAAAGGTTGGGGGTGGGGTGGGGGGGGGGGGCTTTTGATCATTTTCTCTTTTATTTTCTTTCCTTTCTTTTTTCTTTTTTTTTATTTTCTTTTGTTTGTTTGTTAATTTTTTTTTTTTATATATAAAAATAAATTGACAGCTTAGATATATAAAGGTATTTCAAGTAGATATTTACGTTGAATTTAATTATTAAATTTTAATTTATACTTACAATGTTAAAACAATCGCGAGTAAGGATAAATTTTAGATACACACAAAAATATATATTATTTATATTTATAAATTATAATGATAATAATAATAATATTTATCATTATATTTGATATAGATAATTTTATGAAATATAAGATTATATTTAACTATATTTTATTGCATTTAAATTTTAAATAGATAAGTTTGAAATAACAAATATATATTAGAAATCTCCAATTATGAGTTTCTATTTTTATGATAATGAAAATCTTTTTATTTAAAGGATAATGACTTCAAATTCAAATACTTAATTTTTCAATTCAAAACTTGGTAAGAGTCCAATTAGAACTCTCTAATGTGATAACTAACCATTTCTAATAAGTCATTTTATTTTATAATTAAGTTTAATTTAAAATTAATAATTTATTAGTCTTAATCATCTTTTGATAGTTTATCTTCTTCATTTTTGGTACGTTTTTTTATTTTATTTTATTTTCGTTCCTTTCAATTATGGGTTTCTATTTTTAAGATAATGAAAATCTTTTTATTAAAAGGATAATGTATTTCAAATTCAAATACTTAATTTTTTAATTCAAAACTTGATAAGAGTCCAATTAGAACTCTCTAATGTGATAACTAACTATTTCTAATATGTAATTTTATAATTTAAAATTAACAATTTATTGGTCTAATTATCTTTCGATAGTTTAACCTTTTTTGCACGTATTTTTTTAAAAGTTCAATGGTAAAGTTATTATTAACACAAAACTATAATGGCCCAAATTTTTTGCCCGTTTCCTTAAAACTATAATTTTTATTATTATTATTATTATTATTATTATTATTATTATTATAGTTTCATCTTTAATTTAATATTTAAATAAATTATATTTAAATATATTATATAACTTAATTTTAAAAGAGACAAGTTTGTGAAAGAGTAGAAGTCACTCTAGAGCTACAACCTGTACCACATTCAATAACTATTGACATCTAGAAATTTATAGTTGTCATATTCCTATTTGAGCGAAAATGAAGACATGGACATTTGATACATATGTGTCACAAACACGACACCTCAATGTCAAGTCCTTTCCTTTTAACATACATCATTAGGAATTGACTAATCAAAATTATTATGTACAAGGGAAAATAAATAGGTATGATAGTCAAATATACTGCTGCAAAGTAAAAATGAGAAGGGCAAAAGAAAAGAAGAATCATACCCATGAAAACTAAGCACTGCGAAACTTGTTAGCTCCAACCATATGTGAATCAAGAGGATTTTGATTTAACAATCTGGGAGCCAAAATTTTATTTCTCATGCAGCCAGCAAAATCAATTTTAGTACTTCCATTCTTGTCAACAATTAAGGTGCATATCAATATCAAATAAGTATCAGTTGTTCTTAATATCTACTTCCCATCATAGGTAACATCGACATGAGTGATAAGAGAACCAAGCCCTGAAAAAATAATTTTAGCCTGTCTCATGGAACTACTTGAGTACAACCTAATCTTGCCATCAAGTGAACCAACAACTATCGATCCATCACCAGTAGTAGCAAAGCACTGAAAGTTAGTTCCCCTCGAAGGACATCAATTTTAAATGTCGTGATTATTGTTTCTACCACTACTACTGATTATATAGATATAAAACACATATTAAGAAAATAGAACTCCACTTCAATTTAAATTTTATTTAAATTCAAATTCAAATATAATATCTATTTATTAAAAGAAGATGAATTATTATTCTTTCTTATACATGATTTTTCAAATATAGTACATACTTATCTTATAATGTCTAACATAAGATTAAATTTTTAATACCTAAATATACTATTTAGTTATTTATTATTATTTTTATTATTATTATTATTATATTTTATTATTATTATTAGTATACTACCACTACCACAAGTATGTACTACTATTAGTACTACTAATATTATTATATTTTATTATTAGTAGTATACTATCACTATCACACGTATGTATTACTATTATTACTACTAATATTATTTATTTATAGATTATTATCATTATAAAATATGTAGAGTTTATTTAAACTCTTCAATTATGAATTTTTAATTTTAAACTCATGAAAAAAAATTCTTCTAAAAGCCTAATATTTCTAAATTTAAATAATTTTAAATTTTTTATTACAATATTATAAGTTTTGTCCTAAAATCTGCCAAGTGGCTTATTCTTATGCTGTCACTTGGCTTCTTCCGGTGCTTCATCCTCTGATTTATAATATATATAGATTGATTGATTACACCATAATCTCTTCATTGTGTGTTTCTAAAAGGTTTCATTTTGTTTCATTATATATTAAAAATAACTATATCAGATACCTATTCAAAATTCACTCATTTTATTCTCTTAATTATGTTAGAAATGTTATATCAAAAAAACTAAAAATTATTTCTTTTAACTCTCTTAATTGCATTTTCCTTCATTACTTTTATTTATTCCAATTTCTTTTTCAATTTAGGAAGCCCAAAGTCTATCATTAATTGTCTAAATAATTTTACTTGAATGACCACTAACCACTATAATTTAAACTCAACGGAAGAAGATGGGAGTTGAGATCTTAGTTTTTATCCCTTGGGCATCTTCATCCATGTTAGATGTACGGTCAGAATCGACATTATTTTTTTCCTGAATTGTTTATATCATTGTTTTTAGAATTAGTTAAATTTTTTCTACCAGTTATTAGTTTGATTTTAATTGTCATAAACGACTACTAACTATATAGATTATGAAAGGATATTATCGATCTTAATATTTTATATATCCCTATAAGCATCTTCCTTCATGTATGGTGACTGGTGAGTATTCTATTTATTTTTATCAATCTCTTTTACTTTTACTTCTCCAATTATTTTTCAGAATTTAGTTCATCTTTCTTATTAATTACTGAGTAACTTAAGAAAATTGAACGAAAGATGTTTTTTAAGTCTTGAATGAAGGATTAGTAACATTGACCAATTTAAAGGGTCAAACATAATTCAAAAAACTTGATTAGGTTAATTGTGGACTTGGTTAATATTTTCTAAACTTTTTAATCTTTTCAAAAATACAAATTAACCCACACCCACAAAACTTTCCTCCCTCTGCAAATCGGTCTCTCTCTCTTCTCTCTTTCTCTCGATAGTTTCTCTCTCTAACTTCTCTCAACCAATAACTTTTCAAATTTCTCCCTTCAATCTTGTGCAACTTCAACCTCTGGCAACAAATAGTTTTGAGTTCTTGCCCGTTCCTTTTTGACTTTCAATCGTCAGTTGACGTGATAACATTCTCCGGCGACAACAACTTCGAGTTTTTCATCATTTCTTTTCGATTTTCACAAGTAAAATATTAGGTCTTTTAAGTTATGACGAAAATGAGGAACTTGATTTGTTGGTGTTTGTTATTTTTTTATTTTTTTTGTTGTTTTTTTTTAATGTTTGTTATTCTTTAGTTGAATTTCTCATCTGGATGTATCTGCTACTGTTGTTTTTTAATAACGGATAAAACATGTAACGGGAAGTCAACAGATGAGTATTTGTTGCAACATATATGACTAATATGTTGCGCAGATTAGCAATCTGTTGCAACATATATGACTAATCTGTTGCAATATATATGACTAACTTATTGCAATAAATGAGTAATTCGTTGCAACGTATATGACTAATCTGTTGCAACATATATGACTAATTTGTTGCAACAAATGAGTAATCTGTTGCAATATATATGAGTAACAGATTAGTCATATATTGCAACATATTACTCACTTGTTGCAATAGATGGCTCATATGTTGGATTCATGTGGCAAGTTCTATCCATTGTAGCAGTAGCAGATACACCAAATAAGAAATTCAACAAAAATTATAATTTTACTTACAAAATAAGCTATGAAGTAATGTCCAAGTGATATACGAACAAAATTTGACCTAAAAATTTTTAAAAATATTTCAACAAGGGCACAACGAATAAGTAAAACACATGAAAAATTTCATGAAATAGGTAAAGAAGACAAAAATAATATACCATACATCAAATGCAAAAGGATCAAGGAGACAAACATATGAGTTCTCCTAAAAATGTTTAAGTTCCCTAATATTTTAATTGCTTTTCTAATAGTTGATCAATCTGTTACAACAGATTTTCTATCTGTTTGATAATTTTCAACAGATGAATCATCTAATGCAACATGATAGTCATTTGTTGATTCAAATTAAGCAATTATTAGTAATAACTAAATTGATTTAGCTAAAATTAAAGACTTCTCTACGACAATGGGACAACATTTGTGTTCTCCTAAAAATATTTGAGTTCCCTAGTATTTTAATTATTTTTCAACAAATTATCTATTTGTTGCAATAAGTTAGTCATTTATTGAAACAGATGTTTATAACAGGTTAGTCATATGTTTATTCAAATTAAGAAATTATTAATAATAACTAAATTAATTTAATTAAAATTAAAGACAAGTCTTTAATACAAGACCTTAGACAAGGAGACAAATGTTTGAGTTCTCCTAAAAATATTTGAGCTTTAGTATTTTAAATTACTTTTCTAACATATATCGAACTCGGAACCAAAATGAGCCACACAATTTAAAAAGTGATCAAAATAGGCTAAACGTAATAATTTATTACGTTTTCTACTTTTTTTTTAACGGTCAACCAACGGAGTTGACTTTTACTAAAATGTAAGAATTTCTTACGTTTTACACGATAACCGAGAAAAAAATATAATGAATTGTCAAATCAATTAAAAAGGTACTAAAAAAAAGTTGTTCAACGTAACAAAAAGTTACGTTCTTAACTTTTTTATAGAAGTGGTCCCCCACCCACAATTTCTTTTTTCTACAAATGTCTAATCACTTCTACTTTTTTCTCTTTTTACATATGATAATTATGAATTTTTTTATTAGTTAAATTTATTTATATTTTACATGTAGTTCAAATAATTTATTTTTTTAATAAATTTTTACGTTTTACATAAAAAAAAAATTAAAAAAGAAGTATCAATTACCTCATTATCTTAACAATTTTCTTATATTTATTCTCTATCAAAAAATAATCACTTCTATCCTTAATTATCCAATTTTTCTTTAAAAAAATTATACTTTTGAGTTTTTCTCTACTCCAAAACAGTGAAATATTGAATTATCGTCGATCAAATATGCTACTATATACAAGAATTATATTTTTTTAGGAGTGTTCTTAAAAATAAAATTTTCTTATATTAATTTAGGAGTGTTCCTAAATTAATTTATGATTTTTTACTCCATTAATTATAAAATGAAACGTATTTGTGCATGTGAGTCTCCTCAATATCCTAATCGAAACGCTAATTGAAAACTATGATGAATCACTATCCGAAAAAATTAATTTCATATTTTTAACACACCAAAAAAATATAATTCTTGTATATAGTAGCATATTTGATCATCTATAATTCAACATTTCACTATTTTGGAGTAGAGGAAAACTTAAAAGTATAATTTTTTTAGAGAGAAATCGGATAATTAAGGATAGAAGTGATTATTTTTTTATATAGAATTAATATAAGAAAATTGTTAAGTTAATGAGGTAATTGTTACTTTTATTTTAAAATTTTTTTATGTAAAACGTAAAAGTTTATTACTTAGAGGAAAAAATAAATTATTTGAACTACATGTAAAATATAAATAAATTTAACTAATCAAAAAATTCATAATTATCATATGTAAGAGAAAAAAGTAGAAGTGATGGGACATTTGTGAAAAAAAAAATTATGGGTGGGGGACCACTGCTATAAAAAAATTAAGAACGTAACTTTTTGTTATGTTAAACAACTCATTTTTTAGTATCTTTTTAATTGATTTGATAATTCACTGTTTTTTTCCTCGTTCATCGTGTAAAATGTAAGAAATTCTTACGTTTTTGTAAAAGTCAACTCCGTTAGTTGATCGTTGATAAAAAAATAGAAAACGCAATAAATTATTACGTTTAGCCTATTTTGGTAACTTTTTAAATTTTGTGGCTCATTTTGATTCTGAGTTCACATATATCTTGTTTATTTAATAATTTCCAATAGATGAGTCATATGTTGCAACAATTTAGTCATCTATTGCAACAGATGTCTATATTTGTTGGATAATTTGTAATAGATGAGTTAGCTATTGCAATAGGTTAGTCATCTGTTGCAACAGATGTCTATATATGTTTGGTCATTTTCAACAAATGTCTTTAATTATTTGGCCTTTTCCAACAGATTACTCATCTATTGCAACATGTTAATTGAAATCGTAATTGAACTTACCAATTCATCTTTAATTTTAGATAAATCAATGTTGTTATTACTAATAATGTCTTAATTTGAATCATTTCAAATAAAATTGGTCAATTGATCATTCTATTTAAGACGAATACACTTAGATGATCATGTAATTACTATGAGATTAATTGAAATTGTAAGTGAACTTACTAATTCATCTTTAAATTTAGTTAAATCAATATTGTTATTTCTAATTATGGCTTGGTTTGAATCATTTCAAATAAAATTGGTCAATTGATCACTCTACTCAGGACGAACACGCTTAGTTGATCGTGTAATTACCATGAGATTAATTGAAACAGTAATTGAACTTATTAATACTAGTTAAATCAATTTAGTTATTACTAATTGAAAGGCTTAATATGAATCAATAGATGACTAAGATGTTGCAAAAGTTGAGTAATCTGTTGAAAATGACCAAATAGATAAAGACATCTGTTGCAACAGATTAGTCACGTATTGCAACAAATTAGTAATCTGTTGGAAATAACAAGCAGATAAAGTCATATGTTGCAACAGATTGGTCATCTGTTGGAAATGACCAACAGATAAAGACATTTGTTACAACAGATGACTAATCTATTGCAACATATGTGTATATCTGTTTGATAATTTTCAACAAATGACTCATCTGTTGCAACAGATTCAAGCTGTTGCAATAGGTTATACACTTAAATGATCATATAATTACTATGAGATTAATTGAAATGATAATTATTAAATCAATTTGGCTATTACTAATAATGGATTAATTTGAATCATTTCAAATAAAATTAGTCAATTGATCACTCTACTTAGAACGAACACACTAAGATGATCGTGTAATTAATATGAGAATAATTGAAATCATAATTGAACTTATCAATTGATCTTTAATTTTAGTCATATCAATGTAGTTATTACTAATAATATCTTATTTTGAATCATTTCAAATAAAATTGGTCAATTAACACTTTACTCAAGACGAATACACTTAAATGATCATGTAATTATTAACTATGAGATTAATTGAAATCGAATTAAAATTATTAATTTATCTTTAATTTTAGTTAAATTAATTTAATTATTACTAATAATTGCTTGATTTTAATTATTTCAAATAAAATTGGTCAATTGATCATTCTACTTAAGACGAAACACTTAGTTGATCATGTAATTACTATAAAATTAATTAAAATTGTAAGTCAACTTACTAATTCATCTTTAATTTTAGTTAAATCAATATAGTTATTTCTAATTATGGTTTGGTTTTAATCATTTCAAATAAAATTCGTCAATTGATCACTCTACTCAAGATGAACACACTTAGTTGATAGTGTAATTACCATGAGATTAATTAAAACTGTAATTGAACTTATTAATTCATGTTTAATTCTAGTTAAATAAATTTAGTTATTACTAATATAATGGCTTAATATGAATCAATAGATGACTAATATGTTGCAAAAGATGAGTAATCTATTGAAAATGACTAAACAGATAAAGACATCTGTTGGAAATGACCAAACAAAAATAGACATATGTTGCAACAGATGACTAAACTGTTGCAATAAATAACTCATCTATTGAAAATTATCAAACAAATATAGACATCAGTTGCAACAAATGACTAAGTTGTTGCAACAGATGACTCATCTGTTGAAAATTATCAAACATATAGGATATATGTTGGAAAATAATTTAAAATACTAAAGCTCAGATGTTTTTAAGAGAACTCAAACGTTTTTCCCCTTGTCTAAGTTCTTGTCTTTAATTTTAGTTAAATTAATTTAGTTATTACTAATAATTGCTTAATTTGAATCATTGTAAATAAAATTTATCAATTGATCATTCTATTAAGGACGAATACATTAATTGAAATTGTAAGTGTACTTATCAATTCATCTTTAATTTAGTCAAAATAAATTTATTTATTACTAATAATGACTTAATTTGAATCATTTGAAATAAAATTGGTCGATTGATCACTCTCCTCGAGACGAATACACATAGCTGATCATGTAATTACTATGAGATTAATTGAAATTGTAAGTGAACTTATCAATTCATCTTTAATTTTAGTTATATCAATTTAGTTATTACAAATAATGACTTAATTTGATTCATTTCAAATAAAATTGGTCAATTGATCACTCTAATCATGACAAATACACTTAGTTGATAATTTAATTACTATGAGATTAATTGAAATTATAACTTTATCTTTAATTTTAGTTAAATCAATTTAGTTATTACTAATAATATCTTAATTTGAATTATTTCAAATAAAATTGATCGATTGATCACTCTACTCGGGACGAATACACTTAGTTAATTATGTAATTACGATGAGATTAATTGAAATTATAAGTGAACTCATTAATTCATGTTTAATTTTAGTTAAATCAACATAGTTATTACTAATAATGGCTTAATTTGAATCATTTAAAATAAAATTGGTCAATTAATTATTCTACTAAGGATGAAACACTTAATTGATCATTTAATTACTAAGATTAATTGAAATCGTAATTGAACTTACTAATTCATCTTTAATTTTAGTTAAATCAATGTAGTTATTTCTAATAATGGTTTAATTTGAATTATTTCACATAAAATTTGTCAATTAATCATTCTACTCAGTAAGAAAAACTTAATTGATCATGTAATTACTATGAAATTAATTGAAATCGTAATTAAACTTACTAATTCATCTTTAGTTTTAGTTAAATCAATATAGTTATTTCTAATGATGACTTGGTTTGAATCACTTGATATAAAGTTGGTCAATTGATCACTCTACTCAGGACGAACATACTTTGTTGATCATGTAATTACCATGAGATTAATTGAAACTGTAATTGAACTTATTAATTCATATTTTATTTTAGTAATCAATTTATTTATTACTAATAATGACTTAATGTGAATCAATAGATGACTAACATGTTACAACAGATGAGTAATCTGTTGGAAATGACCAAATAAATAAAAATATCTGTTGAAAATGACCAAATAGATATAGACATCTGTTGCAACAAATGACTTACTTGTTGCAACAACTAATTCATCTATTGAAAATTATCAAACAGATATAGACATCTGTTGCAATAGATGACTAAGTTGTTGCAACATATGACTCATCTGTTGGAAATTACTAAATAGACAAAATATGTGTTGAAAAGCAATTTAAAATACTAAAGCTCAAATATTTTTTTAGAAGAACTCAAACGTTTTCCCCCTTATCTAAGGTCTTATCTTCAATTTTAGTTAAATAAATTTAATTATTATTAATAATTACTTAATTTGAATCAACAAATGACTAACCTGTTATAAGCATTTATTGCAACAGATGACTAACTTGTTGCAACAAATAGGTGATCTGTTGGAAAATAATTAAAATATTAGGGAACTCAAACATTTTTAGGAGAACTCAAATGTTTGTCCCATTGTCTTAAAGGCTTGTCTTTAATTTTAGCTAAATTAAATTTAGTTATTACTAATAATTGTTTAATTTGAATCAACAGATGACTAACATGTTGCAACAGATGATTCATCTGTTGAAAATTATCAAATAGATAGAAAATTTGTTATAATAGATGGGTTATCCATTAGAAAGCAATTAAAATACTAGGGAACTTAAATATTTTTAGGAAAACTCAAACGTTTGTCCCCTCGGTCCTTTTGTATTTGATGTATGATACACTATTTTTGTCTTCTTTACCTGTTTCATAAAATTTTTCATGTGTTTCACTTATTCATTGTGTCCTTGTTGAAATTTTTAGAATTTTTTTAGGTCAAATTTTGTTCGGATATCACTTGGACATTACTTCATAGGTGATTTTGTAAGTATAATTATGATTTTTGTTGAATTTTTTATTTGGTATATTTGCTACTGCTACAATGGATAGAACCTGCAACATGAATTCAATATATGAGTTATTTATTGCAACAAGTGAGTAATTTATTGCAACATATGACTAATATATTACAACAGATGACCCATATGTTGAATTCATGTTACAACACTATAATACAAATCCAACAGATGAGTTATCTGTTGCCACATATTAGTCATATATGTTACAATAGATTACTCATATGTTGCAATAGATTAGTCAATATGTTGCAACAGATTAATCAATATGTTGCAATAGATTAGTCAATATGTTACAACAGATTGTCAATATGTTGCAAAAGATTACTCATCTGTTGGATTCACGTTACATGTTTTATCTATTGTTGAAAAAACAGCAGTAGCAGATACACCCAGATGAGAAATTCAAATAAAAATTATAATTTTACTTACTAAAATCACCAATAAGTAATTCCCAAGTGATATACGAATAAAATTTAACCTAAGAAAAATTGATCAAGTAGCAATAGTAGCGGTAACAACAATGTTCAACAACAAGAAGATGATGATGATGAACAAGAAGAGATGATAATGAAGAATAAGATGATGATAATGAAGAAGATGATGAATAAAGCAACAACAACAATGAACAACAAAAATCACGAAGAGAGAGAAAACTTCAATAAATGAGAAGAGAGAGAAACGTGCCTTTTTCCCCCTCCATTTCTAGTTATATTAGGTTTTATATTGGATCAAAGTATAAATTAAAAAACTTGTGGGTTATTTTCAAACTTTTCTCACTTTCTTAATCCTTAATAAAGTAATTGCCACCTCCACTCAATTATTAAGACTTGTGTCACCCACACTTCATTTTAAAACTCTTTTGTCACCTAGAGCCCAAAGCCCCGAGTAACTTGGTTACAAGTTTCACAAAACTTGATTTCATTGAATTTTATATTGTTGAAGATTGTGCTTTTTGTTTTAATGTGTGAATAGGCAATTCAATTGAAATATTTATTTATAATATAAGGTTAAGTAAAATGAAATGGATGGAGTTAAAAGGGGATGACAAGATTAATGTGGAAAAAATTGGCCTCAGTTGAAAAAACAATTATATATATATATTTTTATCATGGAGTGTCTTCTTTTGTAAATATACTAGTTTAGATATACGCGCCTCGCGTATGTATCTCAATTTAGTGAGTTTAATTTTACAAAATCATTCAAAATATAAAAAGCACGACGGTGTTTCAAAATATTTATTACATTTTTTGTTTGTTAGCATCTTGACATTAGGATGACTTTTAGTTATTATCCAAAGTAGAAATTAGTCAATCGAAAAGCATATATATTAGTTTAAACACAAGAAAGTTTATAAAGAAGAGTATATTCTCTTTAGTCCTTCCTCTTCTCTCTTTCTTTAATCTTCTTAATCTCTTCTTTCATCTTTTCTAATTTCATATCAACACAATTATCCTTTTGTTTGGATTGTTTCGGTTTGTCAGCTTCTTCAGAAGCTTCCTCAACTAATCCATCCAACCCAATTAATTTCTCATTAATTTTTGATATTTTGAGAAGATTTCTCAAAAGATATTTTTGTCAACTAAAATTTATATTTAGGATTTTATAATAGTAGGTAGATAGATTAAACTCGATTTAGCATGAATAATGTACTTGATCTACTTTCAAACTTAATTAGTAAGCTCAGAATTGAAAGATTCGACTATAATCCTAAATTTATATGTTCATTTATGCATATCAAGATTCAACACTTACTATAACCCTTATATTTAAACTCAACTAACAACTTTAATTAAAGATTCAACTACAATAATAAAGAAATACTTAAATAACATAACTAAAACAAAGCCACAGTTAAACAAAGGAAGGGAAAAAAAAAGACAAACCTTTGATGTTTTTGACTACTTCATTCGGTGACGACTTGCTTATTTCTTTTAATTTTTGATAAAAAAATTCTATTGAAAAAGAAACACGAGAGATTATCAAAAAGAAGAATTCATTGTCTTATTAATTATTTAATCATAATTTATATATAATCTTTAAAGTTATTAACGAAAAGGAATAAAGAAAGATGGAGAAGATGATAATAATGAATACAGACAAAAAAAGACAACTTGAATTAATAACAAAATAAGAAGAAAAAGTAGAAGTAGAGGTATGTTTCTAGTAGTTTTTTATCCAAAATATTAGTTAAATAGAATTGTAGAAGTAGTTTCACACGTTGTATTACTATTTTTTTATGAAAGGAAAATCTTTTTGCCTTTTTATTTTTTGGTTTCTGAATATGATTAGGTTTTGTAGATAGTAGAAAAGAAATTATATTTTTGTGAGGAAAGGTTTTATTTTTTTTGGTAATATAGTTAATATTTAATATTATTTAAATGATAATAAAAGGTGAAAAGACGATTTTGTCTAAAGTGAAGTATTTTAATGAAGGGTAAAAAGTTCAAACAACATTTCTAAGACTCTTCACACTTTTAATATATTATAGATATAGAAATAGATTATAGATATAGATTATAGATTTGGTGCTGAAATTTATGTGATTCTGGATAATAAGGACTACAAATTAAATTTCTTAATAAGTTTTGAAATGAAATGAAAGAATGTAAAGGAGATGGAAATGGTTTTTGCTGTTGAAAATTGAGTATTAGATGGAAATGGTTTTTTCTGTTGAAAATTGACTATTTTTCTTTCATTTTATATCTTAAAAATTGGAGACAAATTTTGTGACCATATGGAATGAGCTAGTCCAAAAAATAAAAAAAATTTGAAATTTATCACTGGTTTACCCTTTTCTTTTTTCTTCTCAAAGTTTATTACTTGATTCAATTTCTAATTTCTAATTTCTAATGACAAAATCTATATTTGTATATATTATATAAAAGTTAGGCAAAAACCTTTCTTTGATCAAGAATCTTATTCTTTTTTTTTTAATTATTTTCTTTCTTTCTTTATTTTATTTTTAAAAATCATCTCCATAACTCACGTCTCTCCATCTTCCTTTCTTCTATTCTTAATTAATATATTAGTAATACACATAACTCACATTAAATTATCTTAATTATAAAAAGATCTCCTCATTTCCTTTTCTTTAAAACTAAATTAGTAAGAAGTGTGAACTAAAAAAGAGAAGTAAGCCTGCAACAACAAAGGGTGTTTTTTTCTATTTTCTTGACCACTATGTGAACGAACATGGTAATTCTCCACAATTTTCAATTCAAAACAAGCTTTGGATTTTTTAAGATCATACTTTTGTCACAATGAAGGTAGATAGTTGATCAATTTCATGTTTTTCTTTGTAACGATCAGTTTTTTGATGAAATATGTGAAATATGTGTTTCTGTGTGATTTGACTGTTTTACACCTCCTTGTAGTTGCACTATGGTACTTTTGGGGTGTGAAAATGATTGACACGGTTCTCGATGCATTTTGATACCATTTATCCAATATTGTAGTTTTTGGCGGCTTCGAGAGCCTTATTTTGGACCTGTGTGGTTATTTTTTGATTCGTGCGAAGGATAGCTGAACAAACTACACCAGCAGCTCTGGAATATCATTTTTGGGTAGGCAAAACTTTGGTTTGGGTCCCGATGCACCTGAACTCATTTCAATTTATTGGTCGAAAAGATGAAAAATTAGAAATATGGGTGTGAGACCCACATTTGATTGAAACGACCTTGAATGAAAAATCTGACTTTGGCAAGGTGTTCGAAGCGTCTATTTTAGGGTGGTAACATATTTGGTTGAGTTTTATGGCTTTAAATCTTATTTCGACCCTCGATTAGGAAAATTGTGATTTCGAATTTCGGGGGTCAATTCTGTGAAAATAATATTTTTTTGAAAACCTGATACCTCCATTGAGTTCGAAGCATCGAATTTAGTTTGATTACATAGTTCGTTTGCGTATATCGAACTCCAAACGAATCCCGGACGCCCATCGAAGTTCGTTTGTACTTATATAACAGTTTTTTTCCTCTTTTTTGTCCATTTTGCCCATTATTTTACCTTGTCTCTTGAGAGTTAAACCATAAAATAGTGTAAGAGCTTAAAAGTGAAACTTGTGGGATCTTGGGAAGCTAGATTAACTTCTATTTCTTGATTTTATTACGGGTTAAAGTTGAGATTTCATCCTTTCTTACTTTAATTCTTGATTAATTTCTCAAAACCCAAAAATCTTAGGACTTGATTTTAGACTCTAATTTCTCTCCTTTCACTTGAATAATGTTTTAATCTTATAATTACTAGTTTTTCACCAATTTAACCTTCAAAACTACTCTGATTCTTGATTTTAACACGGATTTTGAAGATTTTCCCGATAAAGCTTTAAAATAATTTTTCTTCAATTTGAACCTCGTTTTTTACTCGATTTAACTTGAGTTTTCAGCTATAGATTCCTAAAAATATTAGAAATATTTTATTGTAATAAAGTTTTGATTTTGCCCTTTTTTTTTAGAAATTCGTTTCGAGGGTCTGTTTTGATTCCGAACCAAAAGTAGGTAATATGGGTACCGTTGACTTTATTTTGAGGCATAGATTATATATTTATTGGTTTTAGTTTATTTTAAAATCATTCATGAAAAATAAGATCGTGAGTTAGAAATGTAGCGGATCGATTTCAGCATTCGAGGTAGGTTATGGCTTAACTCTTTAGACTGGGCTTGGTAGTTAATTTGTATACCAAAATGCATGTTAGGGTGGGAAATAATCATAAAATATGGCTATTTATATGTTGTGCCCATGTGGGGGCTTGAATGTGATGTAATTGTTGAATCAGAGATATCATGTGCTATTTATGACCATGCGGGATCTTATGTGATGTTGATAGCCCGAGATACATGTGAATAATTGTATTTTGTTGATTGGAAATGTCTATTGTGCTGCATTGGATGTATTGTGATATATTCATACTTTGTGGGCATATGAATCATGTGGAGAATTCTTGGATAGTGAAATAATGAGCGAATATTGGCTCACATAGTTGTGGAATTGTAACATTGTGGTTGGTTGTGGAAATACATCATATGGATTACTTATGAAAATACCCATTTAAATGATTGTGAACATTACATCATCATTCTCATGTCACCATACACTTCATTTCACTTGTTTGTTTTATTTCATTATATATATTTGCTGTCATATATGTATATTTGATTTGTATCTTATGTTATGTATGTGCTTTGAAAATATTGGAAATACTGAAAATTCTAAAAACACTGGGAACATTAACTTTTATAACCCTTCTCGAGGGATGTGCTGAGGAGGAGATATTGATATATGAATTGTATATGGGTTGACGAACCCCCATGGTCCCACGTCGGAAGGCTTGCCTCCGAGGTTGTATAGAAGGGTTGTACGACGATCTCGGAGATTGTGCGACGACCTAGTGCATCATCATCATCATATACATTGCACTTACTTTATTGTGTTTATGTTGTGTTGTATTGCCATATTGACTTGTCATCTATGAATTTGTCTTATATTTTTTTACTTGTATTTGATGATCTTATATCTCCATGTTCTCCCTTGTTCTACCTATATGTGATATAATTCATACTTGTGTTCTATCTTGGTGTGTTGTTGCAATATATGTAATATATTAGCACTGTTAGTGCAAGCGGTGTGGGCTACCATTGTGGGCCATTTTCTGAGTGCAGGTGACGTACCCTTAGTGTACATTTTGTATGCTTTATTTTCTAATTTGCTCTATCGGCTATGATTCCTACTGAATATAAGTGGACCGTACTCACTCCTACTTCACTCTTTCGATGCAGATCTAGATTCAGGTGCGCCTCACGTGGCTTGATTTCGGGCGCCTTCAGAGTACCCAAGGTAGCGGTTGAACTTGTTTGCATTTGGGGTCCACCTATATCGTTCCTTATTAGTCTATGTTCTTACTAGTATTCAGAGACAGACATTATTCCTGTTATTTTTTCTGATGTATTTGACTCATGGATTGTATTAGTAGTTCTTACACTATTGACACCTGACTTTGGGAATTATGGTTTGTTGATGACTATGTTTTATTTCCTCTTTATATACCTGTGTGGTTCGGCTTCGTTCTAGAAGACTTACCTTGGAGTTAATTCTGTCTTTTTCCCCTTGTGTATTGGTTTGTGTGATAAACTTACTTGTCATGGTTCGTCGCGACAAGTGCCATCATGACCTATAGACTTTGGGTCGTGGCATTCTTTTTTCTTTCGTGCTGATGTGCTCTTTATTAATTTTTTGTCCTTTTACTTTTATTTTCTTGAGTGATATTGCTTAACTTGCACAAGATATTGTGGGATTGAGATGAGTCCATTCATAAGCGATTCTCAAGCTAATATCGGCTAAAGACATTTTTTGGGATATATTTTGTTTTATTTGTTATTGAAGATGTAAACTAATGTTAATATTTAACCATCTGTTTGTTGTATCTCAGTTTTATAATTTTATATTTTAATAATATTTTGTATATTATTGAAAGACAAAAGAAATTTGATAGTATCGTGTGAAAGTTCTTCCTCTCAAAATAAAGTTCGTGTGATCTTCACAAAGAAGTAATTCACTTTTTTATAATTGAGTTTCATAATGAATAATTTTAAAAATATTAATGTATTAAATTTTTATTTTTAATTGTTTCATATTGAAATCTCTCATTCGAGTATGTTAAATTATATTACTTTACAAAAAATTAACTATTGTATTATTTCTTTGTGAAATGCAAAAAACAATTGAAAAAATATACAACTACATTACAAATTTCAACAATGATATATATATATATATATATATATGTATATATAGAGAGAGAGAGAGATTTAATTAATTAAGATATGTAATTACATTCCTGACCTTTCATTTCAAACACTAAAAGTACGTAATTGTGTCAATTACAAAACTTCTAAGTTCAAATTTTAAATTTATTTTTCAGATTCAAAAACTAAGCGTATGAATTTATTTTTCAATTCAAAAACTACGTTTAAACAATTTATTTTTTCTTTTAAATTTTCAGACTTTATTCTATCATTCATAATTTTTTCATTGTTGACTTTATCATTAATATCTTTAAGTATTTTATTTATACTTATAATTTTATCTTCTTGATTAATTCAATTAAAATCTCTTATACCACACTCAAAAGTCAAAATCACCCACCCAGTAAATCTCATGTTCACCCCCACCATTACCCCACCACCCTATTCCTCCCTTACCCCCACCCTCCGCCCCCAAAAAATTAACTTTTTTCAAACAAAAAAATCTTACCTCACCAACCCTTACCCAATATTTAAAAAAAAAAATCTTTTTTTTAATTTCAGTCTACTTCGCTATCCTCATATTAATTTTTTAAAATTTTCTTTTCAGATTGTAATGTCTTTTATGAACATGATAGATCATATTTCTTTTAAAATGTCTAATATTAGATTATATTTAAAAAGTCTAATTACCATTTTGTTCCACAATGAAATGAACATGATAAACCATTTTGTTTACTTGTGATGTTTTTGTTTTTTTTTTTTTTGTAAAAATTATTCTATTATTCGCATCTCTTCAATTTAAAATTTATGGAACTACTACATTATGTTTTCAAAATTAGTTCAAAATATTATGCTCCCATCCCAACTCCAATCTCTCTCTCTCTCTCTCTCTCTCTCTCTATATATATATATATATATATATATATATATATATAATTATTTTATTTTTCATATTTAAAAAAAAATTCACGTTAAGTTCAAATAAGTTCTTTTCACATTTAAATTCAAATTACGCCAAAAATGTCAAATCCTTTTCTATGATATAATTTTGAATATGGAGATTCATAAAGAGTTCATTCACATCTGTCGTCTTTTATGTAGAAATTACTTTTTAAACTTGTTTATTCAAATAAAGAAGTGTTGAAATAATGAGGAGATTTCATTATTTTATCTTGCGATAAATAATAAAATTTTCCACCATTTTTATTTATTGTTTAGAATGTTTTAATAATTCAACGTGCATGTATATTGTTCTTCTTTCATATCAAAGTTCAAAATATTAGTCACAAACAATTTAAAGTTTTATCCTACAATTCAAGTTCATAAAAAATGACAACCTTCAATTTTTTTTAAAAAAAATTGAAGATTATGGAAGAAGTTTGTTAGAGTACGTGCCCTACTAATTATCTTTTTTTTTTACCTAACCGTTGCCTCTCGATGGAATGGGTTGCCTGACATGTTCCAAGAAAGCAATAAAACAGAAAATAAAGAACACAACGATTTTGACGTGGAAAACACCCGGCTCAAAAGGTGTAAAAAACCATGACCTGCACCTCTACAAGATTTAACCCCAACTTTACTAAATAACTCTAAGCCTCAACAACGACTGATTACAAAATTCTTGTAACCAACAAATAGGAATTATAAACTCTAATTCCTTTAACTCAACGACTAGAAATTATAAACTCTAATTCCTAACTACACACCCACCTCCCAAGGTATGCGTTTTCAAAGTCTCTGAGTTTTCCCCAACTCGAAGACTAGCTCCTAGTTCAGTTTATAACATAGTAAAACTAATATTACATCAATAGTTCAAACACAATGAAAAACTCTAAAAAGCAATGCTAAAACTCTTAGCTGGATTCTATAATTAGGACCAGGTTCTTCAATGTGTTTCTTCAGTGATTGAGTAGTACTTAGTGAAGTTAATCTGTCGATTGTGCTTTTCTACTTTTTAAGTGCGTAGTTTATTCTGACTGATGCATCTTCTATTTAAGCACAACTCTTCAAAGAGTCATTCTTTATTTCAAACTCTCCCTTCAATCATAACTCTCATTGCATAGAGTTCTACTTCAAGTGAGACTCCTTCTTCAATTCCAACTCTTGTCTCCTTAGTGTTGTAGTCAAACTAAAAATCTCCAAAGATCTCTTCAAATTGTACGTTTTGCATAGACTTCTTCAATTTTCAGAATCTTTCTCCTTCTACACATAGGACTCTTAAGGATATGCTCAAAAGTGAAACTCCTTCTTCACATAGGACTCTTTTTTCAACTCAACTTGTTTTCCCTTATCATCAAGTGTTTGAATCAAATTCAACTTGTTCTATTCCCCACGTGATCATCAAGTTGAAGTTTTCAATTGCACCGATTTAACTTATTATGATTTTTAATTATTTATACCGTAAACTGCACTCTTGAAATTGTCGGATCATTGGAACACGTATATCAACTTGTTTCATTCATATTGCCATTCATCAAAACTTCAAGGTTCCAACAAAGTTATTGATTGATATAGCATTTGCATACATAACCAACCAAATAAGTTCCTTATCCGAAAAAATTAGGATGGAAGATCCATAATGAACTCATAGGTGCAACATGTAAAACCTATCATGCTAAATCTAAATGAGATTTTTTTTTCTCATTCCTTCCCCCCCCCCCCCCCCCACCCCACCCACAAAAAAAAAACTTTTTCACCTCTGTAGCCCCTTTTCACCAAATCAGGTACTCTAACAAATGCTCACTACACCATGCTTTCAATTCATACATCTTTTCAAAAGTAGGAGCTTGTAAGGGGTGAAACATGAGAATGACTTTTATTTCCTACCAAATTTTTGTGCACCCCATTAGATTCTTATTAGTATCGATAACTACGTATATTTGTAAAGACCCATATGATGTAGGCTTTAATATTTTGTATATGATTTTTTTTTAATAAAAATCATATTTACAATTGTGTGTGTCAGGAAAGAATCAAACTTTTCTAATTTTTTTAAAAAAATTTTTGAGATGCAAATGTCTATACATTTTAGGAGCTAACTCAACTATCATTATTAGTTTCTTAGTTTAACCTAGTTGGGATATCCTTAAAACCCCTCCATAGTCCATACAACTTTAGCTTCCGAAAACAACTGTTGATTATCAAACATATCTTCCAAAACACATTGCTATAACGGCAAATTACTCAAATTAATTCAGATAACCAATTCACTATCTGTGAGCATAAAATCTGTCCAGTACCTATGTTGTTGTCCACCAACATTATCTGAAAATCTATCATCGTGCATATAGAAAGCTCTCGCAGTAGGCACATCATACGGCTCATCCTCTTTCTTCTCCAACCAAATAATTTAACCAACTAAATTTAAAAAAAATATATATAAAAAGTATTATACCTCATTAACTTTAAATAATATTTTATCCTTCCTGCATATAAAAAGAAAATGTAATATCAAAAAGAGGGAAAAAAATTTAAAATGAAGAATATAAAGAATGCAATAAATAAATTAATGAATAATGCTAATCATCTAGAGGTATATATAAGAGAAATTAAGAAGGTAGAATTTTATTTCAATTCAAATTTCATTCAAATTTAAATATTATATTAATTTATTGAAAGAAGATTACTTTATTATTCTTTCTTATCCCGTACTTTTTCAAATATAATGTATATTTATCTTATAGTTTTCTCTCTCTCCAATGAGATATTAATACTATTATTATTATTATTATTATTATTATTATTATTATTATTATTATTATATTCAAGTACTATTACTACGTTTGTTTTTTTAAAAAAAATAAACAAGTACTTCTACTATGTGTGTACTACTTTTATTAATATCAGTTATATTAATATTATTAGCTTTTATTTAATATTTAAATATTTTTTAAACATTAAAAGAGAAAAGATTATGAATAGTAAGAGTTCATTTATTAGATAATTTATTTATTTATTTTTCACTTTGTTAGTATTATTATTAATATTATATTTTTACTTTAATTTAATTTTATTATTACTAATATATAGTTATAATTATAGTAAAATTCTATTATGAATATAACATAGTTAGAGTTTATCTTGGACTCTTAAATTATCGATTTCTAATTTTAAGTTAATGAAAATCCTTTTTATTTTCTTCAAAAAGCTTAGTATTTTAAAATTTAAATATTTTTAATTCAAATCTTTTATTACAATATTATAAATCTTCTAATTTCCTTTTTTTTTAAAAGACAAATCACCTTTTTAAAAAAATATAATTATTATTACTATTATCATTTTTATTACTATTAATTATTTATTTATATTATTATTAATTACCACTACTGCTACGTTTTTGTAGACGAAAAGTATTACTACTACGTGTGTTAATTCTTCTACTATTATTATTTATTGTTGTTGTTGTTATTATAATTTTTATTACTATCATTAATGTAATATATAAATATATTTTAAAACATTAAAAGGAATTAGTTAATGTATAGTAAGAGTTCATTTAGAACTCTTTAATGTTAGTTCCTAATTTCAAGTTAGTGATAGTTTTTTAAAAAAGTAAAGGATAATATATTTTAAAATTTAAATATTGAATATTTATTAATTCAAAATATTTCTTACAACATTATTAAATTTTGTCCTAAAATTTGCCACGTGACTTTTTAATATCTTGCCACTTGGCTTCTTGTTTTGCTTTTAATTTTATTTTTATATATAGAGAGATATTATTTATTATCTTTTATTTAATATTTAAATATATTTTAATAACATTTGAAAAGGATAAATTTATAAAATAGTTAGAGTTTATTATTGACTCTTCAATTATAGATTCCTAGATTTATGTTAATGATTTTTTTCCTTCTAAAAGCTTGATTTTCAAATTCAAATATATGTAATACCTTATTTAAAATCTATTATTACAATATTATTATTTTTAATAATAATATTACTATTATTCTTATATTTTTATATTTTATTTAATATTTAATAAATTAGATTCATATATGATTTCTTATAGCATTTAAATTTTAAAAGATATAAGTTTATGAAAGAGTAAAAGTCTATTTAGAATTCTTCAAACATGTTTTTACATTTTTAAGCTAACAAAAATCTATTTTGTCTTGTGACAAAGGATAACATTTTTTTTTAATATTCTATAGATATATAGATTAGTATTATTAATAACACCACTACTTCTACTTTTTTTTTCTTTTAAACAAAAAATAATTAACACTACTACTACCAATTAAAACTACAACGATTATTATTGTTAATATTATTATTAGTATTAATATTAATATTATTATCTTTATTTAATATTTGAATAAATTTAAAACATTGAATGGGATAAGTTTATGAATAGGAAAAGTTCATTTAGAACTCTTAAATGTTACATTCCTAGTTTTAAGTCAATGATAAATTTTTTGAAAAACCTAATATTTTTAAATTTAAATATGTCTATTTTTTTAATTAAAAAATTTATTACACTATTATTATCTTTTGTCTTAAAACTGCCAAGTGGCTTATTCTTATTCTGCCACGTGGCTACTTCTGGTGTTTCATCCTCTACTTTATAATATACTAGTATACGTACTCGCACAATGCGCGGATAATATTAAAGCATTATTTTTAATTATTTCATATTAAAATATATCGTTTGAACATGTTAAATCATATTGTCATATGAAAAAATTATGACTATCATACTATTTCTCAATGTAATGGGAAATAAAATAATATTTTTCTCCCCCTTCCGCCAACCTACCTAGCTCCGCCTCTACCCACACCTCCTTCTCCACCCCCACCCCTACCCCCTTCAAATAATTTTCTAAAAAGAAAATACATACCCCCTCCCTCGCCTCACCTCGAGTTATATAACTCTAATATTATTTATTATCACTTAAATTTACATAAATATATGCTGCTTAACTTGCTTCGAACCAAATAGTTAGACAAAAAAATCATATAATATAAGCTATATTCTCTACGTAATATCCTTATATAATTTTCACTATATAATACAACTAAAATTCTTACCCATGTGATAAAAAATATTGTGAAAACTTATAATATGACTTATTTATATGTATAATTTATATTACTTTAACAAATATTTTATTATCATCTTATGTCTTAATTAAATATATTAAATAAGAAATTTTCATGAATTTAAAGGATAAATGAAATATGTGTCAGAATACTTGCAAGTTCCTTAAGTAGATTTAATTTTCTTCTATTCATTTAACAATATCTATATTACTTTTATTTAACCTATTTCTCAAAATTTAAAATTAGGTAACTCTCGTAACGTTGTACATTTAATTTTAATTTTTTATGTATAGTGTACATTAATTATTTTTAAAAATTTATATAAAATATAAATACCTTTATATTACCTGCATTTTATTTTCATTGTTTAATATTTTTGCTTTTGACTCATTTTCTGAAAACTTATTTCTTGATCATATTCATAATATAATTTTTTAAATGCACACACACAAATTAAGTAAACTACAATCCGTTCAAATGCTAATTCAAACATTAGTCAAAATTATTTTTTAATTAATTATATTAAGCTAGTCATTAGAAAAATTAAAAGATAAGAAAATAACTTTCTTCCAAAATATAGAATTTAACAATTATGTTCGTCAATAAAGAAAAAAGTTTTATCATCTCACAAAATCAAATAATCACATCAAATGACGTTATTTATAATTATATCTCAAAATTAACTAATAGCTACTAATTAATCTTTCATTACTCTAAATAACTGTTTGAGTTCAAATACTTCTATAATCCTCCAAATAAGTTTCTTTGAAGTTTGTCTTCCATTAAAAGTGATTTTGAAACACAATGAATTAGTCCAACAATTGAAATGAAATAGGATATATATAAATATTCAATAATACATATCTAAAAAGTCATTACACTATAAACCCAATAAGCATATTCAGGTAAAGAAATTGTCATGAACTTTAATAAAATGAAAGCAATAGAAAGGGATGATATTGAACAGGTGTTAAATTATAGTGGAGAAAAAAAGACTGTGATTGTAATATTACCCATTAAGTCGAATCACGACAATAGATACTGTCATCAATTCTGAAAGTTAAGAGGAAAAGATGAAGATGAATGTCATTTTTTACTGCATATACAAAAATAAAAATATTAAATTAAAGTTCTAAAAATAAATTTCACAATGTGCTCTATATAGAAGAGATATTAAGAAGCCAGAGTCTCATTCCTATTCAAATTCCATTTGAATTCAAATTCAAAATCAAATATCATATTGATTTGTTAGAAGAAGATAAATTTATATTCTTCATTATCTTATCTCATACTTTTTTCAAATACAATGCATAATTATCTTACTATCTATAAATAAGACTTGAAATATATTTGAAATCAATAAGATAGATTATATATTTTTAAAATTAAATAATAAAAATTTAAAAAGGAATAATTTGTCACAATTTCCCATCTCCACTATTTTACCTTTTTTTTATTAATCTACTTTTCATTTTCACATTTATTTGTTTGTTAAAAATAAATTATTTATTTGATAAAATTTAACAACAATTCAGATATATAAATGAATTGCAAGTAAATATATGTGTTAGATTTAAACAATTTTTAATTTATAGTTATAGTTTAAAAATTTTGCAAGTAAGGGTGAAGTTTGGAAAACCCATCACAAATAAATATTATAGATGTATAAATAATTGTAAAAGAGATATTATTATTTGTCATTATCATTTATTTATTTATTTATTAATAATAATAATAATAATAATAACAACAACAACAACACTACTTCTATGTTTTTTTTTCAAAAAAAAAAAAAAACTCAAAGGTACTACTATGTGTGTACCGCTACTACTATTACTATTTATTATTATTATTATTATTATTATTATTATTATTGTTATTATTAAATTAAATGTATACAAATATATTTTATAGTATACAAAAGGAATAAATTTTTGAAATAGTAAGAGTTTATTTAGGACTCTTAAACCATATTTTTCTATTTTTAAGCTAGTGACTTTTTTTAAAAATAATAACACATTTTTAAATTCAAATAGTTAATATCCTTTAATTCAAAATTTTATTGAAAGTAAATATATATGTTAGAGTTAAACAATTTTTAATTTATATTTATAATTTAAAATTTTTGCAAGTAAGGGTGAAGTTTGGAAAACCCATCACAAATAAATATTATAGATGTATAAATAATTGCAAAATAGAAATTATTATTTATCATTATCACTAAGTACTATATACTCCTCTATTTATTTATTTGTTTATTATTATTATTAATAATAATAATAATAATAATAATAAAAATAATAACAACAACAACAACACTACTTCTATGTAAATTTTTTTCTAAAAGAAACTTAAAGGTACTACCATGTGTGTACCGCTACTACTACTATTTATTATTATTAATATTATTAATTAAATATATATAAATATATTTTATAGTATATAAATAGAATAAATTTTTGAAATAGTAAGAGTTTATTTAGGACTCTTTAACTATATTTTTCTATTTTTAAGCTAGTGGCTTTTTTTAAAAGAATAATATATTTTTAAATTCAAATAGTTATACAATACAAAAAATTGCTCACTTTGCGAGGGTTATATTTACATATTTCGGAGGTTGAAAATCCCCGCAATTTGATAGCACGGGGGTTTACAAAACTCCCGCAATTACAAGCGTCACAATCATTTTACGGCGGTTTGTCATATACTGCCGCAATCACTTAGCGGCGGTTAAGTAACGCCGATTTTGACCCCCACAATATGTAAACTAAACCAGCTTTCAGCTAATACTTTTAAAAATTGCAAGGGTCAAAAACCCCACAAATATTTTTAAAATTGCAGGGGTCAAAAACCCCACAATTCACTTGATATTTTTTAAAAAAGAAAAATTACACTGTTCATGATCAATATTTAAATTTTTAAATTTTATTTAATAGATTTCATATATATCATTCACTATTGGAACAAACAAAAATACATCTTAATAAAAATAAAATCAAAATATATTAGATCATAAAAACGTACCACAAAAATATTGTCATTAGTCTTAAAAACTAATTTAAACACAAAATTCTGCTCCAACAGCGATTCAATAACATTGTCATAATTGCTAATATGATTACAAATTTCAATGATCATCACTAGAATAACTATCACGAGATGCTCTTCCATTCACATTCGAAAGAGGTCCACTAGAGACATCACTTGGCTACAAAAGTAAAAATAAAAATAGCAAGGTTTTTGAATACTAAATATTTTATAACAATACATTAACTTAATTTTTCTCAAATAAAAATTATTTACCGTAGGAGTGAAAAATCTTGTAAACTGTTCAGGTATTGTGCCTTCTTTCATTATCATATATGCCTTGAAAGCATTCATCATTAAATTGTGAGAATTCACCATTTCTTTGTAGTTCTCTTGACTTTTCTTTTGAGCATTTAACATTTGAATGTAATTTTATTGGCAATTGGATGGACATGAACTGTTACTACTTGAAGAACTTATACCACCAAAATGAGGACGTGTTTATTTAAATGATCTGCTAGGAACAGCTCCTAGTCCCAAGCACCTCACCTTTTCAGAATGCTCTTTTCCTAACACCTTACCAACAACATCATTTGAAGAAACTTCGAACTTATCCATTGTGATTTGACTTACTGCGAGTTTAATTTTATCCTAAATATAGTACAACACAAAAACCATAGTATAACTTCGATTAGCAATGGACAATAAACAGAACACATGTATAAATATGTTAAATATTACACGCCAGGATGCCTGCATGGTTATAGATACCAAATAGCAAAAAAACAAGCATTATTAACCTGGACAAACTAAAACACTAAGCATGCAATTGAACATATGAACAAAACTAAGATAAAACGAGAGAAGAGTTGTTGCAAAGTGTCATGTTAGCTATTGCATTTAGCAGCAACATTTTCTTCAAATATGTCACATCATGTTTTGGATTCTTTCAAAAGTTCATCTTACTGTGTTCATACAGTGAAATGTCTAGTTCAAATTCATTTTTTGAACTATTCAAAGAAAATAGAAACGTCTAAAACTATTTACAGAAGCATACCATACATGTTTCTTTATGAAAAGAGTACCAAGAAGGTGCCAAAAATACAATTTTTCAAACCATTTCTTCAACTTCAGTCCATGACCTTCTTAAAAGTAGGAGACTCCCAGCTTTAAATTAATCTGCTAGACTAAATAAGCAAAAAACATTTCTGCTAGTATTATTTGTTGACCACAAGGAAGAAAAAAGAACTTGTTTGACTTAACAGAACTGAGTGTATTCCAAGCATATGACATTAGCTACCAGAGATGATATCTCATCACTTCAGTACTATCTCTAATTTTCTATTTTCTTTAAATTCAACTCTTTTTTGGCCTAAGATATTTTCTTGTTGACTCTTTAGTTATCCATGGCTATAATCTAATCAACTCCAACATTATGCTAGATTTTTATCAAATCAAAAGGGTGATAAAAACAAAAATTAGGTAATGGAAAGACACTCTTCGTTTACACGAGAAAAAGTTATGGCTATTATGCGCAAATTTGGAGGAAAAGTTTAAAACTCTTAAAACAAATATGGATCATAAAGAGAAAAGTATGAGCACCATCACTAAATGCCTGAGGTATATATGTGTGTCAGTACGAGACATAAAAATTATGTTTTTCTTAGTTATACATCTGGTGTAAGAGAATCCAATGCTGCATAGATAGTTTTACAGATCTGTAAAAAAGACTGATATACAAAGTACTAAAAATCTTTCTATTTTATCTTTATACTTTTGATGTGAAGAAAGAATACAATTCACGGAAGGCAAAAGAGGGTCATTCTGAGATGAAACAAACTCAAAAACTGGAAAAAAAAAAAACAACTCCGACAATAGATGGAGTCTGTTTAAACTTACATTTTGTACTGTCAAAAAAGTTCAAAAGTTGTTTAGTTCCCAGTTTCAAAGAAAAGTTCTAAAGCTATCAAAATAAACAAGTCTGTGAAAGGATCTAGCTTATCCGAGGCATGTTGCCTCGTAAAGATATTACAACTTTCAGGCACACTAGACTTGTTTATCAGGCACACTAGCCACTCTATTACAACTTTCCAAAAGATATTACAACTTTCAGGAACGCTAGCCACGCTATTACAACTTTCCAGATCCGGTTTAGGAAAAAAGAAGATATTACTAGCAGAAAACAATGAGGCACCTGAATCCCTCCATCCCCACCCAAGCTGACAACCAAGAGATAATTGAATCCACCCTCCACCACAAACACACACTTTCACCAGCTCTCGATGACAGAGAACAATTATAGCTTTCCAACACTCTTCACACAATCTATATGGATCATTTATCTACTCATACAATGAAAGGTGCAGGATAAGAAGAAAGGGTCCCTTTAGTAAAACCAAATTGCACATGATAGCAAGAAATTATCACAATCCACCCATATTTAATCACAGTTTTGAAATTCACTAGCGGTTGAACCACGAACAATTCATTTTGCCATACACCATAAGTTTTTAACTAAAATAGAAAAAATCAGGATAAATGACAAAAATTTCTCAACAGAGGTACTCACACAAATCTCTTTTGCCGCTTCATTAACATAAGATTCATCTTCTTTCTTATGAGTAACAAGATAAAGTTCTGCTTTCCAATCCAAGATTTATCCATCTAAATATGTTAAGAACTAATCTGCAACATAATTAAGAGTGCAAATAACAAAGCAAAGTCAGATTATCAAAGAGCTTGGGGTAACGTAGTATCTGTTGTTCACAGTCTCAACCAAATCCCTTCTGAAGTTGGGCTAGTTCACATGTTGAAGCAATCTGCAACAAAGAAAAAAGCTCTCCAGAATTGACGACATAATTTCGTGGTTCCACTTAAACTGAATCTAATGCCCCTTCCATAACAAATAAATACTCATGACTCTCCAAATAGCAGGAAAATGAAACGGAGGGGTGGGGGTGGGAGTATTATGTGAGTATTACGGATAAAAAGTTGTAATTACTTCAAATGTTGAAATTTTATATTAAATTTTAAAAATTATACTTCAATTAAAATATTAAAATACTTCAATCTTGAAGAGTGGTTGAGTGAGAGGTTAGTTTCCTTTTCATTAACGTGTCTTTCTACCTCCACTCCCCCTTCTTTAGTCATCTTAAATCTTTTTCCCTTTTTCTAGTATTAATTTTTTGTTTGAAGTTAAGGAGTAATATAAAATATAAAGGCTAATAGAAATATAAACAAAAATTTAAATATGTTATAAACTAATAAAGAATAAAGAAGAAGAGTAGAGAAAATAGAGAGAGTGGTTCTTATTTCTTCTCTTGAGGGATGAGAGATCATCAGATTGTAAATACAATGAATAAAACTCTTCTATTTATAGGAAAAATTTACTCCTAGTCGGAGTAAAAGACAGATGCTTCAAATCCTAATAGATATCAAAGTAGATCTTGATAGACATTCACTATAATGTAAATGCATTTATAACATTCTCCCTTGAATGTCTAATTGGTAGATAATGTGTCTCGTTAAAACCTTACTAGAAAAAATCCAATAGGAAAAAATCTAGTGAAGGAAAAAGAGTACACATCTCTAATAATATGCATTTCGGCTGCCTCATTAAAAACCTTACGAGGAAAACCCAGTGGGACAAAACCTCGTAAGGAAAAAAGAATACAACGCGTATTAACTCCCCTTAATGAGAACATCCTTGACCTTTGCATCTCGATCTTGTGCAGCATCTTCTTGAAAGTTGCAATTGGAGAAGATTTGGTGAATAAATCAGTCACATTGTCAGTTGAACGAATCTGTTGCACGTTAATATTATCATTCTTTTGTAGCTCATGTATGTAGAAAAGCTTTGGCAAAATGTCCTTCGTTCTATCTCCATTTATGAATCCTCCCTTAAGATGTGCTATGTATGCTGAATTATCTCTGTATAAAATTGTGGGTATATTATCATATTTCACACCATATTTTTCTCGAATGAGATGTATCATGGACCTCAACCATACACATTCTCGGCTTGCTTCATAAATAGTTATTATCTCAGCATAATTCGATGAAGTGGATATGATAGACTGCTTTGTATATCTCCAAGATATGACAGTACCATCACATATGAACACATAGCCTATTTGAGATCGAGCTTTATGCGAGTCAGATAAGTACCCAACATCAGCATGACCAATAAGATCGAGACTTCAATCTTTAGAATAAAACAAGCTCATGTGTTTTATCCCATTTTGATGTCTCATAGTAGGAGCAGAAATATACCTTGCTAACAAATTGACTGAAAAGGCTATAGGTCTTGTAGTATTTGCAAGGTATATGAGTGCATTAATTACACTAAGATATGGTACTTCATAACCAATCTAATTCGATATATTTTGAATTTTAGCAAATAATCTATTGCTTTGAAAACTCTCCAAGAGTTCTAATGATGTCCAAGCAGTAAGCTTATACAATATAAGGATTATAAATAAGTTTCCCAAAAATATTTATATGCTTCAAGCATTTTGAATCCTTAAAAGTTTTTCACCTAAGTTTTGTCAAGTGACAATATTCAACATTTCATGAGTGACATCTTCAAATATCTAGACAGCAAATCAAATAAGTTTAATACTTACCAAGATGCATCCTTTCATGTCACTTGATAAATGTTTCTACGTCAGGATGCTTAAATTAACGTAGAATTAAGATCCTTGTAATCTTTCACAATATTGCGTCAATATTGTGTCAAATATATTGATGATATATCATTTAGTATCGGTTCACAATGCGACATAACATTTTGAGATCTCATCACTTCATTATTTTCAGGTACATGAACCTCTTATAAGGTTTCATGAAGTGTTATATCGTAGGCTCTTCAAGAGCTCATTGCCTTCTTATTATGATTATTTCCTCCTTATTTTTCAAGGATTATTTTATTTGTAACCGATCAGTCTACCACGCTTCACGCATGCATAGACTTTGTCCTTTAGGAACACAAAATAAGAGCACTTGCGCTTAATATGAGATGCTTTCAGCATTTGACTTGAATTATCTTTTGGATGAGGATATGGTGATAATTCCTAACATATTTCATAGCGCGCATAATCTCCCCCTTATGTTAGGAAAACTAACATACATCCTTTACTTCTTTGAGGAATCCATCTTTGTGCATTATAGTATATTCATTAATCGTATACCGCACATCAAAATTATTAGATGAAATAATTGGTTCCCGACCTTGAACCAATTGAGAGAAAAGAAATAATCATAATTTATTGGTCTAATGCATACAAATGCTATTGCAATATATCATATTTCAGACCAAAACATTAAGTTTTGTTCTCATTAACAGTGGTTTAGATATTTATCGAAGACATTCAATGCTAAACCATTATCATCAAGATAAATTATCTTGATTACACAATCTGAAAATTATGCTCAATTTATATTGAACAAGTAACTTTATGAATGTCAAACGTAGGTTGACCATGAATGTACATGTGATCATCTTATTGATGCATCTTTTTAAAATATCACATGATAGATGAACGGACCCTTATTCACCTTTTATAATTTTCAAATTTGAAGGGATCCAATCCCAATATTAGTTGGTCCAACCAACTTATCATGAGAACAAACGACATAAACAATTCTTGAAGAATCTTCTAGTTCTTCAATTCATGCACATCTTCTAGATGTCACAATCGTTCATATCAATTAATGAACTTTTATTCTAGTAAACTCCAAGTTTACCATGACATGTACTTTTTCTTTAGTAAATTTCAGATTTACTATTACATGAATAAATTTCAGATTTACTACTTCAGAAGTAGATTTCAAAATTATTCAACCTCTTTCGGAGGAGAGTTGTGATACAATCACAATCAAGTGCACGTTTGCATTAATAAGTTTTTCATTCCCCAAGAATGGAATATAATCGTGCCTTAAGTCTATCAAATTTTGATAGCTTAGAACCTTTTTCAAAATATTGCTACTTTAGGAGCAAATCGAGGCATACATATGATCTAGAAAATTTTTCTCTAACATATCTTATGATCATAATACACGTGCGAAAATATCATCATTTTTGATGATCATTATCATATTGTCCCTCCACGCGTATATTCGTGCATTTAATCACTTGTCTTCTTTCAGACATATTATGCATTGCTACCACATACACCTCAAGAATGAAGTAAGTTATCATATTTCAGACTTATCATATATTGCTACCATATTCATGGAATGGAGCATATTCAATGGGTCGAATTTCATGACTTTTCACCCAATACCCATGATTTTGCCTTAGCCATCATAATATTATCAGTATAGTATATTGAGATTCAAACTCAATATCTTATACATATAAAGGCGTCTTAGGCATAAATCGATGGGACTTGAACCCAACATATTATTCATCCTTTTTGATAGTATTATTTTTGAGGAATAAATTTAAAATATAAATGATTTCAAATCAATTATTTTTTCTCAAATCCGATAATAATTATATTAATAGTAGCAAAAGAAAGATAACATAAAGAATTACTAACCTTGAAATCCTTCAAATTTATAATTTCACATATTTGGCAGAGTCTCGTGCTGATAACGTGTTATAAACTAATAAAGAAGAAGAGTAGAGAGAATAGAGAGAGTGATTCTTATTTCTTCTCTTGAGGGATGAGAGATCATCAGATTGTAAATACAATGAACAAAACTCCTCTATTTATAGGGGAAATTTACTCCTAATCTGAGTAAAAGACAGATGCTTCAAATCCTAATATGTATCAAAGTAGATCTTGATAGACATTCACTATAATGTAAATACATTTATAACAAAATAGCTAATGATAACATATTTTACTTATTGAATTGCCTTATTGGAAAAACTTACTGCCTTGCACATCTTTTATGAATTTTGTTGAATTCAATCAAAGCATTCACCAAACTTATCAAAAAACTAATTTTTCATTTTAAAATACAAAAAGAAAAAAAAAATAGAATTATCGAATTTTGTACAAAATATCCCCTGTTTGCTCTCAAATGTCAATGTATTGGCGCTAATATACCTTATTTTAACGATCACATTTAAAAATATAATTAAGTGCATAATTTATTACGTGACAACATTTTATTAAGATTTTTATAATCAATCTAATCTAATTAAATCCCAACCAAACCCAGATCCACCCCATATTCGCCTCACCTAAACCCCTTAAACAAACAAAAGAAAAACTTTGATTCTTGTTTTGTCTGATTCTAAATGTAATTTTTGTCTTCAAATTATTTATCATGTTATTCATTGAACCCAACATGCAACCTACCTTAACTCATCTTTAAAGTCCTCCAACATTAATATTCAATTACACAATGATGCTAAGAACAATAATCTGAATTACTGACTATAAAATAGTTATACATTGAAAATTTGAAAAACTTCATTAGAGATTTACCCAAATTTCAATGATGTTAAACATAATTTAAATCAAATTTATTTCTTCTCAATATTCAACTAACTTATCTTGAGTTCTAGTGTATGATACAACAACAATCAAATTCACGTTCAAAATAATGTAATTACTAAGATCAAATTTATCTATTTAAGTTTTCGAATCTGATTGGGATTCTATTTGAAACTTTGACAGGAGTTGTTATCTTTGAAGACAACCTTCACAATACAATATTTATAAAAAAAGTTTAGAAGAAAGTCCAAAAACATGTTTGAATAAAGTCAAATCTAAAATTACTATTTTAAGAAAATTAAAAGTATGTGCATCATTTAAGCTATGGGTGTCAAACGGGCCGGGCCAATTCGGAACCAACCCTTCTATTTTAACTGGGTTGAGGGTCGATTTAGGGCTGGTTTTGGCGCTAGACGGGTCGGGTCAGGCCGGGCCAAATAGTAAAAAAATTAAAATTCATCCTAACCCGGCCCACTTAACCTAACCCAGTCAAACCCATCAAAACTCGGTTAAAAAATCGGTCAAACCCGATCAAAAATATAAAGAAAAAACCTTTCTTTCAATATACATTACATATACCCACCTATATACATTATAAATACGTTAAATAATATATATACACTATATATATAGTATATACTACATTAGAATTTAAAAAATATATACACATATCCACAATTAGTCAATTACTCATATATACGCACCATTCAATGTATATATACTACTACTTATAAAGTATACTACATTATATATACATCACAATATATATAGATATACTTATATACTAATTTATAAAATATATAGACATGTATACGTTAAATATACACTTCTATAGAAGATATATACACGTGTATACGCACCATTTAATGTATATATACTACTACTTATTTTGTCTATAGAAGATATATACACGTGTATACGCACCATTCAATGTATATATGCTACTACTTATAAAATAAACTACATTATATATACATTACAATATATATAGATATACTTATATACTCATTTATAAAATATATACACATGTATACGTTAAATATACACTTCTATAGAAGATATATACAAAAATATACAAAACATATGCTACTTAATATAATAAATTAATAATATTAGGTAGTAAATTAATAATATATTAGAAGTAAGTTTTTAATTAAAGTAGAAAACTAGAAATTCAATTTAAAATTTTAAATTGCTAAATGAAAAAATATAAAAATTAAGGACTAAGGAGTGAATGAATTTGAAAAATTTTATTGATTGCAAAATGATCCAAAATTTATAATTTACATGAATGAAAAATCTACAAATTATGCATCATTTTTTTCAACTCATTTATGCTAATATTAACGGGAACTTGCATAAGATAGTCGAAGTCAGCGGGGGCAAAATCATGCATTGAACTTGATTCTGCTGAGTTCTCCCGTGAAGTCATAATTTCTTCAAGTTTCATCTCGTCGCTCGGCTCCGGTTCCATTCCTTGATTTCTTCTTTCCGCTCTAATCCAATCTCTGAGGAAAACTAGAACATTTATTGCATTGTTTCCCAATGAGTGTCGGTTGTCTCCAAGCTGCTGTCGTCCCTGACTAAAGGCGCTCTCTGATGCAACGGTTGACATTGGAAAATTCAAGATATCTCTAGCTAATCTTGAAAGCACAGGATATTGTGTTTCATTACTCCTCCACCAACCAAACGTGTTGATCCGTCATCTGTGATTCTCTGGTGCCGTCTGAAAATAATATTTCAGCTCTTCCCCATAAGTTGATGTGTAAGTTCTCTCATCAACACTGTTCCAACAATTTAAATCATAAAACGAATCAGAAAAACCACTATGTGCCGGCCTTTTAGAAGATGATGGCTCCTCGGGAGGATGAGGAGCGACAGTTGGAATGATATTTGTAGGTACGGCTAAATCAAATAAATCAGCATAGTGATTATATAATTTTTCTATGTAATCATTTTCATCAGCCGTAGCCGTCCACAAATCAGGTTGTACTTGTTCAGAATCATGGTTAGTATTTATTTCTAAGTTAGTATAAATAAGAGTACTAAAGTGACACATATTATTATATTTCATGCACGGATTTAGCATAGCACCAACCAAGTAAATAGGGGAAATCGGAAAAAATTATTTTTTAAATTTCGTAAACATGACGCCAACAACTTCTTTATAACCTTCTTTATTTTTATATTCTTTGAGCAAACCAGAAATATCGACTATATATGCCAAAATATTACAAATAGTAGGATAATAAGCACCGAAAAATTCAACCGTAGCTATATAAATTTTTTCTAAAAACTTAACAAGATCATTAATTACAACCCAATCAGAATTATGTAGCATGCAATCAGCAGAATCAGCAAATGAACCGCAATGTTGATTAAAAGCTAGTGTAATAGGAATTCTATATTTATAACAAGTTTTTAAAAATTCATACGTAGAATTCCATCTAGTATCAATTTCCTCAGGCATCAAAATAGGTGTAAGTCCATTTTCTTGACATTTAACTTTAAATTCTCTAATTCTCGATCTATGATTATTTCCTTGAATAAAACCAACGGCAAGACGAATTTTTTCAATATAAAGCTCAAAAAACTCAAGATCATCTTTTACAATTAAATTATATATATGACATGCACACTTAATATGAAAAATTCCAGGCAAGGGCGGAGATAACATAGATTTTAATTTTTCTATGGCAGTCTTGTTGTTAGAAGCATTATCAAAAGCAATACATAAAATTTTATTTTCGATACCATAATATCTCATAATTTTAACAATAGAATCAGCAATAAATTGTCCAGTATGTTTACGATCTTCATCATATAAAAAAACAAGAATACGTTTTTGCATCACGAAATTACTATCCATCCAATGACAAGTAACGGTTAAATAATCATTTTTATTTACAGTACAACCAAGATCAGAAGTTAGGGACAATCTACATTGAATATTTTTTAATAATGTTGATAAATAAAAACAATATTGTGAATGCAGCCTAAAAATATCAGATCGACAAGTAGTTCTAGGAATACCGTTAAACATAGGATTATAAATTGCTTGTATATAACGAATAAATGCATCAGAAGAAGGAAAACTAAAAGGCAAACAACCCACAACTACTATTTTAGCTATTTCTTCCCGGTCTCTTAATTTATTATACTTCTTCGCTACGTGAACGGTTGCCGGGTCCATTCTAGTTTGCGTTGGCCCACCAACATTCCCACCACCTTGTGCAATATTTAACTCTCTTTTATGATCTTCAGCTATATGTCTCATTAACGTACCCGTACCCCCTTACTTGTCTCCACTTCTATGCTTATATATTTGTTGACAAATATAGCATTGCACCTCAATATCTGATATACGTTCAAAAAATTGTCATGCAACACTAGTTCTTTTACGAGGTCTTGGGGCACTGTGAGGACGGGGAGGGAGATTAACCGATTCAGATCTAACGTTAGCATCTTCTACTGCGGGTGTCTCAGCAATATTTCCATTATCTTCGTCTAAATTAACCGCATCTACTTCATTTTCTTCTTCTATACCGTGATTTTTCTAAGCTTCTATATAATCCATATCGTGAGCACCTACACTTATTTCTTCCTCAAAAGGTGTACCAAGCGGTACCGAGGCAAAGGCACAAGGGTATATCTACTACTTGAACTACCTCTACTGCTAGTAATTCGCTTTTTACTACCACTACCGCTTTCGGGACAAATTTTTTTAACACCTTTAGTAGCGAGGTTTCTTAATTTATCCATAATATAAATTAAATTAAACTAAAAATATTCAAAATACCAAATATAATAAAATTAAATATTAAATAAGTAATACAATAAATAAAAATTAAACGTAAGAGAAGAAACGACAATACCAAATTTTGGAAGTATCCGAAGGTTGCGACTTTAGAAACTTTCGCTCGTACTTTGTAAACGAAAAATTAAAAAATTAAAGTGAACACTTTAAGAAATTAAATATATTGAATATTTGAGAATTGAGAATTGAGAATTGAGAGAGTGAAAAATTGTGTGAAAAATAATTTGAAGTTGTAGGGTATTTATAGAATTTTTCTTGGGATTAAAAAATATTTTTTAAAGTTTTTTTTTTTTTTAATAAATGGGCCCAAACTAGCCGTTTGGACCCAAAAACGGCTATATAGCTGTTGGGACAACGGCTAGTTTGGCCCAAAATCTCAATTTTTTTATTTTTTTTTTTTAAAAAAAAAGGTATCCAGGCCGGGCCGGTTAACCGGCGGCCCTGGACCAGGCTTGGTCCGGGCGGGGTTAGCCGAGCCCATTTTAAAAAAATAACCGGCTCGAGACCCGAAACCCTAAAACCCTAGAGCTTACCGGACCGAGTTAGTTACGAGGATCAGGCCGCGTCCCGGCCCACTTGACACCCTTAATTTAAGCAAAGCGCATCATATAAACACATTTCACTTAAAAGGTATGCAAAATGGATTGACCCAAATATGGTAAATATATAGATGCATAATTGTAATGATAAAAACTAATAATTATTTGAAATTGGTCATTGTATTTGTCGCACCCTATTTCGAACCGGTCGAAACAACACACAATATGTGGTGGCTTGTCGTGACTCTCAAATTTTTTGAAAATTCGTTTCTAGAGTCGCCACCTAAATTTTGTAGGAAAATTAAAAAAAAAAATTATGTAAAAAATTTGTTTTGGTCTTTCGAAAATATTTTGAAATTCCGAGTAAGGGTTTTGGTTACTCGAGGGAAAGGTGTTAGGCATCTCTCAGAGCTTATTTGAAGATAATTCTTAAACTCAATTTAGAAAATATATTTGAGAAAAGTTATTGCTTCGTTATTTGCGAAAATGATGGTAACTACTAACTACACATATGCTTATCAAATTTAAAGAAAACACCCAAGATACATAAACGTATTCTATGATATACGAAAAGTAACATAATTTATTATTAAAATACACATGCATATTTAAAAAAACATGAAAGCTAAGCAGAAAAGTTAACATTAGCATTTTATTATACTAAAATTTAAAGTTTTATAATTTAACCAAAATATAAAGTTTCATGATATATAAGATAAGTGTGTAAAGAAAATATTTATGAGATAAAAGAAAATATCGTTTTAAAGTATATAAAAATTTATTTGTTTATAAATCATCATGTATATATAAAAAATTTATTTATTTCGAAAGTAAATTGCACATTCTTAGAATATGAGAAATCATGTGATTGTTCGTTTATTTGTAAATATTTTAAAAGTAGTAATTAAAAGTAGATAAAGATAAAGGTAATAGAAAAACGTTCATATAACTATATAATCGGAACAAAGTGTAGGTAAAGACAATAGCAATAATAATAATAATAATCAAACTTAAAGAAAACACACAAGATACATAAACATATTCTATGATATACAAAAAGTAACATAATTTATTATCAAAATACACATGCATACTTAAAAAACATGAAAGCGAAGCAAAAAAGTTAACATTAGTATTTTGTTATACTAAAAACTTAAAGTTTTATAATTTAGCCAGAATATAAAGTTTCATGATATATAAAGATAAGTGTGTAAAAAAAATATTTATGAGATAAAAGAAAATATCGTTTTAAAGTATGTAAAAATTTATTTGTTTATGAATCATCATGTACATATAAAAAAATTATTTATTTCAAAAGAAAATTTATACAAAATGCGTTTCTCAAAAATATAAATAAATAAGTAAAACATATAAAAATATCGAAGTACATCAACGTATTGATTTTGAGTAAAATAGACTTACACATTCTTAGAATATGAGAGATCATGTGATTGTTCGTTTATTTATAAATATTTTAAAAGTAGTAATCATCATCAACAACAACAATAATAAAAATAATAATAGTAATATATATATATATCCTTAGAAAAGTGTTCTGAACTTTTAACCTTCATTAAAAAAATCTGCAATTGACAAAATTATCTTTTCACCTATTTTTAGTAATTGTTAATTATTTAAAATTAAGAAGTCCTAAAAATCATATACCTGTAATAAGAATAAAATATATGACAAATTAATATAGGTAAATTTTATCTTTTCTTGCCTACATGAAAAAGGACATTGATTTCTGTAAGGTATTTAAGGCAAACACTACTAGGATACATTAATTTTTATAACTTATTTAAGACGAGAAAATTGAGAATAAAGAAAAATAGGTTTGTTGATTTTTTTGTTACTCCCTAACAAATCCTATAAGAAGGCATGCACTTTTGTTTTATTTTGTCTTTTCTGCATAAATGTTGTTACAAATTTACACTTAATTAATTTTGGTTCTTCATTTTTTTAATAATTTTCAAATTGTCTTTTCACCTATTTTCAATAATTATTTAAAATTAAAAAGTCCTAAAAATCATATACATGTAATAAGAATAAAATATATGACAAATTAATGTAGGTAAATTTTATCTTTTCTTGCCTACATGAAAAAGGACATTGATTTTTGTAACGTATTTAAGGCAAACACTACTAGGATACATTAATTTTTATAACTTATTTAAGACGAGGAAATTGAGAATACAAAAAATAGGTTTGTTGATTTATTTTGTTGAGTCCCTAACAAATCCTATAAGAAGGCATGCACTTTTGTTTTGTTTTTTTCATTTCTCCATAAATGTTGTTAAAAATTTGCACTTAATTTTGGTTCTTCATCTTTTTAATAATTTCCTCTGCATGTTGAGCGAAGCTATAATGCGGTTACGACCTACCCCTTTTGGAAGAGCCATAAGGACAAATTTAAATTTAGCAAATTGGTTCTCTATTTATTCCTGAGTTTTTCTTTTGAATTATGGATATAGTGAAAATAATAGGGTTTGTGGAGGGTAGTATATATATAACCTTAGTCGTATCTTGATCTTCTTACTTTTAGTACTAGAATGAGATAAAGATTTTCATCCACGAGATTATCGACTTCAAAACAGAAAATCTTTCTTATCAAGGTGGACCAATTAATACAACTATACAAGGTTTGTTATTTTCAATTTTTTTACTATAAAATTCTAACTACTCAAAAAATTGAGTTAAATTTGAATCGTTAAACTTTGTGGTTCTCTAATTGTATATATTTCGTATTCTATGTACTGTATTAGTTATATCTGTTGTCGTATAGTTGTAGTATATACTATCTTTATGCGTTTTGATTTCCAATTGCTTTACTTCTCGTGTTTCAAGTGTCATTTTATAGCCTTAGTAATTTCTTTTAATATAGTTTAAAGTTGTTTTTAATGTTTTTATATGTATATTAATATTTTGTTTAAGTATTTGTCATATTTAATAAAATTATCAATTCATTTATTAGTCCAGACATTCTTTTATAATATCGAAGTGAATTCATTGAAGCGAGATACAAACGCGAGGCGCGTGTTACTAAACTAGTATATATATATATATAGATAGATAGATAGATATTGAAGCAAATATTAGTTATGAGAAGTTAGCCGAGTATCAAAGTTGCTAAAGTCCTTTCTATATAAGAAAATTCATTTAACTAGTCATGTGGTAATTGCGAAAAAGTGATGAAGTTAATTTATTTCGAAGAAAATCCGCAATCCTGAAGCAATATAAACACAATAAATAATTAATAAAATTCCAATAATCAATCATAATTAAATATCATTTCAAGTTTCAAAAGAATGATAACATAGCGTGAGCATTGAATATAGAGAAGGGACTAAGAGATACTAGACCCCCTAGGGACATTGAGCTTCTAGTTTATGGGACTTTGAAACTCTGTGATCAATCTAGCAGTTGACCCGATATTTGGGTCAAAATGGGATTTCAATTGAAACTACAACTCCCAAATTTATATATAAAAAACAAAAAAGATAAATAGAATTAGGAGCATTCCGAATTTCAAATGATCTGATGAAGCATAAAAATATAGTAGGGAACAAAACATAAGTTTGAGACATACCACGCATATGTACAACTATTCTACAAACACATTACAAGGATGCACACCCACAAACAATATTTTTTAAATAAAGGAGATTATGCAGTCATAACTTCAAATATTCAAAATTTGAACTATATCTTTTGTTATTTTTATCCCAGCTAATTTCAAGAAATCCTAAGGGAAAGAGCAGAGCACGAATTGGATGAAAACAAAACATTAATTTAAAAGGGAACAAAGATTCAACCCATACTAGCATGATTCTACAACTGCAAATATGATCACGAAAAAATGACTTCTCAAATATACTCTTTCTAATTCACGTAGACAAAACTTTGCATATATCACGTGTTTATTTAGATACAAACAAATGCATATAGTCATCGCATGAGACGGGGCGGGTAAAAACGAGGAAAGCCGAGGTCATTTCACAAATAATTTAAACCTAAAACAAGACCCATATTCATAAAATTAGTCCAGATTAAAGGAGAAAGAGGTGAAATAAAAGGACTAATTTTATACATCTCACATATTTTGAACACGGAACACCAGTAGAAGTGAGAATTTGAGACGAAACCAGAGTCCTTAAACTCAAAAGAAGGAATACCAATACCGATATAAACTTGAATCCAAAACAAACAACATGTTCACATATTTACACTCAATATGTTATAACTCCTCAAAACTAAAATTATATTCATCGGCAAAAGTCAGGAAAGGTCACAACAACGTAATCTCGATCAAAGTGAAAGCAAAATCACATTTTCATAGAACCGAAAATGAAGGAGAGGAAGATGAAAATAAAATCTAAGGGATAGATTCGCACCTTTTTCGGGGCAGCGAAATTGGGGCTTCGACGACGAAGATTTTTCGGCCACCGAACTCAACTCCGAGACTCAGAATTTAAGAATTCAGACTCTGAGTTGCAAAATTCAAAAAATGATTTTTTTTTTTCCTACTTTTCTTCTTTTCTATTTTCTCTCGGTTTGTCTTACTGCTCTTCGGCAATTTTCAACACTTCCAGACCCCTATTTTCTTGACTTTAGAACTCCAAAATTCCATCTTTCTCCATTTTCGGATTCCCAGACCCTAAACTCGCCTTTTTATGCTTTTTTCCCCTTGTCCCGTCGGGGATAGAAAAAACCCACATTTATATGTGCAAAGTCCAACTTTGAAATCAAAAATCAAAGAAAATTACAAAAAAAAAAATACCAACTTCCTAAATATATTACAAAAATCTAATATATACACAGAATATTATGTATATGTCGGCTATATTATGTATAATAATAAGAAGAGAAAATAAAGTAATTAAAAAAATAAAAGAGAGTATAATTACTTTCAAAATTAGTATTTATATTATTTATACTAATAACTAAGAGTTGTGATTGGGTAAAATAAAATTGAATTAATATCGGTCCAAATACTCTTTTTTCTACCCAAATTAATTTTATCTATGTTTCTTATGATCCAAAAAATTATTTTTAGTATATACGTATATAAATTATATAATAGTTTAGTATACGGACCTAATTTAATAATTATGTAATTTAATATTTGTAATATATAATAATAATAATAATAATAATAATAATAATAATAATAGGTATATATGTATATTATAGGAATATGTATTTAGTCACAAAGCATCGCCGGAATATAATTAAATGCTAAGAAAAATGTGGATGCGATTAAAATATTTGCATGATTTTTTATATTAAATATTTATATTTACTTAAAATCGTTTGAAATATGATAGAGAAAATGAATCATCGTTTTTATTCTTTTCAGAGTTCATAGAAATAAGAATAGAAATTTATTTTGAAAAATTATTTAGGGCCAACAAGCATTGAAAAGAATAATTAAAGGAAAAAAAACGAATCAAAATTAGGTGTTAACAGTATTAACAAGGGGGGGATTATTTCTTCATTCTCTGCAAATAATGTAAATTTCAAATAAAAAAATTAATGCAATAAAAATATGGATAATTAAAGCAACAAATTATAATCGAATGCATTTATTATTTACTCATCAAATTATTTAAAAAAAAATCGTGGAGAGAATAGTATAAATTAGAGTTAAAAACAGTACATCACATGATATAGTCACATTTAACTATTCATTCAAAACAAAACTATTGTTATAAAACAAGAAAAAATAAAGAAGAAGAGTAGAGAGAATAGAGAGAGTAATTGTTATTTCTTCCATTGAGGAATGATTTACAATGAAGGAAGCTCTTCTATTTATAGGAAAAATTTGCCCTAGTTTCAAACTAAAAGACAAATACATCAAATCCTGATAGACATCAAATAGATCTTGATAGATCTTGATAGACATTCACTGTAATTGATAAATATCATAACACTCCCCCTTGAATGTCTAATAATACGCATATAGGCTGCCTCATTAAAAACCTTACAAGAAAAATCCAGTAGGACAAAACCTCGTAAGGAAAAAAGAGTACAGCGCGTATTAGCTCCCCCTAATAAGAACATCTTTGAACCTTTGCATTCCGATCTTGTGCACCATCTTTTTGAAAGTTGCAGTTGGAAGAGACTTGGTGAATAAATCAGCCACATTGTCACTTGAACGAATCTGTTGTATGTCAATATCACTATTCTTTTGGAGCTCATGTGTATAGAAGAGCTTTGGCGAAATGTGCTTCGTTCTATCTCCTTTTATGAATCCACCTTTCAGTTGGCTATGCATGCTGCATTATCTTTATATAAAATTGTGGGTACTTTGTCACATTTCAAGCCACATTTTTCTCGAATGAGATATATTATGGACCTCAACCACACACTCTTGGCTTGCTTCATGAATAGCTATAATCTCAGTGTGATTCGATGAAGTTGCTACGATAGACTGCTTTATTGATCTCTAAGATATGGCAGTACCCCCACATATGAATATATAGCCTGTTTAAGATCGAGCTTTATGCGGGTTGGATAAGTATCCAAAATCAGCATAACCAACAAGATCAAAATTACAATCTTTAGAATAAAATAAGCCCATATCGGTAGTCCCCTTTAGATACTGTAATATGTGTTTGATCTCATTCCAATGTCTCCTAGTAGGAGCAGAACTATACCTTGCTAGCAAATTAACTGAAAAGGCAATATCAGGCCTTGTAGTATTTACAAGAAACATTAGTACACCAATTGCACTAAGATATGGTATTTCAGGACCAAGGAGTTCCTCATTCTTTTCTTGAGGTCGAAATGGATCCTTATTCACATCAAGTGATCGAACAACCATAAGAGTACTTAATGGATGTGCTCCATCCATATAGAATCGTTTCAACACCTTTTCTTTATAGGCAGATTGATGGACAAAGATACCGTTTGTCAAATGCTCAATTTGCAAACCAAGGCATAACTTTATTTTTTTCTAGATATTTCATCTCAAACTCTTTCTTTAGGTAATCAATTGTCTTTTGAAGCTCTATTGGCATTCCAATAAGGTTAATGTCATCGACATCGACAGCAAGTATAACAAACTCTGGCGTTGTTTTCTTTATGAAAACACATGAGCAAATTTCATCATTCGTATAACCTTTTTTAGATAAATATTCACTAAGACAGTTATACCACATGCGTCCAGATTGCTTCAAACCATACAATGATTTTTGCAATCTAATGGAATACATTTCTCGAGGCTTTGAACTATATATTTTCGACATTTTAAATCCTTCAGGAATTTTCATGTATATCTCATTATCAAGTGATCTATATAGATAGGCTGTTACCACATCTATCAAATGGATTTCAAGTTTCTCATGGATAGTGAAACTAATAAGATAACGCAATGTTATTGCATCCATAACTGGTGAATATGTCTCATCATAATCGACACCAGGTCGTTGTGAAAATCCTTGTGTAACAAGATGTGCTTTATATCTTTGTATTTCATTTTTTCATTTCTTTTTTGCGCAAAGACCCATTTATAGCCAACAGGCTTAACACCATTAGGTGTTTGAGTTATGGGTCCAAAAACTTCACGTTTGGCGAGTGAATTCAATTCAGATTGAATTACTTCTTGCCATTTTGGCCAGTCATTTCTTTGTCGACATTCTGTGACAAATCGGGGTTCAAGACCCTCTCTATCTTGTATGATTTTTGTTGCAACATTATATGCAAAGATATGATCCACTACTATTTCAGATCGATTCAGATTAGTTTCAACATCACTTGAATTTTGGATAGTTCCTCATTTTCTTGAGTCTCAGGCTCATTGATTCCTTCAGGAATATCAACATTGCTCAAATCTTGAACTTTCGTATGTGGATCTTTCGTAGTGTCATCTTGACCATTTGTTTTTCTTTTTCTAGGATTTCAATCCTTAGAACCTAATGGTCTGCCACGCTTCAAGCGTGTTTTAGATTCATTAGCTATGACACTAGTGGATGGTCCTTTAGGGACATTAATTCGAATTGGGACATTCTCTGCAGGAATATGTGATTTAGTGATCCTTTTCAAATCTGTAAATGCGTCTGGCATTTGACTTACAATTCTCTGCAGATGAATAATCTTTTGTACTTCTTGCTCACAAATAGAAGCACGTGGGTCAAGATGAGATAGTGATGAATTTTTCCACAAAATTTCTCTTTTGATGTCACTATCTTCTCCCCCTAATTTTGGAAAAAGGATCTCATCAAATCGATAATCTGCAAATAGAGCAGTGAACATATCTCCCGTTAATGGTTCAAGATAGCAAATAATGGAGGGTGATTCAAATCCAACATAAATTCCTAACCTTCTTAGAGGGCCTACCTTGGTGTGGTTTGGTGGTGCTATCGGCACATAAACACCGCATCTAAAAATTCTCAGATAAGATATATTAAGCTCTTGACTCAGAACCAATTGCAACGGAGAAAATTTATGATAATTTATCGGTCTAAGATGAATAAATGTTGCAGCATGCAAAATTGCATGACCCCAAACAGAAGTGGGCAACTTAGTTTTCATTAGTAATGGTCTTGCTATCAATTGCAGACATTTAATTAATGACTTAGCAAGGTCATTTTGAGTGTGAACATGGGGTACAGGATGTTCCACTCTTATCCCGATTGATAAGCAATAGTCATTAAATGCTTGGGATGAAAATTCTGCAGCATTATCAAGGAGAATAGACTTGATTTGATTATCATGAAATTATGCCCATAATCGTATTATTTGTGCCAACAATTTTGAAAATGCCAAGTTGTGAGATGACAAAAGGCACACATGAGACTATCTAGAAGAAGCATCTATTAGGACCATGAAGTATCTAAACGGCCCACTTGGTGGGTGAATTGGTCCACAAATGTCCCCATGTATGCGTTCCAAGAACGCGGGGGACTCAATCCTAACTTTTGTTGGCGATGGTCTCACAATCAACTTGCTTTGATAACAAGCATTATATGAAAATTCACCATTCTAAAGAACCTTCAAGTTCTTTAATGGATGCCCATTTGAATTTTCTATTATTCGTCTCATCATTATTGATCCTAGATGTCCCAGACGATCATGCCAAAGTACAAAAGTATTGGAATCAGTAAACTTCCGGTTTACTAGGGAATATGCCTCAATTGCACAAATCTTTGTCTAATACAGGCCAGAAGATAAAGCAGGAAACTTTTCAACAACACATGTCTGCCCAGAGACATTCTTGGTGATACCAAGATATTCAAGATTCATCTCATCAAATGTCTTGATATGATTACTATTTTCACAGATATCTTTAAAACTCATCGAGTTTCTCCGAGACTTGGGAGAGAACATAGTATTATTTATGATGAGTTTAGTTCCCTTGGGCAAGATTATAATGGCTTTTCCGAAGCCTTCAATCAAATCGGCACTACCAGAAATTGTAAAACATTAATCTTGTCCATGTTTAGATGAGAGAAATATTTCTTGTCTTTGAATATCGTATGTATAGTACCAGAATCAATCAAATAAATATCTTCTTGAAAATTATCCATATCTTTAAATAAAATAACATGCACCAAATAAAATATATATTAAATCTTTGTACAAAGTGGAAACTTATAATATAAAAGAATTATTAATCACACTTTAACTAAGTAATTAAAAAGAAATATATCCAATTAGTACGAGATGCAATTGTAATCATAATACGAAATGAGAATATTAAAATATTATTATATTACATAATCATATGAGAATATTATTATATTAAAGAATGTTAATATAAAGAATACATTACAGAATGCAATCTTAATCATATTATTTGCACAACATTGTAAAGAATGATAATTTTGCATTGCAATGAATGCAAAGCAAACACTCCACGTATTATTTTCATGCGAAAAGTAAACCTCTGTACTATCATTTTTTTTAATAAATAATGATAAAATTAAAATTCAATTCAATCAATAATAAACTATAATAATATAATTGAACTAATCAATATTAATCAAAACTAATACTCATGCAAAAAACTACTTTTACATGATTCTTTATTCACTAACTATTATCAATAAAAATAAAACAAAATTAAAAATCATTCATTCTTTCATGTTTACGGAACCATCACCAATCAAGTGATCAATCTTTCCTTCAGGGTGCTCGAAAAAGTCTGCTACATCCAAACATGTGATGTCAATATTATTTTCAGAGAGAAAGTTAGCCTAGGGATTTCTCTCTTTCTTCTTTAGTAATGCTTGATAAAGATCAACCAACTGCTTGAGAGAACGACAATCACGTGAATAATGTCCTTTTTCGCCACATCAAAAATAAGTAACTGCTTCACGTTTCTCATCTTTTCTCTTTTTTTTGATGAATTATTAACACCCAAAATAGGGTTTCTTTCTTGGTCATCACGACCACGTCCACGACCACGACCACGTCCATGATCAGGGCCGCGACCTTTTCTATGCCTAGCATGGTGAGCGTGCACATCATTCGCCTCAGGGAATGGTCCAGATCCAATTGGTCGGTTCTCATGATTTTTCATCAAAAAATTATTATTTTGTTCATTCACGAAAAGATGAGAACTCAGTTCAGTATACTTCTTGAAACCTTTTTCTCGATATTGTTGCTATAAGAGCACATTCGAGGCATGAAAAGTGGAGAACATCTTTTCTATCATATCATTATCATTGAACGTCTCTCCATAAAGTTTCAATTGAGAAGAAATTCTGAACATGACAGAATTGTATTCATGAACAGACTTGTAGTCTTATAATCTTAGATGTATCCACTTATATCGTGCTTTTGGAAGGATGACCATCTTTAAGTGGTAAAACCTTTCTTTTAGGCTATTCCATAATACGAGTGGATCCTTAGTAGAAGGTACTCAATTTTCAGAACTTCGTCAAGATGATGACGCAAGAAAATCATAGCCTTAGCACGATTTTGACTAGATGTTGTATTTTCATTCTTTATGGTGTCTCCAAGACCCATAGCATCTTGGTGGATTCAGCATCCAACACCCACGAAATATAGTTCTTGCCCAAACTTTGAAGGGCAACGAACTCACACTTCGTAAGATTGTTAGCCATATGGAAAAAAGAAAAAAGAAAAAAAATAATACCTTAGTCTTAACCTTCAAATTTGAGACGGTAGAGTGTCGTGCTAATAACGTGTTATAAAATAAGAAAGAACAAAGAAGAAGAGTAGAGAGAATAGAGAGAGTAATTGTTATTTCTTCTCTTGAGGGATGATTTACAATAAAGAAAACCCTTCTATTTATAGGAGAAATTTGCCCTAGTTTTATACTAAAAGACAAATACATCAAATCCTGATAGACAATAATTAGATCTTGATAGATCTTGATAGACATTCACTATAATTGATATATATCATAACAACTATCATTTAATTCATGCAAAAGAATTAATGACTTTACCCTTTGACCTCTGCGATGAATTTAAAAGAGTGTGCTGCTTTAGTGGGTATACCTTTATCCATTTATGATAAACTGTCATGTCAATGCATTAAAAAACATTGATTCTATTGATTGGGATGTTGTATTTGGCCTATATTTTTCTATTTTTTTTTATTTTTTGCTATAAAATGAAACCTAGGAATGTGTTTCAGTTGCTATAAAAGAGGTCCAAAAATATTTTTGTGTTTTAGGGATAGTTAATGTGCAGTTATATAGGGGTAGTTATTGGGGGGTTTGGGCCACAGATGACAAAAGAGTTTTAAAATGAGATGTAGGTGACACAAGTCTTAATAATTGAGTAGAGGTGACAATTACTTCATTATGGTTTAAGAAATTTTGAAAAATTTTAAAATAACCCACAAGTTTTTAAATTTACACTTTGATTCAAATGTTAGTTAATATATAACGGGGAACGAAGGAAAAAAAGGTATATTTTTCTCTCTCCTCATCCGTTGTTATTTTCTCTCTCTTTGCGATATTTGTTGTTTATTATCGCTGCTGCTTTATTCATCATCTTCTGATTCATTGTCATCATCTTATACTTCATTATCAACTTTATATTCTTCTTGTTGACCATTGTTGTTGTTGTTACCCCAACTGCTGCTCTTTGACCAAATTCTTATGTCAAATTTTATTTCGTAAATCACTTTCAACTTTGGAATTTACTTGAGAGGAGACTTTGGTAAGTCAGATTATGCTTTTTAGTTGAATCTGGGTAACTGCTAGTGTGTTATTTTTTCAACAATAGTTTGCACGCGAACATGAATGCAAATCTTCTGTTGTAACAGTAGAATCATGTTAGATTCATGTTTAAGGGTTCTAGGTGCCCGTAATATGCTTATGAATCGAATAGATGGGTATTCTGTTGCACCAGATTAGTAATCTATTTTAACAGATATATAATTTGTTTCATCAGATTACTAATATGTTTCGAACAACAAAATACAGCTCCTGTCACACACAAAACCTAACAAATAACTCATATGTTCTTGCTATTGATACTAGAATCAAATTATTCCTTAATTGTAGACATGTCATTCGCTAAGAAATAGAAATAGACAGCACGAAAATTAAATAAGAAATAAAAAGTCAAATGCATCAAACATAATTTTTTATAAAACAAACAAAAAAAATACATAGATAATAGAAAAAAAGCTTAATTATTATTATCATCATTATTGACATCATTATTATTTGTATGGACAACCGACCAATCTTCAAAGGGCAGCAGCAGGACCCTCCGCAGCCTGCGGATCTCCCGCAACATCCTTACTCTGACGGCGGCCAACTCCCAATGCAGATCATGAACCTCCTTCTGCAGTTTCCTCATGGCGTCTCGTAAAATAGCGACATCCCACACAGGATCAGCCATATCTAAAAAATGCATAAGTTGACAAAACACACACGTAAACACAAAAGTAAAGAAAAGAAAGAATTCAAATGTAATGTAATGTAATACAACGTATATTTACACAAAAATCAAGAAAAAAACTTATCAGAGATAGGAAAAAGTTATCAAGTCCTTGAAGAGAAAGTAGTTGAAGGTATAACAAGAGCGAGGAATAAATAGTGTGTAGTAGAATGAACGATTGAGTAAGGAGGGACCTATTTATAGAGGATTGAACTTAAATGAGTTAGGCAAAAAATCGCAACTGTTCACCTCCATTTATTAATGATATTCTTGATTACTGTAAAAAGTTATGACTTAATTAAATTAATCAATATTATGATAAGTCATGACTTTTCAGCTTTATTATTATTAATAATTAGTTCTTTCCAGGAACCATTTTTTTACACCGTTTTGGACAACAGATAATATATCTGTTGCATTAGATAAATCATTTGTTAGAGCAGATATATCATGATTTGCAACAAATAGATAAACTGTTGCATCAGATAATATATTTGTTGCAACATATAATATATATATATTTTTCTTAAAAAATATATTATCTTCATGACATCCAAATTTTTTGACTTTTTAATTATATAAATTAATAAATTAAAGGCACAACTGTTCACCTCCATTTATTAATGACATTCTTGATTACTGTAAAAAGTTATGAATTAATTAAATTAATTAATATTATGATAGGTCATGACTTTTCAGCTTTATTATTATTAATAATTAGTTCTTTCCAGGAACCGTTTTTTTTATATCGACTTGGACAACAGATAATATATCCGTTGCATCAGATAAATCATCTATTACAACAAATATATCATGATTTGCAACAAATAGATAACTGTTGCGTCAGATAATATATCTGTTGCAACATATAATATATATATATATATATATATATATTTTAAAAAATATATTATCTTTATGACATCCAAATTTTCTGACATTTTAATTATATAAATTAATAAAGCAGATTTAAAGGCACAACTGTTCACCTCCATTTATTAATGACATTCTTGATTACTGTAAAAAGTTATGACTTAATTAAATTAATCAATATTATGATAGGTAATGACTTTTCAGCTTTTCAGCTTGAAGCTTAGCTTTATAATTATTAAAATAATTAGTTCTTTTTAGCAACCATTTATTTTTTACACTGAGTTGCACAACAGAATATATATATTTTGCATCAGATAAATCATCTATTACAATAGATATATCATTCGTTGCAACAAATAGTTCAACTGGTACATCAGATAATATATCTGTTGCAACATATAATATATATATCTTTTAAAAAAAAATTATCTTCATGACATCCAAATTTTCTGACTTTTTAATTATATAAATTAATAAAGAAGATTTAAAAACAAGAATATTGCTGGTGAGTTTTTTACGGTTTAAATTGTGTTTATCATTTATTTCCTTATTCTTTTTTGTGAAAAGAAATGACTTAATTAAATCAAGCTGGTGGTGACTTAATCTTTCCATTTCTTTAATAACCATTTTTATTAATTGAGTTATGGCAACAAATTGTATATCTGTTGCATCAGATAACCCATATGTTTCAACAGATATACCATATGTTGCTATAAATCGACCATCTATTTAAGGAGCTTTTTTTATTTCTTCTAATTGATTCATAAGTCGTAACAGATGAGGAATTTGATGCATCAGAAGCGTTTTTTGTTTTTGTTTGTTTGTTGAATGTGTTTAGACAAAAGTCACAATCACGACTATTCATTAACTTTTTTCTTAAAAATCATATCATCATATATATATATCTTAATTAAATTAATCCAATATTATGACTTTTTTAAATTAAATAATCTTTCTTTTACGATTATAATATCATTTAGTTCCTTATTATTTATTAACGAACCATTTTTAGGAGAATTTCTCATCATGACCACATCCCTAACTCCAACCGCCGACATGTTTTGAATAGGGAATAAATAGAATGATAATTAAATATTGAATAAGAATTAAAAATTCAAAATCGACCAAACCAAACCAAATCAAACATATACATGGGATTTTTGGGAATCCCTTATAGGTAGATCAGATATAAAAAAAGGAAATACATGCGCTAAAAGAAAGAAAAAACATAACCTAATTATTATTATTATTATTACTATTATTATTGTCAACCTGACAATTTTCATCCGGCAGCAGCAGGACCCTCCTCAGCCTTGCTCGGAAGTCGGTCAAATCTCTCTGGAGTTCATCAAAATACCTTTGAAATAGAATGAGTGAGGAGGCCGGAGGGACCAATTTATAAAATGATTGAGAATTGAAAGAGACTGGACTTAGTCAAACAAAAAGCCACGACTGTTCATATCCCTTAAAAGGAAAAATTACACAAATCCCATATTTAAGACACCATATTACACAATATCCCTTAATGTTTTAAAAAATTATATAAAATCCCGGATTCATATTTATCAATGATACATATGCTATATGTATCACTTCTTAACATATGTATCACAATTCGAAATTTCGAGATAAAATGTAATTAGCAAACTATCTGGGATTTAATGCAATATTGCTGAAACTATCCGGGATTTATGTGTTATGTGTGTTACTTAAATAAAACTGGTGACTTTATTAATAAGTATATTCGAAAAAAATGGATCTAAATACAATATTTTATCTTTTTGTTGTATTTTCGAAAGATAAAGATTGGTAATCTGTTGCAAAATATATTCCACCTGTCAGATAACTTACAACATATGGATAATATGTTGCAACAGATGGATATATCAGTTTTCTTTTCCTTTAGCTGTGGCGTCTATTGCAACTTGCTAGTCATCTGTTTATTCAATTTCATCGAGAGCAATCGATTTTTCTAAACACTTTTTGGCCAAATTCAATTTTTGCTCTTGGATTGCTTCTCTTTTTTTTCTTTGCATCCTTCAACCAAACTAAATTTTTGTTATTGGATTGAGGGCAAAAATTGAATTTGGATGCCAACTTGAAGGATGCAAAGAAAAAAAGAGAAGTATTCCAAGAGCAAAAATTGAGTTTGGCTAAGAAGTGTTTAGAAAATTCTATTGCTCTCGATAAAATTGAATAAACAGATGATTAGCAAGTTGCAACAGATGCCACAGCTGATGGAAAAGCAAACTGATATATACATCTGTTGCAATAGATTGTCCATATGTTGTAAGTTATCTGACAGGTGGAATATATTTTGCAACAGATTACCAATCTGTTTCTTTCAGAAATACAAAAAAAAAAGATAAAATGTTGTATTTAGATCCATCTTTTTTAATTTACATATTAATAAAATTACTAGTTTTATTTAAGTAACACATATAACACATAAATCCTGGATAGTTTGCGTTAGATGTGGAGTCTGTTGCGTCAGATATGGAGTTTGATGCATCAGATATGGAGTCTATTAGAATACATAACAACTTTGCTGGTGGTTTGATGTGTTCCATCAGTTGCTCCATCTGTTGCAACATCAACAACAGCATAAACTACAAACAACAAATAAAAAACATCAACAAAAAAATAAAACAACAACATTTGTTCCAACAACATCACCAACTACAAAGAAGCATATATCCTATGTTCCAACACCATCAACAATAAGGGACGGACCCACATGGAGTCCTTCGGGTGCGCGAGCACAGACTGAACTCGTATCAAACTTTATATATGCATGTGGAAATAAAGAAAAAAAAACATATATAATCAAATCAGTGAGCACCCATAGTAAGAGTTGTTTGGTTAGCCTAGTTGTTATTTATGGGTGCTTAAGGCTATTTATTTCTTTTGGTCTTGAGTTCAATTCCCACTCAGCACATATTTTTTAAGTTTTGGTAACCAACTCTTCTCTTCTTATTCACTTTAAACTTTTTATTTTTTTCTCCCTTACTCCTTGTGTTGATTGTTCGGACTCTACTATTTTTAAGCTAAGAAGCACCCACCGTCTAAACCATATCACACCACAAGTTCCAACAATGCCAAACCCACCAACAACACCATACCACAAGTTTCAATAATGCCAGCCCCACTAACAACATCAATAATAGCATCAAAAACAAAGAAACAAACAAAATACATAAAAAAATGATACTGCCAACAAGGCTTTTAAACTTCTCCCATTAGATGACTTTTTTTTGCATCTTATAATAAAAATTCTCGGTATGTTTATTCAACAATTAAAAGTTCCTTCAACTTTTTTAAATAAATATGATATGGAAAAATGGTAATTAAATAAACAAAAAGATGTAAATAAAGTTGCAAGAAGTAGACAAGAATGAAAGAGCAATAGTGAATCATATCATACGATGTCAAAAGGGGGTCAAAACAACAATTTCAGTCGAGGAATATAAGATATGAATATCAATCAGTTTAGATCCGAATGAAAATTTTTGAGAAAGAGGAGAGAAAAAAAGGGTTGCGATAACCCTAAAGAGGATAGAAAGAAAAAAGATGAGAGATTTAGGGTTGAAGGAGAGAAGGGAAGAGATGAGATAATTCTAATTTCTAGATGTACTACCCTTAATATTAAATGAATAAACAAAGTGTATTTATTCAAATTTATATTTACAAAGCATAATTAATAAGACTAATTTGGTATTAAAATAAACCCCTAATTAATATTTTCTTGATGGGAGTGCCAAGTCAATATGAAAAGGAAGAAGTATTAGGGGTTTCAATATTTATTAATTAATATTCACTAATAATTTGAGGGGCACGAGGAAGAAAACGGATGACATTGAAAAGACAGGACAAGACTACTCAATGAGATTTTTGAGTTATCCAAGAAACATTTTTTATCGCCTTTAGTAGTACTACTATTTTATCTACTCGGACAGTAGCTTGCTTTAAAATTAAAAGAAAACAAAAAGATTTTCAAATAGATATGTCGTCTGTTGTAATAGATTTAGATATCTGTTTGAGAAATCCCAATAGCTCAGTCATCTGTGACAACAAATGGTAATGTCATTTGATAACTAAATCAGAAACATCATCTGTTACAACAGATATCAATATATGTTTGAAAATTTCCAATACCTCAGAAATCTGTCATAAAAAATGCAAATGTCTATTTGATAATTAAATAAAAAATGTCATCTGTTGCAACAGATATTGTTATCTTTTTGAAATTCTCCAATAGTTCAGTTGTTTGTTGCAATGGATTTCATTGCAATTGATTTAGGATGAACTAGGGATGAAAGAATGAGCTTCTCATTAACTTAATGTTAAGATTAATAATAGTACCTAAATCAATCTAGGTGGAACGAGGGATGAATGAATGAGCTCACAGGGTCAATTACAAATCCAATTGAGTCGTTGTATTTGCATGGTGTTAGTATTGCGTTTATCCCGACCTGAGTTGTCGATCAACCACTCTGAGTTGAAATATGTTCTCATTAACTTAATGTTAATATTAATAATAGTACTACATGATCTAGGTGGAATTAGGGATGGATGAATGAGCACAAAGGGTCAACTACAACTTCAATTGAGTTTTTTCGCAATTGCATGATGAGACAGTACTGTATTCCTCCCGACAAGAGTCATCGATCGATCACTCTAAGATTAACTGATTCTTACTACCTCGTATGTTCAACTAATACCTTAATTGAATAATCTGGGACTAGGGGTGAGTTCTCATAGGGTCAACTATAACTTCAATTAAATCTTTTGGTAAATGCATGATGGGACGGGACTGTGTTCCTCCCGACAAGAGTCGTCGATCGATTACTCTGAGCTGAACCGATTCTTACTACCTCATATGTCCAACTAATACCTTAATTGATTAATCTAGGACTAGGGGTGAGTTCTCATAATGTCAACTACAATAGATGACATCGCCTATTTGATAATTTACAATAGATGGGTAATCTATTGCAACATATGATTCAATCCATTTGATAATTTACAAAAGATGGGTAATCTGTTGCAACAGATGACTTAATCTATTTGATAGTTTACAACAGATGTATAATAGATTGCAACAGATTACATAATCTGTTTGAGTTAATCCAACAGAAAAGACATCTGTTGCATCAGGTTGAGTATTTGTTTATACATAATTCAATTGAGTTCATATGTTAGACTAATACCTTAATTGAATGTGAGTTCTCATAGGGTCAACAACAACTTCAATTGAGTCTTTTGTCAATTGCATGATGAAACGGTACTGTGTTTCTTTCGACCAGAGCCGACGATCGATCACTCTAAGCCAAACCGATTCTTACTACCTCATATGTTAGACTAATACCTTAATTGATTAATCTAGGACTAGGGTACTAATACCTTGATTGAATAATTTGGGACTAGGGGTGAGTTCTCATAGGGTAAACTATCGATTGATCTAGGACTAGGGGTGAGTTCTCATAGGGTCAGCCACAACAGATGGCAGTGCCTATTTGATAATTTACAATATGTGGGTGATCTGTTGTGACATATAACAATCCATTTGATAATTTACAACAGATGGGTAATCTGTCACAATCGATGACTTAAACTGTTTGATAATTTACATCAGATTCGTAATCTGTTGTTACCTAATCTGATTGATAATTTGCAACAGATGAGAAATCTGACGCAACATGTTGAACATTTGGTTTTTACAATTTCAATTGAGTTCATATGTTAGACTCCTAAATTGATTAATCTAGGACCAAGGGTGAATTTTCACAGGGTCACCTCCTAGAGTACTCAGTCAACTACAACTTCAATTGTTTTTATATGATTTTAAAAATTATGCGTATATTTTATGATTTTAAAAATAATTAAGATCATTTCGGACCAAATTAACATTTGCAAAACTACCTGTCATTCTTTTCCATAATACAAATCAACCCATACAAAACTTTTCATCATTTCAATCTTGAGGTTTAGCTCTTTCTCTCTCATTCTCACTCAACAATATAGTACAGACAACAACTACTCAACAAATTTGCTCAACCCTCCACAACAGATCATTTGTCTTCTCATTTTCGACCACATAGGTGTTATTTTTGACATCATTCTTGCTTGTATCAGTTATTTTCTTTGTCTTCGTAGGCAAAAGAATTCGAGAAGAGCTCTATATTTGTTTTTTTTCTAAAAAATAAGGGCTTTTAAGTTAATGATGAAAAATAAAAATTTTAGTTGTATTATCTTCGAGAATGGGTTTACAATTTTGAGTTTTGATGGTAAAATCATAGGAAGAACTCAAGAAATCCCTAGTTTCCATCGCAGTGTTCCGTTGACTATCGTGGTATAGTTGGATGGTGTTGGTGGTGGTGTTTATGGTCGTCGTGGTGGCACCGGTGGTGGAATTGGTTGGTGGTGTTTGTGATAGTGTCGTCGTTATTCATGGTGTTTATTTGTTTGTTGGCATTGGTTGGTGGTGGCTGTTGGTGTGTCGGTATTCATGGTGTGTGTAATGTATTTTTTAAAATCTATGCAAACATCAACTGTAATGTAATTTTTGTTTTTCTTTGTCTGTAGGTAAAACATGTCTCCCAAAAGAAAAGAAAGTGAAAGTGGATCAACGTCTGACCACTTAAAAAAAATCTACTGTGCAGAGGAATTCGGAGGAGCTTCCTGAACAATCTCAGTCAGGGAAAAGTAAAGCTAAGGAGAGATATGAAAACAATGTTGAGGGAGGTGGACAAGGGTCCGTAGATGGTGATAAAGAAACTAAAAATGAGAAAGGGGAGGAATTGGAGAGTCAGAAAGAGAAAGAGGACCACATTATACGGCTTTCCTTGGGCTTTCATGGTAAAATTAATCACTAATTTTACTCATCCATTAATTTATATTGAATATAGTTATTACGATTTTTTTTGCTTGCTTCCTGTTTACACTTTTTAGGCTTGGGCATTTGAAGTCATTCCTCCCCTCTGAAAGTAGTTAATGGATTACCCGGATAAGGTTTCTCATCCAAGGATGTTTAGGTGGTTGGCTGCAAAGAGCAACACCAATATTAAGGAGGATGATCTCTTTAACTCTCCGAATAATGCAGTACGTCTTCTTCAAGTAAAATAATTCTACTCAAAGATAAGAAAGATATTGAACAAATATTATATCTGGTGCATAAGATGTTATATCTGATGCACCAGATGGGACATCTGTTACAATGGGGTATATCTTGCATCAGATTACCCATTTGTGCTTTGGTTCTCTGAACCCGACTCCTAAAAGATTAACCATCTACTGTAAATTATGCAACAGATGTTTAATCTGATAACATATCATTCATCTGTTGCATAACAGATTACCCATCTTGTGCAGCAGTTGCAATAGATCATTGATATTTTGCATCAAATTATCCATGTGTTGCTCTGTTTCTCTAAACTAGACTCAAATAAATTTTAACCATATACTGCAAACTATGCAACAGATGGGTTTTTTTTTTAAATGTAGCCCAACTGTGAAAATTATTATATTATATGATTTAAGTGCATCTGTCTTTTTTTTCTTTTTTATAGGTTGTGCATCCATGGATCGTGCCTACTGAGGAGGAGTCGGTGATGACTTCTTATATTACTCTTGGTAATGTTGATACTATTGCAGACCCAACGGTGGAGTTAATAAAGAAGGAGTTGGCTGGAGCAACAGCTATAAGAAGAGCAGTTAGGCAAGGTCTGTCTAATATTGAGGCTCTTCATAACCAACCTTTTACTAAGGTAGATCCGAGTAATTTTTCTGGTGGAGTTGTTGGTGTTGGTAGAAGGCATACTGATGCTGCTACCAAAGAATAAATATCTTTGAAAACACCCCTTTTCGCCCTCACACAGGTCCCTCTCACACCCTTCTTCACCCTCAGTTCTCGTTGCGAATGCGATGAGTGCAAGGACAGACAGGATAAACTCTTTGAAAAAGTAGAGGCTATCTCTAAAGCTATCGAGGAATTCAAATCCAAGAGTTGTGTCATACCATCCAAGAAGGTTAGGGAGCCACACACTCCTACAACATTGGTTAGGAGAAAGAAAAGAGCTAGAGCTATACTCTCTGCTCGGAAATCAAAAGAAATTGCAATTCCTCCCTCTCCAAAAGCTGTTGAAGTTTAGGGGACAGTTAAGAAGGTGGACGTATACGTGGAACTTGGCACCAAAGAGAAGAGAGATCTGCGACAGGCCAAGAATTCCAAGCCAGGCGCACCAGATTACCCCAGGCCTCCTTTCCCCCCCCAATACTTCCAGACTATGACTGATATGCGTATGCCATACGAGGACAAGGCAAGTTTACTTTTCCTAACCTAGCCCTTCTAATCTACCCCATGAAGAAGAAGCTATGCAACAGATTTCACATCTGTTGCAACAGCTGGTATACTGGTGCAACTGGTTGTGGTTCTGTTGCAACTTATTATCCATCTATTGCATAAGTTGCGTTGGATTATTGATTCAGAGAACCCTATACAACAGATGGACCATCTGTTGCATCTTTACAATTACTAACCTATTTAAAAATTGACTTCTTATCTCACAACATGTTGACATAATTCTCTACCTCATGAGGAAAAGACAATTAACGTACCGGGAAGCTTATGACGCTGCGATAGGATAATGGACCTTGACTTCTGCAAGAAGCTCAAGGATAGGTTTGATTAACTCAATGGATAGGTGTTAGCCCTTGGCGTGGAACTTGATTTCCTAGTTCCTACATTGGTCTTGGATGAAGAATAAACGTTAAGATATGTTAGAGGGGACAGGCCAAATCCACACGACAAAAGCTAGACCGAGGCAAAAAGGATTCTTACAATCATTAGCGTGAACGGCATGCATTATTGAGCTGTTGAGATACTACTCGAGGAGGGAAAGATCAATGTTTATGACTCCAACGTACCTCTCATCAACGATTTTGATCTTTTTCTTCTCGTGGAGCCACTGATGGTGTTGTTACCCATCTTGTTGAGGGAGAGTAAACTGATGAATCATTTGCCAAAGAAAGTGTTGATGAAGAAATCATGGGATTTTAAAGGTTGAAACAGGGGAATGATCCTTCCAAAAGATGATGTCGCTAAAGCGAGCAGCTTGCACGTTTTTCAAACATCGAATATTTGTTGACCGGCACAGAAATGGCTGAGCCAATGACTTTTCTGTGCGAAAACATTGTGGCAAACCTGCAAGAGGTCTGGGCTTATGGGGTACTAACTGGAAGCTTGAAGCCTGTGTATATAGAAGAGCCTGTGAAATAGAAATTTTTAATTTCAAGTCACCCTTCACTTTATTACATGTACATGTAGTGGCAATAATTTTTTTCTGATGAAAGTTGAAGTTTTTTTAATGCAATAGATTAGATTGTCAATCTGTTGCAACAGTGAGAAGACCTGTTTGAATAATCTAATAATCTAATAATCTAAGTCTACTCTGTTACAACAGTGGAAAGACCTGTTTGACAATTTCTATGAATAATCTAATAATCTAAGTCTAATCTGTTGCAACAGTAGGAAGACCTATTTGATAATTTCCACAGATGACCTAAATTTTACAACATATGCCTAAATCTTTTTGATATTTTTCAACAGTTATGCTTGAATATCCATGTGCTCGTTGACAACAAACCAGTATCAAATACACACACCACCATGAAAATTTCAGTAATTAGGCTTCAATACCCATGTGCCCAACAACACCAAACCAGTAGCAATAAGGGCAACAATGTAGTATCTTCTTGCTCGATTTTGTTTCTCTTCAGAAGCCTTGACTTTGTTCAACAAACCCCAGATTACACGATTTGCTTGTGAAGGGTGTCGTTCTTCATACCAATCAAAGTAATCACATCCACCCAATTTCTATAAAAAAAAAGAGAACACAATTACAAAATAATTACAAGTCAATAATTAATCAATTAATTAAATAAAAAAAATATTACCTTTGAAATCTTACAAGTAAAAAACCTACGATCCAAATTTTGTTGAGTCCAAAAAGTCTTTAACAGAGCTTCATGATCGCACTTACAATATCAAAAATCTTTATCACAAAAAATAGTGGAAGATGCGCTCGACATTGTCAAGGTCAGTTGGAAAAAATGAAAGTAATAATTTCAAGAATTTGGATAGATAAAAGAAGATGACGATGAAGAAGAAGATTTACGAATTTAGAGTTAAATTTTAGGAGGAAGATAAATATATAAGACAATGGGGGGATAAAAATGACCGCTGGGGGCCAAGTGACGGCAAGTCAACGAAATGTGCCAGGACTGACACTAACACATTTGATGCCTATTTTATTTTACGTCTTTGAAATGAACATGTCTACTTGATGCCTATTTTATTTTAGGTGTTTGAACTGAACACCGTCGATGGGTTGCTCCTTTTTTATTTCAATTCACTTTAACCTTTTTAAACGTAGTGACAATTTTTTATGTCCAATAAAAGTTGAATTTTTATAATGCAACAGATTCTCCATCTGTTGTTACAGTTATCCTACCTGTTCTGACATATAGTTTATCTGTTGCAATAGGTTCGTCATCTATTGTATTATCTCGATGTTCTTATCTAAAGTACATCTATTGCAACAGTGGCAAGATATATTTGATAAATTCCAACAGATAACCTACCTGTTGCAACATATGTATAAATCTGTTCGATTATTCCAATAGATGTGTCTTCTGTTGCAACAGATAAAGTCCATCTATTGTAGCATATCTCTAAATCTGTTCTTTTTTTCCCAATAGATGTGTCATCTGTTGCATTATCTTGATGTTTTTATCTAAAGTCCATCTGTTGCAATAGTGGGAAGACCTATTTGATAAATTCCAACAGATCACCTACCTGTTGTAACATATGTCTAAATCTGTTCGAATTTTCAAATAGATGTGTCGTCTGTTGCAATATTTGAATCTAGTATTCCTTTTCAATTAATAAGTTCAAATCTAAGGAATAAATAAAATTCATAGACAAAATAAAATAAATTGAAGCCTTCGTAAATTAGCTGAAATAAGTCAATGAATAAATGAAATGTAAAAAAAAATTTATGGGTACAGATCTCAACAAATACATCAACAAAAATTTAAGTATACTGCCAAGGATTGCTTTGACAGGCTCAAGCTATAAAGATCTACACAGTATGGACAAGTTGTTCTTCATCTGGTGCTATGGAATTTGGCTTTGCTCATCATGGATCTTCATTGTCGCTTGCGTACGGTTTCTGCGCTTTTTGTTCTTTGTATTTCCATAAAAAGAGTAGCATATTGTCAATGTTGTTCAGCAGTAGCTTTTTCTACATCCACCTGGAAAGCTAGGATTGGTCAGTGGTAATCACAGAAATACAACAAAACGAAAAAGGATAACTCATCTCTTCTAGTAAATCAAATAGGTCTTTCTCCCATTTTAAATTATTCCAAATATATTATATTTCTGTTGGAACAATGAATCAACTATTGGGAAAAAATTCTACATAAGGAAGACCCTGTGTGATAATTTTCATTGGATGAACCATACGTTGCAACATATGAATCATCTGATGCAGCAGATAGGTCATCTATTGGTACAAATAAAAGTTATACGAAGAGTTGTTTGATTTGCTAAAACAGATGAGACATATGTTGCACCAGATAAAGTATCTGGTGCAACAGGTTAGTTAACTGTTACGACAGATGTATATATCTATTTGATAATTTTCAGCAGATGTGTCATCTGTTGGAAACAAATATGTGTCTGTTTATTTTGTCAATTGGAAGACATATAATATATTCACCTTCTTTATCTTGTGCTGCTCTTCTTTGGATATTGTACGTTGCTCAGTGCAACACGCAAATAGAGGAGTTGCAGTTAATGCATTAATAGAATTAATCACTATATGATGTTTCGCCCTGCAGTCTTAACATTTACATGCAGAATATTCGCTGAGAGAGGCAAAATCTGTATAATCAGTATGATCATACTCATAATAGTTTGCTTTAAATACTATAAGAGGAGCATCATTAGCACCAACAACAGCACCACTACCACCACCAACAGCTCCATCAATAACAACAAATCCACCCTCCAAAATTGTTTTTCTTGTAATGGTTGTTGCTCCAAACAATTCTATTTTTATTCTGTCGATGACCTTAGGGTCCGATAAAGTTTGCACAGATCGTAAAGTAAGAAAAAATGGCATATTCAACTCTCGATTGGTCCGAACTAGCGATGGATGCACATTCTAACATAAATCATTACATATATTAGAATGATGATTAGATCATTCAAAAAAAACATTAATTAAAAGAAAAAATTAATTATAATTATACTTACTGCATCCTTCGGGAGGTTGAAGAGATCAAAAAAATTTGCATTTTATGAGTTTTGGCCGACAACCATCTCAAGATTCTTGGACAAGAAACTCCTTCTTGGTAGTTCACTTGTTGTCTCAAATAAGAAATGACTTCAAACGTCCAAGCCTATCAAAACCATTATTGAGCAAAAAAAATGAATAATATCATAATAGAAGAAAGAAACATTTACCATGAAAGCCCATGGGAAGCCATATAAGTTGACTGTCTTTGGCGCTAATGGAGTCAACAAATATTTGACAGTCATTTTGAAACTTTCATACCCCCATGGATAGCTATTAAACTCCTCAAGATCCTCGGAGAGCTTTATTAAACCGAGGATTATGTTGTTGTTAACGTCTCTCGCCCAAAGAATATTATGTACAAACCAAACCAAGCACAATGACTGTTTGTGCTTCTTTGAAAGTCCTTTACCTTTCAACGCTTCTATCAAATCTTTATTTTTGAAGCTTGGACCAATAATGTACACCAGTTCATCATGATCACACGGCCTGCCTTTGCCTTTTTTGGGTGTGAGGAGTGTTTTTTTGGGTTAGAATAGGTATAACTTGAGAAGGAGGATAACATTTTAGTCCAGTAACTATGGCAAACTCCTTCCAACCAAAACAAACAGGTATGCTACAGTAATTTATCCACACCTCATCCATTCTATCTTTGTTTTCATACATAAATCTACGCTTCAGAAGTTCATATATCATTTTCATTTGGAAACGAGAATTGTTGTCCTCCGGTAAATCAAGATATTTCCCAAAGCAGCTGTTCCTGAAATAAGCATTCAATTTTTGTTCTCAAAGTATTTTTTTAAAGGTGTCAAAAAATTTTCCCATGGATGACTTAACTATGAAATCACTCGTTAAATCTGCAGCACCATCGCACAGCATTCTCACAGGATAACGATCAATGCTGAAGGCTTTGACCAGCTCTTCGGTGGAAGGGCTATTAGCATCTGCATCATCTCTTTTGAAACATTCCTCCTCCTCATGTTCTTTATATTTTGATCCCGATTGAGATAATGCTTGTAAAGCAAGCTCATAGAGTGGTGGATGTAGCCTAGCTGCTTCACTTGTTCCTTTACTTGGACTTGATTTGGTTTCTGTTCTTTTGGGAACCATATTTTCTAAAATTAATAGGAACATAATATAATATATCATTATTGATTAATGCATCGTTAAAAAAGGATAACAGTAAATCAAACAAGCAAAATAGTAAAATAATAGTTGCAACAGATCACCGATCTGTTGCACCAGGTAGTATATCTGTTGCAACATATAACCAAACTGTTGCAGTGGATGAGTCATCTGTTGCAACAATACAAAACATACCACTCATCTTTTAAGACAGATGAATAGTTTGTTCAACAGATCAAACAACTGTTGTGACATTATCTGTTGCAACATATGAGTGATCTGTTGGAACAGTTAAATAATCCATAGCAACAGCTGAGTAATCATTTTCAATAATAGAAAATATATCACTCATCTATTGAGAAAGATGAATGGTTTGTGCAATAGGTCACACATATGTTACAACACATGAGTGATCTGTTGGAACAGTTATCAACGATTAATACTGCTTAGATTTCTTCCAACATAGGGCCTTCTATCACGGAAGATGAATGATCAGTTAGAAAAATCAAGTCTTGGACTTTTCCTGTAGGAAGAGTTGGTAGGATTTTATCCAACAGGAGGTTCATCTATTGCATCAGATCATTAATCTAATGGTTCTTCCATTGCACCAGATGGTTAATTAGTTGCATTAAATTTTTTATCCAAAGCTTAATCTATTGCAATATATGGTAAAGTTATTGCATCAGATTATTAATCTGTTGCATCAAAATTATAATCTGATAGTTCCTCTGGTGCATCAGATGGTTGATCTGTTGCATCATATAATGAATCTGTTGCATCAAATGGTTAATATATTGCACCAGATGGGTAATCTGTTGGAGGAAATAATAGCACAATTTTGTTAAATAAAAAACAATAATTTTACCATTTTTACCAAGAACAAGAACAAAACAAATCAAACCAAATTGTCCTTTTGTTTTTATAAACACAAACAATAAAAATCAAACTTCAAAAACATGCAACAAATAACAAAATATCATAATTCACTTTGAAAAGAGAAGAGAATAGAAGAAATACGACCGCATTTCATATTAGTGCAACAAATATTGAAATTGTTAACCAATACTATAAGAGAAGTTGGCTCAAGTTCCTCGTTTTCTTCAAAACTAAAAAGGCCATAAATTTTTACCTGTGAAAGAAGAAAAAGGACCGATGAAGAATTCAAAGCTTTTGTGGCTGGAAAGAAAGGTTGTCACGTTGATTGAAGTGGAAAAGGAACTAGAATCCCAATTACTTATAGTCGGATGTTGAAGTCGCTGAGGATTGAAATAAAAAATTTGCAGAATAGTTGGTTGGGAGAGAGTTGAAAGAAGCTGTCGAGAAAGGGATAAGAGACAGGTTGATTGAATTGAAGAGGAAAACTCAAAGCCCAACTATTTGTCGTCGGGGGTTGAAGGGAGAAATTTTGCAGAACTGTTGGTTGGGAGAGAGTTGAAATAAGCTGTCGAGAGGGAGGAGGAAGTAGTTGATTTGGATTGAAGAGGGTGTGGGTTGGGTTGATTTGTATTTCTAAAAAGATTAGAAAGTTTTGAAAATATTAATCAAGTCCACAATTAACTTGATCAAGTTTCCTAATAATGTTTGACCCTATCTGTTGGTCAATGTCACCAATCCTTCATTCAAGACTTACAAGACACCTATTCTTCAATTTTCTCTAGTTATTGTGCATGTATAAATAACTTTTTTATTTTTAATTATCTTTTTAAAAATATTTATAGAGAAATATTTATTATTTTAAATAAGATGTTTCTGATATTGACACATGAGTCTTTTGCCTCTACTATTAGATATAGATAGAATTTTTAATATGTTTTTAATTTATATATGTATGTATGTATATACAAGTTTAGGTATACGCGCTTTGCCCGTGTACTTTACTTTAATGTGTTCAAACATTACATTAAATAGAATATTTGTTTAAATTATAAAGATGAATATAATAATTAAATTTAATATTTTTTGAGAATGTAAAGATGGAGAATTTATTTATTAAACCTAATCTTTACTAAAAATATTTTTAAAAGTCGATCGGCATTCATAATACCATCAGTAAATTATAACAAAATAATAAAATGATAGAGACATCAAAATAATACAATTAAATCCAACCTTTACACACAAAAATTTTCTCAAATTCATCCAAAACTTATCTACCACCTGTAAACAATAACAAAATAATATGCTAATAGAGACATTAAAATAATACAACTAAACCTAACTTTTACATAAAAAAATTCCTCAAAGCCGACCAACAATTATTTATAACCTGTAAACTGCAACAAAATAATAAGATAAAAGTGATATCAAAACAATACAATTAAACTTAAATTTTACACACAAAAAATTCTCAAATCTGATCGAGATTCATCTACGGACTGTAAAAGACCACAAAATAACAAACTAATAGAGATATTACAATAGTACAATTAAACCTAACATTTACCTAAAAAAAATTCAAAGCCGACCCACATTCATCTAGCATCTGTAAATTAAAATAAAATAATAAGATAATAAAGATATCAAAACAATACAATTAAACCTAACCTTTACACAAGAAATTCTTCAAAGTCAACCGGCATTCATCTACGACCTGTAAACTATAAAAAAAATATAATAGTGATCACAAAGCTTCGATTTAAATCTAACTAATTCTTGTCTGAATTAATATATATATATATATATATATATACATACACACACACACACATGTTGAATTTTACTATGCTGGCAAAAACAATTTAAAAGTTGAGGGTTAGAAAATCAAGCATCCACCAACCTAGACATGCGATCAAATCAATTACATGAGCATCAATCATATTCTCCCAACAGGCAAACCGATTTGTTATCTAGTTTAACACACATCTCAATATTTATAAAAGTATTTCCTTAATACAGTCGTATATTAAGAGTATTTTTCTAATTGAACGGTAGAAAGGAAAATACTAATTAATTTCCCTACCATATATTTTAGGAAGTCTAGTAGAAATTAAAATATTAATTAATTCTCCTACCATATATTTTAGGAGTCTCATATATTTTAGAAAGTCTAGTGAATATAATAAAAATAATTAAATAATAAATTTAAAAAATAGTGAAAAAATAATTTTGTCTAAAGAAGAGTCTTTTAATAAAGGGTAAAAAGTTCAAATCACTTTTCTAGGGGTTTTCACACTTTTAATATATTATAGATATAAATATAGAATATAGATTATAGATATGTTTGTATGTATGTATATATACTAGTCCAGGTGTACGCGTCTTGCGTGTGTACCTCACTTTAATGAGTTTACTATTACATTAAATAGAATATTTGTTTAAATAACAAAGATGAATATAATAATTAAATTTAATATCTTTTGAGTATGTAAAGATGGAGAATTTATTTATTAAACCTAATCTTTATCAAAAATATATTTAAAAATTGATCGACATTCATCTATAATTTGTAAATTGCAACAAAATAATACAATGATAGAGACATCAAAATAATACAATTGAATCTAATCTTTACACATAAAAATTTTCTCAAAGTTGTCTGACACTCATCTACCACTTGTAAATAATAACAAAATAATACGATAATAGAAATATCAAAATAATACAACTAAACCTAACCTTTACATAAAAAAATTTCTCAAAGCTGACCAACATTTATCTATCACCTGTAAACTGCAACAAAATAATACGATAAAAGTAATATCAAAACAATACAATTAAACTTAAATTTTACACACAAAAATTTTTCAAAGCCGATCGAGAATCATTTACGAACTGTAAACTACTACAAAATAATAAATTAATAGAGATATTACGATAATACAATTAAATCTAACCTTTACCTAAAAAAAAAATTCAAAGGACCCACATTCATCTAGCATCTGTAAATTAAAATAAAATAATAAGATAATAAAGATATCAAAACAATACAATTAAACTTAACCTTTACACAAAAAAATCTTCAAAGCCAACCGACATTCATCTACGACCTGTAAATTAAGCATCAACCATCTAGACATGCAATCGAATCAAGTTAGATGAGCATTAATCATATTCTCCCAATAGACAAACCGGTTTGTTCTCTAGTTTAATGTACATCTCAATATTTATAGAAGTATTTCCTTAATAGAGTCGTATTTTAGGAGTATTTTTCTAATTGAACAATAGAAAGAAAAATATTAATTAATTCTCCTATCATATTTTTTAGGGGTCCCAAATATTTTAGAAAGTCTAGGAAAATATTAATTAATTCTCCTAACATATATTTTAGGAGCCCCATACATTTTAGGAAGTCTAGTTAATATAATAAAAAATAATTAAATAATAAATTAAAAATAGTGAAAAGACAGTTTTGTCTAAAGAAAAGTCTTTTAATGAAGGGTAAAAAGTTTAAATCACTTTTCTAAAGGCCTTCACACTTTTAATATATTATAGATATAGATTACAGATATAGATATAGATATAGATATAGATATAGATATAGATATAGATTATAGATGTGTGTGTGCGCGCATGTGTGTATTTGTATATTTCTCTCTTTACGCCTTTAAAAAAAAAATTTACTTAGCGTGACAATCCTAAGATTATAATGATAATCCGTAACATGGGGTTGCTCCTCCCTTAATCAGAGGTCGAGGGTTCGACCCTGAGTATGGAGAAAACTCTGTTGGGAGCGCTACCCCCCGAATGGGGCCCTACCCGGCGCGAATCCGGATTAGTCGGGCTCCAATGCAGGTACCGGACATCGGATGGAAAACAAAAAAAAATGATAATCCGTAACAACAGTTAATATTTATCATCCAAGCATGTATAGCAATAGTTTGTCAAATATCTCACTTTTTTCTCGGATACAACTAGAAAAAAGATTTTGTTCCTATTTTCACTTCTCTTTTCTTACCAAATCAATTTTGATGATCATTTCTCTCTCGTACTTTACCAAAAAATTAGTCATTATACACTTCTATCAACTATTAATTGATTTTCATCCATAAATTAAGGTATTTGTATATTTTGTATTTTGTGATTGATTTTCATTGTTTTATTTGAAGTTTTCGTTGTTTTATTATTTTGTATTTGTATTTATATTTTGTAATTGGTTGTATTATTTTTATTTTTATTATTTTATTTATTTGTATATTTATAGTTGACTTCACGATATTTGTTTATATACAAATAGAAATGATAAATTTAAGGATGAAATCCCCTCCATATGTGTCACTTCCACAAATCTATGATTACCATGCACTTTTATATTAGATGAAAAAATATAATAAAATTAAATTAAATGAATTATAAAAAAAATCTAAAAGTTCACAACTACCGTTTACTTTTGTAACGTTTAGCTTTTTAATGAAATATGTAAATTGTGTGTTTCTGTATGATTTGATTGTTTTTTCCCTCTCCATAGTTGGACTATAGCATTTTTGGAGTGTGGGGGTGATTGGTATGGTTCTCGATGCATTTTGGTACCATTTATGCTATATTGTGATTTTTGGTGGCTTCGAAAGCCTTATTTGGGACTTATATGAATATCTTTTGATATGTATGACAGATGGCTGAGCGGATTGCTCCATCATCTCCAAAATATCAATTTTAGGCTGGGTAGACCTTTGGTTCGGGCCCCGATGCACCCAAACTCATTTTGACCTATTGGTCGGAAAGTTAAAAAAATTAGAAATATAGGTGTGGGACCCACATTTGATCGAAATGACCTCGAATGAAAAATACGACTTTGCCAGCCGATCTGGAATGTCGATTTTAGGGTGGTAACATATTTAATGTGATTTTTTGGCTTTTAAATCTCATTTCGACCCTCGATTTGAAAAATTATAATTTCGAGTTTCGGGGGTCAACTTTGTAAAAATGATATTTTTTCAAAAATTTGATATCACCATTGAGTCTGGAGCATCAAATTTAGTGTTTTTACATAGTTCGTTTGCATATATCGAACTCTGAACGAATTCTGAGTACCCCGTTGAAATCCGGGTTGGACTTAAAGAAAGAAAAATCTGGCGCAATTTTCTTGGTATAAAAATAGTTTTTCCCCTCGTTTTTGCTCATTTTTCATCTTGCCTCTTGAGAGTTAAACCCTAAAATAGTGTGGAGCTTAAAAGTGAAGCTTGTGGGAGCTTGAGAAGCTAGATTAAGATCTCTTTCTTAATTCTATTACAGATTTAAGGTAAGAATTCTCCATTTTCTTAGTAATTTATTGATTAATTCCTAAAAATCCAAAAATCTTAGGACTTGATTTAAAACCCCATTTCACTCCTTTTCATTTGAATAATATTTTAATCTTATAATTACTAGTTTTTGATCAATTTAACGTTCAAAACAACTCTGATTCTTGATTTTAACTCTCAAAAAATTTTACCCAGCAAAGCTTAAAAATGGTTTTTATTTGATTTGAACATCATTTTTTACTCGATTTGACTTGAGTTTTCAGTTGTAGGTTCCTAAAAATGTGGAAAACACGTTTTAAAAGTAAAGTTATGGTTTTTCCTTCTTTTTTGAAAACCTATTTCGAGTGTCCGTTTTAACCCCAAACCAAAAGTAGTCAATATAGGTGTCGTTGATTTTGTTTTGATGCATAGATTCTATATTTGATATTTTTAGTGGAGTTCGGAATCATTCATGAAAAGTAAGGTCGTAGGTTCGAAATGTAGCAGACTAGTTTCGACTTTTGAGGTAGGTTATGGCTTAATTCTTTCATACTAGGTTGGTAGTAAATAATGGTACAAAATGCATGTTAATGGTGAGAACTAATCATAAAAAATGGTTATCTATGTGTTGTGCCCGTGTGGGGGTCTATATGTAATGTAATTGTTGAAATTAAGATATTATGTGATATGTGTGACCGTGTGGGGTCCTATGTGATGTTGATAGCCTTGAATTTATATGAATAATTGTATTGTGTTGTTGAAATGCCTAATGTGGTACCATTGGTGTATTGTGATATATTCATACTTGTTGTTATATGAGATATGTAGAAATTCATTGGTGAAACAAAAATAATGAGTGAATATTGGCTCACGTGGTTGCGAAAATGTATAATTGTGGTTGGTTGTGGGAATATATCATTGTGATTGGTTGTGAAAATATTCATTGTGATTGGTTGTGAGAATTAAACCCTTATATCATACTCATTCATGAAACATTAGTACCACCATGGCAACATTTGAGAAACACCGAGAACATCTTTTATAAAACCCTCTCCGGGGAAAATGCCGGAGAAGAGATATTGTAACACCTTATAAAACCCATTTTGAGGGATTTGCCGTAAAGGAGATGTGAGATATGTGGATTGTATATGAGTTAACGAACCCTCCATGGGTCCTACGTCGAAAAGCTTTAGCTCCGTAGGTATATACGGGGATTGTGCAACGATCTCGGAGGTTATGCGATGACCTCATGCATCATCATCATTATCATATACATTGTACTTACTTTATTGTGTTTATGTTGTGTTGTATTATCATATTGACTTGTCATCTATATATTTATCTTACCTTGCTTTACTTGTATTTGATGATCGTGTATCTACATGTTCTCCCTTATTTTTTACTTACATGTGACATAATGCATACTTGTGTTCTATCTTGGTGTGCTGTTGTAATATATGTGATATATTAGAACTCTTAGTGCAAGCGGTGTGGGCTACCGTTGTGGGATATATTCTTATTGCAGGTGACGTGCCCTTAGTGTGTATTTTGTATACTTTATTTTCTACTTTGCTCAGTCGACCTATGATACCTACTGAGTACAAGTGAACCGTACTCACTCCTACTTCACCCTTTCGGTGCAGCCTCAGGTTAGGGTGTGCGCCATATTAGTTGATTTTCGGGCGCCTTCAGATTACTCAAGGTAGCGGTTAGACATTCATACGTTCGGAGTTCACCTCTATCTTTTTGTATTGGTTATGTCTTTATTAGTGTTCAGAGACAAATATTTTTCTTTGTGGTTATTTTTTTGATATATTTGACTCCGGGATTGTATTAGTAGTTCTTATACTGTTGACACCAGGTTTTGGGAGTTAGGGTTTCATGTGTTGATTTTATTCTTTCCGCTTTTACTATATCTATGTGGTTCAACTTCATTCTAGAAGCTTTACCTTGGGGACATTTCTATCTTTTTCCCGTGTGTATCAGTTTGGGTATGAGGCTTACTTGTCAAGGTTCGCCGCAACAAGTGTCATCACGACCTATCGATTTTTGGATCGTGACAAATTTTGACATCATTATCATTAATATACGTACTTGTGCGATGTACTGATAATATTAAAATATTATTTTAATTATTTTATATTTGAATGTACATGTTTTATTGTTATCAAAAATAAAATCAACAAAATCATATTAAAAAATGTTGCTTACTTGAATTCAGACGTGGATATAATAGAAAAATAGAGTAGTATGCATTTCATCACCACTCATCTGCATATAAAAATTAAAAATGTTAAAACAAAAAAAAAATCTAAAAAAAAATGAAGAACATGAAGAATGGAGTAAATTAATTCATGAAGAAAGATGATGATCAGTATAAAATAACTAAAAGAAAACATGAGAAAGTTTGGTATTGTATATCATTATAGAAGTATATATAGGAGAAGTTAAGAAGCTAGAAATTTATTCCAACCCAAATTCTATTTAAATTTGAATTCAAAAAACTAACTGATTATGTTATAGATTTGGATAAACATTAATTTAAAAAATAAAGAAGTAAAAACTTATAGTTGCTAACAAGAAGGAGTCTAGAGGATTATAATTTTTTTGCCACAAAAATATGCTATTAAAAAGGAGAAGTCACAACCAGTTGATTTTCAATTCAAATTTGATAGTGATCTGTATCACGTAATTAAGGCAAGGGACCTGTATGGCATTTTAAAATTATTATCTCTATATATTATAAAGCAGAAGACAAAGCAACGAGAAGAAGCCAAGTGGCAAGATTTAAAAATGCCACGTGGTTTTAAGACAAAAGATAAGTGTTGTAATAAAAAATTAAAATTAAAGAATAATTAATATTTGAACTAAGTAACAATACTAAAAAAATTCTCCTATGTTACGTGATTATGGCTAGACAAAAAATTCATGACTTAATTAAAAGAGTTCTAGATGAATTCTAACTATTCATAACTTATCCCTTTCAATATTATAAAATATATTTAAATATTAAATGATAAGAAGAGGAATAAAAATAATCTCTATATATAATATTTGAATTTTAAAATACATCATATTTTTAAAAAATTAGAGTTATTTAATTTGAAAATATTAAATTTTATAAAAAATATTATCACTAACTTGAAAGAGTCCTAGATGAACTCTAACTATTCATAACTTATCTCTTTTAATATTATAAAATATATTTAAATAATAATAATAATAATAATAATAATAATAATAATAATAAGTAGTAGTAGTAGTAGCAGCAGCAGCAGCAGTGTTAATTATTTTGTGTCATTAAAAAAACGTAGGGTGGTGGTATTATTTATATATATATTATTGAAAAAAAAATGTTATCTTTATTATAAAACAAAAAGAGTTTTATTAACTTAAAAATATAAACACGTGGTTTCTACATAGATTTTTATTCTTTCATAAACTTATTTATTTTAAAATGTAAATGTTACAAAAAAAAAACATATACGAATTTCATGTATTAAATATTAAATGTACTAGTAATATTATTATTAATGATAGTATTGTAATAATAGATTTTAAATAAAGGATTGGATATACTTGAAACTGAAAATTAAGCTTTTAGAAGGAAATAGGAATCATAATTGAAGAGTCTCATATAAACTCTAACTATTTCATAAATTTATCCTTTAAGATATATTTAATTATTAAATAAAATAATGATAATAATAATTTAAAAAATAACATTAGGTGTACATACGTATAGAGTAACATGTAGTAGTAGTAGTGATAATAATATTTAAATCTATCTGCAGTTATTTGTATATCTATAATAGATAAATAAATAAATTTTAAAATTAAAACATTTTTAAATTCAAATTAATTAATATTGAAAATCCTATAATACCTCAACAAAGTTATCTATATCTAAATAATTCAAATATTTTGAATTATTTGAACATTAAAATATATTATTCTTTATTTTTGAAAAATTGTAGCTTTAAATATTTTTCTCAATTCAAATATGAAAAATAAGATAAATAGTAACTAGGATAAGAAAGAGTAACAACTTAATATTTTTGTAACAAAATGATAGGATTTTGAATTTAAAAGAAATTTGAATTGAAATGAAGTTCTAGCTTTTTGACCTCTCTTATATATACTCCTAAAAATAACATGTAATGCAAGATATCTTTCATTGGTTTTATTCACTGATTTTTTTATGTTTTTCATTTAAAAAAAAAATTGTGTTTTAACATTTTTGTTTTTTGTAAGTAGATAAGAGATGATCTTATTATAAGTTATTCTTCCTAATATGTTCATATATGAATTCAAGTAAGTAATATTTTCATTTTGATATTATTCGTCTGCTTTAATAAAAATAAATACGTTTGCTTTTAATGGGGCTCTTGTGCAAACCCATATGAAGCATGAATACCCAAACCATTGTTGAATAATAGGATTTTGGAGGTGTGGCGAGGGACAAACATATGGGTCTGTGACATGGCTACGATGGTTGGGTGACCCTTTTCTCCTTGGTAAAAATATTGTGAGGCTTTTCATTATGCATTAGCATGTCTGTCGTGTAAAATCCTTCATCTGGGCACTAAGAAATTACTGGTCAACTTTGTTTATTTTTGCTCTACTTTTCATCTATTCTTATTAAGTTGGAGATAAAAGGTGATATGAGGGCTTTAGACCTCTCTTGAGACTCACTATACTCCAGGTCATCCCTTGAACCAGTAGGTGATGATATTTCATTGCAAATTGTAGTCAAGTTATGCTTTCTAGTGCAAATATGAATATGAGTGTATGTGTACAGTGTTATTATATATTATTTTTTTTATCTTTATAAATTTCTCTTAAGCGTTGAAGATGACTCTATTACAACACATTTACATATTTACACACTTCTAAGAGGATTACATTTGTACGCATTTATGTATTTCAATTGATTTATAATTTTCATGATTTTATTTGCAAATTTATATTTATGTGTAATTTTTCTTTATTGATTTTGCACGTCATTTATATTGTATCAATGAGTAATATTTTGCGTTCCTTCAGTATTTCTAATATTAAATTATTTTTTATTTTTATAATAATATATATAAGAGAGATTAGAAAGGTAGAATTTCATTCGATTTCAACTGTCATTCAAACTCAAATAACATATCAATTTATTGAAAGAAGATAAATTCTTCATTATCATTATTGTTTTCAAGAACAAGATAAATTCTTCATTATCATTATCAATTTACGCAAGTTGTGGATATAATAGTTATCCCACTAACACTCCATCAACGTGAGTTGTGGAGAATAGTCAGTAGTTTTAATCCTAGATAATTTTCCCATACAGATTTAAGATTTAACTTATTTAATTATTATTAAACCAAAATAAATTAATTATTTACATGACATCCTGGCAACTATACGTGGACTGTAGGGGTTCATCCGAGCTACTTTTCCCGAAAAATTGTTGTATGTATATATAAGAATTTTTAGTGTGATACCAGATCGTTAGGTTTCAAATGACGTACTGAAATTGCTGGATATGAACCCAATATGAGCTTGATATAACAATTTAGCATACAATGGCTCCCTGTTGAAATCAGATTTCTTTAAGTACACATCACCAATGGATCTTGATATCTTCAAAATAGAGTGTAGATCAAAATTTTTTTTGAGTCGTGCAAAGATATAACCATACTAAATGTGCTTCATAAAGAAAGTATCTTACCATATTAAATTAACAAGTAAAATATCAGTATTTCTGAAAGATTAAAACAGTTATTGAGTGCAAAAGTCATTTATTAAAACAGGGAAAACCTTATCAGAAAATTTGCCACACTTTGAGAAATAAATCTAGCTCTCTAAGTTGTAGTTGTGGGCTCCCCCAAAGAGAGAAAATCAGCCAGCATCATGACAGCTATTGCAATGAAATATTAATTTATTTAAGGTGTAACAAACTGAAGGTCCATATTCCATTCTAAACCATCCAAAAATTATGCCAACATCTCGGAAGAGGGGAGGCTTCCCTTGTTCAAAATACATTCACACAATGTATGATTTTAAGGTGACAAAGTTACTACTAAAAACAAAAGGAAGAACAACAATTTCCATATGTATATGGGTGGATTGTAGAAATTTAAGAGGATATATTAGGTTTAACTAGAGCTTTACAAAAGATATCAAGAAGTGTAACAACATGAAGGACCCTTTTAAGTCACCTAGCAGTAACTAACTGTCTTGAATTTTGCTTACTCTCTATAGTTATAAGTATCTCCGATAAGAGTGGACACTCATATATTTAGGTCTAACGCAACACACACCTACTTATCCCATTGTTTATCTGGAGAATATAGCTACAACAACTGACTACTGCAATTCAGTTCAAATCGCAACAACACACACAAGTTAAGTGTTATCTCCGACAATACGGGTACGTAGAATCTGTATAATAAAATAACAACTTCAACTCTTGAGAACAAGAACACAAAGAAGTTGAACAAATACCCTCAACACAAGATCAAAATGATCTTTCAAAGAGGTGTATTTTTTCTTTTCTTTTTCAGAAAGTAGATGAAACAGAAAGTTGTTAAGGCGAAGTCGTCCGAATTCACAGACTTTCCTTAAGGAAATAATTCCCCTCACTGTACCCGAGGTTGTGGAATCTTCCTCCCAGGATAAAATGGCCTTCAATCCGACTATAGCGGTACCTCAAATAGGCAGATTCTTCGAACACACTCACGGTTAGAATGATCACACTTAAGAGTATTTTTAAGACAAGAAGAAGAAGTTTGTTATCTGAAAATTTCTGTACAAAACCTGTGGATGAAACTAGGTTTATATAGCCATAAGATGCCTCTTTGTAAAGGTGGAAACGATTCAACTTAGAGGTGTGTCTGTTCTGAAAAATGCATGGCTGCAGTATTTATTATTGCTGAAACAATCTGCAGTAATTTGCTGAAACAACACACCTTTTCATGAAACAGTGTGTATTTTCGTTGAAGAGTTGCAACTTTCTGAAGCAACAATCTGAAACAGTGCAACCCTTTGTAACAGAAGCAACAATCGGTTTAAACAGTGCAACCTTTCAAACCAACGCATCAGTATACTACAGCAGTTCAGTTAGCAGTGCCACTGTTACTGCGTGCATAATGAATTAATAGAAACTTTGTCCAAAAAGAAAGATCTCATCGATCGATCATTTGACCAAATCCGAATCCGAAGTCGAAGCCGAGCGAGCGACGTCGACGGCGCGAGGCATCTCTATTTCCTTGCCTCACTTACCATGTGAAGTAAGTGTTTCACTTTATAAACACTTTAAAGTTCTCTTCTTCCACCAATGTGGGAGAAGAGTAAACTTTCCAATTTAAAGAGTACACTTTCCAATTTGGGTGTCTCCTTCCCTTCACTTGATTTCTCCATTTTCCATTCAACACACTATGAACCCAACATTAAGAACCAATACCACATAATGTAGCAAACACCCCTCCACAAAGCTAGTATAATGAAAGTATCAAACATCTATATGAAAAATAAAAGTAGGAACCATGATCATAACTCATAAGGACATACCAGTTGCACCCATCTCACTTCATGCCCGGTATTAGGTGGATTTATTTGAGTTCGGGATGCACCTACTCATGAGTAAAAAAAAATATTTTGTGCATTCAATCGGCTAAAAAAATTATTCACTCTTTTAAAGTTTGAACATTTGTCATCAATCATGATAATACAACATCAAAATTTGCACCACCTTCTATTACCTCTACAAAAAAGATAAAAATTGCACCTTCTTAACTGATATATCAATCTCAAGAACGTATCACAGATACTTACAAATTTAGCTTTGACCAGGGAGAATGACTTGTGCAAAGACAAAGACATAATTTCTCAAAATCGCAATGAAATGGCAACCTCCTTTGCTTTCAAATGTTACTTTGATGCTTGTTGGAGTGGCAATCACAGTCACAATACCAATCGATACACCTTCATTTACAGATACACTTATTTATTGATATGACTATAACTAAACTGGTCCTTGCATCGGATGATCAAGAATAGGAATTTAGCAGCAGCTGGCCTTCTTTTTCTACAATGGGGCTTTGCTCAATGTGCAACTCGACGAAAGCAGAATAGATTCTCTTTTGAGAAAGACTTCTGACAAATTCTCCTTAGCATTTGTGTAACCAGCAGACTTGGCAACATCAGAAAATGATACATTATGATTGTCTTTTGTACTTCTCAAAAGTTCTGCAAGGTGTACAATTTCTACCAACAAATGGCTGCAAATATTATGGCTTGAAACCTTGTCTGTGGTAATTTAGATTTTGAATCAGTAAATAAATTTAGAGCTCTGCAGTTAAATATAATAACCAAATGCAAAGTGTATTTATGATTATTGAGCTTTCTGAGTTTCATGACTTGGACAATACCTCGTTTAATTGCAAAAAATAGTTGATCTCTTCTTTAATATTTTGAATTGTTGGACGTGATCTACTTGGTAGACTAATGAATTTGTTATTGTATTCTCTATTTATTTCTTTGCTTCCTACTTGAGATTCAAAATTTGGTGATCATCAAATGTATTTGAAGCTCATCCTATTTATACCAAAGTTGTATAGAGTGCGACAAAAAGCAGATTTCTCTACTTTTTAGATTGGTATAATAATATAGAGTATAAGCCTATGCTGAATCTTGAATTTTTGATCAAAATAAGACATTTTTTGAACCAATTCACCAAAATAATATGTTTTTTTTTAAATTTTACAAAACTAGTATAAACGTACTTCCCCGACGTATTACTTTATTATTTTATTAAAAAATGCAAGAGTAAAAACTCACAGTGTTTGACTTTTAACGGACCATAAAACGTTACTTATAATAACGTGTTATAAGTAATTCATTACTATGAGTAACGTTTTCCAACCAAATAAAAATCAAACGCCTAATTATTTTAGGGGCAACCATTGCCCTAATTTTGAAAAGAAAAGAAAATTCTCTCGTCTCTTTGCCACTGCCCTAATTCGAAGAAGATAAATTTGTTGTGTGTCTTTCGACGCCTCTAGCTACTCCATCTCGTATCTTTCGACGCCTCTGGCTACTCCATCATCTAAGTAATTGTTGGTTCAGCTGTTTTTCGAATTGCGGAAGCCTAGGCTCAAAGTCATAGAAAGGGTGTTTTTGGTACGAATCTACTCTCTATTTTTCTAGACTCAACTTGACTCTCTATTTAAAATTTTTGTATTTCTCAAATTTTACTCAACTATGCTCTAAATTATGATTTCGGAACAAATGGATTTAAATTCTTTTCAATTTTGGGATATTTTTTAAAGGAGAAAGGATATTTGTAGACTTTGCTCATACTTAAGAGAATAATTTTTTTCTTTTTATGGCTGATTAATATGTTCATTATAATGAACATATTCACTTATGTATAGGTACTTTTATATGGCTGGTAGTAGTTCATACAAGCTGGATCCTGGGCCACTTGAACTGTCTGTATTAACTCAACAACTTACTCATAGTTCACGGGATATATGGGATGGAAGTGTTGATATGATTCTTAATGCGAGAAAGAGTGATGGAAGTTTTTGGAAGCTCGTAGAAAAATATCCTATCCATCCACGAGTTTTAGAAGTGATTAAATTATCTGAATTGGATGGTGTTTATAGATGTAATAGGCCTGCTATCGATTGTAGTTTGATCACTTCATTAGTTGAGCGTTGGCGTCCTGAAACACATACTTTCCACTTTAGAACAGGTGAAACAACTATCACCTTGCAAGATATCGAGGTGTTGTATGGATTACCCATGAATGGTGCTCTGGTACTTGTTATTGAGACGACGAGAACTATTTGTGATTGGAAAAACATTTGTCAAAGATTATTAGGTTTTGTTCCATCTCTCCGGGACTTTAGCAGTAGTTTCCTCAAGGTCTCTGCGCTTAAAGCGCACATGCTAAGTGAGCCACAATTGTCAGACATGGCAACTCAAGAAATAGTCAATCAGAAATCTAGGTGTTACATGTTCTGGATGATTGCGGGTACGATGATGGCAGATACATCTGGTTCTTATTTAAAGCTTATGTACCTGCCTATACTCGAGGATGTCAATGCAATTGGATCTTATAGTTGAGGTAGTACAACTTTAGCGGGTAGATTGTGTATAATTTTTTATCTTTGATTTTATGTAAATTGTAAATATAGACTCATTTGCTTTTTCCTTTTTCATGTAGTTTATCTGGGAACCATATAGTGATGATTTAATTGAGAGTCTTCCTGACTATTGTCGTGCTGGACGAGACATGTGGCGTGTTAGAGTTCCAATCTTCTGTTGGGATGTGGTAGAGGTTCACTTGCCTGATAGAGTAATAAGACAATTTGGATTGCAACAGGTGATTCCAACTCCATTTCTATTTGATTCCACCCACTTTCGTCATGATCGTCGGGGAAGGCCAAATATAAACTGGGAGTTAGAACATGCACAATGTTTACCTTTTTGGAATGAGTGAGAACAATATATCTGTAATGCACCAGTCAATCATGGGCCACTTCGGTATGACGACCCCTACCTTATTTGGTTCAGACATATTACTCGTCTTCTCATTGGTAATCCTAATCCCCATCCTCAATACCAACAAGGTTATGTGCCTAATTCAACTGCATATGAAACAATGGTAAGTAGAACTTTGCTTGTCTGATTTTTCTTTATCTAATATATGTTAATAATAATCAGAACCTCCAAAGTAGGAACTTAGCTTTTCTTGAATCTTTTTCATGCTTGTACAGTTAAATGATTTTTACTTTAATTCACAGGCGCGTCATATTTATTCGATGGTTGATAAAGCTAAATCAGTTAGAGATACGCCATCGTATGAGGACTTATACATGTTTAGAAAGATGGTGCTGGATCAAAGTTCTGATTGTTTGAGATATGTCCATGAGGATGATAGGATTCATGTATCAGCTGATTATAGAAGAGATGAGGTGCAACCTGATCAGTTACGTCCCCCTATTCGTAGGCGAGGAAAAGGCGGTGTTGCTAGAAGAAGAGAACGTGTTATTGCAAGAGACCAAGTGCTTGTTGAAATGAATGAAATGGATGAAGCAACGCAAAATGCATAAATAAGTTCAGAAGATGATCAAGCAACAACTAATCATGATTTTGGTTCCACTTCAATGGGTTGTACTCAGGAATTCACTCAGGCATCAGGTATGATATATCAACATACAGAGATTGTGCCATACATGACTCTACAGACTCCACAGACTCCACAAATATCAAGGTATCTAAGTCTTTCATCAATTGATAATATATTTGGTAGTTATTAGCCTCAACATTTTGAGAATTCCCCAAACTTCACCTTATCGCTATGCCAATGTCTATTGATATCCCCGATACCACTAATAATTTAGAGAACTTAAACACTGAGATGGAAGATAATGAGTTGGATGATGCCAACAATGAAGTGAATGGTAATAATCCGGAGGATGAAAGTAAAGGTTGTGATACGACTATTCAGCATGATGAACTATCAAAGAAAGAGAAGCGTACAATTATTGCTAAGCTTTGTGGGACTGGTATTTTTTCGTGATTATGTTATTTTTTTTTCAACTTAACTGTACTTTTTTAGCTGAACAGTTGAAAATCGACCTTTGCTTGATAGGGAGTCACTATGCTTACCAGCATGCCGAAAAGAAAAAAGCCAAATAGAAAAAAAGCAAAACAAAAAAAGGCAAAGAGTAATGGAGTTATGTTGGACTCTTCCTTCTTCCATTTCCTTGAATGTGGTCTAGTCATAACTTGGTAATACATGAATACCTGTTCTCTCTATAAGTTATTTTGCTTTCTTTTTTTAAGTTTACTTTTCACTGTGCTTAGTTGTTGGAAAGTTGTTAGTATCCTTTTTATAGCATTTGTTGTCCTTTTTAAGGTTTTTGGTTTTTATTCTTTGGTGGTGTACGCGATTTGGTTTAGCTGCATAAACTAATCTTGAGCTGTGGTGTATGCGAGTTGTTAGTTCACTTTTCATTGTCCTTTTTAAGGTTTCGATTGTCTTTGAGCAGTCATTGCATCTGACTCTTTCCTTTTTCTTTATTTTTTTCTGTTAGTATCTTGTTTTAAGTAAAAAACTAGCAGCAGACATTTGCGGGTGAATGTGTACAGGAATATGCTTAATTCTTTCTTCCTGTGACGCTGTTTTGCTTCTCTTGTTGTCTCTGAGAATCTGCCATAGTGCCATATATTTGTGGTTGTTTCTCATTTTCATAGAAAGATTTGATTTTTATTCATTTTTAGCCAATAGTGTACTCTTATTGAACTTTTAGCTTTGTGGGGTTGTGCTAAAAGTGTCTGTTTTGCTGATTGTTGGAAGGTAGAACAACTTTTTGAGTAAAAAATATTGGTAAAGTTTTGAAAAAGGGGAGATTTTGGAGTTGTTGGAAGGTTTTATTTCTCTCTTTTTCATTCTGAGATTGGCAGTTGAAGTCTTAGCTATAAATGGGAATATGCATTCTTGGTTCTTTTCTAGTTTTGACACTGTTATTTAGGCCTTTGCGTTGTCAACAACCAAACATTGATGCAGTGTATCATACTCTTCTTCCTCGTTGTTGTATTACTGCTTGGTTGTTATTACACTACTGTAGAACTGTTGCTGATGTAGACACAAGGTTCTACCATGGAAAATTTACAGGAAGTTATATTAACTCGTTAGTCGTTCATAAGGTGATATAACCGAATTATGTTTCTTTGCATTTCAGTTTAGGACAGTCTGTAGGAGACCCTCTTCGTAGATAATCCAACCCATTGTTTCAATGCTGCTACATTATTGAAGGTGTTGGCTTGACTCGAGGACTAAGAGGTGGAACGGTGTGGATTAACTGTTATGATGTAGTTGATACTATGATTCCTGCTACTAGTTGTATATTTTTCGAGTTTAAAGTACCTCTCATTCCTCCGTACGTTGTTAGGCGCATCAACCCAATTTGTGTCGTAGCGGGTTGTGTAGGGCTAATTATTGCATTGGAGCTTAGAGGTTTTTTAGGTCTGTACGTATATTGTGCTCTTTTGTGTGGAGTGCTGTGCATTTTTTGTGCTCTCATGCTACTCAGGCCTGTGGTTACTGATATGGGTTGCGCTCTCTATTGGTTTGTCCGTGCCACAGGGTCGCCCTAGTGTCTTGACATGGATTGCTTTAGCGTTTTGTATCCTGCTTGTGGCTGTCAGGGCATATTTGGAGAGTAGAGCAGTTGTTGTTGCTGAGGTGGTTGCGGCAAAGGAACAGGAGCTGCCTGATGTTGCTAGGCACCCGTCGGAGCCCTAAGAGTTCTTTTTTGAAAATCCAGCAACAACAGGATAGTAATGATGATGAGTATTTTTGTATCTGTTGTATGCATGTTTATTGTTTCGAAATTTTGTTACTAATTTTAGTCTATGGTATCTACGTACCCTCATTGTTAGGTTCAAAGAATTTAAGGGGTTGGTTATGTTTATCAATTATCATGTCGTGACTCCCTTTTTTTCTGGTTATTTCTCGCACATAAGGGTTTATATGTTATTGTGATCTTCATGAAAAAGCTTCACAGTTCATATTATTTCAAATACTTTTTGTATGGTTCTTCAAATTTGTAGTGCTAGTTTTAACATTCTTTTGTTATTGTTAATGGTGCTATGGAATGTGTCAAATTTGATGTTGTGGTTCAGCAATCCATGGTCTATCAAAAACGGTTGTGGGCATTTTGGGAGAAGGGCTAGAAATGGTTTAAGGGGTAAAATTTGATGTTGTGGTTCATCTGCTAGCTAGAAATGCAAGTGTTTTACCAGTATTTGTTTGGTGTCCTAAGGAAGAAGAGCAATTTTACCCCCAGTAGAGTTTCAAAATGGTAGTTAGGTGAATGTCTGAGCTTATTCTCATAGTTCAGGATACATTCAAACCGTATAAAGATTCATTCTTTGGGGCCTCTACAACAATTTCTGCCCATAAAAGAATCAGTTTTGCATCTACAATTTTTGACTCACAAAAGTGCATTCTTTGGTGCCATGGTTAAAAATCAAACCTTTTGTTGGAAACTTGGACCGAAATAAGTCATTTTTTGAATCAATTCACCAAAGTAATTTGTTTTTTGAAAATTTTACAAAACTAGTATAAACGTTGTTCCCAATAACGTTTTATGTTTTAAAAATGTGATCTACATATCGTTGGAAAGCTTATTCGATACTCTACACAATGGCAGGCCAACATCTTAGAAATACTACACAGAAAATTTATGGATCGCTCTAAAGCATAGAACTCGATACGTTTCTCACGAAATCTTTACGAAGAAAATTTTCCGGGGTATTACAGAAACTATGTTTAAGAGTACCCACTTAAGTTTGATTACGAGTTGAACATCGGCACCTATCATGTCCAGTCTGTCTACACAACCCGCAAGCTCGCCCATATACTGCAGGACCACGATCCATCTCATTAGGTACTCTAGTTGTCCTTTGTCGATTAGGACGACGATAGAATTCATTACTTCTCATTACTTCAACATATATCTCGAAATCATTTAAAATAAAAATATGAAATTTACAATTATAGATATCAAGATATGTCATGTCTCAAATATATATTCAATAATTCAAATCGTCATTGAGAAGCATAAAGCTTGACACATATCTCAAAATAATATTATTCCAAAATACCATCTCGACATACGTCCCAAAATCATTCAAAATACCACCTCGTGGTAAAAGTGTGTAATTCGCAATGATAATTATTAAATCATATCATGAAAACATTGAGATAATCATATAAATCAAGGTTTATTCATTCAATTATTGGTGGACTGTTTTGATAGGCTGTAGTAGATCGACCATACCGTTTTACTCTGACAGACAAATTAGATGAAACCAATTTTATTAGAAAGAGGACTCTTAGATCTTTCTATTGATATATAGTAGCTCACACAGATCATTATGTACAAGGAGTTATGGTCGTTAGAAGTTGACCCAAAAATTTGCTTTTGATAGCCTGAACTAGATTGACTATAACTTTTTTCTCCGATAGTCAAATTGGATGAAACCAATTTCATTAGAAAGAGGACTCGCAGAGCTTTCCGTTGATATATAGTATATCACCCATATCATTATGTACAAGGAGTTATGATAGTTTAAAGTTGACCCTGAAATTCGCCTGGCTGCAGTAATTTTAATTTCCTGCACATTTTACTGTTCACAGTTCGATCGGAATGGTCGTAGTTCGATCGGAATGGTCGTAACTCATCGCTCGAGTGTTCGTTTTTGATGATCTACATAGCGTTGGAAATATGATTCGATACGCTACGCAATGGTAGGTCAACGTCTTAGAAATACTGCACAGAAAATTTATGGATCGCTCTAAAGCGTAGAACTCGATACGTTTCTCACGAAATCTTTACAAAGAAAACTTTCCGGGGCATTACAGAAACTATGTTTAATATTGAGCTTGGTAGGGCTCTTATGTTGCCAAAAGTTATAGGATATTTATAAGATGAAATATAATACTCACAGATGACATCTGAAAGATAGAAAAGAGTTGCAAACTCTATCGGAAATCATTTCACATAAAACACCAATAACTCTTATGTCTTAAGTACTAATGCTACAAATGCTAGCTGGAATGTTGGTACAAGATTTCTACTCAATTAATTCATGAAACAATTATTAGACTTAGAAATAATCCACAAAACAGAATTCATTAGACTTAAAATGGTTAGAAATTTTAAGAGTACCCACTTAAGTTTGATTACGAGTTGGACATCGGCGCCTATCATGTCCAGTCTGTCTACACAACCCGCAAGCTCGCCCATATACTGCAGGACCACGATCCATCTCATTAGGTACTCTAGTTGTCCTTTGTCGATTAGGACGACGATAGAATTCATTACTTCTCATTATAAAACTTGGAGATGGCCATTATGCCTCGTGCCCAACCGGTGAGAATAACCTGGAATATGTAGCAACATTATTCTCTGTTGTGAAATGCTCGCTAACAAAATTTCTAGGTAGCTCTCCCATTCTTTCAGTAACCTTCATGACATGTGAACACGGAAAGTGCAAATTAGCCCATTTTCCACAATCACATTTTTTATCATTTAGTGAAACACGATGAGGATTACCACCAGTACCATCAACTTGAATAGATATAACCCCATATGTCCCAGTGGATATATTTCAATAAAAAACAAAGTGTCTTTTTGAACTTTCGTAGTTCTTCTTCCACTTTACTTTGAACCTGCTTGTCCATAATTCCTTTTGCTCTACAAGTTGGTGCGCTATTTGAGATCTACGGGTATACCGTTCAACTATTTGCTCCAATGAAAGTCTCACCATTGCAGTGACAGGCAATCCTCGAGCTTTATTTAGAAGAACGTTAAAATACTCTGAAAGATTTGTTGTCAACACTCCCCATCTTTTTCCATCATCATGGCTAATCGTCCATTTGTCCAATGGAAATTGCATGAGATATTCATATGCTTCTTCATTTTCTTCCCTGATTTCCCACATCAAAGCTTCGAACTTCCTTACTTGATGAGCCGATGCAACATTCCACATCAGATCACTGAGATTCCTATTTGGAAAATAAGATTGAAAGTTACTCTTAAGATGTCTTACGCAAAATAGATGAAAGGCCTGAGGCTCCTGGAATTGCCACAACTCCGATAAACTAGCTAAGATTCCTTTTGCCCTATCAGAGATAATACATACATCTTCTCTATCCTTTATTACATGTGCGCTTAGTTTTCTAAAAATCCATTTCCATGCCTCTTTTGATTCCCTGTCAACAATAGCAAATGCTAGAGGAAGAATGTTATCATTTCCATCAATTCCAACAGCAATTAATAATTTTATCTCATATTTACCATACAAATTGGTTCCATCTACTGAAATAACTGGACGACAAGTTCGGAATCCATCAATGCATGGCTTGAAAGCCCAAAATACAAATTTAAACATTTTTACCTCTAACGAACTCATTGACTCTTTGTGTTTCCATTCTACAATTGTTCCATGGTTAAAGTGTTGAAAAGCTACAAAAAACTTAGGAAGCTCACTAAATGATTTTTGAAAATCACCATACACCAATTTAAATGCTCGTTGACGTCCAAGCCACGCTTTCCTATATGTTACTTGATAACCAAATATCTCATGAACCTTAGAAATGACATCTACTACCAACAATTTGGGATTTTTACGTATTTGATTTAGAAACAAAGATGCAATTAAATTGGTATCTAGGTTAGCGTGACCTGTAGTAAGCCCTTCAGTCTCACATCTATGATTATCAAAATACTTTCCTATCTTTCAAAGTCTACCTCCAACCTTTCGGCCTCGAAGAAACCATCGACAACCTAATGATTCGTGAAACCTGCATCTAACAATCCATAGTTTCTTGCTTGATGTTACAACTATGAATTCTTTATTTTTGCGCAAACTCCAAATTTTCACAGCCCGTTTCAATCTATCTTTGCTGCTAAAACACATTCCTTTTTTTAAATCTTTTTTGCCATCGTCAGACCAAACAGAACAACAATTCATCTCAGATTCACGGGTAGAGATAAAAATATCTTCTTCATTCTCTAATGTTGTAAAGTAGGGTATATCATGATTTTGCATTTCAGACACACTTTGACCAAATTGATTATGAAGATTTACACCAATATCATTTTGAGGTAAATCTTCACTATCATTGGTATCTTCATCAGATTCACTTTCTAAGGCTTTACTTTCTCCATCATCTTCTGAAGGTTCATCTTCCTCCGAAATTTCATCACAAATTTGAGCATGTGCATCATTACACAAATCAAAGTTATCCTCATCTTCTCTGCGGAAAAAAAAATAATGAATTAGTGAAGTAGTGATGCATAAGATTTCTTATAGTTTCAAAAAAAGTAAAAATCACCCACCTGATCTCATATTGTCTGTGGCCACTTTCAATGTGTCCTTGACTACTTAATCCTTCATCATATGATTGAATATCATGTTCGTTAGGGCTTGCATCAAGTGATTGATGGATACTAGAGGTTGCAGTATATGCAAAATGAGGATGACTGAGCATGGCAAATCCATAATTTTGAGCTAATAAATTCATATAATAACCATGCTGACCATTCATTTGAAATAGATTATCATGATTTGTTGGTCTAGTCTTTACATACATCTCCAAAAGATTTATATCAATTTTATTAAAAAAAAAATTTAGGAATGACAAGAAATTGTAGCAAAGACTGGTCATTCTCTATTTTAAATTCAATAAACCTTGTAATGTTACCTTGAAATGAGCATGGATATTTTGAATATTTTCACTGTTTGTCCTCATTTTTTCATGCAACATTGCAACTAGTTCAACGTAGCTAGTTGAAATAGACATGCTAATAATCATTCTAGCACCTTCGCTGTATCTAAATCCGCTCATTTCAGAAATTATTTCACCACCCCAATACAAAGCAACCATCATATTTTCTTCAAAATTAGCCATTTTTCTGCTATACACAAAAATAAGATATGTATTATAATTATTAAAACATCAAAATAATTTTAATGCATTACAAAATATTGGCTAGCCATACCTATTAAAACTTTGTAAATGTCGTTTCTAGAATAAAGCACATAAGCAAAAGCTTTGGTTAGAATTGTAAAAATGTGTTTGAACATTCTATACATACCGTCACTTATATAATCTGTTGTCCTAAAACTTTGCAGGTCTGTGATTTGATTCGCTAGAAACATTACTCACAGTAACTCACATTAACGTTTTAAACTAAAAATGTGACTAGTGATTATGATTTCAAGGCAAAATTTCGATCAAAAAAGTTGCTGGATTGATTTGATAGAATCGTTATTTGGAGTAACGTTTTACAGCTAAAACGTTATTGGTGATAACGTATTTAATGTCATATTTGTACAGAGATTCTTGGGTAGCAGAGCTATAGAGAAACATTACTGGCGGTAACGTCTTATGTCTAAAACGTTACCGAGAGTAACGTTTTATGTCAAAACGTTACTGTGAGTAACGTTTTATATTCTAAGATTCCTGAATCTTTGATAACACTTAGATATTGTAGTAATATAATTTAAACCCGACAATACATACTAACTATGTTTTCAGGAGCTAAGTTAGATTATAATTTAGGATTGTCAAGTTGTGCGCTGCTAGACAAAAACACATTTACAATACGCAAGACTACACAACTATTAAGTTGTGCGCTACTGAACAAAAACAAATTTACAATGCACAATACTACAGTGCACTGCTGGACAAAAATAAATTTACAATGCATAACACTATATGACTTTGAAGTTGTGCGCTACTGGACAAAAACACATTCACAATGCACAAGTTTAAGGCTAAAATTTGTAAGCACAAATAGTCCTGTATATTCTAGCTATTAACTACTGGTCCATGAGCATCTATTCTATCAAAATCTTGGCATGTAGAAGCCAACAAAAGACATATATACAAGGCAGGCACATAGCCGAGTGAACTGTGATAAAAAGGCGAATTTATATTTAGTATCAAATGTAAACAAGTAAAATAGATAGAAGAGAAAATTGATTTCAATCTAATTTTAAAAAGTGATGTCAAAGTTTACTAACTTTTACTTTATCTTAGCTGGAGTGATTGGCTCAGTACCCTTTCTTCTGCTAGAATACACAATCTTTTTTGTTGGAGTTGTGCGCTCAAGTTGTTGTCTTTTGCTAGATGAGGTACTTCTTATAGTTAGATTTTTTGGTTCATCTGCTGATGATTCATTTTCAAGTTCTCTTTTACTGCTTTCTCCAACATTTAAATAAGCTGATGATGTAGGTAATTGAAGAGCACCCTGCTTCTCTACAAATGATAAAATGAACAGTTTTGCTGGTGCATTATTAGAATTTCTAGAATATGATTTCCTTAAATGTATTTTAAACACTTTATTGGCAAGATCTTGCTGGATACATTGGAGGGGCAGTGGTTCTTTCTGCGTTTTAAAAAAATTTCATCAAGTTCTAAGATATAAGTTGAAGTAAGAATTTCATTGAATTTTAATTCTTTTTTGTACCTTTATGTTAATTGTTTAAAAAATTTGTTCAACTCTCATTGAAAGGAGATTCTCCCCAAGTTCAGCAAGGACTGTTACAGTTGTTGATCCACTTCCATCTGTAATTTGGACTTAAAAATGACACTTGCCATATAAAGTCAACAATCAAAATACAGGAGAAGAATCAGTTGTTTAAAAATAATCAACTAGCTTTGGTGATTACTTATCACTATTCTCATTGGCCGAACAAACATAAAGACATCAATAGTAACAAAGAATAAATATTAAACACTCCAAGTTATTGACAATCAGTGACCATACATAACACAACCTATTCATTTACATATATGACAAAAATAGTGATCTTTACGACACAAAAGAGTAATCTTTATGACAAAGAACCACAGAAATAATCAGTTGTCTCCATTGATATCAAGTAACAAAGATGACTAAGAAACTTTCCAATGAAATGACACACAACACCATGTCAAACAGAACCACCACACAATTTAATCACTCTAGGAGTTCAATTGACCTCAAGAGTGTTTCAGATTTTACACAGGAAACACTCTATAGGGGGACTCTTTATTCATTAGCAAGCACACTCCACTCTCACACAGACTCCTCAAACAATCTCTGACACACATTCACCAGACAGACAATAACGTTTCTGTCATTCAACTCGTCTCCCTTCATTCAATGCACAAAAAAAACCTCTGGAACACCTCAGCTTCACCCCCACATCCCTCTTAGGTAAACAACAAAAAGAGTATTACGATATGTAGATTTGCCAGTCTTTCATTACATCGACCTCTTTACAGAAATGACATTACTGAATATCCACAAAAATATACAATTTCCCCGTAAAAAGATCTTTATGCCTACTCTTAGAAAGAACTATTTTTCTTTAGTTTGGTAGTTCCTTGGACTGTAAGAGTGAATTCGATCCTATAGTCTCTTAAACAAAGGATCACTAATTTAGCATCATAAATTATTTTGCTCATGTATAAATATATAGCTTAAACGACACAATAAATTTAAAGTATATATAATCATGAGAAGTTCGTTATACCTGGGTGTTAATATAGTATGTCGCTGGCAATTACCACAATCAGTAGCCTTTATTATCTTGGTTCTAACAATGTTCTTGCATTTTGAACACATTAACTCATAAAATATCTGTTCATCATCATTCAAGAATTATATTTTACCTTCAACTTGAAAAGATTGCATCTATTCAAAAAGGAAAATAGAAAAAATTAGTTATTGTTATTCTATTAATATATATTAAACTGAGACATATAATATGTTGAAATACACACCCGAAGATTGTGTTTGGATGTTTCCTACAGGTATAATGTCATCATGTAGCGACAGTAGAATCGGGGATGAAGGTGTTTCAGCAGATTTTCTTTGTGTGTATGTGTTCAACATTTCTTCATTATCTTTGACCCTATAGACACATACTTATATCATTTTGGATCATGCAAAATTGATCTTATACATGATTATAGTTATACTATTTGTGTATTTATTCTATACCAGTTTATTAGTTCTGCAATTTGAGGATACAATGGATTTATCATTATTGTAGTACTGTATTTTGTTGTCAAAGATGTCCCTATGTGGTACACTTATAAGTTAAGAAAAATTAACATTTAAAAAAATATATATATACAAAAGAAAAAAATAAAATTTTGTTCATACCAGTATATGAAGATTGTGCAATTCGTTTTGCTAGGATTACTGGATGATTTTCAATTTATGCAGCTAGTTGACTTCCATCAATCTCAACAAAGTCTTCCCACTAAGTGAAAATACAATGGTGTATGATGTAAGGAAGAAATAATTAGTAATACAATGATGCAAATAAATGTTAACAATTTGATAGAAACAAAATCTCAATAATTTACTTGTATCTAAATAATTTTTTTCTACAAAAAACAAGAGCAGTAGATGTGACTACAATCAATATTTAGATACTACACCCACCCTAAATCAATAAGCATGACATTTTACTCTTGTTGTGATATTAATAGAAAATCAGCTAGTCTAGATATCAAAAGTCAAATACTAATTAACTTACTTTGCATCCGTGACAATGATTTGTAGACATTTATTTTCATAGATGCCAGCAACCTTAATAGCACCACAACTCACAACAACAACGAGCACATCTATTTATAAGAATGTTTTAGATAATATTTTATGAAATAACATTTAAGTATAGCTTGAAATATATGTAAAGTATTGTTTACCAAATTCTACATGTCGTGGTTCTTGCTCTAAATTTGCCAAACATGTTGTGTTTAATCTTGTTAGAGTTGGCAATGGTGGATCATCTATGTTGTCTTCTTTGATTTGTTCAACAACAGTGAATTTGTCTACAACTCACTCAAATATATTGATAGGAATTTCATAGGGCAATTGTCCTCTAACTTTTGCAGTTGATATCAAGTATGTGCTGAAAGGAGTGAACTTGTTTTGATATTTATCTATGTCGTCCCATACAAAACAATCGCAATTTTTCTTTCTGCATTTACAAATGTTGAATTATTCAATAGTATAAAATACAAAATTATGAGCTATCCTATAATACACCGACTACAAACATGTTGATAGAAGATAAAAAAAATAAAATTTAAAAATATGAATCATGAAAAACATCATACAAAATCAATCTAGATAGATAAATAGTACAAATAGAAGGGTGAAAAATTTAAGGAGTACATTGTGCTACATATTTAGCATCTACAACTTTTCTCCTTGAAAATTAGCATCTAAAATTATACATTACGACAAAGATCTAAATTTATCCATGAGGATCTTTAATTTTAAGTTTGAAAAATAGTAATATTTTTTGCACTTTCTTAATGTTTACTGCATTTTCTCGTTATAAGGAAACACTTAAATAAGCCAACATTAAACTTTTTAAGATAACATTATTAACAATAATAAGGTAAATACACCTTCTTAGATAATGTTATCTAAATTAATACTATCTAAGTAACAAAAAATTACCATCTTATCTTGTGCAATTGCGACTTGAAATCGTGTTCGCCCGTTCTTACTCTTTTTTTTTCTTGCTTTTTCAATAAGTTGGACCTTACAAGTTCACTCTTTTGTTTTCGGAGTTATCCTACTAATATTAAGTCCGTATTTCATATTCTATAATTGTCACGACCCGAACTAGGGTCTGGCCGTGATGGACATCCCGAACTATGACGGCCCAGGCGTCCTACTCTATTTGGTAATCATGCACAACATTCATATAATAAAAGAAGATACGGAATATAATTTGATACAGAAACATGGTCATACTCTGGATTTAGTTTAACAATAAGGAATGAAATCCGAAATCAACTACCATGCAACAATCCAATCCAAGGCAAGTAGTTTGCCCAAGAACTCGACTTCCCTCTACAAATGACGTGAAGCATGCTCCCAAGAGCCACAAGATACTTCAACTTGTCCAACCCCATGAAGGTGACAAGAAGTCTTTAACATTCTTGGACCCTTCCTCAAACAAGAATACAACTTGACATCCTCAAGTTGTGGTTCACATGACTTAAATACAAGTGTGTCAAATATGGATGCACGGATATGAGCAACACCCTAAAGAGACAATGACACATTTGCCCTACGGTCCTCGAGTAGACACAAACCACCATTAACATCAAAGGGATCATAATTCAAGTCACCATATTTGTTAAGCACGGGTGGGGTGTCATGCAAAGGAGTACAAGCAAAATCATTTTTCAAAGATATGTCAAGCACATGATTAACCCTATGAGCCAAGCAAACATTAGAATCTTTACAACAACAGAGGCTCACGGGTTCACTCCTTTGTCCTCGACCAATATCTTCAAATTCTTTACTCACTTGAGATTCATTAATCACATCACACATATTCTCAAGTGGTGGGTAAGTTTTACACACAAGTTGATTAACACAATTTTCACATAACAATGTACTTTTATTCAACACAGTAGCTTCAACACTAGGTGGACACAAATCGATCTTACTAGAAGAGTCGATTCGGTCATCTATAGGATCAACTAGTGTATCCACTCACACAACATGTACATCATCCACAAGTGGTAAGGAATCAATATACTTATATGTAGGTAAGATACTACTCACACTCAACGGCTTATTAGTCACATGTTCATCATTCATATGTACCAAAGTATAAGAGTTAGCTATTTTTACCTGACGTTTATGAGTATGTTCATATTTACCTCGGTGTAAAAGTCCTTCACAATTTTGGGCAGCAACTTCCTTCGGGAAGCTCTCACCGCAAGGTGTTTGGACCTTAGGTTTTGGATTTGTTGGGATAAGTGTGGATACCAATTGGCGTAGCCTTTCAACGTGCCCTTTCATGTCTTCAATATTGTTAGTGATGCGGTCAAACGTGGCATCGAGATTGGTGGCAGCCATGGTACCTAAAAGAAAAGACAAAAACGAACAACAAAACAACAAACTTGTTAGCTAAAAAATGCCGCACCACACTCTCACCCTCGATTTTTACCTCACACTTAGTTTCACAAGTGTTGAAAGTCGGCTTGTACTTCACGAGTGATTGAGGATTGAGTCTACTCTTGCCCGGAATAGATTTTCGTTTGAGTTGACTCAAAGAAAATTTATTTACGGACTTGAACCAACAAGATACAACGAATTCACAAAAGATAAAAGCACCCAACAAACGTAGACACGAATAAACGGACTCTACAGCTAACCTACAATCTAGTAGGAGATTACTAGTTTGTTAATTAGTGTTCGAACCAACAAATGGAACTAGGAAACAATAAAATGAAACTAAGAAATCTAAAATTTGAGCTTAAAAATTATCGGTGAACAGTAAAAACGTGAATGGCAGCCACGTATTGGTTGTGGTTGTTATCAAATTGTATTTTCTAATTCAAGTCTTGGTCCAATTGTAATTTGGAATTGGTGGGAATTGGTTAAGGAGAGAAAATAAGTCTTGAAATCCTCTTTCAAATTCAAAAAGCAAGACTTGACTTTTCTCCTCAAGACATGGTCCTTAAATAATGGAAGGTTGTTGGAAAAGTGGTTGTTAAAGTCCTTGAGTGGTTGGAATTGGTTGTAAAAGTCTTGAGAGGTCTTAAATTTTGGAAATATGTCTTTCAAGACTAACAAAATACACACTCTCTTTCTTCAACTTCCAAGATCAAACATCTACCTTTTCTTCAAAAATAGATGAAGATGTGAAGAACACCAAGAACACATTTTTTTGAATCTTGAAGCTCTAAGGTTCAAGTTGGACCCAAACATCAACAAAGTCTTTCCAAACTTAAAAATACAACACAATAACCACCATACACATTCAAACTTTGAACCAACACCACACCACACATCCAATCTTTGAATCCACAACAACAATACCAACAACAATCACACGGCCAAAGTTTAGGTTCACAACAACAACATCAACAATTAAAGCTCAAATCTAGATCTAGACTTCTTTAGCATTAGAGGTGAAGAAGCTAACACTAGAAACAACAAAATAAATAAAATGACTTCTAGATCTAGACTCAAAACAAGAAAAATCTCAGCCAAGACACAACAAGAACACAATTTCGGCCAAGACACAAAAATGGACAGATTTCTCCTTTTTTTTTGGAATTTTTAGATTTCAACATTTTTTTTTCTGTATTTTTCAACTACCAAACCCAAGATTGATTTTGTTGGAATAAAATCAGCCACAAGATTTGATACCAAATGATACAAGAAAGACAAGGAAACACGAAACAAACACCAAAATCAGTCTACTAGCCAAGAAACCGAGCACCTCTTTTGGTGACCCCTATCAGATTTGCTACCAACAAGAAGAATACAAGGCACAAGGGCGTAATAACACCAAAATAGTAGCAACACAACAAGAAAAATATGAACAATAGACTAATTTTGGATTCCATATTGACAACACAAACACACGATTACAACATCAACACTACTACACGATTACAAAGAAACAAAATGATAGATAGTTAGACAAATTGAAGGTATAATATTAACAACCCAAAATCTTATTCCACTCTTGGACCTTTAACATCACACACATCAAATACCTAACTCTTACATTGGCACAAGAGTGACCCCGATCTCCCAAGCATCCAACATTTTCAAGATTGAATCCAACACGAGCGATTCCACACTCAAGTTGATTTCCCTAGTTACAATTTCGGGTTGGTGGTCTTCTCTCCTTAGTGAGAAAATATTTCAAGTGTTATAAACTCATAATATTCATCAAAATCTCCTAATGAAACCCTACATTATTCTATTTATAGTGTATTACAAATAATAGATAAAATGACCAAAAGACCCCTTAGTGAAAGGGCACCCCTCTAGTGTATGTAGTAGACTGATTTGTCCCTTTTAGTGTATGTAGTGGACTGTTTTGGTGTCCATATAGGTGCTCCTTTGCACTTCATTGCACACACCAAGCCTTGGGTCTAACGTACGCCCTCATAAGTCCATCTACGTGATCGTACTCGTATCATATTGTGAAAGAAAATAATTTTTATGGCCAAACCCATCGTCAGCCCCCTAAACTTGGCACGATCTTTCACTTTGGCACCTCAACTGGAAACTGTTCACTTTTGGTACCTCAACTAGACGTTGTTCACTTTTGATACCTCAAGTAGCCATAAATTATGTCACTTTGGCACCTTTCGACATCAACACTGGTGCGTGTGTCTCACTCGCCGCCAACATGGATAAAACTACTAATTAATTTGTGCCAATTCATTTAAATTGCCACATCATTATATGCACCTAAAATTATATATATTTTTTTTTGAAAAAAAATACTAAAACACATAGAAAGGGACCAATTATAAAATGACATTTGTTATTTTTATAAAAATAATTTTTATATAATTAATTTAAATAAAAAATATTAATAACCCCACCCCCACCTTATATTATCTTCCTAACCACCCACCCCACCCCATATCATCTTCCTCAACCCACCCCACCCTATATCATCTTCCTCAACGTTTTCTTTTTCCTTTTTCTATTCATACATTTTTCTTTCATTTTCTTCCATACCTACTATCAAATTTTCATTACCACCATAGCATCGCAATCAAAAAACTCCACACAACCTTAACCTCTATTAATGGAGGTTGAATTTTTCAATCTATCATTTTGCTCATCGTTTATAGAAGTTTCTGGAAGCTTGAATTCTTTGAATAATTTGAAAAATGTAAATGATTTACTTATGATTCTTCTTGAAGAAAGAAACAAACGATGAAGTGACATTTTTTATTTCTTTTAATTTTTTTTTTTGGTTTTTTAATTTTTTTTTGTTTATGTGAAACTGTAAAAGAGAGTGAAGGAGAGAGAATAAAGGAGAAGAGTGGAAGGGGCTGACAATAAAGAATAAGACTTGGGGTGGGGGTTGTTGGGGAGATGGGTGATGGTGGAGAAGATGACTTTAGGGTTTGGGGGGTGGGGTGGGGTGGGGTTGAACTGCCAAATAAAATTAAATAATTTTATAATTATTTTGAAAAATGCCACGTGTCAGTAATTAATTGGTTCTTTTTATTTAATTGTGTGTATATATATTAATGAGTTGGATAATTATGTCATTAATTGCCATGGATATATATTGTTGTTGATTTGGCTAATCTATTTCAATAATTTTTAAAAAAAATTAAAGATGAAAAATTTATAAAAATACCTCTTAAAATTTATGAAAATACCCTTAAAATGCGCCCAAAAGCGAGTGTAATTACTCTCTTTGTTGAATCAGCAAAAAGTGCCAAAGTGATACAGTTTATGGTTACTTGAAGTGCCAAAAGTGAACAACGTCCAGTTGAGGTGCCAAAATAAAAAATCGTACCAAGTTTAAGGGGCTACCGATGAGTTTGGCCTATTTTTATATTTTTATTTGTGGAGGCCTAATTTTGTATATATCATATATCACAGAATATTTGGATAATTCTAAGTAGGGTTGTACATAGGTCGGGTTGGTTCGTTTTTTATTAAAAAAAAATCAAACCAATCATGTCGGTTTATTAAAACTATAAATCAAATCAAACCAACATAAAATTGATTTTATCGGTTTAGGTTTTAGTCGTTTTTTTCAATTTTTTCATTTTTTTTATAATCTTTAGTTTTTACAATTATATTGTGATCGAAGATTAAATCAAATATGTTTTCACTCATGTGCTAATGAAAAATCATAATTATGAAAAAATGAGGAGCGAAAAACTCTTTTGAAACTAAAAAGTGAGATGAAGACTGAAAATTTTAGGTTTTAAGTTTATATTGGGTTTTTGATCATTTAATTAGCAATTAATGAAAAAATATTATAATTTAAAGGTCCAAATCTAAATATATATTTACATCTACTTTCAAATTATTGAAAATTACTAAAACTAGTTGAAAAAGTATTTAAAAAGTAGATTATAATTAATATTTTATGTATAAAAAAGTTCGAATATATTATATATATTATGTCGGTTTGACTTTTTTTTTTGTTAACACCAAATTAAATGAAGAATGATCAATTTTTTTTTCTAACCCCAAACCAATCAAACCAACCCATAAATCAATTTTTTTTCTCAATTTAATTTGATTCGTCAGTTCATTTGAACGTTTTGTACACCCCCTAATTATAATTCTAAGTACATAAACCAACCCTTGATAATAATGTACGGAGCACTAATATTTCAAATTTACCAAAACTCAGATCAATCCAAAGTTGAATGTAACGTAAACTATGGCAACGGCGGTTGGGATCGGAGCAGGAGAAGGAAATTCCGGTACGGGCGGTGAAACCTTATCGGAACTTTACCAAAATTCCAGGCGACTCTTACTCAAATCTCGAGATGGTTTGGAGAAGCTCGAGCGATTCGAGTATCCTTCTTCTTTGCAATCTTCGTCTCATCTTCGAGTGCGCTAAGACCGATCCATCGGAACAATCGTTTGATTCTGTGAGGAAAGAGATCGCTCAGATCCAGTTTCTTTGCTCTGAGATGGAACCTCTTTGGCGATCTATATCTGCTAAATCACAGCGTGATATCTGGAAAAGGTATGCTTCATTCTTATTGAATTTGAGATTGATTTGCTTTGACATATACATTTTAGATTGGAATGATGACCGGAGGATTTATGTTGTTGATTCAATTGGTTTGGTTTTGAATCATAGTTGTGTGATAAATTGAAATTGAATTCAAATCATTCTGCGATTTGTAATCTAGTGCGATTGAATTCTTAGATCAAAGTTCATGTGTTTGACATTCTACCTACACAACAATCTAGTCCTACAAAGTGGGGTCTGGGAGCCTAGAGCATAGGCAGACCCCTTACCTCTACCTCAGAGGTGAGATATGACATACCTTAGCTCAAGACAAAAACAGTTTAGAAAAAGACGCAATGGAAGTACCAGAGACAATAGATAATAATAAAAACAAAAGATAGTAGCAGAATAGTACTACAACAAAATACTACAATCGAACTGCTCGAAACAATAGATAGTAACAGAGCTCGAAGAACAAGAAACTATAAGAATAGTCCTATCTACTAGTATGGGCACATTCCTATCTAATAACCTTCTACCCTAACCTTCTACCATAATTCGTGTGCTCAACACCTTTCTATCTAAGGTCATGTCCTCGATAAGCTGCAACTGTGTCATGTCCTGTCTAACCAATACTTCTTTGGTCTAATTCTTTTACATATTTATAGCTGAAAGGTCTTATTGGCCCTAGAGTATTCGTCTAGTGGTAAGATCTTAGCATGTGATATATAGTGGTAAAATATAATCTGCTCATTGGAATTTTCTGCCTCAAGTTCCTCTCCTTTTTGTTTTTTCTGATTGTTTCCTTTCGATCTCCCTTTAAGTATTAGGTTTCCATTTATACTACAAGGGTATTGGTGCCTAAATAGATAGAGTTAGCCAAAAAAAAAATTTAAGATCCCTTTCCATCCTTTATAAGATGACCTCATATTTTCCTACTCTTTCCTTTTCTTTCAATGTTGACTTTCAATTTAGAGTTAGTCTGCATTGCCTGGGTTGGCTCTCTATTCAGATGAGGTACACTTTTGTATTTAAAATATGTATAGATTTTGCATTAGAAATGTAGTGTACAATGCCTGAGTTACGGTTAAGAATTGGTTTTACTTGAAAGAAAAATAAGAAAATAATGTTGAAACAAAAATCTGAAGATTAAAGATATTAAAGCTAATTATGATGCTAACGGAGAGTTAATTCAAGAACTTAGATAACAAAGTGATTTAGACCCCCTTTTTCGAAGAAATAAGAGAATATAATTAATATAAGATTAATTATCGGAAACATCCTCTCTTCTTCACCTGAGGTAGTGGTATGGTCAGCGTACACTCTACCCACCCCAGACCCCACTGGGTGGGAATACACTGGGTATGTTGTTGTTGTTGTTTAATTTACTTTTGTAGAGATCACTATTATCAAGTTAAGGATTAATCTTGTATCCTAAAGAATGTCTTTGGTAAGTTTGCAAACTAAATTTATAGTCACCACATGCAAATGTGTAAACAATAGGAACCTATCAAATAATATTAATAATAATATTTGTTTAAAAAGAACAAAGTGCACCTCTATATAGGGGAAACCATCCCAATAACATGAGTTTCGGATCCTACTTTTATGAAAAGATAAATATTATAATCTAACTAGAAAAATTTGAACTGGGAAAACATGTAAAATTAATGTCACACTTAATCCCAAAATTACCTAATAACCCCTTTTTGGGGTTGAATTTCAGCCATTATTGGTGTGAACTGTAGCCCTTTTGGGCATGATTCTTACGTCCATTTCTGCCAACTTTTGGGCATGAATTGCAAGTGGGCCAAGAAAGGAGCTGAAACTGCCTGAGGAAAGAGCTGATATTTCAGCTCAAAGTGGGGCTGCAAGATCAAGCCCAATAGGCGTCTGAAATGGACATGGGAATCATTCCCAAAAGGACTACAATTTCAATAATGGCTGAAATTAAAGCTCAAAAAGGGGTTTTTAGGCGTGTGATTATTTGTGCAAATTTGGTACTTTCTTTTGTTACTTCTGTTAGGTAGTTTTGGGATTAAGTGTGAAATTATTTTACATGTTTTCCTAGCTTTATTATTTTCACAAAAGTAAGATTCAAAGCTTATGCTATTTGAGATAGGTTTCCCCTACATATCTAGGGTAGGATTTTTTTTAAATGCATTATATTAATATTATTTTAGAGGTTTTTCTTCTTTTACACCTTTGTGTGGGGTGACTTTGGATTTACTTGCAACCTTACAAGAAACATTCTTTAGATTAATTTTTAGCTTGATATCTTTGGATTCTATTATAGAAGGTATTTAGTTTTATATTGCTTATTGTCTCTAATTTCTTTGAATTAGGGTTTAGATCATTTTTGATCTAAGTTCTTGAATTAACTCATATCATAATTAGTTTTAATTTGCTAATTATGAATACTTAAATCAATTAGAGTTCTTAGCACTTAATTTGAGAATTTTATTCTCGAATTTCACATATCTTAAAATTTCTATTTTCGCTTTTGCATTGTTTTTTCAATCCCTTTCAAGCTAAGTTGACCGGTTTCAGGTGTGGATCTAAAGGTCAGGCCCTTCATGATCTGAACTTTAAGATTCGAGGGTATGGAGATGTAGGTATGGGTGCGGGGATTCAGCTACAAAATAGAGTTATCTATATAAATTATGAGACATTATAGAAGGTGTTTCGAGGATAAAATATTGATCAAGAGGAGAATCCAAAAGGAGATAAAAGGACTGACAGAGAAATTCTATATACAAGCTATTTTGTTTTCTTCAATTTCACCTTAGTTTTTGTTTTTATTACAGATGTCACTGTATTTGTGCTGAATTTCTCTTTTGATTTGGTCAAGGTACCCTAAATCAGTTGACCAAATCTTACCAATCCCACATCCATGTCGTATGGTGCGGAACCAAAGTGAAGAGTCCAAGTAACTTAGCTTTCACGTAACCCGATCTTATCAATGTCTTAGTAGACGAGGCTTAAAATCTGAGTAGGATTCCTCTTTGTAATGTTCAGAAATAACTTCTCTTGGCGTCTACTTTGTAAATATTTGGTGATTCAAGTTATCAATCATTTCCGTTACTGCAGAACCATTTTGAGTTTTTTCCATCTTATTGGACGGTCGTGGGACTCGGGGAATGGAAAGACTAAGTTGCATGGACACTGACTTTCCAAAAATACATTACTTTTGGAGAATCCGACACTCTTCCATTGACATTTTTGAAGGGTCTGAGCAACATAGTGGAAAAATGTGTATCCACCTAGTTAGCACCTTACGAGGGATGGCTGCAGATTTAGACGGGTGACTTTGGATCCTGAGTTAATATAAGGTTAACAAAGTTCTTTGTCCTATCAAATCAGTTAAGAGTCACTCCTTTAAAAAAAGTTGCATGTCTCTGGATTATTGTATTGGCTCCTGTAGGATTACATAAAAGAGAGGGTATATAATCGTATAGGAGAATTGAATGAGAATGGTATAAAAGCTGTAGTTGAGAAACCACCAGCTTGCAATATCTGATGAGCCTGGTTTTCCTAAATTAAGGAGTGGCTGATTAAGTTGACTGTCATTCTTGGGAGTAAAGCAGAAGGTCGTGTTCTTTTGGAGCTTGTTTGTTGTATGCTTGATGGCAGTCGGGCTTTTGCTCATGGTACGTCAATATTGCTTGCTGAATTTGTATTCCTTATGCAGGAAAGTGGAGCAAGTGGCTGAAGAAGCTGAATCTTTGAAAGCTAGTCTGGATAAATATAATTTAAGACATCAGTGGCGTATGCAAGAAGCCCGAGAGAGAGCAGAACTGATTGAGAGAAGTGTACGGCATTTCCTTATAAGTGTTACTAAATTTTTTGTTGATACCCTGATGTTTCCTTCTAATGGATTACTTTTATGTTCTAGAATGGAGATTCATCCCATGTTCTGAGGATTTTTGGCTATGAAGCACAAGCCATGCAATCTGCTCGTAGGAAGAAACCCTGGCAACGGGTGTGGCCATTCTGTCTAAATATAGTGAGCAAAGGGATCGTTTGAAGGTACTTTCCAACTGAGACTTGATTCACCCCTTTACATAGTTGCAGCATAGAAGCTTGTTTAGTTTGTTACTGCCTTGAAAAGAGATTTTACATGCTGGGGATTTTGCCTGGAAAGTGGACAAAAGGTTGGCTATTTGGTAATATTGTTTTGCTATCTTAGAGTTCCAAGTTATATTACTGCTTTCACTATTTATGTGCGACTCCAAGAGGGGAAGGTGAAATAGTTGATATATGTTAGCTGATGAAAGTATGGTTTTCTCCTCCATGTTTGCTTAAATGAATTTAGAGATAGAAGAGAGGTAATATAAGTAAACATTCAATCTAAAACATGAAGTGAAGTTCCTGGTGGGTAGAGATTTTTATCCTTCTGAACTTTGAAAATAATAATGAGGGATGGTTAAAATCCCGGTACCTGTGCTGGTTGGAGATAGCAGGTAGGTACCCAATGGAATTAAGTCGAATTGAGCGCGAGTTGGCCCGGATACTACGGTTATAACAAAAAATGTAATGACATGCTGGACGGTTAATCAAGTTTTGCTCTTTAGTACAAACCCTTTCAGCAAAAAGAAGAAAGGCGGCAGCAAAGCAAAAATGTAAAGCAAGGACAGTTAAAAGGTCCTATTGGTGTTAGGTTTCTGCTTTTCAAGCTCTGTTTGCAAGTGTAAATTTTTTCAGAAACTTTTGGGTCTTGAAGTTCCTGGTTGAAAGTGAAACTTCTTAATCTGAGTTTGAGGTCACAGAGGTTTAGGTTTAGGGTTTAAATCTCCAGTGCCTTGAGTTGAACCCCTTTTGTAAATGTGGAAATTTTTTTTTACCTTGCTAAAGGAATAGATATGGTGAATAATTGTTGTTAGGATTTGCTATTACAGGTGTTGCTACTGGTTCAATTTCATATGGAGACTCATCTGATTCTGACGTCATGGAATTTTGAAAGTTCTTTGAGGCTTTGTGAAGAAGGTGGAGCAAATTTACTATATTAAACAAACTCAGGCCAATTTGACCAAGTGTGAATCCAAGAAACAAACAAAAGATCACATTACAAACCTCCACCTTGGCCTGAGTTTGTTTAATATAGTAAATTTGCTCCACCTTCTTCACAAAGCCTCAAAGGACTTTCAAAATTCCATGACGTCAGACTCAGATGAGTCTCCATATGAAATTGAACTAGTAGCAACACCTGTAATAGTAGATCCCAACAGTGTGTACAGCGTCCCAGACTTGCGTGCCTTCATAACCACAAGACCACCTCGAGAGACTTAAGAACTCCACCTTCACCTGTGTATTTGCCCCCAAAAGATTCTAGAGTGCCCAAAGAGATGAGATTTTTCTTCAACTCAGGAACACATCTAACATTTCTGAGAGTTCTTACAATACCATCATGCATTTTAATTCGTACGGTACCTGTTCCAACAATTTTGCAAGCAATATTGTTGCCTACCAAGACAAATCCACCTTCAACAGGATCATATGTAGAAAACAAGTCCTTGTTTGTACACATATGAAATGAACAAGCCGAATCTAAAATCCACTCATTGTTAGAACAAGAAATATTTTCGGTTACTAAAAATATTACTCCTTCAATCTCATCTGCATCTGCAACAACACTTGCTTTAGCGGTGTCAGTATCCCCGTGCTCATTTTTCTTTACTTTTCCCTTGTTTTGCAACTTAGGACAATTAAACTTGATGTGGCCTTTTTTATGACAGTAATAACACACTGAATTGTATAATACTACACGTAATACATCATCAAAGAGATTTAGTATAATACTAGATCTCGCCTTTTTATCAAGGCTATCAAACTCCCTGTCTGTCATTTTTTTTAAAATTTTCTCCTTTCCTTGCAGTGCCATATCTGAACCATCCTGAACTAGGATAGCTTCCATTTTCAACTGCCACATACCAAAGTTTGCACTTCGGTCAAATTTCTCAGCATAAATCTTTGTAATCGTCATGGTGACTACTAAGACAAAATCAGGATTAACCTCGCTCTGATACCAATATGTTAGGATCGAGAATCCCGGATAGTGCGGAATTAAACAAAGTAATCGTTTGAAGACGATAACAAAACGATAAGTTGAGAAAATAAAAGAGGCACAAATTTAACGTGGTTCAGTCAACTTGACCTACGTCCACAACCAAAAGAGAAGCAACTTCACTAAACACCAACGGAACAAAAAGAGTACAAAGATACAAAAGAGAGTACAAAATTAGAGTAATTAAATACTCTAATAGCCCAAATACCCCAAAGAATAACCTCACAAAGATCACTCCAAAGAAGAGGTTCACTCAAAGTATTTCCCAACACAACTCTCTTACAAATACTCTCTATAAAGAAGAAAACAAACACAACTAAATCTTCTTCAAATGTTGGTGTTCTTCTCTAAATGGTATATTCCAAAGAGGGTGGAAATGCCTCTATTTATAGGCACAAAACAAACCTACGTTGATGTCATCAATGACATCAACACACTACTTTGCCAACCACATTTGACAAGAAAACAACTTGCATGCAATGTTGGACTAGCCAACCAAATTTGACTAGAAACAAATTGCATGCAATGTTGGACTAGCCAACCAAATTTGACAAAGCCAACAAATGATCTTGCAAGTGCTTGGTAGCAACTTTGTTTGACCAAGTGTGAATCCAAGAAACAAACAAAAGGCCACATTACAAAGATCATTTGTTGGCTTTGTCAAATTTGGTTGGCTAGTCCAACATTGCATGCAATTTGTTTCTTGTCAAATTTGGTTGGCTAGTCAAACATTGCATGCAAGTTGTTTTCTTGTCAAATGTGGTTGACAAAGTAGTGTGTTGATGTCATTGATGACATCAACGTTGGTTTGTTTTGTGCCTATAAATATTGGCATTTCCACCCTCTTTGGAATATACCATTTAGAGAAGAACACCAACATTTGAAGAAGATTTAGTTGTGTTTGTTTTCTTCTTTATAGAGAGTATTTGTAAGAGAGTTGTGTTGGGAAATACTTTGAGTGAACCTCTTCTTTGGAGTGATCTTTGTGAGGTTATTCTTTTGGGTATTTGGGCTATTAGAGTATTTAATTACTCTCTTTTGTATCTTTGTACTCTTTTTGTTCCGTTGGTGTTTAGTGAAGTTGCTTCTCTTTTGGTTGTGGACGTAGGTCAAGTTTGACTGAACCACGTTAAATTTGTGCCTCTTTTATTTTCTCAACTTATCGTTTTGTTATCGTCTTCAAACGATTACTTTGTTTAATTCCGCACTATCCGGGATTCTCGATCCTAACAATTGTAATAATTTACTCTAGTTAAAAACAAATTTTTCTGCTATTACTGCTATTAGTTTCTAATGTTCTAGTCTCAAGCGTATTATGATTAAACTGGTTGTCTTTTGTTAAACCTTGTTGCAGAGAGCCCAACGAAAACGAAAAGCACTGGACGTGCTCAACACTTTGGGGCTGTCGAATTCTGTAATGAGACTCATTGAGAAAAGAAATCGTGTCGATAAATGGATCAAATATGCAGGGATGGTCTTAACGATCGTAATCTTGATTTTCATTTGGAGGTGGACAAGATGATAGGTGCTTTATCATCAAGTGGACCATGAAAACACACATTTTCTTGGGGTAATATTGAGGGCTATGAAATTGTGAGAATCATGCTAGAGGAATTCGACTTGTGTAGCCTATTTTGAACTCATGGAGAAATCTTGATAAGCATGATTGCATTGTAAAATGTCAAAAATGAACATTATTTTTGGAAACGTTACTGTTATATCAATGAAGTTACCAAGTTTATGCTGTATGATTATATGCCATTGTATTAATTACTACTATATATAAATGTGAGTGAAGCACATAGGTGATGGTTGTCATGTGTGCTTCCTCACAGGGACATTTTAGTCTTTGCATGCTCCAGCCAAGGGATATTTTGGTCTTTTAATTTGGTTACTCTTGGTGGTATTTCTACAGCAACACACGTGGCTACCTTATTTTCTACAGAGATATACCTCTAGCTACAACATCTGCTGGGCTCTTTTTTTTGTTTCCAGGTATGTATGTATAAGTTCCCTTCTTTTGTTCTCTCTGTGTGTGTTGATTAATCTGTTTTTGGCTCTGGTGTTTAGAGTTGGAATTCTCTTTATTTGCTTATTTGTGGTTCCTTTGAGTTGAATTTGAGCTTATTTAGTGAGAGTAATTTAGGGGAAAAGAAATTGTCGGGTATTTTTTTTTTGTTCACTCTTTCCTTCTACGGTTTGATGGTTTGGGAAAAAAGAAGCATTAGCATCATACTTTTGCAAATTCATTATTTATGTTTTCTTTTGCTCTCTTAACTGTTTGTGAAAATTCTTCAGCGAACCTTCCTGTTTGTGAAAATTCTTCGGCATCATACATAGGAGGAGTATATTATTATTGTTGTGATGATTATTGGCATCCAATTAGAATAGCCTATTTTGTCAGAATTTGAAGAACTTGCAATGGAAATTTCATAGTTATTTGAAATATTCTTGCTGAGGTCAACAACTATGTTTCCTTGTGAATTAGGACAATTCTAATGAAACAAACAAAAGATAGTATATTTTTCGGTTTCCAGAGGATCTAATCAAGTAACGACTCAGCACCGGCGACCGGCGACCGCCGCTCCCTCCCAGCACCGGCGACCGGCGACCGCCGCTCCCTCTTAGCAGCCGCGACTCCCTCTCAGCACCGGCGACCGGCGCCTTCTCCGTCTCAGCACCGGCGACCGGCGACCGCCGCCCTCTCCGTCTCAGCACCGGCGACCGGAGTCCGATCTACTTTGGATTTTGGTTTCTACTTGGCCTACAAACGTAACCCGGTAACTTCTAACCTTTGTTATTTTCAGTATTTCATTCCTCGTATTATGCTAGTACTATCTCCTGTATCTTGACTTGTGTTTGATTTGTTGATATTGTCTGTTGCCTGTTGTCGTTTCTTGCACTGCGTCTATTGGGTTAGCGGCTCGGGGCTCTGTTTGGGGCTTTGGGTGTTGAGCCCAGTGGTGTTTGCTCTCTATTTGACTTTAGTTTTGTTTCTTCATTATTTCTTCGTATTTGTGTGAGCCTTGTATTCTTGCTGCTGCTTTGCTACTACTACTACCACTGTTTATATTCTCTTATATTTGCTTGTAGTAGTGGCGCTGGGCGGTGATGGTTGGATAGGGTCATGTCCGAGGGGGTTGGGGCGTGGGGCTGTTGTGGGGGCGGGGGGTGAGGAAAGGGCGGGAGTGGGAGGGAGACCAAGGTTTGGCCTCAGGGGCGGTAGAGGAAGACGTGGGGATAGTGAGGGTAGGCTGAGGGTTGGGTCTTGGAATATAGGGACCCTTCAGGGTAAGTCCATAGAGCTTGTGAAGATTCTTAGAAAGAGGAGAATTAATATTGCGTGTGTTCAAGAGACCAAGTGGGTGGGGTCTAAGGCCAGAGATGTGGATGGTTACAAGCTGTGGTACTCTGGGAGCGAGAGGCATAGGAATGGAGTTGGCATCTTAGTAGATGAAGAGCTTAGGGGTCAGGTAGTAGAGGTGAAGAGGATCAACGACAGGTTGATGGCTATTAAATTGGTCATTCGGGGGTTTACCCTGAACGTGTGTAGTGCCTATGCGCCGCAAGTGAACTCGGAGGGGGAGGAGAAGAGATGGTTTTGGGAGGCTTTGGATGAGGTGGTGAGAGGCGTGCCTAGCTCGGAGAAGATTGTTGTAGCAGGAGATTTCAATGGGCACATCGGGGCGTTACCGGGAGGCTTTGGTGATGTGCATGGTGGTTTTGGTTTTCGGGAGAGAAATGAAGAGGGGGCTACTCTATTGGATTTCGCGAGGTCCTTTGGGCTGGTGGTGGTGAACTCGGGCTTCCCGAAGAAGGACGACCACCTGATCACCTTCCGAAGCGCGATAGCCAAGACCCAGATTGACTTTTTGTTGCTTAGGAAAGGGGATAGGGTGTTGTGTAAGGACTGTAAGGTCATCCCGAGTGAGAGCCTTTCGACCCAGCATAGGCTCCTGGTTATGGATTTGGGTATAAAGAAGAATAGAAAGAGGAGGGGTGAGGAGTGTCGACCTAGAATTACGTGGGGCAGCTTGACGCCAGTGAATGCGTGGGAGATAGGGGAGAAGTTGGCGGGAATGGGGGTGTGGGAGTGTAGGGGGGACGTGGATAGTATGTGGGATAGGGTGGCTAGGTGCATCAGGGAGAATGCAAGGGAGGTGCTGGGTGTTTCTAGGGGCCGGGCTGGGCATCATCGGGGGGATTGGTGGTGGAATGAAGAGGTGAAGAAGAAAGTGGGGCCCAAGAAAGAGGCGTATGATAAGTTGGTTGAGAGTAAGGACGAAGTAGAGAAGCGGGTGAACAGGAAAGAGTACAGGCTAGCTAAGAAGGAGGCTAAGTTAGCAGTTACGGCGGCTAAGACGGCCGCTTTTGAGAGCTTGTATACAAGGTTACAGGGGAAAGGAGGGGAGAAAAAGTTGTTTAGACTCGCTAAGGCTAGGGAGAGGAAGGGCCGCGACCTCGACCAGGTGAGGTGCATTAAGGGGGAGGACGGTATAGTGCTGGTGGAGGACGGCCACATTAGGAATAGATGACAGCCGTACTTTCATAGGCTCTTGAATGACAAAGGGGATAGAGCTATTGTGCTAGGGGAGCTGGAGCACTCAGAGGAGTGTCGGGATTTTAGTTATTGTAGACGTTTCAAGGTAGAAGAGGTTAGAGAGGCTGTTCGCAGGATGCGAGGGGGGTAGGGCGACGGGGACGAATGAGATACCGGTGGAGTTTTGGAAGTTCGCTGGAGAGGCTGGTGTAAGGTGGTTGACTGAATTGTTTAACGAAATCTTCAAGGCGGCAAAAATGCCCGAGGCTTGGAGGTGGAGTACCATGATCCCTCTCTATAAGAATAAGGGTGACATACAGAGTTGCAATAACTATAGGGGGATTAAGTTATTGAGTCACTCTATGAAGATTTGGGAGAGAGTGGTCGAGGTGAGGATGAGATGGATAGTGCCTATTTCGGAAAATCAGTTTGGATTTATGCCTGGCCGCTCGACGACGGAGGCAATCCACCTGGTACGAAGGCTGGTGGAACAGTATAGGAAAAGGAAAAAGGACCTGCACATGGTGTTTATCGACCTGGAGAAGGCATACGACAAAGTCCCCAGGGAGGTGCTTTGGAGATGCTTGGAGGTGAGTGGAGTCCCGTTGGCGTATATCAGAGCAATTAAGGACATGTATGATGGAGCGAAGACTCAGGTGAGGACGGCGGGAGGGGACTCAGAGCATTTCACTGTCTTGACAGGATTGCATCAGGGATCTACTCTTAGTCCCTTTTTGTTTGCTTTGGTGTTGGATGTGTTGACGCGGCATATTCAAGGGGAGGTGCCTTGGTGTATGCTTTTTGCAGATGATGTAGTTTTGATTGATGAGACGCGAGGGGGTGTGAATGACAAACTAGAGGTGTGGAGACAAACGCTTGAGTCTAAAGGGTTCAGGTTGAGCAGAAGCAAGACAGAGTATTTGGAATACAAGTTTAATGACGTGAGGCTGGAGAATGAGGTGGTAGTGAAGTTGGAATCACAGGAGGTATGTAAGAGAGATAGTTTCAAGTATCTCGGGTTCGTGATCCAGGGTAACAGCGAGATTGACGAGGATGTCTCGCACCGTATTGGGGCGGGATGGATGAAGTGGAAGCTCGCGTCGGGGGTGTTGTGCGATAAGAAGGTGCCGCCCAAGCTTAAAGGCAAATTCTACAGGGCGGTAGTCCGTCCGGCCATGTTGTATGGAGCGGAGTGCTGGCTAGTTAAGAACTCCCACATCCAAAAAATGAAGGTGGCAGAAATGCGGATGTTGTGTTGGATGTGTGGGCTGACGAGAGGGGATAGAGTTCAGAATGAGATTATCAGGGAGAAGGTTGGTGTGACCCCAGTGGAGTATAAGATGCGGGAGGTCCGATTGAGATGGTTCGAACACGTGAGGAGAAGGGGCATGGATGCCCCGGTTCGTAGGTGTGAGAGGCTAGCGTTGGATGGCTTTAGGCGGGGTAGGGGTAGGCCGAAGAAGTACTGGGGTGAGGTGATTAGGCGGGACATGGAGCAGTTACAGCTCACCGAGGACATGACCCTAGATAGGAAGATCTGGAGGACGCGAATTAGGGCAGAAGGCTAGGGCCAGTTTGAGTCGCTAGTGTAGGGAATTACTTGGTAGGGGTATTATTCTTGATATGGTACCTGGTTCCATGTTTTATTACGATTCTGTGTGCTTTTCTCTGTTTTTCTCTGTTTTTATTACTTATGGGTGCCGTTTTTATGTAATGAAATCTTGTTCTGTGCTTTACTATGTATCTATGTATTTGTGCGGTGTCTTGTGTCTTGAGCCGGGGGTCTATCGGAAACAACCTTTCTACCTCTTTAGAGGTAGAGGTATGGACTGCGTACATCTTACCCCCCCCCCAAAAAAAAAAACCCCACTAGGTGGGAATACACTGGGTTTTTTGTTGTTGTTGTTGTTGTTGTACTATATATAGTGTGCTTTTTAGGAAACCTTGTGTGTTACTGTGGCTCTATCTCTATTATTTTTTGTCCGGGATGAACTGTTTCTTTAGACACAATTCTGTGTTGATTTTCAGATGATTTAGACTGTGGTTGTGTATCAATATGTATTGTCGATGACTCAATAGTTAATTGTTTTCTTTGAACTTCGATGAACTGAGTAGTGCAAGAGTGAATTGTATTATGAATTTTGTGTTACAAGAATTGTTGGAAGTTTGGTTTGATTGAAAGTTGCCTTTAAAAGAATTATTGGCCAAGCTTCTTCTTTCCGAAATGTAAGTGAAGCTTTATCTTGCCTTCTCAAAATTGGTCGTCGTTTGGTGTTTGTTTAATTTATGTTGTTTTAATCCATTCAGTGGAGTTCCGGTAGATGTTTAGTTTCCTCATTGTTTTTTAACACTATTGTTTGATTGACTGAAATGTTTCAGGTCCAATGTATTGTTGTTAAGCTATGTTGCTCGAACTCTTCAAAAATGTCGACGGGTGCATGTCCGATCCTCCAAAAATAGTGTTCTTTTTTTTTTTAAGGATTAGACGCTGCTGTGGCAACATTTTTGGAGAATTCGAGCAACTTAGGTTTTAAGCTCTTCTTTTCATGGTTGGTTGTGAGAATTTACAAAGAAAGAGCTGGTTAAGAAACTATAAAACAATAGGTACTAAATTATTATGGTAGGCTGTGGAAGGCGCCCGTAAGTTATTCCGGACACTAGCGTTATTATAATCAGTGTCCGTCAGGTTTCAGAAATAGGATATTGAGGAAATCTAACTTTTCACTCTAACAAGTGACAAATTATGTTCTGTTTGAGGATTCAAAAAGTACAAAGGACTGGAGTTTAACAAGGGAACGTTTGTTTCTTTGTGCGAATTAAGGGTGAAAATATTGTGCTTCATTCTTTATTTTCTCTAGGAAAAGAAACTGTGAGGTTATCTTTTTGGATTTAAATGAAGAAACTGCTGGATTACTACTTTCTTTAATTTCATTTCCTAGAAAAAAGGAAGAAGTTGAAAGCAGAAGGGGTCATCTGGAGCACAATGGATGCAAACAAAAACCTTTCTGTTGACATTGACATGGTCTTTTAAGTGTTCAATTTTTGACAGGTATATTGCTCTTATAATATGCTATTGGAGTCTTGATATAAAAAAAAAACTATTAGAGTTGGAACCGATCCTTATTCTTGGTTTACCTAATAATGGGCAGTTATATTGTTTTAGCTTATACTTACCTCATAAGTTAGTAACTAACTAAAGTTGAGTAAACTTACAGTCAATTTTTCATAATATGAGGTCCTGTCTATAACCTGTATGTTGCCTCTGGAATGACTGTGGTTTTAGAAATAATCTTCTATATTGGATTTTTTTATGACATTCACATGTTAACTTTGTAGGGATTAAACCGTTGGATTGAAGTTGATGGTGGAGATGCTCCCAAAAATGCTTACAAGGTGAACCATATTGTTACGATATTTTGATCACAAACTTTGCATGTGGCTTCTGAATTTTTCTTTTTATATCTAATCAATTGCCTCTCACTAAACAAAATAGAACATTCACAATGACCCCAACATTATATTGTCGTGTTCCGAGCCTAAGTCAGCAAGATTGTTTGTTGTGTATTGTACTTCAAACCTCTTTAGATTGTCTAAGTTCTTATTTGCTTTCTTTCTTTCATTCAGGAGATGGACCTTGTCCAAATGGAACTAAGGGGAAAAAGAAGAACCAAGGGAGCAACGATTACGCCAGATTCCAAACTTCTATTCGTAATACGCATCGGAGGGTAGGTTCATTGTTTTCTTATTGCAGTTATACTCTTCAAATGAATGAGATTTCTCCATTTTTTTTTTTGATTAGGTAAATAATTATAACAAATGGGGGAAAACTGCTTTCATGTTCAAAAAGTGATTAAAACTACTCAACAGCAGAACAAAAAACTTCATTTGTTTCTTCAGCTGATTTGCCTCCCCTTCCGTAGAATTAAAACAAGTCTAATTTTTATTTTCGCTTAATGTTTTAATTGTCGTTAACGCAACTCATAGTATTCATTCTTATAGGAAGGTACCTACTCTTCTTCTGAATACAAGTAATAGCACGTGTTCTTCTTGCCGATAGAACCTAAAACACATGCTGTACTCTGTTCTCCGTTTGCATTTCTAATATAAATATGATGTTATTTTACCTCAGTTGTATTACAATTTTTCAGAATTGCAATTTCTCTATGCTCAAGAAGTCAGCCTTGTATATTTCTTCTAGGAATTCTCAAAAGTATCACTATTCTTTCTGTGAATAAACCACTTACTGGAACAAAGGGTGAAATCAAAAGGCAGTGCAATGTTGCCAACAAAGTCCACTAAAGAATCTGCATTTGCTATCTGCTTGTACTCATTATATATCTGAGGAAGGCAGTGAACAGTGAATATTGATAGAAATAAGATGATGTTCTCAGAGTTGTTTTATTACATTTCATGTTCTGTTTGTTCGAAAAAAAGATCCTTGAGGTTTAGCAGATTGTGTTCATAGAAACTGCTTACTTTGAACTAGCTGACTGAAGTTGCTACTTCTCCATCCTTGATTCTGTAGCCTTACAATAATGTTCTCTTATGGGATAACTCCTAATGATAAACTCATGTATGTATGTTGTGATGTGGAGTATATAATTTTTTTCTTATAATATCAGGACGTTCTCATTATTTAACATAAAAATCACTGCGTACTTTTTATGGGGCCCGCGCTGGTGCAGGCTCTGCCATCTAGTATTAATAGACAAGCCACTGCTGTTTTCTTTTGTTTCCATTATTATGTGCATTATTTTATGTGAAATGTATCAAGGATAGATTATTGGGTAAACATTAGCACATTACAAGAGCCTATCGCATTGAACTACAACTTGAGTTATCTGATATCTGGATTTTTTGACAATCAATTTGGCATCATTATCTGATAGCTTGGAGAATCAAAACCTGTTCCTTATTGAGTGAGAAAGGTACAAATGCTTGCTTTCGACATTGTGAAAATGGATGCCATGCTTTTCATATGAACTTGAACAATTTAACATGTATATAAGAGGCAGTTTTCTGCTGTCTTAAAGGCGATACGATTCATGGAGTGAATCGAGTGTTTCTCTCTGCTTCTTGCTTTCATTGTTACTAGTGTTGTTCATTAATTGAATTAGGTGACGAGCTGGAGACTCTTTTAACTTTAGGGAGATGCAACGAACGTACTGTCATAAGAGTTCTTCAACTTCATTGGTGACTTGTCTCGATGAATTGGGACAATAATATGATTGATCCATAGAAAAATTTTGGTATATTAGAAACTAGACATCGCAAAACAAAAAAATTAGAAGAAAATCTATTCAAAAGACGAACTAAAATTTGAAAAGAAACACAACGGGGCTATTTAGACATAGGAGTGAATTATGCCAACCTAACTTTCTGTTGCTAACTATTGAAGATATAACTAATTAATTGAATGTATGTCCTCTCCAACGGCTTAAACTTTTGGTATATTGGCCTCACTAACAGGCCTCACTGCTGATTGCATTGATGACAACTTTACTTGGTTAACACTAGCTCTTCTGTTGTCTTCTTTTGCTATGGCATGCCATCTTTCTGTATAGTATTATGCTAACTAGCAAAAACTCGGCACCCTGAACCAGGATTTTAACATACCGTAATTTTCAGCAGCAAAAGTTTTTCAGTGGATCGGCGAGAAGTTCCTGTTTCTTGCTGGCAAATTTAGATATAATTCACTGAGAAGTTCCCGTTCTACTAGTGACACTGTTTCACACCAGAGGAGAGTGAGAGCAAAAGGATCAGTTCGCTACAGTTTTGCCCCTTTAGGGGGTATAAAAAAGTTCTATACTTTGCTTAAATGAGTGGAAAATCAGCTTTTTCTATGTATGATACGACGGAAGTCATTTTCAGGTAGTGTTTTGATGAAACCTTAAATGCTGTCCTTAAGTTAGTTGGTGCAAGTAATATGAAGTTAAAAGTTGGAAGATAGTTATAAGTAAATGACTTCCGACCATAATTAAGGTCATTTTCCCCCTTTTGATAGGAAATGTTTTCCTTGGAAAACATTTTCTATTAACCAAACACCAGAAAATGACTTACCCGTGGAAATTGTTTTCATGAAAAGTGAGCTTCGTCATACCAAAATCACCACCTAACATGGTTCGTTAGGTTGGACTGGTTTAGCATTCACATCAAGCATTAGTATACAACTAAGGTTTTCAGCTACACTATCAACTGGTATCTGATTCTTCATATGACTCGCTCACACTTGCAAATTACAACCAATGGAAGGAGAAAAGCCAGAAAAGAATTTCTTTTCTAATAAAAGGGCAGCTTGGTGCATTAAAGCTCCCGCTATGTGCAGGTTCTGAGGAAGGGTTCGACCACAAGGGTCTATTTATGCAGCCTTTCCGTGTATTTCTGCCAGAGGTTGTCTGTTTCCGAGGCTTGAACCCATTACCTCCTGGTCACATGCGAGCAACTTTACCAGTTACTCCAAGTCCCTTCAGTATAAAGACTTGTATACAAACATCAATCATCACAAACAGACAAGGTAATTGCAACCAACAGTTTTGACTATGTTATTTTTGTCCGTTTGGGAAATTAGTATTCCAGTTTTCATGTCTCCATCAATGTTTATCAGGGCAATGATGCATAAATAACAGCTTGCATCAGAACTTTCCTCAATTAAACAGCTTAAGGCATGAGAATCCGTCATGATATGGCCGGCACCTTTTGATTTGCTTAACATGGAGAAACAAAGACGAGATGAGAAAGTTAAGCTACACTGCCATAAAAGTTTTTCTTGTCACTATAATTGACAAGTTCAAATAGGGACTGCCACAAACAAAGATAAGGTATGCATCACTCAGAATTTCAAGTAATACAGGGTGATAAAAGAACAATATACTCTTGCCAAAGGGATACAAAGACATTGTTTTCCACTTTAAGCTAAGTTATCAATCCAATTGAGGCTTCCTACATGAGCAGTTGTTTTACAGGACTTCGGCATACCACAAAGGCTTATGCTCTTCAAGATTTTCTTGTCTGTGCTATAGGCAATTAAAATCCCACCTTGACAATCGAGCAAGATATCACCATTATTGAGGAGGCACATCACTGTAACAGTTTCCTTTTGCAAACTAGTCCTCCATATGTGATATGACTCGGGCAAATCTTGACCCAAAATTGAGGAAGATCCAATATTGAACTTGTGCATCCAAGACTCTTTCTTGTTATATTCTTCCATGATCCAAATTTCCAAGTTCTCGCCATTAGAGGTTAATAAACATGCGGATAGGCACCCTCCTAGGGCAGCAAGATGATATCTACAATAAAATAAGTTGACAGTGAAGTCAGGCCTTGGAACCTCTTGAACTGTATCATTAGATAGGTCAAAGGCAATGATAAGGCGATCAAGGTGCCAGTTAAATCTAGTCACCCAGTGGAGCTTTCTACCAACTAAAACCCCAGGAGAATTATAAAGCTTGTAAGGTATTTCCTCTGACTTTCTCCAAGTATTGCTTTTCAGACTGAACACGTGAACCTCTGAGAGTGGATACCCATATTTTACGGACTTGTGAAAACACCAAGGTACATAATAGACATGAGGATAGTAGCCTATTTTGATCACTTTGTACTCATTAGTAGCAGGATGAAATCCGAAACCATAAACCACCTCATTCACATCAAGCTCATTACAATTTGGCAGCTTTTTGTGTTCTCTGGTGAAAGGATTGTATATGTATGCTTCTTCATGGTCATAGACACCAGATAGATATAGCAGGCCGTTACATGAGTCTACTACTCGAAATATGTCCATGGATGTTGAAAAGGGAATCTGAATCTCTCGCAATGTGTGCTCATCATCATGACGATCAGACAGTTCAACAAAGAAAAGCTGCTCTTTTTTAGGATGGTAAGTCGTAAAGAGGAGGCATGGGTTAATCTTCACTGCACGAGATAGATGCATATCAACAAGGCGTGAATCACGGGTCAACATGTTCCAGGTTTGGCATACAAACCTGAACTGAATGAGAGACGAAATAGGAAGCCTTGAGACTATGTCAAGTGCTATTTCCTTTGGCAGACAAGCTATCAGATTTCTCGGTTCATCTTCCAGCTTCTTTTCTTTTGCATGATCGCAGTCCATGGAACAATGTAAAACCAGAACTGTAAGGTATTTTTGTATTTTATAAAGGAAGTAAGAACCACAGAAATGAAGAGCAAATTTTCAGGTAAAATTGGTGGAAGACTTTAATGATCCGAACCAGACACGGTGATAGAAGTTGAAATGGTATTTTAAATTTCAGGTTCCCATCATTGCTTACTTGGAAAATGAGTTCATACACAGATTACAACAGAATATTCCTCAATCAATATGGACAATGTTGCGGCCTGCACTTTTTTATTTTTACTATACCATCTGTTTTGAATTTGGAGAAACAAATAAGAGAATTGTTTCTTGGTTTGTTTTCTTTCGTTTGTTTCTACAAAATGATAGTGATACACGGAATAATTTATGCAAATGAAAATCCTTCAACAAGCTACGGTCATTATCTCGGATTCTTGATCTTCGGAGTTCTATAAACTATAGTTTGGAAATATGGAAGTGGTACTAATAAGGTGACAAGCACTTCACTGTTAAGTGAAGATACTTATTTTCACATCACTATTAAGAATCTGCAAAGGGAAGATATAAATCATCAGGGTGCCAAGGTACAATGCAAAACAACAACATACCCAGTGTAATCCCACAAAGTGGAGTCCGGAGAGAGCAAAGTATACACAAATTTTACCTCTACCTTCGACCCTACCTTGAAGGTAAAGAGACTGTTTTCGGTAGACCTCAGCTCAAGGATGCCAAGGAACAATGGCATCCTCTTACTCTAAACTCTTGTTGAATGGTATTTTACTATAACTATCTGTTGGGCTAAAAAGAAACAACCCAATCTACTCTTAACATGATAGTGATATTGCCCACTTTGAGCCAAACTTCTATGATTTTCTCCATAAGTCTCACACCATTAGAATATCTAACACTTTACGATTAAGATATTTTTTTCTTTTCAGCTATTATATGTGGAACTTTGAACTAAGTTCCACATCACGAGCTAGTTTGGAGATTGATTGCAGACGGTGTATATGTGTGTGTATATATGATGGCCTTTTAATTGTAATTTATGTGACAACTTATATCATTTAACACTAAAAAGAAAGTCATTACAGAATCTTTGAGCAATCGTGGAACCATCAGACGAGTATCACAAAAGTTAAATTCTTTTTTCCTGTAGGTTGGCCTCTTTTCTGCCATTTGTTAGTGGTATAATAGCAGCTAACTAACTTTTATATCTGAGCAGTTATGCAAACATCTTTCACAAATAATTTGAAGTTGCAGTATCTCCTACATATATGTGGCTCTTTCTCCTTTGTTAGCTCGAAGATGGCGATATGTAACCAGATTATTATTAGCTGTGAATTACATCAATTGTAGGTGGGTAGGTAATAAGAAAATATCTTTAGCGCCTGTGTTAAATCCAAGAAACTATGTAGAAAACCAAGTACTCTTTTAACAAGAAGAAAACAAAAGGCAGTAGCAATCGAGTACTAAAAACTAGGTGTCTACATACAATCATCAATTATGACTTAAATAAAAGTGTAACACTCTATAAACAAATTTCAATCGAGACATCAGTTTGTGTTTCGAACAGATAGGGAGACAACAACCTTATAGTTGGAAACATCACTACTTTTCAGTAAGTACTGTAATTAGATGGCTGCCTCAGAGTCCACAAATTTGCAGACCACACGGTTGACTGTTTACTAAATTACTAGCAAAGTATGTAATTAACAACGCAGCATAGACACCCACATTATAGGTCATTGCACAAGTAATCTATCTTCTTTTGTTTCATATGCAAACCCTTAAATTTTCTAGATATATACAGAGCCAAGTATGCAAATACATTTTGCTAGTCGTACAACGAAAAATATTAACATTGGATCAGGTGGCGATGTCAGAAGCCAGCATCAAATGATAAGGATGCTTGATAATCCATGGTTGTGAACCAGTAAAACCTCTCCAATATTATCTTCCTTCTACTGTAGCATTGCTGCAACCTACTATTCCTGAAAAAGTTTGCCTAAATCAGACTACATCTTGAATGGCAGCCAGCAAAGCATCCACAAAAGAGAAGATGACGGAAGGTTGTGGCTGGGGGCATAGTCCAAGGAGAACCAAGAACCTCCAAGACTGCGATGACTGCTCAACCCGAGCAAAAGATATCCAAAGAATACAGTTTCTTCTATTAAATGCATGAAATATTTACGGCAATGTGTCTTGCAAATAGTTTACTCAATTCTCATTGATGCACCTGTATTATTCAGGACACCGGCAGATCAGCACTTAGCAGCATGCCCTTTTCATCACATGTAAACTTGAAAGACATTTTGTAACCGAAGCTGAAGTTCTTATTCTAGAAAAAGAGGCTGATACCTAGGGTATGAATCTATTACTAACCAAATTAGCAAGAACACCTTGAACAACAGCCATTATCAGCAAAGAGCAAGAAGTTAAATTCCCACTAAACATCTGTTATTCAGATGCACATTTTGTCACAAATAACAAAGAAAAAAAATGCTTAAGAGCTTCAGTAAAACATATTTTAATAAGTAAATCAACCACCAAATTTACACGACAAAAGTAAAGAAACTCCAGAGTGAAATCCTTGTTCCCCTTCCTCACCCTTACTGCCTGCACCATTCGATCAACCATCCCAAAATCCTAGCCCTTGATCATCCAATATATATATCCCACTCATTTTTTTTGGGGAATGTTTGGCAAGTATACATACCCCATCCCTCTCAACACCTTCTCCCTTGAGGAGCACAGACTTTCTCCAACCACACTCCTTGAGCGGCCAAAAAGATAGAGAATTTTTAGAGATTTTTCAATGTAAGAGACAGGATAAGACCATTACCAAGGAGAACAAGCATAGATATGAAAACATGATAACGCACAACACCGACCCAAGTGGAAAAGGATATAGTTGGTTTGTCAAGATACTGATTAGGCAGTAGCCGTACTTGTCTTGAATTTCTGTATATCTTCTGGGTCCAGCAGAGGCTTATAGAAAGTGTCAACTGACATATTAGTCCTTCGCACAGGAAGACTTGTAATGCGAGCAACACTGCTTCCCTCACATCTCCCCTAACTTTGCACCAGTCTCTTCAGCTCCGTTTAACCTTATGCCCAATGGGGGATTGGATCCAGCAGTATGCTGCAGTGGCTCAGGAAGAAAGCTTCCAGGAAGAGGGGGGCCAGGATACATGGCATAGATGGATGAAGTAGCACCAGGAGGAAAATGTGGGTGTCTCAGGAGAGAAAAATTTCTATTTTTTAGAAATGGGAAAAATCCATTGTTAGCATTAACTTGATGAAGGGGAGAGTGTGACAGGGCATCATGATGTACCTTGAATCACCACCCAAAAGGAAAAAAGTAAAAAGAAAAGAAGAAAAGACTTTGATAAAACAACTGGTAAATTTTACCCTTGTGATAATATGTGCACCAACCTCCCCTTCTATTCTTCTTCCAGAAACTCCTACCTCAAACTCCTCAGAATTTTTGGATCACTAAACAAGCCTCCTTAGATTTAAACACTGAAAGTGTCCTTTATGAGACCTGCTACAATTGTTTGAATCCACATGAGAACCGCCATAACTTCCTTGATGTGAAGTCACCAAAAGTACGATTTACTATATGAACCATTGACTTACAAGCATTTTAGCATGCATCTTCTCCCTATACAAGGTGGATCTGTAGAGCCAGAAAAAATAAGTCCTTTTCAGTCTTGAAAGATCATTTCACACTAATAAATAATAAATATGCACACATCGGATATTATCATAATCATTTGCACAGCCAAAGTAGCAAATGTGCTATCATTTGGCAGATATAGGATGGCGGAATATATAATTTCAGTGATTTGACATGGAGTGTAAGTACAGTGACTTGACGCATGAGACTGACATGGTAGTGGAGTTGGATTCTTCAGCCATTCAGAAGGGAGATAGTTTCAAGTATCTTGGGTCTATAATTCAGGAGAATGGAGTGATTGACGAGGATGTAATGCACCGTATTGGTGCAGGGTGGTTGAAATGAAGACTTGCTTCGGGAGTCTTGTGTGATGAAAAGGTGTCTCCTAAGCTTAAAAGGTAAATTCTACAGAGTGGCAGTCCGACCGGTTATATTGTATGGAGCGGAGTGTTAGCCAGTTAAAAACTCCCACATCAAAAGTTGAAGGTGGCGGAGAGTGGACTTACTATGAGGGATAGGGTTAGAAATGAGATTATTCAAGAGAAGGTGAGAGTGACTTCTGTGGAAAACAGGATGCGAGAAGTGAGGTTGAGATGGTTCCAGCATGTGATGACGAGGTGCATTGATGTCCCAGTACGAAAGTGTGAAAAGCTTGCTATGGATGGTTTCAGAAGGGGTAGAAGTAGGCCGAAAAAATATTAGAGGGAGGTGATTAGGCATAACATGGAGCAGTTACAGCTTACGGAGAATACGACCCTTGATAGAAAGGTGTGGAGAACGCGGATTAGGGTAGAGGGTTAGTGGGTAGGAGTGCATCCTTAGTAGGAGTGCTTTCTTTGTAGTTATGTCTGTAGTCATAGTGTTATACATGAGTTTCTAGTTTCTTGTTCGTGGGGTTTTGGTGATGTTTGTGATTTTGGATAGATAGTTCATAGCATTACTCTGTGAGTGTCTTGTTTCTTTTATTATCTAGTGGTGTGTTGCCCTATTTTGTTGTTTGTTTTTATGTCCTTTGCTTGTAATACAGTTATTTGTCCCGAGTCGGGGGTCTATCAAAAACAACCTCTCTAATTCATCAGAGGTAGTGGTATAGACTGCGTACATTTTACCCTCTCCAGACCCCACTTTGTGGGAATACACTGGGTAGGTTGTTGGTGTTGTTGGAATATATAATTTCCAATAACAGCATCTTACAAGAGGAAATACCCATTAACCATTTTTAGAGTATCTTCCACAGTCCTCATTGTTAGATATTGCACGGACGATCCCTAAGAATCATGACAAATTCAACGAACTGTCTAATCCGACCTTATTACAGCTATAGAGTTTACATCTACAGGAAAATATGAGTATTTTCATTTAAACTTCCTCTAATAGGAAGTTCACATTGTATGATATGGCATGAATGACACCTTTAAAAATCATCAACTGAGCTAGAAAATGTTTCATCAAGATCATTTTACTCTTTGATATCACCATGAACGTTGTTTACCTGGACCAACCTTCATGTATGTCCCTCAGTTCCATCTTCACCATTATCCAGTATAGACCCAACTTCTTGAACAACATTAGAAGTTGAATTTTCCTGCTGCACAAATTTATCTTCTCTCCCAACTAAAGCCAGGCTCTCGAAAAAAGGCTCACCATGAAATGAGCGATTCGTGCCATGGATTCCAAGATAGCTTATGCTTCTCTTCTTGGGGTTATATGAAACCATTCCTACCATTCTAGCAGAAATCAACAACTCACCATGAGTCCTAAATCCCACAACATTCCGAAATCCTCCTCTCAAATCAATACTATGCAGTTTACTCCAAGACTTCACCACACCATACTCTTTCATCACCCATATCCAGCAATAATCACTCTGCCAAAACTTTTCATACTCAATTAACGCAAGCAACGCCCCCTTAACCATCACATCTAATTTCATTACACTTCTCTCAGCAACACTATCCGGCAACCTTATTTCACTAAACTTTTCCGTCCCCACATCAAACGCTATGATAAAGCTATCATCTTTACCATTACCACTGCTCCTGCTGCTACTACTACTACTACCATCATCATCATCACTTGAATTAGACGCAATCCAATGAACACCCCCATTAACAAAAGTCGAAACAGAATGATTCTGATGCAACATATAGTTACCACACACATCAGAAACTGTCCTCCAGGCCCCACTACTCAATGAATAAACCTCAACCCCAGGTGGAACCAAGAACTTAACAGCCCTCAACTTATCAAGAAACTCAACACTGGGTGGAATCTCCAACTTATAATCCTCAGTAGCAGTACTATTATAAACAACTCTAACAACCTTATAATCACACTTGAACCCATCATATCCAAACCCGTAAACACAAGACCCACGTCCATTATACCCCAAATTTGGTCGCGGCAATTCCAGATGTGAACGAATAACAGGATTCCACAACACAACAGCATCCGTATACTTATCATAATCATCAGACAAACAAATAAGACCATTACAACAACCAACAATTCTTAAATACTCATTACAACTTGTCTTGGGACATTCCAGTTCGAGATACTCCTCGAATGAATCAACCACATCTCCTTCCTCCTCCTCCTCCTCGTCGTCATTGTCGAAGTGTAAAGCGTAACGTTCGACTTTATCGAACATGTTGTAGTGTCGGAGGAAGAGTAAAGGACGGCGATGGGATTTGATGCTGTGGGTATTGTAATGGATAGAGATGAAATTGGGGTTAGTGATTAAGGAATACCATGATTTGGATATTGTTGTGCATTGCACGAGGGTTTTTATTGGGAGTTTTGAGAGGATTTCGACAAGAATGTCCTTTGGGAGATAATCCGACATTTTGTTTTAGCAGAAATGTAGGAGGTAGGTTGTTTGGGGGGTGGAAATGAGTGAGTTTTGTTGTCCGGGGGAAGTGGAATTACACGCAAAGTGGATAGCCGCTTGCTGGCAAATTGGTCTTGCAAGAAAAGGAAAGGATAATAGGCACTTTTGATTCCTAAGTTATTACTCCATTCATTTCATATATAGTGCTTTTACATATATTTTACAAGCCTTTTTAAGTTTTAGGTGAATGTTATAATGAATTTTATGTTAAATAAATTTTGATAATCCAAATCCGTCATGAATGACATCATACTAACACGTCTGTATGAAAATCAACATATAATCATAAGGTAGTACTATAAAAAAACTACGAACCCTATCATGCAACTCTACTTCAAGTTAATAACACTTAACCTTATAACATGTATAACATGAGTTTAGTCAATATGAGTCAACAAAGATTGATAGGTCAAGTTAAACTATGACTACTAATAAGACTCTAAGTCAACAACCATGACCCAACAATCATGTAAATCATGTTCCAATTACACAAGTAATAGACAACAAAAAATACATCACAACTTGCAATTAGTCAGGACCACTCGAGGATCCAAATGAACAATGTCAAGACAAATATCATGCATTCTGGTTTACATAAAGAAACCATGCTTAACTATTAGGCACATAACCCAATTCACTCAAGGAACCAACATAGTAATGACAACACTTAAGTCCGATTCACTCAAGGAACCAATATAATCAAGAAAACACATGATTTTCGGTTCACTGAAGAAATTGTCACACTCACATATACCTTGTGCATACATGCTAAGGGTCTTATGGTCGCCCACTAGTCATGACCTGCAAGGGACAAGCTTTTGTCTATGTAATAAATATCAAGTGTCTAACAACCTTATACTAATCAATCCCGTGAAGATTTTTAAATATCGGTACATCCCATAACAAAAATATCATAACAATCACAACCACAATAAATACAAAAATAACACTTGTAACAACCAATAAGCTTTTTTGCTATATGTAATTTTGATGATGAGCAGCTAACTTCAAGGATTAGGTCCCTAGATGTGCATGGAACAGTACAGCTGGCACGCGTGTCTGCACAGTTTTATCCTCTTGTGTAACAAACTTGCAGGTGCTGCTTGTACTGAATAAGACACCTGGTCCAATGATATTTCAGCGCTGATCATCACTCATCTATAAAAGAAAAAAGATGCTTCTCCATCAAATAGTTTTTGAACAAATCTAAAAAGTGAAGCAAGACAACAAAAACTCCATTTTAAGATTGCTCAAGCATTGCTCAGTGAGTGTTCTTGAGTGCTGGTTTGTAATAGAATTACTCATGCTATAAGAGTAATGTCTTGGTTTGTTTATGCTCGAGAGTACTTAGGTAGAGTTGCCTAAGTTTGATACTGATTAGAGTTAGTCAATATAAAGGGTCCTTGGCAGAGTTGCCAAGATTTGTAGTAGAGTTATTACAAGCAAAAGGAGCCTAGAGTTAGGCTGAAATTGAGTCTGTAATCAAGAGGTTGATTATAGTGGATTTCTTTGGTGCTTATGAGGGCAAGCCATGATTTTTTTCTCCCTTGAGCAAGGAGGTTTCTACGTTAAATCTTGTGTGTTATTTCTTTCCTGCACTGCCTTTAGTTTTCTTGCACTCTATTGTTTGATTGTCTGCGATTGACTTTAAGAGACTTGGTCCCTCACCGTATGGTGCAACCCCAAGGGTTCCAACAATAGGTCACTCTAAAAGGTTCACACCTAGAGTGTCTTGGTTAGCATGGCTGTTCCACCTAACCCACAAGAAGGGCAATCAACCACTAGACAACCTAGATTCAATAAACAGTACTATGGGTGGTGGAGAACAAGGATGTTTGACTTTATTATGCTGAGAATAGTGAGCTAATGGACATTATTCTTGATGGTCCTCATGTACCTGTAAGAAAAGTCAAAGAAGGAGTTGGTACTAGAATGGTTATCAAAAGTAGGAGAGAGTAAGATGATGGAGATAGAAAGAAAATTAAAAAGAATTACAAGGCCAAGAAATTTCTAGTTTATGGTATAGGGCTTGATGAATATAATAAGGTCTCAGTTTATGAAAATGTCAAAGAGATCTGGGATTTCTTGAGGACTGTACATGAAGGTACTACTGATGTGAAGGATTCTAAAGTAGATATGCTGACTACTCAGTATGAAACCTTCACCATGAAAGAAAGAGAAACAATCCAAGAAATGCATACAAGATTCACTTCTATTACTAACGAGCTACACTGTTTGGGAGAAGTAATTTCATTGTATAAGCAAGTGAGGAAGATTCTTGGGGTTCTGCCAAAATCCTGGGAAAGCAAAGTATATATTATTACTGAGGCAAGGAACCTGAAAACCCTCACCATGGATAAACTTATTGGAAATTTAAAGACACATGAACTCAAGAAGCAACAAGAACAAGAGAAAAAAGAAGAAAAAAGGGAAAAATCTTTGGCACTGAGAGCTTTAAAATCAGACTCTAATGAATAAGACATTAATGTTGCCTATTTGGAAAAAAGAATAGTTAGAGCTATGAGACAAAGTGTCCAGTTCAAAAGAAGAAGAAGCAGTTGTAGCAAGGGAAGCAATGTTGAGGTATGTCACAAATATATAAGTCCTGAATATTTTATTAAGGATGTTCAATGCAAAAGATGGATTACCAAGATTACCTCAAGACTGGAAGTGATAATGCAAAACATAGGGACCAGGTCCCTATAAAATCAAGAAGGCAGGCTGCAGATGATCTTGCAATTAAACATGCCTTAGCTGGTTGGGGTGACGCCTCTAGTGAATCTGATAAAACTGAGAAGTATGCAGATGTTTCTATGTTTGCTGTGGGGATGAGAAGTGACTTTTTATTCCATGTTTGCTTTTATGGCAAACACTGAAGATGAGGAAGAAAATAAGGTAACACTTTTTGACCTTAAAGAAAACTTGGACAACTATTTAGCTAGAAGGATAAAAAGGCTTGGAAACATATTGATGGACTCTATGTGTGAAATAACTGAGAAAAAATTTGCTCTAGAAGAAAAAGTGGAAAGTCAAAAACTTGAGTTGATTACTTTAACTTTCCAAATATCTGAAACAGAAGAGAAGGTTACCAAGTTAAAGTCTGAAAATTTGAATTTAGTGAGTCAACTGGAGAAAGATATGATGCTTGTGATAAAGAAAAGATTAATGCTCTAGAGGAAAAAATAAAAGATCAGGAGCTTGAGCAGATAGCTTTGACTCTCTAGATATCTGAAACTGAGGAACAGATTGCTAAGATGAAATTTGAAAATCTAAGTTTGGCAAGTCAACTGAAGAAAGTAGATGCTTCTGAGTGTAAAGAGAACAAAGAAGCATCAAAGTTTTAGGTGAGCTTGAAAAAAATTAGAGGATTCCTAAAAGCATCTTATGTCTGCACTCCAAAAAATGAGGAGTTAGAGAGGGACCTGGTCCATCTGAGGGAAGAACTTAAAAAATCCTTACAATGGACTATATCCTCTCAGATCTTTTTTAACTTAACTAGTCAAGGTGCTAATAATGAGAAGGGTATAGGTTATCAAGAAGGAACCCAAGTTCGTGGGTCTCAAGGAAAGATTGCTCATGATGCTAAGAACAAGGTCCAAAATCCTCTATGTACTTATTAAGGAAAATTGTCAGATTTAGATTAGAGCTAAAATGAATGGTTCCAGGTATATTCAACAAGGTAATGCACATTCTATGGGTTTCAATTCGTAGAAAATTTTGAAAAGAAACTCACTACCTATATGGGCCAAAAGGGATTTGATCACACCATTGTCCTTCTACTAGGAACTCAAACTCAAGTGGGTCCCCAAATTCAACTTGTGATCATGGTTCCAGGAATGAGAAATGGGATTGCAGTCAGAAATGGTTCATTGATAAGTGCTTAAATTTTAATTCTGGAAGATCTGACTGTTCTCTCTCTCAGGACATTTCAAGTGGAAGTGTCTCATTTTGAAATGAGTGATTTCAAAGGACCTGATCCCTAGCAAAATAGAGCTGAAATTCTCAAGGTAAGAAGTGCATGGAGCTCCTGATCAGTTATAAAAGCTATTAATCCCTATTGGCAGTAAAGTCTCAGAAATTGAAGAATTCATTCATGATGATAATGGTGAAAGACTGAAAGGTGCATATGAGAATGATGTTAATTCAGAATGCCAGTCACTGATCCCAGCTCAAGTAGAAGACCAACAAGGAATGGTCATGTCAGAATTCTCAAGGACTGTAACACGCCACATTATTGGGTTAGAATTTAGATTGTTGTTCCTACGTACACAGACTTGAACCCAATGATTCTATGTTTATATATGTGTGATAATTAATTCTATAGTATTAAAATATCCTATAATATCAGTCGATGTCATAAAAATCTCCTAACTCAAGTACGAGTTGAAAATGCTTCTATTGATTAAGTTTTAGCAAATATTTCAGCTTAGGTCAACTTTCAATGACCATTACTCCTTGCACATAATGATTTACGTAGACTACTATATATCAAAAGAAATATCTTTGAATCTTCTTTCCAGCGCATTTGGTTTCACCTTAATCCGATATAGGAGAAGAAAGTTATACTCATTTTATTTTAGCATGCCCGTCTGTTAGCAAAGTGACGATCTGAGTTGATAAGCCGTCAACTAAGTGATGACTTATCAGCCCAAGTCATCATCCGTAAATAGACTGCCATCAATTTCAGCTTCTAAGTGATGACCTGAGTTGATAAGTCATCACCTAAGTGATGACCTATCAGCCCAAGTCGTCAGCCCAACCAAAAACTCATCAAATTCAACTTCCAAGTGACGACTTGAGGTGACAAGCCATCACCTAAGTGACGACTTATCAACCAAAATCGTCAACTAAAAATTTCAACAATTATGAATTAGTTTTGTAGGGGTATTTTTGTCCTTTTCTCACCTCAAACCCTACCCCTCCCATGACTTAAAGCATCATTATGCGTTATTAGCCATCACTTAACAGTTTTAGGATGCCAACAACTCCTCATTCACTCTCAACATCAAGATTAGGGTTTTATTTCAAGATCATTCCCCAAGAACAAGATTCAAGTCTTCCTTTAAGAAGATAAAAAATTTAAGATTCCCTATCCGAGAACGTTCAAGAAAAGTCAAATTCTCTTTTAAGATTTAAAACTCTAAGGTATGATAGTTGTTCATCCATTGTCCCTTTCACCCATGGAATCCAAGAATCCAATTTCAAGTTTAAAAGCATGATCCTTAGATATTTTTCTGAATTATGTCTATGAACTTTCATGAATTTTGAATTTTATATCATGTTTACACGAAATTGTTGTTGTTATTATACCCTACATATTTTAATGGTATTGTTCGCTGATTTAAGCCTTAATTAGTCATTTAGTATCAAAATCATGCTACTACTACATGCTTAAAACTATCCCCTTGCTTAAGTCATGCATTGCAAGTGTTTGATAAAATGCCTCAAAGAATGAGTTTTGAATATTGACAATATATCACGTCCTCAAAGTTTTTGTATGATCTTGTTGTTATTGCTATCGAGTCTTGGGTGTTATGAATACCCAAAAACTTAGCTGTTTACAAAATTTCAGTAGTTATAGAATAGTTCAGATAAACCATGAGCATATTCAGCTAGTTAACCATCATGATCAGTTACTTGTCCAATTAAGCTTAGCTCAGTCCTGTGATTAATGTCAGTTTAGTTAGGAGTAGGATTCATCACCGAGCTAGCCTAGGGATGGGGGCTCACCCGTCAGTTAGGAATGGGTCCTTAGAAGTAATCCCTAAGTTTCAGAACTACGTAGCCAGCGTAGGTTATGAGATTTCACCTGCTAGTTTAGGACTAACACTCTCAGGGATCACCCGCTAGTTTAGGACTAATCTCAGGGGTCACCGGCTAGATTAGGACTGACTCCACAACCATTTTTAGTACCCATTGAATAGTACTAAAACCCTTCCAACTGGGGTCATAGTTTGGACCTCGATCAGCTTAGACTGGGGCATGTCGGTTAGATGATACCTCCTACAGTTTCAATTTCAGTACTCAGCTCAAAATTTAGTCCAGTTTTGCTTGAGCATATCATATAGTTTATCAGTTATTCAGTTACCATAATTCAGTATTTAGGTTTGCAGACTATTTTAGAACTTATTTTATGCTTGGTCATACACTCTCAGTCTTTACAATTTACATGCATTTTTAGTTAGTACCTCATGTTATACATTCAGTCAGTTATTACTTATGCACATGAACCCATGCATATTAGCCTAACTTTATTTAGCATACCAGTACATTCAAAGTACTGATCACATACTTGTTTCTTGTGCTATGATGTCTTCTATCATAGACTCGGATGCTCGGATTCTTAATCGTACTTAGAATTTCTAGTGCATCAGCAACAACAGCCGTGGTGAGTCCTCATCCTTCGAGGATGAGTTATCTTATATTCAGTTATGTTAGTAGTTCATTTATTTAGTCAGTCGGAGTTAGTTGGGAGCTTGTCCCATCAACTCCACAGTCAGACAGTTTAGAGGCTTTCAGACTAGTACAGTCAGTCAGTCAATTTTCAATTGTTATTACCAGCCATTTTATCAGTATAGTTAGTATTATTTTACAGACATTATCAGAACTATGATTTAAAACCTTATGGCATTTTTCAGTTAAATTCCACATATGATCTTTTGTTATTAGTTTTACACAATGTTCACAACAGATACCAGTAACATGGGTTAACTTATGATCTTTTGGGACCGTAAGCACCATATGCAACCAGGGTGTATTTCTGGATCATTACAAACTTAGTATTAGAACCTAAGGTTTTAAAGTGTCCTAGAGAGTCTGAAAACCATGTTGAGTAGAGTCTTATGCATAGGTGTGAAGCGTACCATACTTATGGACAAGAGGCTACAAGTTGTATTAGGAAAAGTTCCCCTTTTTTCATGTCTCAGATCATGCTATAGAAAGGTTCTCTAAGAAACTTGTGTAGATTTTCATCATGCTCCGCTCATGTCAACTCTACCTTACTTTCAAGGTAACATAAGTAGTGGAGCTCAAACTCCTACAGATAAAGCTTTCTTAGCCAGTCCCCGCAGATAGTTGTGGGATTGCACGCAGGCTAAAGAGTGTTCCATCAAGTGATTTTTAGTTTGAAATATTTCATTCATATTCATGAAAATCATGCACTAAACCCAAAGTAAGATATGCCATCAGATCTCTTCTCAGAATCCTATGATAGCATATGACCTAGAGTTAGAAACATGAACCCAAAAGTTTAGTATTAGTAGAGTAGGGATAGTGTTATCTAAATTCAGTAGATTTTGAATTCATAGGGATAGTTGTATGAAAGGTGAACCAGTAGGCTTGAAATAGTGTATGCAAGAATTTAAGTTTGGTAATTCAAAATTATATGTATTGTTGATGTTGGTGTAGTGGTAATTCTCATGGTGTGGGAAAAATATAAGTTTAGAGATATGATATTGTAGGCTGTGATGAAAGTAGCATAGTTATTAAAGATTTGGGGATATCCATATTATGTGTCAGAATCTAAGTTTAAATCTTTGAAGGTTGATCTAATAGAAAGAGGAGTTAAAAATTCTACGTTTGTCAATTTTAAGTTGTTACATGATTATTATTGGGGCTATAGAGGGATAAGAGTTGTATCTCAAAAGAAAGTACTAGCAACAAGTTTTACATTATCGGGCATAGTCATTCAGGGTGAGTTTACCAATTATGTGTATTATTATACCCCAGATTCTAGAGTACAGTAGTGGCAGTTCAGTTTAGAGGTGTTGGTTAAGTGGTTCCTAGACTTAGAATAATGGCTTTAAGCTAAGGGGGAGATAATAGAATAACTAACCAAGTCAGGCTCTCAGATTCTAGTAGAGATGCCAGTGTATTGTAGAACATCAGTAGGGAAGGAAGATGCCCAACCCATTCTTATCCCAGTACAAAGTTTTGTATTTCAATTATCACGATCTCTACTCATGCGTTACATATCAGACCTATGATCATAGCTCATATTCGTGCAGTTTATAGAAAACCATGCACGCTTTTAGTTCCTAGTATAAGGAGTTCCAGTTCACCCAGCGGTCCGAATCATGTTTCACAAATTTAAAAACTCTAAACTCAGGTCATGCAGCTTATGACACATATATTCATGTTTTATAGTATGCTCAGTTCTCATGACTCATGCTACACTCTTAATGATCAACAAAATTCAGATTATATCATATAATCCTCAGTTTAGATCTATTGATGAATCTATGATGTTGATATTCTATTCCTCAGGTCTCAGTTAAGTGTCAAGTTCTGTATAGTGTTCATTCATGCTCCAGGTCCTCATATTTCAGCCTTTCAGTGACCTCTCCTTATAAAATGATATAGTGATGAGCAATTGCTTAGATGGGAGAGAGTAAATATTTCATGTTAAGGAAAGATTATTGCGTTCTTATTTTACTCGAGGCTGTAGTTATGAAGATAGGCTTGAATGTTATGTTGGTGTGTAAGTGGATAAAGGTATTACGCTTTAGCGAATTGCTAGTAAGAGGCTGTATTTAGTTGTTGAAGGGGTAATCAAGATTATTTAGGAGATGGAAAGTTATGAAAATGTAGAGAATATTAAATTCATGACTCAGACTAGTATTACAGTGTTATTTGTGCATTTTGTAGATTCGAGTGGGATTGTACATAGTGGGAGAATTCAGTCCAGCTCAGATTTTAGTAGGTAGAGTTATCAGTGCCCATGTGAATATTTTCAGTAGCCTCAAGTGAAGTGCGGTGTTGAAGTAGAAAGTATCATTGAGGGAGTATTTGACAAGTGTGGCTAAAATTAAAAGTTAGTAGTTGCAGGGCATAAGGCTTAGTAACTCTATCCTAGATGATATTTCATAGGCATGTGTTCCATCTTATAGAATTCTAGCCATATTATGATTTCTTATTCAGACCATGCCTAAGATTCTTTGCTCCTTAAAGTCATTAGAACTTCATAAAAAGGTATCGAAGAAATACTCCAGTTGAGTATATGCTTTCAATATGAGTTAGTTTGTATAGCCAGTAATTCAGATTAGTAGTCAGACAGATAAGTTCCTATGTTTTTTCTGTCTTTCGATCTAGTCTTACTATCTGAAGTTTCATGAATATGGCCCTTCCAAGAGATAGTTTATTCGCATCCATGTGAATTGTGAATCCAGTTCAGTTCACGCATCATGAATCCATTTTAGATTCTAGATATTCAGTCATGATTCAGTTCACAAGTGTCCCGTGCATCATCTCATTCTTTCCTTAGTAATTCAGCCAAGTCAGTATCATTAGGGGGACAAACAATCCCAAGGAGGAGGAGATGTTGTAGTACCCCAAGTTTTCATATCTTAAACCTCTCAACTTTTCTTCACGAAACCAGATCCATTCTGAGGCAGTGGTTTCTCATAAGTTGACTCTCTCGTTTCTATCTCAACCTTATAAAAATTCTCATATCATTGCATGCATTCAAGAAAATCAGTTTTGTTCATGATATTCAGTTCATGTATCATGTTTCAGACCCAGTTATGCTCTCATATTCCCATTCATGCATGTTCAGTATATGATCTCAGATTCTTCAGTACTCTCAGCTTAACCAGTCTTATTCAAGGATGAATGTTCCCAAGGGGGAGATAATGTAACACCCCACATTTTCAGGCTAGAATTTAGATCATTGTTTTTATGCAAATAGAAACCCAATGATTCTATGTTTATATATGTGTGATGATCAATTCTATAGTGTGAAAATGTCCTATAATATCAGTCGAGGTCTTAAAAATCTCCTAACTCAAAGACGAGTTGAAAATGCTTCTATTGATTAAGTTTTAGCGAATATTCCATCTTGGGTAAACTTTCAACGACCATTACTCCTTGTACATAATGATTTATGTGCACTACTATATATCAAAAGAAATATCTTTGATTCTTCTTTCCAACACATTTGGTTTCACCTTAATCCAATATCGAAGTAGAAAGTTATACTTATTTTACTTCAGCATGTCCGTCTGTCAACAAAGTGATGACATGAGTTGATAAGCCATCAACTAAGTGACGACTTATCAGCCCAAGTTGTCATCCTTAAATAGAATTCCATAAGCTTCCAAGTGATGACCTAAGTTGATAAGTCGTCACCTAAGTGACGACCTATCAGCCCAAGTCGTCAGCCCAACTAGAAACCCATCAAATTCAGCTTCCAAGTGACGACTTGAGGTGATAAGCCATCACCTAAGTGATGACTTATCAACCCAAGTCATCAACTAAAAATTTCAACAATTATGAATTTGTTTTGTAGGGGTGTTTTGGTCTTTTCCTCACCTCAAGCCCTACTCCTCCCATGACTTAAAGCATTATTATGCGTTATTAGTCATCACTTATCAGTTTTAGGATGCCAAAGACTCCTCATTCACTCTCAACATCAAGATTACCATTTTCTTTCAAGATCATTCCCTAAGAACAAGATTCAAGCCCTCCTTCAAGAAAATTAAGAATTTAAGATTCCCAATCCGAGAACGTTCAAGAAAATGCAAATTCTCTTTCAAGATTTAAAGATCTAAGGTATGTTAGATGTTCATCCATGGTCCCTTTCACCCATGGAGTCCAAGAACCCAATTTCAAGTTTAAAAGCATGATCCTTACATATTTTTATGAATTATGTTTATGAACTTTCATGAATTTCTAATTTTATATCATGTTTACACGAAATTTGTTGTTATTAAACCCTATATGTTTTAATGGTGTTGTTCGCTGATTTAAGTCTTAATTGGTGATTTAGTATCAAAATCATGCTACTACTACACGCTTAAAACTATCCCCATGCTTATGTCATGCATTGCAAGAGTTTGATGAAATGCCTCAAAGAATGACTTTTGACTATTGACTATATGTCATGTCCCCAAAATTTTAGTATAATCTTGTTGTTATTGCTATCGAGTACTGGGGGTTATAAATACCCAAAAACTTAGCTATTTACAGAATTTCAGTAGTTATAGAATAGTTCAGATAAGCCATGAGCATATTCAACCAGTTAACCATTATGATCAGTTACTTGTCCAATTAAGCTAAGCTCAGTTTCGTGATTAATGGCAGTTCAGTTGGGAGTAGGATTCAGCACCGAGCGAGCCTAGGGATAGGGGCTCACTCGTCAGTTAGGAATGGGTCCTTAGAAGCAATCCCTAAGTTTCAGAACTACATAGCCAGCGTAGATTATGAGATATCACCCACTAGTTTAGGACTAACACTCTCAGGGATCACCCGCTAGTTTAGGACTAATATCAGGGGTCACCCGCTAGATTAGGACTAACTCCACAACCATTATTAGTACCAGTGGTATGGTACTAGAACCCTTCCAATTGGGGTCATAGGTTGGACCCTGATCAGCTTAGACTAGGGCATGTCGGTTAGATGATACCTCCCACAGTTTCAGTTTCAGTACTCAATTCAAAATTTAGTTCAGTCTTGCTTGACCATAGCATATAGTTTATCAGTTATTCAGTTACCATATTTCAGTATTTAGGTTTACAGACTATTTCAGAACTTGTTTTATGCTTGGTCATTCACTCTCAGTCTTTACAATTTACATGCATTTTTAGTTAGTACCTCATATTATACATTCAGTCAGTTATTACTTATACATATGAACCCATGAATATTAGCCTAACTTTATTTAGTATACCAGTACATTCAAAGTACTGATCATATACTCGTTTCTTGCGCTATGATGTCTTATATCATAGACTCGAATGCTCGGATTCCTGATCGTACTTAGACTTTCTAGTGCATCAGCAACAGCAGCCGTGGTGAGTCCTCATCCTTCGAGGACGAGTTATCTTATATTTAGTTATGTCAGTAGTTCCTTTATTTAGTCAGTCAAAGTTAGTTGGGAGCTTGTCCCATCAACTCTACAGTCAGACAGTTTAGAGGCTTTAAGACTAGTACAGATAGTCAGTCAATTTTTAATTGTTATTATCAGCCATTTTATCAGTATAGTCAGTATTATTTTACAGTCATTATCAGAACTATGATTTAAAACCTTATGGCAATTTTTTGTTAAATTCCACAATAATCTTTTGTTATTATTTTTACCCAGTGTTCATAACAGGTACCAATAACATGGGTCAACTTGTGGTCTTTCGGGACCGTAAGCACCGTATGCAACCAGGGTGTATTTCCAGATCATTACAAACTTAGTATTAGAACCTAAGGTTTTAAAGTATCCTAGAGAGTCTAAAAACCACATTGAGTAGAGTCTTATGCGTGGGTGTGAAGCGCACCATACTTATGGACAAGAGGCTACAAGCCGTATTAGAAAAAGTTTCCCTTCTTTCATGTCTTAGATTGTGTTATAGAAAGGTTCTCTAAGAAAATTGTGTAGATTCTCATAATGCTCCGCTCATGTCAACTCTACCTTACTTTCAAGGTAACATAAGTAGTGGAGCTCAAATTCCTACAGATAGAGCTTTCTTAGACAGTCCCCGCAAATAGTTGTGGGATTCCATGCAGGCTAGAGAGTGTTCCATCAAGTGATTTTCAGTTTGAAATATTTCATTCATATTCATGAAAATCATTCAGTATGGTGCATTCATTTTCATTCATTCACACCAACCACTATAAGACTAGTGATGCCAGATAGGACAGTGGAAAATCTAGTTGGTATTCTATATAGTGTATTGGTGAAGGTGGCTTCTTGCATATTTCCTGCTAATTTTGTGATATTAGATAGTGAAGTGGACTTTCAAGTCCCAATTATCTTAGGAAGACCGTTCTTATCTACAAAAAGGGAATTGATTTATTTGGAGCTAGGACATCTGATGTTGAAACTCAATGATGAGCAGGTGGCATTCAACATATGCAAATCTATGAAGCATCCTAATAAGTTAAGAGTGATATCTGTAATTAATGTATTTGATGAAGAGAAAGTCATATTCCATGATGTTGATGCAATAACTACTTGGGAAGATATTTCAGATGTTGTTCTTATTGAAGAGGGGTTAGGTGTTGAAGCTCTAGCAGTCGTGGTCAAGAACTTTGATAGTGGTGGTATTGATAATAATGATAAGATGGTATGTGCACTTATGGGAGCGATTCTTACATTTATGCACCGATGAAGCTTGATTTTGATATAAAGAATAGAACCACTCCACTTGCTCATCCATCATTTAAGGACCCACCTATCATAGAGTTAAAGGCCCTTCTGTCTTATTGCGATATGCATTTTTAGGGGCCAATAATACTTTATCGGTAATCATTGTAGCTAACTTGGGTGAAACAAAAGGAGAAGTTTTATTATCAGTACTACAAAGATTCAAGAGGGTCGTAGGTTGGTCCATTGCAGATATTGAAAGCATCCCGCCTGGTCTTTGTTCTCATAAAATACAACTTGAGATGTATTTTTTCAAAGTATAGAACATCAATGTTGGCTCCATCCTTCCATAAAGGAGGTGGTGAAGAGATAATAAAGTAGTTTGATGTTAGAGTAATATATCCTGTTGCTAATAGTAAGTGGGTCAGTCTAGTAGAATATGTTATGAAGTATGACGATATTACTGTTGTGCCTAATGAAAAGAATGAGCTAGGGTTGGTAAGTCCAGTCACATAATGGAGAGTATGCATGGATTACAATGGATTACATATTCATTCAGTCTCCAGTATCATTCAGACTGGGGCATGTCGGTTAAATGATACCTCCCACAGTTTCAGTTTCAGTACTTAGTTCAGAATTTAGTTCAGTCTTGCTTGACCATAGCATATAGTTTCTCAGTTATTCAGTTACCATATTTCAGTATTTAAGTTTACAGACTATTTCAGAACTTGTTTTATGCTTGGTCATGCACTCCCAGTCTTTATAATTTACATGCATTTTTATTTAGTACCTCATGTTATACATTCAGTCAATTATTACTTATGCACATAAACCCATGCATATCAGCCTAACCTTATTTAGCATACCGGTATATTCAAATTACTGATTGCATACTTATTTCTTGAGCTATGATGTCTTATATCATAGGCTCAGACGCTCGAATTCCTGATCGTACTTAGACTTTCTAGTGCATCAACAGTAATAGCCGTGGTGAGTCCTCATCCTTTAAGGATGAGTTATCTTATATTCAATTATGTCAGTATTTCATCTATTTAGTCAGTCGGAGTTAGTTGGAGGTTTGTCCCATCAAATCCACAGTCAGACAATTTATAGACTTTCAGATTAGTACAGACAGTCAATCAGTTTTCAATTGTATTATCAGCCATTTAATCAGTATAGTCAGTATCGTTTTACAGATATTATCAGAACTATGATCTAAAACCTTATGGCATTTTTTAGTTAAATTTTGTATATGATCTTTTGTTATTAGTTTTACCCAGTGTTCACAACAGGTACCAGTAACATGGGTTATCTTGTGGTCTTTCGGGATCGTAAGCACCGTGTGGCAACCAGGGTGTATTTCTGGGTCGTTACAAGAGCTTGGTCCCAAAGGAATTTATCTAAAAAAAAGAGCCTGAGGCAGTATGAGTGAAGCAAAGACTTGCACCTTGCTCTTAGAACTAATGGTTGATCTCTTAATAGTTCCAAAAATAGAGTGTGATGAGGATAAAAAGTTAAAGTAAGCAGTGATTTGATTGACTTTACATAACATGTGAATCAGTGTATCTCTTTACAAAATTGGCTATGTTCAATAGACAGGTATCCTTGGTACATTAGGTACTTGTTGGTCTAACTCAGTATCATACCTTTTCAGGTATACACCCATGGGAACAACTTTGGAAGTAGACATATGTGACAAACACAAAGTTAAAGATTCACTCAAACTAGAGAGGGACTTGGTCCTACCTCTCAGGTTAGTATCATGTATGTGAAAATTTTGTCTGTTCTGTCAAGAAAAAACCGTGTCCTCCCTATCCTTGTGTTAGAAAAAAATTGTACTATTCTAAAAGGAAAGGTGAGTCACCTGAAAATAAAAAATTAATCATATCTTATTCCCATAGAAAACCCTTCTTGGTGCTCATTATTTTTTAAATATTGTTTCACCCACTCCTTCTCTTATCAAAAAAGAAAATCCTAATCTCAAATAGCCTAAAAAAGAGCATAGTTGATCACAATAAAAACAATGTCAGTGAAATATCTAGAATTTCTGGAAGTTTTACTGAGAAGCAGCTGACTCTTGAGGGACTTGGTCCCAGGAATAGAAAAGTAGCTAAAAGAGAATCTGTGATCACTTATACTAGAAGAAAGAATGGGGAGGAAAGTAAGGTTGTATCTAAGAAATTTAGAAACAGATTCTTAAAGAAACAAAAGGTGTTAACTAGAAGTATTTTTGATTCAAATATACTAACAGAACTTGGTATGGTGGAATTAGTTGAGCTGGTTAAACACCAAGCTTGGATGAATCTCATGAAAGGACCTATTTCACTATTTTTGATGAGATAGTCAGGAAATTCTATTTTACTTTGGAATTCTTAGAAGATGGGATAAATCTGACTGTATGGTCTAAGGAAAGAAAATAAAGCTAAATAAGGAAACACTGGGAAAAATTTTGGAAGTTCCTCTATATGGGGTGAGAACTGTCTCCAAGCAGTTGCCTTCAATAGAATTCTTAGTAAATGCATCCAAGTTCAAAGGGAAATCTATGGCTGTAGTGAATAGGAACTCATTCAAGAGTGAGTTTTAGTTGATTTTTTACTTTGTGAACAATGTAATTCTGCCTAGTTCACGAAAGGGAAACATTGCCTCAACTACTGATTTATATGTGATGTATTGCCTTTGTTGCTTTGAGTTCATTAATCTACCTGCATGGATGATAGAACACATTCACAAAGTGGTTCTTGGGGAAAATGGAAAGCATGGTATGACTTATGGATATTGGTTGAACAAAGTATTTGGCCAATTTAGTATTGTCTTTGAAAAAGGAACCCAAGGAACTGTGCTACAAATGCTTGGCATAAAGACATTGCTCAAAACTGAATGTGTTAAATCAGGTAGCCTTTCTCAAAGAGATCTCAGCAAGGAAATAGAAGAACTGAAGTTCATCCTAGCTTCCAAGGATGAAGAAATTAACAAGCTCCAAGGGACAATTCAGTATCTCTCTAAAGGAGGCCCATATGACACTAAAATTCTTAGAACTGAGAATGTTGAACTGAAGAAGAGGGTGTCAATCTTAATTGATGAGGTCCTTAGCCTGAATGCCTAGATAAGGCATCTCAATAATAACCCGACCCTACTCCTCAAATTGTTTTCCTAGTCTTACACTTGTTAATCCTTCTTGAAACCTGTGACTTTTTCCTTAAGAACATTTAATTTATGCACTGCAATGATACTTATCCTCAACTTATGATTGAATCTTGCTTTGTGTATTATATTTGTTCTCTTTAAACTGTAAAGTTATTCTTTATGTTAGTGTTTCCCCAATGGCCATGAGTTAACTAATTTGTACTTAATTTACTCTTGGTTTACTATTTTCACTTTTCAATGATGCCAAAAAGTGAATACTAAGTACATATTGCTGGGATCAGGTACCAGGTGAATGTGAATGACATGCTAATAGGAGAAAATATATGATTTTCTTAATGTTAATAAAAGAGGTAAAACATTTTGGTAGGGGGAAGAAAGTGATGTGCTAATTGAATGATAAGCACAACGACAGGGGGAAGCAAACAAGAGTTTTTGCTACAAACGACAACAAGGGATCAGGTCCCTATGTTGCATGATGGTGGAAGCATGATGATAGGGGGAACATTCATCTTCAATGTGGAAATCACACTAATTAAATGATATAAAACCAAAATATAAAAGAAAAAACACACGAAAATGAGGAGAAAATAATGGAAAATAAGATAAACATGTAACAGACAAAAAGGATAGAAAGATAGATAGATAGACACAAATGATAAGAAAAAGGACAACCGAAATGTGTATCAAATCCCATGACCTTCCTTAATGTTACCACATGCACCTAACTCATATGTATAGCTTAAGGTAATTGGATTCCCGAGCAACCCACGTTTCTAAACAAGGTATCAACAAAAGTTAATCCAAGCTTGCCACAAGCTAATCCAAGCTTGTCTCAGACTTTCAAAAGTGTTTACATTCATTAATCATCAATAATATATCAAATGAAATGTCTAAGGCATCTATTTATAGTATTGTATTTTCATAAATAGCCTATTACAAAAATATCCCAAAAGTGGCTATTTTAGAAATAACCCATAAGGGATCTCTTTATTCCTTGTGTCATGGCCTTCCTCGGCCCCAATATGTCTTTCAAACATAATATTGTTTAATTAGGAGCTCAAACACGGGCCTCCAACCACAATCTTGGATCCTTAGGGTGACTTTGTCTTGGACCTCTTTATGTTGGACTAGAGTTGAGTGATAAAAAACATTGACGCCCGTTTGACTTGTATCATTCTCCCCTTCTTGAAAAATATTCGATATCGAATCTAAACCTGGAAAAACCAAAGAAAGGAAAAACAAACACAATATCCTCATGGCATGAGGGTTAGAGTTAGCACAATCAATCATAGAATCATACCAAGGTTATACACACTTAAGATATAACCAAGCATCAAAATGATCAGTCAAGGTTATGTAACCCCATATTATAAAAGCTACTTGGTCATTCAAGATATTTGTACAAAGGGGTATGCTAAAGGAACCATGGTAATCAATCAATCGCTCATGAAGGCTCACATGGATTCCAAGTCTCAATAAGGTCATAACCCTTCTATAGCACTCATATTTGTTGGAGATCCTTCCCTTACACAACTTTGGTCCTTCAAGTAGATTAAAAATATTCAAGAAAGACTCTCCATCATAGGGATGAAGTTAACAACCTATACCATGGTTTGCTTTTCATCTTGACCAAGCACCAAGTAGTATAGAGAAGAACTACCATATTTCAAATAATCACCGAGATCAAGTGGGTAGAGTGTCCATGGACATGGGTTGAGGAAACACTAGTTTCCCCCAATATTACCACCAATATAATCATTTACACCCTTTATACTAGCATGATCATCAACAAAGACAATTAGAGGGTTGCTCCTATTCAATCGACCAACATGTTCAACATCACCATTCACTTGAGGTCCTTTAAACACTTCACAAATATCCCCAAGTGGTGGGCTAGGTTCACACAAAAGTTGGTCCTCATTACTTCTACAAGACAATGTACTATCACTCCTTACAATGGCTTTAACACTAGGTGGACACAAATTGATCTTGTTAGAAAAGTCAATTTTGTCATCATTAGGATCAACTAGTGTATCCACATTCTCAAGTTGTACATTATCATCATGAAGTAAAGAGACATTAGGATCACTTAAAGATAAACTATCTTTCACACTTAGTTGGCGACTAGCCTCATTTAATAGAGTGCAAGAGTTAGTTTGATTACCTTGTAGTCTATTTAGATCATGTCCATTGAAAGAAACTTGAAAGTTTGGTGGATTTTGAATGGTGGAGTTAGCAAAGGTTAGACGATATATCATGTTATCCAATCAGCTATTCATAGCATTAACATCTTGTTTCACACTTAATATAGCCTTCATTATAGCTTCTATGGTTACCTTTCCCGATGCCATAGTACCTAACAAAAAAATATTAAACACAAACAAAAAAAAAAAACAAGTTAAAGTTAAGAAATAAACCTCACAAGCTCTCAAGGTTCACACCTTTGTTTTTCACTCAATTGGCATCGCAAACATTGATAGATTGTTTGTACTCCAATGAGATTGCTTGGTACCAATTATGGCTTAAGGTCAGAATAGATCCTTGTTTGAAATAACTCAAATAAAAAAATATGTACGGACTTGAGTTAAGAACTAATAAAAAATTGAAAAGAGAAAAAGCTTGAAAGAAAAGTAGGACGCAAAAAGAAAGGACTCAAGAACTAATCAATCAACTTAGTAGATGAGTTACTAGTTGTTGAGTAGTTTAAGAATCAAAGAAGAGATTTAAGAATCATGAAATTGAAACTAAGAATCAAACCTTGAGAAATGGAGTTCTTAGAGTGTTGAGAGATGTTTTAGAAGTTGAATTGATTATGGAAAGTGTTGATGAACTTGGATTGGTGTTGTTGAAGTTGATTCACGTCAAAAGGAGGTGATTTGCATTGTGTATGAGTGATCTGCATTGGGGCAGCCTGCTCCAGCAGTTGGGACGCAGGTGCAAGTCACCTTGGGAGCAGCTTGGCCCTTCCTTACTTCCTTGAGGTGCGGCCATAGGTCAAGGGCAGACCTGGCGCACCTTGGGTGCAGATGGGGAGCAAGTGGTCCGCCTCTCCCTTTGGGTTTGGCCAAAATTGCCCTTCCAATAGTCTCCCCTTTGTACCTTCTTATGGAATATCCTTAGGATCTTCTTAGATGCCTTTATACAAAAACCTTTTCACCACTTTTCTTCCCTCTTTTTGAATCAAACACCACCTTTTGATAAGAATTCAAGATGAAGATTTGAATCTTCCTCAAGAACACCAAGACTTCAAAGACCTCTAACTCTTGAACCAATGATCGGAATGCGATGAAACTTTTTCCCGAGGATCTTTTCAACCTTATAAATACATTCCAAATGTCATTTTATCCAAATTCATAATCAATTTTTCCAGATTTTCATTTCTCTTTACTTTCTTCAAGTTTAAGCTCCCAACAATAGTATCTTACTCAAATGGACTCCGATTAAGCTCAAATTTGAACCCTAGACTCCAATAGTGTTAGAGAATACAAATATAATACTATAAACACAAGAAGAACACAAAAATCAAAAACTCAAATTTTGACCTAGGGCTAAATATGTGAAAAGTACTTTTTTGGGGGATTTTCAATTTTGACACTTCTTTTTTTATGGATTTTCAAGATAACAAACCTAAGATTGAATTCGTAGGAACAAAATCAAGCTTGACTCTGATATCAAGTGATACAAACCAAAATATGAAAGTGGAAAACACATAAAAATGAGGGGAAAATAATAAAATATAAGATAAACACGTAAAAGATAAAAGGGACAAAAAGATAGATAGATAGACACAAATGATAAGAAAAAAGACAACTAAAAGATGTATCAAATCCCACGACCTTCCTTAATATTACCAAGAGCACCTAACTCCTACGTAGACCTTAAGGGAATTGGATTCCTGTTCAACCCACATTTCTAAGTAAGGTATCAACACAAGCTAATCCAAGCTTGCCACAAACTAATCTAAGCTTGTTTCACACTTTCAAAAGTGTTTACATTTATTAATCATCAATAATATATCAAATGAAATCTGTAAGGCATCTATTTATAGTATTGTATTTGCATAAATAGCCTATTACAAAAATAGCCCAAAAGTGGTTATTTTGGAAATAACCCACAAGGGCTCTCTTTATTCCTTGTGTCATGGCTTTCCTCGGCTCCAAGATATCCTTCAAACACAATATTGTTTAATTAGGAGCTCGAAGACGGTCCTCCAACCACAATTTTGGATCCTTAAGCGACCATGCCTTGGACCTCTTTATGTTGGACTCGAGTTGAGTGATAAAAAACATTGACGCCTATTTGACTTGTATCATCCTCACCTTCTTAAAAAGGATTCGAGCTCGAATCCAAACCTGGAAAAATAAAATGAAGGACAAACAAACACAATATCCTTATGGAATTGGGTTAGAGTTAGAACAATCAATCATAGCATCATGCCAAGGTTGTACACACTTAAGATATAACCAATTTTTGAAATAATCAATCAAGGGTGTGTAATCCCATATTATAGAAGCTACTTGGTCATTCAAGAGATTTGGATAAAGGGGTATGCTAGAGGAACCATGGTAATCAATCAATTGCTCATGAAGGTTTACATGGATTCTAAGTATCAATAAGCTCATAACCCCTCTATAACACTCATCTTTGTTGGAGATCCTTTCCTTACACAACTTTTGATCCTTCAAGTAGATTAGAGATATTCAAGAAAGACTCTCCGTCACAGGGATAAATTACAACAACCTCTACCATAGTTTGCTTGTCATCTTGACCAAGCACCAAGTAATGTGAGAAAAACCACCACATTTTAAATAATCACCGGGATCAAATGGGTAAAGTGTCCATGAACATAGGTTGAGGAAACACTGGTTTCCCCCAAGATTACCTCCAATACAATCATTTACACCCTCTATACTAGCATGATCATCAACAAAGGCAATTAGAGGGTCATTCCTATTCAATCGACCAACATGTTAAACATCACCATTCACTTGAGATTCTTTAAACACTTCACAAACATTCCCAAGTGGTGGGCTAGGTTCACATAAAATTTGGTCCGCATGACTTTCACAAGACAATATACTATCACTCGTCACAATGGCTTCAACACTAGGTGGACACTAATTGATCTTGCTAGAAAAGTCAATTTTGTCATCATTAGGATCAGCTAGTGTATCCATACTCTCAATTTGTACATTATCATCATGAAGTAAAGAGACATTAGGCTTACTTAAAGATAAACTATATTTCACACTTAGTTGGCTACTAGCCTCATTTGTTAGAGTGCAATAGTTAGTTTGATTACCTTGTAGTTCATTAGGAGCATGTCCATTAAAGGAAACTTAAAAGTTTGGTAGACTGTGAAGGGTGGAGTTAGAGAATCTTAGATGATCTATCATGTTATCTAATCAGCTATTCATAGAATTAGCATCTTGTTTCACACTCAATATAGCCTCCATTATAGCTTCCATGGTTACCTTTCCCGATGCCATAATACCTAACAAAGAAATTCTAAACACAAACAAAAACAACAAACAAGTTAAAGTTAAGAAAGAAACCTCACAAGCTCTCAAGGTTCACACCTTAGTTTGTTACTCAATTAGCGTCGCAAACATTGATAGATTGTTTGTACTTTAATGAGATTGCTTGGTACCAATTATGGCTTGAGGTTGAAATAGATCCTTGTTTGAAATGACTTAAAGAAAAGAAATATGTACGGTCTTAAGTCAAGAATTAACAACGAATTCAAAAGAGAAAAAGCTTGAAAGAAAAGTAGGATGCCAAAAAAAAGACTCAAGAACTAATCAATTATCTTAGTAGATGAGTTACTAGTTGATGAGTAGTTTAAGAATCAAATAAAATATTTAAGAATCATGAAATTGAAACTAAGAATTACACCTTGAGCAATGGAGTTTTTAGAGTGTTGAGAGGTGTTTTAGAAGTTGAATTAATGTTGGGAAGTTTTGATAAACTTAGATTGGTGTTGTTGAAGTTGATTCACGTCAAAAGAAGGTGATTTACATTGGGTATGGGTGATCTGCATTGGGGCATCCTGCTCCAGTAGTTGTGTAATGATATGAGACTACCCTATAGTTGTCACACGGTGCTTGGAACTACAAGTGATCCCAAGCTAACCCATGAACTGGCATACTGTTAAGCAACTGAATTATAACATAATAAATAGCTTTTTTGCTGTGCGGAAACATAATTATATTGAAAATATAAAATAGACACAATACTGATAAAGCTTTACAATCTGATAAACCTGAAGGATGAAACTGGAATTACATGACTGACTCTAATTGACATCTATGAAACCTCTACTATACTGACTATGGATAGATGGGACATGCCTTCAACTACCACTAATCAATACACATAAAAATAAATAAACTGTACATGTACTAAAACTGTCTGGAGTTCTCAAAGTAGGAGAACTCATCACCTGTTAGCTGAATTCTACAACTATCTGATCATGATGCGTAGGCTATAACTAATACCTACATTATGAGATAATGTAGCACATAGACACATATGTGGATCAGTACTTCTGGAATGTACTAAGTATGCAGGGGTTAATGCAATAAGTAAAACTGATTTCATACGTAACCATAAAACATGCATGCTAAGTATAAGTAGACTCACCAATGGGCTGGAATAAACTGAAAACTGAAATATCTTAAAGCATGAGTGACAAATATTCTCTGATAAGATGGTGAATCTCTATACTTAGTTTCTATAAACTTTCTTTAATGATATAAGAATAACTGAAGCTGGAATATAATAAGACTAGATACTCTATGAATACTTGGTCTGAAACTATGTGATGAAGACTGACATAAATTGAGGATCTGAATATACAATCACACTGATCACGGATGCATAAACATACTAACTTATCTGATTAACTGAATGTATGATAGCTGAATACTGGGCATGTAAGACTGAACTGTACTTATTTTGAATAACGAAACTGAAACTGTAGAGTATTATTCATATGAGATAAGGGCTGACTGAGTAACATGAGATAACTGAGCATGAATTCGTGAAAACTATATTATTTGAGAATGCAAAACCAAGTATAAAACATGATTCTGAAATAATCCGTCAACTGAGGTACTGAAATACTAATAACTGAATAATTGATAACAGCACGCTATGATCAACCAAACTTGAAACTGAACTGAGTTACTGATTTGATTGTTGGACTGGGACTGGGACTGATACTATAACTAAGATGGTAACTGAGACTGTAATTGAGACTGTAACTGAGACTTATATTGGAACTGAATATTGAGTTTTGATAACTGAGTGACTGATAACTGTATTACTAATAACTGGGTGACTATTTCTGATAGTCCTAATTCTGTAGAACTAAACTAATTTCTTTACTAAGCTGGGTAACTGTATCTGACAGTCCTGATTCTGTAGAACTAAACTGAGTTCTATACTGAGTCTAAAGTTGAAACTGTGAGATGTAGTCATTTAACCGACATGCCCCTCTCCGAATGGATTGGGGTCCAACCTGTAACCCGAGTTGGAAGGGTGTCAGTACCATACCATGGGTAAAGACAAGTTGTGAGTTAACCCTCTCTACCAGAAAGCACTTTCATCAACCTTCGCTGACAGGAAAACTCATATGAGATGTATCAATCCTAGTCTGGCAGGAAGATATCTCAACCTACTTTGGCTACATATTTTTGTAATGCAGGGATTGCTACTAAGGGTCAAACCCTATACGGGAAGGAATGCCCCCATCCCTTGGTTTGCTCGGTGCTGATTCCTACTCCCAATTGAATAGACACTGAACTGATTTCTAGACTGCATTAGGCTTGACTGAACTGTTATTGATCATACTATCTAACTGAACTGAACCGAGTTTACTGGGTTCCATTAACTGATGGAGTACTACTGAATTTTGTTAACTAACTAAATAATACTGAGTTTTGGAACTGACTGAGTACACTGAGTTCTGTTAATTGAATGAACTGGACTGAGTTTACTGAATTCTGTTAACTGACTTAACTAGACTGAGTACTACTGTTCGTAATACTATTGAGACTATTCTGTAACTACTGTAGATCTAGGTAAACAACTAGATTTTCGGATATCAAATACCGCCAGGACTCGAAAGCATTGAAAGTAAAACATGGCATGATCATAATAGTATAACAATAGTAGCTTGTTAACAATGCTTTTATTTAGACATTTTGTCAAACACTTGAGAGGCATGAACTTGTACATAAATGGAACCACATGATAACATGTCATGATCATGAACTTAGACATGGGAATATATTAAACATGAAAGTATAGTATGATTACATAACTAAAATCATGAATTGGGGAATTCATATGTAATTTGCTTGGAATAGGACATGGGTGTTTCATCAAAATATGTAAAGTTCATAGCTTGAACGTAAGAATGTGTTAAACATGAGGAAACAATATAGTTACATGAATAAATTCATAACTTAGGGATTCATCTTGAAATTGACTTAACATGATATGGGAATTTCATCAAACATGTGGAAAGCATGAATTTAAAATATGAGAATACTGCTAAACATCATGAATTTAGGATCTATCATGGAATTTACTTGAATAAAGCATGGAAATTTTAAATTCATAGCATGAGGAATTTAAAATCTTGCATGGAATCACACATGGGCTGATTTGAATTTAAACCATCATGAAAACATGAAATTCAATCTTTCTTGAACATACAAAATACCATAATAATGGAAAATTCATTCTTTAATTAAAAGAAAGGAGTTTTTAGGCTCCATGGGTGAAAGAGGACCTGTGGATGAACTCCCACATACCTTAAAGTTTTAATCATGAAGGAGAAACACAATCTTGAAAACATTCTTGAATTAGAAAACTTGAGTTCTTGAAGAAAAATTGATGAAGTTCTTGGTGGTCTTGAGGAGGCTAGGATTTTTTTCTTTGAGAGTAAAGATGAATAATTGAGTGTATATTGCTTTTGGAGGCTGAAATTAAGTGTTATGGGTGGATTTGGATGATGGTAAGTGACCAAAGTGCCCTTACATCCTTTAAAAATTGAACTAGCTTGTGAAACAGTTCTGTAACACGTAGGCCGACGCGTCGGCTTACTGTCTCACATGGAAAATGCCATAACTCTTTGCTCGGGTATCGAATTTTGGAAAAATTGGTATCGTTGGAAAGATAATTCAATTATCTAAAATTTGGTAGGTATTAATTTGTAAAATTATACGTATATAAAAAGTTATACATGTTTAAATTAGACCCTTGTAGAATCAAATGCCAAACTTTAGGCGAATCAAAGGCTCTAAGTTCACCTTTGTTCTAAGTGATTCTTATGACAATTTTTCATCTCAAAATCAAATAAAACATAAGGATAAAGATCATGAAACTCATATTTTCATGAGAATCATTTAGATAATAGCTTATATACATGGGAACAACGGTTCAAAGACTAGCCCAAAAATGCGGGGTATTTATTATCTTCCCCTTGGGAACATTCGTCCTCGAATGAGACTGGTTAGACTGAGAGTACTATACGAAGGTAAATAAGATCATATTTTGAACATGACTGACTTGGAACATGATTGCATAACTAATTCTGAAACAAGATACATGAACTGAACTGATTTTGTGAATACATGCACTGACATGAGAATGATTATAAGGTTGAGATAGAAATGAGAGAGTCAACTGATGAGTAACTATTACTTCAAGTTGGATCCTATTTTGTGAATAAAAATGAAAGGTCTAGGACATAAATACTCGGGGTATTACAATACATCTCCCCCTTGGGATACTTCGTTCCCCGAATGGTACTGACTTGGTTGAGATACTAAGGAAAGACTAAGATGATGTATGAGAAACTTATGGACTCAATCATGACTGAATATCTGGGATCTAAAACTGGTGCATGAGGCATGAACTGAACTGAATTTATGACTTGCATGGTCGTGAATGAATTACCTCATGAATAGGAAAGATGGAAAATCATAGGACCTTGTCTGTCTGACTGCTATACTGGATTACTGGTTATACGGATTGAATTATTCTAAAAGCTTATACTCAACTATACATTTCACTTGTACGCCAATATGACATTCAATCCTATCTTCATAACCACACACGAACTTGTAGGCAAACCACCACAAAAGTATCTTTCTTATTTTCTCTAAGCCTCTATCCTTAAAACTTTCATGCACTAGCTCAAGAAAAACACACACAAAATTTTAACTAATCATGACATAAGGAGAGGTCACTGAAAGTTAGAACATGAGGACCTGAAACATGATAGAATAACTTTGACACTCAACTGAGGCCTGAGGAAAAAAGTATAAATGACATGAATTCATCAGAGAGGTCTGAACTGAGGACATACATGACATAAACTGAATTTTCTGATCATTAGAGGAGTGGCATGCGCACTTGGAACTGAACATACTGTAAAACATGAGTACATGAAACATGAGCTGCATGACCTGATTTTGGAGTTTATGATTTCATGGAACATGATTTATACTGCTGAGTGAACTGGAACTCCTCATACTAGAAACTGAAAGTGTACATGGTTTTTCTATAAAGTGCATGAATATGAGCTGTGATGAGGTAGTTGACATGTTAGGCATGAGTAGATATCGTTATGAATGAAAAACTTTGCACTAAGATAAGAATAGATTGGGAATCATCCTCCCTTACTGCTCTTCTACACATACATGCACTACTACTAGAATCTGAGAGCCTGAGTGGGTTACTTGTTCTATCATCACATACTTACACTCTTTTAGACACATACTTGCCTTACTAAACACATCATATGCTTCTGTTTCTTTATAGACTTCTAATATCACATCTTCTAACTCACATCCACACCATCATACTTAATTTCAAATCAATCAATTTAAATTCTTGCATGCACTGTTCAAACCTACTGGTTTACCTTTGGTACAACTATCCCATGAATACATAATCTGCTCAATCTGGTTAACACTATCCCAACTCTACTACTGCTAAACTTCTAGGTTCATGATTCTGACTCTAGATCATATGCTATCATAGAATTCTGAGAAGGAATTTGAATACATATCTGACTTTGTCTTAATGCATAATTTTCATGAACACAAATGAAATATTTCAAACTAGAGGACATAAGGAAACTGATGGGATACTTTCTGAGCCTACATATAATCTCATAACTATCTGTGGGGATTGGCTGAGGAAACACTGTCTGTAAGGACTTAAGCATCACTGTTTCTATCACCTTAAAACTAAGGCAGAGTTAGCATGAATAGAGCAAGATGAGGATCTGCATAAATTTCTTAGATAATACTTCTACTGCACGATCTGAGACTTAAAAGAAGAGAAATATTTCCTAAATACCTTGTAGTCTTTTGAAGAAAAGTACAGACGTCTCTGTACCATTCTCCAAGACTTTACTAGACACGACTTTATAGACACCTTAGGACACTTGAACTCTGTGCTTTGATATAAAGTTGTAATGATCCGAGACTATCCCCTAGTCGTCACACAATGCTTAGAACCATAAGTGATCCCAAGCTAACCCATGAACTGGCATACTGTTAAGCAACTGAATTATAACATAATAAATATCTTATCTATTGTGTGGAACCATAATTATACTAAAAATCTAAAATAGATACAATACTGATAAAACTTTACAATCTGATAAATCTGAAGGATAAAACTGGAATTGCATGATTGACACTGACTGACATCTATGAAGCCTCTACTATACTGATTATAGATAGCTGGGACATGCCTCCCACTACCACTAATCAATACATATGAAAATAAATGAATTGTACATAAACTAAAACTATTTGGAATTCCCAAAGTAGGAGAACTCATCACCTGCTGGCTGAAATTTACAACTGTCTGATCATTATGCGTAGGCTATAACTGATACCTACATTATAAGACAATGTATCATATAGACATATATGTAGATCAGTACTTTTGGAATGTACTGAGCATGGAGGGGTGAAAGCAATAAGTAAAACTGATTTCATAGATAATCGTAAAACATGCATGCCAAGTATAAGTAGACTCACCAATAGGATGGAATAAACTAAAAACTGAAATATCTTAAATCATGAGTAACAGACATTCTCAGATAAGATGGTGAATCTCTATACTTCATTTGTGTAAACTTCCTTTAATGATTAAGTATAACTGAAGCTAAAATATGATAAGACATGGATACTATATGAATACTGGATCTGAAACTACGTGATGGAGACTGACATAAACTGAGGATCTAAATATACAATCACACCAAGAACAAATGCATAAACATACTAACTTATCAGTTTAACTAAATATCTAATAGCTGAATACTGGGAATGTAAGACTGAACTGTACTTATTCTGAATAACGGGACTAAAACTGTAGAGTATTATGCATATGAGATAAGGACTGACTGAGTAACATGGGATAACTGAGCATGAATTCGTGAAAACTGTATTATTTGAGAATGCAAGACCAATCATATAACATGATTCTGAAATAATCTGTCAACTGAGGTACTAAAATATTAATAACTGAATAACTGATAACTGCATGCTATGGTCAAGCAAATCTGAAATTGAACTAAGTTACTGATTTGATTACTGGACTGGGACTGGGACTAAGACTGTAACTGAGATGGTAACTAAGATTGTAATTGAGACTATAACTGAGACTCATACTAGAACTAAATACTGAGTTCTGATAACTGAATGACTGATATATGATATTTTTGATAACTGTATTACTGATAATTGGGTGACTATTTATGACAGTCCTAATTCTGTTGAAATGAACTAAGTTATATACTGAGTTGGGAGACTGTATCTGATAGTCCTAATTCTATAGAACTGAATTGAGTTATATACTGAGTCTAAAACTAAAACTGTGAGAGATAGTCATTTAATCGACATGCCCCTCTCCGAATGGATTAGGGTCCAACCTGTAACCCCAGTTAGAAGGGTGTTAGTACCATGCCACGGGTAAAGACAAGCTATAATTTAACCCTCTCTGACAGAAAGCACTTTCACCAACCCTCGCTGGCAGAAAAACTTATATGAGATGTATCAACCTGGTCTGGCAGGAAGATATCTCAACCTACGCTGGCTACGTAGTTCTGTAATGCAGGGATTTCTACTAAGGGCCAAACCCTATACTGGCAGGAATACCCCCATTCCTTGGTTTGCTTAGTGTTGATTTCTACTTCCAACTGAATAGACACTGAACTGATTTCTAGACTGCATTAGGCTTGACTGAACTGTTACTAATCATACTATCTAACTGAATTGAACTGAGTTTACTGGGTTTCGCTAACTGACGAAGTACTACTGAATTCTGTTAACTAACTGAATACTACTGAGTTCTGGAACTAACTGAGTACACTGAGTTCTGTTAAAACATCATAAATTTAGGATCTATCATGGAATTTACTTGAATAAAGCATAGGAATTTCAAATTCATAGCATGAGGAATTTAAAATCTTACATAGAATCACATATGGACTTATTTGAATTAAAACCATCATGAAAATATGAAATTCAATCTTTCTTGAACATACAAAATACCATAATAATGGAAAATTCATTCTTTAATTAAAAGAAAAGAGTTTTTGGGCTACATGGGTGAAAGAGGACCTATGGATGAACTCCCACATACCTTTAAGTTTTAATCTTGAAGGAGAAACACAATCTTGAAAGCATTCTCGAATTAGGAAACTTGAGTTCTTGCTTTTCTTAAAGAAAAAATGATGAGGTTCTTGGTGTTCTTGAGGAGGCTAGGATTTTTTTCTTTGAGAGAAAAGATGAATAATTGAGTGTATGTTGCTTTTGGGGGCTGAAATTAAGTGTTACAGACGGATTTGGGTGAGGGGAAGTAACCCAAAGTGCCCCTAGACCTTTTAAAAACTGAATAAGCATGTGAAATAGTTCCGTAATGCGCAGGCCGACACGTCGCGTCGCTATCGCTTTCGCTTACTGCCTCACACAAAAAATGCCATAACTTTTTTCTCGGGTATCGAATTTTGCCGAAATTGGTATTGTTGGAAAGATAATTCAATTATCTACAAGTTGGTGGGTATTAAGTTGAAAAATTATATGCATATAAAAAGTTATACACATTTAAAGTAGACTCTTGTAGAATCGAATGTCAAACTTTGGATGAATCAAAGGCTCTAAGCTCAACTTTGTTCTAAGTGATTCTTATGACAATTTTTCACCTCAAAAGCAAATCAAACATGAGTATAAAGATCATGAAACTCATATTTTCATGGGAATCATTTAGATAATAGCTTATACACATAGGAATGATGGTTCAAAGACTAGCCCAAAAATGAGAGGTATTACAAGTTGGGACATAGGGGCAAGGCACCTTGGGCCCAACTTGGCCCTTTATTACTACCTTGAGGTGTGGCCACAGATCAAGGGCAGACCTGGTGCACCTTGGGCGCAGATAGGGAGCAAGTGGCCCGCCTTTCCCTTTATGTTTGGCCAAAATTTCCCTTCCAATGGTCCCCTCTTTGTACTTTCTTATGGAATAGCCTTAGGATCTTCTTAGATGCCTTTGTACAAACACCTTTTAACCATTTTTCTTCCTTTTTTTTTAAATCAAACACCATATTTTGATAAGAATTCAAGATAAAGATTTGAATGTTTCTCAAGAACATCAAGACTTTAAAAACCTCTAACTCTTAAACCAATGATCGGAACGCGATGAAATTTTGACCCGAGGCTATTTTAAACCTTATAAGTACATACAACAAGTCATTTTGTCCAAACTCACAACTAATCAAGTTCAAGCTCTCAATAATGGTATCTCACTCAAATGGACTTTGATTAAGATCAAATATGAACCCTAGACTCCTATAGTATTAGAGAACACAAATCTAATACTAGAAACACAAGAAGAACGCAAAAATCAAAAACTCAAATTTTGACCAAGGGCTAAAAACGTGAAAAGTACTTTTTGTGGGGATTTTTAATTTTGACACTTCTTTTTAGTGGATTTTCAAGATAGTATTCCCAAGATAAGGAACAAAATCAAGCACGGCTCTGATACCAAATGATTTAAACTAAAATACGAAAGTGTAAAACACACAAAAAATGAGGGGAAGATAATGTATAATGAGATAAACACGTAAAATATAAAAGGGATAGAAAGATAGATAGATAGATAGATAGATAGATAGATAGACACAAATGATAAGAAAAAGGACAACCGAAAGATGTATCAAATCCCACGACCTTCCTTAATGTTACCACGAGCTCCTAAATCCTACGTAGACCTCAAGGGAATTGGATTCCTGAGCAACCCACATTTCTAAATAAGGTATCAACACAAGCTAATCCAAGCTTGCCATAAGCTAATCCAAACTTGTCTCACATTTTCAAAAGTGTTTACATTCATTAATCATCAATAATTTATAAAATGAAATGTCTAAGGCATCTATTTATAGTATTGTCTTTACATAAATAGCCTATTACAAAAATAACCCAAAAGTGACTATTTTGGAAATAACCCACAAGGGCTCTCTTTATTTCTTTTGTCATGGATTTCCTTGGCTCCAAGCTATCTTTCAAATATGACATTGTTTAATTAGGAGCTCGAAGACGATCCTCCAACCACAGTCTTGGATACTTAGGGCAGCCATGTTTTGGACCTTTTTATGTTGGGCTCGAGTTGCGTGATAAAAAATATTGACGCCCATTTAACTTATATCATTAAATGTAATGGATGTGCTCAAAATTTTATGGTGGTTTGTCATCATCAAAAAGGGGAAAAATTGTTTTATGTAGTTTTGATGATGAGCATCTAACTTCAAGGGACCAAGTCCTTGAATTTGCATGGTACAGTACAACTGGCATGTGTGTCTGCACAGTTTTGTCTTCTTGTGTAACAAACTTACAGGTGTTGTTTGTACTGAATAGGGCACCTGGTCCAATGATAGTTCATCCGTAATAATCACTCATTTATAAAAGGAAAAAGATACTTCTTCGTCAAATAGTTTTTGCTCAAATCTAAAGTGTGAAGAGTGGCAACAAAAATTCCATTTCAAGATTGCTCATGTTCTTATCTTTGTAGTATGCTTAAAGAGTGAGTGAGTGCTCTTGAGTGCTGATTTGTAATAGAATTACTCATGCTATAGGAGTAATGTCTTGTTTTGTTTATGCTCGAGAGTGATTGGGTAGAGTTGTCAAAGTTTGATACTGATTAGAGTTAATCAGTGTAGAGGGTCCTTGGTAGAGTTGCCAAGATGAGCTTCTAGCAGAGTTATTACAAGTGAAAGAATCCTAGATTTAGGTTGAAATTTGTTCTATAATCAAGAGGTTGATTATAATGGATTTATTTGGTGCTTGTGAGGGAAAGTCGTGGTTTTTCCTCCCATGAGAAATTAGGTTTCCACATTTGTTATTTTTTTTCTACACTGTCTTTAGTTTTTCTGCACTATTGTTTGATTGCCTATGATTGACTTTGAGGAACCTAGGCCCTCATTGTATGGTGCAACCCCCAACAGCTCTAAAATTATGTATCAAGGATTTTCTAACGAACTTTAGATTTTCCTTTCCTTGCTACCTCAACTTGATTGTGGTACAAAAATAGGAACATAACACATAATCAATCAAATGACCTACAATATCAAGGATTGTAGCCTAATCCCAAACCCCAAGGCCAATTTCATGACCATTCCCTCTATTTTAGGGCTTTCCTACCATAAATTCACCATAAAAATATCAATTTCATGATTACTTTAGTGAATTATCATCATGCAAGAGTAAATTATTAGCTTTTAACTAAAACCCAAAGGTTTTACACAATTTATCCCCCTTGCACCAGAAAATTCAATTAGGCCAAGCTAAACACTCCCCAAAACTAGTAAACTAGTGATTCTAAGGATTAGAGATCAAAAAACTAATTAACGGGGATGAATAACTTACCTTTACGAAGGGTTCTAGTGGAAAATCGGTGAAAATTGCCCCAAATCGTTTAAGCCCTTCCCAAAATGAGTTTAGAAGTAATAAGCCATTTTTGAAAAAAAATTTGCATAAACAATGATTTATCCCGCTATAGCGCCCCGATCCCACTATAGCAACATCGATATAGTGGAATTTTCCCTCTATAGCAAGATTGACCGACTTTGACTCCCACTATAGTTGAAATTTCTCCACTATAATGGTAGCCCCATAGCGGTCTGCCACCTGCTATAATGGGTATAGCGAGGTAGAAACTCAAAATTGCCCCTAGTTTTGCTTTTTTCCCAATGCACCTTTGAAGCATGACGTTTTGGACTAACCCCTTTACATCAAGTTCGTTATCGGGAGTTCTACTCACCCGATTTCACTTACAAAAAGTCCTATGGATTTTATATCATCTTAACTAACGTAAAATTATGCCAAAATTTAGTACGGTTACAAAATTCATTTTTGGATTGTCTTAGATTATATCTCGCTCAGATTTCAGGCCATACTAGCCTAGCCTAAAATTTTCAATTTCTAATTTGGGGAAAAGTTTAATCCAAAATTTTCATACATTAGACTTACATGTAATGACAAAAAGGTTCATTACATTAATTACGTTAGAACTAGTTATACTAGAATTAGTTATCTTGGTCTTACTTTTTGTATGGGGTGGAATAGTTTTAATAAAGTTTGTACCGACTCAGGTTGGATAAGATTAAAATAGGCTCATAATAGGCATTGTACCGTAGAGAAAATCGAGATAAAAGAATGTTCTCTTGAGAAATAAAAGGAATGGATCAAAAATACCCAAGATGGTGACCATATATGAAAGGACAGATAGAAGGACAGTATGTCAGGATTCTCAGGGGCACGTGCGACTCTTGGTTAAACCGTGTCAAACACGCAATATCGGATTGAAACCCTTCAATGACTCATCAACAAGTGGCCATCATCCATTGGTATTTGTACTGAAAAAGTGGCATTCTCTTATTGGCTAATAGCAGGATTGGTACCCTATAAATAGACACCCCTTTCCCATTTTAAAAGGACCTGACTTCACTCCTCTCGATCCTGAAGTGAAAAAATCCTCTAGATTTATTCCTAATCTTTCTCTACTACCTTATTGTCTTGGTTGTTTATTAATGTTTTCTTGTTATACGCTCGTTGATCGGGCGTTGATCAACATTCACAGATATTGCTTGCTTGTAGCTAAAGTATTTCAGATTATGTTATCGTTCAAATTTGTTTTCGATCTCTATTTTTCTCATTGTTTGGTCATTTAATTTATCTATTTATTATCATGCAAATTCTCACTACCAACTCGAAGCTACAGTCGTAACACTTGTTTTTGATCCACCTACACATTTACTTATCCCAAAATCCACATAAAAACTTTCTCTATTTTATTTTACTTGCCCTTCTTACTAAAATTAGTTCTTTCAATTTATTTGTTCAAGAATTTTATCATTTTCTTTAAATGCTTCCTCCGTTTTATTTTACTTTGCACCTCTACTAAAAATAGATGTTTCAATCTACTTGTCCAATTTATGAAATCAAGAGATATATATTATTTCCTCCATTTTTTTATTTGCTCCATTTGAATCGGTCACAACCCTTAATAAATTTTCCTTTCCTAGAAAATTTAAAGTAATTTTACTAATATTGATAATGTGTTGTTTTAATATATGACTTCTTTGCAGGAACATTGAAAGAAAATAAAAGATTCTTGGCTATAATCAAAGAGGAAAAATTGGCTACAAATAAAAAAGAAAGATCTCAAAGAATCAAGACAAAAAGGAAAACAAATATGTCTCCTCTCTCAGTGGTAATCACAAGCCCTTGTCACTATAGAAAGCAGTACCAAAGCCTTGATATATCATTAATTGTGCGGATATTTCTATAGAAGGATATTACTTTAGGATCATTAATATAATCCATTTTATTCGTAGAAATAGGATTCTCATATCTCATTTAAAGGAGAAAATTCTTGAGTTGCCTAATATTTTCCAATGGTTAGTAGTATTCCAATCACTACTATTTAAGAAATGAAACACTATGGAAGAGACATACACTTGTCTCACCCTTCTCTAGTTATTTGATCTACTTTATTCAAGTATTGTATTCTCTTAAGATTTACTGTGTGTACTTAAAAAAAGAGAAGAGAAATACATAGTTTGTGAGGCATTGTATCAAAGTGAAAAAGAAAAAAAAATGTGAGCCATAGCCTAAAAGCTTGATTCAATCTTGTACTTTGATTTTATTCATAAAGAACTAGTAGAATCTCATACAACTCAAGGGTACTGGAGTAAAACCTATTAGAGGTCCCAACCAGTATAAAATATCTGGTGTTATTTACTTCCAGCACTTTATTTTTTAAATTTTTTGTTACTGCAATCAATAGTCGACTGTCTGGTCTAAAAAGTAGTAATTCACCCCCCTCACTACTTTCAATTAGTATTAGGGCCTCATCTCACATCTTTGTATTTGCTTAACGGCAAGTGAGTAAAGATTCATGGCAGGACATCAAATTACTTAATCCATATTTCAAGAGAGACTTTCAATAAACCGACTACCTTTCTTTAATGGTCTATACTATAATCAGTGAAAGGCAAGAATGAAGACTTATTTTCAATCAACAGATTATAAAGTCTGGCTAGTTATTTAGAATGGACCAAAGGTTATTCCAAAAATTAATGAAATTTTTTTTGAAAAAAATTCACATTTGACTACACAAAAAAGTATTTGGATATTGTGCAAATAAAGGCTATAGCAATATATTTACTTCATTGTGCTCTTGGTGAAAAAGAATATGAGAAAATATCCACTTGTAAAACTGCTAAAAGATATATGGAATTGATTGGAAGCTATCCAAGAGAGAAATAAAAAAATAAAGAAAATCAAAAGACCTCCAGCTGTCGGGATGATGAAGAACAATCAGACCATGATAACAACAACATTGGAGACTGTCGTTTCATGGAAATTAAAGAATCTATCTAGGTAAGAATCAATTTTTGTAATGAATGTTCTAAACTGCAAAGTTTGTTAGATCTTGTCATAGCTAATCTAAATAAAGCTCATGATGTACAAAGGGATTTATTAAGAGAAAGAAGAGACTGGGAACTTAAACTTGAGGTTTGTGAAATCAGAAAAGATTATTTACAAGAAGAAGTTGATGATTTAAAAATTAAAAGTAATAGCTTTGAAAAATCTATCAGTCATAGTATTGTCATATCAAACTAGTCGATCAAGTCAACTAATAAATATGATAGTGGCACTTGTGATAATAGATTATATAGCTATAAAGGATCTTAACGGTCAACTAACTCTAGCAAGTCGACCAAAAAGAGAAATCACAATCATAACAGGAAATATTATAGTTGTAAAAACTCTCAATGGTCAACCAACTCCAATCAATTGACTATTGGAATCAGTTAGAGTTGTAATACCTATCATACAACCACTAAACAATACTTCTTGTTATCACTATGGTAAGCCTGGTCAAAAATATTATAACTACAGATTTCATTCTAGAAATCGTGAAAAGTGAAATGGATATCCAAAATTGAGTTAAGAAATCCAAGAACTAACCATGAGGAATCCAAGAACATTTGAGTACCTAGGAAGAAGTAATGCAATTGTTTTGCAGGAACTCCACTCAAAATCTAAAGGAAAATGATATCTTGACAGTGGAGGTTCAATTCAGAGGAAGAAAAAGTTTGGTTGAAAAAGTAACTAATTTTGATGGAGACTTTGGAGATAACTCCAAAGGCAAAGCAATAGGTTCCACATCAGACCATTTTTTTAAAAACTCCTTACGGACTTTGAAACTACAAAGGACCCAACACTGGACACTATCATGCAGATATTTTGTTCATAAAAATAGGAAGGACAACATTAGTAAGCTCGATTAAAGAAGTAATGAAGTACTATAGATGATGAGATTGAACATAAAATAGGAAATAACTCATCCTCCACTGAAGTCGATTCTACTGCTAAGTTGACTATCATTGAGATTAATAAGAAAATTGTTGCCTTTAATGATCAATTTGAACTTGGAGAAATTGTAAATCAATGGAGATGTGAACATGATCACTCAAATAAGCTCATTATTAATGATCAAAATTAAGGCATGAAAATAAGGGTTTTCAGTAAAAAAAATGAAAATATTATCCTCATATCCCAAATTGACCTAAAGAAAGTGAATAAGGTCTTAAAAGAGAATAGTTGGGTCAAAATAATTGAAAAAAAGTTTGAGCAATTTGACAAAAATACTATGTGGACCAGAGAATTCCTCAATCATTGAAACCTAATGGGTCTCCATAAATGAAATGGATGAACCAGGTAAAGTTGTGTGAAATAAAGCTTGTATAGTAGCTCAAGGTTACTCACAACACGAGGGAGTCGATTATGATGAAACTTTTACACCAGTTGCAAGGTTAGAGTCTACTCGAATCTTTCTTGCCTCTGTTGCTTACAAAGAATTTTAAGTTATTTCAAATAGATGTGAAAAGTGTTTTTTAAATGAATTTATTAATGAAAATTTTTTGTAAAAAAATCCTAGGTTTAGAAAATCCTAAGTTTCCATATCATGTTTTTAAACTTTCAAAAGCTCTCTGTGGTTTAAAACAAGCTCCTCGAGCTTGGTATGATAGATTGATAAAAGTTTCTTATCACAACTTTTTAAAGAAGGAAAAAATTGATACAACTCTTTTTATCAAAAAATTTCTACGGAAATCTGATTGATATTATCTTTGAAAGTACTAATGTTGTCTCATGCAAGAAATTTTCTGAGCTAATTCAAAATAATCATGATGGAAGAATTAATATTTTTTGGGACCGTAAATATGTCAGTCGACTGAGGGGACCTTCATTTGTCAAATTAAACATACCAAAAAGCTTATTGAGAAGTTTGGTATGAAGGATGCCAAATCCTTTAGCATTCCTATGAGCCCTACGTGTAAGCTTTCATGTGGTGATGATGGTAAGACTATTGATGAAATAAAATATTGTGGTATGATTGCCTTCTTCTTTTACCTTACATCCAGTCGACCAAAGATATTTTTTAGTATGTGTAAGTGTGCTAGATTTCAGTCAGCTCCCAGGGACTCTCATTTGACTATTGTTAAGAGAATCATTAGATATTCAATTGGAAAGAATTAATAGATATTCGATTGGAATTATGTCTCTTGGAATTTGGTATCCTAAATCAGATAATTTTAAGCTAAAAGGTTTTTCAGATGCAGATTATGCAGGAGACAAGAATGATGAAAAAAGCAGCAATGGATCATGTTAGCTTATAGAAAATTCTCTCATATCATGGAGCAGTACAAAACAAAGGTGTATTCTCTCTCTACTATTGAGTCTGAATATATCTTTGTTGGCTCATGTTGTACACAAATTCTTTGGATATCTCATCAGCTTAGTGATTATGATATTTTTTGTCAAACCTGTAAAAATTTTATGTGATAATTCTAGTGTCATTTGATTGTCTAAAATTCTTTTGAATCACTCTAGGGTAAAACATATTGATATTAAACATCATTTTATAAGAGATCATGCTTCAAAAGGTGTTATTGATATATCTTTTGTCAACACTGAATTTCAATTAGCAGATATTTCTACCAAACCTCTTTTGGAAGAAATATCTTGCTTTTTGAGAAAATCCCTTGGTATTATTGCAAAACCTTTTTAACTAATTTCTTTTATTTTCAAAGATGTGTAAATATGTATTTAATTAATGCTTGAGAGGATTGATGTATGCGTCTTTACATGCTTCTCCTATTTTGCCACCTGACACTGATTGGATGTATGGTAAGTAATTATGTCATCTCTTCATTTTCCTAGGCGACTTCTCCTTTTCAGCTCTCTTTTCTTGTCTTATATATTTCTCTTGAATCTTTCATCTTTTTCACTATCTCACTTTCACTCATGACTAAGCATTCTAAAACTCTCTCATCTGGTAGTCGAAAAAGTTTTTATTTTAAAGGTGAAGGAAAGGCATTTTCACCTGCTCCACTTAACTCTGATGTCTCCGACTAAAACCCTTTATCCTCATATGATTTCTCTGGTTTCTTTTATGGTAAGTGCACTTTTGCTCCTGATGTCTCTGAAAGTTTAAAGAAAAAGGTAAAATTTGACTTTGATAGTTCTCTTAATGTAAAAACTGGCTTTTGGAGGCCTACAAATGAACCCCTTTTTCACTCTCTGAAATAATTTTCATGGTTCATGGTGGAATTATATATCTAGATCTTTTGAAATCTCTGTATTATCAAATAAAACCCTTGTTTGATTTTCAAGGTGGGGCTAATATCTTTTCAAATACTCCTAAGGGTGCATATTAACCCCTATTAAAGTATTCAATACTAGCGTTTGTTCCATGTATGCTAGTGAGCTTGAAACTTTAGTAATAGGTAAGAAGATTTTCATTGACTGTGCTATATTTGATGCTCTGCGTGATATTAATTGGTCTAGTTTCTCTACCTCATCTAAAAATCCATGGCCCTCTGATTTTGATATTTCCTTTGAACAAGCCAAAAGATCTATTGCTCCTGACAACTCTAACTCCTTGCTATGTGCTCTTACTCTAAAGTTTCTATCATTTGAAATTCGTGTTATCGCTCACATTGTGGCTACAACCCTTCTTTTTCGTTCTGGATTTCTTTCAACTCTACTCAGCAAGATACTCTGCTTACATATTGTCTCATCTTTTAGTGCAAGATATATCTCTCATCCTTCATCATCAATCATATGACTGAAGCATCTCTTGATCCTTCTAGCCTCCCTTATAGGCTAATATCTCGTATCCTGGAAATTAGCAGTATTTCTCATGAGTCTAATCCCTCCGTTGTGGTCAAGAAATGGTATAATTCTAAATCTTTTGCTAATATGGGTTATGTATTGATTGATGATATCTAGGTTTAAAACTGAAGGTGGCTCTACTGGCACTCCTTCTTCTCCCAAGTCTAAGTCCTTCACTCCTCCTGTTTCAAGTCCCTCTTCACTTGATATTACCATTCACCTGACTGAGATTGACCTGAATATGGACTCCATCAAAGATCTCCTCTTCACTTCACTTTTGTCTTGATAAAATTAAAGACGTCAATAAGGAAACAAGCACAGATGTCACTCATCTTAGGCTACGTTTGGATCAGGTAATCAAGGGGGCCACCAAGATAGTTGCCAAGATTTAGACCACCACTTACTCGCTCTGCACAGTGATCACCACTCAGTTCACAAAGCTGAAAGAGATTATTGCTCAGACTTTAGCCTACTTCTTTCGCCATCATGGAAATTCCATTCCTGCTTCTCCTTGAATATGTGTTAAGACATTTGTTTTTGGGTTATATATGGGCATAATACCATGAATTCTATGTTTTTTTCTTTTTATTATGGATATTGTCTTTGCTCTTGTGTTTTCTTCCTTTTTGATTGACGTTAAAAGGGGAGAATAAGCTATAGGATAATTGTAGACAATGCAGCAACTCAGAGGGAGTCAAATATGCAGCTAAATAGAGGAAGCACCTAAAAATAAAAGTCAACTAAATTATTCACTTAAGTATTGTCATCCATCAAAAGGGTGGAGATTGATAATGTGATGTTTTAATGTATGACTTCTTTACAGGTGCATTGAAAGGAAATAAAAAATTCTTGGCTACAGTAAAAAAGGGAAGATTGGCTACAAATCAAAATGGAAGATCTCCAAGAATCAAGACAAAAAGAAAAAAAATATGTCTCCTCTTTCAGTGGTAATCACAAGCCTGCATCACTATGGAAAGCAATATCAAAGCCTTGATATATCATTAATTATGTTGCTATATCTATGGAAGGAGATTACGAACAGTTTGGGATCATAAATATGATCCATTTTATTCTTGAAAATAGGTTTCTCATATCCAATTTTCAAGGATAAAATCTCTTGTGTTGCCTAATATTTTTCAATGGCTAGTAGTAGTCCAATCACTACTATTAAAGCAATCAAAAACTAGGAAAGAGACATACACTTGTCTCAACCTTCTCTAGTTATTTGCTCTACTTTATTCAAGCATTGTATTCTCTTAAGTTTTATTGTGTACTTAAAATGAGAGGAGACAAACACATTGTTGGCAAGGTCCCAGCTATGTGGAAAATAAAGAAAGAAAGAAAGTGTGAGTCATAGTCAAAAAACTTGACTCAATCTTGTACTTAAATTTTATTCACAAAGAACTAGTAGAATCTCATACAAGCCAAGAGGACTGGAGTAAGACCTCTTAGAGGTCTCAACTAGTATAAAATATCTGATGTTATTTACCTTCATCACTTTATTTTTTAAAGTTTTTGTTACTACAATCAATGATCGACTGTCTGTTGAAAAAAGTCGACCGTCTGATCTAAAAAGGAGTAATTTGCCTCCCCTCTTACTACTTTCAAATATAACCTTAACTAATTTTGTATCTTTTTTCAAATTAGTAATTAAATACATTAAAAAGAATATCAATAAATGATTTTGGTAATTTGAACAAGGGAATAGAAAGATATTGATCAAATTATTCTTGAAAGATTAAAGGAGCAAACACCCCAAAACAGCAAATAAAAAGAAATAGAGGGAGAATATTTTTTCTTTTCTATTCTTAGTACTAAATGACTACTTATATAAAGCAATGATATTTAAATTTAGAGTTTCAAAGTATCATTAATAAAACTACTCCCTCCATTCTTTTTTATTTGCTCTCTTCATTTTTAGTGAATCAATTTGACTAAGTTTCAAACACAAATTAGATTAGAGTAATTTAATTTTTATAATTACAATTTTGATATTCAAAAACTATAAGTACTATAAAATGCATTTTTTTTCAATTTGATTAAGAAGTACATCTTAAAATGTTTGTTAAAGTTTATATCCTTTGACTTTGAAAAATAAAAAATAATGGAGGAGGGCGTAATTTAGTACTCCCTCCTTTCTATATTAAGTGAATTGTTGAGGTATGACACACCCCTTAAAGAAATTTTAAGGGCATAAATTGTAGGTGACTTTTCACTATTACTCTTCTAATAATTCATAAATTATCCTCCTAAAAATGTGAAGTACTTAAGAACCCCATTAAATAAAAGGGTAAATATGTTAAAAAGTTCCAACAATCTTCTTAGGACTTTGAAAAATTCACTTATTTTGAACTAAGAAAAGACTCTAAGCAATTCACTTAATATGGAATGAGGGAGTAAAATACAAGCTTGGTTAAAAAAAATTCAAGGGGTGTGCCAAAGTCAATCCAGGTCTAATAAACTAAACGAGGGGGGGGATGAGTCATTAAATGAGTAAATAAAGTATTACTAGTATTCAAATTAAAAAATTTAAAGTATAATTAATAAGTTTAATTTAGTAAAATAAATCTCCAATAGATGTTTTCTTGAGGGAAATATCAAGTCTATATGTGTCAAGTAAAATAAAACAGAGAATGTTTTATTTTTAAAATTTGTTGTTTGGTTTGTTATATTGCAATCTAAGAATAAGTTGTTTATTTACAAAAATACCATCAATATTATCTATTTTTATATATTAGTGATGTATTGAAAAGGTTTGGAAGGGTTTTTTTCTTATTTTAACTGAATTAAGTTATCCCAAATTTATTATTCAACCTAAAGACAAAATTAACTTAAAAAAATATTAGTTATTAGTTGTGAGATAGATTATCACAGGGGAATCTTAGTAGCTTAGTTGGTTAGTTATCTGAACTTTCACCTTGTTGGTGAGGGTTTGATTCCCCACATTGTAATCCCCTCCCCCATTTACCATCCCCTACCCCCAATAAAAAAAGAGATAGAGTATCACAAACTTTGTAATTAAACAAGGGACTAAAAAGTATTGAAAAATTCCCAGAAATTATCTCCTTTTGATCGATCATACTAGTGTCCTTAAATACAATGATCGATTCATGTCTTAACTTTGGTATAAATATTAAAATCATTGCCTTTGTCTTAGTGTGTCTAAGGAGAAAGTCGAAAAACCCTATCCTGGGTGAATCTTGTGTCAATATGTGGGTGAAAATTTTAATATATTGAATGCATAGGATTGATGTCTAGAATTCATTCTGAATGTTTGTGTTGGATTACGGGTCGTGGATCACCCATGTGGACCCACCGACCCATTTCTTAGTCAAAAAAATAAGATTAATACATAATCTTAATTCAAAAAAAAAGGGAGGAACAGTTATAACTGGTCCCGCCCCAAAGATCCCCTATATGTTCTTTTCTTTTTCTGAAAAAAGAAAAATGTAAGAGATGAAATTGGGTCAAAAATAAAAATTAAAAAATTAAAAACACCAAAAATCCGAGAGCATTTAGTTTGTGATTCAAGCTTTGTTTCCAAGAGATTCAAAGCGGACTTTGGGCAATTTTTTAGTAGTAAAATCATCTTCTTTCGCTGCAACATATAAGGTAAACACTGATTTTACTCCATAATTTACTATCAATGGCATCAGATCCTAGGTTGAATTGCCCTGTTTTAATGTTACTTCTCGAGTTCAGTGTGCAAAAACTCTTGAAAATATCATAAATTAACAATACCTGTAAGAATATTGTCTCTGATTAGACGCGTCACTAATTCGGTCCAACACATCGCTAGTCCGGTCAAATGAGACGCTTATCCGGTCAAATGCCTCACTAATCCAGTCAGACACGCCGCCAATCTCGTTAGGCGCACGACTGTTTAGTGTTTCTTCTCTGATGAGAGAAGATTATTTTTTTAAGAATTGGTGAAGAAAAATTATGCTTCAGTGCATGAAAATGGACCCTTTCTTTAATTTTTTATTTTTTGTTGTTGTTGTATGGTACTTATACATAGTACAAATACTAATTGTAGTACATATATATAAAAAGGGTGTATATTTTTGCTCAATTTTCTTTCACCAAATTTCATAATAATAATAAAAAAAGGCTATATAATTACTTTAATAAAAGGTGTGATGTTTTTCCACTAGCACAACCACTATATAATGAGAAATTGTATAGTATAAAAAATATTCCTTTTAATTTTATTTATTAAACGAGTGTATAAATTAGACTTGATATAACCCTTGTCTAAATTAGTTCCTAAATATTCATAAACAGATTTTGTCTTCTACAATAAATTGTGACATAAGTGTCACATTGAGTGGTTAATCCATTCTTATTGTTTCTTGGTTCCTATTTCAGAAATGGTTGAACGAGGACAAACTCGAATCACTCCAAATGGGAGTTCTGTATGTCGAGCAAAGAGACAAAGTAGAAGAGCACGTCGTCAAAGGCATATTTTTTAGGTCGTGAGATCATACAAAATGGTGTCCCCAGGGCGACGCAAAATCTGTTACGGAATGAAAGAGCTATACGAAGTGAAAGAGAGAAGAAACTAAAAGAATTCAAGTCTTTTAAGATGTCACCTAGTATTAAAGTTGCTAGGTTTATTAATTTGTTTGAATTAAAATGTGAAGAACTAGAAAACTATGTAGAAATATCGGATTGGGAAGTATTAATAATTTTAGCAAATTCTCTTCACGATCCTTGGGGCGAGAGATTGATTGATGTTTACCACGATATTTGGCCTAGCGAGCCCTTTTGGGTGTATATAAGTCGTCTAGAATATTTGTGGAATGACTTTTATCTTTAGATTGACTTGTAACATGAAGTTTTTTATTAACTTTATATTTTACAAATATTAAGTTGTTTATATCTTTTATATATGAATTTCATTCATTTATTTGAGTTTAAAATGACTTAATTAAAAACTATCATTCTAATACACATTAAGAAATTAATTTTTTATTTTGCTCAAATGTTTAGTTCGTAGAAGATGATTGGATTCTTAAGTGTCCTTTCGATTATATACTAAACATGAAACCTTTATGTGAAATAATTTTCTTGAATGTGTAACTTACATGTATAATTGATAAAATACTTGCATGATTATCTCTAAATAACAAACATAGCATTGAAAAGTATAATTGCCGACTTGAACAAAGGAGAAAAACTAAATGGTGACAGTTATGATATTTGGAGTCATAAAATGTGATATGTGTTGGAAGAGCAAAATACTCTTGAAGGCATTAACCATGTATTATGTCTACTAGAAGAGGGTAACACTGCATAACATAGAAGAGACCTTGAAGCTTATAAGGCTTAAAAAAAGGCTGATTCCATTATACGTGGAATCATTATAAGTTCTGTGGTTGATGACCTCATACATGAGTGTGAGTAATTTCCTACTACCAATGCCATCTGGGTGTACTTGCGAGGAACATATAGGGGTACTTCAATCACACGCCTCATACAACTGACTATCAAGTTTGACACTTACAAAAAGCGTCATAATTAGAACATCAAACAACACCTTAGGGTGATGTCTAATATGATAACTCAGTTCAAAAGTGTTGGTCATGTTCTCTCAGATGAGCAGTAGGTTCAAGCAGTGATTCGATATCTTCCCAATAGGTGGGAACACTTGAAGGTCAACTTAACCCACAATACAACATCAAACTTTTTCTGATGTTGCCCATTATGTTAAACTTGAATATGAGCGGTGTGGTGCTGCTAAAACTGCTTCTAATGCCTTTATGGAAGAATCAAGTGGTAAGAACTCTTCAAGATTCAAGCGTAAGAAAAATTAAAAAAAAGAAGGGGAAGGGTAAAGAGACCGAAAAAGGACCCTCTGAGAAAAAGAATAAGTCAAATTCCAAGAAGAGAAAAAAGTTTTCAAGAAGAAAGATAAGAGAAACATGAAGTGCTACAACTTCTAAGTTCTGGGGTATTTTTCTCGTGAATGTCCTGAGGAGAAAAAGTTAGCATTTCTAACGCATCTTTAAGTGCTACATATGTTTCTAGCACTGCTTTATTAAATGAATCTTATCCTATGTGGATTGTAGACTTAGGAGCTACCGACCATGTGAGTCTAGATCGAGAAGCATTTGTGGAGTTTCGTCGAGTTTCACCTGGATCAAAGTGGATATATGTAGGAAAAATGCAAGACTTGAAGTCAAAGGGATTGGCACTTGCAATATAGATTTGCGTGGAGGTCAGTCTTTAATATTGCATGACGTCCTATATGCTCCAGAAATTTGATGAAACTTAGTGTCTGTTCTTTTATATGTTGGTTTTCATTTACTTTATAGTCTTAATTGTGCAAGAATTACTTTAGATAATATTTTTTATGATTTTGGACATCGTTATGATCACTTTATTGTTTTAGATTGTAATCCTTCAACTTACTATTATGACCGTTGTGTAATGTCATATTATTCAAGTAATAATTATTTTGATATAATTACATGGCATTCTAGATTGGGTCACATAGGGAAAGACCGAATGAATAGATTGGCAAAGAAAGGACATCTAGATTCTTTCTCTAAAATTGAAATGTCAACTTGTCAAAGTTGTCTTGTCAAAAAAATTACACGTAAATAATTTGGGAAGGATAAAAGAGCCGAATTTCCAGTGAAATTAATCCATTCTGATATCTGTGGTCCAGTGAATATGAGGGCAAGGACTGGTGCTTCATATTTCATTACATTTATTAACGATTTCACGCACTTTGGTTATGTCTATTTAATATCTCATAAATCCAAAGCACTTGATTGCTTCAAAAGTTATAAGAAAGAAGTTGAGAATTAATTAGATAAAAGTATAAATGCATTAAGAACTGATAGAGGTCGTGAATATTTGTCAAAACAGTTTGAAGAACTGTGTATTGAAAAAGGCATTATCAGACAATTAACTACTCCTTATACACCTCAACAAAATGGTGCAGCCGAAATAAGAAATAGAATATTATTGTATATGACAAGGTCCATAATGGCGCAGGAAAATTTATCAATCTCTTTCTATGGAGATGTATTATTAAATGTGGCCTAAATATTGAACAAAGTGCCTTCTAAATCAGTATCTTCAACTCCTTATGAACTATGGATTGGTAATAAACCAAACTTTAATGATTTACGACCTTGGGATTGTGTTGCATATATTAAAGATCATTTTGGTAAGTTTGGAAAACTAAGTCCAAAAGAAAATAAATGTATCTTTATAAGATACTCAGAACACTCCAAAGGATATATGTTCATTGGTGAATTGGAAGATGGAAGTACTACTGAAATTGAATCACGAGATGTCACATTCCTGGAAAATAATTTTTCAAAAAAGGTGAAATAAAGAAAAATGGGCCTCTTTATGAAATATTGAATTCAGACGATCAAATAATGTCGTCGGACATGCTTGATAATTCAATAGAACAAGAAATGATTCTTGGTCCAAGTGGGGGTTGTGAATCTCAAAATCTTATTGAGGAATTTGAACTTCAATTACGTAAAAGTACCAGAAAAGGTGTGCCTAAACGGTCTTATGAGATTGAGGATTATGTCTTCCTAGTATCTCCCACAGAATTGGATGAACCTAATTCTGTGACTACGGCTTTATCAAGTCCTAAAAAAGCTGAATGGATAAAAGCGATGAAAGAAGAATTAAAGTCCATGAAAACCAATAAAGTCTGGGATCTAGTTGACCTTTCTTCTGGACGTAAATCTATTGGGAACAAATAGATTCTCAAAGTTAAATGCAAATCAGATGGGTCCATAGAAAGGCACAAAGCACGATCAGTGGCAAAAAGTTTTACTCAAGAAGCTGGAATAGATTATGAGGAAACTTTTTCACTAGTTGTGAAATTTACCTCAATTCGATTGCTTTTGACTATAGTTGCACGTTTAGATTTAAAATTACACCAAATGGACGTGAAGATTGCTTTTCTCAATAGAGAACTAAATGAGTAAATATACATGGAACAACTTGTAGGTTTTGTTGTTAAAGGCCAAGAAAAAAAGGTTTGTAAATTAAAAAGATCAATATATGGCCTTAAGCCGTCTTCAAGCCAGTGATACCTGAGATTTCATAAGGAAGTGATTTCATTTTATTTCACCATAATCGATGAAGATCATTACATTTATGTGAAAAAGTCCAATGAAATGTTTGTGATTCTTTCACTTTATGTGGATGATATTTTATTAGTTGAACATAATTTGAAGTATATAAAAACTGTTAAGTCATGGCTTTCAAAATCATTTGAAATGAAAGATATGGGTGAAGCAGACAATATATTGGGTGTTAAAATTCAAAGAGACCGTTCCAAGAAAATTATGACTCTATCTCAAAAAACATACATAATGAAAATTTTGGAACGTTTTTGAATGAATAGTTGCAAATCCATGGATACTCCTACAGCAAGAGGCGAATCTTTAAGCCATGAAATATTTCTAAAGACCGAAAAAGAAGACATGTCTCGAGTATCATATTCTAGTGCAGTTGGGAACTTGATGTACGCTATGATGTGTACTCGTCCAGACATTTGTTATATCGTAGATCTGGTTAGCAGGTATTAATCCAACCCTGGTAGAAATCATTGGAAATCAATAAAGAGAATTTTTTTGATACCTGAAGGGAACTACTGATTATTCACTATGCTATAGTGGATCCGACTTATCCATAAGAGGTTATACAGATGATGATTGGGCTAGTGACTGGTATGATAGAAAATCAACCTTCGGTTATGCCTTCTTACTAAATGGTGGTGCAATTTCATGAAAAAGTAAGAAGCAAACTTGCATAGCCCTGTCAACTATGGAATCCAAATTTGTGGCTTGTGCATCTGCAGTTCAAGAAGTTGTTTGGTTGAAGATATTCTTTGAGCATTTGAGCATCTCAAAGAATTCTAAAGGTCCTATGATTTTATGTTGTGACAGTCAAGCGGCTATCGCATATACGAAGGATCCTAAATATCACAGCAAGACTGAGCACATTGATATTAAGTACGACTTTGTAATAGACATAGTAGCAAATGGAGAAATAAATTTCCAATATATTCCTACACGAAAAATGATAGTTGATCCCCTTACTAAGGCGATATCTAGAGACTTAGTTGAGAAATATGTTATGGCTTTAGGATTATGTAGGATATGATTATGTTTATTTATTGTAGATGACTTAATTATAATCATTATCAATATAAGAATCTTGAATTTATGTTCAATCTCATATGCATGCGAAAATGTGCTTTATTAATATAGTGTGTCTAACAAGTCATAAGGTTGACTCTCTCACACGAGCAATTGCCTCTTATGTCGAGGAACGTGAAGAGAAAAATTCCACCATAAGATAATGACTTGTTTTGTAAAACCAGATGTGAGCTTCTTTAAGAATATGGATTTGAGGATTATTAAAGAAAGAAAATCAGGTTAGACATTTAGAGGTGCTTAGACCTAGATTTGTATGATATTGAATAACTAAAAGAATAAGACATACGCATTAATATAAGGTGATAACATCGTAGCACGTGTTTCATACCACGTGTGCTTAGCGACCAATGGGTTAATAGAAGAATGAATCCCTACTTTTTCATCGTGTGAGACCCTTAAAGTTATTTTAACTTTTCATTGAAATACCCTTAGACCTTTAACTGTTTCTTGAAGTTTCAGTCGGTGTTCTTACTTTAGCATGTTACTAATAGCCATGAGAGATTTGGCAATACAGTGTATGTCTAAGAAAATAGTTAATTGAAACAGATAGATTTGAGTAGAAAGAGAAGACGATTAAAATAAATATTTTAACTTGTTTACACAAGACTGCTATTACACTAACCATATAAGTGTCAAGTGTAATTGTGTATATAAATTTAATCATAAACTCGAGTTCACCTTTTTAAGAGGATGAAGGATCAAATAAGTAACTACTGAAGTAGTGAATGATGTCTGGGATATTGTGAGTATTAGTATCCTCATATTAGTAAAGAATTCTTTCCACATGTGATTGAATTCGTAAGTATAGCTTGTAAAACCTTATAAGTAAAGCTTGTAATGCTCACAGGTCGCACAAACTATTGGCCGTATGAATTGGTGATTTGTTGATGTCGTACTGGCTCAGGTCATGTCTACCATGTGTGAAGTGGGAGATGTTGGATTAAGGGTCATGGGTCACCCATGTGGATCGACCTGACCCATTTCTTAGTTAGAAAAATAAGATTAACACATAATCTTAATTCAAAAGAAAAGGGGGAACAGTTATAACTGTTTCCGCCCCAAAGATCCCCTATATGTTCTTTTCTTTTTCTGACAAGAAGAAAAATGTAAGAGACGAAATTGGGTCAGAAATAAGAATAAAAAAATTAACAACACCAAAAAATCGAGAGCATTTAATTTGTGATTCAAGTTTTGTTTTCAAGAGATTCAAAGCGGACTTTAGACAATTTTTCAGTAGCAAAATCATCTTCTTCCGCTGCAACATATAAGGTAAATACTGATTTTGCTCCATAATTCACTATCCGTTTGAAAAGAAAATGATAAGTCTTGATTGTTTAGAAAGTAATATAGGTATATTTTTATTAAGTCGGTCTCTTTGAGTTTATAATCCTGTTTTCTTAAGCAGTCATACTATATGTATGAGTCAGGCTGTAGTTGTTTGAAATGTCTGTATTTTTGAACCCTTAATCTCCCATGAGCACCTGATGTGTTATGAGGTCTTAAAAGGTGAGTGGGGGGTTAGTTGAGTTTTGAGTGGAACAATAGAAAAATAAAAAAGAAAGTTACCCTAAGAAAAACGAAATATGAATTGCATTTGAAGGGACTGTAAAGTAAAAAAAAAGTATGTTGAAGAACAAATATGTGTTGGAAAAATAAATATATTTCTTCCAGGTGGTAATCATTTCTTAGCTTGTGCTTAAAGAAAAAAGAAATCTTGAATTAGAATGTTTTGAAGTTTGAAAAAAATTATGTTCAGAATTGAAAGGGTGAATTATGATATTGTATCGTATTTAATCGCTTTGGAGGTATAATTACTATATCCTACTCATTGGCGGAGCCAGACTTTTCTTTAAGGGGGTTCAGAAGTAAATATATGTATTAGTCGAAGGGGGTTCAACATCTATAATACATACATAAAAATATTTTTGACCATATAAAATAGTATAATTTTTCGATGAAGGGGGTTCGGATGAACCACTGAATTGCATGTGGCTCCACCACTGATCCTACTCATTTCCCAACTTACATTAGTGAGTTTATCCGCACTTCCCATGGATGAAAAGCTCCTTCTAATAGCTACATATTAAAACAATTCGAAGCAATATTTATATAATGGAAAAATTACACAAATCTCATATTTAAGACACCATATTACCTAAAATCCCTTAATATTTTAAAAATTACATAAAATCCCTAGTGGAATTTTTATTGGTGATACATATTGTAACACCCCGGAAAATGGGTCCCAGGGCGTCACACGATGCATGAGGGTACGAGTATCCCCAAGCTAACCCTTTGAGCCATTTTCATTCAGTTCAACACAAATCAACGGGGTTTCTATAAATAACCCTCAAATATCAACAGAGTAATCATCATCCAAGAATAAAAGAATTTTAGAAAGATAACAAAATACGACTTATTAGTCCGCTCCCAACATCTATACTAGTCTGACAAGCCTCTAAGAAAACTAATAAAACCAGCAAGCCATTGAGACATGCCCCAACTAACTCATACTCAGTTATCAAATGTAAACGATTCCGTGAAACCAGCATCAGACATCACGTCCTCGGAACATGAGGACTCACCATGACAGAGGATGTAGAACAGCGTGTCCAAAGAATCATTGTCGAACCTGGAACTAAGCACCTGAACCTACATTCTGAGAAAATACAGCCCACATCCGAAGATGTGGGTCCGTACCATGGAAAGGAACCGAGTATATGGGGGTGTATGCAGTTTTATAAACATCATCATCATAAATATTTATAAGAAATATGCAGGATGTATGAAAGACTCACATAGCCCGAAGAAAATCATCATAATCATGAGAGGATGAAATAAGTACAATAACACATGTGAGTCATCATATAATTTGTCAATCACTTTCAGTTCATCAAGAATATCAATTCTCATAATGTAAATATCATTTAAATCTTTCAAAAGAATAACTTTCACAATTCCGTTTTCAAATCACTTCACCATTCACCATAGACACAAGGAAACACACACACACTGGGAGATCCTATAACCAACAAAAACCATGTGAGCTACATGGAGTCCAACATACAACCCACGTTGGGGAGAGCCATCCTATCCTTGCCATCAGAGTAGTACTATCGATATCAAATCCACACAAACTAGTGATCACTATATAAAACAGTCTCAGGCTCACTCCTACGGGGGCACGTAGTTCTAGGGAAGTAAGGTCGCTTTATACCTCCCACTCGGTGCTAAAGATTTCTCCCAAACTTAGCTCAGATCATTTCAAATACAATCCACAATAAATAATTTCAGTAATATATAAATATACATCGGGAGCCATCATGCTTCCCATCTATCAAAATCAACCACATTGTGGATTTCTTTCACACTCGAGTTCAAAACAAATGCATTAAGACCAAAAGGTCAAATCATTCAAAATATCTCAAATATTCAACATCAACGTGCTTATAACCCACACTTTTTCAAAAAAAACACAATTTCCAATGGGGATTCACGACGCAAATGTCAAAATCATGATAAATATCGTTCAAGATTCATGCTTTATATCTCCACACATGTAAATTCATCTTTCAAAATCATAAACATCAATATTTCATAATAATCATCATAAGATATGGGTTCATGCTTCAAATTCGTAAAAATCAAATAAAAATCATGCCTTTGTAAAGAAAATTACTTTTGGGCACAAGAACGAAAGAGAGTTCTTGTTGAAAAACCCCACATACCTTGAATGATGAACTTTAGATCGATACTTATTTTTGAGATGTTAATCGTGCCTTTGAATGATGGTTCTTGGAGTTCTTAAACTAGGAACTTGGAATCTTGAATAAATTTGCAGAATTAATGGTGAACTTTGGAGGTTCTTGAAGTTGGATGTAGGAGCTTAGGATTTTCTTTTTGAGGGAATTTGATGAAATATAATATATAATGCTTCTAATAGGCTTTAATATAGGGTTTGGACGGATTTTGGGTGAGGAGGAATGACCAAAACGCCCCTAAAAATCAAAAAAAATCTCGAATCTGTCCTTTGGTGGACTGTTTTGATAGTCTGAAGTAGATCAATCATAACATTTTACTCCAATATCCAAATTGGATGAAACCAATTTCATTAGAAAGAGGACTCTCATATCTTTCCGTTGATATATAGTATCTCACCCAGATCATTGTGTACGAGGATTTATGATTGTTTGAAGTTGACCCAAAAATTCACTTTTGATAGGCTGAAGTAGATCGACCATAACTTTTTGCTCCGATAGACAAATTGGATGAAACTAATTTCATTGGAAAGAGGACTCGCAGATATTTCCGTTGATATATAGTAGATCACACAGATCATTATGTACAAGGAGTTATGATCATTTAAATTTGGAGCAAAAATACGCCAGGCCTCAGTACTTTTTCCTGCACGTTTTACTGTTCATTACTATTCATGATTCGATCGAAATGTTCATAACTCGTCGCTCGGGTGTCCATTTTGGATGATCCACGTATCGTTGGAAAACTTATTCAATACTCTACGCAATGTTGGATCATAATCTAAGATATTCCACACGGAAAATTTATAATTCATTCTAGAATATAGAACCCAACATGTTTACGTACAAAATTTTAACGAAAAATTTCCCGGGGTATTACTTCATCCCCCCTTGGAAACATTCGTCCTCGAATGACGCTAGAAATGCCAAGATTAGATAGGGAATAGAGCATACAGCTGAAACCATTTATTAGACTCATCACCACATCGTTTCTCACTCCGAATGCAACATAGAATGCACAAATTCAAGAAACTACAGCTGAACACATAATAAATGACAGCTGAACTGCTGCAACTTTTATCAAAAGTGAATAATTTAGGAAAGAACGGTACCTTCAGCTTGATCAAAGTTCGCAAAAAATAGGTGCGGGTACTTGAATCGCATATCCGCCTCAGCTTCCCAAGTTGCACCCTCAACAGATTGGTTTCACCATAACACCTTGACCAAGGGAACTTCTTTGTTCCTTAGTCTTCGGACACTGAAACCAAGAATCTCAACAGGAATCTCATCAAAAGAAAGATTTTCTTGAATGTCAGCACTCACAGAGGAATCCACTACCACAGCATCGCTAATATGCTTTCTAAGCATGGAGACATGGAATATTGGATGAACAGAGGATAACTCGGAAGGCAACTCGACCTCATAATCTACCTTACCAACACGGCTAAGAATTTTGTAAGGACCAACATAATGGGGACTAAGCTTCCCCTTCTTTCCGAATCTCTTCACCTCCCTCATGGGTGAAATTTTCAGATACACTAGGTCACCAACTTCAAACTCAAGGTCTCTCCTTCTAACATCTGCATATGACTTCTGACGACTCTGCGCAGTTTTCAACCTTTCCCTAATCAACTTAACTTTTTCCATAGCCTCAAATACCGAATCAGGACCACTCACAGCCATTTCACCCACCTCGAACCAACCTATGGGTGATCTACACTTCCTCCCATATAAGGCTTCAAACGGAGCCATGCCAATACTAGAGTGGAAACTATTATTGTAAGCAAACTCTATCAACGGTAAGTGATCATCCCAACTTCCCTTAAAGTCAAGTGCACAAGCTCTTAACATATCCTCTAAGGTCTGGATTGTCCGCTCAGCCTGACCATCTATCTGCGGATGAAAAGTAGAACTCAAAAGCACTTGGGTACCAAGACCCTTCTGAAAAGCTTTCCAAAATTATGAAGTGAACTAAGTACCCCTATCCAAAATGATAGACAAGGGAACTCCATGTAGTCTGACTATCTCTCGGATATACAATCTAGCATAATCCTCAGTAGTATATGAAGTATGAACAGGCAAGAAATGAGCAGAATTAGTCAACCTATCAACCACAACCCAAATGGAATCATGATGGCGTCGGGAAGGAGATAAACCAATCACGAAGTCCATATTTATCTCTTCCCACTTCTAGGTGGGAATACTAAACTCTTGCATCATACCACCAGGTCTTTGTTGTTCAACCTTAACCTGTTGGCATGTTGCACACTTAGCTATAAATGTTGTTATATCTTTCTTCATGTCACTCCACCAATAGATTTCCCGCAAGTCTCGGTACATCTTGGTGGCACCAGGATGAATAAAATATCGCGCCCCGTGCACTTCAGCCATAATCCTCTGTCTCAGACCATCAACATTCGGGACACACAATCTACCCTGCAATCTCAACACACCATCTCCCCCTTGGGAGAAAACCTCTACTTTTTGGTCCTTGACTGACTCCTTCTATCTGACCAAACTAGCATCTAAGTATTGTTTTTCCTTCACTTTCGAAACCAAGGAGTATTCAGAACTACTTTAAACCCCTATACTACCTTCAGCAGAGTCAAAAAACCTAACCCCCAATCGAGCCAAATGATGTATATCACAAGCCAACTCTTTCTTACCTTCTACCATATGCGAAACACTACCCATGGACACTCTTCTTAGGGCATCCACCACAACATTGGCCTTTCTCGGATGGTACAACACACTCATATCATAATTCTTTAATAATTTTAACCATCATCTCAGCCTAAGATTCAATTCTCTCTGGGTAAACACATACTGCAGACGCTTATGATCAGTGAAAACATCAACATGGACACCATACAAATAGTGTCTCCAGATTTTCAAAGCAAACACAACAGCAGCCAACTCAAGGTCATGGGTGGGGTAATTTTTCTCATGGGGTTTCAACTGTCTAGAAGCATAAGCTATCACCTTACCCTTATGCATCAATACGCAACCCAACCCAACTCTCAAAGCATCACAGTACACCATAAAACCATCAACACCATCAGGCAAAGTCAAAACAGGGGCTGAAGTAAGTTGAGTCTTCAACTCCTGAAAACTCTTCTCAAAAGATTCAGACCATAAGAACTTCACTTTCTTTTGGGTCAACCGAGTCATAGGAGATGCTATAGAGGAGAAACCCTCAAAAAACGTCGGTAATAGCCAGCTAAACCCAAGAAACTTTGGATATCAGTAGGAGAAATAGGTCTAGGCCAATTTTTAACAGCTTCGGTCTTTTGGGGATCAACTCTAATACCCTCGAAAGAAATGATATGACCCAGAAAAGCAACTGACCTTAGCCAAAACTCACACTTACTGAACTTGGCAAACAACTTGTGATCTCTAAGGGTTTGCAAGATAGTTCGGAGATGACCAGAATGTTCATCCTCACTACGGGAGTACACCAGTATATCATCGATGAACACTATGACAAACATATCCAGCTATGGTCTGAACACTCGATTCATGAGGTCCATGAAAGTTGCTGGGGCATTAGTTAACCCGAAAGACATAACAAGAAATTCAAAATGGCCATAACGAGTTCGAAAAGCGGTTTTCGGGATGTCACACTCCCTAAATTTAAGTTGATGATAGCCGGAACGAAGGTCTATCTTTGAGAAATAACTTGCACCTTGTAATTGGTCAAACAAATCATCTATTCTCGGAAGGAGGTACTTATTTTTTATGGTGACTTTATTCAGTTGGTGGTAATCAATGCACATACGCAAAGAGCCATCTTTCTTTCTTACAAACAACACAGGAGCACCCCAAGGAGAAACACTGGGCCTTATGAAACCCTTATCTAGTAGATCTTTGAGTTGCTCTTTCAACTCTTTAAGTTCTGCAGGGGCCATACAGAAAGGAGGAATAGAAATGGGCTGAGTATCGAGAAGAAGATCAATCCCGAACTCTATCTCTCTATCAAAAGGTATCCATATTTCTGAAAGAAGAGAGCACGAATCAATAGCAGAGAGAGATACTTTAAGCATGATAGACTTCTGAAAGAAAGAATCACACTTTTTTCCTAAAACGTCTTGTAGCCTCTTGCTCATAGATGTGGCACACTACACACCGATGATCAAGACTCTACTTAACGCGGCTTGTCAGACTTCCTAGGACACCTTAAAACCTTAGGCTCTGATACCAAGTTTGTAACGCCCCGAAAATGGGTCTCGGAGCATCACACGATGCTTAAGGCTGCGAGTATCCCCAAGCTAACCCTTTGAACCATTTTCATTCAGTTCAACACGAATCAACGGGGTTTCCATAAATAACCCTCAAATATCAACAGAGTAATCATCATCCAAGAATAAAAGAATTTTAGAAAGATAAAAAAATATGACTTATTAGTCAACTCCCAACATCTATACTAGTCTGACAAGCCTCTAAGAGAATCAATAAAACCAGCGAGCCATTGAGACATGCCTCAACTGACTCATACTCAGTTATCAAATGTAAACAATTCTGTGAAACCAACATCAGACATCACGTCCTCGAAACATGAGGACTCACCACGATAGAGGATGTAAAACATCGTGCCTGAAGAATCACTGTCGAACCTAGAACTAAGCACCTGAACCTACATTCTGAGAAAATACAGCCCACATCTGAAGATGTGGGTCAGTACCATGGAAAGTAACCGAGTATATGGGGGTGTATGCAGTTTATAAATATCATCATCATAAATATTTATAAGAAATATGCAGGATGTATAAAAGACTCACATAGCCCGAAGAAAATCATCATAATCATGAGAGGATGAAATAAGTACAATAACACATGTGAGTCATCATATAATTTGTCAATCACTTTCAGTTCATCAAGAATATCAATTCTCATAATGTAAATATCATTTAAATCTTTCCAAAGAATAACTTTCACAATTTCGCTTTCAAATCACTTCACCATTCACCATAGACACAAGGAAACACACACACACTGGGAGATCCTATAACCGACATAAACCATGTGAGTTACATGGAGTCCAACGTACAACCCACGTTGGGGAGAGCCGTCCTATCCTTGCCATCGGAGTAGGACTATCGATATCAAATCCACACAAACTAGTGATCACTATATAAATCAGCCTAAGGCTCACTCCTACGGGGGCATGTAGTTCTAGGGAAGTAAGGTCGCTTTATGCCTCCCACTCGGTGCTAAAGATTTTTCCCAGACATAACTCAGATCATTTCAAAGACAATCCACAACAAAACAATTTCAGTAATATATAAATATACAACGGGAGCCATCATGCTTCCCATCTATCAAAATCATAAACATCAAGATTTCATAATAATAATCATAAGATATGGGTTCATGCTTCAAATTCATAAAAATCAAATAAAAATCATGCCTTTGTAAAGAAAATTACTTTTGGGCACAAGAATGAAAGAGGGTTCTTGTTGAAAAACCCCACATACCTTGAATGATGAACTTTAGATCGATACTTATTTTTGAGATGTTAATCGTGCCTTTGAATGATGGTTCTTGGAGTTCTTAAACTAGGAACTTGGAATCTTGAATAAATTTGCAGAATTAATGGTGAACTTTGGAGGTTCTTGAAGTTGGATGTAGGAGCTTAGGGTTTTCGTTTTGAGGGAATTTGATGAAATATAACATATAATGCTTCTAATAGGCTTTAATATAGGGTTTTGACGGATTTTGGGTGAGGGGGAATGACCAAAACTCCCCTAAAAATTAAAAAAATTCTCAAATCTGTCCTTTGGTGGACTGTTTTGATAGTCTGAAGTAGATCAACCATAACGTTTTACTCCGATATCCAAATTAGATGAAACCAATTTCATTAGAAAGAGGACTCTCATATCTTTCCGTTGATATATAGTATCTCACCCAGATCATTGTGTACGAGGAGTTAATTTATTTTATCTTCAATGGCTAATGAACATTCACCCCTCATTCAGCTTGGAGATTTCACAAATTGAAACACCAAAAGTTGTTCATGATAGTAATCAACTCTTGAGTTTTACTCTGAGCAAATTTGATTACACCAAATTAGGGTTTAGTGAAAATCGATCAAAGTAGCAGACCGATCCAAAAAAATTGAAGATTGTAAGAGAAACTTTTGCTATGAAAAATCAAGTTTCCGACATGCAAATGGAAGACCCGGATGAAATTGAACAAATCCCGTCGGAGAAGGATTTTTTTCGCAACTAATTCATATATGGTTATTCATATAAATGGTTCTTTTAAATGGTGATTCATATGGGTGATTCATATAATTGCAGATTAACAGTTTAACTAGTTACTTAGTGATTCATATTTTTTTGGTAATGTATATAGGTGAAATACTAAAATGGTATTTTAATTGGTGATACATAATTTGTGTTGGTAATTCATAGATATTGATTAATATAACTGATTCTTTTAACTACTGATTCATATGGGATATTCATATAAATGTATATTAACAGATTAACTGGTTGTTTTGTGATTCATATGGGTGATTCATATGAGTTGGTGATTCATAAATGGTGATTCATATAACTGGTTATTTTAACAGATGATTTATATGGGTAATTCATTTAATTGCAGATTAACAGATTAACTGGTTACTTGGTGATTCATATAAGTTATTCATATGGGTGTTACACTAAAATGATGTTTTAATTGGTGATTCATATGTCTATTACTTTTATTCTCTGTGGATAACTTTTTTTATTTATACATATGAATCTTCATTTTATGTACTCATTTTTTTTGTTGTGATTCATTTATGTTGTTGACAGAATGTTAGTTTTCTTGTGAAAAAACGACCTTCCCACAATGTAAGGATTGGTAGTGTACATAATATCAATGTAGTTGATAAGCTTAACAAAGTTCTGAATGATGAAGGAATTAGAATGTTTAAAAGCACTTGTTTTGGGTCATTTCTGGACCTACCTAATTGTAATTTTCAAGAATTGATAGTAAGGTGCTTGATGGCGTTAGAAGTCCAACACTTATGCCAAGATCAACTAAGGGTGTTGGTCAACAATACAATTCTTTGATTTTTATTGTACGAGTTTGCTATCATTACCGGCTTGAAATGTCAAGGCAGCATTGATGATTTTGATTATTCTAACCTTCCACCATGTCGACTACAAAAAAAATATTTTTTGAATTCGTCATCATATGTGAAAAAGGGTGAGTTGGTCAATCTTTTTTGACTAAAAACTGAGGGAAAAATATGAAAGATACGGTAAAAATTGGGATATTGTACTTTATACACACATTTATGTTCTCCCAATTAGATAAAACTAATATCCCTGTCCGAGACTTCCACATGATGGATGATGGAAGTTATAGTCGTTTTCCATAGAGAAAAGTAGCTTTTGAGAAATTGATGACTTTTATTAGTCGATCCATGAATGATGTCAAAAAGTTTTATCGTCTATGTGGACAGCCATACGCGCTTCAGATTTGGTGTTACGAATGTTGTGCCAAAGTTGATGAATCACTTGTCGTTTGCGTTCACAATTTAATTCCAAGGATGGTGAATTGGAAAGTGGTAAAACCCAAGCCTAGATACGAGGATCTTATGGACGATATGTTTAGTAAAGTAGTGTTTATTTCACCGTTATACTTTTGTATGTCTATTTCTAACTTTTAAGGTACTTTTAATTTTTGGTCTTTTGTGTTACTTTTTTTTTTGCAGCTTGTAAACAGAAATATAATTCCGTCACCACAGGAATTGAACCATCTTGATTTGCCCAATCCTTTGATGTTTGGTTCAACAGATGATGCTGTAAATGTAGCACAGACAGTAGTTGTACAACAATAATCTGAGAGGACTGTTCTGACTGAATTTGAAGATGAATTTGATGATTTTAGTACACCTCCTAGTGCAGACCTTCTCAAAAATATGAGGCTTGATATTAGTCAATCTTTATATCCTCCTACGAAGAAACAAAAAATAGTTGAGGAGTCAGAAAAGGTTAGCTCACGAGTAGCAAAGTCCAAGAAACAGTCAGACAAGTTATCCAAAGATAAAAATTTAGCAAGTCCTTCTATAGATCTTTCGGAGCCTCGAGTCTCCTTGGATGTTCCTAATATTGAGATGAGGGATGCCGATAAATTATCTGTTGCTTCAAAGGAAAAGCTATCACTATCCAAGTCTGATTTGGATGAGATAAAGTCTTATGTTAGGACCTATGTAAGTATAAAATTTTGTTATTTTTGTTCTGTTAATGTTAAAACATATTATAGGTTAACATGAAATCCAAAATGTTATTCACAATGTAGGTTGACATGAAATTCAATGATCTTCAAAAGTTGATGGTCGACCAGTATACAGGACTTTTGGAAGTTGTGAAAGAAGGTTTTGCTTCATTTGGCAAGATATTCATAGTTTATCATTAGTATGACTATGTTACTGTATTATTCTAATTTATTATCTTGCAGTTTGCTCAATATCCAGTGCATGAAAGTGAAAAAGGCAACCCGGATATAGAAGAGGATCCTCTATATCCAATCTCTTAATGCGCACACAACGGATGCTAAAAGTTATAATGCTGTAGATGTTGCTGGTAAATCATCTAAATTAGGTGGTAATGAAGGAGCAGCTGAGGAATCCTTTAAGGTAACTAAATTAACCTAATTATATTATCGTTTTGTTACAACTTTCTCAAAATATTACCATCTAATAGTTTAGATGTTATTTTTTGAATTGCTGGAACTGTTAATATAATGGTGTGTATGTATGTATTAATTTACTCATATGTATCACTGTGATACATTTGACATTATATGCATCACTCTAATACATCTAACATCATATATGTATCACTCGGATACATCTGACATCATATATGTATCACTCTGATACATCTGACATCATATGTATCCCTTTGATATGTATAGACAATTTAAACAAATTTTCAGTAATTGATTCATCATATGTGTTCAATTGATTCATATTAACATGTTAATTTTAATTACTAATATAAATTAAATAATTTTAATCCAACGTCAATATGAATCATATAACAATATTAATTTTTTGAATATGTGTTCCTTAAGTTTTCAAAATGTATCACTTTGATATATTTGTATCAAACTGTTTCAATTTTCATATACACAATTTATTAAATCAATTCATATCAAATCTTCCATCACAGTACAAAATTAAATTTGAAATAAATCAAACAGAAAGCTAAGAGTTTATACGCAGACAAGCTGCAAGAAGATGATAGGCATAGTACAGATGTTGAAGTAGATGAAGCTATAAAGAAAGAACGTGTAACAGTAATATCGATTTACTTATAACGAATTTTATTTTGTAATTTGAAGTAGTTCATTATAATGGTCACAATCTTATTTTAAGTTTTTCTGTGGAATAAAAAATTTTCAGTAACAATGTTTTAATCTTATTTATAAATGATTAATGTTTCAAGTACCTAAAGTTGGTTATCTGTTATGTAAGTTTTTCAGATGTATCACAGTGACACATAATGATCCATATGTATCAATATGATACATTCACATAATTTAGGAACTTTAATTCTAAACTTCATCATAACACTAAGTTCTCTTTTTACATACGTCACATAGGAATCTGAAGAAGCCCTTCATAATACAGATAAAGATTTGTCTAAAGCTATTACCTTGTACGTACCACCATCGCGTGCTGCCTATCCAACATGGATCAATTATATAGATATTGCAGCTATTGACACATGTGATCGGCAAGGCAACATTGATAGTCATTGTTATATTAGTGGCAGCACTATTTCAGCTATTTCTCAGGTCCCTGTATGCAAGACTAATCTAAAATATGTCAGGAAGCTTCCTTCCAAGAGAAATAGGCAGCCATCAAGAGTATATCAGTCACCATTTGTCAGTGAATTTGATTCTGGGTCAAAAGATAAAGAAGCCATCCATATGCTGAACATTAACAGACCATATGCTGAAGATCTCTTCTCTAAGTTCTCTGTTTGGATGTCAGATGGACTATACAATCCACATGCTACTAAGTAAGATTGATGAATCACATTTCACAATATCATATTTATGTACTACTTTCAATATTTATAGAAATTATAATTTGATTTCAGGAAAGGAAAGGATGAGTACTTCATGGCCAAATACGCTGATCTAAAACCAAGTCTTGATTTTGTAGTAGCACACCCGGTGAAAAAAAGTTGATTTTATTACATGGCCCAATCAAGTAATTGTTGGAATGATGAGGTATGCCTCAAAGATATATATATATATATATATATATATATATATATATATATATATATATATATATATATATATATATATATATATATATATATATATATATATAGCAATTAACCTTTTTATTAATTTTTATTATTAAAACACAAGCTGATTTTACATTATGACCCAAAAAAAATAATGTTTGCAGAATAAATACAGCTTTTCTGGTAGCAGATGTATCATAGTGATACATATGGGTATCATACGTATCACTGTGATACATATTCTATCTAACTTGAATTTAATTTGAAAATTTAATAAGGAAGCATGGGTTAGTGTCATAATTTGAACTACATTCTCCTGCATATTTTTATGAGCAAAATTTAATTTCTTTGCTCCATCCTGTTATGATCGATGTGCAACTCGATACATTTGTGGCTGATTTAGCTTGTCTCTACGTTTCATGCGAAGTTTGTGTTTACTATATTTTTCTTTATAGTAATTAATATTCCAAGTCTTGTGTATGCCTTATATAAATCACCTGTTCTTACACATCATAGTTTTTTATTACAGTATATCAATGTGGTATTCTACTATCTTAGAAAGAAAGCAAAATTGGATACAACTAGTGAATATAGATATACCACTGTGAATTGCGTGTTTATGAGCTACATCCATGATACATACACTCATTATCACCGAAGTCATTCTGAGATTGATCTTAGCTCGCATGTTGAAAACGTTTGCTCAATGAAAGTGGCTTTGGTGGAGAGATCAATTTGTGAGATTATGCAAGGAATATGCATTCCAGCTGGTATTCCATGGCATTTGATTGACGAGGTATATGTTCCAATAAATTATAAAGGATCATTTCACTGGGTGTTGGCAGTCATAGTACTCAAGAAAAGATCCATTCGTGCGTACGACTCGATGAAAGGTCATAGAGGTCATGCTGATGAGATAAAGGAGCTTGCTGAAATATTGTTAACTTATTTGACAATATCTGATTTTTTTAAGAAAAAAGATCGCACAGACTGGTCACTTCTAGACGCATACAAGGAAAAGTCAGACCAGCATGCATTCGATGTTCACATTGTTGATGGAATTGTGCAACAATCAAGCGGCACGTTGTAAGTATCATTTATTCTCTTGAATATATTATTTTAAGAGCTCACGGTAACACATAAAATACCTACTTTTTCTATTTTCTAGGGATTGTGGCTTATTTGTTGCAACATATGCTGAATTTTTAAGTGACCGGCCTCAGATACCATCTTCAGAGTTTGATTCGAAAAAGCATCGTACAAGATACGCATCCTTGTTATAGGACTATGGTGTGAACAAGGCATGCACTGGATATGTTAGTGACAACCAAGATCTGCCTAGGCCTAAACGCGCCTTCATTCAATCTGAGGATACAAAGATGATTGATGTTGAACCATAGTTCTCTAGCATTTATTGTGTGATAAAAGGATATTGGTTTCTTATGATTGTGGAATTATGTTTTTTTGGTTTTTTAATGTTTGGGTATTTCTATATATATATCATGAAACCATGTTTTTTTTGTATAAAATATCATAACATTTTATCTTAGAAACAGATATTGTATTAGTACTTCTGTGGGCAGTTTGACTTACATAATCTATCATAAATTTTTAGTTTTATCTTTTGATATGTAGCATCAATATTTTGTTAACAATCAGAAGTGATCTAATATACATCACCAAATACCATATGAATCACCATTTATATTATTAACTAGTATTTACATGAATCACCAAATACAACTTTATACGTTGTATTATGTTATCACCATTTACAATCTGTAATCATATGAATCTCCACTTTCATGAATAATCAGTTAAATAAATCACTAATTATATGAATCATCATTTTTTAAATGTTTAAAATGAATCACCAGTTAAAAAAAATTAAACCTGATTAAATCGTAACCAATATGTTGCAGACGGATCGCCAATTAACATGTTGTGGCCTTCATACCCACACTTTCCACAACGATTTGATGTTGATGAAAACGTTTTACTACTTTTCTTTTTCTACCTTTCTTGGGTCTTCCTGGTGGGCGTTTATATTTTGGAGGCAAAACCACATCTTCTAACACCTCCGGTGGTACATGCCAGTCTCATTTATCAGGCATTGGACAAAGCGGCATTTCATAAGTCTTCACCAATGTCTCCTTCTTGTAGTAATCTGAGCAGTATGGCTTCATTTCCTTTACATGTTTGCTTTTCAAAATAGCAATAGTGTGCGCGCATGGTATCTTATCAAGCTGAAATCTACCACAGTTGCAAGTTCTATTATCCAACTGAACAATGTATTTTCTCCTTTCTTCATACACACCGTATATGTAGTTAGTTGATTCCCTAATCTAAAAATATTATTCCATAAAGTTTTATGTAAGTCAACATAATATATAAAACATAAAAGACCCAAATTAATTAAATATAAAGAACAAAATTTCAAGTGGAAGCATATTTCAACATATGTATCAAAATGATACATATGAATCCCAGATGTATCACTTTGATACATCTATTATCAGAATGTTAAAGAAAAAAATCTGCAAACTTAGTTAAAGTATAGTGATTATTATTTTAACTTACCATCATACGTGATGACTTTGCCTCATTCAATTGAAGAATTTGTTGAAATCAACCTCCCAATGACTTTTTAGAAAGAAAGCTAGATCGGTCTCTATTTTTTTTGGCTCCACACACCTAATAAGATTTTGACCTGTTCAAGAAAATCTAAAATTGGTAGTTCACGAGCCTCAACAAGACGAGAGTTGATACATTCTGTAATGTTGGAAGTCATCATCCTCCCCCTATTTATTGGAGCATGAACTCTTGACCACTTTTCAAATCCAACATTTTCCCAATATGCCTGAACACTATTATCAATTTTTCCCACTTTACACATAAGTTCATCAAAATCATCCAACTTGTATGCTTTAGCCATGGCAAAAAACTCGCTGGTCAGCTTGTCCTTACTCTTTCTATAATTCGTCCAAACATTATTCCAAAGATGCCAAACACAAGAAAAATGTGATATACATGGATAGACCACACTAACCGCCTTGATTATGCTTTCATGTCTATCAGAGACAACACACATATTATCGCGCTCACCGAAAGCACACGTGAATTGCCGGAAAAAATATGTCCAGGATGAATCATTCTCAGAATCTACAACCCCATACGCATGCGGTAATATATGTCTTGATACATAATATCAAACAAGGATTATGTCTAAGTTATATAACAATTACCATCATTTGTAAGGAAAAAATAAATTATTACGTGCAATACCTGCTCCATCAAGTGTGCTAGATGAAAAGAATGTTCCCTGATATGGTCCTCTCATGTGACTACCGTCTATTACCACAACAGGCCTACAATACCCAAGTCCCTTAATAAAATATTGTAGTGCTACGAATAGATACATGAACTGATTATCCGGAGACTTATGCATCCTTATATGTGAATTGAGATAAACCGAATTCAACATGTATACATAGGTAGGCATTTTCTTATATCTGTCAGTTGGTCGCCCTTTCAACATCTTTAAAGCACATTCTTTAGCCTGCCACGCCTTCATATAATCTATGTCCAAACCAAGTTTCCTTTTTATATCTTCAATAATGTTGCTTGGGGTGATTATTCTTCTGTAGTTCACCAACTTTAGAGCTGTTATTCCAGCTATAAAGGCAATGGTTGCATGATGTTGCTCAAACACTCTATCCATTATTGAGCAGGTGTGTTCATCATTGAAGGTACGTATTATAAATGTATCAGTACCATGCTTACAGGACGCCTTGAATACCCAACTACATTCCAGCGATTTGCACAGCAAGACATAGCTGAAATATACGTCAAAAAATATATCGCTAATATGAAGTTACGTTAATTTGTTTATATATGAATCACCATATACCATATGAATCACTATTTCAATCAAAAAGTGAGCCAATTAACCAATGAATAAACAGTTAATATATATCGCTAATATGAACTTAATCTGTTATTTTTTTTATTATATGAATCACTACGTTAGATGAATAACCTGTTTTTCCAACCTATTTATATGAATCACCAATATAAATCACCATTTATATGAATATTCAATTATATTAATCACAAATAGAAATCACCATATATATAAATATCCACTTACAATACTTATTAGTTATTTGTATCATTTATATGAATCACCAATTATATGAATCACTGCTTATTTGAAACACCACTTACATTAATAACCAACTTAAAAATAGTTATATGAATCACCTGTTATGTTAATCACTAAAATTAAAAATCAGTTATATAAATCACCAGTTATATGAATCACCAGTCATATGGTGATTCATATTTGTGATTAATATAAAATAATATACAAATGTATCACTACATAAAACTAATATACAAATGTATCACTACAACTTGCAGATGTATCAAATTGTGAAATAAATCAATAATTGTCATTAAAAAAATAAAAAACGAACCTCTGATTATCAGATATCTCAGCTCTAAAATTGAACTTGTGCTTGATTGCATAGTTACACATTACCGAGACAAGTGTATCTTTATTTTTATACTTTTGGTTCACCTTTTCAATACTATTATAGCAATCACTATCAGTTCTTCACCACCCACATTAACAATTGGCAGATATTCAACGTTACCAATACAGCAACTGCAAGTTCATACGGATCAACAAAATTATAACACTCAATCGTCATATCATCCGCGTCAACATCATCACTGTCAATTACAATATCACTAGTTGTAATACACAATGGATACTTCCGGAATATAGATTCAGCTTTCAAAATCTGAAGAAAAAGTTTCACAGCCATATCATTATGAATGTCCAACGCTGATGAATTGCCTTGAGCAACATATTTGGCATGAATTCTTTTCAGAGATACGTTAATTTTCAATTGAGTTGTTATGACGTCCATTAAATATCGGTACAACATTTTTCATGAATTACAATACCGTCAACCTGATAGTTATCATATCTTGTTTCAGAAATTCATTTCCCCAGAATGACGCAACAACACAGTGACAAGATCCATTGAAGAAATTCAGAAAAAAATATTGAATATCAATTTTTTTGTTTCAAATTTGAAAAACTTTGAGAATCTAATGTGGTTTGCGTCATTTGTTGAATTGTTAACAAATGGAATTGCGTTTTTAACACTTGTAACAGTTTAGGCGAGATTTACATTGTTAAAATCAGTGAAAATCCCGTGCTTCCTAAAATAATTACCTAATCTGTTACGTATGTATCACTTTTAGATATGTATCACTGTTTAACAAATGTATCACCAATTCAAAAATCTGGGATAAGATGTAATTAGCAAAATAAATGGAATTTTATGTAATATTGCTGAAACTATCAGGGATTTATGTAAGTTATCTTATATAGGACTAATTTTATTTGTGAAATTTCCTTTCAAAAGTAATCTAGATACAAAGGCAGACCTACATTGACGGTAGGGGATGCACGTGCACCCGCTAGCCTCAAGAAAAATTCTGTATATATAGGTTGTATATCCGTATATATATCAGGTTGTTATGTTAAATATATGTCATGCACCCCCAAGAATAATTGGCTTGGCTGACAAGATGGTTGAGCATGCTAGTTAAAGTCTCTTTTATTGCGTGATGACTCGGATTCGAAGCCCAACAAACAAAATTTCTTTATTGCTCCTTTTTCCAAATACACTATTTGCTTGTTGTTTTCTATGTTTGGAATTTTAAGTGCAAATACACACACATATATAATCATTTGCTTAAAAAAATCCTACTTAGTAATTATTTATTTTACATCTTTTTTTTTATGTATTGTAAATATTATTGACGTTTTTCATTTTATTTCAAAATACAAGCTTCCCTCCAACTTCAAAATGTGGATATTCTCCTTATCTTATACTGTGTAATGTTTATTTTCTTTTATTTTTTTATCATTGACTTATTTTTTATTTAAAAATTAGCAATTTAAAGTTTGAGATAGGCTTAAACCAAACGTTTCCCGTACATCTAGCAAACAAATCTCTCGAATTTCATATTTTTCAAAAACTTTCTATCATTGTTTAAAATATAAAAGTGCATTGAATTCAAGTATGGTAGATAACACACTTTTGTCATATTAAATCTAATTAATAATATTAAATGTTTGCTTATAAAATACTATAATTAATAAGTTTTCAAAGAACTGTATGTCGAATTTTGGCACTATTAATTATTATGTTTAAATATAGAGGTACACGTCAAGTTCAAATCGTGAGTTCGCCTCTGTTTAGACAAAACAATAACTTCTATCCAAAGGTCCTTTACAAAACTTAAATTTTCAAATACTAAAGCAAAAATCACATTATCATCTATATTTTGGTTTTAATCAAATAGTTGGGAAAATATATCATCAAATGATCGTGGCTCAGCATTGATGTGTTTTGTACACGAGGAGTGCAAATATATTAAGTGTTCCTTGTTAATTTTTACATTAGCTCTTGGAGAATTTAGTTATAATTTTTTAAAAAAAGGAAATAGTGATTTGCATTATGTTATTATATCATGCTTTAAGTTTGAGTCATTATAGGTCAAGTCTCATAAACATAAGAATATTATTGTACGTTACATTTAAATTGAATATAAGAACAATTGAGTATGTAGAAATTGGGAATGAAGCACCCGGCAATGAATTTTGGTAATGAAACACACACAGTGGCGGGGCCACATTATGAACCCCTTCAATGAAAAATTATGTTATTTATATATGGTTAAAATTATTTTTTATGTAAATATAGTTGATGTTAAACCCCCTTCGGCTAATTAGTGTGCTTACTTTTGTCGATTTTGAACCCCCTTAATAGAAATTCTGGCTCCGTCACTGACCTTAAATTGACGAATGTATCCTCATATCATTAAATCACTTCAGAAATAATTTCATCCATAAAATTACCTGAAGCGTTATCATCATTGTCTCATTCTTAATTTCTTGAACATATGTTGTTTTTGCGCTATTGTTGATCTGCCTTACTCCCTCATTTGTTCCTACATTGCTTTTTGCACTTCTATTTTTTCATTTCATAAGACATGATATTACGAGAAAAATTCACTCCCATAGATTATTTTTGAATGGTATATATCTAAATAATTTAAAAAAAAAAAAAACAATCAGACTTAAAACAATTGGAAATGCATAGTTGCACAATTATGTAATCTTAAGTCTTAGTATATAAGATATCTTACTTTTAAAGTCAAACGTTATTACTATAGCCAATAAAGAAGTAGTTTTTCAGGTCATCATCAAAAGCAATGCTGGCAATTTATCAACAGGAAAAGAATCCCAATAATTTCTTAAAACTTACATTATAAAGAGGAATACATATACAATAATCAATTGTCTATTGATACTCACAATCCCAATATCTTAGGTTCAAACATATGACATAAAATAATCAATCTAAACTAATCTGTGTAGTGAAACGCTAAGTATGTGTAGTGAAACGTTAAGTATTCATTTGGTAAATAGGCAAGCTTGTTGATTAAGTCATGAAGTCATTTAAGGTTTCAAGACTCACATATGCACAAAGTAATAACGGTAACGGATAAGTATATTTTGGTGTCTATTGTAGCTATTTTGAAGGAAGACAACAGTTAGGGTACACATACTACATTAACCTCACTTTATTATTACAGTTAATGGCTATTATTTTACAATGATTTATATAAATGCATAGGATTAATGCATTCCTCCTTAATTGAGTAATCCATTAACGGTTTGACACAATATAATAGGCTAAGTAGGAATACAAAAGAATTGAGTAAAGATTCGACCGTTTCATATATTTTAGTACATGGTGATTATGATAAGATAATTGAGTTTTTTGTCATAGAATATGCTACATAACTTTTTCAAAGCCTAATTTTACAATGCTATAATATATATTAAGTTATAATTGTTATCGTATAATAAATGATCACTAAATTAGTGATAATGATTTTTGAACTTTTTAGATTGAAAAAGAGATTATAATTAGCATAAACACAATATCAACCAACTTGACTATATCATTTAACAGAAGAGTTACAAACAACTGAATGCGTCCCCCTCCTAAGCCTATTTTTGTATCAATTAAGCCTAGCTTTATATCAATTACGTGAATCCATGCATGTAATGCTTCAGCAACCCAATTCCTTTTATAATTTTCTTAAATTGCATATATGGAGATTATATACCATTATCAAGATAGTGTGGCAATAAGAATTCTCTATATGCATTGCACTATATTTATATCTGTTTCTCTCCAATTCTAAGCTTAAGCTATACAAATATTTCAAGTAAAATTTTAAGTACATGTATACGATTTCGACTTTTAAGTTTGTAAAAAGGGTAAGATACTTATCATCCGGCAGATGGCTCAATCAACTTATACTGATGGGGGAGGTAATAGATATAGACTTGACTTAAATAGGAGTGAAAGAGAGCAGTCTCAACTTTTTTGTTCTTCCAAAGTGGTGCAGCAGGTTATGAGAGGCCTCTTAATATTTGGTTCTGCAAAAGAAAAAATATACAAAATATAATCAATGGAAGAAGTAGAGAAATCTTGAACCTCTTAATACACTTTGGTGATGTTTTACATGCATACTCCGTCAAGACTTGATGTAAGAAGGTGAAAAGAAATTAATTAAGGAGACACGTGAAATCAAATACCAACCAAATATTAAGAATTTGTACCTTGTTTTGGATTATTTCTCTACTTGACTGCCATTAGAAGTGAATTTACATTTTGAACCGGTTGGTTCTCCTGTGTTGATTTATATATATTGGCGAAAGTTGTTGCTGCAGTAAAAAAAATGCACTCTTTATTAGGTTAGAGCAAATGACGGTAGGGAACGTTAGAAAAGAAAATTGGCCTAACCGTGTTTCGTTACTTATTAATATAGTCTGTATATTAATAAAATGAAATAAAAAAAGGTTAAAAATTAAATAAATAAATAAATTATGAATGGTGGCCTTAGAAGTATGCCACATCAGCATATTTCTAAGTCTTCTAGTTTAGGTGTACGCGTCTCACACGTGTACCTCACTTTGTCTTTAATGAATGTAAATGTTATACTTACCACAATATTTGTTAAAGAATAAAAATAAATGTAATAATTAAATTCAATATCTTTTGAACATGTAAAGATGGAGAATTTATTTAATTGTTATATAGTATTTGTAAATACCTAAGATGCAAATAATGTAGGTGAAATTCAATGATAGCCCCTTTAAATTACAATTGGTGCGCGTGATTAGTACTTGATAATCTAAAAGGTTGAGGAAATTGACTTAGTTTCATCCTAAAAGTGTGAAATTTGACCGGCAAATTTCATGCCACTTCAATCCCTCTTCTTGATCAATAGTGAGTATATTTTTTTTCCATGTTCTTTCTATGCAATTCAACCATAATTTCAAAATTTAATTTATAACATGAATTCAAAGAAACAATAAAAATAGTATTATAGAAAAAATAGTCATAATATTTAATATAGTTTGAGATCTACATATTAAAAAGATTAATATTAAAAAAATACATAGCTTATTGAGAAAATAATCTCACACAAGTCAAACAAGTTCAGGAAATTTCTATGTTAATAGAGAGACAAATTAAAATTAGTCTAAAGTTTATTAAGTTGATATTTAAAAAAAAAAAATTATTAAAAAGAAACCAAGTCAGCTAAGCTGTATTGTCACTTCACATCACATCTACATAATCTCAAAAGAAAATGTTGGGGAACATGATTTCTATTACCTTTTTCACCTATTTATAAAATTCTTTTTATAGACATGTACGTGCACTTCTTTAATTTAAGAGGATTTCATTCATCATTAAAATTTATAAATAGTATTTAATATTAATTCTATTTATTTTTTATAAACGATAAATATAAAAAAAAATAATAGACTTCTATGACTTTCACGTTGTGGAAGTGCATAATTCTAAACAAATTTATCAAATTTATAGAAATTAGAATTTTGGATGAATAGTAATTTATCGAAGATAATTATGGAATTGTAAGTTATAACCAGAGTATTCGGCTTTGGTTCTATAAATTTGACAATGTGTAGTCATACACTGGCAAAGCAACACTTACAATTTTTTACCATTGTATCTAACATCGCTCACAACAATGACTGGACTATCATGAACTTTTGATTCTTGAAGCTGACAAAAGGAGAAAGCAGTAGTGAAAGACACCATATATAATTTCAGTTGAAAAATATTCAAATTCACTGCAGGTTGACAAAATTCATGGTGACTAAAATTTAATTGAATTCAGTATTATCGTATATTTTACTCTTGTCATATATTTTAGTACTCTTTAATTAATAATTATAGAAAAAAGGGTGAAAAGATAATTTTGTGTTTGATTAGAGTATTAGATGACATTCAATTCTAGACCATTCAAAATTACACAGTGTGGTGTAGGTGTATTGTCTCTATTCTATTTCATGTAGGATTTGTTCTAAATGAAAATTCTACACTTTGAAATCAAATATACCGACAAACAGATATGAATAAGATCTCAAGCAATGATCTCTCGGTGTTTGCATTGTTTTTCAAAAGATATGAATAATGTCTCAAGCAATGGCCTCTCAGTGTTTGCATTGTTTTTCAAAGATTCTTATATTTCTCTCTATTTATATGCAAAGTCAAGTTTCGAGCCTCTTCACTTTTATAAACCAAACCTTTCCCTTCTAAACCATCTAAGCACTCCTATGATTTGCTAATGCTGCACCTAGCCCAGTAACAACATCATGGCTGTAATTTACACTTCTTATCATCACCAGGAACGACTAACCTTGCTAGCCTTAGCTCAATGTCTTCATAAAGTTTTACACACTCATCACTTGTTGCAAAATTATTTAGAGAACCATATTGGTCCACCACTGTTTTGTTAAGTCGTCCTTTTAGATCCTTAGCCTACTTTATGGCACGTAACACCCCATACCTTGCTCTTTCAACCATATCATTATTAATAAAATCTTGGTTGCTAGTGACAACATTATTGTTAGCAACAATATAATGGCTAAATGTAAATAATGGAAAAGAAATATAAACTTGAATAAGAGTCTTCCGTCTTCAATATATATATATATCACATAGCTTAAGTTTTGAGTTTAGGATGTGGTTTCTTTTGTTGCATTACTTGGTTTTTATTGGATGCGTTGATTATATTGTATCTTGTCCTTTTGCTATTTCTTGTATAGATTATTTTATTTTGAGTCGGGAGTTTATCAGAAACAACATTTCTATCTCACATCTGAGGTAGTGATATGGACTGCGTACACTTACCTCCACCCCCTCTATCCCAGACCCACTTGGCGAAAATATACTGGGTATGTTATTGTTATTGTTGTTGATAGCTTAAGTTTTATTTCAGTAAAACAAAAATAATTCGTAGCCAATACAAAAGAAAAAGATATGCATACCATTTTCACTCTATAAAATATAATCTTGAGAGCATGTAACTGTTATCAATAAAGAATTAATCAACAAATCGATTCTATAATCAATACGTCGTGATGACAAATTGATCAATATATAGTCACAAAAATTCCATACAAAAGATGTTCAGGAGTTTCTTATAGAATAATATGCAACCCTTAGAACATACTAACAGAAAAGAATAAAAGATCAAAAAAAGAAAACAACATAACAAATCGATTCTATAATCAATATGTTGTGATGACATATCAATATATAGTCACGAAAATTTCATACAAAAGATGTTCAAGAATTTCTTATAGAATAATAATCAACTCTTAGAACATACTAACAAAAGAGAATAAAAGATCAAAAAAGAAAACATAAAATAAAGATTCAAAATTTACGAACGTCATGGCAACAAACATGTACTATTCATAAATTTGATATATCCTTGACAATTGAGAGAGACTACAAAAATAAATAATAAATAAAAAATAAAAAGAATAGATTAGTTGCAAAATACAAAAATCAATAAAAAAAATTATTTGAAACTCCCTATAACATGTCTGACGAAGGGAAGAACTCAAAATTATCCCAAATATATGAAAAAGTTGTAAATTATTCCAAAACTATTCCCTACGCCCTATCTTGTCTTAAGGTTGTAGATTTGTGAGTGAAAAATTTGTAGTACATGTGAAAATTTTATAGACTTTGTTTTGGATTCCGCGCCACTTTTCTTACACAGTACTCCATTTAATTTGTATTAATAATACTTTTCCTAATTAAACAATATTTCCTAGTTCCTATTAATTTTGAATTTAAAATATTATAATAATAATTTAATGACAATAATTTCAGAAAAAGGGTGAAAAAACTATATTGTTTACTGCGGAGTGTTTTAATGAAGGGCAAAAAATTCAAATCACATTTCTAAGGGTCTTCACACTTTTAATATATTATATTTTATATATATATATATATATATATATATATATATATATATATATATATATATATATATATATATATTTCTCATCCGGTGTTTGGTGCCTGCATTGGAGCCCCGACTAATCCGGATCGCGCGTTGCAGGGCTCATTAAGGTGGCAGCGCTCCCAACAGAGTTTTCTCCGTACCCAGGGTCTAACCCTCGACCTCTGGTTAAGGGTGGAGCAACACCATCCATTGCACCACAACCCATGTTGGTTTATATAGAGAGAGTAAGAGAGAGATTATAATAAAATTGTCCTGCTTGATCTTAGGCCGAATGAACTTGAACTTAATGGGCAAGTTTATGATTTATCTTTCGTGACATATGAACTTTATTTTTGAGAGAAAGAGTAAAATCTTTCTAGCTTGAGTCCCTAAATTTTCTTGATTTAGGGTGTGTTCGGAGGAAAATATTTTTCAAAAATATTTTCTTATTTTCTTTTGTTTAATTGATCAAAAAAATTTAAAAAATATTTTAATAAAACTAACCCCTTAAAAATAAGAAAACTGACTTCCCTAGTAAAAATAAAAATAAAAAAGTTGCATTGTACCCTCTCCACCTTACCAAACCCACCACCAATTCCCATTCTCATCCCCTTATCCCCAACCCCACACCCACATCCACCCCAACCCCATCCCCTTATCCCCAACCCTACACCAACATCCACCTCACTCCTACCCCTTCCCATCCTTACCACAATACCCATCACCCAACTTCTAACCTCATCTCACCCCTTCCCCATCCCCTTGTCCCCAACCCCACAGCCACATCCACCCCAACCCCATCTCAACAACTTCACTCCTGCCCCTTCCCATCCCCACCACAATACCCATCACCCTACTTCTAACCTCATCTCACCCCATCCTCATAGTTTTCTCTTAGAGATGTACAAATGCTTTTAGAATAATATTGTTTTCTTACATATCGAACACAAACGAATTATTTTTTTTAGAAAATATTTTCTCCCGTCTTGTCGAACACTCTTAAACTTATTTCAAGTAAAATCATACCTAAAGATCACATTTGCGATATGTTATAACATGATATATATAGTGTATATTTACGCATTTGACATTAAGATTTCATAAGACGGTACTCCAGCGTGCATATAACATTGTATATCATGTATATATCACACATATTTTTTCAAGGATACATATGGATATACATGAGATAAACGGATATACTGTATGATGTACTGTGATATAATAAGTGATACAAGTCAAATGGGCGTTAACGTTTTTGATCACTCAACTCGAGTCCAACATAAAGAGGTCCAAGACATGGTAGCCCTAAGGATCCAAGATTGTGGTTGGAGGCCCGTCTTCGAGCTCCTAATTAAACAATGTCGTGTTTGGAAGATAGCTTGGAGCTGAGGAAAGACATGACACAATGAATAAGAAAGCCCTTGTGAGTTATTTCTAAAATAGTCACTTTGGGCTATTTTTGTAATAGGCTATTTATGCAAAGATAATACTATAAATAGATGTTTTAGACATTTCATTTGTTAGATTATTGATGATTAATGAATGTAAACACTTTTGAAAGTGTGAGACAAGCTTGGATTAGCTTGTGGTAAGCTTGGATTAGTCTGTGTTGATACCTTGTTTGGAAACGTGGGTTGTTCGGGAATCCAATTTCCTTGAGGTCTACGTAAGAGTTAGGTGCTCGTGGTAACATTAAGGAAGGTTGTGGGATTTGATACATCTTTCAATTGTCCTTTTTCATATCATTTATGTCTGTCTATCTATCTATCTATCTATCTATCTATCTATCTATCTATCTATCTATCTTTCTATCCCGTTTATCTTTTACGTGTTTATCTTGTTTTCCATTGTTTTTCCCTCATTTTCGTTTGTTTTCTACTTTCATATTTTGGTTTGTATCAATGAGATATACACGGAATATAGTCAAGGACACAGATGGAGTCGTCTTAATTAACCTCAAATTTTCAATCTGAAATTCAACTCAAATCTCCTCAAATTGTTTCAAAACACCTCCAAAGCTAGTATTTCAGTTCTTTAAGATGTTTTCCAACAAAACCCAATAACGCCTAATCGTGACAAATCACAAGTACGTAGATCAAAAGAATCTAATCTAAATTCAATAGTGTTTTTCAAGTCCTTATGTTCAAATGATCCATGGAGAATTTGAAAATGAATAAATATTTCAAATTAACGTAACAATAAATTGACGAGCCCAAAAATGAAGAAACTTTGTCATTATTACAATACGAAATGGATGAATTAATGAAGATTTATTAGCTGAGAAAGAAAGTAGAGATATTTGGAAGAAATATTGAAAAAGTTTGGTTGAAATCGTAGGGTATTCTGGTATAATAATAACAGAGAGATCAGGAAAGAAGATTTGAGAGATTTGGAGAAAGTAAATCGATAAAATCAAAAAATCTCAAAAATTGAAGCTATTTTAATGCAAGATTTTTTTGGTTATCAGATACAAACTTCACAACATGAAACATGAATATGTACCACAGCAAAATAGCTTAGTGGACCCTTGTACTATATCCATTTTGTAATGTGGATACTCCTACTTACATGTTTGTTATTTGAACCCTTGAATTCAATAAAAACGAATATCTTGAACCCTTTTTCGGTGTGTGTTACACACTTGCTGACACTTCAGCTTTCACGTAGATTCCACGTTATTTTTCAATTACAAATAGAAAATAATTTCTTTTTAAGAAAAAGAACCTCCCCCTCCCCCCGCTCCACCCATTTCCACTTTCATCCTCTCACCTTCATTTTGAACATCGCTACTGCAATTTGTTAAAATCATACTCTCACCTCTTTAAAAAAAATTTCTTTGGCTTCTAAAGTCATATTCTCCCACTGCAATTAGCTAATTTCTAGTTAGATAGTAATTAGTATGATTGGAAATGACTAATTTCTCTCTCTGCCTATTCTTCCTTCAACTTTTTCTTCTTCTTCTTCTTTTTCCTTCCTTTGATATTCCACAAGAAAGTGCAAATTCCAACTAAAGATGGTAAATTCTGAATATCATCAATAACTGTATAAATAGTTTTGTCGTAATTGCTTGAGCTTGCCTTCTTGATGTTACTCTTATTATTATGATTATTAGGGGTAGAAGAATTAACATTTTTGGAGTGAAAGTTACGGGAAGGTTGAGAATGGTGGAAAAATTGGCATTTGTTGTTGTGATTTGAAGCTTGGGTTTGATGAAATTTGAGGGTTATAGGGTTTGAAGGATTGTTGTGGATTTTGAAGATTGTAGTTAGGGACCAAGGAAGGAGGTGACGTTGAAGTGAGGAAGTGGTGGGGTGGTTGGGGTGACGAAGGAAAGGGAGTGGGAGAGATGGGGGAGGGAGTGGAGGGACGGGGAAAGGGGCTGGTGTAGGGGTGTGGGATAAGGGAAGAGGGTGGGGAAATGGGGCTGGTGCAGGGGTGGGAGGTGGGGGGCTTTTTTTTAATTATTTTAATATAAAATTGACAAAAATAAATGACCCTTACTCGCACCTTAGGTGCGTACCTGCACGCATTTCATCCTACTCAGCCATTTTAATGCCACATAGGTCCGGTCAAAGGTCAAAGGGTTCTAAATATTTGTTTTTATTGAATTTAAGGGTCCAAATGACAAATATGTAATTAGGAGTATCCACATTACAAAACAGACATAGTACAAGGGTCCATCAAGCCATTTTGCTTATATGCCACTTGATGTCAATTTCGTAAACGGAATAAGGCCAAATTTACCTCTCAACTATTAGAAATGAATTAATTATACCCTCTATTTAAAAATAGTACTCCTCAAATATGTTCTCGCTATTAAAGAACTGGGCCACTTATACCCTTACTAGATAATTTTAAGGCCCACAAACGGGCCCAATATAACTGGTTACAAATTTTAGATTTATTTTATATATACAAAAAAGTTTAATATAAAAATATGAGATTGCATTTTGATTAATATTCTACTGGTGCCAATTAAAATTTTAGCATAAATAAAATAAAGCAACCTAACTCACAAATATTTTCAAGTATTGTTGGTATCTACTATGAAAACATTCATTTCTTAATATTCTAAAGCACTTAGGATCAAAATATTTTTGTTTTTCTATATTGCATAATGATATAAATTTATTATGATTTAGAATATAGTTTTATTTGTTTGATTGAATTGAATTATACGTGAAATATACTTTATTCAAGGAAGTCAAAGATCACAGAGTATATTTAATGAATTTTCAACAGTGTTCTTAATTCCTTTATTTCCTTTGAAAGATCTTTTAAGTACATGGTTCTTGTACTTCTTTCTTCACTATTTTTTGCACATAAATTGTTACTTGTACAATATTACTAATTTTTAAACTAATGTTAAGTTTCTATTGATACAAAAACATATCCAATATATAATTCACAAAATAGTTTTGAGAATAGTCACAAATATAAATTAAGAAATTGCTAAAATGACATTTTTACCCTTGATCGTCATTTAACTCATCTTTCTATATAAAAAAAATAAAATAGAATAAAAATAGATTAGTATGTGTTCACGATACGTATGAATATTTGTATCCATCCGATTTTAAAGTCCACCAGTTTATATATATATACGTGTTGGACTTGTTCAACACATGTATCTAAGTGTTTACGTTGTTGGATACATCAAATTGATAATAGATACATCAGATTAATGAATTTAATATTTAAATAGTAATAATAATTAAAAAAATGAAATTAATCAAATTACATAACCAAGATATATATACATATATATATGTTTTTGTCTTATATTAATGAAATTAATGAACTTATTCTAAAGAGTACAACAACAACAACAACAGACCCAGTGTATTTCCATCAAGTGGGGTCTGAGGAAGGTAAGATGTACGCAGACCATACCACTACCTCCAAGGAAGTAGAGAGGTTGTTTTCGATAGACCCTTGGCTCAAGGTGGAGAAAAGTTAACAAGGTCATAGTAGAACATGAAACAGGGTGGGTGGCATAACCGAAATACGAAATAGTAAATAGTAAAAAAGGAAATAAGAGAGACACGAAAATAAGAGCAGTACGAAAATAAAGGATAGGAAATAAGGAAAGACAAGGACACCCACCTAGTAGTAGCCTACACTAGCAGCTACTACCAATGGACATGGTCCTAGGGTTACTAACTCGGCTACACAAGAGCTCTACAACTACTAATTACAACCTACGGACGCACTAGCCTTCTACCCTTATCTGCGATCTCCACACCTTCCTATCTAGGGTCATGTCCCCAGTAAGCTGTAACAGCTCCAAGTCATGTCTAATCACCTCTCTCCAGTATTTCTTCGGCCTACCTCTACTCCTCCTGAAACCATCCAAAACTAGCCTTTCACACCTACGAACTGGGACATCCGTGCTCTTCCTTATCACATGCCCAAACCATCTTAGTCTTCCTTCCCGCATCTTGTCTTCCACTGAAGCCACTCCCACCTTATTCTGAATAATCTTATTCCTAACTGTATCCCCTCTAGTAAGCCCACACATCCAACACAACATTCTCATTTCCACTACCTTCAATTTTTGAATGTGGGAGTTCTTAACTGGCCAACACTCTACCCCATAGAGCATGGTCGTACGGATTGCCACTCTATAGAACTTGTCTTTAAGTTTTAAGGGCACCTTCTTATCACACAACACTCCTGATGCGAGCCTCCACTTCATCCAACCTGCTCCAATACGTTTAGATACATCCTCATCAATCTCGACATTCCCCTGAATCATAGACCCAAGATACTTAAAATTATCCCTCTTACAAACAACTTGGGAATCCAACCTCACCACCACTTCGTCCTCCTACTTCAAGTCGCTAAACTTGCATTCCATATACTTCGTCTTGCACCTACTCAATTTGAACCCCTTAGCTTCGAGGGTTTGCCTCCAAACTTTTAATTTTTCATTCACACACACATACACCCACACACCCACATCTCATCAATTAGTATTATATCATCTGCAAATAACATACACCATAGCACCTCATCTTGAATCCTCATCATTAACACGTCCATCACCAGCGCAAACAGAAACAGACTGAGAGTCGATCCGTGATACAACCTTGTCTCGACTGGAAAATATTCTAAATCTCATCCCACCGTCCTCACCCGAGTCTTCCCTTCATCGTACATGTCCTTAATAGCTTTAATGTATGTCACTGGGACCCCCCTCACCTCCAAGCATCTCCAAAGAACCTCCCTAGGGACTTTGTCATACGTCTTCTCCAAGTCGATGAACACCATGTGTAAGTCTCTCTTCTTTTCCCTATACAGCTCCACCAATCTCCTTAGCAGGTGGATGGCCTCTGTCGTCGAGTGACCAGGCATAAAATTTCTGCCTTATATTAAGGGACTTGATTAATTCAAATTTTCAATATTAGTAGGTCATGTATCAGAAATCACAATACATTTGGCTCTCTAATATCCACCAACCTTTTTATAAAATTTTATGTAATTTTCTAAAGTTATAAGAGAGAAAGTAATTAGCTTCTATAGTTATAAAATTCGTGCAAGTTGCTCAAAATTTATTTACATTCTCAAATTTACTTTAAAATTAATATTTTCTCAATTTGAAGAGTAGACATTTTCTCTCTTTTATCCTAACTTCTTAAAATGCCTATTTTTCCCTACATAGTCAATCTTTTTCTTTTTTACTTCTTCAAATCACAATTTTTTTTAAAAACATTTATATAACAAATCTCTGCAGGAAAAACTAAGCACTATTGATTAGAAGAAAAAAAGAGTAAGAAATAGTAACTTAAGTGCATACATTATTGACGTTAAATAATGAAATGAATGAACAATTTTTTTTTTCAAAAAATTATTAATAATAATAAAATTTTAATATTTATTTATACAAGTAAAAATCATAGAGTGGTAGTGTTATAGATATATTTTGATATAAGTAATAAAAATAATTAATAAAAATAGAGGTATATTTTATAATAAATTCCTAAAAGATCATCCATTTATATTGTATTAAATTATAATTTAGAAATAATAATTAATGACAAAACTCGTTTATCTATGTAGACAATTAAGAATAAGATATAAGTAAAATTTAAATATATATATATATATATATATATATATATATACATAATATATGTAATACTTAAATAATATCATAAAAGATAACATTAGATTTTGTAATAAATTCGTAAAAAATATTCTACTTATAATGTTAATAAATTTAAACAAAAATCTTTAAATATCAAGAAATGGTGAAAGAAAGCAAAGAGATAGGCTTCTAGAATTTTATTGAGTATTAGCATGAAATGACTATATTGCCCTTGATCGTCTTCTAACTCACCTTTCTATAAAAACTAGAAGTGCAAGGCCCGTGTCAGCACGGGCCCAACAATAAAACATGTGGATTGCAATTTTTAAGTTTTAGAATTTATGTTGGAGTAGAAAGTTTGATCAGTAGAATGTTTTCATTGGTACGATAAAATATACTTATAAAATATATTTCTGTAAATTTTTTATCAAACTTTTCTTTTGTATAGATTCCTTCTATTGAAACGTAGTAGTCGTTTGTTATAGTGTATAAATTTTCTTTTTGAATAGAATATATTAGTAATATTTGTATTAGTAATGCTTCTATTAGTAAATGCTGGTATTATTTATGTTAACATTAGTTCTTATACATTGTTTAACGTGCTGCATTAAAATTTACCTTTTCGATTTTGATATATTTAAATAAAAGTTTTTTTTAAAAGAATTGCATATACATTTTAAGATTCATTCGAGATCTAGCACAGGTTCAATATATTAATTTTTATCTCAATTTATATGACACAAATAGAATTTAGATAATCAATCATACTTTTAATAGGTATTTAGATAATTTAATTTATTAACTATTGTAATTTATAATATTTTTATGTAATTTTCAAATAATGTGTATTATTTTGCTTGTCCAAACTTTTGTGGCATTGGTAGTCAATTATATTTTAAAAATAATTTAAGTTTTTAATTATTGTGATTTATAATACTTTTCTTCTATTCCAATTTCAGTGACACTAATATAATTTCAAGAGTCGACCAAATATTTTACATCTTTTAAATCTTTTAAGTTGTTAATTATTGTGATTTCTAGTATTTTTCATGTAATTTTTTTGAAATATATAACATAGTAAATTATTTTTAGATATTTTAAATTGTTAACTAGTGTAATTTATAATACTTTTTATATAATTTTTTTTGAATAATATATGTTACTCTCTTTGTCCAGAGTTTTGTGTCGACGATAGCCAATTATATTTTTTAAATAATTTAAATTATTTATCATTATAATTTATAATATTTTTTCTATTTCAACTTATGTGGAACAATGATTAAATAACCATAATAATTAATTAGGGGTGATATAGTAAAATGTAATTATTATTTATTATTTTTATTATGTATATGTGTTGATTCAAGAAGAATTTGGAAACATTTAGAAATGTGTTGAATGTTACAAATGTTAATAATCCATTTGGTGCTTCTTGATTTCTCTACATTTATCTCTTATTTGTTTTTACTCTTTTGCCCTTTAAATAAGTTACTCTTCTTGTCCAAATTTTTATGGCATTAATAGTCAATTATGTTTTAAAAATAATTTAAGTTTTTAATTATTGTGATTTATAATACTTTTCTTCTATTCCAAGATCAGTGACACTAATATAAATTCAAAAGTCGACCAAATATTTTATATCTTTTAAATCTTTTAAGTTGTTAATTATTGTGATTTCTAGTATTTTTCATGTAATTTTTTTGAAATATATAACATATTAAATTGTTCTTAGATATTTTAACTTGTTAACGATTGTAATTTATAATACTTTTTATATAATTTTTTTTTGAATAATATATGCTACTCTCTTTATCCAGAGTTTTGTGTCAACGATAGCCAATTATATTTTTTAAATAATTTAAATTTTTTATCATTGTAATTTATAATATTTTTTCTATTTCAACTTATGTTGCACAATGCTTAAATGACCATAATAATTAATTAGGGGTGATATAGTAAAATGTAATTATTATTATTTATTATTTTTATTATGTGTATGTGTTAATTCAAGAAGAATTTGGAAACATTTAGAAATGTGTTGAATGTTACAAATGTTAATAATACATTTGTACATTTGGTGCTTCTTGACTTCTCAACATTTATCTCTTATGTGTTTTTACTCTTTTGCCCTTTGAGTATATGTAGCAATTTTTATTTTTATTTTAAAATGTCATGAAAATTTTACTCTTTTGCCCTTTGAATACGTTACTCTTTTTGTCCAAATTTTTGTGGCATTGATAATCAATTATATTTTAAAAATAATTTAAGTTTTTATTATTGTGATTTATAATAATTTTCTTCTATTCCATTTTCAGTGACACTAATATAACTTCAAGAGTCGACCAAATATTTTATATCTTTTAAATCTTTTAAGTTGTTAATTATTGTGATTTCTAGTATTTTTCATGTAACTTTTTTGAAATATATAACATATTAAATTATTTTTTTCTATTTCAACTTATGTGGCACAATGCTTACATGACCATAATAATTAATTAGGGGTGATATAGTAAAATTACGGTTGAAGCAGACATGTCATAAATGTCTATTTTATTTTTTACTTAAATATTATTAATTTTTTAATGTATAAATAACTTATAATAATTAATTAGGAGCTGTATAATAATTAATTAGGAGTGATATGGTACAATTACAGTTGAAGCAGACATGTCATAAATATATATTTTATTTTTTAATTAAATATTATTAATTTTTTAATATATAAATAACTTATAATAATTAATTAGGTTTGATATAATAATTAGTTAGGGGTAATATAGTACAATTACGGTTGAAGCAGGCATGTCATAAATATTTATTTAATTTTTTAATTAAATATTATTAATTTTTAATATATAAATAATTTATAATAATTAATTATATGTGGGCTCCATCATATTCAATAGGAGTAGCATCAATGGCAAAGTGGTAATTTATTGGAATGGCATGAGTTGTAATTAATTCAAAATAGAAGGACTTTTATTATAGCTGTTGATAAGGTCCAAACATTAAAACACAAAATACAATTTTCCTAAACAAACCAATCTTGCAAAGTATTTTATAGACCTTAGCATCCTAAAACTTTGTTTTAATACCCATAAGCTAACATGTCAAAACCATCATTTCTAATATATAGAAAAGAAAAGATATATATATATATATATATATATATATATATATAATAGAAAAGAAAAGAAAATAAAAATAATATTTTTTAAAATAATTTAAATTTTTAATTATTGTATGAAACTTTTTCTACTCCAATTTAAGTGACATGATACTTAGATGACCATAATAATTAAATAGAGATGATATAGTAAAATCACGATTGAATATATTAGGAAAAAATTTAAATTAGGTGAAAATATAATAACAAATAAGAAAGAAAGTAAATTATATGTCTAATATGAAATTAAATAAATAATAAAATTTATTTAATTGCATCAATTATAATTAATTTTTACAATAAATTATCATCCTACTAATCAATTTACTTAAATATATTTGAAATAGTTTTATACATAAAAATAAAAAGGATAAATAAGATTGAAAAATAAATGAAAGATAGCGAGCCCACATGTGTGGAAATACGTGTGATGGCATTATGGTAAATTTCTTCAATGATATTGCTTGTAATTAAAGAGAAAATAATGAGTTTTTATTCAAACTTTTGATGAAGTTTCAAAGTCAAAGTACAAAAAATAATTAAATTGAACTTATAATTTATTGTAATGATCAAATTACCCCTACATAAATTTGCTATGTCATTTTCATCCCATAACCAAACCAACTCTTCTATAATATAGAAAAGAAATAATAATGGAACTTCCAAGCAACTCATTTTTAAAGTTTAATTAATATCATGTTGACATGTCTGCCACATGGGAAAAACCTCTTTAGCATCTTCAAAGAACCTCTACCCGACTACTGCCTCCATTACACAAGGTCCCTACATGTATCTTTTTCTCCTTAGAGTCCCTCACTAAACATATATTGTCATGACCACTTAGTTTACTGTTTGGGAATAGGGTGTGAAGATATTTTCAACAATCAAGATTGGTCCGCTGTATTGTGCTCTTACTAATAATGTATTTTGTCTCGAAATGCTCTGTACAATTATATTGTTAATCTGACCACCCTTCGTCGGCTGTGACTCCGCCACTGCATGGAGAGAGGTACAACCCAATTTCAATCCACCATTTCTTGTAGCTTCAGCCAATTCAGCTAAATTATCACCAGACCCATTTCTCCAAAGACGACGATATTTAACATAATAATCAGTGTATTTTGAAGGCATCATGGTGCTTAGCAATTAAAATTACTCTCTTGAAACTAAAATCTTTAGCTACCGTTACCCATTGTGTTGCATTTAACAAAGTGGGGTTGAAAATTCATGGGTCATGTTCTATTCCCCACTCTATATTTGTCAGAGTGTTGGTGCCAAAGTGGAGGAGACAAGTGACATTTCTGCAATTTTAGTATCGTTTTTTGTTCAATTCAGCGTGTATTAAGTTGACACAACAAATATGAAACTTAAAATAAATTCTGAGTGTATCTTTGTCAGTGAATTTAAAATTTCATACCATACTTAAAATAAAAATTTCTAGCCAAAAGCAGTAGTGAAGGGTTCTATGGAGAAGAAGGTAACAAAATTCCTTTTTCTCTTTGAATTTGTGTAACCTTTTGTTTATCTCTTCCCTTTTATCTATTTACAATCTCAGATTCTAAACCATTTTTTGGAATGTTAATTACATTTTCAATGATGAATAGCATGTGGCAATGGTAGAGACACAAGTTAACAATCAATTGTACTTGTGAACCATTTAGTCCCAAGCTGGAAGACTCATGCAGTCGCGTCTGCAGTACTTATACATAGCAGGATTTGAACGAATTGATAGTTTGTGCTTTCACCCCTTTTTGTCTATTGTTTCTGTAACCATTACACCCACCCTTGATTTCTCCCATCATCTCATTTATTTCCCCTCTTGCCCCAATCTCCGATTCTTGAATTTTCCTGATTCTAGAACAAGTTGGATATAGACGGTGTACAGAAATTGTACTTGTAAAGTGCTTGGATCTTGATCACTCTAATAGCAATCTGGTTTCTTCTTCTTCTTCTTCTTCTTCTTCTCTTTGACGCTGAAATTCTATTCACTCAAGTTGTTTGTAAACAGTGGATTTCTAGGTTACTTACTATAAAATAGCTATTTTCCAATTTGCAGCGGCGGCCAAGTTCATCACCGTGAATTGGATCCATATTATGTACTGTACAAGGGAAGAAAAGGGAGAAAACTGAAAAATAAATATTGGTGGTGAGGGGGCATCCCATCTCATCCAAATACCAAAGCCATATCATCAGATTTTAAAATGCTACGGGTCGGTGGACAACCGTTACATAGAGGGGTATTGTTGTTAAGTTTCTCAACGGGAGGGGTATATATTTAGGCGTATAATATGACGGAAGGGGTATATTTGGCCCTACAATATAACCAGAGGTAAATTTGACTAATAAATGAAAATAAAGGGGTATTTTTGACCCTTTCCCCAACATTTAGTATTCAACAGCTCAACCAATTTCACTTACAACACCAAGCTCAACCTATCTTCAGCACCTTCATTTACAGAAATATTACACAATCTACAGCTTTAAATATACTTTTGACTCACTACAGAAAAACTTACAAACTCTTAGTGTGGATCTAGCCTGGCCAGAATTTACTTCCTAAACTCAACTTACTCGGGTGAAATTGACGAAAAATTGTTCAGAATGGAAAAGCAACCATACTACATTTACATGGTTTGCATACCCGAAGTTGCTGCTCTTCTCCAAACTTCTATGATATTTACTTCTTTTTCTACAAGAGCTCCTGAAACACAGGATACATCTCGGGACATACAAAGAAACATAGAGTGTTTTGGCCCAACCGCCTGCTTCAAGGGAGTTAGCAAACTGGTTTCAATTCTCAGCAACTTCACACAGAAAAAGTGTAATATACATATGCAGAATAAAGCTTCTTCTCTAATTGCATCCGCATGTGAGTTGCCACACAATAGAATAGTCATCGTTGTCAGTGATTGGTTTGCAGTCCGGGAGTATCCATGACTAATTTTCCGTACCTAGTGGTTGTTAGCCATCATTCCTGCAAATAAATGGATATCAGTATATGTATTCACTCAAAAAACTCAAATATACAAGCACCCCATCAAATACAAAGCTAAGAACCCAGAAGAAGCAAATTTTTAATTCAATGTAGCAGCACTTTGATTCCAGAACTTCGATGTTGCTTCATCAATATTTTCTCTCTCTCTCTCTCACTCAGGTTTGCTTCACCTTATATAAGTTGCCTGGTTTTCCCATCATGCATTTCCGAAGGAGTTGAAAGCTATTTATAATTAAATCCACAAAGGAATGGGGTCCTAAGCAGATGTTTGCGTAGTATGGCCAAAGCTCCGTGCTCCACTACCAACAGAGGAATCCGTTAGTTATCCAAATAGCTTAGCCCTTTATCCCGGAAACGAGGTAACTAAACCATCAGACTTGGCTTCAAAAGATGCTGCTGCATGGTTAACAATGTCCCAATCAGCCTGACTCAAAGAAGCGTGCCACTGCTGAATAAAGCTGTCCTTCTTCAAACGGTTTTGATACATAATCATCCATCCCACACTTTATGCACTCTTCACTTGTTGCTTGAATTACATCTGCTGTCATTGCTAATATTGGGGTGTGCCACTGTGCCACTTTAGCAGACATGCTGGGAAGTAACTCACCAGAATCGACTTTTTCATTGTACTTGTTTTCTAGATTGCGTATCTGTCGTGTCGCTTCAAACCTGCAAACGGAGATTGATACCATCAGAGATATGCTTATCTAAGTGATCAAATATCTATAGATCCGCAGATTTTTCCTTCCCCACTTTTTAAAATGTGGGAAGGTGGTGTTTAGCAAAGGGTAAGTCCTCCTTTTGTTTTGGCGGGGTGGAAGGGGGTGGGGGGTGGGGGCAGGACGGGAGTCCATTGTATGATCAGATGTTTTCCAGGAAATCCGATAGATAAAAAGCAAATGGAAACATAGTTATAAATTAACCAAATCAAACCATTAAACTCAAGGAAACTAGAGCAAGTCCATTCAAGTACCAGCTTATCTATTATCTCAGCATACAAGGACTCAGTAAATCTCTAGTGCACTTCACACGCAATGTTGGCATCACCAAAGTAGCCTAATCAATTTTAGGCTAACATAAGGAGCCAGGACCCCCCAACACCCATGTTCAGCTACACTCTCACCATCTGCATAACTTTGCTAGAAGGAAAAATTAGAGACAGAGTAAGTTACTGACCCATCCATTTCAGGCATTTGGAAGTCCATAAAACAAGCATCAAACTTGTGCGGTGGATTAAGATGTTTCAAAGCAGCCTTTCCACTGTCTACGCAGGTCACTATCGCCCCATACTTCTTTAGAGCACCTTCTGCCACTCTCCTGTTTACAACATTATCGTCTACCACCAATATATGCTTTCCTGTCAGCAGGCTTCCAAGAGTTGAAGGTTTTCCTCGGGTCACTTGCTTCTTATACCTGTAGCCAGTGGCTTCTTGAAGGCATGTTATCAACCCACTTAACCGCATGGGCTTTGCTAAAACGTGGTTCACCATTCCAGCTCTGTCCAAAGAGCTCATACATAAGAGACAGATTTTTGGAGGCTTTCCCAAAGCAGAAGTTGAGCCATTTGGTCTGAGCTTTTTCAACATATTACTTAGTGTAAGAGAAGTTTCTTTATCCCAACTATCCTCGTCAACAAAAACCACAGCTAAATGTTCCAATGCACTGCAATATAAGCAAAAACTCAGCTAAATGAATCAATAATGCCAATAAAATTTAAAAACTGCAGCACTTGAAGATCCACACCACTTATTCAGTCAGTTTTGTTACAGACCAAAAACAAATAAATGAAAATGCTCCCTTTCAATGATTTAAACTTTTAGATGCAGGCAGTTCATACAATTCAAATGTTTCCGAGTATGCAGAATTCCTAGGTTCAAGTCTAACCTTCACCCATCAGCAAAATCCTTCTACATGATTGGCCCAAGCCCGCATGAGGGTTTTATGCAGATTTGAAATAACTAAATAAATGCAGCGACTCTCTGATACCTTAAGCTTTTAGTCTATACAACAACAACAACAACAACAAACCCAGTATATTCCCACATAGTGGGGTCTGGGCAGGGTAGAGTGTACGCAGTCCATACCACTACCTCAAAAGAGGTAGAGAGCTAAGCTTTTAGTCTATACAAAATAAAAAATACTCTCTCCATCTTATATTAGTTGATCATCTTATTAAAAATACATATTTCAAATCATTTATCCATTTACTAAATCAAGATAAACTTAATTAATTTTTTTATTTTACCCCTACAATTAATACTCTTTGAAAGTGTAAAAATAAGTTTGTAAAGTTCAAAGAAAGTATCTTAAGGAGTAAATTAGTAAAACTATCCTTCACTCCTATCCTCTGCCTAGTTTGCCAGGTAATGCCAATTCCTTGATGCCTAACTTTCCAGAAAATGTAATCGGAGATAAAGAACTCAAGATGGGTTTAAGAAAGCGATGATGTTGTAATACAGTAAAGACCATTTACCAGTGGTCTTCAAAGGTAGAAAGTTTCTCACAGCATGTTAACTGAAATGCATATATGGAATTTAGAAAGACATGTTAAGTCGAACTTCTACTTCCTATCTACATGTGCATCTGATACTCCAGATCACTATCAACTTTGCCTCAAGAAAAGAAATATTAGCATGACATTACCTAGTATTAGAGTAACTAGAGAGATATGAACATGCTGAACGCATTGTGGAATTTATGTTGACGCGTATTCCCAGTCTCTGCAAATGATATCTTGTGACCTCTGCCCGAATGCTTTTATCGTCAATCACCAATGCCCTTAACCCACGAAATTCTGAAACAACTGGATCATACTGTTCCCGTCTACGCTCTAAAGAACCTTCTTCTCCTCTTGCAAAGGCTGCAGCGAATGAAAATGTACTCCCTATGCCAGGTTCACTGAAAAAGCCTATTTCTCCACCCATGAGGTCCACCAAACGTTTGCTAATGCTCAATCCTATCCCTGTTCCACCATATGTTCGAGATGTTGAACTGTCAGCCTGCATAAAAGGTGTGAAAATGCGGCTCTGTGCGTCAAAAGGAATTCCCACGCCAGTGTCTTCTATGGTCACTAACAACTTGATCTTTCCCACTTCTTCCTCCATGCTGCTTAGACTTTTAAACTTTTGCCAACTTTGCCATCTGTCGACTACAGGAAACCCACTTAAGGTATTCCAAGATGTATTTGATCTTTCTTGAACAAAGGTTAAGCTTTGTTTCAAGACTTTATCTTTCACATCACGAGGGTTCTTCACTTCATCAGCTAAATGTACTGTGACAAATATGTGCCCTTTGACATCTGTGAACTGCAATATGAGCAAAAAAGATCTTAGTGAAGTAAAAGTAATAAAAGCACACACTCATCAAAATAAAGTAATAAAACAAGCATTGCTCTCGTCAAGAATAAACAACTATGATCACATCTCAAAATAAGATTTTTTCCCCTCCTAAATTCATTTTCCTTCACATCTTGTAGGTCCCTCAGTTTGACACTGGCAGGCAATGTCATATCTGTTTAGTTAGATAGGTCAGAAACAAGATGTAAGAAAGGGGTTATTTGATAAAGCTGCAATCAGAAGACTGAAGTGACTTTTATATAAGATTTTGAACTTTAAATTCAGAAAATATTACTAACTTTCACTGGTTAAATTTTCATATCTCCTAAACATAAATGCAAAAGATGATGCTTTTTGAATGGTTTAGTACATCCATTTTTTTTTTAATCTTTTACATGTATGAAAAAATCAGTATAAGTATGCTAAGTTATTTTTAAAATATTTCTTAAATACATCTATATAATTGTCCAAAAATGTTATTAAATGATAATTTCAAAATGGTGGCTTTAACTTTCGAGTTTATAGATTATTTGAGAAATGTTAATTGGCATTTGATGGGTGGACATTTTCAGATTCAGCGATATTAAATGTAAATGTGGTAATGATGTACATTGTGATATTTATTGACCTACTAGGTTAGGTAATATCGTGGGCCTAGTAGGTTGCGGTTAGCTAATCTCATGTATAAATACATTGTATTGGTAACAACAAGGATAGATGGCAGTCATACTTTCATAGGCTCTTGAATGACGAAGGGGACAGAGCTATTGAGTTAGGGGAACTGGAGCACTCAGAGGAGTGTCGGGATTTTAGCTATTGTAGACGTGTTAGGATAGAAGAGGTTAGAGAGGTCGTTTGCAGGATGCGGAGGGGTAGGGCGACGGGGCCGGATGAGATTCCGGTGGAGTTTTGGAAGTTTGTTGGAGAGTCTGGTGTAAGGTGGTTGACTGGATTGTTCAATGAAATCTTCAAGACGGCAAAGATGCCCGAGGCTTGGAGGTGGAGTACCATGATACCTCTCTACAAGAATAAGGGGGACATCCAGAGTTGCAATAACTATAGGGGATTAAGTTATTGAGTCACTCTATGAAGATTTGGGAGAGAGTGGTCGAGGCGAGGCTGAGACGGATATTGTCTATTTCGGAAAACCAGTTTGGGTTTATGCCTGGCCGCTCGACGACGGAGGCAATTCACCTGGTACGGAGGCTGGTGGAGCAGTATAGGGAAAGGAAGAAGGACCTGCACATGGTGTTTATCGACCTGGAGAAGGCATATGATAAAGTCCCCAGGGAGGTGCTTTGGAGGTGTTTGGAGGTGAGTGGAGTCCCGCAGGCATATATCAGAGCAATTAAGGACATGTATGAGGGAGCAAAAACTCAGGTGAGGACGGCGGGACGGCGGGAGGAGACTCAGAGCATTTCACCGTCTTGACAGGATTGCATCAGGGATCTACTCTTAGTCCCTTTTTGTTTGCTTTGGTGATGGACGTGTTGACGCGGCGTATTCAAGGGGAGGTGCCGTGGTGTATGCTTTTTGCGGACGATATAGTCCTGATTGATGAGACTCGACGGGGTGTGAATGATAAATTAGAGGTGTGGAGACAAACCCTTGAGTCTAAAGGGTTCAGGTTGAGCAGAAGCAAGACAGAGTATTTGGAATGCAAGTTTAATGACGTAAGATTGGAGGATGAGATGACAGTGAAGCTGGATTCGCAGGTGGTTTGTAAGAGGGATAGTTTCAAGTATCTCGGGTCCGTGATCCAGGGTAACGGTGAGATTGACGAGGATCTCGCACCGCATTGGGGCGGGATGGATGAAGTGGAAGCTCGCGTCGGGGGTGTTATGTGATAAGAAGGTGCCGCCCAAGCTTAAAGGCAAATTCTACAGGGTGGTAGTACGTCCGGCCATGTTGTATGGAGCGGAATGTTGGCCAGTTAAGAATTCCCACATCCAAAAAATGAAGGTGGCAGAGATGCGGATGTTGCGCTGGATGTGTGGGCTGACTAGAGGGGATAGAGTTCGGAATGAGACTATCAGGGAGAAGGTTGGTGTGACTCCAGTGGAGTGCAAGTTGCGGGAAGTCCGATTGCGCTGGTTCGGACACGTGAAGAGGAGGGACGTGGATGCCCCAGTTCGTAGGTGTGAGAGGCTAGCGCTGGATGGTTTTAGGCGGGGTAGGGGTAGGCCGAAGAAGTACTGGGCTGAAGTGATTAGGCGGGACATGGAACTGTTACAGCTCACCGAGGACATGACCCTAGATAGGAAGGTCTGGAGGACGCGGATTAGGGCTGAGGACTAGAGCCAGTTTGGGTCGCTAGTGTAGGGAATTAGGTTATGATTCCGTGTTCCTTGTTTTAGTATGAATCTGGGTGCTTCCTCTGTTTCCTGTTTTCTTTTCTGTTTTCTGCTTTTTTTTCTTTCTTCTCTTTTACTTATGGTTACCATATTTATGCCGTATTTATGCTATGTATGTTATGTGCTGTAATCTTGTGACCTTGTTCGGTGCTTTACTTTGTATCTATGTGGGATCTTGTGTCTTGAGCCGGGGGTCTATCGGAAACAGCCTTTCTACTTCGTTAGAGGTAGAGGTATGGACTGCGTACATCTTAACCCCCCCAGACCCCACCAGGTGGGAATACACTGGGTTTGTTGTTGTTGTTGTTGTTGTATTGGTAACAACAAGGCGGGGAAAATTCTCCCAAATTATTGTGTTCCTTGTTGTGCTTCGGTTCTTCTGAATTTAGTATGGTATTTGAGCCACAACAGCAAGGACACAAAGAAACCCTAGACGACACAAGAATGGCTGGAGACAATGGAAAGGGACTACTGTCGAAATCACAAGAATCAGAGGAGGACTATCTCTTCGTATGATCTTACATCGAACGACAACCCGGGAATTGAGACAACACGAGTCCTATTGTGAGATAGGTTCATGAGGACGACCTGGAAGCAAGGAGAAGTTTGGTTTTGTTGATGGAACGATTAAAAAATCGAATGATGAGTCCTCGTATTTGGATGCGCAACACCATTGAACCGATGTTTCGCTCCACCATATCACATAGAGAGGACGCTGGGAGTTGTGGGCAAGTATCTGGGAACATTTTGCTGACAATGGCCCCCAAATGCAAAAGTAGAAGGCAAAACTAGCAGAATGCAAACCAAAGAGTATGACCATAGTTGATTACTATGGAAAATTGACTAAGTTATGGAAGAATTGGCGAATTACGAGCAGATCCCGACCTGCATGTGCAATCTCAGAGCAATACTAGAGATAGAGAGAGAAGACGAAAAGGTACATCCTTTTCTCATAGGTTTGGATGAGACTACGTATGGAACAGAGAGGTCTAACCTACTAGCACAGGACCCGTTGCCATCTTTGAACAAATTCTATTCAAAGATAGTACAGGAAGATCAGATGAAAGGAGTAGCATGTAGAACAGATGATCAGGGTGAAACCATGGCCTTTGCAGTGCAAGGAGGATATTCGTACCAGGAGCAAGGTGAAGGGAGAAATAAGAATGTGGTGTGTTTACAGTGTAAGAAATCCAGACATGATGCTGGAATATGTAATTAGTTCATCAATCATAGGGACTGATGGGTGAACAATCCACACTATAAAGGGAAGACAAGCAGACGAGGCAGAGATCAACCACAGCAACAAAGAGGTGGTCCGGGAGTTGGCCAAGGAAGAAGCAATTACCGGGTCAATGTCGTAATGACCAAAGACGGAAGTGCATCAGACCTAATTCCGACGAACGTAATACGGACAGGACCCCTGGAACTGAGCCCAGAGGATTAGCAGACCCTGATTGACGTTGAAGTCTCAAAGATCGAATACAAAGGACAAGATGGATGGTAAGCCTGAAAATTTATCCTGGATCATTAACTTCGAGGCCACCAATCATGTAACAAGTAATCTGGAAGGATTGGGCGGCCAATGGGCCATTATAAAATGTCCAGTTAGACTTCCTTATGGAAGCAACTAGGTGGCTACCAAAGAAAGTTCCATTAGCATGAATGATTCAACATGGTTGAAGAATGTTCTTTATGTTCCGGACTTGACATGCAATTTAATTTGGGTGTCGCAATTACTTGATCATTTAGATTGAAATATCACATTTAATAATACTATGTGCTATATGGGACCCCCGAAGAAGCAATTACCGGGTCAATGTCGTAATGACCAAAGACGGAAGTGCATCAGACCTAGTTCCGACGAACGTAAACCGGACAGGACCCCTGGAACTGAGCCCCGAGGATTAGCAGACCCTGATTGACGTTTAGTTTCAAAGATCGAATACAAAGGACAAGATGGATGGTAAGCCTGAAAATTTATCCTGGATCATTAACTTCGAGGCCACCAATCATGTAACAAGTAATCTGGAAGGATTGTGCAGCCAATGGGTCGTTATAAAATGTCCAGTTAGACTTCCTTATGGAAGTAACTCGGTGGCTACCTAAGAAAGTTCCATTAGTATGAATGATTCAACGTGGTTGAAGAATGTTCTTTATGTTCCGGACTTGACATGCAATTTAATTTTGGTGTCGCAATTACTTGATCATTTAGATTGAAATATCACATTTAATAATACTATGTGCTATATGGGACCCCCCACGAGGAAACTGATAGGAGCGGATGAACGTCGAGATGGACTTTCCTCTTTTCGGAACATGCTGTGCGCATATGGGTTACGAAGGCGGAAGTTGTGGATTGGTTCAATTGTTGGCACAAGCGACTAGGACCCCCTCCAATACAAGTGACAAAATTAATTTATGCTTTAGGTCTAAAAAGAAATAGCGATAGATTGGAAAGAGATTGTGATGTTTGCCAAAGGGCAAAACAAACCAGAAATACATTTCCTTTGAGTGATAATATCGCTACTGAGATTTTTTAATTCATTCATTGTGATGTATATGGGGGCATTATAGGACTCCTCCTTGTGGCGCTTCATATTTTTTTACTATTGTGGATGACCGTTCCTGAGTATGGTGAATTATTTTATTGATTGATAAGATTGAAGCGTCTCAAACTTCGGGGAAAAAAATTGCATTAGTTGACTGGCAGTTTTCTAAACAAGTGAAGATAGTTCGAAGAGATGATGGAACTGAATTCACATGTGTGAAGAATTATTATTTTGAGCATGGAATTCTTCTTCAAACGTCTTGCACAGGAACTCCTCAACATCCTGGAGGGATCAAAAGAAAACATAGTCAAATCCTCAATGTGGCATGGGCATTGAAGTTTCACGGTTACCTTCTAATATAGTTCGCGTTTTGACCGCAGGGCAGCTGATTAATTAGGCACCGTCCTCCACGTCGAATGGAAAAGCCCCCTATGAAATTTTATGTGAAAAGCTACTGCGATACGAGCATTTGAGAGGACTGGGATCATTGTTCTATGCATACAAAATGGGGAGAACGCTAGACAAGTTTGAGAGTCAGAGTCGTCAGTGTGTTTTTGCAGGGTATCCCTTTTGAAGAAGAGGCTAAAGTTGTTTGACGAGATGTAGAATTCTACGAGACCAAGTTCCCATTTGCCTTGGGATTTTTCGGACTGATTGAAAATAGGGAGCCCCCGAAAGATGGGAGATTTCGTGACAAGGAGGGGCTTGAATGCCGATTGTGGAAAACCGAAGGAGTTAGGACAAATGGATCTGGGGCAGAAGCCGGAATGGATGAAGTCCAGACAGAATCATGTCCTGAGGAAGAACATGTGGAATAATTTTGGACAAAATCCTGAACAGAGAAAGATCCTACTGAAGAAATCCGAATCAATTCCCAGACAGAAGATCAGATGGGTCATAGAAAATGTAAGCAGCAGGAATTAGTTAGGTTGTGCAATTATGTCACTGGAACGGTCCGAAAATGAAGTCCATATGATCATACATGTGCTCCACAACAGCCTTTAGGTGCACTTTTATCCTTTAGCCCACTATGTGACTTGAAATAATTTTTCTTTGCAGACACAGCAATTTTCTTGCAGCTATTATCACAGGAAATGAGCCGAAAAGTTTCTCACAAGTCATGAATGACAAATGCTGGAGGAAAGCAACGCAACAAGAGATTCAAGCATTGGATGATAATGAAAATATGGGCAATAGAGACATTGTCTCGGGATGATAAAGCACTTGTACTTTTACAAGATGAAGTACCACTTGAATGATACTGTCGGACGATATGAGGCATGGTTGGTTATCTTAGACAAACATTAGATCGATAGAGTTGATTACAGCTAGACTTTTTCTCTCGCTAAGATTGAGATTGTTCAGACATTTTTGGCTATTGCTGAAGCAAGAAAGTGGTAATTGCATCAGATGAATGTGCATAATGCCTTCTTACATGGAGATCTCAAGGAGGAAGTGTATATGAAATTGCCACCAGGGTTTCAAATTGCTAGTCCGGGGAAGGTGTGCTAGCTCCGGAAATGTTTGTACGGACTGAAACAAGCACCATAGTGTTGTTTTGAGAAACTGTCAACTCCTTTGATATGGCTTTGAACAATCATACTGGAATTATTCTCTTTTCACGATACAGCGGGGTAAGGTACAGACCAATGTTTTTGTTAATGTGGACGGCTTTATTATTTCCGGGAATGAGCACAGCTCCATTGGACAGTTTAAAGACTATCTGCACTGGTGTTTAAGGAAGGATTTGGGCACTTTGAAGAATTTTTGGGAGTTGAAATTGCCAGGGATCCTATTGGGATATTTTTCTGTCAATGAAAATATGCCATGGACATAACTGCTGGGAGCCAAGCCATTTAGCATTCCCTTGGAGCAGAATCATCAGTTGGCACTGGCTGGTGGCTCAGACCTTAAAGATCCAGAGCGATATTGTCAGCTGGTTGGTCGACCTATATCTCTAATTCACCCTGCTAGAGTTGTCATATTGAGCACATGTGTTGTCTATGAGAAATATTGGAGAAAAATATTATTGAATTATTGTTTCTACATTATTACACCGAGACCCTATTTATAGACACTACATTCCAATCCTTTTGTCAAGTAGGACACTACATTAAATCATTTTTCCAATTAGGATTCTATATACTATTCCTATTTCTACTCCAGTTCTAACACTTCCTCTCAAGCTGGTGCATACAGGTCAATATGTATTGAGCTTGTTATAAATGTATTAATACAAGGACCAGTGAGGGACTTGGTGAAGATATCTGCAAGAAAATTGGTAAGGACTGGTCGGGACGTCTGGGCGATCTCAGTTGAAAAGGAAAAAATTGAGAAAGTAGTCAGAGAAGTAGTAAACGTCGCTGGAAAGTCGATTTGTTGTTGGAAAATTGCCGAAAATTGGTATAAAATATATGGGTCATCCCGAAATCAAGAGATGAGTAGATCTTGAACAAGAAAGCCAACGAAAACCTAGCTGGAACATGATCACGCGCCGGATTATTAGATTTGACGGCGGAAAAGTGGTCACAATCTAAGAAAAAATTAGATGGGTAGGTTCGGAATGATGGCACAACCCTAATGAAAAAGAGAAATTATATGGGTAGGGTCGGAATGATGGCAGTTACAGCTTATGGAAGACATGACCATTGAAAGGAAGGTGCGAAGGACGCGGATTAGGGTAGAGGGCTAGTAGGTCGGAGCACGTTCGTAATAGTAGGGAGGAGTACTCTGTTTGTTTGTATCTGTGCCTATAGTGTCTTGTAGCCTCTTGTTCATGGTGTTTTGGTGATGTCTATGATTTTGTATAGCAAGTTTATAACATTACTTTGTGGGTGTCTTGTTTTCTTTATTATCTAGCGGTGTGCCACCCCTTGTTGCTTGTTTTTATGTTTTTTGTTTGTTATATTTGTTATCTGTTCTAAGCGGAGATCTATCGAGAACAACCCCTCTACTTCATCTAAGGTAGTGGCATGGACTACGTACATTTTACTCTCCCCAAACCCCACTTTGTGGGAATACATTAGGTATGTTGGTGGTGGTGGTCGGAAAGATGGCACCACCCTGTTGGAGAAGAGAAATTATATGGGTAGGATCGGAATGACGGCGGGACCCTACTAAAAAAGAGAAATTATATAAAGATTGTAACCTCCAGTTGTACGGATAGTGTGACTCAGAGACTGGGCAGGATGCCTACTGACCCATCATTCTCTTACTGGGTGGTGTGTTACATTCGAGAATCCACCCATGTCTTGGGTGACCAAAAGCAACTCATGCCTTGCTCTTCAGCGGAGGCAGAACACCATCAATGGCGTTGATCATCTGTTAATTGACATGGCTAAAAGGCATCTTGAATATTTTGGAAGTGGACTATGAGTATCCAGTTAATATCTACTGTGACAGTCAAGCAGCATTATATATTGCCCGGAATCCCTTTTTCATGAACGAACCAAACATATTGAAGTGGATTGCTATTATGTTCGGGATGAGTTGCAATCCGGTAGTGTATATCCGAGCTATGTTCTGAAACAGAAACAGTTAGCTGATATCTTTATGAAGGCGTTGGGCAAGTCACAGTATGAGCACTTCTTTAAGTAGGGCATTAGGATTCTTATACTCCAACTTGAGGGGGTAGTAAGCGCATGATACAAGATCAAAACCACAACAACAAGAGCTTCGGATTCCAACCAACAACCACAAGAACTACAACTTTTAGTTTTCGGTTTTTAGCTTACAACACAAGTGATAGTTTTCGGTTTTAAGTCCCAATCCGAGAATAACAATAGATGCAACAATGCTAGTGAATCGAAACAAGCCCCACACGGCTTCACTAGACTTCAAGATAAGCAAAAGTAACACAATAACAACAAGATAAGGAAAGATATATAACTTGACATACAATATTCAAGAAACTAAGAACCCTAACAACATGAGAGGACCCTAAGCCTAATGAATATTAACACCAAGCTCTTACAAAGACCAAGAGGCACTCAACAACCTCAAAACCTTTGTTTCTAGCCAAGGAGACAACACAAGTATTCCTCTACTTGTGAGATTTGGAACCGGCTTCTTGGAGAAGAAGAGAGGGAAGATATTTGGTGTTTTTAGGTTACAAATTCTGATTTCAAAATGAACTAAGGGATTTCTCACTATAAGGTTCTATTTATACTACAACAAAAGGAGCAAAAAGACCCTTCCGCCCTTGCCTTTGTTGTGGCCTCCTTGGGGAATTAATTTATTACACTTTAGGCCCCTCCTCACACATAAGGACGTTGAGGCCCTTGCTTGGTTCGGGCCTTTGTTGTGGCCTCCTTGGGGAATTAATTTATTACACTTTAGGCCCCTCCTCACACATAAGGACGTTGAGGCCCTTGCTTGGTTCGGCCAACAACTCACACACGGCCATTTGCATGAATAAGGCTTGGAGTGTTTGCAATTCCCGCGCTTGGCTTCGTGTGAAAGGCCGTGTACTTGAGGGGGCAGCCATAACCATATCATCCTCTCCATCTTGAGAGGAATTTGACCTCAAATTCGGCATTTGATCATCTTCAACCGCATCTACGAGGGAGAGATCCCCGACGTTGAAGGTGTTGTGCACTTGATATTCCGGTGGTAGGTCAATCTTGTAGGCATTGTCGTTGATCCTCTCAAGTACTTGGAAAGGACCATCACCTCTTGGCAGCAACTTGGACTTCCTTTGAGCCGGGAACCGATCTTTTCGAAGATGCACCCACACCCAATCTCCGGGTTCTAGCACTAGCTTCCTTCTCCCTTTGTTTGCCCGTTTTGCAACCTCTTGGTTCTTCTTTTCAAGCTTAATCCGCACTGCCTCATGCATTTTCTTCATGGCCTCGGCTCTTTTATTTCCATCTAAGCTGGTCATGAGATCACTAGACAAAGGAGTGAGATCTAAAGGGGTAAGGGGGTTTAGGCCGTAAACACATTCAAAGGGAGTCATTCCCGTACTCGAATGTATTACCCGATTGTATGCAAATTCCACCAAGGGTAGGTGTTCTTCCCATGAAGTCAGCTTACCTTTAACCATAGAACGTAGCATAGACCCTAAGGTTCTATTTACTACCTCCGTTTGGCCGTCGGTTTGTGGGTGGCAAGACGTGGAGAAAAGTAACTTCGTCCCAAGCCTACCCCACATGGACTTCCAAAAGAGACTTAGGAACTTGGAGTCCCTATCACTCACAATGGTCCTTGGTATCCCGTGGAGCTTTACAACATGTTCAACAAATAAGGAAGCCACACTAGGAGCGTCCTCGGTTTTAGTACATGGAATAAAGTGAGCCATTTTAGAGAACCTATCAACAACCACAAAAATGCTATCTCGCCCCTTTCTAGTCCTTGGCAACCCCAAAACAAAATCCATTGATATGTCCAGCCAAGGTCTAAGGGGAGTAGGGAGTGGGGTGTATAATCCTTGAGGTCGGAGGCGGGATTTAGCACTCCGGCAGGCCGCACATTGACTACAAATTTTTGTGACATCTTTGCGCATTTTTGGCCAATAGAAGTTCTCCTCTAGGATTCCGAGGGTCTTGTCTACCCCAAAATGACCCATGAGGCCCCCGTCGTGGGCTTCCCTCACAAGCAATTCCCTCCAAGAACTAGAAGGAACACATAACCTCCTTCCTTTGAACAAATATCCCTCGAACCGAGAGTAGGAGGAATGGTTATTTTCCTTAAGCCAACGGTCCCTTCCCCACTCTTCGCATTCCCTAAAAATAGGAGCAAAGGTTGGATCCTCGGGATACAACATCCGCAAGCTCTCAAAACCCATTAACTTCGACGACAAGGTAGCAACAAGCACATGCTTCCGGGACAAGGCATCGGCAACAACATTTTCCTTTCCCCTTTTGTAATGAATTACATAGGGGAAAGTTTCGATGAACTCAATCCACTTAGCATGACGCCTATTCAGCTTGTCTTGGCTCTTAAGGTGCTTCAACGATTCATGATCCGTTCGTATCACAAACTCCTTAGGCCACAAATAGTGTTGCCAATTTCCCAAGGCTCTAACAAGGGCGTACAACTCCAAATCGTAAGTCGAATAATTAAGAGTTGCCCCTTTGAGCTTTTCGCTGAAATAGGCAACGGGCTTACATTCTTGCATCAAAACAGCCCCGATGCCGACCTTACTAGCATCACACTCTATCTCAAACATTTTATCAAAATCGGGTAATTGCAATAAAGGCGCCGAGACGAGCATAGCTTTCAAGGACTCGAAAGCCTTAGCTTGCTCTTCACCCCATTTGAAGGGTCCGTCCTTTCTAATTACCTCGGTTAAGGGGGCTGCTATGGAACTAAATCCCTTGACAAACCTCCTATAAAAGCTTGCCAACCCGTGGAAACTTCGGATTTCTCCAATAGTTTTAGGGGTCGGCCAACTTCGTATAGAGTCTATCTTGGAGTCGTCCACTTCCACGCCCTTTGAGCTAACAACAAAACCCAAGAACACAACCTTATCAACACCAAAAGAACACTTCTCCATGTTGGCATACAACCTCTCCTTTCGGAGTACATCAAACACACATCTTAAATGCATTGTATGGTCATCAATGGACTTACTATATACCAACACATCATCAAAGTAAACTACCACAAACTTTCCAATAAATGGCTTCATCACATGATTCATTAGCCGCATGAAAGTACTTGGAGCATTTGTTAGGCCGAATGGCATAACCATCCATTCATAGAGACCAAATTTAGTCTTGAAGGCGGTTTTCCATTCATCACCGGGTTGCATTCTTATTTGGTGATAGCCACTCCTTAAATCAATCTTGGAAAATAAACACGAACCATTCAATTCATCCAGCATGTCATCTAACCTAGGGATAGGGTGACGATATTTTACCGTGATCTTATTGATGGCTCGGCAGTCCACACACATACGCCAAGTTCCATCCTTCTTAGGCACTAGTAGCACCGGAACCGCGCACGGACTCATGCTCTCCTTGATGTAACCTTTGTTGAGGAGTTCCTCAACTTGATGTTGCAATTCTTTGGTGTCCGTAGGGTTGCTCCTGTAAGCCGGCTTATTTGGCAATTGTGAGCCCGGCACAAAGTCAATTTGATGCTCAATTCCCCGAAGTGGGGGCAATCCTTGCGGAAGTTCTTTAGGAAATACGTCCTCATAATCCTGCAACACACGAGAAATCAAAGGAGAAATACAAGGATTAGTGGGGTTAGTGTTAAAGCAATGGGCCAAAAGTAGCATTGGCTTGTTTTCATCATGGTCCATGAAAAGTTCCTTCCTCCTAGCCAACATCACTACGTTTTCCCTTTCCATGGGCGTTGAGATAGCCTCGGATGGGCCTACCTCCTCACCTACGGCTTCCCTTCCTTTTTCTCCCTTCTCGGGTTCTCCCCCTTTCCCTTTCAATTCTCTCATCTTTTGGTACCACACATTCACTTGGGAGGGTGAAAGAGGGTGAAGTGTGACCCTTCGGCCATCCTTCTCAAGCGTGTACCGGTTGGTCCTCCCATCGTGTTTAGTAGACCGATCATATTGCCAAGGTCTACCCAACAACAAGTGACATGCTTGCATTGGAATCACGTCGCAAAGTACCTCATCGTGGTAGTTGCCCACCTTAAATCTAATCACACATTGCCGTGTGACCTTCAACTCACCACAATCATTCAACCATTGTAGCTTGTATGGACTAGTGTGTGGTGTAGTCGGTAGCTTCAGAAAATTCACCATAGCATGGCTTGCAACATTGGTACAACTACCACTATCAATTACCAAGGTGCACACACTCTCCTTTACAAGGCACTTAGTATGGAATAGATTTTCCCTTTGGCTCGGGTCATCTACCGCCTTACTAATCATAACGCGCCTAACCACAAAGTTCGGAACCACACATTCCCCTTCTTGAGGATAGACATCTTCACCATCATCTACTCCTTCCTCATTCGGTTCATGTTCGGCTTCCTCTCCATCTTGAGGCTCGGCCTCAATCTCCCCCCTTTCGGACACCACCTCCTCACCAAGGTAGTATACCTTCCCTTCCCGTAGGATCACATTACGCCGGTTCGGACATTCATTTGCCTTATGCCCCCAACCTTGGCACTTGAAACATTGGAACCCCTTTGGGTTGGGGTACTTGTGAGCCTCCGGCTTCGGAGGAAACTTAGGAGCTATTTTGGGTTCGGGCAGCTTCATAGGACCGGGTTGGTCCTTGTTTTTGGTCCAACCCGAGGGGGTTTGGACCCTTGCCTTGAAGGTTGATCTCTCCTTAAGTTCCCTCTCGATCTCTAGGGCCGCTTGGAATATACTATCAATAGTCTCAAACCGATGAAGGGTTAAGTGAGTGGAAATCTCTTTGTTCAATCCACACTTGAACCGGATGATGTCGTGGCTGATTTGTTCCCCACGGTGATCAAGTTTCAACATGAGTTGTTGGAACTCGTCAAAGTAGGCCATCACACTCTTGCCTCCTTGCCGCAAGCCATATAATCTAGCAAGCAATTCATGTCGGTATCTCTCGGGAAGGTATCGTTGCCTCATCAAATACCTTAACCGAAACCAAGGTGGCGGCTGCCCATCAACCAATTCATTACCAAATCGTTTAATATATTCCCACCAAGTGTTAGCATAGCCCTCAAGGTGAGCTATAGCATAGCAACTCTTCTTTTCTTCCGAGATGTCATTAACTTGGAAGACTTTGTCGCAAGCCGATTCCCACGTCAAGTAGGCCTCGGGATCACTTTCACCCTTAAAGATAGGTAGGCTCAACTTGATGGTGTTGATGCCTACGTCTCTTTCTTGGTGTCGGCTTCCCCTATCTCCATACCCCCGGTATCGTCTCGGTTCCCCCCGGCCCCCTCTTAACTCCTCCTCCCTCATATAAGCATCATTATAGGCTCCCTCGCCATCATACTCCTCTCTACCGTATCCGTCATAGTGAGCTGGTCGGCCTTGGCCATTTTGATTCGTAGGGATTGGAATTTGTGGCCTTTGGTTTAGTGGAGCTTGGAAAGGAGGGTTCGGATTTAATGGTGGTGCTTGGCGCCCAAATCCTTCGTGTGGAATTGGAGGAGTTTGGAAATGTGGTGGTCTAGTGGAGTCTCGGGTTGGAGGAAAAGTGGTAGATTGGTTGTTGGTATTTTGTGGAGCTTGAGGTGCATTTAACATTTGGTGGACCATTTCGGGAGTGATGGTTGCGGAGGAGGTCCGATCATGGCCATTGGTAGAGACATGTAGAGGAGTCGATGGTCGAGAGTTCCTTTGACTCTCCACTTGATCTAGTCTCCCACTAATAGTCGATACTTCCCCCCTTATGGCTGCCAAATCCCCTCTCACGGCCCCAAATTCCGAGTTCATTCTTTCAAGTGTCCGAGTAACGGCCTCAAGAGTGGCCCTCATTGAATCAAGTGCATTAGTATCCGGATTATGAGATGTTGTTCCTTCCATCGTCAAGGTATTAGCCGCTTAGTCACCACAAGTTCGGGTCTCACAAGTGTTGTATAATTGGCTAGTAACCGTGAGATTTACAAGGTTTGAGTAAGCTCTTAGCCGGAATGGATTCTTGTTTGAAGACTCAAAGAATTCTTGCCGGACTAGAACCAAAATCAGCAACTCATTCAAACGAATAAAAGCACACAAATAAGCGTTGACACGAATAGACGGCTCAAGGAACTAGTTGACAACATAGTGGAATTTACTAGTTTGTTAATTAGTTCTAAGTCCAAATAAGGGAAACCAAGAATCAACAATTAGCAACAAAGAATATATCCTAAGTTGAGCTTATAGTGACATGATAGCATGCAATGGCCCACACGTTTTTCTCTTCGGGTTTGGATGTATATATATATATTTTTTTTTATTTTTTTTTGGCTTGAATTAATATTCACACAACTTGTAAGAGATTGGAAAGTGTTTTGGTGGGAAACTAAAATTTGAAGTCTTGAACTCCTTTTCCAACTCAAGAAAGTGGATTTGGTTGACAATTTCCACAAAACAAGGTTCCTTGATTTAAGGGAAGTGATTGACAAGTCTACAAAGTGATGAGTGCAAGTCTTTCACAATCAACCTTATAAGTTTACCACTTGAACACACAACAAGATGAACACTCAACAAGAGGAACAATATGCACAAGTTCAAGAGAGGAACACTTCACAACTTCAACACTTCCTTAGCACATTATCACACATCCACCGATTTTTCTTTGGTCATCAATAACATTCAACTTTCGGCCACCTTACAACATGCAACTTTTCAAGCTCAACCTTGGATCTAGACACCTTAGTGTTGGTGAGAAAGAAACCAACACTAGAAACTCACTAAACAAGCAAAATGACTCCTAGATCTAAGTATACAACACCTTTCTCGGTTTCAACTTTAGTGGACAGAAATTTCAGATTTCAGAATTTTGTTCTTGGTGTAGTTTGGTCTTAAGCCGAGAACTACTAGCCCAAGATGGGTTATGTGAGAACACAACCGGTCTTGCTTTGATACCAAATGATACAAGATCAAAACCACAACAACAAGAGCTTCGGATTCCAACCAACAACCACAAGAACTACAACTTTTAGTTTTCGGTTTTTAGCTTACAACACAAGTGATAGTTTTCGGTTTTAAGTCCCAATCCGAGAATAACAATAGATGCAACAATGCTAGTGAATCGAAACAAGCCCCACACGGCTTCACTAGACTTCAAGATAAGCAAAAGTAACACAATAACAACAAGATAAGGAAAGATATATAACTTGACATACAATATTCAAGAAACTAAGAACCCTAACAACATGAGAGGACCCTAAGCCTAATGAATATTAACACCAAGCTCTTACAAAGACCAAGAGGCACTCAACAACCTCAAAACCTTTGTTTCTAGCCAAGGAGACAACACAAGTATTCCTCTACTTGTGAGATTTGGAACCGGCTTCTTGGAGAAGAAGAGAGGGAAGATATTTGGTGTTTTTAGGTTACAAATTCTGATTTCAAAATGAACTAAGGGATTTCTCACTATAAGGTTCTATTTATACTACAACAAAAGGAGCAAAAAGACCCTTCCGCCCTTGCCTTTGTTGTGGCCTCCTTGGGGAATTAATTTATTACACTTTAGGCCCCTCCTCACACATAAGGACGTTGAGGCCCTTGCTTGGTTCGGGCCTTTGTTGTGGCCTCCTTGGGGAATTAATTTATTACACTTTAGGCCCCTCCTCACACATAAGGACGTTGAGGCCCTTGCTTGGTTCGGCCAACAACTCACACACGGCCATTTGCATGAATAAGGCTTGGAGTGTTTGCAATTCCCGCGCTTGGCTTCGTGTGAAAGGCCGTGTACTTGAGGGGGCAGCCATAACCATATCAGCGCAGACATGGTAATTATGTATATTGTGCTAATGATAGGCCTAATAGGTTAGGGTTAGTATTGTGGACCAGGTTAGGGCTAGCTAATCTCTAATGAGAAGGCAGAAAAAACTCTCCCAAATTTTTGATAATGAATTGATAGAAAATTCTCCCAAACTATTGCATTCCTTATGGTTCTTCGGTTCTTCTGAATTTAGCAAGCAATGACTAACAGATGATCTTCCTTAAAATTTGCATTTTAAGTAGTACAGAATGAATAAACAGATCTTCTGCTTCCTTCATTGAACAAGTATGATTTCTAATCATTTAAAACATTCAATTTTAGGTACTGAAAATTGATGCATTATCAAACAGCTCCTACTCTTTCTTGTAGAGCCAACATCAGAGAAAGTTAACCGACCTTAATTGAGTTTCCAACTAGATTCGTAATTATCTGCCGGAACCGTCCTGGATCTCCGATAACAACTTCTGGGACTAAATCAGATACATAAACAGCCAACTGTTTCCACAAAAATAACACAAAATACAAGGTATCATGAACTAGCTAGAGGAATGACAGTAAGAAAAGAGAGAGAGAGAGAGAGAACACTAAGAGAAGGGAGGGAAAAATACGTAGTTATGATGCTGACTTTTAAGAAAAAGAGTATGATAAATGTACCTCAATCCCTTTTTCATGAGATTTTCCTGAGAAGAGTGATGAAACATTATCAAGCTCAGCACGGAGATCAAAAGGAACAGCCTCCAGCTCAAGCCTTCCCGATTCAATCTTAGCTTGATCCAGCACCTCATTAATCAATGATATCAGATCTTTCCCACTATTATGAGCAGTTTGTGCATAATCCAGTTGCATTGGGTCAAGGTTGGTGTCCATGAGCATTTGAAGCATGCCTGTACATGTTGAATAAATTATTATCAATATATGACTACATATGTAATTAGAATCTCCCTTTTCCATATTTTCTTCCCTCCCAGTCTCCCTTTCTGTTAATCAAGTGCAAAGTTGTAAAATCACTGCATGTTAATTACCTAACACACCATTCATCGGAGTCCTGATTTCATGAGAAACCGTTGCAAGAAACTGTAAAATGAAGGAAGTGAGTAGAAAAGAAAGGGTCTTCAGAAGATGAACAAAAGAAGTGGATCTATTTTAAGAGGATTGAAAGTTACTTCAGAACCATGTTATCATGAAATGACGGAACTCAATGAAATGAAATGACACCTAGAGGGTAAAACATAATCTGATTAATAGGTGGATCAAACCTGAGATTTTGCTATATCTGCAACCTCAGCATGATGTTTGAGCTCCTTCATATCCTGATACTGACCCTCAACTACAGCAATTCTGTCGATGGCAGCATCGAAGATATGACCAATAAGCAGAGTGATAACAAGGCCTCCGACAGATAGAGTTATTGCTGTCCAGGGTGGAGAAGGTTTCTGCGTGAACCTGTGATAAAGTAAAGATAATTTTAAACTGGAAAAATATTCATGGCATTAAATTTTACATCGTGGACACTACAATTATTTGACCTGCAATGCATCTCATGGTTCCTTGCTGGATCCCCAAAATCAAGGTTGCTGACCCACGGTAATTCTGTGTCGTTCTCATCCGTGCCATACATTTTAATTGGAGAAAACTTGTTAGTTGTGTCATAAACATTTACCAGAATAGTTTGCTTGCTCGCAAGCTGCTGCAGAAGCTTTTCGACCAATGATGGAATATCGTAAGAAGCACCAATGTACCTTTACAAGTAAAAGCAAAAATGCACACAATAAGAAATTAGGGATAAAAGACTTGAACCAACATCTAGAGCTGTACTAGTAAAATCTCAATTTTATATCATGAAACTTACCCAATAGTAGCATTGATGCGGTCCGCTGGGGTAGCATAAGGAGGGAGATCAGTATTATAGACAGCAAATGTAAGAACAACACCCAGGTGATTTGATTTCAATAGTTTAAAGGGTGACGTCAAAACCCCCTTGCCAGAGGCCCTTGCTCGCAAAATGTTCTCACGGTCCTCCTATAAACAACCACAAAAATAACACCAGTCCCAAGAAATAGCAAGGTAAACTTAAGCACTTAAGGAAGTTCCCTACAACTTGCAAGTCGAGAATATAGGTTTTTACACACAGTTAGAACAGAAGACACGGGAATATTTATACATGTGAAACACCATAAGAAGACAAAGGCAACATGTTCCAACAGAGACATAGATTTGGGTAAATTGTCAAACGGACCATCATAGATAACAAAACACTTGCACCATTGATCAAAGACACACGGGTTTGTTCGAAACCATCATTATAAATTTTACCGTTTCCTAGGAATGGGAATGGTCTGGACTAGGTGGGAAAGACATTGCCAGTGGTGGTGGAGGGCAAGGATCTGTTTTTTAACTTTTGGCGTCACTATTTTGCTTCCTTTAACATCAACATCATTTAAAACTGCAAAAAAGGGAAGCCCGGTTCACAAAGCATCTCAAGTTAGCAGGTCCGGGAAGGGCAAAAGGATAATAAATCTTAGCAGAAAGGGACATCGCAGGATAGGGTGCGATTGGTAGAAATCTTTCACCATCCCCAACTCGTCTTCACCCGTTGTCATCCATATTTATTAAGCCTCAATGCAGAATAATCTAAGCCAGTTTTCTACTGGATTATGATATTCAGTAAATTAGTAAAAGAGGAAAAAGAATTTATAATCGGGAATGCACACCTTTCCAGACATCATATCAATCGAGACGATATGAGAAACCGTTTGTTGTGAAAATATGACAGGTGCATATTCATCTTGATCAGGAGCAGGATCCAAGTTTGCAGGGATATAATCCTGCGCTAAAGTTTGGTCCTCTGATTCCATTTTCTTGATAGTCCACCCATGTAGCTTCTCAAACTCTTCTCTCTCTGCATGTAGAACCCTTAAAGCATAGGCAACACCACTTGTAAGTGGCCTCTCAAAAGCTGTTCTCTCAGTATATTCTTCAAAAGTTTTCTGTAGAGCACAAGAAAACACATCATAGTTACATTCAAAGTCCAAAGACAAACTTGTACACTCTTCCGAACTCCCACTTTATCATGCTTTAACCTTTCTTTCGTTTTTTTCCTTCATTTTTTGGCTGGAGAGGGTGGTATAGAAACATTGTCTAAATAAATTTCTGTTGTTTAATTCCATTTATGAAAAATGCAAGTTGCAGTTCTTAGTATTACTAGTCCAGTTCAATCATTTAGCACGAGTTGTTGAATCAGATACATAGCATACCATATTGCTAGAAAGAAAGCATATGGCCTGCTCACACCAAAAGGAAAGGGGGTGGGGGGGTGGGGTGTGTGGGTGGGTGGGTGGGTGGGGGGTGGGGGATAAAGAACAAAGGAAAAAAAAGAAACTGCTATCTGATTTATACATGGACAAAGTGAAGTCACCGAACTACGGAACATACAAACAAAATATGAAAAACATATCGAATGAGTCAAATTAATGAAAGCTATAGTTGTACCTGGTCTATTGCAGAAGGTTGCTTTCCATGGTGAAATGTGGAAACAAGAATAGCCAATGCATGCACATGGTTCATGCTTACGTTGAACTGGTCCTGCAACATGCGCGCTCGTTCGTCACACATGCTTGTCAGTGTTTCTTTCCTCCTCAATGCAATGTCTGCGCTCAGGTACAAATACAACCAGATGGATAGGATCACACCACTAAAGACAAAGATAACAAGAGCCTTTTTCGTCCACTTCCCACCAGTTCGAGAGGGAAACCGAGCTTGCTGCTGCTGCTGCTGTGGTGGATGAAGTTGTTGAGACGGTGGTTGCTGCTGAATGAAGCTGTGCTGTTGATTTACCCCATATTTTGCACATGACTCAAGTATCTTCCAGCTGACCACAATCCCGAGAAGGACCCACCAGCATAGTTTTGTGAGACAAAAGGCAATAGCATCAAAGTAATCTGGGTTATGATTCCCAATTTCTCTTATTTGTGATGCTTCCTGATAAAAATGAACCACACAAAAACGGTGTGAGAAATCTAGATAATCACAGGGTTTACCGATTCCTTCAAGCACACCTTGAGGATAACTTTCTCATTATTTCAGACCACATGTTAACTTCGCAATTATTTACATGAAGAGGACAATTGATACATCAGACCAAAAGTATTTTGGATCTTCCTGCCGTATGCGCGTTGGTAGTTGTTGAGAGTGCACGTGGACATGCAAATGTGTGTACTAAAGCCACTATACGGATAATTACAATCAGCTCAAAGGCAAGTCGGCCTTCAAATGATACAATTACTTCCTGGCCATAAAGTTCAATGTACAGGGAAGTAAGAATATACAGAGCCCGGATTGAGTAAACTACTAATTTGTGCTAAGACTTCATGAATACAACCAACTAAAATCATGATGGAATTTTCCTCAGTTGCAAGGAAAAGATGGTAAACATCAGTTTCTAACCATTCATAAGGGCTCACCTTTTCAAAGAACTGAGGATCTGTTGAGACTAGTGAAGACATACGATGCAAAACAAATGGTAACGACTCGTCATCTAGTGAAGTCTCACTATTTGCCAGTGCCTCCTCATCTGGAACTGGGCACTGGCCTTTTGCTTCAATATTGTCTACAACCATCTCATATTGCTCTTTGTGTTTCAGACTCTCCGAACCTAGCACCTTGAGAAGGCAAGTAATGGTAGTACTCATCGGCATTTCACGCCCATGATCTTTTGAACATTTCAAGGATGAAATCTACACAGTTGAGATAACTGAGGTCAGTTACTACAAACAGAGATATCTGATCTTTAAGCATAAGAGAGGGAACGGTATGAAAGATGACTTCTTTTTCTTTTCCCTTTGACAACAACTTTCTTTTTGATAATTCAGAAATCAAAATTTAGCAAAGCCTCTAAGGTAGTAACAAAGAAAAGGAACAGTAAAAGTGACATTCAAGTACTCCCAACACGTCAGGCCACACTTAACATGTCATCCCGGAACTTCAGGTTACATTTATAAAGCTGACATCCAAAGTAGAATGCAATAGCATGTTTCCTATAGCAAAACTCTCCTCACTGATTATTTGTCCATCTATTTTCTACTCACTCGTCTCTTCTCTCTTTCTCACAACCAAGCCAGATACATTTGTTTCGTACATGATGGTAAATTTACAAGAGCTAGGTGAGTGCATAAGAGTTCCAAATTTACTCAACAAACTAGCCAACTTTATTTATAACTAGAGGAGTTTCTCAAAGATAATGCCTTCTGAAGGTGTTTGAAATATTTGATTTTCTCTATAGCACTAATACGGTGGGGGTAACAGATGGCTAGAGGGATATTTATTTTGAATTTTAATTTCTGGTGACATTTTCTTACATGTTGGAATAAGCAAATTATATGTGTCTCCAGATGGCAATGCAACAGTTGTGACAAATTTTGGTAGGCCATTAGAGATATGTTATCACCGAAGACCTAATTTTGGTTTTCCACCTTTTAAGGAAATTGTAAGTCCAAACTGTTTTTCCATTGGCAAAAATGGGAATATAACCAGAAGCGCCACACCATTACACACTAGCACTGTAGGCGGAGAAAATTCCAGCTGCATACTGATTTATGGAAGAAACTACATAAAAGAAGATTTCTTCAATGACTGGAAGGCCTATAATTGGAGTTAATCTTTTACCACGTATCAAATACATCCAACCAATTTCACCTTGCCTATCTAATCTACAGGGTGCTGACCGAGAATAAGTGAAATTTCAATGAAGAAAAGTGAGAGCATCTACTTAACTCCACGAAAACAGTAACAAACAACAGGCGAGAAGACGGAACAAAGCAACAGGCGAGAAGAAGGAACAAACTGCTGGAAGTGAAATACTGGATTCCACATCAACGATTATGATGGGAGAAACTAGGAACTCTTCTCCCTTTTGAAACCTGCTCCTTCCGAATATGAACAGGTTGCAAATCAAGTATGAGTTTGCTTAGAAAGCCATTAAAGTTCCACTTAGATGAAAGGTTTCAATTTGTGCAACCGTGATTTCAAGAAAGGTTCTCAGCAGTTTCGATCAAACACAGAAAGTCTGTAACTTAACCCCATAAATCTAATTCTTTTAAATGTAATTGAATTAGCTGTAACTCGCCTCTCATTAAATCTACAATCTTCTAAATTTTCCTTACCTTAGCATAAAATTTTACAATTTGTGACAGAATAAAATATCAGCATAGCAGCAACTATTTAAACTACTAAAGAAAGGACATCAAAAACATTCAAAGTAACTGTAGTATACCTGATCTTTTTCAAAGAATAAGGTAGCTAAAGCTTGAATTTGTTCCTTGCTGACATTGAAACGTTCAAGAAGAAAATAATATTTATCTTCATTTGGTTCTGAAACCTCCTGCTTTCGACTATAAACAACGCCATTTAAGCTAATGACCAACCAAAAAAATCCAATTCCAAAGAAAATGAGCCATAAAAACAAAAGCTTCCTTTGCCATCTCCACCCACAATTTGGTCCAGGCAAAGATTCTCTAGCCTTCTTCAGCCTAAAACTTGAAGAAAAGCTCCCATTCATGCCCAACAATTTGCAATTTAAGGACATCTTTAATAGAATCCACCTACATATCTTCAGAAAATGCCTTGAAAACTTAAGAGCAAACCCACCCAGAACAGAAAAGCTCATTAAAAGTCAATAATTGACCTGAATTTCAGTCAATTCTCAAGCAAACGAATCTCATAATTCCAACAAAAAGTTGAAACTGATTACTTCCAAGATTCTTCTGTAAATCCTCCACTACAAACTCCTAATCAAACCCTTCACTGGAAACCCCAAGAAGAGGCACAGCAGCAAATTCTTGAGCAAAAAAGCCTCTTTAACTTCTTGCTATTTTCTTGCTCCTTGTGGCTAAAGATTGAATTTTGCTCACTCAAGAAGCAACAAAATCCCAGTTTTACTTGTTATAGAGAGAACAAAGGGGATTCACAATCATGCCAAGACAACAAGTGGTTAAAAAAAAAAAGGCAGACCCCAGATGTTACTTTAGCAAGTTGTAATGGAATCACTGAATGGAACAGAAAAAGAAGTAGTTTCTTTTTCCTATATACAGTTTCCCTCTGTATTCTTTCTATATGAAGCTCCTATCTCATAATTCCAACAGAAACTTGAACTTGATTATTTTCAAGATTCTGCTGTAAAACCCACCTCGACAAACTCCTAAGCAAACCCTTCAGTGGAATGGGTGGAAAAGCAAATTCCTCAACAAAAAAGACTCCAATTACTCACTGCAACCATGTAACTATAGCTGGTCCCCCAAAAATTTTAACTATCTTTCTTGGTCCTGATGGCTAAAGATTGAATCTTGAGAATAAAATCCCAAGTTACTTGTTATAAAGAACACAGAGAAAGCACAATCATGCCAAGACAACAAGCGGTTACTTAAGGAAACTGTAGTGGAATCACTGAATGGAACAGAAAAAAGAAGTTTGTTTCTTTTACTATTATCAAGCTTCTCTTACTCCTGTTTCACCCACCAAACCAGTAGTACAAACTAGAGCAAGAAAACAGCAAAGAAAGCAAGAAGGAAGTATCAAGATGAAAACTTTATGTAACAAAATGTGAATGGATGAGTGAAAATGAGGTGAATCCCAGTTGGTTTTTCACTGGAAAAACAACTGGAATGAATGATCAGAATGTGGGGATAAAAAGAAGTTCCTTTCTTTTCCTTTTTCTGAAACAAAAAACACACCCACCCCCTCCCCTTCCCCTCTCTCTCTCTCTCTTTAGCATATGCTGTTGAGGCTGGGGTACATCATTATCTCATCATCCAAGTGGGGAAGGTTAGAGGAAAAAAAACATAAAACATACATAACTAAAATAATTCTAAATCATTTGCAATAAATTTGATCATAAAATTAAACATTTCTTAGATGTTAGTTAGCTTGCACTTTCATAATATCCAAAATTTGTTACTCCTACATTTCTTGTCTATATATACTTCCACCATGTTCATCCTTATTAACTTGACATTTTTAAATATATACATTTTATTTGATTATTTAATTAATAAAAATAATATTAAAAAAATATAATAATATTCTCTTGATTTCATAAAAAAAATACTTAAATTAAAATAAATATTTTTAAAAACAAGATCAACTATTTGAAAGAAATGGAGTAGTAATTTCTTTGCTTAAAAAAGATGTTTAACTGGACATAAGATTTTAAGAATATATTTTTTAAAAGAATTATCATGTTTTATGTTTATTCTTAAAACCAATAAATTTTTAAATATAACATTGAACTATTTTATAGGTTTTTTATCAAATAAGTGAATCTAATATAAGTACAATATTGAAATATCATTAAATATTGACCTAAATAAGATAATGTATCATTCTATTTTTAAACGGGCTAAAAATATGTAATACATCTCTACTTTATTTACTTGATTCAGAAAAAATATTTATTAAAAATTTATTTTATTAAATTAGACTAAGTAATTATATATTAAAAATTTTAATTTGATGAATAATTATTTATGGAGTAGTAATTTAAGGATATGAATAGTATTAAGAGAAAAAAAAATTATAAATTTAACAAGTAAACTGAAGCAATTATTTTTAATAGAAATCAAGTAAAAGGAAATTGTAGAAATAATGTAAAAAAAGAATTACTGTAAATACATGGCTAGGAGCCTAGGACAATAGATATAGAGTGGTAGAAGAAAAAAAAGTATGGCTATGGGAAGAGCCAACCAGTTGTATTAGTTCAGTTCACATGGAGAAAAGAACAAATTTATAAAATAGAAAAAAAATATTTCCTTGCTTTGACACCTTTTTTTAATTTATTTATTTAAAGTGAAAACAACAACAACAAACTCATATCTTCTCGCAAAGTGGGGATCTGGAGAGGATAAAGTGTACACAGTTTATATCATTACCTCTAAAGAGATAGAGAAGTTATTTCCGATAGGCCCGACTAAAGATTAAAGATAGTATACAAAAACATCAAAAGCAAGGAACATGATAAAATAACATAGGTACGACATCTACGAAAGATTATACATTGTCAAACAAAGCAAACCAAAGTCCACCTAATTATCTTGAAGTGAATATTATTTTAATATAATTAAAAATAATTTAACTTTAAACTTACATTTTTATTCTTAATAAAATAATTTCACAACAATATAAATTTTCAAAATTATTTTAAACTATAAATTTTAATAATTTTATTTTAAAAAAAAATATATTGTAAAGCTAAAAAATGACGCATTTTAGAGACGGGAGGAGTAGGAAAAATGAAGGCGGCATCTATCCTTTCGGTATATGATACGGCTACTAACTAGAAAGATCGGCGATTAATCGGCGAAGAAAAGAAAGAAAAAGTAAGGCTATGTGCTAAATTGCGCCATCTACTTGAGAGATGCTTATCCTACACTTTATTCTTGGAAGATAATTGATGATGTGGGCATCCCATTAGTTTGTTGTGTAAAGTGGAGCTAGCTAATGCACCTCATCTTTCCCACCCTAACTTTCCCTAATACCCCCATTGTGTTTATTAAATAATTAAAAGGGAATAATATTAAACTAATCACTTAATATTAAAAGGCATGATTAGTTTGACCATCATTATATAGTTTCTTCTGACTTTAAACAACTATTGTGTGCTTAATAAATACATAGGTGAGTTCTCAATTTGAATGAGTCAATTGTTCTGGTTTGTTTATTAAAACTTGGTAGTTGAAAAATGTGTTTAAATTATTATAGATTTCCATTAAAGAAACATTGGAATATGAAGAAAGAATTTGATATTAAAAAATATGAAAAAAGAGGGAAATATGATGTGAGAAACTTATCTAGCTAAAATACTCCTTTGGACAATTACAAAGTGAAAGTGACAATGAAATTAGAACAATCAAAAAAATATATTTAAAGCTGTGGCAGAATAATTAATAAAATGGTTGCAAATATTGGAGATTATTCTTAAGAAAATTATTACAAATGACAAAATTTATCAAAATTCTGATAAATTTAATATCCTCGAAAATTAAGGATGGCTCTAAAAAATAAGGCCTCTAAAGTTACTTATATTTTATAAAAATATAATTATTAAGGGAAAAGGACACTCTATGACACTTTTTAAAATAAATAGCTCAAGTTTGAAAACTTTTCAAAAAGTGGTCAGTCAGATATACTATTTTCGTTTTATAGCCATTTTCTAATGTTGATCATTTTGGCCTACTTAATCCATATACAATTCATATACAATATTGATATAGTCTATATACAATACTGATACAGTATTCAACTTGGGAAATTCAGCCCTTTTAAAAATATTTCAATTTTTTTTTGCTTTAAATTTTTTAACTGATCAAATATTATATTTTTTTCATCTAGAGAAATAATAATTAAATTACATAAAAATGATATAGTTGTTAAATAGAACATGTATCTATATAAGATATATGTATAGAAATTGTATAATTCTATCAAATATTTATATGTATAAAATATACAAATATATATATATATATATATATATATATATATATATATATATATATATATATATAGAAAGTGTATGAAAATTATATATTGTTGTATAAAACGTGTAAAAAAATGTATAGTTATTGTATAAACTGTGTATCAAAACTGTATAATCTTCGTATAGAATATTTATATGTATAAGATTTGTATAAAAACTATATAGAAGGTGTGCAGAAACGGAATAGAACAAGCCAATAAATTGAAATGGTTTGAAAGTGAAATTTAAATTCCACGGTCATTTAAATGGAAATAGTTTAATTTGGAGTGTCGTTTCTGTCTTTTCCCCTATTATTAAATGGTAGATGTTATCTTTTTAATAATTTATTTATTTTATTATCAAGATGATGTAATTACAAGAAAAAGTTGTAGATAATTTAAATTCCAGCTATTCTCTGCTTCTTCTTTTTTAGTTTTTATCTTAATTCAGTGCAACTAAATCAATCTTTTAAAACTTCATCTTTTGAGTATCTTTGTAGACATTTTTAAATCTAATTAGATTATTAATTACTATTAGTATTCCCCCACTTAATCTTGAATGTTTCTTAAATCATAATAGTCATTATGCTATTATTGATTTTAATTGATTTATGAAATTATAATTGATAAAAGAAATTGTACAAGTAAAAATACTTAAGTTATCTAATAGATTACGTTGAATCATTCCAGACTCTCAAAATATTGTGATAATAACACAAAGGTTGCAAGTTCAAGATTTACATGAGCCAACCCTTGATTCTGATCTAGTGAAAACAAATGTTATATAAATGAAGCATTTTTTTTCTTTCTTTAAAAGAAAATGACAAAAAGTGATGGAATTATTTATGATAGAACATCCTATGTGGGATTATTTATGATAGAACATCCTATTTCATCACAAATTTAGATGGCAATTGGTGTAATTTCTGTTTTTTCTATCTAATGTTAATTAGAGAATGATGATTATAAAAGTTAGGTGAAATTTCCCAAGCAATAAGTGTAAATAATATGTTCTGTTATGTTACAAAACTATACATCTCCAATACAAATTGTGATTGAATGATTAAAATTAATCTCTCCATTATTAATCATTTGAGATTTGAATTTTGAGAATAAAAAAAATTACTATATTAAAGAGTGTTTCCTTAAATCTTATGCACTGTGGATACAAATTAATTGAAATTCTAATATATACATAAATATTAGGCGGAAAAATAAAAAAAAATATATAAAATTATTATGTCCGTTAATTATTAAAATTTGCAGCTAGCTCTTCACAAATAACTCAATTTTAACTCAAAAATCTATTGTAAAAATGATGAATTAGCAACTCCACATAAGTCAAAAAGTATTGTGCACATTATTCCACTTGAATTTGAAATCTATAACCAACTTAATTTACGGGTTGGTAAGGACTTAAATCTTAATTAAGGGGATGTCATTAGGCCACAACCCTTAAATGATTGAAAATGCTCGACCAAGTTTAAAGCATCACTCTACTTCACAATTGACCAACCAAGTTTAAAATATCACCCTACTTCACAATTCACATAGTGACACACTGCTTGGATGGTGATTTTCCATAGTATGATATGTTGCGGTTGTTAAGAAAATTAGGTTTATTTTTATTGTTTCTTAAAATAAATGGTATGATATGATTTTAATTTTATCCCCGCTTAATGTAACCATTGATTTGGTGGTATCACATGATTTGCTTTTTCTTTTTTTCTAATTAGACCTTTATTGACAAATGAGGCTTGCTCAAGTGGTTGAGCACCTCCACCTTTAATGAGGGTTCGAGTCACGCTGGAGGAGAAGTGTGGGGACACTATTGATCCTCCTGGGGGAAATAAAAAAAAAATAAAAAAAAAAAAAAAAATTAGACCTTTATTTAATATTATATAATCTTATTTTATCATTTACCTTACATTATTTAACTTCATCTCCTATCCCTTTCCCCATCCCATGAGCCACCCCTCCCCTCCCCCCGCGCACCCCGCCTTGCCCAAAAAATATATATATATATATATTTTCTAATTTTTTTAAAAACTTTTTTCTTATTCCACCTCTTACCCTGATCCTGACCCTGACTCCATCCCTTACCAAATTCTCACCCCAATTTTTTCAAAAAAAATTCACAACTTTTTCTTACCCCACCACTTACCAACACCTCTCCCAAATCATTTTTTTTATTTTTTAAAAAGTTTAAAAAAAACTTTTACCCCACCACTACCTCCTACCAGCCCCTCCCCTCCCATGCACCCACCCACAATATATATATTATTTTTTTAAATAATTCAAAACTTTTTTTTTTTACCTCGCCCCTACCCCTGCGCTCGATTCCCCACTCAACTACCCCACCCCCAAATATTTTTTTTAACAAAAAATTCATAATTTTTTCTTATCCCCCCCCCCCCCCCCCAGCCTATTTGTTCTCATTATTTTGTGTTTAATATATATAAATATTTTAAAAAATAATTTTCTATTTGCGTAACGAACACAAGAAAATAAGTGATAAATCATTTATTTTTCTAGATTTTTTTTTTTTGTATTTCATACCGAACACACCCGTAGCATACACAAAGGATGCATTCAAACTTTGAACTCGTTGGTGGTCATGTTTCAAAACGGCAAAAGAAAAGAAAATTTATTGCTATAAAAAATGAATCCGATTACATTTATTTTGATCTACTCTTATATTGATTTTGTTAAAATTTACATGAATTTAACAACTTAATATATTTACATGACATAATTTATGACAGATTAGCAGGAAGAAGATTATTTTTAACAATTATTGATAAATTTAACATTTATAATAATTAAGGGCATTTTAGTAAACATACCAGTTACAATACAGTGTCATACCATCATCAATCAATAAATCTGTTATTAAACAGCAACGAACAATACAATTCATCCAAACATTATATTGTACTGCATTGTACAAGACAATACCATGTCATACAGTACCGTACATTATGAAACCATAGCAAACCACCATCTAAACAAAGTGTAAGTGAAATGCTTGATTAAGAAAGCCAAAGTAAGTACTACTATTAATCGGCTAGAGGTAGTTAAGGACTTATAAGTTTCATTTGAATTCAATAGCTTTGACTCGGACTCTACGTAAATACACTAAATTGGTATAAATAGTAGAATCTTGAACTCAACAAATCAAATGAATCATGGTAGAATTTTAAACTCGAATTAATAATGTCCAAGTTATCTTGGAATATAGTATTATTATATTTCTTAGGCAAATATGTTGGTTTTATTATTTTTTTTTTCAACTTGCCAAATCTAAACAGACCACCAACCAAATGCAACTCTCTCAAGTAAACCTTAATTTAGAATGTGCCAAGTGAAGGATTAAAATTTAGCAAAGCCATAATGCACACAATTAATTTGTTGATTAATGAAACATGTAAACATTATACAATTGTCAAAATTGGTGAAACAAGAGCATTTTTGTTGATAGTTGCTCACCTAAGACTTCTTGTATGGGTCCCCATATTTCTAACCATTTTATTGGAAGATATACTTCATTGTTACTTTAGGATAAAGTGGTGAAGTAGTGCCAATACATCTGTTTATCCTTTGGGTTGCTTTGCCAATCAATATAATATAGTACTCCTCTATGTTTCTCATTAATGGGCCATGTAGGGTTAATATTCCCTTTAGGCTCAAATAAGAAGATGTTTATTGTACTTAATTAGACCCACCATTATAGTTGTTCTTCCAAGAAAGATTGATACCTTAATTTTTATTTTCATTTTTGTTTAGTGCATGATATCTAGGTCTACTACACTTTTCAATCAACTTAACTTAGCATCCAAAAAAAAAAATAGTAATTATTCTTCTACACTACTAACATATTTTACTCTTTTAATTTGATATCTATAATTTTATAAAATTTGTAGCTATTGGCTTTCATTTTTTTGCCCACTGTAATTTTCAGGGATGGAGCTAGCGGGGCGAAACAAGATCATTCAAACCCTCCTCGCTTAAAATCATATGTATATGTGTGTCTATATAAGGTTATTTTTTTTATGGGAAAAGATTCAAATATGTCATTGAACTATCAGAAATAACTCATTTATGTCATCAGTTAAAAGTTTGGCTCATTCATGTCATCGCCGTTATAAATCGGCTCATCCATGCCATTAATTTTTGACGGTGGTTTTCAAAAGCAGCTTTGCCATGTAACCTTTTATTAAAGGTCCACGTCATTAATTAAAATAAGAAAAAAGGCTCAAATATATCATTAAACTATCAGAAATGACTCATTTATGCCATCAGTTAAAAGTTCAGCTCATTCATGCCACCGTCGTTATAAAATTAGCTCACCCATGTCATTACTTTTTAATGGTGGGTTTTCAAAAACAGTTTTGTCATTTGGCCTTTTATTAGAGGTCCGCGACATTAATTAAAATAAATTAATATTAATTTCAAAATATCTTAGACCCATTAAAAACAACCGATTCATTTAACATAACCCGATCCACACCTATTAAAATATTTATTTTCCTACAACAACAACTATCTTTCTAATAAAAAAAATAGCATTTAATGTATATTCTTTGGCTATTTCTAGTTGATTCTAAATCATTATAAATGTAACGCTTAACAAAAACCTCAAAAATTCTATCTTACAGTAATTGATTAGTTTTAATTCCAGTGACTCCAGTATATACTCCGAAGTTGCAAGAAAATAAATCAATGAATGATTATGACAAGCAAGAAAAAGAAAGAGGCGTACCAATAGAACTTCTCCATTCTTTCATCACGAATTAGGGGAGTATACATTATTGAAAAAATCATTTCCAAATAACGACTTAAAAGAAGTCTGTTATCCCAATTATCCCGCCATGCATATGGAATAATTTCTCCCATCACAAATTAATGGAGCATACATTGTTGAAAAATTATTTTCAAATAACGGTTTAAAAGAAGTCTGCTATTCTAATTATCCCGCCATTCATATGGGTTAACTTCTCCCATCATTATGATATAAATGCTGGAATAAATAACCTCGATACTAACTAATTTAAGATATTTTGAAATTAATATTGATTTTTTTTAATTAATGGCATGGACTTCTAATAAAAGACCACGTGGCAAAACTATTTTTAAAAACCAATCATTAAAAAGCAGTGGCATGAGTGAGCTGATTTTGTAACGATGATGACATAAATGAGCTCAACTTTTAACTGATTGCATAAATGAGTCATTTCTGATAGTTCAATGACATATTTGAGTCTTTTCCCTTTTTTTATTTATCTAATATATGATGAATGTCTTGATGAAAATTCTACCTCGGCATTGCAATGTTAATTGCTATTATATGAAAAGTATGTGATTTTGTTTCTATTAATAAATTTTCACCATTTTTATACGTAGAGATTAGAGAATGAGAAACTTAGTATCGTTTGGTAGAGTGTATTGGAATGTTAATGCTTGCATTAATTTAATGTGTATTAGTAGTACCTTGTTTGATATATATTTTTATCCTATATATAACTAATGCAAGCATTAGTTATATATTCTATTGTGTATTGAGGTATGTATTACTAATACCTCAAAATTCATGACATTACAAATACAATGGATCTAATACATGCATTAGCATGTTTAAAGACACTATTACCCCTCAAAAAGTTTTCCGCATCCTTTCCAACATATATATTGAGGGTAGTATGATTTTTTTTTTCTTCTTGAAATTATGTAATTCATGTTATTTTTAATACATCGAATCAAACACTGCATCGAAAAAATACAAGCATAACTAATGCAAACATAACTAACACAAGTATTGCTAATACAAGTATTACAATACACCATATTTTATATTATTCTTTACACTCTACCAAACAACCCCTTAGTGAATGTATGGGTGAACGTGGTGTTTAGTATTTAGATTTTTTATGACATTTTCTAGTGAAAATATTATTGGTTTAGGTTAAAAGAGTGATCAGTGATTAATTCGAGACCCTACCATGTTAAGCATTTTTGGGGGTATAGATTCCAACCAATCATAAAGCCCACTGGCCGTAATAAGAAATGTTACTAAAGCTTGTATTCTTATCAACATGATTATTATTGTAGTTATTATAATAAGTAGTAGTATTAATTATTATACTACTGGATTATTCTACAAGTGAAATCGATCACATACAACAAAAACTACCATGAGCAATTACTCTTCAATTCATTGTTTCTTTTTTCATTTCTAATGATAATTTTACTTGGAGGATGCTTTGTTGAATAGCTTTTTCAATTTTTATATAGTTTTGCAATTCAAACACTTTCTCCGTTTGAATTTATTTATCATTATTTTTTTAATTTAATTTTTATTTTACTTGTACTTTTTGATAAATCAAGAAAAGATTAAAAAAATTTAATATTAATTATGATGTTAGATTTTAATATTATTATTTTGCATGATTTTGAAAGTTATGCATCATTATGGTGCATTACTCTTGCTGTTACTTTTTACGGTATTAAGTGGCATAGAATGCCTTCAAAGAATGTGGAGTTACTGCCTATGTAAAGGCACAAAAAGGACGATGCATGGCTGACTTTTCAGCCACCAATAACTTCCATTTTATTTGTGTTTTATGAGCTATTTATCATAATAGTTAGTGACACTAGAATGTGGATGTAAGTTTTGTTGGGAACAACAATAATGTCAATATTATTAACTGTTAACACAATAATATAACAATAATAATAATAATATTAGCAGTATAATAATGTGACAGTGTATAATAATATTACTACTTCAATAATATCAACAAAAATTAATCACATGGTTTTTCCTTTTATTTTTTTTATTTTATTTTTTGAGTTAATACATAAAAATGACCCTAAACTTGACATCAAAGTATAACTTTGACCTTAAACTTTGACAGTTCACAAATACGACCTTTAACTATTTAAAACTGCACAAATACGACCTCTAATCCTACGTGGCAAAACGTGTGTTCAACACGCAAAATTGCGCGCGTCCAGCTTAAAATCTAAGGGCATAATACATAAATATGACCTTAAACTTTGATAGTGCGCAGATACGACCTTTAACTATTCAAAACTGCACAAATATGACCTTTAAATGACTCTTCACTATTATTTTTTCATCATTTTCGGCTCAAAGATGAAAATGACATCTAATTTCTTTTGTCATTGCGAAAAAAGAGCAATATTGAAGATTTATTAATTAGACGGGTCAGCCTCATACGAAAAAATCGAGCGGGTATGTATATATATTATAAAGTAGAGGATGAATTTAAGTTATATAATATATCTAAATATTATTTTTTTTAATATTAAATTAAATATGAAACTATACTAATAATAATAAAAATTATAGTTTTAATAAAACGTTATTAAATTAATGTTACTAAGGATAGTAGTAGTATATTAAATTAACGTAATTAAAAGATGTTATTAAATTAACGTTACTAAAATATTATTAAATTAATGAGGGGCAGACCTATGTGGTTGCCATGGGGTTCACCCAAACCCCCTCGGTAAAAAAATTATGTTGTATATATATAAGATAGAAAATGTATATTTATGTACGTATATTAATGTTGAACCACATGAAATAAGGCACTTAGATAGTCCAGTGGTGTTATTTGCTCTTTTTAGGAGCTTCCTTCAGCCTACTGTGCGGGTTCGATCCCTGCTAGTGGCTGTTTTTTTTTTTAATTTAAAAAAAGCTAGGTGCTGCTGCTATAGAAATAAATAAAATAATAATAATAATAATAATTTTTTAAAATTTTAAAAAAGTTAGGTGCTGCTACTATAGAAATAAATAAAAAATTATTATTATTATTATTATTATTATTATAATAATAATAATAATAATAATAATAATAATAATAATAATAATAACGTCGTTTTAACACAAAAAGCAAAACTTTGACAGTGCATAAATATGACCTTTAACTATTCAAAACTGCACAAATATGACCTCTCTCCAAGTCAGCCCTTTTAACGACGTGACACCGTGTGATTGGATTACCTTTCCACGTAGGCGCGATTGAGACTCACTCATGGGGTTGCAAAATCGGAGGTCATATTTGTTCAGGTTTTGAATAGTTAAAGGTCCTATTTATGCACTATCAAAGTTTAAGATCAAAGTTATAATTTGGTGTCAAATTTAGTGTCATTTTTATGTATTAACTCTTTTTTTTTCGTTCTCTCCAAATAAAAAAACTTGTAAAACACACTAATTAAATTCTTTTGAAATAAAATATTTCACTTACAAGTTTCAAATAATTTTCTTTCTTTATTCCTTCATTATATATTCTATTTTTTATATGGTGTAATTCTTATAATTCTTGAAACCTCTAGTTCATTGTTCTCCCCTCTTTACTATCATCATTCATTCTTATTCATGTATGGAAGATTCCTTCTTATAAATAGAGGTGGTCTTGTATATTTTTCATGTATAAGATAATAGAGAATTCACAAAATTTAGTAAAAAAGAAAATTTATTAATTGAAGGGGGTATTTTTTTTATGGAGTTTTGAACTCAACTCTTGTCCAGAATTATTGAGTTGTTCTTTGTGAGAAAGTTGTTGTATTCCAGAGGGGACAAGTCAAGTAGATTACTGTTGGACCAGTCCAAATGAAACTTTTGTTGCAGTGAGTTTGAATCTCCTTAAACAAAGCGAGATATCTGCGCTTTAGCCGAAGAAAAAGATAACTTTTATTTTCCTTCACTTACAATTTTCTCAGTTATAATATTATTATAATTTCACCAACAAATTATTTATTGTCCAAATTATTTTTATTGTCCAAATTATTTTTCAATACTCTCTTCGTTCGGATTTACTTGATACTTTTTGATTTAACACATTTATTAAAAAATAATAATTGGTATAATGATATTACCATAGTATCCTTATCAATTGATGTTTAGTAATAAATATTGAAAAACAATGAAACTAATGGAGTATCTAATATGTCCTTGTGAGTAGGGGTGTTCATGGGTTTGGTTAAAAACCAAACCGAACCGTAAATCGAACCAAACCGATTACAAAAGTCGACGTTTGGTTTGGTTTAGTTAGGTTTGGTTTTAAATTTTAAAAAACCGATGCTATTTGGTTTGGTTATGATTTTACTTAAAAAAACAGCGTAAAAATAATCAAACCGAACCGATAAATTTTATATATATATATATATATATTATAATTATTTATATATAATTTATAAATAAAATATAAATATTTTATTAAATTTAATCTAAAACTAAATTTTAATCTATGTCTAGCCCAACCAAGACTTTAACCCAATTGCCCAAAACTCCAAACCCAAGCCCAACTCTACCTACTATTATTAATAAGTTAACCCTACGGTCCCTACCCCACTCTTTCTACTTTAGCTTTCACAATATGAGTTACCATGGTCCCTGGTTCAAATGGTAGTTTTATGTCTCCTTGTTTATTCAATCGTTTCCCTAAATGATTAGCTCACCTAGCTAGTCTTTAAAGTAAATAGATAACTCAAATTTGCCCAACTCTGTCTCTTCTTGCAGTACACTGCAACAAAATACAAAGTTCTGTTTTACAATGTATATGTATGTGTTTGTATGTTGTTGAATAATCTTAGTGCCTACAATACAAAGCTGGTGCTATTCATCTCAATGTTGGTTTTGTTTAATGTGTTTGTTCTGATTTTTAAGAGTTTATAGTGTCATTTGTCCATCACTGTACAAATATTTCATGAGAAATTGTTCAATGTGATACTCTTTTCCATGGGTTAAAAAAAGGAGTTTATTCTAGAGATGGTTGGAGTAGGCTAGTCAATAATCGAAAAAATTAAAAAACCAAACCAAACCGACAAGAACCAAACCGCCGGTTATTTTCTTTTTGTGGTTTGGTTTTAGAACTTAAAAAACCGACTAAATTGATTTTGATTATGATTTTAACCACTAACCGATCCAAACCGACCCATAAACACCCCTACTTGTGAGTGCCACAAAGCTCATTCATTATAAGGAAAAATACACTTTATGTTCGCTGGAGAAATATTTACACGTTTTAGCCTATACTTTGAGTTTGTTTTTTAATTTAGTCTATAATGTACGTAACATTTTTTATATATCATTAGTTAATAAAAATGTGTATTGCACGTTTGTCTGTTATTATTATTGTCTCGTGTGTGTTATGTCAATATTATTAATCTGAACATTATAAATATTTAACAATTTTAAACATTATTGTACACCTACACAATTTTATTTATTTTTTGATTTTTTAATCAATACTTTAAATTCATATTAAAATTTTACTAATCCACGTTCTTCACTACATTGGTTTCAATGTTGATTGATAGCTGAACAAAAGAAATCAAGCAGCTCAATCAGGAATACCAACACAGAAACTACTGCCACTTCCTTTTTAAAAAATAAAAAATAAATAAGAAAAAATAAATGTAATTAACCACATTCGATCCTCTTTCCCATCCCCCTTTTTTTTTTTTTTTTTCAAAAAAGTCAATTGATTCTAGTAGAAAGCATCATGCAAGAGAAGAAAACACTTCCACAATTCAAAAAAAAAAATAAAAAGTCTTCTTCCGATAGTTAAATAGAATGCATGGCATGAATCAGTTAAATTTATAAAAAAAATAAAAAGTAAAAGATCAGATCGTTATTCTTTTTTGGTTAACAATCCTAATAACTTATGTAAATTAGCAAAAAATAGTATAATTAATAAGAATGAAATGTGAAAAGAGAAAGAATGGAGATTCCTTCATTATAATTACCCATCAAGAATCCCTCGTGAGAAATAAAGAAGTCTCCTCTCTTCTCTTTCTATTCTTGTTCTTCTTTAATTTATATTTTATAACACGTTATTAACATGAGACTCTACCGTTGAGTAAGTACATTAGATAGATCTATCGGTAAGATTTGGGTCTATTAGTTGGTAGTGTTTTTAATTCGCGAAACCTCTTTGGCTGAGAAGCATAAATTTTATTGTGAATGGTTAAAGGTATGTATCGTTCTTTCGCAATTTCCCTTGTGCGGCATCTTGGTGTTGTCATTACATATAGTTAAGCCAATAACTACGAGATTAGTTCATGTACATATAATATATTTGGATAAAGTTCGCATGCCAAATTTCTTTTCTGGATCAAACTTCTAAATGCATGATAATGTAGCTTGATAAGAAAACGGGTTAAAGTCCCGATGCACCTTGATGATAATTTGTTGGGTTCAAGCCCCATTAATTTATTGCCTAAGACGCCTTTACATGGATAAGACATTGAGTTTGAATCTCAATGCATCACATTGTTGATATAATGATGGCTAAGACAAAATAATGTGTATTTCATGAAAAGTCATGAAACATGTCCCATTGAATATGCTCTATTTTCTAAAGTGAATATGGTAGCAATATATGTCTGAAAGAAGACAAATGTTTGAATATATGAATATAAGCATGGAGGGACAATATGATAATAATCAACAAAAGTGATAATATTTTTACACACTTATTATGATTATAAGATATGTTAGAGAAAAAAAAATCTCTACATTATATGCACACCTCGATTTGCTCTTAGGTTAGCAATATGTTGAAAGAGGTTATACGCTATCATAATTTGATACGCTTAAGGCACAATTATATTTCATTCTTAGGGAATGAGAATTTTGATTGTTATAAGCACAAATTTATTTTCTCTGGGGTGAATGTGATAATATTTAGTAAAGCTTATAAATACAAATGTGCACTTGATTGTGATGGTCCCATAACTCACCTTCGAAAGAGATAGAATAATTGAAAGATTGAATATCTCCAAGTTACTATGGTAAGAAACATGAATGTGAAAAGTTATCCAAGCATGATAAAATCACATTTCATAATAAACTAAAAGTTTATTGTTTATTGATACACAATTCGTGTCACAGTAAACAAGAAGTTTACTAAAGTAAAAGGTACATATCATGGTAAACTTGGAGTTTGCTAGAATAAAAGTTCATAAATTAACATGAACGATTGGGACATCGCAAAGATATGCATACCGAGTATTGAACATATATTGAAGAATTAAAAAATTCGTCATTACTTTTAATGTTGCTTGTTCTCATGATTAGTTGGTTGGACCAACTAATTCTGAGATTGGATCCCTTAAAATCTGAAAAATATAAAAGGTGAATAAGGGCCCGTTCACCTATCATGTGATATGTTTTAAAAAGATACATCTATAAGATGATCACATATACATTTATCATCAACCTGCAATTTGACATTCATAAAGTTACATGCTTAATAAAATTGAGTTAATAACATAATTTTTAGACTTGTGGAATCAAGACAATCCATCTTGATAATGCTGGTTAGGCATTGGTTGTCTTCGATAAATAATTAAATCATTGCTAATGAAAACAAAGCTTCATGTGTTGGTTTGAAATACTATATGCAAAAGTACTTGTATGCATCAAACCAATAAATTATGATTAACTCCTTCTCAAAGTTGGTTTTGAGTCAGGAACCACACGTTGTCCATCTAATAATTTTGATGTATGGTATACGATTAATGAATATACCATGATGCACATAGATGAATTCTTCAAAGAAGATAGAGGATGTATGCTAGTTTTCCTAACATAAGGGGGAGATTATAAGTAATTATGAAATATGTTCGGAATTATCATCAAATCCTCATTCAAGTCAAATGCCAAAAACATCTCATATTTAAGCTGGAAGTGTTCCTATTTTGTGTCCCTAAAGAATAAAGTCTATGCATGCATGAAGCACGGTAGACCAATCGGTATGGGGTAGGGTGGTGTAAGAAATTTTTCTTGATAGTTTTAAAAAATAAATTTTAAAAATAAAAAAAAAATTAGTAGGGGAGGGGGTGGCGGTGGGAGTTAGGGTAGGATTAGAAAAAGTTTTTGAAATTATTTTAAAAAATAATTTTTAAAAAAAATTTAGGGTGTGGATTTGGCTGGGGGTAGGGTCTGATCGAGGTAGAGGGTGGGATAAACAAAAAGTTTAAAATTTTCAAAAAATTGGGGGTGGGGTGGGGTGGAGGGGCGAGGGGCGGAGTTGGTGGGCTGAAGGTCAAGATAAGAGGTGGAGTTAAATAATATAAGGTGAAAGATAAAATAAAATTATATAATATTAAGTAAAGCATAATTGAAAAAAATAAGCAAATCATGGAATACCACCAAATCGGTGCATTTGGTCTAAGGCCATATGATGAACATTCGCGTTGGAGACATTGTGAAGGTGGAAAAGGACCAATTCTTTCCTGCTGACTCGCTTCATTTATTATTGAGTTATCAAGATGGAATCTGTCATGTAGAAACTGTGATCTTGGATGGAGAAAAACTTGAAGGTAAAAAGAGTTTTGGAGGTTACCCTACCATTGGATAATAATGAGGCTTTCAAGGAATTCAGGTCTACCATAAAATGTGAAGATTCTAATCCTAACCTTTGTACTTTTGTGGGCAACCTTGAATATGATTATCAGATTTATCCTCCTCAAATTCTCCTTAGGTATTCAAAGCTCAGGAATATGGCATATATCTATGGAGTTGTTATATTCACTGGTCATGACAGCAAAGTTATGCATAATTCTACAGAATCTCCTTCAAAATGGAGTAAGATAAAACTTCAAATGGACAACATATAGATTATAGATTATAGATTATAGATTATAGATTATAGATTATGGATATAAGATTAGGTATAGTAGCGTACACACTAAAATTATGACTACTTACGTAATATTTTATGTTAGGCCGACTGTAAATTTTTTAAAATTTCCCTTCAATATGTTAACCTAACATTTGAAATTCTATCCAATTCTGTTTAGTTTAACTCATCCATCCTGGACTGATATATACTACCTTAGGTTCCTTTTAAGTGTTCTTTAGAGCGCGTTTGGATAAGTTGAAAAAATAACTTTTTCTCTTAAATAATTATTGATTAAAATAAGTATTTATAAATTAAATATATAAATCTTTATATAGAAGTCTTGAAACAAAAAAAGTATGGTAAATTTATAAATATAAATTACCTTTTTATTTTTAAATATTAAAAAGTAAAAATTTTAGGATACACAGAGTAAAAAATGTGATATTATATTACACAAAGTTATAAATGAAGAAGAACTTACTGTAGACACGTAATTTTATCCCTCTCCGAAAGCATTTTATCCATTTTTTACCTTATCCTACCGTGTACCCTCAACCATATAATCATACTCCACAAAAATACAAAAATAGAACCCTTAACAAAATTCCTAACAAATCTTATCCTAACCAACTCACCCTACCCCACCTACCCTATACCCTACCCCCACTACCCCATCCACGTGACCCCCTCACATTTCTTCTTTACAAAGGAAAAGGAGAACAATATATACACAGAACAAACAAAGGAAAAGGGGGCCCACAAAAATTCCTTTTTGATGTTATTTTTCCAAATTCATAAGAGAATACACATACCCTTTCTTCCATTCTTTTGACAGGTTCAAAGAGGAATACATATACCCTTTCTTCCATTCTTTTACGGGTGCCAACACACACACATACACTGATATAGAGAAATCATAGAGAGATTCGAGAGGAGAGAGATCGAATGAGAGAGGGAGAGATAGAAGCGATTGAGAGAGAGATCGGAGAGCACTATTCAGATGAGTGGTGTCTCACCGGAAAACTCGGCTGAAACTCATCGAAAAAGTGACCCAAACCACCCCACCACCGAAAAAACGATCTCGTCTATCTTAAACTTCCAAAACCCGATCTGACCAATTCCTTCCATTGCTAATTCCGTCTAAATCAATTGAAAAACGATGAGACGAAAATGTTGCAGATGAAAATGGGTTTGGGTCTTGTCCGTCCTTCGCATTTTTTGTTTCGGTTTAGAGAAAAACAAAAGAAGGGTGCAAATTGAAACTGGTTTGTTCGTTATTGAGTTTCGAGTTGAGGTTCCGATGCGGACTCTATCCCATTTGATGAAAAAATACTTATTTAAAGCGGAATCGAGGTCTAATTCTATCTCTTGTCATTTTTACTTCATTATATGTGATTGTGGATTGATTATTATGTTTAGTTGCCCTTTTTGTGAATATTTGGTGATTGAATAGACTATCATGGTGGAACTTTGATGTTGATATGGGTGAATAATTATTTTAACATGAAAATTTATGGATTAAAAAGAAATTTGGGGAAGGGTGAATTTTGATAAAGAATTTATTTTAATTTTGCTATGTTGATGATGTTGGATGTGATAGAATTACGATAAATTGAGAGTTGGTAGGCAAACGATAATCCGGGTAGGCAAGTTTAGGGATTGTGGATTGATAGAATGTTTGAAATATGTGTTGAGTGGTTTTGTTTACCGCATTTGGATCAATTGTATTCATTTAGCCGGAGAATGCCCCGAAGCCATTTGTATTTATTCACCGGGGAATGCGCCGACGTATTATGTTGGTGGAAGACGTTCGTGATGAAGGCCCGAGGCGTCGGGTAAAGCACGGGAGCGTAGTTAGGATTAGTGTAGGTTAGATAGGATTTATTTTTACATTTTATTTATTTTGGTCTGTATAATTGGACTGAACACTATACTTTGGATTTATTTTGTTTCGTGTGTTTGGATGCTTGTTTATGTGTTTTGTGTGTTTTATATATTCTTAGTGTCAAATTAGCCGATATGTTCTACCAAGCGACCGTGGTCAAACCACGGGATCGAGGGGTGCCTAACACCTTCCCCTTGGTCAACAGAATTCCTTAACCAGAATCTCTGTTCACGGATCAGTTTTATAGAGTCAAAACTATTTTGAAAAAGGATATCCATGGGTGACTTGGCACACCCGATTCATGCCAAGTGGCGACTCTGAGTTTTGAATATAATGAATCCTTTTCGAAACAATCTTTCTTTTGTCACTTAATAATAAAAATCCTTTCGAACTTAAAATCAAATCTTTTTTGGAGAAAAAGGGGTGTGACAGCTCTGACGACTCTACTGGGGACTTTTCAGAATTCGAGCTTATTTTTTGAGAGTTGTATCGGCTTAGTTTGACATTATGGGTGTGTAAACCTTGTTTGTGTTATTGGTTGTTGTTTATTTTATCATTGTTGAGTGCCTACATGTTCTTTGTTTACAATTTTTCTCTTGTGTATTACCGCTTTATATCTGGCATCATGTGCATAACACGAGTAAATTCTTTCTGCAACAAGTCCCGGAGTGCACGTCATGCGCACGAACTCTAGTTGAGTCACCTTTATTTTAGGAGGGGGAGCCGTTGGATGTATGGAGTAGGTGGAAAGAAAAACAACCACTATCGATCATATGCTCCCCCAAAAGGCCTTGTTAGTAAACCCCAACGTAGGTCAGCCTTTAGGTCATGCTTATGTGCATCATATTGAGATCTAGCGGGGTCCACTTGGTCCTTTGTAGGAGACTCTCCTCTAAAGCATCCCTACGTGCTAATTGTTGCACTTTTTAGTGTAATAGGGTCATTTGACGGACTGATTTGGGGAAAACATGTGCTAGAATTAAAGAAAGGTGTGTTAGGCATGGAAAAAAAAGGGAAAAAGAGAAAAGATGAATCAAAAAAGAGTTTCATAGTTTTTAGGTTCTTTATGGATTTTGTTTTCCACAATTCAAAAATAAAAAAAAAGATCTTTTTTACTTTTTGCACTCATTTTTCAAAAATAAAAAAATATCAAAAAGATTTTCTTTTTGTTTCATTTAGCAAGCATTCACAATTCGAAAACTCTGAAAAGATTTTTTTTAGGAGCTTTTTATAAAAAAAATTCAGAAAAAAAGGTGGTAGAAGTTTTGTACATTTCATATAACGAAAATACCAAAAAGATTTTCTTTCATAGATGTTGGTGTCATTTTTTATGTGAAGTGTCAAATTGAAAACTCAAAAAAAGATTTTGTTATGTTATTCATCGCGTGTCTTTGGTCGTGTCCAAGTTAAGGTGCAATCTGTTATTTAATCATTAATTGTCCTATCTGAACGAACTACGCACCCTTGATTCTCCTCTTTCGGGAGTGAGATACGTAGACAACCTATTATAGGTTCAGGGATCTTATTTAAAAAATTCAAAAAAGATTTTCTTCACTCTTCATTTAGAGTAGGTGTTTCATACATGTTTTGAAAAGAAAAATACAAAAAAAAAGGATTTTCCTCAATAGTCGTAGGTTTCATTTTTGGTTGATCTTATTTCAAAAAATCCAAAAAGATTTTTTTCACTCTTTATTATAGTAGTTGTTTCATATACATCTTTAAAAGAAAACAACAAAACAGATTTTCCTTTAATAGGTTCAAGTTTTGTTTTCGTATGAAATTTAAAATCTAAATCCCAAAAAGATTTTCTTTGGTATCATAGGTTTCATTTTGTATAGGGATTTTCAAAGCTGAAAAACTCAAAAAGATTTTCATCAATTTTTGACAATTTGTTGTTTTCTATTAAAGTTTCAAGAAAAAAAAAAGGAAAGGAAAAAGAGTTTAATTGGCCATTTTGGCAAGACTTCACGAACTACGCACACCTGATTCTCCTCTTTCGAGAGTGAGATACGTAGGCGCCCTTCTTGGGTTCGGTGATCTTTTCTAAAAGGATAAAAATAAAAAAAATATTTTGAAAAAAAGGTGTTGAACTCTAACACATTTGATGTTTCTTTTGTTCAATTAATTTAAGGTGGTTGGTTTGTGGCATTTCGGCTGGTCCTCCATAGTGCACCAAGTTACAGAGAAAGTTATGACCATCAAGGATATCGAGTTTATTGTCACTAATTCGACAGGGAGTTTGGGGAATGAGAATTTAGGAGTTAATGAAGAGATTCAAAAATTAAGGCAACAAATAATAAAAATGCATTGAGCTTGGGCTAATGGATTGCCGCCTCCTCCAGTTCCTACTGATAATCTGGAATATATTTCTAGCTTGCCTCCCGTGTCACATGCACAATTTCCCATTTTTGTTGACATGCCACAGCATGCATCAGGGACTACTCCGGGGCAACACTATCCAAACACTTCCAATATTCCTTTCCTCACTCATCAACATAAAACTACCACTTACTCTGCTCCATCTATTGTTCATGCTTTTGCAGAGCCACCCCAGCCTGAAGCTCCTACTTTTAATGCCAATCCAACGGTTGTGATTTCTCACTCTAAAAGCGACCCTGTATTGAATATTTCAAGTGATCAACATTATGCTCCCGAGCTCACATTTAAGTCGACTGATCCTTATGGCTACACTCATCCGCCTAAATTTGCTCTTAATGCCAAAAAACCTATTATAAAAGAAGAACAAGAAGAAATGACCAGAAAATTGAGAAGTTTGGAACTGGCTATGAAGAATCTCCAAGGTCCTGAGGGGTACAAAAGTGTCTCATATAAAGATCTGTGCATGTTTCCAGGTGTTCATCTCCCTTTCGGTTTTAAGAAGCCAAAGTTTGAGAAGTACGATGTACACGGGGATCCGGTGGCGCATTTGAGACATTATTGTAACCAACTAAGAGGTGTCGAAGGCAAAGAAGAACTGCTCATGGCTTACTTTGGTGAGAGTCTTTCGGGTTTAGATTTGGAATGGTTTGTTGACCAAGACATTGACAAGTGGATTAGTTGGGATGACCTAGCTAATGGATTTGTGCAATAATTTTAATACAAAGTGGAGTTGATCCCTGACGAAAAATCCCTAACTAGTATAAAAAAGAAGAATACTGAGAGTTTCAGGGAGTATGCGATCAGATGGCGCGAACAAACTGCTATAGTAAAACTGCCAATGAAAGAAAGTAAAATAGTGGAAGTGTTTATTGAAGCGTAGGATGAAACATATTAGCAACACTTGTTACGTGCATTAGGCAAGTCATTTATTGAGGTCCTTAAAATGGGGGAGATGAAAGAAGAGGGAATTAAGACTGGTCGCATTGTGAGTTTTGCAACATTGAAAGCGATAACTCAAGAAATTCAAAAGGGTTCAGGCAGTGTTGGGGAGACAAAGAATGAGGAGGTTGCATCTTCTATTGTAGTTGGACAGTGGGCACGGTTAAGAAGATCCCGTTGTCGTCACTCTCAGGCTCAAACCCAAGTTCGCCCAAGCTCCACATAATCACTCCCAAAATCCATTATACTCTGCTCCTTCATCCCCGTATCCAGTATATAACGCACAACCACATATTCAACCCCCATGTTACCCACAGTGGAACACACTAACTCCCCAAAGTCATCATCTAACTCCACAAACATACCAAAACCTTTCTAAGCCTGATTTTTGATCCAAGCCAAATGATGAAATGAGGCAGAAGTCGAGAGATTGCTTCACACCAATTGGAGAGTCGTATGCCAGTTTATTTCAGAGATTGGTACAATGGAGCATGATCACTTCTCTCCTTGGGTGCACTCTTAATTGGCGTTCAAGAAATTTTGATCCTAATGTATGATGCGCGTATCATTCTGATGCTCAGGATCATAGTATTAAAGATTGTCGAGATTTGAAATGAGAAATTGAAAAGATGATTCAAGATGGATCAATTATGGTGCAGAACATTGACAGTGAGGGAAGATCTAGTCATGCTGATATGCGAACCAGTGGCTAAGTTGTCAGGCTGATCAATTGAGAAGTCACCCCCCTCCCTACTAGGAAGAGGTCTGGTAGTTTGTTTTGTTTTCTTTTTTGTTTTTTGAATTATTTCAGGGTTGTAGTTTGGGATCTATCTTGTTTTGTCTTTTTGTCATTTATGTAGAAACCCTTCTATCTTTTATTTCAACTAAATGAATTGCCCCTTTTCCTTTGTGTTTTAAATATGTGTTGTTTGTTTGTTCTCTTTATACAGTACATTTTATGTTAACTCTAGTGATATGACATGCTTGCGTAATTTTCAGCCAGATCTTAAAGTCCAATTTAACCATAAAACATATAATTAGAGGGCTAAGTTTAGAAAATCATCTGAGAAAATAGGTAGAGTGCTGAGACATTTGGTGACAAGTTGAAGCCTTTTCAGGAAATTAAGGAATTTATTTTGAGAATCACATGAATAACTTAGCCATCAATTGAAAAACATAGCTGAATTAGGTCAAACAGTGTTTGCTGATCCTATCAAAAGGAACAAAAAGAAAATCAACTCCACGAAAGCATGAGTCATTCAATGTGAGGGATTAACAACAAATATAGAGTTGTATGTTTGATAAGTATAGAAAAGAGGTGACACACATGCTCGGGGCAAGTTAGTGTTGTAAAACATGTCATAAGTGATGTTGATCATGCACTTTCACATTGCATGCTAGGTACTAGTATTTTCAAGGATTGATATGACGAAGATATTTTATTCTGCTATCCAAACATTGTGTCATCATTTGTTTACCCCATTTGAGCCTTAGTGTTATTTTCTTTGATACCCCTCTTTTGGAATCAAGATAAAACCAGCAAAGCTCAAAAGAAAAGTATCGAGCATGAGAATAGAGTCAGAAAGCTTAAAAAAAAAAGAAAAAAAGAAAAATGTGTCCAAGAAGGAAGAAAAGATTGTCAAGGAAATTAGAGTCAGAAAAATCACAAAGAAAAAAAAGTCAAAAGAAAAAAAAAAGAATAATTCAGAATCAAGTAAAAAAAAGAACAAGTTGCCAGAACTACGCATGACCTGATTCTCTTCTTTCGGGGGTGATATACGTAGGCTGCCCTACCTGGGGCTCGGTCCAACCAAATAAACAATTTAGAGTCACCCAGTCAGAAGAAACTGTGGCATGAGTTAATCCTCATTGTTTGAGTCGATTCCAATACGTCCTATCCCACTTTAAGTATCGTTTGGGCCCCATGCCATCCTTTCTTTATAACCCTATCCAAAAGCCAAGTTTCAACCAAAGAAAGACCTTCAGATCAATCTTTGAGAATGTTAAGGCTAAGCATGCAAGGGATGTGATGACACATTTTGGGAACTACTGATCTTCCTCAGTAGAATTAGGAGAGAAATAAAAATGAGAGTCTTATTAGTGAAAAACCTTCACGGTAACCGTAAGATGATGGTAAGTTGAGATAGATAAAATAAGAGAGTCTTATCGGTGAAAACCCTTACGGGCACTGTGAGACGACTGTGAGTTGAGAGAAATAAAAATAAGGGAATATTATTGGTGAAAAACCCTCTCGGATACCATAAGACAATGGTGAGGTGATAAAAAGAAATGAGAGAGGCTTGTTGGCAAAAACCATTCAAGGCGCCACTAGCCGAATGAGGTGTCCGAATGTAATTGGCCCAAAGAAGCAACTCACTTTCAGGGTCATTAACTCAACAACGATTTGTGAGAGTTTTGGATGGAGAGATCAGGCAGTTTAATATGATATGCATGTCATAATCATTAGAGTTAACTGTCATTTCCAGATAAACTTTTCTTTCATCTTTTTCAATGGGGACATTCATTGTCATTTCTTTCTTTTCTATTGTTATATTTTTATTTTCTTGAGTTAGTTATCCAAATAAACGAAAAATTGTTGTTATTTTTCTCTTGTCTTTGAGTCAAGTCCATGTCAAAACAAGTGACAAAGGATCTCAAAATTGGCTACCAGCTTCTTTAATTACACAAAGCAAAACAAAAGGCCAGCACATGAAAGGCAAATGATTATGAGCTGAAATAAGGCATGCAAAATTTTTCTCAACAGACAAGTCTGGGAACTCATGAAAATACCAAGGTTTAAAGGGTCTATCTAAGAAGCATGGCAAATTAGAGATACTGTGTTTATTTTAGTCACTCTTAATAATCTGAGTTTGGGTCAATGATTCAGCAAGTCAATGATATATGCTAATGGTTGGAAGCAAGGTTAAATGTGTCGAGGGCAAGAGCAATCGCCGCAAAATATAGAGCCACAAACCAGCTACCATGTTTTAAACTCATAAGTTTTCTTTGATGAAACAGGAAACATATTACCTTCAAAGCAAGGACTTCAAAGCATAAATATCAAGAGATGCAATGCCTCACTTCTATAAATGCAGGAAGCAAAGTTGCTGCATAGGTTTGATAATCAAATCATGGTAAAAATCATCATCCTATATTCCTCGGAGATATACATGCTTGTCCAGGGATTTCAGTTTTCATTTGGTAGGGGATACACTTCTTAAATTGAACCTTGATTCCTATAAGACATACCTTTTAGTCGAGTCATTCCCCTTGACAGATGTACGTTTTAGTCGAGTCATTCCCCTTGACCCCTAGAAGATGTACTTTTTAGTCGAGTAATTCCCTTTGATTCATATAAGACGTACCTTTTAGTCGAGTCATTCCCCTTGACCCCTAGAAGACGTACCTTTTAGTCGAGTCATTCCCCCTTGATTCCTATAAGACATACCTTTTAGTTGAGTCATCCCCTTTGATTCCTATAAGATGTACCTTTTAGTCGAGCCATTCCCCTTGACCCATAGAAGATGAACCATTTAGTCGAGTCATCCCCTTTGACCCCTAGAAGACGTACCTTTTAGTCGAGTCATTCCTCTTGATTGCTAGAAGACGTACCTTTTAGTTGAGTCATTCCCCTTGACCCCTAGAAAGATTTTTTTTTTACTTTTTCCACTCATTTTTCAAAAATAAAAAAATACCAAAGGATTTTTTTTAGGAGCTTTTTATAAAAAAAAATTCAAAAAAAAAATGTGGTAGAAGTTTTGTACATTTCATATAACAAAAATACCAAAAAGATTTTCTTTCATAGATGTTGGTGTCATTTTTTATGTGAAGTGTCAAATTGAAAACTCAAAAAAAGATTTTGTTATGTTGTTCATCATGTGTCTTTGGTCGTGTCTCAAGTTAGGGTGCAATCTATTATTTAATCATTAATTGTCCAATCACAATTTCCTATTTTTTTTAACATGCCACAACATGCATCAGGGACTACTCCGAGGCAACACTATCCAAACACTTCCAATATTCCTTTCCTCACTCTTCAACACAAAACTACCACTTACTCGGCTCCATCTGTTGTTCATGCTTTTGCAGTGCTACCCCCACCTGAAGCTCCTATTTTTAATGCCAATCCAACGGTTGTGATTTCTCACTCTAAAAACGACCCTGTATTGAATATTTCAAGTGATCAACATTATGCTCCCGAGCTCACATTTAAGTTGACTGATCCTTATGGTTACACTCATCAGCCTAAATTTGCTCTTAATGCCGAAAAACCTATTATAAAAGAAGAACAAGAAGAAATGACCAGAAAATTGTGAAGTTTGGAATTGGATATGAAGAATCTCCAAGGGCTTGAGGGGTACAAAAGTGTCTCATATAAAGATCTGTGCATGTTTCCAGGTATTCATCTTTCTTTCAGTTTTAAGATGCCAAATTTTGAGAAGTATGATGGACACAGGGATCCGGTGGCGCATTTGAGACGTTATTTTAACCAACTAAGAGGTGTCGAAGGCAAAGAAGAACTGCTCATGGCTTACTTTGGTGAGAGTCTTTCGGGTCTAGCTTCGGAATGGTTTGTTGACCAAGACATTGACAAGTGGATTAGTTGGGATGGCCTAGCTAATGGATTTGTGCAACAATTTTAATACAATGTGGAGTTGATCCCAGACGAAAAATCCCTAAATAGTATAAAAAAGAAAAATACTGAGAGTTTCAAGGAGTATGCGATCATATGGTGCGAACAAGTTGCTAGAGTAAAACCGCCAATGAAAGAAAACAAAATAGTAGAAGTGTTAGTTAAGCGCAGAATGAAACATATTATCAACACTTGTTACCTGCATTAGGCAAGTCATTTATTGAGGTCCTTAAAATGGGGGAGATGATAGAAGAGGGAATTAAGACTAGTCGCATTGCGAGTTTTGCAACATTGAAAGCGACAACTCAAGCAGTTCAAAAGGGTTTAGGAAGTGTTGGGGAGACAAAGAATGAAGAAGTTGCATCTTCTATTGTAGTTGGAAAGCGGGCACGGTCAAGAAGATTCCGTTGTCGTCACTCTCAGGCTCAAAACCAAGTTCATGCCCAAGCTCCACATAATCACTCCCAAAATCCATTATACTCTGCTTCTCCACCTCTGTATCCAGTCTATAATGCACAGCCACATGTTTAACCCCCATGTTAGCCACAGTGGAACACACTAACTCCCTAGAGTCATCCTCTAACTCCACAAACATACCAAAACCCTTCTAAGCCTGATTTTTGATACAAGCCAAATGATGAAATGAGGTAGAAGTCGAGAGATCGCTTCACACCAATTGGAGAGTCGTATGCCAGTTTATTTTAGAGATTTATACAATGGGGCATGATCACTCCTCTCCTTGGGTGCACTCTTAATCTGCGTTCAAGAAATATTGATCCTAATGTATGATGTGCGTATCATTCTGATGCTCAGGGTCATAGTATTGAAGATTCTCGAGATTTGGAAAGAGAAATTAAAAAGATGATTCAAGATGGATCAATTCTGGTGCAGAACATTGACAGTGAGGGAAGCTCTAGTCATGCTGATATACAAACCAGTGGCTAAGTTGCTGCACAGGTTTGATAATTAAATCATGGTAAAAATCATCATCCTATATCCCTCGGAGATATACTTTCTTGTCCAGGGATTTCATCTTTCATTTGCTAGGGGATACACTTCTTAAATTGAACCTTGATTCCTATAAGACATGTCTTTTAGTCGAGTCATTTCCCTTGACCCCTAGAAGACGTACCTTTTAGTCGAGTCATTCCCTTTGATTCCGTAAGACGTACCTTTTAGTCGAGTCATTCCCTTGACCCCTAGAAGACGTACCTTTTAGTCGATTCATTCCCTTTGATTCCTATAAGACGTACCTTTTAGTCGAGTCATCCCCTTTGATTCCTATAAGATGTACCTTTTAGTCGAGTCATTCCCCCTGACCCCTAGAAGACGTACCTTTTAGTCGAGTCATCCCCCTTGACCCCTAGAAAATGTACCTTTTAGTCGAGTCATTCCCCTTGACCCCTAGAAGACGTAACTTTTAGTCGAGTCATTCCCCTTGACCGCTAGAAGATGTACCTTTTAGTCGAGTCATTCCCTTGATTCCTATAAGACGTACCTTTTAGTTGAGTTAATCCCCTTGACCCTTAGAAGATGTACCTTTTAGTCGAGTCATTCCCTTTGATTCCTATAAGACGTACCTTTTAGTCGAGTCATTCCCCTTGACCCCTAGAAGATTTACCTTTTAGTTGAGTCATTCCCTTTGATTCCTATAAGACGTACCTTTTAGTCGAGTCATTCTCTTTGATTCCTATAAGGCATACCTTTTAGTCGAGTCATTCCCGTTGATTCTTATGAGACGTACCTTTTAGTCGAGTCATTCCCTGTGATTCTTATAAGGCGTACCTTTTATTCGATTCATTCCCTTTTATTCCTAAATATGCACTTTCTAGTCGAATCATTCCAATTAAATTATAGAAGATGCATTTCCTTGTGTGGTATAATTTTTTTTTTAGTTTTGATGTGATTTCAGGAGCCCGCCTGAAGAACAGGGCGAATACATGGAAAGTCAAGAAACAAGGTGAAGCTGTTGAAAAGCAAGCAACAAGAGGAAGAAAATTGAAAGTCAATAGTTGAAAATTGGCAAGTCAGGAACCCTCCTGAAGAACAGGGTAAAGAAGTTTAAAACCAAGAAAATGTTGAAGAAATCGCAAGTCAGGAGCCCGCCTGAAGAACAGGGTGATAAAACTCAAGTCAAGAGTCCAGAGAAGCTGTATAGATAGAATTTTGTAATTTCATTTATGTTTTAAACTTGAAATTTTTATTTTTGATGTAATGACAGAGCCTTGGACCGGAGCCTCGATGGCACCTCACTCGACTCTCCAACTCGGTTGTCCTTCTTACTTTTGTTTCTTCCCTTTGAATAATAGTAAGGTCAAAATTATGTCTCATTGTCTACTTTTTTGTGTGAAAACACTTTGTGTTTACATGCAAAGAGGGGCAAGATGTAGACACATAATTTTGTCCCTCCCTGAAAGCATTTTGTCCATTTTTTACCTTATCTTACCGTGTACCCTCAACCATATAATCATACCCCACAAAAATACAAAAATAGAACCCTTAATAAAATTTCTAACAAATCTTATCCTAACCAACTCACCTTACCCCACCTACCCTATACCCTACCCCCACTACCCCATCCATGAGACCCCCTCACATTTCTTCTTTACAAAGGAAAAGGAGAACAATATATACACAGAACAAACAAAGGAAAACGGGGCCCATGAAAATTTCCTTTTGATATTCTTTTTTCCAAATTCATAAGAGAATACATATACCCTTCCTTCTATTCTTTTGATTGATTCAGAGAGGAATACATATACCCTTTCTTCCATTCTTTTACAGGTACCAACACACACACATACACTGATATAGAGAAATCATAGAGAGATTCGAGAGGAGAGAGATCGAACGAGAGAGAGAGAGATAGAAGCGATTGAGAGAGAGATCGGAGAGAACTATTCAGGTGAGTGGTGTCTCACCGGAAAACTCGGCTGAAACTCATCGAAAAAGTGATCCAAACCACCCTACCACCATAAAAATGATCCCGCCTATCTTAAACTTCCAAAACCCGATCTGACCAATTCCTTCCGTTGCTAATTCCATCTAAATCAATTTAGAAACGATGAGACAAAAACATTGTGGATGAAAATGGGTTTGGGTCTTGTCCGTCCTTTCCATTTTTTGTTTTGGTTTAGAGAAAAACAAAAGAAGGGTGCAAATTGAAACTGGTTTGTTCGTGATTGAGTTTCGAGTTGAGGTTCCGATATGGACTCTATCCCATTTGATGAAAAAATACTTATTTGAAAGCGGAATCGAGGTCTAATTCTATCTCTTATCATTTTTATTTCATTATATGTGATTGATGTTGTGATTGTGAGTTGATTATTATATTTAGTTTCCATTTTTGTGAATATTTGGTGATTGAATAGACTATCATGGTGGAACTTTGATGTTGATATGGGTGAATAATTATTTTAACGTGAAAATTTATGGATTAACAAGAAATTTGGGGAAGGGTGAATCTTGATAAAGAATTTGTTTTAATTTTTCTACGATGATGATTTTGGATGTGATAGAATTACGATAAATTGAGAGTTGGTAGGCAAACGATAATTTGGGTAGGCAATTTTAGGGATTGTGGATTGATGGAATGTTTGAAATATGTGTTGAGTGATTTTGTTTACCGCATTTGGATCAATTGTATTCATTTAGTCGGGGAGTGCCCCGAGGCCATTTGTATTTATTCACCGGGGAATGCGCCGACGTATTATGTTGGTGGAAGACACTCGTGATGAAGGCCCGAGGTGTCGGGTAAAGCAAGAGAGCATAGTTAGGATTAGTGTAGGTTAGATAGGATTTATTGTCGCATTTTTTTTATTTTGGACTGAACACTATACTTTGAATTTATTTTGTTTCGTGTGTTTGGATGCTTGTTTATGTGTTTTGTGTGGTTTATACATTCTTAGTGTCAAATTAGCCGATATGTTCTACCAAGCGACCGTGGTCAAACCATGGGATCGCGGGGTGCCTAACATCTTCCCCTCGGTCAACAAAATTTCTTAACCGGAATCTCTGTTTGCGGATCAATTTTATAGAGTCAAAACTGTTTTGAAAAAGGATCTCCACGGGTGATTTGACACACCCGATTTATGCCAAGTGGCAACTCTGAGTTTTGAATATAATGAATCCTTTCAAAACAATCTTTCTTTTGTCGCTTAATAATAAAAACACTTTCAAACTTAAAATCAAATCTTTTTTAGAGAAAAAGGGGTGTGACACTTACCACAAACAAAGATGAAATCGCTGAAGAAGAGAGGAGAATGATCGAACATAAATAGAGAAAAGGGTGAACTCAAAGCAGCTAAAGAGAAAAAGATAAGAGAGTTCATGCTTTTTAGGACTGTAATTTAAGGCTATTGTTGGAACGGCGGAAAAATATAAGGGATAAAAGAATAAATATTTTGATCAAATTTAAAAAAAAAATTAAGCTAGAAAGTAAAAAATTAGGATACTCAACTTCTCACCTTTTACTTAACTTGTTTAGATGTATGCACCTTGGGCATGTATCTCACTTGAATAAGTTCAAACATTACATTAAATAGGATATTTGTTTAAATAATAAAGATGAATATAATAATTAAATTTAATATTTTTTGAGTTGGTAAATATGGAGAATTTATTTATTAAACCTAATCTTTACCAAAAATATTTTTAAATGTCGATCGATAATTATCCGCCATCTGTAAATTGTCACAAAATAATACAATGATAGAGACATCAAAATAATATAATTAAATCTAATCTTTATACACAAAAATTTTCTCAAAGTCGTCCGACACTCATATACCACTTGTAAACAATAAAAAAATAATACAATAATAGAGATATCAAAATAATACAACTAAACCTAACCTTTACATACAAAAATTCTCAAAACCGACTAACATTTAACATTTATCTATCACCTGTAAACTGCAACAAAATAATATGATAAAAGTTATATTAAAACAATACAATTAAACTTAAATTTTACACACAAATTTCTCAAACCCGATCGAGATTCAACTACGAACTGTAAACTACCACAAAATAATAAACTAATATAGATATTACGATAATACAACTAAACCTAACCTGTACCTAAAATTTTTTTTCAAAGCCGACCAACTTTCATCTAGCATCTATAAATTATAATAAAACAATAAGATAATAAAGATCAAAACAATACAATTAAACCTAACCTTTACACAAGAAATTCTTCAAAGTCAACCAACATTCATCTACGACCTGTAAACTATAAAAAAATAAATATAATAGTGATCACAAAATTTTGATTTTGATCCAACTAATTCTTGCCTGAGCAAAACTTTTAATCCCCAAGAATGATTTGAATGAAAACAAAGAAGATATATATATATACACACATGTTGAATTCTATTATGATTACAAAAACAGTGAAGAAGTTGAGGATTAGAAAATCAAGCATCGATGCAATCGAATCAAGTTAGATGAGCATCAATCTTTTTCTCGCACCCCAAAAGAGAACCAAAGATAACGCAAATACCACGTAGATTACTCGTATTTCTACACAAAATAGAACACAAATATCACGTAGATTGCTATTATCTTTGTACAATGCAAAACACAAGTATCATGTAGATTGCTAGTATTTCTGCGCAAAACACAAATTAGAATCACAATCAATGAGAATGGGAAATATTAATTAATTTTCCTACCATATATTTTAGGAATCTCATATATTTTAGGAAGTTTAATTGAAATGAAAATATTAATTAATTCTCCTACCATATATATTTTAGAAGTCCCACATATTTTAGGAAGTCTAGTTAATATAATAAAAAATAATTAAATAATAAATTTAAAAAATAGTGAAAAGATAATTTTTTCTAAAAAATGAGTCTTTTAATGAAGGGTAAAAAGTTCAAATCACTTTTCTAAAGGTCTTCACACTTTTAATATATTATAGATAGCAATAGACAAAATCGTCTTTTTACTCTATTATTCAAATAATCTATATTTTACAAATTAAATTACTTTTACCTCTTCTACCTAAACACGGAAACAACTACGTAACTTTAATTAACTCCAATAAACGTGGAAACATTCTAACTTAATATAATAAAAAATAATTAAATAATAAATTTAAAAAATAGTGAAAAGATAATTTTGTCTAAAAAATAGTCTTTTAATGAAGGGTAAAAAGTTTAAATCACTTTTCTAAAGGTCTTCACACTTTTAATATATTATAGATGTAGATTAGATTATAGATATATATTTATATATATATCTAGTTTAGCTGCACGTGCCTCGCACGTGTAAATTTTGATTATTTATAATTAAACGATTTTATCTATTACGAAGGTTTTTAATAAAGTACAAAAAGTTCAAAAAAGATATTTTATCGTAAGCACATATATATATGAGAAAAATAATTACGTTGTTAGATTCGAACATACGAGAATACCAAACCTAGAAATCAAAATTCACAAACAAAACAGATATAATAATGCATGACGTGTTAAACTTGAAATCACTCCCAAGTTAAAGAAAAAATAATAAGTCACGACAACAAATAGAAAAGGAAAAACAACTCAAAAAAAGAGAGAGAATAACATACTAACCTAGCGGATGACAATTACAATGGTTGAAGAAAACATAACGAATAAAATCACAACCATTCTTGTTGAAGCGAAGGTTAATAATTTCAAGAAAAGAGATGAAGATATATCACATTTGATTTTTCTGCACATAACCTAAACAAAAAGACAAACAAGAAGAAGAAAAGAGACGTAATAAGAAGAGAAAGGAGGAAGTACAAATAAATGGACTTAAAAATTATTTGTAAAATATTAGTTAAATAGAATTATTGGAGACTTATATTTACTACACATTAATAAGTAGTTATATTAGGTAATATTTAAATTAATTTAGAATTGTAAAATATTAGGAGTTCCTGTTGAGTTAAAATAGGTATAGTATTTTTTATATCTTGAATACTTAAATAATATAAAAATAATTAAATTAAGCCTACGTGCATTTCTGTAAATTTAAAATAATGTTGTTAAAGTGCCGGTACTATTAAAGTATAGTAAACTTTCACTTTATTCAAAATTTAGTGGATTTCAAATCCCTAATTAAGAATATAAGTTGAAAATTAAACCTAGTCCTAATTTAAGAAAAAAAACTTACCATATTTTAAAATCCTAACCCATATATTTTAGGATTCAAAATTATATATATAATTAAATAATAATTGGAGAAAAAAAAGTGAAAAGACGATCTTGTCTATTGTAAAGTGTTTTAATCAAGGACAAAAAGTTCAAATCACTTTTCTAAGGGCCTTCACACTTTATATATATATATATATATATATATATATATAGATAGATAGATATAGATTTAATATATTATATATAGATATAGATATAGATTTAATATTTTTTTTTATCTATAATCTATAATATATTAAAAGTGTGAAGAACTTTAGAAAAGTGATTTGAACTTTTTGCCCTTCATTAAAAGACCCTTCTTTAGACAAAAATGTCTTTTCACTATTTTCTTCAATTTATTATTTAATTATTTTTATTTTATTAACTAAACTCCTAAAATATATGGAAGGAGAATTAATTAATAATATTTTTCTTTGTACTGATCAATTAGAAAAATACTCCTAAAATAAGATAGAAAAAATACTCTAAAATAGGATAGAAAAAAACTCCTAAAATAGGACTCTATTAAAGAAATACTTCTATAAATATAGATGCACGTTAAACTAGAGAAGAAACCGATTTACTTATTGAAAAAATATGATTGATGCTCATCTAACTTGGTTCGGTTGCATGTTTAGATTGTTGGATGCTTAATTTTCTAATCCTTAACTTCTTCACTGTTTTTGTCAACATAATACGATTCAACGTGTGTGTATATATATACATCTTCTTTGTTTTCATTCAAATCATTCTTTAGGGTCAAATTTTTAGCTCATACAAGAATTATTTTCATCAAAATTGAAGCTTTGTGATCACTATTATATTATTTTGTTGTAGTTTTCAGGTTGTAGATGAATTTAAAGGTGGTAGATGAATGTTAGTCGGCTTTGAGAATTTTTTTAGATAAAGGTTAGGTTTAATTGTATTGTATTTATATCTCTGTTTTGAGAATATTTTTGTATAAAGATTAAGTTTAGTTGTATTATTTTGATATCTCTATTATCTTATTATTTTGTTATAGTTTATAGGTGGTAGATGAATGTCGATCGGCTTAACAAATTTTTTGGTAAAGGTTAGGTTTAATTAAATAAATTCTCTAAAAGATGTTAAATTTAATTGTTGAAATCATCTTTATTATTTAAATAAATATCTTATTTGATATAACGTTTGAACGCAGTAAAATGAGGTACACGCGCGAGGCGCGTACAGCTAAACTAGTTTTACTAAATATCTAAAAAATAATTAAAAACTAATTTGACCTAACTTTTAATGTTATTCAAATGGGCTCTTATAAAACGCTTGGTTTACACCTTGATTGTATGTAATAACTAGTCTACGACTTAAGTGTATGAATCCAAATGACACAATGAACCAAAAATAATACTCCATTAATAACTATTAAAGTATATTGTCTTTTTCCCTGCCTCATATATGTCTCCGCTGCATATGTCACGAGTGATCATAAACTCACTGTTATTATAAGCAGAGCTGCTTATCCGTTGGGTCGGTTGGATAATTATACTTAATGATTCGGCTTATTGGTTATCGATTTTTAAATCTACTTATCCGCTAGCCACCCAATAAGATAATGGTTGGTTCGGTATCGGATTAGCAAGTAATAGACGGTTATCAGATGGTGTAACGAATAAATTTAAGAGAGAATGAAATATCGAGCGATTATTGGTAGTTCCTTCGTTTCTTCTCCGACTAAGTTGTTTGTATATTATGATTGATCTATTTATCAATCTTTTAGGCTTCTTGAATTTTTTTGTGTAGTTATTTAATAGGTTAAAAGATCGAATCAAATAAGAATTTTCTTCTAGACCTAAAACATAGGTAGAAACATTTTTAATTACTGGATTGACAGAGAAAAATTAAAATTTTAATATTATTTGAAATTTTCTGTTTTGTGTCAAACTTTGTGAAAGGCAAATTTGGGTTGTTTCATTTTTATTGCGGTCCTTTGTATTGTCAAGAATAATTTATGTTTTGGTTTAAGAATTAATTTCAGATTTTCTTTACATTTTAGGAAATCTGACTGCACTTTATGGTTAGATATAATAAGAAGTGACATGTTATTTTCTAAACTAAGAAGTGAATAGAATAATAAATGGAGTTTTATATGTTGGATTGACAAAAGATACTTATATATCTAGGGGAGAAAATATAATTATAATAATTCTTAATGGGTTAACGGTTTACCCGATAAGAAAATTTAGTAATCCGTCCCCGCACTAATAAGCCATTAATTATAAAAATTTTGTCCGTTCTCCAATCATTAATCCGATAACCCATTACCAATTAGCCAATAAATTAATTTTGCGGTTGAATTAATGATTACGGTTCGGTTTTGAACAACCCTAAATTTATGACTGAATTCGATAAAACAGAATAAAAAATTACATTTCATCTAGTTCAACTATACGAGGTTTTAAAAAGTTCGCTCGTGTACGACATAATTTAAATCCGTCGAAAGATTAAAATGGATCAAAGGAAGTAATACTTAATAGAGATCTCACAATTAAAAAAATAAAGAAATAATACAAATTACAACATAAATAGTTATTTCCTCAAATAATAATTAAGGGTAGGCATGGTATGCCATATACCAAATTTGTTAGGGTTTTTGCTCTGATTTTCTTATCAAATTTAAGTTTTATTTTTCTTAGAAAGAAAATAAAAGTAATAACATAATTACTTTTACTTTTCCTAAAAGGAATGGATAAAACTTTCCTTATTTGGGTAACATTTTTCTAAGAGGAAAAGTTTGGAACTCTATAAATAAAAGATCCTCTCTTCTCATACAATAACACGGTAGCATCTACAATATAGTCGTTTGTGATTCTTGTTTAGGGCGAGATTTTCTCCTAATGGTTTTATGTTTTCTTTAATATTAGTTTTCATGTGTAGGCCAGTTGGTCAAATTATATCAATAATATTATTTTTTTAGTTTATATTGTATCATTTGAATTATCACCGTCTTGGTTTGCAAACTTTAAGCTTCCGCATGACGCCCTCTCGATTTCGTACCCAACAAAATTATCATATGAATTGAAATTTTTGATATTGCGATATTGATAATATGATATTTGGTATGATATATGAAATATATTTTAAAAATTTTTGGCATTCGATATTTATAGACAATATACCAAAATATCGAATACCATACTGAAATAGATAGTTATATAAATAATTTATTTATGTTATTAAAATGCTAAAAAATATATAACCTAGTATTACTATAAAACTAAATATTAGACGAAACTTTGACTATTCTATCTTAATTGAAATGTCTTCTTTTGTAATTGATTAATAAAAGGAGTTGCTTGTACTTTCTTTCAAATGTATACTTCTATATGTATAAGGTGTTAGTAGGGGCTTTGAGCTGTAGGTGATAAAAAAATTTGAAAATGAGGTGTAGGTGACACAAGTGTTAATAATTGAGTGTAGGTGACAATTACTTTATTATGGATTAAGAAAGTTGAGAAAGTTTGAAAATAACCCATAAGTTTTTGAATTTACACTTTGATACAATTGTTTTCCTAATATAACGGGAAGTAGAGGGGAAAAAAGGCGCATTTCTCTCTCTTAATGATTTTTGTTGTTCATTGTTGCTGCTGCTTTATTCATCATCTTCTGCTCCATTATCATCATCTTCTACTTCATTATCATCTTCATCTTTTTTTTTGTTGATCATTGTTGTTGTTTTTACAATTACTGCTGCTGTTTGACCAATTGTTTAGGTGAAATTTAATTTCGTACTTCACTTTTCATTTTGGCATTACTTAATAGGTGACTTTGGCAAGTAAAATTTTAATTTTAGTCGAATTTGTCATCTGGGTACATAACTACTGCTGTTTTTTCAACAATGGATAGAACCCGATTATGAATCCAACATACGAGCCCACAATTTAAATATATCACTCTTCTGTTGCATTAGATGAGTAATCTGTTGCAACGGAAGACTCATATATTGGATTCATGTTTATGGTTCTATAATGCCCGTAACATGAATCGAATAGATGGGTTATCTATTGCAACAAACTAGTTATCTGTTGCAACAAACTATTTATTTGTTGCAACAAATTACTTATCTGTTTGAACAAAATACTTATCTGTTGCAACATATGAGTAATCTGTTTGGAACAAAGGCGCGACTGTTCACCTTCATTTATAAATTACATTCAAACTAATGACTCTTATTACTGTGAAATGTTAATGATTTAATTAAATCAAAGTTGCAAGCTGACTTTTTTATTATTGTGATAAGTCACAATTTTTCAGATTGTTATTATTAATTAGTTCTTAAATTTATAACCTTTCTCTTAATTAAACTATCTGTGTAACAAATATTCTATCTGTTGTAACAGATATTCTATTTGTTGTAACAAATATTCTATCTGTTGTAACGTATAATCTATCTGTTGTAACAAATAATCTATCCGTCGTAACAAATAATTTATCTCTTGTAACGTATAATCTATCTGTTGCAACAGATAATCTATCTATTGTAACTGATAATCTATCTGTTATAATAGATAACAAATAATCTATTGCTATTGGTTTCAAATTATTCCTTGATCGTTGACATGTTTGATGAGAAGAAGAAAGAAAGACTTAATGAAAATTAAATAAGAATAAAAAGCGTCAAAGACGATCAAACATAAATTTTTTTATCAAACAAAAACATATAAAATTACATAGGCTAAAAGAGAAAATTAATCTAATTATTATTATCATTAGTATTATTATTTTTATTTATTATTATTATTATTATTATTATTATTGCCAGCCAGTCAATCTTCAACCGGCAGTAGCAGGGCTCTCCTCAGCCTGCGGATCTCCCGGAACATTCTTGCCCTCATGAAAGCAACCTCCCATTGCAGGTCATGCACCTGCGTCTGAAGTTTCCACATGGCATCTTGTAAAATAGCAACTTCCCACACCGGATCAACCATGTCTAGAACACGAATGAATTGAAAAAAAACGTAAAAACAAAAGTAAAGAAAAAAATTTGAATGTAATACAACGTATACCACCAATTGAGTATATTTACACGAAAAGAAAGAAAAAAACTTACCTGAGTCAGGGAAGAGAAAATGGTTGAAGGTGTAATATGAAAGACAAGATGCAAGAAATAAATAGAGTGTAGTAAAATGAACGAGCGAGTAAGGAGAAACCTATTTATAGAGGATTGAATTTGAATGAGTTAGGCCAAAAGGCGCGACTGTTCACCTTCATTTATTAATTCCATATTTTGATTAATGTAAAAAGTTATGACTTACTTAAATCAAGCTGTCGACTGACTGAATTTTTGAATATTCTGATAAGTCATGACTTTTCAGTTTATTATTATTAATTAGTTCTTTGCAATAACCATTTTTATTGAGTTGTGACAACAAATTCTATATCTGTTGCATCAGATAATCCATCTGTGACAACAGATATATCATCTGTTGCAACAAATAAACAACCTATTGCATGAGATAATCTATCTGTTGCAACATATAAACTATCTCTTTTTCAATAATCATCATATCATTAATCCAAATTTGGTGACTTTTTTTATTATATAAATTTAAAAAATAGATTCAAAATAAAAAATGGCGAAAAGTCACCCTACTTGTCGCCTATTAAATATTAACATCAATTATTCAAATTAAATAATCATTTTTTAAGGTTCTTAATTGTGTTTATCACTTATTTTCCTATTGTTTTCTGTAAAAAGAAATGACTTAATTAAATCAAGCTGATGCATTTTTTATTATTGTGACAAGTCATGACTTTTCAGTTTATTATTATTAATTAGTTATTGAATTTAAATAACCTTTTCCTCAATTAAAAAACTAAAGACACCTTTTCCAATAATCGATTCTTTAATAAAACAATAACCATTTTTATTCAGTTGTGACAAAAGATTGTATATCTGTTGTATCAGATAACCCATATGTGGCAAAAAATATATCATCTGTTGCAACTAATCGATCATCTGTTTTAGGAGCGTTTTTGATTTTTTCTAACAACCGATTCATCAGTCGCAATAGATGGGGAATTTGATGTATCAGCAACATTGAATGTTTTATGTTATTCACCTTTTATTTAATAATCATCATACACCTTAATTAATCTAATGTTGTGACTTGATACAAGAATGACCAAGAACACAACAAAGCAAAAACCCAAAACAGTCCACAAGAAGAGAAATCGTGGACTATCTAGGTGACCACTCTCGGATTCGCTGCTTACAACAAGAATGGAGAGAATAATAAGTGTTTACACACAAAATCAGCTCACCAACAAACTTTATTAATACTATATAATGAAGAACAACACGGGTACATCAACAAGAACCTACAGATTCAACAACAAAACATGGAAAGCCGAACCTAAAACAAGAAACAAGGATAGATAGTTAGACACAATGAAGTTGTAATCTTGAGAACCTAAGAGCATATTCCACTCTTTGACCCTTAATATCACATTCAACACGCACCTAACTCTTACAAAGACACAAGAGGGGCGTTCACCTCTGAATCACCAACGTATCAAGCAAAACACCACACACAAACGATTCCAGTGTTAGTCCCTAGTTTTGGTTGGAGTCTTTCTCTCTAAGAGGAGTGTTATTAAAATATCAAGAATCAAAATTAAGACAATAAAACCTACCATGTTATATTTATATTACATTGCAAAATAATATTTAAATGACAAAAGGGCCCTTCTATCAAAAAGGCCCCAAGGCCACCCCATGAAGTGCATTCAAAAACTGATTTGGGCCTCATCCACACTTGGGCTTGTGCATTCTTTAGTTGGTATTCAAGTTGCTCAAAAAATATCTATGGTCACGATCATTCCCGTATCATCCTCTCCATCTTGAAAGGAATTTGTCCACAAATTCACGACTCACCTCTTTAGAGAGGTATTTCACACGGCCCCTCATACGGCCATGCATCTTCTAATTCCTCCTCAACTTGAATCCCAACCTCTTCGGCTCTCCATCTTGAGGCTTGCCATCAACCTTATCCAATACAATCACCACTTTCTCTCTTAGGTAGTATAACTTTCTTTCCCTTAGGATCACATTCCTCCGATTTGGACACTCAGTAGCCTTGTGCCCCCACCCTTGAAATTTGAAGCATTTAAATCCCTTAGGATTGGAAGTAGAATTCAATTTACCTTCATACCTTGGAGGATGTTTTTGAATAGCCTTGGGGATTTCGGGTTGGGCAACCATGAAAGAGTTCTCTTTGAGGTCCCTCTCCACCTCTAAAGCGGCTTGGAAGATGCTCTCTATTGTGTTGAATTTATGAAGCATAATGCGAGTGGAGAGGTCCTTGTTTAATCCAACCTTAAACTGGATGATGTCGTTGCTCACTTGCTCTCCTCTATGATAAAGTTTCAAGATGAGTTGTTGAAATTCGTCATAGTAGGCTGCCACGTTTTTGTTTCCTTGCTTCAAGTTGTACAATTTTGCAAGGAGTTCATGTTGATAGTTTTCAGGAAGGTACCTTTGACTCATAATATATCTTAACCAAAACCAAGGAGGGGGTTGTCCCCCAATCAATACATTGTCAAAACGTTTGACATACTCTCACCACGTGGTAGCATATCCCTCAAAATGAGCAATGGCATAGCAACTCTTTTTCTCCTTAGTGAGATTATTCACTTGAAAGACTCTCTCACATGCGGATTCCCATGCAATAAACTCTTCGGGATCACTTTCTCCCTTAAAGATCGAAAACCCCATTTTTATGGTGTTGAGGCCAACATCCCTTTCCCGAAAACCTTGGACGCCCCTACCTTCAAGCCCTTAATTATCCCTAGGTTCTACCCTTCTACCTCTCATCCCATCTTCCATCAAATAAGGATCATCATACATTCCATACCCTCCCCCCCTTCGATTTTCCCTCACAACTCCCTCTTCTTGCATTGGTGGGTTTTGGATATTTGGAATTTGGTATGGGGGATTGGAATTTAATGGTGGTGGTCTTTGGATTGGCTGATTTTGGTTTGGAGGATTCGGATTTAAGGGTGGAATATAGGTTTTAAATCCGTCATGTGGGGCTTGGTGATGTGTAGAATGACTAGGTACTTCAAGGCCTCGGCCTTGTGAATAATAGTGTGCTTGAGGTATGGCATTTGGTAGGTACATTATTTGGTGTGTGTCTTCGGGGGTAATGGTTGGGTATATTTTTTGGTGTGTTGAGGGACGAGAACTCCGTTGACTTTCTATTGTTTCCATCCGGCCACTAATAGAGGCCACTTCCACTCCCAACTTCTCAAACGTAGCATTCACTCTAGCCACGTCCCAAGACAAGGACTCAAGACTAGCTACAAGGGCATTCATAACATTATGATCCACGGTTTTTGAATTGGAAGTTTCAGGTTCCATTTGCAAATGTACCTACAAAACGAGCAAATGTTAGATGAAAATACTCTCACACACTCTTTTGACTTGTAGTTGATGCCTTTTTTTTTTTTACATAGGTTGTTCAATCTAGTTGTTTTTGTGATGGTTTTTTGTTTCTTGAAATGAGGAAAGCAAGACTTTGGATTCTCTTTCCAAAGGTCAAAAGTTGTACACCATCTTTTCACCAAGCACTACAAAAAATAAACACCTTTTGCCTTTCTTGAAAGATGTTTGACACTCTTTTGGTAAGCAACTTTTGTGGTGGGTCTTTATTTGTTTGCTACTTTAGTATTGTCTTAAAAGTAGTTCCAAGACAAAGACAAGACTTTGTATCTTTATTCTCTTTTCAAAATCAAACAACTCCTATTGTTGAACAATACTACAAGAACAATATGAACAACAACAAGAACAATATCAACAATAACAACTTCTTAGCCGCCCATCCTTCAACAACACTTTGACAAGAGCTCAAATCTTGGACTTTTGACTCAAGAAGTGTTAGTGAACAACAAGATAACACAAGAAATTAATAAGACAACAAAAAAACACCTAAATATAGACACAAATATCGGTCAAAACAACAACAAGACACAATTTCGGCCAATACAACAAGAACGGACGGATTTGCTTCTTTTTTTCTAGAATTTTCAGATTTCAATTTTTTTTTGTTTTGATTTTTCAAGTGAGATAGCCCAAGATTTGATCTCGTCAGAACAAGATCAAGTCATGCTCTGATACCAAATTATACAAGAATGACCAAGAACATAACAAAGCAAACACCCAAAACAGTCTACAAGAAGAGAAACCGTGGACTATCTAGGTGACCACTCTCGGATTCGCTAATTACAACAAGAATGGAGAGAATAATAAGTATTTACGCACGAAATAATCCCACCAACAAACTGTATTAATACAATATAATGAAGAACAACACGGGTACATCAATAAGAACCTACAGATTCAACAACAAAACATGGAAAGCTGAGCCTAAAACAAGAAACAAGGATAGATTGTTAGACACAATAAAGTTGTAATCTGAAGAACCTAAGAGAATATTACACTCTTGGACCCTTAATACCACATTCAACATACAGCTAACTCTTACAAAGACACAAGAGGGGATTTTACCTCTCAAGAACCAACGTATCAAGCAAAACACCACACACAAATGATTCCACCTTTGTGTTAGACCCTAGTTTTGGTTGGAGTCTTTCTCTCTAAGAGGAGTGTTCTTACAATATCAAGAATCAAAACTAAGACAATAAACCCTACCATGTTATATTTATATTACATTGCAAAATAATAGTTAAATAACAAAAGGGCCCTTCCATAAAAAAGGCCTCAAGGCCACCCCATGGAGTGCATTCAAAAACTGATTTAGGTCTCATCTACACTTGGGCTTGTGCATTATTTAGTTGGTCTTCAAGTTGCTCAAAAAATATCTAAGGTCATGATCATTCCCGTATCATGACTTTTTTATTATATAATAAATTAATAATTTTAAAAAATAGATTTAAAAACAAAAATGGTGAAAAGTCACGATCAGTTATTAAAATTAAATAATCATTCTTTTACAGTTATAAATTGTGTTTATCATTTATATCCTTATTATTTATTTACGAACTATTTTTCATATTAAATAATCGAAATGTCAAGACTTTTCACCCTCTCAATAATAATAACCCTTTTTTATTAATAACCGTCTGTTGCAACATATGATTCATCAGTCGCATCAGATTAACCATCTGTTGCAACATATGGTTCATCAGTTGCTACAAATGCTCAATCCCTACCTCAAACCGTTGATATTTTGAGAATAAGGAATAGACAGAATGATAGTTAAATATTAAATAAGAATTAAAAATTCAAAGTCGACCATACATATATTTTTGAATCCATTATATACAAATATATACAATAAAAAAAACATACCCTTGGGTAGATCCGATATAAAAAAAGAAAATACATACGCTAAAAGCAAAAACATTAACCTAATTATTATTACTACTATTATTATCAGTAGTATTAGTATTTATTATTGTCAATCGGCCAATCGTTATCCAGCAACAGCAGGGCCCTCCTCAACCTTGCTTCCTCCGTAGTTCATGAATCTGCCTTTCAAGTTCCCGCAAGGACTTGAGATGAATCACCTTGTACAAATCTGGATCAACTATATCTAGATGTGGAGTATAATGAACGAGTAAGGAGGGACCTATTTATAAAGTATTGAATTCGAATGGGTTAGTCAAAAAGCCAGGACTGTTCGCCTCTTTTTAAATAAAACTGGTGACTTTTAAAGCTTATGTAAATTAAAAAAATAGATCTAAATACAACATTTTATCTTTATTGTATATTAGAAAGAAAAGAAAATTGCTTTAAAATAAATCTAATAGATGGGTAATCTGTTGCAAAATATATTCCATCTGTTAGATAATTTACAAAATATTGACAAACTGTTACAACAGATGGATATATCTGTTTGATTTTTTCAACAGATAAGTTATATATTGCAACAAATTTATCATCTGTCGTAATAGATGTCTACAATTATTTGATAATTTAAACAGACGTGGCATCTGTTGCAATAAGTTAGTCGTTTGTTTATTCAATTTAAGCCATAGATGGGTATGAAAGAATAAGGTGCGTGCAGATGGCTGGATCCACTTTCATGTGTGGGAGTCAAGTATTGCTGAAAAGGTCATCAAGACAACACACATAAAGTACAATATTTTTATGAATGCAGTTTTTAACCGATTAGGCACTGATCATTCAAATAAGATCCTGCATTGTACATTTAAGTTTGATAGGTTCAAATTGATAAGGCCGAAGGCCGCATGAAAATGGTACTGAGACCCTGTTAAGAGAATTACTGACGGTTGTTGCTCATGTTTATGCGTGTCAAGTTTTGATAAGTGATAAATATTTGGTATCATTGCTGAAATCCAATAGTGCTTGGACTTAACTTTAAGTGTGCATTGGACTCTAAGAGGGCCTTCGAAACCTCACACTACATCAAACAAGAACAAAAAACTAATAAAAATTCCCCTAGCCCAAATTTATATGAAAGGATTGTTCGAGAAGATGATTATACGCTATAAGGAGTGGAAGGAGAATGCCTGCAAGGGTAATTGGGGGATTGATGAAAGACTATATCATCTGAGAGCTAACTGAAGAGAAAATATAGGGTAGAAAGGAACTTTTAGCGAATCTGGCCGATGAAACTGACTTAGAACATGAGAAATCTGAATCAAGTGCAAATATGAAAGTGTATCCAGTAATGAAAAATCCATATGTTGTTTCTCTAAAAGAAAAATAGTCCAGATGATCTCTTTGCTAGGGAGCTGCGACCAGGTAGCATCGTCGGGATGATGACCTATATAGAAAATAGCAAAACACCAAGAAAGCAGCCTTGCGAGCATCGAGGGTTGAAGTGATGTATAGTAAGTTGAGAAAACTTGCTCCAAGAATAGCTGAAGTTAAAATAAGGAATCTAAGCGAAGGCGACAATTTTTGAATTTTAAATTACATCCCATGCCTTCTTCTTTGTGGTTCTGATTAGGTCCACTGCTATTGACCTGATCCGAACAACAAACAAGATTGAAAAACAGATTGAGTATCATTACTTCCTTAGCAATATAGATTAATTAATTGGTATTTCTTGCCTTATCATGCTTTTAACATATTTTGGGAAAGATCAGAGGCTTGCTGTAGTATGTAAATCCTGATAATTTTTAAGCTTGCCTCCAACTTGTTGATTCAGTATTCAAGCTGGTCGTTGTCGTCTTTGAGGTCATTATAGAGTTCCTAGTCTTTTGTGAGCTCGTCAATGAGGAGTACTTTCTTTGAAGTTGTGGCATTGTAAAAGGCCTTCAAAACACTTTCTTCAGAATCCTTAGATGATACATGAAGGGTTGCTATGTTTGTTTTAGGTCAAAGTATGTTGATGGACACTCAAGCAGTGGTCCCACTAGTTGACTAACTTACTTTTATTGAGTGTTTCTCAATGCAGCTTGCTCAACCAACCTTCAAGGGATTTGATAAATTAATTAGCAAGAAGTCACATAACATTTTAGCTAAGCTGATTCCAGATAATCAGATCAAACATTATGTAACTCTAGGCTTATTAATCTATCAAAACCTTTGCCCGAGGTAGTGCATAAATTAAACGAGTTCAATCTCTCAATTTTTTTAATAATCACTCTTCTCCCATATAGAGGACAAAATATCCTCCATGCAAAAGTCTACACTGTAGCCAGAAATTCTTATCGTAGGGAAAGTGTTGAGAAGGCATGACTAGTAATATCTCCATATTACTTTAATGACTTTATTGACGTATGGACAAACCAAACTAAGCATAATTGCTTGCTATATTGGAAAGAGACGTCAAGAAAGCTATAAAATTCATATTTAGAGATTACTAGTCATGCTTTCTCAAGACTTTCACTATGGCGAGAATTTCTGGCGACGGTGTAGACGTTTTCTTGCAAAAAATTTTTGTTCTCTATATGAGAGAAGAGTGATCAACAAAAAATCTGAGAGATTGAGCTCGTTTGATTTGCGCACTAACTCGGGCAAAGGTTTTGATAGGTTAATGAGCCTGGAGTTATGTAATGTTTGATAGGATTATCTGGAATCAGTTTAGATCAAACGTTACGTAACTCCTTGATAATTAGTTTATCAAATCCCTTGAAGGTTGGTTGATCAACGCTCGATAAAAGTGAGTTATTCAACTGTTGAGACCACTGCTTGAGTGTGTATCAACACATTTTGACCTAAAATAAATATCGTAACCCTCCATGTATCATTTAAGGCTTCTGAAGAAAGTGTTATGAAGGCCTTCTACAATGACACAATTTCAAAGAAAGTGTTCCTGATCGACGAGCACACAAAAGATCAGAAACTCTATACCAACTTCCAAGACGGCAAGGACAAGCTTGAATACCGAATCGGCAAGCTGGAGGCAAACTTGTAAATTATCAAGATTCACATACTAAAACAAGCCTCTGATCTTTTCTAAGATATTTTGAAAGCATGCTAAGGAAAGAAAACACAATCAATTATATCCATATTGCTAAGGAAGTAATGATACTCAATCTGCCTTTCAATCTTGTTAGTGGTTTTGATCAAGTCAACAACAGTAGACCTAATCAAAAACACAAATAAGAAGGCATGAGATGCAATTTAAAATTCAAAAATTACCGCCTTCGCTTAGATTCCTTATTTTAATTTCATCTGTTCTTGGAGCAAGTTTTCTCGACTTACTATACATTATTTCAACCCTCGATGCCCACAAGGCTGCTTTCTTGGTGTTATGCTATTTTCTATATAGGTGATCATCCCGACCATGCTACCTAGTCATAGCTCTCTAGAAAAGATACTATCTGCACTATTTTTCTTTCAGAGAAACAAAAGATGAATTTTTCAGTACTGGATACACTTTGATATTTGTACTTGATTCAGATTTCTCATGTTCTAAGTCAATTTCATCGGCTAGATTCGCTAAAAGTTCCTTTCTACCCTATGTTTCCTCTTCAATTAGCTCTCAGATGATATAGTATTTCATTAGCCCCCAATTAACCTCTCAGGCATTATCCTACCTCACCTCCTAGCGTATAATCATTACCCCGAGCAACCCAAACATATAAATTTAGGTTAGGACAATAACTATATTGATTTCCGTTCTTGGTTGAAGCAGTAGGTGGCTTCGAAGGCCCTCTCAGAATCCAATGCACCCAAAAAGTTAGTCCAATCACTATTGAATCTCTTTATAATTCCACCAAAACTAGATCCCTTTACAATACTTGACACATAAATATGAGCAACAACTGACATTAAATCTTAACAGGGTATCAAAACTATGTTCATGGTCCCTCGGCCTTATCAGTTTGGATCTATCAAACTTAACTGTAAAATTATAGATATCTTATTTGAATGATCAATGACTAATCGGTAAAAACAACATTCACAAATTTAGTGTACTCTATGTGTGTTTTCACGATAACATTATCAGTAATAAATACCTCCTACATATAAAGTGGTTATATCTGCAAACATCTTATTACTCTAAACCCATATTTACTGTAGCCTCTTGTGTTGGTCGGGCAAAAGTTGATCAACTTTCAGTTTCTTATATCAACAAAAAAGAGGAAAAAAATTAATATCAAATAAGAGAAGAACAGAAAGAGCATTGTCCATCTGTTGCAACAAATATAGAGTTTGTTTCAACAGATGTAGAGTCTGTTGCAACATATGTGAAGTCTGTTTGAATACATCAAACCAGCCTTGCTAGTGTTTTGATTTGTTCCAATAATTGCTCTGTCTGTTGCAATATCAATAATAGCATAAACTATAAAAAAACAACATCATTTATTTCAACATCATCATCAACAACATCAACAATAAAGAAGTCACATCCTTTGTTCCAACATAATCAACAACACCACACCACAAGTTCCAGCAACACTAACCCCATCACCACCACCAATAACAATATCAACAACAAAGAAGCAAACAAAATACATACAAAAAAAATGATACTGTCAACAAGGCTTTTAAACTTCTCCCAACAGATGACTTTTTTGCATATTATAATAAAAACAACGGTTCGATCATTCAAGACTTTAAAGTTCCTTCAAATTTTTTAAATAAATATGATATGGGTAAATGTTAATAAAAAAAAAAACAAATGTATATAACTTCAAAGAAGAAGACGAGAATGAAAGAGCAATAGTGAACCATACCTGCAATATCAAAAGCACGAGAATCAAAATAATAATTTCAGTCAAGGAAAAATATGGATTGGTTTAGATCCAAAATAATCTTTATGAGAAAGATGAGAGAAAAAAGAGACGGTTATGATAACCCTGAAGAGGATAGAAAGAAAAAGATGAGAGATGAATAAATTTAGGGTGAAAGGAGACATAATTCTAGACATGGGTTTAAATATTTATTAATAACTTGAGGGGAACGAGGAAGACGAGTGACATTGAAAAGACAATACTAAACTACTCAATGAGATTTTTAAGTTATCCAAGAAATATTATTTACCGCCTTTAGTAGTACTATTTTACTATCTTTCTTCTTCTTCTTTCGGACAGAAGATTGCTTAAAAATTCAAAAAAAAAATTCAAACGAATATGTCATCTATTGCAATAGATGTAGATATATGTTTGAAATCTTCCAACAGCTCAGTCATCTATTAAAATAGATGCAAATGTTTATTTGATAATTAAATCAGATATGCCATCTATTGCAACAGATATCAATATATGTTTGAAATATTCTAATAGCTCAGTCATCTATCAAAATAGATGCAAATGTCTTTTTTTTTGGTTTAATTTGTATTTTTATTAATAATCAAAATCCAAATAACAAAAAATATCAAAAATACAAAAATCGGACCAGGACAAAAATCGATCCGGTCCAACATAACAAAAGGACATATAAAAAAGGGCATGTAGGGTTTCTAAAGTAAGCTAATTCTTCTCTTTCACTCTTCTTAGCTCTTCGCCCTCATCTCCAAGGCCGATTTCAAAAATTCTCAACTGATGTTGTTGCTTCTTTGGGTGATAAACATCGTGCCCTAGTTCTGTTGCATCGCATCCTTGTCCAACTTACAAGAGTGAGCTCCCTTTATTTTCTTCTTCTTTAGTATTATTTTGTGGTTGTTTGGAGCTAATGGTATTTTCCTTCCATTTTTAGCTTAGGTCTCCAGTGTAAGGGTGTATGCAAAGATTTTTTGTGCTAAATCGATGGGTCTAGTCCACTGAGCTTTGTTATTTTATCCTAGTAAGTGCCTTCTCCTACTGTACTTCTTTCTTCCTCCCAACCTAACCATTTTCTCCTTGCATAGTTGGTAAAGATATGAAGATTGTAAGATGCTCGGACCCACTGACAACCGAATGGTATCAAATACCTCAGCTTCTCGAGTTGAAGATCTGACATTTGGATCTCCGATCTACTGGAAGGCTTTTTTTATTGGCCGATGTAGTTCGGCTAAGTAGCATTTTTCTCTTTTTGTTTGCCTTCCAAGGCTGTAAATGTGGTTCATATGGATTACTTTGCTTTAGCCTTCCTAGTCTGTCTATCTCTTTGATACTGCTAACCTTAAGTATGGACATTGGTACTTGTCTCTGTATAGAATCTTTCTGCCCATGCTTGGTAACTGGTGGAATGCTATGTATATAAATGTCTCTTCTTCCAATGCTATGTTAGCCAAGTTGTCTGCTAGTTGGTTGCCTTCTCTGTATGTATAAACTATCTAAAATTGCTTGGTAGACAGTAATTGCCATATTTGCCTGATTGTGTCTTCTAGCTTCCATGGTATTACCCATTCTCTCACTAATAGTTTTTGCATCAGAAGTGAGTTTGTATATATGATTATTTTGTTTTGCTTTACTAAACTACAATGTCTTACTGCTTTTAAAATAGCCGTAGCCTCAGCTTCCATACTGTTGGTGTCTTCCATTGAAGCTGCTTCTGCATGTACTAGATATCCTTGTGAATCCCTTACACAAAAAATCCAGGAGCTCCTCCCCAGATTGTCCTTGGAGACCCCATCAGTATTATACTTGACCGAACCTTCCTTTGGAAGATCCTATAAAACTGGTGTTACCTTAAATTCTAGGCTTCAACTGACTCAGCTAATTAATAATTAATGGCCATTCAAAAAATTATTCTAGAGATGGTTTCCTAACCTTAAGTAGCATCCTCACTTGTCTGGTGACATTCAAAATCAGGCTTTGTGGAAATACACCCTCTCCTTTACGTTTCAATGCATTTCTTCTTCTCCATAACTCCCATATTATTATCCCTCGAATAGCTCTATAGTATATTCTCTCCCGTGGTCTAACCTGAGCATTCCACCAAGCATATATTGTGTTCCTTAAACCCAGTCTTTGAATATTTATACCTATAAAAGAAGAAAAGTAGGACCAAGTCTTGTTATCATAATCAGATCTCAGTAACACATGAAACACAATCTCTTGTGTTAGATTCTGGATACACCAATACTTGGAGGGTCCCTTTACTCCCCACCTTATGACAGTAATATCCACTGACACTTTCTTTTTCCATATTCTCCACATAAAAAAGACTATCTTAAAAGGTAACCCCTTTATCCATAGTTGTTTGTAGAAGTCATTTGTGTCTTCTCTAAGTTTGACATATTGCTATGCTGAGTTGACACTAAATTTCCCTCTGGCTTATATAGCCTATATAGGTATGTCGTTTTGATATGTTTGTTGAGGAGGAGATACTTTCTGCACAATGTGATTTACAACTTCCTCAGTAAAAAGGTCATTCAAAATTTCTACCTTCCACTGCCCATTCTGCACCAAGTCTTTAACCTTTTATTGTCCATCATTCTATTCCCTGCTATCTTCCATAATAGAGTAGAGATACCCTACTCCACTCCAGCTATCTAACCAAATGTGAGCATTACCTCTCCTCAATTTCCAGTTGATAATATGATTGGTGAGGTCTCCTACTTGCAACACCTTCTTCCAAACCTGAGACCCTTCTCCTACTTTCTATATCACCTCCTCAGGATAGAGTTTTTTGCAATATTTGTTCATTATAAACTCACTCCATATTGATTGTTTGGTTCTGAAGTTCCTCCATAGTTTATAAAAAGAGGGTTGTGGATACATCTTGAAGTAATCTGAACCCCAGTCCACCCCCTTCTTCTAGTAAGCACATCTTAGGCCTGGATACCCAGTGTCTACCCCTTCCTCCTATAGTACTACTCTAAAAAAACCTAGAAAAGCATTTCTAAATAGTTGATAGAACATTCTTAGGAGGATTCATAACTGATAGGCAATGTATGGGGATACTCTGAAGTACATGCTTAATTAACACAACCCTCCCCCCAAAGGATAACAACTTACCCTTCCAAGATTGCAATTTGTTGCTGATTCTGTTCATTAGATATTGGTAATAAATCTTCTTCTTCCTCATATAGAACACTGGACAACCTAGATAATTGAAAGAAAACTCTTGCCTCAATATTTCAGTAGCTACTTCTTCTTTTACAACTGCTCCATTGGATGCTTTACTGTGAAAATACAATGGACTCTTATCTTTGTTTATTTTTTGACCAGACACCTTTTCATACCTCTCCAATATAGTTGTCAGTAATTGTAGGGTCCCCAACTCAGCTTTACATAGAATGATCATATCATCTGTAATAGCAAGATGATTGAGTCTTGGACTTTCTCTAAGCATGCCAAACATCTTGAATTCCTTCTTCAGTAATAATTCCTTCAGCCCTCCTGCAAGTACCCCTGCTGAAATAATACATAATGTAGGATATAGAAGGTTCCCTTGTTTAAGTCACCTGGAAGATTAAAAGAATCCCTTAGGTTGTCCATTCAGCAACAAAGAGTACCAATTATTTGACAACCTAACTATCATATCTATTATCTCTTCACAAAAACCTGTCTGCCTTAGTACATTAGTCAGGAATAGACACTCCACTCTATCATATGCCTTCATCATATCTAACTTCATAACCATATTTGGTGGCTTTTCTCTCTTTCTGATTTCAGACGCTATCATTTATACTACTAAAATATTCTCAGTATTACTTCTCCCTTGCATAAATCTAGCCTGTTCTTTTAATACAATGTTAGGTAATAACCCATTAAGCCTTTCATTAATAATTCTTAAGAAGATCTTATTCACAAAATTGCTAAGTGAGATAGGTCGTAGATTTGAGAATGTATTCATCACTTCCTTTTTTGGTAACAAAACCAAGTTAGCATGTGTGATAAATCTTGGAAGGTCACATCTATAGAAGAAAGCTACTACCATTTTGGTGTAGATCATTAGCTATAATGTCCCAAGCATCCAGAAAGAATGCTCCTGTCATCCTATTTTGTCCTCCAGTACTATTTTTGTTCAATCCCATAAATGCCATCCTTACTTCCTCAATTGTAGGGGTTCTCTTTAATTCTATGTTTTGTGTTTCTGTTACCACTCTTGGTAGTACATTTATCATGGAAAAATCCTCAGCATCATCTTGCTTCAGGAACTAGTTCTGATAGAATCTGATAGCAACTTCAGCAATATCTTCCTGATTCTCCAATCAAACCCTCTCACCATTCTGAATTTTATTTATCCTTAGTCTTGCCTCACTTCCTTTGACTATTGTATGGAAGAATCTTGTATTCTTTTCTCTATCCCCGAACCACTTAAAACCTGTTTTTTGCTTCTAGAACTCCTCCTCTCTCTTTAGTTGCATTGCCAATTTAGCTTATGCCTTAAATAAATTAGCTCTGTTGTCTCTTGTGGGAACCTCTCCAAACTGCTTCTCTCTCACTTTGATCACTTCTTCAAGAGTAGCAATCTCTTGGAATATGTTTCCAAAAATTTTCTCACTGCACTGAGTTAATGCAACTTTAGTCTTCTTAAGCTTTTGATGGAAAATAATAAAAGGATTCCCCTCCACCTCAACCTTCTAATTCTTCTTAATTACTTCCATACAAGTATCTGCTTTAAGCTAAAAAATGAGTAATCTAAACGGTTTAACTAGATGCTCCTGCTGAGTGTTGCAATATAGTAGCATTGAAGCATGATTAGAGCCACTCCTTACAAGATTTTCAACCTCAACAACAGGGAAAATATGTTGCAACTTATCTTTAGTGAAGATTCTGTCCAGCCTCTTAAATATGCAATATCCATCTATTCTGCCATTCTACCATGTATATTTTCTCCCTTTGAATGCAATCTCTTCTAAGTTATAAGTATTGATACAATAATTAAAATCTTCTGTCTTATCAAAGGTCACTAGCAATCCACCAAATTTTTCCTCCTCACGCCTTATTACATTAAAATCCCCTCCTACCAACCAAGCTTCATGTAATGTATCTTGTAGATCCTCAAGAGACTCCCACAATTACAACCTTTCACCTTGATTACATTTTTCATACACTAATGTAACCACCACTACTACCCTTGTAAACTAATTCTCCAATTTGAGAGAGAGTTGTTGATCTTCATCACTAATGACTGTAAATTCCACATTAGATTCCATAAATAGCAATATCTTACCTGACATATTGACCACTTCATGTTCATGCCAAGCCTTCTCTTATACTCCTCTATACTTTGACCTTCTTGAAATGGCTCCATAAGTCCTATGAAACCAAATTGATATCTTTTGTGCATTCTAATCAACCTTGTAAACGCTTTTTGTGTATTCACAGACCTGATGTTTCATACTAGTGCATTCATTTTGAGGTTGATTTTGATGTAAAACTCCTTATCTGCTTTGGACTTATTACTATAGTTTTTCTCTTCTATCTTGATTTTCTATGCTTTGCCATCAGCAATGTCTAACATATTCCCGGCTTTAATTGTTAATGGTACCACATCCTCCAAAATCTGCTATTGATTCTCTTTTTCATCCTTATTCATCACAATTATCTTTCTTGATTCATTTTGAGGTTCTTCACTCCCCTTTGGTTGTTGCTGCTTTGGTATATGCTGCATATCTTTTGTTTTTGTTTTTATCTCTTCTTCTTCTTTATTCCCTTAGTTAATCTCCTTATTACCTTCATTGCTAATTTGTGTTCCTTTTCCTAGTGGTGTATCTGCTTTGCCAAAGCACTTATTCACCTAATCTTTGGTACTTTACTTCTCTTTTATGATACTGGAATAATGATCTTCTGCCTTCTCCTAATTTAATACATCAAATGTATTTGATGTTTCAATTTCTGGTTCCTTCTCTAAGACTTCCCCCACTATGTGTCCATATTGATCTTTTTTGTATTTGCTTCTTCTTTGCATCCATTTAATTTTTGTTATTCTCTGCATTTACCTTCTTTTTTCCATCCTCCTGGTTAGTGTTCTCCTCTTTAGCTTTGTTTTTTTCTTCTCTTTGGTTTTGAACCTATTCAAATAATTTTGGGTGAATATTCTAACAAGAATTCCCATTATGTCCTTGCAATCAATAATATTTGCAATACTTTGGTTTGTAGTCATACTGAATATAAATTCATTTAGACTTAACCTCACCTTTGATATCCTTTTCCTCATTGATCTTCACTCTTTGAGGTAGTTTATCTACTAAGTCCACCTCTATCTTTACCTGTGCGCAGCTTGGCCGTGTATAGTTTTTAGTAGCTAAATCCATTACTAAAGGATTGCCTACTATTGATGAAATAGAAAAATGGCTTCTTCAGCAAAAAAATTAGGTGGAAGATCTGGTAATGAGATCCAAGCCACTCCAATCATATTTTTAACATTCGGGTCAAACCATGGATCCCATTTGAGTGTCTTCATTTGCCAATACAATTCCTTTGCCTTGATATAGTAAGTATTGGTAGACAACAACTATACATAATCCTCTAATTGATTCAATTGAATCAAAATATGTATTGTATAGAGCACTTCTATCGTAGAATCTCCTTTAATCCCATATTGTTTAGGGATTACTTTTCTGACCTAATTGATATCCAATTTTCCATAAGAGAATTTGCCAATGATTGCATAGTGCAATTTTTCTTGAAGTATCAAGCTTTTCACTTCAAATGATTTTCGTGCAGCTGATGGTTCTCCATGCACCATAATAACGAGTTTTAATGGAACCCTGCTATTCTCATGCACGTATGGTTTAGCCTTCAACAAGTCAACATATTTTAGAACTGATGCATGATTTTTTCCTTCTCCTTTTGTAATGTTCTTATGTGGTTCAATGTTGTGCTTCTGGGATTCATTCGGTGGGCTTCTTCCACTGGACATGGTTGCCATTGTGATCGAAATACTAATTTAAAAAGAGAAGTTGTGCATGCACCATTTTTAGGGTTTTTTTAATCAACAATACTCCCTTCTATATTGTAATCAATGTCTTCTAGTAGATGCAAATGTCTATTTGATAATTAAATTAGATATGTCATCTGTTACAACTGATATCAATATCTATTTGAAATTTTCAAAAATCTCAGTCGTCTGTTGCAACAGATTTATTTACAATACATAGGGTGAACTACAACTTCAATTGAGTCTTTGCGATTTTATGGTATTGGTATTGCGTTCCTACCGACCCAAGTCGGAGTCATCGATCGATCACTCTGAGTCAAAAATATTTTATATTAAATTATTATTGAGCTAATACCTAAATTAATTTAGATAGAACTAGGGATGAGTACATTAGGGTGAACTACAACTTTAATTGAGTCTTTGTGATTTCATGATATTGGTATTGCGTTCCTATTGACCTGAGTCAGAGTCGTCGATTAATCACTCTGAGTCGAAACATCTCGTATTAACTTATTATTGAGCTAATACCTAAATTGATTTAGATAGAACTAGGGATGAGTACATAGGGTAAACTACAACTTCAATTGCGTCTTTGCGATTGGATGATGTTGTTATTGTATTCCTGCCGACCCGAGTTGTCGATCGATCACTATGAATCGATACATTTCATATTAACTTATTATTGAGATAATACCTAAATTTATTTAGATAGTTCTAGGGACAAGTACGTAGGATCAACTACAACTTCATTTGAGTCTTTTGCAATTGCATAGTGTTGGTGTTGCGTTCCTTCCAACCCGAGTCATTGATCGATCACTCTGAGATGAAATGATTCTAATTAACTTATTATTATAAGCTAATACCTAAATTGATTTAGCTAGATCTAGAGATGATTACATAGGGTTAACTATAACTTTAATTGAGTCTTTTGCAATTGCACGGTGTTGGTATTAGTGTTGCGTTCTTCCCGACCCGAGTCATCGATCGATCACTCTAAGATGAAATTATTCTCATTAACTTATTATTATAAGCTAATACTTAAATTGATTTAGCTAGATCTAGGGACGCGTACATAGGGTCAACTACAACTTCAATTGAGTCTTTTGCAATTGCATGGTATTGGTGTTGTCTTCTTCCCGACCTGAGTCATCGATCGATCACTCTGATATGAGACAATTCTCATTAACTTCTTATTATAAGCTAATACCTAAATTGATTTAGCTAGATCTAGGGACAAGTAAATAGGGTCAACTATAACTTCAATTGAGTCTTTTGCAGTCATATGGTGTTGGTATTGGTGTTGTGTTCCTCCCGACTTGAGTCGTCGATCGATCACTCTGAGATGAGATGATTCTCATTAACTTATTATTATAAGCTAATACCTAAATTGATTTATCTAAAAATAATTAAGATTAATTCGAACCAAATTAACATTTTCAAAACTTGTCATTCTTTTCAAAAATACAAATCAACCCATACAAATCATCTATTTGAGGGAAAAAGTTTCCTCATTGCAAATCTCAAGTTCTCGCTTTTTCTTTCTCTCTCAACAATACAGACAACAATTACTCAACATATTGCTCAACCCTTCGCAACATATTGATTTTCTTCCCATTTTCGACCACATAAGTGTTATTTTTGACTTTATTCTTGCTTGTATCCATTATTTTTCTTTGTATTTGTAGGTAACAGAGTTTGAGAAGATTTGTATAGTTGTTAATTTTTCTAAAAATCAGGATTTTTTAGTTAATGATGAAAAATAAGACTTTTAGTTGTATTATCTTCGAAAATAGATTAATAATTTTGAGTTTTGATGGTAAAATCATAGGAAGAACTCGATAAAACCCTAGTTTTTGTCGTAGTGTTCCGTTGACTGTGGTGGTATTATTGTATGGTGTTTGTAGTATTGTTGGATGGTGTTTGTGGTGGGCTATTGGTGGTGGTGTTGGTATTGGTATTAATATTGGTGGTTTAGTGGTGGTGCTGGTGGTATTGGTGGTATTGGTGGTGTTTGTGGCTATTTGTGTTGTTGTTGGTGTCATTGGTTGGTGGTTGGTGGTTGGTGGTGGTGTCGGTATTGGTGGTATTTGTTGGTAGTGTCGATATTCGTGGTATTTATGGCATTGGATTGTGGTGGCTGTTGGTGTGTCGGCATTGGTGGTGTTTGTAATGTGTTTTTCAAAATTTATGCATACGTCAATTGTAATGTAATTTTTGTTTTTCTGTTGTTTATAGGTAAAACATATCTCCCCAAAGAAAAAAAAGTGAAAGTGGATCAACTTCTGACCACCCAACAAAAAAGGCCACAGTACAAAGGGATTTAGAGGAGCTTCCTGAGTAATCTCAGTCAGGGAAAACTAAAGCTGAGGAGAGATATGAAAACAATATTGATGGAGGTACATAAGGGTCTGTAGATGGTGATGAAGAAAATGAAAGTGAGAAAGAGAAAGAGGAGAAAGTAGAGAGCGAGAAAGAGGATGATCATCAATATGATGATAAAGGATCACCAATGGGGCGTGAATTAATGTCGACATCCCAGTATGATACTGTCAAAACTATTAGTATTGATAGGTTTCAAGTTGTGATGTTGATAGATGACCTTGCAGAACTAACTAGTGAACTTGTACTTAAATGTCAGTTCGGGAAATATTTTAATGATTTTAGGAATATTATGAAGAATGAGAACATAGACGGACTTTTAAAGAGGAGCTGCTTTGGATGCTTTCTTGAGCTGACTGAGGACCACACTGCCCATTTCTAAATGAGGATGATATATAGTCTTCTCAAACGTAGGATCAAGTACGTGGGGTATGATAAAGATTTGAAGGTGAGGGGAAAAAAGATGGATGAAATCTTGATCAACTACTGTGGCATGCCGGTTTATTTTGGCTTGCAAGAGTTTGCCATAGTGACAGGCTTGAGATGCGATCGTCCAGAAGAACCTATCACCAAGGGAATACCACACAAATAGTCCAAGACAAGCAGAATAGCCAAACCACCACAATCAAATAGAGGGAAGGCATTGTCCCAGTGACCACCCAGCAAAACCAACAAACACAAGAAAAAAATATATGGGTTGTTGGACATTGCTGGACGTGGCTACAAATCATCAGTTTTTATGATAAATATCAAGGATAAAATCATACCAAAGTAATACAGGGAGCAATTGTGCTTAGTTTGGTTTGACCATTCTGTTATATTGGCAAGAGACGTCAACAACGTCATAGAAGATGATTTATTGGCGCGTGCTGAGGATTTTGAGAAACTCAACAATTATCCCTGGTGAAATGACAACTTCTACTTGACTATCAAATATTTACTAACCAAGCTATCCTATGGACGATCCTATTATATGGCTTTCCTCGGGCTTTCAGGGTAAAATTAATCACTATTTTTACTCCTTCATTAATTTATATTGAATATAGTTATAATGACTTTTCTTTTCTTGCTTTCTATTTACATTTTTTAGGCATGGGTATTTGAATCCATTCCCCCCCTGAAAGCAGGTAATGTATTACCTGTATGAGGTTTTTAATTTAAGGATGTTTAAGTGGTTGGCTACAAAGAACAACACAAGAATTAAGGAGGCTGATCTCTTTAACCCTCCGGATGATGCAGTACGTCTTCTTTCAAGTAAGATAATTTGACTTAATGAAAGATATTAAACATATATTATATCTGGTGCAACAGATGTTATATTTGATGCACCAAATGAGACATCTGTTGTAATAGATTACCGCCAATTGGTGCAACAAATAGGTAATCTTTTGCGACAGACGATTGATATTTTGCATTAGATTATCCATCTGTTTCTTTGATTCTCTGAACCCGACTCTAACAAATTAACCATCTACTGTAAATTATGCAATAAATGGGTAAGCTGATGTAACATATTGTTAATCTATTACGACATACAGATCATCTATTGCATAACATGTAACCCTACATATTACCCATCTTGTGCCAATTGGTGTAACAGATTGGTAATTTATTTCGATAGATGTTTGATATTTTGCATCAGATTACCCATTTGTTGCTTTGGTTCTCTGAACTCGACTCAAACAGATTAACCATCTACTGTATATTATGCAATAGATAGGTAATCTTATGCAACATATTATTAATCTGTTGTGACATACAGATGATCTATTACATAATTTGTCTGTGTTAATATGTAACCCAATTGTGAAAATTATTATATTATATGATTTAAATATATCTGTCTTTTTATAGGTTGTGCATCCATGGATCGTGCCTATTGAGCAGGAGTTGGGAATGACTTCTTTTATTACTCTAGGTTATGTTGATACTATAGCAGACCCAACGGTGGAGTTAATAAAGAAGGAATTGGCCGGAGCAACAACCATAGGAAGAGCAGTTAGGCAAGGTCAACCTAATGTTGAGGCTCTTCATGACCAACCTACTGTAGCAGATCCGGGTGCTTTTTCCGGTGGAGTTGTTGGTGGCAGGTATGTTGATGCTGCTACCACTCGTGATGATGAGTATATTGATGCTTAAGAAAAAATAAATATGTTTAAAAACACCCCTTTTACAGGTCCCTCTCACCCTTACATAGGTCCCTCTTACCTTTACATCGGTCTTTCTCACCCCTCTTTATCCTCATATTCTCATTGAAAATGTGAAGAGTGAAAGGACAACCAGGATAAACTCTTTGGAAAGGTAGAGGATATCGCTAAAGCTATTGAGGAATTCAAATCCAAAAGGGGTGTCATACCATCCAAGAAAGTGAGAGAGCCATACACTCCTACAATGGTAGTTAGAAGGATGAAAAGAGTAATTAGATACGTACTCTCCAGTTGGAAATAAAAAAATATTAAAGATCAGGGGCCATTAAAAAAGATTGACATATACATGGAACTTGGCGCCAAAAGGGAAGTGGGATATGCGACGGGCAAAGAATGCCAGGCGAGGCGCACCAGATTACCCCAGGCCTCTCTTTCCCCCCTCCGAAAGACTTCAAGATTATGACAATATGTGTATGCGGTATGAGGAAAAGGTAAGTTTATTTTTCCTAATCTAGCCTTCTAATATACTCTATGAAGAAGAATCTACGCAACAGATGTGAAATTTGTTATAATAACTGGGTATTCTGGTGCAACTGGTAGTGGTTCTGTTGCAACTTATTATCCATCTATTGGATAATTTGTGTTGGATTGGGTAATCTATAGACAGATTTAGAGAACCCTATGCAATAGATGGACCATCCGTTGCATCATTACAATTACTAACCTATTTAAAAATTGACTTCTTTTATCACAGTAGTTGACGAAATTCTCTGCCTCACGAGGAAAAGACAATTAGCATACCTGAAAGCTTATGATGCTGCCGTTAGAATAATGGACCTCAACTTCTACCAGAAGCTTTAAGATAAGTACGATTAACTCAATGATCTAGCGTCAACCTATGGTGTGGGATTTGATTCATTAGTTTCTATGTTCGACTGGGATGAAGAAATGATAAAATATGTTAGAGGGGAGAGGCCAAATCCACACGACAAGAGCTGGACCTAGGAAAAGAAGATTCTTGCAGTCATGAATATGGATGACATATATTATCGAGCTATTGAGATACTACTTGAGAAGGAAAAGATCAAGGTTTATGACTGCAACAAACCTACCATTGACGATGTTATTTTTTATCCACATGCAGCCGCTGATGGACTTATTCCCTATCTTGTTGAAGCAAAGTAAACTGATGTATCATTTGCCAGAGAAAGTGTTGATGAAAAAATCATGGGATTTTGAAGGTCAAAATAAGGGCATGAACCTTCCAAAAAATTATACCAGTTTCGCATGCGGCTCGCACACGCTTGTACCCTTCGAATATTTGCTGACCGACACAGAAATGGCCAAGCCAACGACCTTTCTATGCGACAACACTGTGGCAAACCTGCAAGAGGTATAGGCTTAGGAAGTACTAACTGGACGCTTGGAGCCTGTGTATAAAGAAGAGCCTGTGAAATAGCAATTTTATATTTAAAGTCACACTTCACTTTACATTATATGTATATGTAGTGGCAATATTTTTTTGCTGATGAAAGTTAAGTTTTTTATAATGCAATAGATTGTCAATCTGTTGTAAAATATATTCTATCTGTTCTGGCAGATAATTTATGTGTTGCAATTGGTTGGTTATCTGCTGCATTATACCGATGTTATTTCTATCTTATCTAAGTCTAATCTGTTGCAACAGTGGGAAGACCCGTTTGATAATTTCCAACAGATGACTTAAATTTTACAACATATGCCTAAATCTGTTTGATATTTTCCAATAATTACGCTTTAATATCCATGTGCTCAACAACACCAAACTAGTAGAAAATATACCACCATGAGAATTTCAGCAATTTGGCTTGAATAACTATGTACCCAACAATACCAAACTAGTAGCAATAACGACAACAATGTAGTATCTTCTTGGTCGGTTTTATTTCTCTTCAAAAGCCTTGACTTTCTTCAACAAACCCCAAATTACAAATTTTTCTTGTAAAGGGTGCCGTTCTCCATACCAATTAAAGTAATCACATCCACCCAATTTCCATTAAAACAAGAACAAAATTACAAAATAATTACAAGCCAATAATTAGTCAACTAATTAAATAAAAAAATATTACCTTTGAAATCTTACAAGTAAAAAACCTACGACTTGGATTTTGTTGAGTCTAATAAGTCTTCAATAGAGCTTCATGACCGCACATACAAAATTCTTTATCACAAAAAATAATGAAAGATGAGTTCGATTTTTAGATTTTTAAAATGAACGTTGTCTACTTGAGGCGGCAAAGTGAAAGATCGCTACAATTTTAGGTGCTTGTCGATGGTTTTAGCCTTTTTTATTTCAAGTCACTTCACTTTACATTACATGTAGTTGCAATTTTTTTGTCTGATGAAAATTGAATTTTTTATAATGCAACAGATTGTCTATCTGTTGTAAAATATATTGCATCTATTGTAAAATATATTCTATCTGTTCTGGCAAATGTTTATCTGTTGTAATAGGATGGTCATTTGTTGCATTATACCGATGTTTCTATCCTGGTCTAATTTGTTGCAACAGTTGAAAGACCTGTTTGGTCATTACCAACAGATGACCTATATGTTGCAACATATGCCTAAATTTCTTTGATATTTTTCAACAGATATTTCATCTGTTTCAACAGATAAGGTATCTGTTGAAATATTTGAATCTAGTATTCCATTTTAATTAATAAGTTCAACTCTAGGGATAAATAAAATTCATAGACAACATAAAATAAATTGAATCCTTCAAAAATTACAATATAAAATGAAATGTAAAAAAATTGTTATGGGTGTAGATCTCAACAAATAAATCAATAATTTAAGTTTTGATGCCAACAATTTCTTAAGAGGGTGAGATTATTACTTTGACAGACTCAAGCTATAAAGATCTACTCAATGTGGACAAGTTGTTGTTCATTCAGTGCTATGAAATTTGGCTTTGGTCATCGTGTATTTTTAATGTCGCTTGCGTACGGTTTCTGCACTTTCATTTCTCTGTATTTCCATATAAAGAGTAGCATACTTTCAATTTTGTTCGGTAGTAGCATCTACTGTGACATCCACTCGGAAAGCCAGAATTGATCAATGGTAATCACAGAGATTAAAAAAATGGAAAAGGATAACTCATCTGTTTTAGCAAATCAATTAGGTCTTTATCCTATCTTTAAATTATCCCAAACAGATTATATTTCTGTTACAACAGATGGATCAACTTTTGGGATAAATTATACCATGAGAAAGTCCTGTATGATAATTTTCAATGGATGAACCATCTGTTGAAACATATGACTCATATGTTTGGAAAAATTGAAATAGTAGAAAGTCTTGATTTAAATTGTCCCAATAGATGATCCATCCGTTGCATCGGATAGGTCACCTATTAGTACAAATAAAAATGGTACGTAGAGATATTTAATTTGCAAAAATAGACGAGACATATGTTGCAACAAATATTATATCTGATGCAATAGGTTTGTCAACTGTTGCAACAGATGTATATATCTGTTTGATAATTTTCAGCAGATGTGTCATCTATTGAAACATATATGTGTGTTTATTAGTTGGAACAGATGATATATATTCACCTGATTTAACTCGTGCTGCTCTCTTGTGGCCCTTATACATTGCTCAATAGTGCAACACATGGACAGAGGAGTTGCAAATTCACTTTTTTGGATGCTTGATAATGCCTTGAAAATTATTTACCTTCTTCTCTTAACCTTAATCTCTAGTGGAGTGGATGGATATGAAATCCTCTTTGATGGAATGACCCCCCTCTTAGATGTCAATTCCTTTACAGAAGCAGTTAATGCATTAATAACATTAATCACTACATCATATTTTGTCTTGAAGTCTGCACAATTGCATGCAGAACATTCGCGAGGAGAGGCAAAATTTGTATAACCAGTATGATCACACTCATAATGGTTTATTTTAAAAACTGTAAGATGAGAATCATTAGCCCCAATAGCAGCACCACTACCACCACCAACAACTCCATCACCACTAAGACTATCAACAACGACAAGCCCACCCTCCAAAATTATTTTTCTTGTAATGGCTGTTGCTCTAAATAATTCCATTTTTATTCTGTCAATGACCTTGGGGTTTGATAAAGTTTGCATAGATCATAAAGTAAGAAAAGATTGTATTTTTAACTCTCGATTGTTCGAAACAAGCAACGGATGCACAATTTAACATAAATCATTACATATATTAGAATAATGATTAGATCATTCAAAAAATCATTAATTAAAACAAAAACTTAATTATAATTATACTTACTGTATCTTTCGGGGACAATAAATTTTGCATTTTTATCAGTTTTGGCAGACAATCTTATCAAGATTCTTGGACAGGAAACTTCTTCCTGGTAGTTCACTTGTTGTCTCAAATAAGGAATGACTTCATACACCCAAGCCTATGAAATAACGCCACTAAATCAAAACCATTCTTGAATTAAAAAAAAATGAATCATATCATAATAAAGGAAAGAAACATTTATCATGAAAGCCCATGGAAAGCCATATAAGTTGACTGTCTTTGGCGTTAATGGTGTCAACAAATATTTGACAGTCATTTTGAAGCTTTCATAACCCCAAGGATAGCTGTTAAATGCCCCAAGATCCTCAGAGAGCTTTATTAAACAACACTTATATTGTTTGTAATGTCTCTCACCCAAATAACATTATGTACAAATCAAACCAAGGACAATGATAGCTTGTGCTTCTTTGAGAGTCTTTTACCTTTCAACGCTTCTTTCAAATTTTTGCTTTTGAAGCTTGGACCAAAAAGGGACACCAGGTCATCATGATCACTCGACTTGGCTTTTCCTTTTTTGGGTGTGCGAGGTATCTTTTTTGGGTTAGAATAGGTATAACTTGAGAAGGAGGATAACATTTTAGTCCGGTAACTATGGCAAACTCCTTCCAACCAAAACAAACAGGCATGCCACAGTAATTTATTCATACCTCATCTATCTTATCTTTGTTTTCATACATAAACCTACACTTGAGAAGATCATATACCATTTTCATTTGGAAATGAGCACTGTTGTGTTCCGGTAAATCAAGATATTTCCCAAAGCAGCTGTCTCTGAAACAAACATCTAATTTTTTTTCTCGTAGTATTTTTATGAAGGTGTCGAAAGATTATCCCATGGATGACTTAACCACAAAATCACTCGTTAAATCTGTGGCACCATCGCACTGCATTCTCACAGGATAATAATCAATGTTGAAGGTTTTGACCGTTTCTTCGGTGGAAGGGTTATTAGCATTTGGATCATTTCTTATGAATCCTCCTCCCCATATTTATCATCATCTCTTGATTGAGATAACGCTTGTAAAGAAAGCTTATAGAGTGGTAGATGTAGCCTAGCTGTTTCACTTATTCCTTTACTTAGACTTTTGGGAGCTATTTAATCTAAAAATAACAGGAACATAAAATAGATTATAATTGATTAATGCATCATTAAAAAAAGGATAACAATATATCTACATGTACAACAGTAAATAATAGTTCCAACAGATCACATATCTGTTGCACAAAGTAGGCTATCTGTTGCAACATATAACTAACCTATTACAACAGATGAGTAATCTGCTGCAACAATAAAAATAGATCTCACATCTGTTGAAATAGATGACTGGTTTGTGCAACAGATCACACAAGATTTGTAACATATGAGTGATCTATTAGAACTGTTATCAACAATCAATATTATTTAGATTTTTTCCAACAGAAGGGTCGTCTATCACTACAGATGAATGATCAGTTGGAAAAATCAAGTCTTGAATATGTACTCTTGGAATAGTTGATAGGATTTTAACCATCAAAAGGTTCATATATTGCATCAGATGATTAATCTGTTGCATTAGATTTTAATTTGATGGTCTCCCTGTTGCATTAGATGGTTGATTTGTTACATCGAAAGGTTTTTATTTCATTAGATTTTTAATCAGATGGTTAATCTGTTACATCATATTTATAATATGTTGCATCAGATAGATAATCTGCTGCATCATATTTATAATTTGTTACATCAGATGGATAATCTATTGTATCAGATTGATAATTCGTTGCATCAGATTGATAATCTGTTACATAAGATGGTTACTCTATTGCATTAGATGGTTACTCTGTTGCATTAAATTGATAATCTATTGCATTAGATTGTAATCTATTGCATCAGATGGTTAATCTGTTCTAGAAAAAAATAGTAGCATGATTTTTTTTAATAGAACAATAATAATACCACCATTTTTACCAAGAACAAGAACAAATCAACCTAACAACAATGGGAGCAACACCAAAAATACCAACATTGTTGTTTTCTTTGTACAAATACAAACAACAAAAATCAAAATTCAAAAAATGCGGCAAACAATAAAAAATTGTATGTCACTCCGAAAAACGAAGAGAAGAAATACCAAAAATTAAAATATTATTCAGGCCACATTTCAAATTAAAGCAACAAATATTGAAATTGATAACCAATACGAAAAGAGAAGTTGGCTCAAGTTTCTCTTTTTCTTCAAAATTAAAAAGGCCATAATTTTTACCTGTGGAAGAACAAAATGGACAATGAAGAACTCGAAGTTGTTGTCGCTGGACAACAAGGCTTCACATTGATTGATGGTTGAAAGTCGAAAAGGAACGCGCAGCCCAACTATTTGTCGTTACAGGTTGAAGTCGAAGAGGATTGAAAGGAGAAATTTGCAGAGCTGTTGGTAGGGAGAAGTTGTCGAGAGAAAGAGGAGAGAAACGGTCGATGATTTGGAGAGGAAAGGGGTGTGAGTTGATTTATATTTTTGAAAAGATTAGAAAGTTTTAAAAATATTAATCAAGTCGACAATTATATTAATCAAGTTTTCTAATTATGTTTGGCCCTTTAAGTTGGTCAATGTCGCCAATCTTCATTCAAGACTTAAAAGACACCTTTCCTTCAATTTTTTCGTGTTAGTATGATACTATTAAAACATTTTTTTAAAAGTTGAAGTCATAATACTCTAATATACGATTATATATTATCAAATTTGAACAAACTATGATTACCAATTTACCATATGGAAATTATCGAAATCAAACTTTAAAATATCATATCGTACCTAATTAATTTGATATGATAATTGTATAATATTTTAATAATTAAATACTAAAAATACTGTACCGAAATTTCAAATAAGGTAACATAACACACCATGACCAACCTAAAATTTATGCTATGTATAAGTGAGGATAAATTTTTTGGTAGTACTCACGACCATGATCTTTGTTTCTTTAACGAATCATACTTCTACACGTGCCTACTTCGTTGGATTTTGTTATCTTTCACTTTTACACTCATGCATTTCATTAAATTCATCCAAAGTGGGCATCTATAATTATTGTATTTGACATCGTAATAATAGTAGTATCATTATATTAAAAATAAATTTCTCATAATATTTATTTCATTTTAAAAATTAATGAATTGTTTATTATTTTGATCCATTTTATTCTTGTTATTAAATATTACTCATTACTCAATGTATTTTTTAAAATATTAAATTTATTATATCTAAAATATTTTTGGTGTAATTACATTGCCACACATGTGTATTACTTTTTTCATATATATTATTAAATTTATCCTCATTTATTAATTTATGATATTTTTATTTGAACCTTTGTAATTAAATGATACATAGTAGCAATATTTGTAAAAACCTCTACTTATTCCCTTTTTACTTATTTCTTGGATTGAAATTAATTACTTTTTACTTATTTAATTTAACAAATTACAAAAGATTTGTAATTTTTTTATATCATTATTATTATTAAGTAACTACATAAAGTATTAATATTCAAATGTTGAAATGAAAAAAATTACTAAATATAGACATAGATTCTCTTTTTTGGGATAGTCTAGCAAGAGAAAATTGAAGGAAAAGTGTCTTTTAAGTCTTGAATGAAGGATTAGTGACATTGACCAACTTAAAGGGTCAAACATAATTAGGATACTTGATTAAGTTAATTGTGGACTTGATTAGTATTTTCAAAACTTTCTAATATTTTTAAAATACAAATCAACCCACATCCCCTCCTTTCTAAATCAACCGTCTCTCTCCTCTCTCTCTCGACAATCTCTCTCAACTCTCTTCCAACTAACAGTTCTGCAAATTTTTTTACTTTAATTCCTGACGACTTCAAGCTCTGGCGACAAATAGCTGGGCGAGTTCCTTTTCAACTTTCAACCGTCAATCGACGTGACAAGCAGTGTTCTCCGGCGACAACAACTTCAAGTTCTTCTTCGTCCCATTTCTTCTTTCAAAGGTAAAAAATTATGTCTTTTTAGTTATAAAGAAACAAAGGAACTTGAGCTAACTTCTCTTTTAGTATTGGTTAACAATTTCAATATTTCTTGCTTAAATTTAAAATGTGGACTGAATAAAATCCTAATTTTTGGCATTTCATCTCTACTCTTTCTGGTGTGGAATATAATGTTTTATTGTTACTGTAGTTGTTACTGTAGGACTATTGATTCAATTTTTATTGGTGATTTTTGGTCACCGTTGATGTTCTTAATGTGTGTATGTTGTTGGGTTATTTGTTGTTTTTCTTGGTAAAAATGGTGTTGCAATAGATGAACCATCTAATGCAACAGATGAACTATCTGATGCAACATATGAACCATCTAATGCAATAGATGGAACATCTGATGCAATAGATAAAATATCTAATGTAACAAATTAAACATCTGATGCAACAGATAAAACATCTGATACAATAGATGAAACATCTGATGAAACAGATGAAAATCTAATGCAACACATAAAAATCTGATGCTATAATAAAATATGATACAACAGATGAACAATCTAACAGATTATTCATCTGTTGCGATAGATGAGTATTTTGGTTGGAAGAAATCTAAACAATGTTGATCTAACAAAGAACAAATTTGGCAACAAATGAGTGATTTGGTACAATAGATGAGTAATATATTATTATTATTTCCAATGAATTACTCATCCCCTGCAACAGGGTTGTTATAGGCTGCAACAGATATCCTACCTGGTGCAACAATTGTTTGGTCTATTTTTATTGTTTTCAATGGATTACTCATCCGCTACAACAGGTTGTTTATAAGCTGCAATAGATAACCTACTTGGTGCAACAGATGAGTGATCTATTTTTATTATTTCTAATGGATTACTCATCTGCTGCAATAGGTTGGTTATAGGCTACAACAGATAATCTACCCGGTGCAACAAGTTAGTGATCTGTTTTTATTATTTCCAATGAGTTACTCATCCGTTGCAATAGGATAGTTATATGCTGCAACTAGAAAACCTACCTGGTGCAATAGATAAATGATTTATTTTTATTATTTCTAATGAATTACTTATTCGCTGTAATAGGTTAGTGATATGCTTCAACAGATAACCTACCTGGTTCAACAAATTATTGATTTATTTTTATTATTTACAATAGATTACTTATCTAGTGCAACAGGTTGGTTATATGCTGCAACAGATAACCTACCTGATGCAACAGATGTGTGGCCTATTTTTATTATTTCAAATAGTTTGATCATTTGCTGCAATAGGTTGGTCATATACTGCAATAGATATCCTACCTGGTGCAACATATGTTTGGTTTATTGAGACTGTTATTTTACTGTTGTACATGTTTGATTTACTGTTATCCTTTTTTAATAATGCATTAATCAATTATAATCTATTTTATATTCCTATTAATTTTAGATAATATGTCTCCCAAAAGAAAAGAAATCGAATCAAGTCCAAGTAAAGGAACAAGTAAAGCAGCTAGGCTACATCCACCACTCTATAAGTTTGCTTTACGAGCATTATCTGGATCAGGATAAGAAAATGATGAACATGAGGAGGAGGGATATTTCAAAAGAGAAGATCCAAATGCTAATAGCCCTTCCGCCAAAGAGTTGGTCAAAACCTTCAACATTGACCGTAATCCTGTGAGAATGCAGTGTGATAGTGCCACAGATTTAACAGGTAATTTCGTGGTTAAGTCAGCCATGGAAAAATCTTTCGACGCCTTCAGAAAAATACTTTGAGAACAAAAATTAGATGCATATTTCAGGGACAACTGATTTGGGCAATATATTGATTTGTCAGAGGACAACAATACTCGTTTCTAATTGAAAATGGTATATGATCTCCTTAAGTGTAGATTTATGTATGAAAACAAAGATAAGATGGATGAGGTATGGATAAATTACTGTGGCATGCCTGTTTGTTTTGGTTGAAAGGAGTTTGCCATAGTTACTGAATTAAAATGTTATCCTCGTTCTCATTCTCAAGTTATACCTATTCTAACCCAAAAAGAAGCACCCCACATACCTAAAAATGTCAAAGGCAAGTCGAGTGATCTTGATGACCCGGTGTCCCTTCTTGGTCCAAGCTTTAAAAACATAATTTGATAGAAGCATTGAAAAGTAAAAGACTTTCAAAGAAGCACAGACAATCATTGTGCTTGGTTTAGTTTGTACATAATGTTCTTTGGGCGAGAGACATTAACAACAACATACCATTTGGTTTGATAAAGCTCTCCGAGGATCTTGAGGCATTTGACAGCTATCCTTGGGGTTATGAAAGCTATAAAATGACGGACAAACATTTGTTGACTCCATTAACGCCAAGGACAGTCAACTTATATGGCTTTCCATAGACTTTCATGGTAAATATTTCTTCTATCATGACATAATTCATTTTTTAATTCAATAATGCTTTTGATTTATCAGCATTCTTTTATAGGCTTGGGCATTTGAAGTCATTCATTATTTGAGACAACAATTGAACTACCAGGAAGAAGTTTTCTATCCAAGAATTCTGAGATGGTTGTCGGCCAAAACTGATAAAAATGTAAAATTTCTTGATCTCTTCAACCCCCGAAGAAAGCAGTAAGTCTAATTCTAATTAAGTTTTTATTTTAATTAGTGATTTTTTAAAATAATTTTATCATCATTCTAATATATGTACTGATTTACTTTAGATTGTCCATCCGTGGCTTGTTCTGACCAATCAAGAGTTGAAGATTCCAGTTTTTCTTACTTTAGGGTCTGTACAAACTTTATCGAACCCTAAGGTCATTGATAGAATAAAGGAGGAATTGTTTAGAGCAGCAGCCATCATAAGAAAAATAATTTTGAAGGGTGGACTTGTTGTTGTTGATGATGGTAGTGGTAGTGGTAGTGGTGCTTCTCTTACATTTTTTGAAACAATAAACCATTATGATTATGATCATACTGGTTATACAGATTTTTCCACTTCTAGCGAATGTTCTATATGCCAATGTCAAGACTGTAAGGCGAAACATGATGGAGTAATTAATGCTATTAATGCATTAACTGCTTCTATAAAGAAAATGACATCTAAGAGGGGTCTTATTCCATAAAAGAGGATTTCATATCCATACACTCTACTAGAGATTAAGGTGGCTAAGAAGAGATGGAAAGAAATTTTCAAGGCGTCATCAAGCATTGAAAAAAGCAAAATTGCAACTCTTTTGTCTTTGTCTTGCACCTTTGATCAATGTACATAGGCCACAGGAGAGCAGCATGAGCTGAAGAAGGTGAATGTATATTATCTGTTCCAACAAATAAACAGACATATCTATTTCAGCAGATTAAACATCTGCTGAAAATTATCAAACAGTTATATTCATCTGTTGTAACTATCATATAACATATTGCATCAGATGTGTTATCTGTTGTAACATATGTCTATTTGTTTCAGCAAAACAAATAGGTCTTAGTACTATTTTAATTTGTACCAATAGATGAGTCATATGTTGTAACAGATGGGTCATCTATTAAAATTATCGTACAACTCTGTTTTACCTGTTTGAGTATGTCCGAATAGATGAACCATCTGATGTAATAGATAGATAATCAGTTGTATCTTTGTGATTAGCATTGACAATTTTGGCTTTCCAGGAGGTTGTCATAGTAGAAGCTACTACTGAACAACATAATATCACAGTTGATAATCTATCAACTGCTTCCAAAGAAGAAGAAAAAGTGGAGCTTGTCAGTTCGGGAGAACAAAAAAATTACCCATTTGAAGGATTCAATATCTCGGACGAGGCTCCAAAAAAAACTAACAAAGTTGATCAATAACTATTCGGAATGGATTGCCGATGGGATATTAAAGCATCATGCCGGCAGGTACATAAATCAATATTTATTGATATTGATCTATATAATTCTTATTTTAAAAACATAATATTAACACATATAAATCATGTAGAAAATAAAATAGAGAACACTAGAAAGTGAATGAACAAAGTCTTGATTTTGATATGTTCGAATTTTTTGTTGCACATCCCAAAATGAAGGATTGGTTCTATTTGATGTCACAGCCCCAAACTTGCTAGAATGATGAGGTTTAAATGTCATACATATTACTATTAATTAATACTTTATTTAATTATATTTGTGTATTAATTTTATTGTCAGGTAATCTAAAATGTTTGATAATATGTGCAACACATCGATGTCATTTTTTACTACCTCCGAAAGAAGGCCAAGTTGCAAACACAAGAACAATACAGATACATAACAGACAATTGTTTGTTCAAAGTTTACATCAATAAGGCCTACGAGATTTTGTCAACAACAGTTGAAAGTTTTCCGAACTGAGGAATGATTAATTAACATCATCAAAAGTTTTAGCATTCCAGTTGGTTTACCTTAGCATTTGGTCGAAAAAATGTACATTCCAATGAATTACGGTGACGAATTCCATTAGATGTTAGTTGTCGTCGTTCTAAAATAGAGGCATATCCGAGTTTATGACTCGATGTATGGAATGAGACGTTCTGTACCGTTGTTGGAGATACAAAAGCTGGCCAAAATATCGCCTACTTACCTTGATATGAGTGGCTTTTTGGATCAAAAAGTTTGTACTGATTGGTCGACAATTGAAGCATACCGAGATAAAATGGGTAATTCATTTGATGTAGAATATGTTGAAGGAATTTCTCAACAATACATTAGTAGCCTGTAAGTATCATGATTTAGTTTTATTTAATAAATTTCGTAACGCTTACATGAACTGCAAGATATGGATTATCTATTTTTTTTAAATGCAGGGATTGTAGTCTTTTTGTTGTCGCTTATCCTGAGTATTTGAGTGAAGGATTAAAAGTACCAAATGATGGAATTGATACCGGATTACTCCATAAAAGATATGCTACTCTTTTATGGAAATACGGAGAAGTGAAAGCTCAAAAATTGTATGCAAGTGACATTAAAGATCCACGATGACCAAAGTCGAATTTCATAGCACCGGATGAAGAACAACTTATCCATATTGAGTAGATCTTTATAGCTTGAGTCTGTCAAAGTAATAACCTCTCCTAGGTAATTGTTGGCACCAAAGGTTAAATTGTTGATTTATTTGTAGAGTTTATCATTTGTATCCATAATGATTTTTTTTATATTTCATTTATTTGTTGAGTTATTTCATGTAATTTTTGAAGGCTTCAATTTATTTAATGTTGTCTATGAATATAATTTAATTCTTAGTTTTGAACTTATTAATTAAAATGGAGCACTAGATTCAAATATCACAACAGATAATACATATGCTACAACAGACGACATATCTGTTGGAAATTATCAAACAGATTTAGACATGTTGCAATATGTAGTTCATCTAGTGAAAATTATCAAATAGGTCTTCCTACATTTTTTGATTTGTTCAAATAGATTACCTATCAGTTGCAACAGATAGACTATATGTTGCAACAGATTGTATATTTGTTACGACCGAGACTGAGAGACATTTGCATAATGCAATAGATGACCAATCTATTGCAATAGATAATCAACCTATCATAATAGATATATTATCTATTATAACAGATAGACAATCTATTGAATTATAAAAAAATCAACTTTCGTCAAACAAAAAAAATTGTTATGGTGTTTGTCTTTGTACATCTATTTCTTTATACACAGGATCCAAGAATTTATTTAGTACCCCATAAGCTCAGACCTTTTGTATCTTTTCCATAATGGTGTTCCATAGATCGAACACTTCTATACCGATCAGTAAATATTTAATATCTACAAGCGAGTACGGCCCGCATGTGGCACCAGTTTTATTTTTTGAAGTTGTATGTCCTTGTTTCGACCTTCAAAATCCCATGCTTTATTTATCAAGACTTTCACTGGAAAATGATCCATCATTTTGTTCTGCCTCAACAAGCTGGGAAACAACACCAACAGTGGCTACATGTGGATAAAAAAAGCAGTGTCGTTGAAGACAGGTAAGTTGCAGTCATAAACCTTAATCTTTCCCTCCTCGAGAAGTATCTCAACAATGAGAAAATGTTTGACTTCTACGTTCATGACTACAAGAATTCTCTTTGCCTTGGTCCAGCTCTTGTCGTATGGATATGACCTCTTCTCTCTAACATAGTTAATCATATCTTCCTCCTATTCGTATGTAGAAACTAACCACTCAAATGCCAGACCACTGGAAGTTTTAGCTAGATCCTTGAGATCATTGTACCTATTCTTGAAATTATTGTAGAAATTGAGGTCCATTATTCTATTGGCAGCATCATAAGCATCTGGGTACGCTAGTTGCCTGCCCCTCATGAGGGAGAGAATTTCATCAATATACTGTGATATAAGACGATAATTTTTAAATAGGTTAGTAATTGTAAAGAAGAAAAACATAGTGGAAAAATGCAACGGATGGTCTATCTATTGCAGAGGGTTCTCTGAATCAGTTCATATATTACCCAGCTAACGCAACTTAGGCAATAGATATTTAATCTATTGCAATAGAACAACCATCAGTTGTACCAGAATACCCAGCTGTTGCAACAGACGACACATCTATTGCGTAGCTTCTTCTTCATGGAGTAGATTAGAAGGCTAGGATAGGAAAAGTAAACTTACGTAGTCAAATGTATGCATGGTGTATGCTACTGCAGGTTCCTTCTTCTTGGGATACTTCGCATTTTGCATTTCTGTCCTCTCTTTATCGCCAAGTGCCACGTATATGTCTACCTTATTCAGTGGTCCAAGAAGTTCAATAACTTTTAGAGAGAGAGGAGTTGTAATTTTTTTTATTTTCATACTGGAGAGTACTTGGCTAATTTTTCTTTTCTTCCTCCTAACCGCCACTGTAGGAGTGTATGGCTCCCTCACCTTCTTGGATGGTATGATAGCTCTATTGGATTTTAATTCCTCAGCAGCTTCAAAGATAGCCTCTAGTTTTTTTAGAAGTTTATTCTATCTGTCTTTACACACATTGTATTTGTAATGGGAACATGAGGGTGAAGAGGGGTGAGAGGGACAATTGTAAGGGTAGGTGGGATCGGTGTATGGGCAAGAGGGACCTGTGTAAGGGGTAATTTCAAACATATTTATTTTTTCTTAAGCATAAACATGCTTATCATCCTGACTGGAAACAACATCAGCATCAGGATGGCTGCCACCAACATCAATAACTCCACCAACAACACCCCATAAGAAGCACCCAGATATGTTGCAGTAGGTTGTTCATGAAGAGCTTTAACATTAGGCTGACCTTGCCTAACTGCTCTTCTTATGGCTGTTTCTCTAGCTAAGTCCTTCTTTATTAACTCCACCATTGGGTCTGCTATTGTATCAATTAGACCTAGCGTAATAAAAGAAGTCATTCCCAACTCCTTCTCAGTAGGCATGATCCAAGGATGCACAACCTATAAAATAAGACAAATACATTTAAATCATATAATAATAATTTGCAGTCAGTTGGGTTACATGTTAACACAGTCAACTTATGTAATAGGTGATCTATCTATCAAAAGTTGATCTGTATGTCGCAGCAGATTAACAATATGTTGAATCAGATTACTAATCTATTGCATAATTTATAGTAGATGGGTAATTTGTTGAGTCAGGTTCAGAGAACTAGAGCAATGGATAGTTAATTTGTTTTCAAATATGGATCATCTGTCGCAACAAATTACCCATCTGTTGCACCAGTTGTAGTAGACGGGTAATCTGTTGCTACAGACGACCCATCTATCGTAACATATGGAACATCTATTTTAATATCTTTCTTTGAGTCAAATTATTTTACTCGAAAGAAGAGGTACTGCATCATCCGGAGGGTTAAAGAGATCAACCTCTTTAATTCTTGTGTTGTGCTTTGCAGCCAACCACCTAAGGATCCTTGGATGGAAAACCTCGTCCAGGTAATCCTTGTCCTACTTTCGGAGGGGAGGAATGACTTCAAATTCCCAAGCCTAAAATATGTAAATAAGAAGCAAGCAAAAAAAGTCATAATAATTATTTAATACAAATTAATGGATGAGTAAACAAATAGAGATTAAATTTACCATGAAGGCCTAAGGAAAGTCATATAATGTGATCATCTTTAGGGATAACTTTGTCAGTAAATATTTGACAGTCAAGTAGTAGTTGTCATATCCCTAGGGATAATTGTTGAATTTTTTAAAAATCATCAGCAAGCTTCAATAAATCATCTTCTATGACTTTGTTGACGTCTCTTGCCAATATAACGGCATGGGCAAACCAAACTAAGCACAATCTCTCCCTCTACTACTTTGGTATAGTTTTATCCTTGAGATCTTCTATCAAATTCGACGCTTTATATCTACGTCTAGCAATGTCCAACAACCCATCTATTTTTTCTTTTTGTTTGTTCGTTTTGGTGGGTGGTTGATTGGATAATGCCTTCCATATATTTGATGGTAGTGGTTTGGCTATCCTTCTTGCCTTGGACCTTTCGTGGGGTGTTTTCTTAATGAGAGGTTCTCCTGGACGATCACATCTTAAGCCCGTCACTATGGCAAACTCTTTTAAGCCAAAACAAACCGATATGCCACAGTTGTTGATCCAGATTTCATCTATCTTTTTTTCCCTTCTTTGAATCTTTATCACCCCCCACGTACTTGATCCTGCACTTGAGAAGACCATATACCATGTTCATTTGGAAATGGATAGTGTGGTCCGTAGGCAGCTGAAGAAAGTGTCCAAAACAGCTCTTCTTAAAAGGTATGTCTATGTATTCATTCTTCATAATATTCCTAAATTCGTCAAAAGGTTTCCCCAACTGACATTTAAGTACAAGATCTCCAGTTACTTTTGCAAGTTCATCTATCGGCATAGCAACTTAAAACCTGTCAATACTAATAGTTTGGACAGCCTAATGCTGTGATTTCAATCTTATTTCATGTTCCATTAGTGAGGCATTATCATCTTGTTTATCTTCTTATTCCTCCTCACTTTGTTTCCACCAGTCTCTATATACCCTTCTCCACCTCCCTTTTCGTAACTTTTCTCAGCCTCATTTTTTCCTGACTAAGATTGTTCAGGAAGTTCCTTCGAATCCATCTGTACTCTAGCCTTTTTTTTTGGTGGTCAAAAGTTGATCCATTTTCAGTTTCTCTTCTTTTGGAAGACATATTTTAACTACAAACAACAGAAAAACAAAAGATACATTACATTTGATGTCTGCATAATTTTTTAAAAAAAGCTAAGACAAATTTCAATAAATTATTATACGACACATTACAAATAAATATTCCAGCGAATAACCCATCAGTTGGAACAGATGGAGGATCTGTTTGAACACCTATTTAATATCTCCCAATAGATGTTCCACCTGTTGCAACAGATGGACCACTAAGACCACCAGCAACACTACTACCAATGGCACCAATACCCGCACCATGGCCGCCAAAACCGTCAACACCACTACCAAGACTACCTAAACCACCACAAAGACCACCAATAATGACACCACCACCAACAACCACTACCAACACCACAAACACCATCCAATAATACTACGACAGTCAACGAAATACTATGATAAAAACTAGGGTTTTCTTGGGTTCTTCCTACGGTTTTAGCATCAAAACTCAAAACTATTAACCCATACTCAAAGATAATACAACTAAAAGTCTTATTTTTCATCATTAACTAAAAAGCCCTAATTTTTTTAAAAAATAACAAATATAGAACTCTTCTCGAACTCTATTACCTACAAAGACAGAGATAAAACATTGAATACAAGCAAGAATGAAGTCAAAAATAATACCTATGTGGTCAGAAATGGGAAGAAAATTGATTTGTTATGAAGGGTTGAGCAATTTTTTGAGTAGTTGTTGTCTGTATTGTTGAGAGAGAAAAGAGCGAGAAAATTGAGATTTGAAATTATGAAATATTTTTCCCCCAAATGGACAATTTGTATGGGCTAATTTGTATTTTGGAAAAGAATGACAAGTTTTAAAAATATTAATTTGGTGCAACTTGATCTTAATTATTTTTTAAAATTTTAAAAGATATGAAACGTTTTGACTCAGAGTGATCGATCGACGACTCGGGTCGGGAGGAACGTAATCCAACATTATGCAATCACAAAGACTTAATTAAAAATTTACTTCACCCTATGTACTCATACCTAGTTATATCTAAATCAATTTAGGTATTAGATCAATAATAAGTTAATACAAAATATTTCAACATAGACTGATCAATCGACGACTCGGGTCAGGAGGAACGCAATACTAACATCATGCAATCGCAAAGACTTAATCAAAGTTGTACTTCCTGGTTCTATCTAAATCAATTTAGGTATTAGCTCAATAACATGTCAATATGAAATATTTTGACTCAGAGTGATCGATCGATGACTCGGATAAGGATGAATGGAATACCAATATCATACAATCGCAAAGACTCAATTGAAGTTGTACTTCACCCTATGTACTCATCCCCAGTTCTATCTAAATCAAATTAGGTATTAGCTCAAAATAAGTTAATACGAAACATTTTGACTCAGAGTGATTGATCGACGACTCGAGTTCGGAGGAACGCATTACCAACATCATGCAATCGCAAAGACTCAATTAAAGTTGTACTTCACCCTGTGCACTAATCCCTAGTTCTATCTAAATCAATTGCAAAAAAATCTATTGCAACTGACGACTGAGCTGTTTGAAATTTTCAAACAGATATTTATATATATTGCAACAGATGGCATATCTGATTTAATTATCAAGTAGACATTTGTATCTGTTATGACAGATGATTGAGCTGTTGGAAAATTTTAAATAAATATTGATATATGTTATAACAGATGACATATTTGATTTAATTATCAAATAGACATTTACATCTGTTGTGACAGATGACTGAGTTGTTGGAATTTTTCAAACAGATATTGATATCTGTTGCAGCAGATGACATATCTATTTGAAAATATTTTTTTTCTTTTAATTTTAAAGTAATCTTCTATCCGAAAGAAGAAAGATAGATAAAATAGTACTAATAAAGACGGTAAAAAATATTTCTTGGATAGCTCAAAAATCTCATTGAGTAGTCTTATCTTGTCTTTTTTTCAATGTCACCCATCTTCCTAGTTCCCCTCAAGTCATTAATAAATATTTAAAACCATGTCTAGAATTATCTCTCTTTCATCCCTAAATTTATCTCTCGTCTTATTATTTATCTCCTCTTTAGAGTTATCACAACCGTCTTCTTTTTTATCTCCTCTTTCTCATAAAGATCCTTTTGGATCTAAATCGATCCATATCTTTCCTTGACTAAAATTGTTGTTTTGATCCCCTTGTTTTTGACATTGCAAGTATGATTCACTATTGCTCTTTCATTCTCGTCTTTTTCTTTGCAATTTATTTACATCTATTTTTTTATTTAATTATCATTTACCCATATCATATTTATTTAAAAAGTTTAAAGAAACTTTTAAGTCTAGAATGAACAAATCGTTGTTTTATTACAATATGCAAAAAAAGCCATCTGTTGGGAGAAGTTTAAGAGCTTTATTGGCAGTATCATTTTTTTGTATGTATATTATTTTTTTCTTTATTGTTGATACTGTTATTGATGTTGTTGGTGGGGTTGAAACTTGTGGCGTGTTGTTGTTGATGGTGTTGGAACAAAGGATGTTGCTCTTTATTGTTGATGGCGTTGTTGATGGCGTTGGAAAAAATGATGTTGTTTTTTTGTTGTTAATGTTATTTAGTTGTTGTTTCTTTGTAGTTTATATTGTTGTTGATGTTGCAATAGATGGAGCAACTGTTGGAACAAATCAAACCACTAGCAAGGCTGGTTTGATGTATTCGATCAGACTCTATATCTGTTGCAACAGACTCTATATCTGTTTATAACAGACTCTATATCTATTGCAACAGACTCTATATTCTTCGCAACAGACTCTACATATATTGCAACAGACTCCACATCTGTTGTAATAGACTCCACATCTATTGCAACAGACTCCACATCTGTTGCAACAAATGGATAATGTTCTTTCTGTTCTTCTCTTGTTTGACATTAATTTTTTTCTTTTCTTTGTAGATATAGGGAACTAAAAGTTGATAAACTTTTGGCTGACCACACAAGAGGCTATAGTAAAGATGGGTTTGGAGGAATAAGTTGCTTGCAGATGGAACCACTTCATATGTGGGATGTGTGTATTACTGATAATGTTATCATGAAAACACACATAGAGTACACTGATTTTCTGATTGTTATCTTTACCGATTAGTCATTGATCATTCAAATAAGATATCTGTAATTTTACAGTTAAGTTTGATAGGTTTGAACTGATAAGGCTGAGAGACCATGAATATTGTTCTAATACCCTGTTAAGATTTAATGTCGGTAGTTTTTCATATTTATGTGTATTGCATTGTGAAGGCATCATGTTTTTGTGGAATTGTAAAGAGATTCAATAGCGATTGGACTAACTTTTAGGGTGCATTAGACTCTGAGAGGGCCTTTAAAGCCTCCCACTGCTTCAAACCAGAACGAAAATCAATATAGTTATTGCCCTATCCTAAATTTATATGGTTGGGTTGCTCGGGCTGATGATTATATGCCAAAAGGTATGCTAGGAGAATGCCTGCGAGGGAAAATGGGGAGGTTGATGAATGACTATATCATATAAGAGCTAATTGAAGAGGAAACATAAGGTAGAAAGGCAGATTTATGAACTCCAGAGGGAGTTGGGTGACTTCAGAGCAAGGCTGAGGAGGGCCCTGCTGCTGTCGGATAACGATTGACCGATTGACAATAATACTAATACTAATACTAATACTAATACTAATACTAATACTAATACTAACACTAATACTAATACTAATACTAATACTAATACGAATACGAATACGAATACGAATACTAATACTAATACTAATACTAATACTAATAATAATAGTATCAATAATAATTAGGTTAATGTTTTTTCTTTTAACGTATGTATTTTCTTTTTTTTATATCGGATCTACCCAAGGGTATGTTTCTTTTATTGTATATATTTGTATATAATGAATTCAAAAATTTAAATTTAATAACTAATTAATAATAATAAGCTGAAAAATCATGACTTGTCACAATAATAAAAAAACTGACCAACTTGATTTAACTTTCATTTCTTTTCACAAAAAATAATACGAAAATAAATGATTAACATAATTTATAACCGTAAAAAAATAATTATTTAATTTGAATAATTGATCTTAATATAAAATAGGCGACAAGTAGTGACTTTTCGTCATTTTTGTTTTCAAATCTATTTTTTAAATTTATATAATAAAAAAATTGGATTAATGATATGATGATTTTTAAAAAAGATAGATTATATGTTGCAACAGATAGATTATCTGATGCAACAGGTTGTCAATTTGTTACAACAGATGGTATATCTATTGTCACAGACGGCTTATCTGATGCAACAGATGGTATATCTGTTATCGCAGATGTGTTATCTGATGCAACAGATATAGAATTTATTGCCACAACTCAGTAAAAACGGTTACAGAAAAGAACTAATTACTAATAATAAGCTAAAAAGTCATGACTTATCACAATAATCAAAAAGTCAGTTAGCAGCTTCATTTAATTAAGTCATAAATTTTAAAAGTAATCAAAAAGTCATCAGTTTGTATGTAATTAATAAATGGAGGTGAACAGTCGTGCCATTTTGCCTAACTAATTCAAATTCAATTCTCTATAAATAGGTCTCTCCTTACTCGTTCATTCTACTAAATTTATTTCTTGCATCTTGTCTTTCATATTACACCATCAACCACTTTCTCTTCCCTGACTCAGGTAAGTTTTTTCTTGCTTTTTGCGTAAATATACTCAATTGGTAGTGTACGTTGTATTACATTTAGATTCTTTTATTTACTTTTGTTTTATCATTTTTAGTCAATTTATTCGTGTTTTAGATATGGCCGATCCAGTGTGGGACATTGCTATTTTAAAAGACACCATGCATGAGTTTCAAACTCAGGTTCATGACCTTCAATGGGAGTTGTCTGCAATTAGAGCTAGGATGCTCTGGGAGATTCGGAGGCTGAGGAGGGCACTGCTGATACCTGTTGAAGATTGGCCGGCTGACAATAATGATGATAATAATAATTAGATTTTTTTCTTTTAGCCTATGTAGTTTTATTTGTTTTTGTTTAATAAAAAATTTATGTTTGATCGACTTTGACGTTTTAATTCTTATTTATTTTTCATTCTGTCTATTTCTTCTTCTTAACAAACATATCGACGATTAAGGAATAATTTGAATATAGTAGTCATAGCAAGAGTTGAAACTTAAAACTTGACACAATGCATACATTAATACTCAAGTATAGACCTCTATTAGATCATATTAATTAAGCACTTAGTAAATTATTAAAGTTGATCAAATAAAAACATGAAAATGAAAACTACTATATACCCAGTATAATCCCACAAGTGGGATCTGGAGAGGGTGGTGTCTCCCCATACCTTAACCCCCTACCTCGTGAAGGCAAATTTTTTTTAGCCTAAGTATTTTTATTTGTTTTTGTTTATTAAAATATTTATGTTTGATCGACTTTGACGTTTTAATTCTTATTTAATTTTCATTCTGTCTATTTCTTCTTCTCAACAAACATGTCGACGATTAAGTGTCACACCTCTTTTTTAACCAAAAAGGTTTATTTTAAGTTTAAAAGGGTTTTTATTATTAAGTGACAAAATGAAAATTTGTTTTGAAAGTGATTCATATCACAATTATATTCAGAGTCGCCACTTGACATAAATCTGGTGTGCCAAGTCACTTTTGGAAAATCTTTTTTTCAAAATGATTTGACTCTTAAAACTGGTTTCCGAACAGAGATTTCAGTTAAGGAATTCTGTTGACCGAGGGAAAGGTGTTAGGCACCCCTCGGTCCCGTGGTTCGACCACGGTCGCTTTGTGGAGTATATCGGCTAATTCGACACTAAGAGTGTATAAACCACACAAAACACACAATAATTAAACAAACAAACACAAACAAAATAAATCCCAAAAATATAATGTCCAGTCCAATTATACAGTCCTAAAATAGAAAAATACGGAAATGTAAACCTACGTTAACCTACACTAATCCTAAACTATGCTTCAATGCTTACCCAATCCCTCGGGCCTTCGTCACGGACGTCCTCTGAGTACAAAATACTTTAGGGCATTCCCCGGTGAATAAATATAATTTTTTGGGGGGCAATCCCGACAAATGAATACAATTGATCCAAATGCAGTAAACAAAACCATTCAACAAATATTTCAAACATTCCACAATCCATAAGTTCTAAATTTGTCTACCCGAGCCTAGTATTTGCCTACCCAGCTCAACCTATCATGGCACTATCACAATCAATGACATCAATGAATCAAAACCACAATATTCACTTTATCAATTTTTTATTTTGCCCCAAACAACCAATCTTAATTCTCAAACGAAATATTATTTTATCAAACCATCCATAATCGAGGCAACCCACAACGAATCAATACCAAACAACTCTTCATCACCAACATGGATCAAACAACACATAGAAAATTCAATCCATAACATCGAAGATCATAAATATTAAAATAAAAGAATGGGGATAAAATTAGACCTTAATTATTGATTTTAATATATGGAAGATAGAACCGCGTCCAAAAAATCACACATGAATTCAACCTCAATAACGAACAACACCAACTCGATATCAAAAAATATAATTGGGACAGATTCAAAATAATCGAATAAACCTCAAACCACCATTTCCAACTACCCTTAAATAAATCTCGCCGAAATTGAGGGCGGGTTGTCTTTCGCATCTCGTCGGAGCTCCGGCAGTAAAACAAAATAGAGAAAAATGACTCAGAACTTGGGTGCAATAATGTTTTCCGGTGGGCTTTGGTGAAGGGTGGACTGGATTTGTGATGAAGTTATTATTATGGTGACAACGTCACCAAAAAAGCCGTGTCCTCCTTCTCTATTCACTGTCTCTGTTTCTTATATCTCTCTTCCTTTTTCTAATCTATTTTTCCAATCTCTCTCCTTCTTTTTTTGTTTTTTCTGACTAGCTCACCATGAGAGGTGTATGTGTATTTTGTGTGTGAGAGAGAGAAATTCTACGTTGGTATTGAATGAAGATGTGTTCCTGTATGTAATTGTAGTCCAGTGAGGATATCTCTGCAGTGTGTGTTCTTCATGTGCTGTGTGCACAGCGTGAGGATGAGTATTATATGTGTGAAATTATGTATTTTTGTGATCTATATGTGCGTCTATGTGTAATTGTATTTCGGTGAGGATATCTGTATAATGTGTGTTCTTGGCGTGTTGTGTATGTGATGTGAGGATGAGTATTGTATGTGTTAAATTATGTATTTTTGTGATTTGTTTGTGTGTCTGTGTGTATTCCAAAAAAAGGAGGAGTATATGTGTTTTGCTATTTATGGAAAATGAAATTCCCCTGAATTCTCTTCTGTGTGTGTGTATATTCATTTTGTTTTTTTTTCTTTTGTGAGTTTGTTAAGGAGGTGGGGACCATGTGGGTAGGGTAGGGGTGTGGGGTAAATAGGGTAGGGTGTGAGGTGGATGGGTTGTTATTTTTGTTAGGGTGAGGTGTCAAGGTTGTTAGGAATTTTGTTATTTTTTGTCCTTTTTGGGAGAAAATTATGGAATGGTGTGGGGTGTATGGTAAGATGGGTGGGGTGGGGTAAAAATAATTTGGGGAGGAACAAAATTCTATGCCTACATCATGTCCCATTTTGGGTATAAATACAAAGTGTTTTTAGACAAAAAAGTAGGCAACGAGATTAAATTTTGACACGACCATTATTTAAGGAAAGAAACAGAAGGAAGAAGGGCAACCGGGTCTTGACTTAGGACATCTTACCTACCCCAAGTTGTATGGGAGTCAAGTCACAGGTATCTCAAAGGGTTGGAAAGTGATGGACTATACCGAGCTGGAGAGTCGAGTGAGGTCGTGCTGAGGTTCCGATCGGCAGCTCTGTTATTACATCAAAAATGAAAATTTCAAGTTAAAAAGATAATTGAAATTACAAAATCCTATTCTCCAGTCGGACTCCCGACTTATAATTTCATCACCCTATTCTCCAGGCGGGATCCTGATTTGCAATTTCTTCAACTTGTTGCTTGGCTTTCAATTTCTTCACCTTGTTCTCCAGGCGGGCTCCTGAGTTTCTATTTTTCAATCTGTTGACTTTCAATTTTTTCACCTTGTTGCTTGAATCTCAACTTCTTCACCTTGGTGCTTGCTTTTCAACTTCTTCACCTTGTTGTTTGACTTTCAACTTCTTCACTTTGTTGTTTGACTTTCAACTTCTTCACCTTGTTGCTTGACTTTTCATTTATTCACCCTGTTCTTCAGGTGGGCTCCTGAAATCACATCAAAACTAGAAAGAAAATTATCCAAACAAATGATATGATAGAAATCTTACTTTTCAAAATAAAGTCTCATTTTTTTTTTAAAAAAAAGAAGGTCCTAAATGATCCTTTAAATAACATGAACTAACTTTATGCCCAAATTTATCATTAGAAAACTTTTGTGAATGTCAAATCCAATCATAACTACTTGCATGTTACAATGATGAATCAAGATTCTGACCAAGAAATGCATCTCTTGAGAGTAAAATTAATTGACCAAGACTAGGAAGTGCGTCTCCTAAGAATTAAAGTGAGAAATTTTGACTAGAAAGTGTGTCTTTTAGAGACAGAGGTTTAAGTTAGGAAATGTGTCATCTAACAAATGAAAAATGACAAGGAAGTGCGTCTCCTAAGGGTTAAGTACAATGATTCGACTATGAAGTACATCTTCTAGAGGAATCAAAGGGATTGACTCGACCAGGAAGTACATCTTCTAGGAATCAAGGGGACTGGCTCAACTAGGAAGCACGTCTTCTACGAATCAAGGGGACTGACTCAACTAGGAATTACATATTCTAGGAGTCAAGACTTAAGTTAGGAAGTGCATCACCTAATAAGTAAAATTCGAATTACCCAATCAAGGAAGTGCGTTTCCTTACCAATGCCACTTGAATTACCAAAATAGAAAGTGTGTCCCCTTACCAATGCCTCTTGAATTACCCAAAAAAAGAAGTGCATCTCCTTAAAAATGCCACTTGAATTACCCAAACAAGGAAGCGTGTCTCCTTAAAAATGCCGCTTGAACTACCCAAAATAGGAAGTGCGTCTTCTTACAAATATTGATTGAATTACTACATCTCCTTACAAATGTCTCTTAAATTACCCAAATGAGTAAGTGCGTCTCCTAACAAATGTCTTTTGAATTATCCAAACGAGAAAGTGCGTCTCCTTACAAATGTCTCTTCAATTACCCAAACAAGGAAGTGCGTCTCCTTACAAATGTTGCTTGAATTACCCAAACAAGGAAGTGTGTCTCCTTACAAATGTTGCTTGAATTACCCAAACAAGGAAGTGTGGATCTTTACAAATGCCGCTTGAATTACCCATACAAGGAAGTGCGTCTCCTTACAAATGTCGCTTGAATTACCAAAACAAGGAAGTGTGTTTCCTTACAAATGTCGCTTGAATTACCCAAACAAGGAAGTGCATCTCCTTACAAATATTGCTTGAATCACCCAAACAAGGAAGTGCGTCTCCTTACAAATATCACTTGAATTACCCAAACAAGGAAGTGCGTCTCCTTACCAATGCCGCTTGAATTACCCAAACAAGAAAGTACATCTCTTTACAAATGCCGTTTGAATTACCAAACAAAGAAGTGCATCTCCTTACAAATATCGCTTGAATTACCAAAACAAGGAAGCGTGTCTCCTTACAAATGTCGCTTGAATTACCAAAACAAAGATGTGCGTCTCCTTACATATGTTGCTTGAATTACCCAAACAAGGAAGTGTGTCTCTTTATCAATGCTGCTTGAATTACCCAAACAAGAAAGTGTGTCTCCTTACAAATGCCCCTTGAATCATCCAAGGAACAAATTTCTTCTCTTAGGGGTTAACTACTCAACTAGAAAGTACATTTTCTAGAAGTAAAGGTTTAAATTAGGAAGTGAACTACCTAACAACCGAAACTTGAATACCCACCAAGGAAGTGTGTCTCCTAAGGGTCAAGTGAAATGACTCGACTAGAAAATGCGACTTTTAGGAGCGAAGGTTCAATTTAGGAAGTGCATCACCTAATAAATAAAACCTGAATTACTCAGATAAGGAGGTGCATCTCCTAGGGGTTGCATAGAAGGACTCGACTAGAAACTGCATCTTCTAGAAGTAAAGGCTTAAGTTAGGAAGTATGTCACCTAGCAAGCCAAAACTTGAACTACCCTAACAAAAAAGTGTGTCTCCTAAGGGTTACATGGAAGGACTCAACTAGAAAGTGTGACTTCTAGGAGTGAAGGTTCAATTTAGGAAGTGCATCACCTAATAAATGAACCCGAATTGCCCGAACAAGGAAGTGTGTCTCCTAGAGATATTGGATTATGACTTTTACCATAATTTTGATTATCAAACCTATGAAGTAACATTTCCTCTTGCATTTGTAGAAGTGAGAAATTATGGCCTTTGATGTTTAGGCTTTGAAATCCTTGATTTTAAGGTAACATGTGTTTCTGTTTCATACAAAAAAACTTATGAGTTTAAAAACATAGTGGCTAGTTTGCGGCTTTAGCTTTCGCAGCAATCGCTCTTGCCCCAGTCACATTTAATAATGCTTCAAACCATTAGCATAGATCATTGACTTGCTACATCATAAACAAACCCAGTATCTCTGCTTTGCCATGCTTCTCAGATAAACCCTTTGAACCTTGATATTTTCGTGAGTTCCCAGACTTGTCTGTCAAAAAAACTTTCTACATGCCTTATTTCAGCTCACAATCATGTCTCTTTCATGTACCGACTTTTGTCTTGCTTTGTGAAATTGAAGAAACTGGTAACCAGATTTGAAATCTTTTCTCATTTGTTTTGACATGGACTTGACTCAAAGAAAACAGAAAAAAATGACAATAATTTTTTTATTTGGACAACTAACTCAAGAAAATAAAATAAAAATAAAGAAAAGAAATAAAAGACAATGAATGTCCCCATTTAAAACAAAGAAATGAAAAAATTATATAAAAATGACAGTCAACTCTAATGATTATGCCATGCATTTTGGATAAAGTTGTCTGATCTTTCCATCCAAACTTTCTACCAATTGTTGTTGAGTTAATGGCTTTGAAATTGAGTTGCTTCCTTAGGTCAATTGCATTTAAGACATCATTCGGCTAATGGCACCTTAAAGGGTTTTTGCCAACAAGCCTCTCTCATTTTTTTCTCAGCTCACCATTGTCTTATGGTATTCATGAGGGGTTTTCACCAATGTCTCTTTTATTTTCACTTCTCTCAACTCACCGTCGTCTTATAGTGCCCGTGAGGGTTTTTACCGATAAGACTATCTCATTTTTATCTCTCTTAATTTACCATTATTTTACGGTGTTTGGAAGGGTTTTCACCAATAAGACTCTCTTATTTTATTTCTCTCTTGATTCCTTATGCTGAGGAAGACAAGTAATTCCCAAATACATCATCATATCCCTTGCATGCTTAACCTTAACATCCTCAAAGATTGATCTGAAGGTCTTTCTTTGGTTGTAACTTGGCTTTTGGATAAGGTTAGAAGAAAATATGGCATGAGGCCCAAACGACACTTGAAGTGGGGTAAAACTTACAACAACTTTTGGAATCGACTCAAACAATGAGGATTAACTCATGCCCCAGTTTTTTTTGGCTGGGTGATTTTAAATTGTTTATTTGGTTGGACTGATACCAGAGTAGGATAGTCTACGTATCTCACCCTTGAGAGAGGATAATCAGGTCTCACGTAGTTTCGACAACTTGTTCTTTTGCTTGATTCTGACTTCTTCTCTTTTTTTTATTGATTCTTTTCTCTTTGGAACTTTTCTACCTCTATTTTTTTTGACACTCTTCTCTTTTCTTTATTTTTGGACACATTTTTCTCTCTTCTTTTTGAAAATTTTGTGACTTTATTCTTTTGCTTGACACTTTTTTTTTTTAGCTTTACTGACTCTATCTTGATTCCAAAAGAGGTGTATGAAAGAAAATAAAACTAAGGCTTAAATGGGGTAAACAAAGGATGACACAATATTTGAATAGCAGAATGAAATGTCTTAATCATATCAATCCTTGAAAATACAAGTACATATCATGCAATATGAAATAAAAAATTAATATCATTTGTGACACTTTAACAAGACTAACTTTAACTGAGCATGTGTGCCACTTCTTCTTCTACACTTGTCAAATATACAACTCTATCTTTGTTGTACATCCCTCACATCGAATGATCCATGCTTTTGTGGAGCTAATTATCTTCTTGTTTCTCTTGATATAGGGATCATGCGACCACTATTTGACCTAATTGGGATATGTCTTTCGATTGATGACCAAGTTATTCTAGTGATTCTCAAAATAATTGCCTTAATTTTCAAAGAAGTCTTCAACTTGTCACCAAATGTCTCAGCACTCTACCTATTTTCTCAGATGTTTTTTCTGACCTTAGCCCCCTGATTCAATGTTTCATGGTTAAATTGGATTTTAAAATCCGGCTGAAAATTTCACACATATGTCATATCACTAGAATCAACATAAAATGTACTGTAAAAAGAAAACAAACAACACATATTTAAAACACAAAGGGAAAGGGACACTTTATTTAGTTGAAATAAAAGATAGAAGGGTTTGAACATAAATTACAAAAGGACAAAACAAGATAAATCCCAAACTACAACCCTAAAATAATTTGAAAAATAGAAAAGAAAACAAACTACCAGACCTCTTCCTAGTTGGGAGAGGGGTGACTTCTCAATTGCTCAGCCTGACAACTTAGCCACTGGTTTGCATATCAGCATAACTAGAGCTTCCACCACGATCAGACACTTTTCCTTCAATAAATAAGTTCTGGGTCCCCATGCTCAACTCATTGCTTCCCATATATTGTGCAGTACCACGTGCTGGTGAAGAACTCTATGGGACGATTGAGGTGCCAATGTTTTGCACCACAATCAATTTTTCTTGAATCATTTTCTCTATTTCTCTTTTCAAAATACGATAATCTTTAGTACTGTGACCTTGCATATTAGAATAATAAGCACATCATACATTAGGATCAAAATATTTTGAATGTGGATCAGGAGTATACCCAAGGATAGAAGTAATCATGCCCCATTGTCTTAATGTCTGGATCAAACTGGTATAGGACTCCCCAATTGGCGTGAAATTATCCTTTGTATTTCTCCTTATTGCAAACTCTGACCTCGGATGAAACTTGGATTTAGAGGTTCCTTAGTAAATTTATGGGGGTCGAGGACGATGTTGAGGGATCGGGGCACTCCATTGAGGATATGAAGATGAATGAGCACACGACTGTGCATTATTCAAAGGATATTAAGAAAGTGGAATGGGATTTCTTGAATTTTGGAGAAAGAAACCTTGTTGCAAGTGGTTATGTGGATCTAATATGTAAGATCAAGATTGAGGCTGACAGTATTGAAGGGTTGGACCTCTCAAACTCTGCTTTGGACCTGGCATGACAATAGGTGTGTTTTCCTTCTTCTTTCCTTCAGTTTTCCTTGATTAATTGCAATGTCGTCCCAAATATTTCACAGAATCCTTCTGTCCATCAGGTTTCCCAAAGTTTGATGTCTCAAATCTTGGAGGAAGGTTAACACTTGAAAACATGCCCCAATTTTTATATGAAACATCTTCATATCCCACAAGTCCCAGGGAACTTTTCATATCATTTTCTACACTCTTCATTTTACCCACTATTTTCTCTAGATTTTCTGGCATGCTAGGATTCTAGATAAAAAAATTTGGCGGTCCACTTAACTTAACTGTAGGCTCAAGAGTATAGTAATTATCATCAAGAGCCTTGAACATGGGTCCACTAGCAGATTGGGACAGCACAACCGTTGGATTAATAGCTAGAGTAGAATCCTAAGTAGAAGGTTGGGCAACAAAAGTACAGACAATATGTGGAGCTGTCAATGTGTTAGATTTATACTGAAGGGCTAAAGAATGAGTTATGGAGGTATTGAGACACTTTTGGCTTGGATTGGATTCTGAGGCATGGTGTGGTGCATCAACAACAATAGGAAACTGACTTTTCAATTATGATAAAAAAACTCAAGATATTTGCAGGGTCAATCGTGCGGAATGGAGGAGGAGACAACCCACTGGCCCAAGCTCGATATATTTTCATCATTTGCTGTCTTAGTCTCAAATTCTCTTCATTTAAACTCTCATTTTCCTAACTCTTTGTATCATCCAGGATGTCATTATCTATATTTCTATTGGACACAACTAACCCTTCCTTGGATTTGATGTGATGTGGAGAACCAGCCAGAATTCCACAAACCAACCACCTTAAACTGACTCAATATAAAATAACAAATGTATTAGAGTTCAACACTTTTTCAAAACCTCTTTTTCTTTTTTCTTTTTTAAAAATCACCGAACCTAAGAAGGGCGCCTACATATCTCACTCCCGAGAGAGGAGAATCAGTTGTGCGTAGTTCGTGAAGTTTGGCCACAAAATGACCCATCAACTTTATTTCTTTTTATTTTTCTTGAAACTTTATGAAGAAAAGAAAATAACAAACTTTCAAGCGAATTGACGAAAATCTTTTTGAATTTTTCAGCTTAAGAATCCCTATACAAAATGAAACATATGATTACCAAAGAAAATATTTTTGGGTTTTCGATTTTGAATTTCATACGAAAATGGAACTTGAACCTATTAAAGAATTTTTTTGTGTAGTTTTCTTTTAAAGATGTATATGAAACACCTACTCTAATAAAGAGTGAAGAAAATATTTTTAAAATTTTAAAATAAGATCCCCGAACCCACAATAGGCTGCCACCGTATCTCACTCCTGTGAGAGAAGAATCAGGGATGCGTAGTTCATACAGATTAGACAATTAATGGCTAAAAAACAAGTTGAACCTTGACCTAAGAGATATGACCAAAGACAGACGATGACAAACGTCAATAAAATCTTTTTTGGGTTTTTAATTTTACACTTCACATAAAAATGACACCAACTATGACAAAAAATATTTTTGGCATTTTTGTTATATGAAATGCACAAAAATTCTACCATTTTCTTTTTGAGTTTTTCTTTTATAAAAATATCCTATTGAAAAAAATCTTTTTGGAGTTTTTGAGTTATGACTGCTTACTAAAGAAATAAAAGGAAAATCTTTTTAATGTTTTTTAAAAAAAAATGAGTGCAAAAGATAAAACTTTTTTTGATTTTTTGGATTATGGAAAATAAAAACCATAAAAACTCTAAACAACTACGAAACTCTTTTTTCCTTTTTCTTGCTTTCTTTCTTTTTTTTCGAAGTTTTCCTTGCCTACACATTTTCTTTTTATTCTAGCACATGCTTTCCTCGAATCAGTCTGTTAAATGACCCTATTACCCTAAAAAATGCAACATTTAGCATGTAAGGATAATTTTAAGGTGAGTCTCCTATGTAGAACCAAGTGAGTCCCGCTAGGTCTCAACAAGACTGTTCGGGGGAGCGTATGATCGATAGTGGCTGCAAAAGCTTTCCATCCACTCCATACATCCGACAGCTCCCCCTCCTAAAATAAGGGTGACTCAACTAGAGTTCATGTACACGACGTGCACTCCGGGACTTGTTGCAAAAAGAATTAACTCTGGTTATGCAAATGATACCAGATATAAAGTGGTAACACATAAAGAAAAACTGTAAACATGTAGAACAGAAGCACTCAACAATGATAAAATAAACACAAACGATAACACAAACAATGTTTATACACCCATAATGTCAAACTAAGCCGATACAACTCCAAAAATAAGCTCGAATTCTGAAAAAACTCCTCAGTCGAGTCGCCAGAGCTGTCACACCCCTTTTTTAACCAAAAGATTGATTTTAAGTTTGAAAGAATTTTTATTATTAAATGAAAAAATTAAGATTTATTTCGAAAAGAATTCATTTCACAATTATATTCAGAGTCACCACTTGACATAAATCTAGTGTGCTAAGTCACCTTTGAAAAATCCTTTTTCAAAATGATTTGACTCTTAAAACTGGTTTGCAAACAGAAATTTTGGTTAAGGAATTCTGTTGATCGAGGGGAAGGTGTTAGGCACCCCTAGGTCCCGTGGTTCGACCACGGTCGCTTTGTTGAGTATATCGGATAATTTGACACTAAGAGTGTATAAACCACATAAAACACACAATAATTGAACAAACAAACACAAACAAAACAAATTCTACAAATATAATGTCTAGTCAAATTATACAGTACAAAAATAGAAAAATGCAAAAATGTAAACCTACGCTAACCTACACTAATCCGAAACTACGCTCCAATGCTTACCCGATGCCTTGGGCCTTCTTCACGGATGTCCTCCAAGTACAAAATACTTTGGGGAATTTTTCGGTGAATAAATACAATTTTCTTTGGGGAATTCCCCGACAAATGAATACAATTAATCCAAATGTGGTAAACAAAACCATTTAACAAATATTACAAGCATTCCACAAATCATAAGTTCTAAATTTGCCTACCCAAGCCTACTATTTTCCTACCAAGCTTGACCTATCGTGGCACTATCACAATCAACGACATCAATGAATCAAAACAACAATATTCACTTTATCAATTTTTAATTTTGCCCCAAACAACCAATCTTAATTCTCAAACAAATTATCATTTCATCAAACCATCCATAATCGAGGCAACCCACAACAAATCAATACCAAACAACTCTTAATCGCCAACAAGGATCAAATAACACATAAAAAATTCAATCCATAACATCGAAGATCATAAATAGTAAAATAAAAGAAGGAGAATAAAATTAAACCTCAATTGTTGATTTTAATATATGGAAGATAGAACCGCGTCCAAAAAAACACATGAATTCGACCTCAATAAAGAACAACACCAACTTGATATCGAAAAATACAATCGGGACAAATTTAAAATGGTCGAATAAACCTCAAACCACCATTTCCAACTACCCTTAAATGAATCTCGCTGAAATTGAGGGCGGGTTGTCTTTTGCGTCTCGTCAGAGCTCCGAAAGTAACACAAAATAGATAAAAATGACTCAGAACTTGGGTGCAATAACGTTTTTCAGTGGGTTTTAGTGAAGGGTGGCCTGGATTATGATGAAGCTATTATTCCGGTGACAATGTCACTGAAAAAAGCCGTGTCTCCCTTCTCCATTCAACATCTCTGTTTCTTATATCTCTCTCCCCCTTTCTGATCTATTTTTCCAATCTCCCTTTCTCTTTTTAGGTTTTTCTGACTAGCTCACCATGAAAGGTGTATGTGTATTCTGTGTGTGTGCGTGTGAGGAATTCTGCGTAGGTGTTGAATGGTGATGTGGTGATGAATGGAAATGTGCATTTGTGTGTAATTGTATTCCAGTAAGGATATCTGGGTAGTGTGTGTTCTTGATGTGTTGTGTGTGCAACGTGAGAATGGGTATTATGTGTGTGAAATTGTGTGTTATACGTTTGTATGTAATTGTATTCTAGTTAGGCTATTTGTGTAGTGTGTGTTATTGGTGTGCGGTGTGTGTAGCGTGAGGATGAGTATTATGTGTGTGAAATTATGTGTTTTTGTGATCTGTATCTGCGTCTGTGAGTATTCCCAAAAAATGAGGGGTATATGTGTTTTGCTATTTATGGAAAATAGAATTCCCCTGAATTCTCTTCTGTGTGTGCGTGTATTTTTTTTTTCTTTTTTTTCTTTTGTGAGTTTGTTAAGGATATGGGGACCATGTGGGTAGGGTAGGGGGTGTGGGGTATATATGGTAGGGTGTTAGGTGGATGGATTGTTATTTTTGTTAAGGTGAGGTGTCAAGGCTGTTAGGAATTTGGTTATTTTTTGTCCTTTTTGGGGGAAAATTATGGAATGGTGTGGGGTGTACGGTAAGAAAGGGGTAAAAATGGTAAAAAATAATTTCGGGGAGGGACAAAATTAGGTGTCTACATCAAGAAATAATTTGAATCCAGTATCAATAACAAGAGTTAAAACATATGGGTTATCTGTTGGGTTTGTGGCAGGAGCTGTATTGTGTTGTTCCAAACACATTACTCATCTGTTGCAACAGAATAAAGATCTGTTGCGACAGATAAATATTCTGTTGCAACAGATTTCTTGTCTATTCCAACAGATAATTATCTGTTACAACAGAATAATTATCTGTTGCAATAGATAGCACATCTGTTGCAACAGATAACACATCTGTTTGATTCATGTTATACTCACTAAAGAACCATAAACATGAATCCAACATGAGTCTTCTATTGCAACAAAATATGTATCTTTTGTAACAGACTGAGTGATCTATTTAAATTATGGGCTCTTATGTTATATTCATGAACGGGTTCTATCCATTATTGAAAAAATAGCAGTAGTAGTGTACCCAGATGACAAATTCAACTAAAAATCTTAATTTTACTTACCAAAGTCACCTATGAAGTAATGCCAAAGTGTAAAGTGATGTATGAAACAAAATTTCACCTAAAAAATTGGTCAAGTAAAGTAGCAGCAATAGCGGTAAAAACAACAGCAATGGCCGATAAGAAGAAGAAAATGATGATGGTGAAGTAGAAGATGATGATAATGAAGCAGAAGATGATGAATAAAGCAGCAGCAACAATGACCAACAAAAATTGCGAAGAGAGATAGCAACAACGAACGAGAAGATAGAGAAACGTGCCTTTTTTTCCTCTATTTTTCATTATATTAACTAACATTTGGATCAAAGTGTAAATTTAAAAAATTGTGGGTTATTTCCAAAAATTTTCAACTTTCTTAATCCATAATAAAGTAATTGTCACCTCCACTCAATTATCAAGACTTGAGTCACCTACACCTCATTTTCAAACTCTTTTGTCACCTACAGCTCAAAGCCCTGACTAACAAAGAAATAAGACACTTAAACTGGATAGAGGAATAACAAATTTTGGTAGTCCTCACAATGGTGTTTTAGGTATTTCACTTTTTTTTTCCTTTTTTAAATTGGGGATAGGGGATTATTTCACTTTTTTTATTAAGTAAGATTATGACACGTGACAATTAGTGGTGGCTTTTTCTAATATATTTTTATTTATGCCCTTATTGTTTTTGTTAAGACCATTCCCACTTGGACTTTTATTATTGATAGCTTCTTGTCACTTATTAAATTACTTTTTAGTTAAAACTCCATTTATTTTTAATTAACAATCACTTTAGCTCAAAAAAATCAATCCAAAGAATTTTTAATACAAAATTAAAGTTTACATTGATTTTCAACTTCACTCTTACAGTTCTTATTGATATCGTATAATTCTCAACAGACATATAATAAACAGGGTAACTTAATCAATAATACCTTGTACTTATTATTTTTCTTAGCAAGCGTGAAAAAAAAATACAACTATAACTAAAATGAGATGGATAAAAATTCTTTTAGTGGATGCATTACTAAAACGAAAGGGAAAACCGACCACCCAACCACAAAACCGACCAAAATGTGTGGTCGGTAAAGTAGTGGTACTTTTTTAAAAATATATATATATTTTAAAATTAATTATTATTTTATTAAAATTGAAAAAAATAATTTTAGAAAAAAAAAACCCGACCACAAGTGGTCGGTTTTTTATTAAATTAATTAATTAATTTTAATATTAAACCGACCACTTGTGGTCGATTTTTTTAATAAATTAATTAATTAATTTAATATAAAATTGACCACAAGTGGCCAGTTTTTATTAAATTAATTGATTAAATTTAATATAAAATCGACCACTTGTGGTCGGTTTTCTGGAAAAGAAATTCAAAACCCGACCAATTTTTTTGGGGAAATTAAGAAAAAAATAAAAATCAAAATCCAAATATAGCATGCAACAACAACAATCCAATACAGTAGTAACCAAATCAAATACAACAACAACAACAACCAAAAACCAAATGTAAATACTTTCATAAATGTACAACACATACAAAATGTCCAACAAAGGTTAGTATGAAAAAACTACAACAATAGTTTCATACAACAAAATGTCTAAATTAAAAGTAGAACACATACAAAAAAAAAAAAACTAAAAGTCATCATCATCGAATTCGTCCTCGTCTTCCATATCATCATCCGTGCTGAAATCATCCAGGGGGCCTAGACTTTTTGCAGCCCGAACTGCATCACCAGGACACGGAGGAATAACCCCCGCAGTTTGAATGAAAGAGCTAAATTATTGCTGCTGCATCTTGATTTATGATGTTGTTGCCTTCTCCGTCTTCTTCTGCCTCTATCTCTGTTCAGCAAACCTCTCTCACTGTTCAGCAAGCTCTTCAGTGAGTTGAGAAATCGTATTTTATAGCCTTTCAATGGTTTCTCTATCAACTGAAGAGCTAGAGTATGCAGCGACGGACGAACACCTAATATTATCGCCAAAAAATTTTGTGTGGTATGCGTAGAAATGGCCTCTATTTGCAGGATCCACAGCTTTTGTTCATAACTCCTCTTGTACATGTTGTGGTATTGGGTCACCCTGACTTTCAGGAGGTTGATTACTACGATACTCACCAACAAGACGCGTATATTCGTCATATATTCAAAGTAAAGTTAATACTAAAAGTCAAAAAATATTATAGTTATAATTGAATAATATCAACTTTGAGAAAAAGATTCATAAATTCAAAATTTGTTTCTTATGTGGACAGCTTTTGCATGAGCTTCAACCCAAACATCTTCATCAGTCGGGTTCTTTTTCCTTTTCTGATGAGTCTGCTCGAATAGCTCATCAGTTGGTATTTCCCTACCCTTTTCTTTTTTCTGCATATGAAAAAATTATCAATGTTCAAATAATAATAAAATTTAAATAAAAACAAACAATTAAAACTGTAAAAGTTACATACCATTTTTTCCTTCACAGCAAGAGTACTTTTGGCACCCGCAGTATGTAGGGAGCCACCCTTGTATGATGCCCGGGATTTCTTTTCTTTTTCACTCAACAATTGATATTCTACGCTTCTCCAATGGCGAAGGTATAGTTACCATGCGGCTTCAAGAATCCACTTAGGTTTTACCAATTTCTTTCGGGCATAACTAAGAGATCGTTAAATCTGGCTCTACATTTTATGAAAAAGAAAAAGTTATTCTTTATAAGAAATGTATTTGCATCATCCCACCAGTAAAACTTCTACAACAAAAATATAATATTCAATCTTTTATTCTAACAAAGTGCTAATAAGTAGTCGATAAGTTAAATTCTTACCTTAAATTCTTCAAACATTCTATCCTTGTCAAGTTCTGGAACCTTTTGCCAGGTGGTCCAGTAGCTGTTGAAATGCCGAGTAATGCATATTCGTGCCTTTTATCCAACTCCAGCATCCGGCCTAAACCTACAACACAAGATCAAATTTTAATTTCATAGAGCATAATAATATAGTAATGAAAAAATGAGTAACGTTATTATATTTAGAAATCTTACCCTCTCGTAACTAGAATAAGATAAATCCTCCCAGAATCATCTCTGTCTCCTGGCTGCCTAGTAAGTGATGGTGGATGCACTGGCGTGGGCGGATCTGAAGCACCAAATGGAGTTCCTCCAAGCTGAAGATCCGATAACCCAATAGATCCAGCAGAATCACTATGCAAAGCTGCATGATTGCTGCAGGAGGGTGTCGATGATGGTATAAGTCTGGAGGGGCCAACGACTGTCCGATAGTACTATGCTGGCGATGGCACGATCATAGCAGCAAAATGAGTCGGTGCAGACCCATGTAGTGTCCCCACATGTATAGGAGTAGGTATCAAATCCTCAGATGACCTAGAATATGAGGGTCGTGCTTGCGCATCAGCAAACCGACCCTCAAATATATGAATGCCTGTCGGTCGTCTATAAGGCAGAGGTTGTCTGTTCTTTTTTGGTTTCGTAGTGTCAACTTTGGCCTTACTTTTGTCACCTCTGCTTGACATCTAAATTATGTTAAGTTAACAAGTAGTTAGTTACTGCAAAATGAATGTATAAGAAAACATTCCAAGTAATTAATTTCAAGTTACTAATTCACATTTCAAATAGCTCCAACAACACGACATATAGACAAAAATATTTTTATTACTATATAAATCGTGGAAAAGTGGAAACAACAAAGTAAAACAGTATATTACATATCAATCTTAAACAAGAAGCATAAAGGTAAATATATAGTACAAAGCATAAAAACATCAATAAATAATAAATACAACCTACACAACTAATCCTCCTCTTCTGAAGACTCTCCACTAAACCATTCACCCTTTTCGGAGGTTTTCTCATCTCCTACCCACTCAGCCTCTTCTTCCGCAATATTAACTTCTTTAAATATATTTTCTAGGTGATTCAAATCGTCAACTAGATGGTGATAAATCTGCATTTCATTTTGATACGCAATCTCTAGCACATTCCCAACTTTCACCCAGCATATAGGATTTATTTTGATTACAGCCCACCAATCAGACTTGTCATTGCGCAATGGATAAGGAGCATAATACACTTGTTTAGCATTTTACGCTAGAACAAATGGATCGTAAATAGGATACGAGCTATTGTGCTTCACTTCAATGATGTTATGCTCCATATGTACTCTTGTGCCTCTTGTGTTTGGATCAAACCACTTACATCGATAGAGGATAATTTTTTTATTGGAAAACCAACATACTCCAGTTCTAAGATCTCGTGTATGATGCCAAAGTAATCAACATCATCATCACCCTTAACCCAAACACCACTATTGTTTGTTTTCCTTGTTCTGGAGTATTGTTCTGTGGAAAATTTAAACCCATTTACTTTGTATTAGGACATTGCATTAGCTTCAACTGGACCCAAAAGAATATCTCTCAAGAGTTGATCGTATGCGGTTGCAGTTGATGAATGGTGTACCTAAAAATATTATACATTTATATATTTTAGTTGAGGAATGTATAAATGTTTAAACTTTGTAGAAATATTAATACACTTACGAACCTCATTTTTAAACCATGTTGCAAAGGATGCATACACTTGATTTTTTTGGAATTGAGTCTTAAATGAACTGAACATCCAACATGGGAAACACAATTAGTTTCTTTAAGTGAATGAGTAAACAAATAAGATATGTTAAAATTTTAATCTCCTTACTTCAGAAAGGGCTTAATTTTTGGGCAATTCAGCATGAAATACAAAGTTGCTGACTTGCGCTCCGTGGGAGTGAGGCGGCGAGATATGGTCTTCTTAGTATTACAACTAGATTGATTGAAAATTGATATCGGTTGCAAATGAGGCCTATTCACATCATCCTGATGACGATTCGGTCGATTTCTTGAACAAGCAACTTCATCACGAAAGTAGTATGAATAACATTGAGAAGTTTCTTTTTCAAGATATGCCTCGACTATAGAGCCTTCCACCCTATGTTTGTTTTTGGGACCCTTTTTCAATTTTCCAATTGCCATGTATAATGGTAAGGTTAGATGTTTATTATATTTTAAAAAGATATGTATGAATTTAAATATGTTGCAAAGGCTTACCGTTCGAATGGATACATCTACCTAGTTTGAACTGGACCGCCTAGCCAAGCTTCGTGCACAAGGTGAATGGAAAAATGTTCCATCACATCGAAGAACGCTGGTGGGAAAATCTTCTCCATCTTGTTGGTGATAACAACAATATTAGTTTTCATTCGCGCCAGATTTTCTTCTTTTAATGTGGTGGCACATAAGTCCTTAAAGAACAAACTGATCTCTGCTATTGGTTTCCATATGTTTTCAGGTAAACCAATAAAAGCAATTGGAAGTAATTGTTCCATGAAAATATGACAATCATGGCTTTTCATTCCATGCAAGATTCCTTGTGTCATATCAACCCCCTTTCCCAATTTGAGGCATATCCATCGGACATCTTCAAACTTTAAACCCACTCATATATTTGACGTTTTTGGTTCAACTTGAATGTAAAACTAGCCTTGGGCTTAAGAATATTGTCGTTGGACCCCTGCTGTAAGTGTAATTCTATGCGGTTGTAATATTCTGGAAAGTCAAGTCTGGCCTTAGGATTATCCTTTGTTTTGCCGGTGACATCCATAATTGTGTTGAACAAGTTGTCAAAAAAGTTCTTCTCAGTATGCATGACATCAACATTATTTGTAAGTAAATTATCTAGCCAATATTCTTACTCCCAAAATATACTTTGCTTAGTCCAATTATGCGAAACGCCATATCCATCAAGCCTGTACAATCATTCCTCGCTGGCTTTAGGCAAATCCTGAACTATTTTCCAGACGTCATGACTAGACAGCCTTGGAGGTAAACCATTATGTTCCTTTCTATTCCTTCTGAATGCATTCTTGATTCTCCTAAATTCATGATCAGGTGGCAAGAAACAACGATGACAATCAAACCATGAATTCTTTCTGCCATGTCTCAATGTGAAAGAATTTATTTTTTTCATACAGTATGGACAAGCTAGCTTTCCAACTGTCATCCACCCAGACAATATTCCATAACTAGAAAAATCATTAACAATCCATATTAGATATACACGCAGATTAAAATTCTGTTTAAGAGAGATGTCCCAAGTTTCAACCCCCTCATGCCATAAAATTTAAAGTTCATCAATCAAAGGTTGCAAGTAGACATCTATTCCACTTTTTGGATTACGCGGACCAGGAATAACATAATTCAGAAATATATAGGGACTAGTCATCAACAGTTCAGGAGGAAGATTATAAGGAGTGATAAATACAGACCAACATGAATATGGCGCACCACCAACTGAAAAAGGAGAGAACCCATTCGCACATAATTTCAATCGAATGTTTCATGGCTCAGCTGTAAAATCTGGATAAGTTGCATCAAAATGCTTCCAATACTCTCCATTAGATGGATGACACATAGCCCAGTGGGCCTTCTATTTTCACTGTGCCATCTCATATAAGGAGTTGAGATGTTTGAAGCATACAACCTCTTCAACCTTGGTGTAAGAGGTAAATAATACATCGCCTTAATAACAATTTTATTTTCAATAGAACCACGCTTATATCGAGAGTGCTGACAAAACTTACAGAACTCTAGCTTAGCATCTTCCTTAAAGTATAACATGCAACCATTTTCACAACAATCAATTCTAACCGAGGAGAGACCTAACTTTGACACCAATATTTTTGCCTTATAGAAAGAATCAGGAACCTCCAAGCCGGGGTCAACTAACTCTTTAATAAGGTCTATCATTAGGTCCATTCCACCTTCAGCAATATTTCAGTCAGATTTAATACTTAATAATCTAACAGCAACAGACAAACGATAGTGCGAACACCCGTTAAATAAAGGATGACTAGCAGCATGCAATTCTTTGTAGAAATTGCCCGCTTCGCTATTAGGAACATCTTTAACATTTTCCCTAAAGTCAAACCCGCGTTGCATTCCAAAAGCATCGTGCACCATTTTTGTCATCCTAGTATCTTGATATTCACTATGCCCTGTAGACCTACTACTTTCTCCAACAATAAAGTTATTTTGCGCAACATCCCCATGAATACCATACAATCTTAAAAAGTCCTCGTGAAACCTCTTTCTATAAAGATGTTCCTTTACATTTTCTTCACTTACAAGATTTATACTATCACATCTAACACAAGGACAATGAATGACCCGATAACGTGTTCATATATCAAGTGTCTTAGCATGTTCAACAAATCTTTTGACACCTTCCCTAATACCCATTCTATTATCATTGTTCCGTTGATATATTCAACTATAATCAGGTTCCATCTACGCAATCAATCAGATTCAACTAATTAGATCAAGTTAAAAAAACTTAACCATTTTCAAGCAACTAAGTCACCAAACAAACCAAATTCAAAACACAAAAAACCCTTTAAAAGTCCCTAGACTTAACCATTTTCAAGCAACTAAGTCACCTAACAAACCACATTCAAAACGAAAAAATTCCATTTAAAGTCCCTAGACTTAACCATTTTCAAGCAACTAAGTCACCTGACAAATCACATTCAAAACACAAAAATCCTCTTTAAAGTCCCTAAACTTAATAATTTTCAATCAACTAAGTCACCTAACAAACCACATTTTAAACAAAAAAAATTCCCTTCAAAGTCCCTATACTTAACCATTTTCAAGTAACTAATCCACCAATCAAACCACATTCTAAACAAAAAAATCACCTCTAAAGTTCCTACACTTAACCATTTTCAACTAACAAAGTCATCAACCAAGTAACATTCAAAACAAAAAAAATTCCTTTAAAGACCCTAGACTTAACCATTTTCAAGTGAATAAGTCACCAAAAAAACGACATTCAAAACAAAAAAATCTCCTTCAAAGTCCCTAGACTTAACCATTTTCAACCAACTAAGTCACCTAACAAACCACATTCTAAAAAAAAAAAAAATTCCCTTCAAAGTCCCTATACTTAACAATTTTCAAGTAACTAATCCACCAATCAAACTACATTTTAAACAAAAAAATCACCTTTAAAGTTCCTACACTTAACTATTTTCAACTAACAAAGTCACCAACCAAGTAACATTCATCAAAACATAAAAAAAAATCCCTTTAAAGACCCTAGACTTAACCATTTTCAAGTGACTAAGTCACCAAACAAACCACATTCAAAACAAAAAAAATCCCCTTCAAAGTCCTTAGACTTATCCATTTTCAACCAACTAAGTCACCTAACATACCATATTCTAAACAAGAAAAAATTCCTTAAAAGTCCCTATACTTAACCATTTTCAAATAACTAATCCACCAATCAAACCACATTCTAAACAAAAATATCACCTCTAAAGTTCCTATACTTAACCATTTTCAACTAACAAAGTCACCAACCAAGTAACATTCAAAAAAAAAAATCCCTTTAAAGACCCAAAACTTAACCATTTTCAAGTGACTAAGTCACCAAACAAACCAAATTCAAAAGAAAAAAAAATTCATTCAAAGTCCTTAGACTTAACCATTTTCAACCAACTAAGTCACCTAACAAACCACATTCTAAACAAAAAAAATTCCTTCATAGTCTCTATGCTTAACCATTTTCAAGTAACTAATCCACCAATCAAACCACATTCTAAACAAAAAAAATCACATCTAAAGTTCCTACACTTAACCATTTTCAACTAACAAAGTCACCAACCAAGTAACATTCAAAACAAAAAAAATCCCTTTAAAGTCCCTAGACTTAACCATTTTCAAGTGACTAAGCCACCAAACAAACCACATTCAAAACAAAAAAGTCTCCTTTAAAGTCCCTGCACTTAATCATTTTCAACCAACTAAGTCACCTAACAAACCACATTCAAAACAAAAAATTTCCCTTTAAAATCTTTAAACTTAACTATTTCAACTAACAAAGTCACCAACCAAGTAACATTCAAAACATAAAAAAAATTCCTTTAAAGACCCTAGACTTAACCATTTTCAAGTGACTAAGTCACCAAACAAACCACATTCAAAACAAAAAAATCCCCTTCAAAGTCCTTAGACTTATCCATTTTCAACCAACTAAGTCACCTAACAAACCACATTCTAAACAAAAAAAATTCCCTTCAAAGTCCCTATACTTAACCATTTTCAAGTAACTAATCCACCAATCAAACCACATTCTAAACAAAAAAATCACCTCTAAAGTTCCTACGCTTAACCATTTTCAACTAACAAAGTCCCCAACCAAGTAACATTCAAAACAAAAAAAATTCCTTTAAAGTCCCTAGACTTAACCATTTTCAAGTAACTAAGCTACCAAACAAACCACATTCAAAAGAAAAAAAATCTCCTTCAAAGTCCCTACACTTAACCATTTTCAACCAACTAAGTCACCTAACAAACCACATTCAAAACAAAAAAAATCCCTTTAAAGTCCCTAGACTTAACCATTTTCAAGTAACTAAGCCACCAAACAAACAACATTCAAAACAAAAAAATTTCCTTCAAAGTTCCTACACTTAACCATTTTCAACCAACTAAGTCACCTAACAAACCACATTCAAAACAAAAAAAATCCATTTAAAGTCCATAGACTTAACCATTTTCAAGTAACTAAGCCACCAATCAAACCACACTCAAAACAAAAAAATCCCCTTCAAAGTCCCTAGATTTAACTATTTTCAACCAACTAAGTCACCTAACAAACCACATTCTAAACAAAAAAAAGTCTCTTCAAAGTCCCTATACTTAACCATTTTCAAGTGACTAATCCACCAATCAAACCACATTCTAAACAAAAAAATCACCTCTAAAGTTCCTACACTTAACCATTTTCAACTAAAAAAGTCATCAACCAAGTAACATTCTAAACAAAACAATCACCTCTAAAGTCCCTACACTTAATCATTTTCAAGTAACTAAGCCACCAATCAAACCACATTCTAAACAAATAAATCACCTCTAAAGTCCCTACACTTAACCATTTTCAAGTAACTAAGCCACCAATCAAACCACATTCTAAACAAATAAATCACCTTTAAAGACCCAACACTTAATCATTTTCAAGTAACTAAGCCACCAATCAAACCACATTCAAAACAAAAAATTTCCTTCAAAGTCCCTACACTTAACCATTTTCAACCAACTAAGCCACCAATCAAACCACATTCCTAACAAATAAATCACCTTTAAAGACCCTACAATTAACCATTTTCAAGTGACTAAGCCACCAATCAAACCACATTCAAAACAAAAATATCACCTTTAAAGTCCCTACGCTTAACCATTTTCAAATAACTAAGTTACCCAACAAGTCACATTGTAAACAAATAAATCATCTTTAAAGTACCAACCAAATGATAAAAGTTCAAGTTCACAATACAAAAAACAAGCAACAACAAGACCAACAAGATGTCAACAATAATGCTAGTGAATCGAACAATGCCTCACACGGCTTCACTAGACTTTAATATGAACAATAACAAGAAGATAACAACAATGCTAGTGAATCGAACAAGGCCACACACGGCTTCACTAGACTTTAATATGAAAAATAACAAGGCTTCATTATAACAAATTAGAGAGAAGTCAACTTACCTTAGCTTGGCCTAAATTAAAGTGAAAGAGATAAGCGGTCACCGAAAAAATAGCAAAGCAATCCTTTTCCTGAATTCGGATTCTGTCAATCGGTACATCAAACTACAAGCAACCCATTAGGCTTGTAGAATTAAAAAAAAACTAGATCATTACGCAAAATAACAAAAATCTTGGCATCCTTATTTTCGCGTATTTTAGCTTAAAATCACCATAAACAAACTACTAATATTCTGCTAAAATCACCTCTAAAGTTCCTAAATTACTTGCTAAAACACACAAAGAGGGAAACTTTTAGCTAAAATTGAATCTTGACCTAACTAAAACGAAATTTCTTGAACTAAAATTGAATCTTGAACTCACTACAAGGAAATTTTCATTATTTTTTTTACTTTCAACTAACTAAAATTATGTAATGAAGCATAATAACTAAAATTGAATGTTCAACTAACTAAAAGGAAATTTCTTCAACTAAAATTGAATCTTGAACTAACTAAAAGGATATTTCTTGAACAAAAATTGAATCTTCAACTAACTAAAACAAAATTTCTTCAACTAAAATTGAATCTTGAACTAACTAAAAGGATATTTCTTGAACTAAAATTGAATCTTCAAATAACTAAAACGAAATTTTCATTACTTTTTTCACTTTAAAATAACTAAAATTATGTAATGAAGCATAATAACTAACAACAAATACTTTTTTAACTTTGAGCTAACTAAAATTACTACCAAGACATAATAAATTTGACCCTTTAGCTAGTATCTAACAAGAAAAATAGAGAGTTAAAGTTTTTGAAACTTACCAGAGCTTGGGGGGGACAGAAATCGGCGGAAATGGGGGTAGATTTGCGGATTTAGAGGATTTGAGGATTTGGGAAACTTGAGAATCGTGTTTTTTTTTGTGGGGGAGATCGGTTGATTTGGGGTTTTTTTTCAGTTATAATGTTTAAAACTGATGGGGCATGTCGAGTTTAATTAAAATATTTTTTTAATAATTCACGAAAATCGACCACATCGTGAATTATTAAAAAAAATATTTTAATTAGTTAAAAAAAAATTAGTTAAAATATAAATTAATATATTAATTAATTAATTAAGTTATATAAAATTTTACAAAAATGATCACAAATTAAAATATAAGTATTCGATTTACTTTTATAATAATTATTATCGAAAAACAATCACATCTGCTCGATTTTAATAAAATGATTAAATCATATATTTAATTATGTTATCATCATATTTAACGCAATGCGTATATGTACAAATCAAATACTTGGTTATTTTATCAACACATTAACAAGAGTAGTGTATTTCCTCAGTAATATAATAATATCAGTGAATTTTGAAAATTATGATATTTTATATATTTATATATATACAATATCGTAATTAAAAGTTAATCAACCAAAAATTTATCGTAATTTATAAAATTCACATATATATATATATATACCCCGCTTGCAATACAACATGTTAATCCCCCTCCCCTGCTTCCTTCCTCCCCCTCTCATGCATATACCTCATAATACTAGTCTTACGTTATTACAACTTCAAAAAAATACGCGTGTCTACATTGACCGAAAATAGTATATCGACTTCCTTAATAGTTTGATATATAAATTCAGTTATCTAGCTTTCGATTACTACATACGTCACTACACGGGATATATGTACATATACATATATTCAATTGTCTGTCAGCTTTAAAATACATACAATAAACATCACATACACGATTTTACTATCCCATAATAATATACAACGTATTTCACAAATACTCAAATGAATTATAGATTACATTATCTTATATTATTAGTATGCCTTCACTGTATATTATGTATATACTATATATATATATATATATATATATATATATATATATATATATATATACCTATACATACACAAACATATACACACTATCGACTATATCAAGTTCTAAGTTCGTATTATATATATCACACATACGTACACAAGTACTAGGTTTTGACTACATCATTCATCAATCGATCACTATATCATATATAAATATCTAAATATATATATATATATATATATAGAGAGAGAGAGAGAGAGAGAGATAAATATTTATATATATAAACTCTTGAATTCGTAATACATATCACATCTACAAGTATATTACCTTATAATAGAACACGTTCACATTATTATGACTGTAAATACGTACTCTAATCATCACCTTTCAAATACGTACTATAAAGATTAGTTTTCATCTTTCAAATACGTATACAACAGTTTTCAATGGTCTATCCCAACGGTATGATATATATATACACATATTTATTATATAAAGATTATGCATGTTTAACGGTATTTAATGTATGTATAAAGGAAAATATATATTTTATATATTGAAACATAAGTAAAAGATAAAGATTACGTTATACAAAATTTGTATATAATATTTGATATATTTTTAGTGTGAGTTTTTTCATGTTATATTGATTGATTTTTATTATTATTATTATATTGGTTATTGACTACATGTAATCAGTATAATTTTAAAAAATAATATATTAGATTATTTTTTAATAAAGTAAATATATTATATTATATATGTAATCTAATATATTATTTTTACTAATAACAATAATTATATTGCATAATCTAATATATTATTTTTACTAATAACAATATTATATATGGGATATAATTACTTTTTAAAAATAATTATTTACTTTTTATCTTTCTTAAATCTAAAACCAACCACATGTGGTTGGTTTTTAAAAATTTAATATTGTTTAAATTAAAAATGACCACAAGTGGTCATTTTGTAAATTTAATTTAATTTTGTAATTTCAATAAAACCCGACCACAAGTGGTCAGTTTTTAAAAATTAATTTCTTTTTATTTTAAATAAAAACCGACCACAAGTGGTCGCTTTTTAAAAATATTTTTTTTAAAATAAGAAAACCGGCCACAAGTGGTCGGTTTATTTAAAAAATTAATTAAAAAATAATTTTAAAAAATCAACCACTTGTGGTTGGTTTTTGAAAATATTTTTAAATTACATTCTTTAAAAAAAGTCATCGATTTTCTTATTTTTTTAAAATTTTAATTTTTAAAATATAAAATAATTAATTTAAAAATTATTGGAATATTTATTTTGATATTTTATAATATTTGTTAATTAAAAATTTTTTAAAAAGTAATTAAAAAACTAACCACAAGTGGTCGGTTTTTTCTGACCACTTTTTGTGGTCGGTTTTTTTAGTTTTTTTAGTAGTGATGTGTAAAACATAAACACAACAAGTAAATGAACTGAATGGAGTAATCTATTAATGTAATTTAATTATTATTCAGTATCTTTATAGATTATTATGAAGTTAATTTTTCTAAAAACTCTAAATTAAGGTTATAATATATAATATATACTTGAGGTTATTGAAATATTTTGTTGTATTAAATGATTTTATAAGATGAAAAAAATGAATTATGAAAACACACTTGCTACATGAAATAAAGAACAAAATAAAACTCAATAAATATCAAAAGAAATTATTTCTTTATGTAAGTAAGCAATTAGATACTCACAAAATCATAAAAATATTAATATTTTTTTATTTAATCATCAAATTATAATTATTTTAAATCATGTTATTTACAAAATATTTAATTGCTTGTGACCCTTTGATATATTTTAATTCTCTGGTAATACTTTCTTACTCACAAATATTTTTTTCCTTAAATATTATCTACTTATGTATTTAAAAACTTTAATAGTTAAAAAAACTTATTAACAAGACATGTTTGACATATTATTAGATTATATTATTTATAAAGTAAAAAAATATATAACAAATTATATTTTAAAATAAAATTAGTTATTATATATCTTGAGGCCTCGTGAAACTAGTATTTATATAGGGAAATTTTCAGCAATAGCAATTATAGAGACTGAATCCGTAAGGATGACCCCGTTTAGCCAATAAATCATTTTTTTTAGTAATTAAAGTTTAGTATGTGAAATATTTAGAGGGATTTTTTTTGACATTTAAAGGATTTTTTTTATTACTACTTTAACAAGAAGCTTTACAAAACCATGGAGAATCAACCTATTCCATCCTTCTCGGTTAAAAAAACCCACAGACCTAATAAAATAGCTACAAACTACTAAATCAATACTCCTGAAAGAACAAATGTAACCAATACGGATTGATAAAATGGTTGAGATCTTTTTATTTTTAATTAAAATTTTTGAATTCGAGTTTTTTGTCTTATTACTACGAGCGCTGCCCTAAATTCTACTTTAGTTTTGCCCTGTGTAATTCTAGACACTTGATGAGGAATTAATAAAAATGTAATTTAACAATCTACTATTATTTTTGACTCAAATAAATAGATCAAGTTTTAAATTTCAAATCTCCTATTAGTTGTTTAGTAATGTGTATAAGAATAATGTATAATATGGTGTATTGGTAATGCTAGTATTAGTTATGTTTGAGACTTTCTTATGTAGCGTTTGGTTTGCATTCCATTAGAGAAAAGACATAAAGTACTTTCTGAACTTGTCTGACTTTTTTAAAAAGACATCTAAACTATACTTCCGACATATTACCCTACAAATCTTAGTTAAATTGTTGTAAATACACCATTTTGACTATATTTTTCAGCAACCCCCAATTTTAAATAGGCGTGTGTTTGACACTCTCTATTTAATTAATTATTTAATTAATAAAAGATCAGGTTTAACCCATTAACCCGACCCGAATCTCATAAAATATCCCCAAAACGTTATTCTCTCTCATTTCTCATTTCTCTGACTTGTCCTCGATTCCTCTTTCCTTTTGTTTCGCGACATAGACACTAAGCTCACAATTGAAGGAGATTGAAGGACTTTGGGTGATCAATTTGTTGAGGAAATTACGTATTAACCTAATAGTTGAGGATTTTACAGGTTAGGATTTTGTGCATTTTAGTTATGATGTCTCTAGCTTTTGATGGCTTTTTTGAAGTAGTGTTTTTCTTTTTTTTTTTTTTTTTGGGGGGGGGGGGGGGTTATATTTATAGGTAATATTTTAGCGAAATTAATACAAATATGAACTTATTGAGTTATGCATGTACAACATTTTTGTTGAATTTTTGTCAATTTTTCGCATATGTTGTTGTTATTGTTACGGTGTTGTAGTAGCATATGAAGTTGTAACTTAATTCTTTTTGGGTGTGGGTCAAGTGGGGGGGGAGGGGCCTGGGTTAGGGTGTTGGGGGTGTGGGGCCCACTTGTATTGTTTAATATGCAAAAAACAGTGCTAAGTTTCGACTGTTGAATTTTTTCTCTTTGTTTACTGATTTCAATGTGTTTGTGTGGTTGAATTGTTGCTTTTTCAGGTATCTTCCAGTGTCTTTTGTTCTGGTAACTTTAAGATGGTATCATGGAGGTGAAATAAAATTTGGGCTCCCACTTGAATTTATTGATGGGTCTGTGACTGAGTTTTTCGATAAAGATGTTGATATGATGTCCCACTTTGAGTTAAGAGACTACACAAAATATCTAGGATATACAACCCAATGTGATTTCTTTGTTAAATGGAATTTTTATTTGATAGAAATTAAATATGATAAGGTTATTTGTGACATTGTCAGCAAGTTAAAAAATGGGGGTGAACTTAAGGTGTATGTTTAACATAGGGTGAGTCACTACTAGAAAAAATAAAAAAACCGACCACATGTGGTCGGTTTTTAATTTATTTTTTTAATTTTTTTTTTAAAAAAACCCAACCACATGTGGTCGCTTTTATATTTTAAAATATCAAAATATTAATTTCAATAATTTTAGTATTAATTATTATTTCTTTTACGAATAAAAATTAAAAAAAATAACAAAACCGACCACTTGTGGTCGGTTTCCTTAAAAAAAAAAATTAAAGTGGTCGGTTTTTTTTTTAAAATAATTTTTGTTAAAAATCGACCACAAGTTGTCGGTTTTTATTTTTTTTAATTATTTTATGTTAAAAACTGACCACTCATGGCCGGTTTTAATTTTTTTGAAAAAATATTTTTTAAAAAAAAAACGACCACATGTGGTCGGTTTTTAACAAAAATCAAAAAAAAAAAAAAACGACCACTTGTGGTCGTTTTTTAATGAAATTAAAAAAAGAAATTAATTTTAAAAAACCGACCACATGTGGTCACTTTTTAAATAAAATAAAAATAAAATAATTTTTATAAACCGACCACTTGTGGTCGATTTTTAATGAAAAAGTAAAAAAAATTAATTTTAAAAACCGACCACATGTGGTCGGTTTTTAATTAAAAAAAGTAAATAATTATTTTTAAAAAATAATTATATAATCTAATATTTACTTTATGTAACCTAATTATTATTATTAGTAAAAATAATATATTAGATTATATATATAATCTAATATATTTACTTTATTAAAAAATAATCTAATATATTATGTTTTAAAATTATATTGATTTCACATAGTCAATAACCAATACAATAATAATAAAAAACAATAAATCTTAGATTTTGTGAAAAAACTTACACTAAAAAATATATCAAATATAATATACAAATTACGTTAAACGTAATCTTTATCTTTTACTTATGTTTCAATATATAAAATACATATTTTCCTTTATATATACGTTAAATAACGTTAAACATGCATAATCTTTGTATAATGAATATGTGTGTGTATATATATATCATACCGTTGGGATAGATAATTGAAAAATGATGTTTATAGTACGTGTTTGAAAACTGAAAACTGATATTTATATAGTATGTGTTTGAAAGCTGAAAACTGATTATATAGTACGTATTTAAGAGTTGATATATATGATGTAGTGATCGATGAACTATGTAGTAAAAAACTAGCAAAATCTATCCAAACATATTGAATACGTGATCGATGTATATAGTACGTATTTGAAAGTGTTGACACCCAATTTTGACCTCTCGATGCCCTCTTAGTCTGCTATTTTGTCAAAGTTATTTAACCTTTAATATTAATATTTTTATTATTTTCAACAAGCTACATATATGATTTAAAAAATGTATAAAGTATTTTATTATTTTTTAGTATCATTTTTATAAATTTAATAATTCAAATACGACTTTTTATATAATTTTATTAATATTTATTAAATTATTTTTTTCACGTACATGTGCACATTCACAATTTATAAATACATTGCCTATTATTATTATTATTATTATTATTATTATTATTATTATTATTATTACTGTTGTTGCTGTTGTTATATTTATTAAAATAGCAGTCAATTTCAATTTACTCTCCTATGTAGTTTAATTTCTAGTCATATTGTACTCAATTTGTGTCATTTATGATCAAAATTAACATCAATTTGGCCAGGAAATCAAATTTCAATTTTTGACCTATATATGTACATGCCAATTGAATATATATATATCACGTGTAGTGGTGTATGCAGTAATCAAAATCTATGTAACTGAATCTAATTAACCAATAATCCAATTGAATCTATGAAAGGTGGACTTGTGTTTTGAATATAGTTATTTCAATTCAACTGAATCAAATTTCAATTCTTATTTATTATTGTTATTATTTATTATTTATTATTATTTATTTTTGTTATTATTTATTATTATTATTTACTACTACTACTATTTAAATAACAGCCTAAATTAAAATTATCTTGCCTAATTTATTCACCTTTTAATCCAATTTATTCAATTTTCGTACGATCTTAGCCTATTCTATTTAATCTATTACAAATCTAGCCAATCTACATTTGGTTCATTTCAATTTTAATCCAAAATTGAAATTTCAATTGATTAACCCTATTCTAATCTCAGCCGTTGATCAAAATTGATCCAACAATTGAGATGAATTCAAACTTTGCCTTCCTTTTAATACCCAAGACAAAAATCAAAACCACGAACCTAAAATCATCAGCCTCCTTCTCTACCTCTCTTCTCTCCCTCCTATCTAAATCCCTGCCACCACAACCATTAACAGCGGTGAGCTAACCCAGCGCGGCCTCTGGCTCCCTCCGTTCTCCTCCGCCGTCAACAACCAGCTATGGCAACAACCATGCCAACCCTTCATCTCCGACGCCACCAACAACGGCAACAACAACCGTGCCAGCCATAGCCATCTCCGGTAACCTCCCTAACGAAGACAACGCCACCAACAATGGTGCCTTACTTCTCCATCGCCGAACCAGCCTCGACGCCACCACCAGCATCCGCGAACAGCGACAAGTCAGCCCCCCCTCTAGCCCTTCTCAGTCAGCTATCTAACTCCCTTATATACTCATAAGGTTATATGTTTATCTTAATGAATTCACATTTAGATTTATGGATTAGCCATCTGTAAGTTAGCCACTTTAGGCTTTTGATTTATGGATTAGCCATTTTAGGCTCGGATATGATAAGTTACATCATTTATTAATGTTGTTGGGGACTCATAGAAAGTAATATCATAATACATGTTGTCATGGTCATAAGATCTAGATTTTCATTACTCTATGGGGAATGAGATTTTGGATCGGTCCATGTTTCTTTTAGCATATCTTAAGATTGTGGAGATCATTTATATAAGGCAATGAGGGCATTCCTGGAGAAAATTAGTTGTGTTAGAAGTCATGCGGGTCATGCCATTATGTCATAGTTCTTAAACATAGGATTTTATAGAGTTATGAAGATTATGGAGATTTTGAAAGATTCAAGCTATTTTAGAATTATAGAATTGTGGAACAACTTTAAACTATTCTTATTGTTCAACATAACAAGAATTGTAAGGATTCAAGATATCTTAAGAACAAAGCAAGAATGAACACCTTATTTTATTGAATTTAGAATAAAAGGGTAAATATTGAAGATCTTGGAGCTTCATCATTATAGTAAATTCTCATGTTGGGGACTCATGATATTTTTAGGGCTCACGGTAAAATTCAATCGTTCAATTAATATCCCCAAAGTTGATGAATTTCGTAGATTACATATTTTCATAAAGTTATAAGATTTATAATTTTGTGAGTTCATGATTAAGTGTTCACATATAATACATGGATTAAGAAAATCATTGAGGATGAAGTTTACCCATCCTTGATTCTTGAAGCAGTTTTCTTGGATTCTTGAGATTTTGTATTGAGAGGAAGAAGAATGATGTTCTATTTGTTGAAAATGTAGGGATAGTAGTCTTACTTGTTGAAAATGCTTAGTTTCGGTGACTTTAATAGTGAACTAGTGTTTAGGAGGTGATGTTGTTGGTGACTTTATTTGTTGAAAATGCTTAAGTGCCGGTGACTTTAAAAGTGAACTTTTGTTTAGAAGGTGATGTTGTTAGTTACTTTATTTGTTGAAAATGCTTATGTGCCGGTGACTTTAATAGTGAATTAGTGTATAGAAGGTGATGTTGTTGGTGACTTTACTTGTTGAAAATGCTTAAGTTTTGGTGACTTTAATAGTGAATTAGTTTCGTTGGTGCCTTTGTTAGTTGAAAAAGCTTAAGTTTTGGTGACTTTAATAGTGAACTAGTGTTTACGAGGTGATGTTGTTGGTGACTTTATTTGTTGAAAATGCTTAAGTGCCGGTGACTTTAATAGTGAACTTTCATTTAGAAAGTGATGTGGTTGGTTACTTTATTTGTTGAAAATGCTTAAGTGACGGTGACTTTAAAAGTGAACTTTTGTTTAGAAGGTGATGTTGTTGGTTACTTTATTTGTTGAAAATTGTTAAGTGTCGGTGACTTTAATAGTGAATTAGTGTTTAGAAGGTAATGTTGTTGGTGACTTTACTTGTTGAAAATGCTTAAGTTTTGGTGACTTTAATAGTGAATTAGTTTCGTTGGTGCCTTTGTTAGTAGAAAAAGCTTAAGTTTTGGTGACTTTAATAGTGAACTAGTGTTTACGAGGTGATGTTGTTGGTAACTTTATTTGTTGAAAATGCTTAAGTGCCGGTGACTTTAATAGTGAATTACTGTTTAGGAGGTGATGTGGTTGGTGACTTTATTAGTTGAAAATGCTTAAGTTTTGGTGACTTTAAAAGTGAACTTTTGTTTAGAAGGTGATGTTGTTTGTTACTTTATTTGTTGAAAATGCTTAAGTGTCAGTGACTTTAATAGTGAACTTTTGTTTAGAAGGTGATGTTGTTGGTGACTTTATTTGTTGAAAATGCTTAAGTGTCGGTGACTTTAATAGTGAATTAGTTTCGTTGGTGCCTTTGTTAGTTGAAAAAGCTTAAGTATTGGTGACTTTAAAAGTGAATTTTTGTTTAGAAGGTGAATTGTTGAAACTGTTGTTGTAATATTTTCGTACTCACTTTTATTGGATATTTTGTATGTGTTGTACACTTTTGAAAATTTTCATTTGTTTTTTTTGTTGTTGTTGTATTTTCATTTTGGTTACTGCTGTATATTATTGTTGTGGTTGCATGCAGAATTTGGGTTTTTAATTTATTTTTTTAAAATTTCCAAAAAATCGACCACAAGTGGTCGATTTTTCTAATTTTTTTTTTTGTAAAAAACTAACCACATGTGGTTGGTTTTTAGTTAAATTAATAAAATTAATTTTATAAAAAATCGACCACTTGTGGTCGGTTTATTTTTTTCTAAAATTATTATTTTCATTTAAATAAAATAATAACAAATTTTAAAAAATGAATATATATATTTTAAAAAAAAAACGACCACTCGTGGTCGGTTTTTAAGAAGCTACCGCTGCTTTTCTGACCAAAAATTTTGATCGATTTTTCGCTTGTTTTAGTAGTGAGTGAACTTGATCAGGCCCCACTTAAATTAGAGTATGTCCCTAATACAAGTGACAATGGGGTAGGTGAGGAATATTTTAACCCTATTAATGAGGGTGATGCTTCTAGCCCTAATTTTCAACCTTGTACTCTCAATTTTCCTTCCAACCCTCCTGATGAACCTCCTCCTTCTAATATACCTTCCAACTCTTTTGACTCTACGGTAGATAACGATCCAAGTGATGATAATTTAGAGGATGGTTCAGACTTAGAAGAAAATACTAGTGGAGACAGTGATGTTGACACTGATGTCCATCAAGAATATATTGATATAGGCTAGTTAAAGACATTTCAATAGGTCACAAAAAAAAGTAGAGGCAAAATAGATGAATAGGTTACTGTTGGTGAAAAAGGTCCAAATATAGGGTATGATGAGAAAAATGTTTGCACTAGGGATAGCATAGTCGGTAAACTAGGAGGTGATGAACCTTACTACCTAAGTGATGAAGCTCTTAGCTTTGAATTAGATGATGAAGTAGGTTAGGGAGATGGTGAAGAGGTTGATGAAGTAGTGCAACAACCTGTGAGAAGAAAGAACAAAAAAATAGAGTTGTTCTTTTATGAAACTTGTGAAAAAATTATTTAAAAATTAAGATTATTTTTTTCAAGTGTAGAAAAATTTAGGTTGGCAGTAACCAGATATATGATTCAAGAAAATATTTAAATTGAAAAGTATGTGAATGAGCCTGGCAGAGTTAGAGTGAGGTGCTGCAAAGACACTTGTCCTTGATTATTGTGCTAGCAACGATAAGAGCAGTGGAAATTTTATTGTTAAAAAATACAATCCTATTCATATTTGTTTGAGATCAACTTTTAACTATCGTTGCAACTCAAAATTTCCGACAAGTAAGTGTAAAGACAGAATTAGTCAATAACCAAATATTAGAGTTGTCCAGTTACATGAGATTATTAGAAAAGAGTTGAATATTCATGTTGGTAGGAAAACTGTGAGAAAAGATAGATCTAGAGTGCTATAAGATATTATGGGGTGATCACATTGTGGAGTATGGTAGAATTATTTTTACAGGGATGAGATTTTAAGGACTAATCCAGGTAGCACATGTGTTGTAAAGGTTGGAGATGCTGATGAGACTGGACAGTTAATCTTTCAGGATTTTTATATGTGCTTGCATGCTTTAAAGAAGGGATTCTTTGGAAGTGCTAGAAGGTTGATTGGTTTGGATGGTTGTTTCCTCAAAGGTGTGTGCACAGGTCAATTATTGGTAGCTATTTACAGAGATGAAAACAACCAAATATTGTCTATTGCCTGGGCAGTTGTTGAGGTTGAGAACTAATTTACATGGGGGTGGCTTCTTAAACTGCTGAAGAATGACCTTGAGCTTAGAGAATGTCATCAATTGAGCATCATATTTGATATACAAAAGGTTTGACTCTATTCTTAACAAGTGTTTGCTTCTTTTTTTTTAAACAGCTGCTGGTATAGCTGATATAGTTGTAGATTAATATGCTTATTTTATTTTTGTTAGGGACTGAAATAACTGTAAGAGAGCTGCTGCCACTGGTTGAACACAGAAAATGTGCAAGATATATTCTTGCTAATTAGTCTAAAATCTAGAAAGAGATAGAAAGAAAAAGAGTGTTTTGAAAGATTGTAAAATCCATATTTGAAGCAGAATTGAAGGAGAATATAGAAACAATAAAGATGTTGGGGAGGAATTGTTTGGATGATCTTTTGTGTTATAATTTAAAAACATGGTGCAAAAGATACTTTGAAGAGCATTGCAAATGTGATGTTTTGGACAACAATATGGCATAGAGTTTTAATGCATGGGTACTTCCTGCAAGGTTCAAAACAACCATCGTAATTCTTGATGAGATTAGGGTAAAGATTATGAAAAGAATTGGTGAGTTGAGACAGTTTTCAAATACTTAGATCACTGATATATCTCCTATGGCTTTGAAGATTTTACAAGAAAATATTGACAAGTCAATGCAATGCAATTTGTCTTGGGATGGGAAAAGGAGTTTTGAGATTGTTGATAGGGGTTGTACTCATATTGTTGACATTGTTAGTAGAAGTTGCAGTTGCAGAGCTTGGCAACTTAGGGACATTCCTTGTCCTTATGGTGTTGCTGCCCTTCACCACAGAGAATATGAGCCTATTAATTTTGTGTACACCTGCTATTACAAGAATAACTACCTCAGCACATATGCTCCTTTTATTCAGCAAATGAATAACATGAAAATGTGGCCAATAACAAATAATCCTATTGTGAATCCACCAAAGATCAGGAAGCTGCCTAGAAACCAAGTAAAGTTAGATGAAAGGAAGCCGATGAAAGTAGAAAAACTAAAAAACTTAGAAAATGTGGTACTGTATTTGTAGCAAATGCAGTACACAAGGACATAATATAAGAAGATGTCCTACAAGAGATCACCGGTACAAGTCAATCAGCTGGAACATCTTCTCAGGCATAAGTATTTTTATAATCATTATCTAATGTACATTCTGTTAAGTACAAGGAATAATCATTTAAAATACAGGCTGGAACTTCTACTAGTAGAGGAAGAGGAAGAGCAAGGGGTAGTGGTCCAAGTCATGCAGCTGGAACATCTTACCAGCAAAACGGATATTTATTTATTTTCCAGTATTAATTTTTTTTAAGTATACTAATATCTCAATAATCAGCCCACCACAAACATTGCAAGTGCTACTAAAGAAAAAGGTAAAGGAAAAGGCAATGTATCAGGTGGTTCAAGTGTTCCAAATATCTCAAGTATTCCAAGTTAATCAGAGGGAACTTCTACTCAAACATATGTCATTTTATGTAATCAAACAATTATTGTTTAATTGGAATATATGCTGATTTGAGTGTCTATACACAGACTTCTATAAGTGGTCGAGGAAGGGGTAGTGAGAGAGGAAGGGGAATGACTCAAGAGAGCCAAACCAGTTCTGTCAATAGAGAACATACAGGACATGTTAAAAGGCTAAGGATTGTGGGTATTAGATTATACCAAGCCGAAGATGGTTTTACCACTCTTAATGTAAGTAGTTTGTAGAATTTCTTGCCTTATAATTTCTGTAATTTGTTTGTGCAGCCTGGAATGTCAAGTAGAAGAGTTATTAGCACTGGTGCAAAGTTCACAAAGAGGTATGATATTGTGACTGGTGATATAAGCTACACACCAAGACAAAGATTTAAATAGAAGGGAAAGTCGGTCATTACCAATAGCAAACTTGAAATAATGAGGGATGAAAAGGTTATTCAAACTAGGTCTGCAGCTGCTGTCAAAATTCAAGGCTAAAATGGTTCAACTAAGAAAACTCATGTGCCATAGAAGTAGGACATCTTGCTGATATGATGTGTATATTTTGGTGGAGACTGTTGATAGTGTCTCAAATAATTAGTTTTTGTATATTTTATTATTGGTGATAGCATTTTGATCTTATTTTGTAGCAATCAAACAATGTTTTGAGCAGTTTGTTTTGTTAGGTACCTTTAGGTATTAAGGTGTGTTTTGTTAGGTACTAAACAAAACATGTTTTGTAGTTCATATTGAAACAATGAATATGTTGAAATGAAGTCCTCATTTTCTTTCATTGTGGTTGCCTTGGTAGTATATTGACTTTATAATACATTTTGAATGCTCACAAATGTCATCAACATCACAATATATTGATACAAAATGGGAGGTGAAGATCAAATATTGTAATTGGAAGTTCATCGTCATGATTGTTGTGGTAATTTCTTTTTGGACAAGCATTACCAAGAGGACGAATGATAAATGTAGTTGTGTGCAATTGAAATTGTCATAGTCATTCTCTTGTTCTACTTTACAAAATAGTGTTCGTCTTTTCTCTTATCGAAATATACATTTGTCATCCGTCCTTTTGGTAATGCTTGTCCAAAATAAAAAAACACCACGACAATCATGACGATGAGCTTTCAATTACAACATTTGATCTTCTTCTCCTCCTTCACCACCCATTTTTTATTACTTTCATAAAATACCAATGCTTCTTTCAACTCATTGATTCTCTTCGCCAATCTTGAAATAATTATCTTGGATGGTAAATCAGTATTTTTTGGGTCCCTCCATCTAAAGAAGTTGCATGATTTCTCCTAAAACGAGCCATAAACAAATCAATTGAACAGAAACAAGAAAAAAAATAAGAAATTATGTATAGGACATACATGATAGTGTGGACTAGACCAAAATCTTCTAGCTGGGTTGTCCTCTGACCATGACATTTGCATTGACAGTAAGTCTCCATGTTTGCATCGCATTTTTACATGCAACATGGGATCATTTTCGTCATTACAAATTCAATTCAAGATAGCATTTGACATTACAAAACTATATTCTGAAAAAATCTAATCACGAAATTTAACATAATTTCAAAAAAATTAAGAAAATTGAGACGAAACTAAAGCTTTTACGGTTGATTTTCTTTAGAAATTACAACATAAATGGAAACATCTTACCTTTTAAGGTTGATTTTGTTGACAAAAGTTTAAAAAGAGACACAAATTTTTTCTTGAAAAATAGCCAACGGCTATATTAATGGCAGAAGTGAGAATTGGCTTTTAAAGTGAAGAAGAAGAAGAAGGGATTTTTAAATTTTTTAACAAATAATTTACACGTGACAACTTTAATTGATAATTTAAGTTAACTTTTAACATTTCACGCGTCTGTTATGCGTGTCTATACGCAGAGGCAAAATTTAAGTTAAAATGATGTATTTATAGCGATTTAACTAAGATTCGTGGGGTAATAGATCAGAAGTATAGTTTAGGTGTCTTTTTGAAAAAATCGGACAAGTTCAGAGGGTACTTTATGTCTTTTCTCCGTTCCATTATTTTTTCTAAAAAAAAGTATTTGCTTAAAAAACTAACCTCCACAAACATGTTGGAAAGGATGCGCAAAAAATTTTGTGGAGCAATTATTTATTTATCATGCTAATACATGCATTAGAACCCATTGTATTACTAATATATGAATTTTCATATATTAGTTGTATGTGTGTTAATACCAAATAAAGTGTATAAATATGCTTATATTAGTTGTACACAGATTAACTGAACAAGATACTAATAGAATATAAAGTTAAAACATAGTATTATTTTTTTTTTTCTAATACATTCTACCAAACGATGCCTCGTCAATAAAGTTTATGAATAAAACGGAATGAAACAAGAAAAATGAACGGAGAAAATAATATAAAATTATTGAAGTTGATGAATAAAACATCCGTCTTCAGTTTCAATATGCTATTTAATGCACAGTTGAAAAAAAATGTGATGTTTTATTTGTTAAACACACATAAATATTTTTTAAAAAAGAAATTATATTTAATCAAAATAGAACTTACTTTTTAATTCAAACGTCATTTTCTTGTTGATAAAAGATACAATTTTCTGACTCATATAGAGATAGATAGATACAGATATAGATATAGATATTGTTATAAATGTATTTATATTATAACGAATACCTTCAAGATTTAATTGATATCTATCAGGATTTGAATATCTATCTTTTAGTCAGAAACTAAGAGTATTTTTTTCTATAAATAGAGGAGTTTTGTTCATTATTTTTCAATCTTATAATCTCTCATCCCTCAATAAAAAAAGTCTCCTCTCTTCTCTCTCTATTTATTCTTATTGTTCTTACTTTATGTTTCATAACACGTTATCAGCACGAGACTCTGTCATTTCAAATTTGAAGGCTAAGGTATTATTTTATTTTTTTTCATATGACTAATAATCTTACAAAACTTGAATTCGTTGCCTCGAGCAAGAACTATCTCTCATGGGTGTTGGATGCTGAAATCCACTTAGATGCTATGGGTCTTGGAGACGCCATAAAGAAAAAAAATACAACATCTAATCAAAATCGTGCTAAGGCTATGGTTTTCTTGCTTCATCATCTTGATGAAATTCTGAAAATTGAATATCTTCCTACTAAGGATCCATTTGTTTTATGGAATAGTCTAAAAGAAAGATTTAACCACTTGAAGATAGTCATCCTCCCAAAAGCACGGTATGAATACATGCACCATAAAAATAAGATATTGGGTTCAAGTCCCATCGATTTATCGCCTAAGACGCCTTTATGTAGATAAAACGTTGAGTTTGAATCTCAATGCACTATATTGATGATATTATGATGGCTAAGGCAAAATAATGGGTATGTAGTGAAAAGTCGCGAAATCTAACCGATTGAATATGCTTCATTCTCTGAAGTAAATGTGGTAGCAATACATAATATATCTGAAAGAAGACAAGTGATGATATTTTCACACACTTGTTGTGATTATAATTAAAGATATGTTGGAGAAAAGTTCTCTACATTATATGCACACCTCGATTTGCTCTTAAATTAGCAATATTTTTAAAGAGGTTATAAGTTATCATAATTTGACAAGCTTAACGCAGGATTATATTTCATTCCTGATAATGAAAATTTTGATTATTATAAGCACAGATCTATTTCCTGGGGTGAATGTAATAATACTTAGTAAAACTTATTAATATAAACGTGCACTTGATTATAATTGTATCACAAACAACTCACCTCCGAAAAAGGTAGAATAACTGAGAAGAATTATTTTGAAATCTACTTCTGAAGTAGTAAATCTGAACTTTATTCATGTAATAGTAAATCTGAAATTTACTAAAGTAAAAGGTACATGTCATGGTAAACTTGGAGTTTGTTAAAATAAAAGTTAATAAATTGCCATGAACGATTAAGACATCTCGAAGATGTGCATACTGAGTATTGAGCATATATTGAAGAATTAGAAAAATCTTCATTACTTTTAATGTTGCTTGTTCTCATGATAAGTTGGTTGGACCAACTAATTTTGGGATTGGATCCCTTAAAATCTGAAAAGTATAAAAGGTGAATAAGGGCTCGTTCACCTATCATGTGATATCTTGAAAAGATGCATCAATAATATAATCACATGTACATTCATTGTCAACCTGCGTTTGACATTCATAAAGTTGTTTGTTCAATAAATTGAGTTAAGAGCATAACTTTCACATTGTGTAATCAAGACAATTCATCTTGATGATGATGGTTTGGCATTAAATGCCTTCGATAAATAGCTAAATCATTACTAATGAGAACAAAATTTCATGTGTTGGTCTGAAATATGATATGTTGCATACAATAGCACTTGTATGCATTAGACCAATAAATTATGATTATTTCTTCTCTCTCAATTGGTTCAAGGCCAGGAATCAACTATTCTATCTAATAGTTTTGATGCACGATATACGATTAATGAATATACCATGATGCACAAAGATGAATTCCTCAAAGAAGATGGAGGATGTATGTTGGTTTTTCTAACATAAGGGAGAGATTATAAGCGGCTATGAAATATGTTAGGAATTATCACCAGATCCTCATTCAAAAGATAATTTAAGTCAAATGCCGAAAGCATCTCATATTTAAGCTGCAAGTACTCCTATTTTGTATCCATGAAGGACAAAGTCTATGCATACGTGAAGCGTGGTAGACCAATCAATTCCAAATAACATAATCCTTAAAAAGGATAAGGAGCAATCAATCACAATAAGAAGACAATGTGCTCTTGAAGAGCCTAAGACATAACACTTCATGAAACTTTATGAGAGGTTCAGGTACCTGAAAATAGTGAAGTGATGAGATCTCAAAATGTTGTATCACATTATGAACCGATATAAAATGATATATCATTGATGATATCTTTGATACAATATTGGCATAATATTGTAAGAGGTTATGAGGATCTAAATTCTACGTTTATTTAAGCATGCTGACATAGAAACATTTATCAAGTGACATGAAAGGATGAATCTTGGTAAGCATAACACTTATTTGATTTGCACTCCAGACACTTGAAGATGTCATAGATATTGATATTGTCATTTTCCAAAAATCCATACGAAGATCCCTAAAGGATTCAAAATGCCTAAAGCATATAAAGTTTCTGGAAAACTTGTTTATTATCCTCACGAGGGATAAATTGATGGTTTGAAAATCATTGAAACTCTTGAAGAGTTTTTAAAAGAAATAAGATTATTTGCTGAAATATGAAACATACCGAATTGGATTGGTCCTGAAGTACCATATCTTAGTCCAATTGGTATACTGATGTATCTTACAAATACTACGAGGCATAATATAGCCTTTTCAGTTAATTTGTTATCAAGATATAGTTTTACCCTATTAGGAGACATCAAAATCAGATCAAACATATGATCTTATTTTATTCTAAAGCTTGCAGTCTCGATCTTGTTGGTTATGCTGATACTGGGTACTTATCTGACCCGTATAAAGCTCGATCTCAAATAAGCTATGTGTTTACATGTGGGGATACTGCCATATATTGGAGATATACAAAGCAATCTATCATAGCCACTTCATCGAATCATGCTAAGATAATAGTTATTCATGAAGCAAGCCGAGAATGTGACATTCGAGAAAAATATGATTTGAAATGCGATAATGTACCCACAATTTTATACATAGATAATGCAGCATGCATAATACATCTTAATGAAGGATTCATAAAAGGAGAAAGAGCGAAACACACTTCATCAAAGCTTTTTTATACACGAGCTCCAAAAGAATGGTGATATAAACATGCAACAGATTCATTCAAGTGGCAATGTGACTGATTTATTCACCAAGTCTCTTCTAACTGCAACTTTTAATAAGATGGTGCACAAGATCGGGATGCAAAGACTCAAGGATGTTCTCATTAGGGGAGTTAATACGCGTTGTACTCTTTTTCGCTTTCAAGGTTTTGTCCTACTAGATTTTTCTTGTAAGGTTTTTAATAGGGCATTCTATATGCTTATTGTTAGAGATGTGTACTCTTTTTTCCTTTACTACATTTTTTTTCACTGAATATTTTCTAGTAAGGTTTTAACGAGGCACATTATTTATCTAGATATTCAAGGGGGAGTGTATAAATGTATTTACATTATAATGAATGTCTATCAAGATATAATAAGATCTAGTTGATATCTATTAGGATTTGAAATATCTGTGTTTTAGTCAGAAACTAGAAGTATTTTTCCCTGTAAATAGAAGAGTTTTGTTCATTATATTTTCAATCTTATAATCTCTCATTCCTCAATAAAGAAGTCTCCTCTCTTCTCTCTCTATTTATTTTTGTTGTTCTTACTTTATATTACATAATATATATATATATATATATATATAAATTTTTAATTTTAATTAATTAAAAACTTTAGCTTAACACAAAAAAGGTAAAAATGAAATTACCAAAAAAAAAAAAAAAGAGGGGAGGAGTATTATAAGGAAGAAAGAAAAGAAAGTTAGAATCAAAATAAAAAAAAATATAAAAAAAAAGTTAGAGAACAATGAAAAAGACAAAAATTATTAAAAAGATTAGTTGTCTAAATAGGACCACAATCTACACATGTTAATTTAGGGAAAAATCATCATTTTCACCTCAAACTCGAAAAATTGAAGATACACCCAAAGTATTGAAGTAACCTAATACACACCAATAATATTTAACAAATATAGAATTTTTCTAAAATTACGAGTCCTAAAATATAGGATAAATAGTAGTACATTGAATATTTTAAAAATAAAAAAAACACGTTTTACTTTTACAAACTTTATGGAACAAAGAGTTAATTTTGGTAAAAAAAATATTTCCTTGTGTACATAGAAAAGAAGTTCTAAACTTGTTAGAGTAAAAAATAGAGAAAAAGAAATGCATCAAAGTCACATACAATGACAACTATATGGATTTATGTAGTTTTAAGAATCACTTAGAATTATCATTATTTCAGGTCTGGATTCAGTGTTATTTTGCCAATTAAAATTTTGATAATTTCTATGATTGAAGAAATAATTTTTCTTGTAATTTAAGGTAAGTTTTTTTAATAAATTTAGTCTATTAGTGAAGTCTACAATAATATTATACTTTAGCTTTTTCCTTTGTCAAGTTAGCTACGTACTGTCAATGTGACCATCATGTTTAAGAATTTTTATATTCTTTTGTTAATTTTTATTTAACAACTCAAAAAAAAAAATCTAATATTGTTTACGCTTTAATTAGATAGGAAGTACTAGCTAGAAGTCTAAAATTTAGGAGTTTTAAATTGAATATAATATTACCTTTTATAAATTCTTTTCTTTGAACTATTTAACATAATTATAAATTTTTTTATATTACTTTTACTAATTTAGGATATTAAAATCATGTACAAATATGTCTATTACATATTTTTATATTTAAACTATATAGAATGTCACATAATTTTATAAATAAATATCTAAATATTAAACAAATAAATATTTTTTAAATATTAAATAAACGTGCAATACATGTATCCTAATAAATTTTAAAAGCAACAGCCCTACCCTAGAGCCTCCAAAATAACTAAAAGCAAAATACCAAAAATACCCTTCTTGTTGGGTCCGCGCAGAAAATCCAAATCGTAACTCGTAAAACAACGGGTCCCACCGATTTATAATTACCCTTGTTGAGAGATCTCCTCGTTAGCCGTGTAACCAAAAAACTGACGGGCCCCACGACAGCTATATCTGACAAATCATCTTTTGTTTGTTTTCCTGATCCGTGTCAATATGAGTCCAATATTAAGATATTTATTTATTTATAAAATTTTTAATATATTTAAATAAAAAATTTTAATAAAAGGATTTCATATATTTTCTAGGATTATCCGAAATCTAGCATGAATTCAATATATGTTATTTTAATACGTATTTAGATAATTTAAGTTGTTAACTATTGTAATTTATAATATTTTTTTATGTAATTTTCAAATTAATATACGTTACTTTTCTTGTCCAAATCATTGTGGCGTTGATAGTCAATTATATTTTAAAAATAATTTAAGTTTTTAATTATTGTGATTTATAATACTTTTCTTCTATTCCAGTTTTCAGTGACACTAATATAATTTCAAGAGTCGACCAAATATTTTATATCTTTTAAATTTTTTTAAGTTGTTAATTATTGTGATTTCTAGTATTTTTCATGTAATTTTTTTAAAATATATAACATATTAAATTATTTTTAGATATTTTAAGTTGTTAACAATTGTAATTTATAATACTTTTTATGTAATTTTTGAATAATATATGCTACTCTCCTTGTCCAAAATTTTGTGTCGACGACAGTCAATTATATTTTTTAAATAATTTAAATTTTTGATCATTGTGATTTATAATATTTTTTCTATATCAACTTATAAGGCACAATGCTTAAATGACTATAATAATTAATTAGGGTGATATAGTAAAATCACGAATGAAGCTGCTGAAGTAGAAATCAATCAATTTTTAAAATTTTTTTGTTAATTATTTTTATTTACAGTACTTTTTATTTCATTTTCAAATAATATATATTGCTTTATATCTTCTTCTATCCCGTCTCAATTTATGTGACACTAATATAATTTTTATAGTCAATCAAATATTTTATGTTGGCATATCATTTTGTTATTCTTATTTTTGTAATACATAAATGACTTATAATAAGGAGTGATATAGTAAAATCATCGTTCGAAAGACGAAAAATTAATTTAAAATATTAAGAGTTAATTTCACATTTTATGTCTATTTTATTTTTTTATTAAATATTATTCATTTTCTTAATACCTAGATGACTCATAATAATTAATTAGGAGTTATTGATTATGTTATTACTATAAAAATTAATATAATTTTATCATATCCAATAGTAATTATCGATAATTCACCGGAATAGTATATTAATTAAATACGGGATGCTATATTTGCATATGCAAAATATGATATTATTAAACATTATTGGATAGTGCCTTATATTTATCTTTCACAATAATAAAATTTTACTATATATTTTTATTTATTTCTTTTTAACTTGATACATATTGACCCAACACAAATTATAAGAAATTATTCATTAGAAATTTATTTTATTAAATTAAATTTATTAATTTTGTACTTTAAAAATTTTAAGTTAAGTTTAAATATTAGTATTTCTATATAAGAAAAAATATTTTTAAAATTTAAATTTACTAAAATAAATAAATAAATATAAAGATTATATTTTATATAAAAGTCAATTAAAATAATAGAATTAATTTACTTTAAATATTTAGTTGCAATTAATTAAGATAATTTTTTATTGGGATAATACCTACGAAAATATCCAAAGTTTGACCGGATTACCAGTTGAGCATACTGAACTTTGCGGGGGGTCCTATTACCCCCCAGACTTCTTTTTTCGTATTTTAATGGCATATATCTATCACTTGGCAAACTGCGTGTGATTCACGCGCACTGAGCGCGTGAACAGTGTTAAAAATATTTTAAACTCTTTTTTTTTGTCAAATAGCCCCTTAATTTTATAATTATTTAAAGTTTTATATTTTTATTTATTTTTTCATACTTCTTTCTTCTTTTTTCTTTCTTTCTTTCCTTCAATAATGGTTGCTCCATTGTTGAATTGAAATTTAATGGAACTCAATGGTTATAATTTAATGGAACTCGCTAATTAAAACTCAATGGATGATTCGAAAGATTCAAACTCAGAAACTCGCTAATTTAATTCCGAGTTTCATTAATGGAAATTGAATCTTCCGAGTTCCATTAACGGAAGATTGAATAACTTCATACATGAAATTAAATTTTTCGAATCTTTCGAGTTCCACTAATGAATTTTTTGAATCTTTCGAGTTCCACTAACGGAAGATTGAATAGTTTCATACATGAAATTAATTTTTTCGAATCTTCCGAGTTCCATTAATGAATTTTTCAAATCTTCCGAGTTCCATTAATGAAAATTGAATCATGAAATTAAATTTTTCGAATCTTTTGAGTTCCATTAATTAATGAGTTCCATTCAATTAGCGAATTTCATTGAATCTTCCATTAATGAAACTCGCTAATTGAATCTTCCGAGTTTCAATGGAAAATTAACGAAAGATTCCATTCAATTATTTGAAAAAACTTTCTTCATAAACTCAATGAAATCATTTGAAATATTTAATATGGTTGTAATTGTGAAAAAATGTTGAAAAGTGATAAAATGGAGAAGAAACGGTGCATGCAACGCACTTCCCACCGAAAAAACTGCGCATACGTTTTGAGGGGGGATTAAATAAAATTTAATTGCATATGTTAATTTAAAAACTGGGTATACGTTTTGAAGCAACTGAAGCAGAAATCAATCAATTTTTTAAAATTTTTTTGTTAATTATTGTTATTTACAGTACTTTTTATTTCATTTTCAAATAATATATGTTGTTTTATATCTTCTTCTGTCCCGTTCCAATTTATGTGACACTAATATAATTTTGATAGTAAATCAAATATTTTATGTTCACATATCATTTTGTTATTCTTGTTTTTCTAATACATAAATGACTTATAATAAAGAGTGATATAGTAAAATCATCGTTCTAAAGACGAAAATTTGATTTAAAATATTAAGAGTTAATTTCGCATTTTATATCTATTTTATTTTTTATTAAATATTATTTATTTTCTTAATACCTAGATGACTCATAATAATTAATTAAGAGCGACTGATTATGTTATTACTAAAAAATGATATAATTTTATCATATCCAATAGTAATCATCTATAATTCATCGAAATAGTATATTAATTAAATGCGGGATGCTATATTTGCATATGAAAAATATGATATTATTAAAAATTATTGGATAGTGCATTATATTGATCTTTTACAATAATAAAATTTTACTATATATTTTTGTATTTCTTTTTAACTTGATACATATTGACCCAAAACAAATTCTAAGAAAATATTCAATAGAAATTTATTTTATTAAATTAAATTTATTAATTTTTTACTTTAAAAATTTAAAGTTAAGTTTAAATATTAGTATTTTTTATATAAGATAAAAATAATTTTAAAATTTAAATTTACTAAAATTAATAAATAAATAAATAAAAAGATCAATTTTCTATATAAAAGTCAATTAAAATAATAACATTAATTTATTTTAAGTATTTAGTTGCAATTAATTAAGATAATTTTTTATTTTGTCATGATTTATGCTGCACCGATAAAATTTTGAGAGTTGAATAAAACTTTTATCTGTTTTAAAAAAAGTATTTTAACTTGTTAATTATTGTGATTTATGATAATTTTTACGTAATTATCAAATAATATATTTGCTCCTTGTGTCCCAATTTATGTGGCTTCGATACAATTTTGAGTGTCAACTAAATTTTTTATATATTTTTTAAATATTTTAAGTTGTTAATTATTATGATTCGTAGTACTTTTTTTTTATCTCAATTTATGTGGTATTGCTAAAATAATGAGTGTCAATAAAATTTTTACATGTGGTAACAAATTATTGTGATTTGTGGTAACAAATTAGTTTTGAACATGATAGCTAGTTAAATAAATAAATTTTTTTTTACTTCAAATATGTAGTTATAGTTAATTAATATAAATTAATAGAATATATTAAGTATTTAAATCATTATGATGAAACAATGGAATTATTATATATTGGGGCATGGTATGTAATTAAGTGGGAGTAAAATTTTTTTTTTGTTAGAGTCAATAAAATTTTTGTATGTCTTTTAAATATTTTAAGTTATTAATTATTATGATTTGTGGTAACAAATTGATTTTGAACATGATAGACAATTAAATAAATAAATAAATTTTACTTTTAATATGTAATTATAATTAATATAAACCAATAGAATATATTAAATATTTAAATTATTATAATAAAATAATAAAATTATTATATATTAAGATATAATATGTAATTAAGTAAAAATAATTGATATTTTGATAATTGCAAGAGGTGGTTGAGACCACCTCTTCTATATAATAGAAAAGAAAAAAAAGAAATACTCACTATATAGGCTTGTACAAATAAAATAAAAATAAATTACTGCTGGTAGCATAGGGAGAACGACACGTGAGAAGAGTAGGTCCCAATTAGTAGGTGTTTGCTCATAATTTTTTGGAAATAAAGAGTAACCCGGCTTTTTACTTTTTTTTTTTAATTATAAGAGATCCCTCATTCTTAATTAACTGTTGTTTATCTTTTTTTATTTGTTTTGAATTTAAATAGGTGATATTTCAGAAAATAAAGAAGTTAATAATGTTCTTCTAATTCTACTCCTTTTTAAATGAGGACAGTTTTATGTACTCCTTCCGTCTTAAATTGAGATAATATATTGATTAAAAAAAATAATTAATAATATACTTAATTTATCATAATATCTTTATTAAATAATATTTATATTTTAATTTGAAGAAAAAAAATTAATACAAAGGATAAAACATGAAAAAATAATTTGATCTCTTCTTAATTAATGAAAAAAAATAAATAAAATAAGAAATTAAATTAAAAAATTTAGGACAAATAATTTAAAACAAAAAAAATAATTAATAAATTACTTTCTCCGTCTACTTGATTTAATGAACTAGCCTATACTTGTTTTTATTTGTAAAAGTAGACACTTCTTTTATCTTTTCGTCATTTAAATCTCTAAATCCATCAAAACATAATATTTTAAATTATTTTTTATATATGTGACATTAAATTGATTATAAAAAATGCATTTTTCAGCAAATGAAGGGAAAACTTTTTCTTTAAAAAAATTATAAATTAAAAAAAAAGGAAAAAAAATCCCAACTTCTTCTTCACCTACCCCGCACCACCAACCAGCCATTCCCCACGCACTCTCTCCAGCACCACCACCTCCAGCCGTTCCCCCCTCCCCCTCTTTCACATCTTCTTCTTACTGTCAAACATACAAACAGATACACACATTTCCTTTTTCCTCTATTTCCATTACCAAAAACCTCTATCGCCATCTCCACAAACCCCTAATTCTCTTTCCTTCCTCCATGTCCTAACCCCTTCTCCACCCCCCACACCCCACACCCCACACCTCCCGCACTGGCCGACCCACCTGCGAAAGGCCACAAAAGAATGGGTTCTCTAATACCATTTCAAGACTTGAATGCACAACCCATTCTAAGAAAGGCACAATTCTTTTCATAGTCAAAAGAGCACACACGTTGCTCATATACAAAATCATATTAAGTAACCACTGTTGTCGAGCTCCTTACTGCCAAAATTTGTATATATAGGAATGTTACCTGAACCCACAAATTCAAATCTAAATTCAAGAATTATGCCAAAAATTGAATCAATTACTTTGATTACTTTTTTAGATTAATGACGAATGAATTAAGTTATTTGGTTGAGTAAGTATTGTGAGAGATGGATGTGGGTGTTGTTATATATATATTCTGAATATTTCACTTTTAAAATATTATGTGTTGAGGAATTTAAGAGTTCAGATGACAAAAATAAAAAAGGCAAGTAAAAGTGTCTACTTTATAAATGAGGACAAATACAAAAATTTACTAGATCATTTTGTCCAAGTTAAAAACAGCATTATTTTAGAAACGGATTAAGTATAAGATGTTTTGTATTCATAATGGAGCCCAATGATATTCGAATGAGTCGCAATCAGGAGACCCCATATGAGTGATCATCGCGATGGTCTTTTCACAATCAAGGAGAAAGACCTGGTCCCGTTATTATAGAGTCCATTTTGAAAGCAACATTTCTCACACGAGTTTTCACATTCAAAATGCGAGCTCGCAATTTCTAATTAAGAATGAGCTCACAACAATCTATAGAATATTTAATAACAAGGTTCTGTTTTTTTTTTTTTTTTTTTTGGGTAATACATTGGCAACAAATTGTGAGAGGGCTAAAGAAGAGAGAGTGAGATATACATGAAGAGAGAATGAAGGGGTGTTAGCTGTGGGAGCAACATGTGTTTCCCTTCATAGGTTTTGATTTAGGAAAAAACATCGTTTTCACTTCAAATTATAGTTAAAAAATAGAATTCACATCTAAATTATATGAGTGACCTATTACATATCTTAATTATAAAAAAGTGATATTTTTTATATCCTGTCAGGTATTACACCACTTGCATGTGGTGTGGTGTTTTACACGCGCTGTCACATCAGTACCACGTCAACGTAACGTCAGCATAATTCAAAAAAATAATAAATTTATTATTTTCATAATTTTTTTCTTTTTAATTTATTTTTTTCCCTGCTTCTTCGATGTCTAAAACCTCCATTGTTGGCAATGTCCAAAAGCTCTATTACCTCCGTTACACCATATTCACCACCATAAACTTTATCCCACCAACAAATTACCATAACAATTAATTTCTTCTAACATTGTTCTTCATCCATGACCCATCGTCTTTTCTTTAAAAAAAAAATAAAAAAATTCCCAGCTATAATGGCTATTATTGTTTCAAAAAATGGTCATTCGTCTGTTGGTCTCTGTGTTTTAAATGGTAATGACCAACACATTTCCGTATTTTTTCTATTTGTATTTCAGCTATAATTTTAAAAAAAAAACTAATATGGTAGCAAGCTCCATTTTTGGATGGATTAATAATTGACAGACAGAGAGGAGAAAGTCGACGAATCCGACTTTTCCGATGAGAATTCACCGGAAAACATCCTTGCTACAAAATTTTATATTTTTTTTATAAAATTTAATTTTTCCCATTTAAATATCAAATACAATTTGATTTTGTTCATTGTGAAATTGACATTGATTCGATAAAGGTGGAGGATGAATTATGTTATTTGGGGATGGGGTGAAATTTGGAGGTGGGGTGATGAAGAAACTGTGTAGGTTGGGGTGGGGGTGATGAAGAAGAAGATGGTTTGGGATTAGAGTTGGAGTTTCGGGGTGGGGGGTGATAAAGAAGATGATTGTTTGGGGGTGAGAGTGGGGAGATGGATGCTGGGGGTTGGAGGAGGAGTATTTTAATTTTTTTAATTTTTTTTTTGCATTAACTTTTAAATTTAAATGCGTCATTTTTTATTTAAATAATTATGTATTTTCCACGTCAGATCTAGGGAGTAAAAAGTATCACTTTTTTATAGTTAAAGTGTGTAATAGGTCACTTATATAGTTTAGGTGTGGATTCGACTTTTCGACTATAGTTTAGGGTGGAAACGATGCCGTTTCCCTTAATGTTTTTAGCCGTTTACTTTTGTTATTTAATAGGTTGGACGCGCCTAAAATAAGTGTAACATACGAGCCATAGAATGGGGGTCGCGGAGAGGTAATAATATCACTTTTATATAGTTAAAGTGTGTAATATGTCACTTATATAGTTTAGATGTGGTTTCGACTTTTCTTGTATAGTTTGGGGTGAAAATGATGTTTTTTCCCTATTTACGAAAAATGCCCCTATCTTTGCTTTCTTCCATGCTTCCACTTTTGCTCTTTTTATTCGAGATTACCTCTGGTAGGCGTTTGAATATGTGATTTATGTCTATGATATAAAATTATGAGATGAAATTACAGTTTGATTATGCAATTTCATCTTATAATTTTATATCATGATATAAAATTTTAAATTCTCCAAAAAAACATGATTTGAGAATTTCAAATCATGATCTGAAAATTTTCAAATACAAATATTAATCCATAAGTTTATATTTTGTATAACGAACCTCACCATTTATATTACCAACCATTTATTTTATATTTAAATAAAATTTATAATTCATATGATTTTTTTTATCAATCTTTAAACCATATTCTCACCAACATATAGCTCTCTTGATCATGAGAATTCTTCACTTTTTTTTTTTGATTTTTTTTTCATTTTATTAAGAAAATGATATTTGGCCGTAAAATAAAAATTGAAGTTCTATTTGAAAAAGTGAAAACTTGTTGATTTTTTCTCAAATTTCAACTTCACCTTTATAGTTAAAAAAGTCTTAAAAAGATATGACCTAACACAACCTCGAATCTAACTTCAACTCTAACTCCAACTTATGTTGATTTTCATGACTGAAGGCTAGGGGTGAGCATTCTGATTTGTTAGATTTGGTTGATTAACATCGATTTGATTTTTCAATTTTTGGATTGATGAAAGTGACAACCGTAAATAAATTTGATTTGGTTTGATTTCTACAAATTTGGTTCGATTATTTCGAATTCTTATTTCGATTTTGAAGATTAAAGTAGTGAATCTTTCTTTGTCATGACTGTACATTTAAAATTGGTGATTTATCTAGAGAAATAATTTTTTTCAAACCTATTTTTCAATTCTAAATATAGATAACTCAACACGCATGAAATGAAATAACCATAAGCTTAACATGATATATAGCTGCAGCAGAAAACTCGACACTCGTTGTCTCGTCTCCTCGAAGCGCCGCTGAAAGTCTGAAACAAGTCAACAACCAGTGTTGAAATCAATGCTTAGGGTTAGGAACATAACTCATAACTCATATGACAGTTGGCGATTTGGGTTACTTATTGTATATTATATTTATACTAAATATATTTAATAATATATATAGTATAAGTTATATTTAGTATAAGTTTTATATATATATATATATATGTCCAGCCCTACTAAAGGCCTACAAAACTTATTATTACTTCAAATCAACTCCTACTTTATCATTTATGATTCACCAAATTTATCATTCCATCTATAAATGTTGTATTTTTTAAGAATAAGTTTGTGATAGTTTATTACACTTTTGTTATGAACTTTTGCTTTTTCAGCAAGATTGCACAAAGAATTTGGACAATTTGATAATTTACACAACTTATGAAATTTTTTTGCTTATAAAAAACAACTTAGATCCCAAATTGCATGTCCAAACCAAACTTCAACTTCATCTCATATAATTTCATCTTACATGGCCAAATGGGCCCTTAGTTTCACCCAATCATCTATTATCTTGGTTGACGTTTGAACATGCGACAATCATAATTTCAGATCATAATTTTAAATCTCAATTACTCAAAACTAGTGTATACGATTGCGATTTGCACAATGATAAAATAATTAAATATTAATATCATAATAGTTCTTATTTAAGAAATGAACTCAAACAAATGAAATACTTTTTCAATAATTTCCACTCTTTAGAGATTTCTCCAACATTTTCTACAATAAAATTATGGGATAAAGATTTTGAGAAACATACAGGTTCAATATAAAATAACTTCATTAAAATTGATATCGATAAGCTTGAATAAGAGAAAAAATTAAAATAATAATAAAAAGGATAAAGGAGTAATATCATATGTCAAATTCTTTTCACATTTACAAATGCAAATATATGCAATATCAAATATTAAAGAACACCAAATTAGTGTCAATATATCTAATACTAAATGAATAAAAAAAGTAATACTTCATTCGCTCGCTTTTACTTGTTATTTTTTGACATGATACACTCATTAAAAAATAATTATTGAATAGTAACTTTACCATACTATCTGTATTAATTGATGTTTAGTAATAAGTATTGAAAAATGATTTTGGAGAAGAGAAAAGACATTTTTTAACATCTAAACTTATCCGCTCAACTTACTTTAGCACTTAAACTAAACTTTCATTTATTTATCCCCTTAACAGTTTTATAGTGAATTAATTTCAACCCTAAAGGCTAACGTGACATTAAAAAAAATGCGTGAATCTGATTTTCTGTGCAAAAATGACCCACTAATATTTATAAATATATTTAGATAAAGAAAGAACCCCCCCCCCCCCCCCCCTTTCCTCTTTCCCTTCCGCCTCCTTCTAACCCCCACCGTAATTTCTCCCCTTTCATTGGCCCAAACCGCCTCCCCCCACCCCATTTTCACCTAATTTCTTCTTCTTCATTTACCAAATTCATCCCCCAACCTCACTTCCACTCCAATTTCTCCTCCTTCAACTATCAAATCCGTCACCCTCACCTCAATTTCTCCTCCAACTATCAAATCCATCACCCTCACCCCAATTTGTCCTTCTTCAAACCCCTTTTCTCATACCCTCTTTTTATTTATAGGCTTGAGATTAGTTAAAAGGAATGAAATTGAATTTGAAAAACGAATCACTATCTTTGTGGATTTGAAAAATTGGAATGAATTTGAAATTGAAGTCATTTTTCGATGAATTTTGTTGGAGATAGAAATGGAGGAGATTGGTTGGTTTGTGTTTTTTGGTGAGGTGGAAGAAGATGGGTGGTGGTCAACTAGTTATTGTTTTTCTGGTGGGAGTCGACTGAAATAAAATTTATTGTTATTTTCCGGCGGAACTTCATCGGAATCAACTCAAAAGGGTCGATTTTGGTTGATTTGTGGACTTTTGGATATTTAGTTGTTGGTTCGGTTTTAAAGAGTTTGGATTGGTATGATCGGATTTATCAGATGGAGTTGAGCTTTTTTATAACTGATTTATGATTTTTTTCGATGGGGTTTGGCTTGATCGTCGGTTTCAGATGAATTTGGGGTAGGAAAAATGGTGGTGTTTGATCGGTAGAAATGGCATTTTCTGGTAAATTGTGCTGCAATTTTCATTTTTAATGATTCCCCTAAATACCCAAAACTGTACAATGGATTCAAAGAAAATGATCCATTTCATATTTTTAATTTCAACAGTATATAATAATTTGTGGCACATGATTTTCTTATTTTCAATATATATATTAGTGACACTTTTTAAAAATAATTTATGATGTGGCACGATGTGACGGTGATGTGGCCTTGATGTGTGGGCGCGTGTAATACACTCTTCGTGGTGAGAGTCGTATTACATCTTTAAGGTTGAAATTAATTCACTATAAAACTATTAACGGGGGTAAATAATTATAAATTTATCTTAAGGGCTAAAGTAAGTTGAGCGGATAAGTTCAGGGGTGAAATAATGACTTTTCTCTTTGGAGAATAAGTAATTAATACTAAGAGTAAAACGTGCAAAATATTTTATTTTTTCTTGATTTGTCAAAAATCTATATTACATTACATTACATTATATTATATTATTTATATCTATCCCAGAGATCTAACTTCTCTTACTTAGTAACTATGAAAGAAAGATCCAGACTCTATCAAAATATGAAGGAATTTTTCTTCAATTTGACAACAAATCCTTCCATCTGGATTCTGAGTTACATGGGATAACTCAGAGGTTGTCACAATTGAGTGCTATCAGAAATTTTAGAAGTACTAGGGGTGTTATCAGCAAATTTTTTATTAGCAATAGTAATAATTTTTTTACGAAGTTTTTCATCGGAAACTTCTTTTAATAACTCAAGAACGCTATCAGCAGTGAGAGTTTGAACATTCAAATCTAAATCTTCAAACTGTAATTGCAATTTATAAAAAGTTTCATCACAAACACAATTATCACCATTGCAGTCAGCACAAATATTAGCATGATCATTATCAAATGAATTAGATAATTCAATATTATTTTCAGATTCAGAATCACAATTATAATCAAACTCTGAACCAGAAGTGTATAACAAACCATAAACTTGATCATAAATATCATCAGCAAAACCTAAAGACTTAAGCTTTTGGAGCTTGTAGTTAGGAGCAATATGCCCAAAGTTACCACATCCATAACACTTAATTATTCCCCTGGTTCTGAGTTAATTTGTCTTTCTTATAGAATTTATTACTCCCTCCATCCCAAATTATGTGTTGTCATTTGATCGGACACGATATTTAAGAAATAAATATTGACTTTGTTAAAGTTACAAAATTATCCTTCTTAAAAAAAGGAGTAATAGTATTTAAAATCAAGTGGGACCACTATTAATTGAAAAAACAAATAAAAAAGGAGTAATAGTATTTAAAGTCAAGTGGGACTACTAAGGGTAAAATTGTAATTATGTTTTTAAAAACTTATCAAATAAGAAAAGGCGACATTCTTTTTGGGACGCACCAAAAAGAAAATGGCGACACATAATTTGGGACGGAGGGAGTACAAATAATTGTCTTCTCTGAACCCAAGATGTAAACTGATAGATAATGCATCAAATCAGACTTTATTGGTCGAAACAAACTTCGCAAGGGCCAAGGTCACCACAAGAAGACCTATAAGATGGGATGAAATTAAATTTTTTGAAACATGAATCTTAAATTCAGTTATTTCTCCGAATCAAGTCACGGATGATGTGACAAACTCTGAGTTATCCCATGTACCTCATAATCCAGATGGAAGGATTTGTCTTCAATTTGATTATGGTTTATAACCGACATTTCTTTACTATGCCAAAATTATTGCCTGCTATGTATCATATATCTCCTATTGAACTAGTTATGGTTCAGCTAGAAATCGTGCAGCATCTTTACATACTGTTGATTCTATATCTATACCTGTATCTACACGCTTTGTAGAAAAGATTAAAATCAATAGAACGCTGAATATGGACTATCTTCCCTCGACAAATATTGTGACCTAAAAATTAAATACTTGTCTGGAATAAACTCATTTTTGGTTTAGATATCACCAAATCATTTTATATCATAATCTTTTTAAACATATCAAGATGTTTAAAATGTAATTCGAATGTTTTTGAAAATACTAGAATATCATTGATATAAACAATAATGCAATTCATATATGGATTAAAAATGTCATTCATTATTTTCTGGAATTCAGAAGGAGCATTTTTCAATCCAAAAGGCATCACATTCCATTCTAATTGACCGAATGGGACATTGAAAGCAGTTCTATAAGTGTGCTCTCTAAATATCTAAATTTGTCAATAACCAGATCTTAAATTAAATTTAGAAAATATATTGGCATCAAATAATCTTGACAATAAATTCTTTTTATTTGGAATATGGTATCTAATCCATTTCAAATATTTATTAAGAGGTTTATAATTAATTACTAATCTCAGCATACCACATTCTTTTTCAGCTGCATTATTCACATAAAATGCAGTACAAGACCATGGTGATTTAGAATTTTTTATTAGACCCTTTTGTAAGGGATTATCAATCTCTTTTTGCAGAATTCGACTAACTCAATATTTATTTGGCAGGGTTTTGATTTCGTTGGGATCTTACCCTCGCAAAAATTTTCTTCATAAGGAAGAGTTACAATATGTTGTTTACGATTTCAAAAAGCATTGGGGTGATCAACACATATGTCAACAATCATTTATTCGGAGATCATTTTTATTTTTTCCTATATCTTAGCAGATTTCATGGTATCACCAATATTCATGCTAAATATTTCAAGCTGTAAAAAGTTTACATGTTTTTACTTCATATCAATTAAAACATTTATATCTCTAGTTACTGGATTTGTAACAAAAGGGTAGGATATCTCCTTATTTTTATAAGTAGCAATAAATCCCTTAGCATCAATATGAGTGTAAGGATAAATTGCATTTATAAAGAGGGTTCCAAGTATAATTGGGGGATATAATTAATTTTTTACCAAAAAAAAATGCGGAATGCGAACCTTATTTCGGCAAATATGTGCATTAGAAAGTTTATAATTAATATCAAGAGAATGACCAGATGCAGACTTAACAATATGTGTAGTCTTATGAAAATATCTGGTTGGAATCAAACCTTCTTGAATGCAACTAACATCAGCACCACTATCAATCATGGCCACATTAGTCACAGAGAAATCATTATCAATTAATATAATGCAATTTATATACCATTTATGGGAGGTAACAATTTTCATTATTCCCCAAAAATAGTCATTTTTTACATCGAAGTTTTTGACAATATCATCGTCTTCTTCTATATCGGACATTTTTCCTTCTCTTTGGAACTGGAAGAAACATCATTGTGAGAAATATCTTTCTCAATTTTTGTAATCATGTGATCACAAATCATTTGGTTTTGCTTCAGAGATATAATCTTTTTTTTCAGATTTTCAACCTCAAAAGTTATTATGAAAAGTACTAAACTTGAAGAGGTAGATATACCTCTAAATCTTGACTTATTAAATTAAGATTTAGAGGTATATCTACCTCTTCAAGTTTAGTACTTTTCGTACTAACTTCACCTATATCCATAGTATTTTAAAAACTTTATATTTATGCCAAAGACTTCAGATCTATTATATAATTTTGAAAAGATTAAAATCAATTCTAAAACAAATATTGTTCAAGATAGTGACAATATCTCTGATAGGGATAACCATACTCCTTCTGAAATGGAGTTTGATGTTAACAGTGTTTAATATAATTTCACACCAAATTGATTTTAGTCCTGATTCCCAGGCAAGGAGTTATATTAAAAAAGAATTTTTTAATAAAAAATGAAATCGATTTAGAATTTGGTTCTTTAAGACTTATAGTCCAGACGAACTAAATAATATTTCTCAAGAATTTTATGAGATGTGTGTATTGCATAATCAAATTGTGTTCTTTGTGCCGTCGTTTATAACCACATATTTGCCATTATATGCTAAGGTGTTAGAAAGATCTTATCAAGATGCGAGTGATAATATTCTTCAAACTATTTTCCCCAATCACCTTTTGTATTGCCTAATAATACTGGTATTACTTTTTCTGCATTTCAAAAATTCATTGATAATAAAATTGGTAAAGTAACTGCTGCAGAAATAAATAATCTGATTGCTCAAAATAATTATTTGAGTCTTTATGTGAAAGTTTTGGGAGAACATATTTCTTCTCTTGATAAAAAACTTGATGAATTGGTTGAGATGGTAAAAAAACTTAGTGTTAGTCCAAAGTCATCTGATATTACTTCCACTTCGGAAAGTAAGAAAGAAGACTTGACAACTAGGCCTTGTATTCAGAGAATACCTCTAAATCTTGATTTATTAAATAAATGGACTATCCCTAAGGTGGATATAAAAACCATTTATAAATATGGTTTCTTTGATAAGGTGCTTTATACGCAAATTATAAAAACTACTGAACAGTCTTTAGCATTAAATGCGGATGAGCAGACTATTCGATTGTTAAATAAACGTGATATTGAGATGTATAAACATCATTATAATTTTATGCACATAGGAATGGTGCAAATTGTTTACACCTTTAACTCCTATACCTGCATCTACACGCTTTGTAGAAAAGATTAAAACCAATCCTAAAATAAATATTGTTCAAGATAGTGACAATATCTCTGATAGGGATAACCCTACTTTTTCTATAGTTTCCGACTAGGCTTCCCAATATTAGTTAATAGGTCTGGTTGGCATGACGGATTACCGCCCTCCATAAAGATGATCTTGTAAAATGGTATCAGAGCCTAGGAACTTTCATAGTAATTATATAATAGATCTGAAGTCTTTAGCATGGATATGAAGTTTTTAAAATACGATGGATATGGGTGAAGTTAGTACGAAAAGTACTAAACTTGAAGAGGTAGATATACCTCTAAATCTTGATTTATTAAATAAATGGACTATCCCCAAGGTGGATATAAAAACCATTTATGAATATGATTTCTTTGATAAGGTGCTTTATAAGCAAATTATAAAAACTACTGAACAGTCTTTAGCATTAAATGAGGACGAGAAGACTATTAGACTGTTAAATAAATGTGATATTGAGATGTATAAACGTCATTATAATTTTATGCACATAGGAATGGTGCAAATTGCATTTAAACCTTTAACTCTTAAAGGGTTACCTGAGACATTTCTAGATGCACTTCGAGATGCTAGAAATTTAAATTTCAGACAGTCTCTTATGGGTTCAATTGAATCCACTATAGCCTATGGTCCAATATATTTTAACACAACCAAATTTGCAATTATCTTTGACTGATGTGAATATTCTTGATGCTTTGACTTTAAAAATTAAAACTTTTCAAGATCTAACTTCTCTTACTTAGTAACTATGAAAGATCCAAACTCTATCAAAATATGAAGGAATTTTTCTATAGTTTCTTGACTTGGTTCCGAAATGGTTGGTACAGTCGAAATTAGTACTGCTTATGAAGGATTTGTCTTAGTTTCTACGCCTAGCAAACCGTGACTTTTAAGCCCATGATAATAAAGAAAAGGGTGTCTTTCTACATGATTAGAATCGCTAGACACATGGGCTTATCCTAAGTATGTATTAATCTTCTGACAGGCCCCTTGTTCGGGGTAAAAGAATTTTTTCATGTAGTCATTAAGCCATTTGAAATTCTTTTATATTTCGGTTGGTGCCTCGGTTGATTTTCAACCTCAATTTTTAAATCATTGAAAGATGTATATTTGCTGGGTAATTGACTTATAGCAAGGTGAACCCCAACTAAAGAATAAGACATGTAATAATCATTATATTATATTATATTGTATTGTATTGTATTGTATTGTATTATATTGTATTATATTATACTGTACTGTACTGTACTGTATTGTATTGTACTGTACTATATTATATTATACTGTATTGTATTGTATTGTATTGTACTGTACTGTATTGTATTGTATTGTACTGTAATATATATTGTACTGTATTATATTGTACTGTATTGTATTGTACTGTACTATATTGTATCGTACTGTATTGTATTGTACTGTACTGTATTGCAATGTATTGTACTATATTGTATTGTACTGTATTGTATTGTATTGTATTGTACTGTATTGTACTGTACTGTATTGTATTATATTGTACTGTATTATATTGTACTGTATTGTATTGCACTATATTATATTGTACTATATTATATTGTACTGTATTGTATTGTCTTGTACTGTATTGTATTATACTGTATTGTATTGTACTGTACTATATTGTACTGTATTGTATTATACTGTATTGTATTGTACTGTACTATATTGTACTGTATTGTATTGTATTTTACTGTATTGTATTATATTGTATTATATTGTATTGTATTGTATTGTATTGTACTGTATTGTATTGTATTGTACTGTATTGTATTGTACTGTATTGTATTGTACTGAATTATATTGTACTATATTGTATTGTACTGTATTGTATTGTACTGTATATTATTGTACTGTATTGTATTATATTGTATTGTACTGTACTATATTGTATTGTACTATACTGTATTGTATTGTATTGTACTGTACTGTATTGTACTGTACTATATTGTACTGTAATGTACTATATTGTACTGTACTGTATTGTACTGTACTGTACTGTATTGTATTGTATTACATTGTGTTGTATTATATTACATTGTATTATATTGTATTGTATTGTATTATATTGTATTATATTGTATTGTATTGTATTATATTGTATTATATTGTATTGTATTGTATTATATTGTGTTGTATTATATTGTGTTGTATTATATTGTGTTGTATTGTATTATATTATATTATATTATATTATATTATATTATATTATATTATATTATATTATATTATATTATATTATATTATATTATATTATATTATATTATATTATATTATATTATATTATATTATATTATATTATATTATATTATATTATATTATATTATATTATATTATATTATATTATATTATATTATATTATATTATATTATATTATATTATATTATATTATATTATATTACCGGATCGCTTCACTGTTGCACTAGGTACCTTCACTATATGTTAATTAACCTTGTATTTGAGTCAAATCTTAAACCAAGTCCCAATTATAGCCCTGCACACCCACTTGGCTAATTGGCCTTTACAGGAACATCCGGCATTAATGCCAAGATTTGATTCATAACTGTAGCATCTTAACATATAGACCTTTGCAACAATGGAGATTTACAATTCTTATTAATAACAAGATGCCATTTCTTATATGTAACATATTCTGTTATAGTCAACACTAGGAATTTAGCCCATCATAGGCTAGAGATAATAAAGATTAAATTAAATTTAAAATAAAACAAAAATTTTAATTAACCTTAAGACGGATGGATTGTGCTCAGAAGTAAAGATTTTTTATTCCACACTCAGAATATTTTTACAAGAGAGGGTGAGAGAGTACAAAAGAAACAGGAGTGCTGAAAAAACTACCTCTTCCAAATGAAAATGAGCTCCTTATATAATGAATGCTCTATACAAAGGACAAAACAAGAAATGACCCTTACTATTCACAATTGGCCTTTACTATTTGTAAACGACCATTTCGGACTCAGTTGGATCCATATGAGGGATTGCAGTAACAATATTATCACTATCAGTTCTGATGCTATTCATTCTAGTGCTTTCTCTAATCTGAGATGTAGAAGCTCTAGAGTGAGATCTAACAATATAATCAATAGGAGATATGTATGAAGATGTTGATCTTGTTAATCTCGATGATGTTGCAACATACAAATCAATAACTCTGTTTAATAGAGGTAATAAATCAGAAAATCTGATTCAAACAGTACCATCAGCGGATTGTTCTACCTTTGAAATCTCTTCATTGAGATTTGTTTGAGGAGGAGTTGCATCCTCAAGGATCCATTCTTTTGGGAAATCAATTTCATCCCATTTTATAGGTCGTCTAGTAACAACTTTGGACCTACAAAAATTTGTTTCCATTAAAATAGTTTCATTCTTAAAATCTATTATTCTACACATTGGATTTAAGGTATGCAGAGGTTTATAATATATCCTATAACAAATACATAAAACCTCAGTACCAGGCATGCAATAATATTCATGCAATTTAATACTCAGAATTAATCCATCCAAGGAATTCTAATCAGTGAGAGATATATATAGATTAGGATAAGCATTAAAGTACACCCGGCCATAAGCCAAACTTGTTTGGACTGTCCCAATAAGAGACTTCTTCCAATTTTTATTTCTGCCATCTCTTAAAGCCGCAATAAAGCTTTCAGGCAAACCTCTCAGGGTTAGTGGTTTAAATGCAACTTGAATCAAACCAATATGCATAAACTTACATGTTTTACGATATGGAGCAAAATCACTTTCAAATAGTAATTTAAAAGTAACATGATCACGATCTACTATAAGTGTCTCCTCAGTCGTTTTAATAATTTATTTGAGACCTAAAGTCTTGAAAGTTTTCATTTGGTACAACTTTCTATTGAAGCTATTCCAGCAACAACCCAGGGCCTGAAGAACGAGATAGATGATCTCAAAAAAGAAATATCTTTCCTTAAGAGTCATAATTTGGCATTAGATCAAAGGGTTTCTGCTTTAGAAAACCCAAAATTATTATCCGTTGAGGATAGCCAAACTCTCCCTCATGGAGATTTATATTATATTATATTATTTCTACTATATAGAAAAATCAATGGCAAGAACGTCCAATGGCAGTTTAAAAAATCTATCTTTATCTAAGGACAAAATAGTAATTACATTGATCAGTGATTAAAAAGGACTCTAGAAGTATCCAGATTTTCTTTCTCATCTCCAAAGAAGAAAATAAACAGGCACAACAGATATCAACGACTGACAGAACCATCCCATCTCCTTAATTCTCTTGCATTCTATGTATCTATTGTTTTCTTCTGTCTGTTTATACTCTCATGCATGTAGCTTTACCTTGGTGTAGTGAAATTTTTGCCATTCTTATGTTTTTAAACCTACATAGGAGCTCCGAAAGTATTTTTGCTTCAAATTTTACCTAATAACTAGTAAAATTTACAAGGTAGTGAGTACTGTTTGGTATTTAAGTATGTTTTTTTTTGTCTATTGAACTCTGAATCATCAACTGATTTATGAATTTTGTAATAGCATAAGAATACGAACAAGAAAAAAGGGTCGAGTAATGATCAAACTATTGTATAAATTAAAGCAGAAGATGAAATTTTTCCCGAGGTGCCGACTTTTTTAAACTTTTCTATTTTTCCTTTCTGCTAAATGTCTCTGATTCTTCCTTTTATTACTTCTTCAGCTAAGCTCTTGGTACTTCAGTTTTCCTTTGCATACACAACTGGTTAGGACTGACGGGGTAAGTGTTTTTATTGTAGTATCAAAGATTTTATGTATTTTATCATGGAGGTTTATATTTAGTCTATATATGTTGATTTCTTGCAAAAGAATACACCAATAAAATATCACTCGCATACATACTCGAATCATTCAATTGGGATAGTGGTTAAGATAAATTGAAGGTTCTACTGCATCACTTTGTTGATCTCTTTCTAAGAACGATGCTTTGCATTTGTAAAATAGTAATAATTTGTCACTCAGTGCTCAAAATCTATAGCCCGAAACATTAAAAGTGCATTTGTTAACGATCTGTTGAGAGTCCATGTTTTGGCTTTTTAGATCACTCTATAAAGCTTTTGTGGAGTTTCATGTATCGGAAAAGCTAACTTATTTGGAAAAGGGCACAAAATTGTCCCATGGCTTTGGTCTAATGGCAGGAACGTTAAGCTGATGTGTGAGTTAGATGTATGTCATGGTTACAAACCTTGCAGGCAAAAGCCTGTCATTTAAGTGGAGAAAGGTAGAGGGGTAGGTCTATTATCAATCGAGATTCAAACACTGCGGCCTATGATATATAAACAACACAGTCTGTTGAGGTTATGAAGTCACTTAGTCAAACTAGGAAACTATAAGAAAAGGGAGGCTAAGGTTATGAAGTAAGACCACCTTAAGGGTAGATAGAAAGGTTCATTATTCACCGAGGTTCAAATCATTCTCCACCGGCTCTTGAACAATCAATCAAAAGGGGAAAAATGGAGGGAAGGGGGCATCGATTTGAATCAAAGGTATAATGCTATATTTTTGTCATATGACCCTGGTTTTTCTGAACTGGACGATATCCCTTTAAAGACAAAACCGCTATTCCTTCTTCCATCCATGGATGAGTTGGAAAGTTCAGTGTTAACATTGTTTTAATTCTTCTGATTATATATAATCCATGCTATAATAATGTTATTATTATTTTTTATTACTTTCCTATTACTACTTGCTAACTAATTACTGATCATGATTGAAACACTTATTCCTCTCCTAACATTGCAGTTGAAAGATTACCGGCTAACTGGCTTAGAAATGGCAATAGATGCGAGCAAAATCCCTATCTTTCAACAGAAATTACATTCTTTAATAGACGAGTGATGATTTGATGAGAAATTCTACCTTATAATCGGTTCAATTAGACCTAGGCGCCTTTGGAAGATGAACAGGTTACTATGCGATGGCACAAGCTGGGCATAAAGCAATAATATATTTTTTTGGCAGATATGCATTGATCAGATTTGCGTCACATCTATTCAATAATCATCATAAAGCATGGATACATGCATATAATATGTTGCATATAAATATAAGGTCAAAATTTAATTAAATTTCTTTACGAAAGGATCGAGCATTTAAGAAGATCAATCAACCAAGTGGCTTGCCTTAATATCGAGTCCCATTTTTTTTTCATTTACTGGAAGAATCCTTTATCAACTCTTGATTGTTTTTCTCAAATTTTTCTTTCAGGTTAAATATTTGTAGGTATCCAAAGGAGCTCTGAGTGACAATATTAGAGCTCTTATGCAGCTTCTATAATTGTGGTGTTTTTGTGCTTCCTCCTTTTCGCGTAATAAATTCATACAGGATAAAAGTGATGAATTTCTTTTCCAGGACTACTTATAAGAATCAAACAATAACTATTTTTATGGTAAATTTTTGTTGGCTTTATGCTGAACCGTTTTGAGATTCTGCTTCACTATGTTTCTGAATTTACTCTTTGGTATGTAGTACTCTAAAATCTTTATGGTTTGGTCTTTGATTAATCAAATTAAGTGACATATTACATTTTCTGTTACTAGACTTTCTTTCTATGTCATGTTAGAAATGCGACCTAGCAAGAGAGATTATTAAACCTTCATGTTCATATGCTTATGCACAATATACACTATTTTGTTATATAGTGAAAAGTTTTTCTACTAGATTTTGATTTATAATGTTAACAAATTAATCTATAATCAACCGAACCCTTTTATTTAAATGCAGTCGATTAAATATGAGAAGTCTTTCGAGTGGTTTGCTTGAAGTCATCTAATGTTATTTGCTCATAATATTCATCAGAAGTACACACTCATGTTACTCGAATGATATGCCTGGAAGTTTTTGCTTGCCTATTTTAAGGAGGATTTGAGTAAACTCAAGATGATCTCTTTATGTAAAGAGTAGTTATGTGAAATTAAATGTGATGTGCAATTATATTCAATATGTTATTGTTATATAGAGAGTAGTTAAAATATTTTTAATTTAACCATGATGATCGTATACTACCAAGAGAATGATTTTCTTTTTAAGTTTATATACTTAAATTGCACGGTGTTAGACATATCATAAAGTCTTTGTTTAAATATATTATTATTTAAGTAAAATGTTTTTGTGCTAACTTTCAGTTTCACCTATTGGATTACCATTTACCTTTGTTTGACATTTCATAAAACAATTCTCTCTGAGATAAGTACACGAATTTATGCAATTATCTATCTTCTTTGTTTTAAAAGGATAGCATTTTATTTAGCATACAAATAAATGCGTATTTTTATTCTCGTGTCCAATATAATCCATCAATCTATTATATTATTATGTAGATTCATATTCTTTAATTACATTGTTTGAGACAAACGTAAGAATTATACATTGATGTTATAGAAGAGTAAGTTGGAGGACGACCAGGGGCAAAATTATCATTTCATAAATAATTTAAAATATTTATTTATGTGATAACTTCAAAGTTGGCCATAAGATCAAAATGACAAAATAAGCAAGCACCTTTGCCTAAATGTCAAATGTTCCTGATTCTTATACTTTTATTTTAATTTATTATATATATATAAAATTAAATTGAAAAGTGAGTTATGGGATGATCAAGGACATTATAGTCATTTCATAATACAAATTCATCATCCAAAATACATCTCTTTTTGTGGGTCCTATTTTTCATTCAATCTTTTCTCTCTTCTTTAAAATGCACCACTTCTCACTTCTCAGCTTAGCTATATAACCCAAAAGAAAATTCTTAAAATAATCTACAATTTAATGTTTATTATACTATTTGAAATTAATATCATTATAATAAGTTTTGTATTTCAATTGTTGCACTTAGTTGGAAATTATTCAATCAAAAAGATTATAAAATTTTGTTTCAATTTATTTTTTGTAATAAAATGTTAAAATACTCTCAAACTGTATATGAAAAGACCTCACTCTTTAATACACTACTTGAAAAAAATTTAAAAATTTTGAAAAACATATAGTAATTTCGTTCATGCTATGAGAAGTATCATTAAGTAGGAGTATACTACTTCATCTATGATCAAACCTACTTTATGCTTTTTTTGATTCACTAAAAATTTAATATTACATAAATTCAAAATACATGAATATATAATTAAGAATTCTTTCAATGAACAAAGAAATGAAACGAGAGAAAAATATGAAAGATAAATAACTTCTATTACGAAGGAACTAAAATTTTTAAAACAACTGAAAATACTAAAGAAGTATACTATACTTTAAATTTAATGAGAAATTATGTTATAAATGATATTGATAGGGCAATGTGATCATTTTTTAAATTTGGTGTACAACCTTTTTAAAAATTAAATAAAAAATTTAAAACCTATATAATAATACTATAAATCAGGTTAAAAAATTAATATACTGTAAATTATTATGTAAAATGTCAAATTTGATAAGTATTATTACAAAGTAATTGAAAATTTTGAGATATTACTAAGATCTCAAAAAAAAAATGAAAAGAAAAATAATATATGAAAATATCTCTTTTTTGTCATAACACGAAAGACATATTTATATATATTTTTTTAATTTTAAAAGGTTTATGAGATGTTTAATTGACAATAAATCATGAAATATCATTAAACAAAAAAATGTTGGGCCTGTGCATAGCACAGAATACATCATCTAGTTACTATTATATATAAGAGAATATAAATGCACTGTTTTCAGCCTAAACTAAAAACGAAATTGCTGAGACACAACCCAACTTAAAGGGGGTCCTATTACCCCTAGACTAATTAAAATCATATATTTGGAAATCTTAAGTGCCTACGTGGCACGTACATGTGCCTACATGGACCTTTAGTATGTTGATTCACGTAGTGTGCTATGTATGTGCCACATAGGCCTTAAGGTCGCCAAAAATACGATTTTAATTAATCCAATGGGGGTAATAGGACCCCCTTTAAGTTGGAGTGCGCCTCATCAATTTCGTTTATAGTTCAGGGTGGAAATAGTACATTTTCTCCATAAGAGACAATCCAAGGACTTTGGTAGTCCTCGCAAAAGTTTTCAACTTAATTTTAATCTTTTCACTTAATTACTTTTATGTCATGGTTTTATCTTTTATAGTAGTTTAATTAATTTTTTAATCCTATAATATTGTGACATTTGGTTGATATAGATGAAGTTATTTTGTCTTCTTTCTTGTTATATGGACCTTTGCACTTGATGCATGTGTCATAGTATGAGAAACTATTATTAAGTTCTTTTCTTGTAATTTTAATTATTTAATTAATTATTTTTAAAAAAACAATTGGAAGTAGGAAAAGGGGAATTAGGGAGGAGATTACAAAGCAAAAAGTCAAATATTTACCAACAAAGTGAAATTTAGAAAGTTAATCAATTGAACCATTCAAAGTCCCATATTGTTTAACTAATCGATAAATCATTTTTAGAATCTTTCATTATAATGTTTTGTTCCTCATACTTATATATTATTTAATCATATATATATATATATGTTTTGTACATACATACATACATACATACATATATATATATATATATATATATGATATTTTAAATCATGTTAATCATAAAATGTCAAATTACTAGAGTTGGGCACGGGCCTTATAAAACTAGATTATATATAAGGAAGAACATCTCATTTTGGTAGTTCTCCCATGACTGTATTTTGTCTATTTTATCCTTAATTAAGTTTTAATGACCTTTAAAGATCTCATCCATTTTAGTAAATTTGAATAATTACATGGGCATTTAAAATGTTACACAAAAATGACGAATCATAAAGAAGTGATAGTAACACTATAAAATATCTATTTATCCAATTAAAAATAATTAAAAATTTTATTGTCGTCTTTTATGCGGAATAATAGTAATTTAATAAAAAAAAGTACTTTTTTAATCCTGACAAGAAATTTGTGAAGTTTTAGTAAACTTGTAAGGACTCATTGAAGAAACATCTACAAAAAACATTTTATTAAGTCTAGATTTTAATTATTTAATGTATCATAAATCATACAATAGCTTATAGCATCAAATATTTTTATATTAATAAAATATTGTATTTATTTTTTTAAAATAAATTTGCCAGTGTAAAGTTTAATTGAGAAAAAATAATGAAATTAATTATACGTAAGGCAAAAATCAATTTAGATCGTTAAAAGCTTTCATTCAAAAACTTTCAATAAAATAAAAAGGAGAAATTTTTTCGTGTGTACGTTTATTTGAAAATAAAAAAAAAGACTAAAATATACCATAAGAAAACTTGTTATTTTTAAATTATAAAAGATTTTACTTTCTCCATTTTAATTTATTTGTTTGTTTTTGACTTAACACGAAGTTAAAGAAAAAGTAACGAATATTTTTAAATTTTATGATCTTAAACTAAAAATATGTAGAAAGGGATAAAATATTTGTTGATCTTTTTGTCTTAAACATGCCACGTGGAAAGTTGAAATTAACCCAAGAAAAAAAAAGAAATATTTTTGTAAAATAAACTAAAAAAATAGGACAAAAATTGAAACAAATATATAATTTAACATTTTAAAAACATCAAAAAATAATCAAACTAGACCGTTAACTAATATAATGATACAAAACAAACAAAAAGCAAATATATCAAGCTAAAAAAATTATAAATATAAATGTTAATGTAATTTGGGCCCGAGCTTAACACGGGCTAAATGACACTACTATAATAATAAAGCTAAATGAGAACATGGTAATGTGGCACCTCTCATAACTCAAGGATTTGCATTTTTTATTTTTTATTTTTGATTTTGTTTGTCTTTTTCTCATAATTTTCATGTTTAAGTTATTCTAAAAATATATATATAAATGCCACTAAATTATAACATTATCAAATGAGGAAAAATTCATCAAATTTGCACCTTCCATTATAATTGTCTTCTTTATTAGAAATATTAATATGCATGCATGTATTATTTCGGCCATCTCAAACTTTAATAATTCATAATTAATTGTATTAACGTGTAGTAATAATGTGCTAACCATTGGGAGATAAAAAGACAAATATCAACCTATATCTCACATTATATATCCATCTATTCATGCATTCTTCAACCATTTTAGCTTCAGGCTCGAACTCTATGAGTAAGAGTTTCACAGTATTTTTTCTTTGAAATCATGTATCAATGAATGTTAGATCTTGATTGAACTTATTTATATGTGCTATATTCTCAATATATTGAAATGAACTTGTTTCTTTGTAGCAAAGGTTTTCCTTTTTTTAGTTGAAAAGTTCATATTTTTGCATTTCATAATAATTTCTTGCTCAATTTTTGCTAAATATTGGTGATTTAAGCCATGTCTTTCGTACCGAGGAGACTAATGCAAACGACGAATCTATCTTAACGTTGAATGCATTTCTTCTAAGGTAATTTATGCACTCAACTCTAAATTTTTTAAAAAATCTACTCTTATTTGTATGAATTTCTTCTTCTTGGATAGATTTTGTCACGATCAAAAAATGGGTCATGATAACACTTATCGCAGGTCAACCTTGATATAAGCCAATTATCTAAACTGATAAAGGGAACACAAATTTACAATAACATAATCAAGACTAGACTTCTAGAATAAAGTTAGGCCCTAAACCTAAGTAAAATCAAAAATCTGAAAGAAATCTCATGTATCCCCAAAATCTGGTGCCATAGTATAAGAACATTTAATACAATATCTAAAAACTGAAAGTATACACCTGTCTCTGATAACCAAAATAAACACATAACAAAGTAAGATCGGGTCCTAATCAACCCCGAACATTGGAATAAAACAACACCTTAAAATTTAGAAATTTTCACATGAAATCAGTTGTCACTGAAAGTACTCGTACTAGGATTTATACCAAAAGAGCACAATAGAGGTGAGTACGGTCCACCTGTACTTAAAAGTTATCATAGGCAGACTGAGCAAAGTAGAAAATACGATAAGTAAAATATACTACGAGCACATCACCTGCAAGCAGAAACATCCCAAATGGTAACTCACATCGACTCCACTAACAAAGCTAATATATAAATGCACAAAAATAAAAACAACACAAATATATACGAAAGTACACAAAAACTAAGCACATGTCAAAGAACCAAGGGAATATTAAGAAAGTTGCGTGTGTAAATGCAATGCGGATGAGATTAGCGATGAAAGTCATCACATTACTCTCTGTATACACGTGCTGAGCTTGCAACTACCAGGTTGGAACCATGGGGGTTCACAATCTATACTGTATATCGTATCTCAATCTCATTCTCAACTCTCATCTCCAGCTCATGTTCACCGAGAGTTTTTTCATGAAAACATCTCATTTTTCTTTCAACAATAGTGTTTCTCAATGTACCAATGTCCCATAAATAAATATGTATGGAATGAGGATATGATGCTCACAATCAAATCAATGTGATGAAATTTAATCCATCCAACATATATATATATATATGTGTGTGTGTGTGTGTATGTGTGTATGTGTGTGTGAGAGTGAGTGAGAGAGAGAGAGCCTAGAAATCAACTCTTCTCTCCAGCTCGTGTTCACAGAGAGTTTTTTATAAAAACGTCTCATTTTCTTTTCAAAATAATGTTTCTCAATGGTACCAGTGTCTCATAAATGTATATGTATGGAATGAGGATATAATTCTCACAATCAACTCAATGTGATGATATCCAATCCACCCAACATGTATATATATAAGTGAGCTCAGAAATTAACTCAATATGTCCACAATTCATGATCATCAACTCCAATTAGGCAGCATCAGAATAAATATAAATGTGGTACGTCATTTATATCATATTAACTCCTAGCTTGGATATTTTTATCATGATTAAGGCAACCAATGCTCAAATAAGACATATAATAGCAAAACAAACCCCCATACGGGAATTATATCTAGAATGAATACATATAAATGTGTAAATAAGGCCAAGGACGTCAAATAAAGCCCCCACATGGGCAACACATGATATTAGATATTACAAATCCATAACAAAATAATACAAGCCTCCACACGGTCACACCGCATTTATAATAATCTAAAAATATAAATCGCATAGTTATTTTCACTGACTCATAGCATGCCTTACTCAAATATTAACTACCCACCCCAGTTTGAAGAAGTTAAGCCATAACCTACCTCAAAATAATAAAATATCGATCTAAAGCGCTTCAACACGGAGCCTTTTACTTACGAACGACTCAAAATCAACTACAACATTCAAATATAGTATCTACGCGTTATAATAAAGCTAACAATATCCATATTTGGGTCGGGTCCAAAAGAAATTTGAAAAATGAGTTAAAAAATAAAAGGGGTAAAAGTAGAATTTTGTTTTAAAAACACATTTTCAAGGTTATTGCAGTCTACAGGAGAAAAACCCACACGAAAACTGGTTAAAACAAGGTCCAAATTGAAGAAAAACTCTTTTAAACTTTACCGATAAAACCCTCAATTTTTTCATTTTGAAATCATGATTTAACGATGTTTTTGGTGATATAATTGATGAAAAATAATGGGGATGAGGTTTTAGAGCTTTTCCAAGCACAAATGGTGAAGAAATCTTCAAGGATCGTCCAAACCCAAAGCTCAAAGATCTAAAAATAGAGGAAAATGTGAAAGTGAGACTTGTATACTATACCAGGCTACTTAAGCGGCTGGGACGTTGCTTTAGCGACTAAGCCACAATGGCTGGGCTTTGCTTAGGTGGTCCCTACATCTCGTAGGCATCCTCCACTAAAGAAATCCTTTAGTCGCTTAAGTGGCTACATTGACTGATGTTATATCAGCAACTTGGCATACATGTCAATTTCCTAGTCGCACCTTTGGAATTCATTCAAAATTTTGTGAATGTAAACGAACTAAGCTACTAGGCTAATTTCTATGTTCTGGACTCAATGACAACATCAAATTTTCAAAAAGAACTACTTTCACAAAATTAACCCCTGAGACCCCTTTTCACTATTTCCAAACGAAGGGTCAAAATGAGATGTAAAGATCCCAAAGTCGAATCAACCCCGCTACTAACCCAAATTCAATATTCAGGATCTGCTGGTATAGTTTGTTTTACCATCCAACACTCACAATAATAAATATTGATTGAAGTAAACTATAAGACTTCTCAAGCCTCTAAAAATCACAAACTCGCACAAATCATCCTCGATTGCATCGAAAATCATGCTAACTATCCTCGAACCTCAAAATCAACATGTAGCAACTATGAAAAAGGGCAAAAATGGTTAAAATACATAGAAATGGAAAATTCATAAATTTAGGTCATTACATCATCCACCACTAAAACTCTAGTTCATTCTCAAACTAAAAGGCAAGAAATACCTTAATTGGTAAAAAACAAAGGGTAACTACTATCCATGTCGAACTCGACCTCCCAAGTAGCCTCCTCAAAAGACGGTGTATCCACTGAGACTTAACCATAGGAATATCTCTAGAACACAATCGCATAATATCTCTGGTTGAGCCTTAGCCATTGGAATATCTCTAGAATGCAATCGCCTAATATCTCTGGCTAAGGCGGAGACTATTTCCTCAACAAAAGGTCAACTTCTTATCCAACTGAATCGAATTCGAACGAAGCACATGAGACTCATCCGGAACATAGCGTTGAAGCATAGATACATGAAAAACTGAACAAATGACTAAAAAGTTGAGAGGTAAGGCCAATTCATAAACAACATTCCCAACTATCTGAAGAATTTCAAATAGTTCAATATACATAGGGCTAAGCTTTCCAATCTTCTCGAATCTCATTACGCCCTTCATGGGCAATACACAAAGGAAGACTCTATCACTAATCCCAAACTTCAAGGCATGAACCTATGGTTTGCATAAATTACTTGCCTACCTTGGACTGCCTAAAGGCTATCCGAATCACTCAAACTCTGTCTAAAGACTCACAAAGTAAGTGGATACCTAGGATCTAACCTCTGAAGTCTCAAACCAACCAATAGGAGATTGACAATGCCTACTATACAACGCCTAAAGGGGGATATCTAAATGCTCGAATGATAGCTATTATTATAAGCAAATGCTTCCAAATCTAAATGCTCTACTCACTGACCTCCGAAATCCTTAACACATGCGTGGAGCATATCCTCAAAACCTGGATATTCCGCTCTGACCAACCATCAATTTGAGGATGCAAAATAGTGATAAGGTCAACCCCAGTAGCCACTTCCTCCTAAAAACTTTACTAAAAGCTAGAAGTGAATATTGAGCCTTTATCTGATATAATATACACGGGTACTCTATGAAGATAAACTATCTCACAAACATAGATATAGACCAACTTTTTGGCACTAAAGGAAATCTAAATAGGTACAAAAGAGGTTAATTTGGTCAATCGATCTATGATCACCCAAATACTGTTAGAAGTCAAAACTATGAGCAGTATGAGGAAACCCATTCATGAAGTTCATATTGATCCTCTCCCACTTCCACTCAGGAATTGTTAATAGCTGAGAAAACCACCTGATCTCTGATGGTCAACCTTCACCTACTTACAACACAAGAAACGAGATACAAAATCTGCCACATCCTTCTTCATTCTACCCTACCAGTAAAAATTCTTTAAATCATGATATATCTTTGTTACACCTTAATGGATACAATATCTGCAACAATATGCCTTCTCTAAGATCAATATTACCCAATAACTAACTCTCAACATACACACTCTACCCTAATCCTAAAAAACCAATCAAAATTAAGAGATGGCATCCTGGCTTCGCAACTCAAACTATCATCATCAAACTAATGAGCTCGAATCTACTCCATCAAGAAAAAATCTAGCATCAACATGGACTAAACCATGCCTAGGTGTCAAAAAATCAAGTCTAACCATCTAATTAGCTAAAGTATGAACCTCCAAGACTAAAGGCCACTCCTGGGTCAAGAAATGAGCTAAACTCCCTATACTAGTTGACTTCTATCTCAAGGCATCTACAACCATATTAGCCTTGTTTGAATGATAAAAAATGGTGAGGTCATAATCCTTAAGTAACCCGAGCCAACACTGCTGCCTTATATTAAGATCTCGCTATTTGAGAAAGTATTGAAGGATATAATGGTTCGAGAAAATCTCACAAGAAACTTTATATAAGTAATGATGACACAACTTCAACACAAACAATATAGTTGCCAACTCCAAATCATGGGTAGGGTAATTTCTCTTATGAGGCCTCAACTAATAATGAGGCATAAGCAATCTCCCTACTCTCTTTCATTAACACCACACCCAAACCAACACCAGAAATATTAAAGAATTTTGATAAAACCAACACCCTCCTTAGGCAAGGTCAAGATAGGAGTTGAAGTTAAAAACTCTTTAAGATTTTGGAAGCTCTTGTCACACACATTCGACTACTAAAAAACCATATTTTTATAAGTCAACTTAGTCAATGGAGTTGTATAGATGAGAAACCCTCTACAACACGTCAGTAATAACCTACCAAACTAACAAAACTCCAAATCACAATAGGAGAAATAGGTATAGCCTAATCATGAATTTTCATAATCTTGGCCAAATCAACCATAATACCATCCTTAGTCACCACATGGCCCAAGAAAGAGATGTAATTTAACCAAAACTCATATTTAGAAAACTTCGCATATAACTTCTCATCGCGCAACCTCTAAATTATAATTTTTAAATCCTTCACATGGTCGACCTTACTCTTGGAATAAACTAAGATTTAATCTATAAATATAATCATAAAAAAGTTGAGATACACTCGAAACACCCAATTTATGAGCTTCATAAATATTGTTGAGGTATTGGTCAATCCATACTCATAATAACTGTATCGAGTCTGAAAAGATGTTTTTGGACTATCCAAAGCTCTAATCTTCAACTAATGACACCCGAATCTCAAATTAATCTTGAAAACATCAAAACTCCTTGAAGCTGGTCAAGCAGATCATCAATGTGAGAAAAAAAGATAATTATTCTTAATCGTCAGTTTGTTCAACTGCATATAATCAATACACATACACATAAAACCATCCTTCATAAATTAGACAGGCGCACCCTAAGGGGATACATTAGGTATAATAAACCCCTTAGTTAATAAATCTTGCAACTACTCCTTCAACTCCTTCAACTCAACTGGGGCCATCCTATAGAGTGGAATATAAATGGACTTATTGGCTGGCTCCACATCATAGCAAAATTAATATCCTGATACAGAGGCATCCTAACAAACTCATTAGAAACACATTCATGAACTTGTGAACAACTCAAATAGAATCTATAGGAGGTGGTGAGGCAATTTTAATATCACAGATATGAGCTAAATAAGATAAAAACCCTCTCTCTGTTATGTAATGAGCATGTATAAAAGATATAACACCCCTCAAACCCTAATTAAGCATATACTTCCAAGTTAACCTCGGTATACTCGACGTCGCTAAGGACATGGTCTTGGTATAACAGTCCAAAATAGAATTATAAGAAGTTAACCAACCCATGCCAATATAATATTAAAATTAATTATATCTAGGACAATTAAGTCTGCCCAAGTCTTACAACCCGCAAAGGTAACCACACAAGAATGGTACATCTAATCCACCACTACAAAATCTTCTGCAAAGGTAGAAACATAAATAAGAATATCAAGAGGCTCACATATAACACCAAAACCAGAAGAAAAATATGTAGACACATAGAATAAAGTTGACCTAGGGTCAAACAACATGAAAGCAGATTTGTAGCAAGCCAGGATAATACCTGTAATAGAGGTATCAGAGACATCTACCTTAGGTCTAGTAAGCATAGCATATGACTAACCACGTTCGCTCTCGAACTGAGTAACTCTATGACTACCACCACAAGCACAATTACCTCTACCCCGAGCACCTCTACCACTCTATAAACCACCTCTTATTACTAATATAAGAGTATATTTAAGAACACGTCAAGGAAAATCCTTGGCCATATGGATAAACTAATCACATGAAAAACATTCTCTATAACCTGACTCAATCTGAGGAGGTGTAGATGAACTAGAACGACCACCCTAGCCTGATGTCTAGATACTTGAAGTTGCTAAGCTGAAGGTCCACCATTTAATACCTGCAAAGTAGCCTAAACTAGCCTACCATGATAACCATGAGAACATACACTTGAGAAATCTCTTTCTTTGAAGGTGTGTCCACTAAACACACCATGATGATGCACCTTTTTGGTGCCTCTATGGGTATCCTGGTTGATAGACTCAGTCATCTTGGCATACGCTATAATACACTAGGAGAAAGGCTCTAAAACGACCATCTGAGTTGTATCCAACTAATAAGCACCATATAACCCCTTTACAAACTTTAGAATCCCTTTAGATTTAGTGAAAATGCTAGCGGCTGAATATCTAGACAAAGTGTAAAACTGAGCCTCATACTTAGGAATAGTCATAAACCCTACTCCAAGTGATCAAATTCATCACACATTTTTTCTCTTAAACTATATGGTACAAATCTCTCCAAGAAGGCCTCAAATAACTAAGTCCAAGTTATAACAGGGAAAACCACATATCTATAACTAGTATACGACCTCCACTATTCCCCAGCCACACCCGTTAACTGATAGGTAGCAAAAATAATTCCTTAAGACTCGAGGGATCCAAGATTATATAACTTCTCCTGGAAATCAACCAAAAACTCATGGCATCCCACCAAGAGCACCTCTAAACTTTGACGAACCTACGCAAAAAAACATCTCAAACCTCTTCTGACCATCAAAAGACATACTGTAGTCGAAGTAATTGAAGAAATGTTAAGTCTGACAGGCTGGGAATCCATATGTAGTGGTACTATATAAAGGTCATACCCCTAAATATGGATTACCATGATTAGATACTAGCAAAGAAGGTGGATCACCACCCTAAGTTTAAGGAATACCATAAAAAGATATCATACAGGCAATAGTACTAATATCGAAGTTAGAGGAATACCATATACATATGCCAACCCTAATAGTAGTACCATACAGGAAATGAAAGGAACACTAGGTACACTTGAGGAAAAACCCTCCAAATGAGTCAATAACTGACATCGTCCACTATCTCTATAAACAAATTTACCTCTACCTTGAGCACCTCTAGCACCACTCGAACAATGTCGTGAACCCCCTTTGACTATAAATTAGAAGCAGGGAAAACCTAAAGCTAAGAACTCTATTGGGCAAGATCCAATGCATTCTGAGGGAAATCCCTCTCATAATAACTGATCTCATAACACAAAAATATTCTTTACTATTAGCATCATGATGAAAGATCTCAAAAGAACAATAATGGCCACCCTATCTAGATATCTAACTATCAAAAGTTGTTAAACCTGAAGGGTTACCACTCGATTCCTGTAGAGTAACCTGTACTATTCTACCATGATAGCCATAGAAACCTTAACCAGAGAAGTCTCTAACTCAAGAGGCGTGTTCACTAAACTCACCATGACAATGCACCTTCTTGGTGCCTCCTTGATTAGCCTAGGTTATAGACTTAGTCATCTTGTCATGCTCAATAATACTCAGAAAACAAGCCCTTGAGACTTCCATCTGAGTTGTAGCCAATTGATAAGTACCATCCAATCCCTTCATAAATTTTTAAATTTACTCAGACTTGATGGAGATGCTAGCGACTGAATACCTAGATAAAGTGTGAAAACGACCCTCATACTCAACAATAGTTATGGAGCTCTAATTTAATGATCAAATTCGTCATGGATCTGATCTCTCCAACTATATGGCACAAACCTCTATAAGAAAGCCTTGGAAAAGTAAGTCCAACTAGCAGGCAAATTGATGTGTGCGCAATTGCGAACACATTTAAGGCCTTTAACCTAGAATAATTGCAAAGTCTTAAGCAACTTTTGTTGTTTTTTTTATTTTTTTTATTGTTTTAATGCAAATACTAGTGATCGGGGAGGAACCCAAAGAAAAGAAAAATAAATCAGCTTAAATTTACTATCTTCTGATTTTTCTGATGGCAAATCTGACAATGTGTCAAATATGTGATGGCCCATGAAAAATGTCATCATATCCTTACTATAAATTAGCATAATCTTCCTCAGGTTGACGACCACTTTGACGGCCTATCCCATGTTTGACGGCGCTGGCAAAACATCATCACATCAACTCCTCAAGTTCTGTCTAAGCTTGACGGCTACTTTGACATCCTGTCATATGTCTAACGATGCTTAAAAAATGGCGTCAGCTACACTTTAGCTCATTTGAACCACTGAAAACTTTGACGACATCCTGCACATGCTGTCAGACGTATGATGCACCGTCAAGAATATCGTCACCTATTCCGAAGAAAATCATAAATTTTAATTTTATTTCCTTATTTAGGGTTGACTATTTAAAGACCTGTAGGGGGATCAGACAATTAACTTGGAGGGTGGCACGTAAAATTGCTTTATTTTTTTCATCAGATATTTTTCTTATTTTCTTTTGAAACACTTATCAACTATTGTGGGTTTGCATCTTGTGGTTGAATTGAAGAAATACTTAGTGGGTTTCATCCATCAGTAAGTTTATCCATATTATCATGAATCCAACTTGTTATTTCATTTATCAAATCATGAGCGGCGAATTCTATTAGCCCGAGTTATAGGATCCATGGATTAGGGTTTGATATGATGCTAGGTATTTAAAGGATTCAAAGAGTAGTAAGACATGTTAAAATTCTGTTGCTTTAACTTAAATCTATTGGCTACAAACAATAGGTCATGCCTTAGGCTTATTTGCTTTTAACAGAGAAATAAACTAGCGGACGTGAATTATCAACAGGGACTCGGAAGCTACCAACCTTCTATTTAATGATTGATGTCTTAACTGGATTAATCTACCTGAGATAAAATCTTATTAGAAATAGATAAGTTATCTAAGTTTGAGAGAATTAGATAATAAATTGTCTGGTAAGGTCGAGAGATAAGTTAGATAGAATCATTGTCAGGGATATTCTGTTGTTTCTACTTACTTCAAGAGTCTTAAGAATTACCTAGTATCTGTCAATTCCCAAAACCCATGGTGAACATAACTCTAGCCTCCCATTTATCTTGGTTATAAACACTAAAATATTGAAAGTGAAAATTGACTCTCTATGAAACTTAAACCATCATTTTTGGAAATAGTAAACTACCAGTAAAGTATTTCATAAAAAAATTAAAGTTCACACCCTATTCCCTGTGGGATTCAACCCCAACCTAGTTGGGTTTTATATTGACAATGATTGCTTACCCCCATTCAAAAAGTGTAGTTTGAGCATTATCAAAAATGGCGTCATTGCCGGGGAATACAGTTGTGGACTGAAAGATTGTGTGCAAAAATTTGCTGATAGTTAAGTTTTCCAGATTTACATTCGGTTGTTGTTTTTGTTTTTTGTAGGATTTTTAGAGGTTAAGCCAAGCACTACTCAATCTGGAACCCCAACGCATAAGCAGAATAGAAGAACAACCGCTGCAGTGTGAGGTTTATGATGATGACGATGTGGATGAAGCAAGTGCAACGGGTGCGATCATTCCCTCTCCATTGGCACCTGGAGCAAAGTTCAATATTATAAGTACTATGATCCAACTCCTGAATCTGAAGGGGTTGTTTGTAGACCTTTCAGGGGATGACCCCAACCTACATCTGGTAAATTTTATTACCATTTGTAAATCCTTTGATAACCCGAGGGTAAGCCAGAGTATTATCCGATTGGGGTTGTTCCCGTTGTCTCTGTCTGACGAGGCAACATTGTGGCTAAATGGGTTGACGTCTGACTCTATAACCAATTGGAGGCAGTTGAGGGGAGCTTTCCTAGAAACGTTTTTTTCACCGTCTAGGAAGGTACAATTGAGGGATGAGATCCATAATTTTAGACAGCTCCCAAATGAGGCTTTACATGAAACTTGGGAGAGGTTCATGAAGAAGCTGACACAGTGTTCGGACCATAACATGATGGACATACATTTAATGGAGACTTTTTATAGAGATTTTAACTTTATGACAAAGCCAGTGGTAGATAACGCTGCTAGTGGGTCATTTATTGCTCTGTCATTTCAAGATGCTGCTGATATGATGAATAGGATGACCAAACTAAGTAGGGCTTGGTACACCAGTGATTCTATGGTGGCAAATCCAACTATTCCTATTGTAATGAATGATGAACAACGCAGAAGAGATAAGGAGAAGGATCAAGATATGGCCCATCTAAAGACTCAAATGGACCTGCTCACCAAGCACTTATTGTCAGGAAGGATAGAAAAGATAAAGGTTGTAATGATTCGGGATCGGGTTGATATGGAGCTTGAAGAAGAAGACAACTATGTTACTAATCAGGATGGTTTTCGAGGCAATAGCCACGGGAATCAAGGTTGGAACGGGTATGACAATCCTAATCACAGAGATAGGGAGCAAGAAAACTGGAGAAGCAACAATGACAGAAGTGGGTTGTATGTTCATGTTGGAAATCAAGAAGCTGCTGCAACTAGATCAGGAAAGTGGTTTATGGAGGAAATGATGAAAGAAATTTTAAAAGGGGTAGAGGCTACCAACGCAGGAGTAACTAGTATGAGGAGTGAATTTTCCACTATAAGTCAGTTGGTTAGTTTGCATTCAACTTCTATCCAGCAGTTAGAACAACAGATGAGTCAACTTTTCTCAACACCGAACCAGGAAAGAAGTGGTACTTTACTTAATCAAACGGTTTAGGATCAGAAGACAGACGGTTCATGTCTGGCAATTACCACTAGGATTGGTAAGATTTTATCTGACCCTTCTACGGGCAAATCTTTGAACAATGAAGAAGTTACAGAGGAACCAGAAAAACAACACCCAGAGGAGTTTGAGAAGCCGAATAGCTCTGTTGATATATTGGATAAGAAAAAGGAAGAGGAAGTGGTGTTGAAACCTATCCCAAGATCACCACCTCCCTTTCCTCAATGATTGAGAATGAAGGCAGACGATGTAAAATTCAGCAAATTCCTGGCAATGCTTAAGCAATTAACAATAAATGTGCCTTTGATCGAAGCATTTGAGCAGATGCTAGGATATGCAAAATTCATGAAAGACCTTATTACCAAGAAACGAGCAGTGAGTTGTGAACTGGAAGCAGACCTCCATCTTTGCAGCGCTATTTCCACAAGGACCTTAATGCAGAAGAAGTTGGATCCAGGTACAGTCACCATTCCCTTCACAATTGGAACCATGGAATTCACTAAAGCACTGTGTGATTTGGGAGCAAGTGTTAACCTAATCCCATTGACTATTTATAAAAAGTTGGGTCAGGGGAATCCCACACCTACCAATATGAGACTGGTGATGACAGACAGGTCAGTAAAGCGACCTGTTGGCATTCTGTATGATGTGTTGGTAAAGGTCTCAAATTTCATATTCCTCATAGACTTCATCATTCTGGACTGCGAGGTGGACTTCAAAGTGCCCATAATCTTAGGTCGATCTTTTCTTATAACCAGAAGTGTGTTGATCGATTTGAGAGCGAATGAGCTCTTATTCAGGGTGAATAATGAAGTGGTGCAGTTTGATGTGGGTAAATCAATGAAAAATCATAAGGAAATAAGTGTGTTCTTAGTAGTTGATGCGTATTTTGAGGACGAACAGGATGTGCTCAGAACTGAACAGCTTATTATCGAACCTTTAGCCGCGGTTGTGATAAACTATGATACTGAAGGCATTGAGGAGTATGAAGAGACAGTTTATGCCCTAATTGGCCTTGGCTTGTATTCTTATGCTCCTAAAAAGTTGGATATTGACCTGTATAATCGATCAACACCACCAGCCAAACCATCTATTGAAGAAACTCCGATGTTGGAATTGAAGGAGTTGCCTGGCCACTTACGATATGTGTTTCTGGGAAAAGGGAGCATGCTACCTGTCATTATTGTAGCTGATTTGGAAGAACAACAGGTAAATGCACTTATTTTAGTACTTCAGAGGCACAAAAGAGTAATCGGATGGACCATCACAAATATTATTGGCATTCCACCTGTCATCTGTAAGCATAAAATTCAACTAGAAGAAGATTGTACTCCTACCATTGAGCATCAGTTCTGTCTTAACCCACCAATGCAGGAGGTGGTTAAAAAGGAAATTATTAAATGGTTGGATGTAGGAGTCGTTTACCCTATTTATGACAGCAAATGGGTGAGTCCAGTTCAATGCATGTCTGAGAAAGAGGGTATGATGGTGGTTGCTAGTGAAAAGAATGAGTTGATTCCACTCAGACCAGTAACGAGTGGAGAGTCTGCATAGATTACCGTAAGTTAAAATCTTGGACTCTAAAGGACCACTTCCCAATGCCCTTTATGGACCAAATATTTGATCGATTGGCTGGTAAGGGGTGGTATTGCTTCTTGGATGGTTATTCTGGATATAACCAAATATGCATTGCTCCGAAATATCAAGAGAAAATGACATTCACATGCCCATATGGAACATTTGCATTTAAGAGGATTCCATTTGGGCTATGCAATGCACCCACCACTTTTCAATGGTGCATGACGTCTATCTTTTCTGACATGGTGGAAGACACCATAGAGGTATTCATGGATGATTTATTTATGGTAGGTGATTCATTTGAAACGTGTGTGGAGAATCTGAATGTGGCCTTGGAAAGATGTGTTGAATTTAATCTAGTTCTTAACTGGGAAAAAATTCATTTTATAGTAAAGGAGGGTATCGTGCTTGGGCACAAAATTTTCAAAAAGGGGATTGAAGTTGATCAAGCAAAGGTGGAAGTTATCGAGAAATTACTGCCTCCCATTTCAGTAAAGAGAGTGCATAGTTTCCTTGATCATGCAGGATTTTATAAGAGATTCATAAAAGACTTCTCAAAAGTTGCAAATTCACTTTGCAAACTGTTGGAGAAAGAAGTGAAATTTCTCTTTGATGACGAATTCTTGAAGGCATTTGAGTGCCTTAAAAAGACGCTTATTGAGGCCTCTATTGTTATTGCACCTGACTGGGCAAAACCGTTTGAAATAATGTGTGATTTATAAAAAAATTGAAGTTCACACCCTATTCCTTATGGGATTCAACCCTAACCTAGTTGGGTTTTATATTGACAACGATTTCTTACACCCATTCAAGAGTGTAGTTTGAGCGTTATCACAAACCCAAAGGTATACAACTAGCAAACGACCTTCACCAATCCCTAGCCATATCTATCAATTGATAGGTATTGTAAGCAACTCTCTAAGAGTTAAGGAATCCATGATTACGTAACTTCTCCTGGCAGTCAACCAAACACTCATAGGTAATCTCTCTAATAACACCACTAAACTTGGGCAAACCCAAGCCAATAATCCTCTCAAACCTATTCTGATCATCAAAAGACATAACTATACCCGAAGTAATTGGAGGATTAGTAAGTCTTATAGGGAGAAAATCCATATGTGGTGGTACCATAGATGAAGGTTATACCTCTGAACTAGAAATAACATAATCTGATATTGGCATAGAAGGTGGAACACCATTTGAAGTTTGAGGAATATCATAAGCAGATGTTGATACAAATGATGGAATCACACTCAGGGTCAGACAAATACCATAAGCAGATGTCGGTACTTATGGTGGTACAATACTCAAAATCGAAGAAAAACCAAGTACACTCAAGGGAAAACCATCTAGATAAGTCAAAAACTTAATCAACAGACCCTTTATAACAGGGTAGCAACTGAACCTTGTGGGACTTGAGCTGGCCCTACATCTTTTGCACGCTTAATGTCGTGATCGGGAGAGGTCCCCCTAACATAACTTCTGACAAGGGTAGCTCTTCGTGAACATCTTCTACCTCTGCCATTTACCCCTTCATCATCATCTATATTGGGGTCCATTCTCTCGTTGGCTCAACATCCCTAGCCTTATGAGATCTAGTCCTCACCGTCTACGCAGAAAATAGTGATATATAACTTAAAACGTTGGGTAAAAATAACCCGCATGACTAGAAAACAAAATATAAGAGTTTTTCTAGAAGACATCTTATATTCTCTCAAAGAAAGATACGGACTTCTACGTATCAATCTGTGATACTCTACTAGATATCCTGTTCTTATACTTATGAGAAAGTAAACCCGACACTCTGATATTAATTTGTCACGACCCAAAAACTAGGACATGATAGCACTTATCATGAACCAACCTTGATAAGTAAGTTCATCAGTCAAACTTATAAATGAAATAAAAAATAACTAAGATAAGACTTCTACATTAAAGTCAAACCAACACGATACATAACAAAATGGAATTTTGAATAACATAACATAAAATCCCCCAAAAGTGGTGTCAAAGTATAGAGCATCTAATATATTATCTGAATATAAATAAGATACAAAGTCTATCTTTGAAAATAAGAAAAGACATAATGAGGTAAGAAGAGGTCTGAGAGTCGACTCTGATCCCTAGAGCAACCCAGCACCTCGATTATAATCTTTGGAAAGAGCAAATCAACTACTACATAAAGTGTTTGTACTGGGATATGTACCAAAAAAGTATAATAAGAGTGATTATGGTTCACTTGTATTCAGTAGGTATCATATGTTGATTGAGCAAAGCAGAAAATAGGATAAGTAAAATATACTATAAGCATATCACTTGCAAGCAGAAAATCCCCAAATAGCAGCTCACACCATCTTCGCTAACAATTCTAATATATATAAATACATGGAGAAATAGAAACAACACATGTATATATATAAAAATATGCTAAATCAAAGAACTAGTCAAGGAAACTAAGGGAAACAATCCAGATGCGTATGCAAGTAAAATGCAATGCAAGGTGGATAGGATGAAGAATGAAAGTCATCGCATGTTTTTCTGTATACACCCATAGAGCTCATAGCTACCCATGGGGGGTTTGAAACCCATAGACTATATTTCAATCTCAAGCCAACCTTGTCGGCAAATGACCTCAACCAAGGATATTTTATAAACATGATAACTAACCTTGTCGGTAAATAAACTCGACCAAGGGTTTTTTAAAATATCATAACCAACCTTGCTGGTAAATGACTTTGACCAAGGTTTTTTCAAACATGAGTCTTTTTTTTCAAAAGCAATGTTTCTCAATAGCATCAATATCTCATGAATGCATATGTATGGAGTAAGGAAACAATGCTCACAATCAACTCAATATGATGATATTCAATCTACACAACACGTATATACATGCAAGTGAGCCTAAAATCAACTTAGTATGACCATAATTCATGATTATTAACTCAAATTAGGCATCATTTAGATAAATATGCATGTAAGACCTCATAAATATCATATCAATCTCTAATTTGGGTATTTTGTCATGATTAAAGTAACCAATAACTCGGGTAATTCTGTTATGATAAAAGCAATAAATATTCAAATAAGGCCTATATTAGCAGCAAAATAAGCCTCATGAATGGGCATCAAAGGCTATTTAATGCACAAATAAGTCCAATAATGTCAAATAAAGCCTCAACATGGGGAGCACATTATATCAGGTATCTGATAAAGCCCAAGCTATACCTTTACTTTGAAGGTTATGCGGTCACTGTTAAATATAGTAAACTAACAAAGGTTGGGGTCAAATCCCAAGGGAAAACAAGGAATCTTGGCTCTCAACTATTGTAATTAACGGGCAGAACAGGAAAAGTAAATGGGGGGTTTTGAGTAGCAATATTGAACTAGTGGCGAATATCAACTTCGGTTGTAATCAGTCGTAGGTGAACACTAGGATTATGTTGCCCCTGGCTTCTCAACTCCGCAGGCTTATCGTGCTTTATTGAACCAACCTAATACCTTGCATGCAGAATTGATAAAACAGGACTAAAATAAAAAATAGCCTATGATCCTTTCCTAATCGACTATCCTTCAACCTAGGCAAGACTAACTGAACAAATTTTGAATTCAACACATAAAGGGAACTAAGTAGCATCTCACACACACATGGCACAGAGTCAATATTACAAACTACTACTTATCTAGTTAATGGAAATGTTAGCAATTGATTATCATATCTCTAATCCTAATGCCATAACAAGATCTACAATATTCACACATATTTACATTCACACAGTTCTAAAATAGAATTTTGGAGAGGTATCATTTTTATCAAAAATTAATCAAATCATGACTACTGCCCTAAATACTTAAAAATTTCCTAATTACACAAAAACACAACACAATACGACATAAGGGTTAATCTATGTATGTTGGTTCTACAACCATACCATGACTGATAGGAAAGAAAGCACAGTAACAAAAACCCACGGTGGATATAGTATACCCCACCCCAACTAAAAACTTCACACAGTCCCCAATGTGTGAAAATAAGATAAAACAAAGGGAATGAGGACATAACTTAGACGCACTAAGTGTCTGTGTCATGATCTTCCCTAGATAGGGGTATATCATCTGATGGAGGCAGTGGTGGTGGAAGTGCACTACTAGAAGATGCACCACTTTTATTGCTACACGCCTCTGCCTTTCAACAGTTGCAAAATCCATTGAATTATGTTTGGCCCTTTTAAGGGCCTGGTCATATGGCATATCTAGATCCTACAAGTCTCCTATGTGATCTCTACTGGCCCCAACTATTGTGACCTTTTTATCATCCTCCGCGAAGAAATCAAAATGTCTAGGTACATGCAGAGGTGATATCTGCACCACTGGGGGTATGACTGAAGGAGTGGCTGCTACATGGCTCTCTATGAGAGAACATACCTCTATTCATAATATATCTATCTCTTTCCTTATCTAGAATAGATACAATTCCTGTCTCTGTAAATCAGGATATAATTCATCTTTTAATATCTTTAAGACGTGCCTATAAATCAACGCTTAGCTTAGATAGAGTAGCTCTCTATGCGGCTTCTCATCTAGCCTCTCCCATCTCAAATATATTCTGAACCCCTAAACGCATCTGCTCGTATAGAGTAGCCATCTCATTCTTAACAACCCATAATCGAGGGTCAGTGGCCCTCTGATTATTCACCAAGCTCTGCAAAAAATCTTGAGATATCGTAATCATACCTACAACAAGAGTTGTAGTGGATGGGTGAGTGGGATGTTAAGATACGCCAACCAACTTTGAGGTCAAAGACAAGGATGATGAAGAAGTGGTTGGTGTCCCTTCACCCTGAGTATTCAAATCTGGGGCCTCTATTTTCTCTCTTATCTCAAGATCAACACCCACATCTCCTCCATGTATATCATCGGGATCTGTGAAAATTGATGGACCCTCAGTCAGGGCTCGAGGTACTGCAGCAGGCTTACTAGATCTACAGGGAAGGTCCAGACGTGCTAGATACTTTATACTTTTCATTTATAAAGTGGCTGTCACACGTACCTTCTAATCTACTCTTAGTATCTTAGGTATACCGACCTTGGCAAAGGAATGGCAAATTTATTGTCTCCCTAAATCCTCTATCATGGATCTCATACCAGAGGATAACTGTAAAATATATTGCATATTTGACGATTATACTAGCAACCAGGGTTGTTTCCTCCTAAGTCAACACATTATCTGAAGCAGTAGGAAATAGTCGATATCGGATGAGCAACCACCAAAACTTTACATAAAAGGTCAATGAACCCTTCTTTATCATACCATAACTTTCTATCCATGGGGTCTCATTACCCAAAGGTGAAATATAACTAGCTATACACCTAGCCATCTCAACTCTCTCCCGTCTATGCTCAGGGTCCCATATAATGTGTATATCATGTGCTACTCTTAGTATGTAGTCACACTCTACTATGGATGTGGGAGTGATATAGTTTGGACCAAAAGTAACCCGATGGATAGTCTCTGTTGAAAGATCGACCCTGATCACTCTTACAAGGGTCTAATTAAGTTGCGGCTGCTCCATGTGTCTCATCAGTCCAGGAGATCTGTGCATCAGAAGAACTATTGTAGCATAGTATGATGCATAAAACTCTCACACCATAGTCGGGCTATAAGAATCAAGTGGTCTAGCTATCCACTCTAACTGATAACGATCAAAGAAAGCCCGCAACTGTAGTACTCGACTATGCCCAGATAGATCAATCCGAAACTCCTCATAAATAATCCTTTTAGGCTTATTGGTCTTTAAATACGACTATTTATATCATATATCATCTGGATCCCCTCCGCACACCACCTCAGATTTTCCTCCTCAAGAGGTGCTTCCGAGGCATGTATGGGTGCGGGACTCTACCCCTGCTGTACTGATATGCCTTTATATAGAATGGGCATCTCATGGGAATCCTGATCTGTACCCTACTTAAACTAGGGTACAACTGACTATTGTACATGAACAGTGGTACCCTCCTCAGACTAGGGTATCGCTGATGACTCCCCCTGCTCTGCAGTCTCAAATAAATCCTAGGACCTCTTCTTAGACGAAGGGTCGTGAGCTACTCTCTATGGATCTGGCTTAGAATCTGCCTCATCCTCATCATCATGATCACTCGATGAAGGAAAACATGGAAGTAATCTCTGTGCTGACTTTATCCTCGATTGGGCTACATGTGCTTGTATAACCTAGAGAATTTGAATAGCCTCAGTTCTAGACCTAGGCTAAGTAAAATTTGGTTGTCTGCCCCACCTTGACTTCTTGGATATCGTTTATCCCATAGCGCATAATATAATAGCCTCGGCCGCCTGGAGCACTTGCCTTCTAGAAACTCTGCGTGTCACCCTCTCTACAGCATCTCTAAGTTATGCAATAGGTACCCCTCCACCAAACCACTAGGCTCAGGGGACTTATCCCGTCTCCTCATTGTATCAACCTTCTTCTTCTTAGTAGTTTTAGTGCCATGAGTACCTAAGAAATTATTCATTAGTTTCCAACAAAAATAAGGGATTGCAAAAGTTGAAGAAAAACTCAAAATTCAATAAGTTTGAATTTTTCCTCAATTTTCACACCTGTATAACCCATTTGAAGTCCCAACAAGTCCAATGTGCACACACATATCAAGAATCAAGATTTTCAAATAAACTAACACACTCAACCTTTGGGATTACTCTTCTCATTCAAGTTCAACTTCCGGTTGGGGCCTAACCTTAGAATTTAATTTAAAATAAGGCCCCATATTAAGATTTTAGGCTACTGCAAGGCTCCTACATACAAGCATGATATATTATATATGTTTTGTATGGAAATACATATATCAACTTGTTTATTTGATAAATTAATTAGTAATAACAATTATGAGTTGAGAAAGTTACCTCTTTTATGATAATCCAAAAGTGAACAATGAAAAAATCGAGAGAAACCCAAGTTGGAACTTGTTTTTAGTGTGTTGGGATAAGTTGGAACCTCAAACAAGTTTTAATTTTGCATTTATTTAAGTGTGGCATTAGTTTATGATTTAAGAGAGAAGTTTGAATTTAACGAGAAAAGTAAAGTTTAGAGGATTTGAATAAGTTAGAATGAGGTTTAAGGTGTTTAATTATTTGGGGCCGATTTAGGTCTTAACTATACATTGATGGTCCAAAACTTTTAATGATAATTTGGGCCACAGTTAAGATACTCGTGATATCCACATGCTCCTGCCACATGCGGTCTGCTATGTGGTGCATGTGCCACATACGACCTGCATGTGCAGGGTGCATGTGGGCCAAAAATTTTGGCCGGCTTTCCTACATTCTGGACTTGGCATTTTATGTTTTTTCATTTACTTATGATCCTGTTACTTAAGTGTTTGGTCCCGAAAGTATGATTATGTGCCAAAGTCCACAACTTTCCATTCTCATCCTTAATATTTCAATCTTTTCAATTATTGCACAACTTACCTGGCCTGTGTGGGACTTATGACCATGATGTATTGGTCACACAGTCCCCTTACCTGGAAATTTATGAATGTAGTAATTTTACCATATTTCAGGTAATTCTATGAGCTAAAAGTCTTCAAAAGAAAAACAACAAAAAAAGTAAACACTAAAATAGTGGGTTGCCTCCCTCTCAGTGCTTGATTTTAACGTCGCAGCATGAAGTGACTATGTTGGTTACTCATACTTCACCAACAATCCCATGGGTTGCATTCCATATAACACTTGATGACATGGGTACCTCGATTACTCAAAAGTCATCAAGATACCCATAAAAATACCCTCCAGGGTCATCAATACAATCTATTATTGACACTACCCTCATGTGAGTTGGATGCTTTATTAATTTTTGGACGTTGAATGTAGCCTCCTCTTCGTTGACTCTAAACTTCAGCTCTCCCTTTTCCATGTCAACTAACTCTCTACCTGTGTCCATAAATGGTCTCCCCAATATAATAGACATCTCGGTTTCAACCTCACAGTCCAGAATGACAAAGTCAGCCGGAAAGATGAAGTTATCAACTCTCACAATCATATCAAACAAAATGTCCACATGCTTCTTCATCGTGCGGTTAACATCAATAGCTGCATTGAAATCGGTTAAGAAGGGCTCAAGTCCAATTTGTTGAATACATCCAGTGACATCAAACTTATGCTGGCTCCAAGGTCACATAAGGCTCTGGAGAATCGGTAAAACCCAATAGTAAATGGTATAGTGAATGCTCTGGGATCACCCATTTTCTGAGCCAAAGAACTAGTTGTGACTACAAATAGTGGTGCAAGCCATCAACATCCTCAACTATAGGTCCTTTCTTCTTTGTAACCAATTACTTCATAAACCTAGCATATCGAAACATCTGATTCTACACTAAGAAGAGAAATATTCATGCTCAACTCTTTCAGTATCTCAATGAATTGCTTGAATTTTTCTTCCTCTCTTATTTGCTACAGCCATTGAGGAAAAGGTAGGGTTGGTCTTGAAATTTGTCTTATTTCCTTCTTAATAACCAAATCCTTACCTTTTTTCTTACCAACTACATCATTACCAACTGTTACCTTTTCTGTCACCACAATAGGTGTCTAATCAATAACAACCTCATCATGCCTTGGAGATTCCACAATAGGTAATGGGGGATCCATAGTAGTCATACCACTCCTTGTGGTAATGGCAAGAACATGACCATTGTTTTTTATATTTTGCACAATGTTGCTCGAAAGGGTACCTGGCTGCCTCTGGTTTAATATTGCTGACATTCGTTCGAATTATTGCTCCAACTGCTTGATCGAAGTGGTATGAGATTCAACCTTTGGGGTTAACCCTGAAATGTTAGCCTTAATATCCTTAAGGTTGATCTCCTGATTTTTTTGACCCTTTACTAGTTTAGCCAGCATCTCTTCCATTATTGATTTTGCATCTCTTTTGCCAGGTGGAATATACCGATCTTCCTTCTCTCTATAGTCATTTTTTTCTCCAATAACCATCTCACTCCCTAATATGGTCTCTATAATTTAATAATACTTTCGACTTTGGTTCCTTTTTTCCTTGGGCTCAAAAACCCACAACCTAACGATCCAGATAGTTTGCTTCTTCCTCGAATTCTGACTCATATGCTTTGGAAGTTGAACCTTATGCTCCTACTGCATTTACTTTCTTAAAACTTGCTGCTGCAAACTGCTTTTCTAGTAACCTAGATTAGTTTTGAGTGGCACAATCTCTTGCATGATTGAATCATCAGCTATTTTTTTATCACAGGAGGCACCAATAGCATATGTGCCAGATCTCCTCCCAACCTCTCGAGTTTTCCACTCTCGGTTAGTGAGCGAGATCTGATCTAGCATCTCCGAAGATGCCTCCCAGCATACTCTCATAAAGCTCATGTAGAGATGATGTCTTTTATGGATCTGGAACTTCTGGTCAAGGCTCTATAAAATATCTCCAATAAGCTCATCCCTGACATCCGATAGTTGGGCACCATACTCAGCTTCTTGTTGAACCTGAACCATGCCTCATACATAGATTATGATTGGAGTTGCCTGAAATTGTAGGTCTCGTCCTAATCTGCAATATCCTAGATGAAGGAAAGAACCAGTTCAAGAATTGCCTGCACAACTCGTTACATGTAGTGATATATCCTCTTGGAAGTACCCCTAACCATAAAGATGTTTCTCCTGTAAGTGAGATGGGGAACAACCTCATTCTAAGTGCTTCATAATCCACCCCTAGATTTTTATAAAAACTGCATATCCCAATGAAATTCACAAGGTGCATATTTTCATCATATGTAGGCAAACCTGCAAATACACCCTTCAGATTTAGGAGCTGAATCATTACGCTCGTTATGTCAAACTTTATGCCTGGGGGTAAAACAGGAGGAATGATGGCTCCAGTATCTGTCGGCTCGATGTATCCCAGATATTCTTCATCATCCTCATACGACTACATATACGGATATGCTGGGATCACTTGAGGACGACCTCCTCTAGTTCTATTCTAATTTGCATCGAGTGTTGCTTGGCGGTGTGCTGCCTATCTCTGCTCAGCTAGCTTTGCCACCCTAGCTATCTGCTGAGCTTATTCTGTTGCCCTCCTCTAATTAGTGGGTTGTGTTAAAAGCACTCATATTTTCTGGTCAACAATATCTTGTACTCCTACGGGAGGAGGGGGAGGCACATCATCACGAACCCCTTCAGAATATCCTCTCTTTTTGGTTCCGTCATCCTTCTAGGTGTTTGTAGGATCCTCTCTGGATTCAGAATCAATGGGAGTAAGGGATTGCCTCTACTCCATGTGCTAGGCATACACTAGCGTATACCCAACTAAGAACAAAAACAAAAAGACCCATAAACTGAAACAACTTAAATTCACAAATCAACACCGTATTCCCCAGTAGTGGTGCCAAAATTTGATAATGCTCAAGCTACACCTTCACTCTGAGGGTTATGCAGTCACTATCAAATATAATAACCCACAAAGGTTGGGGTCGAATTCCAAGGAAATACGTGGAATTGTGGCTCTCAATTGTTGTAATAAACGGGCAGAACAAGATTGAAATGAGATATAAAAGCATCAAAATTGACTCTTGGGGCCCCTTTTTACTATTTTCCAAATAAAGGATTGAAATAAGATATAAAGGTCTCAAAATTGAACCAACCCCTGTACTAAACCAAATTCGACATTTTAGTTCTGCTGGTATAGTCTGTTTTTCCATCTGACACCCAGAACACAGAAATCAAATATATGGCTTATCAAGCATCTAAAAACCTAGTCGCACAAATCATCCTCGATCGCTAAACAATTGTGCTAATCATCCCCAAACATTATAGTCAATATGTAGCACCTACGGGGAAGGAAGAAATGGTCAAAACACATATAAATAAAGATTCACAAATTCAGGTCTTTACAGCATCCACTACTAAAACTCTAGTTCATCCTCAAACTAAAAGGCGAAGAAATACCTAAATTGGTAAAAAGTTGAGGGTAACTACTATGCATGTCAGACTCAACCTACCAAGTAGCCTCCTCAATAGGATGGTGCCTCCAGTGAACTTTAACCACAAAAATATATTTAGAACACAACCATCTAATATCTTTGGCCAAATTAAACATTGGTTCCTCAACAGAGGCCAACCTCTAATTCAATTGAATCGAGTCCCAACAAAGCATATGAGACTCATTTAAAATATAGCGTTGAATCATAGATACATAAAGAACTGGATAAACAACTAAAGTCTAGAGATAAGGCCAACTTATAAGCAACCTCTCCAACTATATAAAGAATCTCAAAAGGTCGAATATACCTCAAGCTGAGCTTACATCACTTCCCAAACCTCATCACGCCCTTTATGAGAGAGACACGTAAGAAGACTCAATCATTAATCCCAAACTTTAAGACATATAGCCTACGGTTTGCATAACTCTTTTGCTTATTTTAGGCTGTCCAAAGCCTATCTTGAATCACCTGAACCCTATCCAAAGACTCGCAAAGCAAATCAGTATCATAAGGTCTAACCCCTGAAGTCTTAAAGCAATCTATAGAAGTTTGACAACCCTTACAATACAATACATCGAAAAGGGCCACCTTAATACTTGAATGGTAGCTATTATTATAAGCAAACTCTGCCAAAGCCAAATATTGTTTCCATTGATCCCCAAAGTCCATAACGCATCCGCAGAACATTTTCTCTAAAAGTGAAACAGTCTACTCTGACTGACCATCAATTTAGGGGTGTAAAGTTGTACTAAGATCAACCTGAGTACCCAACTCCCTTTGAATGGTCTGCTAGAAGGTAGAGGTAAACACTGAGACTCTAACTAAAATAATAGACACGTGTACTCCATGAAGATGAACCATCACATGAACATATATATGAGACAACCTCTCAGCACAGAAGAAAACTTGAATAGAGATGAAATGGACTGATTTGGTCAACCGATCCATGATGACCCAAATACTATCAGAAATAGAAAAGTTCGTGGCAACACAATCATAAAGTCCATAGTGATCCATTTCCACTTCTACTCATGGATAGGTAATCTCTAAACCAAACCACCTAGTCTTTGATGCTCGGACTTCACCTGCTGACAACACAAGCAAAAAGCTATAAAATCCATCATACCCTTCTTCAGACCACCCCATCAGGAAAGCCGCTTCAAATCATGATACATCTTGGTCACATATAGATGGATAGAGTATCTAGACTATGTATGTCCTCCAAAATCAATCTTACCCAATCTCTGATTCTCATCATAAAAACTCGACCACCAGTACTCAACACACCATCAGAATCAAGAAAGTCTTCCTTAGACCGACACTCAACAAATTATCCTAAATCACTCTCAAACAATCATCATCAAACTGTGAGCTCTAATCTGCTCTATCAAGGAAGATCTAGCTTCAACAAAGGTTAAATCACTCCCGAGTGTCGAATATCAAGCCTGACCATCTGATTAGCTAAAGACTGAACCTCCAAGGCTAAAGGCCACTATTGGGTCAAGAGATGAGATAGACTCCCCATACTAGTCAACTTTGACTTAAGGCATCTACAACTATATTTTTTTTCATGGATGATACAAAACAATGATGTTGTAGTCCTTAAGCAACTCAACCTAATGTCGCCTCCTCATATTAAGATCTCACTGTCTTAAGAAGTGCTGAAGACTATGATGCTATTTGAAACTCTTGCAAGGCACTTCATACAAATGATGATGCTACAACTTCAACACAAAAACTACTACTGCCAACTCTAAATCATAAATAGGGTAATTTGTCTCATGAGGCTTCAACTGGAGAGAGGCATAAGAAATTACCTTACCCTTCTACATCAACACCACACCCAAAATTATACTTGAAGCATCACAAAACACGATAAAACCCACACCCTTCTTGGGCAAAGTCAAGATAAGAATAGAAATCAACAACTTTTACGCTTTTGGAAGCTCTGCTAACACACATTCGACCACTAAAAAACTACCTTTTTCTGATTCAACTTGGTGAAAGGGGTCACAATAGAGGAGAAACCTCTAACAAAATATCTGTAATAACCCGTCAAATCAATGAAACTCTGAATTTTGGTGGGAGAAGTAGATCTAACCCATCCATGAATTATTGCAATATTGGTTGAATCAATCATAATACCATTCTTAGTCACCACATGACCCAAAAAAGAGGTGAAATCCAACCAAAACTTACACTTAGAAACCTTAGCATAAAACTTTTCATCATGTTACTTCTAATGTACAATCTTTAAATGCTTCATGTAGAAGGACTCGCACTTAGAATAAGCCAAGACATCATCTATAACATAAACACAAAAGAGTTAAGATATAGTTAAAACACTCAGTTCATCAAATCTATAAATGTTGTTGGGGAATTGGCCAATCCAAAAGACATGACTAAGAACTCATAATGATCGTATCGAGTTTGAAAAGCTTTCGTTGAAACATCTGAAACTCTAATCTTCAACTGATGGTACTAGAACTTCAAATCAATCTTGGAAAATACCAAAGCACTGTGAAGCTGGTCAAACAGATCATCAATACAAGAAAGAGGATACTCGTTCTTGACCTCCACCTTGTTCAACTTCCTATAATCAATAAACATATGTATCAAACCATATTTCTTATTCATAAACAAAACTGACACACCCCAAGGAGATACAATAGATCTAATGAAACCCTTGCTCAAAAAATCTTGCCAACTTCTTTTTCAACTCCTTCAACTCTATGGGGCCATCCCATAAGGTGGAATAGAATAAGCTTGGTGCCCATCTCAATATCAATAGCCAAATTAATACCGTAATTCGAAGGCATAGCAGATAAATTCGTAGAAAATACATTCATAAACTCGTGAACAACTTGAATAGAATCCTTAGATGGCCATAAGCCAACATCAATACCATAAAAATGAGCTAAATAAGATAAATACCATCTCTCTATCATGTAAAAATCATGCAAAAAGAATATAACACCCTTCAAACCCAAATTAAGCATACCCTTCCAAGCTAACCTCGACATACCCAACGTAGCTATGGTCACTGTCTTGGCATAACCACCTAAAATAGTATGATATGGAGCTAACTAATCCATATCTAATATAACATCAAAATCAATCATATTTAAGACAATTAATTTTACCCGTCTCACAGCCCGCAAAGGTAACCACATAAGATCAACACCCCAACCATTACTAAAGAATCTCATATAGGAGTAGAAACATGAAGAGGCATATCAAGATACTTACTCATAACATCAAAACCAGAAAAAATTACATAGACACATAGGAGAAAGCCGACCTAGGGTCAAATAACACAGAATCAAATCTATAGTAAATTAGGATAATACCTATAAACACCTGGACTGAGTAACCCAGTGACCACCTCCACAAGTACCTCTACCTTGAGCATCTCTAGAACCATGCAAACCACTCACTGAACCCCCTCCGACTGCAGATATAGAAGCAGGGCAAAGTTAAAGTTAAGGACTCTGCTTGGAAGGACCCAATACACGTTGAGAGAAATACCTCACATAATGACAAATCTCATGACATATAAAATACTCTCTACTACTAGCATCACACCGAGAGGTCTAATAAGAATAAGAACGACCATTTTGCCAAGATGTTTGACTACCTATTGTCGCTAAACATGAACACCTACCACCTGATTCCTACATAGAAACCTGAACTAGACTACCATAATAACCAAGGGAACCTCTACTAGATAAGTCTCTACCTTGAGAGGTGTTTCTATTAAATTCACCATCTGAGATGTAGCCAACTGATATATAGCCAACTTAGACTCACTGGTGAGGCTAGTGGCTGAATACTTAAATAAAATATGAAAACGAGCCTCATACTCAGTTATAGTCATGAAGCACTACTCTTAATGATCAAATTCATCATCCATCTGAACTCTCAAACTATATGGCACAAACCTCTCCAAGAAAGCCTTAGAAAACTAAGCCAAGTCATAGCAGATGAACCCAATGGTCTACAACTAGCAAACAACCTCCACCAGTCCCTAGCCACATACATCAACTGATAGGAAGTATAAGCTACTCCATGAGACTCAAAGAATTCGAGATTATCTAACTTCTCCTGAAAATCAACCAAAAACTCATAAGTATCCTCGCTAGTAGCACCACCAAACTTGGTCAAACCCAAGCAAATAAATCTCTTAAACCTTTTCTGATCATCAGAATACAAAATTATACCTGAAATAACTGTAGAAATAGTAAGTTTGGTAGTCTAAGAATCCATGCATGAGGTTACCATAGATGAAGGTAGTACCCCTAAACAAGAAATAACATAAATAGATATTGGAATTAAAGATGGAACAACATTCAAAGTTTGAGAAATATCATATGCAAATGTTAGTACAGATAAAGGAACCACACTTGAGGTCAGACGAATACCATAAGTAGACGTCAGCACTTACGGTGGTATAATACTGAAAACCCAAAGAAAAACCAGGGGCACTCAAGAGAACAACATCCAAATGAGTCAATAACTGAATCAATAAATCCTACAGAACTAGGTAGTAACTGAATCCTATAGGACCTGAGTTGTCCCTACATCTCTTGCATGCTCAACCTCGAGCTTAGGGGAGGTCCCCTTAGAACTACCTCTGATAGAGAAAACTCTTCGTGCTCGTCAATAACCTATAGGCTATCTATAAATCTTGTCTATTCCTCTAGATATGGATCTATCCATCAATGCTGCTTAATATCCCTAGCCTTACGAGATCTAGTCCTCACTATATACACAAAAAATAGGGGAACACAACTGAGAACATTAGGTAAAAACAACCTACATGACTAGGAATTAAAATATAAAGTTTTTCCTAAAGACATTTTATAGCCTATCAAAGATAGATACAAACTTCTACGTACCAATTCGTGACACTCTACTAGACATCTTGCTTTTATTATTACAAGACTGGTAAACTCGACACTTTGGTTCCAGTTTGTCACAACCCAAAAACTAGGTCATGATAACACTTATCGCCGCCTAGCATTGATAAAGTAAGTCGATCCCTCAAACTGTTATATTAAAAACAAAAAAACTAAAGCGAGATTTCTAGAATGAAATCAAAAGAAATAATGAAATAGAAATCTGAATAAAATAACATAAAGCCCCAAGAAGTGGTGTCAAAATATAGAGCATCTAATACATCATCTAAATATAAATAAGATACAAAGTCTGTCATAAAAAATAAGTAAGGACATAATAAGGTAAGAGGGGGTTTGAGAGTTGACTCTGATCCCTAGAGTGACCCAGTACTTTGATCACAATCTTGAAAAACCACAAATCAACTTCCAAGAGAGAGCTAGTACTAGGATCAGCACCGAAAGGGCACAATAAGAAAGAGTACGATCCACTTGTACTCAGTAGGTATCATTGGCTAACTGAGAAAAGTAGAAAAAAGATAAATAAAATATATTATGAGCACATCATCTACAAGCAGAAACATACCAAACGGTAGCTCACACCATCTCCACTAACAATTCTAATATATATAAATATATAGAGAAATAGAAACAACACGAGTATATATGCAAAAATACGTTGAAACTAAGCACATTTCAAGAAAACTAAGGAAAACAAGCAAGATGCATATACAAGTGAAATGCAATGCAATGTAGATGGAATGAATGATGAAATCCATCACATGACTTTCTATATACACCTACTAAGGTCATAGCTACCGGGTAGGAATCTTGGGGGTTTGCGACCCATATAATATATCTCAATATCAAGCCAATAATGTTGGCAAATGACTTCAACCAAGGGTTTTTCAAAATATTATAACCAACTTTGCCAGCAAATAACCTCGGCTAAGGGTTTTACAAAAATGAGTCAATTTTTTTTTAGAAATAGCATTTCTCAATGGCACCAATATCTCATGAATGTACATGTATGGAATAAGGAAGCATTGCTCACAATCAACTCAATTTGATTATATCCAATCCATCCTACACATATATACATACAAATGAGCCCAGAATCTACTCAATATGTCAATAATTATGATTATCAACTTGAATTAGGCACCATCGGAATAAATAAGCATGCAAAACCTCATTAATATTATATCAATCCCTAACTCGATTATTTTTGTCATTAATAAAGCAGCCATTAAATAAGGCCTATATTAAGAAAATATGCCCTCCTTATGGGCATTATAACAGGATTAAAGGTAGTCCAATGCAAAGATAAGGCTAATGATGTCAATTAAAGCCCACACGGACAATACACAATATCAGGCATCATAAATCAACCACAACAAAATATAAGCCTCCATATGGACACACAATAGTAAAAATAATCTTAAAATATAAACCTAATAGTTATTTTTCCCAACTCAGAGTACTTTTTACTTATTCATTAATTACCAACTCAATTTGAAAGAAGTTAAGCCATAACCTACCTTAAAATGACAAAATTTTGATTTAAAGTACTTCAACAAGGAGTCTTCCCTTTACAGACAGCCTCAGAATCAACGACAATATTTAAATATAGCATCTACACATTAAAAGAAAGCTAATGATACCCATATTGACCATATTCGGGTCGGACCAAAATGGATCTGAAAAAAAAAATTAAAAATAAAAGGGGTAAAATTAGAATTTTACTTTTAAGATACATTTTCAAGGTTATAAGAGTCTACAGGAGAGAACCCATGAAAACTAAGGTCAAAATAAAGAAAAACACTTATAAAAAATTTAACAATAAAAACCCTAATTTTTTATTTTGAAATCATAATTTAAAGGTGTATTTGAAGATATAATCAATGGGAAATAGTGGAATTATGAGTTTAGAAGTTACCCACATGAAATTCAACATTAAAACCCTAAATATTCTTGTTTTCCGAAGCTTGAAGGTCCAAAAAAGAGTAAAATTGCAAAAATAAAGTATTTATACTATTTAGTGAATAGTACCTCATGATTATGAGGGTCAAAGTTTGACCGGCCATAATATTGGCCTTCGTGTTCCTGGCCAAGGATTCGCATTCATGAAGGTTAATGAATCAAGCCTTCATGTTCATGAAATTCTCATCGCGTTCACAAAGAAGGACTCCAATGCCCTTCACGACCACAACAACTACACCCCCATCATGATGAAAGGTAATTTCTTTCTCTGTATTTATGAAGAAGGATCCATGCACTAGCTATCAAATGTGCACCAGACAATTTTCCATGACTTTGAATTCCTTAAATGGACTCTCAAAAATTATTTGGGACCCATCAGAAGTAAACCATATATATTATTAGGCTAATTTTGACGTTTCAGACTAAATGGGAATGTCAGATTTTTGAAAAAGGATTGTTTTCATAAAATTAACCCCTATTATTACTATTTTCCAAATGAAAAGTTGAAATGAGATATAAAGGTCTCAAAGACAAACCATCCTAGCTGATAATCTAAATTCGATATTCCGGATCTGCTGGCGCAGTTCATTTTTTATCCAACACTCGGATTAATAAATGTTGATTGAAGTCAACTATATGGCTTCTCAAGTCTCTAAAAAACATAAACTACCATAAATAGATAAATCTTTTCTAAAGATATTATATAGCCTCTCAAAGATAAATACGGACGTTTATGTACCAATTCGTAAAACCCTACTAGACTCCTGCTTTTACACTTTTGAACCAGTGAACATGGTTGTCTGATACCAATTTGTCATTACCTAAATAGGGTTGTGATGGAACTTATCGCAACTCAGCTTTGAGTAAGTAAGACAATCACCCAAATTGATAAAAAACAAAATTTACAATAATATAACTAAGGCAAGACTTCTTGTAAGACCTCACAAAATTCTTAGGTTAATTCAATCCTTTAAGCTTGTTAAGGGGTCCTAGACTTAGAAAATTCTAGCTAAGTATTCAGAGTTAGTGTTATTTTAGTCTTCAAAAGTTGGCAATCTTATTTTGCAACCTTTACGCCCATTAAATGTCAATATTTGTGTTAATTCATGACCAGGAATGTCAATAGGTATTCCCAGACAAGTTTTGGATTTTTTGGACTTCGTTTGAAGCCCCTTTGGAATCCTAAACCAGTGAATCAATGCAATCTTGATGCGTCGCATCAACTATTGCGTTGATAAATGTTTTTCCCAGCTCACAACATCCAATTCTAGTGAACCAATGCAGACTCGGCGAGGCATGTTGGCTATCGCGTCGATGCCAACAATGCAGCGCGTTGGCCTGCGCGTCAATGGTTTCGTTTATAATCATTTAAAAAGTTTCAGCCTCAGGGTTAATTAAGTCATTTACCCATGTCCTTCATCCCCCATAACACGAAATTTATCCCTCTTTTAGCAAGTTATATTCATTCTTTCACAAATTGCTCAAGAACAAAAATCCTAGGTGAATTAAATTCAAATTCAAGGCTCAAGATTTCACCATTAATTTACCAGAATTCACCAACTAAGGTATGTGAAGTTTTCATCCAAGGGTTAATTCCACCCTTGGAGTCAAAGAAACTCTTTTAAAGATCATGTAGAGTGATTTCATGATTTCCATGATTTGAATTAAAGTGTATTCATGATATATTACAAGATTCATGTACAGTTAATTGATATGTGTGCTTTATCATATGAATTCATGTTGAAACTCATGGAATTATGTAATTGGAATTGAATCATGATGCCTACATGTTGTTTTAGTATTATGTGCATATATTATGCCCTACAAGTGTTTAATGAATTGTCTATGTGAGTTGAATAGTGAAATTATATCATGTTAGCATGTATGCAGGTGTTTACTTGAATGCCCAAATAAATGAATGATGACTAAGTAGTTAGTTACCATGTCTCAAGATTATGCCATGTCTTTTAAGTTTATGCTATCGAGTCCTAGGGGTATTTAATATCCAATAATATAGCTGCTTGTCTAGAGCCATAGTCAGTTACATAGAATCAGTCATGACTCAATCAGTAGAATTCATTCAGTTATAAAACTTAGAAGAACTCAGTGAACTCAGAATCAGTCCAGCTTAGTTTAGTTCATTTATACAGTACGATCAGTAATAATTCAGTCTAACTTAGTACAATTTAGAATTCTGTCCAGTGTCTATTCAGTTGGGAGTAGGATTCAGCACCGAGTGAACCCAAGGATGGGGACTCACCTCCCAGTAGAGGGTAAAATCCTTAGAAGCAGTCCTTGCGCTCTAAAACTGCATGGTCAGCATAGGTTGAGACATCAACCTACCAGTTGAGGGTTGATGAGGTGATCTACCTGCCATTTGAGGGTACCACCATTCTCGTTCAGAGTACTTCCAGATGAGGGTCACTCAACACTTGTCCTTACTCGTGGCACGGTATTGATACTCTTCCAACTGGGGTTATAGGTTGAACCCCAAATCAATTAAAGAAGGGGCATGTTAGTTAGATGATTACTTCCTACAGTCTTAGTTTCAGATGTAGTCTCAGTATGGAACTTAGTTCAGTTCTACAGGTTCAGGACTATTAGTCACAGTCACTCAACTCATTACGGGACTTATTATAGTTCAACAGAATCAAGACTATCAGATACAGTCATCTAGTTACCAGTAATTCAGTATCAGTAAACACAACTATCAGTTAATCAGTATTCAGTATTTTATGATCTCAGTACAGTTAACATATTCATGCATATACTCTTATTCAGTCATACTCATGATATTCAGTTAGTATTATTCATGCATATGAACCCATGCATTTCAGCCTACCTCACTGAGTATACCAGTATATTCAAAGTACTTACGCATACCTTTCTTTTGCACTATGATGCCTTATATCATTAGCTCAGACGCACGGGCTCCTGAGCAAACTTAGCAGTTCAGATTCTCACCATACAGAGTTAGTGGTAAGTCCTCATAGTTTGAGGACGTGATTATTTATTTCAACATTTCAGTTAATTTTTAGTAGTTGGAGTTAGTTGGGGACTTGTCCCATCAACTCTACAATTCAGACAGTTTAGAGGCTTTTCAGACTAGAGTATTTTCAGATAGTTGTTTAGATTTTAGTATTGATGTTCAGTTTTGGCATTGTGATACCATAATTAGTATTATTAATAGTATTGAACTTTATGGTTGGTTTTCCTCCTATTTTAACATATTTACCATATTATTATTTGGTTATTACAGCAGGTACTAGTCATGGGTTATCTTGTGCTCCATCAAGATTATGAGCATCGTGTAGCATCCGGGGAACAGATTCGGGGCGTTACAAACTTAGTATCAGAGCCTAAGGTTCAACAGAGTCCTAGGAAGACTAAAAACCATATCTAGTAGAGTTTTGTGCATGGGTTTATTACGCGCCACACTTATGGACAGGAGGCTATGAGATGTTTTAGGAAAAGTTTCCCTTATTTTAGTATTCATGTCGTACGAGTGAGCATGATCTCTAGTTAAACTCTCAGTTGAATCCTTTTTATTTCATTTACAGAAATATGCCTCCAAAGAGGACTAAGGAAAGAGAAATAGGAGACCAGCCAGAACCCCCGCCCATCCAGCTAGATTCACTGGACAAACACATCTCCCACGCTAAGTTCATAGCAATATTTACCACCCTAGATCATTCTGTGGTAGCCCATAATGAATGCCCAGCTTTCGTTACAGCCAACCTAGTGGACAATACTACTGCTGCCGGGATTTGGGACTTCACCCGAATGAACCCTCCATCATTTATCGGGTCTAAGTTAGATAAGGACCATCAGGAATTTCTTGATCAAGTGTAGAAACTTACTGATATTATGGGGATAACTGCTATTTAGAGTGCTGAGTCGGTCGCATATCATTTGTAGGATGTGGCTTACTTATAGTTCAAATAGTGAAAAGCAGAAAGGGTCACAAATACTAGATAGGTTCTTCCCACTGGCATTGAGGAAAGCAAAGGTTTTGGAATTTATCAATCTGAAGCAAGAAAATATGACAGTGAAAGAGTATTCTCTCAAGTTTACTCAATTAGCTAGATATACTCCTCATATAGTGATAGACAGCAGATCCCGAATGAGTAAGTCTGTGTCAGGGGTGTCTAGCAGCGTGGTCAAGGAATGTAGGACTGCAATACTTATTAAGGAGATGGACATTTCCAGGCTCATGATCCATGATCAGCAGATAGAGGAGGCCAATAATAAATAAAAGGAGAGAGAAAAAGTGAGAACAGGTAGTTTTAACTTCGCTCAGCCTAAGTCAGAGGGGGGGAATCGTTCTCAGTTTCGCCCAAAATCTTCAGTCCCAGCTCCGTCCTCAACTATTACTCCTGTGCTAAAATTCAGAGATGGCAATAGGGATAGGGCACCAAGCCCTAAACCTTAGGGCAGTGTTAACAATGCCTGAACCAATCCCTTTTGTCAAAAGTATGGTAGAAACCACCAGGGTATTTGTAGAGCGGGTAACGATGTGTGTTTTGAGTATGTCAAGACAGGACACAGAGTTAGAGATTATCCCTAGTCAAGTTCTTAGGGTCAGAATAACTGTCTACCAGCTCAGTCCGATTGCCCGAATCAGTAGAGTGCCGCTTCGAGTGCCACCAGAGGGCAGAGCCCAAATAGACTCTATGATCTTCAGTCCTGATAGGATCAGTAGAGTTCTCCTGATGTAGTCACTGGTACGTTACAAGTTTTCCATTTGCATGTTTACGCTTTGCTAGATCCAGGAGCGTCCTTGTCTTTTATTACTCCTTATATAGCTGTCGATTTCAGAGTCAGTCCCAAAATACTAGAGAGTCTTTCTCAATCTCTACCCCAGTAGGTAAATCTATCATAGCCCGACGGGTATACAGGAACTGTTCGCTTATGATATCTTAGAAATTCACTTCAGTAGGTTTAGTCGAATTAGAGATGACTAATTTTGATGTCATTCTCGGCATATATTGACTTTCTTCCTACTATGCCTCAGTTGACTGTAGAAATAGAATTGTCCAATTTCAGTTTCTGAATGAGCCTGTCCTAGAGTGGAGGGGTAGCACTCCAACACTTAGAGGTCAGCTTATTTCTTACCTTCGGGATAGAAAAATAATATCTAAGGGATGTGTCTACCATCTCGTTCGAGTTCAGTACTCTAGTTCAGAAACCCTTACTCTTGAGTCAGTGTCAGTAGCATGTGAATTCCTGGATGTGTTTCCCGAAGATCTTTCTAGAGTTCCTCCCGAAAGGGAAATTGATTTCAGAATTGAATTTCTTCCAGATACTCAGCCCATATCTATTCCTCCATACAAAATGGCTGTAACAGAACTCAGACAAGCCATCAGTGCATCACGAAGCCAACTTAAATGGCAATTTTCAATTTCCAGTGTTGCTCCGCGATAGTGGCGCATCGCGCCAATGGCCCAGTTCATAATTGTCCTTTTTCAGTGTTCCAACGCGATACCACCGCATCGCAGTGAGATTCTAGGTCGCGTCTAAGGTGGTAACATGATTGTACTGCATCGCGCCACCATGAAATTTTTCAGTTGTCACTTTCCAGAGATACAACATGATAGCGTCGCGTCGCACCAGGGGTCCAGATCGGGAAATTTTCACAAAAATTAAAAGATGCATCCAGGGTTAAATGGATCTTTTTCTATGATTTTATTCCACCCAGATGTGAGATTTAAGCCCTAAAAATTTCATTAGCTACTTATTATTCACTTTTTCCCCAATACCAAAAACATTCTATCTCAAGAAAATAAAACCCTAGCCCTTGAGAATCAAGGTCAATCTCAAGAAATCCATCCAAAAACTCCAAGAACCTTCAAGGTTTGCTTTCACAGATATTCATAATGTTTATTCATGGATTTCTTTCGTCCATGAAGCCCAAGAATAAAGTTTTAAACTATGAATTATGATATTTATGCTATGTGTTGATTATGTTCATGTGGTTGTTCTTGTTGTATGATTCTCAAGTTAGAATTTTTATGTGTTTTTATGAAAATATGTTAGCATGTGAGTTGAAAACCATGAATTTTAGCTGGTTATGATATGTTAATTTGATGATTATGCCATGCCCTAAGTCATGAACCCTAAGTGTTTGAAAAAATGCCTAAGAGACTAGAAATTATGTAATATGACTCAATTGTGACTTAAGTGAAGGATTCATATTTTACCCTTATGTACAAATGACTCTTATGCTATTGATGTGCAATGTAGATATTTGTTGGAATGGTCAAGATGTTAGAGTATGAAATTATGACATTGAGTATATGCATTCCTACTATGTACAAGATTATTCCTAGTACAATTTAGAATTTCGTCCAGTGTCTATTCAGTTGGGAGTAGGATTCAGCACCGAGTGAACCCAAGGATGGGGACTCATCTTTCAATAGAGGGTGAAATCCTTAGAAGCATTCCTTGCGTTCCAAAACTACATAGCCAGCATAGGTTGAGACATCAACTTACCAATTGAGGGTTAATGAGGTGATCTACTTTCCAGTTAAGGGTACCACCATTCTTGTTCAAAGTACCTACCAGATGAGGGTGACTCAGCACTTATCCTTACCTGTGGCACAGTATTGACACCCTTCCAACTGGGGTTACAGGTTGGACCCCAAATCAATTAGAGAAGGGGCATGTGGTTAGATGATTACTTCCCACAGTCTCAATTTTAGATTCAGTCTCAGTATGGAACTCAGTTCAATTCTACAGGTTCAGTATTGTCAGTCACAGTATGGTTCCACAGAATCAAGATTGTCAGATACAGTCATCCAGTTACCAGTAATTCAGTATCACTATACTCAGATATCAGTTAATTAGTAGTCAAATTTAATATTCAGTGTTATTACGATCTCAGTAGAGTTTACATATTCATACATGTACTCTCATTCAGTCATACTCATGATATTCATTTAGTATTAATCATGCATATGAACCCATACATTTCATCCTACCTCACTGAGCATACAGTACATTCAAAGTACTGATGCATACCTTTCTTTTGCGGTATGATGTCTTATATCATAGGTTCAGACTCACGGACTCCCAAGCACCCTTAACAGTTTAGATTCTCAGCATATAGAGTTAGTGGTGAGTCCTCATAGTTTGAGAACATGATTATTTATTTTAGCATTTCAGTTTATTTTCAATGGTCGAAGTTAGTTAGGGACTTGTCCCATTAACTCCACAGTTCAGACAGTTTAGAGGCTTTTTAGACTAGAGTATTCTCAGAGTGTTGTTCAGTTTTTAATATTGATGTTCAATTTTGGTATTGTGATACCATATTCAGTATTATTTATAGTATTGAACCTTATGGCCGGTTTTTTGCCTATTTTCTGCATATATACCATATTATTATTCAGTTATTGCAGCAGATACCAGTCATAGGTTAGCTTATGGTCCTTCGAGATTATAAGCACCGTGTAGCATTCGAGGTACAGACTCAGGGCGTTACATTTCTAGAACAAATTTAGCCCCTAAAACATAAGTAAAAATAAAAATCTGAAAAAATTCACATGTATCCCAAGTTGAAAATATAATTTGTCATTGATAACTGAAATAAATATATAACAAGGTAAGATGAGGTCCGAATCAGCCTTGAACACTAAAGTGGATCAGTACCTCAAAATCTAGAAGTTTTCATATGAAATGAGCTACCATGGAAATTACTTGTACTAGATCTGCATTAAAAGAGTACAGTAGGTGTGAGTACGGTTCACTTATACTCAGTCGGTATCATAGGCTGGTTGAACAAAGTAGAAAATAAGTTAAGTATAAAATGAGCATGTCATCTATAAGCAAAAAAATCTCAAATGTTAGCTTACAACGTCTCCACTAACAATTCTAATAGATTAAAATACAAAAATAAAAACAACATAAGTATTTATGAAAATATACAAAAACTAAGAACAGGTCAAGAAAACTAGAAAAAATAAGCAAGATGTATGTGCAAATGTAATCCAATGTAATATGCATGGGATGATGATGAAAACCATCACATGACTTTCTGTATATATCAACCAAATTCACATCTACTAGATAGGATCCATGGGGGGTTCGAAACTTATATACTATATATCATATCTCAATCTCTATCTCAATCTAAACTCTTCTCCCCAACTCATAACATGTTGGAGTTTGTAACTCATACCAACTCCTAAGATTAAATTCATGATCATCCCTTTATCATTCTAGGGCTTTTCCATCATAATTTATCTAAAACTATCAATTTCATGGACAAATTAATGAATTGTGGAATGCAAGAATAAATTAAATGTTAATAATCAAACCCATTAACTTATTCCTTAGTTTTCCCCTTACATCGGCAATAAACTAAAATCCACCCCAAAACCCTCTTCGAACTCGATGAATAGATAATTCTAAGGATTAATAATTAAATATGAGTTAATGAGAATGAATTTCTTACCTTAGTAAAGCCAAAAAAGAAATTCTGGTAGGTTTTGCCCTAAATCGCCCTATATTGTACGAAAATAAATTTTAGAAAAAATAAATCATTTTGAAAAATTATTTTAATAAAAATATGGTTTTTACCACTATAGTGATACCTAGTTGCTATAGTGCTGCTGCTATAGCGGTCATTGGCCACCTTTCACCACCTCTATAGATGGAATTATTTCGTTATAGTGCTCGTCGTAATAGTAGTGTGCCAACTGCTATAGCAGCACCGATGGGACATAATGTCTATCTTCATTCAAAAATTTTACTATTTTCAACACACCTAAACCTGAGACATTCCAAATAGTTCCCTTTACGCTCACATTAATTCTGGAAGTTCTATTTACCTATACTTGATTTTGTAAATTTCAATGAGTTTCTTATCGTCATAACTAAAAATCAAGAGAAATACCACTACCTCGGTTCAAATAATTTCTATATTTTTTTAGGCAACACCTTACCCTAAAATTGATCGAAACTAGCCTACCATAAAATTTATAACTCCTAAACCTAAAAGAATTTGAACATGATATTTTAAACAAGGACTCGTACGTAATGACAGAGAGGGTCATTGCAAGAGTTTTATCATTCTTGACCTCCTCAGGGTTATTCTTGTTGCATTCATATTCCACTGATTTCCTCTCCTTTTTATTACTTTTCTGCAAATTTAAGTTGTCTCCTACTCCTATACGTTTGTTGCTGACGACTCATTCTTCTTTAATTTGTTCCTAGACTTCTCTTTTGAATCTATGTTGGATGTTTGTATCTCATTATGATGTTTTTTCGCTTGATGTTTTCTTGTCTTGTTAATCTTTGTTATTGTTGGCTTGTTGTACGTTCTCTTTAAATTCATTAGCCTCAATAACTTCTGTTGAACAATTTTGTTGTAGATATTTTATCCCTTCATCATTCTTCTCTTTTTTCCACTGCAACATCTTTAGATCATTGTTGCTTGTTGATATCTTGTGCATTTTTATTCTTTGGATCCTTTAAAGCATTAAATTTGTTATTAGTTATTAGGCCAATACTATTCATACTTGTTCCTGTTTCCATCTCTTTTGTTTCCCTCTTTTCCTTGCCTTTATCTTGTTCTTTGGATCTTAAATTCATCTTTATATTTTATTTTTTTTCTTCTCCTCTCCTTTCCCTTGTGGCATCTTTTCTTTCTCTTTTCTCTTTGTATCTCCATCATTATAATTCTCCTGAGTCTTTGTAGCCTCATTCTCTTATTACAAATTGTCTCTTTGTTATTTCTGATCTTCTATCTTTCTCTTTCTTCTTTGGATACAAATTTGGGTGTTCAATGGGGCATTGAACTTTCTTATGTCTTGAATTATGTATGTCTTATAGAACTTTGGAACATAATTACATTTGATTTGGATTCATTTCTCCACCACATCTTTGTTTTATTTTCTCATACCTATGTTGATACGTTTTGGAAATTTACCTACCTGATACAAATCAAATGGACGCCTTAGCTTTTGATGACCTCTTTGGAGGCCAACACCTAAAGGCTCAAGACTTGGTCACCCTGAAGGCACAAGAATATATAAAGAAGGTTGAGCAAGACATAAAGCAATCTCGTGCGTGGAAGGTTGCTTGGATGCTTGCCTTGATACAAAACCGAGGACCATAATCCTTGAAGAACAAACCATACTCAGTTTTAAGAGCATGAAAGAGGCACCATTCATCAAGTCTAAACACACAAGGCACCATTTATGAAGATGGAGGCTCGTGAGAGTATGTGACATTCATCCAAGGGAGTGTACTTGCTAATATGTGAAGAGGTACCATGAATATACTCCAAGGCAGCCTTGGATACACTCCAAAGGTACCTCAACTTAGGGGTATTATGGTCTTTTAAGACTTCTCTTTTACACTCCAAAGGAGCACCCTTCATTAAGGGTATTTTAGTCTTTGTTTGTAATAAGTATAAATAGACAATTAGGCTTCTACTTTTCTTAGTTTTTAAAGAATTGATTGAGTGAAACTCAAATTGTTTTTTCTTTCCTTAGTGTAGGGCTTGAAAAAGACATTGAAAGTAGGGTTAGCTTGAGTGTGGATTCAATTGAGTTGATATTTTGGCAAGAAAGGTGGGTACTTGAGGAGTTGATCCCTTTGTGTTCACCTAAGAGTGTGGTGTTATCATCCATTGGTGTTGTGTGTCTTGGTGTTTGATACACACCTTGGTTCTATTCATTGGTGTAGGCGTATGTCTCACTATCTATCCTTTACATTTATGCAATTTTCTCTTTTTTTTGGTTTGAATCTGTGTGTTCTCTTCTTCATCTACTCTTCTCTAGTTGCTGATTTTTTGGTTTCTTAGGAGTAATTTCGTGTTTAATAGTTTATATTCTTATCATTTGGTATTAAGAGCCATGTATTAGAGTTGATCCCACAACTCTAAGCCTTGGATCTAAGAAAATCTCAACAAAAAAAGAGTCTAGAGTCAAAAAATACAAAAACAAATATTGAATTTTGTGTGTTTGATAGTAGATCTGAATTTCTGAACTTAGATCTACTAATCTTTTGCTTGTTTTTATAGTTTCTAGTATTAGATTCTTGTTCTCTAGCACTTAAAGGGTCTAGATCTAAGTTTAGAACAAGATTTGGTTGTTTTTGAGCTAGATCCACTATTGTTGTGCCTTGTTTGAAGATTTTTGAGGTGGGATTTCATGGTGAATACCTTGTTTGTGCTGTGTGGTGGCTGATTTGTTGATATTTGAACTTGTCTTGGCTAAAGGAACCTATATATAAAAGAAAATTTGAATTTGGGGTTCATTTGCCTAGTGGTCAAACCTTGGTCAACTCTTGAATATTCATCTTGTTCATCCATCTTCTTCAAATCTTGTTGAAGAAGAATATTCAAGTAGCTTTTTTGATCCAAAAAGGAAGAAGAAAGAGAATTTACTAAGTGTTTGCACAAGAATATTTCTTAGCATATTCTAAGTTTTCCAAAAAGAAAGAGGGGACAAGAGGACAAGCAAGTACAATTGAAAGTACACTTGAGGGGACCAATCCATTTTGAATTCATTTGAAGCTCCAAAAAGGCTTCAAACCTTCAATTTTTCCCCCTCAAACCGAAATTTCTTCTTCTCCTAAGTGGATTTGGCTGAAACAAGTGAATTGGGATTTGAAAATTTTGAAAAGTGACGTCCAATCACAAGCTGCCACATCATATCTTATATAAAAATACAAATTGAGTCCTAAATTAGATTTCTAAGTTTATTTGTTGTTTCTAGTTGCTTTTGTGTCGATTCTACCACTAATTACCAAACTAGTAACTACCTACTAGGTTGATAATTAGTCTAGAGTTCTTTTTTTCGTGTCTACGTTTCTTTTGTGCTTTTATCTTTTGTAATTCGTTGTAACTTGCTGGTTCAAGTTCGTAAGCAATTTTCTTTGAGTCATATCAAACGAAAATCCATTCTGGGCCAAAGTAGAATCATCCCTCACTCACTTGTCAAGTACATGCCAAAGTTTCAACACTTGTGAGACCAAGTGTGAGGTAAGAATCCGAGAGTGAGAGAGTTGGTGAGGGTATTTGAACTAATATGTTTGTTCATTTTGTAGGTTTGTTTTTTCTTTTAGGTACCATGGCTGCCAATAATTTTAATGTCATGTTTGATTGCATCAATGACCATTGTGATAGCTTCATTCCCCATGCTGAAAATTGCATACAAACTATTGAAGAGATACGTCACATGCATAGTGCACTAAATCTCAATTTCGGGAAAAGAGATGAAGAGGTGAAACAAGGGATAATACTTGACAAACTCCCTTATGATGTGAGCTTCTCAAAGGATAAAGTGGGTTTCCATGATCCGAACCAAGGCAAAAAAGAATGTGCTCAAGAACTTAAAGGTAAAATAGCTAACTCTTACACTTTTGTGCATGTGAACGATAATTGTGTGGCTAGTAGCACATTGAGAGTGAGTGGTAGGTTATCTATTTGTGAGTCTATTATTTCTTTGCCTCTTGATGATGATGTACATGTTGTGAGTGTGGATACACTAGTTGATCCTTTTGATAACCGAATTTACTCTTCTTGTAAAATCAATTTAAGTCTACCTGATAACGCCCAAACTACAGCTCTCGTAAGAGTGTAAGCGATCGCTGTCAAATATAGAACCCAACTGGGTTGGGTGTCGAATCCCACAGGGAATACTCGGTCACTAAGTGTTGCAACTATTAGTAGACTATTGGTCGAAAATTCCACGGAAAGGGGGGAGTTGATTATGGCGTGAACCAATAATAGTAAAGTAACGATGGAATGCTTTGTTTAGTAAGAGTTAATCACAGAGAATAATAAGTTAGGGTTATGTCCACCTTATGAGTTCTACGTATCTAGTAACTATGAGTAATGCGGAATTTAGACATGCATGCACTTATAGAGATTCGTATTCTAATGGTAAATCCTAGTGTCTCTCAACCATCTAGGATTATTTCACTTTAACTCTCTCGAGCTTAAAGTGTATAAATAACGGTACAAACTCTCCAAGAGGTTAATTCGGTTAAGGCATTAACATGTAAACAGGGGTTGGTAGCCCTATTTCCTTGTCACACTCTCTTTTCCAAACATGTAACTTTTCTCTCGAACAAGTTAATGTGATACTGGCGTATTCTATATGTTTGCAACCACAAGAATTCAATTAAAACGAAGAGAGTAATGATATAAGTAGCATACGCATCAAGAATTCACAAACTCATAGTAATAGATAGTATCTCATAAGGTTTCCATAACCCTAACAGAGAAGTTTAGCTACTCATGATTACAACGGAGATCAAAGAAGACATCATCATCATATCAAAGCTAGAATAATCTCACGTTGGGGATGAGAATGGCGTCAAGTAGGGTTTGACATTTTTCTTCAATCCGAGCCTCAAGAGAGCCGAGTTTTCTCTGTCTTAAAACTACAAAATCTATAACGTGAATTAGGAGCAAAAGTCGAATGAATAGAATCCAATGAATGAATGCATGCTGAAAAATTCAGCAAATAAGGTTTTTATAACATCCTTGTCCTAGTCCTACTAGGTTACTGCTGCACCCCTAAGTATTAAGAAATATTGATTTTGCCCGGGACAGATTCTCCATGCATCACATTCAGTCCACAAGCTTCCAAAAGTTGTCTTCCTTCTTACGTAAAGTTTCCCTTTGCTGCCCAAAGGTCCACAAAGTGCTGAAATCTTCATCATTAATACCTGAAAACATGCTAATCACATAGGTTAGCTCACTTACAGGAAAAAGGACTAAAAGTGCAGGAATTATATATTTTATCCTCCAAACTTAGCCTAAAATATGGGTAAATTATGGTTCTTAGGGGTATAAATACGCCCAACTTCACCACCCCACACTTAAAGCTTTGTTCGTCCTCGAACAAAATATTACGTCCATGCAAACATCTACTTAGAATTTCACAGTAACAGCATAAAATGTTCAACAAGACATGCACGGCAATTATTAACAAAGAGTAGTTTTCGTGATCACTACTAGAAACAATTCAACCTCCAACATAGACTCGTGATGATGGTTAATTCGTATCCACAAGTTAAGGTACAAAGAATCATACAAAACTACCCAAAACTCATCAACCATGTGTGTCTCACACAAGATATCACCCATAATCACTCACAATTTTTGCATTTTTCGAAACATGGGTATAAGACTCTCCTTGCTCTCTCTCTCTCACAAAGAATTCATATGTTGCAACTGATGACCATAGGCTTGCCCTTAGTGTAATGCTCCACTAATATCAGAATGCTAAGCTTAGGATCAATTAGGTCTTTACAGGGTTGTAATGTAGGCTAAGGGACAGGTAAGACTATTTTGGCCAGAAATAGTGACTATGTTCCCTAAGCGCTTTAATACATTACGTTATGTCATTAACACTCTCTTTTAAACAACCCTTCTACTTTCCTTTCATCTACCACCCCTTTTCACCTATTTTGTTATTTAATTATAAACAGAACTAAATTTTTATAGTTTTTTTTCTTTTTTTTTCATTTTTTTCTTTTTATTTGATTTATTTATTTATTATTTTTTTTCTTTTTTTTTTTTTTTATAAAACACCTCTATGATAGCCACTCTTGTTCACAATAATTTCAAGTACCAATACACTCTGAGGTATCACTCTCACCCAATTTCCTCTTATTTTGTCACATGACACTACAATTTAAAGCGCTTAGGAATTTGGATCAAATTATGGTCTTGTAAAAAAAATGGATTGGGCTACATATGAGGCTGTCAAGGAAAATAGCTAAAGGCTCGAAGGGGGTTAGCTAGGATAATGTACAAGGGTAGGTAAAAAGAAGGTAAACAATCACAGGCTGCCAAAGAAATGCCTAAATCATCTCCTAAAATCACACTCTTTATTTCGCTTTACACACACACCAGGCAAGTTCTAACATCAGTTACAACACAGAATATACTACAACCTTACACACACAAGGCACATGGTCAACTTTATTGGGAGCAGTATAGACTCTTGACCCAACAGATGAATGAATTAAACTACATACTTATCACATAGTGAGTCACACTTAGAGCCTAAACGTCTCAATAGTAATGATTTTAGCACAAACTCTTGTCATAATACCATGCCGCCTATCAGAACAATTTCATCCAAAACCTAAAAAAATCTAAAAATCTAAAAATTTAACTACAAACAATAATAAACGTAGGCAAAGAAATACAATACAGCATACAAATACCCTCACCCCATACTTAGATGGGACACACTGCCCTCAGTGGAAATAAATAAGGAAAACCTGATTAGTCGGACTCCTCTTCTATGTCTGGGGTCATACCCCCTGCGTCGGAATCATCATCAGAGTCGTCATCCTCAGAGTTTCCTCAGAATGTACCCCACTTGATCCCAATAGTGCGTCAAGGTATTTGTAGAGAGGAGGACTCAGCTTGCTCTTTTCTTCCCCTTTTTTGACCCTGCTGTGAGGTGGACACTTTTTCTTTTCCTTGTCGTCCTTTTGGGGCCATTCAACCTGAGATTAAAATAGAGTCATGTTAGCTTCATCTAGGTAGAGTCAATCGGAAAACAAATAGTAGTGGCACCACCCCACACTTAATTTGTTGGGACAAACTAATTAAGTGAATGATGTCGATTATTCAGACTTCATCGACATACCTTTAGGTATGTTCCAACAACATGTTCAGCACAGTCATCCGTTCATGTCATCTTAACTATCCTTTACAATTCTATTTCATGTAATGTTGTCTATACTTTCATGTTTGGATGAATACACTTTTTGAACAAGACTACCACATAAGGATCGTACCACAAATAGAAACAAGTTATAGCATAGGCATAATCACACCATCTTATGCTTGTGGCCAATCACAATCGGTATCTCAAGGAATGAGTCATTCAAACATTCAAGCTTTCAACTTACAAGATTATGTATTAACTTCACAATTTAGACTTCATAAAACTATGACAGTGTATAACAATCAAATACAAGTCAGAACAGAATCAAGAACACCCACACGTATTCTTTCCCTCAACTAGATGTATCATAACAAACCTACCACATTCAAATCACCAACACCACTTCAAGGTCTAACAAATCATTATAAACGTAGCAATTAAACAACTACGAAATATAAAAGAATAACTTACTTGGTGATGGATTCTGAAAGATGAGTTTGCAAGATTAGATGAGCAAAGAGAAAGATTTTGAGAGAAATTGGAAGGTTGGGCGGTGCCTATCTTGAGCCAACAATGGGATTTTGTTCTAAGGTTGAAGTTCTATTTATAGACCAAGGCTTGGGTCGGATTTGATCCATGAAAAATCGGGTTAGGAGACAAAATTGCATAAGTAAGCGGCGCCTAATGCTTTGCCTATGCTTAGCATAGGCGGCGCCTTTAGCAAAGCCTAGTTGGACATAGGCGGCGCCTATGCTATGGCCTAGTTGGGCATAGGCGGTGCCTATGCTATGGAATTGTAGATTCAGAGAGCAAAGGCAATGGCATAGGCGGCGCCTTTAGCAAAGCCTAGTTGGACATAGGCGGCGCCTATGCTATAGCCTTGTCAATTCAGAGAACATAGGCCATAGCATAGGCATTGCCTTGTCCGTTGCCTAGATTTACGTAGGCCTTGCCTTGTTCGTTGCCTAGATTCGCATAGGCATTGCCTTGTCCATTACCTTTGCTCCTTCATTCCTAACTTACCACCTTTAACATGGCTTCCTTTCAAATCAAAATTTAAGACCAATCTTCTCCTTTATACGTCTTGCACCTACACTTACTCAGAAACAACAAAAATAATTATAACGATGTGTTGCCTCTCACCAAGCGCCTTAGTTTTGGTCGTGGCTCGACTCTTCTTTTTGGATTATTTTATTTAACAAAAACAAACTCCTTGTAAAACAAACAATTAAAAATGATGGGTTGCCTCTCATGTAGCGCTTGATTTATTGTCGCGGCACGACATAGTTATCTCGATTACTTAGACTTCATTGAGATATATGGTGCATCATTTTCTGAATGGATTCAGACGATGCTGATGTTTAATTGTGGGCACGCAATCTTCTTCGAGATGAATCTTGTGCATACATATCCCAGGAGGGATACCAATTATATTATCAATGGTCTAACCAATAGCTCTCTTGTACCTCTTCAGAGCAGAGATGAGAGCCTCTACTTGTTGTTTACCTAAATCGGCCGCAACACGCACCGGAAGTGTATTTCCACTTCCCAAGAATGCATACCTTAGATGACTGGGCAGCTCTTTCAATTCTCGCACTGGTGGCTCTACAATGGAAGTCTTCGCTGTTGGTGACGATCGATTCATAAGATCAAGGTCCAGCTTCTTCAGAGCATGAGAATAGGACCTTATTCCTGTTAGAGCACAAACGATTTCTTCATATTCTTCAACATCCTCACGCTCAAAATTCAACAGCACAGCAGACAATGGCTCAACAGTAAGCTGCTTCTCTACAGATAATTCTTTCTCATCCTCATAATAAATATCAGCTACAGAGAACACATCCATATCTCTAGGTTGCTTCATCAATTTGCATACATCAAAATGGACCACTTCAATATTCAGCCGAAATAAAAGCTCATTAGCTCTTAAATCAATAAGCACACTTCCAGTTGCGAGGAAAGGGCGTCCCAAGATTATGGGAACTTCAGAATCCACCTCACAATCCAAAATAACAAAGTCTGCGGGAAAAATAAATGGAGAAACCTTTACCAATACATCATATAAGATACCAATAGGTCGTTTTACCGACCTATCTGCCATCACAAGTCGCATATTGGTTGGTGTAGGATTGCCCAACCCCAACTTTTTGTAAATGGATAGCGGCATCAAATTAATGCTAGCACCCAAATTGCATAATGCCTTAGAAAAATCTAAAGATCCAATCGTGCAAGGAATAGTGAAAGCACCAGGATCTGCCTTCTTCTGAACTAACGATCTTGTAGCTATTGCACTGCAATGGTGAACATTATCTGCCAGCTCATAACTTGCTGCCCGCTTCTTTGTCAAAAGGTCCTTCATGAATTTGGCGTACCCAGGCATCTGTTCCAGTGCCTCCAGCAACGGAACATTAATAGTCAGCTGCTTCAACATATTCATGAATTTACTGAACCTGGTGTCATCAGCTTTCTTCTTCAATCTCTGAGGAAAAGGTGGTGGTGGAAGGGGAATGGTTTTCTCCACCACTTCTTTTTTATCTTGCTTCTAATTATCAACCTTTTCAGGAGTGTCATCAGCCTTCTTCTTTAGTCTCTGAGGGAAAGGTGGTGGTGGAAGGGGAATAGTTTTCTCATGAACGCTCTCATTCTGATTTTCAGCTTCTACAGAATCATCATAATCTGCATCAATAACATTCTCCTCTATATTATCAACCACCTGCTTACCTTTGGATGGATTTTCCAACACTTTACCACTCCTGGTAGTAATAGCCATACATGATCCATCATTCCTTGGATTTTGCACGGTGTCGCTAGGTAAGGTGCCGGCCTTTCGTTGGGTGAATGTCGCCGATAATTGACTCATTTGTTGTTCCAGTTGTTTTATTGCACTGGAATGCGAGTCAACCAATTGCTTTATTGAGGAAAAATCATTTACTACCTCAGTTACTCCCATGTTGGTTGCCTCCACTCCTTTCAACAGCTTAGCCATCATATCCTCCATTGACATCTTCCCAGAGCCAGACGCCACAGCCTCACAATTTCCAGGAGGAACATACAAACCACTCCTGTCAGTCTTATTCTTCCAACTACCTTGATCACGGTCTTTGTTTCTAGATTTATCATAATAGTTCCGACCTTGGTTTCCTTGGGCATTGCCTCGAAAACCCCCTTGATTATTCAAGTAGTTCGCCTCTTCCTCAGAATCGGATTCATCTCTTCCCTGTGACACAACAGCTTTGACTTTTTTGGTCTTTCCTGATAATAAATGCTTGGTAAGAAGATCCATCTGTGTTTTCATGTGCGCCATATCTTGATCACGTTCCTCCTCTCTTCGCCTTTGTTCTGCAGTCATGCCAATAGATACAGTAGAGCTTACTACCTCAGAATCCTTGGTATGCCAAGCTCTACTCTGCTTTGTCATATGATTTAGCATACCACTTGCCTCATTAAAAGTAAGATTCATGAATGACCCTCCTGCAGCATTATCAATCACTAGCTTAGTCACCGAATTCAAAGACCTGTATAATATCTCCATCAAGTGGACATTGGTCATATGATGATTTGGGCACCGCATAAGCTTCTTCTTGAATCTCTCCTATGTTTCGTGGAGAGCTTCAGTTGGAAGCTGTCAAAAATTGTTGATCTCATCTCTCAACTGTGCTCTCTTGGATGGGGAAAAGAATCTTTCTAGGAAAGCGTCTTTCAATTGCCTCCAATTAGTAATAGAATCAGGAGTTAGCCCGTTCAACCATAGAGTTGCCTCCCCAGATAGAGAAAATGGAAATAAGCGCAGCCGGATTGCATTCTGGCCAACGCCTGGATTGTCGAATGACTTGCATGTAGATATAAAATTAATTAGATACATATTCAGATCATCGCCTGCAAGTCTACCAAATAATCTCTTGAGCTGCAATAGCTGAATCATGGTGCTAGTGATATTAAACTTGGCTCCAGGTGCCAAGGGTGGAGGAATAATAGCCCCTGTGGCACCAGCTCCATCCAGATCGTCATCATCATCATCAAAAGGAACCTGCACAGCTCAGCGTTCAGGTCTCATTCTAGCTTGACGATCTCTCCTGTTCACAGGTGCCACTACCTCATCAGCATGCCTTGGGTTTAGTAACTCATCATCACCCAGGTCCTCATCATCAGGATTTATTGCTCGCCCTGGGTTATCAATATTCTGTTGATGCACTTGAGCAGTGACCAATGCAGTTAATCTAGCCTGCTCCTATTGAGCAGCCCTTCTTTCAATGTCTCGTTGCGCCTCCATCCTGCCAATAAGTTGTGGTTCAGGGTTTATGGGTAATAATGGCTGACCTGAACTTCGAGTATTTGGCATGCACTGAACAAAACCTGAATAAAACAAAAACAATAGACGAAAAAATAAAATTCAAGAATCTTTGACCAAAGGGTCTAGTAACTATCACAAACTTAGTTGACAACCGTATTCCCCAGCAATGGCGCCAAAATTTGATAACGCCCAAACTACAGCTCTCGTAAGAGTGTAAGCGATCGCTGTCAAATATAGAACCCAACTAGGTTGGGTGTCGAATCCCACAGGGAATACTCGGTCACTAAGTGTTGCAACTATTAGTAGACTGTTGGTCGAAAATTCCACGGAAAGGGGGGAGTTGATTATGGCGTGAACTAATAATAGTAAAGTAACGATGGAATGCTTTGTTTAGTAAGAGTTAATCACAGAGAATAATAAGTTAGGGTTATGTCCACCTTATGAGTTCTACGTATCTAGTAACTATGAGTAATGCGGAATTTAGACATGCATGCACTTATAGAGATTCGTATTCTAATGGTAAATTCTAGTGTCTCTCAACCATCTAGGATTATTTCACTTTAACTCTCTCGAGCTTAAAGTCTATAACTAACGGTACAAACTCTCCAAGAGGTTAATCCGATTAAGGCATTAACATGTAAACAGGGGTTGGTAGCCCTATTTCCTTGTCACACTCTCTTTTCCAAACATGTAACTTTTCTCTTGAACAAGTTAATGTGATACTGGCGTATTCTATATGTTTGCAACCACAAGAATTCAATTAAAACGAAGAGAGTAATGATATAAGTAGCATACGCATCAAGAATTTACAAACTCATAGTAATAGATAGTATCTCATAAGGTTTCCATAACCCTAACAGAGAAGTTTAGCTACTCATGATTACAACGGAGATCAAAGAAGACATCATCATCATATCAAAGCTAGAATAATCTCACGTTGGGGATGATAATGGCGTCAAGTAGGGTTTGACGTTTTTCTTCTATCCGAGCCTCAAGAGAGCCGAGTTTTCTCTGTCTTAAAACTACAGAATCTATAACGTGAATTAGGAGCAAAATTCGAAAGAATAGAATCCAATGAATGAATGCATGCTGAAAAATTCAGCAAATAAGGTTTTTATAACATCCTTGTCCTAGTCCTACTAGGTTACTGCTGCACCCCTAAGTATTAAGAAATATTGATTTTTCTCGGGATAGATTCTCCATGCATCACATTCAATCCACAAGCTTCCAAAATCTGCCTTCCTTCTTACGTGAAGTTTCCCTTTGCTGCCCAAAGGTCCACAAAGTGCTGAAATCTTCATCATTAATACATGAAAACATGATAATCACATAGGTTAGCTCACTTACAGGAAAAAGGACTAAAAGTGTAGGAATTATATACTTTATCCTCTAAACTTAGCCTAAAATATGGGTAAATTATGGTTCTTAGGGGTATAAATACTCCCAACATCACTACCTAGTGTTGAAGTCAATGTGATGAATGAAAGTACATCATCTATTGATTCTTTACCTGATGTACATATTGTGAGAGTGGATACACTAGTTGATCCTATTGATGGCCGAATTGAATCTTCTTGTAAGATTGATTTGTGTCCACCTAGTGCTGAAGCCATTGTGTTGAATAAACGTACATCGTCTTGTAAAACTTGTGTTGATCAACTCGTGTGTGAAAATTGCCTACCACTTAAGGTTATGTGTATTGTAATTAATAGAACTCAAGTGAGTAAAGAATTTATAATGTTGGTCAACAAAATGAGAGTGAACCCGAGAGCTATTCTCTAAACAATCTTGTTCTTAAAACTGCTTTGAAACTTGATATTTATCTTTTAGAGAGTGGAGAACTCACGTGTTCCAAATCAGCCCGTGGATTATATCATGCTCTCTTTAGGAATAATTTCTTGTTTGAAGATGATATAAACACTCCTAATGAGCCTAGTGGTGAAAAGGATCGTATAGCTTACTTTGGAGGCTATAGCCTATATGCTAACCCACTATGGTGTGACAACATTCCTCCTAAAGATGGAAATCTCTTCTTGAAAGATGAGAGTACTCTTAAGGGTAAGGAATGTGTAGTCTTGGAAAGGAATAACCAATTGGGTGATGAATATTTTGATTTGCTTGAATATTTAAGAAACCCAATAAGTGGTTTTTTCTTGAAAAATAATTGCGGATGTGATCCTTTGTATGACACCCCACCGTTGTTTAATAATTATGAGGATGAATTGCTTGTTTCTTGTAAAGACTTAAGCAATAATCCCTTTGATTTTTGTGGTGGTATGTGTCTACTTGAGGGATCTTCTATAAAAAAAAGAAAGTGTCCATTGCTTGGAAATTACTTCTTCTTCTACTATGTGTGACCTTATTATTGAGAGTACTTGTGGCGATGATGTCAAAACTAGTGATGAGTACATACATTAAGACACCTTAGTAGAAGTTGACTTGAGTGATACCTTTCTCTACCTTCTACTTGCTTTTGATGATATGTATGCTATTGTAGAGAGTAAGCTGTGTAGTTTGGGTAAAGCCTACGGGAAAGGGGGTGTTGTCTAGACCCGAGTCTATGGACACTCTTCTCGTTTGAGCCCAGTGCCAAATATAGAATTGATGATGTTGGTACACCCAACTTGTTGCTTGGTCTACATGACAAGCAAAGTATCACTTTTCGTGAATCCTATAACCAAATCCTTTGTTCATTTTTCATTGAAATTTTAATATTTAATTCAAAGGATCCTTGGTTATATTGCAAATATGTTCAACCTTGGCATGTTGAGATGATTTGTTGTGCTAACCCTAACCCTTATGCCATGAGGAGTTTTTATTTGTTTATCTTCTCTTTGATTTTGCAAGGTTTGGATTCGAGGTTGAATCTTTTTCAAGAAGGAAAGGATGATACAAATCAAATGGCCTCCTTAGCTTTTGATGACTTCTTTGGAGGCCAACACCTAAAGGCTCAAGACTTGATCACCCCGAGGGCACAAGAATATGCAAGGAAGGCCCGTTTTGAGCAAGACATAAAGCAATCCCGTGCGTGGAAAGTTGCTTGGATGCTTGCCTTGATACTAACCCGAGGACCATAAGCCTTGAAGAATGAACCATACTCAGTTTTAAGAGCATGAAAGAGGCACCATTCATCAAGTCTAAACACACAAGGCGCCATTTATGAAGATGGAGGCTCGTGAGAGTATGTGGCATTCATCCAAGGGAGTGTACTTGCTAATATGTGAAGAGGGACCATGAATATACTCCAAGGCATCCTTGGATACACTCCAAAGGTACCTCAACTTAGGGGTATTATGGTCTTTTAAGACTCCTCTTTTACACTCCAAAAGAGCACTCTTCATTAAGGGTATTTTAGTCTTTGTTTGTAATAAGTATAAATAGACAATTAGGCTTCTATTTTTCTTAGTTTTTGAAGAACTGATTGAGCAAAACTCAAATTGTATTTTCTTTCCTTAGTGTAGGGCTTGAAAAATCCATTGTAGTGTAGGTTTTGAAAAAGACATTGAAACTAGGGTTAGATTGAATGTGGATTCACTTGAGTTGACATTTTGGCAAGAAAGGTGGGTGCTTGAGAAGTTGATCCCTTTGTGTCCACCTAAGAGTGTAGTGTTATCCTCCATTGGTGTTGTGTGTCTTGGTTTTTGATACACACCTTGGTGCTATTCATCGGTGTAGGTGTATGTCTCACTATCTATCCTTTACATTTATGCAATTTTCTCTTCTTTTGGTTTGAATCTGTGTTCTCTTCTTCATCTACTCTTTTCTAGTTACTGATTTTTGATTGCTTAGGAGTAATTTCGTGTTTAGTAGTTTATTTTCTTATCACTACCAGATCCACTTCCACCTTTACCCTCGCACAACTAGGTCTAGTTTGACTTTTGATAGACATATCTACTTGTAAATGCTTACCAACTATTGCAGTTAGTGAGAAATAGTCTCTCTTCCATAAAAGTTTGGATGGAGAGATGGAAAGGAAATCCATGCAATGATAGTTGAAGTCTCTTCATTCGGATCAATCATATGATCCCATTTCAAAGTTCTCATTGGATATGACCAGTTAAGATAAGTAATGTAAAAAACAAGCTTTGATAATAATTACAAAGAAGGCTCAAAAATCTCCCTGAACTATCTGAAATAACTCAAAAATACCCCTCGTTAGATTTTTGGCTCAAAAATACCCCTTCGTTAAATATTTGGCTAAAAAATACCCCTCCCTCTAATGGAATACAAAAAAGGATCAAAAATACCCCTGAACTATCTAAAATGGATCAAAAATACCCCTCGTTAGTTTTTTGACTCAAAAATACTCCTTTGTTAAATTTTTGGCTCAAAAATACCCCTCCCCTTAACGAAATTCCACCAAGCATGCCACTTAGATTAAAAAGAAATACGTGGCTATGCCACATTACCATCCACATGTAAAATGTTATATTTTTTAATTATATGACATTCCTTTCTTCTTCTTTTTTTTTTTTGCAAAGCTATTTTATTGATCTGGAAAAAAAATATGATCAATAAAATTAAAAATTTCTAAAAATATTTAAATAAAATAAATTAATGTTTGTATTTAGTTTAACGTTTTTAAAATTTCTCGACATTGGGAAGGTACTAAATAAATTTTGTTAAAGGAGTACAAATTATTCAATGTTTTCATTATATGATAAACGTTTCACTTAGATTATTAAAGAAAATTATATCCATATTTTTCTAATGATTAAAATATATTAAATGTCATTTACTTTTCTGAAAGTGGAATTTTCAAAAATTCTAAGAATACTTGATGATTAAACATAAAATTAGAAAAACTATCAGCATTCATTAAGTTCAGAAAAAATAAATCAACATCACTGAATATAATCTTTTTATTTAAATCTTTCATCAAGAAGAAAGAAATATCATATAATTAAAAAAATGCTAATATTTTACATGTGGATGGTAATGTGGCATAGTCACATAATTTTTTTTATGAAAAAGGCTCAAAAATATTTCGACTTTGATGATCCTAATGAGATTAGGTCGATCTTGTCTTTTAGGGAGTCCCTGGTGCAACAGTGAAGTTGTAGCCATATGATCAGGAGGTCATATTGTTCGAATTCCTAATCATAGAAACCACCTCTTTTGTATAGTTGTGACTTATGAGGTGAAGTCGTGCATTTATATGATATGTTTCTTCCCTAGTCCCTGTTCATAGTTAGAGCCTTTAACTAACAATTCTCATCTCAACGTTTGTTCTAAGTTTTGTTATAACCACTTCAGTGATAATATTAAAATTATAGTTACAATCTACAATGTATTTATAATTTACTCACTATGCTATTGCATTGCTGCTTCATGTGTTAAACTTTAATGTTCAAGAAATTTTAGAGGTCAATATAATAAGTTGGCTAACTTTTTCTGGTGAAGTGAAACAATTTCTTTCTACTATTATTCATTTCGTACGTATGATTAGATTTTGAATTTCGTTAGGAAGTACTACAACGAAAAATACATCAAGGTATTTTTTAGCCTTTTCCGTAAAAAAGAAAATCGCGTGATTATGCCACATTACCATTCACATGTAAAATATTAATATTTTTTAATTATATGACATTCCTTTCTTCTTGATGAAAGAGTTAAATAAAAAGATTATATTCAGTGATTTTGATTTATTTTTTCTGAACTCAATGAATGTTTATAGTTTTTCTAATTTTATGTTTAATCATCAAGTATTCTTACAATTTTTGAAAATTCCACTTTCAAAAAAGTAAATGACATTTAATATATTTTAATCATTAAAAAAATATGGATATAATTTTTTTTAATAATCTAAGTGAAAAGTTTATCATATAATGAAAAAAATTGAATAATTTGTACTCTTTTAACAAAATTTATTTAGTATCTTCCCAATGTCGAGAAATTGCAAAAACGTTAAACTAAATCCAGTAAAAACACTGATTTATTTTATTTAAATATTTTTAGAAATTTTTTATTTTACTGATCATATTTTTTTCCAAATCAATAAAATTTCTTTGCAAAAAAATAAAAATAAAAATAAAGAAGAAAAGGACGTCATATAATTAAAAAATATAACATTTTACACGTGGATGGTAATGTGGCATAGGCACGTGATTTTTTTTTTAATCTAGGTGGCATGCTTGGTGGAATTTCGTTAAGGGGGGTATTTTTGAGCCAAATATTTAACAGAGGGTATTTTTTAGCCAAAAAAACTAATGAGGGGCATTTTTTTATCCATTTCAGATAGTTCGGGGGTATTTTTTATCCTTTTCCGAATTCCGTTAGAGGGAGAGGTATTTTTGAGCCAAATATTTAACGGAGAGATATTTTTGAGCCAAAAATCTAATTAGGGATATTTTTAAGTTATTTCAGATAATTCAGAGGTATTTTTGAGCCTTTTCCATAATAATTAACATAACCTTCCAACTGTGTGGACCTTATTAACGTGTGTCTGTTGCTCGACAATCCAATATTGCGTTCTCCCTTTAATTCGCACTGTTTTGAAATTAGTCTCCTCAAATCTTGTATCTCTAACCATCTATATGAAAATTTGTCAATCACGGCATATTGCAAACTTTTGTTTACAATCATTTGATCCACTTCCTCTTACTCCCGATGACCCTAGGTTCTCCACGTTAATATAAAACTGATTTTAAAGGAGATGGTTTGATTTTTGGTGGTGTGGATTTTAGTGTGTTCGCATATGTAAATGTAGGTTCTGTTGTTGATGGTTGGCCTACTTCCATAGGAGGTTGGTTAGTGGCTGTGGTGGCCATTGCCATCGGATTTCGGAAAGCGTAGGCAAAACAATGGGTTTCGGCGGCGCTAGCTTTTGGTAGAGAGCATTTTTTTATCTATATACCCCACAATTAAAAAATATTTAAACCAATAAATAACAAACACCCAAAATCTACAATAAATATAAATGATTTTGGATTCAACTTCTCCTCGTAACACTTTATCATGTATGTATATTAAGAGTCATCTCTAAATGTGTGCTTGTCAAAATGAAGAGAAAATGCAATGAAAAGTGGTCGAATCTGATAATGATTTCAATTATCCAACTTCTCTCTATTTTAGTGGGACACTGATCATCAAAATATATACATAAAAAAAAATTGAGTTAAAATGTAGTGAAAAGTAGTTGAGTTGGATTATTTCAGTGGTTGTATGGATTGCCCGACAAAGTTGAAATATCTCAACCTTATATCTAAGTTTACATCAAGCGCGTTTATATGTTGAAAAAATTCAACAAAATAAGGGAAAGAAAAATATATGTCATTTCCTATCTATATTTAATTTCCTCATTGTCATATTTGAAGGCAAAGCATCCACAAGTTCAATTTCATACTATTTCTAAGAAAGTAACAACAAACTTTCCAGTGAAGACTGAATCAATTATGAATGAAATCTCATAGCCATCCCCACCAAAACCAACCAAGAAAGTAAAAAGGAAAGGAGAAAATGCATAAATTGCATTTCAAACTTATTCCAATAATTTAGTTGCACGATATTTTAATTTTCTAGGTGTCTATTTACTTTTAACTTTAGTTTGAAGTGAAATAGATATTTCATTCCCAAAATAATCTCAGATTTATGAAAATGAATTCTCCTATATAAGAAGGGGTGGTTGAGCTGCTGAAGTAGGTAACACTTGGTTGACATGCTGCACTTCAAAAAATTTAGTAATCTTCTCCTTGTTAGTTTATGTCTTGGTTTTTTATATTCATTATATATTTGAAAAATTCTTTCTCCGTCCATCTTTATTTATTCATGTTACTAAAAATAAATATTCAACAATACCTGTCCATCTTTATTTATTCATGTTACTAAAAATAAATATTCAACAATACTTATCCAGTTTGAAAAAATGAATTATTTACCCATTTGTGTCCCTTTTACTCTTGATACTAAATACTACTTATTATGCAATACATTTTTTAAAACATTAAATTTATTATATCGAGATGATGATATAATAAAATTACCATTATTATTTATTGTTTCTTAAAGTATGTTTCAAGTCAATAATAGACAAGTATTGTTGAACTAAGAAAGTAGTACTCATAGATTACATTGGATAATCTCCCTCCGTTCCTATTTACTAGTCACCTTTTTAATTTACATACCCCTTAAGAAAAGTATTAACTATAAGATAATTTAACTAAAATATTACCCGTATTTATTACTCATCATTATTTAATGTTTCTTTTTTTTTCGTACTATATTAATATTTCTTCATATTTATTACTAAGGGTAAAAGTAGCAACAAACAATTAATTATACATAAATTTTGTGAAATGACAAATATTAAGGAACATTTATTTTTAACAAAACCGATCGACAACTAATTAGGAACAGGAAAAATATTAGCATAGGAGAATGATAAGCATAATATTAGGAGAGAATTAGATTATATAAATTATATATTCCTTCCCAATTGCTAAGGAATGTTCTTAATTCTGACCTTTCTTATTCCTAGTGAGGATCCCTAAAGCCAGAAGTACACTGTCATGAACAAAATTACACGACAGTATAACTCCATTCATCCTTTAAATGAAATAACTTTTTAACAAAAAATTGTTTAAAATATAATATAATAGAGGTACATCGAGAAAGAACTAAGGACATGTAATATAAGACAAGACGTGAGTATTAGATTAATAAGAGTATGAAGATTAAGGATTAAGGTTGAAGATGATTAATCAAAGTATATACTCCTATCCTTTTAGTGGGAGAACATGGATCTAGTTTAGCATGCTCTAATGGAGAACATGGTTGTTCATTCACACAAATGGATATTTTAGAATAATAATACTATAATAGTAAACAATCAGGTAATATGATTCAATTTTGGATACACTTCCTATGTTTAAAACTCAAACCTTTACATCCCCTCTATAACAAAAATCATATACTTAATTACACTTATGACGAGGCATATCTATAACTAAAGTACACTAAAATACGAATAACAATATCATAGTTATTTTTGATAGAGCCTCTTTTTAAGGAAAGAAATCGAAAAAATAGTCCAAAGCAGTTGCACACAAACAAAAGTGATAGAGGCACAAGAAATAAAAATTAGTAACTAAAACAACATATAATAATATAATTGTAATTACAACAAAAGAACATAATAATTAAAGTACAAATAATAACATAAATGAAAAAACAAAAAGCTGTGTGAAACAGTACTACAACTACTAGAAAATTCTAACAGAAACATCACTATTTTTCCAACATCTCCATAATATAATAAAGTGTACAACAAGTCTGCATTTTGTTTGATACAAACTTCTTGACATCCGTAACTTGGATCTCTGTCAATACTTGTACGTGATTTCCATCATTTAAAGCTCATGCTCATAAATTAGTGTGTCTGATACCATATTGAAGTCTGATTAATCAAAATTCATGTTAAATAGTTTCACCACGAGGGTAAAACGCCCCCTATCAAAGGCGATTAATTGGGTGGACTCTTCGTGCTCGATACATTTCTTCATATCATGGCAATATTTTACTCCCTATGTCCCTGTTTATATGACCTATTTTTCTTAATCAGTCAAAACGGTGACACATTTTTTTTCATTTTCAAATATTTAATGACATTATCAACATTTTACTCAGGTTGGGTCTCACTTATTTAATAAAAAAAAATCCACAAAGGTACTCTTTTAAAGGGTACTTTTGAAACACCGCAAAGTCTCTCCGTAATTCTTAAACTTCGTGGTCAATCAAATTACATATATCACATAAATTAAGACGAAGGAAGTAATATTTTTTTCATATACCCCTTCCATTAATCAAGGAATTGTCCCTATATCTATTGTCCTCCAAATCTTGTGAGCATCAACACGATCATTGGAGGGAAAGTGGATCATTGCATCTTTTGGCAGCCATCAACGAGAAAAACTTTGTAGATTTGAGATGAAACCTAGGAACTTTGGGATAATTATTAAAAGGATACATCAAAATTATGAATAAATTTTTGTTATATGAAATTCAAAAAAATGATGAATCTTTTTTAGGTCATAAATCTTTTGGCCGCCTAAATTTTTATACTAATATTTTTGGTTAGACAAGTTTAGAACAAAATATTAGTCTCAAATTTGGATTTCAAGAAGGGAAAGAAAATAGAAAAACAATCTAATTAGTGAAGGAGGAAACTATTTACCTAATTAGTAAAGAATACATAGGAACTAATTACTTAATTATTAAATAAGAACACAAATTAGACGTCGTTTTAGAAGGAACAAATGATTGATTATGGTTAAAAACATCAATCATATTATAAGGGTATATAATGACTAATGACATAAGTCATGCGGATTAGGTCATTCATTAGCTGGTTATGGGGCCCTTCTTTAGGTACATAATTAACCAAACAACTAAAGATTAAAGGTGACAACCTGTTAATTAGAAAATTAATCATTTGATGAGAGAGACAAAAAAGGTTTCAAAGTTTACCATGTTTGCTTGCCTGGATTTAGAATATTCTTTTGCATGTGATTTCGAGTGAAATTTTCTAGCCTTGTTTTGACATTTCAATTGTATTATTGGAGGGATATGGTACGTACACAAAATTAAAGACAATATTATTAAGACACATAATGAATAACTAAAAGAAGCGGATCCAGGATTAGACGATCCAGAATGAATTCGATAGCTTCAACTGAATGCATTACTTTAAAAGGATATATCTTTACATTAGCTTTTATTGATAAAACTACCTTTGTGCATTATGCAAAACAAGTGGCAAATTCAAGTGTTCTTATTATAGGTAATTCCAAAATATTATGTCAAAGCCACATGCTCAACTCTATGCTTATGTATATGTATGTTTGTATGCTTTATTGTTGGAAATTTCATAATGAAATCAATTACCAAAATATCCTGGCCTAAAATTTTCGACAATAGGCATAAATATCATTCTCTTGGGTCTTGATATGGAGATTTTGAGCAGTTGATAGTGCAAACCTTGTACATTAGTACTACATTAGCACCCGTACAGATTGTGAAGGGTGAATATAATTTTTTTATCTTTAATTGAAAATTTTAAATTAGAGTCCTCAATATTTAAAAAGACATGTTAAGGAGAATTTCCTTCTTAAATGAGCTTTACAGGTGGGAAACAAAAGAAAAGGTAGTACATATCACCTTTCTTACGTGTTGTACTTTGATTTGCGCTAATCCATTGTTTTCTTTTACATTGACAAATCAGGCCAGAGGGAAAAGAAATAATAATAATAATAATAATAATAATAATAATAATAATAATAATAATAATAATAATAACAATAATAATAATAATAATAATAACAATAATAATAACAACAATAACAATAATAACAATAACAATAATAACAATAATAATAATAACAATAATAATAACAATAATAATAATAATAATAACAATAATAATAACAATAACAATAACAATAACAATAACAATAACAATAAGAACAATAATAATAAGAACAATAATAAGAAGAACAATAATAATAATAATAATAATAAGAAGAAGAAGAAGAATAACAATAACAATAATAACAATAGCAATAATAACAATAACAATAATAATAATAACAATAATAATAACTAAACATGTTTCATAGTAAACATGTTTAGTGAGGTGAAGATTTTTTGTATAGATATAAGGCTTTTAAAATTATGGATATGGGAGAAGTGACTGAGTTTAAAATCCATGTTTGGGGGAAGTCAATTTCATCTCATCTAATAGGTCTTCGGGTAGTAACTCTAGATTTTATAAAATTAGTTTCAATAAGCATAATGCAATCAGAATTATCATCTATTAACTTACATCGAGGATTTAAAGTTGATAATAACCGATAGTATATGCGGTAAGATAACCTTATAAGTTCAGATCCAGGGGCGTAATCATATCCATGAGTTTTCACATTTAAGGTTAAAGCATGAAGAATATTTACATCAGTCAAAGATAATTGTAAATTTGGCTGAATATTAAAATATACAGGACCATAAGCAAGAGTAGATTCAAGATTTGTATAATCAAAAATTTATAATTAGGACTGATGCTCAATCCGTTAAATTTATGTTTAATAAAGACTTCAAACATGATGCATCTAAATTAATATTTGCGCGATGGCAAGCTCAATTAGCCCCGTTTGATTATGAAATACAATATAAAAAGGGTAGTGAAAATTCTTTGCCTGATTTTCTATCTCGAGAATATTTAACATGAGTTTTTACACATATTTCCTCTTTGAGAAAACTATAATTACTATTATCAAATGCATTCCTTTAAATGAAGATATTCATTTTCTTATATTAGAAACTCTAATTCGTAGCTTAATAGAAGAAGATTTATTCCTTAACCACAACGAATTCTGTGAAAAGGAAATTTATTGGTTTGATATTGACTTAAGTAATTAATGTTTACAGATATAATGAAGTTCTTTCTACACCTCTTCTCTGCAAAGTTCTTGATCACCTTTATAAAAGCAGTCCCTCTAAATATGGATTTACACATTCTCATACTACGAAAAGTCGTTGATGACCTTATCACAAAGGACACACTTTATGAAGATCTCTGTGAATATACGTCATGGTATGCTGATCAAATTCCTGATTATTGATGCAGTATGGATCCTTCTTGGCAAATAGCCAAAGGAAGAGGACGAGGGGGAAGGAATCAAAACTCTTCATATCAAGGAGAACGAATAAACCCTTCATATTTTGATCGAAGAAATTCTGCATATAACTCTACAAGTTCTAATTTTCCTATATTACAACAAGGAAATAGAACTTTTATTAATTCAAAAATTCCTCGAGATGAATCATCGTCATCCAAAACTCCGAATATTGATTCTTCTGTACATTTAGAAGATATTCCTGAAAATCATCCATTATACAAACAACTGCAATCTTATCTATCAGATCAACAAAAAACTGCAGATTCCTTTGCATCCATAGTTCAAGAAAATTCTGAAGATAAGCCTTCATATGAAAAATTAGATGCTAGAGAACTTATTTTATATATTGAAAATCAGCATATTCCTGGACAAGAAAATTCTGAAGAAGCGTGGATAATACTCAAAAATTACCTTACTGCCAACGTCTATTTTACTGGAGAATCATACAAAACTCGGACCTATTATGAACACATACTCGTACAAACATTCAGTGCAACCTTTGACAACAGCCCCCTCGGCGAAACTACCCCTGGAGTACATGGATACTCCAAAATGGTAATTAAAAAACTTATTCCTATTGAAGAATGGGGAATTTCGTCAATGACGCAACGATCTATACCAATGGGGTCGATGGGCCAAACTCTTGCCAACTTTATTTATTGGGATTATATTAAAGACTTTTCTCAAGTATTATATTATAATAATTGTAAGCACAAACTCACCTGGTTTATAAAAATCTGTGCTAAAGTATTTAAAAAACCCATTCCAAATTGGTTTATTCAGTGGTGGACTCATCATGGACCTACGGTCAATATTACCTCCAGAATATTCTTCTTTATATTACTCATGGAAAAAATCCTCTCCTTTCTTAACAGAATTATATCTTTCTGATCACATTTGTAAAATTGATACTATTGATCAGATGTATTTCTAAATCGAATTTTCTATCCCTTAGATCCATAGATGGTCCGTAGAAATAGGCTATGACACTCACCAAATTCCTTCCCTATACCGAACATTCTATTGTAATTTTTGGGACAAATTGCTTCGCAAAGATCCTGAAACTAAACTCGCTTATGGTCATGATCAACGGGAGGAAATAATCCAGAAAATTGCTGAATATGAAAAAACTCCCAAAAAATCAATTTTAGTTGAAGACAAAAGTCTTAACTATGTTTCTAGAAGAATTTCTGCACATGACGGGAATAAAATGCAGCTGATAGAAGAATATTTATCCGAAGTCCGAGATAAATTACTTCAAACTGTTGAGCAAAATTCAGATATCTCAATGAATAGCACCGATGCAAATACTGAAGATATTACCGATTCTCAACCACCAGAAATTCTGATAGAAGAAGAAGAAATTGAAAAAGCTGAAGCATTCATCAAAAAATGGAAAGGAAAAGACAAGACATGACTATTTGATAAAAACTTTTTAATCTCTCTTTTTGTAATAGTAAAATCACTATACACAGGGACCTATCTATTACTGTGCAAGATTCCCTCTTTTATTATTTATAGGCGCCTCATTCTTAAGTAGAGGCATTCAGTTCTTTCCTTTGGTTTTTCTCTTTCTAGAAGCTCTCCCCTCTCTCTAACATCTCTCTTTGTAATATATTTGAAGATTAAATAAATAAAAAGCTACTGTACTACTATTTCAGTCTGGTTCCCGGCTAGTCAGGTACATATCTTTTTACTACGTGTATTCATTTAATTAAACTTCTACCATAATCCAGCCGTGACTATGTCCGGATGAAAGATTTCTTATATCTATGGTGAAGATCTAACTTCGCTGACATGTTAACTATGAAAGCTCCAGACTCTATCAAAGTATAAAAGAATCTTTTTAATTTCTTGACTTGGTTCCAAAATGGAGGTACAGTCTAGTTTAATACACTTATGTTAACCTTGTCTCTGTGACTCCGTCTAGTAAGTTGTTCCTCTCTAGCCCGTATTGTTAAGAAAAGGGTGAATTCTGCACAATTAGAACTTCTAGACACATAGGTTTAACATCAAGTTATTAAATCTCTGACAGGCCCCATGTTTGGGTAAAAGAATGTTCATACAGTCATAAAATTACTTAAGATTCTTTTCTATTTCGGTTGGTGCTTTGGTTCGATCTTCCGACTTAGGCTTAATACGATATTATTATATGGTCTGGTAGGCTGAGTGGCATACCCTAACCTAAGAGATCCTGTTAATGGTATCAGAGCCTGTGACTTTTCATAGTAAACATGTTTAGTGAGGTGAAGATTTTTAGCATAGATATAAGGCTTTTAAAATTATGGATATGGGAGAAGTTAGTACTAAAAGTACAAAACTCGAAGAGGTAGATTTACCTCAAGATATGGATTTACTGAATAAATGGACTATTCCAAAAGTTGAATTAAAAACCATTTATGAATACGAATTTTTTGATAAAATAAAACACAAAAAGATTATTAAAACAACTGAACAATCCCTTGTTTTAAATACTGATGAACAGACTATTCAACTCCTAAATAAGCATGATATTGATATTTTTAAACGTAATTATAACTATATGCATATTGGCCTAGTACAAATTGTCATTCGTCCTTTAACCCTAAAGGGTCTCCCTGAAACATTTTTAGCTGCTTTGCGTGATGCTAGAAATCTGAATTTTAGAAAATCCTTAATGGGATCTATTGAATCTAATCTTGCTTATGGTCCTGTATATTTTAATACTCAGCCAAATTTATAATTATCTTTGACTGATGTAAATATTCTTCATGCTTTAACCTTAAATGTGAAAACTCATGGATATGATTACGCCCCTGGATCTGAACTTATAGGGTTATCTTACCGCATATACTATCGGTTATTATCAACTTTAAATCCTCGATGTAAGTTAATAGATGATAATTCTGATTGCACTATGCTTATTGAAACTAATTTTATAAAATCTAGAGTTACTACCCGAAGACCTATTAGATGGGATGAAATTGACTTCCCCCAAATATGGAATTTAAACTCAGTCACTTCTCCAAAATAATTAGTGGAGGACGTGACTAATTCAGAGTTAACTCAAGTAACTCAAAATTCAGATGGACGAATCTGTCTACAATTCGATAATAATCCCCCAGTCTATAGAAATTCTTTTTCTTTACCAAGAAAACTTCCTTCAATACATCATATTTCTCCTATCAAACCTGCTGAACCTAATTACGGTCCAGCTAGGAATCGAGCCGCATCCTTGCATACTATTAATTCTGCGGAATCGCATGTTACACCTAAAGGTGTAGAAAAGATAAAGATCAACTCAAAAACTAATATAGTTCAAGATTTTGATAATGAAAATCCTACCCCATCTGAAATGGATTTTGACATCAACTCTGTTTAACTATGATGACACAACTTATTGATTTTAGTCTTGGTTCTCAGGCAAGAAAATATATTCAGAAAGAATTTTTTACTGAAAAATGGAAAACTTTTAGGACATGATTTTTTGAGATCTATACTCCTGATGAATTAAAAAATATTTCAGAAGAATTCTATGAAATATGTGTCTTACATAATAAAATTATCTTTTTTGTACCATGGTTCATGTCTGCATATTTGCCGTCATATGTCAAAATAATCGAAAGATCTTATCAAAATTCTGATGGTACAATTACTCAAGCTCTATATCCTCCTCAGTCTTCCTTTATATTACCCAATAACACAGGAATGACTTTTTCTGCTTTCCAAAAATTTGTCAGTGAAGATATCGGAAAAATTATTGTTTCTGAAATAAATAACCTTATCGCCCAAAATAATTATTTGAGTCTTTATGTTAAGATTTTAGGAGAGCATATTTCCTCTCTTGATAAAAAAACTTGACGAATTAATTGAGTTGGTTAACAAACTTAGCATCCAGATGAATTCCTCTAACATTCCTTCTACTTTCAAAACCACTGATGAAGAAGGATATATTTTATCAAAACCTTGTATTCAAAGACCTCCTGAAATAGAAGGATTTGAAAAAGTTTCTCAATTAGACCAATTAGAAAAACTCTTAGACAAAAAATTTTCTCGTTTGAACATACAACCTCTTAATATTTCTGATGATTTTGTACAAAATTTCGAGTCTAATTTTGCTAATAATATTGAATCTACTCAAAACCCTGGAGAGGTAATCTCTTCTGAGATACATAAGCTAAAAGTTATGATTAAAAAACAACCGGGGAAGAAATACGCTGATATTCCCCGAATGTCTACTGCATATTATCCACGTCCGACCCCTCAAGATGTTCTGATAGAGGAAAGAGAATGGAATCAAACAAATACTTATTATAGTGGAGAGGCTATTTATGAATGGAATATTGACGGATTATCCGACCGACAAATCTCTATTCTTATCCATCGGATGTCCATGTATGCTACTATAGCCACAGCCACTGCTTCGCCAGAAAATCGGGCCAATCATACTGACCCAACAATTTGTAAAATGATTGTTGCGGGATTTACTAGCCAACTTCGAGGCTGGTGGGATAATTTTCTTGATGACGATAAACGCGAGGCTATTTTTAATGCCACCAATGATAAACCTGGAAAAGACAATCTAGGTTGACCACTTCGGGCAGAAAGACCAGATGTTGTCTGTACCCTTATGCTTACTATTATTGAACATTTTGGAGGAAGATTTACCAACCAGTATGAAAACATTAGAACTCTTCTTAATGGTTTAAAATGTAAACACTTAGGAGAATTTAGATGGTATAAAGATACCTTTCTTAGTAGGGTTATGGATTTTCCCGAAAGTAAGTATGATCATTGAAAAGCTAAATTCATTGATGGTCTTCCACCTTTATTTGCTGAAAGAGTTAGAAAATCCCTTAGAGGATCTTATGGCGAAGTCCAGTATTCTGAAAAAACTTATGGTCAGCTTATTGTATCTTGTACTCAAGAAGGATTATCCCTTTGCAACGAGTTAAAATTAGCTAGACAAATTAAGCTCAACAAACTCAGAGAAAAATCCCAACTAGGAGACTTTTGTGAGCAATTTGGTATGGATAAACCCTTAGCACGAAAACTCCGAAGATATTCCAAGCCTAATAAATCTTATAGAAATAAACGTTCTAGGCATAGAACCAAAGAAGAACGTGAAACTAGAAAAGCCTTTCGAAAATCTACCAGATTCACGAAGAATAGATCAAAAAGAGATTTAGCCAAAATTAAGTGCTATAAGTGCAATCAGTATGGTCATATAGCCCCAAACTGCAAATTACAAAAACTCAAGTCCTTAGGACTTTCTGAAGAAGTTCACAATCAAATTTATAATTTGTTATATACCTCTGATTCTGAATCTGATTCTACTTCTGAAAATGATTTTGAACTACCTGATTCTGAAAGTGAGCTCGATCAGGTCAACAAATGTGATGACTGTGATGATGATGTTTGTAATTGTGATGAAATGATGTATAAACTTCAAGCGCAATTCGAAGATCTTGATTTAAATGTTCAAACTTTTACTGCTGAAAATGTCCTTGAATTACTGAAAGAAGTTACTGATGAAAAACTGCGTGAAAAAATCCTTAATTTAGCTACTAAAAAAACTTCTGCTACTTCTGCTAATACTAGTATTTCTAAAGATAACTCTTTTGATATCATCACATGTCATACTCTTTAGTCGAAGTTAATCGTCGTCTTGCGTTGAGTAAAATCCCAGGTAGAGATACTACCTTTAATGATTTAAAAATCAAAGTTGAACAATTAAAAAAGGAAATTGTTTCCTTAAAACAAAATCAAATGATCTCCGATCATAGAATTTTGAAAATTGAAGAAAAGATTATTGAAATCCCTGAAACTTCTTTTACCTCAAAAGGAAAAGAAAAGGATTTGGAATACTTTGAAAATTCTGAAATTGATAAACTTAGTCCAACAGAAGATTTGAAAAGAGACTATTTCTTGGGGATGATGCAAATAGTTACTGCTTACAAATGGTATATAAATTGGACTATTCTGATAAATAAGGAATTTTCTATCACTAATATTGCTATGATCGATAGTGGTGCTGATGTTAGTTGTATTCAAGAAGGCCTAATTCCAACCAGATATTTTGAAAAAACTACACACATAGTCAAGTCTGCATCTGGTCATACTCTTGATATCAACTATAAATTACCAAATACTCATATATGTCGAGATAAAGTATGCATTCCACATTTCTTCTTTTTAGTAAAAAATCAATTATATCCTCCTATTATTTTAGGAACACCTTTTATAAATGCTATCTATCCCTATACACATATTGATGTAAACGGTTTTAAGGCTACTTATAAAAATAAACAAATTTCTTATCCTTTTGTTACTAACCCTGTAACAAGGGATATAAATGCCCTTATCAGTATGAAACAAAAGCAAATTAATTTTTTACAATTAGAGCTAATGAGTATTAATATTTCTGATACATTAAAATCAGTAAAAGTCCAAGAAAAAATAAAAATTATTTCTAATCAATTAATTCTTGATATTTGTGCTGATCATCCAAATGCCTTCTGGAACCGAAAGAAGCATATTGTTTCTCTTCCTTATGAAAGTGACTTCAGCGAAGAAAAAATTCCAACAAAATCTCGATCCTGTCAAATGAATACAGAGTTAGTAGAATTCTGTAAGACAGAAATTGATAGTCTTCTGCAAAAAGGTCTTATAAAACCTTCAAAATCCCCTTGGTCTTGTACAGCTTTTTATGTTAATAATGCTGCTGAAAAGGAACGAGGAGTACCTCGATTAGTTATAAACTATAAAGCTCTGAATAAAGTTTTAAAATGGATTCGATATCCTATACCAAATAAAAAGGACTTACTTTCCAGATTATATGATGCTAATATATTTTTTAAATTTGATTTAAAATCTGGTTATTGGCAAATTCAAATTGATAAAGAGCATACTTATAGAACTGCTTTTAATGTCCCTTTTGGACAGTATGAATGGAATGTTATGTCATTTGGTTTAAAGAATGCTCCTTCTGAATTTCAAAAAATTATGAATGACATTTTTAATCCTTATATGGACTTTATCATTGTCTATATAGATGATATTCTTGTATTCTCAAAAACCCTTGAATCTCATTTTAAACATTTGCATACTTTTAAAAAAATAATTATTCAAAATGGCTTAGTTATCTCCAAACCAAAGATAAGTTTATTTCAGACAAATATTAGATTTTTAGGACATAATATTTCTCAAGGTTCTATTGAACCTATACAACGAGTTCTAGAATTTGCTAAAAAATTCCCTGATGTTATTACTGATAAAAAACCACTTCAAAGGTCCTCGGTAGTCTTAACTATATTTCGCCTTTTTATGAAAATTTGTCTAGGGATTTAGCTCCTTTATACGATAGATTAAAAAAAAGGATCACAAAATTCCTTGGACTCAAAACCATACAGATTTAGTGAAATTAATTAAAAACCGAGTTCAAACTCTTCCTTGTACATCTCTTGCAAACCCTAACTGGTTAAAAATCGTTGAAACTGATGCTTCTAATATTGGGTATGGTGGAATACTTAAACAAGTTAATCCCCATACAAAAACAGAATGTTTGATTCGATTTTATTCTGATAAATGGACTGAAAGTCAGAAAAAATACGCCACAGTAGTCCATGAAATACTAACTATTGTGAAATGTGTTTTAAAATTCCAAGATGATTTGTATAATCAAAAATTTATAATTAGGACTGATGCTCAATTCGTTAAATTTATGTTTAATAAAGACTTCAAACATGATGCATCTAAATTAATATTTGCGCGATGGCAAGCTCAATTAGCCCCGTTTGATTATGAAATACAATATAAAAAGGGTAGTGAAAATTCTTTGCCTGATTTTCTATTTCGGTTGGTGTTTTGGTTCGGTTTTCCAACTTAGGCTTAATTCGATATTATTATATGGTCTGGTAGGCTGAGTGGCATACCCCAACCTAAGAGATCCTGTTAATGGTATCAGAGCCTGTGATAATAATAATAATAATAATAATAATAATAATAATAATAAAAGGGGGCGAGGGAAATAGAAATAGTGATCATTGGTTTTGCGTGAGAGACACCACATAAGTTTTAGTTGGTGGGTGTCGAATGAACGTACATGTTTGATTGAGCTGGTATTTGGTCATAGATATTGAAAGTATACTTTTAAAAATTTATTTTCAAATATCTGTTTGGTTATGAAATTTAATTAAAATTTCAATACTTTTTACTTAGAAAACTTCAAGTTTTTTCAAGTAAAATATATGTCTAAATAACAAATTCAATTTTCAAAGATCACAACTTTTAAAAATTCAATTTTTTAATCTTTAAACTTCAACATTAAAATTTATGACCAAACAAGAACTAAAAATAGAATTATTATTGACGTTAAAATAAATTATGTTAATAATTAGAATGATTATTAACTTAATCGAATTGAACGAATCATAATGAATTATGTCGACCATAATTTTAGGGGGCCTTTTACATTGTTAAATGCTACACTCACGAGAATCACAAAGGCATGAAGAAAAAAGTACTCCCCTCCGTTTTATTTTGTGTTATAGTTTGACTGAGTAAGGAGTTTAAGAAATAAAGAAAGACTTGATGATGTTTATCATATTGTCCTTAGTAAAAAATGTATTATTATTATCTTTAATTAAGTAGGTGGACTTAATAAGGGTAAAAGTGAAATAGTATGTTTAAATAATTATTAAATAAAGAAAGATAACATTCTTTTTTAAACGAACAAAAAAAGAAAATGACGATAATTTGAGCACACACCAAGTGCGTTGTAACGTTGTCACTTTCAACATGTACATTGACAGCTAGTGTGAGAGTACCATATGCACACGGTTTCGACATGATTTTTTTTTCGTTTTAGAAAAAATACCATGCAAGTTTGAAGTCACATCTACTAGTTGCTCATAAATCGTAATCGAAGTTTTATTGATTAAAACTTTTACTTATTTAAATAATAATAAGAAGGTGAAACAGGGATTAGGAATGATGAATCTCTCAAAATCACAAATTTAGTCGATACAAAGTTTATGATAACACTTAAATTTTTTTTTTTATTCAACAATTCGATCGATAATTTATTATTTATGAACGTTGATAAGATTATTTTTATTCATTTAGCAACATCTAGATGCTTAGCTTTAAAAGTAATGGGCAAAATTGAAACAAGGAAAGACTTACGTTAGCTATCTAATTCTCTTTAGGATCATTGTGTCCTAGAATCACAATTACTTATTATAGAAAATTCATGCAAACTTCCTTGCACTTCTTCTTCTGAGTGACATCTAAATACTCTTTCAAATGATGGAAGGAATTGTTAATAGACACAAAACTATTCATTTTGGCTCAATATTCGCTTGAATAAAATGTTTAGCTAATTTCACTTTCACGCGTCTAATCAAAAAGTCTTTTTCTTCGCTCAATCATATTCGTAGGTGTATTTCTAATAGAAGCGAATTTAGGAAGAGTTTTGAAATTTTAATCGAACCCAATGCTTTCAGATATAACTACTATATGTATGCAACTGGTTTATTAAGTGTTATATACACACGCTAGTATCATGATACTATCTACTCATTCTTATTTTCAAGTATACAAATTTTGTATCTTAAACAAATTTAACCGTATATACCATTTGTGTACTTTAATGCTAGGAACAGTGGCGGATGTACATGTATTCCAGGAGGTTTATTCGAACCCCTTTCGTCGAAAAATTATACTATTTTTACATGGTAAAAAAAAAATTTATGTATAAATAATAGAGGTTGAACCCCCTTCGACTAGTCCGTATATGTACTACTGAACCTCCTCACTTAAAATCCTGGATCCGCCCCAGCTAGAAAAAAAACTTTATATTCGTATACACTATATATAACTTAAACTCATGTAAAAACAAAAATATGAATGCAAATAATTGATCAGAGGGATTTAAAAAGAATTAGTTCAAAATTCGGATTAGGGATACTTTGAATTTAATCCTCCAAATGAAGGAATGTGGAATTAATTAAGAAGACAAGCCATTTTACATGGTGGATTGCCTGCTTATTGAATTGCTTCATGTGAAACTATACCATCTTTTAATTATTAATCACATCATAAAACAACATTCATTTATTTATTTTGTCATATTTGGTCAATAACGAAGTGTCCACATTTTCTAGTTTATTTAATATTTGTCTGATATATCTCCAATATTTTATTTTTGTCCCCTCATTTTAAGATAAAATATTAACTGACCTATTTTGGGAGACCCTAAATGTTGATTTTGTATGGCAGGCACCTAATACCAAACATAACTAGACAGAATTTCTATTGGTTTGTTGACAAAACTGTTGAAAATCTTTATTGAGTATATAAACTGTATAAATGTACCTGCAGGGGAATCATGAATGTATTAATTAAGTGATTAACTCTTTTTAGAATTTTAAATTGAATACTCAAATCTTTTACTTTAGGATTAACTAAAGAAAGATATGAAAACTAGAGGTGTAAAAACCGAACCACAAAGTCAAACCGAATTGATGAATCAAATCAAACCGAGGAAAAAAATCGACTTATGGTTTGGTTTGAGTGGTTTGGTGTTGGCAAAAAAAAAACGATCATTCTTGGTTTGGTTTGGTATTAGCAAAAATAAAATCAAACCGAACCGACGTAATACATATATAATTTTAATTTTTTATACGTAAAAAATACTACTTATAATCTACTTTCTAATTACTTTTATTATTTTTTTATATTCAAAAAATAGATATATATTCTTGGGCCTTTAATTATAGTATTTTTCCATTAATAACAAATTAATACAAAGCCCAATATTAATATAAAAACCTAAAACTCTTTAATTGTTTCACTTGTTACATTTTACTTTCCAAGTTTTCGGAGAGTTCTCATTATTTTCTCATCTTACTTTTCTAATTCGTCAAGTTGTGATTTAGATTTGTTTCTCTTCTTTCTCTCTCTTTTTTTTTTAATGAAATTATGTTATAATTAATTACTTTATGGAGTTAAGTTTTTAATAAGTTATCTCAAATTCTTCGTTCTTTTGTATGCTCACATTTTATGTGAAGAGAACTTTCAGACAAGCTACTGTGACTAGTGACTTAGAAATTGAACTATTTGTATCCACATAATATTACTTTGAGAGATAGTAGTTTAGACGTCTTAGTAATTTGCCAACTTAATTTTTATTGAAACTACTCTATGACTATTGTTTTTTTTTTTTAATCTTTTTAGTGAAAACATTTAATTTTTTTCTTCAATCACATTATAATTGTAAAAAAAATGAGAATCGAAAAATCAAAAAAACCCGACTAAAACCAAAATAAAAAAAAAATGATTGTATATTGATTTAATTTAATTTATAGATTTAGAAAACCGACATTATTGATTTAGTTATATTTTAATAAAAACCCGAACCAATCTGACCTATATACACACCTAATGAAAACAATGTTTTAAAAGATACTTTTGACATGAGTGGAGTCGTCGATCAATTATAATAAAAACATATTAGGCAATTTGTGAGACATAAGTCTCATTATTTTGAGTGTATCCTTAGATGTTGAGTGAATTCTTATTTTAAAACATAACCTCAAAAATGCATTATATCATAGGCACACCTTTTAAAATGCTAAATGAAAATACTAGTTGCAGTAACTCAAAAAGTGAAGAAATATATTTATTTATTTATTTATTTTCAAAAGGTTAGCCCACCAAAACCTAAACTTCACATTAAGACATGATACTCATGAGTCATAACTACCTTCATGGTTTAGATTGGCATGCTTTTCTACTATTTTATTTAAGGCTAAATTCATCGGCAACCTCCTAAACTTGGCACGATCTTTTACTTTGACATTTTAACTGGACGTTGTTCATTTTAGGCACCTCAAATAGCCATAAACTGTATTATTTTGGCACCTTTTGCTGATTCAGCAAAGAGAGTGAATTACACTCGTTTTTTAGCTCGTTTTAGGGGTATTTTCATAATTTTTGAGGGGTATTTTCATAATTTTTTATTTTTAATTTGTTTTAAATTATTGATATTGTTTCCAAACCAGCAACAATATATATACATAGCAATTAATGACATAATTATCCAACTCATTAATATATATACACAATTAAATTAAAAGAACCAATTAATTGATGACCCGTGACATTTTTAAAAATAACTATAAAATTATTTAATTTTATTTGGCCTCCCACCCCCACCCCACCCACCCAAAACCCAAAGCATCTTCTCCACCGCCACTCATCTCCCCGACACCCCCCACTCCAAGTCCTCTTCTCTATTTGGTAGCCCCCACCCCACCTCACTTCACTCTTTTCCTTTATTCTCTCTTCTTTTACTCTCTCTTTTATAGTTTCATAAACAAAAAAGACAAGCCAAAAAAAAAAGGAAAAAATTAAAACGAATTTAAAAATGTCACTGTGTTTGTTTCTTTCTTCAAGAAAATAAGTAAATCATTTACATTTTTCAAATCATTCAAAGAATTCAAGCTTCCAAAAACTTCTATAAAGAATGAGCAAAACGATGGATTGAAATATTCAACCTCCATTAATGAAGATTAAGGTTGTGTGGAGTTTAGTGATTGTGATGCTATGGTGGTATGAAAATTTGATAGTGGGTATGGAAGAAAAATGTATGAATAGAAAAAGAAAAAAAAAATGTTGGGGGTGGGGTGGATTGAGGAAGATGATATGGGGTGGGGTGGCGTGGTTAGGAAGATAATATAAGGTGGGGTGGGTTTATTAATATTTTTTATTTAAATTAGTTATATAATTTTTTTATATATAAAAATGACAAATGTCTTTTTATAATTGGTTCCTTTCCATGTGTTTTAGTCCTTTTTTCAAAAAAAAAAAAAAATTAGGTGTATATAGTGATGTGGTAATTTAAATGAGTTGGTACAAATTAATTGGCCGTTTTATCCATGCTGGCGGCGAGTGAGACACACTGATGTCGAAAGGTGTCAAAATGACACAATTTATGACTATTTGAGAAATCTAAAGTAAACAACGTCCAGTTAAGGTGCCTAAATAAAAATTTGTGCCAAGTTTAGAAAATCACCAATGGGTTTGGCCTTTATTTAAATGGGCATCTCTTCTAGAAACATTAGCTTGTGGCATTCACTAGAAGCAATAATATATCCAAATGGATTAAAGGCAAAATATAATAGAATAAATAAAAGATAGAAAAGCAAAAATGAAATGAAAAATATTACATAAGCAATTGGTTGTTGAAAAAAAGTAACCAATTGTTAGGAGAAGAGACAAAATGTCAAATCAAAACTACTAGTATAACAGTGGAGAGATAAAGTATGGAAACATTAAGTTTGTTTTTGTTCACCTAACAATTTCTCTTGTACCCTTCTCTCTTAACAATTTCATTTTCACAAGTTGTCTCATGTCTTAAATCATCTTTGACTGGACCTTAAACAAAACAAATTTAATGATAACTTTTATCTCTTTACTTTCATGCTTTTTTGGTTAAAACTTATATAAAGTTGTGAAGTGGAGTAGCCATTCTCTGTCAAAGATATCTTAGTTCAAAGTTTATGAATTTTAAACTGTGTCATGTAATTCATAGCTTATTTTAATATTTTGGATTCATAATAAATGAATTTTCTAATGCAAAAAAAGGGTAACAGTAGAAGTTACTAAATTCATTCAAATCAATACCTAATGTTGTAGCTTCGCCCCTTATAATAAATATTTATTAGGCCAATGATGAACCAAACTAAGGCTTTAAGTTTATCTTTTTGTGCCAAAACTATGATAAAGAAAGTAATGCATCTTACACATTGTATCATTGTAGACTAGAAAAAAGCAAAAGAGAATGATATTTCTTTTCTTTTTTTTTTGACTGGAGGGAGTTAAAAAGAAACATAAGATGCCACGTTAAGAATTATAATAGCTCACTTTACTAAAGTTCATTACCTCATATAGGAATTAACGTGTACTATAATAGAAAGAAGGAAAAACAACAAAGAAAGTTAAAATGAAGTCATTCCATTTCATATTATCTTACTAAGTTCGAACCAAAAGTTAATTTATGTTAATTCTAATTCATTTTAAATCCACTCAAAATAGATTTCACCTTTTATACGGGATAAAATAACTATTAGACTAGTTATAATATACAATCAAACACAAAATAAAATAATTTCACATTTTATCTGAATATTATCCTTATCCGACAGACCAAACCACCCAAATTAAACAAAGTAGCATTGTTGAAGTTCGGTTTGTTTTGGGGTGGTTGTTGATGCATCCCCATCAAACTCCAGATTCTGGTCAAAATTAACAGTGCTACCTAGTACCTGGGGAGGATTCAAAGCTTTAGGTATACGTTTTCAAGAATTCAGTAGCTTTTGTTCATATTTCATTCTATATATATATATATATATATGAGTTTAAGTTTTATGCACTGTCGGTGTACAAAATATTCTACATTATCAAGTAAACTTGACCTACTATTGTAGGTTAGCCAATTTTTTGCATAAAATTTGAAAAAGGAAAAATTGGATAACCTGCAATAGCAGGTCAAGTTTACCTGATAGTGTATAATATGTATTATAAAATTGTAAATATTAATCTGAACTCAATCATCATTGTCATTTAATTTGAGATTATTATGAAAACTCTTAAACTTTAAACCATGAATACACATCTAAGGCTACAACAGTCAACAGTTAGTTCTATGTTTTTCAGTTTTCTTTTTAACTAGTTCTGGGTAACTTGTAACTAATGTGGTACTATGTTATTAAGGATGTCGACAAGTTGAATTCAAATTTAATTCATCAGCAAGAATAATACTTATACATTTTAGTCGTATCCTATTCATTACTACTAATAAATGTCTCAGACATCTGCAGCCTGTGGTAGCCCCCAGTCCTATTCTCAATAATGTAGTTGATCAGTATTGTCAAAATAATTTTGATGAATTAATTTGTTTTATATGGTTAAAGTAAAAGTAGAAAATGTCAATTGAGATCTATCAAATTCATTAACTTGTACTACTGTGCTTACGCCCTCGAATTTGTTTTTTTTGGCCACTTGACCCGTCACATTGGACATCTCTCCTTGAGGTATAGTACTAAACTCAAATAAGCTTAGTGAAATATTGGTAATGAGACACAAACCAAGTCATTAGTTGATTTTTTTTGGATTCGACTTGAATGGTCGGTTTGGTGCGATATACATGCAGGGTGGTTTTGCAGTGGCAAGTTTGCTACTACATAATGAATCACATCAAGTCACCAACTAAGATGTGATTGAAATTTCAAAAGGGTTCGGTCCAATTTGGACACCCATTTAGGAGGTTCCAAAGAGGCCCCGTCATTGCTTTGAGATCTTCCATGCACCATACGTTGGACAATACAATCCAAAGATGACGCGGTTTACAGAAGTTGGCTTCACAATGGTAAATCCGATATATAGAATCAAGCTCAGAATGAATATGATCTTATAATATGTATATATTAAATTGTATACATAGTTCAAAACGAGAATAACTGAACCTGTTTTAGATTTCGGATGTTATCCTAGGAACACTTTGCATGAATCCTAGGCTTTTTAATGCTTCTTGTCAATTGCTATGTGCAGTTTTATTTAATTAGATAATTTCAGTAGAGCTTCATACTAATAAGCTTGGCTTTTAGCGTTTAATTCAGTCTTGAGTTGATACTGAATGGTTTCTGGCTACAGCGAGTACATACTGGTACTAGAGTCAATTTCATCAATAAAAGCAAATTAAGCAAGCAATTATACAAGGTCTTGCCAATGTATCTTTCAAAATAATTTAAAATGACACAAACCATGAACAAAGATCAGGCCACTTAGAAAGATGTTCTTTTGGATGGTTTTCTGGCCTTGCTGGGAGCTCTACACACTCTTAAGGATCTCTTGTATTTTACAGTAAAGTTCTTGTGAAGTATCACCGATGTCATTGCCTTGTGATGAACGAGAACTCTGATCTTGAAGTTTAATCTTCTCAAAAAGGAATTGCTTCTCAGCTTCAGCCTCACTAAGACGTTGTTTAAGGTAACTGCTGGCATAGTCTTCTTCTGATTTCCCTGATTTTGCAAGAGCAATCCTCTGCAACCTGTCAGCTTCTCGTCTTGCCTCGTCTGCCTTAAGCTGGAACATATCTGCTTCTGCTTCTTTAAGCCTAGCAATGCCCTCTAATTCATCTATCTGTAGCCTTTTTCGCTGCCTCTCCAGTTTGAGTTCTGCAACTTCCTTGACTTTTTCCTCCAGTTCATGATCACAAGTCTCGAGAGCTTGGCGAGCTCTCTTTAGCATCCTCATTTTTTCATCGGCCACTATATCCATTGTCTGCATTGCTTCTTGTACCACTGCAGCAATTCGGTTGCATGCCTCCTGGGGTGGAATCATCCTTCCATTATTTCCAGCCTCATAGCTCTTTGATGAGTCTATCTCAAGCTCTTCACCAAAATAAGTACATTAACAGATGATATTCAGAATAGTTCTTCCAAGAAACAAATGAAGAGGCATGAAGAAATTATGCCATGCATTTTACAACTACTATCTTTTCAGCTACTAGTAACTGAGAAAATGAAAGATGAAGAGGAGACTCTTCCATACGAAAAGAATGAATTTCATCTTATCAGATAGAAACAGATAAAGAAAAGAGGTCCTTCGCATAAACCTTCTATCCATGCCTTGCATGCAGCATTTTCCTTGGTTGAGAATTGCCTACATGCATGTATTAAATCTGGTGTTAGGGGAACCAATCATGGTGTAGCTGAATGTAGAGCAGTCCACCCTTACAGCCTTGGGTCAGTAAATTATTTGGAACTTTGGAAGATGGTCAAGTTAGCTTGCTTCCAAGCCACTGCGCTAGACGGGCATGTAGGCATAGTAGTCAGTCCCATGCAGTGCTGTAACTAACACGTTAAGTATCTCTTCTGGGGAGTACATAGGCAAGAATGAACCTCAAAGGAATTGCGCGAGGGGTGGGGGGTGGGGGGGCATTAATTTGACGCCAAGGAGGAAAAAGAAGGAATTGACAGTAAAGGGAGGCAGGACAAGGAGAAAGTAATCCTAATGTGGTGGCATATGGAACCTTCAAACTCGAGCAAGCTGTTGACAGTGACACACATTTCTACTAGTGCAACTGTAAATCACTACTTCTGGCCTTTTAACAGGAAATTTCTCACACTAAATTTTGGAAAAAGAGAACTTAATAAAGAGAGAAATTGGACATAGTGACGACGGAGTTGCTAAGGAACTTGAAGAATCAAAAAGTGATAAGCATGAACCATAGGTGGCAATGAGGAAGCAGTTTCTCATTAGGGATGATACATATCTTTTTGAAGTTCCTCCAGGAACTTTCGAAGGAACATCTTTTGAATCTACAACATCTTAGCATCTACGATTACTATATTTATCAAGCTAGTAAACACCAACAAATTTATCACCCAAACCTAAAACAAAAAGGGAAAACAAGTCACACACCAGATTGCTCTCTCTTTAACCTATTGTGAAGTGTGAAAGTTTGTTTCCCACATCTATTGTACCAAAGCTAGAACTCAGCCAACGGAAAATCACGCAAGAGATGGTTGATGGTTGATGGTCAATAATTGAGCAGAGAATATGGAGTACTAAAAACAAATTCAAGGACAGATTTAAATTTGCAATACTGAAGAACATAAGAGCAGATACGAGAGAAGAAAAAAACAGATGAAAGAAAGATGCTTGAACAGGAGTTAACCACAAATTTAAAAATCAGGATGTTATAAACTGTTAAGTATGTAGATTAAGAGAGAAAGCAAACTTAATCATTTCATTTGAGATACTTCACTTTTATACACAAGTCACAAGTGTGGTAATCTGCTATACAATTGACTTCTTTTGAGCTTGGATTGGAATATGCGACAGGAATCAATCTTTTTGTTTTTGATGACCATGATTCTGGGTCAGCTTTCGGGCACTCGACTAATTTCACAGGATAATTGCATAGGCAGATACAGGATTTTAAACTTGTGGGTTCCCAGTTAAGGTACTTATTTATTCATTCGCCGGAACCAGAAATTAAAATTTTGGTAGGTAGGGATCCTATAAAAACTTCTTTCAAAGAATGGGCCAGACCGGGTCATTTCTCAAGAACAATAGCTAAAGGGCATGGAGCGTTTTGATTGAATTTTTGTGCTTAATGGTTCGACTTATCTATTAGCGATTTTTAATTATACTAAACGGCTAACCGAACTAATAAAATATCAGTCGACTTTATCAGTTATGTCCAATTAAAAGATAAAAAATACATATATGCTACTCTAGATCACAAAAACACCTGTATTGAAAACCATTAAAATTATTTATGAACTAGAGTATCTCCACAAATATAATATAACACCATTAAAATTATTTATGAACTAGTATATCTTCCCAAATATAATATAACTTATAGAGAAAGAACTAAAAAAAGGACAGCCCGGTGCACTAAAGCTTCCGGTATGCGCCTGACCACGTGGAGGGGTCATGTGGAAGGTCATGAGTCCCCACAACACATACAGAGGGTTATGAGTCACGAGCACAAGAATTGATATCTATTTTGATTTCTAAGGCTAAAAAAAACTAACTTTATCTTTTAACAATTTAATTAATCAATAGACAACAAACCAAGTGACAAAGATTGTTATCTACAACTCTACAGACAATAAAAGCGCAAATTAGAATGTCATGAGAAGTTATAGAAAAAGAAAAAATAGATACTGTTGGAGTCCTATGACTAATTCTTTATCAAAAATATTGAAATTGGAAGTTCAAGTCCTATGATTAAATCTGAGCGCTTAATGAGAAGATCAGAAAATCAAATGTCACAGTCCATGAAGAATCGACGAGGGGAAGGTCAATTTGGAAGATCTCGTCCTAGGTGTAGTTATTGTAAAAGGCTTGGACATACTCGTGGCATATGTTATTCTAGACCTAAGTGTAGTTATTGTAATAGGCTTGGACATACTCGTGGAATATGCTATTCTTTGCATGGTCAACCAACTAAAAATGTTCATATTGCTCAGTCTAACACCACAGGTTATCAACGAGTGTATTTATCTGACAAGGAATATAATGAGTATCTTCAGTATCAAGCAAGTAAGCATATATTTCTACCAATCGCCTCAACTGCACAATCTCATACCTTTGGATCATGGGTTGTGGACTCAGGTGCTTCTGATCATATTTCTGGTGATAAATCACTTTTGCCTGATATTGTTTATTCACAATCTCTTCCAGGTATTACTTTAGCTAATGGAATTCGAACAGAGCCAAAAGGAGTTGGACAAGCCAAACCCCTATCTTCTATCACTCTAGACTCTGTTCTTTATGTCTCTGGTTGTCCTTTTAATCTTGCATCTGTTAGTCGTTTGACACGTGCCCTTAATTGTAGTATAATTTTTTTTTTATGATTCCTTTTTAATGCAGGACCGCAAAACGGGACAGACAATTGGCATAGGACATGAATCACAAGGCCTTTACCATTTTGCAGCTTCAAATTCCTTCACAGCATGCTCCGCTACAGATCCTCCCAATCTTATTCACAAACGTTTAGGACATCCTAGTCTATCCAAGCTACAAAAGATGGTGCCTAGTTTGTCTAGTCTATCCACATTAGATTGTGAGTCATGTCAACTTGGGAAACACACCCGTGCTACATTTTCACGTAGTATTAAGAGTCGCTCAGAGTCTATTTTCTCATTAGTTCATTCCGATATTTGGGGACCTAGTAGAGTCAGTTCACCGTTAAGATTTCGCTACTTTATTACTTTCATCGATGATTTTTCAAGATGTACTTGGGTTTACTTAATGAAAGATCGTTCCGAGTTATCCTCTATATTCAAAAGATTTTGTGCTGAAATACAAAATCAATGTGGTGTTTCTATTCATCTTTTCGTAGTGATAATGCCTTAGAATACTTATCCTCCCAGTTTCAGGAGTTTATGACTCATCAAGGAATCATTCACCAAACATCATGTCCATACACCCCTCAGTAGAACGGTATAGCAGGAAAAAAAATAGGCATCTCATTGAAACTGCTCGCACTCTTCTCATTGAATCCCATGTTCCATTGCGTTTTTGGAGCAATGCGGTCCTCACATCATGCTATCTCATTATCAGAATGCCATCATCTTCGATCCAGAATAAGGTTCCCCATTCCATACTATTTCCTCAGGCACATCTCTACTCTATCCCCCCTCGTGTTTTTGGGAGCACATGTTTTGTTCATAACTTAGCCCCAAGAAAAGATAAATTAGCCCCTCGTGCTCTCAAATGTGTCTTCCTTGGTTACTCTCGAGTTCAAAAAGGGTATTAATGTTATTCACCTGATCTGGGTCGCTATGTCCGCTGATGTCACATTCTTTGAATCTCAACCTTACTATATAAATCTTCTAATCATCTTAATATCTCTGAGGTTTTACCCATACCTCTAGTCTTACCCACACTAATCTTTGAGGAATCTACGGTTACTTCTCCATCTCCAGCCACAGTGCCACCACTTTTGACTTATCACCGACGCCCACGTCCAATATCAGTCCCAGATGATTCATGTCCTGATTCATGTCCTGCGCCTGACGGCTTCCCCTACTGCGGACCTGCCTCTTCCTAGTCAATCAGTTGCACTTCAAAAAGGTATAAGATCCACTCGTAATGCTAACCCACATTATACTTTCTTGAGTTATCATCGTTTGTCATCACCCCATTAAGCTTTTGTATCATTTTTGTCCTTTATTTTCATTCCTAAGACTAGAAGTGAAGCACTTTCTCATTCAGGATGGAAACAGGCTATGATTGATGAGATGTCTGCTTTACATACGAGTGGTACTTGGGAGCTTGTTTCCCTTCCTACAGGTAAATCTACTGTTGGTTGTCATTGGGTTTATACAATCAAAGTTGGTCCAGATGGTCAGGTTGATCGGCTGAAGGCTCGCCTTGTTGCCAAAGGATATATACAGATATTTGGGCTTGATTATAGTGGTACTTTCTCTCCCGTGGCTAAAATAGCATCAGTCCGTCTTTTTCTCTCTATGGCTGTCATTCGTCATTGGCCTTTTAATCAGCTGGACATTAAGAATGCTTTACTGCATGGTGATCTTGAGGAAGAAGTTTATATGGAGCAACCACCTGGTTTTGTTGCTCAGGGGGAGTCTAGAAGCCTTGTATGTCGATTGCGCAAGTCACTCTATGGTTTGAAACAATCCCCTCGAGCCTGGTTCGGAAAGTTTAGCACAGTTATTCAGGAGTTTGGCATGATTATTAGTGGAGCTGATCATTCAGTGTTTTATCGCCATTCTGAACCAAATCTGCGTATCTATTTGGTGGTTTATGTTGACGATATTATTATCATCGGCAATGATCAAGATGGTATCGCTAACTTGAAGCAACATCTCTTTCAGCATTTTCAGACTAAAGACCTTGGCAGATTGAAATACTTTCTAGGGATTGAGGTTGCTCAGTCCAGCTCAGGTATTGTTATTTCTCAACGCAAGTATGTTTTAGACATTCTTGAGGAAACAGAAATGATGGGATGTCGACCCATTGACACTCCTATGGATCCAAATGCTAAACTTCTGCCAGGACAGGGGGAGCCACTCAGTGATCCTGGAAGGTATAGGCGGTTAGTTGGAAAGTTGAATTATCTCACAGTGACTAGACCTGACATCTCTTTTCCTGTGAGTGTTATAAGTCAATTTATGACTTCCCCCTATGATAGTCATTGGGATGCAGTTGTTCGAATTTTGCGATATATAAAGTCATCTCCAGGTAAAGGACTACTCTTCAAGGATCGAGGCAATGAACATATCATTAGACAGATGCTGATTGGGCAAGATCACCCTCTAATAGACGTTCTACATCTGGATATTGTGTTTTAGTAGGAGGTAATTGGGTATCCTAGAAGAGTAAGAAACGGAGTGTAGTTGCTCGATCTAGTGCCGAAGCAGAGTATCGAGCAATGGCTGCAGCAACTTGCGAGCTAGTTTGGATCAAGCAATTGCTGAGAGAATTAAAATTTGGAGAAACAGGTAAGATGGAACTTGTATGTGATAATCAGGCAGCCCTTCATATTGCATCTAATCCAGTGTTCCATGAGAGAACCAAGCACATAGCGATTGATTGTCACTTTGTCAGAGAAAAGATACTCTCGGGAGATATTGTTACAAAATTTGTGAAGTCAAGTGTCAACTTGCAGATATCTTCACCAAGTCCCTCACTAGTCCTCGTATTAATTACATTTGTGACAAGCTTGGTACATATGACTTGTATGCACCAGCTTGAGGGGGAGTGTTAGAATATGAATAGAGATAACATATTGAATTCTACTTTGAAAGGAATTGAAATGTAGTGTCCTATTAGGAATAAAATTGGAATGTAGTATCCATAAATAGGGTCTCAATGTAATAATTTAGAGACAACAATTCAATAATATTTTTCTTGATTATTTCTCACAGATACAAATGTAAAGAAACAAATAAAAAGAAAAAAGAATGTGGGAGATGAACCTGGACGAGCAAGGGGTGAGTTGGTGAATTGGAAGAGGAAGAAGAACCAAAACGATTTTTTTAAATCCAAAGTTTTTCTTGTATCTCACTTTTGATATCAATTTAGAGGTGTGGAGACAAACTCTTGAGTCTAAAGGGTTCAGGTTGAGCAGAAGCAAGACAGAGTATTTGAAATGCAAGTTTAATGACGTGAGGTTGGAGGATGAGGTGGTAGTGAAGCTGGAATCGCAGGAGGTATGTAAGAGGGATAGTTTCAAGTATCTCGGATCCGTGATTCAGGGTCAACGGTGAGATTGACGAGGATGTCTCGCACCGTATTGGGGCGGGATGGTTGAAGTGGAAGCTCGCGTCGGGGGTGTTGTGTGATAAGAAGGTGCCGCCCGAGCTTAAAGGCAAATTCTACAGGATGGTAGTCCGTCCGGCCATGTTGTATGGAGCGGAGTGTTGGCCAGTTAAGAACTCCCACATCCAAAAATTGAAGGTGACGGAAATGCGAATGTTGCGCTGGATGTGTGGGATGACTAGAGGGGACAGAGTTAGGAATGAGACTATCAGGGAGAAGGTTGGGGTGGCTCCAGTGGAGTGCAAGATGCGGGAAGTCCGATTGAGTTGGTTTGGACACGTGAAGAGGAGGGACATGGATGCCCCGGTTCGTAGGTGTGAGAGGCTAGCGTTGGATGGTTTTAGGCGGGGTAGGGGTAGGCCGAAGAAGTACTGGGGAGAGGTGATTAGACGGGACATGGAGCAGTTACAGCTCACCGAGGACATGACCCTAGATAGGAAGGTCTGGAGGGCGAGGATTAGGGCAGAAGACTAGGGCCAGTTTGGGGGCACAAGGGTAGGGAATTTTTTTGGGTGGGGGATTATTCCTGTTATTCTTCCTACTCTTATTTTATTCCTATTCCTATTCTTCTGCTTGTTATGATTTCGGTGTTCCATGTTTTATTATGTATCTGTGTGCTTCCCGATGTTTCCTACTACCTATGCGTTACTTTATATTTATATTTATATTTATATCTATATTTGTGTGGCGACTGTCTTGAGCCGGGGGTCTATCGGAAACAGCCTTTCTACTTCTTCAGAGGTAGAGGTATGGACTGCGTACATCTTACCCCCCCAGACCCCACTAGGTGGGAATACACTGGGTTTGTTGTTGTTGTTACTCCTGAACAGTTCACTCAAGAACCCTAATTGAGATTCTAGTTTTGTAAGGTAGAAGAAAACATTATTTCACTTGAGCATTATTCAACGAGCTTTACAATAGCCAGTCTCGGGTTACATGGAAATGGAACACTGATGGAGGGAGAGTTAGTTACAACGAACTGTAACTACTAAATGGACAGCTCACTCCCTCATGTGCAAAGCACATGCCTCACTAACTAATGGACATTAATTCCCTCACATGCTATGCACGTGTTTGATTACTACAAACTAATTATGAACCAGCTACTTATCAAAACAAATGCAATACAAATCAAACGCAATTGAAATAGGATCATATCACTGGTCAAGGAGCTTTAGCGGTCCCTTCCTTGCCATTGAACCAGCGATTCATTTTATTATGGGTGCCAACAGATGATACTTATAGGCTCACTATATTTTTCAATATAATTACAGGATTTATCGTCTATGTTGCTCGGACTCGTCAAAAATGTCAATGGGTGTGTGTCGGATTCGCCAAAAAGTGTATTTTTGAAGAATCCGACACGGGTGCGGCATCGAAAGTGAAGAGTCCGCGCAACTTAGTTTATCGTAATTGTAGATCCTCGGCCCTGGATATCTGCCACCTCCCACCAGCAATAGGTACCTAATAACATTGCCCACCAAGGTGGGGACAGATGGGAAGAAATCATGTAATGTTTTTGGTCTCTGCTGGAATTTGAACCAGAGACCTCATGGTTCTCCATCCACTTCGTTGACCACTAGGCCACACCCTTGGCCTTGGGTGTCCTTGGGTGCTTGACAGGAATCAATCGTTTTGTTTGGCACGCAAGCGACTCTTGCCTTTGCTGCGACCAAATTGAAAACTACATTCATCTGAAATCTAGAAAGGGATGCCTCTCATTTCTTATATCTCTCAAAGTTGTACGGGGCCTTCACATCATGACATGCTGATCTTAGACATTTACACCATTCTCAGGGGCTGATATGAAACTACGAATGTAAGTGAGGACCGCGTCCTCCACGTTTGTATTGTTTCTTCTCCCTATTGGTAAATATTAATCTTCTCCATAGCAAAAAATAACTATGATGCACAGAAAAACATGATGTGAGAAACATGGGAAAAGCATGAAAGGGATCTTTTATGTATCAAACGTTTCTTTGATCTCTGCCAACCTCTTAACATTAAGAGTTTATCTGATACCAAGATTATAGGCTCAAAATCTTGTCATGAGCTATTGTTACATGTTTCATCCCATGTTACCTAGACTAAAGATGAAAATATTTTATACATCCTGAGCTCTACATATCAATCAACGAACTAAGCCTCATCTGCATGTAGATATTGTTAATGTTTGATTTTGATGTATGAGAACCTTGCAGGAAATCTCTAGCATCGATCAAGGGACGATTATGGAAATCAAATATTCCTTGTATCAAAACGGACGAAGTGCAATATTCTCCCTTGAAGGAAAAGATTCAGCAACCTAGTAAAAGAGGCATTTGGAAAGAGGATATTTTACATCTAATTTCCAAGAATCAAATCTCTTGGGTTACCCTAGTTCAAAATCCTCCAAACGGCTACTTTAAGCCCGCCTATTTAAAGGCTTGGACAGTTAAAGGAAGAGACATGCTTTTTGTCTCAACCTTCTCTAGCTCTTTGCTCTATTTTCATTAAGCATTGTATTCTCTAGAAGTTTGTTCACTATTCAAAAAGAGAGAAAAGAAAAACATAGGTGGTGAGGCATTGCATCAAAGTGAGAAAAAGAAGAAGAGTGTGAGTATTAGCCAAAAAGTTTTACTCAAATCACGCATTTACTTTATTCACTAAAAGAAAAGCTAGTAGAATTCTTGCAACCCAAGGGGACTGGACTAAGCCCTATTGTGGGTCCCAACCAATAAAAAATATTTCGTGTCATATTTACCATCGGCAATTTTCTTTACAGTATTCAAACAGCCTTCCCAACACTGTCTTGTTAGTCAATTGACTAATATAGCAAGTCGACTGACAAATCCAAAAAGAGTAATTCATCCACCCCCACCCCCTCTCTCTTACTACTTTCAATTGGTATCAGCCTGGACTCACATATATTTGCCAAACCGCAATGTGAGAAAAGATGGTGGATCAAATTGTTGCCGAAGCACTGATCTGGTTACTCAACTTCACCTAAGAGTCCTTGGCCCTCAGATTTTGATGTCCCTTTTGAGCAGGCAAAAAGGTTCATTGTTGTTGAACTTCTGAAAATTTACCCTTTGCTCTTGGGCCCAAAAATCTATCTTTTGAGACATGTGTTGTTGCTCACACTGTGGCTACCACTCTTCTCACTCGTGCAGGTTCTCTCTCTATTCTCTCTCAACATGACACTTTGCTAACCTACTGTCTTTTGTCTCAGCAGTCAGCGGAAGATCAAACGTTCCCCCTTTTAGCATAAACTACATAATTGAAGCTTCGTTGGATCCTTCCAGTCTCCGATATGGTCTACTTATTTCTCACATTCTTGAAGCCTACCATATCCCTATGGAAGATGTTTCCTCTGTTCCCGTCAAGCAATGCTATAACTCTACAGCTTTTAAAAGTATGATTTATGGGTTGAATGATGGAATTTGGGTTCACAATTCTGAAATTTGTGCTCCTAGCACTCCTCCTTTTCCCAACTCATGGAACTCCTCTCCTCCTAATCTTAATTCATCTTCTGTTCCTTGTGATATCTCTGATCATCTGACTGACATTGATGCACGACTCAATGCTCTCAAAGATCTTGTCCTTGGCACTCATTTCAGATGAAGAAAACAGGGAGTCTACAAAGGAAACTGGTGCTGATGTTGCTCTCATGCGTATCAAATTGGATCAAGTAATTAAGGAGGCCATTAAGGTTGCTGCTAAGATTTGCTCCAGTACTGATGCTTTCCCCACTGTGATTACTACTCAATTCACAAACCTGAAGGATGCCACAGCCAATACCTTGGCTTATTTCCTTCGTCGTGAACCGAATGCTGCTGCCCCTCCACTTGCTGCTTGTTCTTAGTTCTTGTCTTGTTCGTTTAAGACAATGTGTTTTTTTTTGTTTTGGTTTTGGTTCTGTACTTGAGCATAAGCTCGCTCCTGCGACTTTCATACTTTTACTTGCATGTTTTGCTGGTTATCTTCTGTTATTTGCATACTCTGTTATTCTTCCTTTTTGTGTCAAAGGGAGGGGGGATAGAAAACTTATTTACAGGTTACAAACACAAGTCGACTAGCTTAGCTGTTCAGCGGGAGCTACACCATTCGACTACACAGGGGGAGCTAAAAAGGGGAAGTTGACTATATTCTTTTAAGTTTTATGTTGTCATCCTAAAAAAGGAGGAGATTGCTAATGTTTGATTTTAATGTATGACAACCTTGCAGGAAATCTCTAGCATCAACCAACGGACGATTATGGAAATCAAATATTCCTTGTATCAAAAAGGAAGAAGTGCAATATTCTCCCTTGTAGGAAAAGATTCAGCAACCTAGTAAAAGAGTAAACAAGACTGCCTGTGAAAAGGAAAAGAAGATTTCAAGATCCTTTCTTTAATGAAGCAAATCGCGGATCAAGGGATCGTTATGATGGTCCAACCTTATTCTGAGAAAGAGGATATTTTACATCCAATTTCCAAAAATCAAATCTCGTGGGTTCCCCTACTTCAAAATCCTCCAAACGGCTACTTTAAGCCCACCTATTTAAAGGCTTGGACGATTAAAGGAAGAGACATACTTTTCTCTCAACCTTCTCTAGCTCTTTGCTCTACTTTCATTAAGCATTGTATTCTCTAGAAGTTTGTTGTGTATTCAAAAGGAGAGGAAAGAAAAAACATAATTTGGTGAGGCATTGTACCGAAGTGAGGAAAAGAAGAAGAGTGTGAGTATAAGCCAAAAAGCTTTACTCAAATCTTGTATTTACTTTATTCACCAGAAGAAAAGCTAGTAGATTCCCTTGCAACCCATGGACAATGGAGTAAGACCTATTCTGGATCCCAACCAGTAAAAAATATTTGGTGTCATATTTACTATCGGCAATTTTCTTTACAGTATTCAGACAGCCTTCCTAACACTGTTTCGTAAGTCAACAGACTGATATAGCAAGTCGACACAAATTGAAAAAGAGCAATTCACCCCCCTCTTACTACTTTCAGATATAAAGCATTTAGAAGTTTTTGAATGCTTTGAAGGATACTTTTGTGTGTGTATGGTGGGTAAAGATGTCACAAGAAGATGAAGGAACATTTAAACCGAGGCAAAATGAAGACTTGCACAGCTCAAGTTTCAAGAAATGCATGTGACAGCATTTAATATGCATAAACTACCATCAAGCACCACTTCTATGAAATCAGGGTGTCGCAATCCCCAAATGGTGGACGGCAAGTGAAACATTTAAAGGAAATTTTCTCCATGCATGAGATTTTTGTAATTGTTTCTAACTTCTCATAGGAGAAGCAAATGCTTTTTAGGTTCAACATCAACCATATGATGAATTATACCTTTTTGTGCATACATTTCTACACAGTGCAGGAGCAATAGAGTGCAAGCAAGATATGGGACCTACCTTGGAGAAAAGTTAATATAATTCTGCAAGTTGTTGTCTCTGCCACTCCACCCTTCAGTTTTTCTATGAGCTCCTCAGACTTCCAAAACAGCTGCCTCCCTCTTGTGTTCTCACTCATTCGAAAGATCTTACTTACAATAGTTAGTTCTCTTATCAATGATTCCCCATTCCAGGTAGGTGCACATTGCTGGAATACATCTTTCACCCAACCAAAAAGCTCAGAAGTGCGATTGCATGCTCTACACCTAAACTGCATTTCAGCAGACCCCAGCCCATTCACAGTAGAAGGACCTGGTCCAATTTCCTTATCACGAATTGCACAATCTGTGTGAGTCCAATGAGCGCAGGAGTCGCAACCAATCCACCGACATGTATTTACTTCAAAATCGAACTTGTTACAGATTACACACATGCAAAGGCTGCAGAATCCCTTTCGGTTGGTGCATATCTCACAGTGGCAATCTTCTGCAGGCAACTGGCTTTGGCATGCTATATTCCGACATCTCTTGTATACAAAAACCTCAATCAGGACACTCTGAGAAAGATTCATACTTTGATGTAGGAAAAATTGAATGCCACTATTAATGGCGACAAGAATTTCCAGCTGGACTTTATGAGCTTTAATCAATGACTTTGCAGTCAAATCAGACCTACTCTGAACAAGCCTCTGTAAAAACAAAAACTCATCTCTTTGCTGAGGACCACCATTTCCCTCAAGCATCCCTCGAACCCTGCCCTTTAGCTCTTCTAAATACTCATTAGGGAGCAAATACATTTTTTCAGATATTATATCCACTTGTTCTCTTGCTATATCAAGAAGAGAGACCTTATTTGCACTAGCAGGCCTGTGAATCACAGAGTGTTCATAATAACCATCTTCAGCTTTCTGATTCTCAAGCTTCACTTGAGTAGCAGCATCAATAACAGGCCATGTATCTCTTGAACTAGCACTCTCAGCAGGCGATTCACGATGCTGATCAGAGTTCATTCTGGGATCTTGATTATCAGTTGATGCTCTGGCATCTGATGAAGATGCAAGAAATAAGGACGGTGGTAAGCCGTTGGGACGTGGAGGCAGCATATTTGATGAAGTTTGATATTAGAACCTGAAAAAGCATATCAAAAAAACATCAAAGTAATGGCAATGTAAATTTTGGGAAACAGATGAAGCTTAACTCAACAACAACATCTCACGTGGAGCCTCTAAAAAAGCACAAACAACCCCCACATCACACTGCAGATACTTCTAACTCAGTTTCCTTCTTTTCAGAATCATTTTATGTCATTGTAAACAAGTAGCATCAGGGGAGGAGCTACAATATTAGGTACGAATACGGACAAAACCAGTACCTTGTGCTTAGACACTATATTTGGATTAGGGCATCCAGTAAATACAACACCATACACTATGTAATCCCATAAATGGGGTCTGGAGAGGGTAGAATGGACGCAAACCTCACCCCCTGCCTTATAGAGGTAGAGAGGCTGTTTCACAGAGATCATCGGCTCAAGTGCAACAAATCAAAGTAAAAGAATACGATGGAGAAGAAACATGTCAATTAATAAGGAAAACAGTACAAAACATTCAAAGAAAAGAAATAGTAACAGCAACGAAATAATGTGGGTAACTCAAGAGGAAATAAATGTATAAGACTAATACTACAATAAACATAGTGCTCCCCAAGTGAGTTAAAGTTCAACAGCCTACTACCCTTCTACCCTAATAACAAAATATTTAACTGTGAACCCAATAACTAAAACGAGCTATACGTTCGGTTGCTAGCCAGAAAAACCCACAAACTTCAAATCCTGGCACGGCCTCTGTTTAATGTCATTTATTTACCTATGGAAAGCTGATTAATAAATGGATCCGAAGCAAAACCAAGAGCTACCTATTTACACTATATAATAAAGGCGATAACTTTATGAAGATTAGACATACTTCTCCATCCAAAACCATGAGAAATCAATAAACAATATCACCAACTCTAAGCCATACCCACAATTCACAAGCCAGAAAAAGTCTCTGTATGAACAACTGTAATTTCCTTCCAATATATGTCACAAAAAATGAATTTCAAGAACACCAAGGTAGTTTTTTGGCTTATGGGTCATGTGCTAAATTGTCACAAAAGAACAAATGAAAATAAAAAACGGCTGAACCCAATCTGAATACTCCAAGAAATGGAGAAAAAATATTTGTAGTTCCAGTGAAATTTTGAAATGAAAGTTTAGCACTTACAGATTTAGAGGGCCATTTTTGTGTAGAGAATATTGAGGCTTCAACTAGAGATTCTTCTCTATCTGTGAAGTGGTGGCAAAAAGAATAAGAAAAGTCAACCCCCAAACGACGACCAAGAACCGGAAGAACGCGGTCTGATACCTTTTGGCCGGTCTAAGGACATTAAACCGGTCGTTTTCTCTATTGCATTTTTCCTTTTTATTATTATATTCAGAGAAAAGAAATGATTTATCCCGAACTTGTCTATTCAAACTTTTATTTATTTACCTCTTAACATTTTTAAAGTGCATTAATTTCACCCATAATATTGACATGGCATTTTCAAAAAATAAAAAGGCACATTTATTTGTAAAAAAATTGATTTCAATAATATTATATATAAAATATAATAGAAATTTAAAACAAGATAAAAAAATGAACACATTTTCTTCTTTCTACTCCAAAACATCAACAACAACACTCAAATTCCTCCATTAACAACCTCAAATATATTTTTCACCAACAAACTACTTCAATTTTTTTCATTTTCCTCTATCAACACCACCAAAAAATAACCACGAATATACTAGATTAAATTTTTTCCTCCATTTAATACCATCTTAACCTTCAATGGAGCGATGACCCCTTCAATTTTAAACTACTCATTACATAACCAAGTATTTGAAATTCAACAAATCTACAAACAATAATAAAATTTTAACAAATATCCATTAAAATTCAACATGAATTCAATATTCTTGTACCAAAAAAAAGAAAAAAGATCACTCTTCAATTGAAAGCTTTGAAAAAAAATGATTTTTTTTTTTTGGCTTTGCTTTTTTTTATTTTGAAAAAAAAAAATTCAATTGGAAAACATAAGGGGCGGTAGGGGCTGAAAAAAAAGTAGGAGGGGGGCTGCGTTTGTAGGGTAGGGGTGGGGTGAGGGTTGAAAGAGGAGAAAACATAGAGAGGGGCGAGGTGAGCGGGGTAGGTGGGGGTGAAGAAGAAAGAAAATGTAATATAAATATATATAATTATATATATATATATATATATATATATATATATATATATATATATATTTATATATTTATATATTTATATAAATAAAATAGTACATATATATTTTTTATTTTTTAAAAAAAATATATAAAAATAATGTGTGGGGGGTTAATTGTTTTTTTTAGAAAAATAGTAATTTCTTACGTGGCAATGGCGTGGCTCCGGCGTGGCATTGACGTGGCGTTGATGTGTAAGCGAGTGTAACACACTCTCCGTTGTGAGAGTGGTATTTAGTTTTGAGGGGTGAAACTAATAGACTTCAAAGATGTTAAGAGGGTAAATAAACAAAAGTTTAGTTTAAGTGTTAAAGTAAGTTGAGCGGACAAGTTTAGAAAAAAATTATGTCTTTTCTCTTTTATTTATTATTGAGTTGAGGGAAAATGCTAAACAAGCACTGAATATATACACGTACTTTCAAATAATGTATGTTAAGCGCAAATGACTCACCTTGGACTTGAAAAAAAAAAACTAAAGACACAAACCAAGGCATAAAAAACATTCCCATCTAAACTCTATGGAATATTATCACCTTTGATTATCCCGTAAAGAAAATAAGTTAGAGAAAAATCATAAAGACACATTGTTCTCAATTTTCAAAAAGACATTTAAAACTAGCAAAATTAGTCATGCTTTATGCGGTGTTAAAAAATTAATTATTTAATGTAAAAAAATTAATTATTTTTTTTGATCAATTTTACATTCACTTTAGATTTATTATCTAATCATAAAATTATAACTTATTATAGTTATATTATGAAGAATGTTTTTGTTCCATAAAAGAAAATAAATTTTAACATTTATTAATGATGGATAGTATATTCTTTATCAATAAGTTAAACTATATTCTTTAATAACAATTTTATTTCATTTCTATCGCACATTCGATGAAGTTGAGATTTTAATTTAAAATAATATATTTTTTCTCTGCGTGTCTAAAATAATTATTAAAAAAAATCACTTACTGAAATACACAATATATATATATATGCAAATTTACTTGAAGTAATAAATCTTAAGGCAGGGAGTGAATGCACCATTGGGGGATGGGGCACGAAGGTTAAAAGAAAAAGTAAGGTGCGAAGGACACTCCTTAAACCGCTTTCTAGCTGAAGATGGGGTGAGGGAAGACAGAGGGAATAACATAATTAGTAACCTCTTGCAACATTCTTCTTATATTAGTTAGAAATAAGACTAGAAAAAGAGAATTTCTTTTGGTTAAGATAAAGATTAATGGATAGAAAGATTCATGGATCGAAGCGAAAGGAGCTCAGCTCAGGGGCCTGTGTGCCTTGTTTCCAAGATCTGGTAGATAGCTTTCATATTTTCTAGGGCTTTCATTCAGATGGAGGGGCAGTCTAAATTCATCAACCAAAGATAAAAGTAAGAGAGACAATTATTAAGATTCTTTGATCTCGAAAACCCAACACTCGGCCTAGAAATTCTTATCCGAACCTTCCATACGTAAGAGAGAGAGGGGGGTTGATTCTCATTTATCAAAATTGGATGATATCCTATATTATACTAATAAAATACAACTATTAAGATTAAAATAATTTGACTTAGATAAAAATAAACTATTCAAAAACTATTATATTTCAAAAAAGCTATTGAATTAAAATCCCAATGAAACATAGAGTTTTTTTTATATATCTATAATATATTAAAAGTGTGAAAACCCTTAGAAAAGTGATTTGAACTTTTTGTCCTTTATTAAAAGACCCCCTTTTAGACAAAATTGTCTTTTCACTATTTTCTTCAATTTATTATTTAATTATTTTTATTATATTAACTAGACTCCTAAAATACATGAGACTCCTAAAACATATGAAAGGAGAATCAATTAATATTTTTCTTTGTACTGATCAACTAGAAAAATACTCCCAAAATAGAATAGAAAAATACTTCTAAAATAGGATTCTATTGAGGAAATACTTCTGTAAATATTGAGATGCACGTTAAACACGAGAAGAAATCGGTTTAATTGTTGAAAAAATATGATTGATGCTCATCTAACTTGATTCGCTTGGATGTCTAGATTGGTGGATGCTTAATTTTCTAACCCTCAGCTTCTTCACTGTTTTTTACAACATAATAGAATTCAATGTTTGTGTGTGTATGTATATATATATCTTCTTTGTTTTCATTTAAGTCATTCTTTAGGGTCAAAATTTTTGTTCAAACAAGAATTATTTTCAGCAAAATTAAAGCTTTGTGATTACTATTGTATTATTTTATTGTAGTTTACGGGTGTGATCACTATTGTATTATTTTGTTAAAATTTATAGGTCGTAGATGAATTTAAAGGTGGTAGATGAATGTCGGTTGGCTTAGAGAAATTTTTAAGACAAAAGTTAGGTTTAATTGTGTTGTATTTAAATCTCTGTTTTGAGATTTTTTTTGTATAAAGGTTAAGTTCAGTTGTATTATTTTGATATCTCTATTATCGTATTATTTTGTTATCGTTTACAGGTGGTAAATAAGTGTCAGACGGGTTTGAGAAAATTTTTGTGTAAATGTTAGATTTAATTATATTATTTTGATGTTTCTATCATCGTATTGTTTTGTTGCAGTTTACAGGTGATAAATGAATGTCGATCGGCTTTGATAATTTTTTTCGGTAAAGATTAGGTTTAATCAAATAAATTCTCCAAAAGATGTTGAATTTTAATCATTGTGTCATCTTTATTATTTAAACAAATATCCTATTTAGTATAACGTTTGAACTCAATAAAGTGAGGTACACGCGCGAGGCGCGTACACCTAAACTAGTTACATGCGTATATGTCAACTCTTATTTTGTTTTTTTAAAATTGAATTTTGATGCATTACATGTATAATGTTCTCTCTATAAGAATTACATGGATATACATCATCTCTTCATTTGTATTTACTCTATTTCTCTCTAATTCATATTAAGTGAATTTTTTTTCTATACCTTTTAAAAGTAATTTCTTTCCCTCTAGTCAATGTTAAGTAAGGTACAAAATAAAAGAAAAAAATGAGAGAAAAGCTAGCTTTTAAAGTACTAAATAAAAGTTATTTGAGAGAAAATCTAACTTTTAAAGTACTAAATAAAAGTTAAGGAAATATTACATTGAAAATTAAATCAAAACTCAAACTAACTTAATTAATATATTTTATGATAAATCTTTGGTATCAAGAAAATAAAATAAATTCAATAAGAAATGGTACTAAATATAAATATCATGATCTTTGAGATTTAAAAAATATTTATCTTGATGAGAAGAAAACTACATGCTAATGACTCTTTACTGTCTTCATCACTTAGTATAATTATTTATTTTTTCTTGCCTTCACATTTTTTCATTTTCTTTAGTGACATTAATATTACCATTACTACTACAAAATGCATAAATAGATATTTAATTATCATTAGGATCATTCTTACATGGACTGATTTTAGTATTGTTCTTGGTAGACAACAATAAGTGAAAGTAGAATAATTTATTTACTTGAGAAAATTGAAGGAAATGTGTCTTTTAAGTATTGAACGAAGGATTGATGACATTGACCAACTTAAAGGGTCAAACATCATCACGAAACTTGATTAAATTAATTGTGGACTTGATTAATATTTTCAAAACTTTCTAATATTTTCAAAAATACAAATAAACTCAAATCATGCCCCTCTTCAATCCAAATCAACCACTCCCTCCTCTCTCTCGACAGCTTCTCTCAACTCTCTCCCAATCGATAGTTCTGCAAAATTTCTCCCTTCAACCCCCGGTGACTTCTACCTCAGGTGATAAATAGTTTGGCTTCGAGTTCTCCTCTTCAATTCAAATCAACCTGTCTCTCATCCTTTTCTCGACAACGTCTCTCAACTCTCTCCCAACTAACTATTCTGTAAATTTCTCATTTCAATCCTTGACGACTTCAACATCTGACTACAAATAGTTGAGCTTCGAGTTTCTTTTCGACTTCAACCTTCATCGATGTGACAGCCTTGCTCTCCGACCACAACAGCTTCGAATTCTTCATCGTTCCTTTTCTTCTTTCACAGGTAAAAATTTATGGCCATTTTAGTTTTGAAGAAAACGAGGAACTTGAGCCAACTTCTCTTATAGCATTAGTTAATAATTTCAATATTTTTTGCATTAATTTGAAATGAGGTCTGAATAAAATCCTAATTTCTGGTATTTCTTCTCTTCTCTTTTCGAAGTGAATTATGATTTTTTATTGTTTGTTGCATTTTTTTGAAGTTTGATTTTTATTTATTTTTATAAAAATAAAACAACAATTTGGGTTGATTTGTTTTGTTCTTGGTAAAAATGGTGAAATTGCTATTTTTTTGTTGAAAAAAATCGTACTACTATTTTTATTTCCTCCAACAGATTATCCATCTGGTGAAACATATTAACCATCTGATGCAACAGATTTATCATATGATGCAACAGATCAACCATCTACTACACCAAAAAAAACCATTAAATTATAATTCAGATACAACAGATTAATCATCTGATGCAATAGATTAACTATTTGATGCAACAGATTAACCATATATTACAATATATTAAGCATCGGATAAAAAATCTGATGCAACTAATTAACCATCTGATACAATGGAAGAACTATCAGATTAATAACTTGATGCAACAGATGAACCTCCTGTTGGATAAAATCCTATCAACTCTTTCAACAGGAAATGTCCAAGACTTGATTTTTTTAACTGATCATTCATCTGCCGCGATAGACGATCCTATGTTGGAATAAATCTAAAAAATATTGACCGTTGATAATTGTTCTAATAGATCACTCATGTGTTGCAACAGATGTGTGACCTGTTGTACAGACCATTCATCTTTCTCAACAGATGAGTGATATGTTTTGTATTATCGCGATAGATTACGCAGTCGTTACTGCAGGTTAGTTAACTGCTTTGACAAATCACTCATTTGTTGCAACAGATGTGTGATCTGTTGCACAAACCATTCATCTTTCTAAACAAAAGAGTGATGTATTTTTTATTATCGTAACAGATTACTCAGTCGTTGCTATAGGTTATTTAACTGTTCTAACAGATCACTCATATATTGTAATAGCTGATGTCATAATAGATGTGTGATCTATTGTACAGACCATTCATCTTTCTCAACAGATGGGTAATATGTTTTGTATTATCACAACAAATTACTCAGTCGTTGCTACAGGCTATTTAACTGTTCCAACATATCACTCATATGTTGCAATAGATAATATTGCAACAGATGTGTGATCTGCTGCATAGACCATTTATTTTTCTCAATAGATGAGTGATTTATTTTGTATTATCGCAACAGATTACTTATCCGTTGCAACAGGTTATTTAACTATCCCAATGGATCACTCATATGTCACAACAATGTATAATTTATTACACAGACCATCCATTTATCTTAAAAGATGAGTGATATGTTTTGTATTATTACAATAAATTACTCATCCGCTGCAACAGGTTGGTTATATGCTGCAATAGCTATACTACCTGGTGCAACAGATCGGTGATCTGTTGCAACTATTATTTTATTGTTTTTTTTGTTTGATTTACTGTTATCCTTTTTTAATGATGCATTAATCAACTATAATATATTTTTTTATGTTCCTATTAATTTTAGATAATATAGTTCTCAAAAGAACAGAAACCGAATCAAGTCCAAGTAAAGGAACAAGTGAGGCAACTAAGCTATATCCTCCACTCTATGAGCTCGCTTTACAAGCATTATCTCAATTGAGAGCAGAATATGATGAAAATGAGGAGGAGAAACATTTCAAAAGAGATGATGCAAATGCTAATAGTCCTTCCACCAAAGAGTTGGTCAAAGCCTTCAGCATTGATCGTTATCCTATGAGAATGTAATGCGATGGCGCCGCAGATTTAACAGGTGATTTCGTGGTTAAGTCAGCCATGAGAAAATCTTTCAACGCTTTCAAAAAAATACTTCGAGAATAAAAATTGGATGCTTATTTCAGTGACAGTTGCTTTGGGAAATATCTTAATTTGTTGGAGGACAACAATGCTCGTTTCCAAATGAAAATGGTATATGAACTTCTCAAGCGTAGGTTTATGTATGAAAACAAAGATAAGATGGATGAGATATGGATAAATTACTGTGGCATGCCTATTTGTTTTGGTTGGAAAGAGTTTGTCATAGTTACTGGACTAAAATGTTATCATATTTCTCAAGTTATACCTATTCTAACCCAAAAAAAGCACCCCGCACATCCAAAAAAGGCAAAGGCAAATCATGTGATCATGATGACCTGGTGTCCATTGTTGGTCCAAGCTTCAAAAATAAAAATTTAATAGAAGCGTTAAAAGGTAAAGGACTTTCAAAGAAGCACAATCAGTCATTGTGCTTGGTTTGATTTATACATAATATTCTTTGGGTGAGAGACGTTAACAACAACATAAGCCTTGATTTAATAAAGCTTTCTGAGGATCTCGAGGCGTTTAACAACTATACTTAGGGGTATGAAAGCTTCAAAATGACTGTCAAATATTTGTTGACTCTGTTAGTGCCAAAGACAGTCAACTTATACACCTTCCCATGGGCTTTCATGGTAAATATTTCTTTCCTCTATTATGATATCATTCATTTTTTTACTGAATAATGATTTTGATTTATTGGCGTTATTTTATAGGCTTGGGCGTTTGAAGTTATTCCTTATTTGAGACAACAAGTGAACTACAAGGAAGGAGTTTCCTGTCCAAGAATCTTGAGATGGTTGTCGGCCAAAACTGATAAAAAAGCAAAATCTCTTGATCTTTTCAACCCCCTGAAAGATGCTGTAAGTATAACTATAATTAATTTTTCTTTTAATTAATGATTTTTTAATGATCTAATCATCATTCTAATATATGTAATGATTTATGTTAGATTGTGCATCCGTCGCTAGTTCTGACCAATCGAGAGTTGAAGATGTCATTTTTTCTTACTTTATGGTCTGTGCAAACTTTATTGGACCCTAAGGTCATCTACAGAATAAAAATAGAATTATTTGGAGCAATATCCATTACAAGAAAAATAATTTTGGAGGGTGGACTTATTGTTGTTGATGGTTTTAGTGGTGATGGAGTTATTGGTAGTGGTAGTGGTGTTGATGTTGGTGCTAATGATGCTCCTCTTACAGTATTTAAAGTAAACTATTATGAATATGATCATACTGATTATACAGATTTTGCCTCTCCCAGCAAATATTCTGAATGCAAATATCAAGACTGCAGGGCAAAACATGATGTAGTGATTAATGCTATTAATGCATTAACTGCTTCTGTAAAGGAATTGACATCTAAGAGAGGTCTTATTCCATTAAAGAATATTTTATTTCCATTCGCTCCATTAGAGATTAGGGCTAAGAGGAGAAGAAGAGTGATTTCCAGGGCATTATCAAGCATCCAAAAAAGCGAAATTGCTACTCCTCTGTCTGTGTGTTGCACTGAGCAACATATAATGTCCAAAGGAGAGCAACACGAGCTAAATAAGGTGACTATATATGTCTTCCAACTGATAAAACAAACAAACACATATCTGTTTCAATAGATGACACATCTGTTGAAAATTATCAAACAAATATATGCATCTGTTGCAACAGTTGACTAACTTATTATACCAGATAAAGTATCTGTTGTGACATATGTCTCATCTATTTTAGCAAATCAAACAGATCTTCGTACCGCTTTTATTTATACTAACAGATGACCTATCTGCTGCAACAGATGATTCATATATTGCAACGGATGGTTCATCCGTTGGAAATTATCATACAGAGTCTTTCTTATGTATAAATTTATCCCAACAGTTAATTCATTGTTACAAAAGAAATATAATCTATTTGGGATAATTTAAAACGGGAGGATGACCTGTTTGATTTTCTAGAACATAGGAGTTATTCTTTTTCATTTTTTTGTGTCTCTGTGATTAGCATTGACCAATTTTGGCTTTCTAGGTGAATGTAGAAGAAGCTACTGCTGAACAACATTGATAATATGCTACTCTTTTTATGAAAATACGTAGAATAGAAAGTGCAGAAATCGTACATAAGCGACAATAAAGATCCACGACGAGCAAAGCCAAATTCCATAGCACCAGATGAAGAACAACTTGTCCATACTGAGTAGATCTTTATAGCTTGAGCCTGTCAAAGTAATCCTTGGCATCATACTTAAATTGTTGTTGATGTATTTGTTGAGATTTGTACCCATAATAATTTTTTTATATTTCATTTATTTGTTGACTTATTTCAGCTAATTTCTGAAGGCTTCGATTTATTTTATTTTATCTATGAATTTTATTTATTCCTTAGATTTAAACTTATTAATTGAAAAGGAATACTAGATTCAAATATTGCAATAGATAATGCATTTACTGCAACAGACGACACATCTATTGGAAAAATCAAACAGATTTAGACATATGTTGCAACACGTAGATAATCTGTTGGAATTTAGCAAACAGGTCTTTCCAATGTTGTAACAGGTGGACTTAGATAAAAACATCGAGATAATGCAACAGATGACCAACCTATTCCAACAGATAAACTATATGTCAGGACAGGTAGAATAACTGTTACAACGGATGGAGAATCTGTTGCATTATAAAAATTCAACTTTCGTTGGACCTAAAAAATTGTCACTACTTGTAAAAAGGTTAAAGTGAATTGAAATAAAAAAGGTGGAACCCATCGACGGTGTTCAGTTCTATCACCTAAAATAAAATAGGCATCAAGTAGACAGTGTTCATTTTAAACACGTAAAATAAATTGGCATCAAATGTGTCAGTCTGACACATTTTGCTGACTTGCCGTCACTTGGCCCCCCACAGTCATTTTTTCTCCCCCATTGTCTTATATATTCATCTTCCTCCTAAAATTTAACCCTAAATTCCCAAATCTTTTTCTTTATCATCATCTTCTTTTATCTATTCAAATTCTTCAAATTATTTCTTTCATTTTTTCCAACTGAACTTGACAATGTCGAGCGCATCTTCCACTATTTTTTGTGATAAAGATTTTTGATATTGTAAGTGGGGTTATGAAGCTCTGTTAAAGACTTCTTGAACTCAACAAAATCTAGGTCGTAGGTTTTTTACTTGTAAAATTTTAAAGGTAATATTTTTTTATTTAATTAGTTAATTAATTATTGACTTGTAATTATTTTTTAATTGTATTCTCTTTTTTATAGAAATTAGGTTGATGCGATTACTTTAATTGGTATGAAGAACGACACCCTTCACAAGAAAATCGTGTAATTTGGGGTTTGTTGAACAAAGTCCAGGCTTCTGAAGAGAAACAAAATCGAGCAAGAAAATACTACATTGTTGTCGTTATTGCTACTAGTTTGGTGTTGTTGGGCACATGGACATTCAAGCCTAATTGCTGAAATTTTCATGGTGGTGTGTGTATTTGCTACTAGTTTGGTGTTGTCGAGCACATGGATATTCAAGCGTAACTATTGAAAAATATCAAAAAGATTTAGGCGTATGTTGTAAAATTTAAGTTATCTGTTGGAAATTATCAAACAGGTCTTCCCACTGTTGCAACAGATTAGACTTAAATTATTTGATTATTCATAAAAATAACATCGGCGTAATGTAACAAATGACCAACCTATTGCAACAGATAAACTATCTTCCAGAACAGATTCAATATATTTTACAACAGATTGACAATCTATTGCATTATAAAAAACTCAACTTTCATCAGAAAAAAATTATTGCCACTTAGGGGTGGCAAACGGGCGGATTGGATTGGATTTGAACGGGTTAAATACAGATCGAGCAAAAATGGTTTGGATTGCAATCCGCCCATATAAATATGGGTAAATATGGATTTGGTCAAATATGAATTGGATAAAAATGGTTTCAACCCACTTTAACTCCTAAGCCAAAAACTTAAAATTTCTATATCATATCAACTTGACTTTTTTCCATTTCTTTTTTTTTAGTTTTTTTTGTCTTTCTTCTATATGTAGCCTTTCTTTTTTTCTTTTTTTCTTTTTTTGTCATTTCTTTTTTTTCTCTCTCTTCTCTCTCTACCCTCTGCCCTTTGTTTCTCTTTCTTTTTTCTTTTTTTACTTTTTCCTTTTTAGTCTCCTTTTTTTCTATTTTTTATTTTTTCGTTTTTACTTCTTTCTCATTTTTTTTCTTTTTTGGTTGTATTTTATGTTTTATATTTATTTTATTTTTGAAGAACATGGTTAAGTCGAGTACAAATTATTAATGATGACTAAAATATCGTAACCACTCAGTATATTTGTTTTCACCATCATCTTTTTTCTTTTTCCTTTTCTCCTTTTTCATTATTTTTTATTTTTGATTTTTTTTGTATTTTTTTCTTCAATTCTTTATTTATGCTTTTTTCTCTCTTCTATCTCTAACTTCGACCTCTCTTTCTACTTTTTTTTTTTTTTGATTTCCTTTTTTTTATGATAACGAAAATATCATAAACGCATATTGATTTATATTCGCCCAACATTTATAATTCAAGAGCTATGTGAATCCTCAGCCATATATATTTTAGTCTCATGAAAATACAATTAATTCATATCTCAGCCATATATATTTTATTCTCAAGAAAATACAATTAATTCATATATTTTTTTTTTGTTTTTCATCCGATGTCCGGTGCCTGCATTGGAGCCCCGACTAATCCAAATCGGGCGTTGCAGGGCCCATTAAGGTGACAGCGCTCCCAACAGAGTTTTCTCCATAACCAAGGTCGTACCCTCGACCTCTGGTTAAGGATGGAACAGCCCCACCCACTGCACCACAACCCATTTTAATTTTAATTCATATACTTATGTGTATATAAATACAAATAATAAATTGCACATATTGACAACTAAACTATTCAAATACAGATAATAAATTTATTTGAAATATATAGTATGATACAAATAAATTTAAAGTAAAAAAATATAAAATGCAATGACAAAAAAAGATGAGGAAAAGAATATAAAAAAATAAGAATAATGACAAAAATGACGAACCAAGAATGAAAAGGGGGGAAACAATAATACAAAAAAAATGCAAGGAAATAAAATTGAAAAAGAAAAAAATGATGAAAAAGAAGAAAGAAAAAAAATGTAAGAAACGAGTAAAAAATAAGTGAAAAATTTGAAAAAGAAAAAAAAGTAAATTAAAGGAAAAAAGAAATAAAAAATTAGTAAATTAAAGGAAAAAAGAAAGAAAAACAAAAAAAAAAGGAAAAAAAGAAAGAGAAATAAAGATAGAAAAAATAATAATAAAGGAGTGAGACTATGGATTATATTTAATTGATAAGAGATGATATGAATTATATAGGCTAAATGGGATAATTAGAAGCTTATATTTATTAACCCATGTAGTTCTCAAGCGAATACGAATGATGAAATAAGAATGTAAAAGGGGAAAGCAAAAAAAAAGGAATACAAAGAAAAAAGAAATAAAAATAAAAAATAAAAAAATAGATGAAAAAATGAGAAAGAAAAAAAGAAATTATAAAGAGTAAGTAAAAAAATGAAAAAGAAAAAAAGTAAATTAAAGAAAAAAAATAAAAAAGAAAAGAAAAGAAACTAGAAAAGAAAAAAAACTGAAACTTTAAGCATAGGTGAGTGATCTCTGTGTTTAAATGGGTACCCATATTTTGTCCATATTTGTATGAGCTTTTAAAATGAGTTGAAGTCCATATTTACCCATTTGAAATATGAGTGATCCAATTCACTATATATGAGTTAACTGGATTCTTTTTACAAATATGGGCTGAAATTGTCACCCTTATTGCCACTACATGTACATGTAATAAAGTGAAGGGTGACTTGAAATTAAAAATTATTATTTCATAGGCTCTTCTATATACACAGGCTTCAAGATTCCAGTTAGTACACCATAAGCCCAGACCTCTTGTAGGTTTGCCATAGCATTGTCGCACAGAAAAGTTGTTGGCTCGGCTATTTCTGTGCCAGTCAGTAAACATTCGATGTGTGCAAGAGCGTGCGAGCTGCTCGCTTTAGCGGCATCATCTTTTGGAAGGATCATTCCCTTGTTTTGACATTTAAAATCTCATGATTTCTTCATCAACACTTCCTTTGGAAAATAATTCATCAGGTTACTCTCCCTCAACAAGATAAGCAACAGCACCATCAGTGGCTCCACGAGGAGAAAAAGATCAAAATCATCGACGAGAGGTACGTTGGAGTCATAAACATTGATGTTTCCCTCCTCGAGTAGTATCTCATCAGCTCGATAATGTATGTCGTTCACGCTAATGACTACAAGAATTCTCTTTGCCTCAGTCCAGCTCTTGCCGTGTGGATTTGGCCTCTCCCCTCTAACATATTTTATCATTTCTTCTTCATCTAAGACCAATGTAGGAACTAGGAAATCAAGTTCCATGCCAAGGGATAACGCTTCCCCATTGAGTTGATTGTACCTATCCTTGAGCTTCTTACAGAAGTCAAGTTCCATTATCCTATCGGCAGCGTCATAAGTTTCCCTGTACGTTAATTGTCTTTTCCTCATGAGGCAGAGAATTATGTCAATGTGCTGTGATATAAGAAGACAATTTTTAAATACGTTAGTAATTGTAAAGATTCAACGGATGGTTCATCTGTTGCATAGGTTTTTCTGAATCAATAATCCAATGTAACTTATGCAACAGATAGATAGTAAGTTCCAATAGAACCACTACTAGTTGCACCAGTATACCCAGTTGTTGCAACAGATGTGAAATCTGTTGTGTATCTTCTTCTTCATGGGGTAGATTAGAAAGGCTAGGTTAGGAAAAGTAAACTTTCCTTATCCTCGTACGGCATACGCATATCAGTCATAGACTGGAAGTCTTTGGGGGAAAGGGAGACCTGGGGTAATCTGGTGCGCCTGGCTTGGCATTCTTGTCCTATCGCAGATCCCTCTTCTCTTCGGCGCCAAGTTTCGCGTATATGTCTACCTTCTTGACTGGCCCCTGAACTTCAACAGCTTTTAGAGAGGGAGGAATTATAATTTCTTTTGATTTTCGACCGAAGAGTACGTCTCTAATTGCTCTTTTTTTTCTCCTAACCAACACTGTAGGAGTGTGTGACTCTATCACCTTCTTGGATGGTATGACACACCTCTTGGATTTGAATTCCTCGATAGCTTTAGAGATAGCCTCTACTTTTCAAAGTATTTATCCTATCTGTCCTTACACTCTTCACATTCGCAACGAGAACAAGAGGGTGAAGAGGGATGAGAGAGGCCTGTGTAAGGGTGAAAATGGGTGTTTTCAAACATATTTATTCTTTCTTGAGCATCAACATGCTCATCATCATGAGTGGTAGCTGCTCAGCATGCTTTCTATCAACACCAACAACTCTACCATAAGAAGCACCCGGATCTGCCTTAGTAGGTTGGTCATGAAAAGCCTCGACATTAGACTGACCTTGCCTAACTGTTCTTCTTATGGTTGTTGCTCCAGTCAATTCCTTATTTATTAAATCCACCATTGGTTCTTCTATAGTATCAATATGACCTAGAGTAATATAAGAAGTCATCACCGACTCTTTCTCAGTAGGCATGATCCATGGATGTACAACCTATATAAAAAAAAGGGCAGATGCATTTAAATCATATAATATAATAATTTTCACAATTGGGTTATATTTTAAAAAAAGACCCATCTGTTACATAGTTTGTATTATATGGTTAAAATCCGTTTGAGTCTGGTTCAGAGAAACATAGCAACACATAGATAATCTGATGCAAAATATTAATCATCTGTTGCAACAGTTGCACAAGATGGGTAATCTGTTATGCAACAGATGATCTATACGTTGCAACTGATGAACAATATGTTATTAGATTACACATCTCTTGCATAATTTACAGTAGATAGTTAATCTGCTAGGAGTCAGGTCCAGAGAATCAAAGCAGCAGATGGGTAATCTGATGTAAGATATCAATTATTTATCACAACAGATTATCCATCTGTTGCACCGATTAGCACAGGACGGGCAACCTGTCATAACAGATGTCCCATCTGGTGCATCAAATGTTATCTGATGCACCGGATATAACATGTGTTTAATATCTTTCTTTGAGTAAAATTATTTTACTTGAAGAAGACGTGTTGCATCATCCCGAGGGTTAAAGAGATCAGCCTCCTTAATATTGGTGTTGCTCTTTGCATCCAACCACCTAAACATCCTTGGATGAGAAACCTCATCTGGGTAATCCATTAACTGCTTTTGGAGGGGAGGAATGGTTTCAAATGCCCAAGCCTAAAAATGTAAACAGGAAGCAAGCAAAAAAAAGTCATAATATCTATATTCAATATAAATTAATGTATAAGTAAATTTAGTGATTAACTTTACCATGAAAGACCAAGGAAAGCCGTATAATGTGGTCGTCCCTGGGGATAGCTTTTTCAGTAAATATTGGACAGTCAAGTAAAAGTTGTCATATCCCCAAGGATAATTGTTGAATTTATCAAAATCCTCAGCACGTGCCAACAAATCATCTTCTATGACCTTTTGCCGTCTCTTGCCAATATAACCGAATGGGCAAACCAAACTAAGCACAATTGCTCCTTGTACTGCTTTGGTATCATTTTATCCTCGAGATCTGTCAATAAATCCGATGCTTTGTAGCCACATCGAGCAATGTCAAACAACCCATTTATTTTTTCCTTGCATTTTCTTGCCTTGGATCTTTTGCAGGGTGGTGGTTCTTCTAGATGATGGCATATCAAGCCCGTCACTATGGCAAACTCTTGCAAGCCAAAACAAACAGGCATGCCACAATAGTTGATCCTGATTTCATCCATCTTCTTTTTGCCCCCTTCTTCGGATCTTTATCATCCCCCACGTACTTGATCCTGCATTTAAGAAGACCATATACCATCATCATAGGGAAACAGATATGGGAAGAGGGGTCCTCAGGCAGCTCAAGAAAGCGTCCAAAGTAGCTCTTCTTAAAAAGTCCGCCTATGTTTTCGTTCTTCATAATTTTCATAAAATGTTCAAAAAATTTCCCCATATGACATTTAAGTACAATTTGACCAGTTAGTTGTTTTGCTTCTGGTTAATTTATCAGCATCACAACTTGAAACCTGTCTATACTAAAAGTTTTAACAGGATCATGCTGGGATGTCGATATTAATTCATGCCCCATTAGTGATCCATTATCATCATGTTGATGATCATCCTCTTTCTCTTTCTCACTCTCTAATTCCTCCTTTTTCTCACTTTTATTTTCTTCATCACCATCTACAAACCCTTGTCCACCTCCCCCAATGTTGTTTTCACATTTCTTCTTAGTTTCACTTTTCCCTGACTGAGATTGTTCAGGAAGCTCCTCCTAATCCCTCTGTATTGTAGCCTTTTTTTGGGTGGTCAGATGTTGATCCACTTTCACTTTTTTTTCTTTTGGGAGACATGTTTTACCTATAAATAACAGAAAAACAAAAATTACATTACACCACCAACCAATGCCATAATCAAACACAACAAATACCGACACCACCGACAGCTACCACAAATAAACACCACGAATACGGACACCATCGACAGCCACCACAAACACCACCAACCAATACCACCACCAGTGCCACCACGACGACCACTACCACTACTACCACCAACACCACAAACACCATCCAACAATATCACGATAATCAACGGAACACTGCGATGGAAAATAGGGATTTCTCGAGTTCTTCCTGTGATTTTACCATCAAAACTCAAAATTATAAACCCATTCTCGAAGATAATACAACTAAAAGTTTTATTTTCATCATTAACTTAAAAGCCCTTATTTTTTAGAAAAAAATAACAAATATAGAACTCTTCTCGAACTCTATTGCCTATGAAGACAAAGAAAATGACTGATACAAGTAAGAATAAAGTCGAAAATAACACCTATGTGGTCAGAAATGAGAAGAAAATTGATCTGTTGTGAAGGGTTGAGCAAATTTGTTGAGTAGTTGTTGTCTATACTGTATTGTCTAGTAAGAATGAGAGAGAAAGAGTTAGAACTCGATATTTAAAATAATGAAACGTTTTGTATGGGTTGATTTGTATTTTGGAAAAGAATGACAAGTTTTGAAAATGTTAATTTGATCTGAATTGATCTTAATTATTTTTAAAATTATAAAAAATATGCATAATTTTTAACCGTCTCATTATGCAATTTCCAAAAGGGTACTATTTAGTCTAACATATGAACTCAATTGAAATTGTATATAAACAATTGAAGTTGTAGTTGACCGAGTACTCTAGTTCACCCTATGAACTCACCCCTGGTCCTAGATTAATCAATTTAGGTACTATTAGTCCAACATATGAACTCAACTGAAAATGTATAAAAATAAATATTCAACATATTGCATCAGATTTTGCATCTGTTGTAAATTATCAATCAGATTATTAACAACAAATTATGAATCTGTTGTAAATTATCAAACAGATTAAGTTATTTGTTGCGACAGATTACCCATCTATTGTAAATTATCAAATGGATTGTCATATATCACAACAGATTACCCATATATTGTAAATTATCAAATAGGCGTTGCCATCTGTTGTAGCTGATCCTATGAGAACTCACCCCTAGTCCTAGATTAATCAATAGTTGACCATATGAGAACTCACCCCTAGTCCCATATTATTCAATTAAGGTATTAGTACTCTGTCCTAGGTTAATCAATTAAGGTATTAGTCTAACATGTGAGGTAGTAAGAATCGATTCGGCTCAGAGTGATCGATCGATGACTCTGGTCGGGAGAAACGCAATACTGTCTCATCATGCAATTTCCAAAAGACTCAATTGAAGTAGTAGTTGACCATATGAGAACTCGCCCCTAGTCCTAGATTATTCAATTAAGGTATTAGTACTCTGTCTTAGATTAATCAATTAAGGTATTAGTCTAACATATAAGGTAGTAAGAATCGGTTCGGCTCAGAGTGATCGATCGATGACTCTGGTCGGGAGAAACACAGTACCGTCTCATCATGCGATTGCCAAAACACTAAATTGAAGTTGTAGTTGACCCTATGAGAACTCACATTCAATTAAGGTATTAGTCTAACATATGAACTCAATTGAAATTATATATAAACAAATGTTCAACCTGTTGCAAAAGATGTCTTTTCTGTTGGATTAAATCAAACAGATTAGGTAATCTGTTGCAACATATTACGCATCTATTTAAACTATCAAACAGATTATGTCATTTGTTACAACATATCACGAATCTGTTGTAAACTACCAAACAGATTAATTCATCTATTGCGACAGATTACCCATCTATTGTAAATTATCAAATGGATTACGTCATATGTCGTAATAGATTACCCATCTATTGTAAATTATCAAATAAGCATTGTCATCTATTGTAGTTAACATTATGAAAACTCACCCCTAGTCCTAGTTTAATCAATTAAGGTATTAGTTGAACATATGAGGTAGTAAGAATCGATTCAGCTCAGAGTGATCGATCGACGACTCTAGTCGGGAGGAACTCAATACCGTCTCATCATGCAATTGCCAAAAGACTCAATTGAAGTTGTAGTTGACCCTATGAGAACTCACCCTTAGGTGTCATTTGGTTTGAAAATGGTTATCCCGGAATAACTAATACCGGGATTAGTTATCCCGAGATTACCCGAGATAACTTATCCCACCATGTATATAGGATAAGTTATCCCGAGACTAAGGGGAAAATAGTGGGATAAGTTATCCCGGGTTAGATTAATCCCTCCAATCAAACAAAGGAAAATGTGTTCTTTTATTTTATCCCAGGATAATTAGTTATCCCCGAATAACCATTTTCAAACCAAATGACCCCTTAGTCCTAGATTATTCAATTAAGGTATTAGTTGAACATATGAGGTAGTAAGAATCGGTTCAGCTCAGAGTGATCGATCAACGACTTTGGTCGGGAGGAACGCAATAACGTCTCATCATTCAATTGCCAAAAAACTCAATTGAAGTTATAGTTGACCCTGTGAGCTCATTCATTCATCCCTAGTTTATAATACCCCAAACTTTTCTTAAGCTTAATTTCTCCTCGAGAAGGTTAAGGAATGACTTCCTATGTAAGTACTGTTAAACCATATAGAATTTCCCTAATTTCGACTTTTAATCTTATGGGAAATTTAATTAGCTTTCCAATGATATAAGATCCACCCAAATCCAATAACCCGGCACGAAGTTATGGCTAATTTGAGTTCTAGTCATAAAACAACGTCATTTTAGTGCTTGGCGCGTCGCGGCGAGGGTCTATTTGATAATTGTCGATTTTTAGTGGAACTCCATGATAGCGGTGCATTGCGCTGAAGTTTCAGGTCCCAACCAGCGGGACAACGCGATAGCACCGCATCGCAGTGACCCCCAGAATCCCGTTTGTCAAATTCCAGTGAGCCACCGCGATAGTGGCATGTCGCGGTGGCCCATAAAATTGGGCTTTCCAATTCAATTTTTCCAGCTTCATACAGAAGTTAAAAAGGGCACGTTGGACTTTTTCCAAGCCCCTTAAATCGTCCAAACACCTACTCCAAGGTCATTCCAAGCATCTATATGACTTTTGTAAAAAATTCTCTCAAATTAAAAACCCTAAGCATCCAAACCCAAGTCCAAGAATTTCCTAAGTTCACAATTAATTCTTCAAATTAATTCAAGAATTGGATCCCTTAGACCAAGAGCATCAAGAATATCTATTCAAGTGTACGAATAGAGTCCCAAGAGCTAGAGTTCATCCAAAGCTCTTAATTCAAAGTTGTGGGGTTTGTACAAGAACATTTATTTTGTTCTTGTGCCCAAAGATTTGATTTTTATAAATGAATTTCATGTATTTGCAAGTGGGTCTGTACCCAAATTATATTATTTTGGAGAATATGAATTGATAAGTTGTTCAAGCTTTGAATTGCATGATTATTTTGCTTATTTATGATTTGAATTGATAATTCATGCTATAAATTGCACATTCCTATATTGATGTGATATTTTCAAGGGTTTTCAAGATTGGTGTCATGAATTAAGCTTTATTATGAAATTGTGATCCTTTAAGAATATACATGCCTTAAGTCCAAGAATGAATTGTTGATACTTTCTAAAGTGTTTCAAGAAATGTATTGATATTTCCATGCTATTAAAGTTTTAAAGCCTATTGGTGATAGTCTACCAAAGTTTCAAGAAAAGAGTTGATTTTAATCCTAAGCTAAGAAAGAAAATCCACACCATTTGATTTAAGCTAAAGGGAAGCATAGTTGGCTTCCATTGCATATTTCTGAGTTGTGTAAGGTGGATTTTTCTTAAAAGTTCTGAGCTTAAGTAAGGGAGTAGTATTTAGCACCGAGTTGGGCTTGATTCCAAGGTCTCATGCCCCAGAACTACGATCCACCATAGGATTTGATTTACCCCAAGTGGGTTAAGCTAGTGATCACTAAAAGTAAAAAGTTCTACTTCGATGGCAAGGATAGAACAGCTCTCCCCAACGTGGGAAAGTCGTTGGACTCCATATAGCTCACATGGTTTATGTCGGTTAGAATAAACTCCCAAGTTTCCTAGAGTCTCAAGTCTTACAGTTATTAAGGTTTTAAGTCCTTGAGTTTCAAAGAAGTTCCATGTTTTCAAAAGACTAAAGTGCATGTTCTAAAAGTTGTTGTTTTAAGAGTTCAATAGTTTACAAGCTTGATATCAAAGAAAGAATACAGATTTAGAATGCAGTGTAATGGCTCACGTGAATTATGCTACATATTTCATTATTCATGATTTATGAGAGTTTTATTCAAGCTATGCGAGTCATCTACAAAACCATGTATGTTTTTCACAAAGATCTATTGTATTGATATTTAGTTGCATACACCCCCATATACTCAGTACATTCCCAAGTGTTGATCCACATATACGTCTGTGTGCTACATTGTCTTATAATGTAGGTTCAGGTGCTCAGTCTCAGCAGCGTCACTGATCTCGAGTACCTTTATCTACACCTCCACTATGGTAAGTCCTCATGTTTCGAGGACCTATCTTCAGACACTTCAGTATTTTTAGTAGTTGTTCTACTACTTTCAGTTCATTTCGATTCAGTTGGGGATCTGTCCTAATGACTCTCTAGTTTGTTGAGTAGTAGAGGCTTTGTTAGACTAGATGGTCAGTATATTTAGATTTGCAGTATTTTGTTACTTTTACAGTACTCATTCGGATTTCAGTTAGACATGATATGACATAATTCCTTATTTTGCTCTCATTATCTTTAAGTAAGCTTTATACTAAGTAGCAGGCTCAAAGGGTTAGCTTGGGGCTACTTGTAGCCTTAAGCACTGTGTGACGCTCCGGGATAGGATTTCGGGGAGTTACATAGTTCCACCTAGATCGATGTAGGTACTATTATTAATCTTAACATTAAGTTAATGAGAACTCATTTCAACTCAGAGTGATCGATCGACGACACAGGTCGGGATGAACGCAATACTAACACCATGCAAATGTAATGAATCAATTAGATTTATAGTTGACCCTGTGAGCTCATTCATTCATTCCTCGTTCCACCTAGATCGATGTAGGTACTATTATTAATCTTAACATTAAGTTAATGAGAACTCACTTCAACTCAGAGTGATCGATCGACGACTCAGGTCGGGATGAACGCAATACCAACACCATGCAATTACAAAGACTCAATTGGATTTGTTGTTGATCCTGTGAGCTCATTCATTCATCCCTAGTTCCACCTAAATCAATTGCAATAAAATCTGTTGCAACAAACGACTGAGCTATTGGAGAATTTCAAACAGATAATAATATCTGTTACAATAGATGACATATCTGATTTAATTATCAAATAGACATTTGCATCTGTTATGATGGATGACTGAGCTGTTGGAAATTTTCAAAACGATATTGATATTTGTTTTAACAGATGACATTCTATTTAGTTATCAAATGGACATTTCCATCTGTTGTCACAGATGACTGAGCTATTGGGATTTTTCAAACAGATATTTATATCTGTTACAACAGATGACATATCTGTTTAAAAATCTTTTTTTCTTTTAATTTTATGTCCGAGTAGATAAAGTAGTACTGCTAAAGGCGATAAAAAATATTTCTTGGATAACTCAAAAATCTCATTGAGTAGTCTTGTCTTGTCTTTTCAATGTCACCCATTTTCTTCCTCGTGCCCCTCAAATTATTAATGAATATTGAAACCCTTAATACTTCTTCCATTTCATATTGTATTAGTTGGCCCCTATTGAATTGGCACACCAATTAAGAAAATATTAAGTAGGGGTTTATTTTACCAAATTAGCCTTATTAATTATGCTTTAAAAATATAAATTTGAATAAATACACTTTGTTTAGTCATTTAATATTAAGGGTAGTACATCTAGAAATTAGAATTATCTCATCTCTCCTTCAGCCCTAAATTTATTTTATTCGTCTCTCATCTTTTTCTTTCTATCCTCTTTAGGGTTATCACAACCTTTTTTTTCTCTCCTCTTTCTCATAAATATCCTTTCGGATCTAAACCAATCTATATCTTAGATTCCTCGACTGAAATTGTTGTTTTGATCCCCTTTTGACATTAAGGTATGATTCACTATTGCTCTTTCATTCTCGTCTTCTTCTTTGCAAGTTATTTACATCTTTTTTTATTTAATTACCATTTACCCATATCATATTTATTTTAAAAATTTGAAGGAACTTTTAATTGTTGAATAAATGAACCAAGAATTTTTATTACAAGATGCGAAAAAAGTCATCTGTTGGGAGAAGTTTAAAAGTCTTATTGGCAGTATTTTTTTTAATGTATTTTGTTTGTTTCCTTGTTGTTGATGCTGTTATTGATGTTGTTGGTGGGGTTGGCATTGTTGGAACTTGTGGTATGGTGTTATTGACAGTGGTGAATCCAGGTTTTTTAGACGGTGGGTGCTTTTTAGCTTAAAAATAGTGAAGTCCGAACAATCAACACAAAGTGTAAGGGAGAAAAAAAAATAAAAAATTTAAAGTGAATAAGGAGAGAAGAGTTGGTTACCAAAATTAAAAAAATGTGTACTGAGTGGGAATTGAACTCAAGACCAAAAGAAATAAATAGCCTTAAGCACCCATAAACAACCACTAGGCCAACCAAACAACTCTTACTATGGGTGCTCACTGATTAGATTATATACGTTTTTTCTTAATTTCCATATACATATATAAAGTTTTCTACGAGTTCAGTTTGTGCTCGTGCACCCGGAGGACTCTATGTAGGTCCGCCCCTGGTTGTTGATGGGGTTGGAACATAGGATGATGCTTCTTTGTTGTTGGTGATGTTGTTGGAACAAATGTTGTTTTCTTTGTTGTTAATGTTTTTTATTTATTGTTTGTAGTTTATGTTGTTGTTGATATTGCAACAGACGGAGCAACTGTTGGAACAAATCAAACCACCAGCAAGGCTGGTTTGATGTATTCCAATAAACTCCACATCTGTTGCATCAGATTTCATATCTGATGCAACAGACTCCACATCTGTTGCAACAGATGGATAATGTTCTTTCTGTGACATTAATTTTTTTCTTCTTCTTTATAGATATATAAGGAACTTAAAGTTGATCAACTTTTGCCAGACCATCAGAGGAGGCTGCAGTACAGATAGGTTCAGAGAAATAAGCTGCATGCAGATGGAACCACTTTATATGTGAGAGGTATGTATTACTGATAACGTTATCGTGGAAACACACATAGAGTACACTGATTTTATGAATGTTGTTTTTATCGATTAGTCATAGATCATTCAAACAAGATATCTGCAATTTTACAGTTAAGTTTGGCAGGTCCGAACTGATAAGGCTGAGGGACCATGAATATGGTTTTGATACCTTTTTAAGATTTAATGTCGGATGTTGCTCATGTTTATTTGTCATGTCTTTTATAGACTTTCGCTGTGGAAAACATTTCTAGCGATGGTGTAGACTTTTACATTACGGATATGTTGTCCTCTATATGGGAGAAGAATGATCAATCTTGCCCCTCCTTGCTTATCTTGTGCATACAAATGTGAAGAGTGCAATGCAAAACATAATAGAGTGATTAATACTGTTAATGCATTAATTGTTGATGTAAAGGAATTGATATCTAACAGTAGTTTCATTTGATCAAAGAGGATTTCAGTTTCATTAACTCCATTAGAGATTAAGTCTAAGAGGATAAAGAAAGCAATTTCCAAGGTATTATCAAGTATCCGAAAAAAAAAAAATTGGATCTGAAAAAGGTGAGAAGATAAAAAAAGGAGGAATAGAAAGGAAAAACTGAATGCTAGATTTAGTTCATCTTGTGTCGTTATGTAGAGATACTCCATCTAATTTTAAGTATTTTTTCTTTTCAGGATGGTGAGGAAGGCATAATATCCCCATCATTAGCTAATACCGAAAACAAGACATGTGATGTTATTAAACTACCAGACTGCCCTGTGAAGTTTGATAATCCAGAAGATATTTTGCTCGAGCTAGTCAATAGATTAAACGATCTCAATCACTTGGTTTTTTTGCTGATCAATCTTCTCCCATAGAGGACAAGATATCAACAGAACTGCTTGACACAGTGAAAGTTGATATCAAGAGATTATTGATTATGTCTTCTCAAGACTTGCTTCTACCAAAAAACTATTCTGCATTGAGTGTTGCACTGTCCATATATGCTGCAACACCAGATTTATCAGCCAAGAAAGCGCTTGCCTTAGGAAAAACTCAAAGAGAACCTTCCATACTTCTCCTTAACCTTGCGTAGAGCTAAGAAGGACCAAAAGAAGTATTATAAGAAAGCTGCCAAGAAAGTGGTCCTCATTGACAAACTCACAAAAGATCAAGAGCTCTATACTGAGCTCAACGACCACAATGACAAAATGATTGAATTGGAAGTAGTGACTTAACTTAGTCAAATAAAAAGCCACGATTGTTCATATCCGTTAATTAAATAAAATTGGTGACTTTTCGAATATGTAAATTAAAAAAATGGATCTAAATACAACATTTTATCTTTTTATTGTATTTCGGAAAGAGACAGATTGGTAATATGTTGCGAAATATATTCCACCTGTCAGATATCTTACAACATATTGACAATCTGTTGCAACAGATGGATATATCAGTTTGTTTTTCCATCAACTGTGGCAACTGTTGTAGCTTGCTAGTCATCTGTTTATTCAATTTCATCGAGAGCAATAGATTTTTCTAAACACTTCTTAGTCAAACTCAATTTTTGCTCTTGAATTGCTTTTTTTTTTTTGCATCCTTCAAGCTGGCCTCCAAATTCAATTTTTGCTCTTGGATTGCCTTTTTTTTTTCTTTGCATCCAGCAATCCAAGAGCAAAAATTGAATTTGGAGGCCAAGGATGCAGAGAAAAAAAAGAAGCAATCCAAGAGCAAAAATTGAGTTTGGCCAAGAAGTGTTTAGAAAAATCTATTGCTCTTGATGAAATTGAATAAATAGATGACTAGCAAGTTGCAACAGACGCCACAGCTAATGGAAAAGCAAACTGATATATCCATCTATTGCAACAGATTATCAATATGTTGTAAATTATCTGACAGGTGGAATATATTTGGCAATAGATTACCAATCTGTCTCTTTTTGAAATATAATAAAAAGATAAAATATTGTATTTAGATCCCTTTTTTTTAATTTACATATTCGAAAAGTCACCAGTTTTATTTAATTAAGGGATATGAACAGTTGTGGATTTTTATTTGACTATAAGTCAAGTCCCTTCCAATTCAATCATTTTATAAATAGGTCCCTCCAGCCTCCTCTCACTCGTTCATTCTACTACACTTATAATACTAATATAGCTAATCCAGATTCATATAGAGTCCTTGCAGGAACTTCAAAGGCAGTTTGATAAACTCCAGAGAGATTTCGCCGACTTCGGAGCAAAGCTGTCGGATAAAAAATATTCGATTGACAATAATAATAATAGTAGTAATAATTAGGTAATATTTTTTATTTTCGCGTATGTATTTTCCTCCTTTTGTATATCGGATCTACCCAAGGGATTCAAAAATCTATGTTTTATTTGGTGGTCGACTTTGAATTTTTAATTTTTATTTAGTATTTAATAATCATTATGTTTATTCCTTGTTCTCAACATGTCGACGGTTGGTGGTAGGGATTGAACAATTTGTGTCAACAGAGGTTAATCTGATGTGACAGATCGATCATATATTGCACCAGACGGTTATAAATAAAAAAAGGTTATTGTTGTTATTGAGAGGGTGAAAAAACATGACTTTCTGATTATTTATTATGAAAAATATTTCATAAATAAATTATAAGGAAATAAATGATAAACACAATTTATAACCGTAAAAGAACGGTTATTTAATTTTAATAACTGATCTTGATTTTTCACCATTTTTGTTTTTGAATTTTTTTTTAAAATTATTTATTATATAATAATTTAAAATTATTTATTATATAATAAAAAAAGTCACAATATTGGATTAATTAACTTATATGATGATTGTTAAGAAAAACAAGGTAAAGGTCATGATTTTTTGTCTAAAACAAAAACACATACATTCAACAGTGTTGCTGATGCATCAAATTCTCCATCTATTGCGACTAATGTATCAACTGTTAGAGGAAATAAAAAAAAGATATTAATATAGAACGTTTATTTGTTGCTACAGATGGTATATCTGTTGTAACTGATGGTTTATCAGATTCAATAGATATACAATCTATTGCCAGGAAATAAAAATGGATATTATTTCATTAAAGCATTTGAAAATATATATTTTTTAATTTATAAAATAAAAAAGTCAACAAATTTGGATTAATGATATGATGATAGTTTTTTTTTAAAAGTAGATTATATGTTGCAACAAACATATTATTTGATGCAACAGATGATATATCTGTTGTCACAGATGATTTATCTGATGCAACCGATATAGAAACTGTTGTACAACTCAATAAACACGGTTCTTGGAAAGAACTAATTAATACTAATAATCTAAAAAGTCATGACTTATCACAATATTTTTTAATTTAATTAAGTCATTACTTTTCACAGTAATAAAAAATGTAATTAATAAATGGAGGTGAACAATTAGATTATATGTTGCAATAGATAGGTTATCTGATGTAACAGATTTTATATTTATTGCAATAGATGATATATCTGTTGTCACAGATGTATTATCTGATGCAACAGATATAGAATCTATTGCCACAACTCAATAAAAACGGTTCTTGGAAAGAACTAATTAATAATAATAATCTGAAAAGTCACGACTTATCACAATATTTATTTTCTTAAGAGATAATACATCAAAAAAACCCTAAACTTGTCTCCTCAACTTACTTTAGCACTTAAACTAATGTTCTATTTATTTACCCCCTTAACATCTTTATAGTAAATTTATTTCACCCCTTATGCTGATGTGGCATTTTCTTAAAAAAAACAAATGCGTGAAAAATCCTCCTCTTCTTCACCCAACCCCGCCAACAGCCCCCCCAATTCTCCTTAGCCAACACCCCCACCCCACTTCTCCTCCAATTATGAAAGTTGCCACCCCAACCTTTAATTTATCCTTCTTCTACCTCTTAGATCAATAAAAAAAATGAAATTAAATTTGAAAATTAAAAAATCTACATGGCTTGGATGTTTGGTTGTTGATTTTAGAGAATCTGGTGTTGATTTGATTGAATTTTTCACGTGGGTTGAGTTTTTATCACTATTTTATGATATTTTTTGATGGTGATGATTAAATTTTTCAAGTGGGTTGAGTTTTCCGACGAAAATTCGCTGGAAAACCTGGCAGGTCTAGTTGTGTGGGGTGGACAGAGGTGGATGGGGGTATGTTTAGGTGCGGGAGTGTTGGGGTGGATGGGGCGTGTGTCTAGGTGGGGGTAGACGGGGGAGAAAGGGTGGTTATGAAGAAGATAAAAAATGGGGGGTGGGGCATTTTTTTAATTTAAAATATTTTATATATTTTAAAATATGTATATATATAAATAATATTTATATATATTTTTATATATATTTTATATAGATATATATAAAAATATTTAAAAAATATTTTATTTACGTGGCTATGACGTGGCGATGATCTGGCACTGACGTGTCAGCGAGTGTGATGCACTCTCCCTCATGAGAGTGGTATTATATATTAAGGGGGGAAATTAATTCACTCTAAAGATGTTAAGGGGGGTAAATAATTATTCGTAAAGTTTAAGTGCTAAACTAAGTTGTCGGGACAAGTTCAGGGAGATTTTGATGTATTATCTCTTTTCTTAATTTAATAAAAAATATAATTAATGAATGGAGGTGAACAGTCACGCCTTTTTGCCTATCATTCAAATTCAATCCGCTATAAATAGGTCCCTCTTTACTCAATCGTTCATTCAACTACACTTTATTTATTAATTGTATCTCGTCTTTCATATTACACTCTAGAAGATTATGGCTGACACAGTGTGAGACGTTGCTTTTCTACAAGATGCCTTGAGGAATCAAGTTCGTGACCTGCAATGGGAACAGGGAGGAGTTAGAGCAAGAATGCTCCGCGAGATACGTAGGCTGAGGAGGGTCTTGCTACTTCTGATTGAAGATTGACCGGCTGACAATGATGATGATGATAATAATAGTAATAATTAGATTATTATTTTTCTTTTAGTCTATTATATGTATTGTTATTTATTTTTGTTTAATAAAAAAATTATGTTTGAACTTTGACGTTTTAATCCATATTTAATTTTCATTCTGTCTATTATCTTCTCAACAAACATGTTGACGATTTGACGCAAAAAGGAATAATTTAGAATCCAGTAGCAATAACAAGATTTATTTGTTGGGTTTGTGGCAGGGGCTGATGTGTTGTTCAAAACAGATTACTCATATGTTGCAACAGATAAGAAGTCTGATGCAATAGATAAATAGTCTGTTTCAACAGATGACTAGTTTGTTGCTTGGCTCTGACGTTTTAATTCGTATTCCCTCCGTCTCAAATTACCCGTCCTAAATTGAGATGTCACATTGATTAAGAAAAATAATTAATAACATGTTCCATCCGTCCGGAGACGAGAAAGAACTTCTAGTTTACCATAACCCATTGATCAGTTGGTGGGACAGTAGACGTGTTTGAAATAACCATTGTTTGTTATTCAATCAAAATTTCATAAGAGAAGAAAGCTTTTAATGTCGGTCGGCGTATAGTCCCCCTATTAAATGATGTTTTCATTTTATTTTGAAGAAAAAAATATTAATGCAAAGGGTAAAATATGAATTTTTTAAAATATTTTCTTGATTAATAAAAAAACAAGTAAAATGAGAAATCAAATTAGGAAATTTGGGACGGGTAATTGGACGTAAGGAATAATTTTGAATCCAGTAGTAATAGCAAGAGTTGAAACATATTGGTTATCTGTTGGGTTTATGGCAGAGGCTGATTTGTGTTGTTCCAAATAGATTAATCATTCATTGCAATAAATAATTAGTCTGCTGCAACAGATAAACATTCTGATGCAACAAATAATATGTCTGATGCAACAGATAATACGTCTGATACAACAGATGAATATTCTGATGCAACAGATAAATCTTCTGATGTAACAGATTACTCATCTGATGCACCAGATGATTGATCTGTTTAAATTGTGGGCATTTATGTTGGATTCATGATCGGGGTTCTATCCATTATTGGAAAAACAAAAGTGTACCCAGATGATAAATACGAATAAAAATCATAATTTTACTTACCAAAGTCACCTATGAAGTAATGTCAAAGTGGAAGTGATGTAGTAAACAAATTTTGACCTAAGAAATTGGTCAGATAGTAGCAGTAGCGTTGTAACAACAACAACAACAACAACAAATGGCCGACAAGCAGAAGATGAAGATGATAATGAAGCAGAAGATAATGAATAAAGCAACAGAAACAATGAACAACAAAAATCGCTAAGAGAGAGAAAACAACAATGAATGAGAAGAGAGAGAAAGACACCTTTTTTCCTCCGTTTTCCGTTATTTTAGATAAACATTGGGATCAAAGTGTAAATTTAAAACTTATGAGTTATTTTCAAACTTTCCCAACTTTCTTAATCCATAATAAAATAATTGTCACCTCCAACTAATAATTAAGACTTGTGTCACCTACACCTCATTTTAAAACTCTTTTGTCACTTGTGGCCCAAAACTCCCATTTACTTAGTAGATTATGTACAAACATATAATAATAAAAAAGGGATAAATAAAAATGTTGATCATAGAAAAAATTCTTTCACATCACCTTGTTCTTGTCTAGCTTTAATATTTCTTTAGATTGTATTTTTTTCATAGAACTGAATATAGACTGCTACAAAAATATAATCTTATGCAAGAAATTAATTAATTAATTAAGGTGAGTGATACTTACAAAGAGTGGAACAAAAGAAAATAAACTAAACTTCAACAAAGATTTTCTCAACAATAATATTGGTCATCATCAATGGACTAAAAACAATTACAAAGATATAGTTCTTTTTTCTCTCCATAATAAGACCTTGTACCTGAAAACAAACTTAGGATTTAAAATTTATGAACTTATTTAACAATCACAATATAATGCCATGCTTAATTATAAAAATATCAATTACATTTTTAAAACGTAAAAGCTATGCTTAATATATTTACATAAAAAAAATAAAGAAGACTGAAAATCTGAAAAATAAAATATTAAAAAATCAAAAGAAGTAGTGTCGATAATTACCATCTTTTGAGACGATTAAGCACTTTATCAGATCTAAAAAAATTACTAAATTAAATCACATGAATAACATATTAAAAAAAATAACATGTGATGAAGAAGAAAATAATTTTACCTCGTATTACAAATCCAACCATAAAGTGTAAAATTGGTAAATCACATAATATGATTTTTTATGATGCACTTGCTTGTTCTAAAAATATAGTAAGAAGACTATAAATAGCAAGAAGACTAACCTATACTTGTTCTGAGTTATACACATACTTATACAAAAAAAATTATGATAAAAAATATGGGATGAAAATAAGGTGAGAAGATGAAGAATGTACCAAATATTCTTCATTTAATCCAGGCATGAAATAGCCTTTCACGCTGATGAAAAACATGATATGAAAATAAGGTGAAAGATGAAGAATGTGCCAAATACTCTTCGTCCCATATAAGTATGAAATAGCATTTCATGCTTTCTATACTCAATAATTACTTTCATTAATAATTGAAACTTTTCATTTTTATTTTAGAAGAAAAAACTTAAGCACATTTAACAAACATATTTAAGAGAGTTAAATATAATGACTTTTTTCTTTGGACACGTAAATATTAAAAATAAGGAGAAAATTCAATTAATATAAAAAAAAACAAAAAAAAAAAAGATAAATATGCTTGGAGACCACTCTCCTTTATATATGTATATTGATTTGTGAAGATTTTACTATGGTCAAAGTCATCGATAGACACTCAAACTTGTTGTCAAAATTCACTTAGACACCTAAACTAAGGCATGTTCTTATCAGGCTCTTAACCCCCCACGTTTTGTTACAATTGGGCCTTTTTTGCCCTATCAGCAAAAAGCTCAAAGTGTGTGTTGCACACACATGATGACGTGGCAAAATGAGCTAATTGGAAACTGACACGTGGCATTGTGGGTTCAATAATTATTAAAAATTAATTATACTTTTTTTTAAAAAAAGTATATACAAATGACATTGAGGAAATTATTAAAAAATAATTCTAAAATTATTTTAAAAAACTGATTATTTAAAAAATTATATTTTTTTTAAAAAATGAAATAAATTATAAAAAGTAATTCTAAAATTATTTGAAAAATAAAAAACTGATTATTTTTAAAAAATTATAAAAATGAAATAAATTATTAAAAAATTATATAAAAAATAAAAAATTAATTAGTAAAAAATTTTATAAAACATTTTAAAAAATGAAAATAAAAAATGGCATTGAGGATATAAATTATGAAAAAATAATTATAAAATTATTTGAAAAATAAAAATAAAAACTGAGTATTTTAAAAAAAATATAATTTTTTTTAAAAATGAAATAAATTATTTAAAAATTAATTAAAAAATAAAAAAAATAATTATTAAAAAATTATAAAACTTTTTAAAAATGAAAATAAAAAATGGCATTGAGGATTCAAATTATTAAAAAATTATTATAAAATTATTTAAAAAATAAAAATAAAAGCCTAATTATAAAAAAGAAATTATAAAATTATTTTAAAAATAAAAAACTAATTATTAAAAAGAAATTATAAAAAAAATTTAAAAAATAAAAATAAAACTCCCCCACCTACCCGCAGACCCACAAACCCTAACGTATTGTTTTATTTTTTTTTTTAAAAAAAATGGGACCCCCTAATGCTTTTTTGCCTAATTATAAAAAAGAAATTATAAAATTATTTAAAAAATAAAAAACTAATTATTAAAATGAAATTATGAATTTATAAAAAAATAAAAATAAAACACCCCCACCTACTCTCAGCCCCCAGCCCCCCAACGTATTGTTTTACTAAAAAAAAAATTGGGACCCCCTAATACTTTTTGTTTTATTAAAAAGGGTCTTTAGTGTTTTAAAAAGAAATTGTTATTAAAAAATTTTTGGGGCGCCCTCAATGCTTCTTGACATCTTTTTATTTGTAAATTAGTAAAAAAAATGTTCCTCACGCGCCTCCCACGATGGCACTGCACGTGCAGTGCCACATAGACAAAAAAGGCCAATTAGAACCTGATCTGTGATAACCAGATCTATTATCGATCCAATCGATATATGGACAGATCGATTATCACTCCGACAGATTGATTATCAATCTGACCAACATATGGGCAAATAGGTTATCGATCCAACAGATTGATTATCGATCCGACCGATATGAATAGATCCATTATTAATCCGACCGATTACATATATATACATATATATATATTCACACAAACTTTTTTTTTTTCAAAAATGGACTAAAATTAAAAGAGAGCAGAAAGCTTACAAATTTGAAAGGAGACAGAATATTTAAGAATAAAATACTAGCTTCAAAACGGAGAGTTGAAAAAACAATGAGTTTTTAGTAAAAATAGATGAGAAAAAATTTGAAGAGACGAAAAAAAGTAATTAAAAATTGAAAAGATGAGTTAGGATTTTATGTTTTAAGGATACTAGTGTACGCACCCGTGCGATTCGTGAATAATATTAAATTTTTTAAAACCATTTCATATTAAAATGTCTTGTTTCATATTACCTCAACAAATTTCAACTATATAAAAAAAATTATAGTTTGTCTACCTTCCACTTCCACCTCCACCTGCCCCATCCCCCAACCCCCTCAATTTCTTTTTTAGAAAAAAAAAATCCACCCTTGTTATAAATAATTTTTTTTATTATATTATTCATAATTTAAAAATATTAGATTGTTAATATCCTCTCTAATCAAATCTATATAAATAACACAATTATGTAATTGCAATATATATATTTATATTTTTTATTATATTATTTACAATTTAAAGATTTGAAATTGTTAAAACTAATTTAATTTTTCATTCTATTGTTCCTCTATCTCTTCTATTTATTATGATTACTTCAATATAATTTCAAAGTTATTTCAAATTATCCCCCCCCTCCCCCCCAATCCTCAACGTACATACCTTTTTTTTTTTTTTTTTTTTTTGTATTTTAATTACTTACGTTTCTCCAATTTGAATTTGAATTAAAATATTTTTTCACGTTATACACATAAGAAGATGAGTTTGTTTCTCTCTTTTTTTAAAATATAAAAATTATAACTGATAAGTTTTTTAATGCATAACAAAATAAATAAAATATAGATTAGAAAAAGACTCCAAATAATCTAACCTGATAGAAGTAGTTATAATTTAAAATTGAAGTTAAACACTTTCAAATGATTTCAATTTAAATCTAATCTATTTGAATTCAATTTTTTCTAATTTTTTAAATCTAACCTTTATTACAATATTATTCATTTTGTCTTAGAATTGTCAGTGGCTTCCTAATAACTTGTCACTTGACTTAACCGCATTAATAATATGATAAATGTGAATTTGTTTCTTATACATCTATCAATACTTTTAATAGTTGTTAGTTTAGTATTAACACTACTACTCTTACTATTAATGACTTTGTATTGTTTTCATTTTTCAATACCATGAAATCAGTTAAATTTATAGATAAAATTATTTACGTGAATTGAAATGTACTTAAAACAAATGATAAACTTAAAAGTGGGCAATAATTGAAATTGCAACATATTTATGAATTCTAACTTCTTTTTATTTTGCAATCTATCATGAACTATAATGGATGAAATTTTGCTAGTACACACACCAATAGGGACAGACCTACGCATATTTTTGAGGTGTTTCGGCACCCATTAAACTCGACGCGAAATAGGTATAATTACATAAAAAAATATACGAATATAGGTATAAATTATATAAAAGTACCTACTAAAACAAGAAGTCGGTTGGGTGCACTGGCATTTAGGTTGATTTTAAGGCTCTCCACTGATTAGTGTGCCTTGGGTTCGAACTTGGTTGAGGTGATTTTTTATTTTTTTCTATAGTGATCACCCACGATTCTTAAATCCTAGGTCCGCCACTGCACACCAATTTGCATTAAACACACATTTTATTTTACTCTCTCAAAATAAAGTTTTCTATCAAATACAAATTGAATCAACTTCATTGAATAAGAACCAAAAAATTTAATATGAAGTCTTAAATTATGTGTCCATCTACTTGATTCTCACGAATGCACCCAATAACAATTTGAATAAATTTCTCTATTTTTATTACAATTTTTAATGCACACTCATCAATTTACATCAACATTATAAAATATCATGTAACTTTTATCCTATCAATTTTATGCACAAAATCTAAAATAAATAATATGTTTATCTATATGTAAACAATCTCTAACCAAAGTAAGAAAATATTCAAGATTATGTATGTATAGGGATATTGGTCATTGCATAGTATTTATAAAATTGGTTTCAAATTAATTAGCATAGTCACATTCTTGGTATGTATAACATAACTTCACAAATCTAAAATTTCAAGGCAAAAATAATTTGAAGATTAAATATTATTTATTGACTCATCACATTTTTTTTTATGTTGGATACATCCATCATAAATCTCTTTTTTCATATTTAATGTCGGCAAGTAAATTCACATGAAACGCGTTTTTTGAATGATTTGTTAATAAGTGATAACTTTGCAGTCTAGTAAAATAATTTTAAATAAATTATTTTTGTGATATAACTTTCAATACTTACATAGCCGGATCTTTCCTGCAATGAAAACAAAAAAATATATTTATATAAGATTGTAATATGAATATATATGGATGAATTATACATAAATATAAAAATAAAGATGATGATAGATGACACTTCAACCTCTTGAATTGTAGAGTAATCATCAAAATTAGCAGAACAAAAGAAAATTGTACATACTCAATGTAATACCTTTCACAATCTTAAATAATTCCTGCAATCAATAGTAAAAATTTTCAAAAAAGCAAAAGAATATATATGACAAAATAGCATTAATTAAGGCACATAAAGAAAAATTGATCAATACTTTTTTGAATGAAACCGCTATAAGAAGAAGAAGGTTATAAAGTTTGGTTTTGTTGCCAACTAATATTTCATTTAAATCGAATAAAATATTAGTTTGTTACAAAAGATAAGATTTGTAAGTATCATTTTTTTATAGTTCATAAATTTAAAATAAAAGATCTTGTGAGAATTTGTATCATTTTTAAACTTGAAGACCATAAGCAGTTAGCATCTATATATCTATAATCTATAATCTATATCTATAATCTATATCTATAATATATTAAAAATGTGAAGTCCCTTAATAAAGTGAATTGAACTTTTTGACCTTTATTAAAATTTTTCACAATAGACAGAACTATTATTTACTAATTTTTATATTTAATAATTTAAAATCGCTAAAAAATTAATGAAATAAATTAGCAGTTCTTTATTTAAATAAGGTAAGAAAATCTAATATTTTGGTATCCTTTTAATTTTGGTCACAATAAAAAAATACGAACTGAACAAACCAAATTAAAGACAAAATAAATTAGAAGTCCTATTTAAGGTAAAATTTGATTATTCAAACAATTATTTGAACAAATTGTAGAAATCTTCATCAAAGGCAAAATAAATTTAAAGCCTTACTACGGGTCTCATATATTTATGGTAGCAAAGCAGTTTTAAACCTAACCATTTTCTCTACTTAAAAAAAAAAAAAAACTTGTAATGTTTATAACTAAAAATAGATTGACTTTAGTTATTTATTTTATTTTTTAATGAAATAATTTATAATATCATAAATATTAAGTTTTGAAATCACAAATTGCAAATATATTATTTAATTTTTTAGGTCAATTTAAACAATATATTTATATCTATAATCTATATATCTATATAATAATAATAATACTAATAACAATAATAAAAATAATAATAATAATATACTAAAGTGGAACCCCTTTATAAAAGTGATTTGAACTTTTTGTCCTTCAATAAAAATTATCACAATAGATAAAACTATCATTTACTAATTTTTATATTTAATAATTTAAAATCACTTAAAATTAAATGTAATAAATTAGTAGTTCTTTATTTAAACAAGATGAGAAAACCTAATATTTTGGTATCCTTTTAATTTTGGTTATAATAAAAAACATAATACTAAACACACAAATTAAATATGAACGAACTAGACAAATCAAATTAAAGACAAAATAAATTAGAAATCCTATTTAAGATGAAATTTGATTATCCAAACAGTTATTTGAATAATTGTAGAAATCTTCATTCTAAAGATAAAAAAAATTAAAAGTCCTATTTAAGGTGATTTAATTATTCAAACAAGTATCAAGATAGTTGTAGAAAACTTGATTATATTTTTATATATAATTTAATGATTACGTTCTTGATACTTTGAAGTTGTTTTGATTTCTTCGTTAACCTAGTTGTGTGATTTTTATATATGTTTTATGGTATTTTGAGATTTTATCATTCGCTTTTGTTTAAATTGGTTCATATATTATTATTGTCATAATTTATGTTTGTTAGGTTGTCACCTGATTCAAAACAACGCTACAAGACTAAAAAAATTTCAAGTAAGCTTTGAAACTTTATTGTATTTAGAAAATAAAATAAAATAAAATATTGTAATATTTTGATTCATAAGATGCACACGTTTACCTTAAGTTTAAATTCATTATTTTTAAGTGTTGCTTTGATTTTTTTTTTAAACCTAATTGTGTGACTTTTTGTGCATATTTTGTGCTATTTTGAGATTTTATACTTAATATTTTTTAAATTGATTTATATTGTTTAATTGTCATAATGTATGTTCATTAGATTGTGACCTTTAGAAGAATGAATCTATTTACCAGCTCAGTTATCCGCACCCCCCTCAAAATGGTATCAGAGCTCAGTAATTTAAAAGATACGGAAGTGATATATATGTTGGAATTAGTTAAGTTAGAGTTAGATTTAGTTAGATTTAAATTAGTTAAGTTAAATTTAGTTATTTATTAAATTAATTATGAGAAGACCATTTAAAAATAGAGAAGCTTTTAGAAAAATAAAAGAAAATTTAGTTAGTAATTATTCAGAATATATAAGTTTAAATAAAACAAAAGAAAATTCACAAAGATTAGCTTATTTAATTACATTAATATCTAGTATTGAAGCAAAATTAATAATCCATTTAAAATCTAGAAGAATGAGACATATACCACCTAATTATGATAAAATTAGATTTAGATATCCACCAAAATATTATAAATATAATTCAGATGAATAAAGAGCAAAGATACAAAGAATTAAAACAATTTATCTCTGAAAAACGTAAAGAATTAAAAATAAGAAAAGAAAGATTACATTATAATATATTTGCCGGAGTTAGTAAAAATTCAATAAATATACAAAAAGATGAAATATCAAAATTAGAATCTCAAATAGATAGTTTAGAATATATATGTCAACACGAACTATTCACAATAAAATGAATAAAGAAGAATTTATAATAGATGAAAAAATATACGAAAATCACGAAGGTACAAAAATAAAAATAGTATTTTCTAATATAGGAAGAAGGTATAAGAAAATAGGAGAACATTTATATTTAATGTTAGAAAAAGAAGAATTAAAATTAGAAGATAAATTAACAGCAATGGTAAGAATAGAGAAAGAAAATGAAGAGATAGATAGAAAAAAGGAAATAGAAAAAATTAAACAACAATCTACGGAAGAAATACGAAAAATAGAAGAAACTAAAAATAGTAGAATTGCTGAATTAGAAAAAGAATTACAAATGTTAAAAGAGTTATATGAACAAAGACAGAAAGAAAAAGAAGAAATAGATAAAGAACAAAAATTAATAAACGAGATAAACCAATTTAAAGAAAAATTAGAAATAAATAACATAGAGGTAGAAGAAACGGATAATTATGATTCAGAAGATAGTGAAACATATACGGAAATATTAACAAATATAAAAGATTTAGAAATTAACGAAAAACAAGAAAAAATTAATCAAGAAAACTTAGAAAATAATAATACAGAAATAAATACTCTTGACAAAAAAGAAGATGAAAATTTAATGCCCAAAACAACAGAAATAAGAAAACCTATATATTACAAAAATAAATTTAAAAGATATAATGAATATGATAAATGGACACCAAAACAAATAGTTAATAAAAATTATAACTTTTTAGATCTAGACTGTGTAATAGATACAGAAAAAACAATACAATTATGGGTAGGATATATGACAAAACAATTATTAGACAATAATATAAACATAACAGATGCACCAGAATACATAGAAAAAACACTAATAGGATCAGTAAAATTATGGTTTACAAATTTAACCGAAAATAGTAAGAAAGTATTAAGAGCTAATAAACCTATGGAAGGAGCAGCATCAACAACAACTAAATTAACACCTATAGAATTATTGAAAAAATATGAAACAGCTATAAAAGACGAATTTGGTAGTATGACAACATTAGAAGAAGAACAAGATGAAGAAAAAGATACAAATAGGAATTTAATGATAAAATTAACAATATGTAATATGTGTTATATAGATGAATATACTTGCGCATTTAAAGAATATTATTATAAAGGAACATATAGTATAGAAGAAAGTAAAGAAATAAGAAAATTATATTTTAATAAATTACCCGAACCATTTAGTTCAAAAATAATAAAAAGTTGGAAAGAAGCAAAAATAGTAGATACATTAGGAGCTAGAATAAAATTTTTACAACAATGGTATAGAAAGTTATGTGAAAAATATAGAGAAGAATTAAAAATGGAAAAAACATTAATAAGAAATTTAGCATGTTGCAAAAATAAAATAGCACCTCAATTTGGATGCGAAGAAAGATATTATAAGAAAAGAAAAAGACATAAGAAATATAAGAAATATAAAAAATCAAAATATAAATATAAGAAACCAAGAAAAAGATATTATATTAAAAATTATAAAAATAAAAGACCATATAGAAAGAAAAAATCTATAAAAGAATGTACATGTTATAATTGTGGAAAGTTAGGACATTTAGCTAGAGATTGTAAATTACCTAAAAATCCAAAAAATAAACAAATATCCGAAATAAAAATAGAAAATACAGAATATATGCAAATAGATTATATAGATTATGAATTAGAAAGTGAAGATAGTATATATGAAATTTCAGAAAACGAAACAGATATTGAAATAGATAGTGAGATAGATGAATCAAATGACTGAAGAAGATATAAAAATAATAACAAAGGAAGAATATTTAAATGACGAAGGAACAGAACAAAAGATAATATTTGACAGTAATATATTTGATGAAATAAAAGGAAAAGAGTTAGATTTAAGTGTAGAAAAAATATTTAAAATACCAACAATAAAAAATATATTTAGTAGGAAAAAAGATGAATATTATGTAGTATGTCAAAAAGAACATGTAATAGATTGTAGATATGCAAAAGGAAAAGCTAGTATACCACTAGTAACAAAAAGGATAGTTAATAAAGAAATAAATGATATAAAAAGTAAAGGAGATCCAATAAAATACGTACACCTCGGAGGTACAGAGATATTAATAAAAGCATGTTTTAGAGAAGGAATAGATACACCGATAGAATTATATTTAGCAGATGATAGAATTATAAAACCTATAGAAAAAAGCATAATAACTGCCGTAAAAGGAAATTTAATATACCAAAAATTTAAATTTATAATAAGTGCAAATTATTTAGTAGCAGTAACAGATAGAAATATAGATAAATCATTAGTATTATATTGGAAGATATCAGGAATAGAATTAACCCCAGGAAGTAAAATATTTACAGCGAGATGTAAAAATTTATATGTATTAACAACAAAACATAAAATAACAGGGAAAAATAAGATTAATAAAATACAAATAGATAGCCCATTTGAGCAAATTGTAAAAACAATAGATTATAATGATTATAGCTATAGAGACATAGATATAGAAGAAAATTTAGAAATAGTAAATGATAGAATAAGTACAACGAAAAGAATAGCTAATGAAAAACCAGAGTCATCGAGCTCATCAAAAAGAATGAGTTATGAAACAAATTCAATAAGTAATTTAAATCAATATTACAGAACAGGAAAAATAAATGAAAAAGAACATTTAATACTATTAAACACAGGACAAGAAGAAAATTATATAGCAAAATATCTAGTAAAAAATGAAGAAATAAAAACTGATAATGATATATGCCCAGATCTACCGAGAAGTTTAATAAATGATAAAGATATAGCAGAAAAAGAAATAATAATAGGAGGAATTAGAAAAATAAAACTAGAATTTGAGGTAAAAGAAGAAATGCAAAAAGCAGATATAATATTAGGAATAAAATGGTTAGAACAAGTAAAACCATATAACATAGAACATACACAATTAGCTATAACATATAATAGGGAAAGATTATTCTTAAGAAGAGCCTTAACATAAAATGAAAATATATGTATTAATGAAGATAGTAGTGGAAGGATATTATAGTAGATATTATACGCCTATGATAGATACAGGAGCAGAAGCTAATTTATGTAGATATAATTGCTTATCAGAAAGTAAATGGGATAAATTAAAAATACCAATAATAGTTAAAGGATTTAATAATGAAGGAAGCTTAATTACTTACAAAGCTAGGAATGTAAAAGCACAAATATGGGATAAGATATTGACAATAGAACAAATTTATAATTATGAACTAACATCAAAAGATATACTTTTAGGAATGCCATTTTTAGATAAATTATACCCACATATAATAACTAGAAACGATTGGTGGTTCACAACACCATGTAAACAAAAAGTAAGAGCAAAAAGAGTTAATAATAAAATAAGAAAGAAAACTGATTGGATAAAAGGAAGTGAAAAAATTACACAAAAGTTAGAAAATATAAAAAACGCTGAAGATACAATAGAATTAGTAGTATTTTCAATAAATAAGACAGAAATAACTATATTTTCAATAAATAAGATAGAAATAGTTAAGAAAAAATTAGAACAATTATATAGCGAAGATCCATTAAAAGGATGGGAAAAACATAAAACTACCATAAAAATTGAATTAATAGATAAAAACAGTATAATAACCCAAAAACCATTAACATATAATTTTGACGATTTAAAAGAATTTAAAATGCATATAGATGAATTATTAGAAAAACAATATATAAAAAAGTAATAGTAAACATAATAGTCCAGCATTTATAGTAAATAAACATAGTGAACAAAAAAGAGGAAAAAGTAGAATGGTTATTGATTATAGAAATTTAAATGCAAAAACTATAACATATAATTATCCAATACCAAATAAGATATTAAAAATAAGACAAATCCAAGGATATAATTATTTTAGTAAATTCGATTGTAAATCAGGATTTTACCATCTAAAGTTAGAAGAAGAATCTAAAGAATTAACCGCATTTACGGTACCACAAGGATTTTACGAATGGAATGTATTACCCTTTGGATATAAAAATGCACCAGGTAGATATCAACATTTTATGGATAATTATTTTAAACAATTACCTAATTGCATAGTATACATAGATGATTATATACAAAAACTAAAGAAGAACATATAAAATTATTAGAACAATTTACAGATATAATAGAAAATTCAGGAATAAGTCTAAGTGAAAAGAAAGCCAAAATTATGAAAAATCAGATAGAATTTTTAGGAATACAAATAGATAAAAGTGGAGTAAAAATGCAACAACATATAGTACAAAAAATAATAAATTCGAAAGAAGAATTAGATACAAAAAAGAAATTACAATCATTTTTAGGATTAGTAAACCAAGTAAGAGAATATATTCCAAAATTAGCAGAAAACCTAAAACCCCTACAGAAAAAATTAAAAAAGGATATAGAATATAATTATAATGAAGAAGATAAAAAACAAGTTCAAAAAATAAAATTACTTTGTAAAGATTTACCAAAATTACAATTTCCGGATGAAAATAAAAAATTTACATATATAGTAGAAGCAGATGCCAGTGAATATAGTTACGGCGGAGTACTTAAATATAGGTATGAAGCAGAAAAAATAGAACACCATTGTAGATACTACTCAGGTACGTTCAACGAGACAGAAATAAAATGGGAAATAAATAGGAAAGAATTATGTTCATTATATAAATGTTTGTTAGCATTTGAGCCATATATTGTATATAACAAATTTATTGTGCGGACAGATAATACACAGGTACGCTGGTGGCTAACAAAGAAAATACAAAATTCAGTTACAACAAAAGAGATTCGGAGACTAGTTTTAAATATATTAAATTTTACATTTATAATAGAAGTAATCAGTACTAACAAAAATGTTATTGCAGATTACATATCAAGACAAAGCTACGCAAACTGAAATGATAGAAGAAAATATACATGAAAAGATACTCAACGCCCTGACTATGCTTTCATTGAAAGTAGACAGTATGGGTACTGAGATAGAAAAGCTAAAGCTAAAGACTAGTGAAGATAATCTGAAGTCTATAGCTATGAATCAGCTAACTCAGCAATGTGCAGAGCTATGTCGATCGGAAGACAATAAAATTCCAGAGCTAGAAGGAGATGTTGGGACACTCCATAAAACCCATAACGCTTATCAATCTACTTCTGCAGGTACAAGCAAAGGAGTTAGAAAAAATATGAACTTAAATAAGCTATTTGACAAGCCATATACACCAAATATACCAAAAGACCCTATGTTTACACCCCCACAAGTTACCACATATCGAGAAAGCCTAAATCAAGACAAAAAGACATATAACTACACAGCCCGAACATATATAGAAAATATCTACAACGTACAAACTTTCTTAAATAGCAACCCAAAAGCTACAAATATCCAAGAACCAGATACGAACTACATAACCCAGAAATTAACCGGATACAACAAGCTAATCGCCTTACCCAAAACTAGACCCAGCTTAGTAAAAACTTGCTACGAATATGGATTACTTAGTACCGTATATACCACAGACGGAACTGAGATATCTACTATACCCGAGATATATGATGCATTTACCATATTTAAAAGAATAACCAAAGGTACTTTATTTTTTATAAAGATCTACACGGCACCGGCAGAGATATTATTTGACGAAGTTAAGAAACCTATACAAGTTGTAAAAATAGGAATGACAAGAGATATGATTATACCACAAGATATTGGTACACAGCCAGAGATACCAAGAATCGAGATACCAAAATTTTATGCGAATAAAAGAGTTATCGGACTATCTACGATTTTACAAGAACTAGCAAATACATATTGTAATCAAAATCCTATATGGAGTTATTATTCAAGAAACCATGTATTGAAATTCAAAGGAACTACGAGAAACAGATATGGAAACAATTAGGCAATGGATTATGACGTTGCTTAAACCGGAGACAGAACCTATCGCCAGAGCTATTAAAGAAAAATTTATTTCAGAAGAATTATTGACCAGATATTGCAAAACTATTGGACACAAATACCCAGATCACAGATGTTCAAAATGTAACGGAGGAGATAATGACGTCCCAGCAGTACAGTTAGAATAAAAGAAGATAAGGACGACAGCTGGAAAGATAAGAACAGAGCAATGATGGAGATATAACAGATATGACAAAATAGACGGAAGACTTATCTACAGATATGGCAGATAGACGGAAGACTAATTGTTACGTAAAAGATAATGTTAGTTTTGTAGCATTTAATGTAGAATAGAAATTTCAAAGCATTTATTGTAAAGTAGAAATTTAAAGTCTTTAGAAAGACTTTTCAAAGACTTTTTAGTTTTTTAGTTTTTTTTTTAGTTCCCTTTTAAGATTTTTACGGATGTAAGAACTTTTCGCATTCTATAAATAAAGACTCAGGAAGCATTGCAAAGGCAAGCTTTCCTACATTCAGCAAAAATACTCTCTCCATTCCAATTCAAAAATATTTAGCCCAGTTAATTAAATATATACACCGCAATGGAAAAAGCTATGGAACAACAAACCTCAGAAATATCAAAGCTACCAGAACAGGTATATCTATTTACTATTATGAATAGCTAAATTCATAATTCCCGACAATCATGATATGATAAAATAAATTCATATTAGTTACTTTATAGTAGAATTATTCGAAAAATAATATGTTAAGAAGTTTACTAGCAAAGTGGAAACGGAGAAAAATCCCAAGGAACTATGACATCCTAAAGGTGAAACCAATGAGGCAAGAAGCCGTGGCGGGGAGTAACCAAAGTCGAGGCGCTGTTTAAGGGAGAATATCCGAATTACCATGCTAGTAGTGACCGAAGAACATGTTATTTAAGAATAATCTAGTATATAGTAATCTGAGATGACTATATTTTATTATGTATATGGTTGCAGGGAATATTTTGAAAAAGCAATTTTATGATAATGAATGATAATATATCTGATGTCATGGTAGATAAATTTAAGATACTTGTTTTGTATGCACTTAGAGATATAGATGTTGCAGATATAAGAAAAGTTATATTAGAAAAAGCATATGGAAAAAATTATACGGATAGAATAAATTATATACCACACATACCTAACTACTCTTATAAATATTTATTATGTTAAAATTACGTAGGACTTTTAAAGATACGCGAAAAATACAGTTACTAGAAAAACAGATAAAAATAAATATAGACAAATACATGGAAAATAAAAAATATATAAAATCTCTTAATAAAAATATGCAAAAACTACTAAGTCTAAAACAAATAGCTATAAAATATCAATTTTAAAAAATAGCCCATTTAGACCACCTTAGAATTTTAGTCTTATATATACTTAAGGATATAGAAATAATAGATATTAAGAAGATGATATTAGAAGAAGTAATAAACTATGAAATAGAAATGATAAATGCCACAGCACAAATATACGAAGACATTTACCCAGAAGGATATTATTCAGACCAAGATTGTGGATGTTAGAATATATTAGAAAAACTAGAGAAAACCAAGATAATCTAAATAACGAAGTTAGTTATAGAAACCATATTAGAAAAATAATGGAAGATCTAAAAGAAAAGTTAGAATGGATAGAAAAAACCTTAGAAAATTTAGAAAAAAGTACATGTAGCAGTTTATATAATATAAAAGACTCACTACGAGAAGAACAACACAAAATAATAAATGACATAGAAAATCTAGAATTAGATATACACTACAGTACAGAAAGAATAAGTTATTACACAGAAATTTGTAACTCAGCAGTTACTACAGGATAAAATAATAAACTAAAAATTAATGAATACATTTAACAAAGAGAATAACTTATTAAAACAAAATCTAAAAAATAACCACGCACAAAAAAGAATAGATTCATCAGCTATAATAAATCTATTTACCAGCTCAGTTATCCGCACCCCCCTCAAAATGGTATCAGAGCTCAGTAATTTAAAAGATACGGAAGTGATATATATGTTGGTAAATAGATTTATAAATAGATTCATCAGCTATAATAAATCTATTTATAAATCTATTTACCAGCTCAGTTATCCGCACCCCCCTCAAAATGGTATTAGAGCTCAGTAATTTAAAAGATACGGAAGTGATATATATGTTGGAATTAGTTAAGTTAGAGTTAGATTTAGTTAGAATTAAATTAGTTAAGTTAAATCTAGTTATTTATTAAATTAATTATGAGAAGACCATTTAAAAATAGAGAAGCTTTTAGAAAAATAAAAGAAAATTTAGTTAGTAATTATTCAGAATATATAAGTTTAAATAAAACAAAAGAAAATTCACAAAGATTAGCTTATTTAATTACATTAATATCTAGTATTGAAGCAAAATTAATAATCCATTTAAAATCCAGAAGAATGAGACATATACCACCTAATTATGATAAAATTAGATTTAGATATCCACCAAAATATTACAAACACAATTCAAATGAATAAAGAGCAAAAATACAAAGAATTAAAATAATTTATCTCTAAAAAACGTAAAGAATTAAAAATAAGAAAAGAAAGATTACATTATAATATATTTGCCGGAGTTAGTAAAAATTCAATAAATATACAAAAAGATGAAATATCAAAATTAGAATCTCAAATAGATAGTTTAGAATATATATGTCAACATGAACTATTCACAATAAAATGAATAAAGAAGAATTTATAATAGATGAAAAAATATACGAAAATCACGAAGGTACAAAAATAAAAATAGTATTTTCTAATATAGGAAGAAGGTATAAGAAAATAGGAGAACATTTATATTTAATGTTAGAAAAAGAAGAATTAAAATTAGAAGATAAATTAACAGCAATGGTAAGAATAGAAAAAGAAAATGAAGAGATAGATAGAAAAAAGGAAATAGAAAAAATTAAACAACAATCTACGGAAGAAATACGAAAAATAGAAGAAACTAAAAATAGTAGAATTGCTGAATTAGAAAAAGAATTACAAATGTTAAAAGAGTTATATGAACAAAGACAGAAAGAAAAAGAAGAAATAGATAAAGAACAAAAATTAATAAACGAGATAAACCAATTTAAAGAAAAATTAGAAATAAATAACATAGAGGTAGAAGAAACGGATAATTATGATTCAGAAGATAGTGAAACATATACGGAAATATTAACAAATATAAAAGATTTAGAAATTAACGAAAAACAAGAAAAAATTAATCAAGAAAACTTAGAAAATAATAATACAGAAATAAATACTCTTGACAAAAAAGAAGATGAAAATCTAATACCCAAAACAACAGAAATAAGAAAACCTATATATTATAAAAATAAATTTAAAAGATATAATGAATATGACAAATGGACACCAAAACAAATAGTTAATAGAAATTATAACTTTTTAGATCTAGACTGTGTAATAGATACAGAAAAAACAATACAATTATGGGTAGGATATATGACAAAACAATTATTAGACAATAATATAAACATAACAGATGCACCAGAATACATAGAAAAAACACTAATAGGATCAGTAAAATTATGGTTTACAAATTTAACCGAAAATAGTAAGAAAGTATTAAGAGCTAATAAACCTATGGAAGGAGCAGCATCAACAACAACTAAATTAACACCTATAGAATTATTGAAAAAATATGAAACAGCTATAAAAGACGAATTTGGTAGTATGACAACATTAGAAGAAGAACAAGACGAAGAAAAAGATACAAATAGGAATTTAATGATAAAATTAATAATATGTAATATCTGTTATATAGATGAATATACTTGCGCATTTAAAGAATATTATTATAAAGGAGCATATAATATAGAAGAAAGTAAAGAAATAAGAAAATTGTATTTTAATAAATTACCCGAACCATTTAGTTCAAAAATAATAAAAAGTTGGGAAGAAGCAAAAATAGTAGATACATTAGGAGCTAGAATAAAATTTTTACAACAATGGTATAGAAAGTTATGTGAAAAATATAGAGAAGAATTAAAAATGGAAAAAACATTAATAAGAAATTTAGCATGTTGCAAAAATAAAATAGCACCTCAATTTGGATGCGAAGAAAGATATTACAAGAAAAGAAAAAGACATAAGAAATATAAGAAATATAAAAAATCAAAATATAAATATAAGAAACCAAGAAAAAGATATTATGTTAAAAATTATAAAAATAAAAGACCATATAGAAAGAAAAAATCTATAAAAGAATGTACATGTTATAATTGTGGAAAGTTAGGACATTTAGCTAGAGATTGTAAATTACCTAAAAATCCAAAAAATAAACAAATATCCGAAATAAAAATAGAAAATACAGAATATATGCAAATAGATTATATAGATTATGAATTAGAAAGTGAAGATAGTATATATGAAATTTCAGAAAACGAAACAGATATTGAAATAGATAGTGAGATAGATGAATCAAATGACTGAAGAAGATATAAAAATAATAACAAAGGAAGAATATTTAAATGACGAAGGAACAGAACAAAAGATAATATTTGACAGTAATATATTTGATGAAATAAAAGGAAAAGAGTTAGATTTAAGTGTAGAAAAAATATTTAAAATACCAACAATAAAAAATATTTTTAGTAGGAAAAAAGATGAATATTATGTAGTATGTCAAAAAGAACATGTAATAGATTGTAGATATGCAAAAGGAAAAGCTAGTATACCACTAGTAACAAAAAGGATAGTTAATAAAGAAATAAATGATATAAAAAGTAAAGGAGATCCAATAAAATACGTACACCTCGGAGGTACAGAGATATTAATAAAAGCATGTTTTAGAGAAGGAATAGATACACCGATAGAATTATATTTAGCAGATGATAGAATTATAAAACCTATAGAAAAAAGCATAATAACTGCCGTAAAAGGAAATTTAATATACCAAAAATTTAAATTTATAATAAGTGCAAATTATTCAGTAGCAGTAACAGATAGAAATATAGATAAATCATTAGTATTATATTGGAAGATATCAGGAATAGAATTAACCCCAGGAAGTAAAATATTTACAGCGAGATGTAAAAATTTATATGTATTAACAACAAAACATAAAATAACAGGGAAAAATAAGATTAATAAAATACAAATAGATAGCCCATTTGAGCAAATTGTAAAAACAATAGATTATAATGATTATAGCTATAGAGACATAGATATAGAAGAAAATTTAGAAATAGTAAATGATAGAATAAGTACAACGAAAAGAATAGCTAATGAAAAACCAGAGTCATCGAGCTCATCAAAAAGAATGAGTTATGAAACAAATTCAATAAGTAATTTAAATCAATATTACATAACAGGAAAAATAAATGAAAAAGAACATTTAATACTATTAAACACAGGACAAGAAGAAAATTATATAGCAAAATATCTAGTAAAAAATGAAGAAATAAAAACTGATAATGATATATGCCCAGATCTACCGAGAAGTTTAATAAATAATAAAGATATAGCAGAAAAAGAAATAATAATAGGAGGAATTAGAAAAATAAAGTTAGAATTTGAGGTAAAAGAAGAAATGCAAAAAGCAGATATAATATTAGGAATAAAATGGTTAGAACAAGTAAAACCATATAATATAGAACATACACAGTTAGCCATAACATATAATAGGGAAAGATTATTCTTAAGAAGAGCCTTAACATAAAATGAAAATATATGTATTAATGAAGATAGTAGTGGAAGGATATTATAGTAGATATTATACGCCTATGATAGATACAGGAGCAGAAGCTAATTTATGTAGATATAATTGCTTACCAGAAAGTAAATGGGATAAATTAAAAATACCAATAATAGTTAAAGGATTTAATAATGAAGGAAGCTTAATTACTTACAAAGCTAGGAATGTAAAAGCACAAATATGGGATAAGATATTGACAATAGAACAAATTTATAATTATGAACTAACATCAAAAGATATACTTTTAGGAATGCCATTTTTAGATAAATTATACCCACATATAATAACTAGAAACGATTGGTGGTTCACAACACCATGTAAACAAAAAGTAAGAGCAAAAAGAGTTAGTAATAAAATCAGAAAGAAAACTGACTGGATAAAAGGAAGTGAAAAAATTACACAAAAGTTAGAAAATATAAAAACTGCTGAAGATACAGTAGAATTAGTAGTATTCTCAATAAATAAAACAGAAATAACTATATTTTCAATCAATAAGATAGAAATAGTTAAGAAAAAATTAGAACAATTATATAGCGAAGATCCATTAAAAGGATGGGAAAAACATAAAACTACCATAAAAATTGAATTAATAGATAAAAATAGTATAATAACCCAAAAACCATTAACATATAATTTTGACGATTTAAAAGAATTTAAAATGCATATAGATGAATTATTAGAAAAACAATATATACAAAAAAGTAATAGTAAACATAATAGTGCAGCATTTATAGTAAATAAACATAGTGAACAAAAAAGAGGAAAAAGTAGAATGGTTATTGATTATAGAAATTTAAATGCAAAAACTATAACATATAATTATCCAATACCAAATAAGATATTAAAAATAAGACAAATCCAAGGATATAATTATTTTAGTAAATTTGATTGTAAATCAGGATTTTACCATCTAAAGTTAGAAGAAGAATCTAAAGAATTAACCGCATTTACGGTACCACAAGGATTTTACGAATGGAATGTGTTACCCTTTGGATATAAAAATGCACCAGGTAGATATCAACATTTTATGGATAATTATTTTAAACAATTACCTAATTGCATAGTATACATAGATGATATATTATTATATACAAAAACTAAGGAAGAACATATAAAATTATTAGAACAATTTACAAATATAATAGAAAATTCAGGAATAAGTCTAAGTGAAAAGAAAGCCGAAATTATGAAAAATCAGATAGAATTTTTAGGAATACAAATAGATAAAAGTGGAGTAAAAATGCAACAACATATAGTACAAAAAATAATAAATTCGAAAGAAGAATTAGATACAAAAAAGAAATTACAATCATTTTTAGGATTAGTAAACCAAGTAAGAGAATATATTCCAAAATTAGCAGAAAACCTAAAACCCCTACAGAAAAAATTAAAAAAGGATATAGAATATAATTATAATGAAGAAGATAAAAAACAAGTTCAAAAAATAAAATTACTTTGCAAGGATTTACCAAAATTACAATTTCCGGATGAAAATAGAAAATTTACATATATAGTAGAAGCAGATGCCAGTGAATACAGTTACGGCGGAGTACTTAAATATAGGTATGAAGCAGAAAAAATAGAATACCATTGTAGATACTACTCAGGTACGTTTAACGAGACAGAAATAAAATGGGAAATAAATAGGAAAGAATTATGTTCATTATATAAATGTTTGTTAGCATTTGAGCCATATATTGTATATAACAAATTTATTGTGCGGACAGATAATACACAGGTACGCTGGTGGCTAACAAAGAAAATACAAAATTCAGTTACAACAAAAGAGATTCGGAGACTAGTTTTAAATATATTAAATTTTACATTTATAATAGAAGTAATCAGTACTAACAAAAATGTTATTGCAGATTACATATCAAGACAAAGCTACGCAAACTGAAATGATAGAAGAAAATATACATGAAAAGATACTCAACGCCCTGACTATGCTTTCATTGAAAGTAGACAGTATGGGTACTGAGATAGAAAAGCTAAAGCTAAAGACTAGTGAAGATAATCTGAAGTCTATAGCTATGAATCAGCTAACTCAGCAATGTGCAGAGCTATGTCGATCGGAAGACAATAAAATTCCAGAGCTAGAAGGAGATGTTGGGACACTCCATAAAACCCATAACGCTTATCAATCTACTTCTGCAGGTACAAGCAAAGGAGTTAGAAAAAATATGAACTTAAATAAGCTATTTGACAAGCCATATACACCAAATATACCAAAAGACCCTATGTTTACACCCCCACAAGTTACCACATATCGAGAAAGCCTAAATCAAGACAAAAAGACATATAACTACACAGCCCGAACATATATAGAAAATATCTACAACGTACAAACTTTCTTAAATAGCAACCCAAAAGCTACAAATATCCAAGAACCAGATACGAACTACATAACCCAGAAATTAACCGGATACAACAAGCTAATCGCCTTACCCAAAACTAGACCCAGCTTAGTAAAAACTTGCTACGAATATGGATTACTTAGTACCGTATATACCACAGACGGAACTGAGATATCTTCTATACCCGAGATATATGATGCATTTACCATATTTAAAAGAATAACCAAAGGTACTTTATTTTTTATAAAGATCTACACGGCACCGGCAGAGATATTATTTGACGAAGTTAAGAAACCTATACAAGTTGTAAAAATAGGAATGACAAGAGATATGATTATACCACAAGATATTGGTACACAGCCAGAAATACCAAGAATCGAGATACCAAAATATTATGCGAATAAAAGAGTTATCGGACTATCTACGATTTTACAAGAATTAGCAAATACATATTGTAATCAAAATCCTATATGGAGTTATTATTCAAGAAACCATGTATTGATATATTCAAATTCAAAAGAACTAAGAGAAACAGATATGGAAACAATTAGGCAATGGATTATGACGTTGCTTAAACCGGAGACAGAACCTATCGCCAGAGCTATTAAAGAAAAATTTATTTCAGAAGAATTATTGACCAGATATTGCAAAACAATTGGACACAAATACCCAGATCACAGATGTTCAAAATGTAACGGAGGAGATAATGACGTCCCAGCAGTACAGTTAGAATAAAAGAAGATAAGGACGACAGCTGGAAAGATAAGAACAGAGCAATAATGGAGAAATAACAGATATGACAAAATAGACGGAAGACTTATTTGCAGATATGACAGAAAGACGGAAGACTTATTTAAAAAGTTACGTAAAAGATAATGTTAGTTTTGTAGCATTTAATGTAGAATAGAAATTTCAAAGCATTTATTGTAAAGTAGAAATTTAAAGTCTTTAGAAAGACTTTTCAAAGACTTTTTAATTTTTTAGTTTTTTTTAGTTCCCTTTTTAAGATTTTTACGGATGTAAGAACTTTTCGCATTCTATAAATAAAGACTCAGGAAGCATTGCAAAGGCAAGCTTTCCTACATTCAGCAAAAATACTCTCTCCATTCCAGTTCAAAAATATTTAGCCCAGTTAATTAAATATATACACCGCAATGGAAAAAGCTATGGAACAACAAACCTCAGAAATATCAAAGCTACCGGAACAGGTATATCTATTTACTATTATGAATAGCTAAATTCATAATTCCCGACAATCATGATATGATAAAATAAATTCATATTAGTTACTTTATAGTAGAATTATTCGAAAAATAATATGTTAAGAAGTTTACTAGCAAAGTGGAAACGGAGAAAAATCCCAAGGAACTATGCCATCCTAAAGGTGAAACCAATGAGGCAAGAAGCCGTGGCGGGGAGTAACCAAAGTCGAGGCGCTGTTTAAGGGAGAATATCCGAATTACCATGCTAGTAGTGACCGAAGAACATGTTATTTAAGAATAATCTAGTATATAGTAATCTGAGATGACTATATTTTATTATGTATATGGTTGCAGGGAATATTTTGAAAAAGCAATTTTATGATAATGAATGATAATATATCTGATGTCATGGTAGATAAATTTAAGATACTTGTTTTGTATGCATTTAGAGATATAGATGTTGCAGATATAAGAAAAGTTATATTAGAAAAAGCATATGGAAAAAATTATACGGATAGAATAAATTATATACCACACATACCTAACTACTCTTATAAATATTTATTATGTTAAAATTACGTAGGACTTTTAAAGATACGCGAAAAATACAGTTACTAGAAAAACAGATAAAAATAAATATAGACAAATACATGAAAAATAAAAAATATATAAAATCTCTTAATAAAAATATGCAAAAACTACTAAGTCTAAAACAAATAGTTATAAAATATCAATCTTAAAAAATAGCCCATTTAGACTACCTTAGAATTTTAGTCTTATATATACTTAAGGATATAGAAATAATAGATATTAAGAAAATGATATTAGAAGAAGTAATAAACTATGAAATAAACTATGAAATAGAAATGATAAATGCCACAGCACAAATATACGAAGACATTTACCCAGAAGGATATTATTCAGACCAAGATTGTGGATGTTAGAATATATTAGAAAAACTAGAGAAAACCAAGATAATCTAAATAACGAAATTAATTATAGAAACCATATTAGAAAAATAATGGAAGATCTAAGAGAAAAGTTAGAATGGATAGAAAAAACTTTAGAAAATTTAGAAAAAAGTACATGTAACAGTTTAAATAATATAAAAAACTCACTACGAGAAGAACAACACAAAATAATAAATGACATAGAAAACCTAGAATTAGATATACACTACAGTACAGAAAGAATAAGTTATTACACAGAAATTTGTAACTCAGCAGTTACCACAGGATAAAATAATAAACTAAATTAATGAATACATCTCATAAAAAGAATAATTTATTAGCACAAAATCTAAAAAATAACCACGCACAAAAAAGAATAGATTCATCAGCTATAATAAATCTATTTATAAATCTATTTACCAACTCAGTTATCTGCACCCCCCTACAAGCTAATCTTTGTGGATTTTCTTTTGTTTTATTTAAACTTATAAATTCTGAATAATTACTAACTAAATTTTCTTTTATTTTTCTAAAAGCTTCTCTATTTTTAAATGGTCTTCTCATAATTAATTTAATAAATAACTAAATTTAACTTAACTAATTTAAATCTAACTAAATAAGAAAACCTATATATTACATGTTCTTTTTGACATACTACATAATATTCATCTTTTTTCCTACTAAAAATATTTTTTATTGTTGGTATTTTAAATATTTTTTCTACACTTAAATCTAACTCTTTTCCTTTTATTTCATCAAATATATTACTGTCAAATATTATCTTTTGTTCTGTTCCTTCGTCATTTAAATATTCTTCCTTTGTTATTATTTTTATATCTTCTTCAGTCATTTGATTCATCTATATCACTATCTATTTCAATATCTGTTTCGTTTTCTGAAATTTCATATATACTATCTTCACTTTCTAGTTCATAATCTATATAATCTATTTGCATATATTCTGTATTTTCTATTTTTATTTCGGATATTTGTTTATTTTTTGGATTTTTAGGTAATTTACAATCTCTAGCTAAATGTCCTAACTTTCCACAATTATAACATGTACATTCTTTTATAGATTTTTTCTTTCTATATGGTCTTTTATTTTTATAATTTTTAACATAATATCTTTTTCTTGGTTTCTTATATTTATATTTTGATTTTTTATATTTTTTATATTTCTTATGTCTTTTTCTTTTCTTATAATATCTTTCTTCGCATCCAAATTGAGGTGCTATTTTATTTTTGCAACATGCTAAATTTCTTATTAATGTTTTTTCCATTTTTAATTCTTCTCTATATTTTTCACATAGTTTTCTATACCATTGTTGTAAAAATTTTATTCTAGCTCCTAATGTATCTACTATTTTTGCTTCTTCCCAACTTTTTATTATCTTTGAACTAAATGGTTCGGGTAATTTATTAAAATATAATTTTCTTATTTCTCTACTTTCTTCTATACTATATGCTCCTTTATAATAATATTCTTTAAATGCGCAAGTATATTCATCTATATAACACATATTACATATTTTTAATTTTATCATTAAATTCCTATTTATATCTTTTTCTTCATCTTGTTCTTCTTCTAATGTTGTCATACTACCAAATTCATCTTTTATAGTTGTTTCATATTTTTTCAATAATTCTATAGGTGTTAATTTAGTTGTTGTTGATGCTGCTCCTTCCATAGGTTTATTAGCTCTTAATACTTTCTTACTATTTTCTGTTAAATTTGTAAACCATAATTTTACTGATCCTATTAGTGTTTTTTCTATGTATTCTGGTGCATCTGTTATGTTTATATTATTGTCTAATAATTGTTTTGTCATATATCCTACCCATAATTGTATTGTTTTTTCTGTATCTATTACACAGTCTAGATCTAAAAAGTTATAATTTCTATTAACTATTTGTTTTGGTGTCCATTTGTCATATTCATTATATCTTTTAAATTTATTTTTATAATATATAGGTTTTCTTATTTCTGTTGTTTTGGGTATTAGATTTTCATCTTCTTTTTTGTCAAGAGTATTTATTTCTGTATTATTATTTTCTAAGTTTTCTTGATTAATTTTTTCTTGTTTTTCGTTAATTTCTAAATCTTTTATATTTGTTAATATTTCCGTATATGTTTCACTATCTTCTGAATCATAATTATCCGTTTCTTCTACCTCTATATTATTTATTTCTAATTTTTCCTTAAATTGGTTTATTTCGTTTATTAATTTTTGTTCTTTATCTATTTCTTCTTTTTCTTTTTGTCTTTGTTCGTATAAATCTTTTAACATTTGTAATTCTTTTTCTAATTCAGCAATTCTACTATTTTTAGTTTCTTCTATTTTTCGTATTTTTCCGTAGATTGTTGTTTAATTTTTTCTATTTCCTTTTTTCTATCTATCTCTTCATTTTCTTTTTCTATTCTTACCATTGCTGTTAATTTATCTTCTAATTTTAATTCTTCTTTTTCTAACATTAAATATAAATGTTCTCCTATTTTCTTATACCTTCTTCCTAGATTAGAAAATACTATTTTTATTTTTGTACCTTCGTGATTTTCGTATATTTTTTCATCTATTATAAATTCTTCTTTATTCATTTTATTGTGAATAGTTCATGTTGACATATATATTCTAAACTATCTATTTGAGATTCTAATTTTGATATTTCATCTTTTTGTATATTTATTGAATTTTTACTAACTCCGGCAAATATATTATAATGTAATCTTTCTTTTCTTATTTTTAATTCTTTACGTTTTTTAGAGATAAATTGTTTTAATTCTTTGTATTTTTGCTCTTTATTCATTTGAATTGTGTTTGTAATATTTTGGTGGATATCTAAATCTAATTTTATCATAATTAGGTGGTATATGTCTCATTCTTCTGGATTTTAAATGGATTATTAATTTTGCTTCAATACTAGATATTAATGTAATTAAATAGGCTAATCTTTGTGGTTTTTCTTTTGTTTTATTTAAACTTATATATTCTGAATAATTACTAACTAAATTTTCTTTTATTTTTCTAAAAGCTTCTCTATTTTTAAATGGTCTTCTCATAATTAATTTAATAAATAACTAAATTTAACTTAACTAATTTAAATCTAACTAAATCTAACTCTAACTTAACTAATTCCAACATATATATCACTTCCGTATCTTTTAAATTACTGAGCTCTGATACCATTTTGAGGGGGGTGCGGATAACTGAGCTCGTAAATAGATTTATAAATAGCTGATGAATCTATTCTTTTTTGTGCGTGGTTATTTTTTAGATTTTGTTTTAATAAATTATTCTTTTTATGAGATGTATCCATTAATTTTTAGTTTATTATTTTATCCTGTAGTAACTACTGAGTTACAAATTTCTGTGTAATAACTTATTCTTTCTGTACTGTAGTGTATATCTAATTCTAGATTTTCTATGTCATTTATTATTTTGTGTTGTTCTTCTCGTAGTGAGTTTTTTATATTATTTAAACTGTTACATGTACTTTTTTCTAAATTTTCTAAGGTTCTTTCTATCCATTCTAACTTTTCTTTTAGATCTTCCGTTATTTTTCTAATTCGGTTTCTGTAATTAACTTCGTTATTTAGATTATCTTGGTTTTCTCTAGTTTTTCTAATATATTCTAATATCCACAATCTTGGTCTGAATAATATCCTTCTGGGTAAATATCTTCGTATATTTGTGCTGTGGCATTTATCATTTCTATTTCATAGTTTATTTCATAGTTTATTACTTCTTCTAATATCATTTTCTTAATATCTATTATTTCTATATCCTTAAGTATATATAAGACTAAAATTCTAAGGTGGTCTAAATGGGCTATTTTTTAAGATTGACATTTTATAGCTATTTGTTTTAGACTTAGTAGTTTTTGCATATTTTTATTAAGAGATTTTATATATTTTTTATTTTCCATGTATTTGTCTATATTTATTTTTATCTGTTTTTCTAGTAACTGTATTTTTCGCGTATCTTTAAAAGTACTACGTAATTTTAACATAATAAATATTTATAAGAGTAGTTAGGTATGTGTGGTATATAATTTATTCTATCCGTATAATTTTTTCCATATGCTTTTTCTAATATAACTTTTCTTATATCTGCAACATCTATATCTCTAAGTGCATACAAAACAAGTATCTTAAATTTATCTACCATGACATCAGATATATTATCATTCATTATCATAAAATTGCTTTTTCAAAATATTCCCTGCAACCATATACATAATAAAATATAGTCATCTCAGATTACTATATACTAGATTATTCTTAAATAACATGTTCTTCGGTCACTACTAGCATGGTAATTCGGATATTCTCCCTTAAACAGCGCCTCGACTTTGGTTACTCCCCGCCACGGCTTCTTGCCTCATTGGTTTCACCTTTAGGATGGCATAGTTCCTTGGGATTTTTCTCCGTTTCCACTTTGCTAGTAAACTTCTTAACATATTATTTTTCGAATAATTCTACTATAAAGTAACTAATATGAATTTATTTTATCATATCATGATTGTCGGGAATTATGAATTTAGCTATTCATAATAGTAAATAGATATACCTGTTCCGGTAGCTTTGATATTTCTGAGGTTTGTTGTTCCATAGCTTTTTCCATTGCGGTGTATATATTTAATTAACTGGGCTAAATGTTTTTGAACTGGAATGGAGAGAGTATTTTTGCTGAATGTAGGAAAGCTTGCCTTTGCAATGCTTCCTGAGTCTTTATTTATAGAATGAGAAAAGTTCTTACATCCGTAAAAATCTTAAAAAAGAACTAAAAACTAAAAAACTAAAAAGTCTTTGAAAAGTCTTTCTAAAGACTTTTAAATTTCTACTTTACAATAAATGCTTTGAAATTTCTATTCTACATTAAATACTACAAAACTAACATTATCTTTTACGTAACTTTTTAAATAAGTCTTCCGTCTTTTTGTCATATCTGCAAATAAGTCTTCCGTCTATTTTGTCATATCTGTTATTTCTCCATTATTGCTCTGTTCTTATCTTTCCAGCTGTCGTCCTTATCTTCTTTTATTCTAACTGTACTGCTGGGACGTCATTATCTCCTCCGTTACATTTTGAACATCTGTGATCTGGGTATTTGTGTCCAATTGTTTTGCAATATCTGGTCAATAATTCTTCTGAAATAAATTTTTCTTTAATAGCTCTGGCGATAGGTTCTGTCTCCGGTTTAAGCAACGTCATAATCCATTGCCTAATTGTTTCCATATCTGTTTCTCTTAGTTCTTTTGAATTTGAATATATCAATACATGGTTTCTTGAATAATAACTCCATATAGGATTTTGATTACAATATGTATTTGCTAATTCTTGTAAAATCGTAGATAGTCCGATAACTCTTTTATTCGCATAATATTTTGGTATCTCGATTCTTGGTATTTCTGGCTGTGTACCAATATCTTGTGGTATAATCATATCTCTTGTCATTCCTATTTTTACAACTTGTATAGGTTTCTTAACTTCATCAAATAATATCTCTGCTGGAGCCGTGTAGATTTTTATAAAAAATAAAGTACCTTTGGTTATTCTTTTAAATATGGTAAATGCATCATATATCTCGGGTATAGTAGATATCTCAGTTCCGTCTGTGGTATATACGGTACTAAGTAATCCATATTCGTAGCAAGTTTTTACTAAGCTGGGTCTAGTTTTGGGTAAGGCGATTAGCTTGTTGTATCCGGTTAATTTCTGGGTTATGTAGTTCGTATCTGGTTCTTGGATATTTGTAGCTTTTGGGTTGCTATTTAAGAAAGTTTGTACGTTGTAATATTTTCTATATATGTACGGGCTGTGTAGTTGTATGTCTTTTTATCTTGATTTAGGCTTTCTCGATATGTGGTAACTTGTGGGGGTGTAAACATAGGGTCTTTTGGTATATTTGGTGTATATGGCTTGTCAAATAGCTTATTTAAGTTCATATTTTTTCTAACTCCTTTGCTTGTACCTGCAGAAGTAGATTGATAAGCGTTATGGGTTTTATGGAGTGTCCCAACATCTCCTTCTAGCTCTGGAATTTTATTGTCTTCCGATCGACATAGCTCTGCACATTGCTGAGTTAGCTGATTCATAGCTATAGACTTCAGATTATCTTCACTAGTCTTTAGCTTTAGCTTTTCTATCTCAGTACCCATACTGTCTACTTTCAATGAAAGCATAGTCAGGGCGTTGAGTATCTTTTCATGTATATTTTCTTCTATCATTTCAGTTTGCGTAGCTTTGTCTTGATATGTAATCTGCAATAACATTTTTGTTAGTACTGATTACTTCTATTATAAATGTAAAATTTAATATATTTAAAACTAGTCTCCGAATCTCTTTTGTTGTAACTGAATTTTGTATTTTCTTTGTTAGCCACCAGCGTACCTGTGTATTATCTGTCCGCACAATAAATTTGTTATATACAATATATGGCTCAAATGCTAACAAACATTTATATAATGAACATAATTCTTTCCTATTTATTTCCCATTTTATTTCTGTCTCGTTAAACGTACCTGAGTAGTATCTACAATGGTATTCTATTTTTTCTGCTTCATACCTATATTTAAGTACTCCGCCGTAACTGTATTCACTGGCATCTGCTTCTACTATATATGTAAATTTTCTATTTTCATCCGGAAATTGTAATTTTGGTAAATCCTTGCAAAGTAATTTTATTTTTTGAACTTGTTTTTTATCTTCTTCATTATAATTATATTCTATATCCTTTTTTAATTTTTTCTGTAGGGGTTTTAGGTTTTCTGCTAATTTTGGAATATATTCTCTTACTTGGTTTACTAATCCTAAAAATGATTGTAATTTCTTTTTTGTATCTAATTCTTCTTTCGAATTTATTATTTTTTGTACTATATGTTGTTGCATTTTTACTCCACTTTTATCTATTTGTATTCCTAAAAATTCTATCTGATTTTTCATAATTTCGGCTTTCTTTTCACTTAGACTTATTCCTGAATTTTCTATTATATCTGTAAATTGTTCTAATAATTTTATATGTTCTTCTTTAGTTTTTGTATATAATAATATATCATCTATGTATACTATGCAATTAGGTAATTGTTTAAAATAATTATCCATAAAATGTTGATATCTACCTGGTGCATTTTTATATCCAAAGGGTAATACATTCCATTCGTAAAATCCTTGTGGTACCGTAAATGCGGTTAATTCTTTAGATTCTTCTTCTAACTTTAGATGGTAAAATCCTGATTTACAATCAAATTTACTAAAATAATTATATCCTTGGATTTGTCTTATTTTTAATATCTTATTTGGTATTGGATAATTATATGTTATAGTTTTTGCATTTAAATTTCTATAATCAATAACCATTCTACTTTTTCCTCTTTTTTGTTCACTATGTTTATTTACTATAAATGCTGGACTATTATGTTTACTATTACTTTTTTGTATATATTGTTTTTCTAATAATTCATCTATATGCATTTTAAATTCTTTTAAATCGTCAAAATTATATGTTAATGGTTTTTGGGTTATTATACTGTTTTTATCTATTAATTCAATTTTTATGGTAGTTTTATGTTTTTCCCATCCTTTTAATGGATCTTCGCTATATAATTGTTCTAATTTTTTCTTAACTATTTCTATCTTATTTATTGAAAATATAGTTATTTCTGTTTTATTTATTGAAAATACTACTAATTCTATTGTATCTTCAGCGTTTTTTATATTTTCCAACTTTTGTGTAATTTTTTCACTTCCTTTTATCCAATCAGTTTTCTTTCTTATTTTATTATTAACTCTTTTTGCTCTTACTTTTTGTTTACATGGTGTTGTGAACAACCAATCATTTCTAGTTATTATATGTGGGTATAATTTATCTAAAAATGGCATTCCTAAAAGTATATCTTTTGATGTTAGTTCATAATTATAAATTTCTTCTATTGTCAATATCTTATCCCATATTTGTGCTTTTACATTCCTAGCTTTGTAAGTAATTAAGCTTCCTTCATTATTAAATCCTTTAACTATTATTGGTATTTTTAATTTATCCCATTTACTTTCTGGTAAGCAATTATATCTACATAAATTAGCTTCTGCTCCTGTATCTATCATAGGCGTATAATATCTACTATAATATCCTTCCACTACTATCTTCATTAATACATATATTTTCATTTTATGTTAAGGCTCTTCTTAAGAATAATCTTTCCCTATTATATGTTATGGCTAACTGTGTATGTTCTATATTATATGGTTTTACTTGTTCTAACCATTTTATTCCTAATATTATATCTGCTTTTTGCATTTCTTCTTTTACCTCAAATTCTAACTTTATTTTTCTAATTCCTCCTATTATTATTTCTTTTTCTGCTATATCTTTATTATTTATTAAACTTCTCGGTAGATCTGGGCATATATCATTATCAGTTTTTATTTCTTCATTTTTTACTAGATATTTTGCTATATAATTTTCTTCTTGTCCTGTGTTTAATAGTATTAAATGTTCTTTTTCATTTATTTTTCCTGTTATGTAATATTGATTTAAATTACTTATTGAATTTGTTTCATAACTCATTCTTTTTGATGAGCTCGATGACTCTGGTTTTTCATTAGCTATTCTTTTCGTTGTACTTATTCTATCATTTACTATTTCTAAATTTTCTTCTATATCTATGTCTCTATAGCTATAATCATTATAATCTATTATTTTTACAATTTGCTCAAATGGGCTATCTATTTGTATTTTATTAATTTTATTTTTCCCTGTTATTTTATGTTTTGTTGTTAATACATATAAATTTTTACATCTTGCTGTAAATATTTTACTTCCTGGGGTTAATTCTATTCCTGATATCTTCCAATATAATACTAATGATTTATCTATATTCCTATCTGTTACTGCTACTGAATAATTTGCACTTATTATAAATTTAAATTTTTGGTATATTAAATTTCCTTTTACGGCAGTTATTATACTTTTTTCTATAGGTTTTATAATTCTATCATCTGCTAAATATAATTCTATCGGTGTATCTATTCCTTCTCTAAAACATGCTTTTATTAATATCTCTGTACCTTCGAGGTGTACGTATTTTATTGGATCTCCTTTACTTTTTATATCATTTATTTCTTTATTAACTATCCTTTTTGTTACTAGTGATATACTAGCTTTTCCTTTTGCATATCTACAATCTATTACATGTTCTTTTTGACATACTACATAATATTCATCTTTTTTCCTACTAAAAATATTTTTTATTGTTGGTATTTTAAATATTTTTTCTACACTTAAATCTAACTCTTTTCCTTTTATTTCATCAAATATATTACTGTCAAATATTATCTTTTGTTCTGTTTCTTCGTCATTTAAATATTCTTCCTTTGTTATTATTTTTATATCTTCTTCAGTCATTTGATTCATCTATCTCACTATCTATTTCAATATCTGTTTCGTTTTCTGAAATTTCATATATACTATCTTCACTTTCTAGTTCATAATCTATATAATCTATTTGCATATATTCTGTATTTTCTATTTTTATTTCGGATATTTGTTTATTTTTTGGATTTTTAGGTAATTTACAATCTCTAGCTAAATGTCCTAACTTTCCACAATTATAACATGTACATTCTTTTATAGATTTTTTCTTTCTATATGGTCTTTTATTTTTATAATTTTTAACATAATATCTTTTTCTTGGTTTCTTATATTTATATTTTGATTTTTTATATTTTTTATATTTCTTATGTCTTTTTCTTTTCTTATAATATCTTTCTTCGCATCCAAATTGAGGTGCTATTTTATTTTTGCAACATGCTAAATTTCTTATTAATGTTTTTTCCATTTTTAATTCTTCTCTATATTTTTCACATAGTTTTCTATACCATTGTTGTAAAAATTTTATTCTAGCTCCTAATGTATCTACTATTTTTGCTTCTTCCCAACTTTTTATTATTTTTGAACTAAATGGTTCGGGTAATTTGTTAAAATATAATTTTCTTATTTCTTTACTTTCTTCTATATTATATGTTCCTTTATAATAATATTCTTTAAATGCGCAAGTATATTCATCTATATAACACATATTACATATTATTAATTTTATCATTAAATTCCTATTTGTATCTTTTTCTTCGTCTTGTTCTTCTTCTAATGTTGTCATACTACCAAATTCATCTTTTATAGCTGTTTCATATTTTTTCAATAATTCTATAGGTGTTAATTTAGCTGTTGTTGATGCTGCTCCTTCCATAGGTTTATTAGCTCTTAATACTTTCTTACTATTTTCAGTTAAATTTGTAAACCATAATTTTACTGATCCTATTAGAGTTTTTTCTATGTATTCTGGTGCATCTGTTATGTTTATATTATTGTCTAATAATTGTTTTGTCATATATCCTACCCATAATTGTATTGTTTTTTCTGTATCTATTACACAGTCTAGATCTAAAAAGTTATAATTTCTATTAACTATTTGTTTTGGTGTCCATTTGTCATATTCATTATATCTTTTAAATTTATTTTTATAATATATAGGTTTTCTTATTTCTGTTGTTTTGGGTATTAGATTTTCATCTTCTTTTTTGTCAAGAGTATTTATTTCTGTATTATTATTTTCTAAGTTTTCTTGATTAATTTTTTCTTGTTTTTCGTTAATTTCTAAATCTTTTATATTTGTTAATATTTCCGTATATGTTTCACTATCTTCTGAATCATAATTATCCGTTTCTTCTACCTCTATGTTATTTATTTCTAATTTTTCTTTAAATTGGTTTATCTCGTTTATTAATTTTTGTTCTTTATCTATTTCTTCTTTTTCTTTCTGTCTTTGTTCATATAACTCTTTTAACATTTGTAATTCTTTTTCTAATTCAGCAATTCTACTATTTTTAGTTTCTTCTATTTTTCGTATTTCTTCCGTAGATTGTTGTTTAATTTTTTCTATTTCCTTTTTTCTATCTATCTCTTCATTTTCTTTTTCTATTCTTACCATTGCTGTTAATTTATCTTCTAATTTTAATTCTTCTTTTTCTAACATTAAATATAAATGTTCTCCTATTTTCTTATATCTTCTTCCTATATTAGAAAATACTATTTTTATTTTTGTACCTTCGTGATTTTCGTATATTTTTTCATCTATTATAAATTCTTCTTTATTCATTTTATTGTGAATAGTTCATGTTGACATATATATTCTAAACTATCTATTTGAGATTCTAATTTTGATATTTCATCTTTTTGTATATTTATTGAATTTTTACTAACTCCGGCAAATATATTATAATGTAATCTTTCTTTTCTTATTTTTAATTCTTTACGTTTTTTAGAGATAAATTGTTTTAATTCTTTGTATTTTTGCTCTTTATTCATTTGAATTGTGTTTGTAATATTTTGGTGGATATCTAAATCTAATTTTATCATAATTAGGTGGTATATGTCTCATTCTTCTGGATTTTAAATGGATTATTAATTTTGCTTCAATACTAGATATTAATGTAATTAAATAGGCTAATCTTTGTGGTTTTTCTTTTGTTTTATTTAAACTTATATATTCTGAATAATTACTAACTAAATTTTCTTTTATTTTTCTAAAAGCTTCTCTATTTTTAAATGGTCTTCTCATAATTAATTTAATAAATAACTAGATTTAACTTAACTAATTTAATTCTAACTAAATCTAACTCTAACTTAACTAATTCCAACATATATATCACTTCCGTATCTTTTAAACTACTGAGCTCTGATACCATTTGGAGGGGGGTGCGGATAACTGAGTTGGTAAATAGATTTATAAATAGATTTATTATAGCTGATGAATCTATTCTTTTTTGTGCGTGGTTATTTTTTAGATTTTGTGCTAATAAATTATTCTTTTTATGAGATGTATTCATTAATTTAGTTTATTATTTTATCCTGTGGTAACTGCTGAGTTACAAATTTCTGTGTAATAACTTATTCTTTCTGTACTGTAGTGTATATCTAATTCTAGGTTTTCTATGTCATTTATTATTTTGTGTTGTTCTTCTCGTAGTGAGTTTTTTATATTATATAAACTGTTACATGTACTTTTTTCTAAATTTTCTAAAGTTTTTTCTATCCTTTCTAACTTTTCTCTTAGATCTTCCATTATTTTTCTAATATGGTTTCTATAATTAATTTCGTTATTTAGATTATCTTGGTTTTCTCTAGTTTTTCTAATATATTCTAACATCCACAATCTTGGTCTGAATAATATCCTTCTGGGTAAATGTCTTCGTATATTTGTGCTGTGGCATTTATCATTTCTATTTCATAGTTTATTTCATAGTTTATTACTTCTTCTAATATCATTTTCTTAATATCTATTATTTCTATATCCTTAAGTATATATAAGACTAAAATTCTAAGGTGGTCTAAATGGGCTATTTTTTAAGATTGACATTTTATAGCTATTTGTTTTAGACTTAGTAGTTTTTGCATATTTTTATTAAGAGATTTTATATATTTTTTATTTTCCATGTATTTGTCTATATTTATTTTTATCTGTTTTTCTAGTAACTGTATTTTTCGCGTATCTTTAAAAGTCCTACGTAATTTTAACATAATAAATATTTATAAGAGTAGTTAGGTATGTGTGGTATATAATTTATTCTATCCGTATAATTTTTTCCATATGCTTTTTCTAATATAACTTTTCTTATATCTGCAACATCTATATCTCTAAGTGCATACAAAACAAGTATCTTAAATTTATCTACCATGACATCAGATATATTATCATTCATTATCATAAAATTGCTTTTTCAAAATATTCCCTGCAACCATATACATAATAAAATATAGTCATATTAGATTACTATATACTAGATTATTCTTAAATAACATGTTCTTCGGTCACTACTAGCATGGTAATTCGGATATTCTCCCTTAAACAGCGCCTCGACTTTGGTTACTCCCCGCCACGGCTTCTTGCCTCATTGGTTTCACCTTTAGGATGACATAGTTCCTTGGGATTTTTCTCCGTTTCCACTTTGCTAGTAAACTTCTTAACATATTATTTTTCGAATAATTCTACTATAAAGCAGATTACTATATACTAGATTATTCTTAAATAACATGTTCTTCGGTCACTACTAGCATGGTAATTCGGATATTCTCCCTTAAACAGCGCCTCGACTTTGGTTACTCCCCGCCACGGCTTCTTGCCTCATTGGTTTCACCTTTAGGATGACATAGTTCCTTGGGATTTTTCTCCGTTTCCACTTTGCTAGTAAACTTCTTAACATATTATTTTTCGAATAATTCTACTATAAAGTAACTAATATGAATTTATTTTATCATATCATGATTGTCGGGAATTATGAATTTAGCTATTCATAATAGTAAATAGATATACCTGTTCCGGTAGCTTTGATATTTCTGAGGTTTGTTGTTCCATAGCTTTTTCCATTGCGGTGTATATATTTAATTAACTGGGCTAAATGTTTTTGAACTGGATTGGAGAGAGTATTTTTGCTGAATGTAGGAAAGCTTGCCTTTGCAATGCTTCCTGAGTCTTTATTTATAGAATGATAAAAGTTCTTACATCCGTAAAAATCTTAAAAAAGAACTAAAAACTAAAAAACTAAAAAGTCTTTGAAAAGTCTTTCTAAAGACTTTTAAATTTCTACTTTACAATAAATGCTTTGAAATTTCTATTCTACATTAAATACTACAAAACTAACATTATCTTTTACGTAACTTTTTAAATAAGTCTTCCGTCTTTCTGTCATATCTGCAAATAAGTCTTCCGTCTATTTTGTCATATCTGTTATTTCTCCATTATTGCTCTGTTCTTATCTTTCCAGCTGTCGTCCTTATCTTCTTTTATTCTAACTGTACTGCTGGGACGTCATTATCTCCTCCGTTACATTTTGAACATCTGTGATCTGGGTATTTGTGTCCAATAGTTTTGCAATATCTGGTCAATAATTCTTCTGAAATAAATTTTTCTTTAATAGCTCTGGCGATAGGTTCTGTCTCCGGTTTAAGCAACGTCATAATCCATTGCCTAATTGTTTCCATATCTGTTTCTCTTAGTTCTTTTGAATTTGAATATATCAATACATGGTTTCTTGAATAATAACTCCATATAGGATTTTGATTACAATATGTATTTGCTAATTCTTGTAAAATCGTAGATAGTCCGATAACTCTTTTATTCGCATAATATTTTGGTATCTCGATTCTTGGTATTTCTGGCTGTGTACCAATATCTTGTGGTATAATCATATCTCTTGTCATTCCTATTTTTACAACTTGTATAGGTTTCTTAACTTCATCAAATAATATCTCTGCCGGTGCCGTGTAGATCTTTATAAAAAATAAAGTACCTTTGGTTATTCTTTTAAATATGGTAAATGCATCATATATCTCGGGTATAGTAGATATCTCAGTTCCGTCTGTGGTATATACGGTACTAAGTAATCCATATTCGTAGCAAGTTTTTACTAAGCTGGGTCTAGTTTTGGGTAAGGCGATTAGCTTGTTGTATCCGGTTAATTTCTGGGTTATGTAGTTCGTATCTGGTTCTTGGATATTTGTAGCTTTTGGGTTGCTATTTAAGAAAGTTTGTACGTTGTAGATATTTTCTATATATGTGCGGGCTGTGTAGTTGTATGTCTTTTTATCTTGGTTTAGGCTTTCTCGATATGTGGTAACTTGCGGGGGTGTAAACATAGGGTCTTTTGGTATATTTGGTGTATATGGCTTGTCAAATAGCTTATTTAAGTTCATATTTTTTCTAACTTCTTTGCTTGTACCTGCAGAAGTAGATTGATAAGCGTTATGGGTTTTATGGAGTATCCCAACATCTCCTTCTAGCTCTGGAATTTTATTGTCTTCCGATCGACATAGCTCTGCACATTGCTGAGTTAGCTGATTCATAGCTATAGACTTCAGATTATCTTCACTAGTCTTTAGCTTTAGCTTTTCTATCTCAGTACCCATACTGTCTACTTTCAATGAAAGCATAGTCAGGGCGTTGAGTATCTTTTCATGTATATTTTCTTCTATCATTTCAGTTTGCGTAGCTTTGTCTTGATATGTAATCTGCAATAACATTTTTGTTAGTACTGATTACTTCTATTATAAATGTAGAATTTAATATATTTAAAACTAGTCTCCGAATCTCTTTTGTTGTAACTGAATTTTGTATTTTCTTTGTTAGCCACCAGCGTACCTGTGTATTATCTGTCCGCACAATAAATTTGTTATATACAATATATGGCTCAAATGCTAACAAACATTTATATAATGAACATAATTCTTTCCTATTTATTTCCCATTTTATTTCTGTCTCGTTAAACGTACCTGAGTAGTATCTACAATGGTGTTCTATTTTTTCTGCTTCATACCTATATTTAAGTACTCCGCCGTAACTATATTCACTGGCATCTGCTTCTACTATATATGTAAATTTTTTATTTTCATCCGGAAATTGTAATTTTGGTAAATCTTTACAAAGTAATTTTATTTTTTGAACTTGTTTTTTTATCTTCTTCATTATAATTATATTCTATATCCTTTTTTAATTTTTTCTGTAGGGGTTTTAGGTTTTCTGCTAATTTTGGAATATATTCTCTTACTTGGTTTACTAATCCTAAAAATGATTGTAATTTCTTTTTTGTATCTAATTCTTCTTTCGAATTTATTATTTTTTGTACTATATGTTGTTGCATTTTTACTCCACTTTTATCTATTTGTATTCCTAAAAATTCTATCTGATTTTTCATAATTTCGGCTTTCTTTTCACTTAGACTTATTCCTGAATTTTCTATTATATCTGTAAATTGTTCTAATAATTTTATATGTTCTTCTTTAGTTTTTGTATATAATAATATATCATCTATGTATACTATGCAATTAGGTAATTGTTTAAAATAATTATCCATAAAATGTTGATATCTACCTGGTGCATTTTTATATCCAAAGGGTAATACATTCCATTCGTAAAATCCTTGTGGTACCGTAAATGCGGTTAATTCTTTAGATTCTTCTTCTAACTTTAGATGGTAAAATCCTGATTTACAATCAAATTTACTAAAATAATTATATCCTTGGATTTGTCTTATTTTTAATATCTTATTTGGTATTGGATAATTATATGTTATAGTTTTTGCATTTAAATTTCTATAATCAATAACCATTCTACTTTTTCCTCTTTTTTGTTCACTATGTTTATTTACTATAAATGCTGGACTATTATGTTTACTATTACTTTTTTGTATATATTGTTTTTCTAATAATTCATTTATATGCATTTTAAATTCTTTTAAATCGTCAAAATTATATGTTAATAGTTTTTGGGTTATTATACTATTTTTATCTATTAATTCAATTTTTATGGTAGTTTTATGTTTTTCCCATCCTTTTAATGGATCTTCGCTATATAATTGTTCTAATTTTTTCTTAACTATTTCTATCTTATTTATTGAAAATATAGTTATTTCTGTTTTATTTATTGAGAATACTACTAATTCTACTGTATCTTCAGCAGTTTTTATATTTTCTAACTTTTGTGTAATTTTTTCACTTCCTTTTATCCAGTCAGTTTTCTTTCTGATTTTATTACTAACTCTTTTTGCTCTTACTTTTTGTTTACATGGTGTTGTGAACCACCAATCATTTCTAGTTATTATATGTGGGTATAATTTATCTAAAAATGGCATTCCTAAAAGTATATCTTTTGATGTTAGTTCATAATTATAAATTTCTTCTATTTTCAATATCTTATCCCATATTTGTGCTTTTACATTCCTAGCTTTGTAAGTAATTAAGCTTCCTTCATTATTAAATCCTTTAACTATTATTGGTATTTTTAATTTATCCCATTTACTTTCTGGTAAGCAATTATATCTACATAAATTAGCTTCTGCTCCTGTATCTATCATAGGCGTATAATATCTACTATAATATCCTTCCACTACTATCTTCATTAATACATATATTTTCATTTTATGTTAAGGCTCTTCTTAAAAATAATCTTTCCCTATTATGTGTTATGGCTAACTGTGTATGTTCTATATTATATGGTTTTACTTGTTCTAACCATTTTATTCCTAATATTATATCTGCTTTTTGCATTTCTTCTTTTACCTCAAATTCTAACTTTATTTTTCTAATTCCTCCTATTATTATTTCTTTTTCTGCTATATCTTTATTATTTATTAAACTTCTCGGTAGATCTGGGCATATATCATTATCAGTTTTTATTTCTTCATTTTTTACTAGATATTTTGCTATATAATTTTCTTCTTGTCCTGTGTTTAATAGTATTAAATGTTCTTTTTCATTTATTTTTCCTGTTATGTAATATTGATTTAAATTACTTATTGAATTTGTTTCATAACTCATTTTTTTGATGAGCTCGATGACTCTGGTTTTTCATTAGCTATTCTTTTCGTTGTACTTATTCTATCATTTACTATTTCTAAATTTTCTTCTATATCTATGTCTCTATAGCTATAATCATTATAATCTATTGTTTTTACAATTTGCTCAAATGGCCTATCTATTTGTATTTTATTAATCTTATTTTTCCCTGTTATTTTATGTTTTGTTGTTAATACATATAAATTTTTACATCTCGCTGTAAATATTTTACTTCCTGGGGTTAATTCTATTCCTGATATCTTCCAATATAATACTAATGATTTATCTATATTTCTATCTGTTACTGTTACTGAATAATTTGCACTTATTATAAATTTAAATTTTTGGTATATTAAATTTCCTTTTACGGCAGTTATTATGCTTTTTTCTATAGGTTTTATAATTCTATCATCTGCTAAATATAATTCTATCGGTGTATCTATTCCTTCTCTAAAACATGCTTTTATTAATATCTCTGTACCTCCGAGGTGTACGTATTTTATTGGATCTCCTTTACTTTTTATATCATTTATTTCTTTATTAACTATCCTTTTTGTTACTAGTGGTATACTAGCTTTTCCTTTTGCATATCTACAATCTATTACATGTTCTTTTTGACATACTACATAATATTCATCTTTTTTCCTACTAAATATATTTTTTATTGTTGGTATTTTAAATATTTTTTCTACACTTAAATCTAACTCTTTTCCTTTTATTTCATCAAATATATTACTGTCAAATATTATCTTTTGTTCTGTTCCTTCGTCATTTAAATATTTTTCCTTTGTTATTATTTTTATATCTTCTTCAGTCATTTGATTCATCTATCTCACTATCTATTTCAATATCTGTTTCGTTTTCTGAAATTTCATATATACTATCTTCACTTTCTAATTCATAATCTATATAATCTATTTGCATATATTCTGTATTTTCTATTTTTATTTCGGATATTTGTTTATTTTTTGGATTTTTAGGTAATTTACAATCTCTAGCTAAATGTCCTAACTTTCCACAATTATAACATGTACATTCTTTTATAGATTTTTTCTTTCTATATGGTCTTTTATTTTTATAATTTTTAACATAATATCTTTTTCTTGGTTTCTTATATTTATATTTTGATTTTTTATATTTCTTATATTTCTTATGTCTTTTTCTTTTCTTGTAATATCTTTCTTCGCATCCAAATTGAGGTGCTATTTTATTTTTGCAACATGCTAAATTTCTTATTAATGTTTTTTTCATTTTTAATTCTTCTCTATATTTTTCACATAACTTTCTATACCATTGTTGTAAAAATTTTATTCTAGCTCCTAATGTATCTACTATTTTTGCTTCTTCCCAACTTTTTATTATTTTTGAACTAAATGGTTCGGGTAATTTATTAAAATACAATTTTCTTATTTCTTTACTTTCTTCTATACTATATGTTCCTTTATAATAATATTCTTTAAATGCGCAAGTATATTCATCTATATAACACATATTACATATTGTTAATTTTATCATTAAAATCCTATTTGTATCTTTTTCTTCATCTTGTTCTTCTTCTAATGTTGTCATACTACCAAATTCATCTTTTATAGCTGTTTCATATTTTTTCAATAATTCTATAGGTGTTAATTTAGTTGTTGTTGATGCTGCTCCTTCCATAGGTTTATTAGCTCTTAATACTTTCTTACTATTTTCGGTTAAATTTGTAAACCATAATTTTACTGATCCTATTAGTGTTTTTTCTATGTATTCTGGTGCATCTGTTATGTTTATATTATTGTCTAATAATTGTTTTGTCATATATATCCTACCCATAATTGTATTGTTTTTTCTGTATCTATTACACAGTCTAGATCTAAAAAGTTATAATTTTTATTAACTATTTGTTTTGGTGTCCATTTATCATATTCATTATATCTTTTAAATTTATTTTTGTAATATATAGGTTTTCTTATTTCTGTTGTTTTGGGCATTAAATTTTCATCTTCTTTTTTGTCAAGAGTATTTATTTCTGTATTATTATTTTCTAAGTTTTCTTGATTAATTTTTTCTTGTTTTTCGTTAATTTCTAAATCTTTTATATTTGTTAATATTTCCGTATATGTTTCACTATCTTCTGAATCATAATTATCCGTTTCTTCTACCTCTATGTTATTTATTTCTAATTTTTCTTTAAATTGGTTTATCTCGTTTATTAATTTTTGTTCTTTATCTATTTCTTCTTTTTCTTTCTGTCTTTGTTCATATAACTCTTTTAACATTTGTAATTCTTTTTCTAATTCAGCAGTTCTACTATTTTTAGTTTCTTCTATTTTTCGTATTTCTTCCGTAGATTGTTGTTTAATTTTTTCTATTTTCTTTTTTCTATCTATCTCTTCATTTTCTTTTTCTATTCTTACCATTGCTGTTAATTTATCTTCTAATTTTAATTCTTCTTTATTCATTTTATTGTGAATAGTTCATGTTGACATATATATTCTAAACTATCTATTTGAGATTCTAATTTTGATATTTCATCTTTTTGTATATTTATTGAATTTTTACTAACTCCGGCAAATATATTATAATTTAATCTTTCTTTTCTTATTTTTAATTCTTTACGTTTTTTAGAGATAAATTGTTTTAATTCTTTGTATTTTTGCTCTTTATTCATTTGAATTGTGTTTGTAATATTTTGGTGGATATCTAAATCTAATTTTATCATAATTAGGTGGTATATGTCTCATTCTTCTGGATTTTAAATGGATTATTAATTTTGCTTCAACACTAGATATTAATGTAATTAAATAAGCTAATCTTTGTGGATTTTCTTTTGTTTTATTTAAACTTATATATTTTGAATAATTACTAACTAAATTTTCTTTTATTTTTCTAAAAGCTTCTCTATTTTTAAATGGTCTTCTCATAATTAATTTAATAAATAACTAAATTTAACTTAACTAATTTAAATCTAACTAAATCTAACTCTAACTTAACTAATTCCAACATATATATCACTTCCGTATCTTTTAAATTACTGAGCTCTGATACCATTTTGAGGGGGGTGCGGATAACTGAGCTGGTAAATAGATTCATCAGTTTCAAGCCAATGATAATCCTTTTTTAAGAGAAATCTAATTTTTTCAAATTCAAATATCCCTATCTTTTAATTTAAATTTTTTGTTACAACATTTTATTAATCTTATCTTAAAAATGCCAAGTGGCTTATTCTTATGCTGTCACTTGGCTTCTTCTAGTGCTTCGTCCTTTGCTTTATAATATACTAGTATATTATATTCTATATAATACTTAAATATATTTTATAACATTGAAAATAATTACTTTATGAATAGTAAGAGTTCATTTAGAACTCTTCAATGTTAGGTTTATAGTTTCAATCTAATGATAATCTTTTTTAAAAGAAATCTAATATTTTCAAATTCAAATATTCCTATCTTTTAATTTAAAATTTTTATTACAACTTTTTATTAACCTTGTCTTAAAAGTGCGAAGTGGCTTATTCTTATACTATCACTTAGCTACTTCTGATGTTTCGTCCTCTGCTTTATAATATACTAGTATATGTACCCGCGTGATGTGCGAAACATTTTTTAAAAATATTATTCATTAAAAATGTTAACTTCTTCACACAAGATTAATCAAAATTTATTGTAAAAAATTAACATATTCCAAGGTCAATGAAATGTTAAAAATAATCATTAATAGTGAAATTACAATTGATACTTAATAACTAATCACAATTACAATTATACTAAATGTTTTGATATAAAATATGTTTTCTTTTTATTCTATTGATTAATTTTAAAAAGTAGTAAACTATAAACTATAAAATAATTATTAATTTTATTGTTGGAATCTTAACTTTATATTTTAATCAACTAAGACTTGTAATTAATCCCTTACCTTTCATTTCATTTTTTTCTAAAATCTATTAATTCAACTTCATCTATTAACTGCATCTTTTTTAAATAAAATATCTTGCAAGTCATTTCAAACACTAAAAATACTTAACTTTGTCAACTACAAAACTTCTAATTCTAAATTTTTGTTTTCACAATTTTAATTTAAAAACTAATTAAGCACATACAATTTATTATTTTTTCTTTTAAATTTCAGGATTTGTTCTATTATTATAATATTTTTTATTGTTTGATTTCATCATTAATACCTTTAAATATTTTATTATACTTATTTTTATATCTTCTATATTAGTTCAATTAAAAGTTTTTATGCTACTCTCAAAATCACCGATCCCACCAAATCTCACACTCATCCTTCATCTCTACTCCGCTACCCCACCCTCAATTTTTTTTTTAACTTTTTAAATTATTGTTAAATTATTTTCTCACTCCCCTCCTACAAATAAAATATTTTTTTTATTTTTATATAAAAAAAATTCCCACACCATCCACCCCAATCCCCCTACCAAACGCCTTCCCCACCCCCTCTTCCTATTTTTTTCTATTATTTTTTAAACCGTTTAAAAAACTTTTCCTTACTCTCACCTCCTATCTCGACCCCAAAAAAATTTAAACTTTTTACCTTTTTTTAAGAAAAAGAATTTTTTTTGTATCCCCACCCTAAAACGTCACCTACATCTACTACTCCATCTTTCCCCACCCACCTAGCCCCGACCCGACTACTATATTTTCCTACCCTCATCTTCCCCATCTTTTTTTTGTTTAGTTTATGATTTTATTAATCAAAAATAGTCCCGATGGACCTAACTTTCAAGCTTAGCCACACTTATCAAATACTTCATCTACTAAACTTTCCCTCCTAAAATATTCTAACCAAACAATTACTAGTACACCTATTATGATTCCTAACACAAGAGTCAAAATAGGGAAAAGCATACATATGATCCGATAGGCTTCTTTTAAGGATTAACCTATCCAAAAAAATTCAACAAATTACAATTAATGTAAACAAAAGGACCAGACCAAAACATTGACCCAAGCCAATAGAACAAACAGATAAAAGAGAGTAGGGTTTCCTAATTGAGCTTAGAGCTAAGCTCTCTTTCACTCAGCCTCCTCATCATGTTTCCTTTCATTAAGGTGCAGTTCTATCTACTTTAGTTGTGGGTACTTAATACTATGCCATGGATGCTCCAGCTTGGAGCTTTGTCCAGCTTGCATGAGTAAATAGCTTCCTTCATTCTTCTGGTTGATGCTTTCTCCTTCTTTAAGTTCCTGACTTGCTTATTTGCTTGCTAATTTTTCAGATGAGATCTCCAGCTTATGGATGCTACCAATGTTTTTTGGAGCTTACACATTGGGTCTAGTCCATTGATGCTTGTCTCTTCCTCCAAGTAAGTTATACTCCTCATTGAGATTACTGACTACCCTGTAGCTTTGTTTCATCATATGTATCATTCTTGAGTTGTAGGTATAGCTGGGATGCTCAAACCCGCTAATATTTGGAAGAATTCAAGTACCTCAGTCGCTTGATATGCATCTGACCATGTGACCCTCTACCTATTGAGATTCTATTTTTGTTGGCTGGTGTAGATAGACTAAGTAGCATTTTCACTATTTTGTTTACCTTATCAGGTTGTACATATAGTGCATTTGAAAAAACTTGTTGTTGCCCTTCCAGTCCTCTTACCTCTTTGCTGGTACTAGTCTCAAATATGGGCATTACTGCTTGTCACTATTAAGAATCCTCCTGCCTAAACTTGGTAATTGGTTGAATAAGTGAATGTGAAATTACCTTATTAAACTGCTAAGTTAGCTAAGTAATCAGCCAGTTGATTGCCCTCTCTGAGTACATGTTGTATTTATACTTTCTAGCCAGCCATTAATTGCTTTATTTTCTCTACAATGTCTACTATCTCCCATGGAACTTCCCAAAGCTGATTTATGAATTTTTGCAATGCAAGTGAATCAGTCTGAATAATTACCTTTTCTTGCCCTGTTTGATTGTAATGAGTGGCTGCATATAGTATTGCTTTTGCTTTCGCTTCTATATTGTCTGTCTCTTCTATTATTGATCCTTCTGCATGTATTAAGTCACCTTGTGCATACCTCAAATAAAATGCCTATGAACTTCTACCTGGATTCCCTTTTGATGCTCCATCTGTGTTATATTTACACCAACCTTACTCTGGCAGTTCCCATAGTACTAGCTTGACTCTGAATTTAGGCCTCAGTTGACTTAACTGTTGTAGGATTGATGTTCATTTAGTAGGAAACTCCAAGCTTAGCTTTCTAACTTTCAACAACATTCTCAAATGCCTAGTGACATTATAGATTATTCTGTGAACTGTCACCATTTTACCTTCATGTTTCATACCATTCCTTCTTCTCCATAGTTCCCATAGGATGATTTCTGGTACTGCTCTAAAATATATCTTCCCCCCTGCTTCACCTGAACTTTTCATCATGCTTGTATGCTTCACCTGAACTTCCTACCATGCTTGTATTATCTTTCTTAGACTCAGTCCTTGGATATTGATACCTGCAAAACAAGGAAAATAGGATCATGTCCCATTAGCAAAATGAGATCTCAGTAGCATGTGAGATATGGTATATTGTGCTGGTTTTGACAATACCAACACTTGGAAGGACCATGTACACCCCATCTCTTTATTGTATCATCCACTGCAATTCTTCCTTTACACATCCTTCACATAAAAAATACTATCTTAAATGGCATTTCTTTTATCCACAACTGCCTATAGAATTCATTAAGCTCTTCTCTATGTCTCACATAATCCCATGCTGACTTCACAGTGAAAGTTTTTCTTGCTTCCACACTCCATATTGGTTTATCATTTTGTGTCTGCTGTTGGGCTGGCTAATGAGTCCAAATTGTATAAGATTTTTGTTTCTCGTACTCTGTCAAATTCTAGTATAGTTTAAGATATTGTTTCACAGAGATTGAAAAATCTATGCTACAAACTTGTATTATCTTGACTACTATTTGAGAATCAAATTGATGAAAAGAGGGTAATTTCTTAAGTTTGAAAAAAATGCAAGGAAATAGTGCTTAAAAGATTATCTTGGAAAGGAATTTGGGAGTTGTTGAATTCACTTGGTATGTTTATTATAATAAAATCATTATTTTAGTAATTTCTACAAAATTGTAGAATAACTTTCTAGACTATTGATTTATGTGTTTATGAGGAATAAAGACCCCTTGCGAGTAATCTTTAAATCATTAACTTACCTGAGACAATCTCTCCGCGAGAATACAAATTGAAATAAATAAGATAATGACCCCTCAAATCAACAATCTTAGTTGAGTCAATCCCTCCGCGAGGATACGAATTGAAACAAATAAGATAGATATTATTTAAATCTAAGAAATAGTTTAAAATAATCCTTCCGTGAGGATAAGAATTAAAAGAAGCAATTTCAAAGATTTGAAATAACAAGTGACTGAAAATTATTATTACTTATATTTTATGAAATACTTATAGTATATTTAGTTTTCTTCGTTGTGGGAAGTACAACTTAATATAATTATAACTATAATATAAAATATCAAGTAACGCTAATTTCTAGTACAAGAATTTCAACACTAAGTATTAAGCTTTTAAATAAAATCAAGTCTTGAAAGAACTAAAATAAGATTTATATTATAATGTTATACCGAGTTTCATCAATGCTCCCAACACAAAGAGATCACTCCATTATGTAAGTAGAAAAAAAAAACTTAAATTTAAGAAACTAGATATGTGAAAAAGACTTGAAGAAATATTTATTACAAGATACCAACACTTTGTTTTTGCTAATTGTTGGATGCTTAATAATCAAAGAAATGCCTCTATTTATAGAAAATTATAATGTTGAACCAGTGAATGCATTCTTTGAAGTGGTCGTTATGATGGTCAACTTATAACTCTTCTCAAAACGTTCACTTGTTTCCTTCACTTGACGGGTGTGAGCAAGCTTTTGAAGTGGTCGTTGTGACGGTCAATTGTAACTTCTTCTTAAAACATTCACTTGTTTCTTTCACTTGATGGGTGTGAGCAACCTTTTGTGGTTACACCCGTGGAATTCTTTTATTTCTTTATTTCTTCTTTTGTATTCTTCTTGTACTCTTTTTTCGTGTAGAATTCGTCAGAAAATATGCGAGAATCGAATATAATTATTCATATTTTATTTAAAAATATAATTTTTATATACTAAATTATATGAATAATTTATATCTATCAAATTTCCCCATACTTACACTTTTGCTCGTCCTCGAGAGAAAAGAAGATTTTAATTTTTTTTTTAAATCATGTTTTTTGTAGGGTAGAAAATTTATGCAGAATAAGTTTCTTTCATAATGCTCAATTTAATTAATCTTTCTAAACTCACCAAATGTTTACCTTTCTTTGATCGGAAAGAACTTGCTTTCTTCTTCTCTTCAACCCTTCAGAATTGATTGGTTTATGATTACTTATTCAGTGAGTATCACAGTTTTGTCCATAGGCTTGATCCTTATGTTTGTCTCCACTAATATAGATTCGATACTATTTTCTGAAATCATTTTAAGACTTTATAGACTTGTAATGTTAGGCTTCAGGTTGGTAGGATAAGGATATTTTAATAGTGACTTTTTTTTCTTGGGACAGTTCCTTTCTTTCATTCTCATTCTTTTTTTTTCTCTCTTTTTTTTTTCTGAACTAATTTTTTTAATTTTCATTTCTCCTTCTTTTGCTACTTCTCAAAGAAAGTTATATTTTTAAATTTCATTTTTTTCCATCTATTCAATACTGTTCAATTATAGTTGAAGTGAAAATATGTGCATATTTGAACTTACATATATTTTTCTGAGAATTAGAGTGTTAGAAACAAAAAAAAATATTAGGGCTCCAAATAAAGGTTTTAAAAAGGAAAAATATGTGGGAGTGGATAGAAATAGATGTTAAATTTGGTATCAAAGAAGGCCTAATGTCATTTTTTAGAAATAAATATCATTTATTATTTCGCCTTGAGAAATATTAAGACCAAGTTCTAGCCAAATTTGTTGATTCCTCCTGTTTAGTGATCATAACTCTTCTCAATTCACAAGATTTCTGAGTTGAAGATGCTTGCTTTTTCCTTCACAAAATAAAAAATAAAAAATTATGAAAATCATATGGTAAAAAGAGAAAGAAATAATCTTGACCATAATGTAAAAAAATTATTTTGTTAATTTAAAAACTACAATGTAATCATGTTTAAAGAGAAATATAAAAAATATTTTTGGCTTTCAAATTTACAACTGCAAAAGAAAGCTTGAAAGAAACTCCAGTCATACACCTTATATTTATTATAAGTAAATATATATATATATAAATTATATTCTTCAGCTTCGATGTGATTGTTGCTTCGATGAAGTGTCAATGTACCCGTCTACAATAGAAATATGAATATATGAGTAAAGAAAATTATAATAATAATAATAATAATAATAATAATAATAATAATAATAAATAATGATAAACAAAGATTTAATAGGTTGTGATTTTAAGGATATATATATATATATATATATATATATATATAGTACTAGAAACAAATAATTATTTGTCCTTGATTTAATATAAACCAAAAAATTACCTGAGCCAATAATTATCATGCACAATTAATTGGTTAATCAACCAATTACTTAGGCATACCGATCACTATGAAATTACTCCTGTGTAGGTGACTCTGTTTTTGTAGAGGCCTTCATGAGATGTTCAGGTTGTACAATAACCTGGATATTAACCACGTCAATTGATTAAGCAATTAATTGACATGAATTTATACTGGACTTAAGAGGCTCCATTGCTTCACCCTTAATGGCTACGAGCAAAAATTATAGTTCTGAGTTTAATGTCATCATCTCGACTTATTCAGTGCTTGATTCATTATTAAATCAGTGTCACTGACGGTTGTTCATCAAACCGTCCTTCAAGATATAATTTTAGCCTATGACCATTTACCTTAAACTTATCTCCACCTTTGATATGTTGTATTTCAATAGCTCCATAAGAAGTGATATTTGTAACACAATAGGGACCTGTCCATCTAGATTTCAGTTTTAGTCTGCAAGAAATTAGAAATCTCTAGTCTTAACTTTGTGGTTTTAGATGGAGAAAAATATTTGTTTAAAAATTTCTGAGTCATCTTATCCCATGTGGTATAGACCCTTGAGGTAAACTTCTCAATCAAGTTTTGGCATCTCCTTTTAAAGAAAAAGGAAATAGACTTAAGTTAATTGCTTCAGGAGAGACTCTATTGTATTTAGCAGTTTCAACTAATTCTAAGAAATCAATCAAATAATATTCGCTTAGATCACCCAAAAAAGTACATGATTGTTGAATTTTTTGAATTAATCTAGTCCTGATTTCAAAATTGTTGGCTGCTACTGGGGGTTTCCGAACACTAGATTCATAGTTGAAGTAGTCTGATCTAGCGTAATCCCTTAAAATTCTATTTACGGGTCTAGACACCACTTCATCAAAATGATCATCTAGATCATGTGGTGGAATTTCTGGTGGTAGAATTTAATCATCCGGTTGGTGTTCCATCCTGCTAAAGTTTTGAGAAGTTGATGCTTGTTCTTTCCTACGCCAATGAATTGTTCTTTCAATTTCTAGATCGTAACTGGCTAAATCTTTTATAGAGGAGCGGTTCATAAACTACCTGAAACTTATAAAGTAGAGAAATAAGTTCAATAAAAAAAATAAAGTAAGACGAGAACGAGATTAGTGTGAATAAAAATAAATAGAAAAGTAAGCTCTCAAAGTAGTATCAAAACACCTAGTCTGAAGTAGATGTATGACAATCCCCGACAACGGCACCAAAAATTTGACGAGTCCTAATTGTATACCATCTTTGTTGCTCGTACTTTGTCAAATTCTAGTATAGTTTAAGGTATCATCCCACAGAGATTGGAAAATCTATGCTACAAACTTGTATTATCTTGACTACTATTTGAGAATCAAATTGATGAAAAGAGGGTAATTTCTTAAGTTTGAAAAAAATGCAAGGAAATAGTGTTTAAAAGATTATCTTGGAGAGGAAGTTGGGAGTTGTTGAATTCACTTGGTATGTTTATTATAATAAAATTATTATTTTAGTAATTTCTACAAAATTGTAGAATAACTTTCTAGACTATTGATTTATGTGTTTATGAAGAATAAAGACCCCTTGCGAGTAATCTTTAAATCATTAACTTACCTGAGACAATCTCTCCGCGAGACTACAAATTGAAAGAAATAAGATAATGACCCCTCAAATCAACAATCTTAGTTGAGTCAATCCCTCCGCGAGGATACAAATTGAAATAAATAAGATAGATATTATTTAAATCTAAGAAATAGTTTAAAATAATCCTTCCGTGAGGATAAGGATTAAAAGAAGAAATTTCAAAGATTTGAAATAATAAGTGACTAAAAATTATTATTACTTATATTTTATGAAATACTTATAGTATATTTAGTTTTCTTCGTTGTGGGAAGTACAACTTAATATAACTATAACTATAATATAAAATATCAAGTAACGCTAATTTCTAGTACAAGAATTTCAACACTAAGTATTTATCTTTTAAGTAAAATCAAGTCTTGAAAGAACTAAAATAAGATTTTTATTATAATGTTATACCGAGTTTCATCAACGCTCCCAACACAAAGAGATCACTCCATTATGTAAGTAGAAAAAAAAATTTAAATTTAAGAAACTAGATACGTGGAAAAGACATGAAGAAATATTTATTACAAGAGACCAACACTTTGTTTTTGCTAATTGTTGGATGCTTATAATCAAAGAAATGCCTCTATTTATAGAAAATTATAATGTTGAACTAACGAATGCATTCTTTGAAGTGGTCGTTATGACGGTCAACTTATAACTCTTCTCAAAACGTTCACTTGTTTCCTTCACTTGACGGGTGTGAGCAAGCTTTTGAAGTGGTCGTTGTGACGGTCAATTGTAACTTCTTCTTAAAACATTCACTTGTTTCTTTCACTTGATGGGTGTGAGCAACCTTTTGTGGTTACACCCGTGGAATTCTTTTATTTCTTTATTTCTTCTTTTGTATTCTTCTTGTACTCTTTTTTCGTGTAGAATTCGTCAGAAAATATGCGAGAATCGAATATAATTATTCATATTTTATTTAAAACTATAATTTTTATATACTAAATTATATGAATAATTTATATCCATCACTGGCCTTACATTATGAATTACGTGTTCCACTATTTCTTCAGGTAATAATTTCTTCATTAGCTCTTCATCCCAAATTCCTCCAGACATCAAATCCTTCACGCTTTGATAGTTTGTTTCCCCTTCTTTGCTATCTCGCAGAATAGATTAGAAATCTCCTAACCTACTTTAATTGTCAAACTATAAATGAGCATTCCCCCCTCTAATCTGCCAAATAATTAGATGATCAATTAGGTCCCTTACCTGTAGCATCTTCTTCCACACTTGAGAGCCTCCTCCCACTTTTCACCAAACTTCTTTAGGATGATATCTTTTGCAATACTTATTAAACATGTAGTCACTCCAGAGAGTCTTATTAGTTCTAAAGTTCCACTATAGCTTATAAAATAGGGCTGTTGAAACATCATCTAACCTCCTGAAACCTATTCCCCCTTCCGCCTCAGGTACACACATAGTAAACCATGATACCCAATGTCTTCCTCTTCCACTTATGGTACTACTCCAGAAGAACTTAGCAAATATTTTTAAAATAGTACTTAGCATATTCTTAGGGGGGATTCATACCAGATAAGTAGTGTATGGGAATGCTTTGAAGTACATGCTTAATAAGAATTGCTCTACCTCCAAAAGATAACAACTTTCCTTTCCATGCCTACAACCTGTTAGTAATTCTATTCACAATCTATTGATAATACACCTTATTATTCCTCATGAAGAACACTGGACAACCCAAATAAGTTAAGGGGAAGTCCTGTCTCGATATACCTATTGCTACCTCTGCTACTACAACTGCTCCATGTGAAACACTACCATGAAAATATAGTGCACTTTTTTTCTTGTTAATTTTCTGCCCAGAGACCTTCTCATACTTCTACAATGTTTCTATAATCAGCTGCAATGTAACCATTTTTGTCTTATAGAGTATAATCATATCATCTGCAAATGCAAGATGATTGAGCTTTGGACTTTCTCTAGGCATACCAAATGACTTGAACTCTTTTCTGACCAATAGTTGCTTTAAGTTTCTTGATAAATCCTCTACTACAATAATGAACAATGTAGGTGATAATGGATCTCCTTGCTTGATCCCCTAGATGATTTGAAGAAACCCTTAGGTTGTCCATTTAGGAGTATTGAATTCCAGTTATTTGCCAGCAATCTGAACACCATATCAATTATTTGTTCACAAAAAACAATCTTCCTCATCACTTTAGTGAGAAACAACCATTCAAACCTGTCATATGCCTTCATCATGTCCAGTTTCATCACCATGTTAGGAGGCTTTCCCCTTTTCCTGATTTTAGAAATTATTTCTAGAACCACCAAAATGTTTCCAGCTGTACTACTGCCTTGAACAAAACCAACTTATTCTTCAGACACTATATAAGGAAGAATACACTTTAATCTTTCATGAATAATTCTAGAAAAGTCCTTATTCATAAAATTACTAAGTGAAATAGATCTAAGATTTGAAAAAATATTTACTACTAACTTTTTTGGTAATAAAACCAAATTTGTGTGAGTAATAAACCTTGTAAGCTCATATCCACAAAAGAAGGCTCCGACCATTTGGTATACATCCTTTGAGATTATGCTCCATTAGTCCTGATAAAATGCACCTGTCATACCATCTGGACCAACAACACTGTTTCTATTCAATCCACTGCTACTTGTACTTCCTCTATAGTTAGGATCATCTTCAATTCTTCATTCTGAACTTCTGTTATGAGCTTTGGAAGAACCTCCAGCATTGATAAATCTTCAGCATCCTCCTGCTTTTCAAACTATTTTTGGAAATAAGAATCTGCAGCTTCTGATATTTCATCTTGGTTTTCCAACCAATTTCCTTATGTAGCTTGGATTCTATAGATTCTTAATCTAGCCCTTCTACCTTTCACCACTGCATGGAAAAATCTAGTGTTCCTTTCTCCATTTTTGAACCATTGAAAATCTACTTTTTGCTTCCAAAAGTCTTTCTCTCTTCTCAATTGCAATGCTAATTCTGCCTATTCATGTGACAACTTAGCTCTGTTGGTACCTGATATCTCTTCTTCAAAATATTGCGCCCTTAATTTTATCACCTCCTCCAATGTGGCAATCTCTTGGAAAATGTTTTCAAAAGTTAGTTTACTCCACTTAGTCAAAGCTGATTTAGTATTCTTTAGCTTTTTCTGAAACTTTACAGAAGGGCTTCCTTCAAAGTCAGTGTTCTAGTTTTTCCTAATGACTTCCATGCATGATTCTTCTTTGAGCCAAAAATTAAGGAACTTGAAAGGTTTAATCAGATGTTCACTTACATTCGTAAACTGTAGCAGCATTGGAGCATGGTCAGAGCCACTCCTCACCAGATGCTCTACTTCTATGATAGGAAAAAATTTCTGCAGCTTATCATTCACCAATACTCTATCCAACCTCTGAAATATATAATCCTCATAAATTCTGCCATTCCACTATGTATATTTGCTTTCTTTGAAGGTATTTTCCTCCAGGTTGCAAATATTAATACATGTATTAAAATCATGAGTCTCTTCTATAGTGACTAGTAAACCTCCTAGCTTTTCCTCCCTAGAACTTATCACATTAAAATATCCACCAACCAACCGTGGGTCTTGAATTAAACTAGCCATTTTACCCAGTGACTCCCACAAACCAACCTCTCATTCTGATTACATTTTACATACACTAGAGTGACAAAAATAACTACTCTTCCTTTGTACCTCTCATTCGATCATTGCATCCATAAATGGCCATATTTTGCCAGAACTGTTTTCCACAACATGTTGCATACCTAGTCTTCCTTTGTACTCTTCTATGTGATGACCTTTCTGAAATAGTTCCATCAAGCCAATGAATCCAAAGTGATATCTTTTATGCATTGTGATCAGCCTTGTAAAGGCTTTCTGTGTGTTTACTAATCTGATGTTCCAAATTAAAGCATTCATTATGATGAGGATTTTGCCAACTGACTCCTTGTTTGCATTGCACTTTCTTCAATGTTTTTACTTTTTTTTTCTATTTTCTACCATACTTTGCACTTAATGACTGAATTTGCTTTGGAGATAAGTTTCCCTCAAGTGCAACCTTGTCAATGTTATCATCCAAATCCTCAGCATCTAGATCTTGTTTATTTTTATTTACAATCTCCATCATGTTCCCTGTTTTCATTACTAGTGGTTCAACCCCTTATAGTATCATCTCCTGTTTCTCATCCTTGTTATGAACTACCATCATTAACTCATCCATACTGCTTGATTCCTTCTTATCATTATTTTTTTTTGTTCTTGTGTTTGCTGCACATCTTTGGCCTTTGTCTGCACTGCTGCTACTTTTACCTATTTTTATTTCTCTATGTTTGTGCTATCAACTTGTACATGGTCCTTATTATTATTGCTTGGATGTTCTTTTGCCATATTTTGTGTCACCTTGCCAAAGCTCTCATTAACCCAATCTTTTGTACTTTGTTTAGTCTGCCTGGTAATTGATGTATCTTATACCTCTGTATTCTCTTGAACTAAAGCATCAAATGCATTTGATATCTCCAATTCCTCCATCTTATCCTCCACTTCTCCTAAAATATACCCATATTTGTCTCTCTTGTATTTGTTCCTCTTTTGTAGCCATTGAGTTTTGTTGCTTGTTTCCCCTTTTTGCACTTGCTCACTCTGATTTGCATCTTCTTTAGTACTTTATTTGGCCTCCTTCTGCTCTTGTATCTTGTCATATATCTCCGAATGAAGATTCCAATAAGTCTTTTCATCATGCCCTTGTAAACAACAATCCTTACAATATTTAGGCTTGTAATCATATTGTATCTTAATCTACTTGGATTTTATTTCCCCACTTATATCATCCACTTCATTGATCTTTACTCTTTGTTGTAATTTAACAACAAGGTCCACCTTTATTTTAACTCTGGCACAACTAGGCCTTGTGTGATTTTGTGTAGCCATGTCTACCATTAATGGCTTTTCCACTGTAGATGCTATTGAAAAAAATTACTTCTTTAGCAAAATAATTTGGTGGTAGATCCAGCATTAAGATCCATGTAATGCCAACTGTGGTTTCTACATCCGGTTCAAACCAGAGGCCCCATTTGAGGGTTCTCATTTGCCAATAAATTTCATTAGCCTTGTAATAGGAAGCTATTGATAACAGTCAAACATAATCCTCCAGCTGGTTCAACCTTATCAATATATGTCGTGAGTCCAGCACTTCAATATTACACTCTCCCTTGACACCACATTATGATGGAATTGCCTTACGTAGATCATTAACATCTGGCTTGTCGCATGAAAATTTGCCAATTATTGCAAACTGTAGATTCTCTTGTATGATTAAATTCTTAACCTCTGGAGATTTTCACGTAATTGTTGGTTCCCCATGCATCATTATAACTGGCTTCGGAAGAACCCTAATGTTGTCATAACATACGTTTTACTCTTCAATAGATTTGCATATTTTGGTCCTAACTAATTCAACTTCACTTCCCCTCCACTATTCTGGTTTAAACTTTCATTCGGTGGGTCTGTCCCACCGGAGGTAGTAGCCATAATTGCCGGAAAATAATTAAGTTTCAAAGATTTTTTTCATGCGTCATTATTAGGGTTCAGATTTTTCTTATATACCTTTTACTTAAATTGGCTAACCACCGAACTTGTCCATTAACGTGCCACAATAACTAAAGCTAGTTCCCCTCCCCCATCTCAATACTCATCACTATATCTTTACTCATTTATGTTTCTTAATAATACCCAAACATGTTAAACCATATTACTTAAAAGAAAAGGTCTAACTATTCATTTTATGTTTATGAGATATTTGTATAAATCATATATAATTATACATACAAACTTAAAATTCCTTAGTTACTTCTATAACAAAAGATAAATATAATGCTATAACAATAACATAATAACAACGAAAAAAATATTAAACTTTTAACATAAATTGACAAAGGTTTGTTCCAAATACATGATGTGTTTCTCACTTTTTTGAATCCACTAAATTTTACCAGATTTTAGATAATGAATTTTAGTAAGCACTTTCAATTGCAACATTTCATTGAACATCTTGCCTTAATGAATATTTTAAAATTAATATCGTACCTCCATTTAAGATCTCCAAATTCCACAATTTGACCAATTGAACATGCTCTTTCCTGTACAAACTAATCAAATTTATATAATAATAATTAATAATTTTTGATACAATTGCTTAATAAAACCAACATATTTGCACAATTTCTTTTACTTTTCTATGTATAATATAATGCAACTTTAATTACTGACTAATAATTTGAAGCGTATAAAAAGGTTATTCATTGTATCGCATATTAGTTTTATTTATTCAATGCACTTCATGTCAAGCCGTCTGTATCATCCGTGAGAAAATTAATCAGTATAACAATAATTAAGAAGACAAATATTTGATTTCATTAAACTAATCAATAAGATATCTCTGAACCACAAAATTACACATAAATGAAATCGTGGACATTAAAATAAAAAAATAAATTAAACTATAAAATAAAAAATAAAAAGAGGAGGAGAAGAAGCTATTATTAATAGTAAAGAGAGTGAATCGGAATGGAATAATCCCATTTATAGTGCTAGTTGATATTGATTTGGATAAAAAGAAACTGTAATTTCAAAATTTTAAAATAAAAAATTGTATGAGATTACAATATCTGGTAGGATAAGCTTAAGAAAACTGTAAATGAGTTCAAAATAAACTATACCACATATTTTCGTTTCTTATTTATAAAGTCATTATCTCTAGTTTTAATAAATTAATAAAGTTATCTCTTTATATTTCAAAGATTATTTTTTCAATAGTATTTTGTTATATCCTTTTAATTTAAATAAAAGGTTTAAAAGTTTACTAAATAAATAAATAAAATTTACACACTGAAAAATTATTTTCAAATTCAGTTTTGGATATAATCATTATCTTTTTAGCAATTCAAAATTTTATATATTCATTTTAAATTCAAATTTTAAACTTAACTTTTTTACTTATTAATTAATATATGTCTTATAATTCAAAATAATATCTCCAACATAATTTCTACCATTTTATCTTTATATAAATTCAAAATACCATTTATGTAGAGACAAAATGAAAAGACTAAAAATCATTTGTTTAGGAATAAAGGAATTACTGTTGTTGTTGTTGTTGAAGCAAGGACCTCTCAGTTTTCCTCCCTGATTACGCTAAAGGACAATTTTTTCATTTCAGTTCATTGAGTAATATGTGTTAAGCCCTCCTGATAGCTGCTGCACGTGTCACTGAAACACAGCTTCAGAATGAGTGACAAAGTTCTCCGCCTTACTTTTGATGTTTCTAGTTTTGGGGTTTTCTTCATTGGATCTGAAAACCAATTTGAAATTGATACCTTCGTTGCTTTCTTTCATCATCTTCTTTATTTCAGGTGAGCTTCAATCTGTTACTGCTGACATATTCATTTTCAATGGTATTACTTGCAAGTGGCTTGTTGATATATTCATTAGGCATGTTAGGTGTCTGATGAAAATCCCCTCTAATTGGTATAAGACTAAGTGTATATCAAGAGATTCAAGCCAACACAAGGACAACAAGATGATCAACAAAGTTCTAGTGAATCGAAAATGGCCACACACGGCTTCACTAGGCTTCCAACACTTGGTTTTGGAACTAGAAAATGAGTTTAATAACAAGAACAACGTATATCAACAATGCTAGTGAATCGAAAGAGCCCTACACGGCTTCACTAGACTTTTAGATTCAACAACACAATGATAACAAGAGATAAAAACTTGACATACAATATTCAATGATCTAAGAACCCTAACAATGAGAAAGAACCCTAAGACTAATGAATATCAACACCAAGTTCTTACTTGGACCAAGTGGAACTCAAAGAACCCCCAATTTCCTAGTTTCTAGCCAAGATACAACACTAGTATTACTCTACTAGTGAGTTTTGGTTTTGGCCTCTCCAAATGGGAAATAGAAGTCACAAAATATTACAAGTATTTGTTGTCTTCAATAATCCGAATGAACTAAGGAGGACTAGCCCTAACACATGGCTTATATAGTCAATTACAAAGGAGGAACAAAAGAACAAGACATCCTTGGCATTAAGTAGGTGGGTTTGGGGTGCTTTGGTGGGACGTTTCATACTTTAATAAGTATAGACCCTTAGATGGGATCACAAGGGCCTCACATACGGCCAAGGATATGAACAAGGCTTGGAGTCGTTGCAACTCACGTGGTTGGCTTAGTATGAAAGGTCTCGAGCTAGGAATTCTCGTATCATCCTCTCCATCTTGAAGGGAATTTTTCCTCAAATTCAAATCATTGCTATCCTCCACCGTTTCCACCCGAGAGAGGTAACACACGTTGAAAGTGTTGTGCACTTGATATTTTGAGGGTAGATCAATCTTATAGGCATTGTAGTTAATCCTTTCTAATACTTGGAATGGTCCATCACCTCGCAACATCAACTTAGCATTCTTTTGAAATGAGAATCGATCCTTCCTTAGGTGCACCTATACCCAATCTCCTGGTTCAAGAATGAGCTTTCTTCTTCCTTTGTTGGATCGCCTTGCAGCTTCTTGGTTTTTATTATCCAACCGCAACCTCACCTTCTTATGTATCTTCTTTATGGAATCGGCTCGTTTGCTTCCATCTAAGCTTATCACAAAATCACTTGGCAAAGGGGCTAAATCCAAAGGGGTGAGGGGGTTGATTGATAACGCTCAAACTACAGCTCTCGTAAGAGTATAAGCGGTCGTCGTCAAATATAGAACCCAACTGGGTTGGGTGTCGAATCCCACAGGGAATACTTGGTCACTAGGTAAGCAACGATTATTAGACTTTTGATGAAAGTTCTGCGAATAAAGGGGGGATTGGAGTGTAACGTTAAGTAACAAAATAAAAATAGCAAAGAAAAACGGAATGCTTGATAGGTTTTAATCAATGAGAATTGTAAGTTAGGGTTATGTCCACCTTATGAGTTTTACGTATCTATTGGCTATGAGTTATGCGAAATTCGGACATGCATGCGCTTATAGAGATTCGTATTCTATGGTAAATCCAGGCGTCTTTCGACCATCAAGGATTATTTCACTTTAACTCTTTCGAGCTTAAAGCGTATCTAATGGTACGAATTCTCCAAGAGGTTAATCCAGTTACGACACTAACTTTTAAACAGGGGTTGGTGCCCTATTTCCTTGACATTCTTTCTTTTCCAGACATGTAACTTTTCTTTCGAACAAGTTAATGCTATACTGGCGTATTCTATATATTTGCAACCACAAGAATTTATATTAAGATGAAGAGAAGAATGATATAAGCAGCATACATATCAAGAATTCACAAACTCATAGCAATAGATAGTATCTCATAAGGCTTCCATAACCCTAACAGAGAAGTTTAGCTATTCATGAGTGTGACATAAATCACAATAGACATTATCAGCATACCAAGATAAAAATCTCACGTGAAGTATGTTTTGGTAGGGCTTGTGGCGTGAATTCCTTGCAAAATAGCGTTTCTCTTGTTATGAAAATTAAAAGGCGAATAGATGAAGAGAAGGGAAGAAGAATTGATTGAAAGAGAATTGTTTTAATTGTAATAATGCTTGCTGAAAAGTTCAGCATCATAGGGTTTTTATAACACCCATATCCTATTCCTACTAGGCTACTGCGTACTTATCCTAATCCTACTAGGATACTGCATCCTTATCCTAATCCTACTAAGTTACTGCTGATCCCCAAGTCTTTGGAAATGCTATTTTTGCTCGGGACAAGTTTTCCATGCGTCACTTTCAGTCCATAGGCGTCGAAACGCTGCTTTCCTTCTTACGTGAAGCTTCCTTTGGCTGCAACCAGTCCATAAAATGCTGAAATCTTCATCATTTATACCTGAAAACTTGCTAATCACGTTGGTTAGCTCACTTACAGGAAAAAGGACTAAAAGTGCAGGAAATATATATTTGTCCTCAAAACTTAGCTAAAATATGGGTAAATTAAGGTGCTTTAGGCGTGTAAATACGCCTAACATCATTGATGTCGTATACACACTCAAAAGGTGTCATCCCCGTTCTTGAGTGTATAACACGATTATAAGCAAACTCAATCAATGTTAAGTGCTCCTTCCAAGAAGTCATTTTTCCCTTAACCATGGACTGTAGCATAAACCCTAAGGTCCTATTTACTACTTCCATTTGGCCTTCGGTTTGTGGGTGGCATGAAGTCAAAAAAAACAACTTAGTATCGAGCCTACCCCACATGGACTTTCAAAAGTGGATTAGGAATTTAGAATCCCTATCACTCACTATGGTTCTTGGAAAACCATGAAGTTTTACAATATTATCAACAAATAAAGAGGCTACACTAGGCGTATCATCACATTTAGAACAAGGAATAAAGTGAGCCATCTTGGAAAATCGATCCACCATGACAAAAATACTATCCCACTTCCTTCTAGTCCTCAGCAGTCCCAACATGAGGTCCATTGATATGTTAAGCCAAGGACGCAAAGGGGTGGACAATGGGGTGTACAACCCGTGGGTTTGGAGCCATGACTTGGCTCCTTTGCACTCAACACATTATCCACAAATCCGGGAAACATCCTTGTGCATTCTAGGCCAATAAAATTGCTCTTCCAAAATTTTGAGGGTCTTCTCGACCCTAAAATGCCCCATTAGATCGCCATTGTGTGCTTTTCTCACAAATAATTCTCTCTATGAACTTGAGGGAACACACAATCGTCTACCTTTAAACAAGTATCCATCAAATTTGGTATAGGGATGGGAACCCCTATTCATAACCCACCTATCCCTATCCAATTCTTTACTTTCCCTATAGATAGGAGCGAAGTGAGGGTTCTCAGGATATAAAGACTTGAGGCCTTCAAACCCCATTAACTTGGACGACAAAGTAGACACAAACACATGTTTTTGGGACAAAGCATCAACAACTACATTGTCTTTACCCTTCTTGTAATGAATAACATAAGGGAAAGTTTCAAGAAATTCAATCCATTTGGCATGCCACCGGTTAAACTTTTCTTGTGCTAGTAGATGCTTCAGGGAATCATGATCCATTTGGGTCACAAATTCTTTAGGCCACAAATAATGTTGCGAAGTGGCCAAGGCTCTAATTAAGGCATACAAATCTCAATCGTACGTAGAGTAGTTTAGAGTTGCTCCTTTGAGCTTTTCGCTAAAGTAGGCAATAGGCTTCAATTCTTCCATTAAAACCGCGCCTATGCCAACTTTGCTAGCATCACGTTCGACCTTAAAAGTCTTGTCAAAATTCAGCAATTGTAGTAAAGGGGCCGAGATGAGCACAACTTTCAAGTCCTCAAAGGCCTTAGCTTGTTTATCTCCCTATTTGAAAGGCCTATCCTTTTTAGTCACTTCAGTCAAGGGGGCAACAATGGTGCTAAATCCTTTGACAAAACATTTCTAAAAACTATCCAACTAGTGGAAGCTTCTCACTTTACCCATGATTTTGGGAGTTGACCAATTTTTAATGGCGTGAATCTTAGATTCATCCACTTCGACCCCTCTTGTGCTCACCACAAACCCAAGAAATACAACCTCATGGACACCAAAAGAACACTTTTCTAGATTAGCATATAATTTCTCCTTTCGGAGACATCAAACAGATATTGTAAATGCTTTACATGCTCGTCTAAGGACTTACTATACACCAACACATCATCAAAGTAAACAACAACAAACTTTTCGTTAAATTCTTCATCACATGATTCATTAGCCTCATGAAAGTACTTGGAGCGTTTGTTAGGTCGAATGGCATAACCATCAATTCATAGAGATTGAATTTGGTCTTGAAGGCGGTTTTCTATTCATCACCCGGTTGCATACAAATTTGGTGATAGTCACTCCTCAAATCAATTTTAGAAAACAAACATGAACCACTCAATTTATCAAGCATATTATCTAGCCTAGGAATAGGGTGACGATATTTTACCGTTATCTTATTAATGGCTCAACAATCAATGCACATATGCCAAGTCCTTCTTTCATGGGAACTAGTAGTACCAGGACTGCACAAGGGCTCATACTCTCCTTGATGTACCCTTTGTTGAGAAGTTCCTCAACTTAGCATTGCAATTCCTTGGTGATACACCCAACTTACAACTCTTTTACAAGAGCGTAAGGGGTCGTTGTTAAATATATAACCCAACTAGGTTGGGGTCGAATCCCATAGGGAATATGGTGCTAATTAAGTTGTATGTAGATTAGTTGACTTTTAATCATTTATTTCTGTAAAATAAATAGGGGGTTTGATTCAGATCACAAATTTATAGTTTCAGAGTAACAAGATGAGAGATGTGTAGTATTTGAATCCAGAGAAATAGCAAGCTAGGGTTATGTCCACCTTGTAGTTTTCAATGCTTTCTAACTATGGATTTTAGTAATTCATATATGCATCATGTTTACAGAGAAGCGCATTATATTTAATAACATAATCCCAGTGTTTCTCAACCATCAAAGACTAATTCACTTTAGTTCTTTCGAATCAAAAGTGTTTTAAAAAACAACACGAAATCTCCAAGTAGTTAATCCTGTTAAGGCATTAACATATGAAATAGGGGTTGGAAATCCTATTTTCTTGTCACTACTCTCTTTTTCGAACAACAACCTTTCTATCAAACAAGTTATGTTTTAAGTCACATCCCCTTTGTTTGCAACCACGAGAATTCAAAATAAACAAAGAGAGTATGATGTAAGAAAATCAATGCATGATGAATTAAAAAATCCAAAGTAATAAATTGTATGTTACAAGGCTTCCATAACCCTAACTAATAAACTTAACTACTCATGAAAAAAGCGGAAAGCACAATAGAAATATTCATCATACCAAAAAGTGAACCCAATTTTTGGTGGAGAAGAAGAAGTTGCGTTCCTCCCTTAGTGCTAAGCTGCCACTCTCAGTGTAAAAATAATACAAAATAATGAGTAATACGTGAATTTTCAGCCTCAAGTAGTTTTAATAACTTTTCCCTCATAATTTCCTTCTAAGTCCCTAGACGAACTCTAAATGACAAATTAATCTTGGACATAGTTTTTAGTCACCACATTTGGTCTAGACTGCTACTCTTTCTTATGTCATATGCCATCCGTATTCCATAGTCCCATTATGTCTCCATCTACCTCATTAATACCTAAAATCATGCTAATCACATCGGTTAGCTCAATTACATAGAAGTGATAACGCCCAAACTACAGCTCTCGTAAGAGTGTAAGCGGTCGATGTTAAATATAGAACCCAACTGGGTTGGGTGTCTAATCCCACAGGGAATACTTGGTCACTAAGTGTTGCAATTGTTAGCAGACTGTTGGTCGAAAATTCTACGGAAAAAGGGGGATTGGATTATGGCGTGAATTAATGCCATCAAAGTAACAATGGAATGCTTTGTTTAGTAAGATTTAATCACAGAGAATAATAAGTTAGGGTTATGTCCACCTTATGAGTTCTACGTATCTATTAACTATGAGTAATGCGGAATTCAGACATGCATGCACTTATAGAGATTCATATTCTAATGGTAAATCCTAGTGTCTCTCAACTATCCAGGATTATTTCACTTTAACTCTCTCGAGCTTAAAGTGTATAACTAACGGTAAAAACTCTCCAAGAGGTTAATCCGGTTAAGGCATTAACGTGTAAACAGGGGTTGGCAGCCCTATTTCCTTGTCACACTCTCTTTTCCAAACATGTAACTTTTCTCTCGAACAAGTTAATGCTATACTGGCGTATTCCTATGTTTGCAACCACAAGAATTTAATTAAGACGAAGAGAGTAATGATATAAGTAGCATACGCATCAAGAATTCACAAACTCATAGTAATAGATAGTATCTCATAAGGTTTCCATAACCCTAACAGAGAAGTTTAGCTATTCATGGGTGCAACGGAAATCAAAGTAGACATCATCATCATACCAAACTAGAAGAATCAACAAGATGAAGATGGTGTGGCGTCAAGAAGGGGATAACGTTTTCCCTCTTTTGCCGTTACCCCCACTCTAGCGTGTTTTCCCTGTGTTAGACTTACAGAATCTGTAAACTGAATAATACTAAAAGTGTCGAATGAAAAGAGTAGAATGAATGCTGAAAAATTCAGCAAATAGGGTTTTTATAACATCCTTGTCCTATTCCTACTAGGTTACTGCATCCTTGTCCTAGTCCTACTAGGTTACTGCTGCACCCCTAAGTATTAAGAAATACTGATTCTGCCCGGGACAATTTCTCCATGCATCACATTCAGTCCACAAGCTTCCAAAAGCTGTCTTCCTTCTTACGTGAAGTTTTTCTTTGCTGCCCAAGGGTCCACAAAGTGCTGAAATCTTCATCATTAATACCTGAAAACAGGCTAATCACGTTGGTTAGCTCACTTACAGGAAAATGGACTAAAAATGTAGGAATTATATATTTTATCCTCCAAACTTAGCTAAAACATGGGTAAATTATGGTGCTTTAGGCGTGTAAATACGCCCAACATCACCACCCCACACTTAGAGCTTTGTTTGTCCTCGAACAGAATATTACGTCCATACAAACATCTACTTGGAATTTCATAGTAACAGTACAAAATGTTCAACAAGACATGCACGACAATTATTAACAAAGAGTAGTTTTCTTGATCCCTAATAGAAACAATTCAACCTCCAACATAGACTCGTGATGATGGTTAATTCGTATTCACAAGTTAAGCCACAAAGAATCATATAACACTACCCAAGACTCATCAACCATGTGTGTCTCACACAAGATATCACCCATAATCACTCGCAAGATTTTTTTTTTCGAAACGTAGGTATAAGACTCTCCTTGCTCTCTCTCTCACAAAGAATTCATATATTGCAACTGATGACCATAGGCTTGCCCTTAGTGTAATGCTCTACTAATATCAGAATGCTAAGCTTAGGATCAAATAGGTCTTTTACAGGTTGTAATGTAGGCTAAGGGACAGGTAGGACAATTTTGGCCAGAAATAGTGACTATGTTCCCTAAGCGCTTTAATACATCACATTATGCCATTAACGCTCTCTTTTAAAGCACCCTGCTACCTTTGTTTCATATACCACCCCTTTTTCACCTATTTTGTTATTCAAACATAAACACAACTATCTTTTTAGTTTTCTATTTCTTTTTCTCTTTTTTTTTTTTCATATTTTATAAAGCACCTCTATGATAGCTACTCTTTTTAACAACAATTTCAAGTACCAATATGCTCTGAGGCATCACTCTCACCCAATTTCCTCTTATTTTGTCACATGACTCTACAATTTAAAGCGCTTAGGAATTTGGATCAAATTATGGTCTTGAAAAAAATGGATTAGGCTACATATGAGGCTGTCAAGGAAAATAGCTAAAGGCTCAAAGGAGGTTATCTAGGATAATGTACACGGGTAGGTAAAAGGAAGGTAAACAATTACAGGCTGCCAACGAAATGCCTAAATCATCTCCTAAACTCACACTCTTTATTTCGCTTTACACACACACTAGGCAAGTTCTAGCATCAGCCATAACACAGAATATACTATAACCTCACACACACAAGGCACATGGTCAACTTTATTGGGAGCAGTATAGACTCTTGACCCAACAGATGAATGAATCAAACCATACACTTAGCACACAGTGAGTCACACTTAGAGCCTAAATGTCTCAATAGTAATGATTTTAGCACAAACTCTTGTCATAATACCATGCCATCTATCAGAACAATTTTATGCACTTTATGCAAAATCTAAAAAAAATTATGACTAATTCAAACAAACAAACATAAATAAATGTAGGCAAAGAAGTACAGCATACAAATACCAGCACCCCACACTTAGACAGGACACACTGCCCTCAGTGGAATATAAATAAGGAAAACCTGATTAGTCGGACTCCTCCTCTATGTCTGGGGTCATACCCCCTGCATCAGAATCATCATCAGAGTCGTCGTCATCAGAGTTCTCCTCCACGTCTGAGTCTGGCATTTGGCGATCATCATCAGTCGACACGTCATCATCGAGAGGTTCCTCAAAATGTACCCCTACTCCACATATAGCCCGCGCATACTCATTCATCGGGTAGTCATAATCCAACTGTTGTAGCTCTGCCTCAGTTAGAATATGACCCCCACTCATCATAGTAAACCTCATCATGCCATATAAATGGCGGAAGAAGCTTTCATCGCGAGCATGTCTTTCTGTAGTGGTCAGGTTGACGCCATGCATAGTTTCAGAATCTTTAACCTTTGTCAGATCAACCTTCTTTAGGTTGTGCGGAAGCTTATGATCTGCAGGTTCCTCTTCAATGTCTTCCTTCCTTAATATCGCAGTCAACAGATTGCCAAAGCTGAAGTGGGACCTTTTGTGTAGCCTAGCCTTACGCATTGACGATCGTATAACCGCACCAATGTTGATGGGAATATTAGTCATTAGAGCGTACACCAAGAATACTCTATCATGTGTGATCTTTGTGTACTGTGTCCCAGGAATGAGGCAAGAGTTGACTATCCTCAACCATATACGAGCTTCTCTGTTTAGGGAAGCATACGGGAAGGTATTGTGCCGACCGGTATCCTTGTGACAATTCCAACGTGCCATTGATATAGTTTCGCACAGTGTGTGTTTGATTGCCCTGTACGGAGGTCTTTGTTGAAGCTCCTTGAGCGGTGATGGATCGACAGATGGAAGACCCAGAAAAGTGTTGAAAAACTCCGCATTCAGTTGCAAGACTTGGCCCCGAATCTTCACTTCACTTCCGGTAGTCTTTGGGGACCAATTTGCATAAAACTCTCGCGTTAGATCCAGATTGCATTCTCCCATATCTCAGAAAATGAAATCAAGATGTAGCGCTATGATTTTAGCCAAAATGCGAGGTTCTCTCTTCGCTAGACTCTCCTTTTGTATCAACTCCACGTGAACATATTTTTTCACTTTGTTGTTCTTGTACCACTCCTTTCCTTCCTCCTCTAGGACCCACTTTATCCCGAACATGCATCGAGGTATTTGCAGCAAGGAGGATTCAGCTTGCTCTTTTCTTCCCCTTTTCTGACCTTTCTGTGAGGTGGACGCTTTTTCTTTTCCTTGTTGTACTTTTGGTGCCATTCTACCTGAGATTAAAATAGATTCATGTTAGCTCATCTCGGAAGATTTAATCGACAAACCAACAATAGTGGCACCACCCCACACTTAATTTGTTGGTACAAACTAATTAAGTGAGTGGTGTCGATTACTCAGACTTCATCGACATACATATAGGCGATACGTTCCAACAACACGTTTAACACAGTCATACTTTCATGTCATCTTAACTATCTTGTCCAACTCTATTTCATGTAATCTTGATTATACTTTTATGTTTGGATTGATGCACTTTTTGAACAAGACTACTACATAGAGATCGAATCAAGTTATGACATAGAAATAATCACAACATCTCATGCTTGTATTCAATCATGATCTTTATCTCGATGAACGAGTCATTCAAACATTCAAGCATTCAATTTTGAAGTTTATGCAATTAACTTCACCATGTCGATTCCGCAAAAGTATGACAGTGTATCAAAATCAAATACAAGTCGGAACCAAGTCAATAACACCCACACGTATTCTTTCACTCAACTAGATGTATCATAACCAACCAAGCATATTCAAATCACCAACACCACTTCAAGATCTAGCAAATCATTATAAGCGTAGTATTGTAACACTTACGAAATATAAAAGAAGAACTTACTTGGTGATGGACTTGGAAGATGATCTTGCAAGGTTAGATGAGCAAAAAGAAAAATTTTAAGAGATTTGGGAAGGTTAGGCGGCACTTAGGTTGAGCAAACAATTGTGTTTTGTTCTAATGTTTAAGATCTATTTATAAAACAAGCTATGGATCGGGTTTGACCCATGTAAAATTGGGTTAGGAGACTAAAAAGTAAGGTTAGGCGGCGCCTAATGCTTTGCCTATGCTTAGCATAGGCGGCGCCTTTAGCAAAGCCTAGTTGGACATAGGCGGCGCCTATGCTATGGCCTAGTTGGGCATAGGCGGTGCCTATGCTATGGCATTGTAGATTCAGAGAGCTTAGGCAATGGCATAGGCGGCGCCTTTAGCTTTGCCTAGTTGAGCATAGGCGGCGCCTATGCTATGGCTTTGTAGATTCAGAGAGCTTAGGCCATAGCATAGGCCTTGCCTTGTTCGTTGCCTAGATTTACATAGGCCTTGCCTTATTCGTTGCCTAGATTTGCATAGGCAATGCCTAACTAATAGCCTTTGCTTCTTCATCCTAACTTACCACCTTCAACATGACACACTTCCAAATCAAAATTTGGGCTAGATCTCCTCCTTTATACGTCTTGTACCTACACTTACACAAAAACAACAAAAATGATTAGAACGATGGGTTGCCTCCCACCAAGAGCCTTAGTTTTGGTCGTGGCTCGACTCTTCTTTTTGGATTTTCATTTAACAAAAACAAACTCTTAGTAAAACAAAACTATTAAAAACGAGGGGTTGCCTCCCATGTAGCACTTGATTTATTGTCGTGGCACGACATAGTTACCTCGATTACTTAGACTTCATCGAGATAGATGGTGGATCATTTTCTGAATAGATTCAGACGACACTGATGCTTCAGTGTGGGCATGCAATCTTCTTTGAAATGAATCTTGTGCATACATATCCCAGGAGGGATACCAATTATATCATCAATGGTCCAACCAATAGCTCTCTTATATCTCTTCAAAGCAGAGATGAAAGCCTCTACGTGTTGTTCACCTATATCAGCCGCAACAATAGCTGGAAGTATATCACCACTTCCAAAAATGCATACTTCAGGTGACTGGAGAGCTCTTTCAATTTTAGCACTAGTGACTCTTCAATGGACGGTTTTGCTGGTGGTGAAGGTCGATTCTTAAGATCAAGGTCCATCTTCTTAGGAGCATGGGAATAGGACCTTATCCCTGTTAGAGCACAAACGGTTTCTTCATATTCTTCAACATCCTCATGCTCACAATTCAAAAGCACAACAAACAATGGCTCAACAGTAAGCTGCTTCTCTAAAGATAATTCTTTCTCATCCTCATAATAAACATCAGCTATAGAGAACACATTCATATCTCTAGGCTGTTTCATCGATTTGCATACATCAAAACGGACCACTTCGTCATTCAGTCGAAATAAAAGCTCATTAGCTCTTAAATCAATAAGTACTTCCAGTTGCGAGGAAAGGACGACCCAAGATTATGGGAACTTCAGAGTCCACCTCACAATCCAAAATAACAAAGTCTGCAGGAAAAATGAAGGAAGAAACCTTCACCAATACATCATATAGAATACCAACAGGTCGTTTTACCGACCTATCTGCCATCACGAGCCGCATATTGGTTGGTGTAGGATCGCCCAATCCCAACTTTCTGTAAATAGATAGTGGCATCAAATTGATGCTAGCTCCCAAATCACACAATGCCTTAGCAAAATCCAAAGATCCAACCGTGCAAGGAATAGTGAAAGCACCAGGATCTGCCTTCTTCTGAACTAGTGATCTGGTAGCGATTGCACTGCAATAATGAACATTATCTGCCAGCTCATAGCTTGCTGCCCGCTTCTTTGTCAAAAGATCCTTCATGAATTTTGCGTACCCAGGCATCTGTTCCAGCGCCTCTACCAAAGGAACATTAATAGTCAGCTGCTTGAACATAGTCATAAATTTATTAAACCTGGTATCATCAGCTTTCTTCTTCAGTCTCTGAGGAAAAAGTGGTGGTGGAAGGGGAATAGTTTTCTCCACCGCTTCCTTTGTATCTCGCTTCCGATGATCAATCTTTTCAGGAGTGTCATCAGCCTTCTTCTTCAATTTCTGAGGAAAAGGTGGTGGTGGAAGGGGAATAGTTTTCTCATGAACGCTCTCATTTTGATTTTCAGCTTCTACAGAATCATCATAATCTGCATCAATAACATTCTCCTCTGTATTATCAACCACCTGCTTGCCTTTGGACGGATTTTCCAATACTTTACCACTCCTGGTAGTAATAGCCATACATGATCCATCATTTCTTGGATTTTGCACAGTGTCGCTAGGTAAAGTTCCGGCCTTTCGTTGGTTGAATGCCGCCGATAGTTGACTCATTTGTTGTTCCAGTTGTTTTATTGCAGTGGAATGCGAGTCAACCAATTGCTTCATTGAGGACAAATCATTTACTACCTCAGTTACTCCCGTGTTGGTTGCCTCCACTCCTTTCAACAGCTTAGCCATCATATCTTCCATGGACATCTTCCCAGAGCCAGACGTCATAGCCTCACGATTTACAGAAGAAACATACAAACCACTCCTGTCAGTCTTATTCTTCAAACTACCTTGATCACGGTCCTTGTTTCCAGATTTATCATAATAGTGTTGACCTTGGTTTCCTTGGGCATTGCCTCGAAAACCCCCCTGATTATTCAAGTAGTTAGCTTCTTCTTCAGAATCGGATTCATCTCTTCCCTGTGACACAACAACTTTGACTTTTTCGGTCTTCCCTGATAATAAATGCTTGGTAAGAAGATCCATCTACGTTTTCATGTGCGCCATATCTTGGTCACGTTTCTCTTGTCTACGTCTCTGTTTTGCTGTCATGCCAATAGATACAGTAGAGCTCGCTACCTCAGACTCTCTGGTATGCCAAGCTCTACTCTGCTTTGTCATACGATCTAGCATATTACTTGCCTCGTTAAAAGTAAGGTCCATGAATGACCCACCCACAGCATTATCAACCACCGGCTTAGTCACCAAATTCAAAGCCCTGTATAATATCTCCATCAAGTAGACATTGGTCATATGATGATTTGGGCACCTCATAAGCTTCTTCTTGAACCTCTCCCATGTTTTGTGGAGAGCTTCAGTTGGAAACTGTCGAAAATTGCTTATCTCATCTCTTAATTGTGCTCTCTTGGATGATGGATGGAATCTTTCTAGGAAAGCGTCTTTCAGTTGCCTCCAATTAGTAATAGAGTCAGGAGTTAGCCCGTTCAACCATAGAGTTGCCTCTCCTAATAGAGACAATGGAAATAAGCGCAGCCGAATTGCATTCTGTCCAACCCCTGGATTGTCAAATGCCTTGCATGTTGAGATAAAATTAATCAGATGCATATTCGGATCGTCTCCTGCAAGTCCACCAAATAACCCCTTGAGCTGTAATAGTTGAATCATGGTGCTAGTGATATTGAACTTAGCTCCGAGAGCCAAGGGCGGAGGAGTAATAGCCCCTGTGGCACCAGCTCCATCCAAATCATCATCATCATCATCAAAAGGAACCTGCACAGCTCGGCAGTCAGGTCTCATTTTAGCTTGTCGATCTCTCCTATGCATAGGTGCCGCCACCTCATCAGTACGCCTAGGATTCAGTAACTCATCATCACCCAGGTCCTCATCATCAGGATTTGTTGCTCGCCCTGGGTTATCAATATTCTGTTGATGCACTTGAGCAGCTGCCAATGCAGCTAATCTAGCCTGCTCCTGTTGAGCAGCCCTTCTTTCAATGTCACGGTGTGCATCCATTCTGCCAATAAGTTGTGGTTCAGGATTTATGGGTAATAATGGCTAACCAGAACTTCGAGTATTTGGCATGCACTGAACAGAACCTGAATAAAACAAAAACAATAACTAAAAGTGAAATCTAAGAATTCTTGACCAAAGGGTCTATTAACTATCACAAACTTAGTTGACAACCGTATTCTCCGGCAACGGCGCCAAAATTTGATAACGCCCAAACTACAGCTCTCGTAAGAGTGTAAGCGGTCGATGTCAAATATAGAACCCAACTGGGTTGGGTGTCGAATCCCACAGGGAATACTTGGTCACTAAGTGTTGCAATTGTTAGCAGACTGTTGGTCGAAAATTCTACGGAAAAAGGGGGGATTGGATTATGGCGTGAATTAATGCTATCAAAGTAACAATGGAATGCTTTGTTTAGTAAGATTTAATCACAGAGAATAATAAGTTAGGGTTATGTCCACCTTATGAGTTCTACGTATCTATTAACTATGACTAATGCGGTATTCAGACATGCATGCACTTATAGAGATTCGTATTCTAATGGTAAATCCTAGTGTCTCTCAACCATTTAGGATTATTTCACTTTAACTCTCTCGAGCTTAAAGTGTATAACTAACGGTACAAACTCTCCAAGAGGTTAATCCGGTTAAGGCATTAACGTATAAACAGGGATTGGTAGCCCTATTTCCTTGTCACACTCTCTTTTCCAAATATGTAACTTTTCTCTCAAACAAGTTAATGCTATACTGGCGTATTCCTATGTTTGCAACCACAAGAATTTAATTAAGACGAAGAGAGTAATGATATAAGTAGCATACGCATCAAGAATTCACAAACTCATAGTCATAGATAGTATCTCATAAGGTTTCCATAACCCTAACAGAGAAGTTTAGCTATTCATGGGTGCAACGGAAATCAAAGTAGACATCATCATCATACCAAACTAAAAGAATCAACACGATGAAGATGGTGTGGCGTCAATAAGGGGATGACGTTTTCCCTCTTTTGTCGTTGCCCCCACTCTAGCGTGTTTTCCTTGTGTTAGACTTACAGAATCTGTAAACTGAATAATACTAAAAGTGTCGAATGAAAAGAGTAGAATGAATGCTGAAAAATTCAGCAAATAGGGTTTTTATAACATCCTTGTCCTAGTCCTACTAGGTTACTGCATCCTTGTCCTAGTCCTACTAGGTTACTGCTGCACCCCTAAGTATTAAGAAATACTGATTCTGCCTGGGACAATTTCTCCATGTATCACATTCAGTCCACAAGCTTCCAAAAGTTGCCTTCCTTCTTACGTGAAGTTTTCCTTTGCTGCCTAAGGGTCCACAAAGTGCTGAAATCTTCATCATTAATACCTGAAAACATGCTAATCACGTTGGTTAGCTCACTTACAGGAAAATGGACTAAAAATGAAGGAATTATATATTTTATCCTCCAAACTTAGCTAAAACATGGGTAAATTATGGTGCTTTAGGCGTGTAAATACGCCCAACATCAAGAAGTAGAGTAAAAATATAAGAAACTAGGCACTTTGTTCTCCAAACTTAGCTAAAATATGGGCAAGTTATGGTGCTTAGGCGTATAAATACACCCAATATCACCAACCCACACTTAAAGTTTTGTTCATCCTCGAACAACATATCCATTTATGCATACTACACAAGTCTTAGCACCCACAAAGGAAAAACAAGATGCTCAAATAGGCTCACACAACAATTATGAACAAGAAGTAGATTCAAGAATCATTACTAGAGACAACCTATCCTCAAGAATAGACTCATTAAGTTAGCAAATTCATGCATACCGTTTAAGCAAAGAAATCATATAAATTACCCAACCTTCATCAACCATGTGTGTCATACCCCAAATCCCATTGGAGCGGACTGGCACCCGTAGCCGAGGAGACCCGGGAGAACCCGTTCATAACCTATACTTTCACATTTACATTACTTATGAAAATTAGAAATTTGGGCAGCACTTCGTTGTAAATAGAAGAAAACAGTACCTGTATCAGCCCAACAGACACGCATAAATATATATATGAACAGTAATTGGCCGTCAGAGCCATCACGTCTATCAACCAAACACTCCTATGGCTGTACAATATGTCTACAAAAGCCTCTACATAGATACACAACTGAGTTGGGGTTGGGACAAACTCCCGCCCACAAAAGACTTTTATACAAATACCAAAAGTACATATAGAGACGACTTGGGATGCCCCGAAACAACTGGAGCTCACCACTAACAACAGAATGTCCTGGCTCTTACTGCGGAGGTGTACGACCTGAAGTACCTGTTCTTGCAGGCATGAATACAGGTCCCCCGTGAGGGACGTCAGTACGGAAATATGTACTGAGTATGTAAGGCAGTGAGTATCAAGATGAGATACAAAAGGTCAGCAGAACCCATATACCAGTGAATAAACAGTATGAGTAAACCACACTTAAAAGAACTGATGGGATACCTGCACATTACTTTCATATCATTACTTCCCGTAATCCTTATCAATACATAACATATGTCATACAATGGCCAACTGATCAGTGGTACTAATACAATACATCAGGGACCACCCCTGGAATAGCATATATACATAATCTTTATAATACAATGGCCAACTGATCAGTGGTACTAATACAATACATCATATCATCAATTTAAAATACAGACATTCCATTTCTTAATTCAATTAATCTTTAAGATTGGTTACTTTGTGGTCACACTTTATGGAACTTGAAACCATGATACCTCAATAGGAAAAACATGTAAATAGGTAATCAATATCATGAAAATGAAGTAGAGAATCATGGATACCTCATTAAACCATTTTGGAGTCAACAATAGTATATGGACATTTTTTTTGACTAGCCGGACATCTTAAAAGTGAAAACAAGTTCAATTGGTAGTGTCGAAGATCATATGATGTTATTATGTGTCATGTGTCGTAGGACAATGTTGGAAGCTTACTTGAGAGTGCAATGGATCATTATTCATGCCAAAGATTAGATAGAGTATGTCTTACATACCTTGATATAACCACTTCAATACAAGTGACTTCCCGTACTCTTCGAACACTTATCTACAATAAGTCATTTGTGGCAAACTAGTATTAGCAACCAAACCTTACCATTTAGGTATTAACTTCACCAAATAATGTCTAGGAAGTAATCCTTTAGCTCATCAATAAGAGTACTACATACATCCTCTTATACTCTTATTACATTCACATATCATGCATTTTCATGAAATATCCCTCAACATCACTCTTAGCCTTTATTTCCCTTCTTAATCACCATCCAAGACCAACATGATCACTAGGCATACATAACCACTAATATAATGATATATCACCACAATTAATCCTCCATAATCCAATACAACAACTTCCATAATTTACTACTAACAATTTATACACAACAATTCATAACTATGTTTCTAGTTATCTCCCAACATCAAGACAATACTCATAATCCTTTATCAATACTTATTCATGGATAAGAATCAAGAATAAACAATATTCATACCTTAACAATGAACTCTTGTATTTAGAATCCTCCTTACATAATCAAGGGGTGCTTCTCTAAGCTTTCGAGATGGTGAACACAACTACGGAACCAATTCGAATTTTCTACGGTTGAATCACAAAATATTTGAAGTTGAAATTAGGCTAGGGTTTCACCTTCTCTTAATAATTGGATGATATCTGATATATGAGGCTAAGTGCAGGTTTATAAAGACCAATTTTCGTCCAAGTGGTAATAGAAAATGACCATTTTGCCCTAAAGATTTAAATAAATCGCGAATCTGTCCCCAGTGGACAGTTTTGACAGGCTGAAGTAAATCGATCATAACTCTTTTCTCCGGTATCGTATTTGGGTGAAACAATTGAATTGGAAAGATAATTCAAAGGGATTTCATTTTCATATAGAGTATACCACCCAGTTCTTCCTTTACAAGGAGTTATGGTCGTTTAAAGTTGACCCAAAAATCTGTCCCACAATTCTGTTTTTTTTTATAGGCTCTAGTAAAACGGGTATAGCTCCTTACTTAGACATTGGATTTGGATGAAACCAATTTCATCGGAAAGAAGACTCTCGGAGATTTTCGTCGATATATAGCAGCTCACACAGTTCTTTGTGTACAAGGAGTTATGATCGTCTAAAGTTGGATTGCCTAGCTGCAGTAATTTTCCTGCAGAATTACTGTTCACAGGCTTCCCGGCCACCGATTTGAAATTTCGAATGTGCTCGCTTATATGAAATACTCCTCTGTTTTGGGAAAACTTTATATCGTTGGAAAGCTTATTCCAATACCTACACATACAACTATTGACGGGATACTTACGAATACCATACACTTAATTTAACCCATACGCAAGCCTTTAGGACTCTATATAATCGCGATAAGTGTACGAAAAAATTTACGGGGTGTTACAATGTGCCCTCACAACAAGAAAGTTACCCATAATCACTCACAATCATGCAATTTCTAATAAAATGGGAACAAAAATTAAGTTGCGCTTACTCTCACAAAGAATTCTCAAATTACAACTGATGACCATATGCTTTCCCTTAGCGTAGTGCTCCACTAATATCAGAATGCTAAGATTAGGATCAAATAGGTCTTTTACGGGTTGTAATGCAGGCTAAGGGATGGGTAGAAACTATTTTGGCCAGAAATAGTGACTATCTTTCCTAAGCGCTTTAAGACACTACATTATGCAATTAAGACCAATCTCTAACAACCAATTTCCACTTCTTCTATCTTCACAGATTTGCTTTTCACCCCAACTCGTTAAGCTCAATTAATAACACTATGGTGGGAGTATGCAACTTTTTCAATTTTTTAATTTTTATTTTTCACCCATTTCACGTTACGCACCCCTATGATAGCCACCCTCAACTTAAGAGATTTGCCTTAGTTGAGGTGCATAATGTCCAAGAAGGACCAAGGCTAAAACAGGTTCATTGTAACACGCTCGAGCTAAAATTTGGAACTTTTTTCAACACTTTTTACTACTCCTAACCACAAAAATTGTACACGCCAATAACTAGACTTTGGGGCATCAATTTCACATTTTTCCTCTTATTTGTCAAACTCCTAACTCAAATTGATTTTACATTAAAGCACTTAGGAGCTTTTGGATCAAATTATGATCTATTAAAGAACGAATTAGGCTACATATGAGGTTAACAAAGAACAAGATAAAGTATCAACGGGGCTAACTAAGATAATGTACAAAGGTAGGTCAAAAGAAGGTATGAGCAATGGCTGTAAAAGAAATGCCTAAATCATCTCCTAAAATCACAATCTTTATTTCGCTTTGCATACACACCAGGCAAGTTCTAGAATTAGTTGCAATAAGAAATATACAATAGTCTTACATACTCATGGAACATGGTTAACTCAGTTAGGAGCGTTATAGATTCTTGACCCAACAATCAAATGAATTCAAATGAAGCCAAAAATCACAACAAGAGTCATAACTAGAGACTAGGTGTTTCAAACGTAATGATCCATCACATACTTATGCTATAATGCCATGTGATCCACAAGAACATTTACATGCAACAAATGACTAATTTTCTCTTAAGACGGTCGTCATCCATCCATCATCAAGAAAAACACCTAATTATGACTAAATCAAACAAACATCTAACAAGAAACAAAATAAACAAAATAACTAATTCTATCATAGAAGTATACTAAGGAGAATGTACTATTTTCTTACAAAATAAGTAGCAAAGTAACCAGCCACCCCACACTTAAGCTAAGCACTATCCCCAGTGCAAATAATAAGATAAAGAACCTGGCTAGTACTCCTCATCCACATTAGGAGTCATGCCACCTGCATTAGATCATCATCGGAGCCATTTTTCCTATACTCGTCATATCATCCACATCAACCACACATAATGAACTAACTACAATTAAGATGAGGGTGGTGAAGTTATCATCCCACACTTAATTTGTTAGTATAAACTAATTAAGTGTTCTTGTCGGGTACTCAGACTTCGCCGACATACACTCTGACATGATGCACCAACATTAGTCAATACAATTCACTCACTTTAATTCCATCAATTTTATTTCAATGAAACAATTTTTAAACAAAGCTATGCCTTAGAGTTTCAACATATCAATATACACAAAACACCATCACTTTCACACGATTTAAGCAACACCATGTTCCATCAAGTAAGTTGTGAAATAATGGCCACACAACTAAACTACGTTAGTCATGAACAAATCAATCACATGTAAAAGCTCAAAGTACTACAACAATGATTTCTACTACAACAATGGTGTTTATCTTCCCAAGATGTTCAAAACCTTTCTTTGACATAACCATGGCAAGAATTTAATTCATAATCCTCAAAAAACCAATTAACAACTACAATATAAAGTCACAATACCTAAGGATTAAGAAAAGAAAACTTACTTTGAAGATGAAAGATTGAAGAAAGAGTGTGGATGTTTTTGGGTTTTGAAAGTCTTGAAGAAGTTTTTAGGACAAAGCGTGTGTTGCAGGCACAATTTTGTGGTGAAATAAGAGAAAATTTGGGGATTTAGTTGAAGTTGGAGTGATTTACGTTGCCTAATGGATGACATAAGCGTAAGTTTACGTCGCCTAATGCTTCGCCTAACTGAAATAGTGAGCGTGTGCATTATGCTAGGCGGCGCATAAGTTATTGCCTAAACTAAGGTAGGCGCCGTACAAAGTATCACAAAAAGGGACTTAGGCGCCACCTACTGTGTCACAAAAGTGAATTAGTAAGGATATATGGTGTATTGGGCGCCGCATAAGTTATGGCCTAAGCATAAGTGTGCGTCGTAAAGAGCATCACCTAAGTCCACATGTGCGCTGCACATCTTGTCGTGTAACCTTCTTTAGGCACCGCCCGATGTAACACCTAAATGAGGCAGTGGGCTTATGCTAAGTGCTGGGCAGTGCATAATGCATTGCCTAATTAGGCTTGGGCGCAGCACAAGGAATGTCAACATGGGCTTTGGGTGCCACACATGGAAAAACCAACTTGAGGAAGTCAAAAAGGTTCGTACCTCGAGGATAAAGCCCCCGTACCCCATCGAGGTTAGTGGTTGGCTCTGGTATCGGGCCTACCGACCCAATCCCTACGCTACCACCATAGACCTCATTGAAAATCATAAAAATTAAGTCGCACTGCAAAACTTTTGGGGTCGGATTAACATAATTCTGGGCACAACTCTAATACGAATCATGACTCGAGCCTTAACAATTGACCACTCCAACTTACCTGTAATGTTCCCGTTACTCCTAAACTTACCACCTTTGATATGGCTTAATTCCAAATTGAATTTGGTACCAATTACCTCCTTAGTACTTCATGCACCTACACTTAATAAAAAAAACTAAAAATATTAGAAGGATGGGTTGCCTCTCATCAAGCATCGTAGTTTTGGTCGTCGCTCGACTCTTATTTTTGCATTTTTATTTAACATGATAAAATGAGAATAAAATCATGGGTTGCCTCCTATGCAACGCCTGATTTAATGTCGCAGTATGACTCGATTATCTTGACAACTCAGGCTTCATCAAGATACATTGATGATATTATTTGTACCTCATCTTCATAGAATACATCAACGATTGAGAAAACACTTATCTTCTTTTGTTGTTTCATGGATTTACATACTTCAAAACTAATCGCTTTCCCGTTGAGCCTAAATTTCAGCTCATTCAACACCAGGTCAACTAACACTCTCCCAATTACTAAGAATGGCCTGCCCAAAATTATGGGTACTTCAAAGTCCACTTCGCAATCAAGAATTACAAAGTCGGCAGAAAATATAAAATCGACCACTTTTACAAGTAAATCATGTAAAATTCCAACCAGTTTTTTCACCGGTCTATCCGCCATTACAAGTTGCATATTTGTAGGTGTGGGGTCTCCCAACCCAACGTCTTATAAACTGCTAGTGGTATCAGATTAATGCAAGCTTCCAGATCACATAAGGCCTTAGCAAAATCCAGAGACCCAATCGTACAAGGGATGGTAAATGCTCCTGGGTCTACCTTTTTCTGCACCAGTGACCTTGTAAAAATAGTACTAAAATGATGGATATTATCCACCGGTTCGTAGCTTACTGCTCTTTTCTTCTTCACAAAATCTTTCATAAATTTAGCATATCCTGGCATCTGCTCAAGTGCATCAACTAAAGTCACATTTACTGTCAATTACTTCAATATAGCCATGAATTTGTTAAACTTGCCTTCATCTTTTTTCTTCTTTAATCATTGTGGAAATGGGAGTGGTGGCCTTGGGATTTCAACTGGAGCAACTTTTACCTCCTTTCTTATGCCTTCATCCACATCACTAACATGCTTCAGCTTAGGTGGTTCTTCCACTTTTGCCCTCTTCTTTTTCGAACCTCCCAACTCCATAAGAACCACTAAATATTTATCAACCATCTCCCAATCTATTTTGACCGCATCAGTATGAAAGGATGCTCCCAATCCTGGACTAGATAACATCTTACTGATCCTAGTGGTAATAGCCATACACAATCTATCAGTCCTCGGATTCTGAACTAGATCACTTGGTAGAGTCCCATTCTATATTTGGTTGAATGTTGTGGATAATTGGATCATCTGCTACTCCAGTTGTTTAATAGCAGTTGAGTGCAAATTTACTAGTTGACTCATGGAAGATATGTCACTCTTCATCGTAGTCACCCCAGAATTGGTCACCTTAACTCCCTTTAATAGTTGATTTATCATGTCCTCTATGGATATTTTGCCTGAACTGGTGGCACCATTATCACGGCTTCCCGTAGGTACATACAGTCCACTCCTATCACTTTTATTCATCCAATCTCCTTGATGGTTCCAACCTTGGTTTCCTTGACCACCGGTCTAGAAACCCCCTGGTTATACAAGTAGTTAGCCTCTTCTTCGGTGTTTGATTCAGCTCCCTTACCGTGGGGACCCACAACTTTTACCTTTTCTACATTCCCTGATAGCAAATGTTTCATGAGTAGATCAATCTGGGTTTTTATCTGATCCATATCCTAATCATGCTCCTCTTCTCTCCTATGTTGTTCTGCTGATATTACACTAGACCCAGTATTGCTTACTACCACAGAATCTCTGGTATGCTAAGCTTTACTTGTCTTAGTCATTCTTTCTAACATGTCCGCAGCCTCAGTAAATGTGAGCTCCATAAAAGCTCCTCCTACAACATTATCTACTATTGGCTTTGTAAGTGAGTTCAATGCTCTGTAAAATGTTTCCATCAAGTGTTCATCAGTCATCTTATGGTTGGGCATTGAATCAACTTCTTTTTAAACCTTGCCCAAGTCTCATGCCAAGATTTATTAACCAATTGCCTAAAGTTGCTGATCTCATCCCTCAACTATAACATTCTGGAGGGCAAAAACAACCTTTTTAGGAAATCTCCTTTCAATTGCCTCCAATTTGTTATAGAATCAGGAGTCAGCTCATTCAACCACATAGTTGCCTCTCTAGACAGAGACAGTAGGAATAATCTCAAACGAATAGCATTTTGTACCACTCCAATATTATCAAACGACTTACAAATGTTGATGAAATTTACCAAATTTAGATTTGGATCATCACCAGGTAAACCACCAAAGAGTCCTTTCAAATTCAGTAGCTGGATCATAGTACTGGTGATGTTGAATTTCACCCCAGGAGCTAGTGGTGGTGGAATGATTGCCCCTGTAGCTCCAGTTCCATCTAAATCATCCTCATCATTGTTAATATCAAACTGCACAGCTTGGCAGTCTAGTCTTCCTCTAAATGGATAATTTTGATTTACAAGTGTAACTACTCCCGCTGCACGCCTCCTATTAGCCTGGTCAATTAAATCATCATCTCCAAGGTCCTATTTATCTATATTAGGTACCCGACCTGGGTTATCTGTATTTTGTTGATTTAATTGAGTATTAGCCAAAACGGCTAATCTTTCAGCTTCCTGTTGGTTAGCCATTCTTTCAATGAGATGAGGTTCAGGATTGAAGGGTAATAATGGTTCTCTTAAACTTCTGGTTCGTGGCATAAACAACAATGATCCTATAATGAAAAACAACAACAAATAAATGTAAAATAAGAAAACTTGACTAACAGTCAATTAACACACATAAACTCAATCGACAACCGTATTCCCCAGAAACAACGCCAAAATTTGATACACCCAACTTACAACTCTTTTACAAGAGCGTAAGCGGTCGTTGTTAAATATATAACCCAACTAAGTTGGGGTCGAATCCCATAGGGAATATGGTGCTAATTAAGTTGTATGCAGATTAGTTGACTTTTAATCATTTATATCTGTAAAATAAATAGGGGGTTTGATTCAGATCACAAATTTATAGTTTCAGAGTAACAAGATGAGAGATGTGTAGTATTTGAATCCAGAGAAATAGCAAGCTAGGGTTATGTCCACCTTGTAGTTTTCAATGCTTTCTAACTATGGATTTTAGTAATTCATATATGTATCATGTTTACAGAGAAGCACATTATATTTAATAACATAATCCTAGTGTTTCTCAACCATCAAGGACTAATTCACTTTAGTTCTCTCGAATCAAAAGTGTTTTCAAAAACAACACGAAATCTCCAAGTAGTTAATCCTGTTAAGGCATTAACATATGAAATAGGGGTTGCAAATCCTATTTTCTTGTCACTACTCTCTTTTTCGAACAACAACCTTTCTATCGAACAAGTTATGTTTTAAGTCACATCTCCTTTGTTTGCAACCACGAGAATTCAAAATAAACAAAGAGAGTATGATGTAAGAAAATCAATGCATGATGAATTAAAAAATCCAAAGTAATAAATTGTATGTTACAAGGCTTACATAACCCTAACTAATAAACTTAACTACTCATGAATAAAGCGAAAAGCACAATAGAAATATTCATCATACCAAAAAGTGAACCCAATTTTTAGTGGAGAAGAAGAAGTTGTATTTCTCCCTTAGTGCTAAGTCGCCACTCTCAGTGCAAAAATAATACAGAATAATGAATAATACGTAACTTTTCAACATCAAGTAGTTTTAATAACTTTTCCCTCATAATTTTCTTCTAAGTCCCTAGACTAGCTCTAAATGAAAAATTAGTCTTGGACATAGTTTTTAGGCACCACATTTGGTCCAGACTTCTACTCTCTCTTGTGTCATATTCCATCCGCATTTCATAGTCCCATTATGTCTTCATCTACCTCATTAATACCTGAAATCATGCTAATCATATCGATTAGCTCAATTACATAGAAGTAGAGTAAAAACATAAGAAACTATGCACTTTGTTCTCCAAACTTAGCTAAAATATGGGTAAGTTATGGTGCTTAGGCGTATAAATACACCCAATATCACATGGTATCCGTCGGGTTGCTTCTATAAGCCGGTTTATTGGGCAATTATGAGCCTGACACAAAATCAATTTGGTGCTCAATGCCCCAAAGTGAAGGCAATCCTTTCGTCAATTCTTTTGGGAAGACATCCTCGTAATCCTACAAAACATGAGAAATAAGAGGAGAAATAGAAACATTAGTGGGGTTAGTATTAAAATAATGAGCCAAGAGGAGCATTGGAGTGCCCTCTTCATGATCCACGAATAGTTCCTTCCTCCTATCCATCATCACCATGCTCTTGTGCCCCTTAGAATTTAGGGACCCCTCGGCTTCCCCTACTCCCTCACTCTTGGCCTTCTTTCCCTTTTTCCTCAATTCTCATATCTTTTGGTGTAATTCATTCACTTGGGAAGGCAATAATGGATGAAGAGCGACCTTTCGACCATCCTTCTCAATTGTATACTAATTGGACCTTACATCATGTTTGGTTGACCTATCGTATTGCCAAGTCCTTCCTAAAAATAAGTAACAAGCTTTCATTGGTTTCACGTCACAAAGTACCTCATCATGGCAGTTGGATACCTTAAAATATATCACACATTGCCTTGTGACCTTCAACTCATCGCATTCATTCAACCATTGCAACTTATAAGGACTAGTGTAAGGTGTAGTTGGCAATTTTAAGAAGCTCACCATTACAACACTAACTATATTCACACAATTTCCATTATCTATTACTATAGTGCACACACTTCCCTTCACAAGACATTTAGTATGGAATAGATTTTCCCGTTGGATAGGATCATCTATCGCCTTACTAATCATGGCACGCCTTACTATAAAGTTTGGAACCACACACTCTCCTTCTTGCAGATAAGCATCCTCACAACCATTATAATCATTCTCCCTCTCAATAGTCTCTCTATCTTGAGGCTCGACCTCACTCTCATCACCCACAATGCCGACTTTTTCCTCAAGGAAATACAAACTACCTTCCCGAAGGATTACATTGCGTCGGTTAGGACATTCATTGGCTTTATGCCCCCAACCTTGGCACTTGAAGCATTTGAACCCTTTAGGATTAGGATACTTATGATTTTCTTGCCTCGGAGGAATTTTGTGGACGATTTTGGCCTCGAGCAACCTTGTAGTAGCGGGTTGGTCCTTGTTTTTGGGCCAACCCAAAGGGGATTGAACCATATCCTTGCTCCTCGGCCAATCGGAGGTAGATGGTCCCTTTGATTTGAATGATGACCTCTCTTTAAGTTCCCTTTCAATCTCAAGAGCCGCTTGGAAAATACCTTCAACGATATCAAACTTGTGAAGTGTCAAATGAGTGGAGATCTTTGTTCAACCCACACTTGAACCGAATGATGTCATGGCTAATTTGTTCTCCCCGATGATCAAACTTCAACATGAGTTGTTGAAGCTCATCATAGTATGCCATAACACTTTGATTCCCTTGTCAAAAATTGTACAATCTATAAAGTAACTCATAAAGATAACTTTTGAGAAAATATTGTTGCCTCATTAGGTACCTCAATCGAAACCATGATGGTGGTTGCCCCTCTACCAACTTATTGCTGAACCGCTTGACGTATTCCTACCAAGTATTAGCATAACCTTCAAAATGAGTTATGGCATAACAACTTTTCTTATCTTCCAAGATATCATTCACTTGAAACACTTTATCACACACCGACTCCCAAGCAAGATACATCTCAGGGTCATTTTCACCGTTAAAGATAGGTAGGTTCAATTTGATGGTATTGATGCCTATGTTTCTCTCTTGGTATTGTTTTCCACTTTTTCCATACCCTCGGTATCTTCTTGGATCCACTCGTCCCTCTTTCATCTTCTCCTCCCTCATGTAAGAATCCTCAAAGGCTCCATACCCTTCATAATCCTCTATACCATATTCCTCAAAGTGGACAGTACGGTTTTGGATGTTTGGAACTTGATTTGGAGGGATTGGATTTTATAGAGGTGGTGGTCTTTGGTTTAGTGAAGCTTGGAAGGGAGGGTTTGGATTTAGTGGAAGAATTGGACGCCCAAGCCCCTCTTGCGGAACTTGAGGAGTTTGGGAATGGGTTGTTCTATTGGAGTCTCGATTTAGGGGGTTATAAATGGTTTGGCTTGTGGAATTTACTGGAGCTAGTGAAGGATTTGGCAATTGTGCCCATGTTTCGGGAGTAACGGTGGCAGGGGAATTTCTATCATGTCCACTTACGAAATATGTCGAGGAGTAGAAGGGCGAGAGTTCCTTTGACTCTCCACTTTTTCTAACCTCCCACTAATAGTCGTCACTTCTTCCCTTATGGCTCCCACTTTGTACTCAACCATTCAAGAGTTCGGGTCATAGCCTCAAGAGTGACCCTCATATTCTCCATTTTATTCGAATCCACTATTTAAGACGTGGTTCCCTCTATTGTTAAGGTATTACATACACAAGCAACAAACAAGTTAGTTTAAAACCCCTCTCCTTACTCACACACTCTTGGTTTACTCACACTCAAGCTCCACAAGTGTTGTAGATTGGCTAGTCACTCGTGAATCCTTAAGGTATGAGTATGCTCTTGTCCGGAATGGATTATTGTTTGAAACTCAAAGAATTCTCATCAGAATAGATCCAAGATTTCCAACTTATTCAAACAACAAAAGCACACAGACAAAGTTGACACGGAAACAAGGCTTCAAACGACTAATTAACAACCTAGTAGGAATGTACTAGCTTGTTAATTAGTTCTCGAATCAATTTAAAGAAAACTAAGAGCCAATAATTAGAAACTAAAAAATCCAAATTCAAGCTTAATTAACATTGTGAACAGTGTTTAGGGTGATGTGGCAGTGTGATATTGGTCACGGGTCCACACATTTGATTATCAACTTGAAGTCTTAGCCCTTCTATATCATTTTGCAATTGATGACTTGTTATTGGAGGGAAAGATATAGTCTAGTAACTTTTTCAATTTTTTCAAGATCAAAAGGTGATGTTTGACTTTACTAGTTCCATAAGATAAGGTTCCTTGTTTTAAGGAAAAGTGGTTGTCAAGTCCAGAAAGGTGATGTTGGTAAGTCTTCTCACAAACAACTTTTCAAATTTGTTTTACAACCTTTTTGGATCTATTGCTATTTTAAGACTTAGGGTGAAGAGAAAATTTTAAGATGAACACAACATCAACACCTTCAAGAACAAAACAACAATACATCACAATGGTCACTCCAATGTCCCAACACAAGCCAAACTCACGGCCACTTCAAGTTTTCACAACAACAAGTTACTTTTTCTTAAGCTCAACTTTATATTTAGACACTTTTGTGTTAATGAGAAAGAAACCAACACAAGAAACAAACTAAACAAGTAAAACCTTTGTAGATCTACAACCAACTTTCGACTAAAATGTTCAAGAACACACGTTTGGTAAAAACTCCCCAAGATTAGTTTTGTAAGAACGAGACCAAGCCTTAAGCTTTGATACCAAATGGTACAAGACTAAGTGTGATCAAGAGATTCAAGATAACACAAGGACAACAAGATGATCAACAAAGTGCTAGTGAATCAAAAATGGCCACACACGGCTTCACTAGGCTTCTAACACTTGGTTTTGAAACTAGAAAATGAGTTTAACAATAAGAACAACAAATATCAACAATGCTAGTGAATCGAAAGAGCCCTAATAACGCTCAACTTACACGTTAATTTTAGTGCAAGGCGGTCATTGTCAATATATTTACCCAACAAGAGTTGGGGTCGAATCAACAAGGAACAATGTGAGTGGCGATTGAGTTAATTTGAAATAGGAGTGCTTGCCTAATTCAAGCTGAAGGTGCAAAATAGTTTGGGGTTTTCAATCGTGTCGGATGTGAAATTAATTCTTGGGCTTCTAAGGGACTAATTCGAGACTAAGAACAATTAAAGTGTAATCAATTAAAATGGATCTTAGGACTATGCTCTCCTAGGGACAAGATGTGTATGGGAACATGACAATTATTTGATGCAAATTCTAATTATTGATGATATGGTAGGCTAGGTCTAATGTTGTTAAGGCTAGTGTTTCGACAAAACCATAAAAATTTCACTCGTTGGCTCTTTCGAGCACCTAACAAATGTGTCAATCAAAACCACCCAATACCTCAATTAGGAATCCCTATTTCTAGGATGAAAGCTATGGTATAGTTAACTTCACAAACACCCTTACATCTAAGATAGTGATAGATTCGCAAACTACACATATAATTGTCTACTATTGCTTTGGTATTCACATCCCTCTTTCGAGGATGATATGGATTTCTAAAGTTTACCCAAAACCCTTATTTTGAAGATGGCCTTGAGCTTTATAGAGTTTGGAGCTTTCACCCATCAAACCCATATGGGTATTTGTGGCTTTCACCCATCAAATCTCAATCACATTACTCAAGCAATAATAGAACCCATCATCAACAAACTAACATATGCACAAATTAATCACTACCCACATACAATTGCATATTAATCAAACATAATAGTAAGAGGTAGATTTAGCAACTCATAATTATAATAAACACAAATAAACCAACATTTCCATCAAAGTTATCCATAAGAAAATAAAGAGAGTGCAATCCACACTTTAGAATCCAATGAATCTTCAATGGGTGAAGCCAAATCTACACTTAGAAGTCACTTTAATGTCTTCTAAGCTCAAAATTAGTACAAGTCTTGCTCCAAGCTCCAAGAAATTACAAAAACCCTAAACTAAAGATGGGAGATAGAGTAGTAGACTAATTGGTGAAAATGAGCTACAAGACCCCTTAAATAAGACACACTTGCACATTTGACAAAATTACAAAATTGCCACCTTACTCTTAATCTGCTTGAGCGGATCCAAAGCGGATGAAGAGCAGATAGAGAGATGGAAAGTATCTCCTAAGCAGATGCAAAATGGATCCAAAGCGGATGCAAAGCAGATCCAAAGCGGATGCAAAGTAGATGGCTCTTTTCCTTCACATTTAGCCTCTTGTTGACTTGAATGACTTGCCCATCTTCCCTTTTTAACTTTTACCTACACAAATGAGCATGACGTAAGAGATTAACATCAAATAAATGGAAAAACATGATAATTTAGGCCTAAAAGGTGCTAGCAAGTTGTCAAATTGACGACTTGTCAACCCCCCCCCAAACTTAAACTATTGCTTGTCCTCAAGCAACCAAGAATAGTTCAATGAGATAGGGTATTCAACTCAAATCCACCCAAAAGAAATTTATACTAAAGGAACAAGCTAACAAAGCTTACAAAGACTTTTCAAACTTGTCATGGCAACAAGTAAACCAAAATTTTTCAATAAGCTCATATTTAAAATGCAAGGATATAATTTTATATCAAATGAACCTTCCAAATCCACAAATCATCTTAAGAGGAGACTCAAAATCTTCAAAGATTGTCTCAATCTTCACAATGCTACTTATCTCACCCATTTACCCAAGTTGATAGTAAGACTTCAGTCTCTACCCAAAAGTATCGATGCTACTCAGAGTTAGCTCCACACACACAAAGAATTTAAATTTCTAAAGGAGCTCAAATGATGAAAGAATTTACACTCACTCTCGCAAAGAAATTCAAGTACAATGAGTGGAAGCATAAGCTTGCACTTTGGGTTTTTCTCCACTAATGTAGACTTACTTAGATTGGAATCACCAAGGTATTGCGGGTTAAGATCAAGTTTTAAAGTGCGGGTGAGAATATATATGGATGGAGTGACTAAAATACCTCATTCAATGCAAATGCTCAACCCTTATACCCCCCAAATTTAAAATTCTTCACCTTATTCTCCTAATTATTCAACCTTTGTGATTAGCATTTACAAAATATTTCAAAGCCACCATTTTCTTTCTTCAATTCTTTGGTCTTTTCAAGAGACTTTCTAACTTTAAGCGCTTCGTAGCCCCCTCATTTGCCTCATTTCTCTTCATATTCTATGGGTTAGGCTAGACAAATTTATCATCGAGTGTCTCTTATTTCTTAAGAACATGATTATAACACCTTACATACACTTTCTTGGCTCATCTTAGCCAATTCCCCAAACTTGGGGTTTGAACCACCCTTACATTACTCTCCTAACTACACAAATCCCTCAAACTTAGGCTTTCGCCTATATTTCATTTCTTTGAATTATTCAATGCATCAAAGGAAGTTAATTACAAAAAGTAAGGTTTTAAAAAAGGATTAGGTGTTTTAGCAAGGTTATCATTACAAAAATAAGGAAAAATGGGTAAAAAGGCTCAAAAGAGGTTAACTAGGAAAAATGTTAAAGTGGGAATTTGTCTATATGACGGGTCAACAATGGCCTTGGGTCATTATCCAAACCAATCTTGTCTAAAATTTCTCTTAGAACACACTCGGGGCAAGTTCTAGACTACACATATGTAAAAGAATTATTCAAAGATCTTCCCATACATGGCATCGTACTCATAGAGCAAAAAGTTAATCTCCCAACCAATTTGAGCAATTTGAGCTTAATAAGTAACTCTGAGTCACAGACTCATTCTTGTAAAGAGAGACAGAAATAGAATTTAATGGTATCACTCAAAAGAAAGCTCACAAACATCCTTGATCTTTTTCACAAAGAAAACTGTATTTTTGTTTTTTCTCAAAATAATGCTATTTATTGCCAATGACATTTGGAAAGCCTTTTAGAACTTTTGATCCTTTCAAAATAATTAAATAAAAACCTAGTGAATGCAAGGCAACATTATCATTACGCTTCATGGGATTCTTTCCTCACAATTCCACATATCATCCATTTAGCTTATAAAGCATTCATGGCACCAATAGGAACACATTCGACCCTATACCCTTAAGAAAGGTGAACCAATCTATCATATGGCAAGGCAAGCATCCATGTATCTTGGGTTACTCAGACTTCACCCATAAATGACATGATAAGCACATTTATTGATCAAACCATAGACACAACATCCATCAACAATCTCAACACAAAAACCATTGGTTATCTCAATTTTAAGACCAACTGGACTCAAAAGATATGCTCCAAAAAATGATCACACAATGCCCTAAGAAAGTTTGCACTAACCTTTGCAAGCATATAAGACATTTCTCTCTTATTGACATTTTAACAAACATGTGATGGGCATAAAAAGGAAGATCTTGAATAGATAACATAGCATCACATGTGAACAAACCTAGTGCATCAATTCATCACCAATTACACCATTTTTAATCATACTAACCCAATTAAATCACCCACTACTCAATTAAACAAACAAACTACAAGTGGGTGTTTCGTCGAACCCATGGGGTGTACTAGCATATAGAAGCAAAAATTGCAATTGGACAATGTAAAATAAGGCATATGTTCAAAAATATTCATCCCAACAACCACATTTTATCAACTTAAGCTCAAATAAAATAAATTTAAACCAAAAGAATTCATGAAATGTGATCACCATATGCATTGTAAAGATTATACCTTGTAAGCTTACTTAAGAGAGGATAGTGATAAAAAGGGAGTTCAAGAAACTTATCCGAGGTTCCACTCTTGAATTAGGAATTTTAGTGGTTGAATTAAGGTTGAAGACAAGTGAAATGCTTAGCAATTTCAGCTCCAAAGGTATCCCATTTGCCTGTGAATTCATATGCAATGTTCAGCAATTTTAGCTCAAAAGATTGTCCATTTGCGTGTGCCATAGCTAGACCTCCGTTTGGACTACTCAAGTAGCTCTAGCGTAGGTCAAACGAGATTGTTCCCAACTTTGTGGAGCCTCCCGAAGTCCAGGATGTGGCTGATCTGCACCTGGTCTGCTGAAGTAGGTCCACCGCAGGTCCAGGCAGTGTCACATTAAGCCATCTGCGCATGCTGCTGGTCTGCGCCTGGACTGCTCAAGAAAGTCCAACCAGTATAGCTGCTGCCTAGCTATGTCCAGGTCTTTCTTGGACTGCTCAAGCATATCCAGTGTAGGTCCAAGCTGGTACGACCCATTTCGGCGTGAAATATCGGCTTAACTTTGGCTTGGGACATAGTTTTGTGACCCCAAACTTTACTTTATCCCTTCTATCTTTTTTTATCACCTGCAAACACTCAAAAACAATCTTAAAATTGAATAAAAAACATTAGAAACTATGAATAAAAATTCTTTGGGTTGTCTCCCAAGAAACGCCTTAGTTAAGTCGCGGCACGACATCTTTCACCTATCAAATTTATGTCTCCATTTGGAAGACTTGAAACGGCGGCCCAACTTTAGATCAATACATCTTTGAGGCATTTTGGGAAAATGTGAGGATACAACGAAATATTTTCAATCTCACCACTTTGAAGATTTAAACCTTTTACCCAACTTCACATCAAACTTTCTAATAGGCTCGTTGGGTATTGGCGAGAGCATTAAAAATTCACTTGTTACACACCAAATTTTGCATTTATTATCCTTCAAGTGAGGGGATTTATTTTGCTCTTTTGGAATGACAAACTCCAAAATATAGGGATTTTCCTCCTCATCTCCAAAATTCATCATTTGCTTGGGTGGTTTGACTTTCATCATATCCGCCAAGAATAATGTTGAAAAGTGGTTCGAGTGAGGTCTTCTCCCTAATTTCGGAGTTGCATCCTTCTCGACATCTTTACCCCGAATTGGGATAGTGTCTTCATAAGAGATTTGCTTGGTTTCTTCTTTTGACTCTAGTACTATTTCCTCAATCTTGGCATCATCCCTCATGGTTGGTTCGGTTGGTTGGGAAATCACCAAGGGTTCCTCAACATCAAGCTCATTTAGAAGAGTGGGCATGGTTGTGGTGTTTGAATGATTGACCTCTATATCCATCTCTTCTATCCTCTTTCTTTCCTCGTTACATGCCCCCATGACTTGATGTATATCATGTATGTTATCTCCCGTTGATTCCAAACGATCCAAGATTAGTTGAAGCATAGCTTAAATGCCACTCTTTCTGGTGCTTCGTTCTTCCTTTTCTTGACCATAAAACCTATCAAAATCATAAGAAGAACTAGCAATTGGGTTAGCATAACGGGAGAATGAGGCATTCGGACATTGGCTCTCATGTCCATCTCGACCAACACATAAAGAACAATCATGCTCCCAATAGAATCGAGATGGTGCACACATCTCTTCCTGGAGAGCATATCTACAATCTCGCCGAGGGTGGGGTCCACCACAATATGGATATGGATCATCAAAGTATGATTTCCGACTACCAAATCCACGTTCATTCTATGATGCAATATTAACAAATAAATAAGAATAAAAATCTATCTAAAACAAGAAACAAGAAGAAGATAACAACCAAATATTTACAAGTTTGAACCAAAGCAAGTAAGCTAAAATTCCAAACTAAATCAATACACTAAATTGTTCCCCGACAACGACGACATTTTTGATAATGCTCAACTTACATGTCAATTTTAGTGCAAGGTAGGGCTGGCAACGGAACCGGAACTTTCCGTTCCGTTCCGATAGTGACGTTTCCTATTGATTTCCGGTACCGGTAACGACACGGTCCGGTTGGTTCCGATTTACCAGTACCCAGTGGTCCAAAAAACGATACCGGTCCGGACCTACGAAAAATTCCAGTATTTCCGATTCCGGTTGACCAGTTTCGGTAACAGTTGACCGGTTTCCGGTCCGTAACTTTTAAAATTTGGCCTTTTTTTAAAAAACTTGGTTTGCAACGACTCTTTTGACCGTTGCATTTCAACCGTTATTAAAACCCCCCCACCTTCCAATTACCCCCCACCACCCTTTAAAATTTTTACTATAAATATACTTCATTTCAATTATTTTTTTCACACAAATATTATCAATTTTCATACTCTCTCTTAATATTCTCTCAAATTCTCTCTAAATATTTCTAGTTTTATTATATTAGTTGAACACTTGAAGTTGAGGATTCATTTATTATATTAGTTGGAGTTGAAGATTTTTTGAAGATATTACAAGCTTCAATTATCATCTTTTAATTCCGACATTTGTTATACGTCTACTTTTACGCAGGCGTTTGGTATATTCGTTCCAATTTTAATCTCTTTTTATTTACATTAATTATCTATATTTTTTATTTTTAGTATCTACATTTATTTACGAACATTAATTTGTATTTGTATTGCTTGTTTTAATATTTTATTTTGAAATATGGATTTTGAAAAAAATAGTAGTGGTAAAAAATCAAATTTTGGTAAGGTCTTTTGTAGAAATAAAAAAAGTAAGGCTAGTACTAGTTCATTACCGGTTAGATTTAATGAAACTTCATTATCACAACCTAATGGTTTCGATGTTGGTATCGGTATGGAATTAGATAATGAGACCCTGAATAGGCGTTATAATAATTTTGAGGAAGACTTACCAGAGGAAGATGATATAGAAGAACAAGAATTAGGTGATACCCCTACCCCTACTAGTCCGGTTATGGAATTACCGAAACACAGAGATGAACTGTCCTCTTTACCGGAATTTACTAGGGCCGAAGGTACCGAACGTACTAAAAGGTCTTTAGTTTGGAAATTTATGGAGCATGATAGGGTAAAACGTACTGCTACTTGCAATAAATGCAAGAATGTTTTTAAACCTTTGACTGGGGAAAAATGGCGGGACAGGATTGCTAACTTCGCATTTGATGAGATGTAATAAAGAATTTATTCGTCTAAAAAATGAGGCTAAGGCAAAAAAAGATGGTACAATATTTGTACATGATCTGTAGGAGGTAATATGATTCAAACACGTTTAGACAAGTTTAACCTGGCTGAAGCAAGTTCATCCTCAACATATACTGAAGATGTAAATAGAGAAGAACTAGCAAAAATGGTTGCTGTTATGGGTTTGCCTTTTAGTTGTTCTTCGCATCCCGGTTTTATTCATTATATTCAACGAGTATATAATTCATCTTTTAAAGGTTTTTCACGAAATACAATTAAAAATGATATTTTTAAATTTCAAGCTGAACATTGTCATTTTCTTCGTTGCTTATTTGATAAATTTGATGGTAGAATATCTGTTACGGGTACTAGTGTTGTCGGTAATGATTATTTTACTCTCACAACTCATTAGATTGATCACGATTGGAACATGCAAAAAAGAATTATTGCTTATAAATATGTCGATGGGTCTAAAACCGGTATGTATATAGCTAATACAATAGCAGAGAACATGAAATATTTTAGATTTATTGGTAAACCTATGGCATGCACATTAGATAATGCTTCTAATAATTTGAAAGCTATTGACGAGTTAAAAACTAGATTATGTTTAATGTATCAAGATCATTTTCATGTTAGATGTTCTGCACATATTTTAAATTTGATAGTACATGATGGTATTCATTTGTTTGGAAATGGTTGTCTTAAAGTGTGAATTGCTTGTAGTTCTATGTTTAAAAATAAAAAAAGGCTGTAATGGATGATTTTAAACGTAAATGTGAACAATGTGGCCTTCCATATAGAAAAATTCCAAAAGAAATTCCTACTAGATGGAATTCTTTGTTTCAAATGTTTGAAGTTGTTGTTATATATCTTAAACCTATACAATTAGTTTATAATTCTTATAATGAGGATGTTAATTTAATGCTAGATGAAGATTATTGGACTGAAGTAGAAGAACTTTGTAAATTTTTGAAAACGTTTTATCAAGCTACGAACACAGTATCTGCTCAATATACTCCAACTATTTGTTCTGTTTTAGTAACTATTACTACTATTTCTAAAGTACTTGTTGAATATAAAAAAATATGTCCTAACAAAGAGGCAATTGAAGCCATGATTGAAAAATTTTAAAAATATTATTTTCCTATTCCACAAATTCTTTTAACAACTAATTTATTAAAACCCATTTTATAAAGAATATGGTACAATGATGTTGGTTATTATACAACAATTTAGAAATTGGACTTCATCAAAAGCCATCAGTTGAAACTTGTTGTGCTAGCATAGTATCTACAACTAGGAGTTTATATAACTTGTATCAAGTTATGGAACAAAATATTGGGCCGATTGAACCTCCTAGTTCTAGACGTAGATATGATGATTTAGATGACGAGATGGGCGCAGAACTTGGTCTTCAATGTTGTAGGAGTAATGATTTTGATTCGTATCTTTCGTAGGATCGAAAAAATATTAGAGATGAAAATGGAAAACAACAACTTTTATCGTGGTGGAAGACCCGGATCAGACAATTTCCAAAACTTTCAAGGATGGTTCGAGATTTGTTATCAGCTCAAGATTCTTCAGTTGCTTCGGAGCAAGCTTTCAGCGCAGGAAGATTTATAATAGGAGATCATCGGTATTCGTTAGCAAGGGATAGTTTGGAGATTTCGGTATTATTTAGAGATTGGATCAATGCCGAACGAAGAAATTTTGGGCTCCCCAAATTATCGCCTCATATTGAAGACGAAATAGATGAAATTTTTGAGGAAAATAGTGATGATGGAATGGAAGCAATGGAGGAACAAGGAAATAGACCAATTCCGGAGGATTTATCCATCGAAGAATTAGAAAAGTTACACCAAAAAAATTATAGACAATTTAGATATTAATAAGATTCTACAATAGAAATCTAATTCACACAGAACCCTTCCTAGAAGGTGGCTACGTAGATTAGATTTACATTTAATATCTTTGTGATAAATGTACAACGTACGAAATTTGAATAAATATAACGGCTATTCGCCTAATTTTGTTTTAAATTTTCTCTTTTGTTTGTTGCAATTATGAAAAAAAAAATATATTATATGAAGTATTTAAGTTTATAAATTTAGAAAAAAACTTTAACTTCATAAACTTACTAAAAATATTATATTAACTTAACATATATTTTTTAAGTTAAAATTTAAAACCTTTTACAATAATTAAAACTTAAACTTATTATAAAAAAGTTAATAAATTATATAAACTATATAAGTTAAAATATATATATATATATATATAAAAAACTTATATATTAATCTCATTAAGTTATAATTTAAATTAAAACTTTAAAAAAAAAAAATGGTACCAGCGGCGTTATTTCGGTATCGCTCCGGTCCATTCCGGTTCCACACCGGTAGCTAGTGGACCGGTCTGAACAAAGGGAAATTTTCTGGTATTTCGATTTTGATAACTCCGGTTCCAGCGATATAAAACAGTAATGAGGTTCCAGTACCGTTTCAGATCCGATCAAACCGGTCCGGCGGTTCCGGTTCCGGTTCCGATCCGTTGACAGCCTTAGTGCAAGGCGGTCGTTGTCAATATATTTACCCAACAAGAGTTGAGGTCGAATCCACAAGGAACAATGTGAGTGGCGATTGAGTTAATTCGAAATAGGAGTGCTTGCCCAATTCAAATCGAAAGTGCAAAATGGTTTGGGGGGTTTTCAATCGTGTCGGGTGTGAAAGTAATTCTTGGGCTTCTAAGTTACTAATTCGATACCAAGAACAATTAAAATGTAATCAATTAAAATGGATCTTGGGACTATGCTCTCCTAGGGACAAGATGTGTATGGGAACATGACAATTTGATGAAAATTCTAATTAGTGATGGTATGGTAGGCTAGGACTAACGTCTTTGAGGCTAGTCTTTCAACAAAACCACAAAGATTTAACTCGTTGGTTCTTTCGAGCACCTAACAAATGTGTCAATCAAAACCACCTAATACCTCAATTGGGAATCCCTATTTCTAGGATGAAACCCATGGCATAGTTAACTTCACAACCACCCTTATGTCTAAGATAGTGATAGATTCACAAACTACACACATAATTGTCTACCATTGCTTTGGTCTTCACATCCCTCTTTCGAGGATGATATGGACTCCTAAAGTTCACCCAAAACCCTTCTTTCGAAGATGGCCTTGAGCTTTCTAGAGTTTGGAGCTTTCACCCATCAAACCCACATGGATATTTGAGGCTTTCACCCATCAAATCTCAATCACATTACTCAAGCAATAATAGAACCCATCATCAACAAACTAACATATGCACAAATTAATCACTACCCACATACAATTGCATATTAATCAAACATAATAGTAAGAGGTAGATTTAGCAACTCATAATTATAATAAACACAAATAAACCAACATTTCCATCAAAGTTATCCATAAGAAAATAAAGAGAGTGCAATCCACACTTTAGAATCCAATGAATCTTCAATAGGTGAAGCCAAATCTACACTTAGAAGTCACTTTAATGTCTTCTTAGTTCAAAATTAGTACAAGTCTTGCTCCAAGACCCAAGAAATTACAAAAACCCTAAACTAAAGATGAGAGATAGAGTAGTAGAATGATTGGTGAAAATGAGCTACAAGACCCTTAAATAAGCCTCACTTGCACAATTGTCACCTTGCTCTTGATCTGCTTAAGAGAATCCAAAGCGGATGGAAAGTAGCTGGAAAACAGCTCCTAAGCAGATGCAAAGCGGATGCAAAGCAAGTGGCTTTTTTCCTTCACATTTAGCCTCTTGTTGACTTGAATGACTTGTTCATCTTCCCTTTTTAACTTTTACATACACAAATGAGCATGAAGTAAGAGATTACCATCAAATCAACGAAAAATCATGATAATTTAGGCCTAAAAGGTGCTAGAAAGTTGTCAAATTGACGACTTGTCAAGCCCCACATGGCTTCACTAGACTTTTAGATTCAACAACATAATGATAACAAGATTACAAGAGATAGAAACTTGACATGTAATATTTAATAATCTAAGAATCCTAACAATGAGAAAGGACCCTAAGACTAATGAATATCAACACCAAGTTCTTACTTGGACCAAGAGGAACTCAAAGAATCCCAAGATCCTAGTTTCTAGTCAATATACAATACTAGTATTACTCTACTAGTGAGTTTCAATTTTGGCCTCTCTAAATGGGAAAGAGAAGTCACAAAATATTACAAGCGTTTGTTGTCTTCAATAATCTGAATGAACTAAAGAGGACTAGCCCTAACACATGACTTATATAGTCAATTTTAAAGGAGAGACAAAAGGCCAAGACACCCTTGGCATTAAGTGGGTGGGTTTAGGGTGCTTTGGTGGGCGTCTTCACACTTTAATAAGTATAGACCTTAGATGGGCTCACAAGGCCTCACACACGGCCAAGATGTGAACAAGGCAAGGCTTGGAATTGTTGCAACTCACGTGCTTTGCTTCGTGTGAAAGTTCTCGAGCTAGGAATTTTGATATTACTAATAAACACTATGATAAAAAGTCTCGGTTGGAGCTTCTATCTATTGACTTTATTTTGCTTCTGTCTTTCCCAGACCATTGTCGTCATTTCCTTATTTTATCACTAAGCTTCTTCTTCATCTGTGGTGAGCTTAACATGGTCATGAGAGCTGGTAGAGAAAGCTTAATTGGAGACGTGAAACTCGTTGGTGCCATCTTGGCTTGTCCTTTCCTATTGATCCCATCGGTAGAAAATATTGAGCAAGCTTTGACTTACAAGCTTTGAAATATCATTTGTCCACCATCTGAACCTGGAATTGATAGTTCCAAAAGCGCCAAACATGTAAGGAATTTGGATTGATTTTCTAGATTAATTTTTAGGAATGTGACTGAAATTTGATATTCAGTGTATTGCAATTTGTTTAGAACGGTTACTGATTGGGAAATTAATTAGTTGGAAAGTTTTTAAATATCAAAATTAATGATTTGTCTATTGTTATGTAGTTTAAATTTGGCGCAATACATGGATAAACACCTTAATAGAGATTAAACCAACTTTAAGTGTGTCTTTATTTAATTTGTATTTCAGAAAAATTAAGTTTTGCGGAGTTCACAGTGCATAAAAAACTTGCAATTTTTCTCTGTTTTTTATTGCTATGGAGGTGTGTTGAAGAGGGAGAAGAGCTCTGATTGAAATTGAATTTTGTAAAATGACATTCTGTGGTATTAGTTATCCTCTTTCGGAGTTGAAGGTTTTATCTTTAATGTTCATTGTTTAAAATTTCGATGTTCGGTGTTGAGGAAGATATTAAATTTGAGTCGTATGCTGAAGATTTTTGATGTGATTAAAAAGCAAGAAGAGACAAGGCAAGCAAAGTTAACTATAAAAATGCAAGTTTAAGGCACTGTAAGCTCAAGCTGAGACGGTAAGATTAAATTTTTACGGCGAACTAATGCTTGAGTATCAACTGATAAAGAAGAAATTTTCTTTTATTTGCCTTTGTTGATAGATAAAGAAATTGTCCCTTTTAGTGTAGCCGTAATTGAAAGTATGCATGGAAAAATAAATCGTGTATCTTACACTTATTTCTTTTCATTAACATACAATTTGTTTTTGGTTTTTTACTGTCTAAACTTTTATTTAGTGTGAGTTTACTAGATGTGATTAAGCATTACGGATTGGTATTAAAGTGGACTGGACTTTTTGATTGGCCGCAGGATACATGATTATGCACAAGAATTGATGTTAGCCTATTATACCTTTGAAGTCAATGCCGGAAAAGCTATCTTTCCTACTCTCTGTTGTTTTCACTATTGGTCCTCGAACTGATGACCACAACAATCTTGTCAAATACGTGAGGCTTCTTTCTCTTCATCAGCGCAATTCTCATCATGTCAAGGCATCATTGAGGGAGAAACGCGTGTCTTGACTGCTTTAATGTCGATGGGAGACTTCTTTAAAGGTATAAAAGATTTCAAGCGGAAAGTTTTTGAATTTGTTCAAGTAAAAGGTTGGTTAGAACAAATGTGCTTTTCTTGCTTGCTAAAGCCAAAACCCATTGTGTGGCCATTTTATTTGTGAAAAAGTATTGCAATGCAACATGGGTAATTTCAATATTAACAATGTTTTATTAGCTGAAAGTTGCTCACTTATTTTTATGCATCATTCTGTCAGGTAAAGCTCAAGTAAGAGACCAACTATACAGGCATTGGCCATGTTTCATTCTAAGATGATATTCATTAGACATCTCCTGGCCGAAGGACCCGAGAAGCTTGTTGGTCCACTTCTGGCTGATAGATATGTGACCCTATTGAAAGGTTGTAATGCTTGGTGTGGCCAAAAGTTGGCTAAAGGGGAAATAAACCTTGATATGGGTGACAACATCAAAAGAGAAGGGAATGATACAAGTATATTCTAGAATACTTAGCATCCAATGACTAGCTAGCAGCATGTGATTAAAAATACATGGAGTACCATCTCATTTTAATGATTAAGTTGTTATATAAGAGCCATTTTTATTTATGTACTTGAGTCTTCAGTTTCCTTCATGCGTATCTAAATTTCTTTTCGCGAGAAGATTTCATGAGGAATGAATTGTCAGGCTATGTTGGTGTATGCTTTTCTTAAAAGCTAGCCTATACGTGTCTTGCTACTGTCACTGAATAAGACACACTGCAGACCACTTTGAGAATTTAATTTTTCCTAAAATTCTCCACATCCTCCATGGCCGCTTGAGTATCTCTTTTTCACTTTTTTGTAAAACATAGCAAAAAGGAAAGGCAAGAATATCCAGGGATTACAGTCGTTCTTTACCTTTTCTCTGTTTGTGCTGGTATTATCGAAAATATTTTTTTGGGTTCTACCAAGTATGTTTTGTGCTAATGATTGGTCTATTTTTTATTCTTGTATTTGTTGATTGACTCTGAGCTTAAATGAAGTGATATACCAGTGAAGATTCACATGATCGACCTCAGTTTGTTTGAGACTAATGCGTCATTATTCTTATTGTTATTGTACAGGTTACAAGTAGTAGTGAGCAAGGGACAAGAGGATGTGGGAAAACAGGGGGAACCATAAAGTCACCAAGACTAATGTTTAGGATATTTGATATGGAAATGTACACAATTGATCCTTTGATTTCTCAACTTGCAGAACTAATGTCCTTCTGTCCAAAATATTCGTACCCACAGCCACATCCCTACCCTGTTTCCCCAGCTACACCACCATCAAAACTTCAAGCTCCACCACTGCCTCCATTTCCACCTACTCCCTCATGGCCTCATTTACTCCCAATGGATCCTTTCCCCTATTTGGAAACTTCAGCTTGCTCACACCAGTAAGTTATTATTGTCCAACTCACACTTTTATAACAATAAAGTATGAATCTAACTTATTTATTTCTCACATACCAAAAGTTTTTACACTATAAAATTACCTAAACGATAAGTGTAGGTAACCATCTGTAAGATAACTTGCCGCTACAACATGTTAAAATAGATTGAGAGTGTAATATTCTTTCTACTGTCTGTGTATATGAGATATTTCAGCTCAACTTACTTATTCTCTTGAAATTGTTTTTATTGATATTGTACATATGGACCATTATTTTGTCCCCATCTTTAACTATTTTTTTTACTATAAGTTTTTCTCAATGTTGGTGTAGCATAGTCAAATAGGGATAAAAATATGTTTTCGTGTTGAGACCGGAGAAAGAAAATTGTACAACTTTGTAATACAATGGCAACATTGTTCTACAAGAACCTTGGATGATACCACAATAAGTCTTAAAGACATTTCTTTGGTCCCAATTTATGTAGTATAGTTTAATTAGGGGCGAAGATAAAATCGAATTATTTTTAAATATAGAAATGTAATGTTGTTTTACTACAGGAGCTGGATGATGCCAGAGTACAGATGCTACTAGAAAATTATAAATCCAGATTCAAAAATAGGTGTTGTATTTGGTCTACTTGTTGCTAGAAAATATAGAAATGATATAACACTATGGGAAGGAATGAAAGGCAGGGGAAAACCCTATAAAACTTTGTTGAGGGAAGGGACAACTCCATTTTTGAATTCTTATAACAATGTACAGTTTCCTTATCATCCATTTGGTGTCATTCAACCTATGAATTTGGCATTAATGAGATCAACACAACAAGTTCTGCATACAACTTTGGGTTTCTTGAGGGCTAATTCTGGCAATGGAAGATTCACTTGTAAGTTCAATCCTTGCAAGTGATTATATTATTTCAGCTGGTTTAATTACTTTCAATACCTATTATACTTTTTCATAATATATAGTTGAGTTAACCACATTTATATACTCTGTTTAGTAATATGTTGTTGGCATATACTGTTTCTACATTAGCTTTATATGTCATGTATTTTGGAATCGTATGTTATTGATGTTACTGATTTCCAAAATTGTTGATTGCTTCAATGTGAAAACAGAAACTCCTAAGATAATAGATCACGGTGGAACATTATTTGATCCCTATTATTTTTTCTTTTTTTTCTTTAAAGCTTCCGCTTTTGCCAGCTGTAAGGAAAGTGCCTCCAGATTCCCGGCTGACCATTTTAAAATATAATTGATATAATGATTTAATTTTCTATTTGCAAGAGGGTATATAATAAACTTCTTGAACTCTCTGATTTCAAATTCTATTTCTCAATATTAATCATTCAAGTATCAATTGTCCTATTAAGCTTAGAATAATTGTTAAGAGATCATTTTATATAATCATAGAATAGGAGAGTTAGCAGTGCTTTTGAACAAATTATACCTTTAGGTTTGGACCAAGAAGATCCTCTGCACGCAACACATAAATCTGACATAAAACTAAAATTAAACTCTCTAGAGCATGGCAAACCAAAAAATGATATGGTTAATGGTTTTCGCATCATTCGAACACATGAGGCATTGTGGACAAGAAATTTTCTTTGTCGTCCAGTAAGTTTCTCTCTGTCATTACTCCTGTTTCTGCTCAACTTCTCATCATAATATTACAACCTTATACTCTTATATTTGCAGGTCATTAGCTCAACACCTTACGATGTGCTTGAATTGTATGGACTGACTTTTTTTTTTTTTTCAAATATTCAAATGGTACTCTGTTTTGCGCTTCAATCGGTGGATCAAATAAAAGGTCAAGTAATGCACCACAAGAATACCATGGCTCTTTGACGATTCTATCAATGCAAGAAAATTAACATTGATGAAATCAAAAATCGGCGCCTTCAACAATTTGTATTTAATTTTCTACAAATGCTTTGTGCATTAACATATGAAATTCAACTGTATAAAGCTCTTTTATCGTCGCTATGAAGGAAGCTGAAGCCTAAAATCTATGCCTTGCATATATAGTCCTTGTATCATATTGCAATCATGTTTTATAGATGAATCAAAATCCACTTAAAAGAGTGATTCTATAACGTTGAATTTCTTTACAAACAAACTTCAAATATAATACAGAATACAACATTAACGCAAAATGTTGGCACGGGCCACTAACATCTAATATTATTATATACACCTCCTATTATTTATTACTAGTTAAGAGTACACGCCCTGCGCGTGTATCTCGCTTTAATGTGTTCAATTTTATAAAATTACTTCGATATTATAAAAGAAATATGTCTTGATTAATAAGTTAGATAAATTAACGATTTTATTAAATACGAAAAACACTTAAATAGAAAATTAATATATTCATACAAAACCATATAAAAGTATTAAAAACCACTTTAATCTAAACTAAGAAAATCTACCAAGGCTATAGAACGATTCAAAAAAAAAGCTTTAAAAATTTTCTCGAAATGACATATGAAGCAATTCATATGTCGTTAGATAGTGTTGGATCGAAAACAACGAATTAATATTTTATATGTCGTTAGATAGTGTTGGATCGAAAACAACGAACTAATATTTTTACTATCATAATATAAAATAATATGCTATTTATAGAATTATTTAAAGTATTCCTATTAGACACTTTGAATTTTGAAAAATTATTTTTTTACTTATCTTCACATGTCTCTTAAATGTTTATGTTAAAACACATTAAAATGTAGCAACATGAACACTTTATTAAGTGTTCAAGTGTCCGATTGAAATAAATCATAATTCGAATGTTTAAATAAAATGTATCAACAAATCTAAAGAATTACAAACCTATTTTATCAATATATTATCTTATAATATCTCCTCTAACATCTCTGTATGCTATTTCAATCATATCTATCAATTTAGTTAGTTTAATTTAAGGTTCGTAGTTTCATTGCAAAGTGATCAAGAGAAGAGAGAGGCATTAGTACTCAAAAAAAATAACAACATAAAACTTAACCTTTTAGGATGAAGATCACTGTAAGTGATTGTGCAAGCTGCAATCATAGTTGCCACTAAGAAGTAATAAATAGGGGCAATATTAGAAATACTCTCTCCATTTCAAAATTCAAAATTCAAATAAATTTATTTTTTATCGTAATTTTATCGTATATCTTTTAAATATTTTGAATTGTCAATAATTAAAATATCTCAATCAATTTAAGGAATTACCCATGTATTAAGTCAATAAATCAACTTTTTTATCTACAATTAAAAGACACAACTATGCAAGCTATATATTATATTGTTTATCCCATTCAATTTCATACGGCATAAACTATGAACGTGCCAATATTATTTCAATCATTCAGTTACCACAATTTACAATACTAAGTGATTCGAAATCATTATAATTGTGAGTAGAGCAAATAAAAAGAGATTGAAACCTTTATAATTCGAGGCAAGAAGGCGTGAAGCCCTAATAATATCTTTGAGACAACATGAAACTGATCCTCTTCGAAGCTGCTATCGTTGGCCGTCAGAGTTGCCATCGTTAACAAATATTGTGTTTGTATGAAATCCAAACAACTGTTAGAATGAGGGAGTCAAGTTGCATAGGCTTGAATAATCAGAAAGCTTATATTCTCTTATTTTAGTTGCTGGCGTTTTTCGTCTTCTTCTCCAAGATAAATTGGTGTTGCATGGGTCGTGTACACATACCTTCAAATTCTTTGTTAATCGGCACAAAGTCTCAATCATACACTACACATGAATCTTCCTTCACCTGCTCAAGAATATTAAAAAATCAATAATGAATCGTATATACTTGTTCATATATTGTTTGGAGAAGATAAGAATATCTAATAACTTTAATAACACCAACAAACATGATTGATGAGGAAAACTAATTATACTTCACCAAAATAATTCTAAAATTGATCAAATTCCAAACTTCCAAACCTAATTTTTTTAAAAAAAATATACACATACAAAAAATGATAACAAAAAGCAACAAAATCTAGGCCTCATTCTGATAAAAAAAATACTACATAACAAGTATATTTTGTTTTTTTGGACATATTGATTAAGAGTTTAAGGGGAAAAAATAGCATAAATAAAAGTTACCATAAGTTTAGAAATTTAACTATAATAAGAAAATTTTTCCATTTAATTTTAAATATATTTATTATAGTTAATAGGTAATATTTTAATAATTTAATTAAAAAGGATGAAAAGACGATTTTATCTAAAGCGGAGACTTTTAATGAAGGGCAAAAAGTTTAAATCACTTTTCTAAGGATTTTTCCACTTTTAATATATTATAGATTATAGATATAGATTACTTTCACCGTCACTACTAGTATTACTATTATGTACTTATTATACTACTTACAACTACACGTATTACGAACTATATACTACTACTGCTACACCACATCACGTACTATACTACTACTAATACTATTACTTATTATTATTACTATTCATTTAGTATTTAATTAAATTTCATTTAGATATATATTTTATAACATTAAAATTTTTAAGATGGATAAGTTTATAAAAAAAGTAAAAGCCTATTTGAAACTCTTCAAAAGGATGATGTATTTTCAAATTTAAGTATTTTCTAATCTTTTAAACCTTTTCAAATTTAATCTTCTTTAATTCAGAAATTTTATTACAATACTATCAAGTTTTGTCCTAAAAAGCGCCACATGACTTTCTATTCTTCTGCTACGTGGCTTCTTGTCTTACTTTTAGTTTTGCTTATTATATATATATATAGAGAGAGAGAGAGAGAGAGATTTGTAAATAACTTCCATAGTTTTTAGTATGTTATTATAATCCAGTTCTTCCTTAAAGTTATTTTTTTATTTTGTTTCAAAATAAAAAAAATGAAAATATGCCATTTTGCTATTAGAAACTTGAAAAAGCTTATTAGCCAAATTTTCTCTAGAATCTTTACAAAATTAAAATATCTTTTTAAAAATTTAGGACAACTTCATTGATATCGTTATGTCTTTCCTCAATAAGTTATAAAACATATTATGTGCATATAGGTGTCTATACTAGACAATAATTAAGAGAGATTTAATGTCTTATTTATTCAGACTTATTTAAAAAATCAATTGATCGGACCTCGTTGTGTCTAAAATCTCAAATGCAATAAGCTACAAAGTCAAGAATTTTGAGTAATATTCAGCTTCCTGTTAAACTCTGTTTGGATGGTGGTTTGTCATGATTTCATAATGTATGGTACGGTATGGTATGGTATTGTACTGTATGGTATAGTACAATATAATGTTTGGATGGATTGTATCGCTCACTATTGTTTAATAATAGTTTTTTTATCTGGTTTGATAGAATGGTACTGTATCGTAACGAGTAAATTTACTAAAATGCCCCTAATTATTATAAATTTTAAATTTATGAATAATTGTTAATAAAATAATTTTCACTCTATAAGGGATTGAGATTGAGTAATAAGGGATTGAGACTGAGCAAAATGGATAGTGAGGATTCATACATTCGACTCAAACGAATTTGGGATTGAGACTTCGTTGTTGTTGTCGTGTAGCTCAAGACATGGCTTATTTGTTTATCCAAACAACAATCATCAAAAGGGAATATGGGCAGCTTTTGCACTCACTTCACCAAATGATCAAATGACAAGACAAGTTGATGTAACAACAAACTCTTCACAATTTCACCTCCATATTACAGTCATTAAATGCATAGCAAAAATCAAAATATATAGGGGAACAGAGCTACCACTTTGACATGGATAGTATCCATTACCATTTGAGAGTAACTACAGAAATGTGCAACATTATCCAATAAATTACTTCTCATTATTAGAAACTAAGTTGTGCAGCCTTATAACTAGTTGTTTATCATATGTATTTCAATTCCTCACATATGTCTCGTGCATCAACCTTTACAAAAAGTTGTTGTCTTATTTGGTGATTCACCTTCACATAAAACATAGATGCTACCACATTCAACTGTAACAAAAGAAGGCGGAATAAAGAAAGAGAATCGGAGGAGAACAACGCAACAACGCATAAAAAACATCTTAGGGTTGGAAGTAATATAGGGTAAAGGGTAAAGTAGGATTAAATAATATTATATAAGGGCATAATTGAATGAGAAAATAAGAAAACCATGAGATACATCCAAATCGGTGATTCTGTAAATTGAAGAATTTCATGGTTACCAAAACATGAAAAGATACCATACCATACCATGCCTTTTAGAAAGGCCAAATATGTCAACAGACAACTTAACTTGACACGATCCTTCACTTTGACAGCTCAAATGGATGATGTTCATTTTAAATACCTAAAGTAGCCATAAACTGTGTCACTTTGGCAACTTTTTGTCACGCCCCAAAATCCCATCGGGCCGAACTGGCACCCGAAGCCGAGAAGGCCCGGGAGAACCCATTCAAATACCTGTACTTTCACTTACATGTCACCAAAAATTTGGGCAGCACTTCGTTACATATAGAAGGGTCTAATTCTCTGTATCAGCACAACACGCACAAATATATATATATAGAATACTTGGCCGTCGGGGCCACCACATATACAAATATAACATCACTATATAAACTCCCATGACTTTACCCTTCCTTACGTCTACAAAGCCTCTAGGATATACATGACATAACTAGGGTCGGGACAAACCCTCGCCCACACACGACTCCTGTACAATGACAAAACATAAGGAACCGACTCGGAAAGCTCCGAAGCAAACTGGAGCTCACCAACAATAGCTGTATGACCTAGCTCCTATCTATGCTGTGAGTGAGCTGAAGCACCTGTGCCTGCAGCATGAAATGCAGGTCCCCCGTGAGGGACGTCAGTACGAAATATGTACTGAGTATGTAAAGCTGTAAATAATCATATGTGATATGGGGGATCAAGAAAATCAGACGCAATTGAATAAATCATAATAGAAGTGAACCACACTTCATAAACACTTTTAGGATCATGCGCATTATCATTAATCTGAATTGAGTTCTTGAATTCAAACACATTTGTGGAACGGTATACATTCGTTCATTTCATTCTTTACAATTATCAATCGCCATTACCTCCTCCTCCCGAACCTCCAACCACCTAACAATAATCAATACTGTATCGTACTGTGACCATTAGGCTGCCCCAGTACATATCAACTGGGATCGACCCATGCTAGGCTTATGCCCCTGGGATACCACCCATAAACACATAAATAGGGATCGACCCATGCTAGGCTTATGCCCCTGGGATACCACCCACACGTATATCAAGTAACACACATAAGAGATCTTTCCAATAACTTAGTTCAAAAGCTTTTGAGATTATTACATTAGTGTTCATGCCAATATAGTATCTTTGGAACAATGATACATCAATAGGAATCAAGTAATAGACCTTCTATACAATAACAATGTCATAAAGACTCATTGGTACATCAACAATGTGTTTCAGAATCATCAATATCACAATAATGAAATAGGAGCCTTTTGGTATATCAATGAAACATTTTGACACTTTATAGAATGGAAACAACTTCGTTGGTAATGTAGAACAATACATGTTTTTGGACAACCTCGGAATCTTATTTGATGGAACATTGGTGTTTTCATGCCAAAGAACATTGTTAGAGTATGCTTTACATACCTCGTTGTAGATTCGGATACCAATTCAACACAACTTCTTGCCTTTACAAATCACTTATCTACAATGAAATGTTTGGCATCTAGGATTAGCAACCAACACCACAATTCTCTTCCATAATTCCATACAACCAATATTTGCAAAACATTCCAAAAACCAACTTGAATAATAGGTTTATGTGTATATATATATATATATAATCATCATTTCAATACCACATCATCACACCAAATCCCTTCACAATTCAACATAATCCAACCATGAACAAGAATAATCCAACATCATTTCCAATCATCTTTCAACAACAATCAAATAACATACTTCTTATGCTCACATGCATATATATACATATCCATATAAATAACACCAACATAATTTACATCCTTACCATAAAATGGCCCTTTTGATTTCGAAGTCCTGTTGGCACAAATAAGGGGTGCTTCTCGAAGCCCTTGAGACGGTGAACACAACTACGGAATCAATTTGGACTTTCTACGGTTGAATCACAAGATAATTGGAGTTGAAATTAGGCTAGGGTTTCTTATTTTCAATAATTGGATGATGAATGATGGATATGAGGCTAAGTTTATGTATATAATGACCAATTTTCGTCCATGAGGTGATGGAAAATGACCATATTGCCCTTAAAAATTTAAGTAAATCCGAATCTGTCCATGGTGGACTGTTTTGACAGGCTAAAGAAAATCGGCCATAACTCTTTGCTCCGATATTGGATTTGGGTGAAACTAGTATTGTTGGATATATAATTCAAAGAGCTTTCATTTCATATAAAGTAGACCACCCAGTTCGTCCTGTACAAGGAGTTATGATCGTTTGAAGTTGACCCTAAAAATCTGTTTTGAGAGGCTGAAGTAAAATGAGTATAACTCCTTACTCAGATCTTGGATTTGGATTAAACCAATTGAATTGGAAAGAAGACTCAAAAATCTTTCTTTTGATAGGTCGCAGATCTCCCAGTTCATTATATTGAGGGAGTTATGATCGTTCAAAGTAGACCCAAAAAACTGGCAGGCCTCAGTAGTTTGTGTGCAGGAAATTTTCCTGCACATTTACTGTTCACATATCCCGGCCACCGTTTTATAGTTTCGAACGTGTTCGATTATATCCGAAACTTATCCGTTTTTGGAAATATTTATATCGTTGGAAAGCTTATTCAATAACCTTCGTATGGAACCATCGACGGGCAAATTTCGGTATAAATAAAGTCGATTCCTATACACATATAATCCAACTATACACTTGAAACCATCTCAAAATAATCAATACTCATACTTAAACTCATATATACCTAACTTATGATCAATACATATACTCCAACACATATAACCATGGCTAATGCACGTAATTAAGTACGGGGTGTTACACTTTTACTATCGCAAAGTGAGTGTAGAACACTCACTTTTAGGCATGTGTCAGCCTTATTTTAGCCCTTTTTTATTTTAATTTTACCTTCTTCTTCTCTAATTTTTCATCCCTCCATTTTCACCATTTTTTCAAGCTCAAGATCCTCTAATGGTACTCTAAACCCACCTCTATCTCTTAGAGAATAATTTATTTGAATATTTTTTTCATATCACTCCTAACAATATAACTATGTTTTTGTCTAAAAATATGTGTACGAAAAAATAAAAGAGTTAATAAAATTGAATTCCTAATTCAAAAAAATTAGGAACCCGTTGGTGACTTTCAAAGAACACAGCTTCCAACGGCCTCCTTCTAATCGAACACTAGATTAATTTTCTAACTGAACAATGACCTTCTTTCCCTTCAAATTTTTTTTAGTCATATGTCTTAAATTCGTGAAGTTATTAATGCGGATCTATCATCCTTAGAGAACGAGGAGGTATGTTTACCATCCTTGAAAAAGTTCCGACCTCCATTAATGGAGGTTAAGCTCAAAGAAGGTTGGGTGGGAAGACATTGTTGGGGCTTTTTTATAATTATTTGATCAAAAAAACATGTGTCATTAATTCATTGGACATAATTGTCATGTATTTTGGTCTTTTTTTTAAATAATAATTATAGATGCATATAATGATATGGCAATTTAAAATGAGATAACACAAATTAATTGGTCGTTTAATCCATGTTGCAGCAATTGAGATGCACGCGCCAGAGCTGATGCTGAAAGATGCCAAAATGACACATTTTATAGCTATTTCTATTGACACCTAATTTTTACCCTTCACGACTAATTTTAATCCTGAGTTTCTTCGATTTTTAATAAAATTGAAATTTTTATTTTCTCTGAATAAATGTGCTCTAAAATATTTATTTTGGTATGATTTTGTCATTTAAGTGATGATTATACATTTTCGTATTTACATATACAAGATTGTATAAATTTTGTTACTTAAATGAACGTTTTTATCAAAATTAAACTATTATAGAGATTAATCTTGAAAATTATTTCAAATGGGTAAAATCTTGATATAAATACAATTTGTTCTCAAAAAATAATTTATTTGGAGAAATATTTATTTGATTTTATCTAATCAAGAAACTCGGGGTTAAACCGCTTTATAATTCGTATGGGATCTTATTTAAATTTTAGTCAATTTATTGAATTTAGTCATAATTGAAATCAATTTGGCCATAATAGCAATGCAACTGGCCAATTAATTTTCAATATGATTTTAATTTAAATACAATTGACTAAAATTATGATTTAAGGCCATAATTATAATATAATTGACCAATTGATTCTCAATTGGCCAAAATTTAAATGAGATTGGCTAATTTCAATTTAATTTTGGCTATTTAATAAATAGCCTAAGCCAATCTACCCATTCAAATCCCAAATTTCAAATTTGTACTAGATTGTACAATTCAAAATGTGTACTAGATTGTACAATTCCACCTCAACCTTGTCTTTTTTTCATTTTGGAAATTCAAAATGTGTACTAGATTGTACAATTCCACCTCAACCTTGTCTTTTTTTCATTTTTGAAATTCAAAATTTGTACTAGATTGTACAATTTCACCTCACTTTATCCTCTAGTAAACCTTACCCCCAATGTTAAATTTCTAAAACATCCCTAAGTTCTTTCTCCCATATTGGTGGATTCAAAGAATTGAATCTCTATCTTTTTCTATAAATACTATAACTATTTTGGTAGAAGGTCAAGTCTCAAAGAGTGGAAAAAACTTTTGAGCAAAAAGTTAAACTTTTTTCAGTAAAAATTTTTCAAGCGGTAGGCTAATCGGGGTTCTCGAAAGATTGTTTTTCGGTGGTGATCAAGACTCCGAAGAAAGCTTGAAGTCTCGTTTTGCTGTTTCGAAAAAGGTAAACACACCCTTCCCTTTTAGTTTTGTTATCGTTTTCTTCTTCATCTCCTTCTTCGTAGTTTCGTAGTTGTGTAGTTGTAATTTTGTTTGCTAAGATTGTTTGTTATAGACGACCTTGAAGGCCATAAGATGTTGTGATATCAATATTATGGCTATTTTATGTTCATGGTGTAAAATGAGCTAACAATAGTTGAACGTGTTTTTTGACTTTCTTCTTTGATTATTATGATTGGATGAATAAAATTTTGACTTTTGCTTGATTGAAATACGTACTCATGCCTTGTTTAAATTCGTTATTGATGGATATGTTCACTTTTAGCATGTAAAGTTGTTTCCTTTATGTCGAAAAAGAATAGTCATTATTGTTTGTTTCGCCTTAATAAATTAGATGGATAAAGTTTCGATCTTTGGTCGATTAAAATACGTACTCATGTCTTGTTTAAATTTTTTATTGGTGGATATATTTGCTTTTAGCATGTAAAATTATTTCCTTTATGTCGAAAAAATAGTTACTATTGCTAAGGGTCTGTGAAATTATTTTCTATTCGAAGTAGTGAGTTACTTATACCTAGGCATTTGGTGTTATTTTTTAAAGATATATCATAGTGTGCTATGTTTGTGGCCTAGCGATTTGTAAAATCACCGCTTAAGGTTGAAGTTGACCACTTTGAAATACACGTGATAGTTGACTCATTCACATGTAAAAATTATAATTTAAGTGCTACGTTTAAGATCTAACTCATTTGACGATTCTTAATTCTTTTGATTAAAGAGTTATTTTTCTCCATGATTATATGCCACGATGAAATGCTAAGCTCTTTTGATATGTTTGCGGTCATGATTTACTCATTTTCATGGTCAAAACTGTCTTTGATTTTCTCTTGTTTAGATTGAAAAGTTGTTAGGGTTATAAATTTTGTTGAAATGGTGTAAAACTAAAATAGGAGATGGCATAATTGGATACTTTTTTCTTAGAATTCATCTTTTACTATTTTTCCAATCTTGCCTTTGAATATAATTTCTCAAACATGTTTAATCTATGCAATTTGTTTCACCTCGCTTATTAATTTATTTCTTAAAGTATTTTCGTGCATTTAGACGTCTCATTGTTATTCACATACTACCATGAATTTTTTCTCAAATTTTTTGATTGACTCAACTTGGTATTGAAAAAGTGTTGTTGCATTAGTATGTCTTGAATTTCATATTTGAGATGCCACAAAAAAAAATTCTCATCTTATGCTCATTTCCCTTTTCTTTGTTTAATGAAAACATGTCATAGACTTTATCATATCATAATATTTGGAGCAACTATATGTTAATCTATTTGTCCAAATTTTAAGCAACTATGCTTGTGGATCCATATCTTCTTTTCAAGGGCTAGCTGATTATATTGTGCTGGATTCAATTCTTTGTAAGATTGTTTAAGATATGGGTTAATTTGCTTTTTGTTGGATAATTTGATTTGATTTGATGTCATAGTTTACTATTTCTTTATGCTTGAGAATGCTATTTTTTTTATCTCATCATTTATCTATTAAGTGTAGAATTTTCAAACACATATTAATTCTTTTTTTAATTTTTTTATTTTCATGAATCTGCTTTGGAGTCCAAATGGACTCCTTTCCTCTTGCATTTTGTAATGGGACAATGAGGCCCACCTTTTCGACTCAAGTCCAAAATTTAAGTCCAACGTCGATTATATGACGTGCTGGTGCAAGAAAATGAAAGAAGAGAAAAAATGGGTCAAAACCCATTGATGAGATAGCCAAAAGACTTGAAAAGTCTCGATTTTTATTATTGTCTTGCTTTTATTTATTCCTTCATTTGGGGACTCGAAGCCAATGTTGTAATCTAATACAGGTGAAACAGATTTCGGGTCCTAAAGGTCCAAAAAGATAGTTTAGGAAAGATTGTGGGTCAAAAGCCCGAATGATTAGATTAGGATAGGTTATGGGCCAAAAGTATAAGTATTTAGATTAGGACAGGAGAAGATGGGCTAAAAGCCCAAATTAATTTAGGACAGGATTTATGGATTTGAGTCTAATAGGCTTAGTCTTTTAGTCTCCCCTTTTCTCCTTCATATGCTAATTGTTTTTAGTTTTCTTAGACTTAATTAAAAATCTCCGTTAAGTCGTCAAAATCTGTTTTGCAAAAATATTGAAAACAAAATTTTACTTAATCGATTTCTTTTCAAAAATCAATTTTTCTTTTTTTTAAAGTTAGTCAAAAAGTGTTTTCAAATAGTCCGAATAACCGCAAGTTTGCGGATACTCTTGGTGCCTTAACAACCTTCCAAGAGTATTAATCGAAACCACTTACTCGAAATTTCTAAACGTAAAAGAATTTTTCTGCTTTGAATCTTTTAAGTAATATTTTTAGTTTTTCTTGATATTTTCTCAAAAAATCAAGTGGTGACTCTGTAATTTTTTAAATTGTTTTGAATTTTTCTTTAAGGTTTCAAAATAGTTTAAAAAGTCAAAAATAATATTTTTCAACCCCTCGAAATCGAAAAAGGACAAAACACCGTCCACTTGAGGTGTTAAAGAGAAAGATCGTGCCAAGTTGAAGTATCAGTCGATATATTTGCCTTTTAAAAAACAATCAAAACAAACATGATTCCCTTAGTAATCATACCATATCATATCATGAAAAACCATCATTCAAACAAGGGGTTAAGCTAATCAAGGATTTTGCACATAAAAATAAGAAGAAAAGATGCCCCACAGCATAAGGTAATAATATTTTCACTAAAAATGGCCATTTTAAAGTAATATCATGATATGACCAATTGACCATTATATTTTCCCTACATAGCCATTTCTCATTTTTAGCCATAAAATAATTTTTAAAAAAATCAGGTCTCATTAAAATATATACTACAGATTATAAAGTGAAAATTCAACCACCAATAAAAAGGTTTAGACTCAAAAGATGATAAGTTTTAATCAACTTAGATCTGAAAGAATCTGATGAAATAACACATTAAGACGCTCTCTTCTTTGATATAATAAAAACGTGTATAAATATGATGAGTTTTAACTTTTAATTTACTTGCTTTATCAGGTTATTAGTGAAGTGGATAACAAATATAAAAAGGCCTAATCCATACGCAGCCCCCTTAAGTACGCACGATTTTTGAGTTAGACACCTCAAGTGGACATTGCTCCATTTTGACACCTCAAGTGGCCTTCAAGTGTGCCACTTTGGCACCTTTTGCCTTGTTGGCAAAACGCGTGCGGAACACTCCGCAAAGGCGCATGGAAGCCTGCTGTTTTGCTGATATGGCATATAAATGGCCCCTCAACGATAATATACCCATATTTCATCTTCTTCTTCATTCCCAAATCAAATTTTAACCCCAATTTGTGACTCTTCTTAGAATTCTTTTTTATAAAAAACTTCTCTCTTCTTCATCTTCTTGTGTAATTTTTCAAAAGTTTAAACTTTTTCTTATTTTATTCGAATTGAATTGGACAATGTCGAGCTCGTCGTCCATGGCTTTTTGCGAAAAAGATTATCGCTATTGTAAATGTGGTAATGAAGCATTACTAAAGACTTCTTGGATTCAACAAAATTCTGGTCGTAGATTTTTTACGTGTAAAAATTCGAAGGGAATATTTTTTACTTCTTAACTTAATAAGTCGGTTAATTATTGATTTTGTAATTATTTTTGTTATTAATTTTGTAGAAATGGAATGGGTGTGATTACTTTGATTGGTATGAAGAACGACACTCTTCACAAGCAAATAGGGTGATTTGGGATTTGTTGAAGAAAGTTGAGTCCTTTGAAGATAAAGAAAATCGAGTTAGAAGATATAATATTGTTGGTGTCGTTGCTACTTGCTTGTTGTTGTGGGGAATATGGACATTAAAGCAAAATTTTTTAAGTTTGGCATTGAAGTTTTGATGGCCTTCCTAGTATTGAAGTTGCAAAATGACTTAAATTTCTTCTTATTAGGTTTCGTTTGTTGATGTAATGTTGGTCTTGTAAGAATGTTACATTTTGATGAAATGAAATATTTTATATCTACTTTTAGCTTTTATTGTTTGTTGTGATTCTTTGTATGTTTTAAAAGTTACTTGGAATTATTCAGTCCTATTCTTCAAGAGTTGGTGTGTATTGAATGCTGGGAAAATTTGGAGCACCTGCTGAGATGGTTGTTGATCCAGCAATTGGAGGAAGAGCAGGAGAAGCTGCAGCATTAGTCCTGAACAACATCAGTTAGTCCTGAACAGCTACAACATTAGTCCTGAACAGTTGCAGCATTCATCCTGAACAGCTGTAGTGTTAAAGCCTTCATAGAGACACTCAACATCAGTTTTCAACACCATTTTAAGTCCTAAATAGCAAGTACCTTGTGGTTTCTTCTCAGTACTTCCATTAGTAACAAAACAAAAACAGTCAGCCAAGTTATACGCTCCATATTGAGCTGATATCAACACCAACAACAACTAACTTATACGCTTCTATTGAGCTGAAAACAATACCAACAACTTCATCTATACACTCCATATAAAGTTGAATGCAACAACAACAACTTTAACTATACGCTCCAAACTAAGCGCAAACAAACACAAACAAGTTAATAAATATGTTCCATATTGATCTCAAAGAAACACCAACAAGAAGTTCATAAATATGCTCCACATTGAGCTTCAGTTAACACTAATTAATAATCCAAAAAATATGCTCCATATTGGAGCTCACAGTTTGCATGATACTACTTAAAGAACCTGAATTTACAGGTTTCAAAAATCAAAGAACTAGAATATTTACTTCAATAACTAAATTGATTGCTTGGTACTGCAAATTACACAATAGAATCAAAACATGCTACATCAGACTAAAATGCTTCTTCTTGACTACTTCTTCTTCTTTTTGTTGGCCAGCTACTGCAATTGATTAGTGGCGAAAGCATCTTTGTTTTTCTATTTCAAGCCTCTAGGCTTATAACCAACATCAACCCCTGTAGAACTTGCATCCTTGTAAGTTGTACCACTTTGTAGGTTTCTTTGACTTGATGTCCCAGGCTATTTTTTGAAGAAAAAAAAAAGATCAATAAACATTCTATATGTGCCCTTTATTTTTAAAGAAATAATGTGAGTTAACTTACATTCAATATTTGGGTTCCCCTTGCACTAGTGTAAATTCCAAATCTAACATTGTTTGACCTTTTAGATCCACCTTCAGCAACATCCTTTGTGGTTCCAACTCTTCCCCTTTTCTGCCTAATAATTACTCTACTTCTAGGAGGTAGTTGACTCTTGATTCCTTCTATAACAGAAATTTTTGTATCACCACAAAAGGTATATGTTGTAGCTTCTTTCAATCTTCTAACTCTGCTTGTATCACCACAAATTGTAGTTGAAGATCCAGGTTGACTTGAGCTATATGATGCTGATTTTTTTGAGGTTGAAGGTACAGGTTGACTTGAGCTACATAATGCTGATTTTTTTTAGGTTGAAGGTGCAGGTTGGCTTGAACATTTAGGTTGGCAACTTCCTTGTGAACTTTGACCACTAAACTAAAATCCTTGGCTATGTGTTTGTGCATTGGGATCAGGAATCTATAAAATCATAGCACACTAGTTAATAAGTTATAAAATCAAACTAAAAAATAAACTTCTAAAATCAAATAAAAGTGAGTGATTTACCTTGTAAAATCTTTTGTTATGGCCTTGTTGATGACATTTGGAGCATGTTATTTTTTCACCTTTTTTGGACATCTTTTTAGATTTCTTTATTGGTTCCCCTTTGCCTTTTTTTCTATTTTTTGTAGGTCTACCAGGCATTTTTTTTAGGTTGAGTGGGCTCAATCTTTGGATTATTTATCTCAGGCCACATCTTCATATTGGAGATTGGTTGGATAAAGTGATTATAAGCCTCCAAGAAGGTTTCTTTCTTATACCAATGTTCCACATAAGGTTCAGGCTCTTTTTCAACATGATACAACGCACAAATGGCATGTTGGCAAAGAATGTCTCTCAACTACCAAGTTCTACAACTACGTGACCTATTATTCAAGTTCACGGTATGCCTATACTCCCCTTCTCCAACCTCAAATCCAACATCAGCATTCCAAAGTATCTTGCAAGCCCTAGCCCTATTCTTATTCTCCTCCAAAATAAGTCTAGCCATAGGTGCAATATAACATATCCAAGTATTGGAAAACTTAATCATATCCACAGTTCTACTCATGATTTTTCTCCTAATTTCCTCCAACATGATAATGATAGATTTATGTCTAGGGACTACGATCCATGAATTAAAGGTCACACACATGCTATTCTCAACAGCATCACACTTACAATGTTCTTTAAAGAATGCCCTAACCCATGACTCCCTATGATAATGCAGTAAATCATCAATGATATCATTACCTTTCGTACCAAGTTGGTTCATGTAATCAAGTTCTTCTTTGAATTTTACTTCAAAACTTGCCTTTGAGCATTTCCAAAACTGTTTTTTTCTTTCTTCTCCCTTCTACTCTTGACTCCAGTTAGCCCAGATATGTCTAGCACATCTTTTAATTTCAGCGTTTGGTAACAATTCAAGAACAACAGCATGAAAATCCTACATACAAAAAAATAGTTAAGGTACTTGATAAAGAAATTCTATTTTATAATTAATTGATAGTTAAAAAAATATCAAATATTACCTTTTGCATATCAGTCATCACAGTAAAACTTGCTCCAGTACCCAACTACAGATTCTCTTTCAAGTAGTTGACAAAAAAACTCCAACTATGCCTGATTTCCTTGTCCACAACAGCCCAGGCTATAGGAAACATCTAATTGTTTCCATTCTTCCTAACTGCAACTAGAAGTTCCCCTTACAAGCACCCTTTAAGAAACACCCATCAAACCCTATAATTCTTTTACAACCTTCCATCCACCCTTTTTCAATGCATCAAGACACACATAGAAATAAACAAACAGATTTTTACTTGAGACAGTTTCACTGTCCATTCTCAGCCAAACAAAACTGCCAGGATTGGCTTGTTTGATCATCTCACCATAATCACATAGTATTGCAAATTTCAAGTTCCAGTCCCCCATGGTCTCTCTTAGAACCTGTAACTTTGTCCTGTAACAGATTATTCTACCCACATATAATTCCAATTTTTCTCTGCACAATTCCTGTATTTTTTAAATTTTTAAAAATGGTTGTTTACTTATTTCATCCCTGAATCTATCAGCAAATAACTTACTTGTACACATCTTATTCTTGTTTGATATTGTACACTTATGCACTGGATTATAATTCTTAATCAAAAAATTACCAGAGTTTCTGTCAAGTGCACCATAACACAACCAATTGCATTTTGTCTTGAATTTGCACTTAGCCCTCACTCTATGAGCTTCATTAGGTCTTAAGACAATCTGAACCCTATTTTTCACTGCATACCTCCCCAAAGCTTTTCTAAATTCCTTAGGACCATTAAAAATCATACCAAGTTCAAAAACAACAACAACACAATCATCATCAAATCTGACTTTATTACTTCTTCTTCTTCTTGAAAAGTCACCACCACCAACAGCATCCTCATCTAACAAATTAGTCCTATCAACACTATCACAGTCTGAACTATCAATATACTCTTCATCACCTCCTAATCTCTACCCACATATCCATCTTTCTTATTCCTGCCAATGTCTTGAAAACCTTTATCAATACCAGCTTTCCCTACTGGTATTTCTTCTCTTGCTTTAGATTTTTTTCTTTGAATTTTTTTACTTCTACTTTCAGCCCTAAAGGCTCTCAACTCTTCATCAATGTTTGAATCATCCTCATCAAGGATATCATCACCATTCAGATCTGATTCACTACTGGGGAGATCTATTTCATCACCATTCAGATCTTCATTAAGACTTCTATTTTCATTCACATCACTGCCTATATCAACTTCATCATTAGACTGTGGCCCTACTAAAAAAGGTAAAACATTTTCCACAACATCTTCATCAATGTCATGAAAAATATACACATCAAGCTCATCACCATCTTTTAACTCTTTCACAAACTCCAGTAATTGACCATCAGAAGTGATTTGAACTAAATCATCACCATCTATATGTTGACAATAGAACCCCTTAACTTTTGAGTACCCAAAATCTTTGGTGTAGGAAAGAAATTCAACAAGACTGAAATGGTCTTTATCAATGGCAACATCAAATATATCTACCTCACCTTTATAACTAAGATTAGGGTTGGATACAATTGTTCCCCCGTAATGAAAACAGGTCAAAATATAGTTGTCCATTTTTGTAACAAATCCCCAAAGATTCTGCAAAAAAAAAATACCCAAAATACCCTTAAATTAAAAAGTACCAAAATAACCCTATATTATCACTGAAATCTCCAACATAAACCCTATGTCAGTGAAATCCCCAAAAAGGCAACAAAAAAATCCATAACTTATAACTGAAATCACAAAAATTATAAAAAAAAATCTAAAACGATAAATTCAACCCAGCATTATAATTTCAAGCGAAAAAACGGTTTAAATAGCCAGGAAAAATATAAACTTAAAGAAAAAGTTTAGTTTGACCTTCAATTTCTTTAAGTAAACTAGATTTCTTCAAACTCGTCACTGAAAATGAATCAGGGCTTTTATGCAAGCATTGTACCTACAAAATACATCGTAAATAGTTATAAATCACTGACATTAAAAGATGAATCGAAGAAAAACTGAAAAAAATGACAAAACGTACAAAAGGGAAAGTTATGGTTTCAATCGGATTTTGAAAACTGATTTGGCATTTCCTTTGTTTTTCCCCTTTTAGTGGATTATGGTTTCAATCGGATTTTGAAAACTGATTTGGCATTTCCTTTGTTTTTCCCCTTTTAGTAGATTAGGATGACATGGAAAGCTACTACTAAGTGGTACGTTTTAATTGGAGTGCAAAATTCATGTGTATGGATTGAAATACACGCGCCCAAGTTTTCTTTTAATTATGAAAAAAAGTGTCAAAGTGGCACACTTGAAGATCATTTGAGGTGTTAAAATGGAACAATGTCCACTTGAGGTGTCTAACTGAAAAATCGTGTGTACTTAAGGGGGCTATGTATAGATTTGACCATATAAAAATATAAGTTTCGTGGTTGATGGACCTTCACATAATAATACTTTAGAGGAGCACTTAGAGTAAATAGTCTATGTTTCTAAATTACAATTCATAACATCTCTTTTACTTTTTTTTCTTCTTTTCTTTTCTTTTTCATTTTTTACTTTTTAATTTCTTTTTCTCTTTCTTTTATCTCTAGCCTCTATTTTCTTTCTTTTTTTTTTCGTTTTTTTCCCTCTCTTCTATCTCTAGCTTCTACTTCTATTGTTTCTTTTTTCCTTTTTAGTTTTCTTTTTTTCTTTTCTTTTTTTTCTTATATTTTATATTTTTTATATTTTAGAAAAACATGACTGCATCGAATATAATTCATGAAATCAAACAGAAACATTATAGCCGCTCATGATATTTTGTATTCACCATCATTCTTTTTATCTTTTTCTGTTTTCATTTTCTTTTTTTCTTTTTCGGTTATTTCTTTTCATTTTTTTCTCTCTTCTATCTCTAACTTATTTCTCTTCCTTCTTCTTTTTTTCCTTTTTGAATATTTTTATATATTTTTTTTTTTTTTACATTTTTCTCCTTTTTTATATTTTTATTTTTATTTTTATTTTCTATTTTTATTTTTATTTTTTCTTTTCAATTTTTTTTTCTTTTTTCCCTCTCTTCTATTTCTGTATTTTTGGGGTTTTTTTTTGTTTTATTTTTTATTTCCTTTTTTGTATTTTTTCTTTCTCTTTTATTTTATATTTTTTTATTTTTAAGAAATATGGCTATGTCGAGCACAAGTCATGAATGATACAAAAATACCACCATCATTTATATTTCTATATCCGTTGACACAATAGTATTTTATAATTTGTATTTTATATGTCGCATTTATATTTGTATTTTATGGTTTGCACCATCATTTATACTTTATATAATTTACACTTGTGTTATAAAGAACTGTTTTGAATTTATAGGAGAGGTATGAATTGTAATTAATTGAAACTTATGCTAAATAGGATAATTAGGAGCTTATGTATGCCACACTATATAGTTATCCCTACTTCAATTGCAATATTGATTAACTCCGTGTGTTTACAATTAAGGCTCATTTGGTAAAAAGTACAGGGAATAATCAATCGTTTATCTCATGTTTAATTGGTATAAAATGCATGAGATAATTCATTTCAGAATTTTATTATTATTTTTATCCCACCTTAAGGGTATGCTAATTAATCCTGAATAAATTCTGTTTCTAACTAAACGACCCTTTAAAAGGAAAAAGTTCAGATTTTGCCATCCACTTTTAGAGCTCGTTCAGGATTGTTGTTAAAGAACTGCTTATTTGAGAAGTACTTTTATAAAATGACTTTTTAGAAGAATACTTTTGAAAAAAAGGCAATTTGTGTTTGGTAAATTCATTTGAAAGATATATTTGATAAACAGATTGTGTTCGGATAATCTTTTTTTTTTTTTTTGAGAAATGTTTTTGTGAGGCAAATGACGAAAACGGACATGTATCAATAGACTTTTTCCTACTAAAATCATTTTATAGAGAAAATTCATTTTAAATATCCATTATAGTAATTAAAAAATTTATTTTTATTTAATTAAAAAGCATGTACTATAAAATTCTCAATCAATATTTATATACATAGACTAGTTACTAACAGCCCGTGCAAGGCAAGGGCCCAACAAATATTTTTTAAAAAATTATTTTAATTATTATGATTTATAGTACTTTTTAAAAATATATAACATATTATTTTTTAGATATTTTAAGTTGTTAACTATTATAATTTATTATACTTTTTATGTAATTTTCAAATGCTTAGATGACCATAATAATTAATTATGGGTGATATAATAGAGCTATAAGTGAAGCAGCGAAGCAGACATGTCTTAATGACTTGCAACAACTAATTAAAAGAGATACAACAAAATTACTATAAAAAATACTTGTAAAAAAATTTAAATGGTCATAATAATTAATTAATAGTGACATAGTAAAATGACGATTGAAACAACGAAGCATATATGTCTAATTAGAAGTGATACAATAAAATTACTATACAAAAATACCTGGCTGAAGCAACTGAAGTAAACATGTCATAAATATTTATTTTACTTTTTAATTAACTATTATTAATTTTCTAATACATAAATAAATTATAATAATTAATTAGAGATGAATTAATAAAATCACGGAGAAAGCAACTTATGAAGCAGGCAAAATCATAAATATCTATTTTACTTTTTCAATTAAATATTATTAATTTTTTAATACATAAATAACTTATAATTATTAATTAGAGATCACATAACTAAAATTACGGAAGAAATTACTAATGAAGAAGACAGACATGTTAACAGAGAGCTGCTTGCTACTCCTGCCTTTTGCCTCTTATTAAATAGTAATATATTAAAAAATATAAATAATAATATAATATTACTATAATAATTTAAATATTACTTAAATTTTTTGTAAGTGTTGGCAAAATACCATTTGTAATGCGATTCTTCTATCATTTATTGTCATTATAAATAAAAAATGATGAGTTATATATTCTTCGATGATCATCATTAATGATATTCGATTTTATTTAAAGAAAAGAAATGAAGAATAAAATAATAATAAATAAATTATAAAATAAAAAATTATGATGTAAATATAAAATATAAGATTTTAAAATCAAACTTAAAAGATATACTATTAATTAACAAGGGATATATTGATGTTTGTGTGTGCTAGAAATATTTTTGTCATGAACAAAATAATTTTCTTCTGATTTTTTTGAAAAGCAAAATTTTTCTGCCTCGTTTCAAAAACAAAAAAAACTCCTTCCCAAAAGCAGAAATGTCGCTTCTTTTCAAAAGTATTTTTGTAAATTTATCATACATCATTTTTTTAAAAAGAAAAAAAAATGGTTTTTGAGGAAAAAGCAATGAAACCCGTTTATGAATAGCACGTCTGATACAAGAAATTTGTTGTTTTAGAAAATTACCAATGAACTGATCTTTTGTGAAGAACCCCGAAACACTACAATCATTCTGCACAAAACAGAGTCAAAATAAAGATCCATTCGAATAGATAGAAATCAGCTGCAACTGGGAAGTTACTAATGCAATAAACTAGATTCTTGTTCAATTTTTAGATATTAAGTGATCTGCTCACCAATAGGGCCCCAATATCATCTCTTAAGTAGCCTCAACTATTATATTACAAACTAATGGAAAATTACTCATTTTATTTCTGTCCACCAGCTTCAGCAGGCTCAACAATCTCTGCTTCAACTGTTTCTGGGATGACGTGTGGCTGTTGGTTTAATTGCTGCTGATGCCCACCGACAGTTCCCCACTTGCCAGCAAGAGCAAAGTTCATCATCTCGTATATCTTCCCTCCCAGTTGTGCTGGATTCTCAGGCTGCAACAATTGATGCAAGATATAAGTATCAAGGTCACTGGCATAGGCAGCCAATATTCGTCAATTAGTTCTGTTAGCTTATCGGTACATCATTACTACTAATACAAAATAATAGTTCATACTTTTTTTAACAACTCAGAGATCCCATGGCCCGTGGTCCATGGTTCGATACTCCAATGATAATGGGCAAAATCTACGTTCATTTATCACCTGTTGGTTTCCTTTCATTGCTCGCTCAAGAAAATCAACTGATGAACTCAATGTGCATAATCAGTAACTTATCATCTAAACCAGTTTAAACTCATATAAGAAAACAAAATATCTAGAGACATGCACCTCCAGTGCATATCGCTGATTAAAATCGCCCTTCACTTACAAACCCTTCTTTCCACTCTTTCTCTTCCGAATTCTTACATGATATCAAAGTTCATCACAAGTTTTGACATGTATGGGCACAAACTACATTGTTAAACCTCCTAATGTCAAGCACTACTTGTCCGACAACATAATATGAATTTAACCAAGTGAATAACATATGCTAGTTTCACTGAGCTCAATTGTTTCAGGAACCAAAATCAGTTACCCATGTGAATAAGAATAAAGACATGAAGACTCACAGTGAAACCACTAGAGACCAATGCAGCATCATACAAAAGATCAATGGCCCTCAAGGCTTCATCATCATCTGGAGTGCTCCTGCAGGCTTCCTGCAATATTCAGCAAATAACAATGTTAGTAAACACACAAGATTAGATTGCAGATAGAGAAACCATCAGGGCACAAAACCAGCTTACAGTTAAGGTTCTAATGATAGGGTGTTCAGGATTGATCTCAAAGACTCTTCTACTCCTCATGAACTCCAGGCTGGAGGTATCACCAACAGTTTGAGCCTTCATCAGCCTGCAACAAGTCCAGGTATTTCATAAAAGGCTAAAGAATGAGTCTCAAAATTGAACCATCAGTCTCTAGTATAAAATTTATGTCACCTCTCCATATTAGCTGACCAACCAAACTTTCCCGATACAAGAACACAAGGAGAACTGCTCAAACGATTTGAGATCTGTACACTAGCAACCTTGTCCCCTAGCCGTTTCTTTATCCAATCACATGTTTGCCCAAACTCCTGTTTTATCTCCTTTTCCTTATCTTCATTCTTATTACCTACAAACAATGGAAAGCCGGCATATTAGCATTGCAAAACAGGCAGTTCAGCGAAAGGCAACAGGCATTTAAAAAAAAAAAAAGAGCAAACATCTCAAATCACTAACCTAAATCTAGGTCCTCTTTGCTAATGTCAATGAAGTTTTTCTCCTTAAATTCTTTGAGATTTTGGATAGCGATCTCGTCAATGGGATCAACTAAGAACAGAACCTGGAACAGGAATCAGCTAACATCAGCGAAGCTAGCAAGCAGAAGCAAACAAGAAACCAACTAAAGTTGGTTCAAATGATTCGTACTTCAAGATCTTTTTCAAGAAGTTTTTCCAGGAAAGGAGTGTTCTTTGCACTCGTCACACTATCAGAAGCAATATAGTATATGTCCTTCTGGTCTGGTTTCATATTCTCAACATATTCATCCAAGCTGATCATCTCATTTTCACTTTGAGAAGAGAAAAATCGTAAAAGTGGAGCAAGACGCTTGTGGTTTTCACGATCTTCAATGCATCCCAACTTTAGGTGCTTCCCAAAGTTCTCCCAGAACTTCTCGTAGTCCTGCACATAAAAGGATCAGAAAAGTGCAATGAGAGTCCAAAGAACCAATCAGCTAATAGATCAAATCGAAGGTAACAAAAACTTTCAGAAAAAGATTAAGACATGCACATGGATAACGACATCAAATCGAAGGTAACAAAGATAATTTTTTCACAACACACATACAAGACTAAAGACATGGACACAAGGACTTGAGAAGCAAACATACATCCCTATTTTCACTGAGGGCAATGCCCTGAATCATTTCAAATGCTTTCCGCACCAATCGCTTCCTCATGATGCGAACCTTACAGACAACAAGAAACAGTTCGTCAAAAGAAGAGATCAACATGCAAATGAAAAATAAACAAATAGTATGCCTGAAGCACTTACAATGCGACTTTCTTGAAGAATCTCTCGTGATACATTAAGTGGAAGATCATTTGAGTCAACTACACCTTTGATAAAACTCAGGTAGCGTGGGAACTATACCAGAGAAAAGGCACACCAGTCAGCTCTCCATTAGAGCATTGTACTCTTAAAGAATAACAACAAAGCTTCCTCTTACCAGTTCACCATCAAAGTCGTCAGATATAAAAACTCGCTTCACATAAAGCCTTATGTTCTTTGTCTTGGGATTGACTATGTCATCCTTACCCATTCCAGATACAGATGGAACAAAAAGTACAGACCGGAACTCTACTTCTCCCTGCCATACCAAAAGCAAGGCAAGATGAAGTAACAAACACAGAAAACGAAAAACAAAAGAACCAGGAGAGTTGTTTAACAAAACTGAAACTTAACCTCCAATATTATCATTATTAAATAAAAGAGATTATACTAGAATTAAAAGAGAAGGGCGAAGTAGTAGAATATTTATCTAAATATATTCTGCATCAAAGAAGTTTTTAGTACCTCGGTTGTAAAATGTGAAGAAGCAAGAGGTTCCAGATATTCATTAAAAGTCTTTTTGTAGAACTCATTATACTCCTCTTTACCCACTTCCTTAGGGCTTCGAAGCTGGAAAAGAAAAGCAGTAACTCAGCATATCAGTAAAAACAAACTTTGGAAGCATAGCAGCAGGAGATAGGAATTCAAAGACTAACCCATATTGGCTGAGTCTCATTTGTAAGCTCCCAGTCCCAATATTTCTCCACAACTTTTTTAGTCTTCTTCTTTTTCTGTTGCAGAGAGTTGGAAATTTCATCAGAAATGGGAAAGACAACAGTAGAATCAACAAAGCAACCTCTTCTCTTTTCCTCAAAAATATCAACAATGTTACCCCCATAATAGGTAGTATTAACAGATACCTCAGCTGTCTCATCTTCTCCTTCCTTCTTGGCTTCTGTCGGATCCTCATCAACTTCAACCTGTGGAAAGCCAATACCATGGAACCACAAGGCAGTAAGGACTCATATCCAGCTTGCTCAAGGCAGAAAGATAAAATTTAGAACCCCAAGCTTGATTCATGGTTATAGATAAAACAAGTCTAGATTTATTCAAAATAGTTATGCCTCGTGTACACGAAAAGCCACAAGGATATGCACATACCTCTTTTGTATATCCCTTCTCTTGCCATGTGTAAATAGGGAATGAAACAAACTGTGAGTAGTTCTTCACAAGCTTTTCTATTCTTTCTGGATGTGCAAATCCTTTGTCATCCCTCTGCGCGTACATCAAACATGGACAAAGAACAGTTAGGTCCTCCTCCAGAACTAAAATAACTAGGATAAGAAGCTTCCCTTTGAAACAAATTGATTCACCAACCTTGAGATATAGAGTGAGACAGGTTCCCCTAGGAAGTTTTTTTGCAGGATCAGTCTCCTCTCGGATGGTATAAGTGCTAGAATTGGCCTCTCCAACCCAGACATATTGTTTGTCGGACTTTGGGCTTTTTGTTGAGACTTCGACCTTCCATTAGCAGATTAAATAAGAGAGATACACATGTATCAAGGTAATTGTTGATTGTCAAGAAATTGATAGAAAATTTAAAGTAGGAGCCTGGATACAAAACATACTCGTTCAGACACAAGGAAAGCTGAGTAGAATCCAACACCAAATTGACCAATTAAATTGCTGTCAGCACCAGCATCCTTGCTATCCTGTTATGCGGTAAAAACATGCAACAAGAAACAATATAGTATATATGAAGCGAAATACTAAGAACGAACATTTATATCACAGAAACGCACCTTCAGTGCCTTTAGGAATTTTGCAGTTCCACTTTGTGCAATAGTACCAAGGCAGTCAACAAGTTCTTGGCGAGTCATACCAATTCCTGAGTCCCTGTACAACACCATATTCCATGACAACCTCAACATTCGACAGACATGACGGCAAAGAAAAGAAAGACGGTTAATGGGCTATGAAGCTCACGTAATGGTAATAATGCCATTATCTTTATCGGTTTGAATGCGAATATCGAGATCAACTGCATCCTTCAAAAGCTCAGGCTCAGTAACACCAAGAAACCTCAACTTATCCAGGGCATCACTTGCATTACTGCATCATCAAAAGGAACTATGTAAGTAACAAGTATAGATTGTTTAGTGACTTCAGCTAACATGAATAGGATCTCCAAAGTTGAAATAATATCAACTAAGAGAGAGTGTTGACAGATTATTGATAGCGTTTAGATGAAGTGAGCTAGATATAATCCAATTACCAAGTATTATGAGGCAATAAACTAACCTTCTGCAAAACTCACAGAAGTCATCACAATCAAACAAAGCCCTTAACACAACTTTTTGTTCCTTAGATACTGCTACCAAGTAGCTGAATCTTAAAGTCATCATAGTAAAATCTAATCTTCATATTGTTTTTGGATTCTTCCTTTTATACGGAACTGACTAATTGTGATTGATTATATTGTGATTTGTTATACCTCCCTCTTGGCAATCGAAATCTAGAATGTGGGAGAAAACTTTTCACAACACAAAAACACTGTTATAAAAGCTGCAGGGCGTACAAAAACACTTTCATAAACACTGATTTTTCAATGGTCACTGCTGGAATACAAAAGTGCAGTACAATATTAAAGAGAAAGTTAGCAAATACTTGCCTAATAAGCTCCCTCAGAAAAACCTCCTTGTTGCTGTACAAACTGTTAACAATGAGGTCCATGAGGCGACTGACCTGCCATGTTAACAAAATAAAATTTCAGATTTCCAAAGATTCAGTACACTTTTCAGCTTTTATCCATTGTGTTGGCTCTTTGATGGTGACTTTTACCTCTGCTTGATACTCAAACTTCTCAGATGATGAATCAGATGCATCAGATGCAGCAGCCGTTGACGCAAATCGGCAACCCAAAAAAGACTCATTTCTTGATTTAAATGGCTTGATGGATTCAGTGACATTGCATCCTCCTGAAGCCAATGCTGAATACCATCTACCTTTACTATCACCATCCGCCTGTTCACAGTAAAAGAGAAGAAACTAAATCAAAAGGAGACTTTTTGTTCAACCAATTTCCAAGTAAAAATTACAAGTTCACAATCTAAAGAGAAATTACAATATCCTTTACAAATATACAAACTCTGACTTAACCAAAACTTAAGACATTATCTCCATCCATTGACACTTGAATTTATCAAGGTAACACATCCGCATAACCTATACTAAACCTACTAGTAGTACCTTATTTAACATAATTTCGTACAGTACCACCAAGCACAGAAAATGATCTTTACTCCCCGTTTCAATTTATTCATCCTACTTTCATTTTTAATTACGAAAAGAATACTGCTTTCAACTTTTCACATGGTTTGTTTCAGACAACAAGATTAGAAAAGACATTTTGTTACATTTTACACATCAAAACCACCCGATCAAAAAAAAATCTCCCTTCTTTCTGACACTTGGTGTGAAATCAAACTAGATAAACAAATTAAAACGGAGTATTTCACAGATCATATGTTCCATGGAAAGCATTCTCATCCACCCAGTATCATTATCAAGCTATTATTTCCCTTTCATGCATGTAAACAGTCCAATTAATAAGAACCGGTAAAAGGGGTAAAATATGATGTACAGGGAAAAGTAAATTGAAGTCGATGCTGAATACGATCTACCTTTTCTAACGGCATCAGTCTGTTCGTTCATCAGTAAATAAAAAGACTATTCAACCCATTTTTCAAAATCAAAATTACAATCATTCTTATCCCCCCCCACCGAATATCAACCTAGTACTATTTTCCTTTTTATGCATTTGAAGGTTGAAATTAAGAAAGAATTCGTAAAAGGGTAAAATTCATAATATGAAGAAACTATAGGGAAAAGTAATAGAATGGATGAGTGAATGAGATACCGAATGGTAAAATAGATGGGAAGAAGAAAGAGGAGCAGCAACATGACGATAGCGCGCAGCGCTTGTGCTTGTGCTGCTGCGAAGGAGAGTATTGACGGAGCGCTTCGATAGCCTGTGCATTTTGTCTCACCCAAATAGAATAGGGTATTACAGAAGTATAAGAAAATGGTAACAGGAGGAAGAGGTGGGAGATGGAAATAGGAGGAGACGAGGGTTTAAGAGATTGGGGGAGTAGGGTTTAAAGAAGCTTCCAGAGATTCAACTTATTAATTTGGGATGGTCATACCCTCCCACGTGGATATTACCCGACCATATATCAAATGGATCTCCATTTGGGTGACTAGTTGAGTCTAGGTGGAGTGTCGTGCCAGTATATTAAGGGCCGTTTGGCTATAAAAAATTTTTAATTTTTTTCGAAAAATTTTTCTACTTTTTTATTTTTAAAAAAATTATGGTGTTTAATCATGAAAATTCAAAAAATTATTTCGGAGTTGAATTCCAAAAAGTGAAAACAACTTTATGTTGTTTTCACAATTTTCTACTTCCATTTTCAACTTTTATTATTATTACGTATAACTTCAATCTTTAAATTTATACACAAACCTCTCTTATGACTATACCCAACCACCAAGAAAAAAATTATTATTTGTTTTCTATGGTACAACATCATTTTTAATTGTTACAGATATTCTAATTTCTTTTTCTTCTTTTAACCAAAATTTACTAACGTGAAGTAAAAAATAATAAATAACAATCTATGACGGAAATATATCAACTTTGTTTTGAATGAACTATATTATAGAAATATAAGGTCTAGTACATTATGTTATTTAAAAGTGAGAAATTTAATATTTTTTTCTTGTCATTCTAATTTTCTATATATGTCATATAATGACTATTATGATTCTAATAAATTATTGAAAAGTGACTAATAAAGTCGCATATCAAATATAACGTAACGATCTATATTTACGATACAATAATATTCAAGGAAAATCAATATCATCAATAAAGAAAAAGCAAAAAATTAGCATTAATCTATTCAAAAATAATTCATCTCTAAATTTTTTTAAAAAGGACCAAATTCAATAAAATAATTAATTCAAGTGAAAGTAATTAAGAATTTTCATCAACAAATTTAAGAATATATAAAATATATTTATATTCATCAATCATATTAAGTGGGGCGGTTTGACGCCAGTGAATGCGTGGGAGATAGGGGAGAAGTTGGCGGGAATGGGGGTGTGGGAGTGTAGGGGGGACGTGGATGATATGTGGGATAGGGCGGCTAGGTGCATCAGGGAGAAGGCTAGTGAGGTGTTAGGTGTTTCTAGGGGCCGGGTTGGGCACCATCAAGGGGATTGGTGGTGGAATGAAGAGGTGGAGATGAAAGTGAGGACCAAGAAAGAGGCGTATGCTAAGTTGGTTGAGAGCAGAGACGAAGAAGAGAAACGGGTAAACAGGAAAGAGTACAAGCAAGCTCGGAAGGAGGCTAAGTCGGCAGTCACGGCAGCTAAGACGGCCGCGTTTGAGAGCCTGTATGCGGGGTTACAGGGGAAGGGAGGGGAGAAAAAGTTGTTTAGACTCGCAAAGGCTAGGGAGAGGAAGGGTCGTGATCTCGATCAGGTGAGGTGCATTAAGGGGGAGGACGGCAGAGTGTTGATGGAGGACAGCCATATTAAGAATAGATGGAAGTCGTACTTCCATAGGCTCTTGAATGACGAAGGGGATAGAGCTATTGTGTTAGGGGAACTGGAGCGCTCAGAGGAGTGTCGGGAGTTTAGTTATTGTAGACGTTTTAGGGTAGAGGAGGTTAGAGAGGCTGTTCGCAGGATGCGGAGGGGTAGGGCGACGGGGCCGGATGAGATACCGGTGGAGTTTTGGAAGTACGTTGGAGAGGCTGGGGTAAGGTGGTTGACTGGTCTGTTTAACGAAATCTTCAAGACGGCAAAGATGCCCGAGGCATGGAGGTGGAGTACCATAATCCCTCTCTATAAGAATAAGGGTGACATCCAGAGTTGCAATAACTATAGGGGGATTAAGTTATTGAGTCACTCTATGAAGATTTGGGAGAGAGTCGTCGAGGGGAGGCTGAGACGGATAGTGTCTATTTCGGAAAATCAGTTCGGATTTATGCCTGGGCGCTCGACGACGGAGGCAATTCACCTGGTACGGAGGCTGGTGGAACAGTATAGGGAAAGGAAGAAGGACCTGCACTTGGTGTTTATCGATCTAGAGAAGGCTTACGACAAAGTTCCCAGGGAGGTTCTTTGGAGATGCTTGGAGGTGAGTCGAGTCCCGATGGCTTATATCAGAGCAGTTAAAGATATGTATGATGGAGCGAAAACTCAGGTGAGGACGGCGGGAGGAGACTCAGAGCATTTTACTGTCTTGACAGGATTGCATCAGGGATCTACTCTTAGTCCTTTTTTGTTTGCTTTGGTGATGGATGTGTTGACGCGGAGTATTCAAGGGGAAGTGCCTTGGTGTATGCTTTTTGCAGACGATGTAGTTCTGATTGACGAGACCCGAAAGGGTGTGGTTGACAAATTAGAGGTGTGGAGACAAACTCTTGAGTCTAAAGGGTTCAGGTTGAGCAGAAGCAAGACAGAGTATTTGGAATGCAAGTTTAATGACGTGAGGTTGGAGGATGAGGTGGTAGTGAAGCTGGAATCGCAGGAGGTATGTAAGAGGGATAGTTTCAAGTATCTCGGATCCGTGATTCAGGGTAACGGTGAGATTGACGAGGATGTCTCGCACCGTATTGGGGCGGGATGGTTGAAGTGGAAGCTCGCTTCGGGGGTGTTGTGTGATAAGAAGGTGCCGCCCAAGCTTAAAGGCAAATTCTACAGGATGGTAGTCCGTCCGGCCATGTTGTATGGAGCGGAGTGTTGGCCAGTTAAGAACTCCCACATCCAAAAATTGAAGGTGGCGGAAATGCGAATGTTGCGATGGATGTGTGGGATGACTAGAGGGGACAGAGTTAGGAATGAGACTATCAGGGAGAAGGTTGGGGTGGCTCCAGTGGAGTGCAAGTTGCGGGAAGTCCGATTGAGTTGGTTTGGACACGTGAAGAGGAGGGACATGGATGCCCCGGTTCGTAGGTGTGAGAGGCTAGCGTTGGATGGTTTTAGGCGGGGTAGGGGTCGGCCGAAGAAGTACTGGGGAGAGGTGATTAGACGGGACTTGGAGCAGTTACAGCTCACCGAGGACATGACCCTAGATAGGAAGGTCTGGAGGGCGAGGATTAGGGCAGAAGACTAGGCCAGTTTGGGGGCACAAGGGTAGGGAATTTTTTTGGTGGGGTTTATTCCTGTTATTCTTCCTACTCTTATTTTTATTCCTATTTCTATTCTTCTTCTTGTTATGATTTCGGTGTTCCATGTTGTATTAGGTATCTGAGTGCTTCCCGATGTTTCCTACTACCTATGCGTTACCTTATATTTATATTTATATTTATATTTATATTTATATTTATATTTATATTTATATTTATATTTATATTTGTGTGGCGACTGTCTTGAGCCGGGGGTCTATCGGAAACAGCCTTTCTACTTCTTCAGAGGTAGAGGTATGGACTGCGTACATCTTACCCCCCCAGACCCCACTAGGTGGGAATACACTGGGTTTGTTGTTGTTGTTGTTGTTGTTATATTTTCTCTATTCAATCGATTGTGGTTAAATAAACTTATTTAGCTCGTGCTTGTGATATTTTTATTCAAATTTTAGAAAAATAATAATCATAATAATTAGTTTGTTGTTAATTATTTTATCAATTGAAGACATATACATTATTTTCTCAATCAATATTTGGTTGTATGTTAGTAGGTAAATTAGTAATTGAGTGATTTTGATAATTTTTAAGAGTTGGGAGCATAAAATCATATTTTAAAAAGTTTTTTCATAAGTCTAAAAAAAAAAAAAAATTCAAAAAGACATGACCAAACACAACTCCAACTCCAACTTGAGAAAAAAAGTAATTTTATGATCAAACGGCTACTACTAATATACCTAGGGACATAACCAACCAAATTGATAGAATCCAAAGGAATTTCATTTGGGGATCTAAGAAAAAATTACATCTTATTGCTTGGGATACCTTATTAAGACATAAAAGAGAAGGCGGTCTAGATGTCCACAAAGCTTCCATACGGAATAAATCAATGCACGCTAAGCTGGCTTGGAGAATTTTTAACAAGCCAAATGAGTTTGTGTGCATCTGTGCTGCTCCACAAGTACGCTAAAGGTACTAGGATTGAGGAAAAGCATTGGCCTAGTGCAACTGGAAGCCAACTTAGCGAAATATTAAAGAAGGATAGGATGTGTGTGACAAGATCATTAGATTTTGGACCCATACTTGGTCCTCCTTTGATGAATCTTTAGCAAGTATCCCGCCCGCACCCTTAGATAAGGATAAGGATAAGGTTACTTTGAGCAGCCTCATAATAAATGGAAGCTGGAACCTCAAATCCATAGACTACCCCTACCCACTCATATAAAAGATACTATTCTAGCGTCTGTAATTCATGATAACCAAAGAATTCGAGATAAAAGAGCTTTCTCTATAGTTAGTAAAGGTAGATTCTCCATTGGAGTAGTCTTAATTGGAACCTAACAACAATATCATTACTCTATGCAGGGATCTTCTTTGGGAGTTGGGGAACAAGCAAATGCACCGTGAAAATAGGCTTCTAAACAGGGTTGCAGACAAGCTATCGAAGAATGGTAGAAGAAAGGAAATTCCCCCTTTTTTTGAAGAATGAACAGTTCCTCCTTTGTTTATCCGGAAATTCCTCAGTTTAGACAAAGGCGGAACTCCTTTTGGAAGGCAGTGTGTGCCTGATGTTAATACAATATGGACTAACGTTAGTTGCTTCAAACAATATGTAGGCAGTAGTAGTTATGTAAGCAGTAGTAGTTCCAGTATAGAACAAGCTTCGCAGCCTTGTGTTTTGTATGATGTACAACGCTAAGCAGTATTACTATTATTAATGAGTCATCTTTTAACCAAAAAAAAAAAAAAAAAACTTGAATATTATGAATATTTAAAATTTAGTGTTTAAAATTCACATTGAAGCACTATTGATCTAGATTTAAAGCATGAAAATGGATCAAGATATTCTAATAGTTTAAGTAAAAAATATAATTGAATCTTCTTTCTTTCCTTGCTCTACATACTAAAATTTTGACTTAGGCTTCATATGTTAAAATTCAGATGAATTTGAATTTATTCAACATTATTTATTATTCGCACCAAATGCATGAGCCTTATTTTGTAGTTCTAATATTCTCTTCAAAGCATGAAAATGTAATTAGAGAAGATGAAAGAAAAACTTCAAAAAATAAAATTCACCTAAAAGTATCAATAAACGGGACAAGGGAGTCAACAAAATAGGATAAACTATGACTAAAGTAATGGAATATCAAAAAAATGTGTTGGCTATTGATTATTTTAGAGATAAATATATTTTTTTCACTAAAACTTCTCAATTAGTAATTATCTATCAAGAGTACATGACAACTTATTAATGTAAAAACATTAAGAACATACAAAAAATTTTGAAAATTTACCTCAAAACTCAAGCAAATTTGTCTGAAGCATAGATACTATCAATACTTCACAAATACTTCTCAATTAACAATTGTCTGTCAAGAATAACTGATAATTTATTGTTGAAAATTTCAATAACATATTAAAATTTTAGTAAACTTACCTTAACTCACAAGCAAATTTATCTCTTTAAAAATAGGTACTAACAAAATTTAATGGTAAGAAAATTCTATGCCAAACCTGATTTTTTACTGGAAAAATCTCAAATAGCAATTGTCAATAAAAAATATAAGTTAATTTATTATCGTAAACTTCAAGTTTATACTAAAATCACAAACAGACTTCTCGATCAACAATTGCCTATCAAGAAGATATGATGATTTATTATTATAAACATCAAGAACATACTAAAATTTTAGAAAACTCACCTCAAAGCACAAGCAAATTTGCATCTCTTCAAACATAGATACTACCAAGATTCAAAAAAAAAAAAAACTTCTCAATTAGAACTTGTCAAAATTACAATTATTATAAATTTCAAGAACATATTAAAATTTTATAAAACTTACCTCAAAGCACAAATAAATTTATCTCTATGATCAAGACTTTAATTGATCATAATATTCTAAGCTAGGTTTAAATAAACAAACAAACAAAAAGACTAAGGGCCCGATTGGCCATGAAAATTTTTCTCTTTTTTTTCAAAATCTTTTTTTGGAGTTGAAAATTATGGTGCTTGGCCATGAAAATTCGGAAAATAATTCCGAAAATTTTTCTGAAAAGGAAGAACAGGTTTTGGGTGTTTTCACAATTTTCCAATTTCAATTCCAATTTTTATTATTATTATTACATATAACCCCAATCTTTTAAATTTTTACATAAAACTCTCCTTATAATATTACTTTTTCAATATTTCGTATATAACAGTTTTAAAGAATAAGATAATTATAATTTCAAACTTAATGTTATCCTAATCAATATATATCTCTTTTTCTCTCTCGTCATTATTTTTCTCTCTTATTTAATTTTCTCCCTTATTTAAGACATTATTTTACTGCTAATGATCCTAATTACTATAATATAATAATAATAATAATAATTTTTCTGTTGTGATATGGACGTTTGAGGAATTATAGTGGTGTAATTAATAATGGATAATCGTTTTCTATATTTATGAAATTAATAAAGCTGTAGCAGATTTGTTTACCACTGCCACAAATTATTCTCATTTTTAATTTAATTATATGTATTATATTTTGTACATCTTTATTATACTATTCAAATATAAATAGTTTATACCATATATATGCTAAAAATATAAATCGAAGATACATATTTTTCATAAAAAAATATGTCCAATTTAACAAATTTATTCCTTAAACTGCCACTGCTACCTTTATATACCATAATACTTGGTATCTTTATACACAAAGTATTATATTTTTACCCATAAATATATATAGTATTATATTTATAACAGAAATATACAAAGTATGTTATATATAAAGTTTACACCATGTATATATCATATACACATATATAAATATACAAAATATTAAGAAACATACTAAGCATATTTATAACATAAATATACAAAGTATGTTATATATGAAGTTTATACCATGTATATACCATATACACACATATATAATTATACAAAGTATAAAGAAACATACTAAACATATTTATACATTTATAGTATATGATATAATATACCATAAATATGCAAAGTATGTTTTATGTAGAAATAATTTATTCACACAGAGTAAAATCTTTCATGTATAAGAAAATTAAAGAAATAAATTAGCGGCATTCTAAAATTTAATAACAACTCATCATTTCCTATTTTTTAGGAACGTAAAATAAAGGAAATAAATTAAATAAATTCTTAAAAAAATAAATTTATTTGAAAGATAATATTTATTACCTAAAAATTGGAAGCAGTGATCTATTAATTTAACATCCATATTTAAAATTTTTAAATATGAGAAAAAAGTTATTAATGTAAATATTATATATGTCATAATTGAAACTGATTAAATATGACCATGCATATGTATTTATCTATATCTATATCTATATCTATAATATATTAAAAATGTGAACACCCTTAGAAAAGTAATTTAAACTTTTTGCCCTTCATTAAAAGACTTCGTAATAGACAAAACTGTCTTTTCTCTATTTTCCTAAATAATTATTATTATTGAACTAAATTTAAAATCAACTAAATTTAGTTAAACTAGATAACAGAATCCTACTAAAAAATTAAAATCAACAGTAATGTGTCCTTGATTAATGGGAAAAAATTTATTTTCTATGATATATATTAAAAATTAAGAAGTACTTAAATATTAATTTGATTTTAAAAGTTTGATCAAACACTAATTGATTCTCAGTAATACCTTTTAAAAAAACACTTTTTGATAAAAAAGAAATAACTTTAAAAAGCTTTTATGTAATATTATATTATTTATTAATTATTATTTATAATATTTAATATACTCCAAAAATATATGTGCGAATGAGTATTAATAGACTCCTACATAAATGGAAAGAACGAATTTCAATTAACCCAACACTTCTACATTAATGTTCTTTCCATAAATTTTAAAAATTAAGGTCTTTTTTTATTTTTATAGGAAACTTTAATATTTAACATTTTAAAATTAATTAAAATTTTAATTATATTAAAACCGAACTTCTATATAATTAAGAAATCCTAATTTATGCTAATTGCTCTAGGTTTTCTCTATAAAAAGTACATTAACCAAAGGGCAAAAAAAAAAAAAAAAGTACGCATAAGCTACTATGGGCTTGTTTTCTTTTTATTATTTTATATTTTGATTTTTAATAGTTTAAAGAAAAATAAAAGAACAAACATGTTTATTCTTCTTCATCTTTTTGCGTTTTGTATTGATCATAATATATAGCTTCTTTTTTTAATTGTCTTATTTGGATTACAGTTTATGATGATTCGTAAAGTATAACTTTTGATTTGAAAAATTGATCACACAAGATAACCAAAAGGTAGGTTTCTTTTGTTTTTACTTTAGTTTTTTTTTTTTTTAATATATATTCATCCTAAATTCTATTTTTAATGTAGGGAAATTTGTTTTATAAAGATTTGTATATGATGAGGCATTCAAGGTTTTTGAGACCAAAATAATATAATTCATGTTAAGAAGAGGTGTTCAACTTCCTAGCATTTAAGATATATTGTGCAAAAAATCCGATATTCATATTGAAACTCAATTAAATTTAAATTTGTATTAAAAAGTCCCATATTAGAGTTTAATAGCTTATTAACGAAGGTGAGGTGTTACTCATTATGCAAGTTTATGTAGATATTATGCGCATTATATCAAGATTTTGGGTTTGTTTATATACTTATTTTTAATCCTTTTAAGACAAATTTCACATTGACAAAATAGTAATCTTAATTGTTTTTTCTAATATTTAAGAATTCAAATTTAACTCAAATTTTATTTATCAAATATTAATTACAATGTCATGTAAAAATTATGATTTACCTTATAATTATATACTAAAATTTGGAATTGTATATTTGTAATCACGTAGAATTTATGTAATAGCTAAAGATGGAGTAAGAATCTTATTTTATTTAATTTGAGTATGGTAAGATCATAAGACTTCTTTCACAAATACAATTCTTTTATTTAATATTTTATTTTAAAAAAATTTAAATATCTACAACTTTACCTTATATAGATATTTGTGTATATAATAATTCCTTTAAATATATATTTCAAAATATATATAAAAAATCATGATAAAATAAATATATTAAAAGAAATTAAACGTCGATATTTAATATTAGGAGAATTAAGGAAAGACAAAAAAAGTGGGGAAGAGAAAAACAACTTGTGTTTTAAGTATTTATCTATCCATCATTCTAATATGATTCAAACTTGTCCTTCATTAAAATATTTTATAATAAATAAAATTATTTTTTCAAATTTTTTAATAAATAAATAAGATATTTAAAATGTACATATATAAGAAGCATAAATTATAGAAAGATATTTACATGCCTATTTTTTATAATAGGAGAATACTTAATTTTCCTTTTAAGTGAAGAATTCTTTTAAGTCTAAATTCATGACCAAATAATGAAAATTGTGTAATATATCAAATTTGTAAAGAAAATAAAAAATCAACAAAGTCACCTTAGAAAATATTTCTTTAAATTTTAACACTCCTTTTATGTTTGAGGGTCCTTTTCCCTTTTGTTTTTTTTTGTAATTATTCCACTCCTAACTATTCACCTTCAAATTGTCACTTTATGCATTCATCAATTAATTTAACATTATGTTAAACAATAGGTTCACAGTCGAATAATAAATATATTTTAGAATTCAATGATTCAAAAAACTAAGGAAAATAATTTAACAATTAGTACGACAACGTCATTGAGTTATTAATAGGAAAATGTAATAGATGATTCCAAAATTAATAGCGTTATAGAGTTTTCTTATTTTTTATATCTATTAAATAAAAGTGGAATTGTACTTTAAGTTATTTTACTAATAGTTAGGACAAATCAATAAAAGTTTAGATAATCAAACCTCTCCTTAAACTATTAGGTAAGCCACATATTTTTGAATTTCAAATCAATTAAAATTTTATTTTATACAAGTTTCATCTATATTAAACCTATATTCAAGAATACTTTATTTGACATTTATTTTCTATTAAATTATTACCATTCTTCTTCAATTATTATGTTGTTTGTACTTTGAAGTCCAATAATTGTGATATATGTTTTTGAAATTTACAATAATAAATTATCATGTATTTTTAATAGACAATTGTTAATAGAGAATTTTTTGTTTTGTGGAGTTTTGATAGTATCTATGATTGAAGAGACAAATTTGTTTGTGATTTGAGGTAATTTTTCTAAATATTCTCATATGTTCTTGAAATTAAATATCATATATTCTTGATAGACAATTGTTAATTGAGAAGTTTTTTTTGTGTGCAATATTGATTTATCTTGTGATTGAAAAATAAATTTGCTAGTGTTTTGAGACAAGTTACCTAAAATTTTAGTATTTTATTGATGTTTATAATCATAATAGTATCTATGATCAAAGAGATAAATTTTCTTATGATCTGAGGTAATTTTTCTAAAATTTTAGTATATTTTTGAAGTCTACAATAAATAAACTATCATGTATTTTTGATAATCAATTGTTAATTGAGAATTTTTTTCCTGTGAAATCTTGATATATCTTATAATTGAAGAGACAAACTTAAGTTTTCTAAAACTTTTAGTATGTTATTGATAGTTACCGTCATGATAATATCTAAATCATTTAGTCATTCTATTTCAATATGAATTCTCTTTTAAAATATAAGATCATGATACTGCTTGAACTGTGGCGATATAAATTATGATCCGGTATATCAATATTAATTTACTAATAGATTTCAATGGTTGTTCTTTTTTTTTTTTTGGTTCAAGCTATATTATTTAAATAGATATAAATTTTATTCTAACTTGAATTTCTACTTTTTAATAATTTTATTTATATATATATAATTTTATTGACTTACGAGAAATACACGTACAAAGAACGTGCACTAAACTAGTTTTTATAAAAGTGGCTAATTATGTTCTTTTTCTGTTAGTAGGTAAATTTTAGTTGGGTGATTTTGATAGTTTGTAAAAGTTGGGGCATAAAATTATATTTAAAAAAGTTTTTTCAAAAGTAAAAAAAAATAATTCAAAAAAGACATGGCCAAACACAACTCCAACTCCAATTTTAACTCCAACTTCAACTCCAACTCCAGAAAATTTTAGTTTTCATGGCCAAACGGCTACTAAATTTTTGTTTACTTTCTTTTAAGAATAGGACTCAAATACCTATTTTTTTCTCACATATAAAATTTTAATTTTTTTCCCCTTTTTTTCACTTCTAAAATTATTGTTTTTATCTTGATACACAGTATAAAAGGAGAATTATTATTATTTTCCTTCCTAATTTTTTTGGAGATGTCACGTAAAACATAAATCAAACTGACAATTTTAAAGGAAAAGTTAACCAGCTCAGTCCAAAAACAAAACTCAGCCAAGAAAAATTACATCCAAAAACAAAAGTCAAAAACAATAAGGATTTTCTTTCCCTTTTTTTGGGAAAAAAGTCACATACACACGAAAATACAAAGCTATCACCTTATACTCCTCTTTCTTCTTTTCCACAAATAATAGTGGATAGAATTGTTAAATATTATAAAGGTAAATTTTTGATTGATTTAGAATTATTAATCTTAATTAATTTCAAATTATACATATTAGGATATAATTAATTGTTAATAAATTGAGTAAAATAGTTAAAGACGATTTTGTATATGCAGAGTATTTTAATGAAGGACAAAAAATGTAAATCACTTTTATAACGGTCTTCACACTTTTAATATATTATAAATAGACATAGATATAGATATAGATTATAGATATAGATAAAAGACCTCTTCATATAAATTTTTGCTCTTCAATATGATAAATGAAAAAATTGTGAACCAAAGCATCTATATTTACAAACTAATTTGCCAGGCATAAATTTAGAAATTTGCTGCAAACACGATGTTTAATGCATTAATTTTTTCTTATGTCTCGCTCAATATAAGTTTTGAATGAATTAAGTAATGCGATATAAGTTATGTAGTGTTTCCGTGTTCAATTTTTCTGAGCACAAATTTAACGAATTTTTATCTTGCTCGGCACAAAATTTATTAAGAATTAAGTCATGCACTTTTATCGCACAACTTATAGGTGTTGAAATTAAAAATTTGCCTTTATCAACATAAGTTTCATAAGAACTAAAATATACCAATGTCATTTACGACATAACTTGCATCTCTGAACTAAATTTTTTGCCTCCATCTACGTATTTTTATTGGAATTAAATGACATAACTTGTTGATTTGAAATTAAAGTTTTACCTTTATTAGCATAAGTTCTGTAAGAATTAAGCGATATAATTTGTATTGTATTATGAATCAAAAATAAAAATTTACGATCCATCAAAAATTATTTGGTATCTCAGTGTTAGGAGTATTTTTGATAACTTTTTTATTTATCTAAAATGCTTAAGGACAAAAGTTAAAGATCACATTCAAAATAGGGGCATTTGTGCGAATAATCAGAGATATCTGTTAAAAAGAAAAACTACACTATAATCTACCATCAAATTAATAACCAACAAATAAATTTTTTGATATATATATATATATATAGGCTTTGGAGTTTGACGGGTTAGGTCAGGTTGATCCATCAAATTGATGTGCTAGAAAACACCAAGTTCACATCATCACTCTATGGGCTGCGGACCTCACGGGTCAGCCCACTTTTTTAAAAAATAATATTTTATAATTTAATTTTAGAATGTTAATAAACATAAATATTTGCTAGACAATATTACACAATGCTACTACTTGCTAATCAAGTCTTCAATATCCGCGAAAAATAATTCTAATAGCAAAATTAAATAACTTTTGATATGATATCCTTCGAACCGAATAAAAATACTAATAAGTAATCTAAATAGTTAATGAAAAAAATATAATTGATAATTAAAAATATTAACCTAATTTTGTTTCAATATTTCAAAATAAAACACAAAAAATGTCAATATTTCATTCATTAAAAATAAAAATGAACTCCTCAAAAAAAACATTTATGGCACTTATTATGTATACAACATCATCATTTTATCTTCATCAAGCATCTCTGAATGAGCTTTTAATAAAGTTCCATCAGAATCTTTATTTTCATCTACAATTTATATACAATATGAGTTAATTAAACATTAATAAATAATAAAATTTAAGAACTAATAATATCTTACATGTACGAAAAAATATTATCAATTTGAGAGATATCGTGCAACCAATTTCGAGTAGTAATAAGTGTTTGAACATTTTCCTGATGGATGTAGCTTCTATATTTGGTGAGAACATGTCCTCCGATGCTGAATGATGATTCTGATACTATAGTAGTAATAGGAATACTAAGTACATCACGAGCCATCTAATAGCCATATCTTGAAACTTTTCAAGATCAAGTCTTGGTTCCTCTAAGTAAAAATCAAATTTCAATTTTCCATCCCTAAAAGTAGGTTCATTTTCAAATGCTTTAAATTCCTATGAATATTAAACATAACAATAATTAATACATACATATATACTACTACTACTACTACTACAACAACAACAACAACAACCACAACAACATTGTCATTTGATATAGTTAAAAAAGAATTCAATTCTTAATGAAATGAAAATTACTTACACTAAACACTTTGAAATCTTTGAATTTTCTCCTAATTTCGCTTGGTGTAGTCAGAATACTAGAAGAAGCACTAGCAAAATTTTGCTTGCTCGCATAATATTAATAAAGCTTATACAATCCCTTCTTCACAAGTTTTATTTTTTCTTGTATCGAAATAGGATCCAATTTAGAGTAATTTTCTTTTTAAAATGCGTCTTCATGCGGGGATCAAGGATTGTTCTAAATGCAAGTACTACACTATATTGTTTTCAATATTTTTCAAACCTTTCATGCATCTTTGAAGCCATTTTCTTAATGACTTTATCTTCATTATTCAATTTCTCATTCAGCATGCATTCAATCCTCTGAATTTGCATAAAATACAAGTTGAAAGTTGGATAACTTGAATTAAAAATTAAATTTGTTATCTCATTAAATTACTCCAAGACTTCACATATTTTTAACCTTTCTCCATTGATCAAGTGTAGGATGAAGAACATAAGTTGTAACATGCAAATGCAAACAAGCAAAAATCTTTTCATGGGAGAGCACTTTCAAGCATCAAATATGCCGAATTTCATCTAGTTGATACGTCCAAACATAAATCGACACTAATATCAATTTCAACTTGTTTAACACATTACTCCAATTTTTGTTTTCTTCCATTGAATCCTATAACATGCTTAACATTTTCTATAATTGCAAACAAGGAATCACTAGCTACTTTAAATCTTCTTGAACAATCAAATTCAAAATATAAGCACAACAACGAACATGATAGAACTCATCACATACCAAGCTATTTTTGTAAATTAAGATGACTTTTCAGAATAGTGTGCAAGTTATCATTTGAGATGGAATTATCCAAAGTAATAGAATATACTTTCTTATCTAAGTTTCATTATTTCAAGCAATCATATATCACAACAACCATTTTAACTCTTGCATCTGCAACTTCTGTGTTCCTAGAAGACATCACAATATCTGCGTTTATATAATTCACCCACTCCCAAATTCTCTAATATTCAATAAAAAATACGATAAATTATGCTTTATGATAGCTTTATCAAGTTTTTTTACGTTATGTTCGTTGATCAATTTTTCTAGACTGTAACTTTCCTTCTTGGTTGATGAACATAAGACTCAGATCATGATTTTTAAGTGTTGGACATACCTCCTTATGACGGCGTAAATATGAAGTCCCATAATTTTTACCTTTGTGGGGTTGTACCAACTTTAAAAGTTGTCATCATATACTCATTACATTTTGCCTTTTCAATTCCATCTTCAGTCTTTCTGCTTTGGTTCTATCGATTTAATTACTTCCGCACCATTTTTACGGATACTATTTGTGTCACCCATTAATCTCCTTAGTCTCCGGTAACAAAATAAACATTAAGAAGCTTATCAAAAAAATAGTAGACCAACTCAAGAACTAATGGCATACTTTAATTTTTATATAAACAATTTAAGAAGTGCAACATTTTAGAGGTCGTTTGATAATCGAATGAAATTGAGATATTTTATAGAATTATTATTGTATCTTACTGTTCATATGGTATTGTAATCTTATCCTTTTAATATAAATGATGGGATAAAATAGTTTTAAAATTACTTAACATTACAAATATATATATATATATATATATATATATATATATATATATATATATATATATATATATATATATATATGCACACACACACATAAATTGTGATAAATATCAATTTTATTTATCATTCCATTTTTGATATATCTGTGTGATAATAGATCAATAATATTTATGTGATTGATGTATGAAAATGGATGATTAAGTTTTTAATTAAATTTTTTAAAGAAGAAAGAAAAGTGATTTGTGTATTGAATGCATGCAAAAAACAAACAACATGGAGTTGCAATAAATTGACATGAAAAATATGATCGTTAATTTTTTTTAGCAAATAACGAGATGCGATAATAGAAAATTCATAAAATAAAAACTTCACATATCTACAGATCTAACATATAACATACAATTTATACGAAAATTCAATAACTTTTAACTAGATCTTGTAAGTATATTTAAATGTGGACATAGTTATGTTATTTTTCTTGCCTTTTAAGCAATTAAAAGTTTTTAAATCTTCACTTTGTTTAGTGCCAATTTTCAAAATCATAAATCATAAAGTAATTTTATGATTCTGAAAAGGATAGTCAAGAATTCATTCTCTCTCTCTCTTTTTTTTTTTTTTTTTTAAATTTTCCATTCGGTGTTCAATACCCGTATTGGAGTCCAACTAATTCAGATTCGCGTCGGGTAGGGCCTCATTTGGGGGTAGTACTCCTTATCAAGAATTTTTTCATACTCAGATTTTGAACCCGAGACATCTAATTAAGGAAAGAGCAGCCCCATCCACTGCATCACATTCTTTGGTGGTAAGAATTCATTCTCTTTAGTACTAACTGCTAAGCACTAGCAAAAAATTTATGTACATACGTAATAATTTGAGAAAGTAACGACTTTGATTCGTGAATAATTATTTTATTCTTGTTGAATTAGATCCATATGTTGTTCAACAAAGTAATATGTATTTACTAAATAAAAAAATATGTCTGACTATAAGCACAATAGATATTGTAATATTAACTTGAGATTGCTATACAAATTCATACTCCGTCTTTCTATTAGATACGTAAAATATATCAAAATTCAAACAAAAAAAAGAAGTCCAAATGAAAATATATAAAAAAATAATAAATTAAAAATAGAATAAAATAATAATTAATTAAAATAAAGAAGAATAAGAGAAAACTATTTGTACTATGAAAACTCTGTGAATTGAAGAATAAGACTTTGGATGTCTATAGAGGAGAAGAAGATGATTCTTTCATGTTTAATTGCTTAAACCTAGCTAATACTATTTAAATAAATTTTGAGTGGAATTTGAACTTTTTTATTATCTTTAGTACTTTATTTTAATTTTAAATTATTTATTATCTGACACACGGACTAGCCCATCCCATATTGCTCAAGCCCCACGAGCCACAAACTTATTCTGCCTGTGCTAAAAAGCCATGTTCTTAAATGACTGCAAAAGCTAAAGCCCTATCCTATCAAATTACAGGTTGGGTCGGGCCAGACCCATATTGACGGCTCTAATATATATAGTACAAACATGTAGGTGAGTCATATTGAAAATGAAAAATTAGGACTTAACAAAGTTGTGACGCCTGACATAATTTTCACTTGGCAAATCTTTTTAAATAATACATACTCACTTTTAATCCTAAAATTATGAGTTTGAATCGTTAGGAAAACTGAGCAAAAAGAGAGGAGCTTCTAAGGATGGGGAAAAAAGTCTTGCACGTAACGTCCAATCATATTTAAAAGTTCTATAATTGGCAAGACTTGATACTATGTGTCAGTCTTCATTTTATATGTCTTGTTAAATTATTTGAAAGCTTTTAAAAATTGTACGTGTTGTTCAATTATTTACAATATGACTTAATACTATCTTCATATATCTCATCAAATTATTAACAAGGCTTTTTCAATTGACAAGATTTATTTGTGTTGTTTAGTTCACAAGTTTTGTTGCAAGACTTGATAATATCATCATTTTACATATAATGTCAAGTTGGTGTTCATTCCAAATAGACAGTTTTTTTTTGGTTCAATTGTTCAAATCTCTAATTAAAAAAAATTCTATTCAAATAAAATTCATGAAACATGGTTAAACTGATATGCAAAGCAAAATGTCTTGATTTCAAATATTTTCGTAATCAAATTAGTTAATTTCTAGATACATAAGACATAAATATGCCGCATCTAAAGAGAGACGATGAACCAAAAGAGTGAGGAATAAAGCGCGAGAATTGAGAAAATACACAACAAATTCTCACTTTGCTTTTACCCCTTCCTAGAAACTCCCACTTTTTTCCTCGATGATTCGAACTCACAACCTCGAGGTTGAAAGTGGAGGATGTCTATTAGGAATGGGTATGATATGGTATATACCGAATTACTATATCATATCAAAAATTTTAATATCGTGATTTTGTTATTATAATAGTTGATATGGTCTCTGGTATATATTTTAACTTTTTGTTATTCAATACGGTAGTTGATATTTATAAATGACATACCAAAATACCGAATATCATATCGAAGTATATAGATGCATAAATACTTATATATATTATTAAAATGTAAAAAAGTAGAAAACTTAGTATTAACATAAAACTAAATATTTAGACATTGAAATTTTGACTACTCTATCTCGATTGAAATGTCTTTTTCATGTAATTGATTGACAAAGGAGTTGTTTGTACTTTCTTTTGAATATACATTTTAAAATGTGCAATGGGTTAGTATGATACAATTGAGACGTGTTTTTGAAAAGTTGAAGTCATAATACTCTATCAAATGAGTATATATTGTGGAAGTTAAATAAACTATGACTACCAATTATCATACAGCAGAATACGAAAATCGAACTTCAAAATACCGAATCATACCGAATTAATATGGTATGGCAATGATATAGTATTTTTAAAAATCAAATACCAAAATTATCATACTGAAGTTTCAAATATCGTATCGTACCATACCAAACTATACCCACCCCTAGTGCCCGTCATCCGAGCCACTCCCACATGTCACAAAAAATTCTCACTTGAAAGTATGTTAAAATTTAAGCTAAATCACATCAGGAAGGAGGAATAGGAAAATGTGATCCTTATTGGAAACTCAAATCAAATACAATAGTAAGGAATCCAGAGAGCCGATGCTTTTGATTTTACAGAATATTACAATATAATTCTAGTGTCTATGACTCCATTCATGTATATAATTTAATTATATACATGTTTAGACACTTACATGCATGAACACATTCGCAGCCTGACTAGAGACTGGGCACCATCAACAAAGATGGAGGCTCCAATCATGTATCTTGAATCATAACTGATTAAATAGATGACAGTGGAAGTCAGGTCCTTTTGGTATAAAGCCATCAATTTAGAGGCGCGACTTCCTTAGTCAACTTCTCTACTCTCTCCTTTCCCACTGACAGTGGATACTCATTGTAACGACCTAAAAGTTTGATGAAATATGTTAAATTTGTGATTTTGTGTGATTTGACTATTTTACCCCTCCCCGTAGTTGCATTATTATATTTCTGGGGTGTGGGAGTGATTGAAATAATTTTTGATGCATTTTGGTATTATTTATGCGATATTGTGGTTTTTGATGGCTTCGAGAGCCTTATTTTAGACTTATGGGGATATCTTTTGATTAGTGCGATGGATGGACGAACGGACTACACCAATAACTCTATAATATCGATTTTAGGCTAGGTAGACCTTTGGTTCGGGTCCCGGTACACCCGAGCTCATTTCGACCTATTGATTGAAAAGTTAAAAAATTGAAAATATAGGTGTGGGACCCACATTTGATCGAAACCACCTCGGATGAAAAATCTGACTTCGCTAGCAGATTCAAAATATCAATTTTAGGGTGTTATCATGTTTGATATGATTTTATGACTTTTAAATCTCATTTCGACCCTCGATTTGGAAAATTGTGATTTCGAATTTCGGGGGTCAACTTTGTGAAAACGATATTTTTTTGAAAATATGATATCGTCATTACATCTGAAACGTCAAATTTAGTGTGATTGCATAGTTTGTTTGCATATATCGGACTCAGAACGAATCCTGGGCACCCCATCGAAATCCGGAGTGAATTTGAAGGGAAAAATCTGGAGCAAATACCAGAAAATCTGCAATATAAATACCTTTTTTGGGCCCCTTTTGCTCATTTTTCATCTTGTCTCTTGAAAGTTAAATCCTAAAATAGTGTGGGAGCTTAAAAGTAAAGTTTGTGTGAGCTTGGGAAGCTAGATTAACACCTATTTCTTGGTTTTATTACGGATTTAAGATAAGAATTCACCATTTTCTTAGTAATTTCTTGATAAATTTCTCAAAATCCCAAAAATCATAGGGCTTGATTTTAAACCCCAATTTCACTCCTTTTCATTTGAATAATATTTTAATCTTATAATTACTAGTTTTTAATTAATTTAACTTTTAAAACAATTCTGATTCTTGATTTTAACTCGGATTTCAAAGATTTTACCCGACAAAGCTTAAAAATGGTTTTTCTTCAATTTGAACCTTGTTTTGACTCGATTTAACTTGGTTTATTAGTTGTAGGTTCCTAAAAATATGGAAAACATGTTTTTGATGTAAAGTTTTAATTTTGCACTTCTTTTTTGGAAACCCATTTCGGGGGTCCGTTTTGACTCTGAACCAAAAGTAGTCAATATGAGTGTTGATGATTTTTTTTTGATGCGTAGATTTCATATTTGATATTTTTAGTAGAGTTCAAGATTGTTCGTGAAAGTAAGGTCGTGGGTTTGAAATGTAGCAGACCAATTTCGGCTTTTGAGGTAGGTTATGGATTAACTCTTTCAGACTGGATTGATTAGTGTTCTTGATCTAGACTTCACATTCGAGGACAAATGTTTCCAAGGGGGAGATGATGTAATAGCCTGAAAAAATTTTTTGTTAAAATTTTGTGCGTAAATGTGTCGGGATCCTATCTTCGAGAATGACTTATAATTTCTTTTGTGTCATTTCTTGGATTTAGACCCACCATTTTGTAGAGCATTGAATAAGCTTTCCAACGATATGTGGATCACCCAAAACGGACACTCGAGCGATGAGTTACGACCATTCCGATCAAACTACGACCATTCCGATCGAACCGTGAACTGTAAAATGTGCAGGAAAAAAAATATTGCAGCCAGGCGATTTTTTAGGTCAACTTCAAACAATTATAACTCCTTGTACATAATGAACTATGTGAGCTGCTATATATCAACAGAAAGCCCTGAGAGTCTTCTTTCCAATGAATTTGATTTCATCCAATTTGGACATCGGAGTAAAAAGTTATGGCCAATTTACTTCAGCCTATTGGATAGATCACTGAAGGGCAGATTTGATATTAATTGATTTTTAAAGGTATTTTGGTCATTTCCCATTATGGTAACCCTCTATATATGCCCTCTTTGATCTGAGAATTGCCATTCATTTTCTCTCATTTCTCTTATATCTCTCTCTCAAAATATATGCATATATATATATATATATATATATATATATATATATATATATATATATATATAGGAAGAGGAGTTAGGGTTAGGGTTCCAATTGGGGAAAAATCGATTCAAGGCTTCGCTTCGCGATTTCCTTCCGTCAATCTCTTCGGCTACGAAATCTAAGGTATGCAAGTGTTTATCTATGGGCTCCTTTCATCCATAGAGCCCACAAATCTTTTTTCAAAGGCTCAATGTACATGTGTACATATATATTTATGATTATACTTTCTAAATTTTTATTGTGTATGCGTGTAGTATTCACATGATGGTTGAGATATATGTGTGGGATGATTATGTGTGTTGGTTGAAGTATATGTGTGTAGTATATGTGTGATGGTTGGTGATTATGTTGTTGAAGTTGATGATATCCAAGAAGGGATCTTTGTATGTTTGTGGAAACTATGGTGCTGTGTGATGTATAAATATATGAAATGGGTGATTGAATACTTGTAATCTTAATGAATCCACCTATGCCTAAGAAGTGTATGTAAGGTGTTTGTGAAAATACCTAAGAGACTAGAGATTTTATTTTTATAACATAATAGGTCCAAAATTAATTGATTATGAATATATGATGATTTAAATTGTTAAGCCTTGATTTATACTATTATTCCATTATTTCCTCATTATGACTTGATAATTGTTATTGGGAATTATATATCCCTACTATTGATTGATCTATTGATTGATATGTCAAATATTTTCTAAATGCGAGTTGGATTGTGAATTGAGAAATGTGGATGTTGAAGTTGAAGGATGTTGGTGTTGGTGTTGTGGTGCATGAAATTGAGCATTAAACCTATGCCCTAAATGGTGCATGTAAGATGATTGCTAAAATGCCTATGTGAAGAAGAATTCAATTATTTGACATGTTTGTTATCCAAATTATGATTTCATGCCATATCCATATGCTTAACTTATGTCTACCATATGTTTGACAAAATATTTAAGAGAATAGGAAACTATGCATTGTGGTTCATTAGGTCTTAAAAGATAAATTCATGCTTTGTTCCTATGGATAGTTGATTTCCTTGAATTTATGGTGCGTTGTGGGTGTATGATGGAATGCCATGATGAATTGTTAAGGTAACTATGATGTTTGTGCGTAGTATTTGCTGTGGACCCAAAACATGCTCCCCACGTGTTCGATTGGATGCTTATATGGAGAAATGAGGCCATTTGATTTGCTAAGTGTGAAGTCCTCAATTATGTGTTACGTATGATGGCCTATGGGCATGTTGTGTATGAGTTATCTATCTTGTGTTACTTTATGCTATTGTGTGCTGGGGGTACGTATGCCCGAAATAGTCTGTTGGTCTAGAGCCGAGTCAGTTTTACGGTAATCTCAATCGAGCAATGAACAATGAACTCCCGGTTAGTTTCAAAACTTGGGGAAAACTCAGTAATCTAGGAAATCATTCTTTATCGAATAATTGGGCCATGAATCTCTGAAATCTTACATATCAATTCACTCCGTTACAGACCTCTGTACATTTTGTGAGATAGTAAGCTTATCTTAAAAGTAAGTGACAATTAGAAATACTCCGTCAGAGAATGGAATCAAGCGAATTCTGTCATATTGATAAAGTATCATAATGTGAGAACAGATTTAGTTCAGTTGAGTACAGTTAAGAACCGGTTAAATATCTTTCAGTTGGGAGTAGGATTCAGCACCGAGCGAGCTAAGGATGGGAACATTCCTGCGAGTAGAGGGTTTGATTCCTAGTAGCAATCCTTATGCTCCAGAACTACGTCGCCAGCGTAGGTTGAGACATCTATCCTGCGAGTAGAGGGTTAGATGAGGTGATTGTCTTGCGAGTAGAGGGTCCCACCATTCTCGTTTGATGTCCTGATAGTAGAGGGTCCTATTCAGTTGTCTTTACTGGTGGCGTGGTATTTACACCCTTCCAGCTGGGGTACAGGTTGGATCCCACTTGTGGTAAGTGAGGCATGTCAGTTAAATGATTACTCCCACAGTTTTGGTAACAGTGTCAGAAAAAAACTCAGTTAATGTACAGAAGTTGAGGATGTCAGCTACAGGCCTCCCAGTATTGCTATCATTATCATTGAGTAGAGAGACTTCCTGCGAGATGAGGGTTGCTCTCGAACTTATTTACCCATTATCGTTGAGTATAGAGACTTCCTGCTAGATGAGGGTTGATCTCAGATTCAGTTGTTCAGTGTTCTAGAGACTTTCTACTAGATGAGGGTTGATCGCAGATTCAGTTGTTCAGTGTTCCAGAGTTGGTGAATTTGAATATCAAATATCAGTAATATTAGTTATCCAATTTCTCAGTATGGATAAGTACAGATGTCAGCTCTAGTAGCTTCAGATACTCAGTATCTTATTGTCAGTATTATTATTTTTGGGTGTCAGCGTTCAAAATGTAACATTCGGTGTCATGATGATTTCAGTTGTACTTTATGCATCCATGTGTGTATTGTTGATCAGACATGTTTCAAAATCGGTAATTGCAGAGTTTCTATATATGTTTATTCCAGCGAATACATACTATTCAGATTGTTATGTTTATGCATAAGCCTTATATTTTACCTTACCCTATCCTTGCATACTCGGTACATTCTTTGTACTGACGCATTCGTGCTATGGTGCTTTCCCTACCATAGGTTCAGAAGAGCGAGATTCAAAGTATATTTAGCTGTCAGATCTTATAGCAGTGGGTGCAGCAGTGGGTCCTCATCATTCGAGGATATTCTATTTCAGTGTTTTGGTGATTTTAGTAGACGGAGTTAGTTGGGGAATTGTCCCTTCAACTCCATAGTTCAGACAGTGTAGAAGCTTCTCAGACAGATGTATTGATATTTAGTTTTCAATAATGTATATTTAGATGTTTGAACCTTATGACCAGATTTAGCCAGTTTCTGCATTTATCATATTATATTATGCAGTGAGCAAATACGGATATCAGTGAAGGGTTAGCTTGTGGTCCCTCGGGGTCACGAGCACCGTGTGGCATTCTAATTCATGGGAATCGAGGCATTACACTTACCTTGGGACATTTCTATTTTTTTTCTTTTTTTGTATCTGTTTGGGTGATAGGCTTACTTGTCAAGGTACGCTGTTATTTTTTTGGGTCGTGAAAAATTGGTATTAGAGCAGCCAGGTTTTATTGGTCTTAACGGTGTAAGAACGAGATGTCTAATAGAGTTTCGCGGATCAGTACGCAGAAGTCCGTATCTATCTTCGAGGGGCTATAGGACGTCTTTAGAAAACTTCCCTTATTTTATTCTTTATCGTGCAAAGTTCTTTATCATGCTAAGATGACTGATGATATTCTTATTCCATCTCAGGGAGGTCCTAAGAAGTCATGATATTTTGGTAAGTTCAGGAGGCAGACCTATCAAGGTAGAGATTTTAAAGGTTCTCGTGGATACCATGGTAGGCCAGTGGAGGCTTTACAGAGTTCAGGTGGTGGATTTTTTAGTTGAGTAGTTTAGGGTAGCCGTTCGGGCCCAGTTGTACCTTCTCCTGTTGAGGTTGTTCATAGAGGTTGTTATATGTGTGATGAGATTTTCCATGTGGCCAGGGACTGTCCCCGTTGGGTGATTCGGGCTACACCTTTTTTAATTGTGAGAGGTAGGGGTTCTACTAGAGGTGCGAGAGGTAAAGATGGTGAAACCTATGGTGGTGGTCATGGGGCCCAGGCAGTTGGTGGTCGTGGTCAGTGTTATGTTATACCAGCCAAACCTGAGGCAGAAGCTTCTGATGCTGTGATTACAGGTATCACCTTCATTTGTTTTAGACCTACATCTATATTATTTGATCCCAAATCGACTTTCTCCTGTGTGTCTGTATATTTTTCTTTGGGTTTTGATTTCGTTAGTGAGCCTCTTGGCTATGCCTATTCGTGTATCTACCCCGGTAGGTGATTTTTTTATGGTGGATTAGGCACATCTATCTTGTGTTATGACTTTTGCCGGGCCTGAGACTGGTAGATTTGCTTGTATTAGATATGGTCAATTTTGATGTTATTTTGGGTATGAATTAGTTGGATCCCTATCATGTTGTCTTAGATTGTTTTGATAAGATTGTGACTTTAGCTTCGCTGGGTGTGCCAAGGACAACTTGAAAAAGTGCATTTCATTTGGGTCCTAAGAGGATTATATCTTATGTTCAGGCTCGTAAATTGGTTTAGAGGGGATGTTTATCTTACTTGGCCCATATTCGTGACACCAATTTTGTTTGGCTTTTTTCCTTAGATTCTGTCTATATCATCCGTGAGTTTATGGACGTGTTCCCTATAGACTTGCCTGGTATACCTACGAATCGAGATATTGATTTTGCTATTGATGCTGAGTCAGGCACCAAGCCCATTTTTATTCCTCCTTATAGTATGGCCCCAACAAAGTTAAAGGAATTGAATGATTAGTTGCAGAAGTTGTTAGATAAAGGATTTATCCAACCTAGTGTTTCATCTTGGGGTGTGTCTGTCTTATTTGTGAAGAAAAATAATGGGTCTATGTGGATGTGTATTGATTATTGACAATTGAATAAGGTGACGATTAAGAATAAGTATCCTCTTCCCCGCATCGATGATTTGTTTTATTAGCTCAGGGTCCTGCAGTGTTTTCGAAGATTAATTTGAGGTTGGTTATCACCAATAGAGGATTAGAGCTTCGGATATTCCAAAGACAGCTTTCCAGACTCGATATAATCATTATGAGTTATTGATCATGTCTTTTGGGTTGACCAATGCCCCTGCCTCGTTCATGGAGTTAATGAACCAGATTTTTTGACTGTATCTTGACTTATTTGTTATTGTATTTATAGATGATATCTTGGTGTATTCCAAGATAAGGTTGAGCATGAGGAGCATTTGCGGATTGTGCTTCAGAGATTGAGGAATGAGAAGTTGTGTGCTAAGTTCTCGAAGTGCGAGTTTGGGTTGGAGTCTGTTTCTTTCTTGGATCATGTGGTGACTAAGGAAGGGATTATGGTTGATCCAGCCAAGGTTGCAGCGGTTCGTGATTTGGTTAGACTTACTTTGCCCACTGAGATTCAGAGTTTTATGGGCTTGGCAAGTTATTATCGGTATTTTGTTAAGGTTTTTTCATCCAAGGAAGCTTCTAAGGATGGGATTAAAAAAGTCTTGCTGAATTGTGAAGTATTGCACGTAATGTCCAATCATATTTGAAAGTTCTATAATTGGCAAGACTTGATACTATGTGTCAGTCTTCATTTTATATGTCTTGTTAAATTATTTGAAAGCTTTTAAAAATTGTACGTGTTGTTCAATTATTTATAGTATGACTTAATACTATCTTCATATATCTCATCAAATTATTAACAAGGCTTTTTCAATTGACAAGATTTATTTGTGTTGTTTAGTTCATAAGTTTTGTTGCAAGACTTGATAACATCATCATTTTACATATAATGTCAAGTTGGTGTTCATTCCAAGTAGACAGTTTTTTTTTGGTTCAGTTGTTCATATCTCTAATTAAAAAATTTTCTATTCAAATAAAATTCATGAAACATGGTTAAACTGATATGCAAAGCAAAATGTCTTGATTTCAAATATTTTCGTAATCAAATTAGTTAATTTCTAGATACATAAGACAAAAATATGCCACATCTAAAGAGAGACGATGAACCAAAAGAGTGAGGAATAAAGAGCGAGAATTGAGAAAATACACAACAAATTCTCACTTTGCTTTTACCCCTTCCTAGAAACTCCTACTTTTTTCCTCGATGATTCGAACTCACAACCTCGAGGTTGAAAGTGGGGGATGCCTATTAGGAATGGGTATGATATGGTATATACCGAATTACTATATCATATCAAAAATTTTAATATCGTGATTTTGTTATTATAATAGTTGATATGGTCTCTGGTATATATTTTAACTTTTTGTTATTCAATACGGTAGTTGATATTTATAAATGACATACCAAAATACCGAATATCATATTGAAGTATATAGATGCATAAATACTTATATATATGATTAAAATTTTAAAAAGTAGACAACTTAGTATTAACATAAAACTAAATATTTAGACATTGAAATTTTGACTACTCTATCTCGATTGAAATGTCTTTTTCATGTAATTAATTGACAAAGGAGTTGTTTGTACTTTCTTTTGAATATACATTTTAAAATGTGCAATGGGTTAGTATGATACGATTGAGACGTGTTTTTGAAAAGTTGAAGTCATAATACTCTATCAAATGAGTATATATTGAGGAAGTTAAATAAACTATGACTACCAATTATCATACAGCAGAATACGAAAATCGAACTTCAAAATACCGAATCATACCGAATTAATATGGTATGGCAATGATATAGTATTTTTAAAAATCAAATACCGAAATTATCATACTGAAGTTTCAAATATCGTATCGTACCATACCAAACTATACCCACCCCTAGTGCCCGTCATCCGAGCCACTCCCACATGTCACAAAAAATTCTCACTTGAAAGTATGTTAAAATTTAAGCTAAATCACATCAGGAAGGAGGAATAAGAAAATGTGATCCTTATTGGAAACTCAAGTCAAATACAATAGCAAGAAATCCAGAGAGCCAATGCTTTTGATTTTACAGAATATTACAATATAATTTTAGTGTCTATGATTCGATTCATGTATATAATTTAATTATATACATGTTTAGACACTTACATGTATGAACACATTCGCGGCCTGACTAGAGACTGGGCACCATCAACAAAGATGGAGGCTCCAATCATGTATCTTGAATCATAACTGATTAAATAGATGTCAGCGGAAGTCAGGTCCTTTTGGTATCAACCCATCACTTTAGAGGCGCAACTTCCTTAGTCAACTTCTCTACTCTCTCCTTTCCCACTGACAGTGGATACTCATTGTAACGACCTAAAGGTTTGATGAAATATGTTAAATTTGTGATTTTATGTGACTTGACTATTTTACCCCTCCCCGTAGTTGCATTATTATATTTTTGGGGTGTGGGAGTGATTGACATAATTTTCGATGCATTTTGGTAATATTTATGCGATATTGTGGTTTTTGATGGCTTCGAGAGCCTTATTTTAGAATTACGGGGATATCTTTTGATTAGTGCGATGGATGGACGAACGGACTACACCAACAGCTCCATAATATCGATTTTAGGCTAGGTAGATCTTTGGTTCGGGTCCCGGTACACCCGAGTTCATTTCGACCCATTGATCAAAAAGTTAAAAAATTAAAAATATAGGTGTGGGACCCACATTTGATCGAAACCACCTCGGATGAAAAATCTGAGTTTGCCAGCAGATTCAAAATATCAATTTTAGGGTGTTATCATGTTCGATATGATTTTATGACTTTTAAATCTCATTTCGACCCTCGATTTGAAAAATTGTGATTTCAGATTTCGGGGGTCAACTTTGTGAAAACAATATTTTTTTGAAAATATGATATCGTCATCACATCCGGAACGTCAAATTTAGTGCAATTGCATACTTTGTTTGCATATATCGGACTCAGAACGAATCCTGGGCACCCCATCGAAATTCGGAGTGAATTTGAAGGGAAATATCTGGTGCAAATACCAGAAAATCTGCAATATAAATTCCTTTTTTTGGGCCCTTTTTGTTCATTTTTCATTTTGTCTCTTGAAAGTTAAATCCTAAAATAGTGTGGGAGCTTAAAAGTAAAGTTTGTGTGAGCTTGGGAAGCTAGATTAACACCTATTTCTTGGTTTTATTACGGACTTAAGATAAGAATTCACCATTTTCTTAGTAATTTCTTGATAAATTTCTCCAAACCCCAAAAATCTTTGGGCTTGATTTTAAACCCCAATTTCACTCCTTTTCATTTGAATAATAATTTAATCTTATAATTACTAGTTTTTCATTAATTTAACTTTTAAAACAATTCTGATTCTTTATTTTAACTCGGATTTCAAAGATTTTACCCGACAAAGCTTAAAAATAGTTTTTCTTCAATTTGAACCTTGTTTTGACTCAATTTAACTTGGTTTATTAGTTGTAGGTTCCTAAAAATATGGAAAACATGTTTTTGATGTAAAGTTTTAATTTTGCACTTCTTTTTTGGAAACCCATTTCGGGGGTCCGTTTTGACTCTGAACCAAAAGTAGTCAATATGAGTGTTGATGATTTTTTTTTGATGCGTAGATTTCATATTTGATATTCTTAGTAGAGTTCAAGATTGTTCGTGAAAGTAAGGTCGTGGGTTTGAAGTGTAGCGTACCAATTTCGGCTTTTGAGGTAGGTTATGGCTTAACTCTTTCAGACTGGACTGAGTAGTAAACGATAATACAAAATATATGTTAAGAGTGGGAACTAATCATGAAAAATTGCTATTTATCTGTTGTATCCGTGTGGGGCCTATATGTTATGTAATTGTAGAAATTGATTTATTATGTGATATATGTGACCGTGTGGGATCCTATATGATATTAATAGCTTTGAATACAGGTGAATAACTGTATTGTGCTGTTATGATGCTTACTATGGTACCATTGATGTATTGTGATTATATTCATACTTTATTTGGCATATGAGACGTGGAAATTCATGGATGAAACTGAAATAATGAGTGGATATTGGCTCATATGGTATTGAAAATATATCATTGTGGTTGATTGTGAAAATACTCATTGTGATTGATTGTGAGCATTACATCCTCATATCATACTTATTCATGAAACATTGGTACCACCGTAGCAACATCTGAGAAACATTGGCAACACCTTTTTAAAACCCTCCCCGAAGGATGTTCCAGGAGGAGATATTGTAAACACCTTATAAAAATCTTTCCAGGGATGTGCCGAAATATGGGTTGACAAACCACTCATGGGTCCTGCATTGGGAGGATTGCCTCCGTAGGTGTATATGAGGATTGTATGACGATCCCGGAGGTTGTGCGATGACCTCATGTATGATCTTCATCATCATCATCATCATAATATACATTGTACTTACTTTATTGTGTTATGTTGTGCTGTGTTGTATTGCCATATTGACTTGTCATCTATATATTTATCGTATCTTCTTTTACTTGTATTTGATGATCTAGTATATGCATGTTCCCCTTTGTTCTTCTTATATATGATATAATACGTACTTTTGTTCTATCTTGGTGTGATGTTACAATATATGTGAGATATATTAGAAATGTTAGTTAAATCAGTGTGGGCTACCATTGTGGGATATTTTCTTATTTCAGGTAACGTGCCCTTAGTGTATATTTTGTATGCTTTATTTACTACTTTGCTTGGTCGACCTATGGTACCTATTGAATGCAAGTGGACCATACTCATGCCTACTGTGTCCTTTTGGTGCAGGTCCTAGCTTGAGTGCGCCTCAACTTGATTGACTCGAGCGATTGTTGGATCTTTCAAGGTAGCGGTTGGACATTCATGCGTCTGAAGTTCACCTCTATCTTTCTACAGTAGTTATGTCTTTATTAGTATTCGAAGACATATATTATTCCTTTGTGGTTATTTTTTGATGTATTTGACTCTTTGATTGTATTAGTAGTTCTTACACTATTGACACCTGGTTTTGGGCATGATTGGTATTTTGGATAAGTTCTTTCCACATTTTTATGATTACTTATATGGTTCGGCTTTATTCTAGAAGCCTTACCTTGGGATATTTCTATCTTTTTTCTCTTTTTGTATCGGTTTGGGTGATAGGCTTACTTGTCAAGGTATGCCATTATTTTTTTGGGTCGTGACAAATTAGTATTAGAGCAGCCAGGTTTCATTGGTCTTAACGGTGTAAGAATGAGATGTCTAATAGAGTCTCGCGAATTGGTACGCAGAAGTCCGTATCTCTCTTTGAGGGGTTATAAGATGTCTCTAGAAAACTTTCCTTATTTTATTCTTTATCATGCAAATTTCTTTTATACCTTGTGTTCTGAGTTGTGTTTCACTCTTTCTGCGCGAATGGTGTGGCTTATAATACTATTAGTTAAGAGATCCTGCGAGAGATTGGCGGAGATTATTTGTTGGTTGTAGGCCTATTGATGCTCCTGAGTTGTCATGGGACCAATTTGTTGATGCATTTTTGGAGAGATTCGTGCCTTACAATTGAGGGATCAGATGCGGGATGAGTCGGATCATTTGTAGAAAGGCTCCATGACAGTTGCTGAGTATGAGGCATGCTTTCATGCCCTGTACAGATATTTCTATGATAGTATTTCCACCGAGTCTGAGAAGGTTCGAAAGTTCATGAAGGGTTTGGAGATTTTCAGTTTAGTTGGCTACATCTCAAATGGTTGTGTTTGGGGCTTCTTTTCAGAGTATTGTGGATCATGCTAAGATGACAGATGATATTCTTATTCCATCTCAGGGAGGTTCTAAGAAGGCACAATGTTTTGGTGAGTTCAGGAGGCAGTCCTATCGAGGTAGAGATTTTAAAGGTTCTTGTGGATACCATGGTAGGCCAGTGGAGGCTTTACAGAGTTCAGGTGGTGGATTTTCTAGTTCAGTAGTTTAGGGTAGCCGTTTGGGCCCAGTTGTACCTTCTCCTATTGAGGTTGTTCATAGAGGTTGTTATATGTGTAATGAGATTTTTCATGTGTCCAAAGACTGTCCTTGTTGGGTGATTTGGGCTACTCCTTTTTTAGTTGTGAGAGGTAGGGGTTCTACTAGAGGTGCGAGAGGTAAAGATGGTGAAGCCTATGGTGGTAGTCGTGGGGCCACTGAGGCAGTTGGTGGTCGTAGTCAGTGTTATGCTATACCAGCCAAACCTGAGGTAGAGGTTTCTGATGCTGTGATTACAGGTATCGCCTTCGTTTGTTTCAGACCTATATCTGTATTATTTGATCTCGAATTGACTTTGTCCTGTGTGTCTATATATTTTGTTTTGGGTTTTGATTTTGTTAGTGAGCCTCTTGCTATATCCTATTCATGTATCTACCCCGGTAGGTGATTCTTTTGTGGTGGATCAGGCACATCGATCTTGTGTTGTGACTTTTGCCAGGCGTGAGACTGGTAGATTTGCTTGTATTAGATATGGTCAATTTTGATGTTATTTTGGGTATAAATTAGTTGGCTCCCTATCATGTTGTCTTAGATTATTTTGATAAGATTGTGACTTTAGCTTCGCCGGGTGTGCCAAGGACAACTTGAAAAAGTGCATTTTATTTGGGTCCTAAGAGGATTATATCTTATGTCCAGGCTCGTAAATTGGAAGCACTACTTGTATGGAGTCCGTTGTGAGATCTTCTCAGATCATCGTAGCCTTCAGTACCTCTTTACCCAGTGAGATATTCATATGAGGCAGCGCCGTTGGTTTGACTTACTTAAGGATTATGATTTGACTATTCTCTACCATCTGGGCAAGGTTAATATGGTTGCAGATGCCTTGAGCTGAAAGTCGACTAGAATGGGTAGCTTGGCGCATCTTTTAACCCAGGAGAGGCCTTTTGCCCTAGAGGTTCAGTCTTTAGTTAACCAGATGGTTAGACTTGATATTTTGACACTTGGACGTGTTTTGACATTTATGGAGGCTAGATCTTCTTTGATGGAGCAGATTCGAGCTCATCAGTTTGATGATGTTGGATTAAGGTTGATTCGAGATAAGGTGTTGAATGATGAGGCTAAGGAAGCCTCACTTAATTCAAATGGAGTTTAGAGGATTGGGGGCCGATTTTGTGTGCCACGAGTGGGTGATTGGATTAGAATAATCTTGGAGGAGGCCCATTGTTTCAGATATTCTATCAATCCAGGTGTGACTAAGATGTATCGTGATTTAAGGCAATATTACTGGTGGGATGGTATGAGGTGAGATATAGCAGATTTTATGGCTTGTTGTCTATGTTATCAGCAGGTGAAGGTCGAGCATATGAGACCTGGTGGATTGTTTCAGAGGTTACCCATTCCCGAGTGGAAGTGGGAACGAATCATCGTAGATTTTGTGACTAGTTTTCCTTGTACATCTCATGGTTTTGATAGTGTGTGGGTCATCGTGGATCGATTGACCAAGTCAACTCAGTTTATTTTGGTTCAGGTGTGCTGAGAGGTTGGCTCGTATCTATATTTGTGAGATTGTTCGTCTGCATGGTGTGCCGGTGTCAATTATTTCAGATTGAGGTTCTATGTTCACATCTCACTTTTGGAAGACTTTTCAGGATGAGTTGGGTACTCGGGTTGATCTTAGCACAACATTTTACCCCTAGACTGATGGCCAGTCAGAGTAGACTATTCAAGGTTTGGAGGATGTTCCATGCATGCGTGATGGATTTTGGTGGCCAGTGGGAGCAGATCTTGGATTTAGTAGAGTTTGCATATAATAATAGCCACTATTCTGGTATTGATATGGTTTCTATTAAGGCATTGTATGGTAGGCGTTGTTGCTCCCCAGTAGGTTGGTTTGATGTTTCAGAGGTGAGGTCTCGAGATACGGACTTACTTCGTAAGTCTTTAGATAGATTCCGGGTCATTCAGGGTAGACTTAGAGCAACTCAGAGTAGGTAGAAGAGCTATGTTGATGGTAGACTTCATTCCTTGAGATTTGGTGTTGGTGATTGTGGTTTTCTTCGAGTTTCACCCATGAAGGGTGTTATGAGGTTTGGGAAGAAGGGCAAGCTTAGCCCCAGGTATATTGGTCCATTTGAGATTCTTCGGACTCTTGATGATTTTACTTATAAGTTGGCTTTGCCCCCTGATCTATCAGCTGTTCATCCATTTTTTTCATATTTGTATGCTTCACCGTTATATTCTGGATGAGTCTCATATCATTCGTTGGGAGTTAGTTCAATTAGATGAGCGGTTGTCGTTTGTTAAGGAGCCGATCTCTATTTTGGCAAAGGATGTTAGGCAGTTGAGCTCTAGAGTGATCCCTATGGTTAAGGTCCAATAGCGACATCAACCTGTAGATGAGGCTAATTAGTAGGTCGAGTCTGATATGCATAGTTCTTATCCTCAGCTCTTCATAGATTCAGGTATTTCTTTCCAATAGTTCGAGGACGAACTTGATTTTTAGTGGTGAATGATGTAACGACCTAAAAGTTTGATGAAATATGTGAAATTTGTGATTTTGTATGATTTGACTATTTTACCCCTCCACTTAGTTGCATTATGGTATTTCTGGGGCATGGGAGTGATTGACATGATTTTCGATGCATTTTGGTATCATTTATGCGATATTGTGGTTTTTGATGGCTTCGAGAGTCTTATTTTAGACTTATGGGGATATTTTTTGATTCGTGCAACGGATGGCAGAACGGACTACGTCAGCAGCTCTAGAATATTGATTTTAGGATAGGTAGACCTTTGGTTTGGGTTCCGGTGCACCCGAGCTCATTTCGACCTATTGATCAGAAAGTTGGAAAAATAAAAATATGGATGTGGGACCCACATTTGATCAAAACGAGCTCGAATGGAAAATCCAACTTCGCCAGCAGATCCAAAATGTCAATTTTAGGGTGTTAATATTTGGTATGATTTTACAGCTTTTAAATCTCACTTCGACTCTCGATTTGGAAAATTGTGATTTCGAGTTTCGGGGGTCAACTTTGTGAAAACGATATTTTTTTGAAAATATGATATCGCCATCGCGTAAGAAACGTCAAATTTAGTGTGGTTGCATAGTTCATTTATATATATCGGACTCTGAACAAATTCTGAGCACCCCGTCGAAATTCGGGGTGAATTTAAACCCCATTTTTTACTTGATTTAGCTTGGGTTTTCAGATGTAGATTTCTAAAAATATGGGAAACATGTTTTTGAAGATATTTTTTAAGAAAAGTTTAATTTTGCCCTTTTTTTGGAAACCCGTTTCGGGGTCCGTTTTAATCCCGAACCAAAAGTAGTCAATATGAGTGTCGTTGGTTTTGTTTTAACGCGTAGATTTCATTTTTGATATTTTTAGTAGAGTTCGAGATTTTTTGCGAAAAGTAAGATCGTGAGTTTGAAGTGTAGCGAACCGATTTTGGCTTTTGAGGTATGTTATGACTTAACTCTTTCAGACTGGACTGGATAGTAAATGATGATACAAAATACATGTTAAGGGTGGGAACTAATCATGAAAAATGGCTATTTATGTGTTGTGCCCGTGTGGGGCCTACATGTGATGTAATTGTCAAAATTGAGTTATTATGTGATATGTGTGACCGTGTGGGGTCCTATGTGATATTAATAGCCTTGAATATATGTGAATAATTGTATTGTGTTGTTAAGATTCTTAATATGGTTCCATTGATGTATTGCGATTATATTCATACTTTATTTGGCATTTGAGACATGTGGAAATTCGTAGATGAAACTGAAATAATGAGTGAATATTGGCTCACATGATTGTGAAAATATATCATTGTGGTTGATTGTAAAAATACTCACCGTGATTGGTTGTAATCATTATATCCTCATATCATACTCATTCATGAAACATTGGTACCACCGTGGCCACATCTGAGAAATACTAGCAACACCTTTTTAAAACACTCTCCGAGGGATGTGCCGGGGAGGAGATATTGTAACACCTTATAAAACTCTTTCCTAGGGATGTTCCATAAAGGAAATATGAGATATGTGGATTGTATACGGGTTGACGAACCCCCTATGGGTCCTGCATTGGGAGGCTTGCCTCCGTAGGTGTGTACGGGGATTGTGTGACGATCCCGGAGGTTGTGCGGCGACCTCGTACATCATCATCATCGTCATCTTATACATTGCACTTACTTTATTATGTTATGTTGTGTTGTATTTCCATATTGGCTTGTGATTTATGTATTTATCGTATCTTCTTTTACTTGTATTGGATGATCTTGTATATGCATGTTCCCCCTTGTTCTTCTTATATGTGATATAATACGTACTTTTGTTCTATCTTGGTGTGATGTTGCAATATATGTGAGATATATTAGAACTATTAGTGCAAGTGGTGTGGGCTACCGTTGTGGGATATTTTCTGATTACAGGTGACGTGCCCTTAGTGTATATTTTGTATGCTTTATTTACTACTTTACTTGGTCGGTTTATGATACCTACTAAGTACAAGTGGAACGTACTCATGCCTACTGCGCTCTTTCAATGCAGGTCTTTGCTCGAGTGCGCCTCAGCTTGATTGACTCGGGCGATTGTTGGCGCTTCCAAGGTAGCGGTTGACATTCATGCGTCCGAAATTCACCTCTATATTTCTACAGTAGTTATGTCATTATTAGTATTTAGAGACAAATATTATTTCTTTGTAGTTATTTTTTTGATGTATTTGACTGTTGGATTGTATTAGTAGTTCTTACACTATTGACACCTGGGTTTGGGCATGATTGGTATTTTGAATAAGTTCTGTCCATATTGTTATGATTACTTATATGGTTCGGCTTTGTTCTAGAAGCCTTACCTTGGGATATTTCTGTCCTTTTGTCTCTTTTTGTATCAATTTGGGTGATAGGCTTTCTTGTCAAGGTACGCCGCGACAAGTGCCATCATGACATTCATTTTTTTGGATCGTGACACTCATCCTTGAGGTACAATCCACGTTATATGTCATTCACCCTAATTTGGTGCTTCCCCAATTCAATTGCATATAATTGAACAAGGTATACACTCCTATTATTATTAAAATAAGCACCTTTACACAAAATATGGTTATATAACGGAGGCAACATAGTATCAAATGTTCTGCAACTTTCATGGTAGAATTTAAGCTGATTATTTTTAATAAAGAGTCTAAGACTAATGCTAAAAGAATTCAGGAAAAGTGAAAAAAGGAGAATCAGTATGGAAACTGCTTAATACTAAGAAAATTGAAGTCTTCCCCAACATTCACAGACCTCTATATCTAGGGAAAACTAAGTTAACTGAATTATGCTCGAATTTTCAATTACCTTAGACCTTGCATTGCCAAGATTATTCCACTGGGATGTTGGAATTCACGTGATTATTTAATCAATTATTATGAATATATTTTAGGTACATGCTAGATATTTATTTTTCTTCTTGAAATTCATTGTGAATATTTAGTCAATTACCGTGAATATATTTTAGGTGCATACTAAATATTTTTTTTCTTATTTAGATGTGCGCAATATTTTTTTACTTTTATTAAGTAGGATTATTGTATTAGGTTGGCTGACACATATGTATAAATGGGGTATTTTGTACAAAGGATTCATCAAGTAGTAAGAAGGAAAATTTCATACTTCACTTTATTTATTTTTGCATGGTATCAGAGCAGGTTTTTTAATTTCAGTCCTTAATTTCTGACTTATTCTTTTTCATTTTTTAAAGATAACTAATATTGTATCACCCTCAAAATCATCTCCTATTGTTAACACTTCACAATCTGAAAGAAGTGACAGTGTCCCTACAAATAATGTAGTGGACTCTTTACAGGCTTTCTACATCCATCCTTACGATCATCCAGGTATGAACCTAATTTTCACCATTTTTGATGGGAGAAGCTATGGTTGATGGAGAAGGGCAATTATTATAGCTCTCTTAGTAAAGAACAAACTAAGATTCGTTGATGGGTCCCTAGCTTGTCCTAATATTGATACAGGACTTCAAGAAGCTTGATCAAGCTGTAATGATATGGTCTGATCCTAATTATTGAATTCCCTTTTCAATGAAATTTTTTGAATCTATTTTGTATTCCAAAAGTGTCAAAGTGTTATGGTCTGTCCTACACGATAGATTTGGTCTGGCTAATGGTGCTAAACTGTTTCAACTTCAAAAAGATTTAAATATAGTAGTTCAAGGAAATTCCAGTATTTGTACTTATTTTACAGAAATGAGAAGTTTATGAGATGAGTTAGATGCACTAAATACATTCTCTATATGTACTTGTGAGTGTGAATGTGGAGCAAATGAAAAATGTGCAAAGGCTCATCAAGATGAATGACTTCTTCTATTTCTCATGGGTCTTAATGGCATGTTCATAGGTGTTAGGAGTAATATTTTACCGTCTTCCCCTCTACCCACCATTTGTCAAGCTTACTCCCTTGTTATTCAAGATGAAAAACAAAGAAAAATTCATACCACTCCTGTTTATCCAGAGAATCAGCCCCTTTATTTGTTGGTAATAGTGGGAAAAAGAGGTTCAATGAGTATAAAACTCACGCTGAAAATTCTATCAAGAAAAGTTCTCCCGTGCGCAATTATTGCAAGAAAACAGGACTTGATATTGACTGCTACTATAAGATCCATGATTCCCCCCCTGATTTTAAATTCACTTAATCTAAAAAATATCAAAAGGGACATGTTACTGGTAATATTTTTAACACAAAGAGAGACTCTCAACTGACTACAGAAAATGTGATAAATTCTAAACTCTTTAAGCCAAGATAATATTGCATAACTTGCAATGTTTTACAGAAGTTGAATTAGAAAGATGCAGGAAATGTAGATGCATCTACGAACATAACATGTGCTGGTATGGGTAAGTTATTTAATTCTTATGCTTGTTTGTTTATAATTGATAGTGATTCTTGAATATTAGACCGTGGAGCATCCGAGCACATGACTTTTGATAAAAAATATTTTAAAAGCTTTAATATTCTTTCTAAATCTGTAACAATAACTCTTACTAACTCCCACAAGGTCAAAGTTACTCATTCAGGATCTGTTTCTCCCCAGTATAATCTAACTTTGCAAAATATTTTATATATTCCATCTTTTAGGTTCAATCTAATTTCTATTCATAAGTTGTGTAAAAAACTTCAGAAATTTGTTCTTTTCACCCCCAACACTTGTTTCATATTGCAGGTCCCTTCACTGAAGATCCCTAAGGTTCTTGGTAGAGAGCAAGAAGATCTATATATTTTCAAATCAAGTCATCCAAAAGTTGCTACAAAAAGCCTAACTAGTTTTAATCCTCATAGTCTTTTATTTTCTAGTTCTTTAGGTGATAAATTTACTTTTTATTCAAGTTTTTTTTGATTTCAATGTAAAGAAAAGACTATCTCATTGCAGATTAAGGCATATGCCAAGAAATAATATGAAGAATTTTTTTTTCAAATTCTGCATCTTGTTTAAATTTTTCTTCTCCTTGTTTTATTTGTCCCATGTTAAGACAATTTAAGCTATCTTTTCCTTCTCATGCTATTTCAACTAAATCTATTGTTATATAATACATGTGATTACTAGGGGACCTTACAAATCTATCTCATGAACAGATTTTCCTTAAGGGTTTTGAATTCAAAAACTCCTTTTGAAGTTTTATTCAAGTATAAACCATAATATGATCGTCTAAAATTTTTTGGGTGCTTATATTTTGTATTTATTCTATTTATAAATAGAACTAAATTTGATCCTAAATCAATACCTTGTGTTTTATAGGATATCCCTATGGAAAGAAGGGATATAAAGTACTAAATTTTCAAACCAAGAAAATTATAATTTCCAAGGATGTTATTTTTCACGAAGAATATTTTTCTTTTATGTTACAATCTACCTTTTCTTATACTATATTTTTTTCTGATGTGTTGGATTCTTTCACTTCTTTACCGCAATCTTTCCTTCCTTCATTAGATTACTCTACTTAGATTACTCTACTGATTATGAATTTACTCCTGATTCAATAGTTTTATCCACTACTAGACCTTAATTTCCATCAAATTCCAGTGATGTGCCACCCACTAACTCCACATCATATATGACTCTAAGTTATCCTCAATTACCTATTGTTCAAACTATACTAAAAAAATCTTCTAGGACTCATAAGAAGTGTGATTATTTGAAAGAGTGTATTTGTAATGCTCTTCACCTTACAGATATGACTACTACCTGTTTTCTCAGTCCGTTATTCCTAGTTTCTTGTCTTTTAATGATTTATCTTCTAATAATCAAGTCATGCTCAACTTTAATACTAGTATACAAAAACCCGTTAATTATATTCAAGTAACACATCATCCAGATTGACAAGAAGCCATAGATAAAGACCTTGTAGCTTTACAGTTAAACAACACATGGGATCTGATTATTCTTCCTATTGGAAAGAAAACACTTTCTTCTAAATGGGTCTATAAAGTCAAATAGAACTTTAATGGAAGCATTGAAAGACTAAAGGCTTGATTGGTCATTAGAGGTGATGTGCAAAAAAGGTATTAATTATAATGAAATTTTCTCCGATAGTCAAGATGACTACTATCAGATGTATTTTAGCCATTGTATTGAAGAATAATTGGGGAGTTAAGGTATTGATTATAATGAAACTTTCTCTCTAATAGTCAAGATGACTACTATCAGATGTATTTTAGCCATTGTATTGAAGAATAATTGGGGAGTCAAGGTATTTATTATAATGAAACTTTCTCTTCAGTAGTCAAGATGCCTACTATCAGATATATTTTAGCTATTGTATTGAAGAATAATTAGGGAGTTTTTCCGTTAGATGTTAATAATGATTTTCTTCATGGTGATCTCCATGAAGAAGTTTATATGAAATTTCCAACTGGTGTTACACCATCCTCTCCAAATCATGATTGTTTGCTAAAGAAATTTATATATGGACTTAAATAAGCATCTAGACAATGGTATGCTAAGATTACTTCTTCTCTCAATTTGAAGGGTTTCAATCACTCCCTTAATGATTATTCTCTTTTTTTAAGGAAGTCTGGTGATTCTATCTCTATTGTAGCAGTGTATGTAGATGACATATTGTTGACAGACAATAATAAAGGTGAGCTACAAGCTTTAAAGTTATTTTTAGACAATGAATTCAAAATCAAGGATCTTGGTCCTTTTAATTTTTTTCTTGGCATGGAGGTTGTTTGAGAATATACAGGAATGTTTATTTCACAAAGAAAAATTTACACTAGATTTATTGAAAGAATTTGATACTCTTCATTTTTCTCCTGTTTCTTCCCCTTTGGATCATCGTGTCAAACTACATGCTAATCAAGGGATTCCTATTCAAGATCCTACTTTATACATGCATTTATTGGGTAAACTCAATTATTTAACACATACAAGGCCTAATTTGTCATTTACCGTGCAACATTTAAGTCAATTTTATGCAGGATCCATGCGAACCTCAATTTAAAGTTGTATTGAAAGTGCTTCGCTATCTGCTCACTAATTTGGGTCTTAGTATATTCATGTTTGCTTTCATTTCTTTTGAATTGATGGCATTTTATGATTCCGATGGGGTACCTATCCAAATTTACGAAATTCAGGAAGTGGGTATAATATTTCCCTTTGTTCCTCTCCTATTTCATGGAAATTAAAGAAACAATCATCCATTTCTCTTAGCTCGACTGAAGCCGAGTATCACTCTATGAAGAGGGTCATAGATGAGCTTACTTGACTGATTCACCTTTTTTAAGATCTTGGCATCTCGATCCCTTTACCAACACCTCTTCATTCTAACAGCCTTGCCACCATTCATATCGCAAAAAATTCCATTTTTCATGAATGGATGAAACATGTCAAAATTGATTGTTACTTCGTCCGTCAGCAGTATCTTTTTAGATTAATCTCATTATTGTATTAAGATCTTCTTCCTAACTCATCGATATATTCACAAAGTTGTTGATTGGGCCTTTGCATCATCAGCATCTCGATAAGTTGGGTGTCTCTACCATACCTCCAACTTGAGGGTGTGTGTGTGTTGGGAATCACTATGAATATTTATTCAATTAAATGTAGACAATATTTTCTTCCTTTTTATTACTTAGGGTTATTGTATTAGGTTGCTGACACATATGTATAAGTAAAGGTATTTGGTACAAATGATTCATCAAGTAATAAGAAGGAAAATTTCATACCTTGCTTTATTTATTTTTGCATGGAGAAAATCTTGTATAAAATTAAACTAAAATAAAAAACTTACCCGTGCTTGACAATAGCCCTCACGCCAAACGAACATTCCAACCACCCAAAGAAAAGGGCCATAAACACAAATATTTGAGAACATGGTATGGTGTGTGTTCTACTTTAGTGCTCGAACAAAAAATAGTGAACTCAAAGAATCTAATATACTATATTAGATGCCATAATGTCACTAAAAATGACTGTTTCTTCCACCACAACATACCCAGTATAGACCCTGAAGGTGGGGTCTAGGAAGGGTAAAGTGTACGACAAGGTATAGAGGCTAATCTGAAAGACCCCCGGATTAGGTAATACATATCAAATACAGAAGAAAATAAATATAAAAAGTACTAGAGGAAGCATTACATAGCACATAGGAAAAGGAAACAATAACAAGATCAAAGAAATGCGACAACCAAACAAATGACGCAATCGCTAGCCACATAAATTACACGATAGAAAACTATGCTAAAACTCTTAATCCTGCTGGTATTAGCAGAGAAACAGATACAGTGAGCCAAACTACCCAAGCCTACCTGCATGACTGTAAAACAACACTCGACTAACTACTGAGCTCCTATCCTAATCCATGGTCATGTTATCGGTGATCTAAAGATGTGGCAGATCATGTCTAATCACCTGTCTCCAATACTTCTTCGACCTACCTCTACCCATCCACTAATCCACTACCACTAAATTTTGGAAAGTTGAACTAATTTTTGACCATTTCTTCCACATAATTGGTAATTTACCCAAAACCTCAAAGGGTCTGCAATATAGGATGATATAACATGTACCATAGCTAATATAATAAATTACTCCCTCTGTTTAAAAAAGAATGACCTAATTTTACTTGGCATGGAGTTTAAGAAAATAAAAAAGACTTTTGAATCTTGTGGTCTTAAATTAAAGATATGTTAAATGTATCAAAATGTCCTTTAATCTTGTGGTCTTAAACATACCATGTGGAAAGTCAAAATTTAAGAGTTGCCAAAAAAGGAAAGGGGTCATTATTTTTGAAATGTACTAAAAATGAAAGCAAGTCATTCTTTTTAAAATAGATGGAGTAGTAATTAGACAAAAAGATTGGTGATCAAGAGAAGAAATAATAACTTGTAAATGTTTATGAAGATGGGTGATATCCTATACCATATAATTTTATAAAACACTGTCTTACATGACCTGATCATACATCCCAAATATAGAAGAGAATTTATGCAAGACCTCGTACGATGCTAGGTTCATTTCAGCTCAATTTTGTATGTAAAAAGGGGTCCAGGACTTAGAATATTTTACTAAGTGTTAGGACTTACTCATTTCTAGAGCCCTCAAACTTTGATGAATTTCAATTTGACCTTCCCGATCTTAAAATATCAATTTGCAATTTGATTCATGATCAGGGTCACTTGTAGGTCATCTCAGTTGAGTTTTGGATTTTTTAGACTAGCGTAAGGGTGAGTTTGGATGTCCAAAATAGCAAGGGGTCACGATAGGGCCGCGCCGCAAGGTCTAGTTGACCCACGCTCAAGGTCGCATCATGAGAGCTGCTTGACCCGAGTAGGGTTCACATTGTGAGGGCTGCTTGACCCAACCAGGGGTCACGACGTGATGGGGACCCCGTCCAGCATTTTTTATCCAGGTTTATGGGAAAAATGGGTCATTTTACCCTTAAATTATTTAGCCTTAACACGATATCAAGCCTCCATAAGGGAAAATTCACTCACTACTTTACAAAATCCTCTCAAGAAAGAAACCCTCGTTCATAAAGCTCAAGATCAATTTCTAAGAAATCCCCAACAATTTTCATAAATTTCATCACTCAGGTATGTTAGGTGTTTATCCTTGGGTTTCCTTCCACCATTGGAGTTCAAGAACCATTTTCAAAACTTGAATTATGATTCCCATGTTATGAATTGAATTATCCTCATATTTGTGTTGTTGTATGAATTTCAAGTTAAGATCTTTTATGAGTTCCATTCAATTATGTTAGCATATGTGCTTAATTATGAATCTCCCATGTTAAAACCCTTGAAATTGTAAGTTTACGTTGTATTCATGATGCTTATGTGTTGTTCATTATCATGTGCTCTACTTATGATCCCTAAGTATTTGATAGAATGTCCATGTGAGTTGAATATGTATTCGTGACATGTTATCATATGTTCTCATTCATGTACAAGCTCATAACCTCAAAGTGTTTGACAAAATATCTCAGTGATTGAATTGTGAACAATTGACTATTGCTATGTTTTCAAAATTGGTTATGTTTTATAATTGATGCTATCAAGTCTTGGGGGTATTTATTATCAAAAATATAGCTGTTTTAATTAGTTGCAGTAGTTATAGAATAGTCCCAGTAAAGGTCAAGAACAACAGTACTCAGTCTGTAATAGAACTCGGTGAACTCAATCTAGTTTAGTCAGTTAATACGATCAATGTCAGTTCAGTCAAGCCTAGTACAATCTAGTGATCAGTTCAGTATCAATTCAGTTGGAAGTAGGATTCAGCTTCAAGCAAACCCAAGGATGGGGGTATTCCTGCCAGCAGAGGGCTTGACCCTTAGTAGCAGTCCCTGCATTACATAACTACGTAGCCAACATAGGGTAAGTCGTCCTCCTGCCAGACTAGGGTTGACACCATCATATATATTTTATGAGTCTTTCTTCCATATTATGGTTGACCCAGCATTGTTAGTATCCTGTGGCAAGGTGCTAATACCCTTCTAATTAGGGTCACAGGTTGGACCCCAACTCAGTCTATATCGGGGTATGTCGGTTAGATGAACACTCCCATATTTACATTTTTATTATTCAGTACTCAGTATTCAGTATTTAGTATTCAGTACTCATTATCAATACTTAGTATTCTGTATTCTGTATCAGTATTTAGTAAAGAACTCAGACAGTTATACAGAACCATGAATTTCAATTATTAGTTACTTAGCCATCAGAACTCAGTACTTTAGTTTTGATTTAATTCAGATAGATGTTATATGCACAGTATTGCATATTCAGCATGTTTAGTAGTTATAGTTTTGCATGTACTCTCATCCAGTTACTTCATGATGTTCACTCAGTCAATTATCATCTCATGCATATGAACCCATGTATATCAGCCTATCTCACTTAGCATACCAGTATATTTAATGTACTGACGCATACTCTTTCTTTGCTTTATGATGTCTCATATCATAGGTTCAGACGCATGAGTTCCCGATTATACTTAGCAGCTCAGGAATCAACATCAGATTCAGTAGTGAGTCCTCATCCATCAAGGATATTATTTGATTCTAGTATTTTAGTGTTTCAGTTAGTTCAGTAGTTATTTTAGTTGAAGTTAGTTGGGGGTTTGTCCCATCAACACATACTCAGACAGTCAGAGGCTTTTAGACTAGCACAGTCAGTTATTTAGTTTTCAGATGTTATTATCAGTATACTCAGTTATTAGTTTAGTATTTTTAGAACCTTATGGCATTAACAGTTATACTTCTACATATGTTTTCAGTATTATTATTCAGTGCTTACAGCAGGTACCAGTCATGGGTTAGCTTGTGATCCATCGGGGTTATAAGCACTGTGTGACGTCCAGGATGTAGAATAAGAGAGTTACAATTTAAAAGGTACTCAACCTAACCAACTATTGAATTCCAGTTGCACAAACCATAGCAGTAACTCCTTGATATATTAAAATACCCTGGGTTTTGGCCCTTGAAAATTTCTTGAACTTTGAGCTTACTATCCTTGTAATGACTCATCATACGAGTCATATGGTATGCGTACGGATCAGGTGACCCTAGTCATAAGGAGTACAGTGGATGGTGGTTGGGTTTTTTTGTGGTTACGACTTGGTGGTATGGGTCGTTAGGGGTGGTGATGGGTCGTTAGGACAATCCTTCATCAAATTGGAAACTTAGTGACTTGACTTGGCTCTGAGTACGAGTGGCTCACCAAGAGCTGTGAGGATAGGATACGAGTGTTACGGTTGAATCGTATGTTGTCTAATGTCTAATCCCTTTGGATTCTGTCTTGGGAATGACTAGGCCATACGAGTCGTATGGTTTGGTAACGAGTGTGATCAGGGAGTCATATGGTGGACAGTGTATGGGTTTCCAACTCACTATATTGGTGATGACTCAATGGTATGAGTCGTATGTTATGGTCACAAGTCACGGGATCGACTCATAACCATATGTAGTATTTTTATAGTTTTAAGTTGGGGGCATTATGGATATTTCCCCTTTTAACTTCCTTTGACACCCTAACTTAAACACCTTTTGGGACTTCATTAACCTATTATTCCCAATAAAATACTCTTAAAATCTCTCTCAAACTCTCCTTCAAGAAAAAGACTAAAGTTTTATTAAGATAATCAATTAGGGCTTTCAAGGTGGTTTTACTCCATCTTTCTTAGTGTCTAAAGCATGTTACTCCTCCCTCATTGTTATTTTACAAAGAACATGTGTTTTAATGTATGTTTTTTTATGATATTTTTATATTTTTGAAACAAAGGTTGGGGGTTTTAGGTGTTCATCGTTGAACAAGGTTTCTCATGGTTTAATTATGCTTTCTTTCAAGCTTTTAGTATGATTTTAACATTATGGGATGCATGTTAATAGTAAATGGATTTTGGGGTATTATGGATTCCTCAAATTACTTGGTTATGGTTTTGAAACTTATGTGTCCTCTACCTGTTTGTTAAAATACCAATGAGAATGATTTTTGTCACCTAGATTGACTATTCTTGAAATCTTTGCATTGTATAAAAGGTAATGGAACCTGAATAGGTCTGGTTGATGTTAAATGGTTTGGAAACACCTTAGTGGTCATGGTCTTGATTTAATTAGAAATGGTAGAGTCTAACTTTGGTTTAATGATTATATGGCATGGTTGGAATAGACTTGCAAGCTCTAAATTTGGTATGACAATACCAATGGTTAATGCCTAATTGAAAATACTCCTTGGTAAATGGTTATGAATGTGTAATATGTTTAATATGGGCTTAAAGGGGATTGTGTAGAAAATTCGTGGAAGGTGGAGGTTCCGAGGGGACTAATACTGGCAACTCATGTTTGCCGATGTGAGGTTTGGTCATAGTGACTGTGTGCATGATGTCACACTTTATATTTTAGGAGATGTACTAGTCATCTTAGGTTTTTCTTCAGTTCATACAACTAAGATGCATCGGAACCCTTTTAGTAGGGGGAGTTAAACCCATATAGCCCATGGGTGGACATTTAGGATGGCAGAGCTACACAGTCCAGGTTAAGGTTTTAAATGCATGCTAAACCTAATTCCCTACCTCGACATGGTATATATGTATATATGTGATGGTTATTTAATTTGGTTTTGAATAATGGCATTATATTATCTTTATCCTTAAGTATATGCTATCATTCACTCCGCTAACCATCTTCGGGCGTTGTATCCCTACACGATGCAAGAACCGACAATACTACTATTTCTCCTACTCAGTAATTGGATTTGGGGAATAGATTTGCGTCATACTAAGATGGTGAGCTTCCCTACTTCGAAAGACTCTATTTCATGCTATGGACTTCTTTTCATTATTTTTGTTTCTTGGATTTTGGTTTTGGCTATGGTCAGGGGCTTGTCCTGATCGAATGTTATTTAATTCTAGTTAGAAGCTTTGTTAGACTACTATAGGCATCAACGGTGTCGGTATTAGTGTCAGTCTTGGTATTGGTATTGGCATTAGGGTTAGCATCGTTGGATATTTGGTTGAGGTTGTTGGATTATAATGATAGACTTTATTTAATGTCTTTGAATTTTTATTATTTTATCTTGTCATATGTTTAGAATTTATTTAAAATAGGGTGTAGAGTGGTTAACGATGGGGTATTGGGGGTGGTCTCAGATCCTGGTTAGACTTGAAATACCCGACACGACCAGGCCCTAGTTCAGGTCATGCCAGATTGGTATCAGAGCCTTTGGTTCATGGTCAACTGAGTGTCTGACAAAGTCGTGTTTAGTAGAGTCTCTTTAAAGGGTGTGTAGTGCGTCACACTCAAAAGAGAGATGCTATAAGGCATTTAGGAATGTTTCTCATTCTTGTGTTCTGTTTTCAAGCTGTAGAGTCTAAGGTCCTAAAATTTCCTCTAATACCCATTTGTTTGCTCTTTAGATCATATCTCCCAGATGATCTAAAGTTCACGTAAACTCTTTTATCCCACCCGTGGACAATGTTGATGGGACCCATCCTACTTATGGGGTCTAGACTCGATCTAGAGGCCTAGTTCCTGATTGACCTCCTGAATTTCCATCGGTTTCCTATAGTCCTTTTCGAGCTCCTCAGGCTGATGTGATGAATGTTGAGTTTCATCAGTCTGTTCATATATTTGGCTCAGTTGGTAGCTTCTTATTCTAAGAATGGTTCTTATGTTAATCCATTTTCTGAGGCCACAAGGGTTGGCCAATTTATAAGGTTGAACCCTCTTGTTTTCACTAGTTTTTAGGTTGAGAAGGATCCTCAAGGTTTTATTGATGAGATAGAAAAGATCTTTCATGTTATGCATGCCACTAATATGGAGGATGTGGAGTTTTCTGCCTACCAGCTGAAAGATGTAGCATACCAATAGTATGAGGAATGGGAACAAACTATGGGTGGCGATGTTTAGTCAACCCTGTGGAATAATTTTTCTAATACTTTTCTAGATTGTTTCTTTCTTCAAGAGTTGAGGGAGGCAAAGACGGAAGAGTTTGTTAACATGATGCAAGACAAGATGTCAGTCAAGGAGTATGCCTTGAAGTTTCACAAGTTATCGCGGTATGCTTCGGAGTTGGTTTATAGCATGGGGCCTAGAATGAGGAAGTTCGCTTCTGAGTTATCTCGAGACTTAATTCTAGAGAGTAAGGTCACCTTGTTGAAAAAGGACATAGACATCTCTAGGTCGGTTGTGTACATACAATAGGTTGAGAAAGAAAAAAAGAAATAACCTAAAATGGGAGATATGTAGAGCAAAAAGTTTAGATTTTCAGAGCAGGGTGGTGGCCAATAGAGTAAAAGGGATGGTGGGAAGTGGTCCAAAAATAAGTAGGGCAATTCTGGGTCTTACTCGACTATTAGAGCTCCCTACCCAAAGTCATCTGATGACAGACATTTTCATGGGGCAACAATTATAGGGCACAGGGTGCCCAATCCCTGGTTAGTGGGGCTCAATCAGTTCTATCCTATCCTTCCTGCAGATTTTATGGTCTATTGCATCAGCGCTACTGTGATGAAGGAAAGGATAAGTACTTCAACTGTGGTCATCCGGTGCACATAATTAGGAACTGTCCTGTTGGTAAGGTTTCTTCTGGGGCAAACAAGGTTCTTGTTGCCTCTTCTTCAGCTCCGGAACTAAAGGGTGCACCATCTAGCTTTGGCATTGGTTTGAACCGAATCTATGATCTCACCACCCGTTAGGAGTCTGCGGTATTACCTTATGTCGTTACTGGTATGTTGAAACCTTTTTCCCATGATGTGTACTATTTACTTGATCCGAGGTCCACTTTCTCTTATGTGACCCCATTTGTCACTGTGCATTTTGGTTTTGGTCCCGAGTGTATTTCAAACCCTTTTTTTATTTCTACCTCGATATGTGACTCTATGGTTGCCAGAAGAGTCTATAAGGGTTGTGTGGTATCTGTGGGTGGTCGAGAGACTTTGGTAGATTTATTTGATTTAGAAACGATTGATTACGATGTCATATTGAAGATGGATTGGTTGCACTCGTGCTGTGTGTCTTTAGACAGGCGGACCCATAAGGTCATCTCTAAATTCCCTAGTGAGCCGGTTATTGATTGAGAGGGTGGTTCCCTAGCTCCTAAGGGAAGGGTCATATCATATCTTAGAGCTTGAAGGTTAATCTCCAAGGGGTGTCTCTATCATCTGGTCTGAGTTAAATATTCTAACTCTAAGGGTCTTTCTTTGCATTCAGTCCCGGTGGTGAATGAATTTCCTAAGATCTTCCCTGATGACCTTTCTGGTGTTCCTCCTGATAAAGAGATTGATTTTAGGATAGATATTGTTCTGTATACTCATCTTATTTGTATTCCCCCATATAGAATGGCTCCAGCTGAGTTAAAGGAGCTTAAGAAGAAACTAAAGGATCTTTTAGACAAGTGTTTCATCTGTAGTGTGTTTCCGTGGGGTGCACCAATATTGCATAAGAATGATGGTTTACTTCGTATGTATATTGATTACCAATAATTGAATAAAGTAATAGTAAGGAATAAGTACCCTCTTCCAAGGATAGATGATTTGTTTGATCAGCTTCAGGGTACCAAGTTTTTCTCTAAGATCGACCTTTGAGATGGGTATAGTCAGTTAAAGATTAGGAAAGTGGATATTCTTAAGACTATCTTTCATACTTGGTACAGGCACTTTGAGTTCCCGATTATGACTTTTGGGTTGACTGATGCCCCAGCGATATTCATGGTCTTGATGAATAGAGTTTTTGTTAGTTTATGGACTTGTTCGTTATTGTGTTCATAGATGATATTCTGGTGTACTCTAAGAGTGAGTTGGTTTATGTCGATCACCTCCGCATTGTGTTGCAGACCCTAAAGGAGCAACAATTGTATGCCAAATTTTTGAAATGTGAATTCTGGTTGAACACTGTTACTTTTCTGGGTCATGTCATTTCTAGTGAAGGGATCATGGTAGATCCGCAGAAAGTTGCAGTAGTTAAGAAGTGTCTTAGACCCACGACTCCAACCGATATTTGAAGATTCTTGGGTTTAGCTGATTATTAAAGAAGGTTTGTGGAAAGTTTCTCTTCTATAGCTTCCCCGTTGACTAAGCTGACTTAGAAGAAGGTAAAGGTATTGTGGTCTAATGCTTGTGAGGGTAGTTTTGAGAAGCTGAAGAATAAGCTGACTTCAGAACTGGTCTTAAATTTGACCGAAGGTACAGATGGATTTATGGTCTATTGTAATGGGTCCCGTATGTGACTTGGTTGCATCTTGATGTAGCATGGCAAGGTGATAGCTTATGTCTCCAGACGACAGTTGAAGGTGCATGAGAGAAATTATTCGACTCATGAGTTGGAGCTATTGGTTGTGGTGTTTGCATTGAAAATCTAGCATCACTATTTGTATAGAGTGCATGTGGATATCTTTTTGGATCATAAGATCCTGCAATATATGTTTACTAAGAAAGAGTTAAACCTCAGATAGAGGAGATGGCTTGAGCTGCTAAAGGATTATGACATGAGTCTTTACTACCATCCAGGTAAAGATAACGTGGTTGCTGATGCTCTTAGCAAGTTATCTATGGGGAGTCTATCTCATGTGGATGAAGGTAAGCAGAGTTGGTGAGAGATATTCACTATTTAGCTAACCTTAGAGTTCGTCTCTTAGGCTGTGAGAATGGTGATGTGTTTGTGCAGAATATGGCACAGTCGTTTCTTGGTGCAGAGATAATGGAAAAGCAAGTGTTAGATCCTGTCTTGATGGTGATCAATGGTGATGTAGGTGGGCAAAAGGTGATGGCCTTTGAGATTTATGGTGATGGTACCATCCAACCAAAAAATTTATTTTGATAATCTTTTTAAACTAGTCAACTTGTATTTTCCCTATTCCATTGCATGATAAGTATTAAGAAGCTTATCTAAAACATGTTGTATGTAATACCCCACATTTTTGGGCTAGTCTATGAACCGTCGTTCCTACGCATCTAAGCTCTAACGAAAGTGATTACCATGTGAATATAAGTTTCATGATCCTTACCCTCCCGTTTGATTTGTATTTGAGGTGAAAATGTTCATAGAAATCATTTAGAGCCAAGTTGAGCTAAGATTCTTTGATTCATCCAAAATTCGATATTTGATTCTACAAGGGTCTACTTTAAACGTATATAACTTTTTATATACATGGAATTTTTTATCTCAATACCCACCAAATTATAGATAATTGAATTAGGTTTCCAACGATACTAATTTCGTCAAAGTTCGATACCTGAGCGAAAAATTACAACTATTTTCGTGAAGAGGTAGTAAGCCGAGGCGATAAGCCCGCAGCGCCCTGCCTATTCCAGGCAGTGTAATTTTCTGCAGTAAAGCTCCGCGTCCAAGAGGGGTATTTGGGTCATTTGCCACCCTCAAATAGCCCCAATAACATGAGATTCAGCCTCTAATAACCAAATTATACCCTCATTCTCTCAAATTCCCTCAAGAACAAAGCTTAGGGTTTCAACCCAAGATTCAAGAGAACTCAAGATTTCCACCATTACTTTTTCAAATTGATTCAATAATTAAAATCCATAGATTAAGAGATCCAAGAATCATTCTTCAAGAGTGCAAATAAAGTCTCAAAAAGCAAGCTTGTTCATCAAATTCACCATCCAAGGTATGTGGGGTTTGAACAAGAACAATTCTTTCGTTCTTGTGCCCAAAAACTTGTATTTTATTAAAGATTTTGTGATTTGTATGTTGGGATTTTACCCAAATCATCTTGCTTTGAGTTTATGAATTTATAAGTAATTTAAGCTTTGAATTGCATGTTTATTTCATCAACTTATGTTTGAATTGAGGAATTATACATTGAATTGCATATCCCTATAGTGAATATATATTTTCAAGTCTTTCCAAGATAGTTAACAAGAATTAAGCTTCATTATGAAATTGTGATCATTTAAGTATATTTGTTTTGAACCCAAGTATGAATATTAATATCCCATGAAAGGTATATTGTTAGCACGCTTTAACAAGCAAGTATTCATATTTTTAAAGAAAGATTTGACCTTTTTATCCTAAGCTAAGATAAGGAATCCACATTATTTATACAATTTATGATTTAAAGCAAAGAGAAGCATAATTGGTTTTTAATTACGAACCCTTATGCAATTTTAAGGTGGATTTTTTAAAAGTTTTGAGCAATAAGTATGGGAGTAGTATTTAGCACTGAGTTGTGTATGATTCCAAGGTCTCATGCCCTAGAACTACGTGCCATCATAGGTTTCTGAAGTTGCCCATAGTTGGCCAAGATAGCGATCACTTAAGTTAAGGTTCTATTCCAATGGCAAGGGTAGAATAGCTCTCCCCAACATGGGTAAGATGTTGGACTCCATGTCAGCTCACATGGTTTATGTCAGTTAGAAGAAACTCCCAAGTCCTTAAGTTCCCAGAGTTCTATAATCCCTAAGTTCTAAAAGAAGTAACCTACTCCCCTTAAGATAAAAGTATATGATTTGAAAGTTTTGATTTTAAGATTCCCAAAGTTCTAAGTTCCAAAGTCCCTAAGTCCCAAAGTTTCAAAAGCTCTAAAGCTCCTAAGTCTTTAAGTTCCAAAAGAAAAGAATGATAGAAAAGCTTTTAGAAAACTAAGTGTGAAAGCTCACAAGTTTTAATCAGATTATGCTTTACAGAAAGACATTAGCTTAAGACTTCAGCTTTCAGATTTTAGAATTTAAGAGTGAGTCCTTCCTACACTTAGACAGTATGATTTAAAGAAAGAATACAAGTATAGCTTTTAGAACTAAATGTGATGAATCAATTGATCTATGAAGTATGATCCTCTATTCATGATTTCAGATTTTAGTATTGCAGATATTCCAGCTTATGTGAGTTATTTACATTTAGCATACATTGATTTATAAAATTATGATGATGAGATAATATTTTATTTATCCATTGCACCCCATATACTCAGTATATCCTCAAAGTACCGATCCACATATTTGTTTATGTGCTACATTGTCTCATAATATAGGTACAAGTTGTAGCACACATACCATATTCAGTCAGTTTGCAGCTTCCAGTCAGCAGGTGATGAGTCCTTTTGATTCAAGGGCTCGAGTTAGTTATATAGTTTGAGAAATATTTTATTTTTCTTTATTCAGTCGTATTGAGTTGGGATAGTTGGAAGACATGACCCGGCTACCTATAGTCAATACTAGTAGAGGTTTCATAGACAGTCAGTATAGTCGATGTATTCAGTTTCAATTTTTATTTTGTATAAGCAAAGTTGTATTCATCTTAATTTAAGTTTTGTATTGATCAAGTTTAGAAAAAATTTATGTTTTCATTGATTTTGTTCAGATTTATGTATCTTATTCAGATGCTTATGAGTATTGTCGGTAGAAGGGTTAGCTTGGGATCACTTATGACCCTAAGCACCGTGTGATGTCTCGGGACCCATTTTTAGGGCGTTACAAACTTGGTATCAGAGCACAAGGTTCAAGTGTCCTCGGGTGTCTCTGAAGCCTGTCTATTAGAGTCTTTTGAATGGTACAGAGACGTCTATACTTTTCTTTGAGAGGCTACGAGGTATTTAAGAAAAGTTTCCTTTCTTTCCTACTCTAGATTGTGCAGTAAAGTTATTTTCAGAATCTCCTTTCTATTCGTGTGTTACCCAAAATTCCTGATCTATGTCTTATTTTTGGGTTAACATAATTAACAAGTTTCAGTTCCTCCCCAGATAATGCTCTTAGATTTACTAGCAAAAACTTCAGAAGTCACACAAAGGGGCTTGAGAAGAGCTCTCTAGTGTGTCATAAGTCCCTCAAGTTAAAAGTTTATGTCCTCATTTTTATGAGTCATTCTGTTAAGACAAAGTAAGATATGTATTCAGATTCCTCATTAGCCTTTCAATATGGATAGTACTCATTAAAGGAGATAACGTGAATATAGATTGCTGAATAAAGTTTGTATTTATGAGATATTGAAACCTAATGTGTTATGATTCATAAGTAGTTGATCCTTCTTATAGTTAGAACTGGGCATTATAAGTGTTGTGAAAAGAAGGGTGGTAAGGGAGATTTATTGAATATATATAGACGAATCTTCTTGTACATAATTGAGTTAGTAATAAAGTGATATGTACTTGTGTGTTAGGTTAGTAGAAGGTAGAGAAGGAGTTATTGGTTAATGTAAATTGTTGTTTACTTGAAGTATGAAAAAAGTTGTTGATGGTGTTTGTTGTGCTAGAAAAGTATAGGCTTGAAAGTACATAGTGGATGAGTATTGTTAATTTAGACTTCCCTGAGATTGCAAGAGAGAGTTTAGTTAAAACTTATAGAGCAATGAAAGAAGTTTAGATATATAAAAAGGGTAAATAGTAATGATGTGTAGAAGAAGGATATGTTAATGGGTTGTAAATAAGATAGGCCACATGATTATGATCGATTATTGTTGTTAAAAAGTTCGAGTAGACTAGTGTTTCTTGATATTTTATTTTATAACTTCCAAGTAAGAATAGAAATAGACATTAAGTTTGAACAAGGGATGGTCATCAAGGTGGATGTAATGATTTCTTGGTTAGTGTGGCTAGTTGTACGAAAGTGATCTAGTAGGCTTGAACTGTATATGCAAGAGTGTAAGTTTATTTATTTGCAATTTAGTACAATGTTGCAGGTATGATGTAGAGGTGTGCCCAAAGTGATATGGGGATTTCTTATTTTTGAAATTTACTAAGTGTTGTGTGGTTAGTAGTACCCATGAATTGATAAGTATGAATGAGGCTATGTGGTATATGATGTTCTTGTCAGCTAGCTTATGGGTTATAGGTTGATGATGTTGGGTATGCTGGTGAAAGTTTAGACATATGATATTAGTATACTAAGAAGGGAGCATTCGCAGAGAGTTTTACACTTTTAGGTGTAGTCTTTTGGGTTAAGTTTTATTATTTACGTGTATTGTAAGACCCCACAAAATTCCTATTTTATAAGCCTTTTAAAGCATGCTAAGAGAGGTCACACTTAGAAAAATTTGGCTAAGGGTTGGGACTTAGTCATTTTTCAAGACCTTCAAACTTTGAGGATTTTATTTACAAACTTTTCAACCTCCAATAGTTGATTTTTAAGTTGATTCATGATGGGGAAAGTCAATACTACATCTCAGGTGAGTTTCAGAATTTTTGAACTAGCGTAAGGGCATGTTTGGTATGCCAAAACAGTAGCTCGAGGTTATTAGCCCGCGGCGCCTCGCCCAGTCCGGTACCTGGGGGTCACGAGGATGGGCAAGGTGGCGCCCCACCCAGTCCGGCGGACTAGGCACCTCGGCGCCTTGACCAGTCTGGCTGGGGCAAATTTATGCAGTCTAACTCCTTACCATTAAGGGAAAATGAGTCATTTTCCTCACCCCAATCCATCCAAACACAAGACTAAAGCCTATTCTAAGCACATTAGGCATATTTTCATTACTTTTCTCTCAAGTAATACCCTAATAACTCCAAAGCTCCTCCTCTAGGAAGTCTAGATCCTCCATTGTTACTCCAATAAAACTTTAGATTGAGGGGTTCCATAGAATTAGAATGATGGCTTAAAATTAAGGGGGAGATGATAGAATGAGTAACAAAGTCAGACTTCCCGGTCCTAGTAGTGATGCCAGTGTAGTGTAGAAATATTAAGAGAGTGAGAATAGGGCTTAACCCATTCTTTTTCAGTGTTGGTATTTCAATTTTCCAATATCTACTCGTGCCTTACGTATCAGTTCAATGATCATAGTTCACGTTCATGCGTATAATAGAGAATCATGTACTCTCTCAGTTCCTGGTATGATGAGTTCCCAGTTCGTTCAGTAGTCGGAATCACATTCTATAAGTTATGAATTCCAAAATTCAGGTCATGCAGCTCATGACTCATGTACTCATGCAACACTCTTAATGATCAGTGAAGTTCAGATTTATATCAGGTACGTCCTCAGATTATATCTCTTTAATGAATCCATGCCGTGAATGTTGTATTCCTTAGTCCTCAATAAGGTTTCAAGTTATGCTTAATATCCTTTCATATTTCGAATCATGATATTCCAACTTTTTAGTGACCTTTTCTTAGATCAAGATAGTGATGATGAATGATTGTGTAGATGAAAAAAAGTAATTATGTCATGTTGGGAAAGATTGTTGTATGTTTGTTTTATGTAAGTCCATGAGTGGAGAATATTAAGGTAAAGTCCTGTGTATGATTTGGTTAGTTGAGAATAGTTTATGTGTGTCTTCCAAAGAATGACTAGTGTAGATGTGGACAGGAAGATAGACTTGAATGTCATGTCGGTATGAAGAGGTTTAATTTAGTTGTTAAATTGATGAGGAAAATTATCCTAAAGTGAGTATTTATGATAGTTCTCTGAGTGTGGAATTCATGGCTCAAATTTGTATTATGGTGTGGTATTACGTGTAGCACCTTGTGGTTTCTAGTTAGGCCTTACCGCGATAAAGGGAACTAGTTCAGTTTAGACTTTAGTAGATGGATTTATCAATGCCATATTAAAACTTTAAGTTGAATCAAGCGAGGGTGATATTTGAGGGGAATAGCATAGTTGAGGAAGTGTTTGAGAAGTATTGCTAAGCTTGAAAGTAAGAAGTTGCATTTCTTAAGGCCTAGTAATTCTATCCTAGCTTATGATTATGGGTCTATGTTCCAGGCCATAGAGGGGTAGGAATATTGTAATTCCCTATTCAGATCATGCCCAAAGTTCTTTACTTGCTAATAACATTAGAAATTTCTTAGAAAAGTGTTGAAGAAATACCTTATTTGGGTGTAAGCATCCAATATGATCCAGTTCATATAGCCTCAAATCCTGTTTAGCAATCAATCAGATAAGCTCCTCTAGGTTCCCGACTTTCCACCCAGTCTTACTATCCACAGTCTCATACGTATGTCCATTTTAAGAGATAGTTTGTTCGCATCCAAGTAAGTTGTAAAATTCAGCTATGTACATGCATCATGCATCAGTTTCAGATTCAGATATTAAGTCATGGTTCAGTCCATAAGTATCCTACAGATCACCTTAGTCTTTTTCTAGTATTTCAACCAAATCAGTATCATTCGGGGATGAACGATCCCAAGGGGGAGATATTGTAATACACCGGGTTTTCATGTTATAAACCTCTCATATTTTTCTCACAAGATCAGATCCAGCGTAAAGTAATGGTTACTTGTAAGTTGACACTCTCGTTTCTATCTTAGCCATATAACTATTTTTATGAGAATTCATGCACTTGCAGATCAGTTCAGTAGCTCATTTATGTTTAAGATTCAACTATTCAGTTTATTTTAGTTGTATATGACAGCTTATAGCCTCAGATTCCTCAGTGTTTCAACTTAATTAGCCACATTTGAGGACGAATATTCCCAAGGGGGAGATAATGTAATACCCCGCATTTTTGGGCTAGTCTATGAAACGTCGTTCCTATGCATCTAAGCTCTAACCAAAGTGATTACCATGTGAATATAAGTTTCATGATCCTTATCCTCATGTTTGATTTGCATTTGAGGTGAAAAATGTTCATAGAAATCATTTAGAGCCTAGTTGAGCTAAGATCCTTTGATTCGTCCAAAATTCGATATTCGATTCTATAAGGGTCTACTTTAAACGTGCATAACTATGTATAAATATAGAAATTTTCATCTCAAGACACACTAAATTTTAGATAATTGAATTAGCTTTCCAACGATACCAATTTTGCCAAAATCCGATACCTGAGCGAAAAGTTGTAGCTATTTTCGTGAAGAGGCAGTAAGCCGAGGTGATAAGCCCGCGGTGCCCTACTTATTCCGGGCAGTGTAATTTTCTGCAGTCATGCGCTTTATCCAAGAGGGGTATTTTGGTCATTTTTCACCCTCAAATATCCCCAATAACACGAGATTTATCCTCTAATAACCAAATTATACACTCATTCTCTCAAATTCCTTTAAGAACAAAACTTAGAGTTTCAACCCAAGATTCAAGAAAACTCAAGATTTCCACCATTACTTTTTCAAATTGATTCAAGAATTAAAATCCCTAGGTTAAGAGCTCCAAGAATCATTCTTCAAGAATGCAAATAAAGTCTCAAAAAGTAAGCTTGTTCATCAAACTCATCATTCAAGGTATGTGGGGTTTGAACAAGAACAATTCTTTAGTTCTTGTGCCCAAAAACTTGTATTTTATTAAAGATTTTGTGATTTGTATGTTGGGATTTTACCCAAATCATCTTTCTTTGATTTTATGAATTTATAAGTAATTTAAGCTTTGAATCGCATGTTTATTTTATCAACTTATGTTTGAATTGAGGAATTATACATTGAATTGCTTATCCCTATAGTGAATTGATATTTTCAAGTCTTTCCAAGATAGTTGACAAGAATTAAGCTTCATTATGAAATTGTGATCATTTAAGTATATTTGTTCTGATCCCAAGTATTAATATTAATATCCCATGAAAGGTATATTGTTAGCACACTTTAACGAGCAAGCATTCGGAGTTTTAAAGAAAGATTTGATCTTTTGATCCTAAGCTAAGATAAGAAATCCACATTATTTATACAATTTATGATTTAAAGTAAAGAGAAGCATAATTGGTTTTTAATTACGAACCCTTATGCTATTTTAAGGTGGATTTTCTAAAAGTTCTGAGCAATAAGTATGAGTGTAGTATTTAGCACCAAGTTGGGAATGATTCCAAGGTCTCATGCCCCAGAACTACATGCCACCATAGGTTTCTAAATTTTCCCATAGTGGGCCAAGATAGTGATCACTTAAGTTAAGGTTCTATTCCGATAGCAAGGGTAGAGTAGCTCTCCCCAACGTGGGATAGACGTTGGACTCCATGTCAGCTCACATGGTTTATGTCGGTTAGATAAAACTCCCAAGTCCTTGATTTCCTAAATTTCTATAATCCCTAAGTTCCAAAAAAAGTTCCCTACTCTCCTTAAGTAAAAGTATATGATTTGAAAATTTTGATTTTAAGATTCCCAAAGTTCTAAGTTCCAAATTCCTTTAGTCCCAAAGTTTCAAAAGCTCCAAAGCTCCTAAGTCTTTAAGTTCCAAAAGAAAAGAAAGATAGAAAAGCTTTTAGAAAACTAAGTGTGAACGCTCACAAGTTTTAATCAGATTATGCTTTATAGAAAGACATTAGCTTCAGACTTCAGCTTTCAGATTTTAGAATTTAAAAGTGATTCCTTCCTTCACTTAGACAACATGATTTAAAGAAAGAATACAAGTACAACTTTTAGAACTAAATGTGATGACTCACTTGATTTATAAAGTATGATCCTCTATTTATGATTTCAGATTTCAGTATTGAAGATATTCCAATGTGAGTCATATACATTTAGCATACATTAATTTATAAAATTATGATGATGAGATAATGTTTTATTTATCCATTGCACCCCCATATACTCAGTACATCCTCAAAGTACTGATCCAAATATATCTCTATGTGCTACATTGTCTTATAATGTAGGTACAAGTTGTAGCAAACATACCATATTCAGTCAGTTTGCAGCTTCCAGTCAGCAGGTGATGAGTCCTTTTGATTCAAAGGCTAGAGCCAGTTATACAGTTTGAGAAATTTTTTTTTATTGAGTCACATTGAGTTGGGATAGTTGGGTGTCATGACCCAGCTACCTATAGTCAATATTAGTAGAGGCTTCATAAACGGTCAGTATAGTTGATGTATTCAGTTTTAGTTTTTTTTTTTGTCTAAGCAGAGTTGTATTCATCTTAATGTAAGTTTTGTATTGATCAAGTTCAGAAAAAATTTATGTTTCCACTGATTTTGTTCAGATTTATGTATCTTATTCAGTTGCTTATGAGTAATGCTGGTAGAAGGGTCAGCTTGGGATTACTTGTGACCCTAAGCACCGTGTGATGGCTCGGGACCCATTTTTGGGGCGTTACATTGTACCTCTAAACAAAGGCTCAATGACGCATCTATTAACAAACATGTCCATATGAAACGACCAATAAGCACCAAAAATTATTAATAACAACGAGAACAGTGTTATTTAGTGGGTACAAAATCTGTATATTTTAATATGAACTTCAACACTAAGTTCAAGAACAACTTTCAAGAACTACAATGAAGTTCAACAACTTCAAACACACGTTCAAATGAATAATTAGATGAACTATCAAAATGAAGTTTATATCAACTTTAAGAAATAAAGATGAAGTATAAAAGTAGAATCAAATCCATAAACTTCACGGTGTGTCCTTACGGAATTTATTCTCCTCAAGTACCTTAGGTTAATGAAATCTTTCCTCCCAGGATAAAATGATTCACTTTAAAAAAATATTGGTACCTCAAATTTTTTGAAACTTTGAACTCACTCAACGATTTGATGATCACACGAGAGTTTTTAGAAGAAGAAGAAGTTTTTCAACTCAAAATCATACCTTTACCTGAGGAAAAATTTAGGTATTTATAGTCATACAGTGTCCCTTCAAAAAGAAAGCAATGGTTCACGAAAAGAGACAACTTTTTAGAATAGTGATGTCACCTGCACCCGATTTGTGCTAGCCCTATGCCAGGACTACGACCGCAGGTGATGTTTGACACTTTCCAGTGAGGTTTGTGTTGCATCTGCACTTGACCTGCACCCGCAGGACACATTTTTGCCCCAGCCAGTACGTCTCTTACCTCAAAGGGTCGTGTCCCTTTGAGGCGTATTTTTAGTGTGTTTGCACTACATCTAATGTGTTTTCGCAAATAGAGAAAAATATTTCTATTAGATTTTGGATTAAAAATTCACTTATTTTCAAGTTTCGAATAAATTTTATCCAAGAAATTAATCTCTCAATCGATCAAAATCCAAATCCAAAGTCGAGCCGAGCGACGAAGACGATAACAGCATGAGGCATCTCTTATTCTTGCCTCGCTATCCACATGAAGGAATGCTTCTCAATATAAGCACAAGAAAGAATGTGGGAGAACTTTACTTCCTTAAAGTGAAAGATTCACTTAACTTTTCCATTCACATTTTCATTTCCAACACAATAATCCCCCACATAAATGGATAATGTATTTTATCAATAAAATTACGGACAAGTGTATGACATCAAGCAAAGAGTAATTGCATCTAGATAAAAAGGTTAGCCTTTGAACTTTCCGTAGTGAACTTGCATCGGATGCACTTGGTCGGTCGGTTTAGATGTCATATCTTTGAATCATTGAAATTTGTTGTACACTAGACAACACAAGTCACACAACCATCCTTTTATCATTTTGGTTCTCATGATTTTATTTGTTTCAGCCATAAACATGTCTTGGTTTTATGAGACCTTAAAGAATAGAATTTTATGATCATTCTCCTTAAAGCGGCTTCCACTTCACCCTCACATAGGTGATTCCTAAACGTTTAATATTTAGATTAAACTATTTGGTAAAATCTACCAAACTTAGAAATCATTAAAAATCTTCAAACCATAAGCCTTATCCTTGTTTCCTGAACATTGTCTTCATCATGAGAATGAGTTGAGTATATTAATAATGTTAAACCGCCAGTCACAACTTTGTTTGATCTCCTTGAACCTAGCTCTTGGGATCTCCAATTTTCTAGGTAAGAGTTACTACCATGATGACTTTTCCTAGGACATAAACCCATTTTCTTCAATGATCTCTCAACTCTCTCTCTAGGTAGGCTTTTGTAAGTAGATACGACATATTATCTATTGACTTCACATAGTCAACCATGATAATTTCACTAGAGAGTAGATCTCTAATGGTATTATGTCCCCGTCTTATATGATGAGATTTATCATTGTGCATCATGATCCCTGCCCTACCTATTATCGCTTGACTATCACAGTGTATAGATACTGGTGTCAAAGGTTTGATCCAATAAAGAATATCTTCCAAGAAATTGAGAGTCATTCAACTTTTTTGCCGACTTTATCTAGTGTGATAAATTCAGATTCCGTTGTAGAATAGGCAATACATATCCATTTGGATGATTTCCAAGAGACTGCTCCTCCATTGCTCCTCTACCTAAAGTAAATACATATCCACTCATAAATTTTACTTCATTTAATTCAGTGATCCAATTTGCATCACTATATCCTTCAAGTACCGTTGAATATTTTTTATAATGCAAAGTAGAATCTTGAGTATGTTTTAAATATCTCAAAACTCTTTTCATTGCCATCCAATGAGTTTTATAGGGATTAATCGTGTACCGACTTAATTTACTAATAGAACATGTTGTGTCTGGTCGCGTAAAATTCATGATATACATAAAACTTCCCAGCACTCTTGCATAGTCCAACTGTGAGTCACTTTCACCTTCATTATTTTGAAGTGCAAATCTCAAGTCTAATGGAGTCTGGGCAATACTGAAGTCCAAATACTTGAACTTGTCAAGTACTTTTTCAATGTAATGAGATTGTGACAACGCCAATTCTTGTGGAGTTTTATGAATTCTTATCCTTAAGAGCATATCCGCAACTTCAAGTTTTTTCATATCAAACTTGCTCTCAAGCATTTGTTTTGTGGCATTTATGTCAGAAATATCTCTACTTATGATCAATATATCATCCACATATAAACAAACAATTACTTTGCAATTTGAAGTGTATTTAATGTAAACGCATTTATCACATTCATTTATCTTGAAGTCGTTTTCTTAGATGGTATGGTTAAACTTTACATGCCATTGTTTGGATACTTGTTTTAGTCCATAAAGTGACTTAACAAGTTTGCACACTTTTTTTATTTACCAGGAACAACAAAACCCTTAGATTGTTCCACGTAAATTTCTTCCTCCAATTCTTCATTTAAAAATGCTATTTCATATCCATTTGATGGATTTTAAGACTATAATCGCCTCTAAGGCAATCAACATCCTAATGAATGTTATTCTTGTTACAAGCGAGTATGTATCAAAATAATCAAGGCTTTTTTTTTGTCTAAAGCCTTTCACAATAAGTCTTGTCTTGTATTTGTCAAAAGTACCATCAACTTTCATTTTTCTTTTAAAGATCCATTTGGAACCTAAAGGTTTATTTCTGGAGGAAGATCAACCAACTCCCAAATGTGGTTGCTAAAGATTGAACTAATCTTACTATTGAATGCCTCTATCCAAAAGGATAAGTCCGAAGACAACATTGCTTCTTCAAATATTTGATGCTCATTTTCAAGAAAAAATATAATAAAATCTGATTCTAAGGAAGTTAACATTCTTTGACTTGTACTATGCCTTTGATTCTCATCATTAAGTACATTCTCGTTTGGTTTATCTCGAGATCGTTTAGACCCTCGACTAGACTGCTCATGTCCAATTTTATATGAATAAATGTGTTCAAAGAGCTCAACATTATCTGATTCAATTACCATATTTTCATATATCCAAATATTCTAATTTCTAAACCAAAAATCGACATGCTTTACTGCTTTTATCATATCCAATGAACACACAGTCCACACTCTTACGTCCTATTTTTACCCTTTTAGGCATAGAAACTTGGACTTTCGCTAGACACCCCCACACTTTGAAATATTTCAAGTTGGGTTTTGTTCATATTTATTTTTTATATGGAATCAAATGTTTTACTATGGGGAACTCTATTAAGCATTCGATTTGCTATAAGTATAGCTTCCGTCCACAAGTTTTGCGGTAAATCCAAACTTATGAGTAAGCCATTCATCATTTCTTTTAATGTTTGATGTTTTCTTTCCAAAATTCCATTTGATTGAGGTGAATACAGGACAGTAGTTTGATGGACAATTTCATTTTCTAAACATATCTCCGCAAAAGGAGATTCATACTCTCCACCTCTATCACTTCATATTCTTTTGATCTTTTTATCCAAATGATTTTTAACTTTTGTTTTATATTGTCTTAACACATCTATTGCTTCATCTTTACCATTTAGTAAATAAACATAGTAGTATCTAGTGCAATCGTCAGTAAAAGTTATAACATATTTTTTTTCACCGTGAGATAGTGTTGACTTCATATCACAAATCTCTGCATGGATTAAGTCTAAGGGATTGAAATTCCTTTCAACAGACTTATATGAATGCTTAGCATACTTTGATTCCACATATGTTTGAAGCTTTGATTTATTGCACTCAAAGTTAGGCAAAACTTCTAAACTAATAAATTTTTACAAGGTTTTGTAATTGACATGTCCTAAACGTTCATGCCACAATTCATTTGACTCAAGTAAGTAAGAAGAAATAGAACTTTTATTGATTTCAACAGTCATTATATTGATCTTAAAAAGGCCCTCGGTGAGGTAACCTTTACCTACACACACTTCTCCTTTGCTAATTTCAACCTTATTAGAAATAAATACACATTTGAATCCATTTTTGGTTAGAAGTGAAATAGAAATCAAGTTCTTTCTTAACTCTGAAATATGAAAGACGTTGTTGAGTGTCACAACCTTGCTTAATATGATCTTCAAACAAACTTTTCCTGTTTCTTCAACTTTTACTGTTGCGGAGTTAGCCATGAAAACCTTCTCCTCATCTTAATCCAGTGCATATGATGCAAATAACTCCCTGTTGGCACATACGTAGCGGGTGGTACCAGAACAATCCACCACTTTCTAGGATTACCAACCAAGTTGCATTCTAAAAGTATAGCGCATAGATCATCCACTTCATCTTTGGATTCAACCATATTGGCTTGATCCTTCTTTTTGCCTTTCTCAGGGACCCAACAATCTACCAACTTATGGCTAGCCTTGCCACAATTAAAGAACTTTCTTTTGAATTTCTTCTTTGGAGGATTGCTTTGTTGTCCAAACGCTTTCTTTAGTTTCTTATATTTGTTAGGGTCATCCTCCACAATATTTGTTCCACTAATGTAGAATTTCCTTTTTACCTCTTCTCGACTGCTTATTATATTCTTTAATATGTAACCTTACAATAAGGTCATCAACTGACATCTCGTTTCTCTTATGCTTCAATTAGTTTTGAAGTCTTTCCACTAAGGTGGTAACTTCTCTATTATATCCACAACTTGAAAATCCTCCTTCACAATCAAACCTACATTGAAAGTCATGTGATTATTAAGAATAACCTTAATATGTTCAAATAAGGTATTTACTATGTTCATACCTTCTGCCAGGAGATCATGAATGGTTACTTGCAATTCTTGAACTTGAGAGACGACAGTCTTACTGTCTATCATCTTCAAGTCAAGAAATCTTTCAACAATGAACTTTTTCACTCCTGCATCCTCAGTTTTATATTTCTTTTTCAAAGTATCCCGCAATTCTTTTGAGGTTTTCATACTGATGTACACATTTTACATGTCATTTTGAAGGCCATTTAGTATATAGTTCTTACATAAGAAACTCGAGTGTTTTCAAGCCTTCATTACAATAATACGTTCCTTGTATGGCGTCTCTTTAGGAAATTCTGGAGCATTTTCAGAGATGAATCTTTGAAGACTTAAAGTAGTCAAGTAAAAGAACATCTTTTGCTGCTAACATTTAAAATTCACACCCGAAAACTTTTTGAATTTCTCTGTTGGTGCCATGACGGGTGCAACAGTTGAACGGCTTGAGGTAGCAATAGTTGTTGCTACTACACTTGCCATTCAACATGAATTTCAACAGATATTTTTCTATTGCAAAGAGACAACCAATTTAGTATGTCAGAATACTAACTATAAAGGTTTAAACACTTTAACACCAACTTGTTTCTAGTTAAACAATGAAGTTCCTATATTCTTCTAATCGTCAACCGAATAAAACTTAACTCGTGATAAAGTTTATATATACTCAAATCACTATTAAGTTCAAATAGAGTAGAAAGCAACAAGCTTTAATCTCCAGAAACTTAATAATACAGATTATAATAAATTCCTTAAGATTGTTATTTAGCGGGTACAAAATCTGCATATTTTAATATTAACTTCAATACTAAGTTCCAGAGCTACAATGAAGTTCAACAACTTCAAACATAAGTTCAAATGAATAATCAAATGAACTATCAAAATGAAGTTTATATCAACTTTAAGAAATGAAGATGAAGCAGAAAAGATAGAGTCAAGCCCACCGACTTCACAGTGTGCCCTTAAGGAATTTATTTCCCTCAAGTACTCGAGGTTAATGAAATCTTTCCTCTAAGGATAAAATAATTCACTTTTAGAAAATAGTAGTACCTCAACTTTTTTGAAACTTCAAACTCATTCAATGATTTGATGATCACACGAGAGTTTTAGAAGAAGAAGAAGATGTGTTTCAACTCAAAATCATACCTTTGCCTGAGGAAAAGTTTAGATATTTATAGCCATAAAGTGTCCCTTCAAAAAGGAAGCAATGGTTCACGAAGAAAGACACTTTTTGAAATAGTCATTCACTTGCGCCCGATTTGCATTGGTCCTGCGGCCGCAGGTGACGTTTGACACTTTCCAGTGAGGTTCGTTGCACCTGCACTTGACCTACGCCCGTAGGTCGCTAGGTGCATACGCAGGTCTTATTTTCGCCCCAACTAGTATGTCTCTTACCCTTCGAGGTGTACTTTGATCGCATTTGCACTGCATCAGAAGTGTGTCCACAAATGGAGAAAAATATTTCTATTGAATTTTTGGATTAGAACTTCACTTAATCATTTGACAAATCCAAATCCAAAGAAGAAGCGAAGCCAAGCAAGCAACGACAACAATGACACAAGGCATCTCTTGTTCTTGCCTCACTATCCACATGAAGGAATGCTTCTCAATATAAGCACAAGAAAATTTCTTTCTCCCATCAATGTGGGAGAACTTTACTTCCTTAAAGTGAAAGATTAACTTCACTTTTTCTCCATTCTTTATTCACATTTTCACTTAAAACCCAACAATAGACCCAATGTAGTCCCACAAAAGTTTTATAGAAACTAAAATATGTCAATGTCATTTACGACATAACTTGCAGATTTTAACTAATTTTTTTGCATTCATCTACGTAATTTCTATAAGAATTAAACGACATAACTTTTTGGTTTTGAAATTAAAGTTTTACCTTTATTAATATAAGTTCTCTAAGAATTAAGTGACATAATTTGTGTTGTATTATGAAACAAAAATATAAATTTATGACCATGAAAAATTATTTGCTATCACAGTGTCAGGTTTTTGATAACTTTTTTTTTTTTTAAACCTAAAATGCTAAAGGGCAAAAGTTAAAGACCACATCCAAAATAGAATATTGTGTGAAGTCCCTTAGAAAAGTGAATTGAATTTTTTACCCTTCATTAAAAGTATTTGCTTTAGACAAAATCGTCTTTTTCACTAATTTTTCCTAATATTTAAAAGTTGAAAATTAATTAAATATATTTATGGTAAAACATTTTCCTTATTAGAAGACATCAGAATTTCAATATCTTTTTCTAATTTAAGAGTTGAAAATTAATTAAATGTATTTATGGTAAAACTTTTCCTTATTAAAAGTCATCAAAATTAATGACAACTGCTACTTTTTGCATTAGTTTAAGAATTCTAAATCAACTAAATTTGATTTTAAGAATATTTGAAAAATCTAAAATAAATATAAAACTATTAGAATAAGAAAAAATTAAGAAGTTCCAGATATTTAAATGTTTTAAGTACGTAATAAAATGTAATCAATAAATTTGTAAAGATTTGACTTTAAAAATAAGGAAAGATTTTAAATATAAAAAAAATGTAACACAAATATGGTTCAAATTGATGCGTCTCTCTTAGCCTGTGGCAACAAGGGAAAGATGTATGCAAACGCAAATGTGATGATCCATCAACTACTTGGAACTGGTAAAACATATATTAGTATATGTTTATGTTTATATTATTATATTAAAGTGTGAAAGATTTTTAAAATATATTTTAAATTTTTATACTTTATTAAAAAATTTCGCAATAGATAAAATCATTTAATTTTAAATAATTAAACTTGTGCAATTAAATTAGTATATATATATATATATATATATATATATATATATACACACACACAAATATGTTGGTGAGTCATAATGAAAATGAAATATTCGGATTTCACAGAGTTATGCTGCATGTCATAATTTTTCATTTGGCAATTATTTTTTTTAAATTATAGGTTCTCTTTCAATTCTAAATTCTAAAATTGTGAGTTTGAGTTATTAATGGAATGGAGCAAAAAGAAGGAATTAAAAAAGTCTTGCAGAATTGGAGAAGTATTGCACGTAATGTCCAATCATATTCGGAAGTTTTATAATATTGGCAAGACTTGATATTATGTGTCCGTCTTTATTTTACCTGTCTTATTAAATTATTTGAAAGCTTTTACAACTTGTCCGTGTTGACGAGATTTACTTGTGTTGTTTAGTTCACAAGTTTTGTGGCAAGACTACTTAATATCATCATTTTACATATAATGTCAAATTGTAATTCATTCCGAATAGACAACTTTTCTTTGTTGTTCAGTTGTTCATATCTCTAATTAAAAAACAAAATTATTCAAATTAAAATTCACAAAACATGGTTAAACTAATATGCAAAGAAAAACGTCTTGATTTCATGTGTTTCCGTAATCAAATTAGTTGACTAATTTCTAGCACGAATATCACTCGTTGGTTATATAATGCACGAATATCACTTGGTCCTAGCATGAATAGCACGAAAAAAAGTTGGAGAGACTTTTACAATGACAATTTTAAACTTAAATATATTTTGAAAATAATAATAATAATTTAAAAAATAAATTAAAAACTTTGATCAATTTTGATCTTAGCAATTAAAATATATCTATATCTATATCTATATCTATATCTATATCTATATCTATATCTATATCTATATCTATATCTATATCTATATCTATATTAAGAGTGTAAAGTGTCTTAAAAGTGTTATTTGAACTTTTTGTCCTTCATTAAAAGTATCCCCTTTAGATAAAATCGTTTTTTCACTATTTTTCTCAAATTATTATTTAATTTTCTTTATAATATTGGCTCCTAAAATATATGGGATCAGGACTTTAAAATATATTGTTTAAAAAAACCCTTTTTCCTGGCCTACGTAAATTAGACATTTTTAAATATTTAAAAATAATAATTTATTTATTTCCAAAATATTTAATACTTTGAAATCAACTAGAATTGTATATCAATTTTCCTTATCAACTAAAACTGTATTTTTTCCTTATAATAATTGATTTAATAGTGTTAAAGATTATTATTTTTTTCTTACATTACATAAAGAGTTAATTAATTTCCTATTGGTTATGGGTGAATGGATGTTTACATTATGATATAGGAAATATCAATTGTTTTTGTACTAAAAGACTTTAATTAAAAATTAAAAAACGATAGCTTTCTTGGGGTTTTGGGCTGTAGGTAACAAAAGAGTTTTAAAATGAGGTATAGGTGACACAAGTTTTAATTATTGAGTGGAGGTGACAATTACTTTATTATGGATTAAGAAAGTTGGGAAAGTTTGAAAATAGCCCACAAGTTTTTAAATTTATATTTTGATCCAAATTTTTACCTATATAACAAAAATGGAGGGAAAAAAGGCATCTTTCTCTCTCTTCTCATTCATTGTTGTTTTTTCTCTCTTAGCGATTTTTGTTGTTCATTGTTGCTGCTGCTTTATTCATCATCTTCTGCTTCATTATCATCATTTTCATCTTCTTCTTGGTGACCATTTGTTGTTGTTGTTGTTACTGCTACTGTTGCTATTTAACCAATTTCTTAGGTCAAATTTTATTTCGAACATCACTTTCCACTTTGGCATTACTTCATAGGAGACCTTAGTAAGTCAAATTATGATTTTTAGTTGAATTTGTCATCTGGGTAACTACTATTGTGTTGTTGTTTTTCCAACAATGGATAGAACTCGATCATGAATCCAACATAAGATCCATCTGTTTAAACAGATAAATAATCTGTTGCGACAGATGAGATATCTGTTTCAATGGAAGACTAATAAATTGGATTCATGTTTAAACAGATGGATCATCTGTTGCAACATAGGATCCATCCATTGCAACAGATTAGTTATCTTGTGTAACATGATAAATATCTATTTCAACAGATTAGTAACTTATTGCAACAAAACCTGAACACGATTCCAATAGAAGTGTTGTCTATTGCAACAGGGTAAATATCTGTTATAACAGATTACTAACATATTACAACAGGTAAGTCATCTGTCACAACAGGTTAATTATCTATTACAACATGTCACTCATCTGTTGGAATCAGCTTCAAAGATAATTTAGTACTGTAACATCAATCCCAACAAGCGTTTCATCTGTTGCAACAGATATTCAGAAGCGTAATATGAATTCTAACAGGTAAGAATTTATTGCGACTGATCACTTACCTGTTGCAACAGATTACACATCTGTTGGGATTTATTTACTGCACTATGAAACCACTATCAAATTTTTTTTAACAAATGACTTTATTTAGGTACCACTAATGAAGGGATCAATAACAATAGGGGTGAATTGTCATGGTCAATGGATCGAGAAGAGCAATCGATATGTATGGCGTTGGAAGGAGGGTGAAATGCTAGAAATGATAGCTATGACAGTCCAAAGGGATGTTTCGTATGATGATTTTGTGAACTTAATCATCATCTTTTGTGGACTAAATTATCAATCGGAAGAACTCACAATCAGCTACATGTACAGCTCCTTTGAAAATTAGAGGGTACTGCCTTTCAAGATAATCGATCAGGTTCGGTTGCGTGCTTATCTAAGTGATTCAACCAGGCCGGTGTTAAGGGTGTACACGGTTGAAAAGATGAGAGAGAATGAGAACCAAAACATAGAAGAAGAAGAACAAGAAGACTTATTTGATGATAGGTTGGATGATCTAGACATGAATATTCCAAATGATGATAAAACACATAGGCCCATTGATGCGACCAATACGATGTACAGTTCTTCTCAATTGACACAGTTTGGAAATCTTCAAGACGATGGGACCAACTTTTTTATTGGAATGTCATTCAAGGACAATAATGAAATATCTAACACTTTGTTTATTTCTTACTTGAAAAAAGATTTTAGAATAAAGAAGGTGATTAATTCGAGTAGTGTCTTTTGCTTCAAATGTGCTAATTCAAATTGCAAGTAGTGGTTGAGAGTGGTGAAGTATGCAAGTTTTGACAGATTCATCATTCATAAACATGAAAAGCATCACATATGTGGTTCGGAGTACATCTCAGGCCAAATTTCTCACGCCACGACAAAGGTCCTCGATGAATATTTCAGGAGCACTTTCCCCAATGGAAAAGACCCTTAAATAAGGGTTATGGCCAATCAACTCCTTATGTATTTGGGTGTCCTGGTCAGTTATTGGAAGATATATATGGCCATGGGGATTGCCAAGGACCTAGTTAGGGGGACACTTGAGCATGGGTACGTAGTCCTGGATTCCTACCATTACATGACTGAGTCCATAAATCCCGAAAGTAAGACGACATTGTATCTGGATGAAAACAGAAGGTTCAAGTACTTTCTTGTATCCTATGGTTCTTGGATTCAAGGTTTTTGACATTTGAGAAAAGACATAGCCGTCGACGGTACCTTCTTGAGGAGTAGGTATAATGGAGTTCTGCTAGCGGCGGTGGCACAGGATGTGGAGAATCACATTTTTCTTGTCGCTTTTTGTGTAGCAGACAAGGAATATGATGCCTCTTATGGATTTTTTTGAACAACTGTGAAGCTGCGTTGAAGATACCGAAGAGTTGTGTTTTGTATCGGATAGGCGTCCAAGTATTCCAAAGATGGGTTCACTTTTATTCACTTCAGCTTACTTTGGTTGTTGCATCAGGCATCTTGGAGAGACATTCAAAACAACTATCATAACGAAAGGGTCATCACCCTTTTTTATAAAGTAGCTAAAGCATATAGTAGAGAGGAGTTTTTAGACCATTTTAATCAAATAGCGGATGTGAATCCCAAGGTAGCAAATTTCTCACACGTGTCAATTTTAAGAGATGGAGCCAGGCATTCTGTCCAGCAGATAGGTACATTCTTATGAATTTAATGTCTTGTTTGATTTACAAGTTTAGTATGATATCGTCCTAAGTGATTCTTTTGTATAGGTACAGTATTATGGCATCAAACATAGCTGAATCGGTGAATTTATTGTTTGGCGATGAAAGAGAATTTTCCATCAAGGCTATGTTTGAAATAATAAGCAAGAAGTATAGCAAATTTTTTAACGAAAGGTGTGTGCAGTTCAAGTGCCCAGAAAAAAGAACCCGATTTGTTCTCAAAATTGAAAAAATAATATCAACAAATGTTAGTTTGGAGAATAGGTTATTATCTCATAAAATAGCAGATTACAAATTTAGTATCACCGATCATGATGAAGCTACCACTGTCGATCTTCAAACAAGATCTTGTACGTGCAGAGTTTTTGAATTGGACAGAATACCTTGTCACATGCTATGGCAGTGCTTCGAGCTCAATACGGTCATAAATATGGACCTAAAGTTTACGATCACTCCTTTCAATATTATTCATAGGAATAATATGAAATGACATATAGTGGGCATATTACTGCAGTGCCTCCCGAAGAATCTTGAGTTGTTCTTGCAGAGCTTATGGGGAGATTGATACCTCCTCCATATATTGAATCAAGCACTATCAAACCAGGAAGAAATCCATAAAAGAGGAGGCGTGGAGTTGGAGACTCATCTTCATCAAGAAGAAACAAGTGCCCCATATGTAAGTGTGTTGGCCACAAAAAAACTACATGCCCGAATCGTAATCCACCATGATTGTTGTAATTGCAGAAACTTGTGTTGTTGTTTGTTTGTTGTGGACTTTTATATATTTAACTCATTGTACTGAACCTAATGTTATCATTTATTATATATAAAATATTTTTTTAATAACTTGTGCATCAATAAAAAGAGGCAAAACATGAACTAAATAATACATCAGACCACAAGTATTCTCAACAGTTCCATCAAACTAAAATATTTTCCTCCAACAGATGACAAATCTATCGAAACAGATAGATAACCTATTGACAAAAATCCAATAGATGATCAATCTGTTCTAACACAAGGTCCATCTGTTGAAAAAACTCAAAAGCCAAAATTGCTAGTGCTACTGGATTCAACGTTGCTCCTTGCCTCCAACCGTCGACATGTTAACATGTATGTATGTTTAGAAGAAATAAACAGAATGAAAATTGAATAAGAATCAAAATGCCAAAGTCGACTAAAAGTAAATTTTTCATTAAACGAAAAATAAAATACATTAGGTATAGATCCGATATAGAAAAATTAAAATACATATGCTAAAAGAAATAACACATTCAAATTATTATTATCATCATCATCATCATTATTAATGACAGCTGGCCAATCAACTCGTAGCAGTAGGATGCTTATCAGCCTCTGTATCTCTCTGAAAATTGTCACTCTCACGGCGACCAACTCCCTCTGCAGGTCATTAACCTGCCTCTGAAGTTCCCGTACTGCGTCGCATAGAATAGCAATTTCCAGAATAGGATCAACCATATCTAGAACACGCATGCGTATACGACCATCTGGTAAATTTACACAAAAAAAAAACTTACCTCAACGAGAAAGGAATATGCTCTTTGAAGAGAAGTGGTTGAAGATGTCACACGAAAAGAAAAAAATTCAAGAAATAAATAAAGTTGAGTAGAATGAAGATTAAGGAGGGACCTATTTATAGAGGACTAAATTAAATCTAGACGTGTTAGGCTAAAAGGCATGACTGTTCATCTCCATTGTATTAATTACATTCAAACTGGTGGCATTTTGTTTTCTGTGAAAAATTGAGACTTTTTCTTTTACATTAATACTTCTCACCTTTTCAAAATGGTTTGAAACTCGATAACAACCGTTATTATTAAGTTGTTGTAATAGATCGTCCATCTGTTGCAATAGATTTAGAATTTGTTGCAACAGATGGATTGAATGTGCAACAGATGGTCCGTCAAAATAGATTTAGCATCTGTCGCAACAGATGATTTGTATGTGAAACAAATATTTTTAGCAAGAAATAATCACATGCGTGTATATTAATAAACACTGTCTGGTCTGTCACAATAGATTTACCATCTGTTGCAACAGATTTACCATCTATTGCAACATATGGATTATCTATTGTGACAGATGGACCATATATTGGAGGAGAAGTTTTGATTTCTTCCAACAAATGATTCGTCAGTTGCAACCGATAGAGATTTTGATTCATCAGTTGTTTTGAATGTGTTAAGATAAAAAGTCATGACTCTTCACACCTTTTTTTTAATAGTCATCACATACATGCAGATAAATAAACAACACTATCTGACATGTCCTGATTGGGTAGGAAGAATAAGGTGCGTGCAATGGATCTTATTTTTATGCATGGGAGTTATGTATATTATTGATCAGGCTACCATGACAGACACACATAAAGTGTAATGATTTAGTGAATGCAGTTTTTATCGATTAGACACTTATCCTTCAAATAAGATCCTGCATTATACAGTTTAGTTTGATAGGTCCAAACTGATAAGGACGAAGGGTTCCAAGACGATGGTGTCAATACCCCGTTACAATTTAATAATGGTTTATGCTCATGTTTTTGTGTCAAGTTTAGGGAAGGGTTAAAGTTTTTGGTAGCAGTGTAAATATCCAATAGTGATTGGACTAATTTTAATGGCGTAATGGACTTCTTGAAAGACCTCTGAAGCCTCGCAATGCAGCAAATAACAATTGAACCAATAGAAATTACCCTAGTCCAAATTTATATGGATTTATGGCTAGAGGACACTTTTATACAACAGAAGGTGCTTGGGAGAATACCTGTGTGCGAAGGGGGAGGTAAAAAAGGCCATATATCATCTCAGACCTTGTTTAAGAGAAAACACAGGGTAGAAAGGAAAGTGTAGCGAAATTGGCCAATGAAATTGACATGAGAAACAAAAAAACTGGATGAGCTTCAAATGTGAAAGTGTATCCAAATATAAAAATTCGTCAGTCGATGAAAAAAAAGAATGGTCAACAGACTGGAGCTGGACACTTTGCTTGAGTATATAACTAGCGAGCGTGGCCTCAATGAAGACTCTCACAAAGTATAGGACTAGAACTCTAGGGAAGAAGCTTCGCGAGCATGAAAGGTGGTAAGATGGTTGGTCAGAATTAAAGCCTGAACCAACAACTCCTGAATTAAAAATAAGGAAAGCCAAGGCTTTAATTTCTGAAGTCTAACTTACATGCCATGCCTTCTGTTTGTGGCTATGATCAGGTCAATGGAAGTAGAAACAAAAAGGTCTAAAGTTGCACCGAAATCCCATGCCTTGTTGTTCCACTGCCTTTGACCTGACCAGAGCCATAAATAGGAGGCATGGGATGCAAGTTTAACTTGAGAAATTGCCACCTTGGCTTGATCCCGTATTTTTAATGTAGGAGTAGTTGGTTCAGGTTTCAATTCAGACCGATAATTTTACCACCTTCCGTGCTCGCAAAGCTGCTTCCTTAGAGTTCTAATCTTACATTTTGTGGGTCTTCGTTGAGGCCACGCTCGCTAGTTGCAGTCTCAAAAAAAGTGACCAACTCAAGTCCTCTTGACCATTCTTCTTTTTCTTCAACGACTAATAGATTTTCATTTTTGGATACACGTTCACATTCCACAGCTCTTCTAATTTTTTTATTTTTTATGTCAATTTAATCAGCTAATTTTGCTACACTTTCCTTCCTACCCTATGTTTCCTTTTAAAAAAGGACTGAGATGATATATGGCCTTATCAATCTCCCTTTTCACACACAGGTATTCTCCCAAACACCTTCTGTTGTATAATAGTCTTCTCCAATAACTCATCCATATAAATTTTTACCAGGGGAATTTCTATTAGTTCCATTGTTATTTGCTGCAGTACGAGGTTTTCAAGGCCTTTCAACAAGTTCATTGAGCCATTAAAACCGGTCCAATCACTATTAGATATTTACACTACCACTAAACACTTGAACCCTTCCCCAAACTTGACACAAAAACATGAGCATAAACCATCATTAAATTGTAACGGGGTATCGACACCACCGTTTTGGTCCCTCAGCCTTACCAGTTTGAACCTAACAATCTTAACTATAAAATGCCATATCTTGTTTGAAGGATTAACCCCTAATAGGTAAAGAATAAATGTTCACAAAATCATTGTACTGGATGTGTGTTTTCATGATAGGTTGATCTGTAATACATACCTCCCACATATAAAGTTGTTTCATCTGAAAGCAGCTTATTCCTCCGAACCCATCTTTACTCTAGCCTTTAATGCTGGCCGGTCAAAAGTGAATCCAGTTTCACTTCCTTTTATGTGCAAACAAGAGAAATACATTTGATGTCAAACAAGAGAAGAACAAAAAGAACATTAAAAAGGGATAACACAAAATTGAGTGAATCAACAGATGACCAATCTGATGCAATAGATTACCCATCTGTTCAACCGATGAGGCATCTATTGCAACAAATGTATGACATGTTGGAAGAGATGGTTCATCTGTTGGAATAAATCAAACTAGCCTTGCTACTGGTTTGATTTCTTCAAATAGTTGCTCCATCTGTACAAAAGGGTAATACAAAATTGAGTGAATCAACAGATGACCAATATGATACAACAGATTACCCATCTGTTTAACCGATGAGGCATTGTTGTAACAGATAAATGACATGTTGCAACAGATGGGTCATCTATTAGAATAAATCAAACCAGCGTTGCTACTGGTTTGATTTCTTTAAACAGTTGCTCCGTCTGTTCTAACAACTGATTCATCAGTTACAGCAGTTGAGGAAACTATTGCAACACCACCACCACTAACATCAACAATAAAGAAACAACACCATATATTCTAACACTATCCACAACACAAACATCACATGTTCCAACATGACCCCCCCCCAACAACAGTACCACCAAAGTACCAAACAAAAGACATAAAAACTATACTGACAACAAGACTTTTTAAGTTCTCCCAACAGATGATTTTTTTTGCATATTTTAATAAAAATAATGGTTCGTTCATTCAAGACTTAAAAGTTACCTTTCCTTCAATTTTCTCAATAAATAAGAAACTGGTAATGGATAAATCATTAATAACAACAAATGTAAATATCTAACTTAAATGACATACAAAGAAGAAGATGAGATGGAAAGAGCAATAGTGAACCATACCTGCAATGTAAAAAAAAGCAAAGGGATCAGAACATCCAATTCAGTCGAGAAAAGATATTGATTGGTTGAGATTCGAAAGGATCCTCATCCAAAAGAAGAGAGAAATAAGAGAAAAAAAGAAAACAAAGAGAATTGAGAATAAAAAAGAGTGATAGATGAGTTGAGTCTTACTTTATGGCTGAAGGCCCGAGTATCTAGCTATGGATTTTAAATATTCATTAATAACTTTTGAGGGGAGCGAGGAGATGGTGACATTGAAAAGACCAAATGAGACAACTCACTCAGGAGATTTTTTGGTTATCCAAGTAGTATGAAGTAATATTTTTACCACCTTAGTATTTTAACTTTTTTTATCTTAGACAGGAAATACCTAAATTGATTTAAACAAAAAAAAGATCTTAGAACATTTAAGTGCAACATATGACAATTTCTATTTGGAAATTTCCAAAGCTCGGTCATCTGTCGCAACAAATGACATAATCTGTTTGATAGTTTACAACAGATGCATAATATGTTGCAACGGATTGCCTAATCTGTTTGATTTAATCCAACAGAAAAGACATCTGTTGTACTAGGTTGAACATTTGTTTATATATAATTTCAATTGAGTTCATATGTTAGACTAATACCTTAATTGAATATGTGTTCTCATAGGGTCACCTACAACTTTAATTGAGTCTTTTGGCAATTGTATGCTGAGATGGTATTGTATTTCTCTCGATCAGAGTCATCGATCGATCATTCTGAGCTAAACCAATTCTTACTACCTCATATATTAGACTAATACCTTAATTGATTAATCTAGGACTATAGAACTAATACCTTAATTGAATAATCTAGGACTAGGGATGAGTTCTCATAGGGTCAACTACAACTTCAATTAAGTCTATTGGCAATTGCATGATGAGATGGTATTGCGTTCCTCCAGACCAGAGTCGTCGATCGATCACCTTGAGCCAAATCGATTCTTACTACCTCATATGTTCAACTAATACCTTAATTGATTAATCTAGGACTGGGTACTAATACCTTAATTGAATAATATAGGACTAGGGGTGAGTTCTCTTAGGGTCAACTACAACTTCAATGAAGTCTTTTGGCAAATGCATGATGAGACGGTATTGTGTTCCTCCCAACCAGAGTCATTGATCGATCACTCTAAATTGAACCAATTGTTACTGCCTCATATGTTCAACTAATACCCTAATTGATTAATCTAGGGCTCGGGGTGAGTTCTTATAATGTCAACTATAATAAATGACAGCGCCTATTTGATAATTTACAACAGATGGATAATCTATTGTGATATGTGACTTAATCCATTTGATAATTTACAACAGATGAGTAATCTGTTACAACAGATGACTTAATCTGTATGATAATTTACAATAGATTCATAATCTGTTGTAACAAATGACATAATCTGTTTGATAGTTTACAATAGATGGGTGATATGTTTCAACAAATTACCTAATCTATTTGATTTAATCCAATAGAAAAGGCATCTATTGCAATAGGTTGAACATTTGCTTATATATAATTTTAATTGAGTTCATATGTTAGACTAATACCTTAATTGAATGTGAGTTCTCATAGGGTCAACTACAACTTCAATTGAGTCTTTTGGCAATTGCATGATGAGACGGTATTGTGTTCTTCCCGACCCGAGTCGTCGATCGATCACTCTGAGCCGAATCTAGTCTTACTACCTCATATGTTAGACTAATACCTTAATTAATTAATCTAGGACTGGGGTACTAATACCTTAATTGAATAATATAGGACTAGGGGTGAGTTCTCATAGGGTCAACTACAACTTTAATTGAGTCTTTTGGCAATTGCATGATGAGACGGTATTGTATTTCTCCCGACCAGAGTCGTCGATCGATCACTCTGAGCCGAACTGATTCTTACTACCCCATATATTCAACTAATACCTTAATTGATTAATCTAGGACTGGGGTACTAATACCTTAATTAATTAATCTAGGACTAGGGGTGATTTCTCATAGGATCAACTACAACAGATGGCAGCGCCTATTTGATAATTTACAATATATGGGTAATCTGTTGCGACATATGACAATCCATTTGATAATTTACAACAGATGGGTAATCTGTCACAACAGATGACTTAATCTATTTGATAATTTATAACAGATTCATAATCTGTTGTTACCTAATTTGATTGATAATTTACAATAAATGCAAAATTTGATGCAATATGTTGAACATTTATTTTTATACAATTTCAATTGAGTTCATATGTTAGAATAATAGTACCTAAATTAATAAATCTAGGACCAGGTGTGAGTTCATAGGGTCAACTACAACTTCAATTATTTTTATATAATTTCAATTGAGTTCATATGTTAGAATAATAGTACCCTTTTGGCAATTGCATGATGAGAGGATTTAAAATTATGCATATCTTTTATAATTTTAAAAATAATTAAGATCAATTCGGACCAAATTTACAATTTCAAAACTTGTCATTCTTTTCCAAAATACAAATCAACCCATACAAAATGTTTTATCATTTCAAATCTCGAGTTCTCGCTTTTTTCTCTCGCATTCTCACTCAACAATACAGTACAGACAACAACTACTCAACAAATTGCTCAACCCTTCACAACAGATCGTTTTTCATCTTATTTCCGACAACATAGATGTTATTTTTGACTTTATTCTTGCTTGTATTAGTCATTTTCTTTGTCTTCATAGGTAACAAAGTTTGAGAAGAGTTTTATATTTGATATCTTTTTCTAAAAAATAAGGGCTTTTAAGTTAATGATGAAAAATAAAACTTTTAGTTGTATTATCTTTGAGAATGGATTTACATTTTTAAGTTTTGATGGTAAAATCGTAGAAAGAATGCAAGAAAACCTTAGTTTCTGTCGCAGTATTCCATTGACTGTCGCGGTATTGTTGGATGTTGTTTGTGGTGTTGGTGGTGGTGTTGGTGGTCGTCGTGGTGGCACTGGTGGTGGCATTAGTTGGTGGTATTTGTGGTGGCTGTCAATGATATCAGTATTTATGGTGTTTGTGGCATTGGTTGGTGGTGTTTGTGGTGGTGGCTGTTGGTGTGTCGGTATTGGTGGTGTTTGTAATGTATTTTTTAAAATTTATGCATACATCAATTGTACTGTAATTTTTGTTTTCTGTTGTTTTTAGGTAAAACATGTTTCCCAAAAGAAAAGAAAGTGAAAGTGGATAAACGTCTGCCCACCTAAAAAAAGGCTACAGTACAGAAGGATTCGGAGGAGCTTTCGAAAAAAAGTGAAGCCAAGGAGAGATATGGACACAACGTTGAGGAAGGTGGACAAGGGTCTGTAGATGGTGATGAAGAAAATGAAAGTGAGAATGAGGAGGAATTAGAGAGTGAGAAAGAGAAAGAGGATGATCATCAACATAATGATAATGGATCACCAATGGGGCGTGAATTAATATCGATATCCCAGCATGATCCTGTCAAAACTTTTAGTATTGACAGGTTTAAAGTTACGATGCTGATAAATAACCCAAAAGAAAAAGCAGGACTAACTGGTGAAATTGTACTTAAATGTCAGATGGGAAAAAAACTTTAATTATTTTAGAAAAATTATGAAGAACGAAAACATAGACGGACTTTTTAAGAAGAGTTGTTTTGGACACTTTTTTGAGCTAGCTGAGGATGCCTCTTCCCGTTTCCCAATGAAGATGGTATATGGTCTTCTTAAGTGCAAGATCAAGTACGTGGGGGATGATAAAGATTTGGAGGAGGGGGGCAAAAAGATAGATGAAATATGGATCAACTACTGTGGCATACCGGTTTATTTTGGCTTACAAGAATTTACCATAGTAACAGAATTGAGATGCCATCGTCCAGAAGAACCACCTATTGATAAGGGAACACCCCACAAAATATCCAACGCAAGAAAACGCAAGAAAAAAATAGATGGGTTGTTTGACATTGCTCGACATGGCTACAAAGCATTGTATTTGTTGACAGATCTCATGGATAAAACCATACCAAAGCAGTACAGGGAGTAATTGTGCTTAGTTTGGTTTGCCCATTCGGTTATATTGGCAAGAGACATCAATAAGGTCATAGAAGATGACTTTTAAGCGTGTGCTGAGGATTTTGATAAATTCAACAACTATTCCTGGGGATATGACAGTTTCTACTTAACTGTCCAATATTTACTGAGAAACCAATCCCCAGGGACGACCACATTATACGGCTTTCCTTGGGCTTTCATGGTAAAATTAATTACTATTTTTACTTATCCATTAATTTATATTGAATATATAGTAATTATGACTTTTTTTCGCTTGCTTACTGTTTATATTTTTTAGGCTTGGGAATTTGAAGCCATTCCTCCCCTCCGAAAGCAGGTAATGGATTACCCGCATGAGGTTTCTCATCTAAGGATGTTTAGGTGGTTGGCTGTAACTTCAAAATTAAGGATGTTGATCTCTTTAACCCTGATGTAGTATGTCTCCTTCAAGTAAAATAAGCTTTTACTCAATGAAAGATATTGAACAGATGTTATATCTGGTGCAACAGATGTTATATCTAATGCACCAGATGGGACATTTATTGCAATAGATTACCCATCCTATGCCAACAGATGGATAATCTGTTGTGACAGACGATTGATATCTTGGATCAGATTACCCATCTGTTGCTTTGGTTCTCTAAACTCAACTCCTGATAGATTAACCATCTACTACAAATTATGTAACAGATGTATAATCTGATGTAACATATTGCTAATATGCATACAGATCATCTGTTGCATGACGTCTAACCTAACAAATTACCCGTCTTGTGCAACTGGTGCAACAGATTGGTAATCTATAACGATGGATGATTGATATTTTGCATCAGATGGGTAATCTGATAGGTAATCTGATGCAACATATGGATAATTTGTTACACCTATGCCAACTAGTGCAACAAATGGATAATTTGTTGTGACAGACAATTGATATCTTGCATCAGATTACCCATCTGTTGCTTTGGTTCTGTGAACCCGACTCCTAACAGATTAACCATCTATTGCAAACTATGCAATATATGGGTAATCTAATGTAACATATTATTAATCTGTTGAAGAAGTTGACTACTAAAATGTTAACCCAACTCTGAAAATTATTAGATTATATGATTTAAATGTATCTGTCTTTTTTTATAGGTTGTGCATCCATGGATCATGACTACTGAGGAGGAGTGATTTATGACTTCTTATATTACTCTAGGTTATGTTGATACTATAGCAAACCCAACGGTAGAGTTAATAACGAAGGAATTGGCTGGAGTAATAGCCTTAAGACGAGAAGTTAGGCAAGGTCAGCCTAATGTTGAGGCTCTTCATGACCAAACTACTAAGGCAGATTTGGGTGCTTCTTCTGATGGAGTTGTTGGTGTTGGTGGTAGGCATGCTAATGCTTCTACCACTCGTGATGATGAGCATGTTGATGCTCAAGAAAAAATAAATATATTTGAAAACACCCCTTTTTACCCTTACACAAGTCCCTTTTACCCCTGTTCACCCTCGTGTTCTCGTTGCGAATGCGAAGAGTGCAAGGACAGCCAGGATAAACTCTTTGAAAAAGTAGATGCTATCTCTAAACCTTTTGAGGAATTCAAATCCAAGAGGGGTGTCATACCATCCAAGAATTTGAGTGAGCGATACACTCCTACATTGTTGGTTAGGAGGAAGAAAAGAGTAATAACCGACGTACTCTTCTGTCGAAAATAAAAAATAATTGCAACTCCTTCCTCTAAAAAAATTGTTAAAGTTCAGGGGCCATTCAAGAAGAAGGTGGACATATATGCTGAATTTAGCGCCAAAGAGAAGAGGGATCTGAGACAGGCCAAGAATGCCAAGCCAGGCCCACCAGATTACCTAGGCCTTCCTCTTCCCCCTCCCCCCCCCCTCAAGACTTCCAGACTATGATAGATATGCGTATATGTTATGAGGACAAGGCAAGTTTACTTTTCCTAACCTAGCCTTCTAATTTAATCTACCCATGAAGAAGAAGCTACGCAACAGATGTGAAATCTGTTGCAACAGCTGGGTATTCTAGTACAACTGGTAGTAGTTCTGTTGTAACTTACTATCTATCTGTTGTGTAAGTTGCATTGGATTATTGATTCAGAGAACCCTATGCAACAGATGGACCATCTTTACAATTACTAACCTATTTAAAAATTGTCTTAATATATCACAACATGTTGACAAAATTTTCTGCCCCATGAGGGAAAGGCAATTAATATACTCGGAAGCTTATGACGCTACCGATAGGATAAAGGACCTCGACTTCTACAAAAAGCTCAAGGATAAGTACGATCAACTCAATAAAGTTGCATTAGACTGTGGCGCGAGATTTGATTTCTTAGCTTCTATGTTGAACTGGGATGAAGAAAAAATGATAAAATATGTTAGATCGGAGAGCCCAAATCCACATAGCAAGAGCTGGACCGAGGCAAAGAGGATTCTTATAGTCATTAGCATGAACGACATACATTATCGGGCGATTGAGATGCTACTTGAGGAGGAAAAGATCAATGTTTATGACTGCAATGAACCTCTCATCGACGATGTCGATCTTTTTCTCTTCATAGAGCCACTGATGGAGCTGTTGCCCATTTTGTCGAGGGAGAGTAACTTGATGAATCATTTGCCAAAGGAAGTGTTGATGAAGAAATCATAGAATTTTGAAGGTCGAAACAACGACATGATCCTTCCAAAAATTGATGCCGGTTACGTGAGCGGCTCGCACGCCTTTACGCATATCGAATGTTTGCTGACCAACACAGAAATGGATGAGCCAATGACCTTTTTGCGCGACAACGTGTGGCAAATCTACAAGAGGTCTAGGCTTATGGGGTACTAACTGGACACTTGGAGCCTGTGTATATAGAAGAGCCTGTGAAATAATAATTTTTTATTTCAAGTCACATTTCACTTTACTTTAAATTACATGTACATGTAGTGGCAATAATTTTTTTCTCATGAATGAAAGTTGATTTTCTTATAATGCAATAGATTGTCAATCTGTTGTAAAGTATATTTTATCTATTCGAGCAGATAGTTTATCTGTTGCAATAGGTTAGTCATCTTTTTCATTATACCGATGTTATTTCCATCTAATCTAAGTCTAATCTGTTGCAACAGCGGGAAGACCTGTTTGATAATTTCCAACAGATTACCTAAATTTTACAACATATGCCTAAATCTATTTGATATTTTGCAGTAATTACACGTTTGAATATCCATGTGCTCGACAACACCAAATCAGTAGCAAATACACCACCATGAAAATTTCAGTAATTAGGTTTGAAAATCCATGTGCCCAACATCACCAAACCAGTAGCAATAACAGCAACAATGTAGTATCTTTTTTCTCGATTTTTTTTCTCTTCAGAAGCCTTGACTTTCTTCAACAAACCCCAGATTACATGATTTGCTTGTGAAGGGTGTCATTATTCATACCAATCAAAGTAATCGCATCCACTCAATTTCTATAAAAATAAGAACATAATTACAAAACAATTACAATTTAATAGTTAATTAACTAATTAAATAAAAAAATATTACCTTTGAAATCTTACAAGTAAAAAACCTACGCCCTAGATTTTGTTGAGTCCAAGAAGTCTTCAATAGAGCTTCATGACCGCACTTACAATATCAAAAATTGTTATCACAAAAAACAGTGAAAGATGCACTCGACATTGTCAAGCTCAGTTGGAAAAAATAAAAAATAAATAAAGAAAAGAAAGACCAAATGCAAATACTTTGAAGAATATTTGGATAGATAAAAAAAATGATGACGAAGAAGAAGATTTGGAAATTTAGGGTTAAATTTTAGGAAGAAGATGAATATATAAGACATTGGGGGGAAAATGATCGTTGGTGGAAAAATCAGACGCCAAGTCAGCAAAAAGTGCCAACTTGACACATTTGTGCCTATTTTATTTTACGTGTTTAAAATAAACACTGTCTACTTGATGCCTATTTTATTTTAGGTGTTTGAACTGAACACTGTCGATGGGTTCTGCCTTTTTTATTTCAATTCATTTTCACTTTTTTACATGTAGTGGCAATTTTTTTTATGTCCAATGAAATTTGAATTTTTATAATGCAACAGATTCTCCATTCGTTGTAACAGATATTCTACCAGTTCTGACATATAGTTTATCTGTTGCAATAGGTTGATCATCTGTTTCATTATATCGGTGTTTCGTGTTTCTATCTAAGTCTATCTGTTACAGCAGTGGAAAGACATGTTAGATAAATTCCAACAGATTACCTAACTGTTGCAACATATGTTAAATCTATCCGATATTTTACAACAGATGTTCCGTCTGTTGTAACAGATACATTATCAGTTGCAATATTTGAATCTAGTATTCCATTTCAATTAATAAGTTTAAATCTAAGAAAAAAATAAAATTCATAGACAAAATAAAATAAAACGAAGCCTTAAGAAATTAGCTGAAATAAAATCAACGAATAAATGAGATGTAAAAAATTATTATGGGCACAGATCTCAACAAATACATCAATAATTTAAGTATTGATGTTAAGGATTCCTAAGGAGGGTTGAGGTTATTACTTTGACAGACTCAAGCTATAAAGATCTATTCAATATGGACAAGTTGTTCTTCATCCGGTGCTATGGAATTCGGCTTTGCTTGTCGTGGATCTTTATTATCGCTTAAAAATAATTTCTGTGCTTTTTGTTCAACGTATTTTCATAAAAAGAGTAGATTAACATATTGTTAATGTTGTTCAACAGTAGCTTCTACATCCACCTAGAAAGCCAGAATTGGTCAATGCTAATCACAGAGATACAACAAAATGGAAAAGGATAACTTATTTGTTCAAGCAAATCAAACAGGTCTTCCTCATATTTTAAATTATCCCAAATAGATTATATTTCTGTTGCAACAATGAATCAACTGTTGGTTCAAATCTCTACAGGAGGAAGACCTGTATGATAATTTCTAATAGATGAACCATCTGTTGTAATATATGACTCATCTATTGCAGCAGATAGGTTATCTGTTGGTACAAATAAAAGCGATACGAAGAGCTATTTGATTTGCTAAAATAGACGAGACATATGTTGCAACAGGTACTTTATCTAGTGCAATAAGTTATTCAACTGTTGCAACAGATGTATATATCTGTTTGATAAATTTTAGCAGATGTGTCATTCATGGAAACAGAAATGTGTCTGTTTGTTAGTTGGAAGACATATATATTTACCTTGTTCAGCTTGTGCTACTCCCCTTTGGACATTGTACATTGCTCAATGCAACATACGGATAGAGGAGTTGTAATTTCGCTCTTTTGGATGCTTGATAATGCCTTGGAAATCACTTTCCTTCTCCTCTTAGCCTTAATCTCTAATGGAGTGGATGAAAGTAAAATCCTCTTTGATGAAATGACACCCCTCTTAGATGTCAATTCCTTTACAGAAGCAGTTAATGCATTAATAGCATTAATCACTACATCATGTTTCGCCCTGCAGTCTTGACATTTGCATGCAGAACATTCGCTGGGAGAAGCAAAATCTGGATAACCAGTATCATACTCATAATGGTTTATTTTAAATACTGTAAGAGGAGCATCATTAGCACCAACAGTAGCACCACTACCACCAACAACAACTCCATCATCACTAAGACCATCAATAACAACAAGCCCACCCTCTAAAATTATTTTTCTTGTAATGGTTGTTGATCCAAATAATTTCATTTTTATTCGGTCGATGACCTTAGGATTCGATAAAGTTTGCACAGATCGTAAAGTAAGAAAAAATGGCATCTTCAACTCTCGATTGTTAGAAACTAGCTTCGGATGCACAATCTAACATAAATCACTACATATATTAGAATGATAATTAGATCATTAAAAAAATTTAATTATAATTATACTTACTGCATCCTTCGAAGGGTTGAACAGATCAAGAAATTTTATATTTTTATCAGTTTTGGCCGACAACCATCTCAAGATTCTTGAACAAGAAACTTCTCCCTGGTAGTTCACTTGTTGTCTCAAATGAGAAATGACTTCAAAAGCCCAAGCCTATAAAATAACGCCGATAAATTAAAATCATTATTGAGTAAAAAAAATAAATGATATCATAATAAAATAAAGAAATGAAATATTTACCATGAAAGCCCATGGAAAGACATATAAGTTGACTGTCTTTAGCGCCAACAGAGTCAACAAATATTGGATAGCTATTTTGAAGCCTTCATAACCCTAAGGATAGTTGTTAAACGCCTCAAGATCCTCGAAGAGCTTTATTAAACCAACGTTTATGTTGTTGTTAACGTCTCTCACCCAAAGAATATTATGTACAAACCAAACCAAGCACAATGACTGCTTGTGCTTATTTGAAAGTTCTTTACCTTTCAACGTTTCCATCAAATTTTTATTTTTGAAGTTTGGACCAACAATGGATACCAGGTCATCACGATCACACGACTTGCCTTTGCCTTTTTTGGATGTGTGGGGTATTTTTTGGGTTAGAATAGGTATAACTTGAGAAAGAGGATAACATTTAAGTCCAGTAACTATGGCAAACTCCTTCCAACCAAAACAAATAGGCATTCCATAGTGATTTATCCACACCTCATCTATCTTATCTTTGTTTTCATACATAAACCTACACTTAAGAAGTTCATATACCATTTTCATTTGAAAACGAGCATTGTTGTCCTCCGACAAATCAAAATATTTCCCAAAGAAGCTATCCCTAAAATAAGCATCCAATTTTTATTCTCGAAGTATTTTTCTGAAGGCGTCAAAAGATTTTCCCATGGCTGACTTAACCACGAAATCACCCATTAAATCTGTGGCACTATCGCACTGCATTGTCACAGGATAACAATCAATGCTGAAGGTTTTGACTAACTTTTCGGTGGAAGGGCTATTAGCATTTGGATAATCTCTTTCAAAATATTCCTCCTCCCCGTGTTCATTATATTCTGCTCCTCACTGAGATAACAATTGTAAAGCAAGCTTATAGAGTGGTGGATGTAGCCTAGCTGCTTCATTTGTTCCTTTACTTGGACTTGATTAGGCTTCTATTCTTTTGGGAGCCATATTATCTAAAATTAATAGGAACATAAAAAAAATATATTATAGTTGATTAATGAATCGTTAAAAAGGAATAACAGTAAATCTAACAAGCAAAACAGTAATATAACAGTTCCAACAGATCACTTATATGTTTCACCAGGTAGTATATCTGTTGCAGCAGTTGAGCAATCTGTTGCAACAATGTAAAATGTATCACTCATATTTTAAGATAGGTGAATGGTCTGTGCCATAAATCACATATTGTTGCAACATGAGTGATCTGTTGGAACAGTTAAATAACTTGTTACAACGGATGAGTAATCTGTTGTAACAATACAAAATACATCACTCATCTATTAAGAAAAATGAATTATCTGTGTAGCAGATCACACATCTATTGCAATATATGAGTGATCTGTTGGAATAGTTAAATAACCTGTAGCAACGACTTAGTAATATGTTGCGATAATACAAAATATATCACTCATCTATTAAAAAAGATGTATGATTTATGCAACAGATCACATATTTATTGCAACATATGAGTGATCTGTTAGAACAGTTAACTAACCTGCAGCAATGACTGAGTAATTTGTTGCGACAATACAAAACATATCACTCATCCATTGAGAAAGATGAATGGTCTGTGAAACAGTTCACACATCTATTGCAACACATGAGTGATCTGTTGGAACAATTATCAACGACCAATATTGTTTAGATTTCTTCCAATATTGGGTCGTCTATCGCGGCAGATGAATGATCAGTAGGAAAAATCATGTCTTGGACATGTCCTGTTGAAAGAGTTGATAGAATTTTATCTAACAGAAGGTTCATCTGTTGCATCAGATCATTAATTCGATGCTTTTTCCATTGTATCAGATGGTTAATCAGTTGCATCAGGTTTTTTATCCGATGCTTAATCTATTGCAACATATGGTTAATCGATTGCATCAGATATATAAACTATTGTATTATATGATAAATCTGTTGCATCATATGATTAATCTGTTGCATCAGAATGGTAATCTGATGGTTACTCTGGTGTATTAGATAGTTGATCTGTTGCATCATCTAATAAATATGTTGCATCAGATGGTTAATATGTTTCACCAGATGGATAATCTGTTGGATAAAACAAAAACAGTAGCATGTTTTGTTCAACAGAAAAACAATAATTTTTACCAAGAACAAGAAAAGAACAAATCAACCTAAATCATTGTTTTGTTTTTATAAACACAGACAACAAAAATCAAACTTAAAAAAATGCTACAAACAACAAAAAATCCTAATTCACTTCGAAAAGAGAAGAAATACCAGAAATTAAGATTTTATTGAGACCGCATTTCAAATTAAAGCAACAAATATTGAAATTGTTAACCAATACTATAAGAGAAGTTGTCTCAAGTTCCTAATTTTCTTCAAAACTAAAAAGATCATAAATTTTTGCCTGCGAAAGAAAAGAAGGAACGATGATGAATTTGAAGCTGTTGTGGCCGAAGAGCAAGACTGTCACGTCGATTGAAGGTTGAAGTCGAAAAGGAACTCGAAGCCCAACTATTTGTCGTCAGATGTTGAAGTCACCGAATGTTGAAAGGAGAAATTTGTAGAACTGTTGGTTATGAGAGAGTTGAGAGAAACTGTCTCGAGAGAGAGGAGAGAGACTAGTTGATTTGGATTGAAGAGGGATGTGGGTTGGGTTGATTTGTATTTTTGAAAAGATTAGAAAGTTTTAAAAATATTAATCAAGTTCACAATTAATTTAATCAAGTTTTCTAATGATATTTGACCCTTTAAGTTAGTCAATGTCACAAATCCTTCATTCAAGACTTAAAAGACATCTTTCTTTCAATTTTCTCAGCTTTCTTTTGGGTAGGAAAAGTCAATTATTTTTTAGACTAAAAAAATAAGTTTAAAATAATGACAACTCTCGGAATTTTAATTTAAGGAAGATTTTATTTTTGGAACTATTCATATATAACATTATTAATATTATAATATATACTTTAGAGAAAATTATCTTTCCACTATTTTTTTTAATTTTTTCTTTTAGTATAGACTTCTAAAATATATGGAATCCTAAAATATATATATAATTTATGTAATTTAAGACTTTTAAACTACCTAATATTGTATATTAATTTTTTCTTATTTAAGACCCCTGTATAGAGAGGGATAAAAAAATATCAACATGACAGAATCTTCAAGTATGTTTCTATTACCTCGGCACTTTTCTTCTTCCGTGAAAGTCGCCGCTTCTTGTTTTCTTGAGAAAAATTTAAATATATGATTAGCCTTCAAAATTCAATTGCAAATCATGGGTCCGGCTCCTCTCTATTTCTATTATTTTTAATTTTTTCAAGTTTTTACTTGAACGAGAGATATGGCATTAATTAAAATGAACGATTCATATTTAATTACGAAATTAAGATTCTAATCATAATATGAATGATAAATATTTTACCTATTTTACTTTTAAAATTTTAGTAATTCAATAATTATTATAGTTACATAATTATTTTACCCACAAATATATATTTTTTTTAAGAAAATTCTCTCTATTTCTATGTATTTTTTTCCTACGTTGTGTTCTATTTCCATGCTCACCGACTATCTTCTAACTTCTTTAAGTTAATTTTTGATTTCATTTTAACCATTAGATACTTTTTCTTTAAAATTAACTATGAATATAAATGGTGACACTTTAATATTTTTAATAACCAAGTTTCTTTTTAGTTATGCTAATTGATTATTTTTATTATAATATCGATAATGCTCGTGTTTTTATAATAATTTATTACTCAAAGATTCATATTTATGAGAATTTTTTTTTACTATCATCATGATTTTGGCTTTGTCAATTTTTCTTATTGCTAGTTTTGTTTTTTTGGACGAAGAGGAAAAATGATAAGAGCTAAGAGATTTGGAAAAGGGAGAAATAATAAAGTTTTTAAAACCATAAGGACGTATCTATAAAAAATAAAAAATTAACATAGAATTTTTTTTATCATAGGGTAATTTTTTTCTAGTTGAATCATGGTTAGAAAAAAAAGTAAGAAGAGAGAGAGTTTTTTAAGAATATATTTATGGATAAAATAATTTTATAGTTATAATTTTAGAATTACTAAATATCTCGGAAGTAAATATATAAAATATTTATTAGTTAAACCTTAATCATTTATTATAACTCCTGTTATGTATTTTTCATCCAAATAGAAACTTGGAAAAATTGACAGAATAGAAATGGAGAGGTGCTCAATCAGCAAATCATGATACGTAGCATCTCGCCAAAGTTATTCACAAATCATTTTGTGCAACAAGAACTAGCAGGGAAAAACATGTTATGACTTGATTTATAAGTATGAAATCCTACATTTTCAAGATGTTCTTTAGCTGCTCTTCTTCGTTGTTATAGTTTAGGCTGTGATAATCTAGATGTCACATTATAAGAGTGTTGTATGATATTATATCATTTGAATTATTTTTTAGGGAAAAAATATAGTTTGCATCCCAAACTATACCAAAAAAATCTATATTACACCTAAACTATACTGATGACCTATTAAACACTTAAACTATAAAAAAAATGATATTTTTTACTTCCTAAATCTGACGTGGAAAATACAGAATTATTTAAATAAAAAATGACGTATTTAAATTAAAAATTAATGTAAAAAAAAATTAAAAAATTAAAATACTCCTCCTCCAACCCCAGCCCCAGCATCCATCTCCCCACCCCACCCCCAAACAATCATCTTCTTCATCACCCCACCCCCCAAACCATCATCTTCTTCATCACTCTCCACCCCCAAACTGCAACCCCACCCCCAAACCATCTTCTTCTTCATCACCCCCACCCCAACCAACATAGTTTTTTCATCACCCCACCTCCAAACTCCAACCCCATCCCCAAATAACACAATTCATCCTCCACATTCATCGAATCAATGTCAATTTCAGAATGAACAAAATCAAATTGTATTTGATGTTTAAACGGACAAAACCAAGTTTTATAAAATATATATATATATATATATATATATATATATATATATATATATATATATATCCAAATTAAATTTGTTGTTTTCAATTCGCCGGCAATCCGGCCAAATCGAACGATGATGAATATCAGAGGATAGGTCAAAAATTTTGTAGCAAGAATGTTTTCCGGTGCATTCTCGTCGGAAAAGTCGAATTCATCGTCGACTTTCTCCTCTCTGTCTGTTAATTATTAATCCATCCAAAAATGGAGCTTGCTACCATATTAGTTTTTTTTTTTTTTAAATTATAGCTGAAAAACAAATAGAAAAAGTAAGGAAATGTGTTGGTCATTACCACTTAAAACATAGAGGTCAACAGTCGAGTGGCCATTTTTTAAAACAATAATGGCCATTATAGCTGAGATTTTTTATTTTTTTTAAGAAAAGACGATGAGTTACGGATGAAGAACATTGTTAGAAGAAATTAATTGTTATGGTAATTTTGTTGGTGGGATAAAGATTATGGTGGTGAATATGGTGTAATGCAGGTAATGGAGGTTTTGGACATTGACAGCAATGAAGGTTTTAGATATTGAACAAGAAGGAAAAAGAATTAAATTAAAAAGAAAACAGAAAAATTTATGAAAATAATAAATTTACTATTTTTTCGAATTAGGCTGACGTGGCAGTGCGTGTAAAATACCACACCACATGCAAGTGGTATAATGCCTGACAGGGTGTAATAAGTATCACTTTTTTATAATTTAGGTGTGTAATAGATTACTAGTATAGTTTAGGTGTTACATAGACTTTTCGTGTATAGTTTAAGGTGAAAACTACGTTTTTTCCCATTTTTTCTATAATATGACAGAAAAATATTGGTTGGCTGAAGTTTGTCAATTTAGACTATTCTTTATTGTTTTATGAACATTTTAAAGGCACGAAAGGAAGATTATAAATATCTTAATTAGTTGTGTGCCAAATTAATAGTATAGACAATGAAAATTGAGATATTCTTTTTTAAGTGTTGTTTATATTAATTCATTTATCAATAAATTTATTAGAGTTAATCCCATGAACAACATGCATGTGATCAGACTTCATCACGAAAGAAATATAATACAACAACGGATAGACAAATAAGAGAAAATAAGAAATTAAACAAAAGTAAAAAAAGAAAATTAAAGTTCAATGTGTGTAGACCTTGGCCACTGCAATAATACAATTCAATGGGATTTAAGATTAAGTCCATTTAATACATTTTCTTTAATTTTTTATTTTTATCAAAAGCTATTGTATTGTTGATTCGTAGATTCTCTCCTTTTAATATATAATATCTTGTATTTCTTTTCAGTTGAAAAAGAATGAAAAAATGAATGAAACAAGCATGTTATCACTAAATCATATAGCCGTAAAAATCAAAGATTTATCTCTTTTCTTTATTTTCATTGTTTAAATAAAAATTTTACCCTGTTTTAGGCCCTAATTGCGCTATTCGTTAATTTGATTTTCTTTATTTTCATTGTTTAAATAAAAAATTTACCCTGTTTTAAGCCCTAATTGCGCTATTCGTTAATTTGATCTTTTATCAAAAACTATTATATTATTGATCCATCGGAAAAGAAAGAAGGTAAAGTTCATAGAATGTTTAAAAGTCTTTCGTTTATTCAATTTATTATTAGATTGTGAACTAATGGATAAAGCTTATAGTGGCTCTGGCTTCGGTTGGTTCAATGGGTTTAACATATTTGGCTCTACTAATATTGTTTCTTTTATTTTTCTATGTTTTCGGATACAAGAATCTGTATATATGCAATAATAACTTCAACACAAATTCAAGTCTAAGACAAGAACATTTATGAAGTTCGTTAACACCTTCAACACAAGATTATAAATAATATATCCAAGAAGTATGTTAATTTTCAGAAATGAGATGAAACAGAATTTGTAAGGCCAAGTCCCCCGACTTCACGGAGTGTCCTTAAGGAATAATTCTGCTCACTGTACCCGAGGTTATGGAATCTTCCTCCCAGGATAAAATGGCTTTCAATCCGAACAATAGCGGTACCTCAAATTGTTGGACTCAACGAACTCACTCAACAACTTAATGATCACACAGAGTTTTTGTTAAGAATAAGAGAGTTTTTTCCTGTTACCTGAGGAATATATAAGGTATTTATAGCTTTAAATGTGTCCTTTCAGAAAGGATGCATTGGTTCAGCAGAAAGACACCTTTTCTGTAGCAGTCACGTCCCTGTGCCCAGACTACGCTGGACCTGTGCCAGCAGGTGACATTTTGCAAATTTCAGTGAGCATCTGCGTAGCACCTGCGTCTGCAGGTCATCGTCTTGTGCGCGCAGATCGGCCAACAGCGGGAAACAGTGTGCCTTTTTCCTTGAATCAGATTTTTGGATTAAAATTTTACTTGTAAACAAGTTTCAAATAAATTTTGTCTAAAAAATTAGATCTCATCGATCGATCATTTTTCAAATCCAAATCCGAAGCCGAGCGACGACGACGACGGCACGACCATCTTTTTCTTGACTCACTATCCATGTGGAGTTAGTGTTCGTTATTAAAAATACTTACAAGTTCTCTTCTCCCACCAATGTGGGAGAATGAGTGAATTTTCCTTTATTAGAGTACACTTTCCACTTTGGTTACACTATTTTCCTCCAGAATTTTTTTCTCTATTTTTCATTCACACACACACATTGAACTCAATAATCCCCCACATGAATGGGGAATGGCTATCTTTTGAAGAATTTACGAACAAGCATGTGATCATTTAGCAAAGACTAATTGCATCTGGATAAGTAGGTTTCCCTTTGAACTTTCTATAGTGAACATGCATCGGATGCACTCGGTCAAACGGTAGATTTAATATCTTTGAACCGTCGAGCTTTAATGTACACCTAGACAACGCATGCCATACAACCAACCTTTTACTGTTTATGATTCTCGTGGTTTTGTTCTTTTCAGCCATGAACACATCTCGGTTTCATGAGAGCTTAGAGAATAGGCCTTTACTAACATTCTCCTTGAAGCGGCTTCCACTTCGCCTTCCCATAGGTGATTTATAAACGTTCAATCTTATAGATTAAACTATTTGTTCAAATCTGTCAAATTTAGATAATCATTAAAAGACTTTTCACCTTAAGTCTTATCCTTGTTTACTATACATTGTCTACATCATGAGAATGGATTGGATAATTGACAATGTTGAACCTGTCAGACACAACTTTTTTTTATCTCTTTGAACCTAGCTCTTGGGCTCTCCAGTCTGCTAGGTAGAGTTACCTCATGCTAACTTGTCCTAGGCCTTAAACCCATTCCCTTAGATGTCCTCTCCACTCCTTCTCTAAATAGGCCTTTTGTAAGTGGATTCGACACATTATCCTATGACTTTACATAGTCAACAGTGATAATTTCACTAGAGAGAAGTTCCCTAATGGTATTATGTTTCCGTCGTATGTGACTAGATTTACCGTTGTACATCATGCTCCCTGCCCTACCTATTGTCGCTTGGCTATCACAGTGTATACATATTGGTGCCATTGATTTGGGCCAATAAGAAATATCTTCCAAGAAATTTCGGAGCCATTTTGCTTCTTCACCGACTTTATCCAATGTGATAAATTCAGATTCCATTATAGAGAGAGCAATACAAGTCTGTTTGGATGATTTCTAAGAGACCACTCCTCCACCGATAGTAAGTATATATCCACCAGTGGATTTCACTTCGTTCGATCCGATGATCTAATTTGCATCACTATATCCTTCAAGTACCATAGGATATTTATTATAATGCAAAGCATAGTCTTGGATGTATTTAAGATACTCCAAAACTCTTTTCATTGCCATCCAATAAGTTTTATTGAGATTACTCGTATACCAACTCAACTTACTAATAGCGCATGCTATGTCTGGTCGTGTACAGTTTATTATGTATATTAAATATCCCAATACTCTTGCGTACTCCAATTGTGAGTCACTTTCACCTTCATTCTTTCGAAGTGCAAAGCTCACATCCAATGGAGTCTTGGCAATACCGAATTCCATATACTTGAATTTGTCAAGTATATTTTCGATATAATGAGATTATGACAATGCTAACCCTTGTAGAGTTCTATGAATTTTTATTCCTAAGATCACATCCGTAACTCCAAGGTCTTTCATATCGAACTTGCTCTCGAGCATTCATTTCGTTGCATTTATGTCTGAAATGTCTGTACTGATGATCAACATATCATCCACATAAAAACACACAATGACTTGGCTATTTGGAGTGTCTTTAATATAAACACATTTATCACATTCATTTATCTTGAACCCGTTTGCCAACATGGTTTGGTCAAACTTGGCATGTCATTGTTTAGGTGCTTGTTTTAGTCCATAAAGTGACTTAACAAGTTTATACACCTTATTTTCTTTTCCTGAAACCACAAAACCCTCAGGCTGTTCCATGTAAATTTCTTCCTCCAATTCTCTATTTAGGAATGCGATTTTCACATCCATTTGATGGATTTCAAGACCATAACCGCCACCAAGGCAATTAACATTCGAATCGATGTTATCCTTGTTACCGACGAGTATGTATCAAAGTAATCAAGGCCTTCTTTTTATTTGAAGCCTTTTACTACAAGTTTTGCCTTGTATTTGTCAATAGTACCATCCGCCTTCATTTTTCTTTTGAAGATTCATTTAGAATCTAAAGGTTTATTTTCTGAAGGAAGATCAACCAATTCCCACGTATGATTTCTTAAGATTGAATCAATCTCAATATTGACCACCTTTTTCCTAAAGGATGAGTCTGACGACGACATTACTTCTTTAAACGTTTGAGGCTCATTTTCTAAGAGAAATGTTACAAATTCCGATCCAAACGAAGTTGAAGTTCATCTCGAGGTCGTTTAGACCCTCCACTAGACTGTTCATGTCTAGTTTTATACGGATAAATATTTTCAAAGAATTCATCATTATCTGATTCAATTACCGTATTTTCATTAATATCCAGGTTTTGTAATTATTAACCAAAAATCGATATGCTTTACTACTTTTAGCATATCCTATGAACACGCAGTCCACCGTCTTAGGTCTTATCTTAACCCCTTTAGGCATAGGAACTTGGACCTTTGCTAGACACCCCCACACTTTGAAATATTTTAAGTTGGGTTTCCTTTTTTTCCATTTTTCATAAGAAATAGATTGTGTCTTACTATGGGGAACTTTATTGAGTATACGATTGGTTGTAAGGATAGCCTACCCCCCCCCCCCAAGTTTTGTGGTAAACCGGACTTATAAGTAATGCATTCATTATTTCCTTTCCACAATTCCATTAGATTGAGGTGAATACGGGGTCGTAGTTTGATAGACAATTCTATTCTCTACACATATTTGTGCAAAGGGAGATTCATATTCTCTGCCCTTATCACTTCTTATCATTTTGATATTTTTCTTTAACTGATTTCAACTTCAGCTTTGTTTTGCCTAAACGCATCTATTGCTTCATCCTTACTATTTAGCAAGTAGACATAACAATATCTAGTGCAATCGTCAATAAAAGTTATGAAATACTTTTCCCACCACGTGATGGTGTTGACTTCATATCACAAATGTCAGTATGTATTAAGTCTAAGGGATTGCAATTCCTTTCAACGAACTTATAAGGATGTTTTGCATACTTTGATTCCACACACGTTTGACACTTTAATTTATTGGACTTAAAGTTTGGCAAAACTTCTAAGTTAATCAATTTTCGTAATGTTTTGTAATTAACATGACCTAAACGTTCATGCCACAAATCGTAAGACTCGAGCAAGTAAGAAGAAATTGAACTTTTATTGATTTCAACATTTATTACATTCATTTTGAATAGGCCCTCATTGAGGTAGCCTTTTCCTACATACACTTCTCCTTTACTAAGTACGATTTTTCTGGAAACAAAAACACATTTGAATCCGTTCTTGTCTAGAAGTGAAAAAAATCAAGTTCTTCTTTAACTCCGAATATACAAAATATTGTTAAGTGTCAACACTTTGCCGGAATTCATCTTCAAGCACATCTTTTTTGTTCCTTCTACTTTTGCAGTAGCAGAGTTAGCCATGTCGATCGTTTCTTCTACTTGAGCCGGAGAGAACGTCGAAAACAACTCCTTATTAGCACAAACATGGCGAGTGGCACCAGAATCCATCCACCATTCGTGAGGATTTCCCACCAAGTTGCATTTAGAAAGCATAGCACATAGATCATCGATTTATTTCTTAGACTCAGCCAGATTTGCTTGGTCCTTTTCTTCCCTTTCTTCGAGGCACGATAATCCGTAGACTTATGGCCAATCTTACCACAGTTGAAGCACTTTTCCTTAAACTTTTTCTTGGGTTGGTTGCTTTCATTTCTAGCTTTCTTTTGCTTTTTAGAGTTGTTTTGGTCATCTTCTACAATGTTTGATCCATTCATTGCAGAATGTCCCTTTGACCTTCTTTTCGCAGCCTTATTATCTTCTTCAATGCGTAGTCGTACAATCAGATATTCGACTAACATCTTCTTGCATTTGTGTTTTAAGTAATTCTTGAAGTCTTTCCACATTGGTGGTAGCTTCTCTATTATTGCTGCTATTTGAAACGCCTCATTCATGATCAAACCTACAATAAAGGTTATGTGAATACTAAGAACACTCTTAAATTGTTCAACCAAGGTATTTGTAAAATTCATACCTTCCGCTAGGAGATCATGGATAATCACGTGCAATTCCTGCACTTGGGAAACAACAGACTTGTTGTCTATCATTTTATACTCTAGGAATCTTGCAACGAAGAACTTTTTAGTTCCCGTATCCTCCGTTTTGTACTTTCGTTCCAGCGCTTCCCATAACTCTTTTGATGTCTTGGTTCCACTATAGACATTGTAGAGGTTATCTTGGAGACCACTCAAGATATAATTCCTGCAAAGGAAATCTGAGTGTTTCCCTCGGGCACCTCCATAGCTTCCTCAACCGTGAACCTTTGAAGATAGAGTGTTGTGAGTTAGAAGAATATTTTATGCTGCCATCTCTTAAAGTCAATACCCGCGAACTTTTTGGGTTTCTCCACCGATGCCATTGTTGGCGAAGCATTCGTGCAACTTGTTGTGGCAATACTAGTTGCCCCCACAATCGTTGCAGCATCTTGCACTTGACTTTCATTAGTCATTTTTCTGTCCCCACAAGACAGTACCTTTAGTATATCGAAATACTCATTAAAAAATTGCAGCAACCTTAAACACCTCTTGTAAAGTGTTGATCATAAAAAATTTACTAAGCTCAGACCTAATAGCTTTAGTAGTTTCTCTTTTAAGATAATCTCCAAAATTATGAATCATGAATGACGACACCTTATACAGGCATAAGCTGGTTTGTCCATATCAGACAAGTTTCACTTGTAAACAAGTTTCAAATAAATTTTTCTAAAAAATTAGATCTCATCGATATTCAAAGCCAAAACGAGCGACAATGATGGCGCAAGGCACCACCTTGTTCTTGCCTCGCTATCCATGTGGAGTTAGTGTTCCTTATTAAAAACACTTACAAGTTCTCTTCTCCCACCAATGTGGGAGAATGAGTGAACTTTCCTTTATTAGAGTACACTTTCCACTTTGGTTACTCTATTTTCCTCCACAATTTTTCCCTCCATTTTCCATTCACACACACATTGAACTCAATAGTTTCTTCATCTTGTGGGGTCTAATAATTCCCTTTTGATGTTCAAGTTGAAGTCTAAAACTAGAGATCCTACTAAATACTTTAGATTTCTTACTTTTTGAATTGAGTAATCTATCCTTTTTATGTATAATTGAACAAGCTGGAAATAAAGATGCTCAAAGATCTCCAGAAATAATTTACAAAAGATCATGGGAAGGACTATACCATCCACATATCCCTGCCATTATATTGTGAATAATGATGATGATTGGAAGCTTACTGCCCCAGTTTCTATGAAAGAGCTTAAGGATATTATTAGTATTTTTATGAATATCTACAGTGTCCTTGGTCCTAATGAGATGTCAGAAAATATTTATTATTCACACTGTGATATAATTAAAACTAATATATTACTGATGGTTCTTGATAGTATTGCAGGTAATCCTATTCCAAAAGCCTTCATTAACACTTGTCTGACTTGAATCCCTAAGGTAAAGTGTTGATCATCAAAAATTTACTAAGCTCAGACCTAATAGCTTTAGTAGTTTCTCTTTTAAGATAATCTCCAAAATTATGAATCATGAATGACGACATATTACACAGGCATAAGCTGGTTTGTCCATATCAGACAAGTTTCACTAAAGTAAGGTTCATTACTGATAATATTATACTTATTCTGAGGATGGTTCACAACATTAATTAATCTCTTCCAGTGAAAGTGATAATACATGAACCACTTGAAACTTCTGGTGGTAAAATATATACGTGTTTATACTAAAATATATGATTATGTTTACATTATTATGTTAAAGTGTGAAGAATTTTGAAAAATGTTTTTAAACTTACACTTCATTAAAACTATCTGCAATAAATAAAATTATTTAATTTTAAATAATCAAATGCTACACGTTCGAGTAACATGCGGTTAAACTAGTAGTATTACATAACATCGGACAAAAGTAACATGGAGCGGATTATAACTATAGCAGTTCAAATAAGCAGATAATTTATGTAAGTCAAAAATTTTAATTGATTGTTTTGAGTTTTAGGATGTCTTACTATGTTCAATAAATAATAATTTAATAAAAAAATTTTAGTTAATTTTGAAGCCCTAAATATTAGAAAAACAAGTAAATAACTATTTTGTCTAATAAATACTCACTACTATTTTTAACCTTTCCGGTCGTGCTAGTAGACGAAGTATGGAGTTGATCAATCGTTAACAGAAGGAATTCAGGAATGTTAACTGCCACAAACAATCAACTTAATAACAAGAGTTTTACAAACAAAAGCTTAACAACAATAAAATGACGAGGTTAACAAACACAACAACAATCATACAAACGAGTCATTTTGAATAGCATGTCGTACAGTTTCCTTCATCGAGGGAACTTTAGTACTTAAGGGCTTGGCAGAGGTGGCAACGGTACTGGCAGCTCTGGTAGTGGTAGTTTGGGAAGTCCTGGCAAAGGTACTGGCAACTCCGGTGTGGGCAAAGTTGGCAGCTGAGGTTTTGGAAGTTCTGGCAGTTTAGGAAGATCGGGCATAGGTAATGTGGGCAATCCAGGCTGTGGCAATGTTGGTAGCTCGGGTTTTGGGAGGCCAATGGGAAGATCAGGCTTCGGCACATCTGGCAAACTTACTTCCAAAAGACGGCGAGCCTCTGCTTGAATTGCATGGCTGCTGATTGATGATAAGACAAAGAGGAAGAGAAGGTAAAGGGAGTGATGAGCCATAGTTATAGCAGATGATTTATACAGTTCCAAGTGGTTTGAGCTTGGTGGATGAAGACTGAGACTTGGCGAAAGTTTATATAGACAATAGTGTGTGGAGAATGATAACGACAAATGGTTTGTTTGACGGGGAAAAATTTGGCTGGTTGAACAGCACCACAAAGTACCCATTTACTATGAAATAACGTTATCAAGATTATTTTTATGGTCTCTGTTTTTCATCCAAGTACAGCTCATGAGTGGTATAATTTAAAGGGGGGAAAGATAAAAGACAGCTCACAATTTAACATCTATAGAGAACCAATAGTGATTAAGCAGGCATAGACAAAGCAACGTAAAAAGAGATAAGGAGAAACTGGAGGATAAGTAGTAGAGGAAACGAAAGGCAGGGAGAAGTTGAGAAATTTCTGAACACAACTATGTTATCCATGAGAAGAGTCTAGTGGTGAATGAATATATTTTTGGCTTCATACATCTTCTCATCCCAACTGGTACAAAACTGCAGTGTGTCAAGGCTAGTACAGAAAATTCCAAATTGGCAACAAAAGAAATTTTGTTGTGTCTGTCTTGTTTTAACTCATATTAACCAGATTAATTATTATGTATCGTGCTGTCTGTATATTAGCAAGTAAATTTTCCTAATATGTTCAATCTTTTCTTTTGAATCTAAAGTCTTCCAAGTAAAATTGTTTAACCCATGTAAACTAAAATGTTCAATGTAATGTGGCTCAGTGCATAAGGTAGGGAGTAATAAAGGGACAAACGTCCGATGCATGTTCACAAAAACTGCAAGACACAAATATGCAGCACCTAAAGAGAGACAACAAACCAAAAGAGTGAGGAATAAGAAGCGATAATCGAGGAAATACACAACAAATTCTCATTGTTTCTTTTGCCCAAGATTGGAAGTGGGGTGCCTATTAGAAGTTGACATAGTATGGCACATACCTAATTACCATATCAAACCAAAATTTTTGATACACCATACCAAAGTATATAGTTGTATAAATACCTATACATATTATTAAATTTGCAAAAAAATATACAAGTTAGCATTAGCATAAAATTAGATATTTAGACATTAAAACTTTGACTACTCTATCTCAATTGAAATGTCTTTTGTATGTAATTAATTACCAAAAGAGTTGTTTGTACTTTCTTTTAAATATGCCTTCTTAAATGTGCAATGCATTAGTACGATAACATTGAGACATATTTTTGAAAAGTTGAAATTATAATATTCTATCATATGAGTATATATTATCAGAGTTAAATTATGATTACTGATACCATGCCGCAAAATACCAACCATACTGAATTAATATAGTATTGTAATGATATAGTATTTTAAAAATCGAATACCAAAATTGCCGTATCGAAATTTCAAATATCATACCATACCATACTATGCCCAATCCTAGTGTCCACCATTCGAGCAACTCCCACTTGTTGCAACAAATCCTCACTTGAAGTATATTAAAATTTGAGCTAAATCACATCAGGGAGGGAAAAGAAAAAAGAAAATGTGATCCTTATTGGAAACTCAAATCAAATACAGTAGCAGGAAATCCAGACAGCTAATGGTACCTTCCCCAGTGCTTGTGCTTTAAACAACACTACAATATAATTCCAGTGTCTGGCTCCATTCATGCATATAATTTAATTACATACATGTTTAGACACTTCACATGTATGAACGCATTCGCGGCCTGACTAGAGACTGGGCACCATCAACAAAGATGGAGGTTCCCGTCATATATCTTGAATCATCACTGATTAAATAGATGACAGTGGAAGTCAGGTCCTTTTTGGTATCAAGCCATCGATTTAGAGGCGCGGCTTCCTTGGTCAACTTCTCTGCTCTCTCCTTTCCCACTGAAAGAGGATACTCATCCTCGAGGTGCAATCCACGCGATATGCCATTCACCCTAATTTGAAACTTCCCCAATTCAATTGCAGATAACTGGACAAGGTATACACACATGTTATTATCAAAATAAGCACCTTTAGACAAAAGATGGTCATATACGGAGGCAGAGGAGTATCGGATGTTAAGCAGCATTCATGGTAGAATTTAAGCTGATTATTTCCAATAAAGAGTCTAAGACTAATGCTAAAAGAAATCAGGAAAAGAGAAAACAGGAGAACTAGTATGGAAACTGCTTTATCGAAGAATAATTCAAAAATACCATGGAAATTGAAATCTCCCCCAACATTCACGAACCTCTCTATCTAGGGACAACAAAGTTAAATGGATTATGCTCGAATTTCCGATTACCTTGTACCTTGCATAGCCTAGATCCTTCCACCGGAGCAAATCTTGTATAATAATAAACTAGAATAAAAAACTTACCTTTGCTTGACATATAGCCCTCATGCCAATCAAACTTCCCAACCACCCAAAGGAAAAGGACCATAAGCAAATATTTGAGAACATGGTATGGTGTGTATTCTACTTTAATGCTCAAGCAAAAAATAGTGAACTCGGAGAAACTAATATACCATATCAGACGAAATAATGTCACCCAAAATTGACTGCTTGTTCCACCACAACATACCCAGTGTGACCCTGAAGGTGGGGTCTGGGATGGGAAGGGTAGAGTGTACACAGACTTACCCCTACCATAGCAAGGTATAGAGGCTGATTCTTAAAGACCCCCGACTTAGGTAACGCATATCAAATACAGAAGAAAATAAATATAACAAGTACTAGAGGAAGCATTACATAGCATACAGGAAAAGGAAACAATAACAAGATCAAAGTAATACGATGACCAAAACAAACGACACAATTGCTAACCACATAAATCACAGGATAGGAAGCTATGCTAAAACTATTAATGCTGATGGTACTAGCAGAGAAACAGATACAGGGCGCCAAACTACCCAAGCCTACCCGCATGACTACAAGACAACACTCGACTAACTACTGAGCTACTATCCTAATCTGCGATCATGTCATCGGTGATCTGAAGATGCGGCAAATCCTATCTAATCACCTCTCCCCAATACTTTTTTGGCCTACCTCCAACCCTCTTCGAACCCACTATCGCCAAATTTGGAAAAGTGGAACCAATTTTTGACTGTTTCTTCCACATAATTGGTAATTTACCCAAAACCTCAAGGATCTGCAATACAGGATGATATAACATGTCCCGTAGCTGATAGAATAAATTAGTAATTAGACGGAAAGACTGGTGATCAAGAGGAGAAACAATAACTTGAAAATGTTTATGAAGATGCACGATCTCTTGTCCCATATAATTTTATAGAACATGATCTTACATGACCTGATAATGCATCGAAATATACAGGAGAATTTAAAAGGTACTTACCCTAACCAACTGCTGAATTCCAGCCGCACATGAACCGTAAGCAGCAGCTCCTTGATATATTCCTCTCTCAGCACCAATGATAGAGGTCATAAATACAATGGATCCTCCGGAACTATCTCGCATTCTTTTACCAATACATTTCAACAGGTACCAGCCAGCCATAAAATTTATTTTGACAATCTTTTTGAACTCGTCATCAATTAGTTGCAGCGGATCTTGCATTTTCCCTGTTCCATTGCATGACAAGTATTAAGAAGCTTATGTAAAACATGCTGTACCTCTCAACAAAGGCCCAATGACGCATCTATAAACTAACATGTCCATATGAAAAGACCAGCAAGCACCAAAAACAATTAATAACAACAACAACAACAGCGACAACAACGACAGACCCAGTGTATTCCCACAAAATGGATCTGGGAAGGGTAGAGTGTACGCGACCTAAACTCTACTTCAAAGGTAGAGAGGCTGTTTCCAATGGACCCACGGCTCAAGATAAAAAGTCTTAAAAAAAGAAGTACATGAAATAAAAGAAACAATAGACAGTACTAAAAATAATAGATAGTAGCAGAAAAATACTACAACAAAATACTACTCCCTCAGTCCCAATTTATATGACTCACTTTCCTTTTTAGTCGGTCCCCAAAAAGATGACATATTTTTACATTTAGTAATAATTTAACTTTGAATGTCTATTTTGCCCACACAAACATCTATCACTTATTTTAGACCACAAGTTTCAATAGTCTTCCTTTCTTTCTCAAACTCGGTGCCAAGTCAAACTCGCTCATATAATTTGGGACGGTGGGAGTACTACAATCAAACTACACGAAACAACATACGATAACACAAATCGAAGAACAAGAAACAAGAGTAATACTAAGACTACTAGAATGGACAGCAAGCACCAAAACAATTAATAACACATGATTAAAAACATTCATTTTATTAGAATAAACAAGGAGTTCCTCTGGTGGCAACATGCTTAATAGTTAGTTCTGCTTATGGGGTCAAATGTATGAGATAGGATCAGTTAACAAGCTTTTGGACCCACTCAATCTAACATATCTAAAGATAGATCTCTTGCCAACTAGCTGTCTATTAAATAAAAATATAGATTTTGGGAACGAGTGCCTGACAGTTTTTCCTCCCTTGAGATGTAGGGACTGCAACTTGTATTTTCTAGCCACACATAAGAAGCGTTGTTTACACACATCACTAACACTGCCCTAAATTGACAAAGCTGAGTCCACCATTGGGATACTAACATTGGGATAACAGAGAGATAAAAAGTGAGAAGAGGGTAGAAGCTCAAACGCTGAAATGAAAAGAGTGGGTTAAAACACATGAAACAATGGATTGCCCAAATATTTATTTTTCTCTTTTCATGACTGGAAGTGAGACAAATATTCAAGTCAAGGAATATAAAGAAAGATTTTATTATTGCCATGGTAGGTAGTTCAATAATCAAGATACGAACTTCATAGTTCAGCAGATCTAAAATTAGATACAACATAAAACCCCAAATCTAGAAACTGCTGTTTGCAGTAATTTTCAAGATGATAGAACATATAGTCCCCAATTCATATTAACGCATTGCAAGCACAAAGGAATTTTTTTGTTTGATTTAGTTGCAAATCGAAATATTGTTGTGATCTTCAATAAATATGCAACAAATTCAGCAAGTAATATTGTGATTTGTGGTGACAAACAACACACAACCACAGAAATGGTCTATTTTACGGAAAATCAAGGTCAGCTACCTTATATCACAATCTATTGGTATATGTGCAATTATACATAAATTTACAACACCAGTATTAGATAATTCCCACGTGCACTAAGATAGAAATTATGAACTTTGAGATCTGAAACCCAGTCTATTCTTAATTGTTTGGCTACTTCCAGAGTTTAAAACCGAGTACATTTTCACTTTCTAACAACTTAACAATCTCAAAACATGAATGAAGAACATCATAATTTTTTAAAAAAAAAATTGAGAAGGTAACGTTAGGACATCATAATTTTTTTACATCCACAGACTGAAGAAACTTGACATTAAAAGTATATTAATCTCAAATCTATGGACAAGAAACTTCAAAATCAGAGATTCTCACGCACTTTTTACAATTACTATAATATGATGGATCTCCATTCAATTTACCTAGTTAACAGCAAGCATGCGTTCAGAATTTCACATGGACACTCCAAGATTGCATTTCCAGAAGAACGCAAACAATAAAGGAGGGTATTTGTCAAACAAAAAAAGGTAATATTCTATGTAAAAAGTACAAAATTTTCACAATATGCGCTTTAACAAATGGCATTCTCTGTAGCAAATCAACAAAGATATATAAAACCAAAAGGAACAGCTAAAAATGAATGCCGGATAAGGTCATGATATGTTTTAGGTGTTCTTCCTAATCTTTATATTCACTTAGTTCACACTTTTACAAATGTTGAATCCGCTATTAATCTTTTTTAATGCAAACTATGTTTCAGTATAGCATCTGCCATATTTTATCATCTCACGTTTAAGGTATAAGATGTATAGATATATTGACTTCATGTCAAGTAAACTCTTTAATTTATAATAGCTTCTCCTGAGATAACTGTATGTCTTTTTGAAGCTACAGTAGATGATTCTGACCTAAATCATACCCTATATTATAAGTAGAAGCTGCTCTGATAGTCAAAGCCAAAAATAGGTTGCAGCCAGTTTGACAATGACCCAATGACTTAGATTCTCTGTCCAAAACCTCCGGGTAGAGGTCAACTATTCACATTAAAATTATTCATATTATGAGGATACCTTTTACCAATACAGGTGCTGATCTAATCAAATCCTAGTCTGCTTTGATTTGCCAAACCTTTTATTGTGTTATCAAGAGATAATAATTTCAGCTCACCATATAATAGATGGAACAGACAAATACCACTTTTTTCCTATGGGTAGACAAACACCAATTTCATTGTCACTTCACATCCTTCTGTATCTGAAGAATGATAATATTTGTTTGAAATAAAGGTCGGGTTGTACCTTCATAGAAATAACAGTGTACCAAAGCATCCAACTTCCCAAATATCTTCCATGCCTTGTCCACAGCTTCATCAAAAGCAGTTTCTCTATCCTCCGTCATATCCAATCCCACAACTTCTACTGCAGTGCTACCCTGTAGAGATTGCTTTATGTTATCCGCTACGCTCTTCAATTGTCTCTCATTCCCCATCAGAACCAACCTAAGCGTAGAATGAACAAAAAGATTTAGTAGTGTTTATGTTGTGCCATTTATGCAGCAACTGTACCAATGAAATGTGAGTATCAGAGTTCCAATACTACATTCCATCTGTCAGACAGTAACCGCTCTCTCTCTCTCTCTTTGTGTGTGTTTGTGTGTCACATATGTGTGTATGAATGGAAGCAGGAATTTTATGCATGTTTAAGACAGGGAAAGTACATACTGGCAACCCCTTTGAGCTAAATGGTAAGCAATGTTATTGCAAATGTCATCACCATTGGAAGTAAGCAACACCTTCTTTCCAGGATTTTCCATTCTCAAGCCAAATAACGAAGGCACCCTGAGTCCAAAATAGTAGCTCAGGCAAAAGATTTCCAAGCTAACAGAGCTTCCTGAAAGCGGAAAACACATACAGCGGAGGAAAAGATTACGGAAGATCACTGAACATTAGATTCTATAAAATTAAACATTTTAGACACACCGGAGAAAAGCAATTTTCATGTTGGGTCACTACAAAGCCATATATTTTTTTTTTTTGATAACCGTGGTGTCCGAGCCAGCTTGTACGCACCTCGACTAATTCCACGGGATACCTGCCACGTCCCACCAGCACCAGGTACCAAGTAACTCTGTCCAGGGCTAGAACAGATGAGAAGAAATCACCTAGTGTTTGCCTCTATTGCGAATTGAACTTGAGACCTCATGGTGGTGAGCCCACTTCATTGAACCTCTAGGCCACACCTTTGGGTGCCACTACACAGTCATGTTAAGAGTGTGGTTTCTCTAAAGATATCGATGATTTAGTCTTCGAATTGATAAAAAGTCTTCAATTTTATCGTATGAGAATAGCTATTGCTGATACGAAAAACAAAGCTTTATTTATGACCTACTAGACCCAAGATTATTCTGGTGGAAATACATAAAGATCTCTACACTGATCAAAAGGGGCAACTGCCAAAAAAACAGCAAGGTTCTAGCTTGCCAAAAAAACAGCAAGGTTCTAGCTTTCATTAACCATAGAAAACAACCATCAGCACACTTGTTGGTACAAACGATATTCACCATAATTCAAGCAGCCACTGGAGTTAACCACTAAAATCATCTAGTGAATCTTGAGGCCTTGGAGTTTAAACAATAGCTTAAAAAGCTTAGCAATGATAACCCAACAAATATACTGCACCAATCTTTTTTTTTTTTTCAATAAAATCGTCTTACGGTACCATGTCAAAGATACTCAACGATCCATGACACATACCTAACCATACATCAGTAGCTATAATTAAGGTTCAGTCACATCGATTCGCAACGAATCTATCCTCCCTCCAGAAACTCAAAAAGCTACTTCATACACAAACGGATCACTCGTATAAACAGGACTTGTGTAACTGATTAAAATCCATCTCCATAGAAACCAATTAAACAATCTATAGCAATATAAGTATCTTGCCATCTAATACAATTGGTGGTCTAGCATGCATCTAATGATGTGACCTAGTACAAGAAACCGGGTTAGATCCCAGCATCAGTCTAATATTTAATTAGCAAAGTTACTAGATACTTGTGCTAGTGCTAGTGGAAGGTTACAAATACTAATCAAACAGTCTCGATCCCCCACAATAACTAACGAAACACTTGGTAGTCGTGCATAGAGGCGTACACACATGAGAACCTCATGTCTCAGATTTAAATCCCAGCAGAGACGGTAAAAAATACTAACTAATTTTCCCATCAGTCCTAACCTTTATGCACAGACTTGCCTGTATCTATTGGTGGTACTGGATTTAATCAGGTGCGCAAAAGATGGTTCGGAAATTACGATTATTTAAGAATAGACAGTCATACATACAAAAACAGTGATCCCCCATACCACAAAATTAAAAGTAAGAATATTGAAACGAAAGAAGAAATTAAGAAAAAAGATGAAAATGTTTACCAGCAGCTCCTCGGATCTATAGTGATAGACTGAAAATTGTACAAGTTCGGAAGTTAGTCAAGAAAGTACAGTATATAAATGTAGAGCAAAATAATGATTGTGGGTAGGCGAGGCCCCTTTAATAATATCAACTATAGCTCACCAAATTAGACTAGGGATTTTATATTTTTCCAAATTAGACTTTGGATCTTTTTTTTTGTTTTGTTTTTTTGACTTTTAACAACCACAGTCCACAAACACACCACAAAAAATTAAAATGAATTAGTAGTTGAAGATAAGACAAAACGTCTTTCACGTGCTTCGTTGCAGTGAATGTTTCAGCCATTAAACACCAGAATTGACATAGTGATTCAGCGTTATATCCTTTAAGCAATAGGTCGGATAGGTCGGGGATTCGATTCCCGCCTCTGACGAATGAAGTAAGCTCTGTGGTCAGTTTCTTACCGCAAAATGTGCTGACCGAGAAATGGAGAATTAGTCTCACGGCTGTCGATCGTAGGAATAGCTTGAACAACTAAAAAAAATGTTTCAGCCATTTGTTTCGACACACCTTCGTGTGATGGATCCAATTTGGAACTATTTGGTTTTACTTCACAAATTACTCTTTCCCATTGGTGTGATTTTTAATGATTGTGTAATTAAAAATTAAAATAAAATAAGAGTAATTATTTTATTTATGTATTTTTGGAGTTATTGTTCTTAGAAGGGGAGCTTGTGCATTAAAGTGTCCGTCACCATGTGCAAGATTTGTAGAAGAGACATATTATAAATGTGTACTGTACGTAATTTTACATTGTATTTTTATTAAAGATTGATTCAATCTTTGTCCTCCTAATCACATATAACAATTTTAACAGTTATTATTTTTTAGAGTCATTGTTCTTGAACACTATAAAAATTATAATTATTAGTTGTGATATTATAAATATTCAAATACTAATAATGAATATAATAATTTAAAAGAAAGTTTAATTAAGATTTTTTAAATGTCGTGTAAAATTAAAATAAAAAACTAGTGCAAAGATGTAAAGAATTTGAATGAAAAAGAAACGAGCCCTCAGTATCAAGTACAACTTGAGACGGAAATGAAATGAGAGCTTACCTGCCAGAAAATGAAGCTTTCACTCATTCCAATTAATATAAGATTATTAAAGAGTTTACTAAGCGTGTTTGGTATGTGACAATTTTTTTTATTTAATTGATAGGAATATTTTGAAAAATATTTTTTCTAAAAGATAAATGAAAAAATAAGTTGTTTTTTTTTTTTTTGTCGGATGCCCCAAAGGAACAAAAAATAAATTACTCAATAAGTAGTTTTTCAAATTTATTATCTCCTAACCATCCACACTTTAACCATCCCACCCCTTGCCACCTCGAAACCTCCATTCTCCTTTTTATCACGTAATATTTTGCTAGATTATATATAAATTTTGAAATAATATTTTTTATTTTATTTACTTATTATTGATATAATATATCATAAATTATAATAAATTATTACAGCTAAAATAAAAATGAATAAAATAAAATAATTTTTTTCTTAGCTGAGGCGTGAATATCTCATTTTCTTTAAGGAGATTTAAGTTTACTACGTCATAATCTATACCGAATTCAGCAATGTATCTCTTGACTTGTCCCCTCTAGGATACAACAACCCATCAACGATGTACAACTCAAACAACTCCGAATTAGTTGAAGAGTCCAAAGCTCCACCATAACAACACCTTTCTTCAACATATATTTACTCTCTTTGTATAGTGAATATAGTAAAGATTTAGAATATTTTCTTTGTCTCAACTCTTTCTTTCCCTAATATAATTACTCTCTTTTGTATAGCGAATATAGTTGTAGACTTAGAATATTTTCTTTGTCTCAACTCTCTCTTTCACTACTACACCCTATAATTTTTTTCACACTTATCATATTTTCTTGTACATGTAATAACATGCAAGACCATCTTTATTTAGAGGTGAGGTATTCATCCTTGTAGTGAATAGAAATAATAAAGAGAAGTGGTAAAGAGGAAAGATCAATAGTCTTTAGGTTACAAGAGTTGCAAGAAACTAATGATACTAATAGCCATGAGAGTTACAATAAATTAAAATAAAGAGAGAAGTTACAAATTACTAAATACCATATTTTACCATCATTAACAATTAAAGTAATGTGAGCAGATAAATAGTCTTGTTGTTACATGCAACTAATGATCATGGAGTTACAAGACATAATATGGTATATTATGGATAAATAAAGTGTTAGAAGTTACAATAGTTATTAAAATATAATAACACCATTTTCTCCATTTTATGTCCACAAATTATCATATAAATTAAGATTTTAATATTAAAATGCATAATAATACCAACACTTATTAAATACAAGAAAATAAATTTTAAAAACTCTGTTTATATTTGAAGAAAATACTTTCAAACTAACATTTTCCTACGTACCAAACACATCCTTGAAGTAATGTGGTAATATGTCGAATTGCGGAGGAAAAGTGAAATTATATAGCCGTCAGATTGAAAAGTCGCCGCTAATAAAATTAAAGATATGGCATACTAAGTCATCAACTTATTAAATGGTCTAAGCTAGTGGACTAGTAATAGCAGCACTTTCAGGACCATCAATTTTCCAACTCCCCACTTTGAAAGTTTTAACACTAGACGTCTTCAAGTGTAATTTCGTAATTAACTTGGACATAAACTATAGCGATATTAAATTTGGCGGAATGATTAGGAGGTCTTGTCCTCGGCTCAGAATATTAATCGACCTTTATATTTATGACTTTGTTCATTGGACACTTGAATTTAATAAAATATAATATTATTTTAACGCTTCATTTCTTTTGCTGCAAATCAACACCCCTTCGTTCTGCCAGCCACCCACCCACCCACCCACGCAAAAAATAAAGTTCAATTTTCTTAGTATTTTTTGAATTTTTTTCAATATTGCTAGTTTATTAGATTCTAAAAAAATATAGATCATATTTGTGCTAGCTGGCTCAAAAGGAGGTGTGAGTATTGGTTAACTCGAAGGGTGATAATGAATATTGACCAATTAAAACAATCTATTGATAAGTTTGAAGAACAATAAATAGATCTTGTGAATTTGTGAAATTAATTTAAAATTGTGATTGAGTAAACTGTAATTGAAATTTCAAAATAAATGGAGAAAAATTTCACCTATTTGTTAACTTGGTGATCAATTTATGGGCATATATGAAGAACCTGGTTGTTGAAAGTTTTCAGAATTTGCAAAAGTGACATATTTGATTCAATTTTCTTTTAACATTTAGTTTCTTTCTTGTCATAAAAGATAATATAAAATTTCACTTGTAATAGGTTCCAATTGTATTACAACACATTGATTGGATAAGAAAAGAGCTAAAAAATTGTATTTTATTAAATTTAAGTGTTCAGTTGGTAAAGTCATGAATAAAAGAGTTCAATTGATAATTCGAGCCAAGTGCAAGGGGTCTCTTAGATCATTTTGCCATTAAATTTTGCTTAAATAGTAGATAGAATGATCCGAAAGACTCTTATACTTCGCTCGAATTATCAGTTGGACCTTCTATTCATAACTTTGACATTTGAACACTAAAGCATAATAAAAATAAATATTTTAATTTCTTTTCTCATCCGATCAGTATGTTGTAATATAATTGCAATTGATTAGATGTGAAATTTCACATCATTTCTTCATAGGAAATGCATTAAATGTTAAACAAAATTAAATCAAATAGGCCACTTCTACAAACTCTGAAAAATATCAACAGTCCTTTTTATTCATATTTGCTTATAAATTAAATATCAAATTCATGTTAAATAATTAAAATATTTTTTTATTTGACTTGAAATTTCAACTACAAGTTCATAAATTCAACGAACTCCAATCACAAGTTTGAATTAATTTTATAATTCACAAGGTCCATTAATTGTTCTTAACTTATCAATAGTTTTTAAATTTTTTAATACACACTATCATCCTTCACGTTAATCAACGCCTACACATTCTCTTTGAAGCCAACTCACACAAATATAATCTCAATTACCTTTAGAAGAGAAGAACCATGAACACCAATCACCACTAATATTAATTCTTCTTCAAAAAAATTGCCTAATTCATAAAAAATTCAACAACACCGATTTGATTTTTTTTTGCAAAAACTTAAATTAGAATCTCAAGTTAAAAATTTAAAAGATGATTATACTCAAGAAATTAAGGTTACGAATGGAACTAGAAGATGTTGATTTGCAGCAAAAGAGAGAAATTTATTTGGTGGGGGAGTGCACAAGTGGGTGCAAAGGGAAGGAAGAAAGTGGATTGAAGGCCTATAGAAGAAGAAGAAAGTTATGTGGGTGGGTGGGGGGCTGCTAATGAAGAAGAAGGTAGGTTTTAAAACTTTTTTTAAGTTACTAGTACTATTATTATTGTTATTATTATTACGTATTATTTTAATTTTTTAATATAAAATATAATATTCACTTGTTTCTATGTACGTGTAATTATGCGTTTTGTCCAACTCAGCTATATTATGATCACATAAACTTTGTTAATGGTCAAAGAATTTAAAATATTTATTTTATACACGTTTAGGTGGTAACACCTCGATCTTTCAAGCTAAGATTTGAATCATTCTATGTATGTAAATGAACCCAAATTCGGTGATTTTTTATCGTACCTAGGTGTAAATGTGGAATATTAATTGCGGGGTAGTGCAGTGGATGTGAATTATGGTAATAGGGAACCTCTAACATAAAGTTGAGTTGAAAGCTTCTCTACCATTTAAGTTTTCATATAAGCTTTAATTAGGGTCAACTTCAAATAAGTATTTCTCCTTAAATATGAAGATTTACGTGGTCCATTACCTATCAAATTAAAGTTACTTGAGTCTATTTTCCAATACCACCAATTGCTCATCAATCTTAGTTTCAAGTTAAAAGTTATGATCATTATACGAAAATGGCGTAGTGAAGTGAAAGGTAATGAAATATGTAACACCGCAAAACTTCAAGCTAAGACTAGACTAATGCTTCAAGTACATATAAAATTAAACATCGTGTTTAACAATATGGAAGGAATTTAGACATGTACCAAGGCCACAAGTAACTCCCAGCTCGTAACGAAGCCAAAACCTTCTTTACCAATCGATTTCTTGAGAAATATCTTGCTATGGTCAGCTTCAAATGAGCATAATTTCTATATTCTGAAGCACTTTTGAGCTCAATACACACCAAAGGATAGATATGGATTGTCCTTTTAATGTATCCAATTTTGCTTTAAATCTGATATTAGAGTGAAAAGTTATGACCTTCTTAGTGAAGCACTGTCCTGCGGTGAGATATCACAAGCCAAACCACAAATATGGTTACATTGTACGATCGTAAAATGGTCTCATCTAGTCGAGACGATCCCAACCATCTGAAAGTTGACAAGTATACCTTCCAACCACGTGAGGTAACCACGACTATGCTTTGAAGCCATAATCTTAGGCACGATCATGGGTCCCAAAGATGATCTAGATTGAACCTTCAACCTACGAACCAAGGTACAATCATAGGTAGATCCTACAATCATACCAAGGCTCGTATGATCATCTTCAGAGAGATTTTGTCGAGCTCTCAACTATGAGCACCACCTACGATCGTAGGTTGATCCCACGATCGTGGAAAAGTTTCGTACGTCTCTTCTAGAAGTTTTCAGTTACAAATTTAAAAGGGACATTAGTCTTTTCCCATTCTTTTAGCATCAAAACTACATTGTTTAAGTTATTTCAAGACTGATTATTAAGGTTAATATTTCCCTAAGCCCTAATTACTCAAAAGACATCTGACACTTAGTTTCAAACAGAGAAGATATGCGATTTCTTTCCCCAAGGCAGAGCTAAAGTTCATCTTCTTCAAGCTCCTAAATTCAAAGAATTCTTAAAGGTTCTCATCTCTAGGTATGTGGTATTTCATCAATGGGTATCCTTTCACCTATTGAGTGCAAAAGTTAATCCAATTCTCCGATTCAATTCCTTTTTTCATAATCTAGGATTCATGAATGTTGTCAAATTTCTTGATATCTCAGTCCCTTAGTATTATTGAGTTGTAACTCGTGTTTTACCATGAATTTCAGTGTCATTACATTTCCATGATCATAAACCCTAATTATATTGTGAAATACATAATTTGGACCTGAGTTATTAAATTTTTAAATTTACTCAGATTATGAAACTGACATCATAGTTGCATTCTTCAGAGATGGTGAGTTATGAACACCCGATGACCTAGGATTTCATGCATATATTATATGAGGATAAAATCCTCCAGCCTACACATTTTTGAATGATTTCAGATTATGCATTTATTTTAGTCTTGAAATTATTATTATTATCGAGCATCGAAGTTATCGGTGTCATTCAGTTGTGAGTAGTACTTAGCACCAAGCAGAGGTAGGGATAAGGCTCACCCGTCAGCTAGGCTGAGGCCTTTAGTAGAAGTCCCTGAGTCTAAGAGCTATGATGTCACCGTAGGTTCTAAAGGGTCATCCATCAAACCAGGCTTGATACCTAAGTCCTTTTAGATATAAGTTTAGTGGATCCACATTAGTCAGTGTTTGTACTCTTGTCAAGGTACATGTCACGACCCAAACCAGGGCCTAGTCGTAACGGGTATCTCAAGCCTACTGTGAGCCGGAGACCACTGCCTTAGCCTAAGATCCAGAACACAGTAAAATAATACAGCGAAAGCCAACCAAAACTAATAATAATATGTATAGATAAACGAAATAAAAACTAAGAGTCAAAGCAACATCCAACCTACATTGTCCACAAAAGCCTCTAAAATCGGAGTACCAATTAAGTTGGGACATACCTCGACTATGAACAAAAAGAAAATTTAAAATACTAGAACAATAATGAAACTAGTGAAATGACTAGGCCTTCTGAAAGATAGAAGCTCACCACTTCACTGCAAATCCACAAGAGTACTCAGCAACCGAACGCTGTACAAGAGCAATAGAAAACTCTTCGATCCCTACATCATGAAACTATGTAGCATCTAAGGATGGTCATTGGGATAAGCATTGGCATGTAACTCAGAGAAAGTTATAAAATAATACCAATGCCATAAATCAGTCAAAGCCATATGCACAACAATCATATATACATATATAAGATGCCGAGATAGGGACAAAGGTCATGAACATAAAAGTTTAAACTATTAACCTGAAATATGTAGCTCGTTTCATCCTAAAGGAACACACGAGATATATGGGTTCAGCTCCTCCTACTAAAAGGGCTCTAGTGCGTGTTAGTCGCACGGATTGAGGAATCCGAGGGAAGGGCTAAATACACCAAGGCTTTAGCCATACCAAAATATAATATATGAACCAAGAACACGATCATATAGACTCCTACATCAGCAAATGTGATTTTCAGTGTAAATTCCCTTTGGACTACACCTTCACGATGAGCTACACAATAACCTTTAAGCCCAAATTACAATTGTTTGCACATAAACCAAACTATTAACCCAAGAGTCATTTAATAAGGCATTTACTGACTTGGTATCGTCATACCAATATGTTTTCAAGATTATATAATCATGCCAAACCAATCTATGTAACCATTAGACTCCCAAGTTCCATTTTAAAATCCAAACAACGGCCACCAACGGCCTTTCAAATTCGTTTTAACCAATTATCTATTAAATTAATATAATGGGTCTATAAATAAGTTAAATTATGAAATTATCCATGATGAAAAGCCAAATTTATAAAGTAGATTAAGTTTAGTGCCATTTCCAAGCCAAAAAGTCATCAGTTTGGGAAAACCCATGTTCTCCATTCCAATTCCCATAACAATGTACCTATTCAGTCCAAAAATCACAAATTAAAGCATGAATAATCAATTTAAAACATGGGATAAGTAATTCAATCAGTAACAACCAAAATCCCTTAACCCAATTTCAAACTCTCTATTTAAATCACATGAATATCCAATCAATTAATGCCCTAACGTAAAAATTAAAGTTAGGGAATGAGATACATGCCTGAAATACACAAGAAATTGAAAATAATTTGAAGTTTGAAGCCCAGATGAATGAATTCACTGTAAAACCTTTGAATGTTTTTGGGTTTTGAGTTTGAGAGAGAAAGAGAATGATTTAATGTTCAAAAATTGAAGAAGATGGGGTTATTTTATGTTTAAAGGTCGTAAAAGGGGTAAAAAGATCAAAAGCCCCTCACCTCAAGTAAAAAACACAAAAACTGGGTATTTTTAACACGACAGTGTGGCATGCTAATATCACAAAGGCTAGCCTTCGTGCCACACTGCTATTGCTGAGGTTATCCTTCATGACACGCTAATATCGCAGACCCTCACTGCTTTGGAGTCCTAAAATGACCCTACACCCCTTTAAAAAATTCTGAAACTTTCTCAAATTATCCTTTTAACATCTCTAAATATAATTCAAGTCAAAAATTGACATTACGCACACGGGAGGGTAAAAAATAAAATAGTTAAAGTTTTATGGGGTCTTACATTATTCCCTATTTAAGATCATTCATCCCCTAATGATGAGTTAGGATACTTTTAGCACGAAAATAACAATAATACACCAGAATCAAGTAACAAATCCAGAAAGTGACAAGAGGGAAACAAAAATCATACCTTAATAACTCTCATCTAATACGGGGAACAAGAATGAGTACTTGGCCTTCATATCTTCCTCTTTCCCATGTAGCTTCTTCCACCTTTTGGCTTCTCCAAAGAACCTTCACCGGAGCTACATCTTTAGTCCTCAATCTACAAACTTGCCTATCCAATATTTCTTCCAGTACCTCTTCATAAGACAGAATTTGTAAAATCAACATCTTCAACCAGCACTATCAAGAAAGGATCACCCACATACTTTTTCAGCATAGACACATAGAAAATAGGATGAATAGAAGCCAAACTTGCTGGTACCTCTAGCTCATAAGCAATATGTAAAACTCCGTAAAAAATCTCAGTTGTTTTAGTCATATATAATATGCCAAAAGAGGTCCCAAACTTAGAAAATTTCAGCTAAGCGTTAAGACTTAGAAGCATTTTTTTAGCCTTCAAAATTGGATGATCTTATTTTCAATCTTTTTGACCTTAGAATGTTGATTTTTAAGTTGATTCATGATCAGAGATGTCAATAGGTCATATGGGGTGAGTTTAAAAAATTTTCAACATCTTTAAAGTCATGTTTGGATGTCCAAAATAGTGCATCAACGCGATCAGGCTGTGATGTGTCAGTAATCGCGTCGATAGCATTAACGCATGTGTTGGTAATCGCGTTGATCCCATCGACATAACGCATTAGGTATCGCATTGCTGGGCCAGTTTTGTGTGTTAAATTATAGGTTTTCAGGGGCATTTAGGTCCTTTTCCCCTAACCCAATTCAGCTAAAACACGAGATTTAATATCCTAAAGGGCTAAATACACTTATTATTCTCAAAATTCTCTCAAGAACAAGCCCTAGTTTCATCAAGGTCAAGAATCAAGTATCAAGAACTCACCACAATTTTTACGAAATTAACAACCAAGGTATGTTTGGTGTTCATCCTTTGGTGTCCTTTCACCCTTGGAGTTCAAGAACCCTTTTTAAAACTTGAATTATGACTCCCATGTTATGAATTGAATTATGCCCATGTTTGAATTGTTGTAGGTATTTCAAGTTGAGATCTTTTATGGGTTCCATGAAATTATGTTAGCATGTGTGTTGAATTATGAATCTTTTATGTCAAAACCCTTGGATTTTTAAGATTATATGTTGAAGTTATGATGCCTTATATGTTATTCTTCATGTATCACAATAAGGGTTTTGACATGAGGGTACTTGTTACCCGAAATTTGCTATGTTCTTATATGTTATTCTTCATGTTAAAACCCAGTGTTGAAGTTTGCTATGTTCTACTATTGTGGCTATCGAATCATGAGGGTACTTGTTACCCAAAATCTAGCTATTTACTTAGTTGTAGTAGTTATAGAATAATCCCTGTAAAGGTCAAGAATAGTAGTACTCAGTCAGTAGCAGAACTCAGGGAACTCAATCCATTTTAGCCATTAAATACGATCAGTGTCAGTTTAGTTAGTAAATACGATCAGTGTCAGTTCAGTCAAGCCTAGTACAGTTTAGCGATCAGTTCAGTATCGATTCAGTTGGGAGTAGTATTCTGCACTGAGCGAACCCAGGGATGGGGGCATTCCTGCCAGCAGAGGCTTTGACCCTTAGTAGCAGTCTTTGCATTACAAAACTATGCAACCAGTGTAGGTTACGACGTCCTCCTGCCAGACTAGGGTTGACGTAATCATATATATATATTTGTATATTTCATGAGTCTTCCTACCAGATTATGTTTGACCCATCATTGTTAGTATCCCTTGGCAAGGTGCTAAAACCCTTCTAACTGAGGTCACAGGTTGGACCCCAACTCAGTTTATAATCGGGGTATGTTGGTTAGATGAACACTCCCATAGTTACAGTTTTAGTCTCAGTATTTAATAAAGAAGTTCTACAGAACTATGGCTATCAGTTATCAGTTACTTAGCCATAAAAAATGAACACTTCAGTATCAGTCTAAACTTTCAATTATCAGTATTCAGTTATCAGAACTCAGTACTTCAGTTCATTATAATTCAGACAGATATTATATACATAGTATTGCATATTCATCATGTTCAATAGTTATAATTTTTCATATACTCTTATTCAATTACTTTACGATGTCTATTCAGTTAGTTATCATCTCATGTATATGAACCCATGTATATTTGCCTACCTCACTTAGCTTACCAGTACATTCCACGTACTGACACATACTCCTTCTTTGCACTATGATGTCTCATATCATAGGTTCGGAAGCTCAGGATCCTGACTGTACTTAGTAGCTCAGGTAATCAACAACAAATACAGTGGTGAGTCCTCATATTTCAAGGATAGAGTTTATCTATTTCAGTAGTTCAACATTTCAGTAATTATTTCAGTTGGAGTTAGTTGGGGATTTGTCCCAGCAACTCCATATTCAGACAGTTAGAGGCTTTCAGACTAGCATAGTCAGATTTTTAGTTTTTCAAATGTTATTATCAGGACATTCAGTTATTATTTTAGTATTTTGATAACCTTATGGCATTTTTAGTTATATTTCTACATATATTTTTAGTATTATTATTTAGTGCTCACAACAGGTATTAGTCATAGGTTAGCTTGTGGTCCTTCGAGATTGTAAGCACCGTGTGACATCCAGGGTGTAGATTTGGGGCATTATAAACTTGGTATGAGAGCATAAGGTTTTAAAGATTCCTAGGGAATCTAAAAGCCATATTAAGTAGAGTCTTACAGAACATGCCTCCCAAAAAGACCAACAGAAGAAGAACTAGAAAACCAGCCAGCACCTCCATCCATTTAGAAAGATCCCCTAAATAAGCATGTCTCTCATGCGGATTTGGAGTTACTTTCACCACTCTAGTTCATTCTGTAGCAGCCAAGAATAAATACCCAGTTGCTGTTCAGGCCAACCCAGTGGCCAATTCTACTGTAGCTAGAATTCAGGACTTTACTTAAATAAACCCTCCTTCATTCTCAAGGTCTAAGTTTGAAGAGGACCCATATAAATTTCTTGACATGGTACAGAATGTAACAAATGTTATGGGGGTAAATACTAGTGAGAGTGCTGAGTTAGCTGCCTATCAGTTATAGGATGTGGCTCATACATGGTTTAAGTAGTAGAAGGTAGATAGGGGCGTAAATGCAGGAACCATAGTATGGGAAGAGTTTTCTACTACCTTTCTAGATAGGTTTTTCCTGTTGGAGTTAAGGGAACCCAAGGTTTTAAAGTTCATTAACTCGAAGCCGGGAAGCATGACATTAGAGGAGTATTCTCTTAAGTTTACTCAGTTAGACAGCTATGCTTCTCATGTGATAGTTGATAGCAAATCTAAGATGAGTAAGTTCGTGTCTTGTGTGTCTGGCAGTATGGTCAAGAAGTGTAGGACCGCAATACTGATTAAGGAGATAGACCTGGCTAGGTTGATGGTCCATGCTCAACAGATAGAGGGGCAAAATACTAAAGAGAAAGAGAGGGAAAATGGGAGGTCTAGAATAGGTAGATTTAACTTCACTTAACCTAAGTCAAAGGGTGGTAATCATCCTCAGTTCCTCCCAAAATCTTCAATTCTGACTCCATCCTCAACCGATGCTCTGGTGCCTAAATTTAGAAATGGTAATACGGATAGGGTTCCAGGCTCTAAATTTAAGGGTAGTGTTAGCAGTTTTCGAACAAATCCTCTTTGCCAAAAGTATGGCAGAAACCATTAGGGTGTTTGTAGAGTTGGCAATAATGTATGTTTCGGATGTGGCAAGCCAGGCCATAGGATCAGAGAGTGTCCTCAGGCGGGTTCAAAAGGGTCAGTATAATTGTCCCCCATCTCAGTTCGATCGCCCATCTCAGCAGGGTGCCGCTTCCAGTGCCTCCAGTGGGCAACACCCAAATAGGCTCTATGTACTTTAGTCCTGAAAGGATCAGGAAAGTTCTCTTGATATGGTCACTAATACGTTACAAGTTTATTTTTTACATATTTATGCTTTGCTAGATCCAGGAGCTTCTTTGTCCTTTGTAACTTCTTATATAGCTGTTGATTTTGGAGTCAGCCCCAAAATCTTAGCAGAAGCCCTTCTTAGTCTCTACCCCAATGGGTAAATCTATCATAGCCCGACGAGTATACAAGAGCTGTCCAGTTTTGGTATCTTAGAAAGTTACTTCAACAGACTTAGTAGAGTTAGAGATGACAGATTTTGAAGTTATTCTTGACATGGATTGGCTCCATTCATGCTATGCCTCAGTTGATTGTAGAAACATAGTTGTCCATTTTCAATTCCCAAATGAACCTGTCCTAGAATGGAGGGGTAGTACTTCAGCACTTAGGGGTCAGCTTGTTTCATACCTTAGAGCGAGAAAAATAATATTCAAGGGGTGTTTATATCATCTCGTTCGAGTTAAAAATTCTAGTTTTGAGACTCCTAATCTTAAGTCAGTTCCAGTAGCAAGTGAATTTCCAAATGTGTTTCTCGAAGATCTTCTCGGAGTTCTTTCCAAAAAGGAAATTGACTTTACAATAGACCTTCTTTTAGATACTCAACCCATCTCTATTTCACCATACAGAATGGCTCTAGCTGAACTTAAAGAGTTAAAAGAATAGTTGAATGATCTCTTAGATAAGGGATTCATCAGGACCAGTGTCTCACCGTGGGACACACTAGTTCTATTCGTGCGTAAGAAAGACAGTTTTCTCAGGATATGTATTGACTACCGTCAGTTGAACAAAGTCACAGTTAAGAATAAGTACCTACTTCCTAGAATCAATGACTTGTTCGATCAACTTTAGGGAGCCAATTACTTTTCGAAGATAGACCTCAGATCAAACTATCATCAGCTTAGAGTCAGAGAATGAGACATTCTAAAAATAGCTTTTAGAACTCGGTTTGGTCACTTCAAATTTCTTGTCATGTCATTTGGTCTTACTAATGCCCCAACAACTTTTATGGACTTGATGAACCGCGTGTTCAAGCTGTACTTGGACATGTTTATCATAGTTTTCATAGATGACATTTTTGCCTATTTTCGCAGTGAATATGATCATTCAGACTATCCTAAAATAGTATTACAGACCCTCAAAGCACATCAGTTTTTTGCAAATTCAGTAAATGTAAATTTTGGCTAAGGTTAGTAGCTTTTCTTTGTTATATAGTTTCCGGAGATGGCATTAGAGTTGATCCTCAAAAGACCGAAGTAGTGAGAAACTGGCCCAGACCTATCTCTCCGTCAGATATCAAGAGTTTCTTGGGTTTGGATGGCTATTACTGATGGTTTGTTGAAGGAGTTTTGTCTATTGTATCCCCCATGTCCATATTGACTTAGAAAAAAGTCAAGTTCTAGTGGTTAGATTCTTGTGAGAGGAGTTTTTAGGAGTTGAAGACTCGACTCACTATAACCTCTGTTTTAACTTTACCCGATGTTTCAAATAGGTTTGTTGTGTATTGTGATGCTTCCAGAGTTGGTTTGGGGTAAATTTTGTTGCATAAGGGTAAGGTCGTGGTCTATGCCTCTAGGCAACTTAATCCCCATGAAAAGAATTGTCCCACCCATGATCTTGAATTAGCAGCTGTTGTGTTTGCCTTAAAGATTTGAAGGCACTATCTGTATGGGGTGCATGTGGATATGTTCACAGATCACAAAAGCCTATGGTATGTATTTTCTCAGAAAAACTTAAACCTACGTCAGAGGAGGTGGTTAGAGTTGTTGAAAGATTATGACATAAGTGTTTTGTATTATCCAGGCAAGGCCAATATATTGGCAGGCACTCTCAGTAGATTTTCCATGGGTAGTTGCTCACATTGAGGATGATAAAAAGAAGTTAGTTTAGGAAGTTCATCAACTTGCCAGGCTAGGTGTCCATTTGGTTGATTCGACTGAGGGTAGTGTTTGGGTGCAGAATAGTTCAGAATCATCTTTGGTTTCTAAAGTAAAAGAAAAGCAGGACAGAGATCCCAGTTTAGCTAAGCTGAAAGAGTCAGTAAGAGATCAGAAAGTGGAGGTTTTCTCCTTAGGGGGTGATGGTGTATTGCATTACCAGGGTAGACTATGCATGCCATGCGTGGATGGCATGAGACAGTGGATTCTTGCAGAAGTGCATGGTGCACGTTACTCAATTCATCCAGGGGACATTAAGATGTACTACGACTTATGGGAAGTCTATTGGTGGAGTAGGATGAAGAGAGACATTGTAGAATTTGTAGCTAAGTGCTCTACATGTCAACAGGTTAAGATTGAACATCAGAAGCTTAGTGGTTTCATGCAGGAGTTCAGTATTCCCACATAGAAGTGGGAAGAAGTGAACATAGACTTTGTGACGGGTTTGCCTCATACCCGTTGTCAGCATGATTCTATGTCTTTATGTATAGGATGAACAAATCATCCTATTTCTTGCCAGTTCATACCTCTTATTCAGCCGAGGACTATGCCAAGCTCTATATTAGAGAGTTGGTCAGATTGTATGATTTTCCTTTGTCTATCATTTCAGATAGAGGTATGCAGTTCAGCTCTTACTTTTGGAAAGCCTTATAAAAGGGTCTTGGTACCGAAGTTTACCTCAGTACAACCTTTCACCCTCAAACAGATGGCCAAGCAGAACAGACCATTCATATCTCCTTGCTTAAGAAGTGCATTGGTGATCCAACAGTTATAGTCCCTATAGAGAGTGTAGATATTCAGAGCAGTCTCTCTTATGAGGAAATACCAGTTAGAATTCTTGATCGTCAGATTCACAAACTAAGGAACAAAGAAGTTCCTTTGGTCAAAGTTCTTTGGCAGAATAAGTTAGTTGAAAGAGGTACTTGGGAAGAAGAAACAGATATGTAAACCAAGTTTCCTCACCTCCTCTCTGCAAACTCAGACTCAGCCTAAGGTAATAATTTTTCTTTGATTTACTCTCTTCTATGCTCAGTTACAGATGCATAACATTCTCATATCATTCATGCATTCATGAAACAATTAAGTCATGTGTCATGTCTTTAGAATTAAATCATGCTTTAGTTATACATGTCAGTGTAAGTACAATCCCTCAGTTCCTCTCAGTTCAGTCAGTCTCATTCGAGAATGAATGTTCCCAAGGGGGAGATATTGTAGGACCCCGCAAAAAAATTCCAGTTGTTTCAGTCATATATAGCATGCCAAATGAGGTCCCAAACTTAGAAAAATTTAGCTAAGTGTTAAGACTTAGAAGCATTTTTTAGCCTTCGAAATTGGATAATCTTATTTTTAATCTTTCCGACCTTAGAATGTTGATTTTTAAGTTGATTCATGATCAGGGATGTCAATAGGTCATATGGGGTGAGTTTTAGAATTTTTTGACATGATTAAAGTTATGTTTGGATGAGCAAAATAGTGCATCGATGCGATCAGGCCGCGATGCATCAGTAATTAGGTCGACAGTATCGACGCGGTGCGTCGACAATCACATCGATCCCATCGACGTAGCGCATCGAGTATTGCATCGTTGGGCCAATTTTGTGTGTTAAACAATGAATTTTCAAGGACATTTAGGTCCTTTTCCCCTAACCCAATTCAGCTTAAACACGAGATTTAATATTCTACAAATCTAAATGCACTCGTTATTTTAAAAATCCTCTCAAGAACAAGCCCTAGTTTCATCAAGGTCAAGAATCAAGTATGAAAAACTCACCACAATCTTTATGAAATTAACAACCAAGATATGTTAGGTGTTTATCCTTGGGTCTCCTTCCACCCTTGGAGTTCAAGAACCCTTTTTAAAACTTGAATTATGACTCCCTTGTTATGAATTGAGTTATGCCCATGTTTGAATTGTTGTATGTATTTCAAGTTGAGATGTTTTATGGGTTCCATGAAATTGTATTATCATGTGTGTTGAATTATGTATCGTTCATGTTAAAACACTTGGATTTGCAAGATTATATGTTGATGTTATGATGCCTTATATGTTATTCTTCATGTATCACAATTATGCCGCCCAAGTGTTTGATATAATATCTATGTGAATTGAATAGTGTAATCATGACATGTTAGCATGTGTTCTCATTCATGTGCAAGTTCATAACCTCCAAGTGTTTGATGGAATGTCTCAGTAAATGAATGGTGAACAATTGACTATTGTTATGTTTTTAAGATTTGTTATGTTCTACTGTTGAGGCTATCGAGTCCTGGGGTACTTGTTATCCGAAATCTAGTTGTTTACTTAGTTGCAATAGTTATAGAATAATCCCTGTAAAGGTTAAGAATATTAGTTCTCAGTTGGTATCAGAACTCAAGGAACTAGTCCAGTTCAGTCAGTCAATACGATAAGTTCAGTTCAGTCAAACCTAGTACAGTTTAGTGATTTGTTCAGTGTCGATTCAGTTAAGAGTAGAATTCAACATCGAGCAAACCCAGGGATGGAGGTATTCCTGCCAGCAGAGGGTTTGACCCTTAGTAGTAGTCCCTGTATTATAGAACTACATAACCAGCGTAGGGTAAGACGTACTCCTACCAGACTAGGGTTGATGCAATCATATATATATATATTTCATGAGTCTTCCTGCTAGATTAGGCTTGACCAAACATTGTTAGTATCCCTTGGAAAGGTGCTAACACCCTTCCAACTGAGGTTATAGGTTGGACCCCAACTTAGTTTATAATCGGGGTATGTCGGTTAGATGAACACTCCCACAATTACAGTTTTACTCTCAGTATTGAGTAAAGAACCCAGACAATTCTACATATCTATGGCTATCAGTTATCAGTTACTTAGCCATAAAAAATCAGTACTTCAGTATCAGTCTAAACTTTTAGTTATCAGAACTCAGTACTTCAGTTCAGTCAAATTTAGACAAAAATTATATATGCTGTATTGCATATTTAGTATGTTCAGTAGTTATAGTTTTGCAAGTACTCTCATTCAGTTACTTTACGATGTCTATTCAGTCAGCTATCATCTCCTGCATATGAACCCGTGTATATCAGCCTACCTCACTTAGCATACTAGTATATTTCGCGTATTGATGCATACTCTTTCTTTGTGTTATAATGTCTCATGTCATAGGTTTGGACGCTCAGGGTCCTGACCATACTTAGTAGCTCAGGTCATTAGCAGTAGATATAGTGGTGAGTCCTCAGATTTTGAGGATAGAGTTTATTTATTTCAAAAGTTAGCAGTTCAGTAATTATTTTAGATAGAGTTAGTTGGGGGTTTGTCCCACAACTCGATATTCATATAGTTAGAGGCTTTCAGAATAGCATAGTCAGATTTTCAGTTTTTCAGATGTTATTATCAGCACATTCAGTTATTATTTTAGTTTTTTGAGAACCTTATGGTATTTTCAGTTATACTTCCGCACATATTTTTAGTATTATTATTTAGTGCCCACATCAGGTACTAGTCATGGGTTAGATTATGGTCCTTCGGGATTGTAAGCACCGTGTGACGTCCTGGGTATAGACTCAAGGCGTTCACAATATTCCCAACTCTCCTTACAATTTGGTATGAACCAATGTAACGGGGATTGAGATTCTTGTTTTTTCTAAACCTCATGAATCTTTTCATAGGAGACACTTTCAAAAACGCCGAATTGTTTACTTCAAACTCTCATTCCCTTCGCCTCGCATCCATATATGACTTTTGGCTACTTTGAGCAGTCTTAAGTCTTTCTCTAATAACCTCTGTCTTCTCTATTTCCTAGTGAACCAATTCAGGAGCAAACAACCTAGTCTCACCTATCTCAAACTACTCGATAGGAGACTTACATAACCTTTTACCATAGAGAGCTTCAGAAGGAGCTATTTAAATTCAAGAATGGTAACTGTTATTACATGCAAACTCAATAAGAGGCAAATGGTCAACCCAACTACCGTTAAATTCAATCGTACAGGCTCTTACATATCTACCAAAGTTTGAATAGTTCGTTATGCTTGTCCATCCGTTTGAGGGTGGAAAATAGTGATAAGGTTCACCTGAGTACCCAAACCTTTTTGAAACGAACGCCAAAAATGGGAATAAAACTCCATAACTTAGTCTAAAATGATGGACATAGGTGCTCTATGCAACTTAACTATATCCTGAATGAACAACTTATAGTAATCCTCTCTTGAGTAGTAGGCAAGAAGTGAGCAGACTTAGTCATTCTATCCGCAATGACTCAGATTGAATTATAATCATTGTGAGACTGTAGAAAACTCGTAATGAAATCCATATTAATCATCTCCCACTTCCACATAGGTGACTCTGTCTCTTCATACATGCCTCCAGGCCTTAAGTGTTTGACCTTGACTTGCTGACAAACCACATACTTAGCCATAAAGTTTGCCATATCTCTGTTCATATTGTTCCACCAATAGATTTTCTTCAAGTTATGATACATCTTAGTCGAACCCAGATAAATTATATATCTAGACTCATGAGCCTCAGTCAAAATTCTTTCCTGCAGTCCATCAACATCAACAATGCATAACCTCCCTTGATACATAAAAATTCTACCTTCCCTAATCTCAAAAGCCATAACCTCTTGCTGACCCGCATCAACCTTAATCTGCATAAGTTTGGGATCCCAAGCCTACTTCTCCCTTAGCTCAATACCAAAAGATGATTTAACCACTTCTTGAATAATCACTCCCCTATCCTTGGAGTCCAAGAGATGAACAACCAAATTAGCCAACCTGTGAATATCCCTCACCAAACCTTTTTCCTCTTTATCTATATGAGATAAGCTCCCCATAGACAACCTACTAAGAGCATCAACAACCACATTAGCTTTACTTGGATGGTGTGCAAACTCATGTCATAATCCTTGAGTAATTCCAGCCATCTTCTTTGCATAGATTCAATTCCTTCTATGTAAAATACATACTGTAAGATTTTATGGTTTGAAGAAATATCCACATACACCCCATATAGATAATGGCACCAGATTTTCAAAGCAAAGACGATTGCTGCCAACTCTAAATCATGAGTTGGGTAATTTCTCTTATGAACTTTATGCCGTGTGGAAGCATAAGCCATAACCTTACCATACTGCATAAAAAACACAAGCCAGTCCACACAAAACGTAGCAGAATACATAGTAAACCCATTAGTACCCTTGAATAGTGTCAAAATTGGCCCAATAGTCAACTTATCCTTCAACTTCTTAAAACTACCCTCATATGCATTAGACTATAAAAACTTAAACTTTTTCTAAGTTAGCTTCATCAACGGAGCAACAATAGACGAGAAACTCTCCACAAACCTCCGATAATACCCAGCCAACACAAGAATTTCCTAATGTCAGCTGGAGTCTTAGGTCTAGGCCATTTATTAACTGCCTGAATTTTCTGTGGATCTACCTTAATACCCTTACCAAAAAACCATGCCCTAGAAAAGTCACAGCATTCCATCAAAACTCATAATTCAAAAATTTGGCATATAATTTCTGATTTTTAAGAGTCTGCAACAAGATTAGGAGGTGATTGACATGATCCTCCTCACTCTTAGAGTACACCAAGATGTCATCAATAAATATTATCACAAACAAGTCCAAAAACTGCCTGAACACCCAATTCATACGATCCATGAAAGCAATCAAAGCATCATTCAACCCAAATGATATAACCAAAAACCCATAAAGACTATACCGAGTTTTACAATCAATCCAAATGACATAATCAAGAACTCGTAACGATCATACCAAGTTCAAAAAATAGCCTTGGAAATATCAACCTCCTAAATTTTCAACTGATGATCACTCAAATGAAGATCAAGATTTGAGAAATACCTAGCACCCTAAAGTTGATTGAATAGGTTATCATTACTAGAAAGAAGATATTTGTTCTCCACCACAACCTTATTCAACTGATAATAGTATATGCACATCCAAAGAGAACCATTTTTATTTTGCCTGAAAAGCATAACAACACCTGATTGAGAAATACTAGAATGGATGAATCTCTTATCAATAAGATCCTTTAACTGCTCCTTTAGTTCTTTTAATTTAGTCAGAGCCATCCTAAATTAGGAATGAAAATGGGATGGGTATTTGTTAGTAGATTAATCCTGAAGTCTATTTCCCTATCGAAATAAATTCCAGGAAGATCATTAAGAAATATTTCAGGAAATTTATTAACAATAGGGACAAATTGTAAATAAAGACTTTTAGAATTACAATCCTTAACCCAAACCAAATAATACAGATACCCTTTGAAAATCAATTTTTGAGCTCTAAGATAGGAAATAAACCTCCCTTCACATTTGATCACTGGTTTTTTAGGAAATTGGAAACTAATCTTTTAGGTCCTGCAGTCCAGAGAAGAATAGTCGAATGGAGCCAATCTATCCCCAAGATTACATTACAATCTATCATGTTAAGCTCTATTAAATTCACCAATATCTTTCTCTGAAAAATAGACACCACACAACCCCTATAGACTTTTCTAGTAGCTATATAATCGCCCACCATAGTAAAAATAAAATAGGAGTCAGCAATATTTTCAAGATCAAAATCAAAGTGTACATCTATGTAAGGAGTCAAAACATAAGATAGGTAGAACCTATATCGAGCAAACAATAAAAATCATGAGAGAAGAGCTATAATATACCAGTAACAACATCAGAGAATGCCTCATATTAATGATAAGTAGCAAGTGTATAGAGATGATTTCGAGCAATTTCGGTGCCTGAAGTAACACCCTTAGGTGCAGGAGCTAAAGAAGTGGTGACCATAACCTTATTAGCTCTAGTGAAATCTTTTTCTATAGGATAGTTTCTCTACAGATGACCAGGTTGGCCATAATTAAAACACAAGTTCCTCCCCTCCCATCATAACGATGATGAAGCTATCCACAAAAATAAAAAAGGAGGATAAGGTGGAGTTGATTGAGCTCCACTAGCCTGAGACTGGGTACCTTGTGCCTTAGAACCACTACTAGTTTGAAAAAATAATCACCAAAAGTCTTAGGATAAGGAGCACTAGTTGTTGAATAAGAACTTCCTTAATTCTTCTTCTTAGTCTATTGTCTACCATTTCTCCCATATTTTTGTTGACTTGTACCCTGTTCTGAATGCCTAAAATTTTTGTTCTGCTTTTTTCCTATCTCCACTTACTTCTTTTATCATCCTCCACCTATTGTATATAAACCACAGGCCTAGAGATATCTATATTATTTAAACATCACAACCTTATACTCCAATACCAACTCATTGGTCTAACCAGAAATAAACTTCCTCATTCTAGACCTTATGTTATACACCAATCCAGCGAATAATGGGCCAACTACTGAAACTTCAAAGCATACTTTGTAACACTCATCTTACCCTACTTTAAGTTCATAAAATCTTTATCCTTCACTTCCCACAACTCCTGAGAAAATAAGTGATCAAGAAAAAAGTTATCCCACACCGAAACAACTTGTCTTTTGTTCCTTAGAAATTTCTTGAGTTTGAGCTTTTTGATCATCATACGACTCATGCTTACTTGTCGTATGATGTGGGTACAGTTTATGAGTCTTGTTAATATATTACTCAGTGTGTTTTTGGTTTTTTACTATCCATGGTACGACTAAAATCCATACGAGTCGTATGGAGATGGTACAATATAGGAGAACCACTTGTATGTTGCTCAGTATGTGAAGCCCTTGGTAGGCTGCCTGGGGTATGGTTCTAGTGTACTAATCATATGTTGTAGATACTAGTTAGGCTATAAAGTCGTATGTTGGAGAGGATTGGCGTCTAATATTATTTCTAGGGTATGAGTAGTGGGTACCACTCGTATGTTGTGTGTACAAGTTAGAGGGAGTAGTACCCCCCGTGCATATTTTTTAGCTTTTATGCTGAGGGTATTTCAGATATTTCCCACCCCAAAACCCTTAATCCCACATCATAAAACACATTTTAGCCTCTCATAACATACTTCAAAAGATCTAAACACTTCTAAACTCTTTGTAAACTCTCTCAAGAAGTTTGGGCTAGTTTTCTTCAAGTGTTCATCTAGAGGCTCAAGAGTCAGGTTCTTTACATGAATCTCCATGAATCTCCTAAAATAAGGCATGCGACTCTTCTCTCATTGTTAGTTCATGAAAATCATGTGTTTTAAGATTTGTTTATAATTCATTAATAGGGGTTTTGAAAACCAATATTGAGGGGTTTGTTGCAAATTGTTAAGTATGGTGTACTCTTGGTTTAAATTATTTTTATACATGTTTTAATGATGGTTTTACACATGTGGGTACTTGGCAATTTTGGTTTAACAATTGGGTCATGGATAACCCTAAACTTGATGATTTTTACTTTAGTTTTGGTCTGGGTAATGGTATGCCCTCAATATGTTTGTGAAAATATCTAACAGAATGAACTAGTCATATATTAAGTGGTGCTTTGAAATCCTCAACAATCTTCACGAGTTCCGCCACTCATGTATGTTAGGTGTTCATCTTTTGGTATCCTTCCATCCTTGGAGTTCAAGAAACCTTTTTAAAAACTTGAACTTTGATTCCCATGTTATGAATGGAATTGTATTCATGTTTGTGTGTTTGTATGGGTCTCAAGTTAATATTTTTTATGAGTTTCCATGAAAATATGTTACATGTTTCTTGAATTATGAATCTCTCATGTCAAAACCCTTGAATTTACAAGATTTTATGTTGAAGTTATGATGCCCTATATGTTATTCTTCATGTATCACAATCATACTCCCCAAGTATTGGATAGAATTTCTATATGAATTGAATAATGTAATCATGACATATTAGTATGTGTTCTCATTCATGTATAACTTCATAACCTCCAAGTGTTGGACGAAATGTCTCAGTGAATGAATTGTGAACAATTAACTATTGTTATGTTTTTCAAGATTTGTTATATTCTACTGCTGATGCTATTGAGTCGTGGGAGTACTTGTTATCTAAAATCTAGCTATTTACTTAGTTGCAGCATTTATAGAATCGTCCAGTAAAGGTTAAGAACAATAGTACTTTGTCAGTTAACAGAACTCAGTGAACTTAGTCCAGTTCAGTTAGTCATAACAATTAGTGTCAGTTCAGTCAAGCCTAGTACAGTCTAGTGATCATTTCAGTATTAATTTAGTTGGGAGTAAGATTCAACATCGAGCGAACCTAAGGATGGGGGAATTTCTGCAAGTAGAAAGTTTGACCCTTAGTAGCAGTTCTTGAGTTACAGAACTACGTAGCCAATATAGGTTGAGATATCTTCTTATCAGATAAGGGTGGACATATATCGTATGAGTTTCCTGCTAGTGATGGTTGACAAAATGTCTTCCTGTAAGTTAGTGTGACTCACAACTAGTGTTAGTACTCGTGTCACGGTACTAACACCCTTCCAACTTGGGTTATAGGTTGGATCCCAATCAATCTATACTAGGGTATGTTGGTTAGATAATACCTCCCATAATTACAATTTCAGTCTTTATATTCAGGAAAGAATTCAGACAGTTCTACGGAACTATGGCTATCAGTTATTAGTTACTTAGCCGTTAAAAATTAGTACTTCAATATCAGTCTAAACTTTCAGTTATCAGTATTCAGTTTTCAAAACTCAGTACTTCAGTTTTTGTCTAATTTAGATAGACGTTACGTGCACAGTATTGCATATTTAACATGTTAAGTAGTTATAGTTTTGCATGTACTCTCATCTGGTTACTTCATGTTATACATTCAATCCACTATTATCTCATGCTTATGATTCCGTGTATATTAGCCTGCCTTACTTAGCATACCAGTACATTCAAAGTACTGATGCATACTTTTTCTTTGTGCTATGATGTCTCATATTATAGGTTCAGATACTTCAGTTCCTGATCATACTTAGTAGCTCAGATTGTCAGTAACAAATTCAATAATTAGTCCTCATCCATCGAGGATATTATTTTATTTTAATATTTTAGTTAGTTCAATAGTTATTTCAGTCGGAGTTTGTTGGGGGTTTGTCCCATCAACTCTATATTCAGACAGTTAGAGGCTTTCAGACTAGCACAGTCAGTTATTCAGTTTTTAGATATTATTATCAATACACCCAGTTATTATTTTAGTATTTTGATAACCTTATGGCATTTCAGTTATACTTTCGCATATATTTTTAATATTTTTATTCAGTGCTCACAACAGGTACTAGTCATGGGTTAGCTTGTGATCCTCTAGAGTCGTAAGCACCGTGTGATGTCTAAGGTGTAGAATCAGGGTATTACACTAGTTGGGATCAGTCGGCTCTATCCCACCCTCCTTGTAGATTTTATGGGTGGTCGCATCGTAGGTTCACATGCAGCGTAACTGTCGAACTAGAATGGATTCTGGGGTTAATAAAGTTCCTATTTACTCTTCATCTATTCCTTCACCAAAGGGTGCTGCATCTACATCTATTTCTGCTTTTAGTACCGGCACTGGTTGAAATCAATTATATGATATTGCGTCTTGTCAGGATTCTGATCATACTTAATAGCTCAGATTGTCAGTAGTAGATTCATTAGTGAGTCCTTTTCCATTGAGAATATTATTTTATTTCAGTATTTTAATTAGTTCAGTAGTTATTTCTGTTGGAGTTAGTTGGAGGCTTGTAACATCTACTCCGTATTCAGACAGTTAGAGGCTTTCAGACTAGCACAGTCAGTTATTCAATTTTTAGATATTATTATAAGTACACCCAGTTATTATTTTGGTATTTTGAGAACCTTATGGCATTTCAATTATACTTCCGTAAATATTTTTAGTATTTTTATATAGTGCTCACAGCAGATATCAGTCATTGGTTTGCTTATGATCATCTGGGTCGTATGCACCACATGACATCTAAGGTGTAGACTCAGGGTGTTATACTATTGGACCATGGGTTCTATGAGGATGGGAAGAACGGATGTTCTTATTATGATCAATTTGGTCACATACAACATAACTGTCGAGCTAGAATAAATTCTGGAGCTAACAAGGTTCTTGTTGCCTCTTCATCTATTCCTGAACCAAAGGGTGCTGCATCAATATCTATTTCTGCTTCTGGTACTGGCACTGGTCGAAATCAGTTATATGCTCTTACATCTTATCAGGATTCTGAGGCATCTCCCGATGTCATTACTGGTATGTTGAAACTTCTCTCCCATGATGTGTATTGTTTACTTGATCTAGGATCTACTCTTTTTTATGTGACCCCATTTGTAGCTGTGCATTTTGGTTTTGAACCTGAGTCTGTTTCTAATCCTTTTTCTATATCTACCTTAATTGGTGATTCTATGATTTGTAAAAGAGTCTATAGGGGGTATGGTATCTGTTAGTGGTAGAGAAACTATTTTGGATTTAATAGAGTTAGATATGGTTGACTTTGATGTCATATTGGGGATGGATTAGTTACATTCATACTATATTTCTTTAGATTGACGGACCCGTAAGTCCATGTTTAAATTCCCTAATGAGCTAGTCATTATATGGGAAGAGGGTTCATTACTTCTGAAGAAAAGGTTTATCTCATATCTTAGATCCCTAATGTTGATCTCCAAATGGTGTTTGTATCACTTGGTCTCGGTTAAGGATTCTAACTTGAAAGGTTCTTCTCTAGAATCCGTTCTTATGTTTAATGAGTTTCCTGAGGTTTCCTGATGATATTCCTGGTATTTCTCCTAATAAGGAAATTGATGTTGGGATTTATCTTGTTTTATACACTTATACTTTTTCTATCCCTCCTTTTAGAATGGCTTTAGCTGAATTGAAAAAGCTTAAGGAGTAATTAAAGGAAATCTTAGATAAAGATTTTATTCATCCTAGTGTGTCTCTATGGGGTGCTTTTGTGTTGTTGGTGCATAAGAAAGATGGTTCCCTTCGGATGTTCATTGATTACCAATAATTGAATAAGGTAATTGTAAAAAATATATATCCTCTTTTTTAGATCAATAATTTATTTGATCAGCTTCAAGGTGAGAAATATTTCTCTAAGATTAATCTTCGGTTGGTTTTTCATTAGCTAAATATTAGGGAATTTGATATTCCTAAGACTGCCTTCAGGACCCAGTATGGCTATTACAAGTTCCTAGTTATGTCTTTTGGGTTAACCAATGCTCCGACAGTATTTCTAGATTTCATGAATAGGGTCTTTCATCGGTTTCTGGATTTGTTCATCATTGTCTTCATAGATGAAATTTTGGTGTACTCTAAGAGTGGGGTGGATCATGTTGATCACTTTTGTGTTGTGTTATAAAACTTAAGGGATCAACGTTTGTATGCCAAGTTCCCTAAGTGTAAGTTTTGGTTGAAGGTTGTGACTTTTTTTTGTCATGTTATTTCTAGTAAAGGGATCATGGTGGATCTACAAAAGGTTGAAGTGGTTAAGAAGTGGCCTAGAACTGCGACTCCAACTGATATTTTGAGCTTCTTAGGTTTAGCCAGTTATTATAGGAGATTTGTAAAATGTTTTTTTACTATAGCTTCCTCATTGAGTAAGTTGACCCCGAAGAAGGTAAAGTTCTTATGGTCAGATGCGTGTGAGGGTAGTTTTGAGAAGTTAAAGGATAAGCTGACTTCAGCTCTGATTTTGACCTTGCCCGAGGGTAATGATGGCTTCGTAGTATATTGTGAGGCTTCTCATGTTGAGCTTGGTTGTGTGTTAATATAGCATGGTAGGGTGGTGGCCTATTCTTCTAGACAGTGGAATTTTATGAGAAGAACTACCCTGCTCATGATTTGGAGTTGTTGTTGGTGGTATTTGCATTGAAGATTTGGTGTCACTATCTCTATGGTGTTCATGTTGATATCTTTTCTGATCATAAGAGGCTGCAATATTTGTTTACTCAGATAGAGTTAAATCTTAGGTAAAGGAGGTGGTTTGAGTTGCTGAAAGACTATGATATGAGTCTCCATTACCATCTAGCTCATATGGATGAGGATAAGTGGGAGTTGGTGAAGGACATTCACCGTTTGGCTAAACTTGGTATTTGTCTCACAGACGCTAAGGATGGAGGTATGTTTGTGCATCAGGTATCGCAGTTGTCTCTTGTTATTGAGATAAAGAAAAAGTAGATGTTGGATTATGACTTGATAAAGATCAACAGGAATGTTGGTCAGCAAAAGTTGTTGACTTTGCGATTAGTGGTGATGGTATCTTGAGGTACCAAGGCAAGTTATGTGTTCCCGACGTCGATGGATTGAGGGAAAGAATTTTGGCCGAAGCTTATTGATCACGTTATGCTATTCATCTTGGTTCTATGAAAATGCATAATGATCTTAAAGAGTTTTATTGGTGGAATAATATAAAATGAAATGTGGCTAACGATGTGGCTAAGTGCATGGTGTGTCAACAAGTGAAAGTCGAGCACATGAGACCCAAAGGTTTGTACCAAGATATTGAGTTGCCCGAATAGAAGTGGGAGGTAATTAATATAAATTTTGTTATCGGTCTTTCTCGATCTCGAAATTAGTGTGATTTGATTTGGGTCATTATGGATAGAATGACCAAGTCCGCTCATATTTTGCCCGTAAGGTATAGTTATTCAGCTGAGGATTATGCCAGTTGTATTTTGCGGAGATAGTAAAGTTGTATGGTGCTCTTATTTTTATTATTTCAGATCATGGTTTTCTATTCTCATCTCATTTTTGGCGATCAATTAAGAAATATTTGAGAACTAAGGTATGCCTTAGTACCACTTTCTACCATTTTCCACCCGCAATTGGATAGATAAATAGAGAGGACTATTCAGACATTGGGTTAATCATTTTTCTCTTATAAAGTTTGCTTATAACAATAGTTATCACTCTAGCATTGGTATGGCTCATTTTGAGGCTTTGTATGGAAGGAGATGTCGTTTTCCTATTGGGTAGCCTATGAGGTTGGTGAGGGTAAGATATTTGGCCCTAGTTTGGTTCACCAAGCCTTGGACAAAGTGAAGGTGATTTGTGATAGATTGAAAGCTGATCAAAGTCACCAAAAGACCTATGCGGATGTGAGGCATAGGAAGTTGGAGTTTAAAGTTGGCGACTGGATATTTTTAAAGGTCTCTCCCATGAAGGGAGTAATGCGGTTTGGTATGAAGGGGAAGCTTAGTCCTCGGTATGTTAGTCTGTACTTGGTTTTAAAGAGGGTTGGTAGTGTTGCGTATGATTTGGAGTTGCCTCCTAGTTTGAGCTCCATTCATTCAGTTTTCCACGTCTCTATGTTTAGAAAGTGTGTAGGTGATCCTTCATCAGTTGTTACTTTAGAAGAGTTAGGTATTTCAGATTCCTTATCTTATGAGGTAGTCTCGGTTGAGATCTTATATTATCGAGTTCATCGGTTGCAGACAAAGGATGTGGCTTCGGTAAAGGTTTTTGGAGGAACCATAAGGTTGAAGAAGCTACTTGGGAATAGAAAGAAGACATAATGGCCAAGTATCCGTATTTTTTCCTTGTTCTAGATATTCCTACTTAAGGCATGTGTTAATCTTAACATTTTTTGTTTCCTCACTTTGTTAAAGGGAATGGTAATTTCTTAATGTCTTTGTTTTCTAACTTGGTTAAAGGGAGGTTTGATGGGTAATAATGTGTTAACTCATGCTTGTGCTTGCTATTACCTATCATTCGAGGATGAATGATCCTAGTGGGGGAGAATCGAAACACCTTGGCTTTTGATCCTTAGAAATTTTCCGAGTTTGAGCTTTTTGATCATTATATGACTAATGCTTACTTGTCGTATGATGTGGGTACGGTTTAGGGGTCTTGATCATATGTTACTCAGTATGGTTTTGGTTGTTTACTGTCTAAGGTACGACTAGACTCCATATGAGTCGTATAGATATGGTACAAGATAGGAGAGCCACTCGTATATTGCTCAGTGTGTCAACCCCTTGGTAGGCTGCCTAGGGTACGGTTCTAGGGTACTAATCGTATGCTGTGGATACTAGTTGGTCTATGAAGTCGTATGTTGTATAAGATTGGATTCTTGCATTCTATCTAGGGTACGAGTGGTTGGTACCACTCATATGTTATGTGTACGCGTTTTGGGGGAGTCGTACCCTCCTGGGCATATTTTTTAGCTTTTAAGCTGAAGGTATTTTGAACATTTCCCACCCCAAAACCCTTAAGACCCCACGTCTTAAAACACATTGTATCCTCTCATAACAAACTTTGAAATATCAAAACACTCCTAAAATTCACTCTAAACTCTCTCAAGAAGATTAGGCTAGGATTTTCTTCAAGTGTTCATCTAGAGGCTCAAGAGTCAAGTTCATTCCGTGAATCTTCGTAAATAAGGCATATGACTTTCTCTCATTGTTAGTTCATGAAAATCATATGTGTAAAGCTTTGTTTATGATTCATTAATGGCGGTTTTGAAAACCAATGTTGAGGGTTTTGTTGCAAATTATTGAGTATGGTTTGCTCTTGGTTTTAATTTTTTTTATAAGTGTTTTAATGATGGTTTTCCACATGTGGGTTCTTGTAATTGTGGTTTAACCATTGGATCATGGGTAACCCTAAACTTGATGGTTTTTACTTTGGTTTTGGTCTTGGTAATGGTATGCCCTCAACATGTTTGTGAAAAATATCTAAGAGAATGAACTAGTCACATGTTAAATGGTGTTTTAAACTAAGGCATTGGCCTAATGAATATGAATGGTTGGTAAATGGTTTTGTGAAGGACTTGTTGGCCAGGTAATGATTTAAATGGTAACTTTGTTGGTTTAAATTGGATAAAAGGGCTTGAGTCCCTAAACATTAAATTAATTTATGTCTTTACTAGATAATGGGTTCGAGTCCCTAAACTTGGAATTGAATTAGTGTCTTTGTTAGACAATGGGTTCGAGTCCTAAAGTCAAATGAATGATTGGTTGATTAATAATGGTAATGGCATATTGTACGCTTGCAAGTGGTGTTGGTATGACGATACCAATGAAGTGTCTTTGGTAAGTAATTGGATTAATGGTTATGTATGTGCAATGATAGTTTTAAATTGGGCTTTAAAGCAGGATGTGTAGCCGGGCCATGAAAGTAGAGTCTAAAGGACTAACACTGGAAACTGAGCTAGTTGATGTAGGTGTGTTTGTGACTGGGAGGTTTGAGTCTCCCAAATGAATATAAGAATGGGAGGTTCGAGTCCCCCTTATATATGTATTTGTGCTTGAGTCACCTTGATTATGCCGGGAGGTTCGTGTCCCCCATATAGGTATATATGGTTATGGATATTCTCTAGTTCGTGCGGCTACACATACTAAGTCCCTTCTATCTAGGGGAAATATGGGCCCGTATATCCCGTGGGTGCCTTGTTATATAATGGTTATGCTACATAACCCAGGTTAATGTTTTCAAAGTTCATGTTAATCTGTTCCCTATCCTGGCATGGTATAAATGGATATATATGTATTGCATTGGTTGATTGGTTTTGAACTATTGGCATTATATTATCCTTATCCTTGAGTTACATGCTTACGCTCCAACCGCTAACCGCTTTCAGACGCTGTATTCCCAAGCAATGCAGGGACTGGTCATACTATCACACCTCCTGCACAGTGACTTGGATTCAGCGACTACTTGTGTTGACTTGAAGTGTTGAGCTTCCATACTTCAGAAGGTTCTATTTCTTACTTGTAGTTTCTTATGTCTTTATTGGTTTAGACTTGGGTATTGGTTTTGGATATAGTCGGGGGTATATCTTGATCGAATATTTTTTTTGTTTTAGAGGCCTTGTATGGACAAACTGTGGACTTGGGCATGTTATGGAATGGATATGGATATGGTTATTGTTTTGTGGTTGTTGGTTTAGTTTGGACGGTTGAGTTGGTTGGGTTGGTCTTGATTATAAACCTATCCCAAAGTCATTTACATTCTAAATGATCTCTATCTTGTTATATGTCAAAAAATTTTCGACTCAGGGTATACATTGGTTGGTTGGATTGGTATCAGAGGTGATCTCCGGTCCTTGTTAGAATTGAGATGCCCATTATGATAAGGCCTGGTTTGGGTCGTGTCAACATTTCTTGGTTAGCATCATTACCTCTTATCACTTCCCACTCCTCATACCACTGATAAGCCACATCTTTCAATTAATACACGACAAACTCTACACCTTCAGAATCAGTAGCATGCATCACCCTAAATATTTTCTCCATCTCATCAATAAACCTTGAGGATCCTCCTCAACCTTAGACAGTGTAAAGGTTGAGGGGTTTAACCTCATAAACTGGCCAACCTGAGTGACCTTAGATGAATGGGCAACAAAACCAACATGATCATACTAACGATACTGAGATGCCACCAACTGAGTAAGCATATGAATAGATTGACAGAACTACGCTTAAGAGATATCTCCCTTTGGCGACTTATCATAGTTATCACCATCTCGGGAAGCCCAAAGAGGACTAGTAGGGATAAGTGAAAGTCCACGTAGAGCAGTACAATCAGCAATAAGGACCCTACACTGGGTCTGCACTCTATAAGGACAGAGTTCTCAGTAGAGTTTCTACGAATATTAAATCTTCGGGGAGGCATAATTTGAAACATAAGGAAGCTAGCAGTTAGAGAAGTTTCATAACACTAGACTCTATATCCTGAAATAGAAAACATGAAAGGAAAGCATTCCTGAATTCCTTATAGCCTCCCTCTTATAAGTGTGGCGCACTACACACCCGTAAAAAAAGACTCTACTCGACATGGATTTATGGACACCCAACGACCCTGAATTGTGCTCTGATACCAAGCTTGACACCACCCAAACCAGGACCTAGTCAAGACAGGTATCTCAAGAACTCTGTGATCTAGAGACCACCTCCTTATCCTAACCTGATAATAAGATATATAGATAAATGAAATGAAAACTAAGAGTCAAAGCAACATCCAACCCATACTTTCCCATAAAAGCCTCTAAAATTGGAATACCAGTTAAGTCGGGACATGCCCCTGACTATGACTAAAAAGGAAATCCAAAATACTAGAACATAAAACTAGTGGAATGACTAGGCCTTCTGAAAGATTGAAGCTAACCACTTCATAGCAAATTCACAGGAGTACTCATTCACCTGACGCTGCACAGAAGCAACTGAAAATCCTTTGGAACCTACATCATAAAATAATGCAGTATCTAGGGACGGTCAGTGGGATAAGCACTGGTATGTAACTTAGGAAAAGTGATAAGATAATGTCAATGCCATAAACCAGTCAAAACCATATGCACAATAATTATATATACATATATAGTATTTTGGGATAGGGACAAGGGTCATGAATATAAGAGTTTAAACCATTAACTAAAACTATGTAGCTCGCTCCATCCTAAAGGCACCCATGGCCTATATGGGTTTAGCTTCCCCTTCTGAAAGGGCCTTAGTACGTGTTAGCCACACGAATGTAGGAATCTGAAGGAAGGGATAAAGATACCAAGGCTCTATCCATCCTAAAATATAATGTGTGAACAAAGCATACGGTTATATAGACTCCCACGCCGACAAATGTGGTTTTCAGTGTTAGTCCCCCCTGGACTATACCTTCGCAATGAGCTACACAATTCTCTTTAAGCCTAAATTGAGACAGTTTGAACATAAACCCAACCATTAATCCAGGAGTTATTTAATAATGCATTTACCGACTTGGTTTAGCGTTGTAACTTAATAAGCCCCTTACCCTAAGTGAAAAAAACAAAAAATAAGCATTTTTAATACAACAGCGTGGCAGACCAATATCGTGGAGGCTAGACTCCATTCCATTTTGATATCACAGAGTTTATCCTCTATGATACGCCAATCACAGACCCTCTCTGCCTCGGGTCCCAAAATAACCCTAAACCTCTACCAAAATTTCATAACTTTCCTAAATTACCCTTTTAACGTCTCTAAACACAATTCAAGTAAAAAATTTACATTATGAATGCAAGAGGATCAAAAATAAAATATTTAAAGTTTTATGGAGTCTCACAGTATAGAACACCCTTTCATTTAGGGTTATAGGTTGGACGTTGTTTAGCTCAGATTGAGGTAGGTCGGTTATTAGTAACTCCCACAGTCCATAATCCATAGTTCAGATTCAGATTCAGATACTTGTATGACCTTTTAATTAGTTATTGATTTTATAGTACAACACATAATCATTACTTGATTTTTTGTTAGTTTTCCATGTTACATGCATCATGTTCACCGTGTATCTATTATTTTCTATCTCACATAATCAGTACATTCAAAGTACTTATCACATACTTTATTTTATGCTATATAATATCATAATATTGGTTTTGATGATCAACATTCAGATCGCGCTTAGTATGATCTCTTATCACACCAGCAACAGTACTTTGGTGAGTCATCATTCAAGGACTTGTATCAGACATACAACTAGATGTTCAACTTTGTGGTTTTAAAATCAAATATTGTTGTTGGTTTTTTATTATTATTTTATCATTTAGTTCACTTTATTCACAATGTTTTATCAGTTATTTTTAGTATTCTTAGTGTCATTCCAGGCCATGGGTTAGCTTGGGATCACTTGTAACCCCTAATACCATGTTACGACTAGGGAAACGTCTTGGGTTGTGAAAAAATACTTGCCACATTTTACAAAGCAAGAATGATTTAGCTCAAAACTTCCAAAGAATTCTACCATGGAGTGCATTGAAAATGCTAGACACGTTTCACAAAGAGATTATCGCATTTCAAATGTAGTTGGGCCTAATGCGAAAAGGCCCGTTCTCCAAAATTTTCATTCTTCTCACTTGCTTTCAAGCTCTAAGTTGGTTTTCTATTTTATCCTCACCCTCCAACACCAGGTATGTTCCTATCATGTTTCAAAGTGATCATAAGTAATTTTAATCATTAATTAGGAAATCCTAACAAGATTCCATACTACAAATGTTAAATTTTTTTAAGGAAATTCATCTCCAAAATTCAAGAAAGGATTTTGTGGCCCTTCTCTTTTGAAGATTAGATTTTTCTGGATATTTGGATATATTAAAGATATGTAAGGTTATTTTGATGCAGGAATCTTGTCCATCCCACGCTCCATGATTCCAAAGCTTATTTCATTAAATTCAAGTTAGGATTTTTAAGCTCAAATTTCTAAGTTGAATTCCTTTACTTCTTGGGTTGATTATGTAGTAATTTAGATATGAAGAATTATAGTATTTCATCAAATCTTGGTTACTCATTAGGTTTGATTCGTAATTCGTGTTTTGGGATATTTAAGAACCTTGAAAAGTTACTTTGTGAATCATTTATAGTTTATATCTTTTTCTCGCTAATTTTTTCATATCCATTTTGTAAAGTATATTTGAAAGAAAGTTTGATTTATTTGAAAGTTCAAAACTTGATTATTATTTAGAAATTGAGCATATGCTTACACTAGTGAAGTTTTAAAGATCAGATTTTAAGAAAAGACTCACAATATAGTTTAGTATTAGTTTACCTTACATGGTATATATTTTAAGTGTATATATATATATATATATATATATATATATATATATATTCTGGAGAGACTATTTAGCACCAAGAGGGTATAGGTTCATATGACACATATCCTAAAACTACATTGCCATCATGGGATAGGATCATGTCGCATATTTGGATGACTTTCATTTAGCCCCAAAAAGGCTCTGTATGGAATTATTTTTATACAGATGCTACACCCCAACAAGATATTGAACAACTCTCCTAACGTGGGTAAGACATTGAACATCATGAAGACACATAGTGTATGTTGATTATAAGAAACCCCTCAAATAGAAAACTATGTATTGTCTTTAGTTAACTATTATTTATGATTTTAACATGTATTCCAGGTATGATGATGTTTCAGATAGTCAGCTTTAGTTCATGGTGCAAATTTACAGAGTTCTAGTAATCTCTTATGGTTTCAATAGTGCAACATTTTAGTTTATATCTTGTTTTAGACTATCTGTTTATTGCATCTTAATTCTTGATTACTTCTATTGAATTATTATAAATCTCATTTGTTGATGTGACCCAAGTCACCTCCAAGCCATCCACAAGGAGCCAAGCGCAGAAACTACAAGCACTTCAAGATCTATTCATGAAGCGGGACATATTTGAACATACCTTGACACCATCCAAAATGTTCCATGTAGTGATGATTGATTAAGCACAAGATTTGGAGTTATGAGATGAAGAGGGCAAGTTTGGAAAGTTGCCCAATGGTTTGGCAATGGTCTTGATGTAGCCAAAAGAGAAGCAAGCTAAAGCAAACCAAATTGTTATGTTTGGCCTTGGAGGGAGTACTTGGACAATGCATCCTTGTGCTTGTCACAGGGCATTCTGCTCGCTAAACTTACCAATAGTTCTTCCCCTTTTATGGGACACCTTTGGGTCTTAGTGGTAATGACCCAAAACTATAAATAACTAGGGTATTCTCTTTTTTTTTCTTAGATTATTTTTTATGTTTTTTGATATTAACAAAACACTTGAGAGCAAGTGCTTGGTAAGCTTTTGGTTGAATCGTTGTTTAGAAATATTGGTTTATGAGGCAAACCAATTTCATCAAAAGTCTTTGTAGCCGTAGTTGGTGCTTATTTAGGTAAATCATTGCAGTTTATTGGTATTTATATTAATTTATTGCTTCACTACCATTTTTATTGGTATCAATCTATTCTATGTCTATTTTTATTGACTTTTCAATTTCGTATTCTTATTTTTCTTAGTCGATTTGCATCATTTGTTATCAAACCACGATTAGATTGTGCTCACAATTCTAATCTTATGCGTGGGCTTATTCTTGTTCTAGATTTCTCTTACAGAAATAAATCTAAAATTTCTTTTTTGAAAAAGAACCTATAAATATATTTTTTAAGTCTTTTGTCGTTTATAATACTGGATTTATTTTCTCTAGTATTATTTAGGTAAATATTTGAGTTTTAGGCCTGATTGGTGTAGATTTAAAAGAAACTCATTGTTGAGTTCTTGAGTTTTGATGAAAAGTTGAAGTGGGTTTTTAGATCTTGAAATTTGGGCTCGAGGTTTCAAAAGTATAAGGGATTGTTTCCCACATCAAAAGAAACCTAGATCTGAAGTTTCATAAATTTTTTAGCCAAAATGAGTTCGTTGAAAATTTTGGATTTCATAGGGTTCTTGGTGTTCTTGAGACTCTTCAAATCTTCAAGACAAAGATCTCTTACAAAACGTGTGATTTGATCCAAAATAAAGGGAAAAGGTTGTTATAGTTCTAGTTCAAAAAGAGAATTTACCATAAGAGATAAATACTAAAGGACAAAAGTACAAAGGACCACAATAGCCTTGAAAATCAGGAGCTTTACGTGCACAAACTAACAATTTTATCACACCTCCAGTACCATCACCAAAGTAGAGGGTGGTTCGCCCAAGTGAAGCAAGGGCATCCCCAAACTCACTTGTCAGTCCATCAAATTTGGTAAGACCAAGCTCAATTTAGTGGCACATAACAGAGTTTGGCGATTTAGACTTCAATTTCTCCAATCAATCCCATATTCTAGCATCTTAGTTTTCTTCTCTTTATTTTAATTTATATTTTTTATTCCTAAAGCTACTTCTTAACTAATATTGTATCTAATTGTTTGATTATTCTCTTCTTGAGTCTGTTTTCTTTAATAGTCCTTTCTCTTTTGTGCTTTTCTTGTTTTACTTTGTAGTTAACTTCTTTGATTCAGATCCTTTAGTTTTATAGAGACTACTCCAGTCGAGAGTAGCAATCAACACCTCCAAACAAGTGTAGCTAACTTTTCAATAATTAGCAAACCAATTTGTAAGGCAATTCAAGATGTGCAAATATGGGTGATTATGATGCCTATTTATTTAATGCTAACTTGTTTGTTGTTTTTGTTAAGTGTTTTTATTGGTAGGTGCAATAGCTTGTCATGATCCAAACCAGGGCCTAGTCATGATGGGTATCTCAAGCCAACCATGGACTAAAGATCACCCCCTTAGACTAACCTCAAGAGCACAATAATCACAATAAAGCGGAAGCCAATCAAACAGTAATAAGAAGATGAATAAATAACTAAAAAGAAGTCTAAGATTCAAAACAACAACTGACCCACACTTATCCACGAAAGCCTCTAAAACCAGAATAACATCTAAGTTGGGACATGCCCCCGACTTTGACCAAAAAGAATCCAAAAGTACTATGATAATAAAGAAGGAATAATAAAATGACAAGGGCTTCCGAAGGATGGAGGCTCACCACTTCACAACAACTCAACAAACATGCTCAACCGCCTAGCGCTGCACAAGAGTAACAAGAAATTCTCCAGACCCTACATCATGAAACTATGTAGAGTCCTAGAAAGATCATTGGGATAAGGACTGGTATGTAAATCAAGGGAAGTGATAAAGTAATGCCATTTCCAAAATCAAAACCACATGCATACATTCATATATATATATATATATATATATATATATATATATATATATATATAAGATGTTGGGATAGGAAAAAGGATCACAAACATGATAGTTTAAACCATTAACTAAAACTGTGTATCTCGATCCATTCTAAAGGCACCCATGGTCTATATAGGTTCAGTTCCCCCTGCTGAAAGGGCCTCAGTGCGTGTTAGATGCACGAACTAAAGAAACACTAAGGGAAAACTTTAGCCACCAAGGCAATAGTCGTCCCAAAATATATATCAAGTGTGCACTAAGCACATGGTCGTATAGACCCCCAATGCCAACAAACATGGTTTCCAGTGTTCGACCCTTCCCCCCCTTCCCCTGGACTTACACCTTCACGGTGAGCTGAAAAATTTCCTTTTAGCTCAAATTAAAATAATTTGCATATATAACCAACTAGTAACCCAGTAGTCATTCATTAAGGCATTTACCACATAGTATTTTCATACCAATATGTTGGCAAGATAAATTAATTATGCCAAACCAATTCACACAACCAAATTAGATTCCCAAGTTCCATTAAAAATCCAAAACCAAGGCTAAAAAGGCCATCCAAAACCATATTCATATCCATTTATCCTTTAATGCAATGCAATAGGTTCAAAACAAGTTAAACTATGCAATTATCCATATTTAAAACCAGGATTATAAAATAGGTTGAGGTTAATGCCAATTCCAAGCCAAAATTCATTCAATTTGGAGAAACCCATGTCCCCCATTCCAACCATTTAAACAATGCACTAATTAAGTCCTAAAACATTAATTAAAAGAATGAATAATCAATTTAAAACATGGGACAAGTAATTTAATTAGAACAACCAAGACCCCTTAACCCAATTTCAAAATCCACAATTAAATCACATAAAAATCCATTCAATTAATGCCTTAATGTAAAATTAAAGTTTAAGGAAGGGAAACATGTCCGAAATACACAAAAAATTGAAGTCAATTCAAAGTTTGGAGCTCGGATTATGAATTCACTATAAAACCCTTGAATGTTCTTGGGTTTTGAGTTTGAGAGAGAAAGAGAAAGATTTGAACCTTGAAAACTGAAAAAAAAAAATAGGTTTATTTTATGTTTAAAGATTGTACAAGGGGTAAAAGGACCAAAAGACCTTGACCCCAAGTGAAAAAACAAAACTAGACAAAATTAAAACACCACCATGGCACGCCAATATCATGGACCTCACTGTCTCGGGGTACCAAAATGACCCCGAACCCCTTCCAAAATATCCAAAACTATCCTGAAACGCCCTTTTAATACCTCTAACATAATTCAAGTCAAAAATTGACATTACGCATCCGAGAGGGTTAAAAATAAAATCATTGAAGTTTTTCAAGGTCTCACATTATCCTCCCCCCTAGGATCATTCGTCCCCGAATGATAAGTTTGGACACTTTTAGCACGAGTATAGAAAGAATACACCAGAAGCAAATAACAAACTCTGAAAGTGACAAGAGGAAATGAAAATCATAACTTAAGTACTTTCATCCAACCTGGGGGAACAAGAATGAATACTTGACCTTCATATCTTTCTCAGCTTCCCATGCAGCCTCTTCTACCTTTTTATTTCTCCAAAGAACCTTCACCTTGGGTACATCCTTAGTCCTCAACCTTCTAACTTTCCTATCCAATATTTTAATCGGGACTTCCTCATAAGACTATAAATTCACAACACCAACATCCTTAACAGGCACTATCAAGGAAGGATCACTCACACATTTTTTCAGTATGGACATATGAAAATAGAATGAATCAAAGCTAAACTTCCAAGAATCTAACTAATACTCAACATTTTAAATTCTTCTCAAAATATGATATGGACCAATATAGCAGGGACTGAGATCCCCCTTCTTCCCAAACCTCATGACTCTTTTCATAGAAGAGACCTTCAAGAATTCCAATCATTTACTTTAAACTCCAATTATGTTCACCTCACATCTGCATAAGACTTTTGGCGATTTTGAGCAGTCTTAAGTCTTTGTCTAATCACTTTTATCTTCTCCATGGCTTTGTGATCCAAGTCAGGACCAAAAAACCTAGTGTCACCAACTTCAAACCATCTAATAAGAGACCTACAAATTCTACCATAGAGAGCCTCAAAATGAGCCTTTTGAATGCTAGAATGGTAATTATTATTGTATGCAAACTCAATGAGAGGAAAATAATCAAACCAACTACCTCTAAAATCAAGCTCACAGACCTTTAGTATATCCTCCAAAGTTTGAATAGTACGCTCTGCTTGCCCATCTGTTTAAAGGTGAAAAACGGTGCTAAGGTTCAACTCTCTCTGAAATAAGCCCCAGAAGTGATTTGAAAATTGCATACCTCGGTCTAAAATAATGGACACTGTCGCACCATGCAAATTCACAATCTCCAAAATGAACAACTTGGCATAATCCTCTTCTGAGTAGTTAGTCCTTACAGATAAAAAATGAGCAGCCATAGTCATTCTATCCATAATGACCTAAGTGGAATCATACTGATTTTGAAACCATAGAAGACCCATAACAAAATCCATATTAATTATAGCCCACTTCCATATGGGAAACTCTATCTCTTGAGATATGCCACCAGGCCTCAGGTGCTTAACCTTGACTTACTGACAATCATATATTTGGCAACAAAATTTGTCACATCTCTCTTCATATTATTCCACCAATAGATTTCCCTCTAGTCATGATACATCTTAGTTAAACATGGATGAAATGTATATCGAGACTTATGAGACTCAATCAAAATCCTTTTTGTAGCCCAACAACATTAGCAATACACAACCTTCCTTGATACCTCAAGATGCTATCTCCCCCAATCTAAAAATCCATAACCTTTTGCTGACCCACATCATCCTTAATTTGCATAAGTATGGGATCCAAAGGCTGTTTCTCCTTCACCTTAATATCAAGAGATTATTTAACTACTTCTTGAACAATCACTCTCACATCTTCGGAGTCCAAGAGACGAACTCCCAAGTTAGCAAACCTATGAATATCCTTCACCCACCCTCTTTTGTCCTCATCAATATGGGTTGATCTCCCTATAGATAACCTGCTAAGAGAAACAACAACAACATTAGCTTTATTTGGATGGTAGTGCAAACTGATGTCATAATCCTTAAGTAGCTCGAGCCACCGCTTCCGCTTGAGATTTAATTCCCTCTTTGTAAACACATACTGCAAGCTCTTATGATCTAAATAGATGTCTACATGCACTTAATACAGATAATAGTGCCAGATATTCAAGGCAAAGACCATAGTCGCCAACTCTAGATCATGAGTCGGGTAATTCTTCTCATAAAACTCAAGCTGTCTTGAAGCATAGGTCATTATCTTACCATGATTTATCAATTCAAAACCCATTTCCACACGATGTGCATCACAAAACACAATAAAACTATCAATACCCATGGGCAGGGTCAAAACTGGCACAAAAGTCAACTTTTCCCTCAACCTCTCAAAATTACCTTCACAGGTGTCTGACCACAAAAACTTAACCTTTTTTGGCTCAAGCTTGTCAGTAGAGCAACAATAAATGAAAAACTCTCTATAAACCTTCTATAATACCCCTGCTAAGCTGAAGAAACTCCTAATATCTGTGGAGTCATGCGTCTTGGCCATTTCTTAACTGCCTCAACTTTCTGTGGATCCACCTTGATCACTTCACTAGAAATAACATGCCTAATAAAGGTCACAACACTCAACCAAAATTCACACTTAGAAAATTTTGCATACAACTTTCATTTTTTAATAGTCTACAACACAATTCGGAGTGATTAGCTTAATCCTCCTCACTCTTAGAGTACACCAAGAAGTCATCAATGAAGACTACAATAAGTAAATCCAAGAATTGGCTGAAAACCCAATTCATAATATCCATGAAAGTAGTCAAAGCATTAGTCAACCCAAATGACATCAAAAACTCATAATGGCTATACCGAGTTTGAAAAACAGTCTTGGGAATATAAACCTCCTTAATTCTCAACTGATGATAGCCCGAACAAAGATAAATATTAGAGAAACACCTATCACCCTAAAGTTGATCAAAAAGGTCATCAATCCTAGAAAGAGGATACTTATTCTTCACTGTAACCTTATTCAGTTGATGATAGTCTATACACATCCAAAGAGACCCATCCTTCTTTCGCACGAAAAGAATAGAAGCACCCCATGGAGAGACGCTAGGATGAATGAAATCCTTATCAAGAAGATTTTTTAACTACTTCTTAAGCTCTTTAGTTTAGCTAGAGCTATTCTACAAGGAGAAATAGATATAGAATGGGTATCCGATAGAAGATCAATCCCAAAATCTATTTTCCTGTCAATAGGAATTCGGGGAAGATCACTGTGAAACACTTTAGAAAATTCATTCACCATAGGGACAAATTACATGAAAGGACTTTTAGAGTCAGAATCATTAGCCCAACATAGATGATATAGACATCCTTTTGAAATTAATTTTTGAGCTTTAAGATAGGAAATAAACCTCCATTTGGGTAATAAAGAGCCCCCTCCTATTCTAATATCAGTTCATTAGAAAAGTGAAAATTGACCCTTTGGGTCCTAAAATCCAGAGAAGCATAACACGAATGAAGCCAATCCATCCCCAAGATAACATCATAATCCACCATATCCAATTCTTTCAAATCTATCAATGTCTCTCTATGAAAGATAGACACCATACAACCCTTATAGAAATAGAAATACTTTCAGGACCAAAACCAATATGCACATCTACATAAGAAAAGGTAGAACCTAGATCATGTAAGCAATTAACATCATGAGAAAAGAGCTATAACATACCGCTAATAATATTTGGAGATACCTCAGATTCCTGATGAGTAGAAAGTGCATAAAGATGATTTCGGCTAGTGTTAGTACCAAAAGTAGCGCTATTTCGTACAAGAGATGAAGAAGTGGCAATCGAAACTTCATTAGCGCCAGTGGAAACCCTAGTTGAAGGACAATCTCACTACGTGACCAAGATGACCATAATTATAACATTAATTTTTTCCCTCTTCATAATATCCATGATGAAACTACCCATAAAAATGATAAGGAGGATAAGGTGGGGATGACTGAGCTCCACTAGCCTGAGAATGGGCACCCTGTGCATTAGGGCCATTGCTAGCCTGAAAATGACAATCACTAGAAGTCTTAGGATAAGGAGCACTAGTAGTCGAATACGAATTTTGCCAAATTCTTTTTCTTAGTCCACTGTCTACCATCTCTCCTACTATCCTGCTAACCTGTACCCTACTCTGAATACCTAAACTTCTTATTCTGCCTTTATTCCATCTCTATTTATTTCTTTTTCTCATACTCAACCTACTGTATATAAACCACCAGCCTAGATATATCCATATCATTATTCAACATAGCAGCCTTACATTCCAAAACCAAATCATGGGACAAACAAGAAGCAAACTTTCTTATTTGAGACTTCATATTAGATACCAACTATGGAGCATAACAAGCCAACTATTAAAACTCCAGAGCATACTCCTCGGCATTCATCCTACCCTATTTTAGATTCATAAAATTTTAAGCCTTAGCTTCTCTTAACTCCTAAAGACAGAAGTATTAAGAAAAGTACCAGAAAAATCATCGCACACTGGTTGTTTAGCATCATCACCCCTCGTCACTTCTCATTCCTCATATAATAGGTAAGCAATATCTTTCAACAGATAGGCAGTGAACTCTACACCCTTTATTTATGTAGTATACATCACCCTAGAGATTTTCTTTATCTCATCAATAAACTCCTGCAAATCCTCCTCAACCTTAGATCCTAATAAGGTTGGGGGATTTACTCTCATGAACTAGCCAACCTAGGTGACCTGAGATAAATAAGCAACAGAACCAACAAGGTCAGACTGATAAGACTACGATACCACCAACTGAGTAAGTATATGAATAGACTAACAAAACTCTGCATTAGAGATATCTCTTTGAGGCGATTGAGCCTAAGTATCACCAGCCCGAGAAGCTTGAGAAGGACTAGTAGGAACTAGCAAAACCTCTCTTTGAGCAGTACAATCAGGATCAGGGACCCAAGATTGGGTCTGCACTTCATAAAGAGGGTGAGTCCCCTCCACATTTTCCTAAGATAGAACAGAGGTTCCAACAGAGTTTCTATGAACATCATATCTTTAGGAGGCATGATTTGAAATATGAAAAAGCCAGGAGTTAGAAATGTATCATAATACTAGACTCTAAATCCCAAAATAGAACACAATAAAGGAAGAAAATTCCTAAATATCTTATATCCTCCTCCTTTGTAATGCCCCGAGACTACCCCCTGGACGTCACACGGTGCTTAGGACCACAAGTAATTCTAAGCTAACCTTTCTACTAACATAACCCGTGAGAAAATAAATAAGATACATTATTCCGAAAGAAATAAACAGAAGAGAAGTCTTTGTTGAATATGTTCAAAACCAAAAATATTAAAAGGAATAACAACTCTGGTCATACAAAACAAAAATTAAAATTTAATACATCAACTATACTGAATGTCTATAAAGCCTCTACCAATATTGACTATAGGTATCCAGGACATAACCCCCAACTATCCCTAATCAATACGACTGAATAAAGAAAACAAGATGCAACTCGAACTATGATTGACAGATGTTCTCGAATCAAAAGGACTCATCACCTACTGACTGAAAGTTGCACACTGTCTAATTATGATGTGTGGACCACAACTAGTATCTACATTATGAGACAATGTAGCACATAGACTGTAGACACCTAATTTTATCCCTCCCCAATCAATTTTAATCGTTTTAATTATCCTATCGTGTACCCTCAACCATGTAATTATCCCTCCACAAATGACAAAAAATTAAAACCAACTCTAAATAAATCTTATCCCAAAAATTCCCACATAATCCTAATTGATTACAAATTAACAACCTTCCTTATTACAAGTGCACAACATATCACTATCCTACCTCACCTTATACCCCTACCCTACCTAAACTCACCTCACTCATATTTTTTCCACACAATACACATACCTACCCACGAATACAGTGAAAGGGGAGAAAAAAAGGGAACCCACATCATCATCATCATCCATATATACAATAATAATATGTCATCGTCTTTTAGATCTAGAAATTCATCTCACGGTTACACACAACAACACTTACCTCTCACAAAACATACACACATACAGGGAGAGCTTCCTTTTTTCTTGACCAATACATCCTCACTCACCTTACCAAGAACGCATTGACACATATAATTTCCATTGAGAAGAGAGTGAAATTGAGTAAAAGAGAGAGATAGCGAGACAAGGGAGATAGAGAATTGAGAGATAGAGGTGAGAGAGAAAAATAGAGGAGATTAAGAGAGAGTGCTGATCGGAGTGAGAAAAATAAAAAGGGTAGTGTTTTTCGACAAAAACCTTGCCGGAATCGCCACTGGCAAAGCACCACCAGTCATCTTTAGTACACTGTCACTTGAAAACATGAACCAATAGCAGATTCTTACTGAAATTGGCCTCGTTTTGAATCAATTTTGTGTTAGTTTTGAGTATGGGTTCGGTGTGTTTTGTTGCAATTTCTATGTTCGTTCATTGATCCTCATACTAGTTTGAGGATTTGTTTTCTATTTGTCTTGATCGGTTCATCATGGTCAATTTTGAGTTTTAATTTTGGTGATACCGAGTTTGAATTTGGTTCACTATTGAGGTTCGAATGGAAGATTTCAGATGTGGCTTCAATCAGTATTAATTGTAATAATACATTAATTTTTGAAAATATTGAGGTCCAATTCTATCTTCTCTCTTTTTAATTTTTATGTAATCATGAATGATTTATGTGTTGGAATGTTTAAATCTTGATTGTGTATTGGTTGATGTTTGACTTGAATGTTGAAAAGTGAATTGCTAATCGATGCATGGGTCAATCATTAGTTGAGAATGAATTTGGGGCGGCGTTGAAAAATTTCAAAAGTGAATTAGGATTAATTTTGATTTATTGTTGTTTTGATTCATTGATGTCGTAGATCATGATAGTGCCATGATAGGTCGAGTTGGGTAGGCAAATAGTAGGTTCGAGTAGGAAAATTTCAAGAATTGTAGAATGTTGAATGCTCGAAACATGTGTTGAATGACTTGGTTTTACTACTTTTGGATCAAATGTATTATTTGGCCGGGGAATGCCCCGAGGCATTTGTCTTTATTCATCGGGGAATGCCCCACGGTATTTTGTACTCGGAGGATGCCCGTGAGGAAGGCCTGAGGCATCGGGTAAAGCAATGGAGTGTGGTTTAGGATTATCCTAGTATAGAGTTGGTTTATATCTTCGTATTGTTTTTATTTTAGGACTGTATAATTAGACTGTGTACTAAATTTTGAATTGTTTTTTTCGTTTGTTGATTGATTATTTTGCGTGCTTTTATATGATTTATAGATTCGTAGTGTCAAATTAGTTGATATGCTCCACCAAGCGACCGTGGTCACACCACGAGACCGAGGAGTGCCTAACACCTTCCCCTCGGCCAACAGAATTCCTTAGCCGAAATCTTTGTTCACAAACCAGTTTTGAAAGAGTCAAAAATCATTTTGAAAAGGATTTTCCAAAGGTGATTTGGTACACCAAATTATGCCAAGTGGAGACTCTGAGTATAAATGTAAATAATCCCTTTTCAAAATAAATTTTCAATTATTTTGTCACTTTGATAATAAAAACCCTTTCGAATTTAAATCTATTCTTTTTGGAGTTAAAAAAAGGGGTGTGACAGCTCTGGCGACTCTGTTGGGGATATTTTCAGAATTTGAGCTTATATTTGGAGTTATATCGGCTTAGTTTGGCACTATAGGTGTATAGACATTTGTTTTGTATTTTTTTGTGTTATTGTTTGTCATTGTTGAGTGCCTACGTGCTCTTTGTTTACAGTTTTTAACTTATGTGTTATCGCTTTATATCTGGCATCATGTGCATAACCCGAGTTAATTCTTTCTGCAACAAGTTCTGTAGTACACGCTGTGTACACTACCTATAGTTGAGTCACCCTTATTTTAGGAGGGGGAGCCATCGGCTGGTATGGAGTAGGTGGATAGCCAAAGCAGCCACTATCGACCATACGCTTCCTCGAATAGCCTTGTTAGTGAACCCCATCATAGGTTACCCTTTAGTTCATACTTATGTGTATCATATTAAGACCTAGTGAGCCCATTTAGTCCTTTGTAGGAGACTCACCTCTACAGCATCCCTATGTGCTAAATGTTGCATCTTTGAGGGTAACGTGGTCATTTGACGGACTGATTCGAGGAAAGTATGTGTTAGAGGTAAAGTGTGTAGACAATGGAAAATCTAAAAAAAGGAAAAACAGAAAAGGCGAATCGAAAAAGAGTTTCGTTGTTTTTTTTAGAGTTTTTTATGGCTTTTGTTCTTCACAATCAAAAAATTCAAAAAGATTTTTACCTTTTGCACTCATTTGTCAAAATCAAAAACTTCAAAAAGATTTTTCTTTTTTTTCCTTTAGCAAGTATTCACAATTCTAAAACTTCAAAAAAGATTTTTCATTCATAACAGTTTTTATAAAAGAAAAGTGCAAAAATTGTAGGAGTTTTGTACATTTCATGAAAATACCAAAAAAAAAAATTCTTTCATAGTTGTTGGTGTCAGTTTTATGGGGAGTGTGAAAGTGAAAACCTCAAAAAAGATTTTTATCGTTGTAGTCTCGTCTCTCAAGTCAGGGTTCAGTCGGTTATTTAATCCTTAATTGTCCTATCTGGACGAACTACGCACTCCTAATTCTCCTCTCTCGAAAGTGTGATACGTAGGCAGCCTATTGTTGGTTCAGAGATCTTATTTAAAAAGTTCAAAAAGATTTTCTTTAGTCGTTATTAGAGTAGGTGTTTCATATACATCTTTAAAAGAAAACTACAAAAAGATTTTTCTTTAATAGTTTCAAGTCTCATTTTTGCATGAAATTCAAAATCGAAAACCTAAAAAGATTTTTCTTTGGTAATCATAGGTTTCATGTTGTGTAGGGAGTTTAAACTTGAAAAATACAAAAATAAATTCGTCAATTCTTTTGACAATTTGTTATTTTATTTTCTTTTTAAAGTTTCAAGAAAAAGAAAAAAGAATTAATTGGCCATATTGCCAAGACTTCACGAACTACGCACATTTGATTCTCCCTTTTCGAGGGTAAGATACGTAGGTGCCCTCCTTGGGTTGGGTGATCTTTTATAAAAGAAAAAAAAGGGTTTTGAAGAAAAAATGTTGAACTTTAACATATTTATTGCCTCTTGTTCAGTTAATTTAAGGTGGTTGGTTTGTGGCTTCTTGGCTGGTCCTCCACTCCACACCAAATCTAAGGAAGGGTTAGTTGTGTCCAACAAGGATATAGAGAGTGACATCATGGATGAAACACAGAGTCAGGAAATTGAGAGTTTAAAGGAAGAGAATTTGAGATTGAGACAACAAATGATGGAAATGTACCGAGCTTGGGCTAGTGGGCTACCTCCACCTCCATTCCCCACTTTTGATCCTGCAAATACCTTGAGTCTTCCACCAAAATTGCAAAGTCAGTTTCCTTCTATTGTTGAAGCACCACAGCATGTCTCAGAATCCATTCCACATCAAATGCACCTCAATACTCCCACCACTCTTTCTTTAGCTCCTCAGTATAAGTCTACCACATTCACAGCATCACATACCGTCTGTGCTTTTGTTGCTCAGCCTTCTACTAAGGCTTCCACTTTAGCTATCAATCCAACGATTGTGCTTCCCCAGTCCACTAGTGAAACCACGTTCAATACTCTTGATGATCATTGTTATACTCTTGAGCCTACCGTTGAATTAAGTGGGCCGCCAAAATTTCTTACTAAGAAGCTTAGTATGCTAGAAGAGCCAGAGGAAATGGTTGGGAAAGTTGAGAGTGTAGAAAATAATATGAAAATTTCCTTGGATTTGTAGGCTATGAAGATGTTTCATACAAAAACTGGGGCATATTGTCAAGTGTTAATCTTTCTCTAAGTTTTGAGACATCAAAATTTGAGGAGCTTGGTGGATAGCATGATTCTGTGAAACATTTAGGACAATATTATAATCAATCAAGGGAAACTGAAGGAAAGAAGAAGGAAAACGCACCTATTGTCGTGCCAGGACCAAAGAAGAGTTTAAGAGGTCCAACTCACCAATACCGTCAGCCTCAATCTCGAGCTTACATATCAAATCCACTTACTTATCTGCAATAAGGTTCCTCTTTTCAAAATCCAAGGAGTTTCATTCTACTTTCTCAATGTCCTTTGAACAATGCACAATTGTGTACCCATCCGTCTTCTTATCCACAATGGCATACATCTGTCCCTCAACATCGTCCTTGACCCTCACAAATTTACCAAGGAACCTCTAAATCTAAGTTTCATCCGAGGCTAGAGTTCATAAAGAGGAAGAAGGAAAAGGATAATTTCACTCTTAAAGCATGAATAACTAATTTAAAATATGGGACAAGTAATTCAATCAGTAACAACTAAGATCCCTCAATCCAATTTCAAAATCCATAATTAAATCACATGAAAATCAATTCAATTAGTGCCACTATGTAAAATTAAAGTGTAAGAAAGAGAAACATACCTGAAATACTCAAGAAATCAAAGTCAATTCAAAGTTTGGAGTCCGGATGATGAATCCACTTTAAAACCCTTAAATGTTATTGGATTTTGAGTTTGAGAGAGGAATGGAATAATTTGATCTTTGAAAACTGAAGGAAATGGGGTGGTTATTTTATGTTTAAAAATCGTACAAGGGGTAAAAATATCAAAATCCCCTCATCCCAAATGAAGAAAAAACAATCGTATAAAATTAAAACATCATCATGGGACACCAATATTGTAGACCCTCACTACCTCGGGGTTCCAAAATAACCCCAAACTTCTTCTAAAAAATTTAAAACTTTCCCCAAACAAACTTTTAACATCTATAAACATAATTCAAGTCAAAAATTCACAATAAACATGTGGGAGGGTCAAAAATAAAATCATTGAAGTTTTATGGGGTCTCACATGCGACAAAAAGTGAAACTCCAAATATTGTGTTGTACTATCAGCTTATCGTATCTTAGTTCTTTATTAATTCTAGTGAGTTATTAAATATATCACTGGTTGATGTGGTCTAAATCATCTATAAGATATCCACAATGAGCCAAGTGTGAGAACTACATGCACTTTAAGGCCTATTCACGGAGCGGGACGTACTTGAACCTATCTTGACACACCCAAAGGATTTCATGTAGTGATGATCGATCAAGCATGAGTTGTGTAGTTAGACAATGGATATGGTGAGTTTGGCGAGTCTCCTAAGGGCTTGGTGATGGTCTTGAGGTCTCCAAACGGGAATCAAATCAAAGTAAACCAAGAAGTTGCATTTAGCGCTGGAGGGAGTACTTGAGCAATGAGCTCTTGAGTTTGGCGTAGGGCATTCTACTCACCAAACTCACCAGATGTCCTTCCCCTTTTATGGGATATTTTTGGGCCTTAGTAATAAATAACCCCAGACTATAAATAAATAAATAAATAAATAAATAGGTGTAACACCCCAAAAATCCAAGCCATTATTAGAACCAAGCTTCAAGTTCATGAAAAATAAAAAATCATGTTTTGATAGTTTTATAAGTGATTTGGACATATATGAAGTCCTCAAATAGCTTCTACCTTGTAGACTAGTCAAAACATTCTTTAGCTATTAAATTTTTGTGAAAAAAATAACTATAATCAGCTTCAAATAAACATAACTTTTTGTATACTAAGAAATTTTTAGCTCAAGACCCACCAATAGGTATATAATTGAATTATATCTCCAAAAATACCAATTTTACGTTAATTCAATATCAGAGTCAAAGGTTATGTCCAATTTACCAAAGGGGTGTTTGTCTTCCAAGGTGCGACGCGACGGCCAGGTTGATGGACCGTCGCACCAATGATGGCCCGTCATGCCAAACCATAACCCTTAAGTAGAAACACTGAAATTTGGTCATTTTTTTATGGTTGGATTGACGAACAGTCACAGAAGTGATGGTCCGTTGCCCAAATCATCACCCGGGATTATTTTGCACTATTATGTCATTTTCAAAGGGTTTTTTGATCTCTTTACACTATTTTATCCCCATAAATATGTCATTTAAGCCATGTTAAGGTTGAATATAAATCCAAAACAACCCTAAATCCTTCCTTCTCAATACAACATCAAAATTTCTCCAAGAACTAGTGGTTCTCGCTTCTTCACAAGCTCTCAAGAACACCAAAACAAGGGTTTCTCTCAATAATTCATCTTCATGGGTTCCCAACTCAAATTTTCCTTCAATAAATCAACAATTTCAAGTATGTAGGATGTTCATCCATGGGTCCCTTTCACCCATGGAGCCCAAAAATCTTTTTTCTAACTAAAGTATGGATTTGTCTCTTACTATGGAGTTTTATATGTTCAAGATGGATTAAATTAATGTATGTCCTTAGTAATTGAACTCAATTTCATGTCCATGTAATATCCCATGAAATATTAGGTTAATTTATGTTTTAAACTACAATTTCCTATGTCACAATTCAAGTGAATTTCATGTTAAATCCCCAATTTATGAATTTAACCATGTAATCATGTTGATTTTCTATGTTTAACACATTCCCATGCTCAAGTTCATGATTCTCACATGTTTGATAAAATGTCTATGTTTTGGGGTCTTTGAACCATGATTTCATACTACAGTTCTAAGCCTTATTACTGTATTTTGATCATTCATTATTGGCGGGTTATGAACACCCGATAGTTATGTGTTTTACATAAATTCAAATTATTCAAGTAATGATTTTAGTTAAACCATGAGTATTACTTTTTACTCAATTGTTATGATCATGATGAACAATCTCAGCTGTTATGTTCAGTACATTCAGTTCAGTTCATTATCAGTTTCAATTCAGTTGGAGTAGGATTTAGCACCAAGTGAACCCAGCGAGGGGGGATCGCCTGCCAGTAGAGGGTGTGACCTCTAGTAGCAATCTCTGAGTTCTAAAACTACGTAGCTAATTCAAGTTTGAGATGTCCACCTGCCAATCGAGGGTTGACACATATCTTATGAGAGTACCTGCCAGTAGAGGGTAACTTCTTAGTCCTTCGGGATAATAGTTTAGTGGATCCACACAGCCAGTGTTAGTATCTATGGAACGGTGCTGAAACCCTTCTAAATAGGGTTATAGGTTGGACCCTGATTAGTTAGATTGGGGCATGCCGTTACAGATACCTTCCACAGTTTTAGTCCAGTTATTCAGACTAAGTACAGTTCAATATTACATAATTAGTATTCAGATATCAGTTAATCAATATACAGATACCAGTTAATTAGTATTTAGATGTAAGCTATTCAGTGTTCAAATATTAGTTAGTCAGTATTCATTTATCAGCTACTCAGTATATAGACATTAGTTATTCTTTTACTTAGATTTCAATCATTCAGTAACCTAGGCATTATTCAGTTAATTAGATTAGCGCAGTACATTTTATGTTTGCTTTAATGTATTCATGCATTCATGCTCAGTATACTAGTATATTCATATCCTCGAGTTATGTCAGTTTCCATCCCATAGTTTTAGACATAGAACTCATACATGGTCCTCAGTATAGTTTTACAACATGTTCAGCTTTACATGAGATGTCCATATAATATTCATGTTTTATCACTTTCCAGCTTCAGTTCTGCTTATTCTATAAAAGTAAAGATTTAAGAAACTAAGTGTAGTGATTCACCAGCTTATCAGATTATGTTTGTACTTATGTCCTAAAATACTACAACTTTCATTTGATTTCAGTCTCTTGGTGAGTCTACTTGTACTTAGAATGCATGTTTTAAGATTACATATGTAATCAGTTTTACTTAATGTATTCACCCCCACTTACTCAGTACATTTTAAAGTACCAATCCATATTTATATCTTTGTGCTATATTGTCTCATAATATAGGTACCAGTTGTAGCCTTCACATTATAATTAGACAGTTACAGCTTCCAGCCAGCAAGTAATGAGTTCTCTTACTTTGGGGGATCCAGTCAGTAGTAGTTCATGTAGTTTTCTTTGATTATTCATATGTATTGAGTTGTGGTAGTTGGAGGCATGCCCACTAGATATTTATAGTCAGTATAGTACAGGCTTCATAGATAGTCAGTTAGAGTCATTACATGTAATTCAAGTTTCTTTCCTCAGTTTTATTATATTGTAAAATTTGTCAGTTATATACTTATTCAAATTCCTTATGATCATGTTTCCGCTAAGAAAAAATTTAGTTTTATAAAATTCAATTCAGTTGCTCAAGTATCATGCCAGTATATGGGTTAACTTGGGATCACTTGTAGTTTTAAGCACCGTGTTACGGCCAGGGGGTAGTCTCGGGTCATGACTAACTTGGTATCAAAGTATAGAGTTCAAGTGTCCTAGGGTGTGTGTACTTTTCTTCAAGAGTCTATGGGGCATTTAAGAAATATTTTCTTTTCTTTCATATCTTAGATCATGTTGTAGAAAGGTTCTCTAAGAAACTTATACAATTCTTATCATGCTCCATTCATGTCAACTCTTCATTATTCAAAGTAACAAAAATAGTAAAGCTTAAATTTCTATCGATAGAGTTTTCTCAGACAGTCCCTGTTGACAGCTATGGGATTGTATGCTGGATCAAGAAGTATCCCACTAGTACCTTTATTTTCCAAAGTATGAAGTATTTCATTCATAATTATGAAAACTTGTGCACTAATCCAAAGTCATATGCGCCCTTAGATCCCTTCTCAAAATCCTATCATAGCATATGATCTAGAGTCAGAATTATAAACCTAAAAGTTTAACAGCAGTAAAATAGGATAGTGTTTATCTGAATTTAGTAGATTGTGTACCACAAAGCCAAAAATGTGTTGTGTAGTTTGTTTAGTAACACTTTGAGAGATTTTTCTCAGTTAAGAGAGACTTAGAGTATGATAATGCTTTAGTCAGAATAGAGATTAGGCAGTGACCACAAAGATAGAGAAGTTTTTAAGGCTGAATTTGTTCATAAAATTTTGTGTGGATTAGTGTTTAATGATTTCTATCCAGTACTAGCAAGTAGGTATTAGTGTACGAGAAGTTGTGTGGCTATCCATGTTCAGTGTTAGAGTCTAAGTTTGAATTATTGATGATTAAGATAATAGAAAGAAGAGTTTTGAAATTATAGATGGTGTAAACTCAGGGTATGGTGATACTCATGAAGAGTCAGTAAGTGTTCGAGTTATTATATGTTGATTATTGAGGCTATAGAAAGATAAGAGTTGTATCTCATAAGGAAGTATTAGCAGTGGGTTTTTGTTTTATACTTTCACGTGCAATCTTTCAGAGTAAGTTTATTATCTATGTGTATTGTTATATCTCAAACTCTAGAGTAATATAGTTGCAGTTCAATTTAGAGTTTAGTGGACCATAGACTTAGAATAATGTATTAAAGCTAAGGGGAAGATGTTAGAACAAGGAACCAAGTTAGTCTCTTAGATTCTAGTAGTAAGGTTCGTGTGTTATAGAGCAACAGTAGAGGAGTAAGATGTTCGACCCATTTTTATCTCAATGCAAAGTTTAGTACTTCAGTCATCACGATTTCTACTCATGATTTATATGTCATCTCTATGATCATAGCTTATATTCATGCACTTCCCATAGAATTACATATGCTCCCATAGATCAGCATGCATAATTTTCTTATACATTTATGATATTATTTAAAATATTGCATCCACCCCCACATACTCAGTACATTCCCAAGTACTGACTCTCATACTCTTTTGTATTCTATATTTTCTCATAATATAGGTTTAGGTGCTCAGTCTCAGCAACGATAGTGATATTTGAGTACCTTCATCTATATTTTTGCGGTTGGTGAGTCCTCATGGTTCGAGGACCCGTGTCTCTGATTTTGTCTTGTTAATAGATGGTTGTTTACTTTCAGTTCAGTATAAGTTATTTGGGGATCTATCCCAATGGCTCCTCAGTCCTATGTAGTAGAGGCTTTGTCAGACTAGTGTACCAGGGTGTACAGAGATTTTAGTATTTTATTTGTATAGGGCAGTATTACTTTGTATTTTAGTATGTTCTTGACATAGTTATTCCTTTTTATCTTAGCATGATTTGTGCTATAATGAGTTCTAAAAGTGATGACAGGCTTAGAGGGTTAGCTTGAGGCCACGTGTGGCCTTGAGCACCTGTGACATCTCGGGATAGGTTCTTGGGGCGTTACAAGCTTAGTATCAGAGCCTAAGGTTCAAGGAGTCCTAGGGAGTCTTACAAGCCGCATTACGTAGAGTCTTGATCATCGGTGTGTAGCGCGCCACATCTATGAGCAAGAGGCTACGGGATGTATTAGGAAAAGTTGTTTCTTTATTTCAAGAGTCTATCATGCCTATGACTATTTCTCTCTGTTGTTAATTTGTGCTCTCTTATGAAAGAAAATTCCTCCTCATAGAGCTCGCAGAAATAATGAACAACCTTAACCCGTTGATCCTTTAGGTGAGACGGTGTCCCATGCCAAATTTTGGGCAGCTTTCTAAGCGCTAGCCCAGGCAGTCACCGCCAATGCCCAAGCCAACACCCAGGCTACTGTTCCACCTCCGCAAGGGAATATTTCTGCTACATCCCGGGTTTGTGACTTTATGCGAATGAATTCACCTGAGTTCTTTGGGTTAAAAGTAGGTGAAGACCCACAAATATATTTAGATAAAGTGAGAAAGATCACTCAAATTATGCATATAACTGGGGAGGAGAGTGTTGAATTGGTTGCCTATCAAATGAAAGATGTTGCTTATGATTAGGTGGAGATGTGGAGGAAAAGTAGAGGGGAGAATGATGCTTCTGTGACTTGGTAATTATTCTAAGATGTCTTCTTAGATAGATTCTTTCCCTAGGAGCTGAGGGAAGAAAGATTAGAAAAATTTATGAACTTGAGACAGGGCCCCATGACAGTTAAGGAGTATTTCCATAAGTTTAACCAATTACCTAAGTATGCTTCCGGTATGATGGCTGATTCTAGAACTAGTATGAGTAAGTTCTTACTCGGTTTATCTGGTTATATTATGAAAGAGTGTAGATCCGCTATACTTAATAGGGATATAGACCTTTCAATACTAATGATTCATGCTCAGCACATTAAAGCAGACAAAGTGAAGAAGAGACAGAGAGTGAAAGAGAATAAGAGAATTAGATCAGAGCACTAGGGGTATAGTCAGACTAGATTTTCTGGAGGGATCCCCCCTCAGTTCCAGAGCCGTTCTCTGGTGCCAGTGCCTTCATCAGCTAGTACTCATGTATTCAGAATTAGGCCGAAGTAGGGTAGTAGGCCTACTATATCCAGGTCCCAAGATAGTGTGAGTAACTGACCTCATCCTCCCCTATATCCGAAGTGTGGTAGGGACCATCTCAGTGAGTGCTTAGTCGATCAGAGGGGTTTTTTTTGGTTGCGGTAAGTTAGCCACAAGTTTAGGGATTGCCCTTATGCTAGACAAGAGAGTCGCGATATTCGTCCCCAGAGTCAGGCTGTTAGTACTCCAGCCCCTGTAATTCGTCCCACTCCCCTTCAGGGTTCCTCGTCTAGTACTGCAGGTGGTCAGAGCTAAAATTTCTTTTATGCTATACCACCACTCCAGGAGCAGGAGGATTTACCAGATGTTGTTACTGGTATGCTTCGTGTATTTTATTTTGATGTGTATATGTTGCTGGACCCTGGGTCAATTCTTTCTTATGGGACTCCATTGGTGGCTGTGAATTTTGAAATCAGTGCTGAAAAGATTCTCAAGCCTTTTCTAGTCTCTACACCAGTGGGTGAATCTGTTGTTGCTAAGCAAGTGTACAAGAAGTGTTCTATCACTGTTCTTCATAGATTTATGTTTGCAGATTTGATTGAGCTAGACATGGTTAATTTTGACATTATTCTGGGTATAGATTGTCTTCACTCTTGTTATGCGTCTATAGATTGTCGTACCCATGCTGTCAAGTTTTAATTTCCCAATGAGTCAATCTTTCAGTGGTCTGGAAATTCCATATCTCCTAAAAGTCATTTCATATCCTATCTTAAAGCTAGTAAATTGATTTCAAGGGTTGTATCTATCATTTAGTTTGAGTTAAGGACAGTAAGTCTGAGACTCCGACTATTCAATCTATTAGTGTTGTCAATGAGTTTCCTGATGTTTTCCTAGAAGATATCCCAGGGGTACCTCCTGATAGATAGATAGAGTTTGGAATTGATCTTCTTCCTGATACACAGCCTATTTCTGTTCCTCTGTATCGTATGGCCCCCGTAAAACTTAAGGAGTTGAAAAAACAACTCAAAGATCTTCTTGATAAGGGTTTTATAAGGCCCAGTGTGTCTTCCTGGGGTGCACCCGTTCTATTCGTGCGAAAGAAAGATGGTTCATTGTGCATGTACATTAACTATCATCAGCTTAACAAGGTCACAGTCAAGAACAAGTACCCTCTTCCTAGAATTGATAACCTATTTGATTAGCTACAAGGTGCCAGCTACTTTTCGAAAATAGATTTGAGATTCGGTTATCACCAACTTAAAGTCAGAGAGTGTGATATTCGAAAGATGGCTTTCTACACTCGTTATGGTTATTTTGAATTCTTGGTCATATCCTTCGGGCTAACGAATGCCCCAGCAGCTTTTATGGACCTCATGAATTGGGTGTTTAGAAATTACCTAGATATGTTCATTATTGTGTTCATAGATGATATTCTTGTATACTTTTGAAGTGAAACAACCATGGAGATCATCTCCGAATTGTCTTGCAAACCCTTAGAGATCAACAGTTGTTTGCCAAATTTAGCAAGTGTGAATTTTGGCTTCGATCAGTTGCCTTTCTGGGTCATATTGTCTCTTTTGAAGGTATTCGAGTTGATCCTCAAAAGGTAGAAGCTGTGAAGAATTGGCCTAGACCTATTTCCCTGTCTGATATTAGGAGTTTCTTGGGCCTAGTTGGCTACTATCATCATTTTGTCAAAGGTTTCTATTCCATTGTTGTTCCTTTGACTCAGTTGACCCAAAAAAAGTTTAAATTCCAGTGGTCAGATTCTTGTGAGAAGATTTTTCAGGAGTTGAAGACTCGACTCACTTCAGCCCCTGTGATGACCCTGCCTAATGGTGTAGATAATTTTGTGGTATATTGTGATACTTCCAGAATTGGTTTAGGTTGCGTGTTGATCCAAAAGGGTAAGGTTATAGCCTATGCCTCTAGGCAGTTGAAACCTTATGAAAAGAATTATCCGACCCATGACCTCGAGTTAGCTGTAGTGGTTTTTGCTTTGAAAATTTGGAGACACTATTTGTACGGTGTTCATATTGATGTCTTTACAGATCACAAAAGTTTATAGTATGTGTTCACTCAGAGAGAGTTGAATCTTTGACAAAGGCGATGGTTAGAATTATTGAAGAACTATGATATGAGTGTATTGTATCACCCGAGCAAGGCCAATGTAGTGGTAGATACCCTTAGTAGGTTGTCCATAGGTAGTGTAGCACATGTTGAGGAAGATAAGAGGGACTTGGCTCGTGAAGTGCATCATTTGGCTAGGTTAGGTGTTAGATTACTTAACTCAGCTGAGGATAATGTTTGGGTCCAAAGTAGTTCCGAATATTCCCTAGTTTCGGAAGTGAAGAAGAAGCAGGATACAGATTCTCATTTGGTCGAACTGAAAGAATCAATTAAAGACCAAAAGGTGGAGGTTTTCTCCCAAGGGGGAGATGGTGTATTGAGATTTTAGAATAGATTGTGTGTGCCTAATATTGATGATCTAAGGCAGAGAATTATGACTGAGGCGCATGGTGCGCGGTATTCTATTTATCCCGATGCTACCAAGATGTACCGCGATTTATGGGAAATTTATTGGTGGAATGGTATGAAGAAGGATATAGCGAAGTTTGTAGAGAAGTCTACAACTTTCCAGCAAGTAAAGATAGAGCACCAGAGACCCGGTGGTGTGGTGCAAGAATTTAACATTCCTACTAGGAAGTGGGAAGTGGAAAGTGGTGAATATCAATTTCGTGATCGTTTTACCTCTCTCGTCGTCATCATGATTCTATTTGGGTCGTGTTGACAAGTTGACTAAGTCAGCACATTTCCTACTAGTACATACATCTTTCACCACTGAGGACTATGCTAAGCTGTACATTCGAGAGTTAGTAAGGTTGCATGGAGTTCCGTTGTCTATTATCTCCAATAGAGGTACTCAATTTACTTCTCAATTTTGGAGAGCCTTTCTAAAGGGTCTCAGCACCCAAGTTCATCTTAGCTCCGTTTTTCATCCGCAGACAGATGGTCAGACTGATAGGACTATCCAGACTTTGGAGAATATATTGAGGGCTTGTGTTCTTGATTTCAAAGGAAGTGGGGATGAACATTTGTCGTTGATTGAATTTTCTTACAACAATAGTTTTCATGCTAGTATTGGATTGGCTCCATTTGAAGCTTTGTATGGGAGAAGATGTAGATCGCCCATAGAATGGTTTGAAGTGGGTGAAGCTACTTTGAGTGGACCTGATGCTGTGTTCGAGGCTATGGAGAAAGTTAAGTTAATTTCGAAGAGGTTGAAGACAGCCCAGAGTTGTCAAAATTCGTACGCAGATATGAGAAGAAGAGCTCTTGAGTTTGAAGTTGGTGATATAGTGTACTTGAAACCTATAAAAGGGGTAAAAAGATTTGGAAAGAAAGGTAAGCTTAGTCCCTGATACGTTGGCCCTTATAGAGTTTTGAATCATGTTGGAAAAGCAGCTTATGAAGTTGAGTTGCCTGCAGAATTGTTAGTTGTCCATCTTGTGTATCATGTTTCTATGCTCAAGAAGCACATTGAAGACTCTGTTATTGTTGATCTATCAGAAGGTTGTGATGTTCAGGATAGCCTTTCGTATGATGAAATCCCAGTTGAAATCCTAGATTATCAAGTCCATAGACTGAGGAACAAGGAAGTTCCCTTGGTTAAAGTTCTATAGCAAAATCAATTAGTCGAGGGTGCTACTTGGGAATCAGAAGCAGATATGCGAGCCAGTTACCCTCATCTTTTCTCCACGAGTTCGAATCAAGCTGAAGGTACTATTCCCTTAATTCAGTTTTCTTCTAATCTAATGTATTCAACGATATGGTTATTTTCTCTATGGTTCGTATATTTGGGGAAGTACTTAAAAGTTTAGAGTAAAATAATCCCTTAGATGAGAGTCTTTCCAGCTATACGTCCTTATTTTCTCTTGTTCTTGGCCAATCTGGCAACATTCGAGGATGAATGTGTCCAAAAGGGAGATATTGTAATACCCCGATCATTTCTTAAGCCTAAATCCATCTTTTAAGTGGATATGTATGGCTTCCAAAGTGATCAATGTTTATATCATGTAGTATTTCTCTAATTTCTACTTTTTGTCATGTAGAGCATTGAACAAGCTTTCCATCGATACCAATTTCATCAAAATTTGACATCAGATGAGGGAGTTATAGCCATTTTACTCAGCAATATTGGATCGCCCAGGTCTGATGGTCGACCTGGTGGACCGTTAGGTCCTTGGTGGACCATCAAGTGTCCCGTCAAGCCAAGGAATTGACCCCTCTTCCTAGTCGTGGACTGTCAAAAATTTGATGAACCGTCAAGGGGCCCGTTAGGTCGAGACAGAATGTCTCATTTTTGGCCCTCAAGTGACGGACGACTTGGTGGACCATCAGTTTCCTGACGGACCATCACTTCGATGATCACGTTGAGGCAGAACATTTTAGTTTTGGCACTGGAGTGACGAATGATCTGGTGGACCGTCAGGAGATTTAACGGACCATCAGATCGACCGTCACAAGCCCGAATCAGCGAATGTCAGCTTTTTTAAAAGGTCATTTTGGTCATTTCTGCTCTTTGTTGCCTTATATATACATCAAAGTAGTAAAGAGAAGATCATTTTCTCCTATTTCTCTCCAATTTCTCCAAGAATTTCTAGAAAACTAAGGTTTTCTCTCAACCCAAAAACAAAACTCCTTCCAAGAAATTCAAGGATCTTAGCTCAAAAATGTAAGGAAGAAGTTCCAAATAAGTTTCTACATCTCCGAAATTATAATCCAAGGTATGTGGGGCTTGAACAAGAACACTCCTTTCGTTCTTGTGCCTAAAGATTTACTTTTTATTATTGATTTACATGATTTTTCAAGTGGGTTTACACCCAAATTTCTTTATTTATGATTTATGAGATTTGAGTTGAATAAGTTTGATATTATGATTTATTTACCATCATATTTCTTAAATTGAGAATTTGTGCCATGAGTTGAATATTGTTATTATGAATTGATGATGTTCGAATGATTTGAGATTGGTGTCATGATTTAAGCATTTCTATGAAAAATTTGACTATTGAATATATATCGATATTTGAGATTGAAAGTCAAGAATGAGTTCTATGATGTTTCCTTGAAGTTTTTGATATTTGAAAATGATTCGAAAAATAAATGTGCTTGATGTTGAGAAAGATTGTGTTGAGTTGAGTCGGGTTAGGAATCCACAAGATGTTTATGATTTACAGATGAGATATATATTTATGTTTTGGTCTTTAAAATAGACCCATGAGTTGATATTGATTAAGGTGGATTTCCTAACGTATTTTGAGCTGAGTCTGGGAGGAGTATTTAGCATCGAACGGGAAATGTGGTATTTCCACAAAACTACGTGCCACCGTAGGATTGACATTGATAATTGTGGGCCAGAGGCCGAGTATTGGATTATAATAACGATATTGAGGTTGTACTCCCCGGCAAGAGTATGACACCTCCGCCAATGTGGGATTCTTTCCTTAGGAGGGTAAAACGTTGGACTCCATATGGCTCATATGGTGTAGTTATGTCGGTTATAAGAAATTCCCACATCCATAATAATCTAAGTACCATGAGTTACCGAGTCACTCTAAGTCATGAGTCAAAGAGTTTGAGTTGAGTTAAATGATTTATGAGATTTATGAAGCATATGTTATTACTGATGACATAGGGAAATGATGTTTTAGATAATTCAAGCAAAGAGAGTTATTATTGTCAGCAGGTATGATTTTTTTATACATTTATGATATTATATAAAATGTTGCATCCACCCCCACATACTCAGTACTTTCTCAAGTACTAACTCTCATACTCTTTTGTATTCTATATTTCCTCATGATATAGGTTCAGGTGCTCAGTCTCAGCAGTGACAGTGATCTTTGAGTACCTTCATCTATATTTCTGCGGTTGGTGAGTCCTCGTGGTCTGAGGACCTGTGTATCCAATTTTGTCTTATTAATAGATGGTTGTTTACTTTCAGTTCAATACGAGTTAGTTGGGGATCTGTCCCAATGGCTCCTCAGTCCTATGTAGTAGAGGCTTTGTCAGACTAGTGTACCAGCGTGTACCAAGATTTCAGTATTATATTTGTATAAGGCAGTATTACTTTGTATTTCAGTATGTTCATGTCATGGTTATTCCTCTTTATCTTAGCATGATTTGTGCTAGAATGAGTTCTGAAAGTGATGATAGGCTTAGAAGGTTAGCTTGAGGCCACGTATGGCATTGACCACCGTGTGACATCTCGGGATAGGTTGTTGGGGCATTACATCATACTTCATAGAATGTTCAGTTCCAGGTACTCATGGTACACCCTTAATGACCAGTAAAAATTTAGATTATGTTATATATATACTCAGTTCTTATCTATGTAGTTAATCCAGGTAATGGATACTCTATTCCTCAGGCCTCTGTTAAGTGTCTAAGTAATGCATAGTTTTCTTCATTCTTACGTCCTCAGGTTCAAGCCTTTCAGTGACCTCTCCTTATGAAATGATAGTGGTGATGAGTAATTATGTAGATGGGATAGAGTAAATATTTCATGTTGGGGAAAGTTGTATGCTTGTTTAATCTAAGGCTATAATTGTGAAGGAATATTGAGGCAAAGCTCGTTGTATATGTCATGGCTAGTTGAGAATTCCATGTGGTTTTCTTAAGAATAGTGCAAGAAAGTAATGATTTATAGAGGTTTAGATAGTATGAGAAAGATGCTTTTTAAGTGTTTGCTTAGAAGTTCATATGTGGTTATAACGATAGGCTTGAATGTCATGTTGGTATATAAGTGGAAGGGTGCATTGTGTGCCGGTGAATTCCCAATGAGAGGTTGAATTTAGTTATTGAAGTGGTAAGAACAATTATTCTTGAGATGAGAGTTGTGAAAATGCATGGAGTATTGAATTCACAGTTCAGACTAGTATTATGGTATTATGTGTAGTACCTTGTGATTTTGAGTTAGGCTTGAACATGGTCAGAGTATGTAGCTCAACTCAACTTTGGTTGGCGAACAACATATCGTAAGATCCTTTTGACTACACCTAGGTGCTGCTTCAAAGGATTATGCATGAACCTAGAAATCAAACTGATAGAGAATGTTATATTGAATTTTGTGTGTGATAAGTAGTTTAGACCACCAATTAAACTTCTAAAATAAGAAGCATTTTTTATGCTTGTACTATCATCAAATATTAGTTTCTCATTCATATTCATGGGCGTGGGAGATGGATTACGATTCATCATGTTGAACTTCTGTAACAGTTTGATAGCATATTTTCTTTGCAAAATAAAGATTTCTTCTAAACCTTGTCTCACCTCATTCCCAAGAAAATAAAGGAGAATACCCAAGTCAGATGTAATGCCACATACTTTTTCTAGTTCAATATAGCATTGAGAACATCAAGCTTTAGCTTTAATAGAGAATGACTTTTCATATATATATATATATATAGAGAGAGAGAGAGAGAGTTTTCTAGTTTTAGACCCTTCAATGAGTAGGAAATTGAATTAGCTTTCCAACGATATAAGATTCACCTTAATCCGATAACCGAGTAAGAAGTTATGGCTATTTTAAGTTCTAGTCATAAAACACCATCATTTTGGTCATTAGCACATCACGGAGACAGTTTAAATGATAATTGTCAATTTTCAATAAGACTCTGCAATTGTACCGCATCGCTGAGAGGTCCAAAATCCCAATTAGCAATTTCCAGTGAGCCTCCGCGATAATGGCGCATCGCAGATGTGGCCAAAATGGCAAAACTATAGGGCACCGCAATGGTGGCACGTCACGTTGCATACCCAGTTCCCATTTTTCAATTTTCAGTGAGCCACAACGATAGTGGCGCGTTGCGGTGGCCGTCCGTTCAAAAAATGCTACATTTTTTAGTTTCAACTCAAAGTTTAAAGAGGGCATTTGGTCAAACCCTGGGGCCCCAATCCGTCCAAAACACAAGATTTAATACATTACAAAGCACTTTGTGCTTATTTCATCCACTCTCTATCAAATGAAAATCCTAAAGCTCAAACTTTTTCGCCAAGTAATCCAATATTCCTCCATTAATTCTCTAAGGAAATTCAAGATTAAGGATTCCCAATTCAAAAACTCTAAGAATTCATCTTCAAAGGAACAATAGGAATCCAAGATTCAAGCTTTTCCTCTAAGATCATAAATTAAGGTATGTGGGGTTATGAACAAGGACAATCCTTTCGTCCTTGTGCCCAAAACTTATTTTAATTTTAATTTTTACTGAATTTTATATGATTTTCCATGAAATTCAAGTTAAGGTTTATACCCATTATTGTTATTTACAAGCTTGTGAGATTTTCAATGATTTAGAAGTTGAATTACATGATTATGTTCATATTTTCATACATATTGCAGTAATTTCTAGATTTTGAATTAATTTATCAATGGTTACATTATCAAGCATGAACACTTTGATGTTTAACATAAGTTTGATGCATAGGTCATTAAGCCTTAATTAAAAATTTGCTATTTCAAAATTTGTTGAGCTAAAAGCACCCTATGACTAGATTCCTTTCAGATTATTGATAAAGATTTGACCCTTTGGTGTTAGAATAGATATGAAATCCACTTTTCAGATTCAGATTATAGATTCAGCTTTACTGATATATAGTTGGTTTTCATCATAATCCATCATACTATTTTAAAAGTGGATTTCCATCAGAATGAGCATACAGGTTTAAATGGGAGTAGTTTTTAGCATCGAGATGGGTACGCTACTACGGTTTCATACCCCAGAACTATGTGCCAACGTAGGATTTATAGTGTTCCCACTTCTGCGTGAATGATAGATATGTGATCACTTAGATAGGTTATTGTAATACCTCGGGAAATTTTTCGTTAAAATTTTGTGCGTAAACATGTTGGGTTCTATCTTCTAAAATGAATTATAAATTTTTCATGTGGAATGTCTTAGATTATGACCATCCATTAGGTAGAGTATCAAATAAAATTTCCAACGATATGTGGATCATCCAAAACGGACACCCGAACGATGAGTTATGAACATTCCGATCGAACCGTGAATAGTAGTGAACAGTAAAACATGCAGAAAAAAGTACTGAGGCCTGACGTATTTTTTCTCTAACTTTAAACAATCATAACTCCTTGTACATAATGATTTAAATGATCTACTATATATCAACGGAAAGCGTTGTGAGTCCTATTTTCGATGAAATTGGTTTCATCTAATTTGTCTATCGGAGAAAAACGTTATGGTCGATCTACTTCAGCCTATCAAAAGTGAATTTTTGGTTCAACTTCAAATAATCATAAATCCTCGTACACAATAATCTAGGTGAGATATTATATATCAACAGAAAGATATGAGAGTCCTCTTTCTAATGAAATTAGTTTCATCTAATTTGGATATCGGAGTAAAATGTTATGGTTGATCTACTTCAGACTATCAAAACAGTCCACCAAAGGACAGATTCGAGAATTAGTTGATTTTTAAGGGCATTTTGGTCATTATGCCTACACTTCATGGACAAAAATTATCCATTTATACCTATGGGTAGCATAATGGCTCCCGATGTATACTTATATATTGATGAAAGTTGTTTTGTTGCGGATTGTCATTGAAATGATCTGAGCTAAGTACGGGAGTACTCTTTAGCACCGAGTGGGAGGTATAAATTGATCTTACTTCCCTAAAACTACGTGCCCCCGTAGGACGTGAGCCTGAGGATGATTTATATAGTGATCACTAGTGTTTTTGGATTGATATTGGAAGTCCTACTCCGATGGCAAGGATAGGACGACTCTCCCCAACGTGGGTTCGACGTTGGACTCCATGTGGCTCACATAGTTTATGTCGGTTATAGGATCTCCCAGTGTGTGTGTTTTCTTGTGTCTATGGTGAACGGTGAAGTAATTTGAAAGTGGAATTGTGAAAGTTATTCTTTCAAAAGATTTAAATGATATTTGCATTATGAGAATTGATATTCTTGATAAACTGAAAGTGATTGACAAATTATATGATGACTCACATGTGTTATTATACTTATTTCATCCTCTCATGATTATGATGATTTTCTTTGGTCTATGTGAGTCTTTCATACATCTTGCATATTTCTTATAAATATTTATGATGATGATGTTTATAAAACTGCATACACCCCCATATACTCGGTTTCTTTCCATGGTACTGACCCACATCTTCGGATGTGGGATGCATTTTCTCGAAATATAGGTTCAGGTGCTCAATTATAGGTTCGACAGTGATTCTTCAGGCATGCTGTTCTACATTCTCTGTCATGGTGAGTCCTCATGTTCTGAGGACGTGATGTCTGATGATGGTTTCACAGAATTGTTTATATTTGACAACTGAGTATGAGTCAGTTGGGGCATGTCTCAATGGCTCGATGGTTTTATTGATTTTCTTAGAGGCTTATCAGACTAGTATAGATGTTGGGAGTTGACTAATAAGTCGTATTTTGTTATCTTTCTGAAATTCTTTTATTCTTGGATGATGATTACTCTGTTGATATTTGAGGGTTATTTATGGAAACCTCATTGATTCGTGTTGAACTGAATAAAAATGGCTTAAAGGGTTAGCTTGGGGCTACTCGTAGCCTCAAGCACCGTGTGATGCTTTGGGACCCATTTTTGGGGCGTTACAAACTTGGTATCTAAGCCTAAGGTTTTAAGGTGTCCTAGGGAGTCTGACAAGCCACATTAAGTAGATTCTTGATCATCGATATGTAGCGCGCCACATCTATGAGCAAGAGGCTACAAGATATTTTAGGAAAAAGTGTGATTCTTTCTTTCAAAAGTTTATCGTGCTTAAAGTGTCTATCTCTGCTATTGATTTGTGCTATTATCTTTTAGAAATATGCCTCCATATCAAGCAAGAGAAATAATGATGGTCAGCAAGCTTACCCGCTGACCCATTGATTGAAAACATGTTTTATGCTGAATTTCGAGTAGCCTTTCAGGCACTGGCCCAAGCTGTTACTGCAAATGTTCAAGCCAACCCAGCCCCGGCTCCACAGCAGCAGGGAGGTGATTCAGCTGCTTCCAAGATCCATGACTTTATTTGGATGAATCCACCAAAATTTTATGGGTCCAAGTCTGATGAGGATCCACGATTAGTTTTAGAGGAGGTGTGGAAGATTACTCAGGTGATGCATGTATCTGAGGAACATAGTGTGGAGTTGGATGCGTGTAGGTTAAAAAACCTTTCTTATGACTGGGTTGTTGCTTGGAGGAAAGGTAGAGGTGAGGGAGCTGTCCCTACGACTTGGCAAGAGTTCCAGGATGCATTCCTGGATAAGTTTTTCCCGTTGTAGATGAGAGAGGCGAAGGTGGAAGAGTTTATGAACCTGCGACAGTGCTTTATGACTATTAGGGAGTACTGTCTAAAGTTCAATCAGTTGGCTAAGTATGCTCCTGACTTAGTGGCTGATAATCGGGCTAGTATGAGTAAGTTTGTGACTGGAGTGTCTAGTTATGTGGTTAAAGAGTGTAGGTTTGCTATGCTGAATAGTAAGATGAATCTTTTTAGGCTAATGACTCATGCCCAATAGATTGAGGCAAACAAGATTAAGGAGAGAGATAAAATGAGAGGGAATAAGAGAGCTAGGTCCAAGCAGCACGGACAGGGTTAGACTAGATCACAGGGAGGGAGTTGCCCTCAGTATCAGGATCGTTCGTCTATACCAACATCGTCATCTGCTAGTGCTCCCAATCCTAGAGGTAGGCAGGAGCAAGGTAGCAGGTCATATGCATCCAGGTCCCAGTATAGTGCTGGCAGTAAGCAAAATCGCCCCCTGTGTCCTAAGTATGGTAGGGCTCATTCGAGTGAGTGTTGGGGTGAGAAGAGGGGTTGTTTCTGATGTGGTTACATGGGTCATAGAGTTAGAGATTGTCCACAGTATGAACAAGGGCGTTGTGACTATCGCCCTCAGACCCAGACTCAGACTGTTAGTGCTTCAGTTCGAGCGACTCACCCAGCCCCAGCTCAGGGCGCCCTTTCTAGCAATGCTGGCGAGCAGCGCCAAAATAGATTCTATGATTTATCGTCCCGCCAGGAACAAGAGGACTCTCCCAATGTTGTTACTGGTATGCTTCGTATATTTCAGTTTGATGTATATGCTTTGTAGGATCCTGGATCCAGTTTCTCATATGTTACACCTTTGATTGTTGTGAATTTTGAAATGAGTCCTGAGATTATTCCTAAGCCTATCCTAGTTTCTATCCCAGTGGGTGATTCGATTGTTGCCCAAAAAGTGTATAAAAAGTGTTCTGTTACCGTTCTTCATAGAGTCTTGTTGGCTGATTTGATTGAGTTAGACATGGTAGATTTTAATGTGATTCTGGGTATGGACTAGTTGTATTTTTCTTATACCTCTATTGATTTTCGGACCTGAATGGTCAAGTTTCAGTTTTTGGGTGCATCCGTGTTTGAGTGGTCTGAGAATTTTATGTCACCCAAGAGTCATTTTATCTCTTACCTCAAAGCTAGAAAGCTTATTTCCAAGGGGTTTATTTACCATTTGGTTAGAGTCAAAGACACTAAGTCTAAGACTCCAACTCTCCAGTCTGTTAACGTTGTCAATGAGTTTTCTGATGTCTTTCTGGATGATCTCCCAGGTATACCTCCTGATAGAGAGATAGAGTTTGGGATTGATCTTCTTCCCAACACTCAGCCCATTTCTATTCCTCCTTACTGTATGGCCCCTGCAAAACTTAAGGAGTTGAAAGAGAAACTCAAAGATCTACTAGATAAGGGTTTCATAAGGCCCAGTATTTCTCCTTGGGGTGCTCCTATGTTGTTTATGAGAAAGAAAGATAGCTCTTTGCGTATGTGCATTGATTACCACCAACTGAATAAAGTCACCATAAAAAATAAGTACCCCCTTCCGAGAATAGATAATTTATTTGACCAATTGCAAGGTGTAAGTTATTTCTCAAAGATAGACCTTCGTTCTGGCTATCATCAACTCAAAGTTAGGGAGTGTGACATCCCGAAAACTACTTTTCGAACTCGTTATGGCCATTTTAAGTTTTTTGTTATGTCTTTTGGGTTAACTAATGCCCCAGCAGCTTTCATGAACCTCATGAATCGAGTGTTCAGACCATATCTGGATATGTTTGTCATAGTGTTCATCGATTATATACTGGTGTACTCCCGTAGTGAGGATGAACATTCTGATCATCTCTGAACTGTTTTGCAAACCCTTAGAGATCACAAGTTGTTTACCAAGTTCAGTAAGTGTGAATTTTGGCTAAGGTCAGTTGTTTTTCTGGGTCATATCATTTCTTTCGAGGGTATTAGAGTTGATCCCTAAAAGACCAAAGCTGATAGAAATTGGCCTAGACCTATTTCTCCTACTGATATCCGAAGTTTCTTGGGTTTAGCTGTCTATTACCACCGTTTTGTTGAGGTTTTCTGCTCTATAGCATCTCCTATGACTCGGTTGACCCAAAAGAAAGTGAAGTTCTTGGGGTCCGAATCTTGTGAGAAGAGTTTTCAGGAGTTGAAGACTCGAATCACTTCAGCCCCTATTTTGACTTTGCTTGATGGTGTTGATGGTTTTGTGGTGTACTGTGGTTCTTTGAGAGTTGGGTTGCGTATTGATGTAGAAGGGTAAGGTGATAGCTTATGATTCTATATAGTTGAAACCCCATGAGAAAATTACCCCACCCATGACCTTGAGTTGGTTGTTGTTGTGTTTGCTTTGAAAATCTAGAGACACTATTTATATGGTGTCCATGTTGATGTTTTCACTGATCATAGGAGTCTGCAGTATGTGTTTACCCAGAGAGAATTAACTCTTAGGAAGAGACGATGGTTAGAATTGTTAAAGGACTATGATATGAGCGTGTTGTACCATCCGGGAAAGGCCAATGTTATGGTGGATGCCCTAAGTAGAGTGTTCATGGGTAGTATTTCGCATGTGGTAGAAGGTAAGAAAGAGTTGGCTCGTGATGTACATCTTTTGGATAGATTGGGGGTTAAGTTGTTTGACTCTGCTGAAGGTAGTATAGGGGTTCAGAGTAGTTCCGAATCCTCCTTGGTTTCGGAAGTGAAGGAAAAGCAATACTAAGATGCTAATTTGATCAAACTGAAGGAGTCAGTCTAGGACCAAAAAATAGAGGTTTTCTCCCAAGGGGGAGATGGTGTGTTGAGATTGCAGGGTAGATTGTGTGTCTCGAATGCTAATAATCTAAGACAGAGGATTATGGATGAAGCACAAGAGGTGCGATATTCTATTCATCCTGGTGCCACCAAGATGTACCGAGACTTACGGGAAATCTATTGGTGGAGTGGCATAAAGAAAGATATAGCAGCGTTTGTAGCTAAGTGTACATCATGCCAACAGGTTAAGGTTGGACACCAAAGACCTGGTGGTATGATGCAAAATTTAGTATTCCCACTTGGAAGTAGGAAGAGATAAATATGGACTTCGTGATTGGTTTACCTCCTTCCCTATGCCATCATGATTCTATTGGGTTGTGGTTGATAGATTGACTAAGTCTGCTCATTTCTTGCCTGTTCATACATCATATACTACTGAGGATTACGCTATATTGTATATCCGAGAGCTAGTCAGACTGCATGGAGTTCCCTTGTCTATCATTTCAGATAGGGGTACTCAGTTCACTTCGCAATTTTGGAAAGCTTTTCAGAAGGGTCTTGGTACCTAAGTGCTTTTGAGTTCTGTTTTTCATCCGCAGATCGATGGACAGGCTGAGCGGACCATCCAGACCTTAGAGGAAATGTTGAGAGTTTATGCACTTGACTTTAAGAGAAGTTGGGATGATCACTTACCATTAATAGAATTTGCTTATAATAACAACTTTCACTCTAGTATTGGCATGGCTCCGTTTGAAGCCTTGTATGAAAGGAAGTGTAGATCACCCATAGGTTAGTTCGAGGTGGGTAAAGCGGTTGTGAGTGGTCCTGATTTGGTATTCGAGGCTATGGAAAAAGTTAAGTTGATTAGGGAAAGGTTGAAAACTGCGCAGAGTCGTCAGAAGTCATATGCGGATGTTAGAAGGAGAGACCTTGAGTTTGAAGTTGGTAACCTAGTGTATCTGAAAATTTCACCCATGAGGGGGGGTGAAGAGATTCGGAAAGAAGGGGAAGCTTAGTCCCCGTTATATTGGTCCTTACAAATTTCTTAGCCATGTTGGTAATGTAGCTTATGAGGTCGAGTTGCCTTCCGAGTTGTCCTTTGTTCATCCAATATTCCATGTCTCCATGCTTAGAAAGCATATTAGCGATGCTGTGGTAGTGGATTCCTCTATGAGTGCTGACATTCAAAAAAATCTTTCTTTTGATGAGATTTCTATTGACATTCTTGATTTCAGTGCTCGAAGACTAAGGAACAAAGAATTCCCTTGGTCAAGGTGTTGTGGCGAAACCAATCTATTGAGGGTGCAACTTGGGAAGCTGAGGCAGATATGCGATCCAAGTACCCGCACCTATTTTTCGCGAACTCCGATCAATCCGAAGGTACCGTTCTTTCTTAAATCATGCACTTTTGATAAAAGTTGCAGCAATTCAACTGTCATTTATTATGTGTTCAACTGTAGTTTCTTGAATTTATGCATTCTATGTTGCATTCGGGGTGAGAAATGATGTGGTGGTGAGTCTAACGAATGGTTTCAGCTGTATGCTCTATTACCTATCTAATCTTGGCATGTCTAGTGTCATTCAAGGATGAATGTTTCCAAGGGGGGATGATGTAATACCCCGGAAAATTTTTCGTTGAAATTTTGTACGTAAACGTGTTGGGTTCTATATTCTAAAATTAATTATAAATTTTGCGTGTGGAAGGTCTTATATTATGACCCATCATTGCATAGAGTATCTAATAAGCTTTCCAATGATATGTGGATCATCTAAAACGGACACCCGAGCGACGAGTTATGAACATTTCGATCGAACCATGAATAGTAGTGAACAGTAAAACGTGCAGGAAAAAGTACTGAGGCCTGACATAATTTTACTCCAACTTTAAATGATCATAACTCCTTGTACATAATGATCTGAATGATATACTATATATCAACGGAAATCTCTGTGAGTCCTCTTTCCGATGAAATTGGTTTCATCCAATTTTTCTATCGGAGAAAAACGTTATGGTCGATCTACTTCAGCCTATCAAAAGTGAATTTTTGGGTCAACTTTAAATGATCATAACTCCTCGTACATAATGATCTGGGTGAGATACTATATATCAACGGAAAGATATGAGAGTCCTCTTTCTAATGAAATTGGTTTCATCCAATTTGGATATAGAAGTAAAACGTTATGGTTGATCTACTTTAGACTATCAAAACAGTCCACCAAAGAACAGATTTGAGAATTAGTTGATTTTTAAGGGTATGTTGGTCATTATGACTTCACTTCATGGACGAAAATTGTCCATTTATACCTACATTGAGCCATAAAATTCATGTTCTTCCATGAAAAACATTGAGAGAACTAAATCCTAGGTCCATTTTGAGCTCCAAATATCTTCCAATTTCACCGTAGAAATTCAAATTTGATCCGATAATCAAACTCATCATCTCGAGACCTTCGAGGAGCACCCTTTATTTGTGTGAACAGGATTCCATAATAAATAGGTCAATTTCAAGGTATGTGGAGTTTTTTCAATAAGAGCACTCTTTCGTTCTTGTGCCCAAAAGTAATTTTCTTTACGAAGACATGATTTTTACTTGATTATTATGATTTTGAAGAATGAACTCATATTCCATGATGATTATTATGAAATTTTGATGTCTACGATTTTTAAAGATGGATTTACATATGTGGTGATATAAAGCATGAATCTTGAATGATATTTATCATGATTTTGATATTTGGGTCTTGAACCCCATTTGAAATTGTGTCTTTGAGAAAATTTGTGCTATAAGCACGTTGATGTTGAATATTTGAGATGTGTTGAATGATTTGACCTTTTTGGTCTTAATGGAGTCGCTTTGAACTTGCATGTGAAAGAAATCCACAAAGTGTTTGATTATGATAAATGGGTAGCATGATGGCTCCCGATGTATACTTATATATTGATGAAAGTTGTTTTGTTGCAGATCGTTTTTGAAATAATCTGAGCTAAGTCCGGGAGTACTCTTTAGCACCGAGTGGGAGGTATAAATTGATCTTACTTCCCTAAAACTACGTGCCCCCGTAGGACGTGAGCCTGAGGATGATTTATATAGTGATCCCTAGTATTTTTGGATTGATATTGGAAGTCCTACTCTGATGGCAAGGATAGGACGGCTCTCCCCAACGTGGGTTGGACGTTGAACTCCATGTAGCTCACATGGTTTATGTCGGTTATAGGATCTGCCAGTGTGTGTGTGTTTCCTTGTGTCTATGGTTGACAACACTCAATCTACAGCTCTCGTAAGAGTGTAAAGAGGTCGTTGTCAAATATATAACCCAACTGGGTTGGGTATCGATCCCACAGAGAATAGTCGGTCAACAAGTAAGTAATGATTATTAGACTTTTGGTGGAAGTCTCGTAGAAAGGGGGGATTGTAACGTGTAACCAAAATAATAGAGTAAAAATGAAAATTAGCAAAGTAAAAAAAAAGAATGTTTGGTACGATGTTAATCAATGAGAATTGAGAGTTGGGTTTATGTCCACCTTTTGAGTTTACGTCTCTATTGGCTATGAGTTATGCGGAATTCAGACATGCATGTGCTTATAGAGAATTGTAGTCTATGGTAAATCCAAGCGTCTTTCGACCTAACAAGGATTATTTCACTTTAACTCTTTCGAGCTTAAAGCGTATCTAACGGTACAAATACTCCAAGTGGTTAATCCAGTTATGGCACTAACTTTTTAACAGGGGTTGGTGCCCTATTACCTTGACATTATCTCTTTTCCAGACATATAACTTTTCTTTCGAACAAGTTAATGTTATACTGGCGTATTCTAAGTGTTTGCAACCACAAAGAATTTAGATTAAGATGAAGAGAATAATGATATAAGCAGCATACGTGTCACGAATTCACAAACTCATAGCAATAGATAGTATCTCATAAGGCTTCCATAACCCCAACAGAGAAGTTTAGCTATTCATGAGTGCGAAGGAAATCACAATAGACATTATCATTATACCACAACAAAGATCTTCCGTGTAGTATGGTGTGGTTTGGCTTGTGGCGTGACTTTCCTTGTAGAATAGCGTTTCTCTTGTTGTGGAAATTAAGAATAGAATAGATGAAGAGAAAGTAATTAAGAATTAATTGAGAGCAAATTGTTTAGAGTTGTAGATGAAAGAAGAATAGTAGTAGAATGGTTAGTTGAAGAATGAATCAAAATCTCTAGCAGAATAGGGTATTTATAACACCCATATCCTATTCCTACTAAGTTACTGCATTACTTCACCCATTCCTACTGGGTTACTGCATCATTATCCTAATAAGTTACTGCTAGTCCCCAAAATCTTTAGAATTGTTGTTTTTGCCCGGGACAGATTTTTCATGCGCCACTTTTGGTCCTTGGCGTCCAAGCTTTGCTTTCCTCCTTTCGTGAAGCTTTCTTTGGTGTCAAGTTATCCATAAAATGCTGAATTCTGCATCATTTATACCTGAAAACTTGCTAATCACGTTTGTTAGCTCACTTACAGGAAAAAGGACTAAACGTGCATGAATTATATAATTTGTCCTCAAAACTTAGCTAAAATATGGGTGAAATATAGTGCTTTAGGCGTGTAAATTCGCCTATCATCAATACCCCACACTTAAAGCTTTGTTCGTCCTCGAACAAAATATCATGTCTATCTAAACATCTACTTAGGGTTTCACAGTAACAACACAAAATATTCATCAAGGCAAGCACGACAATCATTAACAAAGAGTAGTTTTCTGATCATTAGTAGAAATAATTTATCCTCCAATATAGACTCATGATGGTGATCAACTCATATTCAAAAGTTAACGCACAAAGAATTATACACCACTGCCCAAAACTCATCAACCATGTGTGTCTCACCATATATTACCCATAATCACTCACAAGTATTGTATATATTTTGAACATGGGTATAAGATAATCCTTGCTCTCACTCTCACAAAGAATTCATATGCTGCAACTGATGACCATAGGCTTGCCCTTTGTGTAATGCTCCACTAAATATCAGAATGTTAAGCTTAGGATCAAATAGATCTTTTACAGGCTGTAATGTAGGCTAAGGAACGGGTAGGACTATTTTGGCTAGAAATAGTGACTATGTTCCTAAGCGCTTTAATACATCACATTATGTCATTATCACTTTTCTTTCAAACAACCTTTCTACTTTCTTTTATTCTACTACCCTTTTTCTCCTCTTTTGTTTTTCAATTTTAAACATAACTAACTTTTTAGTTTTCCTTTCCTTTTTTTTTTCATAACACACCTCTTATGATAGCAATTCTTTTTCATAACAATTTCAAGCACCATTACTTTCTAAATCATCATACTCACCCAATTTCCTCTTATTTTGTCACATGACTTTTTCACTTTAAAGCACTTAGGAATTTGGATCAAATTACGGTCTTTAAAAAAATGGATTAGGCTTACATATAAGGCTATCAAAGAAAATAGGCTAGAGGCTCAAAGGGGTTTAACTAAGATAAATGTTCATGGGTAGGTAAAAAGAAGGTAAACAATCATCGGTTGCCAAAGAAATGCCTAAATCATCTCCTAAACTTGCACTCTTTATTTTCGCTTTACATACATACCAGGCAAGTTCTAGCATCAGCCACAAACATAGAATATACTATTATCTCACACACACAAGGCACATGGTCGACTTTATTGGGAGTAGTATAGACTCTTGACCCAACAAGTGAAGGAATTGAACCACACAATATCACATAGTGAGTCACAATTAGAGCCTAAACGTCTCAATAGTAATGATTTTATCACAAACTCTTGTCATAATACCATGCTGCCTATCAGAAAAATTTCATGCAAGGTTAAAAAAAAAAAATTATCTAAAAAAAAAACAGAAATTTAACTACTAAAAAAAACACAAAAAAACAAAAAATTAACTACTAAAAAAAAACACAGAAAAAAACAAACCTAAATGCAAATGCAGATAGAGAAGTATAGCATGCAAATACCAGCACCCCACACTTAGACGGGACACACTGCCCTCAGTGAAAAATAAATAAGAAGAACCTGGTTAGTCGGACTCCTCTTCTATGTCTGGGGTCATACCCCCTTCGTCAGAATCATCATTGGAGTCGTCGTCATCAGAATTCTCCTCCACGTCGGAGTCTGGCATTCTGCGATCATCATCGGTTGGCACATCGTTATCAAGAGGTTTCTCAAAATATGTACCTACTCCACACATAGCTTTCGCGTGCTCATTCATTGGGTAGTCGTAATCCTAGCTGTTGGAGCTCTGCAGCAGTTGGAACACGACCACCGCTCATCATTGTAAATCGAGTCATGCCATAAAGATGGCGAAAGAAACTCTCATCTCGAGCATGCCTTTCTGAAGTAGTAAGGTTGACGCCATGCGTGATTTCAGCATCTTTAACCTTCGTGAGGTCAACCTTCTTTGGGTTGTGTGGGAGTTTATGATCATCTGGTTCCTCTTCGATGTCTTCCTTCCTTAATATTGCAGTCAACAGATTGCCAAAGCTGAAGTGGGACCTCTTGTGTAGCCTAGCTTTCCGCATTGTGGATCGAATAATTGCCCCAATGTTGATAGGGACATTCCTCATCAATGCATATACCAAGCACACTTTATCTCTTGTTATCTTTGTGTACTGGGTCCCTGGAATTAGGCAAGAGTTAACTATGCGCAACCATATCCTTGCTTCCCAGTTCAAAGGAGCATATGGGAAGGTGTTGTGTCGACCGGTGTCCTTGTGTCTACTCCACCGTGCCATGGATCTTGTTCCACAAAATGTGTGTCGAATGGCTCTGTATGGAGGTCTACTGTACAGCTCCTTGAATGGTGATGGATCAACAACAGGCAAGCCAAGAAAGGAGTTGAAGAACTCTGGATTTAGTTGCAGAACTTGGCCCCGAATCTTGACCTCACTTCCTGTGGTTTTCGGCGACCAGTTGGCGTAGAATTCGCATGTTAGATCGAGATTGCACTCTCCCATATCTCGGAAGATGAAATCAAGATGTAACGCCATGATCTTGGCCAACATATGCGGTTCATTCTTTGCTAGGCTTTCCTTGTTTATCAAGTCCACATGAACATATTTCTTCTCTTTGTTGTTCCTATACCATTCCTTTGCTTCCTCCTATAGAACCCATTTAATTCCGAACATGCGGCGTGGTACTTGCAACGAGGAGGATTCTCCTTGCTCTTTTCGGCCTTTTTTCTTGCCTTTTTGTGAAGTGGTTGCTTTATCTTTGCCTTGTCTTGCTTTGGGTGACATTGTACCTGAGGTTTAAAACAATAGTCATGTTAGCATCGTCTCGATAGATACAATGTATAAACAAGCAATCGTGGCACCACCCCACACTTAATTTGTTGGTACAGACTAGTGAAGTGAAAGTTGTCGATTACTTAGACTTCATCGATATACGTTTTAGGTGCTATAGTCCAACAATATAATCAGTGCAGTCATACTTTTTGTAACCTTGGCAATACTTTCATATTTTATATGTCAAGACTACTACATAGGGATTGAATCAAGGTATAGCATCTAAAATAATCACAACCTCATATGTCGGTAGTCAACCATAATTCTCATCTCGATGAACAAGTTGTTTCAATATGTAGGCTTTCTATTGACAAGATTATGCAACTTTTTGTGACCATGTCAATTCCACAAAAGTATGACAGTGCATAAAAATCAAATACAAGTTGGAAACACGTTAAGACTATCCTTACGTATTCGTTCACTCACTTAGTTGTATCACAACAATTCAATCACATTCAAATCACCAATACTACTTCAAGATTTAACAATTCATAATAGGCGTAGTAGTGTAGTACTTACGGAATATAAATGAAGAACAAAGAAGTACTTACTTGATTTGATGACTTTGAATGATGTTCTTGTGAAGTAAAAGAGCAAAAGGAAAATTTTTGAGAGGATTTGGAGACTATAGGCGGCGCTTATGCTAGGTTTGCAATGTATTTTTGGTCTAAGACTAAGTCTCTTATTTATAGGACAAGCTTGGGTCGGGTTTTGACCCATTTAAAATTGGTTTTGGAGACAAGAAGTGACCATAGGCGACGCCTTTTGCTTTGCCTATGCTTGGCATAGGCGGCGCCTTTTGCATAGCATTGTTGAGCATAGGCGGCGCCTATGCCATGGAAATCTTAGGCATAGGCGGCGCCTTTTGCATGGCATATGAGATTCAGAGACAAAAAGCATTGGCATAGGCGGCGCCTATGCTATGGCATACTTGGGCATGGGCGGCGCCTATGCTATGGCACACTAGATTCCGAGAGCTTAGGCCATAGCATAGGCCTTGCCTTGTTCGTGGCCTAGTTATACATAGGCCTAGCCTTGTTCGTTGCCTATATTTTCATAAGCAATGCCTAATCCATAGCCTTTTGCTTCTTCATTACTAACTTACCAACTTCAATATGCAATACGACCAAATCAAAATTTGGAACCAATCTCCTCCTTTACGCCTCTTGTACCTACACTTGCTCAAAAACAACAAACACGATTAGAACGATGGGTTGCCTCCCATCAAGCGCCTTAGTTTTGGTCGTGGCACGACTCTTCTTTTTGGATTTTTTATTTATCAAAAGCAAACACGAAATAGAATGAAAGAAAGAAAAAAATGCAAAACGATGGGTTGCCTCCCATCTAGCGCTTGATTTATCATCGCGGCACGACATAGTTACCTCGAGTACTTAGACTTCGTCGAGATAAGTGATGGCCACATAGTTTATCGAGTCAAGAGGACCGATATATGGTTTTACTCGTTGGCCGTTCACCTTAAAGACAACACCATTATTGTCTTCTATTTCAACTACTCCAGACGAGTAGACTTGGCTAATTTTGTACGGGCCAGACCATTTGGACCTTAACTTACCTGGGAATAGTTTCAGTCGGGAATTGAAAAGTAGTACCATATCACCCTTTTGAAAGTTTCGTTGAACAATTCGCTGATCATGATACTTTTTCATCCGCTCCTTGTAGAGGTCTGATCTTTCATATGCATGTAGATGGAATTCATCCATCTCATTCAGTTGCTCCAACCTCAGATTCATAGCATCATCCCAATTCAAATTTAGTTGCTTCAACGCCCACAATGCTTTATTCTCGAGCTCAATGGGTAAGTGACAGTCTTTCCCATAAACTAGTTGGTAAGGGGACATGCCAATTAGCATTTTGAACGCAGTTCTATATGCCCATAGTGCATCGTCCAGCTTCCGAGACCAATCTTTCTTGTTAGAATTTACCGTCTTAGCAAGGATTTACTTGATCTCTCGATTGGAAACCTCTACCTGTCCACTAGTAGTAAGGGTGATAAGGTGTGGCTACCTTATATTGCTTGACACCATATTTTGCCAACACGGATTTGAATAGCTTGTTACAAAAGTGAGATCCTCCATCGCTTATGATAGTACGTGGTACTCCAAAGCGAGAGAAGATATTCCTCTTCAAGAATGCTACAACACGCTTTCCCTCATTGTCGGCCAACGCTACTGCTTCAACGATTTTGACACATAATCTACAGCGACTAGGATGTATTTCATTCCAAACGAATTTACAAATGGACCCATGAAATCAATACCCCATACATCAAAGAGCTCTACTTTAAGAATTTTTGACATGGGCATCTCATGGTGTTTCGAAATAGCACCTTGTATTTGACATTGGTCGCATCTTCTCACAAAATTGTAGGCATCTCTAAATATCGAGGGCCAATAATATCCACTTTACAATACCTTCCTTGCTGTCCAATTACTTGCGCGTTGTCCTCCAACTTGGGAAGTGTGAAATGCTTCTAATATATTAGGCACCTCTACATGGGATATGCATCGCCTGATGACACCATCCGCGCATCATCGAAACAAATATGGCTCATCCCAAAAGTAGTGTTTTATATCATGCATAAACTTCCTCTTTTGATGGAAAGATAAATTTGCAGGTATGACATTACTCACCACAAAATTCGCAAAGTCGGCGTACCATGGTAACTCTTCCATTATTGTGGCTAAGATTTCCTCATCAGGGAATGCATCATCAATCTCAATTTCAGGCTGTGCCATATGCTCGTTATCAAGTCTAGATAGATGGTCAGCCACTTGGTTCTCGCAACCCCTTCTATCTTTTACCTCGAAATCAAATTCTTGCAGCAATAATACCCATCGAATTAGCCTCGACTTTGCGTCCTTCTTCGTCATTAGGTATCTCAGAGCTGCATGGTCTGTATGAACGATCACTTTGGTTCCCAACAAATAAGCACGGAACTTTTCAAAGGCATACACAACCACTAGGAGCTATTGTTCTGTGACGGTATAGTTCTTTTGGGTTTCGTTTAGGACCTTACTCGCATTGTAGATTGGATGGAATAACTTCTCCCTTCTCTGGCCAAGTACCGCACCCAAAGCTACCCCGCTAGCGTCACACATGACTTCAAACGGTAGGGACCAATCTGGTGCTACCATGATAGGAGCTTCAATTAGCTTCCCTTTGAGGCATTCGAATGCCTTCAAACAATCTTCATTGAAGTCAAACTTTGCATCTTTCTCCAAAAGTTTGCATAATGGACTAGCAATTTTGGAGAAGTCTTTGATAAACCGCCGATAGAAACCTACGTGCTCGAGGAAACAACGAACTCCCTTTACGGAAATTGGAGGTGGTAGCTTTTCGATAACTTCAATTTTAGCTCGATCAACCTCAATTCCTCTTTCGGAGATTTTATGCCCAAGAACAATACATTTTTTTTACCATAAAGTGGCACTTCTCCCAATTCAGCACTAGGTTAAATTCTACACATCTTTGTAACACCATGCTTAGGTTTTCCAGGCACGATTCAAACGACTCACCAACGACTGAGAAGTCGTCCATGAATACCTCCAAAGTATCTTCAACCATATCAGAAAAAATGGACATCATACAACGCTGAAAGGTGGCTGGTGCATTACATAGCCCGAATGGCATACGTTTGAAGGCAAACGTACCATATGGGCATGTAAACGTTGTCTTCTCTTGATCTTCGGGTGCAATACAAATCTTATTATAGCCGGAATAACCATCTAAGAAACAAAACCATCCTTTCCCCGCTAATCGATCTAGCATTTGGTCTATAAATGGCATTGGAAAGTGATCTTTGAGCGTCCATGAATTCAGCTTTTGGTAGTCCATGCATACTCTCCATCCTGTGATGGGTCTGAGTGGAATAAGCTCATTCTTCTCATTCGCAACTACTGTCATGCCTCCTTTCTTGGGAACACATTGTACCGGGCTTACCCATGTACTGTCAGAGATTGGATATACTACCCCCGCATCTAACCACTTAATAATTTCTTTCTTCACCACTTCTTGCATAGGTGGATTTAGACGCCTTTGATGCTCAATAGTGGGTGTGCAATTTTCTTCAAGCTGAATCTTGTGTGTACAAATCCCAGGTGGAATACCAATAATATCAGCGATGGTCCAACCAATGGCTCTTATATACTTACGTAGAATAGCAATGAGAGCTGCAACTTGCTGCTCACCCAAATCTGCCGCCACAATGACTGGAAGTGTGTTTTCACTTCCTAAGAATGCATACTTTAAATGGCTAGGCAGCTCTTTCAATTCTAACGTGGGTGGCTCGTCAATAGATGGTTTAGCTGGTGGTGTGGGTCGATTTTTGAGATCAAGGTCCAGCTTCTTGGGAGCATGAGGATATGACCCTAATCCTGTTAGAGCACCAATAGTCTCTTCATCATTTTCAGTATCCTTATGCTCACCATTCATGAGCACAACCGCCAATGGGTCATCAATAATCTGCTCCTCTTCAAGTAATTCTTTCTCATCATCAAAGTAAACACCAGCCACTGAGAATACGTTCAGCTCTTTGGGTTGCTTCATTGATTTACACACATCAAAGCGAACTACTTCGTCATTTATCCGGAATAAAAGCTCATTAGCCCTTAAATCAATAAGCGCACTTCCTGTTGCAAGGAAAGGGCGCCCCAAGATTATGGGAACTTCAAAATCTGCCTCACAATCCAAAATAACGAAGTCTGCTGGAAAGATGAATGAAGAAACCTTCACCAATACATCACATAAAATACCAACAGGTCGTTTTACCGACCTATCCGCCATTACGAGCCTCATATTGGTTGGGGTAGGATCGCCCAACCCCAACTTTTTGTAAATAGATAATGGCATCAAATTGATGCTGGCTCCTAAGTCGCATAATGCCTTGGTAAAATTCAAAGATCCAACGGTGCAAGGAATAGTGAAAGCACCGGGGTCAGCCTTCTTCTGAACTAGTGATCGGGTAGCAATTGCACTGCAATGATGAACTGTATCTTTTAACTCAAAGTTTGCTGCACGTTTCTTCGCCAAAAGATCCTTCATAAATTTTGCATACCCAGGCATTTGTTCTAGTGCCTCCACCAACGGAACATTAACGGTCAGCTGTTTTAACATCGTCATGAATTTGCTGAACCGTGTATCATCCGCAACCTTCTTCAATCTTTGAGGAAAAGGTGGTGGTGGAAGTGGAATTGTTTTCTCCACAGCTTTCTTCTCCTCTTTCTTCCGTATTTCAGTCTTTTCAGGCTGCATCATACTCGGTGTGACGTCATGGACATCGTGGTTGGCTTCTACGGCGTTCTCACCATTAGCCTTATCATCGTTGTCCGCTACCTTGTCAACCACTTGCTTGCCTTTGGATAAAGTTTCCAGCACCTTACCACTTTCGGTGGTAATAGCCATGCATGATGCGTCATTCCTTGGATTTTGCACAGTGTCGCTAGGTAAGGTGCCAGCCTTTCTTTGATTGAGTGCTGCTGAAAGTTGGCTCAATTGTTGTTCTATTTGTTTTATTGAAGTGGAATGTGAGTCAACCAACTGTTTCATTGAGGACAAGTCATTTATTACCTCTGTTACTCCCGCGCTGGTTGCCTCCACTCCTTTCAACAGTTTAGCTATCATATCTTCCATATTTCCAGAACCAGATGCAGTGGCGTCACGTCTTCCTGGGGGAACATACAAACCATTCTTATCATTCTTGTTCTTCCAACTACCTTGGTCCTTGTTTCCAGGTTTATCATAATATTTCCGACCTTGGTTTCCTTGGGCATTGCCTCGAAAACCCCCCTGATTGTTCAAGTAGTTGGCTTCTTCTTTCGAATCAAATTCATCTCTTACTTTTGACGCGACAGATTTGACTTTCTCGGTCTTCCCTGATAATAGATGCTTTGTAAGAAGATCCACTTGTGTTTTTAGGTGCGCCATATCTTGATCACGTTCTTCATCTCTTCTCCTTTGTTCCGCAGTCATGCCAATAGATAAAGTGGGGCTTGCTACCTCAGAATCCCTAGTAGTCCAAGCTCTACTTTGCTTTGCCATCCGATCTAGCATATTGCTTGCCTGCCCAAAGGTGAGGTCCATAAATGATCCTCCGACCACATTATCCACCACTGGTTTAGTTATTGAATTCAAGGATCTGTATAGTATCTCCATTAAGTGGACATTGGTCATATGATGGTTTGGGCACCGCATAAGCTTCGTCTTGAACCTCTCCCATGTTTCATGAAGAGCTTCGGTTAGAAGCTGTCTAAAGTTGCTGATTTCATCTCTCAATTGTGCTCTTTTGGATGGCGAAAAGAATCTTTCTAGGAAAGCGTCTCTCAATTGCCTCCAATTTGTAATAGAATCAGGAGTCAACCCATTCAACCATAGAGTTGCCTCCCCAGATAGAGACAATGGAAATAGACGTAATCAAATTGCATTCTGACCAATGCCAGGTTTGTCAAATGACTTGCATGTAGAAATAAAGTTGATCAGATGCATATTCGGATCATCGCCTGCTAGTCCGCCAAATAATCCCTTGAGTTGCAATAACTGAATCATGGTGCTCGTGATGTTGAACTTGGCTCCGGGTGCCAATGGTGGAGGAATAATGGCTCTTATGGCTCCGGCTCCATCAAGATCATCATCATCATCGTCGAAAGCTGGTTGTACAGGTCGGCGTTCATGCCTAAACCTTGCTTCACGACCTCTTCTGTTGGCAGGTGTTATTATCTCAGCATCACGCCTAGGGTTTAGTAACTCGTCATCACCTAGATCCTCATCGTCGGGATTTGTTGCTCGCCCAGGGTTGTCAATATTCTGTTGGTGCACTTGAGCGGAGGCTAGAGCAGCTAGTCTCGCCTGTTCCTATTGAGCAGCCATCCTTTCAATTTCGTATTGTGCCTCCATTCTGCCAATACGTTGTGGTTCAGGATTGATAGGTAATAACGGTTGACCAGAACTTCGAGTATGGGGCATGCACTGAATAAAAACCTTCAGAGAACAAAAACAAAAATTAAAAGTAAAAGTATGAGAATCTTTGACCAAAGGGTCTAGTAATTATCACAAACTTAATTGACACTCGTATTCCCCGGCAACGGCGCCAATTTTTGATAACGCTCAATCTACAGCTCGTGTAAGAGTGTAAAGTGGTCGTTGTCAAATATATAACCCAACTGGGTTGGGTATCGATCCCACAGAGAATAGCCGGTCAACAAGTAAGTAATGATTATTAGACTTTTGGTGGAAGTCTCGTAAAAAGGGGGGATTGTAACGTCTAACCAAAATAATAGAGTAAAAACGGAAATTAGCAAAGTAAAAAGAAAGAATGTTTGGTACGATGTTAACCAATGAGAATTGAGAGTTGGGGTTATGTCCACCTTTTGAGTTTACGTCTCTATTGGCTATGAGTTATGCGGAATTCAGACATGCATGTGCTTATAGAGAATTGTAGTCTATGGTAAATCCAAGCGTCTTTCAACCTAACAAGGATTATTTCACTTTAACTCTTTCGAGCTTAAAGCGTATCTAACGGTACAAATTCTCCAAGAGGTTAATCCAGTTACGACACTAACTTTTTAACAGGGGTTGGTGCCCTATTACCTTGACATTATCTTTTTTCCAGACATATAACTTTTCTTTCGAACAAGTTAATGCTATACTGGCGTATTCTAAGTGTTTGCAACCACAAAGAATTTAGATTAAGATGAAGAGAATAATGATATAAGCAGCATACGTGTCATGAATTCACAAACTCATAGCAATAGATAGTATCTCATAAGGCTTCCATAACCCCAACAGAGAAGTTTAGCTATTCATGAGTGCGAAGGAAATCACAATAGACATTATCATTATACCACAACAAAGATCTTCCGTCTAGTATGGTGTGGTTTGGCTAGTGGCGTGACTTTCCTAGTAGAATAGTGTTTCTCTTGTTGTGGAAATTAAGAATAGAATAGATGAAGAGAAAGTAATTAAGAATTAATTGAGAGCAAATTGCTTAGAGTTGTAGATGAAAGAAGAATAGTAGTAGAATGGTTAGTTGAAGAATGAATCAAAATCTCTAGCAGAATAAGGTATTTATAACACCCATATCCTATTCCTACTAAGCTACTGCGTTACTTCACCCATTCCTACTGGGTTACTGCATCATTATCCTAATCCTAATAAGTTATTGCTAGTCCCCAAAGTCTTTAGAAATGTTGTTTTTGCTCGGAACAGATTTTTCATGCGCCACTTTTGGTCCTTGGCATCCAAGCTTTGCTTTCCTCCTTTCGTGAAGCTTTCTTTGGCGTTAAGTTATCCATAAAATGCTGAATTCTGCATCATTTATACCTGAAAACTTGCTAATCACGTTTGTTAGCTCACTTACAGAAAAAAGGACTAAACGTGCATGAATTATATAATTTGTCCTCAAAACTTAGCTAAAATATGGGTGAAATATAGTTCTTTAGGCGTGTAAATTCGCCTATCATCAATGGTGAACGGTGAAGTGATTTGAAAGTGGAATTGTAAAAGTTATTCTTTCGAAAGATTTAAATGATGTTTACATTATGAGAATTGATATTCTTGATGAACTGAAAGTGATTGACAAATTATAGGATGACTCACATGTGTTATTATACTTATTTCATCCTCTCATGATTATGATGATTTTCTTCGGGCTATGTGAGTCTTTCATACATCCTGCATATTTCTTATAAATATTTATGATGATGATGTTTATAAAACTACATACACCCCCATATACTCGGTTCCTTTCCATGGTACTGACCCACATCTTCGGATGTGGGTTGTATTTTCTCAGAATGTAGCTTCAGGTGCTCAGTTCCAGGTTCGACAGTGATTCTCCGGGCACGTTGTTCTACATCCTCTGTCATGGTGAGTCCTTATGTTCCGAGGATGTGATGTCTGATGTTGGTTTCACGGATTTGTTTACATTTGATAACTGAGTATGAGTCAGTTGGGGCATGTCTCAATGGGTCGCTAGTTTTATTGATTTTCGTAGAGGCTTGTCAGACTAGTATAGAAGTTGGGAGTTGACTAATAAGTCGTATTTTGTTATCTTTCTGAAATTCTTTTATTCTTGGATGACGATTACTCTATTGATATTTGAGGGTTATTTATGGAAACCCCGTTGATTCGTGTTGAACTGAATGAAAATGGCTCAAAGGGTTAGCATAGGGCTACTCGTAGCCTCAAGCACCGTGTGACGCTCCGGGACCCGTTTTCGAGGCGTTACAATTATACTCTCTGACAAGAGTATGACTCTTCTCCCCAACGTGAGGATTCCTTCTTAGGGGGACAAGAACGTTGGACTCCATGAATGCTCACATGATTTATGTCAGTTAGAAGAACCTCCCAAGAAGAATAAGTTTTTAGATTTTACTTAGCCTATATGATTTGAGAATAAGAATAGAATACAAATTTTAGAACTAAGTGTAATGGCTCACAAGATTTACATTATATGCTTTATTGTTCATGATTTATGATCTTCAGTTTACAGATTATTTAAGCCTACGTGAGTCATTTACTTTTAGCATGCATGATTTTATAAATTGTGATGATATTGCTTACGTATTGCATTCACCCCCATATGCTCAGAACATTCTAAAAGCACTGATCTATATATACGTCTATGTGCTACATTATCTCATAATGTAGGTTTAGGTGCTCAGTCTCAGCAGAGTGAGTGATTTCGAGCATCTTATCTACATCTTTACAATTGGTGAGCCCTTATAGTTCGGGGACTTAGCTATTTAGATTTTCAGTTTATTAGTAGATGATTCAATATTCATTTAAGATAGTTTGAGTCAGCTAGGGCCTATCCCAGTGACTCTCTAGATTCAGTCAGTAGAGGTTTGTTGGACTACTAGATTCAGTTTTAGATTTTTATTTACAGTATTTAGATTTTTAGTATTCGCTTTATCAGACTGATGAGATTAGTATTTTCAGATATACTCAGATAATTCAGATAGCTTTCTGCATTCATTATAATTTTTCATTCATACTCCCCTATTTTGAGATTCAGATTTAGTAGAAGGCAGCCAGGGTTAGCTCAGGACTACTTGTAATTCGGGCATCCCGAGAATCAGATTTTGGGGCGTCACTTCAGACATCTCGAATTTACCCATCATGCAACTCTTAAATTCAGAAATAATAGATTCACAAGAGCCCATATATATATATAATATCATCGGCATAATGATAGACAACTAAAAAATCACCATTACCTCTCTTCTTCACATATAATGTGGTCTGAGTTCTTCTAAACTGCTGCTCTTGAAAAAAAGAATCAATTTTGCTATACCATACCCGTGGAGCTTAATTTAGACCATACAATGCCTTCTTCAATCTGTATACTTTGCTCTTTCCTTCACTAGAAATAAAGCCTCCAGGTTGAGATACGTATACTTCTTTATTTAAGTCACTATTTAGAAAGAAAAATTTAACATCAAATTGGTATACAGGCCAACCAAGTTGAGCAGCCAAGGCTAAAGTAGTTCTAACCATTTCAAAGCGAGCTACTGGTGAGAATATCTCTTCAAATTTGATGTCTATTTTCTAGTAATATCATTTTGTAGCAAGTGAAGCTTTTATGCCTTTTTACACTTCCATCAACATTGTACTTCATTTTGAAAATCCATTTTAGCCCGATAATAATCTTTCCTTCAGGAAAATCAATCAATTCTCAGGTTTATTTTTTCTCAATGGCTTGGATGTCTTCAATCATTACATTCTACCATTCAATTTACTTTGCAACTTTTTCATACCATATCGGTTCAACAACTAACAAGGAAAAACTGCAAGATGAAGAAACGGCATTTTGCTGGATGACACTGAAGATGAAGAGTGGGAGCTTACTGGATTAGAATTGTTGTTGTTGCTACCATGAGAATACTTATTAGTATTACTACTAGAAGGTAAGGAAGGATCAGAACCTATAGATTCAACAATCATAGTATGATCTCCTTTTGATTGGATCAAAATATGGACTACTAAATCTTTTTTCTCGCTATTCCACTCCTAGGCTGCTTGTTTATTACAAACAACATTTATACTTATAATCACTTTGCAATTAGTAGAATTATATAGTCTATATGCTTTGGATTGAGTACTATAACCAATGAAAATGTATTTCTCTGATTTTTCATCTAGTTTAGAACGTATTTTAACAAAAGCATAAGCTATCAACCAAAGACTTTCAAGTGACTTACTCGTGATTTTTGTCCCGTCCATGCTTCATATAGAATTTGATTCAAACAAATTTGTTGGGGATATGCACAGGAGGTACATAACTACAACAACTATATTTTCTAAAAGTGAACATGAAGTCCCCTCTATTAAGTAGGCTTCTGGCCATCTCAATCACCGTGTGATTTTTTGCTCAGCAACTCTATTCTGTTGTGACAAGTATGATGTTCTAATCTCCCTGAAAATTCTATTCTCATCACAAAATAAATTAAAATCATTAGATAAAATTCACCACCATAATTTATGTGAACAACTATTATGTTGTAGTTTGTTTGTTTCTCTATGGGGGCCTTAAATTTCCTGAAATTCTCAAATGCTTCAGATTTGAACTTCAGAAAGTAACCCCAGATCATATGGCTATAGTTATCAGTAAACACAAAAAAGTATCAACTCACATATAATAACTGAGTTTTCATTGGTCCATGCAAATCAGCGTGTACAAGATTAAGACAACTACTATCCCTCCAAGATTTTCCTACTAGAAAAGATTTTCTACTTTATTTTCTGAATATACACCCTTATCATAACTCAAGCTCACCCACTTTTGGTAAACTAACCACCATGTTCTTTCTAGTCAATAATTTCAACCCATTAATGTTCAAATGACCATAGTGAAGTTGCCCAAGTTGAGTTTCATTAACACCTTTAGCAACTGATGTAATTTTAACAATATTTGAAACATTAAGGGGAAACATATTATTCTAAGTCATAAGCACAATTGCAACAGTTTGATCAGATTTACTGTCACTAACAATACATAATTCATTATCAAACAGAATAGTGTAACCATTAAACATCAATTATCCAACACTTTGCAAATTATAAGCCAAACTAGGCACAATTTGCACATCACAAATAATTTTAGAATTACCTTGCATTGTTTTGATGGCTATAATACCTCTACCTTTAACTTGTACTTACTTGTCATCATCGATTCAAACTTTGCCTTTTTCTCGACTCATCAAGATATCTAAATAGAGATTTTGTACCAGGCATGACTCGAGCATCCACTATCAATAACTCAAAACACTATTAGAATTGTCAGTAATTAAAGAATAATCCATGAACAACTTACTTTTATCCTCAAATTTCTCAGAGAGATTGACATGCTTCTGCTCATCTCTTTGTTTGGTCCAACTATATTCTTTAATGTGGCTCCATTTCTTGTAATAACAGCATTGCAAGTCACTCTTAGGCTGACGTGGCTCACAAAATTGTCCTCTATATCTACAACGGCCTCAACCTCGGCCACAAAAGCTGCCTCTTCCTCTACCTCTACCATAAAAATTTAAGGATTTTATTTGAAGAAAAATGACTCCTTTTTTATATAATAGTTTTATCATTAATTTTTTCTCTATAAGACTTTATTAGATTAATAATTACAGATACTCTAGACATATTGTCTTTCTCTGATTCATCATTTTACATGCTTAAAATTTTAAAATCACAGCATAAAGTTTGCAATTGAACTAAAATTACCTTATTTTTGGTAATAAAATATTTTATTTCACTAAATATGAATTTACAGATCAAACAGCATCTGACTCTTTATTTCTCATTTAGACTAAGGCAAACTATACTGGCTTTTCCCCTCCTAACATGCAGGGCTGCTACCCAGTAGTAAAAACATAAAAATGACTCAATATTACAGTCAAATAAAAGTACTGAAAATCCTTAATCTAGTTCATGGTGTTGCAGCAGCTTGTTGGAGTATCATTCCCCATTTTTGATGCAGTTAACTTTGTATATAAATGTGGATTGCTATCTCTTGCGTACCTTGTCCTCTTCATATATACCCTTTTGAAATCTGATGTTATTTCTACTTCTCCAGATGATGTTGACCATCCTTGTGCAGACTTTTCTCTAGCTTTTTTAGATACCCACTCTGTCTCTTGAGTCCAACTGCCTATATTTCTCAAAACACCTAGCCAATTCAGCAACCTCTTCCATAAGTGCGTAGTGATACTGCATTCAAGAAATAGGTGGTCATGTGATTCATCAGCATTCCCACAATACACACATATTTTTGGCACTTAAATTCCAAGCTTTTCTAGCCTCTCTACTGTAGAAAATCTATTCAGCAGAGCTAGCCATAGAATAAAGTTGTGTCTGGGGTGCACTAAGTACTGTAATGTAATACTTTTCCAGGGAACTTTTGGGAGCTGGGGAGTTAAAGAATTGTACATCCTCTTTATTGTGAAAGTCCCTCTTATGGCACATGTTCTCAATCTAACCTTCAAGTCCCCCTGTAATCCTGGAGCTTCCATAACATGCTACTTTGTATTGATGATTTTCCTGATTGCCCATGAGGCATTTTTTGGATAGTCATAGGATTCAATATTTTCAGACTTCAAGTAATAGGTATGCAACCATTTTATCCATAAGCCATCCTTCTTTACAGACAATGCCCAAAGTTGCTTTGCGATAACATCTTTATTCCACAGGTATATATTCAGGACATTTGAACCACCTACTAATTTTGGAAGATAAATTTTTTCCCAAGCAATGAGTGCCTTTTTTGAAGTTAGGATGGCACCTGTCCACAAGAATACTCTACAAAAACCTGTTATAACTTTCATAATTCTTTTAGGCAGTAGAAAGATCTGAGCCCAATAGGTTTGTATGCCAAAGATAACAGATTTAATTAGCTGTAGTCTACCTGCATATGAAGTAATTTAGCACTCCAGCATTTTATTTTTTCCACTATTCTATCAACAAGTGGTTGACATTGGTCGATTGTGAGCTTTTTTTAGGACAATGGCACCCCTAGGTATTTAAAGGGAAATTCTCCTTCAGTATAGCCCAAGAATCCCAGGATGTTCTGCTTTACCTGAGGTTTAGTACCAAAAAATAGATTGAGCTCTTGTCAATATTTGCTTGTAACCCTGTGGCTCTTGAGGATTTTAGGAAAGATTGTTGAAGCATTGTTACAGAGTTAAGATAAGCTTTACAAAATAGAAGCAAGTCATCTGCAAAACATATGTACTCTATACCAAGTTTCTTGTACCTGGGGTGATATTGAAATCCCTTCTCCTGGTCAATACATTTCAATTCCCTATTCAGGTATTCCATAGCTTTAACAAACAAATAAGTGATATAGGGTCACCTTGTCTTAGCCCTCTTTTCCCTTGAAAAAGTTTTGTGAGCCCCCCCCTCCCTTATTCAATACCAGTGAGTAAGAAATAGAACAAACACATTCATTACCCAGTTAATGAACTTCAGTGGGAACCCCAACTCAACTAAATTACGTCTAAGGAAACACCACTCTATGGAATCATATGCTTTCTTGAGATCAACTTTCAGTACACATCTTGGGGATAGTCTTTTCATTGAATACAATTTGAATAACTCATGGCTAAATAAGATATTATCTATGATGTTTCTATCCTCTATGAAAGCTGATTGTGATGGCCCTATAAAAGTGTCAATAAACTTTTTTATCCTATTAGTCAGGATCCTTGTGAGCAGCTTATAGAAAATAGTACAGCAGGCTATTGGTCTAAAATCTTTTACCATGGAAGGGTTAGGACATTTAGGGATCAATGTAACTATAGTGAAACTAAATGTTCTTAGAAGTTTACCAGAGCTGAAAACTCCTTCACAGCAAGTAGGATATCTTCTTTGATAGTATTCCATTAATTTCTATAAAATTCCACAGGGAAACCATCAACCCCAGGAGATTTCTCTGTTGGCATACTTTTCATTGCAATTAAGATTTCCTGGTTTGTTACTTCTTATATGAGTTCAAGCTTCTGAAGGTATAAAAGAAAACACCCCTGCTTGATCACCTCAGAATTTGGGCAAGGCACTTCAAGGGTAGATTCACCCATTATCCTAGTAAAGAACTCAATAAATTCCTTCTCAATGAGATCAGGGTCAGTAACTTTGTTACCTGAGTTATCATAAATGGAGGTGATAGAGCTTCTGTTGCTTTTGATTTCGCATTGTGCATGGAAGTACTTAGAATTGGCATTCCCACACTTGATCTATGTTGCTCTGGATTTTTGTCTTAGAACTTTCTCTTCTACCAAGTTCCAGTGTTGAAACTCTTTTAGCAGATTGACCTCCTCTTGTATCAGTACTTGATTCATAAGATTTGAAGCTAGCTTACTCTGTGTGATGTCTAGTTGAACTCTGGCTTATTGAATTTTCTGAGTGTAAGCTTCCATATAAGTATTTAGTTCCTGCAAATCATATTTGAGAGCTTTTAATTTTTGGTTTAGCGTATACATATAAGTGCCAGAATAGCTCTTCCTCTATGTATTTGCCACAATCTCAGGGAATTTCTGATGCTCCAACACAGTATTATACAATCTGAATGGTTTTCATCTTGAAGTTTGCTGACTATTATATTGGACCAAGATTGGAGAATGATCAGAACCCCAGGTGATAGAAATTCAAACTCCATATTACCATACCTTTGTAGCAATTGGTAATTTTCCAGGACCCAGTCAATCTTAGAATACACTCTTTGGTCTTGCTGTTATTTATTACAAAAAGTATAGTAGCAACCTTTTGCTCTCAGTGAAGTAAGCTGGAGTTGATATATACAATCCTTGAAGTCTTGAACTTCTTTTTGCGTGACTGGAGACCCCAGTCGATCATTACATGTTAGCATATCATTAAAATCTCCACTCAGGATCCATATTTCCTGAATTACTCCACCCAATTTTTTGAGCTTATTTCATAGTTCAATCCTCTCCTGCATGTTGTTTTGGCATACGTTATAGTGATATAGGCTGACAAATTTCTTGTAGCATCAATTATATAGCAATGAATAAACTGCTCCTTGATCAGGATTATAGACACATTTACTGTAGGCTGCCACATTATCCAGATTCTTCTATTTGGGGCCATAGGGTAGGTACAATAAGTATTTCATCCTCCCACTATCTTTTTGAGAATATTACCAACTTTAGGTTCCTTTACTCTTGTTTCCAAACACCTAAACATATCTATTTTAAATTTATTCAGAAAGAGTCTAATCTTCTTCTGTTTCAGGGGTTGATTTAAACCCCTGATGTTTCATGTTGAGAAAATCATATATTTGGGGCCTCTCTAGGCCTGTTTAGAGGTCCATCGTCATCAGAGTAGTATAGTAGAAAGGCAAAAGAGTTTATACCACTATTGCTAGTACTGGCATAGCCAGTATTGACATACTCACTTTTCTGTATTTGCTCTGCATCTTGCACAACTATCTTATCTTTGTATGAGCCCTTTGGGTCAGACACAAGGAGGTTGTCCTCCTTTTGGGCTTCATCTTTCTGCATCTATAGTGTTTTATGGGCCCCTTTCTCCTTCTATTTCTCCTTCTTTTTTTGCACTTCTTTGAATTCTTCCTTCTCTTCTACCTCTGGCTCAGTCTGAAATCTACATCTTTCTATGACATGCCCAAACTTCAAGCAATTTCCATAATATTTTGGTCTCCATTCATATTCTATTAGTTGTTGGAAAATACCAGTATGTGTGACTATTTCTATTGTGTCAATTAGGGGTTATGCTATGTCTGTTTCCACCAGGACCTGTACATAAGATATTCTCTCCATGTTTGCAGTAAACTAGTATATGTGCTTAGGCTTGCCTATGGCACTTTCTACTTTACTAAGAGCTTCACTAGACTAGTGTCCCACCGGTAGACTAGGAAAGGTGACCCACAGGGGTATGGTGGTGATACAGTCCTTGTTGAATTTGAAATCTATATCCCAGGCTTGTACAATGAAAGGTTTGTTATGAAAAGTATACGGTCCGCCCATTAACACCCTATTACAATCGTCTGCTGATTTGAATCGAAATCTAAAGTAGCCATCATCATGACTCAACACTTGATGTTTTGCAGCACATTTCCAGGTATGCAATATGTAAGCCTTAATGGATTTATGGTAGGGAGTATCCCCAATAACAAAACCTATAAGGGCATGTTTCTAATACTCTGTTTGACTTCGAATATCCTCCTCAACTATACTCACACAGATCTCACCTTGCTTTGAAGTTGGCGGAACGTAGGATAGGGTTTTTTCTTTATGCGTTGTTCCATTCTCACCAAACTCCTTCTACACTATAGGGGTATTGTCTATTGGAGTCACAGCTGCAGAGAATTGAAGTTTTTTATTAGCCGGAGGATCAGTCGAAGCACCATAGGTTTTTAGATATATAGTTCTAGGAGAGTCGAAACTTGACAATGTGTTCTTCTCTTCTTCCAGTATTGATTTGAATTTTGGGGGTAAGAATTTTCCAAATGTAGTCGAGGGAATATTATAGCTAGTACCATCATGAAGTGTTACAATCTTTGCCGACATAGTGATTTCCGACTGGGTCATGGTGATTCTACCGTTAGTGCGCGTTAGAAGCCTTGCTAAAATACACCAAGAGAACAACTCATTTCACTGTCTCTACATCCCAAACATTCTTACAATTACCTTCTTATCTCTCATATACTCCTGCTGCAAAAATTTTCAAGCTTCATTGGATGTCTTCGCTAATAAAATTCTAGGGAAAATATCATCATAAAGGTCTTGTTAAATCAAAAATAGTGTCTTTGAATTATCCTGCGGTTTTTCTAGAGCTGTTATACCTGGCCTTCATCCAGGTCTGGAACTTTATTCTTCACCAAGTATCATAGTTCTTGAGACTTAAAAAGAGTCTTCATCTTATGACTCCAAAACTGATAATTCACCCTATAAAATATTAGAAGAGGTTGAGAACTTGAATTGGTGCTCACTGTCATTTTTTTAACTGAAGATGATGAATTTCTCTCTTACTTTTTAAAGTCTCTCTTTCTCACGCTTCCTCTGGCTCCCAAGTGAAGAAACCTGGATACTCTGATACCATAATTTTTAGAAAAAAAGAGTAAAAGAAGTAGGCAAAATGATGGAAAGAAAAGACTCATTCTTCTTTTTACTTCTAAATTCAACTACTGAAAATAAGAAGACCTAGTGCCCTTTTATAGGCTTACAACTTAACAAATAAACCTAAAAAATAAGAACTATAGATAGTGTTGAAGCAGGGGTAAAATACCGAAAACAACGTGCCCCACTAATTAGATAAAATAGTAAACATAAAAAAAAAATTGACCAAGTAAAACTTAATTTCACTAATACTAAAAAAATAGGATCATAACAAGATTCTGAACGTGATTAATCATTGAAGAATTAGTCAACGTCAACTTAATATTTTATTTTTTTCTTTCCTATCATTAACAACATGAATATTATGATACAGTGTAAAAGATGATGTGTACAAACGCCAAATTTTCAATTGGTTCCATACTCTTGCCCATAAACTTTCTAATAATGGTCGATCACCTAGACAGTGAAAATAAAAATGGTATATGAATATACTCCCCACCCCCTCCACAGTGATATTTTTTAATGATGTTTAAGTGAAGCATGATATAAGAAAAAAATATTCACCCTGTTTCATGCTCAATATAGTGGAAAGAACTGAAGAACAAATGTGTTCCTCCTTATTCTATAAAACCCTAACTATATTTGGTGACTTATACTTTCATTGTGAATTTATGAACAATGCTGAATCTCGACCTCACTCCCTTTCACTCATAACATCAGCCTTTTTAGTATCAAAGTATCAAACTAATCATTTAGAAGGAAAATAACAATATTTTAAGAGGAAGAAAATTTCAGTTGTAGCGATTATTTTGGTTGCTAGATTGAGTGTTGAATCTCAGCAATTTAAAACACTAATAACTCCTAAGAAGGTAGTGGAGAAAAATGAATCAAATAGTATAAGGCTTGCTTGTTAATTATTAAATCCATTTTACTGTAGATCACGTAGAAGTTAAATGTTATCAAATATTTAATTCTGAATATTTAAAACCCAAATTAAATAGACTGCAATTCTTAAAATCACAACTGAAATGGGATAACTACATTTGTTTTACATGGCTCAGTAAAGTCCCTTCAAAATATACTCTCCAACACTTACATTTAGCTTTTTATTGTAGTGAGGGAATCTTCAAAGATATCTTTCTTGTGTCTATTAACCCTATTCCACATAATTATCATTCCTTGAGAGTGACTCAAATAAGATGATTTTGGAGAAATCTATTTTCTATTTATCAATTTTGGGGGTGGGGGAGGTGATGTTGGGCGGATGAAGTGAAGGCTTGCTTTGAAATTTGGTGTGATAAAAAGATGCCACCAAAATTTAAAGGCAAGTTTTATTGTATGGTGGTTAGATTTACTATGTTGTATTGGGTGGAGTCATGGCCAGACAAGAAATCTTAAATTCCAAAAATAAAAATTGCAGAGATGAGGATGATGCAATGGATGTGTGGCCATACTAGGTGTGATAGAATTAAAAGTGAACATATCTGAACAAGGTGAGAGTGACCTTATTTGAGGACAAGATGCGAAAAGCAAATCTTAAATGGTTCGAGCAGGTGTTGAGGCGATGCGCACGGATGCTCCCATGTGGAGTTGTGAGAGCTAGAAAAGTATTGGAAAGAGGTGGTTAGACAACACATGACAGAGTTTCAGCTTACCTAGGATATTACCTTAGGTTGAAGGTTATGGAGGATACAAGTTAGGGTAAAAGGTCAGTAGGTAGTAGAGCGTTGTCTTGTTTTTCCTTCCATAGTCAACAAGTTTCTTGTCCTTCTATGTCTGTCATTACCTGTTGGTTTCTTGCACTTCGACATTGTATATATATATATATATGAATCACCTATATGAGGGTGAAGTGGTAGTCGTTTCAAAGGAAGTGATAGTAAAGGTCTATTCTCTAGGCTCTCATAAAATCAGGCTGTGTTCATGAATGAAACGAATAAAACCGTGAGAACTATAAATAGTAAAAGGTTGGTTGTATAACTTATGTTGTCTAGGTGTACGTTAAAGTTTGATAGTTCAAAGATATCATATCTACGATTGATTGAGTGCATCCGGTTCAAGTTTACCATGGAAAGTTCAAAGGAAAACCTCCTTATCCAGATACAATTAGTCTTTGCTTGTAGATCACACACTTATCTGTAAATTTTCACAAATAGCCATTCTCCATTCATATGGGAGATTGTTGGATTCTAAGTGTAAATGTGAATGAAAAATGAAGGAAAAAGTGAATTGTATTTTCACTTTAAGGAAGTAAAGTTCTCCACATTGGTGGAAGAAGTGAACTTTCTTATGCTTATATTGAGAACTTTCTTATGCTTATATTGAGAAGCATTCCTTCATGTGTATAGGGAGGCAAGAACAAGAGAAGCCTCACACCATCTTTGCCGTTGCTCGCTCGGTTAGGCTTCGACTTCAAATTTGAATTTGGATTTGAAAAATGATTGTTCGAGAGATTATCTTTTTGGACAAAATTCATATGAAACTTGAGGATTAGTGAAGTTTTTAATCCAAAAATTCGACAGAAAATATTTTTTCCACTTGCAAACGCACATGACATATGTGGACGCATGTCACAATGCACCTTAAGAAATGTGACCTTTTAAGGTGCTATAGGTATGTGTTCTTGGCACTCTCTTTGGTAATGAATACGTGACCGGCGCGACACCTAGAAGCTTGCATATGCCAGCGCAGGTGCCATGCAGGTCAACGCAAAAGTTTCTATTTTTGACAAATTAGCGACCTGCAACCGAATGTAGACCACCTGCGCGTGTAAGTGGGGTCCGCAGGTCAGTAACAATTTGAAACATGCATCTTTTCAAGAACCATTACTTCATTTCAAAAGCACCATCTTTTGACTATAAATATCTAAATTTTTTCTCAGGTAAAGACATAAAAATTTGAAATGAAAAACATCTTCTTCTTCCTAAAAAACTCAAGTGTGGTCTTCAAATTATTAAGTGAGTTAGTAGTTCGATAAATTTGAGGTACCATTATTTATTGAAGTGAATCATTTTATCCTGAGGGATATATTCCATTAACCCCGGGTACTTGATGAGAATAAATTTCTTGAGGACACACCATGAATTCGGTGGACTTGATTCCATCATTTCTCTCTTAATCTCTTTCTTATGATTTTTCTATTTTCCAGAAAATAATTGAAACTTCATTTTGATTGTTTGTAAATTGTTTGAACTTGTGTTTGCAGCTGTTTGAACTTCTTTGTTATTCTTGAAGTTATTCTTGAACTTAATATTGAAGTTCTTGTTGTTAATACAGATTTTGTACTCGAAAAATAACATAAACTTGATGGGCTAAGTCTACGCTAATTAATTCCTTTTTAGATAATACTCATGAACCCATGTTATTCAAAGGCAATCTTTTTAGCATTCATAAATCAAAGTAGTTTCATTATAGCATTACGATTTCATAAGTACAAATTTTAAGTGTTCTAGCCACCAACAAACCTTGACATTAAGGGTGTCAAGTGGGTCGGGCCGACCCGGCCCGATAAGCCCTAGGGCTTTAGGGTTCCAGGTCCCGGGCCAGTTATTTTGTTAAAATGGGCTCGATTAACCCGGTCCGGACCAAGCCCAGCCCGGCCCAAAAAATTAAAAAAAAAAAAGGATTTTGGGCCAAACTAGTCGTTGGCCCAATGGCTATATAGCCGTTTTTGGGTCCAAACGGCTAGTTTGGGCACATTTAGTAAAAAAAAAAAAAAAACTTTAAAAAATATTTTTTAATCCCCAAAAAAAATCTATAAATACCCTACAACTTCAAATCATTTTTCACACAATTTTTCACTCTCTCAAATCTCATTCTCTCTCAAATCTCAATTCTCAATTCTCAAATATTCAATATATTTAATTTCTTAAAGTGTTCACTTTAATTTTTTAATTTTTCATTTACAAAGTACGAAAGGAAGTTTCTAAAGTCGCAATCTTCGGATACTTCCAAAATTTGGTAATATCGTTCCATCTCTTACATTTAATTTTTATTTATTGTATTAATTGTTTAATATTTAATTTTATTATATTTGTGTATTTTGAATATTTTTAGTTTAATTTAATTTATATTATGGATAAATTAAGAAACCTCGCTACGAAAGGTGTTAAAATTTTTTGTCCCGGAAGCGGTAGTGGTAGTAAAAAGCGAATTACTAGCGGTAGAGGTAGTTCAAGTAGTAGATATACCCGTGTGCCTTCGCCTCCGATATCGCTTGGTACACCTTTTGAGGAAGAAATAGGTGTAGGTTCTCATGATATGGATTATGTAGAAGCTCAGGAAAATTACGGTATAGAAGAAGAAAATGAAGTAGATGCGGTTAATTTAGACGAAGATAATAAAAATATTGCTGAAACACCCGCAGTAGGAGATGCTAACATTAGATCTGAATCAGTTAATCTCCCTTCCCGTCCTACCAGTGCCCCAAAACCTCATAAAAGAACTAGTATTGCATGGCAATTTTCTGAACGTATATCAGATATTGAGGTACAATGCAATATTTGTCAACAAATATATAAGCATAGAAGTGGAGGCAAGAAAGGGGGTACGGGTACGTTAATGAGACATATAACTGAAGATCACAAAAGAGAGTTAAATATTGCAAAAGGTGGTGGGGATGTTGGTTGGTCAATGCAAACTAGAATGGACCCAGCAACCGGTCAAGTAGCGAAAAAGTATAATAAATTGAGGGACAGGGAAGAAATAGCTAAAATGGTAGCTGTGGGTTGTTTGCCTTTTAGTTTTCCTTCTTCTGATGCCTTTATTCATTATATACAAGCAATTTATAATCGTATGTTTAATGGTATTCCTAGAACTACTTGTCGGTCTGATATTTTTAGACTCCATTCACAATATTGTTTTTATTTATCAACATTGTTAAAAAATATTCAATGTAGATTGTCCCTAAATTCTAATCTTGGTCGTGCTGTAAATAAAAATGATTATTTAACCGTTACTTGTCATTGGATGGATAGTAATTTCGTGATGCAAAATCGTATTCTTGCTTTTTTATATGATGAAGATCGTAAACATACTGGACAATTTATTGCTGATTCTATTGTTAAAATTGTCGGATATTATGTTATCGAAAATAAAATTTTATGTATTGCTTTTGATAATGTTTCTAACAACAAGACTGCTATAACAAAAATAAAATCTACGCTCTTGCCTGAAAATTTTCATATTAAGTGTGCATGTCATATATATAATTTAATTATAAAAGATGGTCTTGAGTTTTTTGAGCTTTATATTGAAAAAATTCATCTTGCCGTTGGTTTTATTCAAGGAAATAATCGTAGATCGAGAATTAGAGAATTTAAAGTTAAATGTCAAGAAAATGGACTTACACCGATTTTGATGCCTGAGGAAATTGATACTAGATGGAATTCTACGTATGAATTTTTAAAAACTTGTTATAAATATAGAATTCCTATTACACTAGCTTTTAACCAACATTGCGGTTCATTTGCTGATTCTGCTGATTGCATGCTACATAATTCTGATTGGGTTGTAATTAATGATCTTGTTAAGTTTTTTAAAAAAAATTATGTAGCTACGGTTGAATTTTCCGGTCCTTATTATCCTACTTTTTGTAATATTTTGGCATATATAGCCGATATTTCTGGTTTGCTCAAAGAATATAAAAATAAAGAAGGTTATAAAAAAGCTGTTGGCGCCATGTTTACAAAATTTAAAAAATATTTTTTTCCGATTCCCCCTATTTACTTGGTTAGTGCTATGCTAAATCCGTGCATGAAATATAATCATATGTGTCACTTTAGTACTCTTATTTATACTAACTTAGAAATAAATACTAACCATGATTCTGAACAAGTACAACCTGATTTGTGGACGGCTACGGCTGATGCAAAGGATTACATAGAAAAATTATATAATCACTATGCTGATTTATTTGATTCAGTCGTACCTACAAATATCACTCTAACTGCCGCTCCTCATCCTCCCGAGGAGCCATCATCTTCTAAAAGGCCGGCACATAGTGGTTTTTCTGATTCGTTTTATGATTTAAATTGTTGGAACAGTGTTGATAAGAGAACTTACACATCAACTTATCGGGAAGAGCTGAAATATTATCTTCGACAGCACCAGAGGATCGCAGACGACGGATCAACACGTTGGATTGGTGGAGGAATAATGAATCACAATATCCTGTGCTTTCAAGATTAGCTAGAGATATCTTGAATGTTCCAATGTCAAATGTTGCATCAGAGAGCGCCTTTAGTCAGGGACGACAGCAGCTTGGAGACAACCGACACTCATTGGGAAGCAGTGCAATGAATGTTTTAGTTTGCCTTAGAGAATGGATTAGAGCGGAAAGAAGAAACCAAGGAATGGAACCGGAGCCGAGCGACGAGCTGAAACTTGAAGAAATTATGACTTCACGGGAGAACTCAGCAGAATCAAGTCAAATGCATGGTTTTTCCCCCGTTGACTTCGACTATCCTATGAAAGTTCCCATTAATATTAACATGAATGAGTTGAAAAAAATGATGCATAATTTATAGATTTTTCATTCATGTAAATTATAAATTTTGGATCATTTTGCAATCAATAAAATCCCCCAAATTCATTCACTCCTTAGTCCTTATTTTTTATTTTTTTTATTTAACGATTTAAAATTTTAAATTGAATTTCTAGTTTTCTACTTTAAATTAAAAACTTACTTCTAATATATTATTAATTTACTACCAAATATTATTAATTTATTATACTAAGTAGCATATGTTTTGTATATTTGTGCATATATCTTCTATAGAAGTGTATATTTAATGTATACATGTGTATATATTTTATAAATTAGTATATAAGTATATCTATACATATTGTAATGTATATATAATGTAGTATATTTTATAAGTAGTAGTATATATACATTGAATGGTGCGTATACACGTGTATATATCTTCTATAGAAGTGTATATTTAATGTATACATGTGTATATATTTTATAAATTAGTATATAAGTATATCTATATATATTGTAATGTATATATAATGTAGTATATTTTATAAGTAGTAGTATATATACATTGAATGGTGCGTATACATAGAATAGAGTGTATATATATGAATAGATCTTCTATAGACGTGTATATTTAACGTATACATGTGTATATGTTTTATAAATTAGTATATAACTATAAAAATATATATTGTAATGTATACACATTATAGTATATTTCATTTAAAGTATTACATATACATAGAATAGAGTGTATATATGTGAATGGATCTTCTATAGACGTGTATATTTAACGTATACATGTGTATATATTTTATAAATTAGTATATAACTATACAAATATATATTGTAATGTATATATATTGTAGTATATCTCATTTAAAGTATTACATATACATAGAATATAGTGTATATATGTGAATAGATCTTCTATAGATGTGTATATTTAACGTATACATTACTTTATGTTTTATAAATTAGTATATATATTGTAGTATATACTTTTTTTAAAGTAGTACATATATATTGAATGGTGCGTATATATGAGTATATATCTTCTACAGACGTATATCTTTAAAGTATACAAGTGTATATGTTTTATAAATTAGTATGTAACTATATATATACATATTGTTGTATATATATATATATGTATATTGTAGTATATATTTTATTTAAAGTAGTACATATATATTGAATGGTGCATATATATGTGTATATATCTTCTAAAGTAGTATATATTTAACGTATACATGCGTATATGTTTTATAAATTAGTATATATATAGATTGTAGTGTATATATATATATATATTATACTATTATAGCATATGTTTTATGTAAAGTAGTACGTATAGTCATATATAATTATATATTGAATGGTACGTATATATGTGTAATTGTTTATACTTTATATATTTTTTTAAAAATATATATTGTATATTGGAGTGTATATAGTGTATATTGGAGTGTATATAGTGTATATTGGATTTTTTATTTATTTTTTAAACGGGTTTGATCGGTTTTTAATCAGGTTTGATCGAGTTTTGGTGGGTTTGACCGGATTGGGTTAAGTGGGCCGGGTTAGGATGAATTTTAATTTTTTTACTGTTTGGCCCGGACCGAACTGGCCCGATTAACGTCAAACTCGACCCGCAACCGGCCCGCAACCCGTTAAAATGGGAGGGCCGGAACCGGCCCGTTTAACACTCCTACTTGACATGCATATCTTATTTCAAGAGAGAAGTGATATTCTTGACATATTAGCTGACCATGTCCACAAGAATAGTATGCGAATACATGCAATTATTTTTAGTATTTTATTGGGTAGCTGATGAGCGCAAAACACATTATAAATTAAGCGCCTTGCAAGTAAAAAAAGTATAACACAAAAATCGTCTTCACAAGAATTGGTATGAAAAGTGAATCAAACAATGACTTGTGAATTATTATTCAAGTGATTAAAACTTGAACTTGTCATGATTCTATTATGACTAAATTGTATCTACAATAACTGACGAGGAGAGTAATGCCTCTATCAGCACGAGGAGGTAAAAAACATGACATGTGTCAAAAAATAACTAAGATATGATTTTGTTGTTTGATTGACGTTTAAAACCTTATAGATTCTTACAAATTCAGAAAATGCTTACTTTTTGAGTTATGGTAATAGAAGATACTCATTATTTATATCCCAAAATTTTATTCAAGTAGAAAAACATATGATCCTTATCAATATCAACTACTTTTCACCTTTTCTCTCCTAACATGCTTAAGTTTCTATTTTAAGTATCATATTGATGTGTTTAAGTGGTAAAGCAAAAATCATGTTTAGATTGTTCAAATGAAAAAAGGCTCAACTGAGATGTTCAAGTGAAACATTTGAATTGGTTTAGAGATTCATTTATGTAGTCTGCTAATATAAAGTTATTCTAAAATATAAATTATCGATCAATAAATAGAATATAACTAATGTTAGGTGCAAATTTGGTGAAAATGAAAACGTTAAATAATTTTTTCGTACGTGCTTCAACATTATTCACCTAGTTATTTATTAGCTAAGGAGAATATATATATAAGAAAAGAAAAATAAAACAAACAAAACATCAAGAGTATGTATATGGATTATGCAACTCTCTTTTTTAACTTGTATTTTCCAAATATTTACATTCACATATATCATTATTCTATATTTATAATTATAAATTTTTAATAGTGTTTCAAATTCATCTAATTACCCCATCTATGTTTATCCATCAACATAATGTTTGATGTCTTCTTTCCTATCATTAACAACATGAATATTATGATATAGTGTAAAAGATGTTGTATACAAACAACAAATTTTCATTTTTAAGCAAATTTATACCACTTGATAAAGTATCTAGAGATTTTTTTATTAAAATAAAAATAAGATTTTCAATAGGAAAAAGTATAAGTAAGGGGGCAAGACCTTATCTTGTCAATCCTAATGAAGTAATGAACCTCTACTAATTAACAAGTAAGAAGAAAATAAAAGTTAGAGAGAACTAGTTATTATATGATCATCACATAATTTGTTATACAAATTATGGTGATATTACAAATGATGATACTTAAATAATGTAAAAATACAAAACCCATAAAGAAAGTTGAGTTATCAACCTCAAATTTACTTGCATGAATGTATGAATTAAAATCATAGATTGCTCATGTAAAATAATTTCAAAGTATTTCCCTCGTCTTTTTTAAATGAGAAAATTTCAGAAATAGCAACTATAGAGCCTTAATTGCAAATTTTATAACAACAGTTTCATAATTACGAAAAATAGCAAATTGTATTTTGTATTTAGGTAAACTGTTGCTATACAAATATATATATAACAAGATTTACTGCCCTTGTTTTACTCAAATTAGTTGAGTTGAATAAGGAATAATTATCCCATCTAATTAAATTTTCATAAATTACTCTTATTTATATTAGTAGATTCCTTTTCCGAATCAAAATCAAATATGAAAATTATTATTTCCATGATCTTCAAAATTTCAAAATATCATTCTCTTATATCTCTAGCTATTTATTTTTTTAGTTTTTTTCATTTTTTTTATCTTTTTTTTTTTATTTTTTTTTCTTTTTCATTTTTTTCTTTCCACTTTATTTTCTCTCTTCTACTTCTCCTTTTTTCTACTTTTTCCTTTTTTATTTATTTTTTCTTTCATTTTTTTCCTTTTCTCATATTTTTTTTCATTTTCTTCTTCTTCTTTTTTTAATTTTTTTTTTTTGCTTTTATTTTTACACTTCTATTTCTAGTTTTTATTTTTTTTTTATTTTTTACTTCTTTTTTTTTTGATTTTTTTTTTGTTTTTATGTTTTTTTTTTTTACTCTTCTATCTTTATCTTTTATTTTTAAAAGACAAATATCTATATGATATACACATATTCAAAAAATATACAAAATAAACAGACATACAGATATGCATATGTATTTACGGTAAAAAAATATGCATATATATATCTGCATATGTATTTACAGAAATACATATCCGATTCACATGTATAGATAAACATAAATGACACAAAATCTCTATAATAAAATGACAATCATATACATATACATAAAGATAGTAAAAAAAAAAATACATGATAGATATCTTAAACAATAAAAGAAAACAAACAAGTACATATGTTACCTTCTAAAATGACATAGTATGTACAATTCAAAGACAAATTCAACACCATATAAAATACATATAGCTCTACATATGTATTTACAGAATACATACCTGATCCATATATATTTCTTATTTTATATGAGTCACTTTTGTATTTTGCAAATACATATGAAGATATATAGTATAATTATGTTTGTTACTGTTTAATATGAATACGATATGTATATCGTAAATACATATGTATGTTTTGTACTGTAAATACATATCCAGATCTGTATGGCTATGTATTTTATATGTTTTTTAAATTTGTGTATGTGATATACATATTTGTCTTTTCAAAATAAAAGTTAGAGATAGAAGAGTAAAAAAGGGAAAAAAATAAAAATATAAAAAGAAAAAAATGAAAAAAAAAGAGAAGTGAAAAAAGAAAAAAAAGGAAGAAAGAGAAATAGAAGTGTAAAAACAAAAGAAAAAAATAAAATAAAATAAAAAAGAAGAAGAAGAAAATGAAAATAGAAAAAGAAAAAAAAACATATGAGAAAGGAAAAAAAAAAGAAAATGAAAAAGGAAAGAAAAGAAGAGAAATAGAAGAGAGAAAATAAAGTAGAAATAAAAAAAAAAGAAATCAAAATAAAAAAATAAAATGATAAAAAAATAAGATGAAAAAAAACTAACAAAAAAAAAAGATAGAAACATAAGATAGTGAAAGACAGTGATGATGTTTTATTTTAAAATCTTGAAATGAAGATATTATCTTTAAATATGAAAAAAAAAAAAACAAAAAATTAAAAAAATGAAAAAGGAAAAAAGAAGAGAATATAAGAGAGAAAATAAAAAAAATAAATAAAATGATAAAGAAAATAATATTTAAAAAAAAGGTAAAAAATATAATTATATTTAGGAGAAGTAAAATAGTGGAGTGAAAATAAAAAAATATAAAGCAGTGAGTTGATAAGTAAATAATGCTACTCTTTTTAAATAATTATCATCTTAATAATTTTTTCTTTTTAGAATGTGTAACTTTCTAAACTCTTGCCCATAAACTTTCTAAAATCCAAGAATAACCCTAAAATCTTTTTACCATCCAAAACCTTCAAGCAAGCACATTGGGGGCCTTTTGATGCTATAAGCCTTTGCGCCCCCCTTGCTCTCCTCTTCCAACATTTCTCTATTGTGGTCTCCTCATGACCACGGTTCGCCCATGACTACTCAACACATCAACAACTATACTCCCCCATTTTCATCTAAGCCATATACCCACAACATCTTCATGAACTCTTCACGCTGTTGTTATTCGAAATGGTTAACACCCTCAAACCAATATTCCTCTATTCATTAAATCCGCATTACAGGAGCAAGTTCAGCCGTTTTACTTATCTGGGTCGTCTTCAATTTTCATCGAAACCCGAATTTTTCCAACAATCTGAGTGTCTAAAAACACAAGAAGGCAATAAACTTCTGTTCGTTGTTTCTAAAGTATCCGATATTTTGTCCAATCCCGTGGTGCAATGGCAGAAAAGTGCAGAGCTAAAGTCATTGAGCTCAACATTGAGACCCAGTCACGTGGCGAAACTAATTGAGATCCATGAAAATGCTGAAGTTGTATTGCAGTTCTTTTATTGGGTTTCGAAGAGGCATTTTTACAAACATGATATGAACTGTTATGTTTCCATGTTGAATAGACTTGTTTTTGATAAGAAATTTGCTCCTGCTGATCATGTGAGGATCTTGATGATTAAAGCTTGTAGAAATGAGGGTGAAATGAAGTGGGTTATTGAGTATTTAAGTGAACTTAGAAGAAAAGGTCTTGGGTATAGCTTGTATAGCTTTAATACTTTGTTGATTCAATTGGGTAAGTTTGAGATGGTTGAGGTAGCTAAGAGTGTTTACCAAGAAATCATGAGTAGTGGAATCGACCCGAGTTTATTGACTTTTAACACTATGATAAACATATTGTGCAAGAAAGGGAAAGTTGAGGAGGCCAAGTTGATAATGAGTCATATTTATCAGCACGAATTGAGTCCCAATGTGTTTACATATACATCTCTGATTCTGGGGCATTGTAGGAACGGGGACTTGGATGCAGCATTTGTGGTGTTTGATCAGATGGTTCAGGATGGAGTTGATCTGAATGCAGCACCTTATACTACTCTTATAAATGGACTTTGCACGGATGGGAGGGTGGATGAGGCTATGGACATGCTTGACGAGATGATTGAGAAAGGTATTGAACCCACTGTGTATACGTACACAGTTCCAATTTGTTCCTTGTGTGATGTTGGACGTGAGAAGGAGGCTGTTGATCTTGTAGTGAGCATGAGAAAGAGGGGATGTGAACCGAATGTCCAGACATATACAGCTCTAATTGGTCGACTGTCTCAAGCTGGACTCCCTGAAGTGTCAATTGGATTGTACCACAACATGCTGAGAAAAGGTTTGCGCCCAACTTTGTTTACATTCAATATATTGATAACTGAATTATGTGGAGCAAAAAAAATAGATAGAGCTTTTAATATTTTCCACTGGATTGACGCACATGGATACAAACCCAACACTGTAACTTGCAATGCACTGATCCATGGATTATGCTTGGTTGGGAATATTGAAAGGGCAATGGTTCTATTCAGTGAAATGCTAAAGGTGGGTCCGGGTCCAACAGTGATTACTTATAATACCCTCATTAATGGCTACCTTAAACGGGGCTTTCTCAACAATGCTATGAGACTGCTGGATTTGATGAAGAATAATGGATGTAAAGCTGATGAATGGACTTATGCAGAACTTATTTCTGGTTTCTGCAAGTGGGGCAAGCTTGATTCAGCTTTAGTTCTCTTCCAGGAAATGATAAAGCATGGTTTATGCCCAGACCAGGTAAACTATTCAGCTTTAATTGATGGTCTCTCCAAGGAAGGGAAAGTGGATGATGCACTTGCATTACTTGAACGGATGGAAGAGAGTGGTTGCAGTCCAGGCGTTGAAACTTACAATGCCATCATTAATGGTTTGTCCAAAAAGAACAGGCTTTTGGAAGCAGAGAGACTATGTAATAAGATGTCATTAAGTGGACTGCTCCCAAATGTTATCACCTACTCAACTTTGATTGATGGTCTTTGTAGGAATGGTGGGACTCATCTTGCATTTAAAATTTTCCATGATATGGAGAGAAAAAATTGCATGCCAAACCTGTATACTTACAGTTCACTGATATATGGTTTATGTCTTGAAGGCCAGGCTGATAATGCGGAGAGCTTACTCAGAGAAATGGAGAAAAAAGGATTAGCTCCTGATTATGTGACTTATACTTCACTAATTGATGGGTTTGTAGCATTAGGTAGACTAGATCATGCACTTTTACTTCTTCGTCAGATGGTTGATAAGGGTTGTCAACCAAATTATAGAACCTTTGGTGTGTTGTTGAAAGGATTGCAAAAGGAGCATCAGTTGATTTCGCGGAAGGTTTCTGTCAAGCATGAAACACTGTGTAGTAGCACAGCTAGCAAGAAGGATGTTACTATTGAACTGTTATGTACGCTACTAGATAGAATGTCGGAAATTGGTTGTGAGCCAAATGCAGGCACATATTGCACTTTAATTCTTGGTATGTATAGTGAAGGTAAAACTTATGAAGCAGAGCAGTTGATTGAACATATGAGGGAGAAAGGCTTCAGTCCTACTACTGCAGCATATTGCTCTCTTTTAGTTTCTTATTGCAACAATTTAAAAGCGGATGCCGCTTTGGAAATATTTGATTCATTGATTCAACAAGGTTTTCGACCTCCTCTGTCAATTTATCAATCACTCATTTGCGCTCTCTGTAAAAGAAGACGACTAAAAGAAGTTGAAGAGCTATTTGAAAACATGCTTGGGAAACAGTGGAACAATGATGAGATTGTTTGGACCATCCTGATTGATGGTTTACTCAAGGAGAGAGAATCTGAATTGTGCATGAAACTTCTTCATGTCATGGAATCCAAGAGCTGCAATATTAGTTTCCAGACATATGTCATATTTGCAAGAGAATTGTCGAAATTAGATGGTTAAATGAGACGAGACAAATGATTTTTTTGAGATGCAGTTGGTCTGAAGCTCCACCAAGCAGAAATGAGTGAGTTGATTTCTAATCTTACAATTGCCTCTCATCTATGGTTTCTTTAACTACTCTCTCTGAAGCTCGTTCGAAGATGAAGCTAAGCTAAGTAGAGAAATATCTTCTGTTTCAGAAGCAGTTTCGAATGCGGGTAAGCTGAGTTGTCGCGGAGCTTCATGTTGAAGGAGCTGACCTTTACAGCTCAAATGAACAAGATGCGTGAGATCGACTTTAAAACCTTTTTTTTCTTTCTTTGCTCAAGTTTTCTTAGTAGCGAGAGATTAAGTTTCTTTTTTAGTACCTACCTCATGCTTTAGGAATCTCTGAGACTTGGTCATCAAGCATAGAAAAAAAAAAAGAGAGTTCATTTAGAATTCATAGCTTTAAAGATTATCAAAGTCTGTTCGTCATGTATCCCAACATGTTAGTATTTTCATATTAACCTCTTGATATAAATAATTGGAATAGGTGGTTGTCTTTTGCAATCCTCGATTCAGGGTTCACCGTTATTCTACTGATGGTTGATAACCTAGACAGTGAAAAGGAAAATGGTATATGAATTTCTTCCCCACCCCCTCCACACTCATGCTTTTTAATGAAGTGTAAGTGAAGCATGATATAAGAAAAAGATAATCACCCTGTTTCATGCTCAATGTAGTGGAAAGAACTGAAGAAGAAATGTGTTCTCCCGTGTCTATAAAACACTAATTATATTTGGTGACATATTCCTAATTATATTTGGCGACATATACTTTCACTGTGAATTTATGAACAATGCTGAATCTCAACCTCATTCCCTTTCATTTTTACTATCAACGTTTTTAGTATCAAACTAATCATTTAGAAGGAAAGCGACGACATTTTGAGAGGAAGAAATTTCAATTGTAGTGATTATTTTGGTTGCTTGATTGAGTGTTGAATCTCAGCAATTTACACCACTAATAACTCCTAAGAAGGTAGTGGAGAGAAATGAATCAAGCAGTATAAGGCTTGCTTGTTCAGTATTAAATCCATTTTACTGCAGATCACGTAGAAGATAAATGCTATCAAACATTTAATTACAAATATTTAAAACCTAGATTAGATAGGCTGCAATTCTTAAAATCACAGCTGAAATGGGATAGCTACATTTGTTTTACATGGCTCAGTAAATCTCCTTCAAAGCGTAGTCTCCAACACTTACATTTAGCTTTTTATTGCAGTGCGGGAATCTTCAAAGATACCTTTCTTGTATCTGTTAACCCTATTCCACATAATTAATCACCCCTTAAGAGAGGCTCAAATAAGATGATTTTGGAGAAATCCATTCCTATTTATCAATCCGGGGGTTGATGCTGGGCGGATGAAGTGAAGGCTTTCTTTGGAATCTGGTGTGATAAGAAGGTACCACCAAAACTTAAAGGCAGGTTCTATTGAGTGGTGGTTAGACCTACTATGCTGTATTGGGTGGAGTCATGGCCAAACAAGAAATCTCAAATTCCAAAGATGAAAGTTGTGGAGATGATGATCCTGGATGGATGTGTGGCCATACTAGGTAGGATAGGATTAGAAGTGAAGATATCCGGACAAGGTGAGAGTGACCTTAGTGGAGGACAAGATGCGGGAAGCAAAGCTAAGATGGTTCGAGCATGTGTTGAGGAGATGCGCATGGATGCGCCGTGTGAAGGTGTGAGAGGTTGTCTGGGGATGGTTTTAGATGAGGTAGAGATAGGCCGAAAAAGTAGTGGCAAGAGTTGAAGGCCGAAAAAGTAGTGGCAAGAGTTGATTAGATAGGACATGACGCAGTTTCAACTTACCTAGGACATTACCCTAGGTAGGAGGTTGTGGAGGATACAAATTAGGGTGGAAGGTTAGTAGGTATTAGAGCATTGTCTTGCTTTTCTTTCCATACTAGTCAACGAGTTTCTTGTCCTTCTGTGTCTGTCATTACCTGTTGGTTTATTGCACTTCGACATTGTATTATTTTGTTGTAGTTATGCTTCTCTTTTTAAAAAATAAAATAAAATAAAATAATTCAGAACGCTTTGACATGTTCTCTATAATGTTTTCTTATCTTGTTCATTCCTATTAGTTCTTTCTTCGACCTGCTTTGATTTTTTTAACTTGAGCTGATAGCCTTTCGGAAACAACCTCTGTAACCCCCAAGGTAGGGTTAAGTCTGCATATACTCTACCCTCCCTAGACCTGCTTGTATGATTATACTGTGTATGTTTTTGTTGGGGTTGTGAGGAAGTTCAATCTTTTTTGAAGCTTCACTAGATTGAAGTGTGAAAAGTTGGAAATTTAACTGTGTAAAACCGTAGATGATAGAGCGTTCTAGATTGAATCATTTTCCTTTAATATGCAGATGGTTATGTGTTGGTTTAATGGTTTGGGTTGAAATGATTCCAAAAGTAGAAGAAGCGATTCTACTAGTTCGTGGAGCAGCCTACTTGGACGCTCCGCCGCCTTTCCTTCTTCTTAGTTGTTGTACAATAGTGTGTTTTGAATCTATTGTACATCAATTGAAGTATGATGTTTGACTCAAAGCCTATTAAAACCATTAAAAAATAATCCATCAACTCCTATGTATACAAGATATCTGGTATTAAATTAAAATACCCATCTAAAAATCACCTTTTTGCAGGCTTGAAGAAGTGAGCTTGGAATTTCACATATGAAAAGTAAGTTCCAATCAAGTGGATGTTGTTGGAAAAGTTTGGAAACACTAGCAGGGATGAAATTTGATAGTTCAGATTTCAGAAAAACTACTTCCAGTTTTGAACCAATATGTCGAAACTTGAGATATTGCTAGTTCGAACTTCAGATATACATGATTGAAGTTTGGTCTTGACAAGCCACACTTTCGATGCGTGTATCGGAAACCACGAGCAATATGCCTAACTTTAGACAACATTTGGTACTTCAGACATGAATTTTTGCACTCCACTCTTAAGTGGCTAAACTTCCAAAAATTATGAACTTAGGTAGTGGCTTCAATAGGGATCTCAAAATTAGCTATCCATCCAGTTGCACCTGAAAAGTTGGAGTGGCAACTTTGGCAACCGAGGTTAAGGTTTGTACTTTGTATTGCAGCTGGGAATGAATTCTTCCCATCTGCTGCCTTGGTGGTCAAAGTTAAAATTATCTTGTATCTGACTTGTGGGGTGTAGTAGGTTTCTAGTGAATTAGTTGATGTACGCACAAGCTGACAGGAGGCCATCTTTATTAAAAAATAAATAGCAAAGTTACTTTGGGTTTGTGGATCAAATGTTTTTCAAGGTAGAGACAAGCAAAAGATCTCTTCTGAAACTTCTAGCTTTGACATTGAAAAAGTGCTAAGAAATTGCTTTTCTTTGATTAATTTTTTGTGTGTTAAGGGAGAAAATAATGATTTCAATATTTATTTATTCCTTCCTTTCTAAATCTTTTGGTTTGTATAAGGGGGGTGGGGGTGGAGGCCAAAGCTTCAGAATGGATTCTAGTGAATTTCTCTGTCTCACTTGTGGATGTGGTAGTTCATATTGGAGCAATAGATGAATAGCATTGACCAAGAGAAGCAGATGGTGGAAGTGGCCACGCTATCAATTGAGTAACTGACCTATGCACCCTCTGGTCCTTTTTATTTGTCCATTTTAACAAATCAAGAGAGATTATTACTTTCTTTCAAAATTACCCTTATCATTAAGGAGTTACATAAAGTACCTGTAATCAAACTTAGATTTTCAAAGCATAATTAATAAGGATAATTTAGTAAAAACAAAACCTCTAATAAATAGTTTCTTTAAGGGAGTGTCGAGTCAACAAGGGACAAGTAAAACGGAACGGAGGGAGTAGTTTGTAAGGAAGAGTGGAGTGGATCTTAGTATGAAAACTTGTTACCTCTATATTTTATGTCTATATAAGGGAAGACGTCTGTTTCTGGGAGTTTTAAAATGCTTTGTGCATTTGTCATAAATGTAGCTAAGATCGGTATAGTTAGTTTATGCAATTAATTTTCTCTAGCTCTCCATTAGAGTCCTAACTTAACTGTAAAGTGCGATAACATGAACCAAGGGGGGTATTTAAGAATTTTTAGTTGGTGACTTGTTGGAAGTGTACTATGCTAGATGCATGTGTTTTGGAATTGTAAAAAAAGGGAGACCTATGAGTTCTTCTATGACATGATATAAATAGTTATTTGCTGTTGGAAAGTGTTCTGGAACACATTTTTCCTATCGGAAACAACTTCTCTACCCCACATAAGGTAGGGGTAAGGTCTGCATACACCCCAGCCTCTCTATATCCCACTGGTGGGATTGGGATTACACCGGGTATGTTGTTGTTTTGCCATTGGAAAGTGAACATTGGTCATTGGGTCTACTCATCTGAAACTGTAAACATAACATTCAACTCGAAATGTAAAGAATAACTGTATAATTGTGACACTCCATTCTGGTAAAACTAAATAAATTTAAAAACTCCGGTAGTAAAAAGGAGGTTTTATGTACTCTTTTTTAGTATTCGTCAAGTTTTCCAAGTTGCTTATTAGCTATTCCTGACATGAAATGGTATGGAACGTTTAGTGAAGTGAGTTTGTGGAACCATTGTACGTCTTTCTCCACTTTGTCTTAATTTTTGTGAATCTGAGTCCGTGGAATATTTTCCAGTGTTTTCTAAAGCGAAAAATGCAAAAGAGCTACAAGGTTTATGAGGCTTGAAGTGGTAGGCAAGAAGTAAAGCAATGTGAAGTGCACAATTTACGGAAAATTAAAAAGTACGAAACATGTATGTGTTGCCATTGAAATAATCAATTTCAGCTTCTAATGTACAATGATGCCAACTTAGTCAAAATCCTCAAAGTTGAGATTCAAAGAACTGACTGCTACTCATTTTGATTTCCGTGTTGCATGTTCTCTGAAGTGTATGACGTCACGTAAAACATAATCCTTTTCTTTTAAGTGATGAAACACTGGCCTTTAACAACACTGCTATTTTTATTTCTCTCTAATCTCTTTGTTATTTTTCTTTGTTCTTCCAGTAGTTCTCACACACACTTTTCATCCCTATTTTCCATCTCTTGGCCTGCAATCTAGGCAGTCATTAGTCATTAGCTCTTTAATGTTGCATTTGTTTATCATCTCTAAGAAGGAAAAAAAGCATATGGTCCTTTGGCACCATTGTGGATATTGTAAATTGTTTTATAACTTCACACTTACAACTCCGAGCAACTAAACTTGTTATTGTTTTCATTAAAGAGGTCTCAACTAGTTGAAAAGCCAAAATCAGGGTGGGTTGCCTGACACACTTCTACAGACAGAAGCTTGGCTCAGTATGGGATGAACCAAGCCTAAAATCAAATCGCAGAGTTTTATTTTTTTTCAAACTTCTACCAGCCTAAAAATGAAGTCAGAATCAAGTTGACCCTAACGGGCACATTCCTTCTGTTTGGTACCACAAAAGAAACTGAGAAAAAATTGGTACCACAAGATCTTTATTTACCTTTTCTTTGTAATATGGAAGAAAATTAGGAAGTATGGGCCTAAAACTAATTTTCTTGTGCAAATCTAGAAATTCTAAGAAAATCAAGTTTTATTGATGTAAAAGTGAATCCCCCATATATATAGAAGTAGTATCGAAAAGTAGAGTACAATAACGAAAACGTAGCCAGTGTGCACACTCTCTTCTTCTCTGAAGCCTTTTGTTCTACTTATCTTGTTTTTCGATTTTTCATTTCTATCCTGGTTCTTCAATGCTCTTCCTACTTTGATTTTCTTAGCTGTATAGACATGAATTTTTGATGAGAAGAAAGTGATATTTTTGGTAGTTGGAATGTGAAGGGCAAAGAGATGTAAGTTGTTGTCTATGGGAAATGATTAACATCCACTGTACATTGTCTTACCTGTCTATGCAATTCTGTATATGTTTTGCCCAATTAAACTGGAACCTAGCATGGATTAAGGAAATAAACTAGGTAACTTTCTACAGACATCTAGGGACCTCTTGATATTCTTAAATCTTAAGTGTGCCCCTGTGTGCTTTTCACTGGTCCAAAAACTTGTACTGTGCTCATGAAAATGGGGAAGGGAAAAAGAGTTGTGAAGGTAAAAATGAAATGAATGAGTGCTTCAATTTGCGCTGTCGATTTGTACATGTGAGGGCTAGGTCCCTTTCTGTCCTCATCCTTTTTTGCTTTGCTTTAATGTAGAACTTTTGGTGTTCCGATGAAAATTAATCTGTTTTCAACTTTCTTCTTTTTGCTCTCTTGCAGGACCATTTCGATAGTTGTCAATTCTCACCTGCTGATGGCATTTTACATGTTCAGCAAAGTAGGAATAAAACCTGAAGGTATTGAGTAGAGCAGTCATATTGATTTTTTATCACATACACCCTAGCCAAAAGGTTTCATTTATTCGTCTGTTTTTTCTTCTCAAACACAAGATTCATTCAATTAAAGTAGAGTGTAATCCCATTTTTGGAATTAGCATGTAGGTGTAACAAAGCAGTTTATGTACATAGCTCTTACTTCTGAGTTGAATGCTTCAGAAATCTTTGGCAATTGATGATGATTTACTTTGCATCATTGTATTCATGTTTCATTGTTGAGCAGGATGTTGTAGTACTTGATTCAGTAATAATTGCAGGTAACAAGATTCTTCACACAACTTTTTTTTTGGGCTTTGTTTAATTTATTTATTTATTTATTTTATTATTTATTTCGATAACGATGCTTGTCTGGGTTAACTTGCACACACTTTGATGAATAGCTGCTTATGATCATCAGTCTCGGTTACATTCAATTTGCGCCGAGTGTCTTTTGAAAACAACCTCTTTACCTTCACAGGATAGCGATAAGGTGCACACCTCCCTCCCGAGACCCCAGTTGTAGGATTACATTACACTGATGTAAACAGAATGAGCCAAAAAATGAGAAAGTGGAGCTCATGTTACTTTCTTAAATAGTACCAATAGAATGGGTCTCTAGAAGAGATCCAAATCATGCATCCCAATCTTGTCTTATATAATTGCCATGACAGATGATGAATATAATATCTATACTGAATGAGATTTTCGTGAATTTTATACTCTTGTATTTGGAGGCATGTCAATTTTCAATGACATATCCACCAGTGCTTTAAATTTATTTAATACTGCTGTATGCATCAAGAGAGGAGAGTATTTTATTATCTAGAAGAAACCAGGAAGATGAAGGCAAAAATATTGATAAAAGTATCTTATCGCGAATGCAACGGCAACCATATTTTCCCTTTATTTTAAATTTCAAGAAACAAAAACATGGTAGTTAACAAGAGTAAGGAAAAGATCAACTGAACAATATTGAGACCTTGGACACTGCTGCTACTCTCAATGCTGCATGTGTTTTGATAAGTATATTTTTTATAGTGGCGATGTTTAAGTTAATTTGCATGTACTTTGACTTATTTTGCTTGATGTCTTTTACCTCTTATTTGTAGAAGTGTCTGGATTGAGTTTGAGGTATGGCTGGCAGATAGATGAATATTCTTGGCCAAAAAATTATACGATCACTATAAGTATTACATTTCATACACGTGTAAACTTAAATACCCCTGAACGTTCTTGGCAAAATTCTTGGCATCTATCTCTGCTCTATGCAACTCCGCCAACTAATGCTTAGGTTGTCTTTGGTGCGGAAGGAAACATTCTTTCAAAAAATGTTTTCTAATTTTCTCATGTTTGATTAGATAATTTTTTCAGAAAATATTCTTTAGGAAAAATATGTTCCTTAAAAGTGAGGAAATGACTTCATGAAAGTAGGGAAAACGAGTTTCATAAGTCATATTTTACATTCATAATTCATAGTTTACATTTCCAATGCCCCTAACCCCCACCTGGACCATCCCATTCTAGAGGTCCCACTTTTCATTCTTACAGTGTTTTGCTAGATTACATATAAATATTTTTGAGAAAATATATTCTTTCTTAACAAATACTAAAAAAACAAGTAAGAAACTCATTTGTTTTTGGAGAAAATACACCCCAAAGTTGAAGAAAAAAGACGGTTCTTCAACTGAACATTCATGTGCTATTTGTTCTCTGAATTTCTGGGAAGTAATACTACTGTATGTTTGGCTGGATTCTCCCCACAATCATCAGAAAAAAGAGAAGGTTCATTCACACCAACAAAACAAAACTCTATTTAACCACTACAAAAGTTGTCTTTAGTTCATGGCGTTCTCCATTACAATAAAACGGCAGTCAGGTGCATTAAAGCTCTCGCTATGTACAGAGTTCAGAGAAGGATCGAACCACAAAGATTTATTGTACGTAGCCTTACCTAACATTTTTGCAAGGGGCTCTTTACACAGCTTAAACTCGTGACCTCCTCATCACACAAATAATTATGGATGTTGAAGTTATAAGTCAAAGAAATAATAAAACTAACAAATGCCTCAAACAAAAAAAAAACATATTATAAAAAAACAAACACATATTTTAAAAAAACAGACAGACGTAACAATACCTAACCCTTTGATCCTTCAAACACTCTCCTCCAAATACTAACATCTATCATATTTTGTACATTTTCCCCTCACCATTTTCCTCTTCTAAAAAAGTCGTCCTGCATGCCTTCAACACACATCAAAACAACCTTATAACATAATCAATTGTGGCAGATCTTCTTGGATTTTCTTCCTTAGTCGCCCGATTGGCTCCTTATAATACGTCACGACTGAAATTTCAATAGCGGAGCCAACAACTTAGCTACAAATTCTCCTATATATATACACACATACAAAAAGTTAAGCCTTCAAAAATAAACAAAAATCAACACCAGTTCTTACATTTTCTTTCCTAAAATCAATCGATGGGAAGGCCGAATAATAATAACGATGTCAATGTTGCAGGTCCATCCATTGCACTGTTACAAGAAAGATTCAGACAGTTAGAAAGAGCAAGAGAACAACGAGAAGACAAGACACTAAAATTGTTCCCAGAGCCTCAGGTGATCAAGATTTCAAACAAGAATTATGTACCTTCATCTAATCAAGGATTACAACGCGATCAACGGGTAATTTTTCCATCCAGGACATATGAAAAAGATCATAATCTTTCACTTGGGCTCAGCTTGAATAATAGCAACAACAATCAAACAGGTCTTAGAGTTACGAAAACACAAAAGTTTTGGTCAGGTTTTAGTCCAAAGCGTAAATTGGGAAACTCTGACGTTGATACCTCTCTTCATTTATAGTCAATAATACTAGTTTCTTCATAATCAGACTACTATATTTCCTTTTATTTGTTCTACACACTGTAAATTAAGGACCATTAATTGCTCAGGCTCTCATCAATTTGTACTTATGTTTCCTTAATTCCTTTTCAAGCATAGTTTATATGTTTATCCACTTTAGATATATACGAGATTAAAGTTGGGCTTGTCAGACAATTTGACATAAACTTTATAAGCAATTTTGACAAATTCCAAAATTTGGACTCGTATGTCTGAACTCTGAAGTTTTGAGTGCAAACTCTAATACGTATAATTCGTAATACATTTCATTGTATAATGGACAAGTTTAATTGGAAAGTTAATATTTATGAGTCTAAGAGTCACTTTGTCATCGTGTATCCATGGGTATATATCCGATAGCCTTCGTCCTGATATAATAAATTAAAAAGCACATACCATGAACATGAGTTGTCAGATGAGATTGAACTTTGATTTTACAAGAATAAGTAGGAGAAGAAGATGAGAAGGAGCAACAATTTTTGGTCTTGAAGTTTGCGAATATGGGCTATAAGTTAAATAGTGCGAAGAAAAATTGAATATAACTTAAATAGTAGAATGACTTAGATATCCGTGTCCGTGCAAGTTAAGTGCATTTTGACAACATTAATTTGTAAAAGAGATTTAACTTTGGGGAAAATTATTTCCTATTTGTTGTAATTATTTAGTATAGGAGTAAAAGAAAAGAAATGTAGTACAAAGAACCGATATTAACATAATATATATATTCAGTGTGGAACAAAATTGAGCTTGCTAGATTGGTCCAACCAATACAAAAATGATTATATAAGTGGATAAAAATCTAGCTAGATTGTTGCAACTACAGTTGGCAATGCGTCTTTCGTTTGCACATTCCTCGAAAAATACATGATGCACGTCTCATTTGAAAGTTTCAAATATATAGGTTGTGGATACATACATCGATTCCGAAATATTTATTGCATCATAAAATTATCAAAATACCCTTGATAGTAATTTAATAAGGAACAAAAAGATATTTATAAAAAAATATTATCATGTATAATTCAATTACAAATGTCTAAATAAAAATATTATTAAAATAATACATAAAGACAAAACTAATAAATATAAGAAAAAATAATATGCATATGTAAACATTTTATTGCACTATAAAAATGAGGACAAAACTAACAAATATAAGGAAAAAGTAATATGCATGTGCAATCATTTTATTGCACCCTAAAATTACCAAAATACCCTTGATAGTCATTTAATAAGGAACAAAAGGATATTTATAAAACAATTACTATCATATATAATTCAATTACAAATGTTTAAATAAAAATATTATTAAAGTAATAAATAGCGACAAAACTAATAAATATAAGAAAAAGTAATATGTATGTGCAACTATTTTATTGCATCCTAAAATTATCGAAATATCCTTTATAGTCATTTAATAAGGAACAAAAAAGATATTTATAAAAAAATACTATCATGTATAATTCAATTATAAAAGTCTAAATAAAAATATTATTAAAATAATACATAAAGACAAAACTAATAAATATAAGAAAAAACAATATGCATATGTAATCATTTTATTGCACTATAAAAATGAGGACAAAACTAACAAATATAAAGAAAAAGTAATATACATGTGTAACCATTTTAGTGCACCCTAAAATTACCAAAATACCCTTGATAGTCATTTAATAAGGAACAAAAAGATATTTATAAAAAATTACTATCATAATTCAATTACAAAGGTTTAAATAAAAATATTAGTAAAATAATAAATAAGGACAAACTAATAAATATAAGAAAAAAATAATATCCATGTGTAACCATATTATTGCACTATAAAAATGAGGACAAAACTAATAATTATAAGGAAAAAATAATATGCATGTGTAACCAGTTTATTACATCATAAAATTATCGAAATATCCTTGATAGTCATTTAATAAGGAACAAAAAAGATATTTATAAGAAAATACTACCATGTATAATTTAATTACAAAGGTCTAAATAAAAATATTATTAAAATAATACATGAAGATAAAACTAATAAAAATAAGAAAAAAACAATATGCATGTGCAACCATTTTATTGCACCATAAAAATGATAACAAAATTAATAAATATATAAAAAAAATCATATGCATATGTAACCATTTTATTTACTACTATATATAAGTGAAGGTTGGGGTGACTAAAATTACCGAAATACTCTTGGTAGTCACCACAACCTTCACTTATATATATCGAAAAATCCTTGGTAATCATTTAATAAGGAACAAAAAGATATTTATAAAAAAATACTATCATGTATAATTCAATTACAAAGGTCTAAATAAAAATATTATTAAAATAATACATGAGGACAAAACTAATAAATATAAGGAAAAAGCAATATGCATATGTAACTATTTTATTGCACCATAAAAATGAGGACCAAACTAATAAATATAAGAAAAAATCATATGCATGTGTAACCATTTTATTTATTAGTATATAGAAGTAAAGGTTGGGATGACTAAAATTACTGAAATACCCTTGATAATCACCCCAACCCTCACTTATGATACTACTAAAAGACAAATTAACAGTATTATCAAACTTTTACTTATATATTAGTAGAAAAAAAATAATAGTAGTAATAGTAATAGTAATAGTAAAAAAAAGTAATAGTAATAATAATAATAATAGTAGTAGTAATAGTAATAGTAAAAAAATAAATAATAAAAAAATAAATAATAATAATAGTAATAATAATAATTACTACTATAAAGAAAAGTGAAGCAAGGGACGACCAGGGGTACTTTAGTCCTTTCATAATTAAGGGTAATATGGGTATTGTACAACTATTTCTACAACATTCCAAAATATAATGATATTTCCACATTACTCTTCCACAACATCCACCCATTTGTCTTTCATTTCAACCACAGATACAAAAAAATCAACAAAAAAAGGGGACATTTCTAGAAGACATTTTTACTTGAATATAAAGAGGACTATTTTCTCAATTGTGTTCAGCGCTTGGTTTAATCCTCATCAGTATGCTCACAGATACGTTTCTCTACTTTATTAGTTTCTTCATCTTCATAATCCGTTTACAATTTTTTTCCTATAAATATATATTTTAATTGGGAGTTAATGCTCGAACTACTAACAATTGAAAACTTCAATTTCCAATTATAGATCTAAACAACATAATTATGTATTTAATAATGCATTTTTTGCATATCGAACAATCAAAGTTGATAAAGTAGATGAATAAATTAGAGACATACCTTGTGAGGGCTTCATCGATTGGTTTGTTATACTTTAGTCAGTATATAAATGAAGACAAGTGAAGTGAGGTTTTGCTAGAATCGTTTATTTTTTATAAAGCTATTTTGAATCGAAAGTATTTTGAAGGTTCTAGAAATGACTGGAATGTAAGGTTTAAGGAATTGAGCTCTTATGTAAGGTTTTTAATGGTTTCGTTGATCTTGAATTATTTGGAAATGGTGAAAGCTTTCATTCAGCAGTATAGGGCGATAGTTGATGACAGTACAACTGCTTTTCTGGTAAATGATTGGAATGTGAGGTTTAAAGAATTGAGCTTTTATGCAAGATTTTTAATGGTTTCGTTGATCTTGAATTGGTTGGAAATGGTGAAAGTTTTTATTGAGCAGTATAGGGCGATAGTTGATGATAGTACAACTGCCTTTCTGATAATTTGTTTGTTTTCCTATGTTGAATTTGTTAATTTTATGCTTATTTGTTTGGCGAAAAGCAATTTAAGGCAATAGTTGATACAGTAAAGCTGCTTTTCCAGTGCCTGTTACTTTTTCTCTGTTGGTTTTGTTTCTATTTTTTATGGCTTTCCGGATCAGTTAGTTATACCTTAGTCAGTATATTAGAACAAGTGAAGCAAGGGTTTCTTAGAATCGTGTATTTTTTACAGAGTGATTTTGAATAGGAAGTATTTTGAAGGTTCTGGAAGTGATCGGAAGGTGAGGTCTAAGGAATTGAGATTTTACAAAAGGTTTTAAATGGTTTTATTGATTTTGAATTGGTGGGAAATGATGAAGGTGTTAGTTCAAGCAGTTTAAGGCAATATCATTGAGGACAACAAAGCCGTTTTTCCAGTAATTTGTTCATTTTCCTTTGATGTTGTTAATTTTGTGTTTATTTTTATGGCTTTGAAAAGTAGTTTAAGGCAATAGTTGATGATAAAAAAACTACTTTTCCAGTAGTAGTTCGTTTATCAGAATTTGAACGTCATCAGTTCAACCTTTAACATTCCTAGCACTAATTAATGTACTTTTGAGACCCTGCTACGCACCAAAAAAATAAAGTGGTTTAGTTGATGGCATATCATGAAACAAAACCAAAGATGATTTAGAATGTGAACTTCATGAGTTTAATTTTTAACGTTCCTAGCACTACTTAGTTTACTTTTAAGATTATTATGGTTATGGATTTCATTGAAACTCAGCGTCTTCTTTCAAATGTTTATTCAAATTCAAGTTCAGTTTTTGTTGATAAAGATATAACTAAGTAAAATCAAAGCGCAATCTCTAACAGTTTAACTTTTAAACGAGATGTTCACACACTTCAACCATTATCTCTTAAGTCTAAAAGCTACTAGGAAACAATTATGTCCAAGAAGTAAACAATTTTAAACAGGAAGTTGGTATATGAAAGTACCTTTGAAGTATGTTTAGGCGGCAGAACTTTTGCATGGTTTAAAGAAGCTTGCCTAATCAACTTCCCCATAGAAAACTCATTTTCCTCATCATGAATTACTTGCCCTTTTGCAAAAACTGGGAAAGAAGGTGCCCTCTGTAGATTGCCCTGTGATACTTTTGGCAACAATAATTGTAAAGTATTCTTCTGAGGTGAAACTTTTACTTTGTAAATAGATGCTTGCCTAATTAACTTTTCCCTAGAAAACTCCCTTTCCTCATCATGAACTTGTTCACTTTCTTGAAAAACTTTACTTTTTGTTGTTATTGTTGTTATAGCTGCTTGCCTAGTAGTAACTTGTAAAGATATTGCTATGTGGAGCTGAAATGTATTGTCTTTAAACTCTAATGTGATGCCTAAATAAGATTCCTGTGTGGTATTGAAAAATATCAATTTTGTGAGAAATTTTGCTGCTATTCTTAGTACAGTAACCTGAAAATCATGATTTGATATATGAAAGATGTTGTCTTTAAATTATCCTATGATGCCTAAAATAGATTTCTATTTGGTATCAGAATTTGAACGTCATCAGTTCAACCTTTAACATTCCTAGCACTAATGAATGTACTTTTGAGACCCTGCTACATTACAAAAATTGAAGTGGTTTGGTTGATGGCATATCATGAAACAAAAATCAAAGACGATTTAGAATGTGAACTTCATGAGTTTGATTTTTAACGTTCCTAGCACTACTTAGTTTACTTTTAAGATTATTATGGTTATGGATTTCATTGAAACTTAGCATATTCTTTCACATGTATATTCAAATTCAAGTTCAATTGATGTTGAGAAAGATATAACTAAGTAAAATAAAAGTGCGACCTCTAACAGTTTAACTTTTAAACGAGATGTTAACACGCTTCAATTGTTATCTCTTAAGTCTAAAAGCTACTAGGAAACAATTAGGTCCAAGAAGTAAGCAATTTTAAACAGGAAGTTGATATATAAAAGTACCTTTGAATTATGTTTAGGAGGTAGGACTTTTGCATGGTTTAAAGAAGCTTGCCTAATTAACTTCCCCATAGAAAACTCATTTTTTCATCATGAATTACTTTCCCTTTTGCAAAATTGGGAAAAAAAATGCCCTCTGTAGATTGCCCTGTGATACTTTTGGTAACAATAATTGTATTCTTCTGAGGTAAAACTTTTACGTAGTTTATAGATGCTTGCCTAATCAACTTTCCCATAGAGAACTCACTTTCCTCATTATGAACTTGTTCACTTTCTTGAATAACTTTACTCTTTGTTGTTGTTGTTATTGATGTTATAGATGCTTGCCTAATCAATTTTCCCATAGAAAAATCACTTTCTTCATCATGGGGTTCTTCTTTATAGTCTACAAAAACAGGTAAAGAAGGTGCTTTTTGTAAATTACACCTTTCTGATGATGATGCTTTTTGTAGTCTTGGTTTACTTTTTCTTGATTCAAGATTCATTTTTTCACTTTGTGGGAGTTTTTGTAATGAAGAAAATGTTTCCTCCATAGATTTTTCAAATGAAAAAATCTTGATAGTATTCAACCTATAAGGCTAATATGGAGAAGTTAATACATAAAGTTCATGCTGATTTGCATCTATCATCTCTGCCAATTATTTAGGTTAGCTAATGTAGTTTGCTTCAAGCCTAAATGATGCCTTTTTGAATTCTTACTACATATTCTCTATGCATTTGTCCAATAAATTTGTTGAGATAGTAAACCAAGGAATAAGATCCATACCAAGATACACTCCTCTTCTTCTCTGTGCGGTTTTTGTGAGACAGAACTGACTAGGCTAGAAAATCATAAAAGGTGTTACATGAAATTGCGAGGCCACTTCAAACCTGCTTGATGCATATTGACACTTTCTGTGAACTTTGGAAATTGTAGTTAGGAATTTCATGGACCAAAGTAGTTGAACATTTTCGCTCAAATCTGCTTGATGCATATGACACTTTTCAAGGACTTAGGCAATTGTAGTTAGGAATTTCATGGACCAAAGTAGCTGAACATTTTTGTGTGTTCGTTAACTGAAATGCTTTATCCTACAGGTTGCAATTGCATTAGGATATGAGAGGTATATTGAAAATATTCGAGAAGCGCATAAGGCGATTGATCTTCTAAATGTTGTATGTGTTGATGCCAGGGGATTGCAGCTAAGGGAAAATAATCTTCATTTAACCACAGAGGCTCAAGTTAAATTAGGTCAAATGTTGGCTGATGCGTACCTTACCCATTTTGCACCACAAGAACCTTGTGTGGTTTCATCTTGAGAAATTTGCTGTACTTTGTGTGTGTAAACTAAAAACTATTTAATCCCGATTTATGAACATAACGAAAGTGTTCATAAGGTGACAATGCAACAATGTATGTAATCTTTGTTCTACAAAAGGTAGTCTCGGTATGAAGAAGCAGCTTATTTAATGCTAGAATTGTAACTTATTTTTTTTATATCACGACTACTATTTCTGTTATATACGTAGGTTCTATCTGATTATGTAAAGTTCAACTTTATACAGCAAAATGCAATTTGCTCTTTGTAATTACCAATGTATATAAGCAACAATTAATATGATATGTGAATGTCGTATAGCATCCAGTAATATGATATTTTCATGGTTGTAATCTTATGATATGTCCACGATAGTGATATGCTGCATGCTGCAGTTAGTTTATATTGATCTTTATATGTAACTTAATTATTATATTAGCTTCATAATAAAATTATGCGTTGGGCCCGTGCAAAGAACGGTCATACCTATCTAGTAATAATAATAATAGTAATAGCAAGTAGGTACTAAAAGACAAAATAGTAGTACCAAAACTCTTCATTTATATATAAGAATAAAAATTGGTTATTAGGTGCTCTTTTAGGATAGATAGTAGGCTCTTTATGTACTAATAATATTTAAGGCAAGATAATCTCATGAACATGGTGAAATTATTTGATCTATACAAAAAAGTATTTTGTGCTATTACTAGACGGTCCGTGTTTGTGCTGAGCACGGATGCATATGTTTGACATTGTTAGTGTGTTATATGTCTCTATACATAAAAATTGAGTGGGAAAACATGTTTCATACTATCAAGTTGATCAAATAGTAATATTGACATATCAAAACTTTGTACAATGTTACATTTATTGAATATCCAAGACTATGATATATATCATAGCAACATAGTACACTCTTAAGCTTATTCCCGTAGTATATTGTCCAACTTGCTTCCATGAAAAAAGCATACTAACTTGTGGATCAAAGTTGATGCATCCAATTTCTTTATTGTTATAAGCTTTGTTAGAATTTGTGAACCAAATTTTGTTGATCCAGCCCGGAAAAGTTCACGGTACGATCCATGTTTGTGATTTTTCATGGGATCTGTGGTGGTAGCGGAGGGATAGGGCTATATAAGTGCATTTAGTGGGTCGTTTTGAACGTTTTAAATATGTGATTCTCCTCGTTATTTTCTCTATCTATTATAGTGAAATTTCTTTGCCTCTGCCCTTGGTTTTTCTCATTAAGGGTTCCTACGTAAATCTGTGTGTTCATCTTATTTTTTCTTTTGCTTATCATATCGCTTATTGCTGTCCATTCATAATAAACTGGTATCAGAGCGATCAATTATTTTCTTAAGGATGACAACCATGAATTATGATATTTCGTTGTTGGACTACAATACCAGATTTTTGTTATGGTAGGTTAAGATACAGGTTGTGCTCGCGCAAATAGATTTGGACAATGCTCTATTAGGGTTTGATAAGATGCCCTCATCATGGACAGAGGACGATATACAATGTAAGGATCAAAAGGATTTGTCTCAGATCAACCTCCACCTTCATTTATCTAATTATATTCTACAAGTTGTTTTGAAGGAAACCACTGCCACTGCGTTGTGGTTGAAACTGAATCATTATGTATGACAAAGATCTTAACTAGTAAGTTTCATCTCAAACATCAATTTTATTCCTATCGCATGTCTGAGGGTGTGTCTTTTTAGGGTCACTTATATGTCTTTAAGGTAATCGTCTTTGATTTAAAGAAGGCTAAGTACGATAAAAAAAATCTAGGGTTGATTTTATTGTGTTCGCTGTCTGCGTCATACTCGAACTTTAGGGATATAATTTTATATAGTAGTGATACCCTAACCCTAGATGAAGTCTATGATGCATTGTTCTCTAAGGAGAAGATGAAATATCTTATGAATGGGTCAGTGACCCAAAGAGATGGTCTTATTGTTCAAGGAAGGACTTATAACAGGAACTCTGAAGGTGATGATAGGAATAGATCAAAATCTAGAAACAGAAACAAACCCTGTAATTACTACAATAAGAAGGGCCATATCAAATCCGAGTGTTATAAGTTATAGAATAAAAGTAAAAGAGAAGCCTAAAAATAGAAAGGAAACCAACCAAAGAAGTTCGGTAAAGCTAATTTTGTTGAAGATAGCGGTAGTGATGGAGAACTCTTGGTAGTTTCTAATGGTAATTCCAAACTCTATGAGGATTGGATTCTTAATTCAACTTGTACGTTTCATATATGATACAATTGGGATTTGTCCTCTAAAGGTGCTGTGTTGATGGGAAATAACACACCCTATAAGATAGCTGGTATTAGAACAATCAGGATCAAGATGTTTGATAGGGTAGTGAGGACACTTGGTGATGTACGGTATGTCCCAGAACTGAAGAGAAATCTTGTTTCCTTGAGTACCCTTGATTCGAATGGATATAACTACACTGGTGAAGGTCGAGTCCTGAAGGTTTGTAAAAGTGCTCTTGTTGTGATGAAGGGAAAGAGAAACACTACAAATTTGTATGTATTGCAAGGCTCTACGATTACAGGTGATACAACTGTTTCTACCTCCTCTCCATCAGATTGTGATGTTGCTAAACTTTGGCATATGTGCCTTGGATATATGAGTGAAAATGGGATGGCTGAACTACGTAGGAAAGGACTTCTTGATGGCCAGAGTATTATCAAATTAGAGTTTTGTGAGCACTATATTTTTGGGAAGCAGAAGAGAGTTAGATTCACTAAAGGTATCCACTCAACTAAAGGCACACTTGATTACATTCATTCTGATCTCTAGGGTCTTTCTAGAGTACCTTCTAGAGGAGGTGCCAATTACATATTGACTATTATTGATGACTATTACAGAAAAGTTTGGGTGTTCTTCCTGAAGCAAAAGAATGATATGTTGCCTATTTTCAAAGAGTGGAAGACTATTATTGAAAAGCAATCAAGGAAGCAGGTAAAATGCCTTCGAACTGATAATGGTTTAGAGTTCTGTTCTAATGAATTTAATGTTATGTGCAAGTTAGAAAGAATTGTGAGACACTTAACAGTTCATCATACTCCGCAGCAGAATGGTGTGGCCGAATGAATGAATATGACTATAATGGAGAAGGTGAGTTATATGTTCTCTAATGTTGGTTTACCCAAATCTTTTTAGGCCGAAGCTTCTTCCACAACTTTTCTTCTTATTAACCATTTTCTTTCAGTTACGATTGACAAAAAGACTCTATAAAAGGTATGGTCCGGTACTCCTGCCAGTTTTTCTGATTTGAAGATATTTGGATGTCCTGCTTATGCTTATGTTGATAATGGGAAGTTGGAACCTAGATATGTCAAATGCTTATTTATGGGTTATAAGTCTAGTGTTAAAGGCTATAAGCTTTGGTGTCCAGAATATAAAAAAGTTATAATTAGTAGGAATGTTGTGTTCGATGAAACTGTCATGCTTCGTGCTTCCTCCAAATATAGAAAAGTTATAATTAGTAGGGATGTTGTGTTCGATGAAACTGTCATGCTTTGTGCTTCCTCCGAATCTAGTGCTTCGCCCCCAGATGAGCCTAGTGACATGAATCAGCAAAAGTCAAGCACCCATATTTCATTGTAGATTGGAGCAGAGTCTACACCAGTGCCTACTTCTCAGTCTAGCCTGGAGATACAGAGTGATACTATTTTTTCTTCACTACCAGTGGTGCAGAGTATTCTATTACTAAAGGCAAGCCTAGGAGAGATATTAGACCTCCTCAGAAGTATGATGAAGCTGATTTGGTTGCTTATGTATTAAATGTAGCAGAAGGTATTAATTCCGATGAAGAACTTTCTTCTTACTCAGAGACAGTTAGTTGTGATAATTCTGGATGATGGATGATTGCTATGCAGGAGGAGATGGAATCATTTTATAAGTATAGTATGGGATTTGGTGAGACTGCCTAAAGATAAGAAAGTTGTGTTTTCCCTGGCAAGTAGGTATTTAAAAAGAAAAAAGAAACATCAGCAGTTGAAGATACTAGATATGACTTATTGCTAAAGGTTATAGGTAAGTTTCAGGTGTTGACTTCACAAATTTGTTTTTTTCAATTGTAAATCATAGTACGATTCGAGCCTTTCTTGGAATTGTGGCCATGCACAATCTTAAGCTTGATCAGTTAGATGTAAAGACTGCATTCTTACATGGAGAACTTCAGGAGGACATCGATATGTAACAACTAGAGGGTTTTGTAGTCTCAGTAAAGGAGGACTATGTATGCTTGCTGAAAAAGTCTCTTTATGGCTTAAAATTGTCTCCCAGACAATGGTATAAGAGGTTTGACTCTTTTATGACTTCTCATATATTTAAGAGTAGTAGTTATGATAGCTGTGTGTATTTTAAGGGGGTAAGTGATGGTTCATTCGTGTATCTTCTCTTGTATATTGATGATATATTGATTACAGCAAAGGATATGAGAGATTTAAGAAAAGTCAAAGCCCAACTCAGTAAGGAGTTTGAGATGAAGGATTTAGTAGTAGTAAAATAGATCCTTGGCATGGAAATTCTGAGTGATAGAGAAAAATGTAAGTTATACTTGAGTCAGAAAAGGTATATTGAGAAAGTGCTTCATAGGTTCAATATGCAAAATGCCAAACCTATTAGTACATTGGCACCTCATTTCAAACTCTTGACCACATTATCTCCAAAGATAGATGATGAGTGTGACTATATATCTCGAGTTCCATACTCTAGTTTGGTTAGGTCTCTTATGTATGAGATGGTGTGCTCCTAACCAGATTATCATATGAAGTCAATGTAGTTAGCAGATACATGGAAAATCCCGGTAAAGAACATTGGAAAGCAATTCAGTGGATTTTTAGATACTTGCATGGATCTACTGATGTTTGTTTGCAGTTTGAGCGAAATAGAGATAGTGTGATCGGGTATGTTAATTCTTATTTTACAGGAGAACTTGATAAAAAAAGATCCCTTATAATCTATGTTTTCACCATTGGTGGTTGTGCTATTAGTTGGAAAACTACTTTACATACTACAGTTGCTTTGTCAACCATTGAGCCAGAGTACATGGCTATAACAGAGGCTTGCAAGGAAGCTATTTGGTTGAAGGGTCTGTTCAGTGAACTTAGCAAAGACTTACAAATTACTACGATCTTTTACACCAGTAAGAGTGCTATCTTCCTTACAAAAAATTAGATGTTTCACGAGAGGACAAAGCACATTGATGTTCGGTATTATTTTGTGCGTGAAATTATTGCTCGTGGTGATATTGTGGTAAGAAAGGTTAGTACCCATGATAAACCCACTAATATGATGACCAAGACACTACCAAGTGCCCGGTTTGATCATTGCTTGGACTTGGTTGGTGTCAGCAGTTAACATGTACCCTTAGGGGCTTTTATGGAAGAGGTGGAGAGTTTTATCAAAACAAATTTGAGTTCTAAATTAGAATTCGTGTCAAGGTGGAGATTGTTAGAGTTTTTTACCCAAATTCTGTTGATTAGGCCCTGAAAAGTTCATGGTGCGACCTAGGTTTGTGATTTTTCATGAGGTCTGTGGTGTTATATAAGTGCGTTTAGTGGGTCGTTTTGGACATTTTAAAATATGTCATTCTCCTCATTGCATTTTCCATCCATTATAGTGAAATTTCTCTACCTGTAGTTTTTCTTGTCAAGGATTTTCACATAAATCTGTGTGTTCATCTTGTTTTTTCTTTTGCTTATCATATCACTTATTTCTGTCTGTTCATAACAAGCTTCTTTCTATTATTTTCTACGAAAAAGATATTAAGCAGGTGAATATAAACTTTTGCTTTCTTTTAAGAAAAAAGGACAAAAAGATAAAAATTAAACTCTAACACTACCTTATTTTGTTGGCTAAACAAAGATACATACTCAGTTAAGGACAAGTCATAACCTTTTTGAATGTGAATCGCAAATTTTGTTATCACATTATAGCTTTATTTTATTGATCAAATAACTAATAGGTTTTTTCAATCATATAAAAGTTTGTAATGGGATCCTTTATCCCCCTATCCTTTTTATACTTGAATTCTTAGCTTTACTGTAATGATCCTCATAGTGAAATTTAGAAATTTCAGTGTTTTAAGTATTCTACCCTTCTCTATAATTGCTATATGTAGATTATAGGGTGTGGGGATGGTTGACACAGCTCGCAAAACTTTGGGAAAGATTTTGAGAGGGTTTGATGTTATTTTGAGGCTTTAAGAGCTAATAGTTGACTTCAGTCAACATTTTTTGATCCTAGTGTCGAATGACAAATTTTAACGACATCAGTAGATTCGGAATGTTGAATTTAGGTAAGTAAAGGGGTTGGTTCAATTTTGAGACCTTTATATCTCATTTCGTCTATTCGTTTGCAAAATAGAAAAAGGGTCCCCGAGGGGTTAATTTTGTAAAAACGATTCTTTTTAAAAAATCCAGCATCACCATTGAGTCTGGAACATAAAAATTAGCAATTATTGGTTTGTTTCTGTAGGGTCCCAAACAAATTCCTAAGATCCGTTCGGAGTGTTTTGACTTTTGCCTTTGCTGGTTTTCAACTGTCATCTGGTGCATAATCCATTTCTCTTTACGTTCGCGGAGCTCCATTTTCCCTACCTTTGCATTCACGGCCAGAGTCTCATATTCGCGAAGGGTTGTGCCATTTATTCTTCATGTTCACTGTCAGAGGTCCGTATTTGCGAAGGTCCGTATTCGCGAAGGTCCGGATTGAACAACCTCACAATCGCGACCAAGGAACCGTGTTCGTGAAGGCCAATGACTTGGACAGATCAAACACCCTTTTTTCAACTCCAAATCATATTTTCTCTATTTTGAACTTCTAGAGCTCGTGTTAAGGTGATTTTGAAGGGAGTTTCATGATTTCTTCTGTGGGTAAGTTCCCAAATTCTTATTCCAGCATTCTATAATAATTTCACCTTTAAAACCACTTTAAATGTATGATTTAAATGTGTTTTTTAGGGGGAAGGGTTGCTTGGTAAATTGCTAAATGAGTTTTTCTTTGATTCAAGGTTCAATTTCTACTCGATTTCACACGAGTTTTCAACTATAAACTACTCTTTATATGAGGAACACTATTCTTAAATAAAATTCTGATTTTACCCACTTTATTTTGGACTTATTTTTCGAACTCGTTTTGAACCTATTTTAAATAGAATTAATATGGGTATCATTAGCTTTATTTTGACTTGTAGATGACATATTTGTTTAGATTGGATGCATTGGTGTTGATTCGAGGGAGTCAAGTTTCAGGTTGAGGCTTTGGACGATTTTAGATTTATGAATCTTTATTTAAGGTAAGTTTAGATGTACCTAGATTTTTTCCAAAGTGTTTATGTGTTGTATGCTTGTTTGTATGTATTTTTGTATTTTGTTTAAGATTAAGAGTCCCTCTTAGTTGATATAGCGAGCATCTCTGTGCGTACCAGAGCCTTTGATGGATTATGTTAAGATAAATGTCTATCCTAGTTAATTTTTCTATTTGTAAGTACCTCTAGGGTGTGTTGTCCATGTTGGGCTTATATGAATGTATATGTGGACTTGAGTAGCAATTTATGATTGTGTGTCTGAGTGGGGGCTTATAAACACATTTCTTGTTGATTTAAGAGGTTATGTTGTTGAGATGCTCTAGTGGAGGGCTTGACTTGATGTTATTAGTCATGTTTGTGCATTAAATTCTTTATTTATTGTTATGTCATCCGAGCGGGGACTTGACTTATCATCATAGGCCTATTACCGCATTAGAATGCCTTATAGGTAATTGTGTCGCTGAGTGGGGACTTGACTTAACATTGTAGGATTCTTTGAGCATTTAATTGCATTATCATTATAGTGATGCCCAAGGAATTGGAGATGATAATATTGATGACTACATGACTATTTATTCTGGTGGTGCCAAGTGGAAACTAAAATCATGAATTACTGATACATTGAGTTGATTATGAGCTAACTTATACATGTATTGAAGGGATTTTGATCTTCACACTGATTGATTGTGAGAATTACATCCTTATATCATGCATGCATATTTATGAGACATTAATACAACTAAGACATTCTGATTTTGTAAGAAAATGAGATACTTTTATTAAAACCTTTTTTGTGAACATGAGCCGCAGGGGAGAGTTAAGATTGACATTAAGATATGAAATATAGTATATGGGTTGAAAACCCCCATAGTCCTTCCTAATAGTTATGAGCTTAGTGGGTATACACAGAAAGTCATGCGATCATATTCACCATTCATCATCATCATTCCATCACATTGCATCATTTGCATTGCATTACATTTCTTGGTTTTGTTTGATAGTATATTCACATTTACTTTTGTATTGTATTTTATTGCCGTAAAAAAACCTTGTTTGCGATACTGTGTTTGAGCATTCATTTTATCTCACTACATTGTCTTATATCACTTTATAACCATTTGAAGGTTGAAAATTATGAGATGTGGAGTATGGCTGAGGCTTGATAAGAGATATAAATGTATATCCATGGTTGTAGTATGAGATATACTCGTATATATGTGCATTCTCCTGTGTTTCATCCTATATTTCTTGGTTGATTGTAATTGATTAAGCCCGAGTATCTTATTAGTGAGTAATCTTAATAAATAACTTCCTTTATAGATTGATCATGGAATGAATAATGTTGACTCACCTAGGTTAGTGTATCTATCTTATTTTTGGTGAATTTGTTGACCGTTGTGTTGGTATAACGCCCCAAAATCTCATTCCAAGATGTCACACGGTGCTTAAGGCTACAAGTAGCCCTAATCTAACCCTTTGAGCCTGTTACTACTCCTGACACTTACTATTAATATGGATAATGCAAAATAATGGCACTGTCATAACATATCTCAACTAAAATAACAAAAGAATACTGTCTGAATAGCAACATGCTGAAAAGTCTAAAATACTACTGATAGTCTAGTCCAACAAAGCCTCTACTACTCAAGAACTAGAGAGCCATTGAGACAGATCCCCAACTGACTCATAATCAACTGAAAAGAAATAACCCAACTACTATGAAGACTGAAATCAGGGAAAAATAGGTCCTCAAACCATGAGGACTCATCAACTATGGAGGTGTAGATCAAGGTACTCAGAGATCACTGACGCTGCTGAGACTGAGTACCTGAACCTACATTATGAGACAATGAAGCACACAGACATATAAGTGGATCAGTACTTTGAGGATGTACTGAGTATATGGGGTGTATGCGATACTTAAAATAATAATATCATCAATCTTTATAGAAATCATGCATGCTAATATAACTGACTCACATAGGTTGAATGATCTCAAAATGCATATCTCGTAAATTATGAATAATGAAACATATAGTATAAATCTCATCTCAAGGAACATACTTTACTTTAGAAACTGATTACTTACTCTTACAAATAGGAAAAACTACTTTCTTCTTGGGAAAATTTTACTTTAAGAAACTACTTTGAAAAATCTTGCTATTAGGGAGGTTCTCTTAACCGACATACAACATGCGATCTACATGGAGTCCAACGTCTTGTCCTCCTAAGAAATAAACCTCACGTTAGGGAGAGGCGTCATACTCTTTCCAGGGAGTATAAACTCAACTTAGTGATCACTATCTTGGCCTCGAGCCCATAAATCTCAATCCTATGGTGGCACGTAGTTCTGGGGTATGAAACCATAGTAACTTACCCAACTCGGTGCTAATACTACTGCCTTTAGTTAGCTATGCTCATCTCATAGTAAATACACTTTTAAAATAATCTCATGGTTCATAAAGAATCCAACTATAAAATCTGTAATCTCATTTAGTAAAGTGAATTTCAAAGCTACTATGACCGTCAAGGTCAAAGATTTCTCAATAATCTTAAAACACTCAAATCATGGGTGTTTATAGCACAAAAGTTCTCAAAATCATAATCTCAAATAGGGATTAATGACCCATATGTCAATCTCACGTTAAAACATCTCAAAATTCATACTTGATATCATAAATATTCATAAATCATCTCAAAATCTGAAAAATTTCAGCAATATGCATTATAACATCAACATACTCCTATAATTCAATTTCCAGAACATGGGAAATATCATAATCTCAAGAAATAATAACATAGGGCATAAACCCATACTTCAATTTCATAAGAAAACTTGTAAAACCATATATCTTTGTAATTAAAACAACTTTTGGGCACAAGGACGAAACGAGTGTCCTTGTTCAAACCCCACATACCTTGGATTATGACTTGTAGATGAACAAGCTTGCTTGAGACTCTTTTTGTTACTCTTGAGTGAGGGTTCTTGAATATTTTGGCTAGAAAACTTTGAATCTCAACTCAATTTGCAGAATTTATGGTGGAATCTTAAAGTTCTTGGAGAAGGAATTGAGTTTGCTCTTGAGGGAGAAAACCCTAGGCCTTGATGTTTTTGATCGATATGAAGTTATTTGCTTCATTCCGAATATATCTAAGTGTTAAAAGGGTGGAAAAAGACCAAAAGTCCTTTTAAAAATGGCTTAAAAATACTGAACAGGATCTGAGACGGTCGGAGTGACGGTCCGTCGCTAGTCTAACGGCCTATCGGATCGTCCATCGTACGTTCGTCAGAAAAAGGCCTCACTGCCTCGTTGCGATGGTATTGGCGATGGTCCGCTTCTAGATTGACTGTCTATCGTACTGGCTGTTGCATTTGGACCAGAAGAGGGAGTCACTGCCTTGGTTGTGACGATTTGGGCGACGGTCCATCGTAAGCTCGACGGTCCGTCAACCTGCCTGTCGCACCTAGGCGGTTCCGACAGCTTTTAGTAAAATGACCATAACTTCTCACCCCGATATCATATTTGGAAAAAAATTGGTATCATTGGAACCTAATTCAATTTCCCACATAATAAAAAGTCAAAATTAGGAAAACTCTATCTAATTTAAACACTACTCACTTTGGAATTCATTCCTAAATGTTTTAGAGATGGAAAAAGGCTTCACTTGACATGCTCTAAAGGCTTAGACTACAAGAAAACTTTATGGGGTCTTACAATATCTCCCCCTTGGAAACATTCATCCTCGAATGTCGCTTGTTAGATTAAGATACTGAGGAAGTAAGGATGCACAGCTGAAATAAATGCCTAAACCGGTTTTAAATCTTTCTAATCTTTTGAATACTCCGGGAAGTGCAAGAGCTTTCACAGGAATAAATACATAGCTGAATTTCATTAGAAAGGAACTAAATTAAGGAAGAATAATACCTTCGACTTGATCTGAACTCACTTGGCTCGCATATCTGCTTCCGCTTCCCAAGTAGTGCCCTCAACTGAATGATTCTAACATAAAACTTTGACCAAGGTTACTTCTTTGTTCCTTAGTCTACTGGCCTGGTAATCTAGGATCTCAACCGGAATCTCATCAAATAAAAGATTAGTCTAGATATCTGAGTCTCTGAAGGATCTACTATAGTAGAATCACCAATGTTCTTCTTAAGCATAGAGACATGAAATATAGGATGAACAACTGACAACTCTTTGGGCAACTTCACCTCATAGGCTACTTTCCCAACAAGGCTTAAAACTCTATAAGGGCCAACATAACGGGGACTAAGCTTCCCCTTTTTCCCAAACCTTTTCACCCTTTTCATGGGTGAAATCTTCAAGTACACCAAATCACCCACCTCAAACTCAAGATCTCTTCTTCTCACGTCTGCATATGACTTCTGACGACTTTGGTATGTCTTAAACCTCTCTATAATCAACTTAACTTTCTCCATATCCTCAAACACTGCATTAAGTCCAATCATATCAGATTCACCCACTTCGAACCAACCTATGGGTGATCTACATATTCTACCATACAAAGCCTCAAATGGTGCCATCTGGATTCTAGAGTGATAACTATTGTTTTATGTAAACTCAATCAGTGGAAAATACTCACCCCAACTACTTTTGAAATCAAGTGTACAGGACCTCAACATATCTTCTAAAGTCTGAATGTTCCTCTCAGCCTGACCATCTATCTACGGATGAAAAGCAAAAATCAAATGAACTTAGGTACCAAGACCCTTTTGGAAAGCTTTCCAAAACTGCGAAGTGAACTGAGTACCCCTATCCAAGATAATGGACAAGGGAACTCCATGCAACCTGACTAACTCCCGGATACTATTTAGCATAATCCTCAGCTGTATAAGATGTATGCACTGGCAGGAAATGCACGGACTTAGTCAACCTATCTATAACAACCCAAATAGAATCATGATTACGACGTGAAAGAGGTAAACCAGTCACGAAATCCATATTCACTTCTTTCCACTTCCAAGTGGGTATACCAAACTCTTGCAACTTACTGCCAGGTCTTTGGTGCTCCACCTTAACCTATTGGCACGCTGCACACTTTTCCAAAAATATTGCTATATCTTTCTTCATGCCACTCCACCAATAGATTCCCCGTAAGTTATGTTATATCTTGGTAGCACCGGGATGAATGGAATACCACACACCATGCATCTCAACATAATTCTCTGCCTTAAATCACCAACACACGAAACACACAATCTATTCTGACATCTCAACACGCCATCTCCCCCTTGGGAGAAAACCTCTACCTTTTGGTCCTTAACTAACTGCTTCAGTTTGACCAAACTAGTATCCATGTATTGCTTCTCCTTCATTTCTGAAACTAAAGAGGATTTAGAACCACTCTGAACCGAAATATTCCCCTCAGCTGAATCAAGCAACCTAACACCCAATCTATCCAAATGATGCACTTCTCGAGATAACTCTTTTTTATCTTTTTCTACATGAGCAACACTGCCCATAGACAATCTACTAAGGGTATCTTCCACTATGTTGGCCTTGCCCGGATGATACAACATGCTCATATCATAATCTTTTGGAAACTCTAAGCATCTCCTCTGATGACATTTAACTCCCTCTAAGAAAATAGATACTACAAGCTTTTATGGTTCGTAAACACCTCGACATGAACACCATACAGATAATGCCTCTAGATTTTCAAAGCAAAAACTACAACAACTAATTCAAGATGATAGGTTGGGTAATTATTTTCATGCGGCTTCAACTGTCTAGAGGCATAGGCTATAACCTTACCTCCATGCATCAACACACAACCCAAAACAACTCTCGAGGCATCACAATACACCATAAAACCACTCATACCATCAGGCAAAGTCAACACAGGGGCTGAGGTGAGTCAAGTCCTCAACTCTTGAAAACTTTTCTCACAAGAATCTGATCAAAGGAACTTAACTTTCTTTTGGGTCAACCGGGCCATGGGGGATGCAATAGAAGAGAAAACTTCTACAAAACGGTTGTAGTAGCCCGCTAGACCTAAGAAACTTCTAATATCTGACGAAGACATAGGTCTAGGATAATTTATTATAGCTTCTATTTTTTGGGGATCAACTCTAGTGCCTTCACTGAAATAATATGATCGAGAAAGGCTACTAACCTTAGCCAAAATTCACACTTTCTGAATTTGGTGAATAATTGATGATATCTAAGAGTTTACAAGATAATTATAAGATGATACACATGGTCATTCTCAGTACAAGAGTACACAAAGATATCATCTATGAATACTATGACAAACATATCAAGATACTGTCTAAACACTCGATTTATGAGGTCCATAAAAGCTACTGGAGCATTGGTTAGCTTGAAAGACATGACTAGAAATTCAAAGTGACCATAGCGGGTTCGAACGGCTGTCTTTGGAATATCACATTTCCTTACTTTAAGCTAATGATAGCCGAATCTAAGGTATATCTTGGAGAAATAACTTGCACCTTATAATTGATCAAACAAGTCATCAATTCTAGGAAGAGGGTACTTATTGTTGACTGTGACCTTATTAAGCTGACGATAGTCAATGCACATATGTAAAGAACCATCTTTCTTCCGCACGAACAGGACGGGTGCACCCCAAGGAGAAATATTGGTCCTTATGAAACCTTTTTCTAGAAGATCTTTGAGTTGCTCTTTCAACTTCTTAAGCTCTGCAGGTGCCATACGTCATGGAGGAATAGAAATAGGTTGTGTATCAGGAAGAAGGTCAATCTCAAATTCTATCTCTCTATTAGGAAGTACCCCTGGGAGATCTTTTGGAAAGACATTAGAAACTCATTAACTATACTGATTGAATGAATGGTCAAAATTTCAGACTTAGTGTCCTTAACTTTAACTAGATGGTAGATACAACCTTTGGATATTAACTTTCTAGCTTTGAGATAGGATATAAAGTGAATCTTAGGAGATACTGAACTTTTTTGGACCACTCAAAGACTGGCTCATCAGTAAAATGAAACTTAACCACACGGGTACGACAATCTATAGATGAATAACAAGATTGAAGACAATCCATACCCAGAATTATATCGAAATCCCCCATCTCCAACTTTATCAAATTAGGAAATATGACTTTATGAAGGATAGTGACAGGACATTTTTCATATACTTGCTTAGCAACAACTGACTCACCTACTGGAGTAAAAACCAGAAAATCCTCGAGAATCTTTATGGTACTCATTTCAAAATCCATAGCAACTAATGGGGTCACATAAGAGAAACTTGACCCAGGGTTCAACAGCACATAAACGTGAAAGTGAAAGGCACAGAGCATACCAGTAACAACATCGGGAGAATCTTCCTATTCCTGATGGGATGGTAAGGCATAGAATCTATTCTAGAGCTGTCCTCCAGTCATATTGGATGAAGCACCCTGAGGATGGGCTGGATGGGCTAAAGGAGCTGGTGCACTGGTAGTCTCACTTTGAGGTCAAACATCTCTGCTCCCCTTACTAGCATGTGGGTACTCTCTAAGTCTATGGCCTATCTTGCCACAACCAAAACAACCCCTTTGATCGGCTAAGCACTCACCGGGATGGTCCCTACCATACTTAGTACATGGAGGATAACGAGGTCTGTTACTTACACTGTTCTAGAACCTGGACATAGAAGGCCTATTTTCTTATTCCTTCCTATTTCTAAGTGCTGGAGTACTAGCTGATGAAGGTGATGGCATAGATGAATGATCTTAAAATTGGGGTCGGTTCCCTCCATGGGATTTAGTCTGGCCATGCTCAAACTGCTCTGATCTAGCCCTCTTATTTCCCCTTACTCTATCTCTCTCCCTTATCTTATCTGCCTCAATCTGTTGAGCATGCATCATCAGCCTGGATAGATCTATATCCCTATTGAGTATCGTAGTCCTACACTCTTTTAGCACCAAACCAGACACACCGCTTACAAACTTACTCATACTAGATCGGGTGTCAGCTACCAAGTCAGGAGCATACTTGGCTAACTGGTTGAACTTGAGGCAGTACTCCTTAACAGTTATGGAGCCCTATATCAAGTTTATAAACTCTTTTATCTTCACTTCCCTCATCTCTAACGAGAATAAATTTTCCAAGAATGCATCCTAGAACACCTGCTAAGTAATAGGGGAAACATTTTCCCCCTGATTCTTACTACATGTAAAAACCCAATCAAAAGCAATGTCTTTCAGATGATAATATGCTAGCTCTACACTCTATTCCTCATAAATGTGCATGACTTAGGTGATCATTCTCACCTTCTCAATATATAAAGTAGGTCCTCACCAGCCTTATACCCATAAAACTCTGGTGGATTCATCCGTATGAAATCACGAATCCTAGAAGTAGCTAAGTCACCTCCCTGCTGATGCAAAAATGTGACCTAGTTATTGGCCTAGAAATTTACAGTGACTGCTTGGGCTAACGCCTGAAAGGCCGCCCAAAACTCAGCATGAGACATAGTCTTATTCAAGGGATCAACAGGCTGAGTTTGCTCATTATCATTCCTACGGGAATTATCTCTTCGGGGAGGTATTTTTTGAAATAAGAGAGAATGAATTAATAGCCGAGGGAGACAATTATAAGTACGTCAGATTCTCAATGAAAGAGATGATTTTTTTCCTAAAACATCTTTAGCCTCTTGCTCATAGATATGGCACGCTACACACTATTGATCAAGACTCTACTTAACGCGGCTTGTCAGACTTCCTAGGACTCTTTGAACCTTAGGCTCTGATACCAGGTTTATAACACCCCAAAATCTCATTCTGAGACGTCACACGGTGCTTAAGGCTACAAGTAGCCCTAAGCTAACCCTTTGAGCCTGTTACTACTCCTAACACTTACTTTTAAGATGGATAAAGCAAAACAAAGGGATTGTCATAACATATCTCAACTGAAATAACAAAAGAATACTGTCTGAATAGCAACATGCTAAAAAGTCTAAAAGACCACTGATAGTCTAGTCCAACAAAGCCTCTACTACTCAAGAACTAGAGAGCCATTGAGACAGATCCCCAACTGACTCATAATCAACAGAAAAGAAATAACCCAACTACTATGAAGACTGAAATCAGGGAAAAATAGGTCCTCAAACCATGAGGACTCATCAACTATAGAGGTGTAGATCAAGGTACTCAGAGATCACTGACTCTGCTGAGACTGAGCACCTGAACCTACATTATGAGACAATGAAGCACACAGACATATAAGTGGATCAGTACTTTGAGGATGTACTGAGTATATGGGGTGTATGCGATACTTAAAATAATAATATCATCAATCTTTACAGAAATCATGCATGCTAATATAACTGACTCACATAGGTTGAATGATCTCAAAATACATATCTCGTAAATTATGAATAATGGAACATATAGTATAAATCTCATCTCAAGGAACATACTTTACTTTAGAAACTGATTACTTACTCTTACAAATAGGAAAAACTACTTTCTTCTTGGGAAAATTTTACTTTAAGAAACTACTCTAAAAAATCTTGCTATTAGGGAGGTTATCTTAACCGACATACAACATGCGATCTACATGGAGTCCAACGTCTTGTCCTCCTAAGTAAGAAACCTCACATTAGGGAGAGGCGTCATACTCTTTCCAGGGGGTATAAACTCAACTCAGTGATCACTATCTCGGCCTCGAGCCCATAAATCTCAATCCTATGGTGGCACGTAGTTCTGGGGCATGAAACCATAGTAACTTACCCAACTCGGTGCTAAATACTACTCTTTTTAGTTAGCTACGCTCATCTCATAGTAAATACACTTTTAAAATAATCTCATGGTTCATAAAGAACCCAACTATAAAATTCATAATCTCATTTAGTAAAGAGGATTTCAAAGCTACTATGACCGTCAAGGTCAAAGTTTTCTCAATAATCTCAAAATACTCAAATCACGGATGCTTATAGCACAAAAGTTCTCAAAATCATAATCTCAAATAAGGCTTAATGGCCCATATATCAATCTCATGTTAAAACATCTCAAAATTCATACTTGATATCATAAATATTCATAAATCATCTCAAAATCTGAAAAATTTCAGCAATATGCATTATAACATCAACATACTCATATAATTCAATTTATAGAACATAGAAAATATCATAATCTCAAGAAATAATAACATAGGGCATAAACCCATACTTTAATTTCATAAGAAAACATGTAAAACCATATATCTTTGTAATTAAAACTGCTTTTGGGCACAAGGACGAAAAGAGTGTCCTTGTTCAAACCCCACATACCTTAGATTATGACTTGTAGATGAACAAGCTTGCTTGAGACTCTTTTTCATGCTCTTGAGTGGGGGTTCTTGAAACTTTTGGCTAGGGAACTTCGAATCTCAACTAAATTTACAGAATTTATGGTGGAATCTTAAAGTTCTTGGAGAAGGAATTGAGTTTCCTCTTGAGGGAGAAAACCCTAGGTCTTGATGTTTTGATAGATATGAAGTTATTTGCTTCGTTCTGAATATATCTAAGTGTTAAAAGGGTGGTGAAAGTCCAAAAGTCCTTTTAAAAATGGCTTAAAAATACTGAACGGGATCTGTGATGATCGGAGTGACGGTCCATTGCTAGTCTGACAGCCCGTCGGATCGTTTGTCACACGTTGGTCAGAAAAAGGCCACATTGCCTCATTGCGATGGTCCATATCTAGCTTGACGGTCCGTCATCCTGGCCGTCACATTTGGAACAGAAGAGGGAGTCACTGCCTTGGTTGTGACAGTTTGGGCGACGGTCTGTAAACCTGCCCGTCGCACCTAGGCGATTTCGACAGCTTTTAGTAAAATGATCATAACTTCTCATCCCGATACCATATTTGGATGTAATTGGTATCGTTGAAAAGATAATTCAAGTTTCCACATGATAAAAAGTTAAAATTAGGAAAACTCTATTTGATTTAAACACTACTCACTTTGAAAGTCCTTTTAAAATATTTTAGAGACGGAAAAAGGCTTTACTTGACATGCTCTAAAGGCTTAGACTAACAGGGAACTTTACGGGGTCTTACTGTTGGGTTACCCAGATAATATGAAAGGTTGTAATTGTGAGATATAGATTGATTGGAGAATACATTAGGGAGAGGGATGGTGGTTCTCGCCATTGCTTTGAATTAGGGTCAGTTATTGACGACGCTTGCTAAGTATGTGTGGCTTCGTACTCACCCTTTTTTTTCTTTTTTCTTTCTTATTTTTCTGCACCCCCTACAGGATTGGATCCATTAGTAGAGGGTAGATAGTATTCCATTGGAATTGACATTGTGGAGATTGATGTAATGGTTGATGGATTTTGGAACATCTCGAATTCCTCTATTTATGTCTTATGTTTTCACTCATATATGTCATTTTAGACACTTATTATTATTATTTGAATCTATATAAATACTTGTACTGATGACAATTAGACCCGAGATGTATTCAAAACTTTTATCTCATATGTATATATATTTGAGATTCTTCTCTTTCTTCTATTTTCGTTGTTCTTTGGGTTGGGTTAGACTTACTTTTTCGAAGGATTTGACAAGAATCATCACGTACCTATTTTAATTCACAATGGTATTGACAAGTTCTATATATTTTGGTGAAAACTAAAAGATGATACTTGCACAGTCTATATCTTTATTCTACTCTTGCTAAAAAGTCTAAAAGCAAGCTTCTAGTTCTTTCATTTATAATTTCCTCCATATATTATATTTTTGGATCCTTCAAGTCTTTGTGTTAATTATGCATCACCTTTATCTAGTTTCTCTTTAATTTTAAAGAACTCTGATGCTAAAACAAATTTGAATTTACTATAATGCGAAAATAGTCAATAATATTTTCTAGTCGACTACATTATCCTAACCACAAATGATCCTCTCAATTTTACAATTTTGATTGTAATTTTTAACGGCAAGAAATCCTGCCTTTACATATATATCTTCCCAACCTTCAATCTTTTTCTAAAGGTTTAAGAATTTGACTATCTAACAAATTTTATCCTTTTTTTATTTTTATTGGTGTAATATTCCACAAATAATAATACTACAGTTGAAAATAAAGTTAACAAAAATGAAGAAAATGAGATAATATTCTTCTTGGCTGAGGCACGGATATCTCGCTCTCTTTAAGGAGATTCAAGTCCACTGCGGCATAATCTACACTGATCCAGCAGTATATCTCTTGACTTATCCCCTTCAGGATACAACAATCCATCAATGATGTACAACTCAAGAAACTCCAGATTAGTTGAAGAGTCCAAAGCTCCACCATAAAAACACCTTCCTTCAACATATAAAACTCTTTTTTTTATAGTGAATATAGTTAAAGACTTAGACTATTATCTTTGTCTAAACTCTTGTAACTTCTAATACTTTATATGTTCATAAATTATCATGCAAATTACGATTTTAATTTTAATATTAAGATGCATAATAACACCAACATTTCCCCGTTTATTTTAATATTTAAATAAGAGAGTTCATCAATTTAGTTGAAGAGAGTCTATTGTGCATAATGAAGGTGTGCTCTGTATTGAACCTTCACTTAGTAAAACAATGAATTTCACTCCATAGTCAGTAGTAGTCTCAAACTTGAACTATGACTGATTAAGGAAAATAAAGTATTATTGCTTACACACAACAATCAAAGTGTGGACATAAGCTTTAATAGCCAGAACATTACGACAATGTGCTATCCCAATTTTTCATGAGTGTTTTTGAGAATAAGCTTCATTCTCATAGGAAGCGGCCTACTTCCAAACTCACATAGGTGAAGTTTGTTAAGGGTGGTCTTGTAATTTTGACACCCCACTCATATGAGATACAAAATTTAGACTCAACTTTCACAAATCATTACAGGAATAAAATGCACTCACATCATAGGAAGGATTAAATAATAGTGCATCCCACACCAACTCATCATATGATTCCTTCTTTCCATTGAACCTGGTTATAGGATCTCTAGTTCTCAGGTTTAGTTTCCTCATATATGGCTCATGATTTTTTATAGGCTTCCTTCCTCCCCTTTGACGCATTTCAGACCCTTTATCTTGCCAAGGCCTTTATTAGTTCATCCGCAAGATTATCACAAAGTTAACATAATTAATATTGGTACACCTTTGATCAATATGGTCTCACAATATTGTCTTTTTCTCCTTATGGTCTGAATTTGCCATTATAAAAATGACTTATACTCTATCAATAAATTTTGGTGCTATCACAATAACTCCAAAACTATAGAAATTAATTTCACAAAATAAAGCGATAGATCAATTTATTTTTTCACTAGTTGAAACTAAAATAATTAGTTTAACCTCCACGATAGAGTTAACAAATAATAATTTGCTTTTTCATTTCACAAATAGCTCCAATTTTTTTTTATTTTACATCAAAAATACTTTTAAGTACAGAAGGATTATTTTAATAAAACAAGGAACAATTCTTTTTCAAGTAAATATACTCCATTTGCTTGTATAACCTGCTTAAGTACATTTACACAATTTTAGGCAAAGTGCAACTAGTCACATATCTCATATTTTATTAGGCTAGTAAAATTCTTTTTTTCACACCACTTTTTACATATTTGAATCAAAAGAAGTTGCAAGACTCATACAATCAACAAAAATATATTTTACATTTTTTTTCACCATAATGTGACTTGTCAAGAAAAAGTTCATCACATGATTTAGGTATTTTTCATTCCAAGAATGAAATTTATCTCACTCAAATATTTAATATCAAATTGGCTATTCAATTTATCATTTATTTGATAACATGTATGTTAGAGCCAAAGACATCAATAAATATACAAATAGTAACATGTGAATATCTATTCTGTGGCTATGGTTGGACCACATGCACATTACATGATATTTTTATATCTATTTCATTGTATGTAATAATTGTCAAAATATTCTGTCAAAGTTTATATTTTCTCCATTTTATTTTATGAGTCAACCATTTTTTCCGTCCCAAAAAAATTCTCAATTTTTCTTATTTGACAACTACTTTATGACGTTATTTTCATTTTATTCTTATTGTTTTCCACTTAATAAGAAAACATAATTAAAAAGCAAACATTAAAATGACTTTAAAAGAAATAATTTTGAATTTACTATTTATTTCTTAAATTTCGCACCCGGTCAAATGACGATACATAAAATAGAATGAAGAAATTATTTCACTAACACACGAATATCTATCCATGTGTCTATTATTTCCACCAAATACACATTAAATTATATTTCAAGAATTGATAATGTTTCTAGAATTAAAAATTAATAAATTAAAATATCTTTTGTGATTGAATTTTCATTTTACATACGTGTCTATGCAAGACGATTGATATAAAACTTGCTAGAGTGCATAACATATAAGTATCCCATCCCACGTGAGTTAATGTCTTTTCATTTCATCTAGCTATGTACATAAGATATTGATTCTTTTTATTTGTGAAACAGTTTCTGACTCGCACAGTCACATTAAATTAATTTTAAGAATTGATGATTTTTCTAGAATTAAAAATTAATAAATTAATGACTCAAGTTTTTTAGAATTGACATTTCTAGAATAGAAGAGATTACTCAAATAAATAGGCAAAAGTATATTCATATTACTGAAAATTCTCTCTTCTCATCACATCAGTTTTCACTTCTCTCATATCTGTATGCAAGTTTCTCTACCTTCTTATTCATTTATTTTTTCGGACATTTATATATTCCTTCAACAAGAGATAATTTATATGTTTTTTTTGTAAGTATGTGTTTTTTTTGATAAAATGTGTTATAAATGTATTTACATTATAGTGAATATCTATCAAGAATATAGATAAGATCTATCAAGATCTAGTTGATATCTATCAGAATTTGAAGTATCTGTCTTTTAGTCAGAAATTAGGAGTATTTTTCCCTATAAATAGAGAAGTTTTATTCATTGTATCCTCAATATGATGATATCTCATCCTAAAGAGAAATAAAGAATTACTCTCTCTTCTCTCTCTATTTATTCTTGTTCTTGTTTGTATTTTCTTGTTTTTGCTTTTATATTTCATAACACGTTATCAGTACGAAGCTGTAACAACTGAGTAATTAAGGTAAAGTCACCAATGGTTTCCGTCAGTTGCTTAACAAACGTGACGTATGTTTTTTTTTTTTATAATTTTCTTATAATTTGGAAACAAATTCCAATCAATTCTCTATAGTACAATAGATCAATTACCAATATTGACTTGGAATAATGAGTATTTAGTATTGAATGGTTGGCCATCACGTGGTAAATATTTTTAAAAAATAATGTTCTATTATCATTACATAGAAACGAAACATAATACAATTGTATTAAATAATGTCTACTGCCGTCACGTGGTAAAAGATTATTTTTATTTTGAAATGCTTAAGGGACAGTTTCATGGTAATTTGGTATAATATGAATTGATTAATGATAAGACGGTGAATTCAAAGTCTCATCACATCAAAAGGATAAAACATTGGATCAAAGTTTTGATGCACCATGATAATAAGATATTGGGTTCAAGCCCAATCAATTTATGCCTAAGATGCTTTTACACGGATAAGACGTTGAGTTTGAATCTCAATGCACCATGTTGATGATATAATGATGGCTAAGGAAAAATAATGTGTTTTTGATGAAAAGTCATGAAATTTGTCCATTGAATATGCTCCATTCCATGAAGTGAATGTGGTAGTAATATATGATAGGTCTGAAAAATGACAATTTACTCTTTCTTGAAGTGAATGTGGTAGCAATATATGATATACTTTGAAATATATGTATGCTTCGATTGCTCCTGAAGTAGCAATATTATGAAAGAGGTTATAAGCTATCAAAATTTGATAGAGTTGAGGCATGATTATATTCTATTCCTGGGGAATGAGGATTTTGATTGTTTCAATACAAACGTGCACTTGATTGTGATGGTATCATAATTCATATCTTAATGAGGCGGAATAACTGAGAAGAGTTATTTTGAAATCGACTTCTAAAGTAGTAAATTTAAAATTTATTCATGTAATATTAAATCAAAAATTTACTAAAGTAAAAGGTACATATCATAAATTGACATGAACGATTGCGATATCTCAAAGATGTGCATATCGAACATATATTGAAAAATTAGAAACTTCTTCATTACTTTTAATGTTGCTTTTTCTCATGATAAGTTGGTTGGACAAACTAATATTGGGATTGAATCCCTTAAAATTTGAAAAGTATAAAAGGTGAATAAAGGTTCGTTCACCTATCATGTGATATCTTGAAAGGATGCATCGATATAAGATGATCACTTGTATGTTTATTGTTAACCTGCAGTTTGACATTAATAAAGTTGCTTGCTCAATAAAATTAAGTTAAGAGCATAACTTTCAGATTGTGTAATCAAGACAATTTATCTTGATGATGATGGTTTGGCATTAAATGCGTTCGATAAATAGCTAAACCATTGCTAACGAGAACAAAGCATCATGTGTTGATCTGAAATATGATATGTTGCATACAATAACACTTGTATGCATTAGACCAATAAATTATGATTATTTCTTCCCTCTCAATTGGTTCAAGGTCAGGAACCAACTATTTCATCTAATAATTTTGATGTGCGATATATGATTAATGAACATACCATGATGCACAAAGATAAATTCCTCAAAGAATATGAAGGATGTATGTTAGTTTTCCTAACATAAGGGGAAAATTCTGGGCAGCTATGAAATATCTTTGGAATTATCATCAGATCCTGATTAAAAGGATAATTCAAGTCATATACCGGAAATATTTACTGACTCAAATTTAATCTCATATCTAAGCTACAAATGCTCCTATTTTTTAGCCATAAAAGATAAAATCTACGCATGCGTGAAGCGTGGTATACCAATCAGTTCCAAATGAAATAGTCCTTGTAAATAATAAGGAGCAAATGGTCATAATAAGAAGGCAATGTGCTCTTGAAGAGCTACGACTTAATACTTCATTAAACCTTATGAAAGGTTCAGGTACCTGAAAATAATGAAGTGATGAGATCTCAAAATGTTATGTCACATTGTGAACCGATATAAAATGATATATCATCAATGATATCTTTGATACAATATTGATGTAATATTGTAAAAGATTATGAGGATATGAATTCTACGTTAATTAAGCATGTTAACATAGAAACGTTTATGAAGTGACATGAAAAGATGTATCTTGATAAGCATAATACTTATTTGATTTGCAGTCCGGGCACTTGAAGATCTCACACATATTGATATTTTCACTTGACAAAAATCTATTTGAAAATCCCTAAAGGATTAAAATGCCTGAAGCATATAAAGTTTTTGGAAAACTTGCTTATTATCCTTAGGGATAAATTGATGGTTTGAATATTATTGAAACTCTTGGAGAGTGTTCAAAAATAATAGATTATTTGCTGAAATGAGAAATATGAAGTATCATATCTTAGTACAATTGATGCACAACACTAATGTATCTTGCAAATGCTACAAGGCTTGATATAGCCTTTTCAGTCAATTTGTTAGCAAGACATATTTCTGCTCCTATTAGGATACATAGAAATAGGATAAAAGACATGAACTTATTTTATTCTAAATCTTGTAGTCCCGATCTTGTTGATTATGTTGATGTTGGGTATTTATTTAACCCGCATAAATTTGGATCTCAAACATGCAATGTGTTCACATGTGGGGACACTTCCATATCTTGGAGATATACAAAACAGTCTATCTAGCCACTTCATTGAACTATGATGAGATAATAGCTATTCATGAAGCTAGCCGAGAATGTGTGTGGTTGAGGTCCATGATACATTTCATTCAAGAAAGATGTGGTTTGGATAATGTACCTGTAATTTTATACATAGATAATGCAACATACATAGCACATCTTAATGGAGGATTCATAAAAAGAGATAGAATGAAGCACACTTTATCAAAGTTTTTCTATACACATGAACTATAAAAGAATGGTGATATTAACGTGCAACAGATTCGTTCAAGTGACAATGTGGCTGATTAATTCACCAAGTCTCCTCCAATTTCAACTTTCAAGAAATAGTGCTCAAGATCAGGATGCAAAGGCTCAAGGATGTTCTCATTAAGGGGAGTTAATACGCACTGTACTTTTTTCCCCTTTCAAGGTTTTGTCCCACTGAGTTTTCCTTGTAAGATTTTTAATGAGGTAGCCTATATGCATATTGTTAGAGATGTATACTCTTTTTCCTTCACTAGATTTGTTTCCCCACTGGGTTTTTTCTAGTAGGGTTTTAATGAGGCATTTTATCTATCAATTAGACATTCAAGGGGGAGTGTTATAAATATATTTAAATTATAGTGCATGTCTATCAAGAATATAGATAAGATCTGTTAAGATCTAATGAGATCTATCAAGATATAGTTGATATCTATCAGGATTTGAAGTATCTATCTTTTAGTCAGAAACTAGGAGTATTTTTCCCTATAAATAGAGGGGTTTTGCTCATTGTATCCTCAACCTGATGATATCTCATCCTAAAGAGAAATAAAGAATTACTCTCTCTTCTCTCTCTATTTATTCTTGTTCTTGCTTTTATATTTCATAACAAAATGAATAATTTTTATTTAATTTCAGCATGTATTTTTATAAAAAAAATTCTGTATTGTGTGTTTTGCTTTTGAAACTGTCAGATTTAATTCTTCGTATGACATAAGATAAATATGACCCTTAAGCAAATAGAAAGTTGCTTTAGGGATAAACAACTCCTTGATAATTGAATTCATTCATTTCTTATGATCATCATAGTGTTTGTGTTTTGCTCATCATTATCGAATGATACAATTTTAATTGTTTTGGTGAAAATTGTTTTGATTTTCTATATTTTTTCTATATTTTTGTAAAACGCTGATAATGATACATCCTAAGACTTGTTTTTCAAAATATTCGCAGTGACTGCTTAAGTGTTTTTCGTACGCCGGGCTTGAGAATAATATGATGCTTTTTTCCTCTTTGATCTGAGGCTTTTTAACTAAATTTATTTTTAAGCTATGTTACATTTTTTAAAATAAAAATTATTTCAATTATACCAAGTTTAGATCTGCTCATCTTTTAAAAGATCAAAATATTACAATGATACCTAATTTTAAGATATGCTTATTTTTTCTTTACAATATTTCGAATATTTAGTTTAAAATTAATTTAATATATATGTCTTGAACTGTCTACTTTGCATTTTCATCTCTTCGATTATATTTATCTATACGCCTGTGTCAATATTTGACTATGTGGTAGTACAATTTACTTAATTAAATTTTTTTCTTCATAATTTCTTTATAATATATAAAACATGAAATGCTTATTTTTTTCTCTGTTAATGAGTGTCTCTTATATTTTTTTAAAGTCACATGCCTTGCATAAATATAATTATTACTTGGTATGGATGTGTAAAGAACTTTCTCTCTTTTTTTTTTGCAAGAATTCATAAAATATTTGGACCACAAAAAATATCGTGTAGTAGAAATTTTAAAACTGATCAAACTTTTAAAAAAATAAATGCCTAAATCCTAGAAGACGTGAATTATATAAACTGATGTCATTTGAGGAAAAAAGAGGCCATTTTGGCACATCAACAAGCAAGAAGAGTAGAGTTGAAAAGGCAACGATTGTCTGAAAGTTCAATGAACAATGATTCTACTTCTGTATCATCTTTCAGTTCTATTAATGTTTTTGCTGAACAAAGATATCTTTTTAAAAATGAATCAACACTTCCATCAGCAGCAGGTAGAGATAAATAGGGTCATTAGTAATTATTACATAAAAGTTATTTAATAATTTTATTAATAACAATATTATATACTGAAATTATTATGTCCTCCTTTTGGATTTCTCAATTGTAGGGCATGGTTACATAGAACCTAGCTGCTCAACTATTATGCTATTAGAAATAAGTTATATTAAATTAAAAGATGCTTCAATATGTTAATTCTGTAATGCAAAAAGATTTGCCTCACATGAAATTCTTATAGAATTGACAAAAAAAACTTTATCTAGAAAATACTGAGGAATCAAAATATTTTTGAACTTATATTAGAACATACAGTAACATATTTACATTAACCTTTATTGAGGTATCTTATGGCAAAGAGTTAACAAAAAGAAATAAAGGTATTTATACTTTGCGGGTTCAAGGATCAATGTATCATTTCATTAATGACCTGATTCCTTCAGATCAAAAAGGACAAAATTTACAGTTATATTACTTTGATAGTAAAAATTAAGTAAGAAAACAAATGACATATTCAAATAAATTACATGAGTGTATCGTTAGAAATTTGATAGACATATTAAAAAATAATTCATACTCAATATTTTTAAAATCTTTGATTGATGTTCCACAATGATCTGATTTTTATATTGCACTTAAGTGTGATTTTTATTTAGATCAACAAATATATAACTTACCGATTGTAACAGAATTTGTAGGCATATGGGTTGAACAAGATATTAATAATTTTATTTTTATGCTACATTGTAACGCCCCGAAATGGGCCCCGAGGCGTCACACGGTGCTTAAGGCTACAAGTAGCCCCAAGCTAACCCTTTTAGCCATTTTTCTACCATTCAACACTTATAATCAAAGTCATCATAATCAAAACATCTAAACATCCTCCATAATATCATACTACAATATGAATGAAATACGGAAAGTAACAAAATACGATATCTCTGACAAATCTGATCAATCTATCCATCTAGTCTAACAAGCCTCTACTAAACTGTATATCCATGAGCCATTGAGACAAACCCCAACTGACTCGAACTCAGGAAATAAACTGAACAACTTAAAGTAAATGAGGAAATCTGAATAACTAGTCCTCGGACCATGAGGACTCACCACTGCAGAGGATGTAGATCAACGTGCTCGGATAATCACGGTCAAACCTGGGAATGAGCACCTGAACCTACATTATAGGAAAAATGTAGCCCACATGTGAACATGTAGGTCAGTACCATGGAATATGTACCCAGTACATGGGGGTGCATGAAATAAACATATTTATATGCATATATATTTAACAATCATGTCATAAGTTATTTTTCCAAATCATGTAGGACATTTGTAAATGGCTCATAAAGCTTGAAAGAAATCTAAAATTTGAAATCATACACAATGAATGGTAAAACACGCCAATCTGGATATCATGAGCTATTACACTTAATACAAATATCAAGATTCTTTTCTTATTCTCTCATCAAGAAATCTTAGTGAAATCTGGAATATTGAATACATCATAAATCTGCATTTCAAATCTCTTTTAAATCAGTAAATTCAATCTAAGAATGTGGGACGACACTTTGGGAGGTTCTTCTAACCGATATGTACACCATGTGAGCACCTATGATGTCCCACGACTTGCCCCTGTAAGGTTAGGTCTGTCCTACCCTTGCCATCGGTGTAGAACAATCTCATCTCAGTGATCACTATCTCAATTTTCCATATATAGTGGAAGTCAATGTCTCAAACTACGGTGGCACGTAGTTCTGGGGTATGAAACCGTAGTAACATACCCAACTCGGTGCTAAATACTACTCCCAATACTATGCTAAAAAATCTCAAAAAAAATCCACTTTAAGGGTAATCTCATATTTCTTAAGTTAAATAAATGATAAAATCTGTAACTCGTTTCATGAAGTGGATTTTAACTCTGTTGTGACCAAAAGGTTAAATCTTTCTATACTTCATCAAAATAGTCTAAGCATGGGTGCATGTAGCACATAAATTCTCAAAACAACAATCTCAATGTGGGTTAATGACCCTTATAGCGATACTTAATCAAAACATTTCAACATTTATGCTTTATATCACAAGCATGCATAATTTATATGGAAATCTGAAAAATTTCAGCCTTTAATCATAACAATAATCTCAAACTCATGGAGTTTATTTTCTAAACATTCAAAATAATCATAGTATCTTGAACAACAACATAGGATAAGATTTATCACTTTAAATTCATGATAAAACATGTAAAAATCATGTATCTTTGTAAAATAATGCAAACTTTGCGCACAAGAACGAAAGGGTATTCTTGTTCATAACCCCATATACCTTTATAGTAACAGATTCGTTGAAAGATTGGACCCTCAATGTTGATTGTGTAACCCTAGTTGTTTTTATCCTTTAGTGCTCTTGGATGATGAACTTAGAATGATAATAGGGTTATGATGTGTTTGGAATCTATTAAATTCGTAAGGTTAAGTTTAGGGGTGTGTAAGGAGTGCCAAAAGACTTAATTTCCTTCAAAATAACCCAAAAACGGAGTGTTTAAGTCACTTGAAACCATAAGATATGCGCCGCATATGATATCACATATATTTACATAGGCGCCGCATATGATATCGCCTATATTTACATAGGCGCCGCATATGCTATCGCATATGCTTTTCAGTGGCCATGTGCGATTGGTTAGGCGATGCACTCTACTTCGCAAATCCATAACTCCTAGCTCGTGTGTCGAATTTTGGTGAAATTGGTATCGTTGGAAAGCTAATCCGATTCTCTATAATTTTGTGGGTAGAAATATGCAGAAATACCACATATTTATCAAGTTACGGTCATCTCAAATTCAAACACTAAAACTTGATGGATTTCGAAACTCTTAGCTTGTACTACCTTAAGTGACTCATATAACCACACTTAACACATCATAAGCTCTCTTATAACTAGGGTACTCTTGGTAATTTAGGTGTCCAAATATGGCTTACAAAATTGGGGTTTTCACATATATCAACAACGGTTTATTTTCTAGCTTAGGAAAGTGCGGGACATTACATACATATTCAAATATATACAAAAAGTAATAAAAGTCAGTTGGTAAATTATTATCATTATGATTGTTATGATCCATTACAATATCCTTTATTATTTTCATACGGTCAAAATGATTAACATTGAGATATTAAAAAAATTAAACACTCTTCTAACGCATCTACATGCATATATTGTGAGCAAAAACAACTATCAAATATAATGAATATGTCTTCAATTGATGGATTTCTTAATATGAAAGCTGAAGTAATGCAAAAAAGAAAAATAAAAAAGAGACACTATTTGTTGTCATAAATATTATTGTTACAAGCTACAAATAAGAGATGATGTAAATGTAATCTTACATTCAGGAAAATTATTCAAAAATTACATAGTAGATGAGTGGATAAAAATTAAAAATCAAAGATTAGACTTTGCTTCTTTTAATCAAGATTTATTTAGAGTAGATATATTAGAAGGAGTCTTAGATATTTTAAGACGTGGAGAAAGAGAAGCGTCAAAAATAGAAAAACAATGTATACTTCCTCTAAGATTTACAGGAGTTCCAAGGAATATGTGCAGGCGATATATGAATGTTATTGCATTAGTACACCATTTTAAAAAATATGATATATTTTTTATTATGACATGTAATCCTTTTTGACCTAAAATAGAAGCAAATCTTTTCCCAAATGATAAAGCACAATATAGACCTAATCTGATTGTCGTACCCTATTTTTACCTAAGTTTAAAACGAGCACGACGTTATGGACTCTAAAAGAATGAAAATTTGCACAGAGTCACCACCTAATTTTTAAGGAAAATAAGGAAACCTATTGAAGTATTAACATGCGATTAATGTTTTTAGTCTGCGAAAAACCAATTGAGATTCTAGGTAAGGGTTCAAGTTATTCCGAAGGAAAAGGGTTAGGCATCCTTCAGAATCCACAAGTGTGGTACCCGGCTAGACTAAATTATTCAAAGAGGGAGGAGGTATAAAAAATAATGTGGAAGTGTTTGTATTAAATATAAAATAATATAAATGTTTAAAATTATGTAAAGATGTACGTATATTAAATATATAAATAAAACATGTTATTATAAAAAATGTAAAAGATATGTATAAAAATACATGTGAAAAGAAAAGTATTTTATGTTGTGTGAAAGAAAGTATATCTTGATATATCATGAAGAGAAACAGAAAAATAATGTTCTTTATTTGATTAAAGTTTATGAAAAAGTAAAGATTTACTTTAACAAAAAGATCACAATGTTTAAGATGTCAAAGTATGTAAACTAATTTGATTAATTTAATTTATTAGTGTAAACATTAACAACCTAAGTTTGCATAAACGCGAGGTGAAGTTGTATAAAGAAAATTCCGCCCAACACCCCAAAAATAAAGTTTTCACTATAATAACATTTGTACAAATATAAAAATACAATACAAAATTAAAAGGGCCTCTTTGAATGCAACTCTCGATGAGTAATCCAAATAACCTGTATAAACACTTGTAAAAATATTAGTAACGAATAAATAATAATCAAAATAAATTGAACAAGTATGTGTGTATATAAATATTTAAAAAGATATTTTTTTGTTAAAAAGTGGGCTCAGATAAAGTCATGACTGCGAAATGGTTGCTCAATTAATTGACCGTCCTAAATCATTTTGCTATGAAGTGGTTGCTTAATTAATTGGCCGTCCTAAATCGTCTTATCAAAATCTGAATTGTAAGATCTTGTATTGTTATAAAGTTTCATCATCGCCCAAAATATTTATTTTATTACATATTTGTACACGTAAAGTTCGTCTTTTATTTACGAAGGCCTCAAATTAATAATAATTTTTCATCGGTCATTGTATTGATACTTGATATGAATAAATAAACTTGAGAAAAATAAAGTCCGTCTTTGTAATGGGGTGGCCTCAAGTATCCGACGGAGAGATAATGCCATTGGCCAAGCATTTATTTTTGATATAAATAAGTAAACTTTGAGAAATAAAAATCCGTCTTTTGTAACGAGGTGGCCTCAAGTATCCGACGGAGAGATAACGCATTGGCCAAGCATTTATTTAGATATAAAATAGTAATCTTTTGAAAATAAAATCCGTCATTTGTAATGGAGTGGCCTCAAGTATCCGATGGATAGATATTTTCATCATCCAAATAATTAATGGTATTTAATAACAATGAAAAATGATGAAAAATTAACAAAGTCACTGAACGCATATCAAAATCATACATAGCAATTCAAATGATTATCAATGATTAAAATAATAAAATAACAAAAAGGTCAAAGTTAATGAATAAAAATGATGTAGCCATGACAAAGTAATTGAAAATAACAAAAATAGAGTAAAATTCCTAATTGTATAACAGAGTAATGTAATAAAATAGAAATAATAGTTCAAACATGATTGAAAAATGTGAACATTCACTTAGAAGTGACAATAACTATCATTAAGCATCCATAAACAAAGAAATACGAAAACAAATTCACATAAAATATCAATCAACAAAACCCTTAAAAAATATAACGAAGATTGATGGAAATGGATAAAGGAAAGAAAGTCACTGGGACACAAAGTTTCGGCCATGAACAGTAAGAAAATATGAATAGAAACAACAACACTTGAGAAATATATATATATATATATATATATATATATATATATATATATATATATATATATATATATATATATATATATATATATATATATATAATCCCTAGTAAAAATGGTGGAATTTCATCAAAATAGTGAGCAAAAATTTATTTTATTTTATGTGTATATGTGTGTTTTTTGTGTGTTTGAGAGAGAAAAAGGAGAAAAAAATTCATGTGTATTTATTTATTCTTGAGAAAGGGGAGAAAGAAGAATATAATGTGTGTGTGATTAAAAAATGTGCATATGCATTTGCGTATTTTTGGGAGAGAAAATGAAAAATAAGGAAAGATTTTTTCTTGTGTTTTTTTGTGTATGTATTGAGAGAAAAAAATATGTTTGGGTGTATGAAAATGTGTGTAGAGAGAAAAGATGAATAAAATTATCTTCCATCCTTGGCTATTTATAATAAAATTGGGCACTCCTATTATCCAATGGATAAAAGGGTGTCCCCTCTTTCTATAATAGCACATCCTTTAGTTCTTAAGATATTGACCAAAGGATGTTCATTCTTTTGACCAATGGATAGAGTTATTGTCCAAAAGGTAGTGTCATTAGTGGTCATTGTCAGATGTGACAAGACAACACTGAGTGGTCAATATCGGACGTGACAAGACATTATTGTGTAGTCGTTGTCGAATGTGATAAGACATCAAATTATTATACTACACAAAAATAATCGATCCGACTCAGCGTTTGCGAACTGTAAAATATAGATGTTGAATGAAAAAATGTAAAGAATATTAAAATTATTAAAATATAATTAATTTTAAAATACTGTAATATATATATATATATATATATATATATATATAACTTCATGTCGTTCACGTGTGCGGGTGATTGTAAAATGTTAAGAACGATAATGAATTGATAAAAATTCTAAAATTAGAAAAATTATTAATAAATTATAAAAAAAATAAAAATATGACAAAAAATTGATTAAAATCCTAAAGAAAGGATAATTATCAATAATTTATCAAACAATTGTAAAAAGATGTGAAAATTATGCTTCGTGCCCTTTAACAAACAAAAAGCCTGAAGACGTTAATTTTAGGCACGGAGAGCAAAACTTGGGTGTCAACACTGATTAGTCGAGTGTTTAGAGTAAAGTTAGAAGAATTAAAATAATGATATACTTAAAAGACATGTATTTGAAAAAGTGACAAATTTATGTATACAATGAAATTTCAAAAAAGAGGACTTTCACATGCTCATTTTTGGCAAATGGCTCGATACCCTTGTACTATTTTCGCTTTATAATGTGGATACTCCTACTTACATGTTTGTCATCTAAAACCTTGAACCCATTAAAACGCAATATTTTAAATCCTTTGACTGTTGACCGAACCTATGTGGTATTAAAATTGTTGAGTAGGACGAAACACATGTAGGTACGAGCCTGAAGTGCGAGTGAGGGTCATTTTTTGATCAATTTGTATATTAATTTTTTTTTAAAAAAAGTCTTCACCCCCCCCCCCCCCCCCCCCCCCGTGCGTCCCCCGTCCCAAAGCTGTCATGGCCATTAGAGCCCCCAACACCACCACCATTAATGCACCACCACCACCATTAACTCACATATACGCACAAAAGCAAATCCACCATCACTGTACAACTTCCCCAACTCCACCATTTTTATTTTCTCCACAAAGCACAAAACACACTCTTCCACATACACACACAGATTGCGAGATAGGTAATAAGAGAAAATAGAAAGGAAAAAAAATAAGAGAACAACCTTATCATCGAACACCATGAATGCAACAACGTTATCACCGTAACCCATTATCACTATCCTCATTTTCAACCCCTGATTTCAATATCATTGAATAACCCAACAGACAAGATCCATCACCCCGACAAAACCAACAACAACAACCTAACTCCAGCACAAAACTTCCTTCCGAATTGAACCCTCAAATGCCCAATTTTTATTTTTATTTTTATTTGTTGAACAGTAAATCAATTTTTGTATTAAATTGATAGAAATTGTAACAAGAGAGAAAATGTACTGGAGTTAGAAATTGATAGAAATAAGAGAGAAGAGTAATGGAGTTAGAAATTAAAAGTGCTGGAGTTAGAAATTGATAGAAATTGTAATATAGAAATAATTTTCATTTTAAACACTTTATCCATAATTGAAAAGAAAAAATTAATTTGTTTCTCAAATTTAAACAAAGCCAACACATAATTTCTATCAAAGAAGAAGAAGAGGAGGGAGAAGAAAAGAAAAGGAAGAAGAAGAAATAGAGAAAGAAGAACAAAAAGAAAGAAAAGGGGGAAGAGAGAGGAACAAGAGGAGGGATTTTATTTATTTATTTATTTTAATATTTAATATTTAATATTTTTTACACTTAAAAATGAGGTGGAAGATGACGTGGTAGATGACGTGGGGCGGGTGTGTTACCCTCACCAAAAAAGTATTTAAAATATTACTTTTTAATGGGTTTAAGGGTCCAGATGACAAACATGTAAGTAGGAGTATCCACATTACAAAACAGACATATTGCAAGGATCCATAGAGCCATTTTGCCCTCATTTTTTTTTATTATACTTGATGAGAATTACAAATTAATAACTCCCAAAATATATGATCGATTTGTGTGTCTGAGTTGCCTAATGAGAAAATAAATTCCTATCTATACTTTCTTGTTACACCATACATGATGCATGGTTCATGTGGTAGTTTGAATCCAACAAATTCTTATATGAAGAAAAAAGGTTATTATAAGTATAAGTATCCCAAAATTTTTGCATAACAAATAACTAAATAAAAAAATTCATATCCAATATATAGAAGATGAAATACAAAAAAAATGTGAAAACTAGAGGACACTTTCTTGATAATACATGAGTTATTCCTTATAATTCATTTTTACTCTGTAAATTCAATTGTCATATGAATGTAGAGATTTGTTCATACATTTAAATTGTGAAGTACATTTATAAGTACATTTGCAAGGGACATGATAAAATAGCATTTCATATACATTCTAATGAGACGAACATAGAGATAGATGAAATGAAAAAATATCAAACAACTAGGTGGGTATCACCACCTGAGGCTGCATGAAAAATATTTGTTTTCTCTGTTAGTGAAATAAATCCAACTGTACATCATCTTCAACTGCATATTAAAGGGCAATAATTAGTGTCATTTAAAAGTATAGATAATATTAAAAGAAATATTGATAATCCCATGAATAAAAGGACAATGTTAATGGAGTTTTTTTTATGATTAAATTAAACAAAGATGCTATGTACTTGAATTTTTTATACCATGAATTTTCAGAACACTTTATATGATCAACATTAGATAAAATGTGGACACGTCATAAACAAGGTCATATTATCGGTCACGTTGTGACATGTCATCCAACCAAAGAAAAAAGATACTATCTTCGGCTACTATTAATGAATGTAAGAGGACCAAAATCATATGATGATTTACGAACTATAAATGAGGTATATTATAACACATTTAGAGAAGCAACAGAAAAAAGAGAACTATTATTTTGTGATAATAATTTAATAGAATGCATGTTTGAATCTTCAAGTTATCAAATGTCATCCAGTTTAAAGCAATTATCTGCTATGTTGTTGATCTATTATAATACAAGTAATCCAAGAGAATTATGGAAAAGATTTGAAGACTCAATATTCGAGGATTTCAAAAAGTTATCGAGCATGAATATAAGGGAAATTCGACACAAAATTTTAAATAATATTAATGATATTCTTCACTTAATGGGCTGAGATGTTAATGAGTTTGATCTAATTTCAGAATACATTAAACCATCTTCAACCACAAGAGAATCAAAAAATGTTCATTATGAAAGAAGTATTATTGTTGGTGAAGAAGATTTTCCATTGCAAAATAAATTAAATATTGAACAAAGAAAAGTTTACAATATAACTCTTGATATACTCAAAAAAATCAGCGTCATTCTTTATTGATGGTCCTGGTGAAATTGATAAAAGCTTTCTTTATCGTGCTTTATTAGCTAAGGTGAGACACAAAGGATTAATAGCTTTATCAACAACAAGCTCTGGTATTGCAACTTCATGTAATACCCCGTATTTTTCTAGCTTAATTTAACTCTCTGTACATGAGTAATCCTATATAAAAATTTTAAAATACTCAGAATTTTTCAGTTTAAAGCTTATCATTATGTAGAAAATTCAGTCAGCTTTCCAACGATTAAAATTCGCCCAAATTCAATAATCGGGTGAGAAGTTATAGCATATTTTATAAAACAGTGTGCCAATTGGAGGAGCACCACGTCGCGGTGAGTGTCCAAACAGTAATTGTCAATTTCAAGTGAGCCAACGCGATAACCTCGCATCGCGGAGCAGTGCCCGTTCCCAATTGACATTTTCCAATGAAGCTCCGTGATAACGGCGCATCGCACTAAGACCCAGTTTCAGAATTGTCAAATTCCAGTGAGGCGCTGCGATGGTGACACATCGCTCCATGAGCCATTACTACAAAAAAAGGCTCAATTTGTGAAAATTTACTTGTGAAAGTTTTAAGAAACCCCACTAATAATTTATTTTGTGAGATTTTGTTGAAAATTCTACAATATAAATATTTTTTGAAGCAGTTTTATAAGGAAGGTTACAAAATGATCACATATAGTATAAATTGTGGCGATTACTGACTCCCACAAATTTATTAAATTTGTTACTTTTAGAAATTATATATTTTTACATTAATTATTTTCCTATACTCAAATTATATGTTATATAATAACTAAAAAGTTAACTCATTATATGTACACACACAAATACAGTCTTCGTTTTAATACTATTGTAATTATTTTATCATTATTTTTTAAACCTATTGAGGTAGTCTTCATTTTTTTTACTTTATCTATCGAATTTCATTTCAAAATTTTATTTTATATACACTGCTATTTGTATTAGATATTTGTGTTATTTACTGATGTTGGTTGCACCATAACAAAATACTTTAAATTTCATAACTATTAATCTATAGGAAAAATATTATATGATCAATTTTGGCTCAAATATGTTATATATATATTTATTTATACTCTCTTTAAAATAAAATTTAATTGTCAAATATAGTTATATACTCATATTCATTATATCTTTTTTGTATGCAGTTAAACTTTATTTATGCTCTTGTAATAGTTAATTTTTTAAGGTAAAATATTTTAATTAATAATTATTAGAGGATTTATAGAAAAAGTATTTTTTTTTTAAAAAAATAAGTTTATTTTATGCTCCAAAAAAATTTCTGTCAACAGGCATTTGGACCAAAACCAAGCCATATCCTAATACCTTCTGTAACACCCCGTACTTAATTACGTGCATTAGCCATTGTTATATGTGTTGGAGTATATGTATTGATCTTAAGTTAGGTATATATGAGTTTGAGTATGAGTATTGATTATTTTGAGATGGTTTCAAGTGTACAGTTTGATTATATGTGTATAGGAATCGACTTTATTTATACCGAAATTTGCCCGTCGATGGTTCCATACGAAGATTATTGAATAAGCTTTCCAATGAAATAAATATTTCTAAAAACGGATAAGTTTCGGATATAATCGAGCACGTTCGAAACTATAAAACGGTGGCAAGGATGTGAACAGTAAATGTGCAGGAAAATACTGAGGCCTGCCAGTTTTTGGGTCAACTTTGAACGGTCATAACTCCCTCAATATAATGAACTGGGAGAGATACCACCTATAAAAAGAAAGATATTTGAGTCTTCTTTCCAATGCAATTGGTTTCATCCACATCCAACATCTGAGTAAGGAGTTATACTCGTTTTACTTCAGCCTATCAAAACAGATTTTTAGGGTCAACTTCAAACGATCATAACTCCTTGTACAGGATGAACTAGGTGGCCTATTTTATATGAAATGAAATACCTCTGAATTATCTTTCCAATGATACCAATTTCACCCAAAAACAATATCGTAGCAAAGAGTTATGGTCTATCTACTTCAGCTTGTCAAAACAGTCTACCGAAGGATATATTTGACATTATTTAAATTTTAATGGCACTTTGGTCATTTCCTATGATATTATGGACGGGAATATGTGTATATATACATGTATATGAGTTCAAAAACTCATATTCATCATCAATCATAGGAAATAACAAACCCTAGCCTAATTTCAACGCTAATTATCTTGTGATTCAACCGTGGAAAGTCCAAATTGATTCCGGAGTTGTGTTCACCGTCTCAAGGGCTTCGAGAAGCACCCCTTATTTGTGCCAACAGGACTTCAAAACTAAAAGGGCCATTTTATGGTAAGGATGTAAATGATGTTGGTGTTATTTATATGGATATGTATATACATATATATGCATGTGAGCATAAAAAGTATGTTATTTGATTGTTGTTGAAAGATGATTGGGAAATGATGTTGGATTATTCTTGTGCATGGTTGGATTATGTTGAATTGTGAAGGAATTTGGTATTGATGATGTGGTATTGAAATGATGATTATATATATATATATATACACACACACACATAAACCTATTGTTCAAGTTGGTTTTTGGAATGTTTTGCAAATATTGGTTGTATGGAATTATGGAAGAAAATTGTGGTGTTGGGTTGCTAATACTAGATGCCAAACATTTCATTGTAGATAAGTGATTTGTAAAGGCGGAAAGTTGTATTGAATTGGTATCCGAATCTACAACGAGGTATGTAAAGCATACTCTAACGATGTTCTTTAGCATGAAAACACCAATGTTCCATCAAGTAAGATTCCGAGGTTGTCCAAAAACATGTATTGTTCTACATTACCAACGAAGTTGTTTCCATCCTATAAAGTGTCAAAATGTTTCATTAATATACCAAAAGGCTCCTATTTCATTGTTGTGATATTGATAATTTTGAAACACATTGTTGATGTACCAATGAGTCTTTACTACATCGTTATTGTATAGAAGGTCTATTACTTGATTTCTACTGATGTATCATTGTTCCAAAGGTACCATATTGGCATGAATACTAATGTAATAATCTCAAAAGCTTGTGAACTAAGTTATTGGAAAGACCTCTTATGTGTGTTACTTGATATACGTGTGGGTGGTATCCCAGGGGCATAAGCCTAGCATGGGTCGATCCCTAGTTATGTGTTTATGGGTGGTATCCCAGGGGCATAAGCCTAGCATGGGTCGATCCCAGTTGATATGTATTGTGGGCAGCCTAATGGTCACAGTATAATACAGTATTGATTATTGTTAGGTGGTTGGACGTTCGGGAGGAGGAGGTAATGGCGAATGATAATTGTAAAGAATGAAATGAACGAATGTATACCGTTCCACAAATGTGTTTGAATTCAAGAACCCAATTCAGATTAATGATAATGTTCATGATTCTAAAAGTTTTTATGAAGTGTGGTTCACTTCTATTATGATTTATTCACTTGTGTCTGATTTTCTTGATCCCCCATATCACATATGATTATTTACAACTTTACATACTCAGTACATATTTCGTACTGACGTCCCTCATGGGGGACCTGCATTTCATACTGCAGGCACAGGTACCTCAGCTCATACACCGTACAAGTAGGAGCCAGGTCATACAGCTACTGTTGGTGAGCTCCAGTTTGCTTTGGAGCTTTCCGAGTCGGTTCCTTATATTTTGTTATTGTACAGGAGTCATGTGTGGGCAGGGGTTTGTCCCGACCCTAGTTATGTCATGTATATCGTAGAGGATTTGCAGACATAAGGAAGGGTAGAGTCATGGAAGTTTATATAGTGATGTTATATTCGTATATGTGGTGGCCCCGACTGCCAAGTACATATATATATATATATTTGTGCGTGTTGTGCTGATACAGGTAATTAGGCCCTTTTATATGCAGCGAAGTGCTGCCCAAATTTTTGGTGACATGTAAGTGAAAGTACAGGTATTTGAACGGGTTCTCCCGGGCCTTCTCGGCTTCGGGTGCCAGTCCGTCCCGATGGGATTTTGGGGAGTGACAAAAGTGGTATCAGAGAGGTTCGTCCTAGTGAGTCTACAAAGTTGTGTCTACATAGAGTCTTTTTATCGGTGTGTTGTGCACCACACCTATAAACAGGAGGCTATGGACATTTAGGAATTGTTTCTTTTCTTCATGTCTTAGATCGTGCGATAGAGCTTATATTGTATATGAAGTCATAGTTGACCACTGAATCAGTTTGTTTCTCTTATTATAGTAATGATGCCGGTTACCAGAAGCAAGAATACCGGTAAGCAAGTACATGTGGCTGCCGGAGAGGGGACTAGTAAGTCACCCACTATACCAGCTAATCAAAGTGAGGCTCCAGCTGAGCATACATCAGAAACTTCCCCCAGTCCAGAAGAAATAAGGGGGAGGAGAATTATATCCCCAGAGCCACCTATTAATGTTGTTGATCAAGATCTTAGAAATGCAGTGCAACTTTTGACTCGTATAGTTGCTGGGCAAGTCCAAGGGCAAGTCATTCCTGCCACGGGTTCTAGCGGTACTGATAGGGCGGATAGTCTTCGGATGCAAGATTTTCTTAAGATGGATCCGTCTACTTTTACCGGATCCGATCTTAATGAAGATCTGCAGGACTTTATTGATCAGATCCAAAGGGCCCTAGAGGTGATGCATGTATCGGGCAGAGAGACAGTAGAGTTAGTCGCGTATAGATTCAAAGGTGAGGCTATATATTGGTATGAAGACTGAAAACGGTCGAGGGGCATTGATGCACCCCCAGCTACTTGGAAAGAGTTCAAAGAGGCATTTATTGATCATTATCTTCCATATGAGACTCGTCAGGCCCGTGCGGATCAGTTCTTAAATCTTCAGAAGGGTAATACAAGTGTGAGTGAGTATAGTCTTCGATTTAATTCCTTGTCCAAATATGCTCCTAATGTTATAGCTACTATAGATGACAGAGTTCATCGGTATGTGAACGGATTGGATCCATATTTGGTTAGGGATTGTACTATTGCTGCACTGAATAAAGATATGGATATAGCTAGGATCCAAGCATTTGCACAGAAAATGGAAGATCAGAGGCAAAGAAGAAGAACACAGGAATTTGAAAGCGGATCTTCTAAGAGGGCCAGATCTGCAGGGCAGTTTATGGCGCCACAGGGAGGTTTTAGACCTTAATTTTCTGCTAGACCACCTAGGCCATTATTTTCTTATTCTGTAGCTAGTGCTCCACCACGCATCAGGGGTTCAGAGGCAGTCAATTTGGGCAAAGAAGTGAGGGTCATAGTTCGCGATCTGTGGGTTATCATGGGCAAGGGAATATGAGCCAACTGAGACCTCCTCGAGAGCCATGCAATAAATGTGGAAGGCATCATATGGGCGTACGTTGAATGGGAACAAATGATTGTTATTGGTGCGGTATGATGGGGCATATGATGAGAGAATGCCCACGAAGGGGCGCAGGTGGTGAAGCACGACCTTCGGGATCAGCTATTGCATCATCGTCACCAATATCTTATTCTGGTAGAGGCGCACGACCCATGGGTCACGCTAGAAATGAAATAAGAGTCCCAGTTCCAGCGGGACTCAAAATCGTACTTATGCTTTAGCGGATCGACAGAATCTAGAGGCTTCCCCAGATGTGGTTACGGGTACGTTGTCCATATTTTCATTTGATGTATATGCTCTAATTGATCCCGGTTCTACATTATCATATGTTACTCCTTTGGTTGCTGGAAAGTTCAAAAGAACCCCCGAATTGTTAGATAAGCCGTTGGAAGTGTCTACCCCGGTTGGGGAATCTATTATTGCTAGAAGAGTTTATAAAGATTGTGTAGTAACTGTGTGTGGTCGAGACACGATCGCCAATCTTGTGGAACTAGAAATGGTAGATTTTGATGTTATAATGGGTATGGATTGGTTGGCGTCTTGTTATGCCAAAATTGACTGTTGTACGAAAAAGATGTATTTACATTTTCCTGATGAAGCAGTTATTGAATGGCAAGGTAAGATTGGCGCACCAAGAGGTAGATTTATTTCTTATTTCAAAGCAAGAAAAATGATTTCCAAGGGATACATATGTTATTTAGTTAGAGTAAAGAATACGGAATCAGAATCACCAAATCTTCACACTGTACCAGTGGTAAATGAATTTCCTGATGTATTCCCTAAAGATCTTCCAGGTTTGCCTCCTGAACGAGAAGTAGAGTTTGGTATTGATGTAATACCAGACACCCAACCAATCTCCATTCCTCCGTATAGAATGGCCCCAGCAGAATTACGAGAATTGAAAGAGCAACTGAAATATTTGCTAGAAAAAGGATTCATAAGGCCTAGTATGTCCCCCTGGGGAGCACCAATGTTATTTGTACGCAAAAAGGATGGCTCGCTGAGGATGTGTATTGATTATCGGCAATTGAATAAGGTGACTATTAAGAATAAATATCCTCTCCCAATAATTGATGATTTATTTGATCAGTTACAGGGCGCCAAGTGCTTTTCTAAGATTGATTTGAGGTCAGGTTACCACCAAGTGAGGGTTAAAGAAAAAGATATACCTAAAACAGCTTTCCGAATAAGGTATGGTCATTATGAGTTTCTAGTTATGTCATTTGGGCTAACAAATGCACCTGCAGCTTTTATGGATTTGATGAATAGGGTGTTTAAGCCATTCCTGGATGTATTTGTGATAGTTTTTATAGATGATATTCTAGTTTATTCTAGATCAGAAGAGGACCATGCCAATCACTTACGACAGACATTGCAGACTCTTCGTGATTGAAAGATTTATGCAAAGTTCTCTAAATGTGAGTTTTGGTTAAAGACAGTGGCATTTTTGGGTCATATTGTATCTAGTGAAGGGATAAAGGTTGATGCTCAAAAGATAGAAGCTGTGAAGAACTGGCCAAGGCCCACAACGCCGACGGAGATTCGTAGTTTTCTCGGGTTGGCCGGTTATTATAGGAGGTTTGTTAAAGACTTTTCTTCTATTTCAGCACCCTTAACCAAGCTAACCCATAAAGCATCCAAATTCCTATGGAATGATGCGTGTGAGGAGAGTTTCTAAGAATTGAAGAATAAGTTGACTTCTACACCTGTGTTGGTACTTCCAGAAGGTACAGAAGGGTATACAGTGTATTGTGATGCTTCTAGAATTGGTTTAGGATGTGTATTGATGCAGTATGGTAAGGTAATAGCATATGCTTATGAGAAAAATTATCCTACACACGATCTTGAGCTGGCAGCAGTTATTTTTGCTTTAAAGATATGGCGCCACTACTTATATGGGGTTCATGTTGATATATATACTAACCATAAGAGCTTGCAATATATTTTTAATCAGAAGGATCTAAATTTAAGGCAGCGGAGATGGCTTGAACTGTTAAAGGACTACGATGTTGATATCTTGTACCATCCAGGGAAAGCATATGTGGTAGCTGATGCGTTAAGTCGTAAGGCTATGATGACGCCTATAGAAAGACAAGGGATGGTTAAAGATCTTCACCAGTTAGCTAGTTTGGGAGTTCGCCTTCTTGAAACTCCGAACGAGGAGCTTATTGTGCATAATGCTGCGGAATCTTCATTAGTAGCTGAAGTGAAAGAGAAGCAATATGCAGATCCTATTTTATTACACCTTAAGGAGAACATTCAGAGTGGTGCGACCAAGGCATTTGAGCTTACGCGAGAAGGAGTACTTCAGTGCCAAAACCGATTGTGTGTGCCGGATGTAGACAGGCTAAGAAAGAAGATTATGACAGAGGCACATTTTTCAAGGTATTCCATTCATCCAGGATCAACCAAAATGTATCAAGATTTGAAAGATATGTATTGGTGGAATGACATGAAAAGGAACATCGCAGAATTTGTAGCTGAATGTCCAAATTGCCAATGAGTTAAAGTGGAACATCAAAAGCTCGGAGGCTATATGCAATGCATAGATCTTCCAATTTGGAAGTGGGATATGATCAACATGGATTTTGTTACAGGTTTGCCTCGTACAGCTTGGAAATTTGATTCTATATGGGTGATTGTGGATAGGCTTACTAAATCCGCACATTTCTTACCCGTTAAGACCACTTACACAGTTGAAGAATATTCGAAGCTGTATGTTAAAGAAATAGTCTGATTACATGGAGTGCCAACTTCTATTATATCGGATCGGGGAACTCAATTTACCGCAAACTTTTGGAAGTCTTTCCAACGGAGTTTGGGAACACAGTGAATTTGAGTACAGATTTTCACCCTCAGACGAATGGACAAGCAGAGCGCACCATTCAAACACTTGAAGATATGCTACGAGCATGTGTTATAGATTTTAAAGGCAGCTGGGATGATCATTTACCTCTTCTTGAGTTTGCCTACAATAATGTTATCATTCAAGTATCAAAATGGCACCATATGAAGCTTTATATGGGAGGAAGTGTAGATCACCAATAGGATGGTTCGAAGCGGGTGAAACTCTTATGTTCGGACCGGATTTTGTGTATCAAGCCATAGAAAAAGTCAAGGTTATTCAGCAACTGTTGAAAATAGCCAAAGTAGACACAAGTCATATGCGGATAGTAGAAAAAGAGGGCTAGAGTTTTCGTTAGGCGATTGGGTATTTTTGAAGGTATCGCCAATGAAAGGGGTGATGAGATTTGGCAAGAAAGGAAAGTTGAGTCCACGATATATAGGCCCGTATAAGATTATTAGAAGATGTGGGCAAGTTGCTTATGAATTAGAGCTACCCCAGGAACTCTCATCAGTGCATCCAGTATTTCATGTATCAATGCTTCGAAAGTGCATTGGAGATCCATCCCTTATTACTTCTACTGAAGATGTGCAAGTAACAGAAGATCTTACCTATGAGGAGATGCCTATTGCTATATTAGATCGTCAAGTTAAGAAGATGAGAAATAAAGAAATAGCATCGGTGAAAGTACTTTGGAGAAATCAACAAAGGGAAGAGATTACATGGGAAGCGGAGGAAGCAATGAAATTGAAATACCCTTATTTGTTCAAAGATGAAAAATAAGTGCAAGGAGTGGAACTGGGACACTAACAAGTAAGTTTTTACATATGCATAACATCTATATGATGACGTGAATATCAATTATGAATTCAAACTTGTTTCGGCTAAATAAGTACATTCACATTTGAGGATGAATGTCCTTAAGGGGGGAAGGATGTAACACCCCGTACTTAATTACGTGCATTAGCCATTGTTATATGTGTTGGAGTATATGTATTGATCCTAAGTTAGGTATATATGAGTTTGAGTATGAGTATTGATTATTTTGAGATGGTTTCAAGTGTATAGTTTGATTATATGTGTATAAGAATCGACTTTATTTATACCGGAATTTGCCCGTCGATGGTTCTATACGAAGGTTATTGAATAAGCTTTCCAACGATATAAATATTTCCAAAAACGGATAAGTTTCGAATATAATCGAGCACGTTCGAAACTATAAAACGGTGGCAAGGATGTGAACAGTAAATGTGCAGGAAAATACTGAGGCCTGCTAGTTTTTGGGTCAACTTTGAACGGTCATAACTCCCTCAATATAATGAACTGGGCGAGCTACCACCTATCAAAAGAAATCTCTTTGAGTCTTCTTTCCCATGCAGTTAGTTTCATCCATATCCAACATCTTAGTAAGGAGTTATACTCGTTTTACTTCAGCCTCTCAAAACAGATTATGTGAACAGTAAATGTGCAGGAAAATACTGAGGCCTGCCAGTTTTTGGGTCAACTTTGAATGGTCATAACTCCCTCAATATAATGAACTGGGAGAGATACCACCTATAAAAAGAAAGATATTTGAGTCTTTTTTCCAATGCAATTAGTTTCATCCAAATCCAACATCAGAGTTTACTTCAGCCTATCAAAACAGATTTTAGGGTCAACTTCAAACGATCATAACTCCTTGTACAGGATGAACTAGGTGGCCTATTTTATATGAAATGAAATACCTCTGAATTATCTTTCCAATGATACCAATTTCACCCAAAAATAATATCGTAGCAAAGAGTTATGGTCTATCTACTTCAGCTTGTCAAAACAGTCTACCGGAGGATATATTTGACATTATTTAAATTTTAATGGCACTTTGGTCATTTCCTATGATATTATGGACGGGAATATGTGTATATATACATGTATATGAGTTCAAAAACTCATATTCATCATCAATCATAGGAAATAACAAACCCTAGCCTAATTTCAACTCTAATTATCTTGTGATTCAACCGTGGAAAGTCCAAATTGATTCCGGAGTTGTGTTCACCGTCTCAAGGGCTTCGAGAAGCACCCCTTATTTGTGCCAACAGGACTTCAAAACTAAAAGGGTCATTTTATGGTAAGGATGTAAATGATGTTGGTGTTATTTATATGGATATGTATATACATATATATGCATGTGAGCATAAGAAGTATGTTATTTGATTGTTGTTGAAAGATGATTGGGAAATGATGTTGGATTATTCTTGTGCATGGTTGGATTATGTTGAATTGTGAAGGAATTTGGTATTGATGATGTGGTATTGAAATGATGATTATATATATATATATATATATACACACACATAAACCTATTGTTCAAGTTGGTTTTTGGAATGTTTTACAAATATTGGTTGTATGGAATTATGGAAGAAAATTGTGGTGTTGGGTTGCTAATACTAGATGCCAAACATTTCATTGTAGATAAGTGATTTGTAAAGGCGGAAAGTTGTGTTGAATTGGTATCCGAATCTACAACGAGGTATGTAAAGCATACTCTAACGATGTTCTTTAGCATGAAAACACCAATGTTCCATCAAGTAAGATTCCGAGGTTGTCCAAAAACATGTATTGTTCTACATTACCAACGAAGTTGTTTCCATCCTATAAAGTGTCAAAATGTTTCATTAATATACCAAAAGGCTCCTATTTCATTGTTGTGATATTGATAATTTTGAAACACATTGTTGATGTACCAATGAGTCTTTACTACATTGTTATTGTATAGAAGGTCTATTACTTGATTTCTACTGATGTATCATTGTTCCAAAGGTACCATATTGGCATGAATACTAATGTAATAATCTCAAAAGCTTGTGAACTAAGTTATTGGAAAGACCTCTTATGTGTGTTACTTGATATACGTGTGGGTGGTATCCCAGGGGCATAAGCCTAGCATGGGTCGATCCCTAGTTATGTGTTTATGGGTGGTATCCCAGGGGCATAAGCCTAGCATGGGTCGATCCCAGTTGATATGTATTGTGGGCAGCCTAATGGTCACAGTACGATACAGTATTGATTATTGTTAGGTGGTTGGAGGTTCGGGAGGAGGAGGTAATGGAGAATGATAATTGTAAAGAATGAAATGAACGAATGTATACCATTCCACAAATGTGTTTGAATTCAAGAACCCAATTTAGATTAATGATAATGTTCATGATTCTAAAAGTTTTTATGAAGTGTGGTTCACTTCTATTATGATTTATTCACTTGTTTCTGATTTTCTTGATCCCCCATATCACATATGATTATTTATAGCTTTACATACTCAGTACATATTTCGTACTGACGTCCCTCACGGGGGACCTGCATTTCATGCTGCAGGCACAGGTACCTCAGCTCATACACCGCACAAGTAGGAGCCAGGTCATACAGCTACTGTTGGTGAGCTCCAGTTTGCTTCGGAGCTTTCCGAGTCGGTTCCTTATATTTTGTTTTTGTACAGGAGTCATGTGTGAGCGGGGGTTTGTCCCGACCCTAGTTATGTCATGTATATCCTAGAGGCTTTGTAGACATAAGGAAGGGTAAAGTCATGGAAGTTTATATAGTGATGTTATATTCGTATATGTGGTGGCCCCGACGGCCAAGTACATATATATATATATATTTGTGCGTGTTGTGCTGATACAGGTAATTAGGCCCTTTTATATGCAGCGAAGTGCTGCCCAAATTTTTGGTGACATGTAAGTGAAAGTACAGGTATTTGAACGGGTTCTCCCGGGCCTTCTCGGCTTCGGGTGCCAGTCCGGCCCGATGGGATTTTGGGGCGTGACACCTTCCCCTCCTAAAAAAGTTATGAATTATTAAAGATTAAAATTTTCCTCCAAAAATTTATCCACTCTAATACTAATAACCACTCCCACTTCCCACGTAACGAGCACCTAAATCCACATCTCTTTTCCCCTTATTCTTCCCCCATCATCCCTATCCTTTCATTCTTTACCACTTTTTATTTTTTTTTTGTTCCCACACATGAAAGGTGAGTATCACCCTACCTTGCCTCATTTTCTCTTTCAATTTGAATTTTTTTTATGTGATTTTTTCTAGTTGACTTTATCTTTTATAGATCCAACAAAGTGGAATAGATGTTACATAATTGTATGGATATACAGGTAATTTTCTATCACATAGGTTTAAACATTACATAAGCTCTTGTTATTATTATTTCGTAAGTATATACTTATTTTGCAAGTTGTTAAATTTAATTTATAAATACTTTACATATTCTAAGATTTTTTTTTGAATTTCTACAACATCGTAAAGTCATTCATACTCGTCCTTTAATTGATTTCTGGTAAATTTTAATTTTATTTTTATTTAGTTAAGTATCATGTAATGATTTTATTCGTGATTGAATTTAACTATTGCAAATTAAAAGAGAATTTTGAAGATTAGATTGTGATTGATATTAATATAACTTAAAAATAAAGCCAAGGAGGGTTTATCTAATCATCCATTTGATTTTCAATGTTTCAGTCTGATGCAGCGAAGGAGTCACTTCACTATGAATAAAGAATTGAGTGACTACAATTCAAATCACCAAGTAAATACTTAGATTTTTTATATTTATTTGATGTTGAACTACTTAGATTTTTAAGGAATTAAAATTCTAATGTTCAAGTTATTATACACAAGTTTGTATAACATCAATTTAACATGATGACTTATAAAAATTATTAATATGTATTTGTTTGATGAAATTTGATTTATATTGAATGTATTGATTAGTTGAAATTATTTATCCATATTATTTTGTAAGGTTGATGTAAATTAAATTCCACATTTTTTCATTTAAAAGGGATAATTTGTGGCAGTTGTACGCTCAACAAATTAAATTGCAAATATTAATCTCATATCATGATAATTATAAACCCATACAAATTTAATTTTTTCAAACACTGAAATCATTTTTGAAGGTTCTAAATCGTCACAAATTAATGTTAAAGCCCTCCACAAATTCATAAGCCATTTGTGTCGTTCGTCGTGGAGGTTTATTAGAACTGCCGCAAATGAGCTCGTGGTAAGGCTAATTGTGGCATTTTTTAAAACCGCCACAATTTAATTTGTAAAGGCTATAAACACCAAAAATTAACAAAATAAACCCCATAAATTGAGCCTTTTTTGTAGTTCCCAATCGTCCTTTTTACACAATGTCAGTCACATTCCAATGGCTCACCGCGATGCTACCGTGTCACGGTGAGGCCCAAAATGGTGTATCCAGTGGTGAATTTTTAAGTTGTTCCACGGGTAATTGGGTCCTTTTCCATGGCCCAAATCAGTCTTAAATACAAAATTAAACCCCTAAATAACCTATTATTTCATTAATTACTCACTTTCTCTCAAGATTAAAACATTTTCTCTCAAAAGGGGCAAAACCCTAGCTTCAAGAATCAAGAACAACTCACAAGAATTTCACCAAGAACCTTCAAGAATTAATCTTCTCAGGTATGTTAGGTGTTCATTCATGGGTTTCTTCCACCCATGAAGTCCAAGAACCCTTTTTAAACATACAAGATCTCAGATTTATGATTTTCATCATGTTCATGATGTTAATTGGGTTTTAACCCATGATCAAATTACAAGTTTCATGAAATTAAATAGTATGTGTGATGAATATGTGATTATCATGATAAACCCTTGAAATTACAAGTTAAAGATTGTAGCCATGACAATTATATATGTTCATTATTATGTGAAATAACCATGCTCCCCAAGTGTTTGATAAAATGCTTGTGGATTGGATGGTGAAATCATGATATGTCATTATGTGGTCCCATTCATGTACAAGTTCATGTGTATCAAGTGTTTGACAAAATGTCCATATGAATGCATTGTTAACAAGTAAGTTCTGAGGGTATTCAATACCCTAAAATCTAGTTGTTTACCTAGAGTTACAGTATTTACAGAATAGTCTCAGTAGTGTCACGATTAGTAGTACTCAGATAGTTACAGAACTCAGTAAACTCAATCAGTTACGAAACTCAATAAACTCAGTCAGTTACAGAACTCAGTAAAACTTAGTATCAGTCTAGTTCATCTCAGTATAATAATAGTGTCATTCAGTTAGGAGTAGGATTCAGCATCGAGTGAACCCAAAGATGGGGGCTCATCTGCCAGTAGAGTGTGTGATTCTTAGAAGCAGTCCTTGCATAACAGAACTACATAGCCAACGTAGGTTCCTGTCAGTTGAGGGTTGATGAGGTGTTTTAACCTACCAGTTGAGGGTACCACCATTCTCATTAGAGTACCTGCTAGATGAGGGTGATTCTTCAGCTTGTCTTTACCCGTGGTACGGTACTGACACCCTTCCAGCTGAGGTTATAGGTTGGACCATAAATCTATTTAGAAAAGGGGTATGTCGATTAGATGATTATTTCCCACAGTCTCAGTTTCAGTATAAAACTCAGTTTAGTTCTACAGAATTAGAACTGTCAGATACAGTCACTCAGCTATCAGTAATTCAGTTATCAGTAATCTCAGATTATTAGTTACTCAGTATTAGAACTTAGTACTCAGCTTAAGTAAAAACTTAGATTTGGTATACACGTATATGCACAGTATTGCATACTCAATTGTTACAGCAGTTTTAGTTATCCATGTACTCTTATTCAGTTACTTTATATCATTAAGTCGGTTATTGTTCATGTATATGAACCCTTACATTCAGCCTTACCTCATCCAGCATGCTAGTACATTCCACATACTGACACATACTCTTTATTTGCGCTATGATGTCTCATATAATAGGTTCGGACGCTCAGGTTCCCGACCGCGCTTAGACAAATTTCCATCAGCAATAGCAAATTTAGTAGTGAGTCCTCATCTATCGAGGATATGCTTTATTTATAGTTTATTAGTAGTTTTAGTATTTAAATAGATAGAGTTAGTTGGGGGTTTGTCTCATCAAATCCACATTCAAACAGTTCAGTTAGAAACTTTTCTGACTAAACTAGTTCAGACAGTTATTAAGATTTCAGATGTTTAATCAGATGTTACATTTTATCAATATTAAGATTATGAACCTTATGGCATTTTAGCATAATTTTCTGTATTATTTCAATATTATCATTCAGTGCTCATAGCAAGTGTCAGTCATGGGTTAGCTTGTGGTCCTTCAGAGTCGTAAGCACCATGTAGAACTGGGGTGCAAACTCGAGGCATTACAAACTTGGTATTAGAGCCTAAGGTTCAACAGAGTCCTAGGGAGTCTGAAAACCACATCAAGTAGAGTCCTATGCATGTGTGTGTAGCGCACCGCACTTATGGATAAGAGGCTATGAGATATTTTTTTTAGAAAAATTTTCCCTTCTTTCAGTATTCATGTCGTGCAAGTGAGCATGAGCTCAAGTTAAACTCTCACTTTAATTCGTTTCTTTCTTCTATTTACAGAGCATGCCTCCTAAAAAAAGAGTAATATAAGAAGGACCGAAAATCAATCAGCTCCTCAGCCTATTCAGGTAGATCCCCTGGACGAGCATGTTTCTCATGCAGAATTCAGAGCTGCGTTCACTACTCTAGCCAATTCAGTAGCAGCCTAGAATGAACGGCCAACTTTTGTTCAGGACAACCTAGTGGATAATACTGCTGCAGCCAGGATTCGGGACTTCACTTGAATGAATCCTTCCCTATTCTCAGGATCTAAGTTAGAAGAGAATCCGCAGGAGTTCCTTGATCAGGTTCAGAAAGTCATAGATATTATGGGAGTAACTTCCAGTGATAGTTTTAAGCTAGCCGCCTATTAGCTACAAGATATAGCTCATACGTGGTTTAAGCAGTGGAAGGTAGACAGAGGTATAGATGCAATTCCCATAGAGTAAGAAGAGTTTGCTACTGCTTTTCTAGATAGATTCTTTTTCTTAGAGCTGAGAGAAGCCAAGGTGTTAGAGTTCACCAACCTCATGCAAGGTAGCATTAGCATAAAAGAGTATTCCCTTAAGTTTACTCAGTTATCCAGGTATGCTCCTCATGTAGTAGCAGGCAGTAGGTCCAGAATGAGCAAGTTCGCGTCTGAGGTATCAGAGAGTATGGTCAAAGAATGCAGGACTACAATGTTAATTAAGGAGATAGACATATCAAGGCTCATGGTCCATGCTCAGCAGATAGAAGAGGATAATAATAAGGAGAGAGGGGGAAGAATAAGCAAGCTAGAATAGGTAACTTTAATTTCACTCATCCTAAGTTAGAAGGCGGTAACCGTTCTCAGTTTCATCCAAAATCTTCGATTCCAACTTCGTCCTCAGCCAGTACTCCATTACCTAAGTTCAGAAATAGTAAAAAAAATAAGGCACCAGGCTCTAAATCTCAAGGTAGTTTCAGCAGTGCTCAAACAAATCCTCTTTGTCAGAAATATGACAGAAACCATCAGGATGTATATAGAGCTGGCAGTAATGTTGTTTCGGGTATGGTAAGCTAGGACACAGTGTCAGAAATTATCCTCAGTTAGGCTCTCAGGTTCAGTATAATCGTCCCCAGCTCAGTTCAATCCCCCAAATCAGCAGGGTGTCGCTTCCAGTGCCACCAGTGAGCAATGACCAAACAGGCTTTATGTACTTCAGTCCAGACAAGATCAAAAAAATTCTCCTAATGTGGTCATTGGTATGTTACAGATCTTTTATTTACATGTTTATGTCTTATTAAATCTAGGAGCTTCTCTGTCTTTTGTAATTCTTTACATAGCAGTCAATTTCAAAGTCAGACCAGAAATCTTATTAGAAACCTTCTCAATCTCTACCCCAGTGGGTCAGTCTATCATAGCCTAGTGGGTATACAGGAACTGTCCGGTTATGATATCTCAAAAAGTCACTTCAGCAGACTTAGTAGAATTAGAGATGACAGATTTCGACGTCATTCTCGGCATGGATTGGCTCCATTCATGTTATGCCTCAGTTCATGGTAGAAACAGAATTGTTCATTTTCAGTTTCCAAATGAACCAGTCCTTGAATGGAGGGATAGTACTACAGCACTTAAGGGCCAGTTGATTTCATACTTTAGAGCAAGAAAAATGATATCCAAGGGATATGTCTATCATTTTGTGCGATTCAAAGACTCTAGTTCAGAGACTCCTACTCTTGAGTCAGTTCCAGTAGTAAATGAATTATCGGATGTGTTTCCCAAAGATCTTTTCGGAGTTTCTCCCAAAAGGGAAATTAACTTCGAAATAGACCTTCTTCCAGACACTCATCCCATATCTATTCCTCCATACAGAATGGCTCCAACAGAAATCAAAGAGTTAAAAAAATAGTTAAATAATCTCCTAGATAATGGATTCATCATACCCAATATTTCCTCGTGGGGCACACCAGTTCTATTCATGTGTAAGAAAGATGGTTTACTCAGAATGTGTATAGACTATTGTCAGTTGAACAAAGTTACAGTCAAGAATAAGTACCCACTTCCTAGAATCAATGACTTATTTGACCATCTTCAGGGTGCCAGTTACTTTTCTAAGATAGACCTCAGATCAGGCTATCATCAGCTCAGAGTCAGAGAATGTGACATTCTGAAAATAGCTTTCCAAACTCGGTATGGTTACTTCAAGTTTCTAGTCATGTCCTTTGGTCTCACAAATACCCCAACAACTTTCATGGACTTAATGAATCTTGTGTTCAAGCAGTACTTAGATATGTTCATTATAGTCTTGATCAATGATATTCTGGTCAATTCTTGTAACGAGAATGATCACGCAGATCACCTCAGAATTGTACTTCAGACTCTCAGTACCCATCAGTTGTTCGCCAAATTCAGTAAGTGTGAATTTTGGCTAAGGTCAGTAGCATTCCTTGGTCATATTATTTTCGGTGATGGCATTAGGTTTGATCATCAAAAGATTGAAGCGGTGAGAAAATGGCCTAGTCTCATTTCTCCATCAGATATCAAGAGTTTCTTGGGTTTGGCTGACTATTAATGTCGGTTTGTTGAAGGGATTTCATCTATTGCATCCCCCATGTCCAAACTGACTCAGAAGAAATTTAAGTTTCAGTGGTCAGATCCCTGCGAGAAGAGTTTTCAAGAGTTGAAGACTTGACTCACCTCAGCCCCAATTTTGACTCTACCAGACAGATCAGATGGGTTTGTTTTGTATTGTGATGCATCTAGAGTAGGTTTGGATTGTGTTCTCATGCATAGAGGTAGGGTCATAGCCTATGCCTCTAGACAACTTAAGACCCATGAGAAGAATTATCTAACTCATGATCTTGAGTTAGCAACAGTAGTTTTTGCCTTAAAGGTTTGGAGGCACTATTTAAATGGGGTGCATGTTGATGTGTTCACAGTTCACAAAAGCTTGCAGTATGTGTTCTCTCAGAAAGATTTGAATTTGCGTCAGAGGAGGTGGTTGGAGTTATTGAAGGATTATGATATGAGTGTTCTGTATCATTCAGGCAAAGCCAATTGTCACGACCCAGACTAACAGACCGTGTGGGTACCTACGCTATTCTAAGTAGCTAGGAGAACCCTTATTACCCAACTAAAAATATGCGAAAGACTTATGTTTTTAAGAAAATATAAAGTAAATTAAATACTAATAAATAAATTTTTCAAAAACTTCTTACAAATGTCCTTCACTATCCTAAGACATGGCCAGGCATGTACAAGAGATACCTATTACAACATAGACTAACAATGAAATAAATAATATAAGGACTTTAACATCTGTCAGGAAGAAAGTGTAGAAGTTAGTACTGAATATCGTCATCCGTCTAGTAACATCAAACTAACCTGCATCCAGTCTACATCCCAAGAAGGAATATAGAAGAGTAGGGTCAGTACAACCACATGTACTGGTAGGCATCATCGACAGACCGTGTTAGTTTATATAATCATAAAATAGAATTAAGGAAAATAAATCATGACATCTTGAATAGAATATAATTTAACAAAGGTTGTAATAACATTATTACTTTTCCTATATAACTTACATCATCCAACTAATATTCCAACTCCATCAATATTATATTCACTACTAACATACTCTAGCCTCATTAATTCACACAATCAACCACAATCCAACACTAATACATCACTATTCCTCTTTATTCACCTTATGTTTTTCATTACTCATATTTATAGGAACAAACCCGTAATCATAGACAACCCACACTAAACTTCCGGGCTAACAACCAAATGCTCTCTTATAATATTAAAGAATGATAACTAGCCATTCTGGTAAGCTACGATTAAAACATGTATAAATGAGCAGGTCAACCAACATATAAGTAAGCATAAAGTTTCATTTTTTTCAAATACATATCACGCAATCAAATACCTAATGAATCAATAATACGGCAATAACATATCAAACAATGCACACAAACAAGTCACATAACCATCAAGAGTATCAACCATACTGTAGACATCCACAAACTCAACACAATTATGTACACACATACTATGGTACTTATTTTTTCCTAAATAGTCATGACCTGCAGGGAGCAATCTATGTTCATGTACCATACCAGCGTAGTACCCGATCTAATATATACATATTTGTACCGGTGTGGTACCCGATCTAACATATACATATCTGTACCAGCATGGTACCTAATCCAACATAACATAATCGTACCGGCATGGTACCCGATCCGACGTATACATACTATACCGGCGTGGTACTCGATCCAACATATACATATTCGTACTGGCGTAGTACCCAATCCAACATATAAATATTCATACCAGCATGGTACCCAATCCAATATATATATATCCATGCCAGTGTGGTACCCAATCCAACATATACATAACCGTACTGGTGCGGTACCTGATCCAACATATACATATCCGTATCGGCGTGGTACCCAATCCAACTTATACATAACCGTACCAGTGTGGTACCTGATCTAACATAAATAAGTAATATCAAGTGAAAAGACATTAATCCCCCCCCCCCAAACTTGTCCGCTTAACTTACTTTAGCACTTAAATTTAACTTTCGTTTATTTACCCCCCTTAACATCTTTAAAGTATATTAGTTTCACCCCTTAATATATATTATCACTCTCATGACAAAATGTGTGTTACACTCGCCACACTTCAGCACCACATCATTGCCACGTAAGAATTTATAATTTTTTTAAAAAAAGTAATTTCACACACATACTATTTTTATATATTATTTTTTGAAAAGAGTAATATATATATATATACTATTTATATATATAGAGAGAGATTAAATAAAAGAATGCCCTCCCTCCCCCCATTTTCCTTCTTCTTCAGAGCCCCTTCCCCCTCCCCCGTCCCCCGTCCCCACTCCCTCGGTCCTCTTTCGGCGCCCCCCTCCTCCCTCGTAACCCTCCCGGAAAATAGGTCCCCCCACCCCTACTCTTTCTCCTCTTCCTTCCCTCCCTCTCCCTATGCTCTTTCACCTCTTCCTGCTCTCTCCTTCCCCCATCTCTTTCTTGTTAACACAAAAATATTCTTTTATTTCAGCCCCCACCCGCCGCAACCCCACACCTATAAATAGGTTTGTGATTTTTTCTTATTTCTAGTTCAAGTTTTGAATTTAAAAAGGTAATTAAAAAATTATTTTATTAACAAAAAAAATTCAAAAGTAGAAATCAAAAGAAATTTCATTGATGATAAGTGGTTCAAAGAAAAAATCATCAATTTTATTCAATTTTTGTCCAAATTTTGAGGGAGTTGGATTGATGTTTGAGATGGTGTTCAATGGAGAAATTTTCTTAATTTAGTGTATTTGTGGTTGTTATTTCGTTGTGTTAATAGAGGAAAATGAAAAAAATTGAAGGGGAGTGTTGATGCAAAATGAATTTGAGGTTGTTAATGGAAGAATTTGAGTGTTGTTGATGTTTTGGAGAAGAAAGAAAAAAAGGTGTTCAATAGGAAATTTTGTTTAATTTAGTGTCTTTGTGGTTGTTCTTTGGTGGTGTTAATGGAGGAAAATGAAAAAAATTGAAGGAGAGTGTTGATGGAGAATGGATTTGAGGTTGTTAATGGAGGAATTTGAGAGTTTTTGATGTTTTGGAGAAGAAAGAATAAAAGGTGTCCATTTTTTAATTATTTTAAAAAAATTCCATTATATTTTAAATATAATATTAGTGATTTTTTTTCTTTACAAATATACGCGTTTTTTCTTTAAACGAATTTAAAAGAAATTAAATAGACAAAAAACGAGTTTTAACGCGCCCAACAATGCTTGTTTACACGCAGGCAGTTAAGGGGTGATTTTAATACACTTTAAAGATGTTAAGGGGGATAAATAAATGGAAGTTAAGTTAAAGTGCAAAAGTAAGTTGAGCGGACAAGTTCAGGGAGGAAAACATGTCTTTTCTCTAATATCAATATCTAACTTACACTTCATCACAACATACAACACAATGTACCAAGTTTACAAGTACACTTAAAATCATGTGACAATTCCATCAAGTAAATTTTAATAATCATTTATACACGCATCAACAATCCAAACATCAACAAGCCATTTATGGCATTAATACAAGGAGTTATCATTTATCAAACAAGCCTCTCTTAGGCATATTTCAATAAATCATCATTTTCACCAATTTAGCCTCTCATGGGCATCTAATAGATAAAGTGCTATTATCAACACCAAAACAAGAATATCATAAAATAAATCACAACTTAACACTCAAGCATGCAAGTCACTATTGGAGTATTAATTATTCATTAATTATTAAAATGTCACTACCTCTTTCCATATAATACAATCATCACACTAATTCAAGTCATCTATCCTTTAGATATTACTATGCTCATCAGTACTTAATAATAGCATAGTTCTCCTCACTATATTATCGTCCAATGCATACAACTTAATATCATTATAACTCAACTAGGTTCATCACCAGAACAACTAAGAACTATCATGTCCACATCCTTCATTTGCAACAATCTCATTGCATCACATAGCACATAATATCACATAATTAATCAATAACATAGTTTTTGAATTAAAGTTAAGTTCTTGTGTCTTTATCCAACTCAAATCTATGCCCATAGGCCTAGACATGCTTTCTCCCATCAATTCTAAATTATGAAAATATAAAATAACACAATATTCTACTCATTAAGCCTAGCCTACCTGAACGTCAAGCTTTTGGAAGAAACAAGCTGCAATAAAGATGCTCTTCCTTTCCTTCATGCCTTGGAATAATCAATCATCTAAATATCAAGCAATTATAAGAGTAATAAGTAATCACTCTACAATCAAATATCTTGGGGATTCAAACCCACTAATTCTACCCCTAATTCAAGGTCTATATCATCCCCCAAATTTAATTAATCATTAATTAGCTCTTTCAAGCTTAGCCTGTAATACCCCAAACTTTCTTTAAGTCAAATCTAGTCTCCAGAAGAGTTAGTGATGACTTCCTAAATGATTAATATTTAAAGTAGATAGAATTTCCCTAATTTTGACTTTTTATCATGTGGAAAAATGAATTATCTTTCCAACGATACCAATTTCATCAAAATCCAATATCGGAGTAAAATTTATGGACGTTTTACAGAGGACAAGTTGAAACTGCTCAGAAGTGACGGTCAGGCCGATGAACCATCGAGCTAGTGATGGACCGTCACCTAAACCATCACAGGTGATGTAGTAAGTCAATTTTCTAGCTAAGGTGCAACGAACAGGTTGACCGACCATCGAGCTTGCGATGGACCGTCGCCCAAGCCATCGCTAATAAGGCAGTAAGTCCCTATTCTGGTCCAAGTGAGACGGTCAGAGCAATGGACCGTCGATCCAGCAATGGACCATCACATGAGCCATCGCAAATCCCATTCAGCAATTTTTAAGCCATTTTTAAAAGGGTATTTGGATCTTTTTCCACCCGTTTTAACTCCACCAATCTTCAAGAAATCATCCACTCAGGTATGTCAAGTGTTCATTCATGGTTTTCTTTTGTCCATAAAGCCCAAGAATCCAATTATAAATTATAAATTATGATGTTTATGTTATGGATTGATTACGATCAGATTGATGTTGTGTATGATGCCCAAGTTAGAATCGTTAAATGTATTTTCATTAATTTATGCTAGCATGTGGTTTGAAATCTACTAAATTGTGTTGATTTATGCAACCATGATGAATTAATTTAATTTCCAAGACTAAGCTTATAGTTATGCATGCAAGGTGTTTGATTAAATGCCAAAAAGGATAGGAAACATGCCTTATACTCAATTGTGACCAAAATGATGAACCTATGTTACACCCTTAAGTTCAAATGACTCCCATGTTATTGTTATGCTTTGTGATGGATTGATGTAATACTCATGAGATTAGGCTTATGAAATTATGACATGTTTAGATGCACTTCTATTCATGTGTGAGCTTATGGCATGCAAATACTTCATGAATATCCCCAATGATTGTATTGTGAATTATTGACTATGGTCATGTGTCAAGAAGTATCAAGTCTTGTCAGTTTCATGCTATTGAGTCCTGGGGCTACTTGTACCCGACAATTTAGCAATGTGCCTAGAGCCAGTGTCATATTTTCAAGATACTCTCAGTCAAGCCATGTTCAGTAGAATTCAGTCAGTCTCATGACTCAAGAAAACTCAGTAATCTCAGTAATCTTAGTTAGTTATCAGATCTCAATGATACTCCGTCAGTTAACAGAACTCAGTAAACTCAGTCCAATTGGTTTAGTATAATTAATTCAGTGTCTAATTAGATGGGAGTAGGACTCAGCACCGAGTGAGTCCAAGGATGGAAACTCACCTACGAGTAGAGGGTGTGATTCTTATAAGGAATCCTTGCGCTCCAGAACTACGTATCCAACGTAGGTTGAGACATCTAACCTGTTAGATGAGGGTTGATGATGTGGCTTAACCTGTTAGATGAGGATCCCACCATTCTCCTTAGAGTACCTATTAGATGAGGGATCACTCACAGCTTGTCTTTACCAGTGGTGCGGTATTTATACCCTTCTAATTAGGGTTACAGATTGGAACCTAACTCAGCTATAATGCTTTATTTGGGACATGTCGGTTAGATGACTACTTCCCACAGCTATATTTTCAGTCTCAGTCTCAGTAATAGAACTCAGATAGTTCTACAAAATTTAGGACTATCAGATACAGTCAACTCAAAACAGCGCGGAGCTCAACTAGTTCCATCAGAACCTAGACTGTTAGACATAGTCGCTCAGTTATATCAGTTATCAGTTACTCCTGTCATCAGTATTTAGACTTAGGGGTCAGTATTATCATAAATTCAGTTATAGTTACTTATTCATGCACGAATTCTCATATTCATGTTATACAGTCAGTTAGTATTGTTCATGCATATAAATCTTTGCATTCAGCCTACCTCACTTGCATACCAGTACATCCAATCGTACTGATCCATTTGCGCTATGGTGTTTTATATCATAGTTTTAGAAGCACGAGCTCCAAAGCATCAGTAGAATTCCAGTCTTAGCAGTCAGAGTTAGCAGTGAGTCCTCATCCTTCGAGGACATGATCATTATGTCATTATATTTCAGTAGTTGGAGTTAGTTGGGGACATGTCCCATCAACTCCTAGTTTAGAGGATTTAGATTAGCACATTCAGACAGTTATTTCAGTTGTTTTTGTATTGATATACCATATCTCCAGATGTTATGTTTTATCAGATCTTTGAACCTTACGGCCTTTCAGCCTTTATTTCTAAATTTATAAAATAATTATGCAGTGTACAGATACAGATATCAGTCATGGGTTAACTTATGGTCCTTCGGGGTCATGAGCACCGTTTGGCGCTCTGGGTACCAAATTAGAGAGCTACATAACCCATCTCCATTAATGGAGTTTATATACTAAAGGTCTCATCTTTACAGAATTCAAGGTTCCTAACCATCAAAATGCATAATCTAGTTTATGAAATTCATGTTAGAAATCTTTAATTTATAGTTTAGAATCAGCTCTAAGGCATATTAAAAACACCCACGAGTATTCCTAAAAGAATTCCACCATTAAAGGTCTTTTTAAGTATTCTAAGATGTTAAAGAATTAAAAGACGAAGAAAATAATGGAAAAACTTACCTCAACGAAGGATTTTCACCTTAATCTTTGGGAAATCACCTCTATGGGGTTAGGGAATAAAATTTGGACATTTTAGACCTAAAATATGGCTGAAGCTGATTTAAATATCATCAGAATTTTCGCTGCAGCAAAATCCTGTTTTAGCTCGGACAGTGCTCACTAAAATATACATAACTTTTTACTCCGAATTTGGATTGAGGAATGGTTTGTTGCATTGGAAAGAGGACTCAGATATATTTCATTTGGTAGGTAGTTAGACCCATAAATCCTTATATTATAGGAGATATGATCATTTGAATATAGCCATAATAGAAACCCATATCGAAACTGTATTGGAAAGAAAGTTATAAACGTATCTATGTGTTAGGGATATTGTACAACCTTAATTCATACTAAAATAACTTTAAAACTAAATTATTAATATTATAACTCATGAATAATTAAATTCATCGACCTTGAGTCTATCTAGACACATTCGAAGGCTAAAATCTTCATCGAAAAATTTGAGGTGACATAACAAATAAAATATTTGTTATTTTGTACCCAAATTAATATTGAGGAATTAATTTTCATGAATTTACTATGGATAATTTAATAACGTCGAAATGGGTCGTTACACCAATATAGTGGCAGATGCTCTCAGTAAGCTATCTAAGGGTAGTGTTGCTCATGTTGAGGATGGTAAGAAGAAGTTAGTTCAGGAAGTTCATCAGTTTGCCCGACTAGGTGTCCACTTAGTCGATTCAGCAGAGAGTAGTGTGTGGGTTAAGAATAGTTCAGAATCATCTTTGGTTTGTAAGGTAAATGAAAAGCAGGACAGAGATCCCAGCCTAGTTAAATTGAAAGAGTCAGTCAGAGATTAGAAAGTAGAGATTTTCTCCCAAGGGAAAGATGGTGTGTTGTGTTACCAGGGTCGGCTATATGTTTCAGGTATAGATAACTTAAGGCAATGAATTATTGCAAAAGTGCACGGTGCATGTTACTCAATCCATCCAGGGGCCACTAAGATGTACTACAATTTGCGGAAGGTCTATTAGTAGAGTGGGCTAAAGAGAGACATTGTAGAATTTATATCTAAGTGCTCGACATTACAAAAGGTTAATATTAAGTACCAGAAGCCTAGTGGGTCCATGCAGGAGTTCAGTATTCCCACATAGAAATGGGAAGAAGTGAACATAGACTTTGTGATGGGTTTGCCTCGTACTCATCATCAGCATGACTCTATTTGGGTTATCTTAGACAGGATGACAAAATCAGCTTATTTCTTGCAAGTTCATACCTCCTATTTAGCCGAGGACTATGCCAAACTCTATATCAGAGAGTTGGTCAAGTTTTACGGAGTCCCAGTGTCCATCATCTTAGATAGAGGTACCCAGTTTACCTCTTATTTCTGAAAAGCATTCCAAAAGGGGCTTGGTACCCAGGTTCACCTCAGTACAACCTTCCACCTTCAGACAGATGGTAAAGTAGAAAGACCATTCAGACTCTAGAAAATATGTTAAGAGCATGCGTTGTTGATTTTAAAGGTAGTTGGGATGCCCACTTTCCTTTAATTGAATTTGCATATAATAACATCTATCATTCTAGTATTCAGATGGCTCCGTTTGAGGCTCTCTATAGTAGGTTATGTAGATCACCAATTGGTTAGTCCGAGGTAGGTGAGGCCACGGTCGTAGGCCTGACTTAGTGTTCGATGTCTTATAAAAGGTTTAGTTGATCAGAGAAAGGCTTAGGGCAGCCCAAATCCAATAGAAACCATATACAGATATGAGGAGAAAGGATCTCGAGTTTGAGATTAGTGATTTTATGTACCTAAAAATCTCTCCCATAAAGGGAATAATGAGGTTCGGCAAGAAGGGAAAGCTCAGTCCCCAATATGTCGGTCCTTACAAAATTCTCAGTCATTTCGAAAAGGTAGCTTACAAGCTTGAGTTGCCTTCAAATCTAGCTTCAGTACACCCAGTGCTCCACGTCTCCTTGCTAAAGAAATGCATTGGTGACCCTGCTGTCATAGTTCCAATAGAGGACATAAATATACAGAATAATCGCTCTTTTAAAGAAGTTCCAGTCCAAATCCTCGATCAGTAGATTTGCAGACTGAGGAACAAAGAAGTTTCCTTGATTAAAGTTCTTTGGCGAAATCAGTCCATTGAGGGAGCTACTTAGGAAGCAGAAGCAGATATGCGAACCAAGTATCCTCACCTCTTCTTCGCAAACTCAGATTCAACTTAAGGTAACAGTCTTTCTTAGATTTATTCAGTTTCATGTTCAGTTACAATTATAGTCATGGTATCAGTTACCGTTTCATATTCAGGCATTCATTCATAGATCAGTTCAGTCATGTAATCATGAATTAGATATGCATGTTCAGTATGAAAACTCAATTTGTCAGTAGTTTCTGCCATGTACTCATGCATCAGATATGCATGTTCAGTATGAAAACTCAGTTTGTTAGTAGTCCAATCATGTAGTCATGCTTCAGTTGTGCATGTTCAGAGTGTAAACTCAGTCTATTAGTGTTTCTAAGCTTAATCAATCTCATTTGAGGATGAATGTTCCCAAAGGAGAGATATTGTAATACCATGTATTTCCCTAGCTTAATTTAACTATTAGTACATGAGTAATCCTATATAAAAGTTTTAAAATACTCAGATTTATCAGTTTAGAGCTTACCATTGCGTAGAAAATTCAGTCAGCTTTCCAACGATATAAAATTTGCCCAAATCCGATAACTGGATGAGAAGTTATAGCATATTTTATAACACAGTGAGCCAACTGGAGGAGCACCGCATCGCGGTGAGTGTCCAAATGGAAATTGTAAATTTCCAGTGAGCCAACGCGATAAGCCCATATTGCGGAGCAGTACCAGTTCCCAATTGATATTTTCCAGTGAAGTTTCACGATAACGGCGTGTCGCACCAAGGCCCAATTTCAGAATTTTCAAATTCCAGTGAGGCTCCGTGATGGAGCCGCATCGTTCCATGAGCCATTTTCCCAGTCATCCTCTTTACACAGTGCCAGCCATATTCCAGTGGCTCAACACAATGCCACCGCGTTGTGGTGAGGCCCAAAATTGAGCATCCAGTGGTGAATTTTTAAGTTGTTCCAGGGGTAATTGGGTCCTTTTCCATGACTCAAATCAGTCTGAAACATGAAATTAAACCCTTAAATAACCTATTATTTTATTAATTACTCACTTTCCCTCAAGATAAGAAAATTCTTTCTAAAAAGGGGCAAAACCCTAGCTTCAAGAATCAAGAACAACTCACAAGAATTTCACCAAGAACCTTAAAGAACTAATCTTCTCAGGTATGTTAGGTTTTTATTCATGGGTTCCTTCCACCCATGAAGTCCAATAACCCTTTTTAAACATACACGATCTTAGATTTATAATTTCAATGCTTTAAATAGATTGAATTCATGTTTATAATGTTAATTGGGTTTTAATCCATGATTAAACTGTAAGTTTCATGAAATTAAATATAATGTGTGATGGATATGTGATTATCATGATAAAAACTTGAAATTACAAGTTAAATATTATAGCTATGACAATTATATATGTTCATTATTATGTGAAATAACCATGCTCCCCAAGTATTTGATAAAATGCGTATGTGGATTGAATAATGAAATCATGATATGTCATTATGTGGTCCCATTCATGTACAAGTTCATGTATATCAAGTGCTTGACAAAATGTCTATATGAATGCATTGTTAACAAGCAATTACTATAATTCTTTCAAGATTATGTCATGTTTTAATTTCAATGCTATCGAGTCCTGGAGGTATTCAATACCCAAAAATCTAGTTGTTTACCTAGAGCTACAGTAGTTACAGAATAGTCTTAGTAGTGTCATGATTAGTAGTACTCAGACAGTTACAGAACTCAGTAAACTCAGTCAGTTATAGAACTCAGTAAACTTAGTAAGTTATAAAACTCATAAAACTCAGTATCAGTCTAGTTCGGCTCAGTATAATAATCAGTGTCATTCAGTTGAGAGTAGAATTTATCACCGAGTGAACCCAAGGATGGGGGCTCATCTGCCAGTAGAGTGTGTGATTCTTAAAAGCAGTCCTTGCATTCCAGAACTACGTAGCCAATGTAGGTTAAGATATCAACCTGTCAGTTTAGGGTTGATGAGGTGTTTTAACCCACTAGTTGAGGGTACCACCGTTCTCATTAGATTACCTGCCAGATGAGGGTGATTTTTCAGCTTATCTTTACCCATGGTCCGGTACTAACACCCTTCCAGCTGGGGTTACAAGGTTGGACCCCAAATCTAGTAAAAAAAGGGGCATGTTGGTTAGATGATTATCTCCCACAATCTCAATTTCAGTCTCAGTATAGAACTCAATTCAATTCTATAGAATCAGGACTATCAGATACAGTCACTTAGCTATCAGTAATTCAGTTATCAGTAATCTCAGATTACAGTTACTCAGTACTCAGCTTCAGTAAAAGCTCATATTCAATATACACGTATATGCACAGTATTGCATACTGAGTATTTACAGCAGCTTCAGTTATCCATGTACTCTTATTCAGTTACTTTATATCATTCAGTCAGTTATTATTCATGCATATGAACCCTTGCATTCAACCTTACCTCATCTAGCATACCAGTACATTGCACGTACTGACGCATACTCTTTGTTTGTGCTATGATGTCTCATATCATAGGTTCGGACGCTTAGGTTCCTGACAACGCTTAGATAGACATCTGTCAGCAGCAGCAGATTCAGTAGTGAGTCCTCATCTATCGAGGATATGTTTTATTTACAATTTATCAGTAGTTTTATTATTTCTATAGACGGAGTTAGTTGGGGGCTTGTTTCATCAACTCCACATTCAGACTGTTCAGTTAGAGACTTTTCAGACTAGACTAGTTCAGACTGTTATTCATATTTCAGATGTTTTATCAGATGTTACATTTTATCAGTATTCATATTATGAACCTTATGGCATTTCAGCCTAATTTTTTGCATTATTTCAGTATTATTATTCAGTGTTCATAGCAGGTACCAGTCATGGGTTAGCTTGTGGTCCTTCGGAGTCGTAAGCACCGTGTAGAACTGGGGTATAGACTCAGGGCGTTACACTTCACTTTTTTCTGGAGGTCAAACTGCTTAGTCACGATTTAAAATTTCAATTGATGTTGATGGAAATTTCAATTGATGTTGATGGAAATTTCATTTGTAATGTTAGTAAACAAAGTTCACTGGCATTTCTAATACGAGATGCAAGACTAATTGTATAAGATAAAATTTTAATGGAAAAAAATTATTAAAGCATTTGATTTGCTTTTAAGAGATCTGATGGAGATAAATACACTTTTCGATGGCAAAGTAGTTGATTTTAGTGGTTATTTTAAACAAACTCTTTCGATTGTTCGTATTAAAGAAAAATTATTCGCGAAAGTTTATTGTCTGAAATTTGAAATCAATTGAAAAATTACATCTTATGGAGAATATATATGTCAAAAAAATTCTGCATTTTGTGAATATTTAATGAGAATCGGTGATGGAAAAGACAAAATTGATCATGAAAAAATTGAAATTCCTCATTCTCTCATTATTCCTTTTACTTCTGAAAAGAAATTATTAAATCAACTCTTTAGAGTTACATATCTTGAATTATACACATGTCATTCAAATTCTTCTTTTGTTACTTTCATTCTATTTTAGCCATAAAAAATAAATTTATTAATTTTTTAATACTGAAAAAAATTTACATTGCTATAGATGAAATTATTGATTCAAAAGATTAACGTGAGTATGAAGATTTCTTGCACATGATTAATATGCAATAATTTTAAAATTCATGTCATTAGTGCAACAATATCTGGCGATGATTTTAAAAATACACATGTATTTATTTCGCGGATACCGCTTATGACATCAGAAGATGAAAAACTGCCTATTCCTTTTAAAAGAACTCAATTTTCAGTATGATTATATTTTACCATGACTATAAATAAAGTTCAAGGACAAACTTTAGATTTTGTTGGTATATATTTAAGAGAGACTATCTTCTCTCATGGTAAATTATATGTGACTTTATCAAGAGCCAAAAATTCTGACAATGTTAAATTTTAATTTGGCCATCTACCGTTAGCTACAATGATGATCACTCAACATATAATGTTGTCTATGATAAAATTATTGAAAATGCTTTTTCTTGAACTTACACTATCATTTTCAATAGTAAATCTAATATACAATTTATTTATTCTTTTATTTTATATTATGTTCATTATTATTTATATTAAATGTTATTATTTCAACATGGCGGAAAGATTTGCCATCAATATGATCACACCTAAGACACAAGATTGGATGTGTAAGGTTCAAATGGTTGACAAATATCGACCAAGAGATAACAAAAATGAAAGTAAAAAGTATCAACTCTTGATACTTCAAGATGAAGAGGTATTATTCTATTAAAATTACATAGAAGTTTTTTTAGAGCAGTTTACACAGAAGTTTCTTTAGAGCAGTTTATGTTAATTTTTTATGTTTGAGTTGCTTGAAATATGCTTAAAGGCCTCTTATTTATGTAAAGTTTGGATCTTTCGCATTCATGATAAAAATTTTATGTGTGTATGTGTGTTAATATTTGTGCTTGAGTTGCTCGAAAGATGCTTAAATATCATTTATTTACATAAAGTTTGGATCTTGGAATAATTTAGTGAGTTTGTAATCATGCTAAAAAAAATTTATGTGTGCGTGTGTTAATTTTTGTGTCTGAGTTGCTTGAAAGATGCTTAAATATCTACTTTTTATGTAAAGTTTGAATCTCAGAGTAGTTTAGTGAGTTTCAATATGGGCATTTTGGAGGAGGGGATGTTGGTTAGAATGGTATTGAAGTACAAAATTTTGACTTCAAATTTTAAAACGAACTGATGTTAAAGTAGAAAATTTTGACTTCAAATTTAGAAACTAACTTCACTGCCATCTTTAGTATAGTGGTAAGAGCATAGATACTGGTGTGTCCAAAAGGTGCACATTTCACTCTGTGTCGAGGGCAAAAGCATGGTATTAAGTAAAAAGATTACAAAATAGATTCTATATACTGAGTTTCGAACTGTGTGCTACTGGACATCGAAATTTTGTGGTTAGCTAACTGTTCATGACACAGATAAAATTGTTGGTGAAAAGGGTCCAAGAAGCTCATTGGAATAAATATCCAATTTCTTCAACTGATAACAATAACTCAATTCCTTTGGTGTCGCTAAATTGAACTTGTTCTTCCTAAGTATCAAAGATACCTTATTTTTTGAACATTAGGAAAACTAGGTCCAAGATTGTTAGTTTTCAAATCAAGAACTTGTAAATTTACAAATTATGAAGATTTGGAACAACCTCAGAAAAATTACTACCAGAAAGAGAAAAAATTCTTAGAGTATGCAAATTGGACAAAGAATTAGGAACTAGACCAGAAAATAAATTATTCTTGAAAGTAAAAATAGACAAAGAAACAAGTGAATCTACTCCTTCAGGAACTTCACCTATAAACTTATTGTCATCCAAAATAAGTGTCTGAAGACTCTTCAAATAAAAAATCTCTCCTAGAATCTCATCATAAAACAAGTTTTAACTAACATTAACAATTTCCAACAAAGATAAATATCCAATTTATTGAGGTAAAGTTTCTCTTAAACCCATAAAAATCAAAGAAAAAACTTTCAAATTAGACAAAAGAACAAGAATAGAGAAAAAGTTGTCTATAGAAAATTTCTTAGGCAAATTAGGAATTCAGTTGTAACCAGAAATATTAAGTTGTGTAACATTATCTTCATAACACATGAGTGTTAAGGTAGTGTTTGGCTCATTGTTTCAAAAATCAGTGTTATCATTCCAACTGCTCAAATCTTGAGGAAAGTTCAAAAGCTATTTGATTTTCATTATAGCTTCACACAGTGAAGCTTCTAAGAATTCATGTGATAAATTAAATAGAATAAACATCATAAATTGGACTATATTTTTAATTTTTATAGCAATTTTATGATTGATTTTTTAAGAAAATGATGAATTTGAAGAAACTGCATGCATTTTTAATAAGATTACATCCACTACAAGTACATTTCTTGATAATTAACTTCGAATACTGATGAAAGAAATCTGTTTTGTAAGCACCTTTTTGTGTAGTAATACATACATATATATATATATATATATATATATATATATATATATATATATATATATATGTCTAAGCTACTTTGTTTCTTTTGTCCAAGTCACTTCTTTTTTTGTCCAAGTTGCTTTTATTTTTGTCTTACGCACTTCTTTTTTTCTGTGTGAGTTTCGAAAATATCCCCATTACTAGGTCCGAGATCTACATCTATGAATTGAAAGGTCCGAATGATCAACTCTGCAATCAGTTGTTAGAATAAATAGGTCTTCAAGTTATTCCTTTCCAAAAATTGAAACCCTTCTTATTGGACGATCATGATACTTCCAAAAAATCAAAATTCTTAATCAATGGAGGGACAATATCACCATTTTTGTTCAATAAGATACCAAAGTGGATGATTGACTCATTCCATACTAGAAATTACCACAGGAAATCCTTTGATAACCCTTATTTCTATTTCTCAATGATATTCCATGATCAAGACAATTGGCTGAATCCCGTAAAACCATTTCATATAAGTTCATTGATATTTTTTTTATAAAGAAAATCGACTTTGATTCTTGAATAATCCCCAGCACTTTTGCTTCTATTTGAACATAAGATTCCCCTTTTCTGTGGAAAAGACCCATATCAATAATTCTGATTTTACATATGGCAATTCCTCAATATCTTGTTCATTCACAACAAAATATTTTCTTTGTGCGTCGGTAAAAAAAAAATATTTTTTGGGGGAGAGATACTATTTCACCAATCGAGTCACAGGTATCTAACATATTCATACCTAACGATTTCCCACAAAGTGGTGACGAAACGTATGACTTGTACAAATCTTTTCATTTTCCAAGTTGATCCGATCCACTCGTTCGTAGAGCTATTTACTCGATCGCAGATATTTCTGGAACACCTCTAACAGAGGGGCAAATAGTCAATTTTGAAAGAACTTATTGTCAACCTCTTTCAGATATGAATCTATCTGATTCAAAAGGGAAGAACTTGCATCAGTATCTCAATTTCAATTCAAACATGGGTTTGAATCACACTCCATATTCTGAGAAAGATTTATCATCTGAAATGAGAAAAAAATGGAGTCTTTGTCTAAATAAATGCATTGAGAAAGGGCAGATGTATAGAACCTTTTCAACGAGATAGTGTTTTTTCAACTCTCTCAAAATGGAATCTATTGCAAACATATATGCCATGGTTCCTTACTTTGACAGGGTACAAATATCTAAATTTGATATTTTAGATACTTTTTCAGACCTATTTCAAATACTAAGTAGCAGTCAAAAATTTGTATCCATTTTTTCTGATATTATGCATGGATCAGGTATATCATGGAGAATTCTTCAGAAAAAATTATGTATTCCAATAGAATCTGATAAGTGAGATCTTGAGTAAGTGTTTACATAATCTTGTTCTGTCCGAAGAAATGATTCATTGAAATAATAAGTCACCATTGATATCGACACATCTGAGATCGCCAAATGCTCGGGAGTACCTCTATTCAATCCTTTTCCTTCTTCTTGTTGCTGGATATCTTGTTCGTACATATCTTCTCTTTGTTTCCCGGGCCTCTAGTGAGTTACAGACAGAGTTTGAAAAGGTCAAATCTTTGATGATTTCATTATCTATGATTGAGTTGTGAAAACTTCTGGATAGGTATCCTACATTTGAACCGAATTTGTTCTGGTTAAAGAATCTCTTTCTAGTTGCTCTGGAATAATTAGGAGATTCTCTAGAAGAAATATGGGGTTCTACTTCTGGCGGTAATATGCTTGGTCCCGCTTATAGGGTCAAATCAATACGTTCTAAGAAAAAAGATTGGAATATCAATCTCATCGAGATCATACCAAATCCCATCAATCGAATCACTTTTTTGAGAAATACGAGACATCTAAGTCATACAAGTAAAGATATCTATTCATTGATAAGAAAAAGAAAAAATAGGAACGGGAATTGGATTGATGAGAAAATAGAATCCCGAGTCGCAAACAGTGATTTGATTCATGAAGAAGAAAGAGAATTCTTGGTTCAGTTCTCCACCTTAACGATAGAAAATAGGATTGATCAAATTCTGTTGAGTCTTACTCATAGTGATCATTTATCAAAGAATGACTTTGGTTATCAAATGATTGAACAACCAGGAGCAATTTACTTACGATGCTTAGTTGACATTCATAAAAAGCACCTAATGAATTATGAGTTCAATCCATCCTATTTAGTAGAAAGACGAATTTGCTCATTATCAGATAATCACTTATTCACAAATTTCGTGTGGGGAAAATAGTTTTCATTTCTCATCTCATGGAAAACCCTTTTCGCTTCTCTTAGCCTTATCCCCCTCTAGGAGCATTTTAGTAATAGTTTCTATAGGAACTGGAAGATCCTATTTGGTCAAATACCTAGCGACAAACTCCTATGTTCCTTTCATTATGGTATTCCTGAAGAAGTTCCTGGATAACGGGCCTAAAGGTTTTCTTCTTGATGAGATCTATATTGATGATAGTGACGATATTGATGATAGTGACAATCTTAATGCTAGTGACGATATCGATCGTGACCTTGATACGGTATTGGAACTACTAACTAGGATGAATGGGCTAACTGTGGATATGATGCCGGAAATAGACCGATTTTATATCACCCTTCAATTCGAATTAGCAAAAGCAATGTCTCCTTGAATAATATGGATTCCAAACATTCATGATCTGGATGTGAATGAGTCGAATGACTTATCCCTCGGTCTATTAGTGAACTATCTCTCCAGGGATTGTGAAAGATGTTCTACTAGAAATATTCTTATTATTGTTTTGACTCATATTCCCCAAAAAGTGGATCCCTCTCTAATAGCTCGAATAAATTAAATACGTGCATTAAGCTACGAAGGTTTCTTATTCCATAACAACAAAAGTACTTTTTCACTCTTTCATATACTAGGGGATTTCACTTGTAAAAGAAAATATTTCATACTAACGGATTCGGGTCCAAAATTAATTGATGTTGAAGTACAAAATTTTGACTTCAAATTTAGAAACTAACCCCAATGCACTCTTTAGTATAGTGGTAAGAGCGTAGAGATAGGTGTGTAAAAGGTGCACATTTTCACTTTGTGTCGCAGGCAAAAGCATGGTATTTAAGTGGAAAAGAGTACAGGACAGATCGTATATACTGAGTTTCAAACTGTGTGCTACTGGCGATCGAAATTTTGTGGTTAGCTAAATATTCATGGCAAATATAAAATTGTTGGTGAAAAGGGTCCAACAAGCTCATTGGAAGAAATATCCAGTTTCTTTAACTGATAACAAGAATTCCATTCCTTGGGTACCCCTAAACTGAACTTGTTCTTCCTAAGTATCAAGGATATATTCTTCATTGGAACAGTTGGGAAATTAGGTCGAAGATTGTTACTTTTCAAATCAAGAACTTGCATATTTGACAGCTTATGAAGGTTTGGAACAACCCCTGAAAAATTATTACCAAAAAAAGAAAGAATTTTTAGAATATGCAAATTGGACAAGGAATTAGACACTGAACCAGAAAATGAAGTGTTCTTGAAACTCAAAACAGACAAAGAAATAAGTGAACCTCCCCCTTCAGGAACTTCACCTGTAAACTTTTTATCATCCAAAATAAGCATCTGAAGACTCTTTAAATAAAAAATCTCTCCTACAATCTCATCATAAAACAAGTTTTAACTAATATCAACAATTTCCAACAAAGATAAATATCCAATCTGTTTAGGTAAAGTTTCTCTTAAACCCAAAGAAATCAAAGAAAGAACCTTTAAATTAGGCAAAAGAGCAAGATTAGAAAAAAAGGTGTGTAGAAAATTTTTGAGGAAAACTAGGAATTCAGTTGTAACTAGAAATATGAAGTTGTGTAATATTATCTTCATAATACATGAGTGTTAAGACAGTGTCTGGATCACTGCTGCAAAAATCAGTGTTGTCACTCCAGCTACTCAAATCTTGAGGAATGTTCAAAAGCTGTTTGATTTTCACTATAGCTTTACACTGTGAAGTTTCTAAGAACTCATGTGATAAATTAAATAGAAGAAACACCATGGACTGAACTGTATTTGCAATGTGCATAGCAATTTTATTGTTATTTTTTAAGAAAATGATGAATTTAAAGAAATTGCATGCATTTTTTTTCAAGATTAGATTCACAATAAAGTAGAGAAGCACATTTCTTGATAATTAATTTAGGACATTGATGAAAGAAATCTTCTTTGTAGGCACCTTTTGTGTATTAATATATAGAAATTTGCTTTGTAGGCACCTTTTTGTGTAGTAATATATATATATTCTTTTCTTTACATTGATTCTATCGGAACTTGCAGAATCCAACTTTTAAAATTACACAAAAGTTTGTTTAGAGCAGTTTACACAAAAGCTTGTTTAGAGAAGCGTATGTTAATTTTTGTGTTTGAGTTGCTTGAAAAATGCTTAAAGATCTACTTTTTATGTAAAGTTTGAATCTTAGAGTAGTTTAGTGAGTTTCAATTTGAACGTTTTAGGGAAAAGGGTGTTGGTTAAAATGATTTTGAAGCACAAAATTCTGACTTCAAATTTAAAAATTAATTGATGTTGAAGTACAAAATTTTGACTTCAAATTTAGAAACCAATTTCAATACAGACTTTAAAATAGTGATAAGAGCATAGAGACTGATGTGTGTATAAGGTGCATATTTTAGACCCTGTCGCAGGCAAAAGCATGGCATTTAAGTGAAAAAGGGTACGAGATAGATCCTATATACTGAGTTTCAAACTGTGTGCTACTAACCGTCAGGATTTCTCGTGGTTAGCTAATGTTGACACCTAATTTTTGCCCTCCACAACCATGTTTAATTTTGAGTTTCTTCGATTTTAAATACAATTACAACATTTATTTCATCCGAATAAAAAATTTTCAAAATATATTTGTACGTAATTTTGCCATTTTTTAGTAGCGATTATATATTATCGTGTTCACAATTATATGAGATTATATAATTTTGTTACTTAAATATTCATTTATGAAATATCAGATTTTAATCAAGGATTATCTTGAAAATAAATTCAAATGATTAAAATTTTGATTTTTTATATAGTCTAGTCTCAAAAAAATAATTTATTTGGATAAATATATTTTTTATTTTATTAAATCAAGAAGCTCGAGATTAAATAAAGTATTAATTTGTATCAAATTTTAATTTAATTTTGTCAACCTATTAAATGTAGCCATAATTGAAATTAAATTGACCACAATTGCAATGCAATTTGCCAATTAATTTTCAACTTGATCAAAATTTAAATGGTTGGCTAAATCCTAATTGAGGTTATGGGGGCTATGATTTAAATAACCCCAAATCCTATTTGAAACCCAATCTTAATCCAATTATGCCAAGCCCAACACACTCATTTTTTAAAAGGCCCAATAATTAAAAATCAACCCAGCCCATTTTACTTAAATTTCTTCCAAATTCCAGCAACCCATTCCAATTTAAACCAGCCAACTAGCCAACTTTCGAGACCCAAAACCAGCTCCGATCGAGTAGTGATGTCTCAGATTTTGATCCAGATTCATTCTACAATACATCAACAATGAAAATTCTAATTCGGAAATCATTTTAAAATTCAAATATTGGTACAAATTTTGTCCTCAAGTGAGAGACTTCAACGTGCCAAAAATTCTTATTATCCCACATCGGTAGAAAAATAAAGGGTGACCATCCACCCTCTCTATAAATAGCTCATTTGGGATCAATTTTAGAACAAGTCTTGAAGATAGAAAAAATATACATTTGAACAATGAGTATATATTATTAGTAGAAAATTTGTTCTTGAAAGCAGTCGACTATTTTGATGTTTTCGAAGTCACGGCGAACAGTTTGAGTCGCTGTGAAGCTTTTCAGGTGGTGGTGAGGAAACTTCGTCGAAAGCTCGTTGTTTCATTTTGCTGCCTCGAAAAGGTGAACGCGCTTCTCCCTTCTATTTTATTATAAATTATTATTATTAATTTAGTTATTTATTTTATTATCTATTTATTTTATTTTAATTTATTTTATCTTATTTATTTATTTATTTGTTTCTTATTAATTTTTATTTCTTTATTTAAGCTTTTCTTATCACATGATTTCTTTTTACCTTATATGTTTGATTATTATGGTTTATCTAAATCAATATTTGGCATGTTAGTTTACTCATCGTATTATTAAATGTGTACTATTCCTTATCTCTTTTTCTCTTTGCATAAATTCTTCCGGATAAGCCCAATTGGACTCCCCATATCCCTGCATTTGAATGTCATCGAGTCGAGCCTAATTAAATTTCAAAATTGGGATCATCGAGTCGAGCCTTATTAAAGTCCAAAATTGGGCTGATATACACAGGATAGCACATGTATACAAGTTGGTTATTGAAAATACTAGTTGGAAATGATCTCCAAAGAAGACTTTAAGTTTTGTATTGTATTTTTATATTTTTATACTTGTACAAAATATTATCTAGTAAAAACTTTATTTTTAGAATGTTGGGTGGGGATACGTTTACTTACGTAATCTTTAACACACGTTTAGTCAAATTTAGGCCGTTAGTATTTATTTTAAATTGATTTAGATATCTAATCAAATAATTCACAATTTTTATACTAGAAACATTACATAATCCTTTTTTTTAAAAGAAATTTTTCTTTATTCAATCTTTAATTTTCTTTTCATATACATTCTTATATATATTTTTATTTACATATCTTCATATACTTTTATACATAGTTTTACTATAATATAGGTAATTTGTACATCTTTTATATATAAACCATTTACATCATTTAATACACATTTTATATTTGTTTGTATACACAGATTTTTTTTCCACTTTTTAATAATCCTAAGTCTGGCTGGGAACCACATTTGTGAATTTTGAAGGGTCCCTAATCCCTTTCCTTCGGAATAATTTGAACCATTACCTAGAATCTAAACTGGTTCGTAGATTAAAACATAAGTCATGTTAATAAATAAATAGGTTTTCTTATTTTCTTTAAAAAATTAGGTCGCGACTCTGTACAAATTAATTCTTTTTAGAGTCTATAATGTCATATTAGTTTGGACCTTAGACGAAAACAGGGTGTGACAGCTAACTGTTCATGGCAAAGATTTGAGATACTATTTTGTTTTTGAGTTGTCGGAAGATGCATAAAGGTTTTTTTTCATTGTAAAGTTTGGATTTTGAATTATGTGTTGTTCGAATAGTTGAAATTAAATTCTCTGCATCTTCTTGATGCATTTTTTAATAAAACTTATCTACTAAACCCAAGAAATTAGTAGAAATTACCTGCTGGTGTCAAATATAATTTTCTTCAGCCTTCTTTTGAATTTAAAGATTAAGGAACAACCTTATTATCCTCCAAAATTGAGATAAAGAGCTTTACCCCTATCATGTTAAAGTTAGAGACTGAACAAAATGAAACAATGTATCATAGCATTAATAATAATTGAAAACAAGGTTCACTTATTTGATTTATAAATTGATTTAGCAGCATAATTTCTAGGTTGTTAAGGGCCATATTTAAGCTATGAAGTCATATCAATGATTATTATAAATATGATATTTAAGGAACAACAAGAAACCAAAGTGAACCTTAGGCGGCTTGAACAGATAATTTGAAGGAAAATGAATTGTCACCAAAAAAACCTCACCAAAATAAGGATTGTCTAAAGGACCCATGATCGTTGCTTGCCAATGAAACATGTCCTTAATCAAAAAGAAAATTAAAAGTTGTAATGTATTGCTTTCACATACCATTAGATGTGGATGAACATTCTAATTTCTTAATGATAGAACAACACCGCTATTTGAAAATGATGGTGTAACAAAATTACCCACCACTGGCCTAGCTTACCAATCATTGAATATTGATTCAACCACTCAATGAGAGATCATACGCCATAAAAACCAAATCTGAGATCTTGGTAATCATAAGTACAGGATAGATGCCCCATCCAAATGAACCATTAGTATTTAAGGATGAGTTCTGAAATACAGGGCTCACAGATATAAGCCTAGTATTTTTTTTGTTACACCATTTGCAATGTCATTAGATTTTTTATTAGCAAAAGTGACTTTTTTATACTAAGGTCCTAGGTAGAGGTACGTATAATTTGTTATGAGACAAAGTGAAGCCATAAATTTACTTCACAGATATCAATATACCATAATAGTATGTTGTAGAGGGATAACCATTAGGAACATAACATAAAGTTAGATCCATGAAATTTGGCAACACAAGGATCACAGATCGACCAACTGATTGTATATGACTATATAGTAGGTATTGATTTTCTCTACCATATATTCTAAATCATTACTGCTAACTAAATCTTAATCATTGTCTATATTTGCCAACTCCCACTTAATGTTACCTGGTATCTTTTTGACTATTAATTAGGCAAGAAGTAAAGAAAACTGAGTCTAAATATGCAATCAAATGTGGCCAAGACATTCTTTAGTAAGATGTAGAACAAGAAGTAAAGTCTTAAAACCACCACATTAGTAGGCATAAACTCATCCACAAGACTAATTGTGACTATAGATCGTCACTAATTACCTAAAATCTTGCATATGTTATCGCTGACAAACAAAAATCAAACATGGAGAGAGTTGAGCTCTCGATATATATGGGACTGTAATTACTATGAGCCTCAAGGAGAGATTTATTTTTTGGGAGGAGGAGATGATTGCATTTAGCAGTTATAAATGTAAAAATTTCATCTTTTTGGTGTCCTTGCTACATGTGTACTGATTTTAGGTGGCAATTTGAACTGATTTTTTAAGTTTTATTTGGCTTTGTTATGCATCAATGCATGAAAATTTTTTAGGTTTCTATATATTTTATTTATTTATTAAAGATATATTCTTCAGTACTAACACGACCTGACCCTAGGCCTTGTCGTAATAGGCATTCCAAGTTCAATCAGGACCGAAGACCGCCCCATATTACCCAACTCGTCTACCTATATCCAACCTTAGATAGGCTGAATTTTAAACATATAACAAGATAACGCAATTGTTCGCATTAAGACTTTGGGATAGGATCACAACCGTGACCGACCCAATCGAGTCCAACCATACCGCACCAACCGCCCAACTATTCCAAACCAAACCATAGACCATAAACCAAAGGAAACACCAAAACATAAAATGAAAATCAATCCCAAAATGTAATATGACTGAAAGTGAGAAATCATGTCCAATGATGCCAGCCTCAATATCAATACCAATGCTAAGTTTGACACATCTACCGATCCCGCTCATACCAACCCCCAGAAGTACCACAAAGTGTAACACCTCGAGCCTGGTGCTCGGAATGCTACACGGTGCTCATGACCCCGAAGGACCACAAGCTAACCCATGACTGATATATGTAACTGAGCATTGAATAATATACTGTAAAATATATGGAATATAAACTGTAAGGTCGTAAGGTTCAAAACTGTAACATAACTGATATAATAATGTCTGAATGAGGTATAGAAATACCTAATACTGAAATAAACTGTCTGATCATGCTATAGTCTGATATCTAGTCTGAAAAGCCTCTAATTGTCTAAATAAGGAGTTGAAGGGACATTTCCCCAACTAACTCCATCTACTGAACTAACTAAGTACTAAAATATAAAATAATGAAATAATAACATCCTCGAATGATGAGGACTCACTGCTAAATCTGGTTGCTGAAATCTGGAATGCTACTGACGCTCTGGATCTCGTGCTTCTGAACCTAAGTTATAAAACACCATAGCGCAAGAGAAAAGTATGTGTCAGTACATAAGAACGTACTGGTACGCAAAGTGAGGTAGGCTGAATGCATGGGGTTCATATGCATGAACAATACTAACTAACTGAACAACATAAACGTGAGAATACATGCATGAATGAGTAACTACTACTGAGTTCATGATAATACTGACTATTGAGTCTGAATACTGATATAACTTATACTGAGTGACTGTATCTGACAGTTTAGATTCTGATGGAATTAGCTGAGTTTCGTACTGAGCTGAGTGACTGTGGCTGACAGTCCTGAATTCTATAGAACTATCTGAGTTCCATTACTGAAACTGTAACTATGGGAAGTAGTTATCTAACCAACATGCCCGGGGTAAGCTATTATAGCTGAGTTGGGGTCCATTAATACCGCGCCACTGGTAAGGACAAGCTGTGAGTGACCCTCATCTACCAGTGTCCCCAAAAGAGAATGATGGGACTCTCATCTGACAGTGTTAATCCATCTCGTCAACCATCATCTATCAGTGTTGATGTCTCAACCTATGCTGGATACATAATTCTGGAACGTAAGGATTGCTTCAAGGATCACACCCTCAACTGTCAGTGTGTACCCTCATCCTTAGATTCACTCAGTGTTGAATCCTACTCCCATCTGAATAGACACTGAACATGATTAACTGAACTAAATTGAACTGGACTGAGTTCATTGAATTTTGTTGACTGATGGAATACTACTGAGATTACTGAATTACTGAGATTACTGAGATTACTAAGTTTTCCTGAGTCATGAGACTAACTGAATTCTAGTGAACATGGCTTGACTGAGAATATCGTGAAAACTGACACTGGCTTTAGGCACACAACTAAATTATCGGGTATTAAATACCCTCAAGATTCGATAGCATGAAACTGACAAGACATGACACTTCTTAAACACATACACACATTAATAATTCATAATGCAATAGTTGGGGATATTTCATGAGGCATTTGGTTGTCATAATCTTGCACATGGCTAGGAATGCATATAATCATGTCATAAGTTCATACTCTAATATCATGAGCATTCCAACAAACATCTACAATGCACAACAATAGCATGAAAGTCATTTGAACATAAGAGTAAAGCATGAACTCATCATTTAGGCCCTATAGAGTCATAATGCATAACTTTTGTTCTCTTAGGCATTTTGTCAAACACCTTACATGCACCACTTAGGGCATAGGCATAATCATCAAATTAATACATCATAACCAACTCAATTCATAGATTTCAACTTACATGCTAATATATTTTCATAAAAACATGTAAAGATTCCAACTTGGGAATCATACAACAACACCAACAAGGTCATAATCAATTCACAACATGAACATCATGATATATAATTTAAAAATAGAATTCTTGAGCTTCATGGGTGAAAGGGACCCATTAAACTTAACATACCTTAGTTCTTGATTCTACTAAGATTGACGGTAAAATTTTCTTGAATTTGAATCCTCAATTGACAACCCTAACTTGTTCTTGAGAGTATTTGAGAGAAAAAAGTATATTTTGGTGAAAATAGGGCTGAATCTCGTGTTTCTGGGGTTATATAGGGTGGCAAAATGACCCTTTTACCCTCAAGAGTTTGGGGTTGAAGTGCTGGAAATTTGGCCTCGAGGGAGTTGCCAGGGAGGCGCCCCACTAAGTCTGGGGAGATAGCCAGGGCGGCGCCCTACTTACTCCAGTGGACTTCCCAGGGCGACGCGGATTTATCACCCCGAGCTACTGGTTTAAGCAACCAAACATGCCCTTATGCTATTCCAAAAATTTCAAAACTCACTCGAGATATACTATTGATTTTTCCCATTGTAACGCAACTTGAAAATTGAAAAATGGAGGTCGGGAAGGTCATGAAATAAATACCTGAAGTTGGAATTCTTAAAATGAGACTAAGTCCCTAAACACTTAGCTAAATTTTCTAAGTGTTGGGATCCCTTAAGGAGCTTTTAATGGCTGATTTTAGATGCAAGATTTTGCGGGATCTTACACAAAGCCTCCATCCAAAAGAATAAACAAATTCGGTTAGGACATGCCTCTAACCATGGCCAAAACCAATATCCAAAATAAAAGAGAAGTGTCTTAAAGAAATCCATACCATTAAATGATGCCTCCCAAAAGGATGAAAGCTCACCACTTCAGTCCAAATGTTGATACTGAATTCGCATGCTAAATAGAAGGAGTAGAATGGCTGCTTCCTGCATAGCATGGGTATACAGCCGCTAGTAGAAGGGGTTAGTGAGTGACCGCTAACATGAATCTCAAGATAAGGATAAAATAATGCCAGTTGTAAAACAAAGTGAAACCATCCATAATGCATACAATGATACATATATAAGTGCTGAAAAAGGGGATCGGGTTTAGCATGCACTTAAAACCTTTACCTGGGCTATAGTGTTTAGCCACACCTACGGGCTATATAGGTGAATCCCCCTACTGTATATGTGTTTGACCATATATCCCATTGGATGACTAGTATCTACCTCATGGTCCACCTAACGCTATTTACGTTCCTAAAATAATGAGGAATTTTATTTGGATGTAAAAGACCTTAATTCCTATGCTACACACCATTTATTAAAAAGAAAATGGTAATATACAATCCTATAATATATTTACCATTTTTATTTGTGACCAATAGAACCAAAACAAATTTGTATATAATTAAGGCCAAACCTTTCCTAAGTCAAACCCTCCATACCATTTAAATTTTTGAAGAGACTTTTAAGTTCTCCACAAGATAAAATTTAGACTTTGCCTTTTCAATTAAACATTTAAAGTATAAAATCCTTGGTAATAGAATAAAATTTAAGAGTTTTAAGTTATAAAAAAGATTAAATGTAATGAATCTTTAAACATTTAATCAAAGTATAAATGAAGAATTATTGAGATAATTAAAGACCATATCTTTATAAATATTATAATTTTATCAAATTTGGAGGAATTAAACCATATAAAATTCAAAGAATTGCATTAATTGCATCCAAATGTCCAAATCAAAATCAATGATATAAATAACCAAAGGAAATAACCAAACATTCAATAACAAAACCCCCAATAATAGTTGAAAACCATAATCATGAAATAGTAAAACCATAAAATCAATCATATAAAGGATGCCTTTAGTTGAAATTAAAATAGGCAAAGAGAATCATGCCTTATACCAAAGAATTGATGGAAAGAAATAACCAAGACAAGCCCCAAAATAATACGTAAGATGAAACCCTAGCCTTCTTTTCCTAAAAGCTCTTAGGAGAATTATGGAGTGTTTTGGAATAGTCTCTAAGTGTTAATGAATAGAATAATATAGTAAATAGACTCCTAAGTGTATTAGAAGTTATGGATCCTAATTAGGGTAAGTAGGGAAATGTCCAAAATACCCCTAAGTCGTACCCATTCCAGTGACCAAAACCATCCCACTAACTAACACTAGTCAGCATACGATAGGAGCATACCACTCGTATCCCAGCATACGGCTCATACCCATGAGTCATATTGGGTCCAGAGAACGGATTTCCAGGAAATTTTCTAAGAGTCAAAACCCAGGATGTTTCAGTCTTCTCCACTAGAAATATTCTTCCTCAAATGGTTAACAAGGTAGGGGTAACCACACACAGAGTCATTGCATTATCAAATATCCCTTCAACAATGTTTGAAAACAAATAGGCAAAAATGTTAATCTTTTCTTTAACAAACTTAGAAAATAAAGATGTGTTCAAGACACATACCTTCGGCACGAATCCCAGGAGAAGAAAAAAAATGCAGATACTTGTAGTTCATGTCCTCTTCCACATCCCAAGTAGCTTCCTCCACCTTATGGTTCTGCCATAGAATCTTAATCGAAGCCACATCCTTGGTCCAAAACCGACGAACTTGCCTATCTAATATTTCAAGCAGGACCTCTTCATAAGGCAGAGAATCCAAAATACCTAATCTTTCCAAAGGAACAATTGAAGAAGAATCACCAAGACACTTCCTCAACATAAAAACATAAAAGAGCGGATGAACCAAACTTAAGCTAGATGGAAACTCCAACTCATAAGCAACATTGCCAACTTTCTCCAAAATTACATAAGGACCAATATATCGAGGATTAATTTTTCCCTTTTGGACAAACCGCACCATGCCCTTCATGGGAGACTCCTTGAGGAACACTCTATTCCCGACCTCAAACTCCAAGTCTCTACGCCTAACATCTGCATAGGACTTTTGCCAACTTTGGGCAGTTTTAAGCCTATCCCAAATCACCTTGACCTTCTCCATTACCTGATAAACCAAATCTGGATCAAACATGTCCGCTTCTCCAAGCTCAAACCACCTAATAGGAGATCTACACCTCCTACCATACAATGCCTTAAAAGGATCTATGCTAATACTCGAATGATAGCTATTGTTGTAAGCAAACTCCACTAAAGGTATATGCTCAACCCAATTACCACCATAGTCAATCACGCAAGCCCAAAGCATATATTTCAATGCCTGAATAGTTATCTCTGCCTGCCCATCAGATTGTGGATGAAAAGCAGTACTCAAACTAACCTTAGTCCCCAACCCTTTCTAAAAAGACCATAAAAAATGAGACGTAAACTGCAAACGACAATCAGAGATAATTGAAACAGGTACCCCATGCATCTTCACAACCTCCTAAAGATAAAACTGCGCATAATCCTTTGCTAAAAAGGAATTCCGCACTGAAAAAAAATGCATAGACTTGGTCATCCTATTCACGATGGCCCAAATCGAATCATACTGATTCCGAGATCGAGTAAGACTGGTAACAAAGTCCATATTGATCACTTCTCACTTCCATTCGAGAAAATAAATTTCTTGATACAACTCTCTTGTCCTCATGTTCTCAACCTTAACCTGTTGACACACTATACACTTGGCCACCTAATCAGCCACATCCCTGTAATACCCCATATTTTTATACGAGAATTCTAACCGTCGTTCCTACGCATCTAAGCTCTAATCCAAGATATTCTCATGTGAATAGAAGTTTATGATCTTTATCCTCATATTTGATTTGCTTTTGAGGTTAAAAATGTTCATAGAAATCATTTAGAGCCAAGTTGAGCAAAGATCATTTGATTCGTCCAAAATTTGATATTCGATTATACAAGGGTCTACTTCAAACATGTATAAATATTTATATACATGGAATTTTTCATATCAAGACCCACCAAATTATAGATAATTGAATTATCTTTCCAACGATACCAATTTTTCCTAAATCTAATACCCGAGCTAAAAGTTATGACTTTGCAAAGTGGAGTATTTTCCGTCCAAACTGGTTTAAAATGCCTTTGAAATGCTCTAGCATATTGGGCGCATTTCAGGGGTACAACACACTGGTTTGAGCTGCCTTTGAAATGCTCCCGCATCTCGGGCGTATTTCAGGCCATAATTTTAGGGTCAACTTCCAACGATCATAACTTGTTGTATATAACAAACTGGGAGGGCTGTTGTATGTCAAATGAAAGAACTTTGAGTCTTATTTCCAATGCAACAAACTTCATCTAAATCCAATATTGGAGTAAAGAGTTAAGCCCAATTTACTTTAGCCTATTAGCCTGTCAACTGAGGGACAGCTGCAACTTTGTGTGTTTTCTTAAGGGCATTTTAGTCTTTTCTCCCATCCGTATTCAACCATAAACACAGGATTAAGCTCCCAATTGACCAAAATATATTCATTTTCTCCAATTCCCTCAAGAACCAAACCCCTTAGTCTCAAACTAAAAATCAAGATCCCTTAAAATTCAACCATTGTTTTTCGAAATTGATTCAAGATTCGGAATCTTCTTTGCGAGAGCTACAAAAAGCACCCATCAATTATATGAATAGAGTTTCGAAAGCAGGAGTTCATCCAAATTCATAATTTAAGGTATGTGGGATTTGAACAAGGACAAAACTTTCGTCCTTGTGCCCAAAACTTGATTTTATTACAAGAGTTAGTTGATTTTACATGTTTTCCTATGAAATTAAAGTTGGGTTTATACCCTATGTTGCTATTCATGAGATTATGAGATTTTCATTGTTTTAGAAGTTGAATTACAAGAGTATGTTTATATTTTGGTATATATAGTTGAAATTTCTAGATTTTAAGATGATTATGAATGTTTTGTTTTCAAGCATGAATTTTGAGATGTTGAAATCATGAGATTCATATTAAGAGTTATTTTCCAATATCTTGAGTGAGATGATTGAAAGCTTTTTAACATGATTATTGAGCATGAAGTTTAAATATGATTTTGGTGCATTAAAGCTTTATATTTTGAGTCTTAAGTACAAATGATGAGTTTATAATAAGATTATGATCTCAAGTTTTGTTGACAAGTTTTGATAAGTGCTTTCAAAAAGCAAAGATTAATTTTGATCCTAAGCTAAGATAGGAATCCACACTATTCATTATTAAAGCAAACAGAAGCATAATTTGGTCTTCATTATAGATCCTTGAGTTATTTTAAGGTGGATTTTCTAAAATTTCTGAGCCTAAGTATGGGAGTAGTATTTAGCACCGAGTTGGGTATGATTTCAAGGTCTCATACCCCAGAACTATGTGCCACCATAGGATTGAGATTTGTGGGCCTGAGGCCGAGATAGAGATCACTAAAGTTAAGGTTTTATTTTGATGGCCCAACGTGGGCAAGACGTTGGACTCCATGTAGCTCACATGGTTTATGTCGGTTAGAAGAAACTCCCAAAGAAGTCCCCTACTCTAATTAAGATAAAAGTATATATATGTTGAAAGTTTGATTTTGAGATTTCCAAAGTCCCCCAAGTCCAAGTTCTCTAAGTCCCAAAAGTACTATCCTCTTTAAGATAAAAATATGTGTTTTGAAAGTTATTGTTTAAAGTTTCCTTTAGCCTACAATTTTTGATAATAAGAGGAGTATATAAATTTTAGAATAAAGTGTAATGACTCACGGGATTTATATTACATGCTTATTTATTCATGATTTATGAGATTCAGATTTCAGTTTTATTCCAGCTATGTGAGTCATCTACAATTGCATGCATGTTTTCTTTAAAGTTTGATGATATTGATTATTTAATTGCATACAGCCCCATAAAGTCAATACATCCTCAAAGTACTGATCAACATATATGTTTGTGTGCTACATTGTCTCATAATGTAGGTACAAGTTGTAGCGCATACACCATATTCAGTCAGGTTCGCAGCTTTCAGTCAGCAAGTGATAGGTCCTTTTGTTTCGAGCGCTCGAGTCAGTTATACAGTTTGAGAAGTATTGCATTTTCTTTATTCAATCGTATTGAGTTAGGATAGTTGGGAGTCATGACCTGGCTATCTATAGTCAGTACTAGTAGAGGCTTCATAGACAGTCAGTAGTGTCGATGTATTTTACTTCCATTTTATTTGTAAAAGCAGAGTTGTAATCTTGTAAACTCAGATGTTGTATTGATCAAGTTCAGAGAAGTTTTATTGTTTTCATTGATTTTGTTCAGATTTACGTATTTAATTTAGTTGCTTGTAAGTATGCCAGTAGAAGGGTTAGCTTGGGGTCACTTGTGACCCTAAGCACCGTGTGACGTCTCAGGATCCATTTTTAGGGTGTTACAATCCCTCTTCATGTCATTCTACCTGTAGATCTCTTTAAGATCATGATAAATCTTAGTTAAGTCAGGATGAACAATATAGCGCGAGTCATGCGACTCAGCCAAAACCCTTTGCCGAAGCCCATCAATATTAGGAACACACAACATCCTTTGGTACCATAAAGTACCATCACCATTAATCTCAAGCACCACTACCTTTTGCCCACCAACGTCACTCTTGATTTTCATTAAAGTGGGATCCAGCACTTACTTTTCTTTAATCTCTGCACCAAAAGATGACCAAATAACTTCTTGCACCTTCACACCACTATCCTTAGAGTCCAAGTGACGAACTTTAAGATTAGCCAAGCGATTAATATCCTTCACCAATTCCCGCTTGCCTTCCTCCACGTGAGCCAAACTCCCTATGGATAACCTGCTAAGAGCATCAGCAACCCTATTAGCCTTACCTGGGTGGTAGTGAAGACTCATATCATAATCCTTGATAAGTTCAAGCCACCCCTTCTGCCTGAGAGTAAGCTCTTTTTGAGTGAATACGTACTGAAGACTCTTGTGATCAGAAAAGACATCCACATAAACACCATACTAGTAATGCCGCCATATTTTTAAAGAAAACACAACCATCAACAACTCCAAATTATAAGTAGGATAATTCCTCTCATGTACCTTCAACTGCCTGTAAGCATAGGCAATCACCTTCCCATGCTACATCAAAACACAACCAAGCCCTACCTGAGATGCATCATAATAAACCACAAACCTGTCATTGCCTTCCAGGAAGGTCAAGATTGGAGTCAAAGTTAACTTATCCTTCAACTTCTCAAAACTCCCTTCACAAGTATCCGACCAAGAAAACTTTACCTTCTTCTGAGTCAACTTAGCCAAAGGAGCAGCTATCGAAGAAAATTTTTCCACAAACAACCTATAATACCTGGCTAAACCCAAGAAGAATATCGGATGGAGTTGTGGGCCTAGGCCATCTTTTCACCATAGCAACCTTCTGCGGATTTACCATGATCCCTTTACTAGAAATAATATGGTCCAAGAAAGTCACAACGTTCAATCAGAACTCACACTTAGAGAAATTGGCATACAACTATTGTGCCTTTAAGGTTTGCAACACCACACTGAGGTGATTAGTATGATCCACCTTACTCTTCAAATAAACCAGAATGTCATCAATAAACACAATGATGAAAAAATCCAAATATTGTTTGTACACCTTGTTCATTAAGTCCATAAATATTGCCGATGCATTAGTCAACCCAAATGACATCACCAAGAACTCAAAATGCCCATACCAAGTACGAAAAGTTGTCTTAGGGATATCCACCTCCATAATCTTGAGTCGATGGTACCCAGACCGAAGATCTATCTTAGATAAGAACTTGGCGCCCTGTAACTGGTCAAGCAAATCATCTATCTGGGGAAAAGGATACTTGTTCTTGACCGTCACCTTGTTCAACTACCTGTAGTCAATGCACATTCGAAGGGAACCATCCTTCTTGCGCATAAACAACACCGGAATACCCCATGAGAAACACTAGGACGAATAAACCCCTTATCCAGAAAATTTTTAAGTTTTTCCTTGAGTTCTCTCAACTCATCCGGAGCCATTCTATATGGAGGAATAGAAATTGGACGAGTGTCCAGAAGAAAATCAATACCAAACACTATTTCTCTATTCGAAGAAACACCAAGAAGATCATTCAGAAAGACTTCTAGAAACTGATTAACCAGAGGGACCAAAGACAAAGAAGAACCTTCCGAGTTAGATTCTTTAACCCAGACCAAGTGATAAAGACAACCCTTAGAGATTAGCGTCCGAGCTATAAGAAAATAAATATAACTCCCCTTAGGAGCTAAGGAACTACCTTTCTATTCTATAACCAGTTCACCAGGAAACTTAAAGATTACCCTATGGGTTCGACAATCCACAGACGCATAATAAGAATGCAACCAATCATACCTAAAATTACATAAAAATCTATCATATCTAACTAAAACAGATACACAAAGGTTTGCTTGCCACCAACAGCCACCACACACACCCTATAGACTCTCTTAGCAATAACCGAGTCACCTACCGGGGTAGAAACAAAAAAACATCTGAGATGACTTCCAAATCGAAACAAAAAGACACAACCACATATGGAGTCATATAAAAAGAGTGTACCCCAGATCAACGTCATGAGAGAAAATTTGTAACGTACCAGTAACGACATCAGGCGATGCCTCGAATTCCTACCGGGATGCCAAAGCTTACAACCTATTTTGACCAACACTAGAACCAGGAGCAGTAACAGAAGCAGATGCCACCCCACCAGGTGTAGGATCATAAGATGAAGCCACGGGAATCTTATTCGCCCACGTAGCTACTTTATTAATCAAAAATCCTTGAGCTGATGGCCTACCTGGCCACACTTGAAGCACTTGTCCCTTCCTTCCTCGAAATAACCCCGATGAGGATGACCACAGAATAAACAAAAAGGACACGAAGAAACTAACTGACCTCTAATCGCCTGATATTGGGCAACATGTGCCCGAGAATTATCACCACCTTGATGACACTTGTCTCTCAACTGAGAAGGAACACTAGAAAAAAAGGAGCCGTACTCCCCCACTTATTTTTTTCCACTTGCCACCATCTCTGCCATCTTGAGAGTGAGCACCTTCCTGATCAAAAAACCTGTTTCTCTTTCCCTGACTATCCCAAAACTCTACCTGCTTTCTTTCTATTCAACCCAGAAGCAAACTTTCTCATTTTCGACCTCATATTAGCCACCAAATTAGGAGCATACCTTGATAACTGATGGAACTTCAAAGTATATTCCTTTACAGACTTCCTCCCCTACTTGAGGTTCACAAACTCCTCCATCTTTGCTTCCCTCATATGTTGAGGAAAGAATCGATCCAATAAGGCATGAAAAAATGCCTTTCATAACCCGTCCTCTTCCATATCACCTCTATCCCTATCCCACTCCTTATACTACTGATAAGTAATATCCTTGAGCTGATAAGCTGCAAAGTTAACCCCATCTACATTAGTAGCCTGCATCACCCAAAAGATCTTTTCCATCTTATCCAAGAAGTCCTATAGATCCTCCTCCACCTTCACCCCAGTAAAAGTTGGAGTACTTATCTTCATAACTTGACCAACCCTTGTGGCCTCAGTAGACAAAGCACTAGTCATACCCCACTCAACTTGAGTAGCAACTAATTGGGCAATGACATGAATAGATAGATGAAATTCTGTGTTTGTCATATTTCCCTTAGGGTCTTGAGAAGAACTAGCCAGAATAGGAGAAACTCTAGCACCATCAAGAATAGGACCATTAGATCGAAGATGTACTCCAGACGTAGGACGTACCCTTTCAGTATTATCCCCAGATGGGATGGAAGAATTTTCTTGCATTTTAGATATAGGAGGCATGATCTAAAAGACGAACAAACAAGGATTAGAGGAGATTCCAGGATTGAAAACTCAAGCTTGAAGATAGAATACCAAGAAAGTGAAACATTCTTAAATGTCTTTCAGCCTCTCCCTTATGAGTATGGCACACTTTACACCCCTAAAAATGATACTATTCGATATGGCTTTGTGGACTTTCCAGTTGACCATGAACCTAGGATCTGATACCAACTTGACACAACCCGACCCCGGGCCTTGTCGTAATGGGTATCCCAAGTCCAACTAGGATAGGGGACCACCCTCTATTACCCAACCCAATCACCTATATCCAGCCTTAGATGGGCTGAATTTTAAACATATAATAAAATAGTGTTATTATTCCCATTAAGACTTTGGGATAGGGTCACAATCGTGACCAATCCAACGGAGTCCAACCGTACCGCACCAACCATACCAAACCAAACCATAGACCATAAACCAAAGGGAATACCAAAACATAATATGAAAATCAATCCCAAAAATATAATATGATAGAATAGTGAGAAATCATGTCCGATGATGTCAGCCTCAATATCAATACCAATGCTAAGGCTGACAACTCTATCGATTTCACCCATACCAACCCCCAGAAGTACCACAAATCCTCTATCCAAAAGAATAAGCAAATCCAATTGGGACATACCCCCAATCATGGCCAAAACCAATATCCAAAATAAAATAGAAGTGTCTAAAGAAATCCATAACATGAAATGATGCCTCTAAAAAGGATGGAAGCACACCACTTCAGTCCAAATATTGATACCAAACTTGCGCGCTAAACAGTAGAAGTAGAATGGTTGGTTCCTGCATAGTATGGGTATATAGTCGCCAGTAGACGGTGTTAGCAAGTAACCGCTAGCATGAATATCAGGATAAGAATAAAATAATGTTAGTTATAAAACCAAGTGAAACCATCCATAATGCATTCAACCATACATATATAAGTGACGGGAAAGGGGACCTGGTTTAGCATGCACTTACAACTTTTAACTGGGTTGTGTAGCTTTGTCGTCCTAACCACCCACGGGCCATATGGGTTCAGCTCTCCCTACTGAAAGGCCCCAGTGTATGTAGTCGCATGACCAGGGAATATTCTATGGAATGACTAATAAATCCCCCAATATAAAATATCACACGCACATGGTCATCAAGACCCCTCATATCGACAAATATGAGTTTCTGATTTTGGTCCCTCCAGGACCGCCACCTTCCACGGCTTAGCTACACACCCCACCATTAATGCCCAATTAAAACCATTTCTAAACAATCCATTTACCATTTATTAATCAAGGCCAATATTTGTGGTAAAGTCATACCACCCCTTACTTGTAAGTAATATCCATAGTCAAACCATTTAGGTTAATGGGACCTTAGGTGCCCTTCCAATTACCATATTAAATCCACTTGGGAGGCTTCCATGTTCTACACAAGCATCAAAATTTAACCTTTAGTCTTTTCAAATCATTTAAGTCATGCATAAATCCTTTGTCTAGTTTAAAACATGCAAGATTTCCATTAAAAGAAGTTAATGCAATGAAAATATCTTTATAAGTATTTTATCAAACACCTTGAGGACAAAATATAACCATAACCAATTCCAAAGACCATTAAGCCATTACCATGCAATCCAATTATCCAAAACCACCATTAATGCATATAAAAGCATAATTAAAACCATAGGAAACCATAACCAAGCATTCAATATCAAAACTCTCAATAATAGTTAAAAACCATAATCATGAAATAGTAAAACTATGAAATCAATCATATAAACCATGCCTTTAGCTGATATTACAATGAGAGAAGAGAATCATGCCTTATATTGAAGACTTGATGGAAAGAAATCACCAAGACAAACCCCAAAGCAATCCGTAAGATGAAACCCTAGCCTTCTTGCCCCAAAATCTCTTTAGAGAATTATGGAGTTTTTTGAAATAATTTTTAAGTGTTAATGAATAGAATAATAGGGTAAATAACCTCCTAAGTGCATTAGAAGTTGTGAGTCCTAATTAAGAATAGTAGAAAAATGTCCAGAATACCCCTACTTAAATCTCTTAAAAACCCTTCACAAGAATATGACTGACCCACACGAGTCGTACTCTTCTATAAGACTGGTATCCACCACTCATATCCAAGCCTCAACTCTTGGATCAAACATTTTCCATTATATGACACATCCAACCAAGTCGTAACCATAGCATATGATTCGTACCCATAACCCGTATCCATGGTAGAATATAATACCAAGAGAATTAAACACTGCCTACCATACGAGTTCCTGATACAACTCGTACCAAACCCTTACAACCCACACCTCCAAGTCGTACACATTCCAGTGACCAAACCCATCCTATCAACTAACACTGATCAGTATACAATAGGACCATACCACTCGTACCCCAACATATAGCTCGTACCCATGAGTCGTATTGGGTTCGGAGAATGAATTTTTAGAAAATTTTCTAAGGGTCAAAACCCAGGATATTTCAAGTACTTTGTTGTTATAAACACCAATTAGATATAATGTTCACAAGTGACTGAGTCTTACAAATTCTCTCAGGAAAATCAAGTTCAGGCGATTATCTTCTATATCGATATAACACATTTTGAAGATGCGTTTGCTTCTTTCAATACATATTTGGTGTCTGTTTCACAAGTAAAGAACCAACTTCTGAATATGAAAGTTCGCTTAATGATTATATTTAGACAATTAACAGCAGCACCATAGTTGAACCAATTGAAAAAATTACTACTCCTTCTGAAGATCCCTTACAACAATCAACGCGGTTAACTCCTACAGCATTTGACACTTTTGAGTATTAACCTAAAGAATATGAGTTTGGTATTTAAAAATTAATTAATTTTTTATATATCACATAAAACTTTAATTATTACTATAATAGTATGATTCTAATTATCTAATTACTTTATCACTTATTTTTTTTTAATGCAAGATATACTTGGCATTGTCAAAAAAGAGTTTAGGAGTTCGCTATCATGAATAAACAGTAAGTATATAAACCACATAGCCTCCTGCTTGTCTCTAAAGTTATTATATTTTTTTATTTATGTCAGTGTTCCTACTCTGAAATAGATTGTGGTTGACAAAATTAAGTGTTTTATCTTCTTTCAAGAATCAACGTAAGACAACTATTCTAACTTAGAAAAGCTAATTGCAGATGAAAAATTACTTTACTTATAGATACAACAAGCTTTTAGATTTAGTATAAACCACTCTTATTTAGCAGTATGTAATTAGCAATTGGTATTGCTATGTTAGCAAACTAATGGATCTGTTTTTAGATTCACATGATGAAACCTCGATAAAAGTAGTCTATAAAGAGCATGATAATAAATCAAAACTATTGCGTTGTTGTGATATAGTTATATGCTAAACTTATTCAAAACATTCAAATGTTTTCATTGTGTTTCTTCAACATTGCATGTCATTTGTAACTTTTAATTAATGTTTGAACATATATTTTCATTATATACAGAAAAAAGCTAATAAAATTGACACTTTGGGATATTTTTATTGATCGTGACGGGACTAAATTTTTAAAACAACTTCTTGAGTACCTAATCATTCTTGCCAGAAGAGTTGTGAAAGCAACTATAGGTGAAATTACAATCATTATATATATTTTTTATTTAATAATAATAAATATTACATGATGAAATTATTAAAACTAAATCTTCCAAAGCATGTAGGATCAACAAATAGATTCAATGGTTTGTCGAATGGGTTCAATACAATAATTGAGATCAATCCTCCATACTCACAGGTTGTCGCATTGAGTCCATGAAAATAAGCATTTATAATATGATATTTGCATCCAAAATGCTAAGTAGGAACTACATCTAATGGTAGGATAAGACATTCATATGATACAACGTAATCAATTACTAATTTCAACTATTTGTAGGATCAAAATAATTGAATCAGAGTTTGGTGCTTATAAGATGAAAAGCACTATTACGGTGGGCTCTATTATGTTAGTTTGGTTTTTAGGATGAAATCATACCTATCTCTAATATTCAAGCGCAACTTTCGATAATGATAATAATTTTGTAGTTTTATTTCTTTAAAGATATATTACTAAATAATTAAAAAGTAAAAGTGTGTCATTCTTAAATTTTTAGGAATAGGTATTTTATGTTATCCCTTGCAAGTAAAGATCAACACTTTTGTGTGTTACATTGCCTAAGATGCAAGACATTGTTTTCGAGATATAATGTGTAAAGAAAAATATAATGCACAATTTGTCACAGATCTACACTTCTAACTCCTAAGTATAAATGTTTTTCAACAACATCATTTACTTATTTAGATTGTTTTTTCAATATGACTAATCTGAGTTATCACTACATTTAAATTATTTTCTATTCAATTATGATACATGTCATTTTGAAGTCCTTCTTAAAGATAACAGTAATATTGCAATAACTGTTATTTCTGATGAATTTGCAGAGAAAATATTATTTCTCGCTGCCGAAGAGATTTATGAGTTCACAATTGTCAAGGTACCTAAAATTTTGCGTGATGGTACTTCTATTTACATATGTGATTGATAGCTCATTTGTTAATCAAATTAAAGATTACAGTTCCATACATGGTTAGTTTTGAAAAACATTCATTTTTATTAAGTAACAAGATCATTGACCAAAAATATTCATTTTTATATCATTTGACATTATTAGATATTGATAATGAAAAAAAATAAGGGTATCATTAAAGTACTTCGCTGCTTCTGCATAAGTTTTTTAATGCATATTTCATTCTTAAAATTTGAATCATGTTGTTAAATGACAATAACTTAACTTATCCATTAATCAATTTTTACGATTTCAGAAGGACACGTCATCCCTTTTAAGTATGCAAAATCAATTCAATGGCATGATTTTCAAAATTCAAATGAAGAGGTTATAACTTATATGCAAGAAATCAGGATATAAGGCCAAAATTTGACATTTTATCTTACTTGAAAAAACAAGATGTGATTCATAACTTATTGTCACCAACTGCGGTTAATGTTTCAAATGTAAAAAAGCGCACAATTGAATATCTTAGCTCTGAAATAACCAAACATCAAAACATAACAAATAAATGCAGCTCATCCTCTCACAAACAAAGCATGAAAACAAACATTTCTTCTATAAAGAAGAATTGAAAGGTAATAGTAATTATTTCTCTGTTGAGTTTTAAATTTTAAATGTTACTTCATTACTTAGAATTTCTTGTTTTTCCCTTCTAATTTAGCTACTTATGTATTCTATGTTATGAAGATTTGAATACTGATTTTTGTACAAATCATTCCTTACATACTCATAAATAAAATACCTAATTAATTCTATCCTTTTCACTAGGTTTTATCATGGAACAACCTTTTAGTTATTATTGTTAAAATAAAAGTTATATTAAATAAGTTGTTATTTAGCTATTGTATCTTTAATGCTATTAAACATGATGATAATTTTTTTTTTGAAAGGTTAAATATGATGATAATTGTTATTTTACAATGCAGTTTAAATATTTTTGCTGCTATTTTGGGATCGGTTGAAATCAGATATGCCATTACTGGTTGTCTTTTTTGCTACACTTTTGATGTTGATATACTCTTTTATGGGGAATTAAAATATTTTGTCAACTGTGATATAAGGTTAGTTTACATGCAATTTTATTTATGTGGTTAGTTGGAACAACTTCAATATATTTTTCTTTAATGTATGTAAAATGTTTCTTCATTGCTCTTTGATTTGTCTTATTGACCTTTCCTCCGTGCCTTACAACTTATGTCGTATGATAATTTGACAATTGTATGTACTCAATACATAATTCCTTTCTGCCATTGATGTCTCTAAAAATGGAGATTTTACATCTCAATTGTACCATTCTTATCTACTTCAGTTCATGTCTTGGCCCATGTATGAAAAATATATATTGTGTTTATTTTTTCATGGTATATACATTACCTTAAAAAATTAGTGTATGATAATATTAAAAGTGTGAATGGTGCATAAAGAAAGTGCTTTGGTGATATTTTAGGGTACTGAAAGTTTTACTGCTACTTTGATTTGGTACAAGTCTTTGAAAAAAGTCTCTCTACCTCCATAAGATAGAGGTAAGGTTGTGTACTCACTATCCTCCCCAGATATTAATTGTGGAATTACATTAGGTATGTTGTTGTTGTTGTTGTAGTCCCTTGATGGGAAAATTCTGTAACCCAAGTTTTGAGCATAAAACTATTTCTTCATCAAAACAGAAATGAACGCCCGTGAATTTACCTGTTAGAAAGGTCAAAGCATTATGTCTATCCTTATTATAGGATAAGAAGAAATTCTCTACTGTAGAAAAGTAGACTTCCATGTTCTTTTATTGCCACTTCATTTAAGGTCCAATAGAGTGTTTCTGTAGTTTAATTACTTATTAGTAGAAGTATCCAGGTGAATTACAGTCTCCACAATAACTTAGATGGAAAGAGGAGATCCTAAAAGACAGAATTCATGTTTTTTCTTTGCATTAGATTTGTGATTTGGCACTTTAAAGTATCAATTTTCATTAGTATAAGGTTCTTTGATGAATTTGTAGTGACAGTTGAAATAAGTGACTGGACACACCTAAATATAAGAAATTAAGTTCACAAGAGCTAGTATTCGTACTTAATTGTTGCATATTTGGCTTGATTGGTTTTGAATGGGTTAAAGAAACAAGAATGCTTCTAAATGAAAGAAGTTGAGTTTAGGAAAACTTGATTTTTGAACTTAATGATGAGTTAAAGAAAGAGGGGTGTGCTCATTTTCCTCTTATCCGTAACAAGTCACAATCCTTTTCTATCTAAATTGAACCAACTGAGTTACTACTCAAAAAATACACGTGGCCTCAAACATGCAGTAGTTGATGTGCAACAAGTATACTCTTAAAAGACTTGGTGTAGTATGCTTTTCTAGGTGTTGAGCTACTTTAGCCTGCTTATAATTCTGTACGTTTGAGTTGTACACTTGGAAATAATGAGAAATGCATTTCTCTTTGAGAAGCTACTTAAGCCTGCTAGACAATAATATTCCAGAATAAGAGAGAAAGAAAGATTTTTTTTTTCTCTTACTTACTTATCTAAGACTGAATTATCCTATTTGGAATCAAGATTCAAGATTTCTGTTTTCTTGATGTGTTGTGAGTTGTGTATGTTGTTTTGAAATGTTGATCTGATTTTTTTCAGTGTCAATTTGATGAGGCAAAGATTGAAGTTTTCTTGAAATGGCTATGGGACACCAAGATCAAGATGGTGTTCTAGATAATTGAGAAAGCAACTTGCTCGTGTTGTTAGAGGTATTCAATGTCAGCTCTTGCTGTCATTCTCCTTTTACTTGTTCTTTGGTTAATTGTTTTTAGCATGACTTTTTTGCTATCGTATTTATTTTATTTACTTATTTTTTTAGTCTGTTTTAATTGAGCGAAGGATCTGTTGAAAACTGTCTCTCTAAGATTGCGCACATATTGCCCCCCTCGGACCCCATTTGAAGGGATTATGCCGAGTATGTTATCTTTTGCTTGAATTTCATTGTATAGGAAATCTTTAAATTAGAGGACCGGTAAGTTTGGAATGAGAAAGAGTCTTGAGGTTATAGTGAATGTGTCACATATTTTTTTATTGTTCAATAAACTTTTAAAGAGCTAAGAGTATTTCTTAAAATTGAATTGTTGTGTGACATAGTAAATGTGTACCAAATTATTATGGATTGTTGACAAACCAATGTTAACAAAAAAACAGAATATATTAACAAAAAACAAGCCTTATCATATTCTGTACTGAATGAAATTCCAGTACATCCTTCAAGGGTAACACCTAAATGTAAATCGTGATTGAAAAGATATGTATTCTTTCAATGAAAAAAATGTGTTTTATATTTAGATTTTGAACTTTTTAACTAATTTAATCATTAAATTTAATTTAACAGGTATTGATCATGAATGCTCAAGAGATTGATCACAGAAGAAACGAAAAATGCATTTGCTATTGTAGAATTTATAAATACATATGTATCAATGTAAATAGACAGCAATCACTATGATATGTAAATGTCATGTGAGCATCCAGTAGTATAATATTCACACGGTTGTATTAAACATACATTTGAAATTTTATGATATGTCCGTGATAGTGATATTATTGTATATTAACTGAACAAGACACAATAATAACAGATTCAACTAATTCCACAGTTAAGCTTATTATTTGTAGAATATACATACTTGACAACAGTCTCCTTTGCTTTTAAATTTAATTTGATTACTTTGTATGATACGATTCTGAAATTAATTTGATCTTCTTTCATAGTTAATTCATAAGCGAGTTTCTCTACTTTCAAATTTTTCTTCGGATTCTTGGTTAGTAGCTATTTTTAAGTTCTGACAAAATTCAACAATTTGAAGTTCAATTCATCTTATTAGATGTTTCAGCTCCTGAGAATTACCTGGCTTGAGTTATATTTAAGCAAACACCTTGAGTGCATCAAGCTTGTCTATTTCTTCACTGCCTTTTGTTCTATATTGCCAGAAAATATAGTTCTTTTGTCTTAATATTGTTGAAATTTTGATAATATTTCTTCCCCAAGTGTTTGTTCAACCTCTCTTAAGGTTTGTTTTCTTAATCAAGGTACTTTAATGGCTAAGATAAGTTTGTTTTCTATATATATATATATACTATATTAGAAGTCCTAGAAATATTTTTAAACCTTTTACTTTTCATTAAAAAAATTTGCAATAGACACAATCATCTTTTCACGTTTTTATGAAATTATTATTTAACTACTTTTAAAATATTTGAAATTAAAGAGTAAAAATATACGTTAAGAGGATAATATATGGAGAAATAATGTTGATAATATTTTTTTTCCTTTAATAAGTAGAAAAAGAGCCCTAAAATATCTAATAGAAAAAAGTGCTAAAATAATTACCATAAAAGCTGACTTTAGCTTGGAAAAACAAAGTAGCTTTTTGGTTTTGGTAGTACTTATAACTTGGTAAAATGATTTCAACATAAGTAAAAGCACCGTTGAAGTGAAATTCTGACAAATAGAATGAAGTATTTGACATCATAATTAACCCGGGCATTCGTAACTTTCTACTCATTTTACTCTATTAGCGGAGCTTCCTCTGAACTAAACTTTGCAATGTCCAGATAAAAACTGAACAACATCCAAGAAACATGCAATTAAAATAAAGATCTTCCTCTTTATTATTTAAAGCATAACAGAAATATGTCTGTTGGTCACTGAAACATGTTACAAACCCATAGAGTTATGGTCACACTTCACTTGGAATCTCTGCAACATTCTACTTCATAGAGGATTTAACAGAATACTTCAGAAATTTCGTTGTTATTTTATTTCTCAGAATTTGAATATACTTTCGGAAAAATAATACACGGGCCTTTCATAATCAGTCCTCCAAGGTGGGTTTGGGGGGGGGGGGGGGGGGGGGGGGGGGTGTAGGGTATACAAGTTTGATTGTTTCCAAAGAAAATCGGTGTGATATTACTGATCCTCTGTCAGCTTCCTTCACCAAAGATGCAGCACCAGATCTAACAGGTTTCAGTGAAGTTAATCATACTTCACCGCAGGATTCTTTCCAAATGCTAGAATAGCTGAGACAATTCATAAATGCATCAGACTGTACCTCTTAGCATAGTCACTTTGCTTTATCCCCCCATCCCATTTCTCATACCTTGCTTTATCAACTAGCTCAGCGAATGTTGGAACACTCAAATTAGAACTTTTCTGGTGACAGAAATTCAAAATAGGCAAATAAAACCCATCGACCTTATCAAGAAATTCAGGAACAGTGATAATAAGCCCTGGGTTCCAATATTTAACTTGCTTAGAAAATTCTGAAACTGCATAAATAGGATTATCAGTTATAGTAACGGAATCCATGGCACTAACATCGAAGAAACAAAGAGGAAATTGGATAGACTTGGGGGTGAAAAATAAGAGCGGCATCATTATTGTTGATACCTAGTTGGTGAAAAAGTGTTATTGTTGATACCTAGTTGGTGAAAACGTCGATCAATGATGATTAGATTAATTTATAAAGAGAAGAAAAAAAAAGTTGGTGAAAACGTCAGAGGAGATTCTGGACACCATGCACTAGAACCATTAGCCAGATTCAGCATAAACAGAGGCTGATTTTCCAGGAAACAAAGTGATGTTTCTGAATTGGAAAGAAAACATAAAAAGATTTTGACAGGAAAGAGAACATATTCTGCAGATAGAATTGGGAGGAGGAGCTAATACATAACCATATACCCTTGCCAAAACCCGAACAGAATTTATATCCGTCTCCTATTATCAACACGTTTTCTCTTGGATGGTCCACCTTCTAAATGGTCCACACTGGATTGTATCTAAAGAAAAGAATAAACTGTCAAATACAATAAACTAGCACATCTAAAATCCAAGATCACACGTCAAAAGAGTGATGGTTGTTACCTTATTTAGTTTCTCTCTGACCAGCTTAACAGTTTGATTCATAGATTGAGAAGGAAAGTATTCCTGACATCGTACCAAAGGGGAGAAAAAAAGAGTCATTCTACTGAAATTCAAAACCAAGTGTTGATAACCTGAATGCAGTAAGCAAAAATCACGCACATAGAGTTCATACTAGAGTTGCAAAGAGAAGTTGAAATAAAGCCCCCAGATAGTCGGTAAAAAGGTAGTTCTACGATTAGAACATCTAGAAAGCGGTGGCCCGACTGAACTGTAGAACGGAATAATCATTTACGAATGAATTTCTTATTTCTCCAGGTTCGTTCTCCTCTCTTCTCCTAGGGGCTCGTTTTCTTCCTCCTCGTGTCCAGAAGTAGAATGATAAAGGAGCAAATACTAAAAGGAAAATGCCAGATCTCTTAGGTAAATTGCAATTGAGTCTTTCCGTTGATAATTTGTTGCACGAGAAAAGGGGAGGATAAAATAAAAGAAGATGAGGCAACACCAGAACAGTTGGCACAATTCACGAACCAGCTTTCATGACCCTCACCAGCTAAACAAGCATTAAACTAAGCCAAAAATGATGGGATTCCTGCTCCACCCACCTAGGCATGCTTAACCATATTTTTTCCATAACGGTAGTGTCTAGACCAACTTGCGTACACCTCTATTAATTCTACAGGATACCTGCAACCTACCACTAGCAACATGTACCAGGTAATTATGTCCAGTGTCCATCAACTTAGACAAACAAAAGAGATCACCTAACGTTTTTGTCTCCACTGAGATTCGAACATGAGACTATGGTTCCCCTCCCACTTTGTTGACCATTAGGCTTACCGATATGAGGCGCAACCACATGATAACCAATCTAAATAATCCCAAGTCCTCTTCTTGATACTAGCTCTGCGAGCCCCAAGGGTTAACTCACAGGCGTAAGTTCAGCCCAATCAATGAAAGTCCCTAATTTTTGCAATCCCAACACTCCCTAACGATAGCGTCCTCATACTCTATAAATAGTCCCTTTTGACGGGAAAACACATCTTGGGCATATTTTGGAGCAAACAAGGCATGGAGCAATTCTATACCAACTTTATTTCTTTTCTTCTTTATTTCAATATTAATTCTTGTTTCCTCACTCGACTCATTAGTAGCTAATTTCTTTAATCCAGGGGGTTGTGGTAACTCCTGAATATAGATGGTTGACGATAATTTCTATCTCAATATGAATTATCAAATGTGACTACTACTTTAGTTATGTGCTTAATTGTTTGATTGTTTGGCCAACTGATAGGTTCAATCGACTATATAAGATATATGCTTGAAAAATATATTCTTAGATCAGAGAAGAATTAAAGAGGACTTGATCTAATTCCCTAGATTTGGGATACAAATTTGTGGCTACGATAGGGATATACCCAGATGCCTTGTTCAATTAAATGTCATAAACTTGAATTCTTAATAGATGAACTTCATCGGAAAATAGCCGACAATCTATTCTAAATAGGCGAGTAGTAGTTCGGGAGAATACTAAGAGTAAATCTAATCCGGTTAATCATCAATCACTAGTAATTTGGATTGAGGAATAGTTTGCGAACTCAATAGGATTGGCGAACTGATGTGTCATGGTTTCATGGAACTTTCGAAGTTTAAAACAAGAAAATTATGCAGGAACTTAGGTCATCTTGTTAGATATAATGTGTTTTTGTGTTGATTTTGCAGGAAAACAGGATGCAGAGCAAACGTGAGAAAGAAGATGAAACCAGGCTGAGTTGGTAACCCACAAATTGACTCACGACTCGTGGGTGGGACCTACGCCTCGTGGACGGATACGTGACTCAAGTTCTGAAACCTGATTGCCAAGTCCGACTTCCACGAAGGCAACCTAGGATCTGTGACTCCAACTCAACCACGTGAGTTGGAGTCTTGAACCATGTTCATGTTCTGAAGATTGAAGACAAGCCTGATTTCCACGATTGCAAGTCACGACTCGTGGGTTTGACCCACGAGTTGTAGGCGTTGCCGGCCTGCTTTTCCTACACTGTTTAGGATAGGATTTATTTTGTATCTATAAATACTCCCTTGATGTTTTATTATTATTTTACGCACTTTATATACTTTTTACATTATTCTGAGGTTTTGAGATACATTATTGATCTTGGAGTCATTGATATTGGTTTTGAGGTTTATAATCAATTTGAGATTTTGGTTTTTCATCTTATTCTTGTAATTTCAACATTATGCTTTCATTATGAAATCTTCGTGTGCGCTTACGATCCTGAGTAGCTAAACCTCATAACTAAAGTTGTGGGAACCATGATGAATTAACGAAGCAGGTTAAGTGAGAAGTCATTCTAGACCGAGTTCTTGCATGTCTAATACATTTGATTGCTTTCTTGACGGTGGCCAACATTAGGAACTCGTCTGTATTCTAGACTTGCTCGAGAGAGTGGTAGAAATTGGAAAAGGAAATAACAATAGTAATTTGAAGCTACCAACCTTTATCTAATTAACTTGAGCCGTAACTAGGATATTTAATCTGAGATCACAAAACAAGGGTCAGTAATGCAACACTATGAATCCGAGAGGAGATGAGTAAAATTCATCTAAACCAAGGTCGAGAGACGTTTGGGTGATACATAACGTGTTAGATTTTGCATGCAAGGCATCAGGATAGTCCGATAAGCACGACTAGTCTATGAAGGTATGAAGTCATGGGAAACAATACAAGCCTAGTGCTCGTCTCATATTGATCACAATCCAATTAACTAGCAACAATTATTATTTCTCTTACTGTTACAACCCCCCCCCCCCCTCTTAATTTAAGCAATTCCCAATTACAGCAGCAAACTCTTGATAAATTTGAGGTGTAATTTGGGCGACATCAAACTTTAGCACCATTGCCGAGAATACGATTACGAATTGATAGATCGAGTTTGTTGAAGCTGTTGGTTTCATTTGTTGATTTCTGCTTTTCTACTGTTTCTAGGGCACAAGCCGGTGTATGCCTAATACCCAAAGTCAACACAATCCCCTGATTCCATTTGATCCTGAACTTAAGAGAACTCTGAGCCGGAATCGAAATATGGAAAGGGAAGGAGTTTATGATTAAAAAGCCTTGCTTGAATGGGTTCACGATGACCTAACAGCATTAAATCGGCCATCTCAGCATGGTGTTCAGGAAACTGTAGCTGCAACAGTACAACAATCCACACACACCTCCGTTATGCTAGCGACTCCTGAGATTCAGAGGTGGTGTATGGAGGACATGCAAGGTATTTATGATCGAGACATTGAGATGACTAATCAGGGCAAGCCTAGATGGAGCATAGCTGAGAAGCCCCGCATCAAGACAACAGATTTGGCAGGAATCCCAGACATTAAGGCCACCTTTGATAGATACAAACTCGAATGATGGGTGAGCCTTCATTGCTTCCTATGCTGCCTTCATAGATTTGATTACACCATAGGGGTAGAGAACTCGGGACCAGCCTCCACTGGCCCATACATTAGTGAGAGGTACTCGAGTTAACTTATCCAAGCAGATAATCCGGAGATTCTTATTTGGGACAAGTTATGCGATATCGACATCTACTATAAGTTTGACTATAGGATGGCGACAGTGTGGAGCCGAATCAAGATGAAGGAGCTAGAGCAGGGGAGAGAGTTGATGAGTTGGGTGGCTCGGCAGATTGCTGAGCACGGTGTTGATGCCCTTTGGTAGAAGGGAAGGCAGGGATCAAGAAGTTTATCCGGCACTTTGCAAGGAAGTTTTGATGGACCATCGTTCGATACAGGTTGTGCCCCACATGAGCAGATAAAACACTTACGTTGGCTAGCATCATAGTTGGGTATGATATAGACTTTGTCTGGTATATCCGAGATGAGATCCACGAGAAAGCTTTCAGGGAGAACACCAATATACCATTCCCCTGCTTTATTCAGAGGCTATGTGATGCAGCAGGAGTACCAGCGTTATCGAGTATTGATCATTATATTGAGGTGACCCAAGTGACTGACGTGGATTTGATTCGAGATAACACCAACCCAGTTGCACAGAAGAAGGCACAACCGTCTACCTCTTTTGGAGCGGCCCTTTTTGAGGGGTCTTTGGAGTCGGGCAAGCAAGTAGACAGGCCGGCATTGGACAAGTGGTCAGCCAGCAGAGGGTTCAACTGCTGCAGGCAGTGAGGGGCCACAAGCACTTCAGCTCCAACTCCTACATCTGCAGTGCCTCCTCACCCGCCTACTTCGGGTATGGTGACGGTGATAGTTTCTACAGTAGTTGTTGGATAAGCAGACGGAGTTAGCAGAACGCCAGATGCGCACCGAAACCCAGTTGGCCAAGTTGCTAGGTCAGATTCCGCCATGGGTACGTACTACTTTAGAGACATCGAAGGCACGGGTTGAGTTCCGAATGATGGATTCTACGGAGCGATTTACTAAAAAGCTGCATGGGAAGATCGATAGTTTTGTGATCCCGATAGGGGAAAGACTCGGCGACGCTTGGGTTCCTGATTTATCAAGTCTGGAGGGGGAGGTGGCCACACTAAGGTCAGAGGTCCGTAAATTAGCCGAAAGCCACGGTCCTATCACCCCGAGTCATACCTCTCATTCCGCAGCCATTGCCTACACCGCTGCACTTGTTCTTTGACTTGTACGTTGATGAGGATGAGCCCCCCACTACTAGGGGCAAGATAGGACGAGAGCCCGTCAAGCAGAGTGGTAGTTCGGATGATGTTGAGCGGGACATGAAGAAGGCATCCATAGAGTCTGTTGTTCCATTCCACATTTACCAGAGTAAGCGTGAACAACGAGATTTGGGAGCCTCCTCTAGTCGGCCACCACCACCTCCTAGCACTCCGCCCGACGTGCCTCCTAACGCCCCAGCTGGGGGCGATGCCACATCCGACGTCTAGAGCGTCTCAGGTATGTCTGCACTACCATGTTTGTACTTGTTTTCTTAGTATACACCGGGGACAGTGCATCAGCTTTTAATTGGGGTTTTTGTTGCCGTGTCTCTTTTCCCCAGAATATGCTATCATAGTAGAGCCAACATGTTTAGGATATTGTGTTGTTTGTTCTATGTGCTATGTTTGTTTTGTTTGATTAGGAGGAAAATAAGGAACCTTGGTATAGTCGGTTCGACCCCAACCTAGTTGGGTTCTATATTTGATTCAGCGAATACTCTTTGAGAGGTGTAATGTGGGCGACATCACGAACCAACCGCAACCCTGGAATATTCATCTCATCGTTTTACCCTAAGCTTTACAATCTCATCCTTGATCCATTGTTATCATTAGTTTGTTAATTTAACATTTTTACACTAGTTAATATACTTGATTGATTAGTTGATAGTAGTTACATCTGATAAATTATTGATCATTAGTCCCTGTGGGTATGACACTCTACTCTTAATTCACTATATTATTTGTACGACCGCGCGTACTTACATGTGCATTGGGAGCAACACATATTTCATGGTAATTCTCTATCAAACAATAGAATAAGATATGTGTGACAATCTTTATGTTTATTTGAAGTCTGCAATCCATGCCAAAAAATCTACCGCTTGAAACCTATCTCTGTCTTCCATATTGCCAAGAACATAGCACAAAAGATTTTCAGTTGATTTTCTCCCTTACAGCATTCTTCTTGCCTTTTGTTAATCCACCAATGTCAAGCGTACTAAAGGGTGTGAAGTCTCTTAGTTTCACAACCTAAGACGATCTACCTAAAATTTGAAAATACATCTACAACAGTCAGGCATATAAAATGCAGCGAAATGATTATCTGGCAACCAACCTCCTATTTCATAACTTGACTATTGAATTTGATAACAATGTTATAAGCAATTGCCAAAAGTCAAAACCATATGTTATTAAACCATATGAAGTTACCAGTTTCAAAAAAAAAAAAAGTCAACCATATGAGTTATAAATAAAATACATATACTATGCTATGGACTAACCTTTTCTGAAGAAACCGTTGTTATGGGAGAACATTGTATGTCATGAGCAGAGTTAAACTGAGAATTCGAGCTCTGCCTACAATGAAAATGACTTTAGTCTATCTTGATACACAAAAGTCAACTCAGAGCATCTGTATTTGACTACCTTTGATTAGAACCAATTGGTTGTACGATAGAATTCAACTGGGCTTGAGAGGAAGCTATCGAGGGCTCACCAATCACATCTGCCCGATATGTAGCAGATCCTTTTGATCTTCCAGCTGAAAGGACATCAACTCTAGAATAACAAACTAGGGGTCTACAAAATAAAAGCAGAACTTTTCTCATTTGACAAGGACATCTCTAACTTTGTGACAAGGTACTTACGGTTTAATCGCATTAAAACTTCCTTTCGCCTCACTTCTAACTTCTCCTTTGTCTCATCCAGACTCTCAAATTGAGGTGCATAAGAGATCTGCAACCTGTTCCCTAGGAAAACAGACTCATCCAGTTTCCTTTTGGCAAACCTGGAGTAGCGAATATGCAAGCATCACTAATGATGCAATATAAAAACAAATGTGAATGTATATGAAAATTGCACGGAAACCACCATAGAGAAAATAATGCTATGCTAGACCAGTTCCTTCAAAAAATTCTATTGTGTTATAAGGGTATTGGAGTAGTCTTGCAATACATATTTTTGCCCTTGCTTAAGCAGTTGAATGAAATCTTTCGCAATACTTAATAAAAGAAAATACCAATATCCATTAACATCTCTAGATAGAATGGTAATGATCTGACAATTGTAATCACCTGGCATTGTCAACCCAGCAAAACTTGATCCAGAAGACGTCCGTAAATGGCTCGCAATCTTCAGCATCCATTGGTTTACACCTAAGAATCCAGAAACACAATAAAGATGAAGTAACACACTAGACGACATTATTGACACAACCAGATTCATTTTCAAATCTTGTATCGCTAAGTACCATCACCATTCTAAGATTATTTTAAAGGCAAAATGATAACAACTACAAGACGCAAGGAATACATAACTTCAGCAAGCAGATATCCAGATATCCTCTCTGTCTTACCCTCTCCACAAAAATGAAACAACAAAATAGAGACAAACAGCAAACTGCAGTATTAGTACTTTTATTGCCATATGTTCATCTCTTCATGTTGAAATTATTTCTCATCTTCATTCTTTGACCTTTCACTTTAACCTTCTATTCTCCAATAGCAAATTTGATCTAAATTTTAAAAGGAAGTGGCTGAGTATTATCTTTATTTAACTTTCCTATGCCTTGTGCCTTGCTCCGACAGCTCAACAGACCCACCACCCAGTATAATCCCATAAAGTGGAGTTTGGGGAGGGTAGAGTGTATGCAGAAGACCGTCAGAGAGGCTATTTCTCGTAGACACTCGAATGGAGGAAAAATCATCCAAAGCAGACCAGGAAAAAAAGTAACATAGGTACAAGAAACAGGAAATAGTGACAAAATCATCAGATAGTAAGAGGATCATATGCCATACTCCTCTGAGAACAAACTAAATAGAGTTAAAAAGTACACTATTAAGAACATTAAAGATTCAAAACAAGGTTTCTTATAGTAAAGGATCCAACAGCATACCCACAAATGGGGAGGGTAAGTGTACAAAGTCCATACAACGGCTGTTTCCGATACAGTAAAGAACCCAGAAGATAAAAATGAACCAAAAGATTTTAAATTGACGATCATGTTTGGAAGATACCCGAAATTAATTGCAAGCTTATGTTTGGAAGAAAACCCAAAGACAGGAATGGAGAGGACGTACTCTTGGATTTGACCATAAGTGGAGAATAGTTGAGAGAGCTGATCAGCACAACCCAATGCCGGAACATTCCTCACAATCAAATATCTACACAATATTCAAACCAAACATCATCACCAATTCTCAAATAAATTTTGAATTGGGATTGCTGAAATAATTTAGAAGAGAGACAAACTTGGATTCATCACAAACTGTGTAAACGCAGACTGCAGGAGCCTCGTCTTTGTATCGAGGCATTGGCCTTCCCCTTCACAACTCACCTTCGCTTATATGATAACTCTCAACATTGAGAGTCGACCTAATATATTTCGGAAACACGAAACAATGACTTAAGGGTAATGGAAAAGTTTCTCAAAAGAAAAATAAGCAGAACGGTCTTCCAAGTTTCCAATTAAAAGAAGCAAGTGGATACTCAAACTTGTCCTTTAAAAAAAATTAAGACTCTTGTACAATTGAAATAGTTGTTGGACAACTACTTTAGTTGTCAGAATAATTTCATGTAGTTATTGGATAATTATATTAGTTGTTTGAACTATTTTACGTAGTTATTGAACAACTTCTATCAGTTGTCGAACAACTACGCTTAGTTGTTCAACAACTAGGAACAATTGTCAAACAACTGCTCTTAGTTGTTGAACAACTTGCGCAGTTATTGAACAACTTTGATAGTTGGTCGACAATTGCGTCTAGTTGTCAAACAACTACCAAAGTTGTTCTACAACTTAGACAAGTTGTTGGAACGGAAAAACTTTTAAAAAAAACTCAAAAAAGTTTTATTCCTCCCACCTAATTTAAAAAACTTGGAGGACTTTCACTTAATTATTTATCCTTCTTAACTGAAAGTCCCAAGTTTCAAACCTTAACTTTATATCTATATCTATACTATATTAAGAGTCTTAGAAATATTTTTGAACTTTTTACTTTTCATTAAAAATTTTACAAGACACAATCATCTTTTCACCTTTTACCAGATTATTATTTAACTATTTTTAAAATATTTAAAATTAAACGGTCTAAAAATATATTTTAAGAGGATAATATATGGAGAAATATGTTGATAATATTTTTTTTCCTTTAATAAGTAAAAAAAGAGTCCTAAAATATCTAACAAAAAGAAGTACTAAAATAATTACCATAAAAGCTGACCGTAGCTTGGAAAAAGAAAGTAGCTTTTTGGTTTTGGCAGTACTAATAACTTGGTAAAATAATTTCGACATAAGTTAAGCATAGTTGAAGTTGTGACAAATAGAATGAAGAATTTGACATCATAATGAAGAATTTTTACTAACAACATGACAAAATAAAAATTTATTTCGAAAAAGAATTTATGTTAGTTTCAATTAAATTCAGAATCGTCACTTGTCATAATCGGGTGTATCAAGTCACTTTTAGAAATCCTTTTTCAAAACGGTTTTGACTCTTTAAAACTGATTTGCGAACAGAGATTTCAGTTAAAGAATTTTGTTGCTCGAGGAAAAGGTATTAGGCACCCATAGGTCCTGTGGTTTGACTACGGTCATTTGGTGGAACATATCGGCTAATTTGACACTACGAATGTATAAACCACACAAAACAATCAATCAATTAAACAAACAAAATAAATCCAAAATTATAATGTCCGATCCGATTATTACAACCCGAAATAAAAAGAATACTGAAAAGTATCTTAAACTACGCTCCAATACTTTACTCGATGCCTTGTGCCTTGATCACGAATATCTTCCGAATACAAGGTACCTCGGGCATTCCCGATGAATGAATACAAATAACCACGGGACATTCCCCGACTAAATGAATACATTTCCAAATGCGAGAAAAAGAGAATTATTCAACAAACATTCCACATTACTCGACAATCCACAAATTCTAAATTTGCTTAGCCAAGCCTACCGTTTGTCTATCTTGTTCGACCTATCATGATACTATCGATTTCAACAATATTCATACTTATTCTGAATTAAACCGCTAACAACTTTAATCCCCCGAATCCATTAACCCATGATTAACACATGCTTCGATTATCAATTCAAGTTTTCAAGTTCAAAATCCAACATCCACCAATACACAATCAAGATTCAAACACATAATCATAACATCCACAAATCAAGATAATGAAAAGAGAACGGGTTAAAGAAATGGACCTCAATGAAACATGTCTTCATCAATAATAAAGAAATCCGAAATCGAATTCTCAAACGAAACCCAACAACGAGCAGACCAAACCCGAATAGATTGGAGAATCGATAGAAAACCTCAAAAATGAAATCCAAACTCCGAATATTGACACGATTCAATCATGGAAACCCCAAAAACAGATATCGATAATGAATTCCACAAGAGACAAACCCGAAGCGCCCTTAAAATCCAACAGAGAGCTGAAACCGATAGGAACTGTGCTCTGGCGAGCGGACAGTGACAAAAACAAACCAAAAACAGTCAGACACCGGCCAGATTTCGCCCAAATATCGAAGAAAACAAGAATTTTTGGCGATTTTTAGATTGTTTCGATCAATCTGATGATAGAAACCAATTCCGGCGACCTTGGGATTAAATCGATAAACTGAAATATCAATTCCGGCGAAATTTTCGCCGAAAAACGAACAAAACCCGACCAGATCTCTCAAACCATCTTCCTTCCCGTTTTTAACCCTCTCTCACGATTCTAAATCTCTCCCTCTCCCTCGATTTTGTATGTGTGGGCGTGGTTTTGTGCGTGAAGAAGTGCGTGTGGTTTTGTGCGTGAATATGACAACTGTCTATTAAGCTCATTTAATAACTTGCATTACTAATAATAAAAAATAAGTGGTATTAATAATACACACTTTAATATATAATAGAGTTTATAACTAATGTTTGCATTAATTACAGAGAAAAGACATTTTTTCTCCTTGAACTTGTCCTCCAAACTCATTTTAGCACTTAAATTTAATTTTTATTTATTTATCCCCTTAATAACTTTCAAGTTAATTAAATTCACTATTAAAATCAAAATCTCACTCTCACACAAAAAATGCACTACACATGTGCCACATCATTGCCAAATCACTGTCACATCAGTGTCATGTCATTGCCACGTAATAAATTATAATTTAAAAAAAAAAAAAATAATCTCACACACTTACGTTTTATATATTCTTTTATATATATATATATATATATATATATATATATATATATATATATATATATATATATATATATATATATATATATATATATATATATATATATATATATAATATCCTCTAATATATATTTTTAAATTTTAAAAAGTATATTTTTTTATAAAAATATATATTTTATATAAATAAAATAGACTCCACACCCTTTTTTCTTCTTCTTCACAGCCTCTACCCCTCACCCCATGCCACCCCACCCCAATTACTTCTTGTTCTTCAGTACAGCATCCCCATCCCCCTTCCTCCTCCTCATTCTTATTTACATAATATTTTTTAAAAATATATATTTTATAAAAATAAAATAGACCCCACCCCCTTCTTTCTTCTTCTTCACAGTCCTCTCCCCCCACCCCAACCCAAATACTTGTTCTTCTTCAATATAGCAACCCCTCATCCCCCGTCCTCCTCCTCCTCCTTCTTCTCCTTCTTCACATAAAATCACTACTTTTTCTCTTTCTTTCACCATTGTTGTAAACTTTTCAATGAATTTGTTTTCTTCATCAAATGTAAAATTAACTTGAGCAAATTCAACAATGAACTAAATACAAGTACATGATCACAAAAATATATCAATACACAAAATTTTAAATTCAGATTCTTTCACATTAACCAAATCCCAAAATCTCAAAACTCTCAAATTTTTAATTTTTTACTCAAAAATGTCTACAGAAATAGAATAAACAATCCGAAATTCAGAAATGACATAGATGGTATTCTCATGACATGAAATTCTTGGCCAAGAATCAAACTTGTTTATCAATCTTGAACCCTTTTTGATTGTTGAACAATAAAATTTTGAATCAATTAGGACTTGATAGGAAGGGAATTACGAAGAAATGAGGTGGGGGTATGAAGAAGATGAATAAATAGAGTGTTGGGGTGGGGGGTGAGGGTAGGGAAGGGGAGTGACGATCTTCTTCTGATGAAGAATGAAGTTATAATAATAATAATAATAATAATAATAATAATAATAATAATAATAATAACAATAAAGTGGGCCCTTTTTAAAAAAATTTACTCATTTTTTTTGTCATGTCAGCCGTAAAGGGTGAATTTAATTCACTTGAAAGTTGTTAAGGGGGTAAATAAACGAAAGTTAAGTTTAAGTGCTACAGTGAGTTTGGAGGACAAGTTCAGGGGGAAAACATGTCTTTTCTCTTAGTTATACATTGACTAAAAATTGTATCAAACAAGGTATTCTTAATACACATTAATTAATAAATACATTATTTTTGTCAATATACTTTGCCAAGCAACCCCTTAGTATATGGGTGGAGTGTGGATTGTAAGGGTGAGGCACGTGGACCCCATATGATTGAGTGTGTAAGGTGAGTGAGGCATGTACTCTTTTGTGTGCATTCAATGGAAAATAGGAGTGATATGTTGAGGTGGCATGGTGAAGTGTCAAAGTACTATGCATTTGATTATTTTTTATCTTTTTTTGGGGGAAAAATTACCAACTAAAGAAGTACGGTAAGATAAATAAAATGAGTAAAATATTTTCTGGGAGAGACAAAATTATGTGTCTACAAAAATTGCTACAAAATTTTCTCGAGTAAACCTCACATCGTGACAACCAATAGAAAAATATTCAAAAGGGTCTAGCTTTACCAAACGTTCAAAAAAATATAAGCAAAACGAACCAAAATTTCAGCCCTAGAGAAAACACAAGACGATCAACCGTAAAAAAACGACAAACCGATACTCAATCACAAAGTTAAACTAAATCATTCAACAAAAAATTGAACACAAACAAAACAATAAAAAGATCAACAAAATCAAAACAGAAATTTTATGCGAGTGTAGCGGCAAACAAAGACGCTAACGACCAATCAATGAGTGATCGGATGAAAAAAAATGCGCGCGAGAGAGAGAGGTGACCTTGAGAATAGCGATCGAACAAGGAGAATCAAACGAAGAAGAAATCGATGAAAGAATTTACAAGGAAATCTTCCCTATCTCTGGGAGAAAATGGGAGAGAATGAGTCTACTGTTGTTCAATATACAACTGAGCTTGGGAAGTCGTGTTAAGACGTGGATGTGTTTGGTACGACGGAAAATGTTTTTCATGGAAAATATTTTCTAGGAAGTGTTTGGTATGAAGGAAAACATTTTCCAGAAAATGTTTTCCTACTTTCTTATATTTGGTTGGCTTATATGTTTTGGAAAATGTTTTTCAAACCAACTTATTTTCCTTAAATCTAAGGAAAATGACTTTCCTTCAAAAAGTAAGGAAAACATTTTCTAAAACTCTCTTTCAACCTCACTTTAAAGTTGAAATATTTATACAATTCTCAAAATCATCTACCCCGCCCCCAATATCCTATCACCCCGACATCACCCCTACCCCCACCCCACCCCACCCCTACCACTCCCTCACCCCACCCTCTACCCCTACCCCTACCCCCACCCCCAAAATTCAATTGTTTTAAAAAGTATTTCAAAAAAAAATTCCTAGTCCATCCCCTACTTCCACCCCGCCCCTACGCCTACCAGTCTCCTTTCCAAAAATAATATCTACATTTTATAAAAAAATTTAAACTTTTCTCTTACCTGATACCCCTACCCTCCTTCCCCCTTACCAGCCCCCTCTCTCATCCTTTCCCCCAACCTCAAAAAAAAATTAAATATATTTTTAATTTTTTTTAATTTTTTTCTTCTCCCTTCCCCCTCACTCTCCTACCCTGACCCCCAGCTCCTACTACCCCCGCCCCGCCAATTTTTGAATTTTTTTCTTTTAATTTTTTTTAAGAAAAAAATTCAAAATTTTTTCTCGCCCCACTCCTACTACCTCTTCTGACACCCCCACCCACCCGCCTACCAACCCCTTTCCCCAAAAAGGATTTAATTTTTTTACTTTATTTTCTAAGAAATAATTCTAAAATGTATTTTTACGCTTTAGCTACACACTAAAATGTATTTTTAAAAAAATATTCTTTCATTCACCAATCAAATACTAGAAAATATTTTTCGAAAAATGTTTTTCGTCCACCAATCAAACATAAGAAAACAAGTAAGAAATCAATTTGTTTTCCAGGAAAACATTTTCTAGAAAAATATTTTTCATGGAAAACATTTTCCTTCATATCAAACACACCCGAAAACAAGTAACATTTTCTAGAAAATATTTTTTGGTGTTTGGTTGGTGCGTGGAAAATATTTTTTGAAAAATATTTTTTAGTATTTGGTTAATGCTAGAAAAACATTTTTCGAAATATACATTTTTGTATTTGGCTAGAATGTAAATATTTTTTAGGAAAATAGTTTCATGTTCCTCCATTAAAACCCCAACAAATCCCTATGCTTTTCAATACTCCCCAACCCGAATAGTAACTTGCCCAAACGCACGAAGCAATGAATTTAGTAAGTTCCCAAATATATATTCCGCGCGATAAATATAATTTTGAATACTTTAGTAATGCTAGTAACACTAATCAAAACTAGCTAACTATTAAACCAGTAAACCAACAATAGTTATATAAGATCATGCTTGTTGTAATAAAATATCAAGTAATTAAATACTTTACAGCCAAGTAATCAAATAGTAATAACTAAAACAATTGCATTGCATATCTATCTGGTAGCCAAATCCCAAATGATCCACAAAACAGAGTATTTAGGTAACAAATACACAATACATTTTTCAAGACAAAAGTGCACGAATAGTAATTGTTTCCATACCCTATCAAGCTATGTTCTTTCAACCCATTTGTTTATCCATCTTTGTCGTTTGAATCTTTCCAACCATAACTTTCGGAGATTTTGACTTTTCACCATAAACGCCTTGGCTAAAGTATCAAAACCATTGCATAGCTTTTTGATAAATTTTCATCTTTGCTTGATTTAACTGATTCCACAGATACACCACTATGTACAAATTCATTCGTCGTGACATCCATTTCCACTGCTGTAGACACATATTCTGCCTAGAGATACTTCTGTCAAGTATGATCCTCTCTTGATCAGTGTGCTCCTTCATGTTGTCCTTTCTATTTTTTTCCACCACATCTTTGGGAGAAATAGTATAAGCATGGTCGTTTTGAGAAGAATCTAGGAGCGTTGTAGGATCACCTTCTAGGGGCAGTTCAACACGATGAACAAGATCATGTCTAACAAGCACATTCTCTGGGCTTAGTTCTTAGGCAGCTTCAACAGCTCAAAGCAGCTACAACATGTAATGAAAGGGGCACCACTTGCTATAGCTTGACATACACGTCCAACTCTATGGGCGACAACCACTCTTCTAGGATAACGCCGACGACCAAGGCCACCATTTTCTGACTCCAGGTCACTAGAAGTTCTTGTAAGTCGACATCGTCCAAAATCCCCTTATTTATCGCTACATCACCATAATAACAAGCAAATACAAAACTTTAGAATCTTACAAACAAGATTTAATTCTAAACTTATCCTACCATCTATACAAAAGATCACAAGAAGTTCTGTCGTACTTCATATGGGAATACCAAAGAAACAAATGTACAGAGAGAAAGTGTCCAATTACTATGTTAAAAACCTCATCTAAAATCTTGAACCGTTAAAAATGCCACATTTACTTGTTCATCTTCAATTTGTCTCCTTACTGTAGTTTGAAAGGTAGAACTAGGAAAAATCATCTCTCCTTCCTTATTACAACTTCCCTGAAGAGGTGATGGTGTAATACACTCGAAAGGTAACATTTATGTTGATAAAGGATCTCCAAGGAGGAGGATAGCATGTGTGCTCTTTATTTGTTGGAAAATATCCAATACCGACACATTTAAGGACTCTAGAATCAAGTGTTTTGAAATTCCTAGAGTGAACAAAGCAGGCACACCCAAACACTTTCAGAAGAATAATATATTTATTCTGTTGGCAACAATGTGCTGTTACATTGAAATGACTGGGGATATATCTGCAGCATCATGTAAAACTGTGCAAATTATTGAAGGCATCTTATCAAAGGCAAAACTTAACATGTCATAGCACTATTTGTAATAGTTGAATCACTGAAAATTAATACCAAGTCCATTTGATGAAAAAATCAATATTTCGGTCAGACTCGGTGGTAATGTAGAGCAAATACATTAGGGAATAGTTTTGCTGATGAATCTATTGAGTATGTGTATAAGTTACCTTTCAGATTTTCTTCACATGGTTCGGTAGCTTTAACTTTCATAGACAAATTTTCTGAAGTTCCATCCTGAGCCATCAAAGAAAAGTGATTCAATTTTCAATTATTCTACAAATAAGAAGTTAAGCAAATGTCATTGAGCGAACCTCATTATTAGAAGCTTTGACATCTCGAGGAAAAGGAATTTCTTGCAAATTTTGCATGGCATCTATTAGCATCCTTGTTCTAAATGAATACACCACTCTGTGTACTTTGGACGAAAATGCCTGGGAAGGACGAAAGGCAATTAGTGATGGTCTCCATGTGACCTGAGACTCCTAACCATCGAATTTAAAATAATTTGTCCTAGAATGCAGACACCCATATAGGGTGAACATCTTTAGTGCTTTTTCCACGAGGAACAAGCTGTTGAATTGATAGCTTAAGAAACTGGACTTCTGGTTTTAAAATATGTGGAATCTATAATAAACAAACATACGAACTTAAGAATGTAATGGTTTCCATAAAGCTGGTGTGAAAATCTGTTGATATGGCATACCATTCTCGGACTGAAATGAAATAAAAAACTATTCATTCCCCCATTTCTCATCTCTTTGATAATAGTCTAGCCGCTTGTTTGCTTTTGCAAGTAACCTTTTATATCGTTCGCTTTGGTCCAGGCTTGAACAGTTTTTCTCAAAACACCTAATAATATTTAGGACTTTATTCATAGACATTCATAATCTCCCTCTTGAACGAAATTCCACATGATTCATCACTATTCATGGGCTAATTTGGAGATTAACTGTGTACCACTCACATTATTCGAGTATTTATTACTACCAAGCCCACAATCTTCTTCTTTGTCTGTTGTCTTCAAGGTAAAGGTAGTAAACCGAACCACAGATAGACAAAGGAAATAATTTGGACGCCATGCCATCACTCCATCTTATTTTCCACCAAACCATTAGTTCTAATACCTTTTTTAGGGGTAAAACAACCTGAAAATACAAGCCCACATGATTTTTCCCAAAAGGCTTCATAGTATTATAGTATCCAAAATCTTACAAGTAGCTTCTTTTTCTTTGCTGCTTTTCACCTCAGAGTTTATTTGCACGCACCCAACGGGTACAATAGTTACTCTACTAGGATAACGCCGACGACCAAGGCCACCATTTTCTGACTCCAGGTTACTAGAAGTTCTTGTAAGTCGACATCGTCCAAAATCCCCTTATTTTTCGCTGCACCACCATAATAACAAGCAAATACAGAGCTTTAGAATCTTAAAAACAAGATTCAATTCTTAGCCTATCCTACCATCTATACAAAAGATTACAAAAAAGTTTTGTCGTACTTCATATAGGAATACCAAAGAAACAAATGTACAGGGAGAAAGTGTTCAATTACTATGTTAAAAGCCTCATCTAAAATCTTGAACCATTAAAAATGCCACATTTACTTGTTCATCTTCAATTTGTCCCCTCACGTGAGGGCTGATTTTTTTATCAGAACAAGCAAGTTGACAATGTTTTTTGGTGAATCGGTAAAGGTGAGACTTAGAACTCAAGGTATTTGCCTTTCTCAAACAGCAATACAACTACGCTTCAGTCCCACACAAGTTCATGTCAGCTATATGAAAGCCCAACTCATGTCATCATCCACTCGGACACCCATGAGCCGAGCTAGGATACCAGTCAGGGGTTACTAGAATTCTGCAAAACAGCCGAGGCGCAACTCTACCATGGAAGAAAATATCAGAATAATGATAGGTTGAGCATTTAAAAGTGTCAAACGACACGTCACAGTTGTAATGACATCATAACATGAACGATAAAAAGCACCTGAATTTAAGTTTACAGACAAATACAATGTCCGCATCACGAACGTGCAGGATGATATAGGTGCAGTTGATAGTCGGATCAAGGATTTTAACTTGATACGTTCTAGTTTTAAGGATCGTAGAATTGAACTCATTGTACGCAGTAAAACCAGAAATCTTGTATCTCATTTAGAAACACTGAAGAAGTTTAAACACATAAAAGATACAACTAACAGAACACAAAATTTTGCCAGAATGATTATACCATGGTACTGAAAATATTCAAAAAGAATGAAGAAGTTGCGGATAACCAACACGTACAACTTGTAACTGCAACATACACAATAATCTGTTGCGTCTTATATTTTTCCATAATGTTTGAGTTTCTTGGACTTAAGTTCCATAATGTTTGAGTAGCAGAAAAGGATAGTAGTGTGTAATTGAATTCCTTATCAATAAATCGATATTGTAAGATACTCATATAGTTTGAGTCTACTGTTAATTGTTCAATTACATCATTTTCAAAAAGAATCGAACTCAAATCACACAAGTACTTTAGCAGAAACCCAAACAAACGAAAAATGAAAATATAAAGAAATTTCAGCCAAGAACCGTAGAACTATGATTATTGACGCAATAAAAAATTTATTTGAAAGTAATTATGGAGCATACCTTTAAAATTTCAATGGGGAGAATTGATAAGAAAACCCCAAAACTGAAGGAGAAGCGATAATGATATGCTTTTGAAATTTGGGATGGATAATGCGAGTTGAGTGTTGCTGGGCTGTCGAGGGTGGGGGTGGGGTGGGGGCGGCAGGGGCATCAGACTCGCGTTAGTAGCGGCTAAAATTTTTTAAGCAGAAAATGACTTCCCGTCTCACTAGGAAAGTCATTTTCTGTGAATTGGAGGAAAAAAAGTTGCTTGAAAAATATTCTCTCAATATTTTGTTATAATCAAATAAGAGAAAATTAGAAAATATTTTTTGAAATATTTTCTATCATACCAAACACACCCGTAGACTTTGACAAGGAAGGGGGAAAGTAATTTTTGTCTTTATAAATTAAAGAGATACGTGTTTAGATAGAAGTTCAAATTAAAAAAATAAAATAAAAAGTTGTTGATGTGTTTGATAATAAATATTGTTAAGTATTTTTTATTGTCAAAATGATTTAAGTATCCTTAAAGTTGTTAACACCACAAATAAGGTGAATTATTTATAATTTTTAATTTTAAAATAAAATTTTGGAGCAAACTTTCAATTTATGATGATTCGTTGAAAACAAAAGAGAAAGATAAAGAGCACATTGGAGGAAAGAGACAAAGAGAAGCGGCAAAGAGAAAAAGAAAGAAAATTCATATATTTAAGGGCTACAAGTTCAGGGCATTGTTGAAATTACAGAAAAATATAGGTGATAAAAAGTTAAATATTTTGGTCAAACTTAAAATAATTTTAATCTAAAAAATAAAAAACTGGTGTACCCAGCTTTTCACTTTTTAATTAATTTTTAGCTTTTTTAAGCATTTTTTAATTTTACCAAACACCTAAAAAAGCTAAAAAAAATAGATTAAAAACTGATTTGAGTAGATTTTAATCCTATTCAAACGGGCTCTAAACTAGACTTGTACACTTAATATGAAAAGTAGAGGCAAGTGGAGTCAAAAATCGAGTAGAGAAAAAGCCAAAGTCATTCAGAGGTGAGTCGGTGGATTAGAGATACTTTTCGTCGATCAGTTATAGTCGATAAAGACCGTATAACATAGGAATCCATATAGAAGCGGCTTGAGAAGTAGCTTGTCAACCAAGTCTACTAGTATATATTATTAGATAGGGAAGTTCATGTAAGTACGGGCCCAATAATAAGGGTGAACTTTATCATTTTTGTCATTGAAAGAAAGACGCTAAATAATAATATGTAAATATTCCATAGCAACATAGCTAATTTTTATTTATGAGCTATTTATGTACAGAAACTTACTAATAATATATATATATATATAAACGGCTTGGAAAGCAGCTAAAGGTTGTCCTCCCAGATTACTGATCAAACCCACTTATATATATTACTACTAGATGGAGAAGTCCATGCAGGCACGGAACCAATAATAAGCGTGATTGTACATTGAGATGTTGATTATCATTTAAATTAAAATGCAAAAACTTTATTTATGCAATCGACTATATGATATTGGTATAGGCAAGCAAAATCCATCTGTATATGTTATATCATGTAATAAAGCTGGCAGAGGCAATCAAAATGTGGCTGTACATGTCTCACCACCTGAGCGAACTTGGCCGCATTCAAACTTGGATAGCCTCTACCTGTGACAAAAATTTAAGAGCATTGAGAATTGAGAAATTTTAATAAAGGAGAGCAAGACCATTCTATTTATTTAGTAGATAGATGTAACAAAGGGGAGCATGAGCAATATATTTGCCTGTTGAGATTGAGATGCTATGGATATCGGAAATAAAATATAAATTTCAGTAGTTATACATATTTCAAATAAATTTCTCTTGAGTAGAATATTTCGAAGTAGTTGTTGGAATTTCCTATAATCTATATGTTAGACCTGTTGAAATGTGAAATAATGTTGAGACAATCAATTTACATGAATACGCATGACGATTACAATATTTGTTACTTTTATGTATATGTTTGAATAACTGAATTCAGTAGAGTACTATAGAAAACCTAATTTTGAAAGTATTGTTACCTTTAATTTCTTTCCGCTGGTGTGAATGGCTCGATTTTCTGCTTCTTACCTGCCTCCCTAGAAGCCGTGGATAATGGTGATGTTGGAAAAATTGAATTTTCTGCTTCAGTAAAGGACGTCACAGCTAGCATACCAGGTTTTTGATCGCAAAATCTGAAGACTGACTTTTGTAGCTGGAGCTTAAATAGTTTATGAGCGAGTTGATGATTTATTCGGGCAATATATAACGATTTTTGCTAAGTGAAAAAAGGAAAAAGAGAGCATATTAAGTAGAAGTTTGCGTAATGTAGTATTTTTATTTATCGATAGAATAAAATTCTAATAAAATGAGTTTTGCCCGTTGTTAGTGATATGTATCTGTGTACCTAGACAACAACACTTTATATATTTATTCGACAGTTAAGAACAACAATTTTTGTTCCAGTATTTTTGAGATTATTACCATAATTATATCATTGGCATCCATGATATCAAGTTCGAAATAGCACCTGCGATTAAAATAGAAGAAGCACGACTAAAATGCATAGCAGATTTTTAAAATAAAAAAATAAAAAGTAGAAGTATCAAACTTTCAGTCGTGTAGACAAAGTCACATCGCGAATTTACTCGACTAAAAGAGAATATGCACATATCCTACACTTGCTGCAAGCACTTCAACGTCTCAGAAATCAGTATCAACGTGTAGATAACATGTAGAGGTTATAATTCAAATTCACTGATATATAAGCAAATAACTTAAACAACTATGGGAGATGCAGAAAAATCAAACAACAAAGATTTTATATAGCTTTATATAAAACTGAAAATTAGATTTTATATAACTGAAAATCAAATAGCATGTAAAGACAACCTAACCTAAGTAAAGTAGACGAGGATGGTTATCACTTTTCCTTTGGAATAGAAATCCAAACAAATTAAACTATTGTCATGTACACAAGTGCGTACAAACGTTAGTCATTTTATTTTTAATTTAGACAAATATTTATTTCCTCTAATGTCCATGCTTGCTTAATTTTTTTCATCTCCCATTTTAGGAAAAAAATTGTCTCAATTCTTAGTAAGAGTATTTTTTAAATTTTTGTATAGAAGGGAGGACAAGAAAGTGGACAATAGAGAGTGTATATGATGCGGTAGTTGTAGTAGTTACCGGGAGACTAATACCCGGTGTAGCTTACAGTTGAAGCATCTAACCAATTTTTTTGTTTTAGTGCATACAAAGTGATTGCAGTTTGAGCAGACGAGCAAGTAAAATGACTGCGGATGATAAGAAAATGATACTCTGACTTCCACAGAAAAAGTTTGTACCTGCAGCATTAATGTACTGTAACATTAGAAACTTCTTTGAAGATATTTGTGATAAAACTTTGAACTACAATTTTGAAGTGTCGACGTGTTCATGCTTGGTTTGTGTTTTTTTCTAAAAGGGATGGTAACCCCTAAATTTAGTTGGTTGACTCATACTTTTGCTATTAGCTTTTACGTATACATTGTTGCATGACATAGATTTTTGCTTGTGTTTGTGTTGAATAAGTAAGGTTACTCATTTTTTCCCGGGAGCGAAAATAATTAGTACGTGTACATGTTATGGAATAAACTAACCTTAACTAATAATTCTGAAATGGTGGATATAGATGGTACTTGATCTTCAATAGGTGCAAGATTTAGTGAGGAGGGTGATGACGATGCGCTTCTTAAAGTGTAAGATAGAAATATTTGTTCGTGGTGCTTTACCTTGAAAAAGTTAGGTTAAATAGTGAAAATATTTTTACACAGCGTTATTGAGGGGGAGTAAGCTAATGTATGCTAGTTCATCAGTGTAGTAGCCTAGATGTACTATGAATTTGTTAAGATCGTTGACTAATATCTTGTTGTCAATCTTAGAGTTGTGCATGTGAAAGGTTGAGAGCATTTTTAATTCAATACAGAAAAGGAAGAAGTAAAAGAAAGAGTTGCAGAGGATGGTATAACAACATACCACCGCCAGTAACGCCTATACACTTGACAAGAAAGATGGAATACTCGTATAAGTGAAGTAATAATGTAGCTCCTTCATTGTCTGTTAGGTTGTCCCATATAGTAAATAAGAAAGGTTTCTTGACGATATAATAGATGAAAAAATTATTACAGTGCAAGCATTATTTAGCTAGTAAACACAAGGTTTGGTGAACTTTATTTAGGGGGTCCATCACGATCGCTTCCCAAAAAAGTTTACTTTGGTCAGCCATATACTATATGACATTGCAGTCAGCTATTACTGCCAATAAGTCTGGTGTAGTGAAAAATAAGTCTGATTAATAGGGTCTAGTTAGGTGATGGGAAAAAAGATGCAAAAATGTAAATTGGGAGCTTATCAAATTCAATACCTGAATGTTGACGTTTGATAACTGAAAAGGGAAGTGCATTCAATTTTAGTGAAGCAGGAAGGGGTGACTCCAATCCATCGTTATTAATAACGGCCTCAACGACTGCGTATCTGTCAACTACCCATTTATACGTACCGGCCCATATTGAGTAACTATGGGGCTCTCTAACTTTTGAACACGAAATCAAATATGTCTCAAAAAAGACAAACAACTTCTCGTACTTGAAATGTCATCACCATATAATACTACGAAAATCTATTATTGTTGTAGTCAAGTAAATAAAAATAAGTTTTAGACGTGTGAGTACAATTTATAGAAGAAGTTGTTAGAATTTTCAATTGTTCTTTTTATGAGGCGGGAATTCAATTTTTCTTAATTTGTTAAGTCCTCACAATTATTGCTTTTGCAGTTGTAACAAATGTGTAAGACCCCGCAAGTTTTTCTAGTCATTGAAGCCCTCAAAACATGTCAAGAAGAATTTCACACTTGGAAAACTTGACTAAGTGTTGAGATTCTTAGTCTTTCCTTTAGTGTAATACCCCGAGAATCCTAACCAATTGTAGAACAATGGTTCAAGCTCATGAAAAATAAATTATAGAGGTCTGATAGTTTTATGATCAAGGTTGATGTGTATTAAGACCTCAAATATGTCCTAGCTATTAGGCGAATCAAAACATCCCTTACCGATTGAATTCTTGAGAAGGATATTGGTATAGTTAACTTCAAACGAGTATATCTCTCGTTATACTATGAATTTTTGAGCTCATGACCCACCAAAAGATAGATAATTAAATTAAATTTCCAATGATACCAATTTTGCCAAAATCCGATATCGAAGTAAGAGGTTATGGCCATTTTACAGTAAGCTGTCCGGACTGCCAAAGTGCGACGGGAAGGCCGACGGATCGTCACCCAAACCATCGCAACTGAGGTATTCAGCCTGTTTTCTGACCAAAAAATGATGGGTTGAAGGGAAGGTCTGTCCCCAGGGCGACGGTTCATCGTCCAAACCGTCGCGGACCTCCGTTTAGCGATTTTAAGCCGTTTTAAAAAGAATTTTTGGGTCTTTTTCCACCCTTTAAACCACCTAATTACATCAAACCAAAGCACATAACTCCTCATTCATCCATAACATCAAAATTAGGTTTTTTCCAAGATCAATCCCCAAGAACAAGATTCAAACCCTTCTTCAAGAAAACTCAAGAATTAAAACATCACCATTCAAGAACCTTCAAGAAAAGCCTCCAAGAACATTCTCAAGGCTTTAAAGGTCAACTTGTTCCATCAAATCAAGCCAAATAAGGTATGTGGGGTTTGAACAAGAACAAATCTTTCGTTCTTGTGCCCAAAAACTTACTTTAAGTTATAAATTTCTAAATTTTGATATAATTTTCATGAAATTTAATTTAGGGTTTATACCCCATTTTGCTAATTGCATGATTTTGAGATTTTAAGTGATTTGGATATTGTTACATGTCTACTTTCAAAATTTTATGCACATGATCATATTTTCTTTAGATTTCAAGTTGAATTATGAATAATTGTGTTATAAAGCATGAACTTTATGGTGGTTGATATGAAGTTTAAGCATGGGTCAGTAGGCCTTAGTTTGTATGTTGAGACTTCAAGAATGATCATGATTTAAGCATCCCATGAGTAGTTATTTTCAGACTTTGATAAAGACAATTGATCTTTTAAACCAAGCTAAGATAGAAATCCACCTTATTCATACAATTAATGATTTAAAGCACAGATAAACATAATTGATTTTTATTACAAACCCTTGAGCTATTTTAAGGTGGATTTTCCTAAAAGTTCTGAGCCTAAGTATGGAAGTAGTATTTAGCACCGAGTTGGGTATAGTTCCAAGGTCTCACGCCCCAGAACTACGAGCCACCGTAGGATTTTGATTACCCCAAGTAGGTTAAGATAGTGATCACTAAAGTTAAGGTTTTATTTCGATGGAAAGGGTAGAACACCTCTCCCCGATGTGGGTAAGACGTTGGACTCCATGTTATCTCACATGGTTTATGTCAGTTAGAAAAAACTCCCAATGAAGACTCTTGCTCTCCTCTAGATAAAGTATATGTGTTTTGAAAGCTATGTTTTAAGATTTCAAAAGTTCTAAGTTTCAAAGTCCCTAAGTCTCAAGTTTCAAAAGTCTTCAAAGCTTCTAAGTTTTTAAGTTCCAAAAGAAAAGAATGATCACAAGTTTTAATCAGATTATGCTTTGCAAAAAGATATTAGCTTTGAGATTTCAGATTTAAGAGTGAGCCCTTTCTACACTTAGACATCACGACTTAAAGAAAGAACATAAGTTTAGGTTTTAGAACTAAATGTTATGACTCACTAGATTATAAAGTTTGATTTGCTATGCATGATTTCAGATTTCAGTATTTTAGACATTCCAGCTTATGTAAGTCATTTATATTTAGCATGCATTATTTTATAAATGATAACTATGAGACGTGTTTGTACTTATGCATTCACCCTTATATACTCAGTACATTCTCAAAGTACTGATCCACATATATGTCTATGTGCTAAATTGTCTCATAATGTAGGTACAAGTTTTAGTATGCACATTCAGACTCAAATTGCTTGCAACTTCCAATCAGTAGGTGATGGGTTATTTTGATTCAAGGACTCAAGTCATGTATAACTTTATAATGTATCTTTTATTCAGTCGTATTGATTACGGATAGCTGGGGTCATGTGCCGGCTACCTATAGTCAGTATTAGTAGAGGTTTCATAGACAGTCAACAGAGTTAGTGTATTTAGATTTCAATGTTTTCTTGCAAAAGCAAAGTTGTAATTATTTTAAATTTTATTTTGTATTGATCAGATTTAGAAAAGAGTTATCTTCCACTGATTTTGTACAGTTTTATGTATTTTATTTAGTTGCTTATGAGTTATGCCTGTAAAAGGGTTAGCTTGGGGTCACTTGTGACCCTAAGCACTATGTGACGTCTCAAGACCCATTTTCGGGGCGTTACAAACTTGGCATTTCAACCCAAAGTTTAAGTGCCCTAGGGTGTCTATGAAGCCCTGTCTAGTAAAGTCTTGCGGAATGGTACAGAGAAGTCTGTACTTTTCTTTGAAAGGCTACAAAGAATTTAGGAAATGTTTCTATTCTTTCAAGTCTCAGATTGTTCTATAGAAAGGGTCTCTAAGAAACTTATACAGATTCTTATCTTATTCTATTCGGGCCATCTCTACCTTATTCTTAAGGTATCAAAAATAGTCAAGCTTAAATCTTTACTGCTAGAGCTTTCTCAAACAGTCTCCACGGATAGTTATGGGATTATAAGAAGGCTAGAAAGTATCCCATTACTGCTTTTAAGTTCCAAAGTTTGAAGGGTTTTATTCATGTTCATGAAAAGTCATGCACTAAGCCCAGGTCAGATGTACTTTCAGATTCCTTCTCAGAGTCCATAATGTGAATCTATACTTCCCTATCTATGTATTATTCTTGAGATAGCATGATCAGCAAGTTCCAGTTCCTCTCCAAATAATGCTCCTATATTTGCTAGCAGAAGTTTCAGAAGTTACACAAAAAGCTTGAGAGGAGCTCTCTAGTGTGTTAAGTTTCTTAAGTTAAAAGTTATGTCCTCATTCTTATGAGTCATTCAATTAAGACAAAGTAAGATATGTATTCAGATTCCTTATTAGCCTTTCAATACGAATAGTACTCATTAGAGGAGATAGTGTGAGTATAGATTCCTGAATTGAGTTCGTATTCATGAGATATTAAAACCTAGAGTGTTATGATTCATAAGTAGATTGAACCTTCTCATAGTTGGAAGTATGGGTTTAGAAGTGTAGTAACAAGAAGAATGGTAAGGACGATTTATTGAATATATATGTATAGCTAAATTTTTGCATATGATTAGGCTAGTAATGAAATGATATGTCCTTGTTTATTAGTTTAGTAAAAGGTAGAGAAAGAGTTATTATTTAAGGAGAATCGTTGTTTGCTTGAAGTATGAAAAGTCATTGATGATATTTGTTGTGTTAGAAAAATATAGGTTATTGATGAAAGTACTTGGTGGTTGAGTGTTGTTTCCTTGAGGTTACACAAAGGAGTTTAGCTGAAATTTATCGAGCTATATGGTAATTTAGATTTATAAAATGGGTAAATATTAATGATGTATAAAAGGAGAATGTGTTAATAAATTGTTAATAAGATAGCACATGCGATAATGATCGATGATTGTTGTTACAAAGTTCTAGTAGACTAGTGTTTCTTGATGCTTCGATTTATAGTTTCCAAGTGAGAATTGAGTGTGAGGTGGGGGCTGTAAATCATGTTGAGTGCTAGATATTAAGTTTGAATGGTTGGTGGTCATGAAGGTGGATGTGATGATTTCTTGGTTAATGATACTAGTTATAGGGAAGTGGTCTAATAGGCTTGAACAATGTATAGAAGAGCTTAAGTTTATTTGATTCGTAATCAAGTATGATGTAGAAGTACGCCTAAGGTGATATGAGGCTGCATTATTTTGAGGATCATTGCATGTTGTGTGGTTAGTAGTACCGTTGAGTTGCTAGGTGGAGAAAGACTAGTTAGATAATGTATGATGTTCTTGATAACTAAGCTAAGGAGTCATGATTAAAGATGTTGAGCCTTTAAAGTATGCTTTTGATTCTCATGGTTTAGAACTATAAGTTTACAAGCGTGATATTAGTGGGCTATGGCAGAAGTAGTATGGTCCGTCAAAGGTTTGGAGATATTCAAGTTAAGTGTTGGAATCTAAGATTGAAATTTCGAAGATTGAGCTAATATAAATAAGAATTGAAGCACTAGATCGTGTGTACTCTGGCTATGGGGATGCTCATAAAGATTCAAAGTTAGTAAGTGTTCGAGTTTTATATGATAACTATTGGGGCTATAGAATGGTAGGGTGTAACTCAGAAGGTAGCATTAGAAGTTGGTTTTACGGTTTTGGTATAGTTATTCGGATTAAGTTCTATTATTTATGTGCATTGTTATATCCCAGACTCTAGAGTAGAGTGATTTCAGTATTAGATCAAAGTTTATTCAGTGATTCACAGGCTTAGAATGATGGCTTAAATCTAAGGGAGAGATGATAGAACGAGTAACCAAGTCAAGTTTTCAGATTCTAGTAGATGTGTCAGTAAGTTGTAGAGTAGCCCTGAGAAAGAATGATGCTCAGTGTATTCTTATTTCAGCAGTTTACTTCAGTTATTCTGATACCTACTCATGCCTTACATTTTAGTTCCATGATCATAATTCATGTTCATGCACATGATAGAGAATCATGTACTCTCCCAGTTCCCAAAATAAAGAGTTCCAGTTCACTCAGTAGTTGGAATCACATTCCATAAGTTTTGAACTCCAAATTCAAGTCATGCAGTTCATGACTCATGTACTCATTCTTTACAAAATGTTCAATTCAGTACTCATGCAACATTCTTAACGATTAGTGAAAGTTGGATTCATATCAGGTACGTTCTCATATTAGATCTTTTTAATGAGTCCATGACGTGAGTGCTCTATTTCTTATGCCTCAGTAAGGTATCAAGTTATGCTTAGTATCCCTTCATGTTACGAATCCCGATATTCCAATCTTTCAGTGACCTTTTCCCTAGGTCGAGATAGTGAGGATGAGAAGTTGTGTAGATAGGAGAGAGTAAATATACCATAGTAAGAAATATGGCCGTATGTTGTTTTATGTAAGTTTAGAAGTTTGAAAGAATATCTAGGTGAAGTTTGTGTGTATGAATTGGTCAGTTGAGAATATGTTATGTGTGTTCTTCAAAGAATAGTGCATGGAAGTTGTCCTTAGTAGAGGTTTGTAGGTTGTGACAAATGTGTTTTATGGGAGTGGGTTTAGGAGTGCATATGTGGTTATTGATGTAGGCTGGAACATCATATATGTATATATCTGGATGAATTCATTGCGCACTAGTGAATGTCAAGTACGAGGTTGAATGTGGTTGTTGGAGTGATGATGAGAATTTTGCATGAGTTAAGAAGTTATGAAGTGCAGGGTGTGTTAAATTTACGGTCCAGACAAGTATTACAGTGTTATATGGTGTATCCTGTGATTTTGGGTTAGGCTTGAAGATGGTGAGGGAATTTAGTTCAGTTTAGACACGAGTAGATGGAAATATCAATGGCCGTGTGAGAATTAGAAGATGAATCAATGAGTATGGTGTTTAAGGGAAAGAAATAGTTGATAAAATATTTTAGAAGTGTGTCTAAACTTTCAAGTAAGGTGTTGCGTTGCCTAAGGCCCAGAAATTCTATCCAGTCTATGATTCCAAGTTATGGAGTTGTAGCAATATTGTAATCTCTTATTCAGATGTCTTGTTCAGACTATGCCCAAATTTCTTTGCTCCATCATATCGTTAGAACTCCCTAGAAGGGTGTTGAAGACATTCTCCACTTGGGTATGAGTATCTAGTATGATTTAGTTTGGATATCCAGCAACCCAGTTTAACAATCAGACAGATAGATTTCTATAGTTTTATATTTTCCGAACTAGTATAGTCTTACTGCCTAAAGTTTCATAAGTACAGTCATTCTACAAAATAGTTGTTGACACCCATGAAAATTGCGAATTCAGCTCAGTATATGTATCAGGCATCAGTTTCAGAATTCAAATATCTACTCATGATTCAGTTCATAAGTATTCAATGAACAATTTTCATTTTTCAAGTATTCCAGCTTAGACAATGTGATACCCATTGTGTAATCTCAGCCTCGTTTTCTCATGATTCATGCCCGCATAAACTATTGCTTCGCAGTATATAAGTACAGTCGCACCATGAGCACATCAAGTGAATTCTAAACTCTCAGCATGAGTCATCTCCTTATAATAAGTAAGGGCGAGTCAGCTCAGACTCAATTGAAGATAACATCCATCCTTCATTTAATTCTTTTCCAGTCTCAGATTCAGCTATGTAGCTATTTACCATGTAAACTCATGCACTCACAGATCATTTCAGTAACTTGTTATGCTTAAGATTTGGTCATTCAGTTTATTTTGGTTGTGCATGATAACTTATAATCTCAGATTCCTCAGTATTCTTAACCAAACTAGCGACAATCGAGGAAGATTGTTCCCAAGGGGGAGATATTATAAGACCCCGCAAGTTTTCCTAGTCATTGAAGCCCTCAAAACATGTCAATAAGAATTTCACACTCAGAAAATTTGACTAAGTATTGAGATTCTTAATCTTTCCTTTAGTGTAATACCCCGAGAATCCTAACCAATTGTAGAACAATGGTTCAAATTATGAGAAATGAATTATAGAGGTTTGGTAGTTTTATTATCAAGGTTGATGTGTATTAATACCTCAAATATGTCCTATCTATTAGGCGAATCAAAATATCCCTTACCGATTGAATTCTTGAAAAGGATATTAATATAGTCAAATTCAAACGAGCATATCTCTCGTTATACTACGAATTTTTGAGCTCATAACCCACCAAAATATAGATAATTGAATTATATCTGCAACGATACCAATTTAGTTAAAATTTGATATCAGAGTAAAAGGTTATGGCCGTTTTACGGTGATCTATCTGGACTGCCAAAGTGCGATGGAAAGGCCGACTGACCGTCGCACCTGCGACAGAATGTCGCCTAAACCATCATAACTGAGGTAGTAAGCCTATTTTCTGGCCAAAAAGTGATGGGTTGAAGGGATGGTCCATCCCCAGGGCGACGGTTCGTCGCCCAAACCGTCGCGGACCTCCGGTTAGCGATTTTAAGCCGTTTTAAAAAGGATTTTGGGGTCTTTTCCCACCTTTTTTAACACCTAATTACATCAAACAAAACCACATAACTCCTCATTCATCCTTAACATCAAAATTAGGGTTTCTTTTATGATCAATCCCCAAGAACAAGATTCAAACCCTTCTTTAAGAAAACTCAAGAATCAAAACATCACCATTCAAGAACCTTCAAGAAAAGCCTCCAAGAACATTTTCAAGGCTTCAAAGGTCAACTTGCTCCATCGAATCAAGTCAAATAAGGTATGTGGGATTTGAAAAAGAACAAATATTTTGTTCTTGTGCCCCAAAACTTAATTTAAGTTACAAATTTCTAAATTTTGATATAATTTCCATGAAATTTAAGTTAGGGTTTATACCCCATGTTGCTAATGGCATGATTTTGAGATTTTAAGTGATTTGGAAATTGAGTTACATGTCTACTTTCGAATATTTATGCACATGATCATATTTTATTTAGATTTCAAGTTGAATTATGAATAATTGTGTTATAAAGCATGAACCTTATGGTGGTTGATATGAAATATAAGCATGGGTCATTAGGCCCTAGTTTGTATGTTGAAACTTTAAGAATGATCATGACTTAAGCATCCCATGAGGAGTTATTTTTAGACTTTGATAAAGAAAGTTGATCTTTTAAACCAAGCTAAGATAGAATTCCACCTTATTCATACAATTTATGATTTAAAGCAAAGATAAGAATATTTGGTTTTTATTACAAACCTTTGTGCTGTTTTAAGGTGGATTTTTCTAAAAGTTCTGAGCCTAAGTATGGGAGTAGTATTTAACACCGAGTTGGGTATGACTCCAAGGTCTCACGCCCCAGAACTACGAGCCACCATAGGATTTTGATTACCCCAAGTAGGTTAAGATAGTGATCACTAAAATTAAGGTTCTATTCCGATGGAAAGGGTAGAATAGCTCTCCCCAATGTGGGTAAGATGTTGGACTCCATGTCAGCTCATATGGTTTATGTCGGTTAGAAGAAACTCCCAATGAGGTCTCCTACTCTCCTCTAGATAAAGTATATGTGTTTTGAACGCTATGGTTTTAAGATTTCAAAAGTTCTAAGTTTCAAAGTCCCTAAGTCTTAAGTTTCAAAAGTCTTCAAATCTTCTAAGTTTTTAAGTTCCAAACGAAAAGAATGATAGAAAAGCTTTTAGAAAACTAAGTGTGAAGGCTCACAAGTTTTAATCAGATTATGCTTTGCAGAAAGATATTAGCTTTGAGATTTTAGATTTAAGAGTGAGCCCTTCCTACACTTAGACAACACGACTTAAAGAAAGAATATAAGTTTAGGTTTTAGAACTAAATATTATGACTCACTAGATTATAAAGTTTGACTTGCTATGCATGATTTTAGATTTCAGTATTTTAGACATTCCAGCTTATGTGAGTCATTTACATTTAACGTGCTTTATTTTATAAATGATTACTATAAAATATGTTTCTACTTATGCATTCACCCATATACTCGGTATATCCTCAAAGTACTGATCCAAATATATGTCTATGTACTACATTGTCTCATAATGTAGGTGCAAGTTTTAGTATGCATATTCAGACTCAGATTGTTTGTAGCTTCCAATCGGTAGGTGATGGGTTCTTTTGATTCAATCACTCAAGTCAATTATAACTTTGTATTGTCTCTTTTATTCAGTTGTATTGATTAGGGTTAGCTAGGGGTCATGTCCCGGCTACATAGAGTCAGTATTAGTAGAGGCTTCACAGACAGTCAGTAGAGTTAGTGTATTTAGATTCCAATGTTGTCTTGTAAAAGTAGAGTTGTAATTATTTTAAATTCTATTTTGTACTGATCAGATTTAGAAAAGAGTTTTCTTCTGCTGATTTTATAGAATTTTATGTATTTTATTTAGTTGCTTATGAGTTATGCCTATAGAAGGGTTAGCTTGGGATCACTTGTGACCCTAAGTACCGTATGACGTCTCGGGACCTGTTTTCGGGGCATTACAAAATGTTTTACATTTTATAATGTTGTCATAGATAATAACGTCTGGGGTGTCAACTCCTTTTTTTAGGGAGAGTAGAGATTGACGCAAGCTTACGCTTTCACCCTGCACAAATATTGTCTGAGAATGCACAAATAAGTCTCTACTCTTGTGAGGCCATAACATATATATTATCTAAAACTTACAGGTCTAGTCTGTTGGTTCTGTTACGATGGTGTCCACAATAAGCCTCTGATCTATTATGGAGGCCTCTTTTTTATTATGTTAGAAGAAAGTGCACGCGAAATAGCAATATATGATAGAGTAAATTAATGAACAAACCCATAATAAAACATCTGCAAACCCATAATAAAACATCTGCAATTAAAACTAAGTATGGAAAGCTTGCCAATATTTGGATTTTACCAATTGCAAAGTGTTTACATAAGGAGAAGGGTTCACCACGCAACAAAACAAGTTGTCGGGCTTTTGTGTTGTGGAAAAAAAACTGGGAAGGCGAAGTTAACAACTAAGATAACTCATCCAATTTTATTACATAAAAGTTTGAACCACCCATTCCAACAAAGAAACAGTAAAGGTAACATTCAGTTTCCTACCACATTCTACAGCTATATCAACAAAATTTTGGGAGTTAATGAATGACACTGACTCATATACGTACACATACTTATAACAAACTATAAGTTGAAAATGTTTACATAGTAAACTGAAGTATAGGACAAATTAATTGTCATTTTTATAATTTAGCATCAAATACCTACTTTTATTCATTGTGTGCTCATGTAGTATGTAGAAGTAGACAGATATCCACTTATTTTAAAATATTGGTTTTACAAAATTCAAATCAATTATTTATAAGGACAAAGCTATTGCCTGCTTATGAAATAACTGTGGATGTTTAGTTTAGAGAAACAAGCACTATGGAGGAGGGTTATTTTTGAAAAATATGGAACTGAAGGACCGTGGGTGTCAAGATGGGTAATGTAACACCCCGAATTTTGGTCCTTACAAATTCATCGACCTTTGAGCTCACTGCCCAAACTATAACTCTCCCTACGAGTGCAGGGTGTCATTACGGATAGTATAGTCCCTAATCGTAGCATTTTACCAATTGTAAAGTATTTACATATGGAGAAGAATTCACCACGCAACAAAACAAGTTGTCGGGATTTTGTGTTGTGAGAAAAAATTGGGAAGGCGAAGTTAACTACAAAGATAACTCATCCAATTTTATTACACAAAAGTTTGAACCACCCATTCCAACAAAGAAACAGTAAAGGTAACATTCAGTTTCCTACCACATTCTACAACTATATCAAAAAAAATTTGGGAGTTAATGAATGACACTGACTCATAAACGTACACATACTTATAACAAACTATAAGTTGAAAATATTTACATTGTAAACTTAAGTATAGGACAAATTAATTGTCGTTTTTATAATTAAGCATCAATACCTACTTTTATTCATTGTGTTCTCATTTAGTATGTAGAAGTAGAGAGATGTCCACTTATTTTAAAATATTGGTTTTGCAAAATTCAAATCAATTATTTATACGGACAAAGCTATTGCCTGCTTATGAAATAACTGTGGATGTTTATTTTGGAGAAACAAGCACTATGGAGGAGGGTTATTTTTGAAAAATATGGAACTGAAGGACCGTGGGTGTCAAGATGGGTAATGTAACACCCCAAATTTTGGTCCTTAAAAATTCATTGACCTTTGAGCTCACTGCCCAAACTACAACTCTCCCTACGAGTGCAGGGTGTCATTACGGATATTATAGTCCCTAATCATAGTGTTTTACCAATTGCAAAGTATTTACATATGGAGAAGAATTCACCACGCAACAAAACAAGTTGTCGGGATTTTGTGTTGTGAGAAAAAATTGGGAAGGCGAAGTTAACTACAAAGATAACTCATCCAATTTTATTGCACAAAAGTTTGAACCACCCATTCTAGCAAAGAAACAGTGAATGTAACATTCAATTTCCTACCACATTCTACAGCTATATCAACAAAATTTTGGGATTTAATGAATGACACTTACTCATATACGTACACATACTTATAACAAACTATAAGTTGAAAATATTTACATAGTAAACTGAAGTATAGGACAAAGAATTGTCGTTTTTATAATTTACCATCAAATACCTACTTTTATTCATTGTTTGCTCATGTAGTATTTTGAAGTAGAGATATATCCACTTATTTTAAAATATTGGTTTTACAAAATTCAAATTAATTATTTATAAGGACAAAGCTATTGCCTGCTTATGAAATAACTGTGGATGTTTATTTTGGAGAAACAAGCACTATGGAGGAGGGTTATTTTTGAAAAATATGGAACTGAAGGACCGTGGGTGTTAAGACGGGTAATGTAACACCCCAAATTTTGGTCCTTAAAAATTCATTGACCTTTGAGCTCACTGCCCAAACTACAACTCTCCCTATGAGTGCAGGGTGTCACTACGGATAGTATAGTCCCTAATCATAGCTTGAACAGTGTGTTTGGCTAAGTCTCTGTGTTGGTCATGACTAGACTCAATAAGTCGTAAAGACTCTATACGAGTCGTAAGGTACCAATCGTAGGGTGGCCAGTATGTTACCCAAAGGATTCTGTCTTGAATATGACTAGGACTTTACGAGTCGTAGGGTCACTTGACAAGTTATATGAATCAATCATAACCAGACCGGTGTGGGTGCCAATAGGTACTGTCCAGCCTATGACTAGAGGTCACGAGTCATAGGGTGACGCTACGAGTCGTAAGGTCATAGTAGCGACTTGGGGACAAATTTCAGTCATTTTGTTGAGGGCATTCTGGAAATTTTCCTCTTTTCCTAAACATAACCCATAGACTTAAAACACCATTGACACCTCATTTCCATCCATAATACATCAAAAACATTCTCTTAAATCCCTAGGGCAAGAACCAGTCAGGTTTCTCATACTTGGCCATCCAAAGCTTTAATGGTTGAATTCTCTTTATAATTCTTAATATTTCCGGCATGTGACTATACCCTTAATCTTGTTTTACTAAAAGCATGACACTTATATGGTTGTTTATTTGGATTTGAACATGGTTTTTAATCTGGATCGAAGATTTTAGCATGATTGATTCTTAAATTATTTTCCCATGAATTATTAAGCATTGTATATGCTTTATAAATGGTATTGAAATTTTGGGGTGCATGGGCATGGTGAATAAACTAAGGGGTCATGATGTTCCCCAATTTGATGATTTGCCTAAACATATGGCTTTGAAAATTGTGTTTCCTCAACCCAACTTGTGAAATTGATATTGAATATGGTTTGTCACATGGTTTGACTTGCTCACTTATACGAATACATTGGCATAAAAGGTTAATAAACCATGGATTTATTTTATTGAACCTTGGGGTTCGTGGATTCCCTGTATGAATGAATAATTTAACCTATAGGGTTTATAAATTTCTCTATGTGAATGGTTAAATATCATAGCATGATAATGTTAACTTACAAGTGAGGTTGGTATGACGATACCAATAGGATGCCTTAATGAATGAATTGGTTCAATTAATGAGAATGTGTGCTAAATATTTTAGTTGGGCTTAAAGGAGGGTATTGTAGTCGAGTATTGAAAGTAGAGGTCTCGAGGGATCAATATTGGAAATCGTGTTTGCTGACGTGGGGGTCTAAATGATCGAGTGGTTTGAGTCCTTCTTATTATATGATTGGGAGGTTTGAGTCCCCTATGTTAAATAACTAGGTTCTTAAATCACCTTTGATATATGTTGAAAAGTTTGAGTCTCCTATGGTGCATATGTACATATGATTATTCTCTGATTCGTGCAGCTACACACACTGGGTCTCTTTCAGCTGAGGGAGAGCTGGACCCATATAGCTCGTGGGTGCCTTATTATGACGGTTATGATACACAAACCAGGTTAAGATTTTAAAGTGCATGTTAAACCGTGTTTCTTACCCCATCGCGTTATATATATATATATACGTATTTGTATATGCATATGTCTGTGTGCATTTGAATTTTGATTGGTCTTTCATTATTGATCATGTCATTACTTTATCCTCTTATCCCTGAGTTACATGCTAGCACTCAACCCACTAATCATTCCTGAATGTTTCATTCTCATACAATGTAGGGTTCGAAGATACTCTTACTTTTTCTGCATAGTGATTAAGTGACTTTGAGTTGATTGTGAGTAGAATTGAAATGGTTATCTTCCTTTGGAAGAGCTTCATTTTATGATTTTATTTCCTTATGTTATAGACATTATTTCAGAATTATTTTAGCTATCGTTAGGGGCATGTGCCGACTAGATTAATTTTGGTTATTTGAAGGCTTTGTGGATACTGTGGATTAGGTATTGGTTATGGATACATATTAGATTTCCTTTGAGCTCATCTTTTCTGCCTTGTTATATGTTTGAAATTCAGCTACTATTAATGTATCATATTTTATTTATCTAGGTAAGAGGGTGGTCTTTGGTCCTCGATGGACTTGAGATACCCATTACAGCCAAACCCTGGTTTAGGTCATGAGAAGTTGGTATCAAAGCCAGGTTCATGGTTAATTAAGTGTCCACAAAGTCATGTCAAGTAGAGTCTCTTTTATGGGTGTGTAGAGCACCACACTTATGAGAAAGAGACTAATAGACATTTAGGAATATTTTCCTTTTTTGTGTTCTACTTTAGGGCTGTAGGGTCTAGGATGTTGAAATCCCGTCTAATTTTCATTTGTTTGTATTTCAGATCATACCTCCTAGAAAATCTAATGCTCGTGGAAACTCTTCTGTCCTACTAAAGGATAATATAGATGAAACTCATCCTACTTATGGATTTTTAAGCCCGGTCTAGGGTTGCTACTTCAGATTGCCCCCATGGATTTCCATCAGTCTCCATTGATCTTTCTCCAGATGGTGACGCCCTCAGTCACCTCAAGGAGATATTACTAATGTCGAGTTTCTCCAATTTATTCATCTGTTGACCTATTGGTGATATATCAGTCATGTTAGTTGGGTCCTACTGGTACTGTTGTGGGTTCTTCTGAGGCTACTAGAGTTATACAATTTATGAGGTTAAATCCTCCGACTTTACTAGTTTTAAGGATGAAGAGGGTCTTTAAGGTTTTGTTGATGAGATAGAAAAGATTTTTTGAGTTATGCATGCCACTGATGTAGAGGGTGTGGAGTTCACTACTTATCAGTTGAAAGATATAGTGTATCAGTCATATGAAGAGTGGGAGCAACTTTTAGTGATGATATTGAGTCAGTCTTGTGGGATAACTTTTTGAGTGCTTTTCTTGATCGCTTTTTTTTCTCAGGAGTTGAGGGAGGTGAAAGAGGATGAGTTTGTGAATTTGAAGCAAGGCAAGATGACAGTGAAGGAGTATGCCCAAAAATTTTACCAGTTATCTCACTATACTCTTGAGTTAGTGTCTAGAGTGAGGGATAGGATAAGGAAGTTTGCCTTGCAATTTGGTTTTGGAGAGAAAGGTCGCCTTGTTGAATAAGGATATGGATATCTCTAGACTTGTGGTGTATATGCAATAAGTTTAAGAGGAAATGAAGAGGCAAGCAGAGATGGAAAAAATTTAGGGTAAGAGGTTCAGACATTCGGATTAGGGTGAATGTCAGCAGCAGAGTTAAGAGATGGAAGGCAATGGTCTAAGAAAAAGAGCTGAGAGAGTCCTAACTCCAATTCGATGGCTAGTACTCCCTATCCAAAGCTGTTTGATGATTGCGTTTCCAGAGTAGTGATGTCCCTAAGGCATAGGGTATCCAATCTAAGGCCAGTGGGCCCAACCAGCTCTATTATATCCTCATTTTTGGTTTTGTGGTCAGTTGCATTGTGGTCAGTGTGAGAAGGGAAGGAATCAGTGTTTTATTTGCAACAGGATTGTCCTTCTAAGGTGGCTTCTGGGGCTAACAAGGTCCCTGTTTCTACTTCATCAACTCCTGCACCAAAGGGTGCTACTTCTGGCTTCAGCACTAGTCGAAACTGTCTTTATGTTCTGGACACCCATCAGGAATTCGATGCATCACCTAATGTCGTTACTGGTATGTGTAAACTCTTTTCTCATGATATGTATTACTTGCTTGATCCGGGGTCTACTTTATCCTAAGTAACCCCTTATATGGTTATTTATTTTGGTTTTTGTCCTAACTGTATTTCTCTTCTCTTTTTTGTGTCTACCCCGATAGGTGACTTTATTATGGCTAGAATGGTGTATAGGGGTTGTGTGGTTTCTATCTATAGTAGGGATACTTTGATAGATTTAATAGAGTTGGATATGGATGATTTAGATGTGATCTTGGGTATGGATTGACTCCATTCGTGCTACGACTCTTTAGACTGCCAGACCCATAAGGTCATTTTAAAATTTCCTCATGAGCCAATTATAGAATGGGAAAGGAGTTACCTAGTGCCTAAGGAAAGGTTCATTTCCTATCTTAGAGCTCGAAAATTGATTTCCAAGTGGTTTCTTTATCACTTGGTTTGGGTTACAAATAATAACTCATAGGGTCCTTATCTACAATCTGTTCTATTGGTTAATGAATTTCTCAAGGTTTTACCTGATGACCTTCCTGGTGTCCCTACCAATAGAAAAATTAATTTTGGGATTGAATTTCCTTCGAACACTCGTCCTATCTCTATCCCTCCTTATATAATGGCTCCGACCGAGTTGAAAGAGCATAAGGAGCAGCTAAAAGATCATTTAAATAAGGGTTTTATCCTTCTTAGCGTGTTTTCGTGGGTTGCACATGTTCTATTCGTACGTAAGAATAATGGTTCCCATCGAATATGTATAGACTACCGCCAATTGAATAAGGTAACGATGAAGAATAAGTATCCTCTTCCTAGGATTAATTACCCATTTGAGCAGCTTTAGTGTGTTAAGTATTCTTCTAAGATTAATCTTTAAATGGGTTATCATCAGTTGAAGATTAGGGAGGTGGATATCTCTAAGACTGTTTTCCGTACCCAGTATGGTCATTTCAAGTTTTTGGTGATGTCCTTTGGTTTGACTAATGCACCGACGATATTCATGGATCTTATAAAGCAAGTATTTCATCAGTACTTGGATTTGTTTGTGATTGTGTTTATTGATGATATTCTGGTATACTCTAAGAGTGAGGAGGATCATGTTGATCACCTCCGCATTGTGTTGCAGACCTTGAAAGATCAGCAGTTGCATCCTAAATTTTCTAAGTGCGAGTTTTGGCTGAATGTTGTTACTTTTCTGGGTTATGTTGTTTCTAGTGAAGTAATCATGATAGATCCATAGAAGGTAGAGGCGGTGAAAAAGTGTCCTAGGCCCACGACTCTAATCAATATTCGAAGTTTTTTGGGTTTAGCCAATTATTATAGGAAGTTTATGGAAAGCTTCTCGTCTATGATTTCTCCGTTGACTAAGTTGAGTAATAAAAAGGTGAAATTTTTGTGGTCCGATGATTGTGAGGAATGTTTTGAGAAGTTGAAGGATAAGTTGACTTCTGCTTCTATTTTGACCCTGCCCAAGGGTGCTGATGGCTTCATTGTGTCTTGTGATGCGTCCCATGTGGGAATGAGTTGTGTGTTGATGCAGCGGGTCAAGGTTGTGGCATATGCTTTGACAGCACCCAAGTGCACATATAAGTGTACGCGGTCTTATCAAGTAATTTAGTGGCTTCCGTATCGATCTCTCAGGGACTTGCTTTCACCGCCTATCTAATTATTGTCTAACTAATTGAGAAAAAATAAATAAGTAGAGAGTTTGTAATTTTGTAAATTAAAAATAAATTAAATAATGCGTATAAATACAAGTCTTGGGACAATCAATGGAAGAAAACCCAAGGTTAAAGCACTTCGAACAATCATACTATGTTATTGAATTTCCTTCGTTAACTTCTTTGTTTTGGTTGTTGATTTGTAGAGTTAATTGCATGATCATGGTTTCCCAACCTCTAATCTCTTACCTAATATGGACCTTACAACTACATCGTTGAGCGGGGATGTAATAATCCAATTAAGTTAATTAAAGTTATCATCCTACGTATGAATCAAGTAAGACATCTAAGTACATCCCTGTCCTAGACACTAAATTTAATTCTTTATTTTATAAAAGAATAAAAACTCAAACTTTGTTTATTCCCATGTTGTATCTCCCTATTCCCTCTCCCGAAATCAAAAGGTCGACAATATATGTATTTTATGGGTGATCAATCCATAAAATAATCAAAATTAAGAATAAACAAACAACCAAATATGATAAGCCAACTTAACAAAATTAATCCAAAATAATAGTACTCATGTTCTTGGCTTTAACCCCGAAAGGAGGGTTTTAGCCACTAATATTTATAATCACGATCTAAATATATGAATACATGATATGAAAAATTAAAGACTAAAAATAAAATAATCAAAACCGTGTCTTTTTTCTTCACCAATCCGTGCACTCCGTCTATCTCCCTTTGTGTCCAATCATTCCTCCCCCTTTTATTGTCCAAAGTTGTCTAATGTATATACATGTTCACCAGCTGGAGTAAGTATATTAGTATATTGCTAGTATACATACCTGCGCGATGTGCGGGATATTTTAAAAAATAAATTATTAGAAATATTATTTATTATTTTAAAATAATAAATTAACTTTCGTTGTAGCACATTAATATATTTTAAATTAATTAAGAATTATTAAATATAATTTGTAATAAATAATTCAAAAAATTACATAGGTCAATTAATTTAGTTAAACAATGTACTCTCCCTTCGCCATCCCTTCCCCTTCCCTGGGCCTCTTCAATCCTCTCAACCTCTTCTTCCATACAATCCCATAATTTTATCATATGACAAAAAAATAATGAATCATATAATTATCAAAAGACTGACCTATAATTTTCTTTATTGCATTGTTCACTATCTAAAATTATTCGATTGTTAATATTGACTTTTATTGTTCATTTGACTTGTTGTTTATCGGTATTTTAGTTGTATGATTTTAAGAAATTTAAATGACAAATAGAATCATTAAATATTTTTTATATATAAATGTATATTTGCAAGTAAAATAATGAAAGGAATAAATCAATTGCAATAATTAGATGCATATAAATTGGTTTTATAACTTTCTTAGTAGAGAGTAGATATGTAAATGTGACGGAGAAATATATTAGGACAAATAAATATGACAATATTTGTGCATATACAAATATGTTTTGATTCATTCTTTATACAAATGGTTTGATAAATTTTCTTTGTATCTTTCTATTCTCGATGGACAATAGCAACACTTTTGTTTTAATGAATCTCCACATGTATAGTACCTTCATCCAACATGGTCAGAAATTCAATTTTTTTTATACAAAATTAAACTATCTTTATTTTGACTTATATGACCCATTTTCCTTTTTAATAAGTCACCAAAAGAATAATACATTTACATATTAAATGTAAATAAATATAAAATGACGATTTCATTCCCATAAAATGATTTATAGCCACACAAATATGTATAACTATTTATACCACAAATATTAAATTTTTTATATATTTAAAATGCTTATTTATTTAAAATATTTCATATAAATTGAGAAGAAAGGAGTAAAAATTATAGAGAATAATTTATTAAAATTCAAATTTTTATATATGAAAATAAATTTAAAGATAAAACATGTTAAAACTCTTCGTCCAAATCCGAAAGAGGCCCAAAATAAAAGAATATTTTAATTTATATATATATATATATATATATATATATATATATATATATATATATATATATATATATATAATATATATAATAGTTTAGCCGGACATGCCTTGCACGTGTAACGTTTGATTATTTAAAACTAAATGATTTTATCTATTTCAGAGATTTTTAATGAAGTGTAAAAGTTTAGATTACTTTTCAAAGATTCTTCACACTTTAATATAATAATGTAACATAAACATATTTTTTTAGTGTAAGCACATATATATTTTATATCATCACTTTGATGTTTGTCATGCAGTACCTCTTTCCTTTGCTGTCAAAGGCTAAAGACGCATTAATTAGGGTCACATATATGGTACGATTATTTTTCTTTTTTTTTTTTCTATATTTAAAATATATATTTTTATTTTTAAAGTCAGATATTTACAAAATCATTGGTTACATTCTTATTACGTACTTAAAACTTTTACAAATTTGATACTTCTTACATTTTTCTTATTCTAACGCATTAATATTTATTTTTTAGATTTTTCAAATTTTCTTAAATGTAAATTTAGTTGATTTAGAATTCTTAAACTAATGGAATAAGTATTAATTGTCATTAATTCTGATGACTTCTAATAAAAAAAGGAGAAAAGTTTTACCATAAATGTATTTAATTAATTTTTAATTTTTAAATATTAGAAAAAATAGTGAAAAGACGATTTTGTCTAAAGTAAAAACTATTACTGAAGAGCAAAAAGTTCAAACGATATTTCTAAGGTCTTTCACACTTTTAATATATTATAGATACGTAGAAAGTTTGGCTTATGACTCATTTTATTAATAGAAAACAAATAAGTAGTATATTTACAAAAGACCAGGCCCAAAATTAGCCTGGCCCAAACTCGGTCCAAAAAAGATTCAGACAGCTAATATACCAATTTGGAAACCTAACTGTCATTTCTTCTTTCTCCCCCTATACGTATGTTTTCCATTGTTTACTTTGGTTGAAGAAAACAACACAAGAGAAGATTGAAGATATAATTTGGAACTGGAAGAGTTAAGTCAAGACCTTTTGAGGTATATACCCACGTTAAATTTTCTATTTAGAATTAAATGGTTGACATTTTATAGCAGCAGAGGATTGCTTAATTCTTTTAGAATAAATCATGTGCCTACAGTAGTAGAGTTGGAAAGTTCTAGTCAATTGTGTTCCACAATTTCACTTCCGTTGCAGTAATATTTAATGAATATCAATTGTAATTGATTTTTAAAAAACCTGTATTCCAATCACCACATCCGACTAACCATCTATACATGTAGTCATCTTATCTACCCTCCCTGCGATAAGTGAATGTTCGTTAAAAATCCTGCCTTCTTATATAGTAATCAACTGGAATTCAAGCAAATAGTTGTCTCTAGGTCTACTTTTTGCAAAAATTGATATAATATTTATTACTTATAGAGTTAAGTGATGCTTCTAGTAGGGGAACCAACAACAGCAACTTCAAGCCCTCTAACACAGGCGAGTGTTTGCTATAGAATTGGACCAGACAGTTCAGGAGATGCTTTCTGCGGCGGGAATCAGTAGAGATATGGAGTAGTGCCTTTAGATGTATTTTGGAGTATATAGAAAGAGAGAAACAGTTTGGCCTTGCGCGATATCAAGGTTGTGTAATACAATGGATATGTTCATATTTAATAGTTTTTGACTTATATACATCGTATAATTTTTCGACGAAGGTTGTTCACTTGCACAACCTTGTTTGGCTGTTAAAGGTGTGTTTTATGTTTCTCTAACATAAGTTTTCTGACAGGTGGAGCTTAAAGCTCCTCAGGATGTTGAAACAGGATGATCGTTGAAGTCATTTAAGTTCCTTAAGACCAAAAAACCTCCCACAAGTTCACCTGATCTAAAGTTTGGGCATTTGAATTCAAGAAACCCATGGTGGTGAGTGGACTCAAAAATAAAATCTCCATAGAGAGACGTTAAGCTTCTCTCTGAACAGTTGAGGTATATTTTTACTTCTATTGACTACAAAATTGGAAGTAAAACAATGTACCTTACTCTGTAAAACAGTTACCAAATGGAGGTTTGGTTGTAGATGTTCACATTTAGAGATTTTCTACTGTATCAATTAACATCATTTAATTCACAGTGGTACATGTTACATGCTGCAGGTTTGCGAAAAGTTTTTGTGACTAAGGGAAGGTATAGAAAATAACATTACCAGTGTACTGGAGGAGGTATAGACAGAAATAGCAGTTAGCCATTCATAATGCCTATAATATTCTGAAGTCACTCTTTTAAAAATTTTGCACATATAAATGCCTACTTTGAAAATAAATGAAGGCGAAAAACCTTGCTTAAAATGATTTTAACTCTTTGATTTTAATTCAAAAAGTGTCACCACAATAGCAAAGACATGTTGACTTTTTCTTTCCTTTTGAATCCTAAATTCAAGCAACCGCTATTTCTAATGTTGAAGCAAAGAAACAGTTAGAATTCCTGAAAGCAGTTAGTGGTATAATGGATGCTCGTCTTCATTATTTCAAACAGGCATGTCATACACATGGGATCTATTCTAGCCTATAAATTACATATACTTTTTTCGTCTTGCAAAAGCATTTCTATTGATAACAGTTTACCGAGATTTTCATGTTTTGAAATATTCCACTATCGTATTACGCGAACTTTTAACTTTCATTGCATTTTTGTATTTGATATCTCATGAATGAAGTTAATTTCGGAAGACATTTTTTCAATAGATATTGGAAACTCTGTATTTTTTGGGATGTTACTGGAACTATTGGTTTATCTATTTATAATGATGCTTTAGTTTTTGAATTGTATAGTTGAGATAAAGATGAATAACATATTTAAATTGTTTGCTGTTTGAAGTGTCACTATCTTAGTTGAGATAATCAGTAAAGATTATTTAGATAATCACTAAATAATTAAATTGCTGAAAGATAGTGACACGTTTATTTTTTAAATTTACACTTGGTTAAAATTCAACTTGTTTTCTGAATATAATATCTTTTTAGTTGAGGTTTATTTGGGTTAAAAAACTGCTATCAGAGTTATTGGTTGACGTTTTTTTTTTGGAGTTACTATATTTACGTATTTTTTTAAAGTTAATATATTGCTGAAAGTTGTTGCTTACTAACCCTTGTGTTTTTCTTTTTCAGATTCTAAATTTGAAATATAATTTGAATTTAATATTGTAGTTTGTTTTTGAATTGCAGAGATAATGATAAGCTGTTAGGATAACATTATTTTAAATTCATTAACAGATAATGATAATGATAAGTAACAGATAATGATAATGATAAGTTGTTAGCACAACATTATTTTAAATTCAAATCAAGTAACTAATATTTAGAGTTTATCGTTAAAAAACTTTTTAGTTGAGGATTGTATTTAGAGTTTATAATTAAAATTCCTTTTAGTTGAGGATTACTTTATTAACCCACGTTTTTTGTTGAAAAATATCATTAAAAGTTATTGCTTACTTTACTATCACGTTTTTGGTTGAAAAATACCAATAACTAATTTTGGTTGAAAAATATCATTAAAAGTAACTGCTTATTTTACTAGCCCACGCTTTTGGTTGAAAAATATCAATGACTTATATTTAGAGTTTATCATTAATATTTAATATTCTTCAACTAAAAATTTGTTATTAAAACAATATTAAGTGTTGTCTTTAAATCTTTCACATGGCTATATTAATAGCTTGACACGTGGCTTCTTGTCTTGATTTAGTTTTGCTTATATATATATATATATATATTTAAATATATTTTATAATATTAAAAGAGATAAGTTATGAATAGTTAGAGTTCATCTGGAGCTCTTTCAAGTTAATAATATTTTTTAAAAAAATTTAATATTTTCAAATTAAATACCTCTAATTTTTTTAAAAGAATGATGTATTTTTAAATTCTAATATTATATATATAGATTATTTTTATTCCTTTTCTTATTATTCAAATATATTTTATAATATTGAAAGTGATTAGTTATGAATAGTTAAAGTTCATCTAGAACTCTTTCAATTTAGTCATAAATATTTTTATAAAACCTAATATTTTCAAATTTAAATATCTCTAATTTCTTAATTCAAAATTTTTTATTACCATATCTATATCTTTGTCCTAAAAATTACCACGTGACTTCTCAAAAACTTATCACGTGACTTCTTATCTTACTTTTAGTTTTACTTTTATATAGAGAGAGATAAATTATAGTGGGATTAGGAGAAGGATGCCATGTGGTCCCCGGTGTTCAAAATTGACCAATCTCCAAATATTGACCAATTACGTGTCCTACTTTAAATGAAAATTGTCCAAGATATGTTCCTGTACGTGTTCCCCTTTTTTTATATTGTGGAAAGTTCCAAATATATATATATATATATATATATAGATAGATAGATATAGATATATAGATAGATAGATAGATAGATAGATAAATAGATAATAATATTATATAAAATAGATAGAGAGATATATTAACAAAGATAATAATAAATAGTGACTAGCAATATAAGTCTAAGTATATACATATATATGTGTGTGTGTTAGTAAGTATATATAAGTAGTGAATATATATAGTATATATATATATATTGTAGTAAGTATTTATGTTAGATAAGTGGATATAGTTAGTATAATAAGATAGACAGATAAATATAACCAGCAAATTATTGTAACAAGTTATTAAAGCAGGTAAGTAATTTTTTAAGTTGTTAAAACAAGCGAGTAATAATAAGATGTTAAAGCAGAAATATCGTGACTTTGTTTTAATATGATGTAAAGTTGTACTCAGTACTTCCTCCTTCGTTGTCCTTAATCCAGTTTAAGTGTCCAAGTCATAAAGGTCCAAGTGTATTTTCTCCCAATATATATTATTTTGAATTTTTTGGTTTATTGATTTTTTGATTTTTTTTTTAAATTTTTATACCTTGTTCATCTATTTCTCTTCAGTTTTAGGTATTTTAGTAATATTTTCTTTAATCACACCCCGGAAGAATAACAACAGTCCTTCTTTCAATCTTCTTTGGACTTTCCAAGTCCCTAGAATTTACAGATTAATCCATCGTGATTACTAAAATACTGAAAGAATAACCATATACTGATGGTATTTTTATAAGTGATTTACAAATTTTTCAAGGCTAGAAAAACTATCGGAAAATCGCCGGTGATCTGAAACTTAATAATAAAATATATGTGAAATAAAATATAAACTTAATTAATTTAAACATAATTTACAAACTTGGGAGAAAATTACAAAGACCTATGTAACTACTACTTACATGTATTAAGGAAGAAGTGAGGTTTCCCTTTCGGGAGTCCCCTGAAAACTTGACAGTTACCGGAAAATGAAGAACTAAGAAAACTTTTCACACTTTTCACATACTGTTTTTTAACTAACTTACAAACTTTGGATATTAAGAACTTTAAGAAAACTAAGAACTTTATGAAAACTTTCTCACTCTTAATTTTTTCTCTCTTTGGTACATGTTTTTGTCTTTCATAAAGGGGGGTATTTATAGGCATTTTTTGGAATTCAAATTTTACTTTTTTGTGGATTTTAAATCCTTTCTAAGGACTTTAGCAAGACTTATCAACTTAGGTGGGCCCGACAGCTAATAACTTTCTTTAATTCTCCTCTGTTCATTTATTTATCTGATATTGTATACGTCTACTATTTTATCTTTTGTAGATATCTTCATTTCTTACGTATCCAAATTGTGTAAAGTTTTTGAGTCAACCTCCATTCCTGAATCATCATCTGCATTTGGGTCTTAGGCAAATTGATCCATGACTGAGTTATATTCTCTTTCATACTTATCATTGTCTCCGTCTGATAATTGTAGTCTTGTTCCAGTTCCTGTCTCTTCTCTTAGAATTAAAGAAATTCTTGGTCTTTGTTCTGGTGGTTCTAGATTCATAGATATCTCCTTGGGCGATTGTTCTGCTAACAACTTTTTTATTAAGTTTGCTATTATTTTTTCTATATTTTTTTTTATTTTTCTTTTTTCTTAATGAAAGACCCTTCTTATTTTGAGAAGAACTTCCTTTATCTATTTTTTGAGTACCTGTGTTTTTAAAACTAGCTGGGAGTATTCTCCGTACACTTTTTGGCAAAGTGTCAGCTATCAACGGATTTGATGAGTCTTTACCAGATACCGTTTGAGCTGGACTAGCTGTATCATTACCCAATACAGTGGGTCTTACTGCATTCATTGGGGAATGCACACTCATTAATGGATTTGAGAAATCTTTACCAGCTACCATTTGAGCTAGACTAGCTATATCATTACCCGATACAATGGGTTTTTCCATTTTTAAAGAAGATGAAGAACTTTTTGGTTGGGTCTCATAAATTAGCTGAGTCTATTATGAAAGTTCAAAATGAAGGATTTTTATACGATCTTGTAAAATACTTATATGTTCTAATATCTATCCTTTTTCTTTTACAAGATTTTCATTATCTTGTTTCAAAACTTCATTGGCTTGATTTAGTCGTTGAAAAGCTTCGGTCATAGAGGAACAATGATCACAAAATATAATTTTGTATATGTCTTTGTTAATATTATATTGAGGAATTTTTTGTGTTTCTAGTCTTAAAGCTGGAGTAATAAAATAATTTGATCCCAGATTTCTCCGGACATAGTCTAAAGTCTCTGAGAGGTCATAAAAACCTTTATAAAGAGGTATTTTATAATCTTTTATGGCGTCGATTACCTCTATCTAAGTATGGAACACTACTTGTTGCTGTCCTTTGAGAACTACATAGAATTTAAACCTGTTAGTAGTATTTTTCTCAGTAAAATAGTAACTTAATACATTTAGAACTGAAATAAAATAATTAATGTTACTTCTATTATAAGCCATTCATAGATTGTCTAGTAGACATATTTGCGGCTTATCCACTTGTACGTTTGGCTTTCGTCTGAAATTTAAGTTGGCTGGTTCGTAACATACCAAGTTGTGGGGTCCAAAAAATTTTCTATCTAATTTTGGCTGTTCTAACTTCGTAAGTGATCTGAAACGAGTGTTGCTCATTAGTGTCTTCAGATAGTCTTGGAATGATGAGGCTTCTGCCTTGCTTTTTTCTTTTCCTGTATTTATATTGAAACAAAAATCATTAGTTGTCTTCTTTAATTAATTTACTTATTTGATCTGCTAAGTTATTATCTTTTCCTTTAATATGTTCTAAAACAATATTATAGATTGAAGTGGCATCTAGGAAATTTAACCATCTCCTTTTACTACTATTCTTATCTTTTATTTTCTAATAAAACTTTACTATAGGTTCGCAGTCTGTTCTTACTAGTATTTCGGGCTTATTTAACATATAAAGTTTAAAACTATTCAAACCATAAATTACTGCTAGTGTCTCCGCATCTATGCTATTTAATTTTTTTTCTTTATATTTTCCACTTTAATATGCACATATTTTTTCATCCTTTTTGTCTCTATATTTGTTAGGTTTTGTTTTTAATACTGCTCCCCATCCTTGAAGTCTTCCATCTGTCTCGACTATTAAATAATCTATTTCTAATGGTAACGTTAAGTCTGGAATGTCTTGTATCATGCTTTTAAGTTGTTGGACTAATTTTATGTCTTTAGTATTAAAGGATTTTTGACCTGTCGATCCTGTTTTATAGTATAGTGGTCCTGCTATTTTTCCTAAATCTTTGATAAAAGCTCTAGCATAATTTAAAAATCCTAAAAATTTTTGTAAATCTTTAGTCTTGTCTAATTTATCTGGCATTTCTAAAACGTTTTTAGATTTGTGTGGTTGTAATTTTACTCTACCATTTTAAATAACTACTCCTAAAAAATTAATACTATTTTTACATGATTTCATTTTCTTTCTACTTATTATTATTCCATTATCTACAAATAATTTAAAAACTTGTTGTAAATGTCCTAGATGTTCTCTCATATTATTACTAAAAAACAAAATATCATCTACGTAAACTAATACAAAATTTTTATAGTCTCTAAAAATACTATCCATTTTTCTTTGAAAAATTGGAGGAGCCATCTTTAATCCAAACGGCATGACCAACCATTCAAAATGTCTTTCTGCACATGTGGAAGTTGTCCATTTTATACTTTCTTCATGCATTTTAATCTGTCAATATCCAGATTTACAATCAAATTTACTAAATACTTTTCTTCCTTGTATTCTGTTTATTAATTCCGTTTTGTCTGGTAACTTATATCCATCCATTACAGTATTATCATTTAGTCTGTAATTTATTATCATTCTAGCTTTTCCTCTCACTATTTCACTATGGTTTCTTACTATGAAAGTTGCTGACCTATGTCTTGATGTAGATCTTCTAATTATTCCTAATTCTAGTAACTCTTTTATTTGTATTTCAAAGTCTTTAAGGTCTTCATTGTAGCGTCTATAGATGCTGTTTTTATAGTATATTCTGGATTAATTATTTCTAATTTGCAGGTAATTTGATTGGAGTCCCATGTTGCAAGGGTTTTTCTCCTATTATTTCTAGCTTATTTAGGATTTGTATTATTTTTTCTAAGTCTTTTTGATCTTTTATTACTCCTATCTGTTGTATACCTTTCTTAAAATTGTATAATTCTGTATCCATTTCTATTAAAGTATAGTCTTTTTCTATTTCTTCTACTACTAATAAATCTTTTAATTCTTCATACATTATTTCCTTTTTATTATCATTACATATACAAGTTTCTCCTTTATCACATTCTAGTGATATTTTGGGTTTTATTTAGTTATCTAAGTTTTCCTCTGGCTTATCCTTAAGAAGGCGATATTTAGTTAAAGTAGGTTGTGTCTGTACTGGCGAGTGAGTGATATTACTGGCGAATATTACCCAATTTTTTGTTACTAGACATCCTCCATTATTTTGTACCATAAAATCTAATCCTAACACAAAGTCTGCTTTTATGTTTGAATTTCTAACTAGTATTTCACTAAGTGTATATGATGGTTGGTAGAATTTTTCACAAGTATTAATAAAACTTATTTTTGCTTTTGGTATATAGTCTGTATAGGTATTATATTTTCCGTCCATTTGCATGGATTCTTGAGGTTTTGGAATTTTTTTAATTAATTTTGTTGGTAAAATTCTGCTATTTAAAATGCTCCTTGTACATCCTGAATCAACTATAGCTAAAGTCTCGAACTCACAGTCTTGAATTTTTATTCTCGCTAAAACCTTGACTGTACTGATTTTCTTTTCTTTATTACATACCATTCCTTCAAATGGTACATTCATTGATTTTTTAACTTTATTATTTTCAACAGATGTATTTAATAATTCTACCTCTACTACGTCTTCTTCTTTAATTATATCTTTACTGTATATTCTTATCTCTAGTTTTTTTAGTCTTTCTTCTAATTCTAATATTCTATCTTTACTGTATTGATTTTCTTTTCTTCATTACATACCATTCCTTCAAATGGTACATTCATTGATTTTTTAACTTTATTATTTTCAATAGATGTATTTAATAATTCTACCTCTACTACGTCTTCTTCTTTAATTATATCTTTACTATATATTCTTATCTCTAGTCCTTTTAGTCTTTCTTCTAATTCTTATATTCTATCTTCTGTTGTTCTAGTTATTGGTTCCTTGTTGTAAAATTTATTTAAATTACGGGTTGATTTTGAAGTTTCTAAAATTTCTGATGCTTTCTCTATACATTTTATCCATGCTTCCTTGTAACATTTTCTACATTTTGCCCTTTTGTTTTTACTTGGAAACCATTTACAAAAACAACATTGATTACTGTCTAATCTTTTTCCTTCTTCAAATTAGTGTTCACATTCTTCTATCAGATTTACTAAATCATAATAGTCTGTGACTAAGTGATAGTCTGTGTTATTGACTAAGTGATAGTCTGTGTTATTGACTAAGTGATAGTCTGTGTTTGTTCTTTCTAGTTCTATTTCATTTATAAATTTGTCTTCTCAAGAGTCTGAAGAATCAGAATTATCCTTTTCTTCTTCAATATCTTCTATACTTCTGATAGAGTATATACTTTCATTATCTGACATATATTCATCTACATTTATCAAATTCTCATTTACATCCTCCATTAATTGTGCATTTCTAGATCTATTATTATTCTTTTTGGACAAGTATTTGCTAAATGCTCTATACTTCTGCAAGTAAAATATTTTAATTTATTCTTATAGGTTCAACCAGTGTTATATTTTTCTCACATGTTTATTCTTATCTAAGTATGGTTTTCTCGCATTTGATCTCCTCAAGTAATATTTCTTCTTAGGGCGATAGTAGTTTTTGTATCTCTTTTTATATTTTTCTTTTTATAATTTTGGTCATAATGTTGAGTAGTATATATAGTCTTACAAAAATGTGTATCACTTCTTTTTAATTGTTTTTGTATCTGTATATTTGTACATTTTTCTTGAAATATTTTCATTACAAGTTGTATTCTTTGTCCTATTGACCATGGGTTATTTGGGTTTTGTATTACTCCTTCTCTTTTAGACTATTTTTCTTCTATCTCTCTTCTTAAAGCTCCTGATAATTTAATAAATAATCTAGATCCTAGAGTCTGATCAAATGAGTTCCCACTAATTGTACAATAATAAGAGTAATCATTTAAAAATTCTGTAATTCTTGACCAATGATTAATATTTAATTGTTCTAAATTTATTAAATCTCTTTGTTGTAACACTACTAATCCACTATTGAGATCCTGGCCTGTTAGTAGAGTATGTACTTTGTTTACAAAATTGTATGGATTTGAGCCTAGTTCTACTAATTCTTGAAAGTCTTGTGGGAATATTATTTTATAAGCTTCCCAAAGTGCTTTAGTACTTTCTCCTAGAAATGTCTCTAAATATCTATACATAATTTCTATATCTGGTTCTTGATTACCCTATATATGTTGTATGTAGTCTGCTACAACTACATTTTTCCATATGTCTATTACAAGATTCCATGCCTGAGGGTCATGGGCTGACAAGTTTAAAATTTTTCCTTTATTACTTTCTTCTTGTAATCTAATGGGTTCTTCTATTGGCATTCTTTTTCCTCTAGGTTTTCTGTCTTGTTCTGTTAGAGTGTTTGGGTTTGTTCTAAATACTCTATGTCTTGGTAAATTTTCTATTGTTAACGGTACGTTTTGCATACCGATTGTTCTTTGAAAAGGGCTTGAGGAACTTACTACGCTTTCCATAAATTTCTTTATACTTTCTCCTATACTATAATTTGATTCTTCGTCTTCACCTTTTAGTTCCTTTTTACGCGTATAACCATAATTATCTGTTCTTAATTCACATTTTATAAAATATTTTTTCATTTCTTCAAGTTTTAAATTCCCTAATTTACAACCCGTACATTTAAATACACTATTGCTATTTATTTTATATAGGGCTTCTGCTTTTATTATAGCTTTATTTACTTCAAAACCTTCTTCTAATTTTTCTATATTCATAAAATTAGTATTTTCACATTCTTCAATTTTTTTATCAGTTTCTTTTTCATTTGTATATTGGTAGTCTGTGGATCTTACTGAAGTTTTTCCTATTTTATGATTTCTTTTAAAGAGTATGAGCTTATTAAATTTATGCTACAACTATTTTCTCTGATAGCACACATCTGTTCTTCTTTATAATGCTTGTATGGTTATGCTCTTGAAAACATTCCTTCATTATATAATGTTTTAGCATTTAATAGTTTTAATTTATTTTGTTGGAATAATTGTATTTCTTTATCTACGTCTATTACCTCTTCTAACTATTGTCTTGAAGTCATTCTTGGTTTATTTATTATTTTTGATAGCACATTATTTGTTAAACTGTTTTGGGTAAAATTTGATCTTTGTCTACTTGGGGATGCTGAAAAAAGTTCCATGTTTTTGGCTTAGTTGGTTTAGTTATTTTAGCTTCTTTTAATTCTTTGTGAGGGGTTATTTCTATCTTTTTTAGTTGTTCTATTAATTCTTCTATATTTTTATCTTGATTGTCTTTTTGTCTTTCTTTTTCTAAGTTCTTATTTAGTTCTAATAATAACAAAATTATAATATTATTTTGTTTTATGATTAACGAGTCTACTTTTCCTTGAGGTTGATGATCTGATAATCCTTCGGGGTTTGGTTGGATCAGTGGTGCCTTTTGTAATATTGCTAGATAAAGTTTATCCTGTAGTATATCATTCATGAGAGTATTATATTTTTTATTTTATTAGTTTCTTTTTGTACCTCTTGTAATGCTAGCCTTATTTCAAAATTTTCCAAATTACCTTTGTCTTTGTTAATTAAAACTTTGAATTTTTTGTCTAATTCTGCTTGTTGGTTCTTTAAGAAATCAAAATTTAATTCTATTTTATCTAACAATTTCTTTTGTTTGTTTTTTAGGTCTTCGAATATCTCTAGAGTTTTTAGTATTTTTGTATTTTCTTGTTGAGTTTTTTCTCCTAGGTTTATTATAAAATCTGTAATGGTATTTAATTGTGGATTTTCTCCATGTAATGTATGTTCTCCGTTGTTAAAATTACATCTAATAAGAGAATTATCTTTAAAACGTCTGTATTTCTTTTCAGCTGGGATTGTTAGATCTACATATTCTAGCTTTTTTAAATTATCTATTTTTACACTGCTATTCTTCTTTATCCTAACGAGGGTATATTGTTACTATACTGTTTTCTAGCTGTTTGTATTCTAAAATTTCTATAGTCTATACAAATCTAATACTTTCCAATCTACACTTTAGCAAACTTATATGATTTATGCAATTTACTAAATTTATAAAATCAAAATAATGATTGCTTATGGTAATTCTGTAGTTTCTAATATTTCTATTTGATTTATTAGTCTTTGTTCTATTCTTAAAATATCGTTTCTTTGTCTTATTTCTTTATATATATGATTATATTCTCTTTGTATTTCTCTCGCAAAAGGAAGCGTTTTCATGTATTTTTATCCTAAAGGAATAATTACTTGATTACAATGTCTCCTACAATAGCTTATTCTTTTATTATGATTAGATATGTCAATACTAATTCCCTGTAATTCCCAACTTATTTCACTTAAATATTCTTTGAATAATTTTGATTGTGAATTATCTATGTAGTTTAATAAATCTAAATAAATACTTAAAAATATTTCTAGTTCTTTTTTTTCTTCCCTTTGTTTTATTTATTCGTTTTAAAACCAATATCTATGTCGTATATTATTAGCAAAAGGATGTTTTTTCATTTATTATTATTTCTAAACTTAAGATGTTTTATTAAATGATATTCTAATTCGGATATTGTAGTAATTAGTTTATCTAAAGTTATAGGGTCTTCCTTTGTAGTATTAAGTCTTTTATATTCTATATTTAAGCTATATAAATTATTTTTGATTTCCTTTAATGATTTTGTATTTGTAGGTGGTATATTCATTAAGCCAATAAAAAGGGTGCATATCTCTTAAAATTTTATCTACCCAAACCTCGTGGTTAATATAAGCTAGTTGTTCTCTAACTTCTCTTAACCTAGTATCTACCTCTTGTAGTTCAGTCCAAGCTTCTTCTCTAGATTGTGGGGAAAGTTCAAATAATTTTATGCTTAATTCCCTATGATGCAATAATACGTTATATAAATTTTTAAGTTGTTCCTTTAAACTTATCTGAGACCAATAATTTTCTGAATCTAATAATATTAAACGTTCGTAGGATCTAGGCTTTATTTTTCGTGTTCTTGAATAATTCATATATTAAAGTCACCTAGAATCTTACGGCTCTGATACCAAATAAAAATAGACGAGTGGATATAATAACAAACAGAGATATTAAGCAGATATAAGATAAATAAACAGGTATATATAAAAAATAGACAGAAAGATATACAAATAATAAACAAAGGTATTAAGCAGATATATATATATATATATATATATATATATATATATATATATATATATATATATATATATATATATATATATATATAAAAGATAGACAGATAACAAACAATAATATTATATAAAATAGAAAGATAGATATATTAACAAAGTTAATAATAAATAGTGACTAGCAATATAAGTCTAAGTATGTATATATATATATGTTAGTAAGTATATATAAGTAGTGAATATATATAGTATGTATATGTTAGTAAGTATTTATGTTAGACAAGTGGATATAGTTAGTATAATAAGATAGCCAAATAAATATAGCAAGTAAATTATTGTAACAAGTTATTAAAGCAGGTAAGTAATTTTTTAAGTTATTAAAGCAGGTGAGTAATATTAAGATATTAAAGCAGAAATATCGTGAGTTTGTTTTAATATGGTGTAAAGTCCTACTTAGTACTCCCTCCTTCGTTGTCCTTAGTCCAGTGTAAGTGTACAAGTCATAAAGGTCCAAGTGTATTTTCTCCCAATATATATTATTTTATATTTTTTGGTTTATTGATTTTTTTTTTAATATTTTAGACTTTGTTCATCTCTTTCTCTTCAGTTTTAGGTATTTTAGCAATATCTTCTTTAATCACACCTCGGGAGAATAACAACAGTCCTTCTTTCAATCTTCTTCAGACTTTCCAAGTCTCTAGAAATTTACAGATTAATCCATCGTGATTGCTAAAATACTGAGAGAATAACCATATACTGAGGATATTTTTATAAGTGATTTATAAATTTTTCAAGATCAGAAAAACTGTCAAAAAATCATCTGTGATCCGAGTCTTAATAATAAAACATATGTGAAAGAAAATATAAACTTAATTAATTCAAAAGAAGTGGACTGAAAAGAGGTGTCTTGATATTTATGCTGTCCAAAATTGAACAAAAGTTGTTCAACATCTATAATCTATAATATATTAAAAGTGTGAAGACCTTTAAAAAAGTGAATTGAATTTTTTGTCTTCGTTAAAATATTTTGCTTTAGGCAAAATCATCTTTTATCATTTTTCCTACAATTAAATTTTTCAAAATAAATATACTAAATTTTTGCTACAGTTAAATTCTAACCAAATTTAGCTTTTTTCTTCACTTAATTAGAACCCACGTTTTCCCCCCCTGCTTTGTTAAAACAACCAAAATTTAACTTTTACCATATTTAGCTTTTTTCTCTACTTAATTAATTAAAATACACATATTTTTTTCTTCCAATTTAAAACCACGAATTCTATCCACTATAGGTATGCGTGATTTCATAAGTCCTTAATGGACTTCTATGCTGTAATGTGAAACAAAAGTACCAAACTTCCTTAAAACAATTTCAAATAGGAATTGCATGTTTGAATGTGCGTGTAGCTGCACCAATTTAAAATTGGATTCTAATTTAAGTCCTTTTCTTTCAACCAAAAAATCGTTTTTCTCCTACACATTCAAATTTGTATCATCTTTGATTTGCATATTCTGTCCTTCTATAAAAATCCTTGATTTTTTTTTATTGTTCATCGTTATAAGCAGTTGCGATCTTTTATTGTTTTTCATCTCAGTACAGTTTCAACAATTTTATTTTCAGGTGTTTATCGTTATATCATCTCTCCCTTTTGTTAATTTAAACACAATATTACTTGCTATGTCAACATAAATTGCTTAGTTTAATTTAACTTAATGTGTCATGTTAACTCAATATAATTTATTTTCTACTGCTCATAACTAACCTTCTTTATCTACCAACCTACTACATATTCAGGTATAATTCTTCTCTTCTCACAAATTTACCTCTATTCTACGTTCTTATCATTCTATGTGTCCTTTTAGAAGAATATATTAATTTCTATTGCTCATAACTAACCTTCTTTATCTACCCACCAACCAACAAGATTCACATATTCAGGTATAATTCATCTCATCTAACAAATTTACCTCTACTATGAAATTATACGTTCTTCGTATTGTTTTGTTGCATTTTACAGGTGATAGATAAATGTCAATCAACTTTGAGAATTTTTTTTGATAAAGGTTAGGTTTAATTAAATAAATTCTCCAAAAAATATTGAATTTAATTATTGTACTTATCTTTATTATTTAAATAAATATCCTATTTAGTGTGACGTTTGAACTTAATAAAGTGAGGTACACGCGCGAGGCGTGTACACCTAAACTAGTTATAATAATGTTCTCTAGTTGTCATTCACATTAAATATTGCCCTAATTTTAATATGATTAGGCAAATTGCATGCCATCCATGAAATTTCCTCCAAAGATTCCCACTAATGCATTTTATTGTTGAAACATTTTAATCTATGTTGGTCAAAATTATATTTGCGCAGGCACGTATCCATTGAAAATTGTCCTCCAAATTTTGGTCAAGTATTGGTGCTTCTTTCTTCCATTTCTTGTCTTGTGGTGTCTTTCCCATGAATTGCAAGCCTCTTTAACATCAAAATAGCATCATATCTAGCTCCAAAAGCATTCTACATCATCACACCACACGAATTAAAAGCACAAACAACACAAAATCCACCACAATAAATAAAAAACAAGAGCTTAGACTAAGTTGATTTCCATGATTTTTAGCTTATAGTTTCCACTCTTTCTTTGTCTCATATGCACTTAATACACTCACGACAACTTGTTCCACAAAAAATAACACATTTAAAATTATAAAGAACACATAGAACTTAATAGAATCCAACAAGATAGGCTAGACAAGCAACTAGCTTAAGCTAGTGAAACTAGTTTTCCGGGTTGAACTCTAAATTAATAAATTAAGCACAAACTTGTTTGAAAAATACTTTGAACATTGTAATCACATACTTGGACACTTAAATGATTATTTATATCGATATTAACACTTTAAGCACATAAATTGCTCTCAAAATAAGGCAAAATAAGCTAGAATAATGACATAAAAGTGTATAAAATCACCTCAGATCATGCTTCTACGCAGCTGAAGGTGCATGAGAAGAATTGTCCAACACATGAATTGAAATTGTTGGTTGTGGTGTTTGCTTTGAATATTTGGCGCCATTACTTGTATGGAGTTCATGTTGACATTTATTCAGACCATCAAAACTTGCAGTATATGTTCACCCAGAAGGATTTTAATCTCAGGCAAAGAAAATAGCTTGAGTTGATCAAGGATTATGACATGAGTCTTCATTATCATCCAGGTAAAGCTAACGTGGTTTTTGATGCTCTTAGTAGGTTGTCCATGGGTATCTTATCTCATGTTGATGAGGATAAGCAAGGGTTGATGAAGGATATTCACCGTTTGGCAAAGCTTGGAGTTCGTCTTTTGGACTCTGGAGATAAAGGTGTGATTGTGAAAGAGGTGGTAAAGTCATATCTTGATGTTGAGGAGAAAGAAAAGTAAGTCCTGAATCCTATCTTGATACTGATCAAAGACGATGTTAGTCAACATCGAATTGATGACATTTGAGATTGGTGGTGATGGCGTCTTGAGATACCAAGATAGATTGCGCGTTTCGGATGTTGATAAGTTGTGAGAGAAAATCTTGATCGAGGCCCATGAGTTGAGTTATACGGTTCATCCTAGTTCAACGAAGATGTACCATTATTTGAAAGAGATTTACTGGTGGAATAATATGAAGAGAGATGTGGCCAATTTTGTCGTAAGGTGCATAGTTTATCAGCAAGTGAAGGTTGAGCACTTGAGGCCCGATAGGATATCTCAAGAGATTAAGTTGCCTATATGGAAGTGAGAAGTGATCAACATGGATTTCTTTATAGGTCTTCCGCGGTCTTGTAGTCAGTTTGATTTAATATGGATCATCGTGGATAGGATGACCAAGTTTGCTCATTTTTTGCCTGTGAGGACTAATTATTCCGCTGAGGATTATGCAATTCATCTGAGAAATCATCAATTTTCATGGTGCGCATATTTCTATCATATCTTCTCATGTAACGTACTTCTCGTCTAATGTTTGGCATTCTTTCCAATAAGGTTTGAAGACTAAGGTGAACCTTAGCACCGCTTTTCACCCTCGTATGAATGAACAGGCAGAGAGAACTATTTAGACATTAGAGGATATGCTAAGGTCTTGTGTGATCAACTTTGGTGGTAATTGGGTTGATCATTTGCCACTCATAGAGTTTGCATACACTAACAACTATCATTTCAGTATCCTGATGGCTTCGTTCGAGCTTTGTATGGTATGAGGTATCGCTCTCCTATTGGGTGGTTCAAAGTTGGTGAGACGAGGTTATTTGGTCCTAACTTGGTTTATCAGTTTATGGAAAAGGTGAAGATAATTAGGGACAGACTTAAGGGCGCCTAAAGTTTCCAAAAGTCTTATGCGAATGTAAGTCGAAGAGAGTTGGAGTTTGGATTTAGTGATTGGATATTCTTAAAGGTGTCTCCCATGAAGGGAGTAATGTGGTTTGGTAAGAAGGAAAAACTGAGTCCCCGATATGTTGGCCCTTACTAAATTTTGAGGAGAGTGGGAAATGTTACCTATGAGTTAGAATTGCCTTCTAGTTTGGGTTCCATTCATCCGGTTTTTCATGTATCGATGTTAAAAAAGTATGTAGGCCTTCCTTAATTATTCCCTTGGAGAGGGTGGGTGTTTTGGATTTCTTGTCTTATGAGGAAGTCCTGATGGATATCTTGGACCAGCAAATCCTTCGGTTGCGGACCAAGGGTGTGGCTTTGGTAAAGGTCCTTAGGAGGAATCATAAATTTGAAAAAGCTACTTGAGAAACTGAAGAGGACATGAAGTCCAAATACCCATTATTGTTCCCCGTTACTGATAATCGTGCTTAAGGTATGTGTTTCCTTAATATCTTTGTTTTCTGACTTTGTTAAAGGAAATTGTGGTTTTCTTAATCTCTTTGTCTTCTATCTTTGTTAAAGGTAAGTTTGGTTGTGTTCTGTGATTAGATCGTGCTAATAAATGCCTTGTCGCTTCATTCGAGGATGAATGATCCTAAGGGATAAGGGAGGATGTAACACCCCAGATTTTAATCCTTGAAAATTTCTTTATGTTTGAGCTCACTGCCCAAAATACGACTCTCCCCGTGAGTCGTAGGGTGTCATTATGAATAGTATAGTCCCTAATCGTAGCCTTACCAATGTGTTTGGATAAGTCTCTATATTGGTCACAACTAGACTCAGCAAGTCATAAGGACTCTACACGGGTCGTAAGGTACCGATCGTAGGGCGACCAACGTATTACCCAAACGATTATGTCTTGACTACGACGAGGACTTTAGGAGTCTTAGGGTCACTTGACAAGTCATATGACTCAGTCATAATCAGACCAGTGCGGATGTCCATGGGTATTGTCCAGCCTACGACTAAAGGTCATAAGTAGTAGGGTGACCCTACGAGTCGTAAGATCACCCGTAGCGACTGGGAGATAAATTTTAGTCTTTTTGCTGAAGGCACTCTAGACATTTCCCTCTTTCCCTAAACATAGCCCACGACCTTAAAACACTATTGACACCTCATTTCCATTCATAACACATCAAAAATATTCTCTTTAATTCTCTCAAATCCCTAGGGCAAGAACAAGTTAGGGTTTCTAATACTTAGCCATCCAAAGCTTCAAGGGTTGGATTCTATCCATAATTCTTAATATTTCAGGCATATGACTCTATCCTTAATCTTGTTTTACTGAAAGCATAACACTTATATGGTTGTTTATGTGGATTTGAACATGGATTTTGATATGGGTCAAAGATTTTGGCATGATTGATTCTTAAATTATTTGCCTATGAATTATTTTGCATTGTATACGATTTATAAATGGTTTTGAGCTATTGGGTTGGATGGGCATAATGAATAAACTAAGGGGTCATAGTTTTCCCCAATTTGATGATTTTGCCTAAACATATGGCTTTGGAAATTGTGTTCCCTTAAACCAAATTGTGAAATTGATATTCAATATGGTTTGTTACATGGTTTGACTTGCTCACTTATGCGAATGCATTAGCATAAAAGGTTAATGAACCATTGGTTGATTTTATTAAACCTTGGGGTTCGTGGATTCCCGGTATGAATAAATAATTAAACCTATAGGGGTTATCAATTTCCCCATGTGAATATTTAAATGTCATGGCATGATAACGTTCACTTGCAAGTGAGGTTTGTAAGACGATACCAACGGGATACCTTAATGAATGAATTGGTTTAATTAATAGGAATGTGTGCTAAATGTTTTAATTATCTTAAAAGAGGGTTGTGTATCCGGATCATGAAAGTGGAGGTTTTGAGGGACCAATACTAGAAATCACGGTTGCCGACGTGGGGGTCTAAATTACCGGGGCTTATTATATGATTGGGAGGTTCGAGTCCCCCATGTTAAATAACTAGGTGCTTAAGTCACCTTTGGTATACGTCGGGGGGTTCAAGTCCCCCATAGTGCATATGTATATATGATTATTCTCTGATTCGTGTGGCTACATGCATTGGGGTCCTTTCAGCTGGGGGAGAGTTGGACCCATATATACCGTGGGTGCCTTATTATGACAGTTATGTTACACAACCCAGGTTAAGATTTTAAATTACATGCTAAACCTTATTTCGTACCCCGGTGCATTATATATATATATATATATATATATATATATATATATATATATAAGTATATGCATATGCTTGTGCACATTCGAATTTTGATTGGTTTTGAATTATTGATCATGGCATTACTTTATCCTCTTATCCCTGAGTTACATGCTAGCGCTCAACCCGCTAACCATTCCCAGACACTGTATCCCCACACGATGTAGGGTTTGGAGACACTCCTACTTTTTTTGCGCAGTGATTAGGTGACTTCCGGGTTGATCGTGAGTAGACTTGAAGTGGTGAGCTTCCATCCCCTGGAAGAGCTTTATTTTAAGTTTTTATTTCCTTATGTTATAGACTTTGTTTTGGACTTGTTTTGGCTATCATCGGGGGCATATCCCGACTAGATTGATTTTGGTTATTAAAAGGCTTTGTGGATACCATGGATTAGGTATTAGTTGTGGATACATCTTAGATTTCTTTCGAGCTTATCTTTTCTATCTTGTTATATGTTCAAAATTCAGCCACTATTAGTGTATCATGTTTTGTTTAACTAGGAAAGGGGGTGGTCTCTGGTCCTCGGTGGACTTGAGATACCCATCACGGCCAGGCAGGGGCGAACCCATGTGTTATTTTGGGGTGCTCCGACACCCACTAAACTCAACGTAGATTAGGTATAATTATATAAGAAATATAGAAAAAATGGTAAAATAAATAAAAAAGAACTAGAGAACAAAAACATGGTTGGGTGTTGAGGCTTTAGGCGGACTCTTAAAGTTCCTTCCATGCTAGTGGTGTGTGTTCGAATCCCTACAACAACATTTATTTTTATTTTTGTATAATTTATATTTTAAAGCACCCACAACCTTTAAATCTTGGGTCCGCCACTGCAGACAGGCCCTGGTTTGGGTCGCGACGAGTAACCTCACCTTATGCCTAAGTAATAAGTGCATGAAAATCATTCAAAGCTCATTGAAGTCATTTTTCAGTACAAATGTGAGTCATAAAATAGGAATGGAATGAAAACATCTTTCCAGGGAGATTATTGACACCCAATTTGGGCTTGATCTTTTTCTTTAATTATTTTTTGGTGCCCCTCGACCCAAAATAATTTTTTAAAATAAATTTATATTTTTATCCCTATGAATTTTGAAAAGAATAAAAAAAAGAGTATTTGTTTTTCTATCATATGGTAAAATACTTTAATTGAATACAAAATGATTATTTCAACATCAAAATTTTACAAAAAAAATATAAAAATGTCCTTTGATAATCGCATTCACGTTTTTCTTAATTTTATTTTTTTTCTTTCCAGACGGTATATTGTGACTATAGAAATATACATTTTTATAATACATACGTTTTATTACGTGCATATGTGTAAATTTTGTTATAGTCATATATACTTATTAATATAATATATTTCATTATATTCTCATATATGCACATACTTTAATTTTTATTCTTGTTATACGTATATTTTGTTAATGTTATAAAATTAAAATTACAAATTATTTAGTCGGATGCGTATACTAAATTATTTATATAATCTATATACGTTAGATAAAAAAAATAATTTTATGGTAGTAGGGAGCATCGATAAAATTAATTTCAGTAAAAAGGATATTCGGGAGTATGTGGAAGACGACTGCTAGTTGCATTAGGGAGACCGCTAGAGAGGTGTAGGGTGTCTCGAGAGGTCGATCTGGCAAACATCAAGGAGACTGGTGGTGGAATGAAGAAGTTAAGAGAAAGGTGGAGTCTAAGAAGGTGGCTTATGCTAAGCTGGTTGAGACCAAGGATGATGAGGAAAGACAGATGAATAAGGAGGAGTATAAGGTAGCTAGAAGAGAGGCTAAGTTAGCAGTTAAAACGGCTAAGACATTTGCTTTTGAGAGCTTGTATGCAGCTCTAGAGGAGAAATGCGGGGATAAGAAGAAGTTGTATAGGGTTGCCAAGGCCAGGGAGTGGAGGGCTCATGACCTTGACTAAGTGAAGTGCATTAAAAGAGAAGATGGTACAATATTTGTTGAGAATGCCCTCATTAGGGAGATGTGGCAGTCCTATTTTTATAAACTTTTGAATGACGAGGAGGACAAAGGTTTCGTGTTAGAGGACTTGGAGAAATCTGAGGAGTGTTGCGATTATGGTTATTGTAGGCGTATCAAGGTTGAGGAGGTCAAGGGAGCTATTCGCAGGATACAGCGGGGTAGGGCCATGGGGCCAGATGAGATTCCAGTGGATTGTTGGAAGAGCACTAGCAGAGCAGGTTTGGAAGGGTTGAAAAGGTTGTTTAATAGTATTTTAGGGCAGTAAAGATGGTTGAATCATGGAGGTGGAGTATAATAATTCCAGTGTATAATAACAAGGAAGACATTCAGAGTTGCAACAACTATAGAGTTATTAAGTTGTTTAGCCATACTATGAAAGTTTAGGAAAGGGTGGTAGAGTTGAGGCTGAGAAGGATCGTGACTATCTCTGAGAATCAGTTCAATTTCATACTAGGTCGCTCGACCACTGAGGCCATTCACCTTATAAGGAGATTAGTGGAGCAGTTTTGACAGAGAAAGAAGGACTTGCACATGGTGTTTATTGATCTTGATAAGGCATATGACAGAGTTCCCAGTGAGATTCTATAGAGATGTTTAGAGTTTAGAGGGGTGCCCGTGGTGTACACTAGGTCGATTCAGGATATGTATGATGGTGCAAAGACTCGTGTAAGGACGGTAGGTAGAGATTTAGAGCAGTTTTCAGTTTTGATAGGGTTGCACCGGGGATCAACTCATAGCCCATTTTTATTTGCCTTGGTGATAGATATTTTGACGCGACATATTCAAGGGGAGGTGCCTTGGTGTATGTTAATTGCAGATGATGTGGTACTGATTGAAAAGAATCGAGGAAGAGTTAATGATAAGTTGGAGATTTGGAGACAAACGCTTGAGTCTAAAGGATTTCGGTTACGCAGAACCAAGACGGAGTACTTGGAGTGCAAGTTCAGTGATTTGTCACAGGAGACTGGAGTGGTTGTGAAGCTGAACTCTCAGGCCATTCAGAAGAGGGAGAGATTCAAGTATCTGGGGTCTATGATTTAGGGAAATGGTAAGATTGACGAGGATATCATGCATCGTATTGGGACAGGGTGGTTGAAATGGAGGCTCGCTTTCGGAGTTTTATGTGATAAGAAGGTGCCCCCGAAGCTTAAAAGTAAGTTCTACAGAGTGGCAGTACAACCGGCTATGTTATATGGAGCGGAGTGTTGGCCAGTTAAGAACTCCCACATCCAAAAATTGAAGGTGGCAGAGATGAGAATATTGCGATGGATGTGTAAACATACCAGGAAAGATAGGGTGAGGAATGAGATTATTTGGAAGAAGGTAGGAGTTGTTTTGGTAGAGGATAAAATGCGAGAAGTGGGGTTATGTTGGTTTGAGCACTTGATGAGGAGGGGCTCTGATGCTCTAGTGCGGAGGTATGAGACACTGGTTATGGATAGTTATAGGCTGGGTAGAGGGAGATCGAAGAAATATTGGAGGGAGGTAATTAAGAATGATATGGAGTAGTTACAACTTATGGAGGACATGGCCTTTGATAGGTAGGTGTAGAGGACGCAGATTAGGGTAGAGGGTTAGAGGGTGGGAGTGAATCAGTAATAGTAGGGGGCGTTCTTTTGTGTTTGGAGTTTCTTGTTCGTTTTGTTGTGACTATAGTATTATCGTGTGGCTAGCGGTGTTAGTTTATTTTGCACACCGTACTAGTTTATATGCACTTATCTTTTGTGTTTGTTATACTGTTAGTTTATTTTGCATACCGCACTAGTTTATATGTACTTATCTTTTGCATTGGTTATACGGTTATCAATCCTAAGTCGGGGGTCTATCGAAAACAGCGTCTCTACTTCACCTGAGGTAGTTGTATGGTCTGCGTACACTCTACCCTCCCCAGATCCCACTATGTGGGAATAGACTAGGTATGTTGTTGTTGTTGTAAAAAGGGGTATTCGGGCCAACGATAACTCCATTTCAATTTTTATTTCACCTAAACTCAACTCTTATTTATAAATTTCAGAAGTTCGAAAATTAGCCTGAAACTCAGAATAATTCCCATATCCGCTTCACCATTCCACACAAATTGATCTAGTTCGTTAAATTATTTCTAGTCCGATAAGTCTCAAAATTTTTAATTATTTACTTATTTTTATATTTATATATATAATTTATCATTTTCTTTTATTCTTGTATTAAATCTGAACCGTCTGATCAAATAATCGGACGATCCAAATTATAGTGACAAAAGCAGCCCCAAAATACGGCTTTCTCTCAAAGCATGTCTATCCTCTCTTTTATTTCTTCATCTTCATCTCTTCAACACCACTACACAATCCCTCCAACAAACTCCAACCACTCTCCTGCACAACCATCTCCTTCACCTTAATCCATTGATTTTTTATTAGAATCACCCATCTCCCTCACCTTAAATCCATTGAATTTTCATTAGAATCAGCGGGAAATAGGGTTGTCAGCATAAATTTCATTCTTCTCCTATTTTTTTTTACTCTCTGGATCGCAAAGGTCTCATCTTCTCCATTGTTAGCTTGGTGGAGAGAAGAAAATCTACACATTAGCAGTATAAGGTCTGTCTACCCGATTTTCTGTTCAAAATGAATCTGAAAGAGGTAACTCTTTCCCCCCCTCACCATATCTGTTCAAGATCGGTAGATTGTTCTATAAACAATTTGAATTTCAAATTTGAGTGTAATTTGGAGCCTCTTTGAGAATCTTGTACACTCTAAAATATGCCTATAAAAGGAGGGCTTCAGCCATTTCTTTGGGCCAAGGAGAAGGGGGGAGAAAAAAAGAGAGGCGGGTAATAGAAGAAGAAAAAGCGAGGGAATGAGAAAAACAAGAAAAGAGGGAAAAACAAGGTCGAAAAATTAGAAGAAGCAGGAAAAGGGAAATCACAAGAATTCTCGATCATTTATTAATTTTGGGTTAAAAGTGAGTTCCCGAAGTCGAGTTTGGAGGCCGAAATCTTGTCGGAAAGCCTTATTTTGCTGCCCTAAAAAAGGTGCGAATCTTTCATTCTTTTTGTTCTTCATTTTTTTCTATTTTTATTTTATTAATCTCGTTCAGTTTATGAATTTGTTATTGTCAGCGTTTGTTGGCTTTGCGCATAAAGATATGTCATTGATTCTAAAAATAGATTTGATTGTAAATTCCGATCGAGTTATAAGTAGTTGTTAATTCTGGAAAAGTTGGTTTTGAATAGGGTGGCAAACGAGTGGGTTGGGTCGGATATGGGCGGGTTAAAAGTGGGTCATGTGAAAATGAATAAAATATCCAACCCAACTCATATTTGATTATGGATAAATGAATAAACCCAACAGATAATATGAATATCCATATTATCCGTTACTTCTTATTATGTGAAGACAAAAGTACTCTTATATTACAAGAAAAACTACATGACTTAGCAAACATAAATTTTTAATTTTTTAATTTTGCCTAACTTTTGATTAATTACAATCCATAGGTTCTCTTGCTAATTAAATACACTTCATAACCTCTCTTTTATTTCTCCCTTAACTTTATCTTTTTCTCTTTCTTTTTTTCTCTTTTTCAGCTATTTTTTCTTCTTTTTTTCTTTTTTCCTTTTGCTTTTTTTTCTTTTTCTTTTTTTTCTTTTTCGTTCTCATTTTTCTTTTCCATTTTTTATTTTTCTTCTTTATTTTTTTCCATTTTGTTACATTTTTGTCATTTTCCCCCTTTTTTGTATTTTCTTTTTCATTTTCCTTTGTTCGTTTATTCTTTTTTGTCATTTTTTTCTCTTATTTTTTTGTTATATTTTATATTTATTTGTATCATACTATATACTTTAAATAAATTTATTATTTCTATTTGAATAGTTTAAATGTAAATATTTATAATTTATTATTTGTATTTATACACAAACAAGTGTATGAATTTATTGTATTTGTTTAAGTCTAAAATATACAAATATGCATGCATCATTTATACAAATGTATAGTTAGTATTAGTATGTCAAATTTATCATTTGTATTTGTATATAAACAAGTACCATTTGTATTTGTATAGTTCAAGTTGTATAAACATGTATTATATTTGATACAATTATATCAATAAAAATAAAAATAAAAATGATAGCATGACTATAAAATAAAAATACAAATGCAACTAAATCAATAAATATAAAAATATAAATAATAGCGTGAACTATAAAATAAAAATACTCATACAAGTGCAAACTATAAAATACAAACACAATTATATCAATGAATATAAAAATATAAATGATGGTGCACATAAAAATACAATAAGCGCTTGTCATATTTTTTGTTCACGACGTAGTAATATTTTTCAAAAGTACAAAAAAATTAGAAAAGAAAAAAGAAGAAAGAAAAAATACAAAAAAAAAAAGAATAAAGAGGAATAGAAGCTTGAGATAGAATAGAGAAAAAAAGTGAAAGAAAGAAACAAAAATTAAAATAGAAAAAAATCAAATTAGAAAAAAAAAGGGGGGGGGGGGGGGTAGAAAAAATATAAAAAGAAAAATAATAAAGAAAAATTAAAAAGGAAAAAAAATAAGAAAAAAGAGAAATAGAAATTAATGATACAAGAGAGAAAAAAAAAAGAAAAGAAAGAAATGAAAAAGAAAAAAAATAGAAAAAAAAAGAGAGAAAGGGTGGTTCAAATAATTTAAATGAAAAAAGTCATTTAAAAAAAAAAAAGTTCAATTTTTTTTTAAAAAGGTTATGAAAATAAATTTTAAAAAATGAAAAATATTTTCTATTTTTTAAAAAAAAAAAATTTTTGAAAAAAAATTTCTTCATTCCAAACACACCCTTAATAAGTATACAATAGACATTGCTAAATCTTCACACATGTCATACTTTAGTTTTAAAAAAAAAAAAGAAGTTCAAAAAAAAATAAAAAAGTTATGAAATAAAAATTGAAAAATTAAAAAATATTTTCTATTTTTTGTAAAAAAATTTCTTCATTCCAAACACACCCTTAATAAGTATACTTTTGACATTGCTACATCTTCACACATGTCATACTTTAAGGAGAGTATAACTAGTGGATACCCATAGATTATCCATATTTTAGAATGGATAATATGGATTGACACATCTTTGACCCACTATTAAATAGATTGGATATCCAACTCATTTAACATTGATAAAATGATCGAATAACCATATAATTTATCCATTTTTTGATCCCTAATCTTGATCATCAGATGGGATATATCCACTTCAATTGTCAACATTAGTATATCTTTGCTATTTGGTAATAGAAATCTTTCAGTTAGCAAAAGGTATTTTAAAAAACTATTAATAAATAATTTAATAATCAAAATTATAACTTCATAGCTCATAAAGGAAATTACAAATCTATAGCGCAACTAACATGAACCGTCTATAAAAGCATAAAATAAGACGTGATGAAATTTTTCTCCCTTTCAAATTAGATGAAAAAGGCAATTCTTATCAATTTTTCCTTCAAAACTACTTTGGAGATTTTGTCGGAAGATTTTTCCTAAATTAATCCATAAAATTTTATAGCAGCAAATAATGATTTCCACTTCTCCTTGCATGTACGAGTAATAATAATAATAAATTTTATAGCATGTCTGGCCATGTTAATTTTTTTGGGGGGTGGGGGGGTGTGGGGGGGGGGGGGTTAAAAGTGTCTCTTTCTTTTTTTTTTTTTTTAAAAAAAAGTGTTTGTTTTTAAAAAGTATGGTGTTTGGCCAAAATTTTGAAGAAAAATAAGTGCATTTGGAGAGTAGAAAAAGCTTAAAAAAAGCTTAACCACAAGGATTGGTGTGGTGGTTCAGCACTTCACCCCTTAAGTAAGAGTTGGGTGTTCGATTCCCACCTCTGGCGAATGGAGCAAACTCTGTGGCCAGTTTCCTACCGCTTAGTGTGCTGACCAAAGGAATGGAGGATTAGTCTCACGACTGCCGACTGTGGGGATACCTTGGAAAACAAAAAAACAGCTTTTAGATTTTTTCTAAAAGTGCTTTTGAGAAATAAAGTACACATAAAATAATATTTTAAAGGTTAGTTAAATACTAAGTGTTGCTCAAACTTATTTTATTTATTGGCTAAATAGAAAGTGTTTTTCATAAAAGTAATTTTTTTGAAAAGTAAAAATAAACTGATTTTAAAAACTTGACTAGACACGCTATTATTTCTTTTAAGCTTGCGGGTTTAAATTGTTTACCATAAACATGGGTAACATTCATGAGCGATTTGGATGTATTCTTTGTGACATGAGATTCATAATGACAAAATTGGTTAGTGCCCGTTGGAGATCGAAACTCTTATAAGTGATTTCTCTAAAAGCTAACATGGCATATATCGATTCAATCCAAGCTCTCGTTTTGAGAATGCTCATTCATTATCAATACTATGTCTTGAACAATATTCGATTCTCCACTCTCTTTAGTAAGATTTTTGAGTCTCGCCCATTTAATCCTTAAAACATCTTAAATATTAGACAAATTATAAATATATCTTATCAAAATACCTCTCCTTCAATTAAGTAATTATTTTACCAAAATTCATCATGGAGAAGTTTAATTTACCGTAACAAATCAAATTTCAAAAATTGATATTTATATCTTCTTTCAATTATCAATTATCAAATTTAGAATACAAAAAGTAGGGGCGAACAAAATCAAACCGCAAATCAAATCTAATCGAAAAAATTGGACTAGTAGTTTGGTTTGACTTGATTTGATGTTGAAAAAAATTTTCGACTATAATTGGTTAGATTTGGTTTTAACTAAAAAATGTCAAATAACCGAACCAACTCGATATTACATTTATAACATTTTAAAAAATATTTAATACATAAAAACAGTTACTGTAATGTAATTTATAACTCTTTCCTAAACTTCTTCATTGTTTTTATTTTTCAACATATTATTTCAAGTTTAAACTTAAAATTTTGAATAAACTAAATAAGTCCAAATTAATACTAATGCTACCAAAATATTCAATTAAACACTAATAAATGTCTAAATGACACTAATATTAAATATCTATTCTTTAGCTTTGCATAAGTAGATAATCTAAATTTATTTTTCTGTTTGATTTTAATCATCTAATTATTTTTTTTTTTAGGATAATCGGATAGATATTACATATACTAAACAGAAATAGACATAACATAACCGAGTTCAAAGTGTCATGATCACTAGAGATTACAAATGGATTGCCAAAGGTTAGTTTCACTATCTGTATACAAAATAAATTTCAAAACACTATTTTTTTAGAGAAGGAAAAACAGTTTCGTGCTTGTAAACATTGTTGTTTCCATTAGTCCACTAAGGAAATCAATCCAAGTATAAGTAACGATAGTGGTTTGGGGGAAGGAAACTTCAGATTTTTCATAAATGATAGTCAATGATCATTAGTTAAATTCGACTGACGAATATTCAATCCCAAGTCAAGGCAAAATTTACTAGCAACATGGCAGTACATAAAATATACAAAATAAATTCTTCCTCAATTTTACTGATGGGGCAAATCGGGTTATCTGTGATGCACAGTTGCTAGAGGTATTAGCATGACTTAATATGTTCACATGATAGATTATTTTAATTATAACTTATTAATATGAAATATTTATTTTATATGATTTAAACTTGATATTTAAAAAATTCAAATCAACTCGATCATGTACACTCCTAGCAAAAACCCCTACTATAATGTTACTCATCTTTTTTTCTTCCTCGCTAGCTAGTCACTTCTAATCAACCTTTTATTTTTATTTTTCAATTAATTAATTACTTTTTTTGTTTCAACAGTGAATCAATTTTTTCAATTTTCGTTTTTTGATTAGTTTTTATTTATTATTCTCTCATTTATTTTTATTTGTTATACTTAAATTTGATAAACCTATGAAGAAAATAATAATGCGATGACTATTTTAATATACTATTCTTATTAATAAACGTGTAGAAGGATAAAATATTGAAAAAATTATTTTTAAAAATAATTAAAGTTAACAGCAGTGGACAAGTAACAGTTACACGAAGTTGAAAGACACCAATTTTACTTGAGAAAAAAACTTTAAAATTGAAGCAGCGGACGTGAAAACATAGAGGTTCAAGATTGCTAGTGTTTTCTAGAAAATTGAACAAAAGATGTCACGTAAGTGTGGAATGAAGTATTGATGACATTGACCAAGGCTAAGGGCTCATTTATTTGCACTTAATAGAGGACTAAATCTGAATGGTTCAGACTTCAGACCATCAAGTGCATTTGTTTTTATTAAGATTTTAGCTCTTAATAGGTCTGAATAGGTCTTAATCATTCAGATCTAGATTCAAGTCCTAATAGGTCTGAAGAGGTATTCTGGTGTTGGATAATATTCACTGCCACTCTATTCATAATCATCAGTCACCACCTCTACCACCGCTATCATTGTCAACCACCACCTACCACCACCAACCACCTCCACCATCACAACCATCATCGACAACAAATATTACTACCAACCACTATTGTTAACCGCTACCACACCTACTACCTCTGTTATTCTAATTATATTTACCACCACCACCGCTGTCAACACCACCACCATCATCAATCATTACTGGTCAATCCCTACTATCGACCAACTCATCTATCACAACTAGCACCACCACTAATTGTGACCATTAATACATCACAACCTCCACACATTGTTCGGCGATCACCATCATTGCCACTAGTAACGCTACCTCTACCATCACTTTAATCACTATCATCGCTAAAATTTATATCTCTACTAACAACCATCTCCACCATCACAACTAGCAACATCTCTAACTAGCACCAACACATCGTCAACCATCATGCATTCATTTTTAGCCATCACAATCAACACCTCCAACTACTAACATCAAGCATTGTCACATCATAACCACCACCACCACTACTATCAATCGCCACCATCATAACATCACTATAATACCAACCATCACAACTATCACCACTAATAGTACTAATCACTAACAACAATCATTGTCACCGCAACCACCATTATAAACCATCTCCACTATCACTAACAAACATAAATATCTTTTTCAATCAAATAATATAATTTTGTTATGTTAAATTACATACTTTTCTGATATATAATTAGTTTTTTATTTGAATTATATTTTTTATTTTATTATATATACAAATATTTTTTTCGCACATTCAGATATTGAAAAACAAACAGTCTTAATCATTCAGTTTTCAGATCTAGAGACAACATCTTAATCATTCAGACGTGCATTCAGATTCAGACGTCTGAATCCTAAAAAAAAAAAATGCAACCTAAGGGGCAAAAGGGACTTAAAAATTTAATTAAGTTAATCATGGATCAAATTAACATTTTTAAAACTTGTTAAACTTTTTCAAAATACAAGAAAACCACAACTTATTTAATTTTCAGCTTATCTCTCTCTCTCAACAATTTTCCCCAGCAGGTTCCTTTGTTCTCACAACATATCGACACCGTCACTATCCCTGGTGACTTTCAAGCTCCGAAGACTCCACATTTGACTTCTTCATCGTTCCTTCTTCCTCTGTAGTCATCAGTTTCTCTCTCCTCCCAGGTAAAGACTATTATTTTTTTATTTTTAAAAAATTAGGACTTTTTTATTTAAAGAAGAAAGTGAATTGTAATCTTTTCAAGTATTTGTTAACAATTTTGAGATTTGATGCTTAAAAAAAGAATAAGAACACGAAAATCCCCCTAATTTGTGGTAACTATTCTCTTAATATGGTGGTTGATGTAAATATGATATCTTTTCTGAGTGAAATGTGATTTTTTATTGTTGTTGTTGTTGTTGTTCTCAAATATTATTTTAAAAATAGCGAAACTTAAATTTTGAATTTGTTTTGGAGACATTTGTTGTGACCAAATCAAACAACTGTTGAGATTATACAATAGATTAGATTTAAGTAGACACTTACTTATGATTATATTTTGTGTTCTTAAATGGATTAAAAAGTTAGGATTTCAACTGAATATCATTTATTTTTCTTCAACGACTGCTGATTTTATTGGTGTTTGTTGGTGTATGTTGGCGTTGTTGGTTTTATTTGTGTTATTGTATTTGTAAATATCAAAAAATATTGTTATTGATGGTGTTGGTGTATTGGTAAATGTTGGTGTTGTTGATGTTGTTGTATTGGTAAATGTTCATGTTGTTGGTGTATTGGTAAATGTTGGTGTTGTCGGTATTTTTGCATTGGTAATTATTGGTGTTAGTGTATTGATAAATATTGATATTATTGTTAGTGTTGGTGTAGTGATAAATATTGGTATTGTTGTTGGTGTTCTTGATGATATATATATTTATGTGGTAAAAAATATTGTTAATATTCAAAAATATATATAATATGTTGCAACAGAATAAGAATCTGTTAGAAGATATTAAGCATTTGTTGGGAATAAATATATCATCTATTGGTATAACTATATCATCTATCGATTTACTATTATGATGTTTCTAACCGATGACCCAGCTATTGTAATAGATGAGTCATTTATTGAAAAAAATCAAAATAATTTTACTACTATTTTTGTTTCATTTGACAGATGGGTCATTTGTTGGAAGAAGTCAAAACAGGCTTGCTACTATTTTTATTTCTTCTAATAGATGACCCAACTGTTGCAACAGATTATTCATCTGTTAGAAGGAATCACAACAACTTTGTTACATTTTTGATTTCTTGCAATAGATGATCTATCTATTGGTCATTTATTGAAAAATATTTGTGTACTGTGTTGTAATTTTTAAATTCACTGCTACATTGTTTAATAATGCGCAAATCAATTGTACTCTTTTTTGTTCTTATCTTATTTGTAGAAAAAATGGCTCCCAGAAAAGAAAGTCAATCAACTTTTGATAAACCAAGTAAATAGCTAAAGTACAAACAACAATAGAAGAACTTGTTGAAAAAGGTTGTTCACAAACAGATAAGTATTATCATATGTAGATGTACAAAAAAAGAATGAAATAGTGAAAAAAGATAATGAAGAAGAATCAATTGGAATATCTAAAGAAGATGTAGAAAAGAAAAGAGTGGAGATGAGGAAGAGGTTATAGAGGAGGAAGATGAACATAAAAATAACAAAAAAGATGAAGTAAACAGTGAGGATAAAGATGATGAAAAAAGTGATAAAGGGAGATGAGGAGGAAGGTGAGGAAGATAATGAAAAGAAAACTGAGGAAGGAGAAAATGTTGAAGAGGAAAATAGAAGAGATGGTGACTTATTAGTTTTGACGGTCGATTGTGAACATAAATCGAAAGCCCAACATAATGTTATCAAAACTTTTGGTACTGACAAGTTTCAAGTAGAGATGCCTACAGATAAACCTCCAAATTTGACTGGTGATTTTGTTGTTAAATTATTCATGGGAATCAAATTTGATAGTTTTAGGAAGACATTGAGGGATGAAAATTAGAGGATTACTTAAGTCAAGCTATTTGGTACACTTTGTTGATCTGTCGGAGTATAACGATGTATGCTTTCAAATGAATATGGCATATGATATTCTCAAAGGTAGGATCAAGTATAAAGGTGATGATGATGAAACGTAGAAGGACGAGGACAAGAATATTAATGAGATTTGGATAAATTATTGTGGCATACCAGTTTGTTTTGGCATGAAAGAATTTGCCATAGTGATTGTAATGAGATGTCATCCTCCTTTTGAACCTCTTTCCACAGTTACACCCTCGAAAAATCCAAAGAAAAACAAGACATCAAAATCAGCCAAGGCAGGAAAAAAGGCAAGACACCAACCAAGAAAACCACCAAGTCTGCCACTAAAACTAACAAAGAAAAAGACAAAATAAATAAGTTGTTGGACATTGTTGGATCAAGATACAAAGCCAAGCAGTTGGTATTTGATCTCAAGAACAAAAGCTTTTGAAGAAGCATAAGGAGCCATTGTGCTTATTTGGTTTGTTCATTTTAATTAATGGGTAGAGACACTAACAAAGTAATAGAACCTAAATTCTTTGTGTTTGCTTAGAATTTGTAGGTATTCAACAATTATTCATGAGGATATGAAAGCTATTTATTGACTATCTAATATTTGTTGACAAAGTTATCACCAAAGGCGATCAAATTATATGGTTTTCATTGGGATTTCATAGTAAACTTCACCCTTAGTTCCTTAGTGTTTCATTTATATATGTTATTGAATAATTATTTTAATTTTTTATATTATGTGTATATTTGTAGGCTTGGGTATTTGAAGTCATTCCTTACCTCCGATAGCAAGTCAAGAACTACTCAAAAGAGGTCTCTTATCCAAAGATTCTTAGGTGGTTGTCTGCCTGGAAAAACTCAAGAGTGAATCCCCTTGATCTTTTGAACCCTCCTTATGATGCAGTAAGTCTTCTTCTAAATAGAATAATTTTACTCAAGTTAACACATTGTAACAGATGTTTTATTTGTTGCACAAGTATCTCATATGTTGCAATAGGCGGGTAATATGTTGCAAGAGATTAATTATTTGTTACAACATATGAGATATTTATGCAACATATAAGGCATCTGTTTCATAAGTTCTCTGAACCTGTTAACATATTACCCAATCTATTACAAACTAACGTAATGGATAGGTAATCTGTTGCAGTAAATGTCTTATCTGTTGTAACAGATCACTTATTTATTACAACAGATTACCCATCTACTGCAAGTTATAAGTCAATTTTAATATATATATTTTTGTTTATAGGTTGTGATATCTGTCTTGTCCCTACAGAGCAAGAGTTGGAAATTCTATTCTTTCCTACTCTTGGGGTTGTTGAGACAAAACCAGACCTTAAGATAGAGTTGATAAAAAAAGAATTGGTTGGAGCAACAACATCAAAAGAGAGGCACTTAGGGATGGTCAGCTTTTTCTTGCTGAGCCTATTGTTGAGTATTTTGGTATTGCTGGTGATGATACAATAAATTTGAATGTGAGTGTTAATATTGGTGTTGGTGTTGGCATTGCTGGTGTTAGAGATGGTGATGATCATGTTGATGATGCTCATTAAAAGAATTTGACAAAAAATTGACCATGATTATGGTCATAGTGGCGATGGATATAGTGGATTAATCCCTTTTAGTGAGCATACCACCTCTTTTGATCCTTCTTCTAGCTCAAGTTCTGTATGTAAATGCCAAGAATATAGAGCCATCAATATGGGCTAGGCCCGTTGGGTCACCCCATCCCAGCCTATGATTCGATAAGATTAGGCAACGATTTTTACAGCTCGTTTAAGAACAAGGCTTTTTAGCCTGGTTCATATAAGCCTGTTGGCTCGTAGGGCTTGAGCAATATGGGTGGGCTGACCCGTGGGCCAAACAAAATAATTAAAAAATAAAATAGAGTACTAAGAATTAAAAAAAAATCCAAACTCCAAGTCTATTTAGACCATTATAGTTATTTAAATATTAAAAATGTTTATAAAATATATAAATAATTAAAATACTAAATTTTTTCAGGAATCAAATATGTTTGATGAAGATAATGTGGGAATGTTGAACACGCTATAACTCATAAGTGCCATGAGAATTTTTTTTGAGAAGTTCATTCCTCTTTTAATGGACTAAATAATGACATGTTTTTGTGTTTTATTGTGATCAATTAAAACTTAATATTATTATTTAGCTAGTAATATTATTACTTATTAACAGTTTCGTTTATTTTTCAACATCTCTATTTAGTTTGAATTTGGTATTAAAAGATATTTAATTTCACAGATTATTTGAATTTCTTTGTAAATTTAAGACTTGATTAACAAATAATAACTTCATGTAATATTATATTATACATATTTATGTAATTAATAATTTAAAATTTAAATTAAGATTATAAAAATAATATATTTTAAAAAGTGGGTTAGCCTGTGGGGGCCCGCAGCCCCACAGTGTGATAGGTTGGGCTTGCTATTTTCTAGCCTATACTGTTGATAGGTCAGCCCGACCTGACTCGTCAAACTCCAAAGCCTGCGTGGGATATTTCAGATGGGCTGGACCGGCCCGTATTGACACTCTACAAGAATGTAAGGAAAAATATGAGAACTTGATTAGGTCTCATGATATTCTGGCTGTTGTTGTTAAAGAGTTGACATCTGAGAGAGGTGTCATTCTGTAAAGGGAGATTATAGAGCCATTCATCCCATTGGAGGTTAAGAGGAGGAAAAAAATAATTTTCAAGGTATTATCAAATATTAAATTAAGAAAAATTACAACTCCTCTTTCTTGCACTATTGAGTAATATACAAGGACCGTAGAAGAGCAGCGAGAGATGAAGAAGGTGAATGTTTAAAAATTGGTGAATGCCGCAAAGAATTCTAAATTGAACACATCGATGAAATAAAAAAAAGCCCAGAAGTCTACTTTATGCATAAATTTGATGCAAAAAACCTCTAGAACATGATTAGTATGGAGCATTGGTATGTGGACTGGATAAGTTACTATATCTAACCTTATATTTATATAATTTTATTGGTATGGTTATTTAGATGATCCATCTGTTACAACAGATTATCCATGTATTGCCTAAGATGGGTAATCTATTAACAGATTCAGAGATATGTTACAATAGATAACTTATCTGTTGCAAGAGATAACTCATCTATTGCAACAAATTACTCATCTGTTGCATAAGTTACAGTAGATGGATAATCTGTTAATAGGTTCAGAGATATGTTCATCTGTTGCAACAGATTTTTCATATGTTGCAACATATTACCCATCTGGTGTATCTTTTCAGTTGTTGTTATAAGTTACTAACTTATATAAATTGTATTTGTATTTCAGTTGTTGATGAAATTATTTACATTATGCGGGATAGGTATCATAAATTCAATCAATACTATGTATACACGACAAATTCTTCGAGTCAAGAAAAATAATAATCGAAACAGGAAAATTGAAGTAACAAAATATAATATTTGATTTCAAATGTAATAAGTGTTACAATCTCTATGATAATCCTCTGATTCTTCAAAGTAATATGAACTTGAACTTGAACTTGATTTGGATTCAAGGGATTGAGTAGCTTGATCTCGAATCTTTGGCTTCGGAACTGAATTTGGATATTAGTTCATCACAAATACTTGGATGATTGCCACGAATGATGAATATGAATAAGTAAAGTGATCTTGAACTAAAATTTCTTCGTTCTTGATCTTGAACTTGTTCTTGAGCTTGATTGTCTGAAACTTTCAACTTGCAGAGAAATTATGATTTTTGATCCACCAGCTCTCTTCTTGCTTTTCGTTTCTCAAAAATTCTTCCCTGTGAATTATGAGGACCCCTATTTATAGTTGGAGGGGTAAGATAATTGTGCGATTTGATTGATCGATTTGAAATTGACCCATCACATTCTTTTGGTAACGAGCACTAATTTGATTGGCTAGAATATGAAATTTGCACACATGGCATGATTTTAGTGACCCATTTCATTTAACTTGGATTGCCACATAATATTGACACGTGTCATATTTTTAATGGTTTATTTCATTTAACTTGGATTGCCACATAATATTGCCACATGTTATATTTTTAGTGGCCCATTTCATTTAACTTGGATTGTCATATGTTATGCTTTTAGTGACTTATTTCATTTAGCTTGGATTGCCACCTCATGTGATAAGAGGCATGGGTTTGGACCTTTAAGCTGGGCTAGTATCCATTTGGGTCTTGGGTTAATAAATATGAGCTCATCATTTCAATTGAATTAGCCCAATATATTTGAGATTAGATGATTAACCCAATCATATTAGTTACATTATTTGAACTATTTTCTTGAATTTAATATAGTCCAAATAAATATATGAATTTAAATTTAATAAAATTTCAATATTCACAAATGTACCCCACTTCAAGACTTGTCAAGTCAGATCTTTTCTAAAAGTCGATGGACTAGACTTGAAGTACAATTAAGATAACGAATAAATTATTTTTGTTGTTGTCTTATACGTATCTTATGCTTATTTCTCAGGTTCCTAATTTGGCTCCCGTCTCACAAGAACATTTTCTTATTTTTTTTAAAACTCTGTGTCCGATTAGAATATGGCACATAAAAAATGAAACGGAGGGAGTAAAAAAATATCCATGTTAACATTTTCACGTGGTACTAGAGTTTTACTAGTAGTGAAATATTGATTTGTTGCTTGTAAAGTGGGGCCCATATTTATAGATTATAACAACATACCCATTGTATTCCCACAAAGTAGGGTCTGGGAAGGGTAGACTGTACGCAGACCATACCACTATCGCAGGTGAAGTAGAGAGGTTGTTTCCAATAGACCCCCGACTTAGGGTCGATAACAGTATAACAAACACAAAAGATAAGTGCATATAAAGTAGTACGGTACGCAAAATAAACTAACCGTATAATAAACACAAAAAATAAGTGCATATAAACTAGTACGGTATGCAAAATAGCCACACGATAATACTTCAACCACAACACCACGAATAAGAAACTCTAGACACAAAAGAACGCTCCCCCTACTATTACCGACGTACTCCCACCCCTTAACCCCTACCCTAATCTGCATTCTGCACACCTTCCTATCAAGGGTCATGTCTTCCGTAAGCTATAAATTCTCCATATCATGTCTAATCACCTCCGTCTAATTTTAATTTAATCTACCTCTACCCTACCTAAAACCACTCATAGCTAGTGTCTCACACCTCCGCACTGGAGCATTAGAGCCCCTCCTCATCACGTGCTCAAACCAACGTAACCTCACTTCTCGTATCTTATCCTCCACCGAGGCAACTCTCACCTTCTCCCAAATAATTTCATTCCTCACCCTATCTTTCCTGGTATGTCCACACATTCATCGCACTATTCTCATCTCCACCACCTTTAACTTTTGGATGTGGGAATTCTTAACTGGCCAATACTCCGCTCCATACAACATAGTCGGCTGGACTACCACTCTGTAGAACTTACCTTTAAGCTTCAGCGGCACCTTCTTATCACATAGAACTCCCAAAGCGAACCTCCATTTCAACCACCCTACCCCAATACGATGCGTGACATCCTTGTCAATCTCAGCATTTTCATGAATCATAGACCCCAGATACTTGAAACTCTCCATATTCTGAATGGCCTGAGAGTCCAGCTTCACAACCACACCAGCCTCCTGTAACACATCACTGAACTTACACTCCAAGTACTTCATCTTGGTTATACTTAACTGAAATCCTTTAGACTCAAGCGTCTGTCTCCAAATCTTCAACTTATCATTAACTTCACCGCGAGTCTCATCAATCAGTACCACATCGTCTGCAAATAACATACACTAAGGCATCTTCCCTTGAATATGTCGCATCAAAACATCCATAACCAAGGAAAATAAAAATGGGCTAAGAGTCACTCCCTGGTGCAACCTTATCAAAAATGGGAAATGTTTTGAATCACCACCTACTGTGCTCACATGATACTTCACACCATCATACATATCCTGAATCAACCTAGTGTACACCACGAACACCCCTCTCGCCTCCAAGCACCTCCACAAAATTTTCCTAGGAACTCTGTCATATGTCTTCTCAAGATCAATAAACACCATGTGTAAGTCCTTCTTCCTCTCCCAAAACTGCTCCACTAATCTCCTCACAAGGTTAATGGCCTTAGTGGTCGAATGACCTGGCATGAAATCGAATTGATTCTTAGAGATCGTCACGACCCTTCTCATCCTCAACTTTACCACCCATTTCAAAACCTTCATAGTATGACTCAACAACTTAAGACCTCTATAGTTGTTGTAACTCTAGGTGTCTCCCTTGTTCTTATACAGTGAAATTATCGTACTCTACCTCCACACTTCAGGCATCTTCGCCACCCTAAAAATAATGTTAAACAACCTTGTCAACCACGCCAAACCTGCCCCGCTAGTGCTCTTCCAAAAGTCCACTGGAATCTCGTCTGGCCCATTGCCCTACAATAACCATAATCGTGACACTCCTCAAATTTATCCAAGTCCTCCAACACGAAACCTTTCTCCCTCTTGTCGTTCAAAAGTTTATGAAAATAGGACCGTCACCCCTCCCTAATGAGGGCATCCTTAACCAACATTGTACCATCCTCTTCTTTGATGCACTTCACTTGGTCAAGGTTACAAGCCCTCTGCTCCCTGGCCTTGGCAAGCTTATACAACTTCTTATCTCCGCCTTTCTCCTCTAAAGCCACATATAAGCTCTCAAAAGTTGTTGTCTTAGCCGCCGTAACCACTAATTTAGCCTCTCTTCTAGCTACCTTATACTCTTCCTTATTCGTCTGCCTTTTCTCACCATCCTTGCCCTCAACCAACTTAGCATAAGCCACCTTCTTAGACTCCACCTTTCTCTTAACCTCTTCGTTCCACCACCAGTCTCCTCGGTCCTTGCTAGATCGACCTCTTGAACACCCAATATCTCTCTAGTGGTCTCCCTAATGCAACTGACAGTCGTCTCCCACATACTATCCATACCCTCTCTACTCTCTCACGCTCCCCTACTCTTCAACTTTTTGTCCATTTCCAAAGCACTAGCCAAAGTCAAGGTACCCCACTTAATCCTGGGTCGAGCCTCTACACTTCTCTTCTTTTTACCCTTATTGATAATTAAGTTCATCATCAATAACCTATGCTGAGTCGAAATATTCTCGTTAGGTATGAATTTATAATATTTACATAGCGCTCTATCCCATTTTCTCATAAGCAAAATATCTATTTGAGTCTTGGCCACTGAACTACGAAACGTAATAAGGTGTTCCTCCTTCTTTGTAAAGCTCGAATTCGCTATCCACAACCCAAAAGCCCTAGAAAAATCCTAAAGAGAAGCTCATTTTTCATTTTGCTCCCCAAAATCAAAACTGCCATGCATATCATCATAACCTCTCGACAAAGACCCAATATGCCCATTGAAATCCCCTCCTACGAAAAGCTTCTCAGTGCTCGGGATGCTACCCACCACCTCATCTAAAACCCACATTTATAGATTATTATCTTTAAAGTTCTTGATAGACTTTTAATAGGAAAAGAAATATTTTTGTCCTTATATCAAAAATATTTGATTTATCAATATTGAATTTATGTTGAACTAGGATACTACTATTTATCGTGACCCTCTTTTTTATTATAAATAGCAACTAGCCTCTTTGAGACTATTCAACAATTACGTGAAGAAACTTTTGATAATGAACCATATTCAACAAAGGGTAATATACATCGTCCTTTTTTTTAATAATCAACAATAATTTTTTTTTTATTTCCTTTATTGAAAACTTTTGTGCCCTTTTTTTCGCTTGTGCCACCTTTCACACCAAAAGAATTTTCGGTTGAATGATAAAAATGGTATAGCCACTTTTGTTGACTTTTCAAAAGTTTATTTTTTAACTTTTAAAAAAAAAAAGGATAAAAAGGGGAAACAAAAAAAGTACTACTTTCGTTACTTCTCCAACCTTTTCATTTTTTTTCACCCTTTTTTTCTTTTTTTTTAAGTAACAGTACTTCATATATTGCATTTTTATTTAATTTATCAACATTGAGTATACAAACATTGAGGCAATTTTTCTTTTTTTTTTTTTAGTATTCGTTTGTTGTCGCCTCATTTTCGTAGGTCACCAAGAATAATATTTTTATTGTGGATGTCACAACTTGAAAGTTTTACCACAGCACCACCTACTAATCTTATGGTGTGAAGGGATGGACTAATAACTTTGCTCCAACATTATAAATTGAGGCCTTAGAAACATTGAATATTTGAGCATAAGGTGTTGTAAGTGTCGCCTTATTCGAGTCAAAGATTGTACACTATCTAAGGTAAAAAATTTACATGGTCCACGGCTAAGATTTTTACACTGTCTGAGCCAAAGACTTTATGTTGTCTGGGACAGAAATTTTACACAGTCTAAGTCTAAATGTTGTCTTTTTTGAGTCAAAGACTTCACACTGTCTAAGGTAGAGACTTTACATGGTCCATAACTAAGACTTTTACACTCTTTAAGCCAAAGACCTTACATTATTTGAGACAACCACTTTACACTGTTTGAACTGAAGGCATCACACTGTCCAAGTCAAAAACTTTATATGATCAATAATTAACTAAAGTTGACCACATTTGAATTTAGAGGTCATAATTCATGATTATTAAACTATCGAGTAATTGCTAATGATATACTCTTCTTCTTTTGCAGTTTGAATCATAGTTTACTTGTAAGATTCAAAATCTTTTTCATCCGAGCCATGATATCTTATAGTATCATATCACAAGGATAGAAAGGTGAAGACAAAGCTACTCATCGGTATGCCATTGGCTGGACAATATGTTGCTCTATGGCCACCTTTGGAAAATATACCTGATTTGGACCAATGGACTCTTGAATTCCATAGTACACCTAAGACATGGGTACTTCGCTCTTCCAATCATCATACCAAAAAGATTTCTAGTACTTTTCCATGCTTGGGACAGTGAACCATAAATGGAGAGAATAGGTGAGTGAAACTTTTCAGCTTAATGACGAGTTTCACTATATTCTTGGCTATTAGGATTGGGTTGAAGATGTTCTTAGTAGGAGCTTCCAAACTTTAAAGTATGCAAAGATTTACTATGCCATAAATGGTTTATAATTTACTTATGACCATAATACAAACATCTTACAAGCCTTTTGTGAAGCTTGCTGTCCGGTTATGAATACGTTGCTTACCTCGGTTGGAGAAATGTCCCTATCTTTTTAAGATTACACATAATTGGAGGTCTTCCTATAACCGAAAGTATTTATGAGAAATTCATGCCAGATGTTACATAATTTTTAGGTACTTATGATAAAGGAAAAAGGTTTCTCCCTGAAACTTGTGAGTATCTAGTCGATTCTTTTCATCAGCTACGTGAAGGAACTGGTGATAATCTGAGTGTTCCCGTGATTAAATGGGAAAAGTTTTGGTGTAAGAAAACTTCTAAGTATGAACCACCTCCACCAAGAAGAGAGAAAAAATTCATCCGTCTGAAATCATCACATACTCGACTAGAAAAATTGATAAGGTTGTTAATTAGTCATCTGAAGAGGAAAGATTATTTCATAAGCTAGAAGTTAAGAGTACAAGAAGGATGATACATACTTGGCTGCCTTTTTTATGTTGGTTGTGTGTATTTGTGTTTCCTACGAAGGAAGGATATGTTATCCATCAAAGAGTCTTCAGAGTTGCCTGTCACTTAACAAGTGGATAAAGAGTTAGCCTTACGGTTCAGGTCTTAGCTAGTATCTATAAGGGACTAAACCCAATATCAAATGCCCGTGACTTGATCTTGTTTGGGCATGCTTCCCAATTCATTATGTATATGGTAGGTTGGCCCGTTACTTCAATACTCATTTTCCATTGACAGATAGACCAACCGATCCTCTCATGGTCGGATATTCTGGCAAAGGTACTTCTACGTACTACGGTAAGAAAGAAGCAAGAAAACGTATATATAGAGGGGGACATATTTCTTGGCATGGTACATTGCTCGAGAGGCCTCGAGCCTATCACTACCACGATGATGAAAATGCTAAGGAATTCCAGTCGAATTTTTTCATGAGAATTCGCTCAAACTATCTTGCTTTAATGGAAGGGAATGCCTTTATTATTGAGCCTTATAGCCCCAATGATTTAGCCATCAATTTGGTTTTTTCCAAGATTCCCCTAGCTTAGTAGATCAAGATATTCAGGAAGCTTCGTTAGAAGAGGGATTAAGACTTACACGTATTTGTGTGTTGTCTAAATCCATAGACAAGGCGACATTTCCCCCTAGTAATTCCAAACTGAAGAAATTCTTATCTTCAAATTATGTCTTGGGGGGAAAAGGTTCATGGGAGAGTTCTAGAATATCACGTACAATCTATAGTGAATGTTGTGGGTCTTAGTACTGACGCCCCTCAAGAATGTGAGGAAGAGGTATTAGTTGTGAACACGCCTCTCACTTTAAAGTCTAAAGGAGTTGTAGAGAATACTAAGGAGCCTTCGCATGAAGAAGTTCAAGAAGAACAAATGTCAATCCTTCCCCATCAAGCTCTTAAAAAACGGATATTACATATGGATATTACTTAACTGAGATGACTAAAATAGGGTGCCTCGTGAAACTTTTATTTTTAGGACAAAGAGTTTTCATAAGATGTCCTATTTTGGTCGCCCTATGTTAGTAAATTGTCTTATGTTTTTTCTGCATAAATTTTCTGTATTAGATAACTTTCAGGAGAAAAAACATATTTCTTCATACGCACCCTACTGTCCGACCTTCTACCTATCACAGATAAACTTGTAAAAAAATTGTGAAATTGACACTAGTTAAATGGTGATCCAAAAATGAGTATTTCACTCCTATAAAATCCTCCATCCGTTTCAAAATGAATAACCTACTTTCCTTTTTAGTCCGTTTCAAAAAGAATACTCCTTTCCTTTTTTGATAATACTTTAATTTCAACTTTCCACATGCCATGTTTATAATCACAAGATTAAAGGACAGTTTGGTACATTTGACACTACTTTAATTTAAGGCCACAACATTCAAAAGTTTCTTTATTTTCTTAAATTTTGTGTCAAGTCAAAGTAGGTCATTCTTTTTTAAACGGAGGGAGTATATCTTTAAGAGTTAAAAAAAATCAATCTATTTCTAAATATTTTCCTTTTGCTTTTCTTTTGTTTCCTTTGTGGGTATGCTCATTGTGCTAACCTGATGGACTTTGTATATATTATTTTTTTGGAAAAGAATAAAATATAACACTTCATTATAAAATAATTCTATTAAAATAGCCTTCAAATTTAAATATTTCTTAATAGCCATTAAACTAATTTCACTTAATACCATCATTAATAGACCTTTAAAAAATAACTGAATATCACTGTCAAACACAAATATCTTTCCTTTTATCTTGCGATTTTCTTTTCATCACTAATAGCTCTTCATTTCTTTCGTTGCTCCTTTTTTTTTTCGTTATTTTTTTTTTAAAAGAAAATTTTTTTTGCTTTTCTCTTTGTTACATTGTTGTTTTTTTCTTTGTCCCTTTTTTTAGAAAAGTAAACTTTGTTGCTCTTCTATTTTTTCACTATTTTCCTTTTTTAAAAAATTTTGTTGCTCTTTTAATTATTGCACTTTTTTTAAAACAATCAAATGCAATTTGTAACATTGTAATTGATGCTCCTTTTTATCAAACTCTTAGATATTCTAAATTTGGTGTATGACCTTTCCACAATTCAAAAGGTGTTAATTGAATCTTGTGCACCTTTAAATTTTTGGGGTGAAGCTCTTTTGACCGCTTGTTATGTGTTGAATCGTGTGCCTCATAAAAAGATCAAATTAATGTCTTTTAAATTGTGGAAAGGTCATAAGCCAAATTTGGGATATCTAAGAGTTTGGGGTTGCTTAGCCTATGTAAGGTTAATGGATCCTAAAATCTCTAAGTTGGGTAAAAATGTTACTACTTGTGTTTTTCTTGGTTATGCTTCAAATAGTACAACCTATAGATTTTTTAATCTTGAAGATAGCGTGATAATAGAATCAGGTGATGCTATTTTTTATGAAGATAAATTCCCTTTTGATTCTAAAAATAGTGGGGGTCAAAGGACTAAAGAAAATACTTTGTCACTACCTAGTTCTTCTACTTCTACTTTAAATAATAAAGAAAATGATGATTTTGAGTTAAGAAGAAGTAAACGAGCTATAGTAGAAAAAGATTTTGGTCCTGATCATTATGTTTTTAATGTTGGAGAAGACCCTATCACTTTAAAAGAAGTTTTGTCTTCACATGATGCTATTTTCTGGAAAGAGGTTGTAAATGATAAAATCGAATCACTAATTCCCAATAAAACTTGGAAGTTAGTTGATTTACCATCGAGTTGTAAAACAATTTGATGTAAATGGGTCATACGTAAAAAATTAAAACCGGATGGATCTGTTGATAAATATAAAGCTAGGCTAGTAGCTAAAGGTTTTAAATAACTAGAAGACCTAGAATTTTTTTATACTTTTACTCCGGTAACTAGAATTACATCCATTAGACTTTTAGTTGCTATTGCGGCAATTTTTGATTTACAAATTAATCAAATGGATGTAAAAATTGCTTTTTTAAACGAAGACCTAAATGAGGAGATTTACATGGAATAACCCGAGTTTTTTGTTGAGGCTGGACAAGAAAGCAAAGTGTGTAAACTTAATAAATCCCTATATCGCTTGAAACAGGTACCAAAGCAATGGCATAAAAAATTTGATTCCTGCATGATTGATTGTAACGCCCCAAAAAATGGGTCCCAGAGCGTCACACAGTGCTTGAGGCTACGAGTAGCCCCAAGCTAACCCTTTGAGCCATTTTTATTCAGTTCAACACAAATCAATGGGGTTTCCATAAATAACCCTCAAATATCAACAGAGTAATCATCATCTAAGAATAAAAGAATTTCAGAAAGATAACAAAATACAACTTATTAGTCAACTCCCAACATCTATACTAGTCTAACAAGCCTCTAAGAAAATCAATAAAACGAGCGAGCCATTGAGACATGCCCAAACTAACTCATACTCAGTTATCAAATGTAAATAATTCCGTGAAACCAACATCAGACATCAAGTCCTCAGAACATGAGGACTCACCACAACAGAGGGTGTAGAACAGCATGCCCGAAGAATCACTGTCGAACCTGAAACTGAGCAAATGAACCTACATTTTGAGAAAATGCAGCCAACATCTGAAGATGTGGGTCAGTACCATAGAAAGGAATAGAGTATATGGAGGTGTATGCAGTTGTATAAACATCATCATCATAAATATTTATAAGAAATATGCAGGATGTATGAAAGACTCACGTAGCCTAAAGAAAATCATCATAATCATGAGAGGATGAAATAAATACAATAACACATATGAGTCATCATATAATTTGTCAATCACTTTCAGTTCATCAAGAATATCAATTCTCATAATGTAAATATCATTTAAATCTTTTGAAAGAATAACTTTCACAATTCCACTTTCAAATCACTTCACCATAGACATAAGAAAACACACACACACTGAGAGATCCTATAACCGACATAAACCATGTAAGTTACATGGAGTCCAACGTACAACCCACGTTGGGGAGAGTCGTCCTATCCTTGCCCTCGGAGTAGGACTATCGATATCAAATCCACACAAACTAGTGATCACTATATAAATTAGCCTTAGGCTCACTCCTACGGGGACACGTAGTTCTAGGGAAGTAAGGTCACTTTATACCTCCCACTAGGTGCTAAAGATTTCTCCCAAACTTGGCTCAGATCATTTCAAAGACAATCCACAACAAAACAATTTCAGTAATATATAAATATACATCGGGAGCCATTATGCTTCCCATCTATCAAAATCAACCACGTTGTGAATTTCTTTTACACTCGAGTTCAAAACAACTTCACTAAGATGAAAAGGTCAAATCATTCAAAATAGCTCAAATATTCAACATCAACATGCTTATAACACACACTTTCTAAAAAAAATACAATTTCCAATGGGGATTCACGACCCAAATATCAAAATCATGATAAATATCGTTCAAGATTCATGTTTTATTTCTCCACACATGTAAATTCATCTTTCAAAATCATAAACATCAAGATTTCATAATAATCATCATAAGATATGGGTTCATACTTTAAATTTATAAAACATGAAATAAAAATCATACCTTTGTAAAGAAAATTACTTTTGGGCACAAGAACGAAAAAGAGTTCTTGTTGAAAAATCCCACATACTTTGAATGATGAGCTTTAGATCGATACTCATTTTTGAGATGTTAATCGTGCCTTTGAATGATGGTTCTTGGAGTTCTTGAACTAGGAACTTGGAATCTTGAATAAATTTGCAGAATTAATGGTGAGCTTTGGAGGTTCTTGAAGTTGGATGTAGGAGCTTAGGATTTTCTTTTTGAGGGAATTTGATGAAATATAACATATAATGCTTCTAATAGATTTTAATATAGGGTTTGGACGGATTTTGTGTGAGGAGGAATGACCAAAACGCCCCTAAAAATCAAATAATTCTCAAATCTTTCCTTTGGTAGACTGTTTTGATAGTCTGAAGTAGATCAACCATAACGTTTTACTCCGATATCCAAATTGGATGAAACTAATTTCATTAGAAAGAGGACTCTTATATATTTTCATTGATATATAGTATCTCACCCAGATCATTGTGTACAAGAAGTTATGATCGTTTGAAGTTGACCCAAAAATTTACTTTTGATAGTCTGAAGTAGATCTACCATAACTTTTTGCTTCGATAGACAAATTGGATGAAACTAATTTCATTGGAAAGAGGACTCGCAGAGTTTTTCGTTGATATATAGTAGATTACCCAGATCATTATGTACAAGGAGTTATGATCGTTTAAAGTTGGAGCAAAAATACGCTAGGCCTCAGTACTTTTTCCTGCATGTTTTACTGTTCATTACTATTCACGGTTCGATCGGAATGTTCATAACTCACCGCTTGGGTGTCCGTTTTGGATGATCCACATATCGTTGGAAAGCTTATTCGATACTCTATGCAATGGTGGGTTATAATCTAAGATATTTCTCATAAAAAATTTATAATTCATTCTAGAAGATAGAACCCAATATGTTTACTCACAAAATTTCAACGAAAAATTTCTCGGGGTATTACATTGATAATGGATTTAAAACAAATGAGTGTGATAAGTACATATATCATAAGTCTTGGAATAATTCGCATGTTATTATTTGCCTATATGTTGATGATTTATTGATCTTTGGCTCTAATATGAATATTATTGATGAGACTAAAAATATTCTTAGAAGCCATTTTGAAATGAAAAATCTTGATGAGTCAAATTTTATTCTAGGAATAAAAATTACTAGAACATGTGATGGAATTTTCCTTGACCAGTCACAGTATGTTGAGAAAATATTGAAAAAATATAATTTCCTTGATTGAAAGCATGTTGTAACTCCATTTGATTCTAGTGTTCAACTATTTCCTATTGAAAGTGAAACTGATGTAATAAATCAAAAGGAATATGCTAGCATAATTGAAAGTTTGAGATATGTGACTGATTGCACTAGGTCTGATATTTCATATGCAATAAGAGTACTTAGCAGGTTTACTAGCAAGCCAGGTAATGAACATTGGCATGCTATAACTAGAAAAATGAGATAGTTAATTGGAATGAAAAACTGTGGTTTGTTCTATAATAAATATCCTACTGTACTTAAAGGTTTTTGTGATGCGGATTGAAATACTTTATCAAGTGATTCCTTATCCACTACTGGTTATGTTTTTACTTTGGGTGGTGGTGCTATTTGTTGGAAGTCTAAAAAGCAAATAATTATTGCTAACTCTACCATGGAGACTGAACTAATTGCTTTAGCTTCAGCTAGTGAGGAAGCGAATTAGTTGAGAGATTTATTATTTCAAATACCTTATTATGAAAAACTAATTCCTCATATATTAATTCATTGTGATAGCACTACTGCAATCGGTAGAGCTCAAAATCGTTATTACAACGGTAAATTTAGATCTATACAGAGAAAACACAGAAATGTGAGATCATATTTGACAAATGGTACCATTAATGTTGATTATGTCAAATCTTGTGATAATCTTGCAGATCCGTTGACTAAGGCCTTAACGAGAGAAAAGGTTTGGAGCACATCGAGGGAGATGAAATTGAAGCCTATAGAAACTTGAGTCATATGTGAGGAAATCCAACCTGGTGAGTGCATTTGCTTGTAATGATTGTGAGGTTGAGTTTTTGAAAACTCTTAATGAATATCTGTAGCTCGTATGAGTGGGGTGTTAAATTACAAGAGAACTCTCGACAGATTTCACCTATGTGAGTGTGGAGATAGGTCGCTTCCTATGAGAATTAGGCTTATTCTCAAAAGACACTCATTAAAATCGAGATAGCACTTGGTCGTAATGTGCTGGCTATAAAGCTCATGTCAACACCTTGACTATTATGTGTAAGTAGTAATTTTTTTTTATTTCCCTTAAGCAGTCATAGTTCAAGTCTGAGACCACTATGACTCTAGAGTAAAAATTACTGTTTTAGTAAGTGGAGATTCAATGCAGAGCACATCTTCATTATGCATGGCAGTCTTCCTTCAACTACTGGACTCTCTTGTTAATATTAAAAATGAGTGGGGTATTGATGGTGTATTTTTAAATATTATCACAAGACAATTATTAGTGCTTTTTTAAATATTATCACAGGATAATTATTAGTGCTCCATTACTTTCATAATGCTACACTAATGCACAATTTTTTTTTTTTTTAATATCTTCTTGTTTGCCAACACTCAATAAGAAAGCAAAGCTCATTCACTTTGCTTTATATATATTAGCCATTCAACATTTGTGAAGGCAGAAGAGTAGTCATGCATTTTTTTTCTTAAGTAACAAAGAATACAAGTTATTAAAAGAGTTTACAAAAGAAAGTTATTAGTTGAAAGGATGTGTTTATTTTTGTGGAGCTTTTGAACTCAACTCTTTTTCAGAGTTGTTCAGTTATTGTGAGTAAGTTGTTGTATCCTGGAGGGGAAAAGTCAAGAGTATTACTGCTGAACCGGTGAAACAATTGCTGCAGTGGGCTTGAATCTCCTTAAAAAGAGCGAGATATCCGCGCCTCGACAGTAGAAGAAGAAAATAATATTTTTCTTTATTCATTTGTAATTTTCAGTTGTAATATTATTGCAATTTATTGTAATTTCACCAACACAATCAATTGCAATTTGTAACATTGTAATTGATGCTCCTTTTAACCAATCAGATATAAGAATAATCAGATATAAGAATAGTGTATTTTTTCATACATATACATATACATATTCTGTACAATAATTATATAATTTCTATACGCATTATATACAATCTTTGAATGCAATAATTATTTAAATACATGTAAAATACAATAATCTCATATCTATCTATCTATCTATCTACTAGTTTAGGTGTACGTTCCTCGCGCGTGTATCTGACTTTATTGAGTTCAAACGCTGCACTAAATTGGATATTTGTTTAAATAATAAAGATGAATACAATAATTAAATTCAACATCTTTTGAAGATTTATTTAATTAAACCTAACCTTTACCAAAAATATTTGTCAAAGTCGATTGGCATTTATCTACCACCTATAAACTGCAACAAAATAATACGATGATAGAGACATTAAAACAATATAATTAAATCTAACCTTTACACAAAAATTTCCTCAAAGTCGTCTGATACTCATCTACCACCTGTGAACTATAACAAAATAATACAATAATAGAGATATCAAAATAATACAACTAAACTTAACCTTTACACAAAAAAATTTGCAAAACAGAGATATAAATACAAGGTATGTTGTTCCGAATCAAGTTAGATGAGCATCATATTTTTTCAATGAGTAAACCGATTTCTTTGGTAGTTTAACATGCATCTCAATATTTATAGAAATATTTCCTTAATTGAGTCCTATTTTAGGAGTATTTTTTCTATCCTATTTTAGGAATATTTTTCTAACTAATCAATACAAAGAAAAATATTGATTGAAGATCCTTGCATATATTTTAGGATATATTTTAGGAGTCTCATATATTATAGGAGTCTAGTTAATATAATAAACATAATTAAATACTAAATTAAAGAAAATAGTGAAAAGACAGTTTGTCTAAAAGGGTGTCTTTTAATGAAGGACAAAAGTTCAAATCACTTTTGTAAGGGTCTACACACTTTTAAATATACTAGTTTAGGTGTACGCGCCTTACGCGTGTACCTCACTTTATTGACTTTAAACGTTACACTAAATAGGATATTTGTTTAAATAATAAAGATGAATACAATACAATTAAATTCAACATCTTTTGAAGAATTTATTTAATTAAACCTAACATTTACCAAAAAAAATTCTCAAAGCCGATCGATATTCATTCACCACCTATAAACTGCAACAAAATAATACGATGATAGAGACATCGACACAATATAATTAAGTCTAACCTTTACACAAAATTTTCAAAAAGGCATTTGACACTCATCTACCATCTGTAAACTATAACAAAATAATACAACAATAGAGATATCAAAATAATACAAATAAACTTTACCTTTACACAAAAAAAATCTCAAAATAGAGATATAAAAATAATACAATTAAACCTAACCTTTACCTAAAAAAAATTTCAAAGTCGACCGACATTCATCTACCACCTGTAAATTCATCTACGACCTGTAAACTAAAATAAAATAATGAAACAGTGATCACAAAGCTTCAGTTTTGATGAAAATAATTCTTATCTGAGCCAAAATTTTGATACTAAATAATGACTTGACTGAAAATAAAGAAGATATATATATACACACACGTTGAATTCTATTATGTTGACAAAAATAGTGAAGAAGTTGAGGGTTAGAAAATTAAGCATTCATCAATCTAGACATGCAACCTAATTAAGTTAGATGAGCATCAATCATATTTCCAATAAGTTAACCAGTTTCTTTTCTAATTTAACGTGCATCTCAATATTTATAGAAATATTTTCTTAATAGAGTCCTATTTTAGAAAAAAATTTCTATCCTATTTTAAGAGTATTTTTTTAATTGATCAGTATAGAGGAAAATATTAATTGATTCTCCTTCCATATATTTTAGGAGCCCCATATATTTTAGGAGTCTAATTAATATAATAAAAATAATTAAATACTAAATTGAAAAAAATAGTGAAAAAACAGTTTTGTCTAAAGAAGAGTCTTTTAATGAAGGACAAGAAGTTCAAATCATTTTTCTAATGGTTTTTACACTTGAATATATTATAGATATAGATTATATATATAATACAATAATTGTACAATTTCTATGGACATCCTACATAATTTCTTTTTATATATCTTATATAGGTTCATGTTCTATATAATAATTATACAATTTCTATATTATTTTATTTATTTAAAGAAAAAAAGGAAAGAAGATTTTTAGCCCCAAAAAATTGAAGGAAAAAATCGAAACAGGGTCTGAATGGCCCAAATTATAAAATGATCCTGATATGGTATTTATTTGGGCCAATAAGCTATTTTTGTCCAATATCCCACACATGAGTCATTAAAAGAGTCAATTCATATTCGTTTCCGTTAATTCCTTTAGGTTTTAGCAATAATACGTGGCCCAACCACTCCTTTATTTTAAAAAAAAATATTTAGAAACTAACTTTTTTTTCTCAACAAATTAAAGAAAAAATTATGTTACATAAAATAAAACAGAAGTATTATTTTCGAGCTAGGGAACACTTGGGGATAATTGCTTTTTAAATTTCACCTAGTATTTAATTAAGAAATGAATCAGTAAGTAACGATCCTTAATCACATGCAATTAGATGTGTTTCCTGCTAATCTTTTCCTATATTACTAAGTTTTGAAAAGGTTTTAGGTATGTGTGTGTCTCCATTTATCTTTTTGTTTTTTTCTCAATTTACAGTATCTTTTTCTTCCTAAAGTAATTGTGAACTCAACCCATTATGCAAAAGTGATACATCTTCCTTTTCTGCTTTTTTAAAAATAACTCAGCAGCTATACTTCCTCATTAAGTTACTTTAGTCCACCACCGATAAGATTGCGGTGGATTATGCGCTGGAGTGGTAAGTATTCTTTCATTCTTAATTAGAGATTTCAGATTCGAATTTTTTTGGATACGTAGTCGTCTTTGTTAGGAAATATTATACCCCTTATGTAAAATTTTTCGACATAAATTTAAATTTAATCATGCTTCAATGTGCAATCGAACATTGGGCGGGGAAAAAAAATACTTTAGACCACCTATTATTAGTTATTTATTATTTCCTAATCAACCTAAGTGCAAATAGATGTCAATGCTCTTATCACCGCCCATTTGCAACTTTGTGATTTCACATGCATAAATAATATTATTTGGATCATTGAATTAAATTTCACAGCAGGGGTACTTGTAGCCCTTTGGATGGGGGTATTTGTAGCCCCTTGGTACGGTATCTGAATCCATAAGTTTTGTCACGAAAAATAATTTTATATGTAACTTCTTTAATAAAAATCTAAAAATATTAAATTTGAACTCATAATTCTAATCGTAATGAAGGAATTTTATATGATATTTTCTAAAAATTAGATTCATGAAATTTAAATTTCAAAACCGTCATAATTTAACAGTAGTGAAATTTTTAAAATATAGTCCTAGAAGTAATTAGATAAATTATTCCCTATAGTATTATTAGATCTAAAAAAACAAATTTTAGCAATACTTGTAGATAATTATAATAATAGAAATTAGTTACAGATTATAGCAACTTATTAAAAGATATATATTATTTTAATTATATTTTTAAAATTTATTTTTAATTATATAAGATAAAGTACAACTTGATAAAATGAAAATTATTCTATAAATTATAATTTACTATCTAATAATTGCTATATACGATTTTTCTTTTCCTAAATTAAAAGGTCTAAATAAAGTAATAGGCAGGATGAGTTGTGCTAGCTGTCTTTAAATGACACATGTGAAAGAGAATCATTTGTGGTGATATTTTGTAACCAATCTATATAGTTCTGGGAAGGACTTCCTTTTGTTTTTCTTCTAGCTTAACATTGATTTGTATTTTATAAGTTAGAATGCATTGATTGCCCTTTAATTGTTAGCATATTTCAATTACAGATTTGAATTATGGTCTATTTCAATTTACTATCTGAATTTTATCATAGATTTTGAAGTAAAAATTTAAAAGTCTAAGTTTTTGAAGTTGTGATATTTAAAATTTATAATTGTGTTTGGACATGTATTTTATTTAAAAAGATAAAACTTTATGGCTAAAAGTCTCAAAAATCTAAAAATTGATTGCGCCAGTTTTGAGAACTTAAAAATATTTGAAGATCACGTTTTTAAAATCTGATCAAATTTAAAAGTCAAAAATATTTTTACAATCTGCAAATCTAATCTAAATCTGTGATCAACCGTGAGCAAAGTATTCTTGTTAAATATTTGTCGCACAAATATTGAAAACGACTTTTGTGTTTGTTCTTAAATATCTATTTCATAAATTAGTTAATTAAATATTTAAAATATATCACCTTCTTTAACTATACATATCAATGGCAATTGAAACATGCCTTACAAAAATTAATGTATATAATCTAGCTACTGTAATTAATGCAAATGGATATGTTAACATACTGTAACGATCGTTTCCGCCATTATGGTTATTTCTAGCACGTCAAAATTCAGGAACAAGATGTTTTCGGAGCTAGGAGTTAGAAATTTCAGGCTAGACTAGTCTTGGGTGAAATACGAACGAGGTATGGTATAGGATAATTCGAGAATGAATTGGGTAAATGTGAAAGAATTTAATATGTTTGTATGTTAGTTAAAACTATAAGAAATCTGTCGGATCTTTCATAAATGAATTTGGGTAAGTAGAACTCCCGATATCAAACTTCACGTAAAAGAGTTAATCTGGAATGTCAACATTTAAGAGTGTGTTACAAAAAAGACAGAATTGAGAGAAATCCTGAGTTTCTGTCTTGCCACACCCACTATAGCGAATGGCAGGCCGCTGCTGCTGAGCCACTATAAAGGAGTCAACATTGGTCAATCCCGCCATAGCGGGTGGATCCTATTATAGCAAGGTCGTTATAGTTGGATAGGACCACTATAGTGAGATATGAGCAGATTAATGCAGAAAAATGTGTTATAGTACTTCATTGTTTCAAAACACGTTTTGAAAAAGGCACAGATAATTTTGGACGAATTCCACTTAATTTTCACCCAAACTATTTGTAAAGGTAAATAATTTCTTGTGTTAACTCATAATTTAATTGTTAACTACTAGAATCACTAATTTTTAGGGTTTTGAGGAGGATTTAACTTAACCTAGCTAATTTTATGGTGCAATTAAGTTAATTGGGTATAAAATCCTTGTGTTCTGGTAGATTGCTGATTTATTCTTTCATGTTGATAATTCATTATTGTAATCATGAAATTGGAAGGATTAAGGTAGAATTACGATAGAAAAAAAATTAGAATGGGAGGATGATCGTAAATTTTGCCTTGGAGTTTCAGGATTAGGTTATAATCTTTGATATTGTTTGGTCATTTGGTTGATTGTTTGTCATATTCATGTTTTAGACTACAAACAAGTTGAGGTTACAAGAAAGAAAAAAGCTCAAGTTCGTTAAGACATTTCGGGCTTTGATTGAGGTAGGTGATGGTTTAATATAGTTGAAATTCAATTTGTTTTATGTCTTCATGATAATTGTTCCTTCGTATTGCTTGTTACAATACATGTTCAAGAAAAACTGAATGACTGTTTGATATTTTCAGTGTTAATCAATACAATGAACTTATATGAAAAGCTTATTGATTTTACAAGTGTTCTTGTTATTATCATTGTGGTTGTGATTGTTGTGATATTTATTAATTATTGTGAGATGTACTGGTATTTCAACATCTTCACGAGATTGATTGGTATAAGATTGACAGATATTTGATGTCTAGGATTTGATATATGGATAAGAACTCGTACCTTGTAGGTTATGGATAGTGGGAGACCATAAAACCCTTAGAATGTATGTACAAGGTACAGGTGAGTGTGACGTTTCCTTGAATAAACCAGAGATTATGTATTTACTTGTTATATTGGTTTCTTGAATGAACCGAGTTTAAGTGTTGATTTTTTATACTGATTTCTTGAGTGACTGAGCTTGCGTGTTTACTTGCTAAATTTGATTTCTTGATATAAATTAAAAATCATGATTATTGCCATTGTTGTTGTTGGAATGAATCCTTAAGTGGTCTGAACTTGATTGTAAATTTTGACATAAATCTATATTGTCTATTTATTTGTGTAATTAAGGCATCATTGATATATTTGATTGAGCCGTGGGTTGTTAAATTGGAGTCTTGTTGGTAGTCATGGTCTTGATTGACTTATTGTCCATTTTAACTTATATTGACTAAAGTCTATGGTTAGTTGATTGAGGATAATGTTATAAACTTGACGTAAGACAATATGGTAGGTGTTCATGATTGTTCTTGCTTTACTAAGTTATGATTACTTGTTCATATATCTCATTTTGGGTTGGCCGATGACCCTATCATTACACTGTTGTTTCTTATGTACTGATATTATACGTGCCCTTCTTTTTGTTGAGTGCAGTGTATCTTTCAACCATTGTTTCAAGACCTCAATTGTAGAATGGATAACATTCGAACTCAAGGATGAGCTACATCTTTTGGGCTTCCATGAATTCTTCTTCCTGATCCATTGTTTCGAACTTGGATATTTTCAGTTATTTTTTTGTTGAACCTTTTGACATTTGTAGTGTTTTGGTACAATGACTTTCAGTTCTAAGGGATTGTTTGTTATTTTACGGGTACACAAGAATCTGTATTTTGACAAAATAACTTCAACACAAGTTCAAGTATAAAACAAAAACACTTATGAAGTTATGCAACACTTTCAACACAAGATCAAAATAACCTTTCAAAGAAGTGTGTTTTTTCAGAAAATTAGATGAAACAAAAAAAGGCCAAGTCCTTCAAATTCACGGAGTGTCCTTAAGGAAATAATTCCCCTCAAGTACCCAAGGTTGTGGAAGTTTTCTCTCAGGATAAAATAGTCTAACAATCCAACTGTAGTGGTACCTCAAACGATCAAATTTTCTTCAAACTCACTCAACGATTAGATGATTACACAGAGTATTTTGAAGACAAGAAGTGTTTGTAAATGCAAAAAAATTCGTGTCTAAACCTGTGGAAAAATGAAGGTTTATATAGCCATTAGGTGTCCCTTTCAAAATATGGCAATGATTCACCAAAAAGGTGTATCCTTTCTGAATAGTCATGTCTGTCCATAAGAAAGAGTGTGTCTTTTCTGAACAACTACAACCATTCAAACGGTCGATTGATCATTTTTCAAATCCAAGTCCAAATTTGAAGTTGAGTCGAGTAAGCGACGATGACGACGGCGCGAGGCACCTTGTGGCTCTTGCCTCACTTACCATGTGGAGTAAGTGTTTCTTAATATAAACATTTGAAAGTTTCATTCTCCAACCAATGTGAGAGAATTAGTAAACTTTCCACTTTTGAGTACACTTTTCATTTTTTAGCGTTATCTCAATTTTTTCCCCTTCACTTGGTTCCCTCCATTTTCAATTCACACTTTAATCTTAAACCCAAAAATCCCCCATATGAATGGGGAATGACTATTTTTTCATAAAACTTTATGGACAAGTATGTGGTCATCAACCAAAGACTGATTGCATCTGGATAAGTGGGTTTTTCTTTGAACTTTTTATAGTGAACATCCATCGGATGCACTCAATCAATCTATAGATTTGATATCTTTGAATCATCGATCTTTAATGTACATCTAGATAACACATGTCACACAACCATCCTTTTACCGTTTATGGTTCTCATGATTTTATTTGTTTCAGTCATGAACATGTCTCGGTCTCATGAGAGCTTAGAGAATAGGCCTTTACTAACATTCTTCTTGAAGCGGATTCCACTTCACCCTTATGTAGGTGATTTTAAAACATTCAATCCTATAGATTAAACTATTTGGTTAAATCTGCCAAATTTAAATAATCATTAAAAGACTTCACACCATAAGTCTTATCCTTGTTTACTAAACATTGTCTACATCATGAGAATGGGTTGAATATATTGACAATGTCACACACAACTTTGTTTGATCTCCTTGAACCTAGCTCTTGGGGTCTCCAATCTGCAAGATAGAGTTACCATCATGCTGACTTGTCCTAGGCCGTGAACCCATTCCCTTGGATGTCCTCTCAACTCTTTCTCTAGACAAGCCTTTTGTAAGTGGATCCGACACATTATTCTTTGACTTTACACAGTCAACAGTGGTAATTCCACTAGAGAGAAGTTCTCTAACGGTATTATGTCTTCGTCTTATGTGAGGAGATTTACCGTTGTACATCATGCTTCTTGTCCTACCTATTGTTGCTTGAATATCACAGTGTATACATATTGGTTCCAATGGTTTGGTCCAATAAGGAATATCTTTCAAGAAATTTCAAAGCCATTATGCTTCTTCACTGGCTTTATATAATGTGAGAAATTATGATTCCATTGTAGAGCGAGCAATACATGTCTGTTTGGATAATTTCCAAGAGATTGCTCCTCCACCTATAGTAAATACATATTCACTAGTGGATTTTATGTCATTCGATTTGGTGATCCAATTTACATCACTATATCCTTCCAGTACGCGGGATATTTATTATAATGCAAAGCATAGTCTTGACTGTATTTAAAATATCCCAAAACTATTTTCATTGCCATCCAATGAATTTTATTGGTATTACTCGTATACCAACTCAACTTACTAATAATACATGTTATATTTGGTTGTGTACAATTTATTATATACGTTAAACATCCCAACACTCTTGCATACTCCAACTGTGAGTCACTTTCACCTTCATTCTTTTGAAGTGCAAAGCTCGCGTCCAATAGAATCTTGGAAATACCAAATTCCAAATACTTGAATTTGTCAAGTACCTTTTCAATGTAAAGAGACTATGACAATGCAAAGCCTTGTGAAGTTCTATGAATTCTTATTCCTAAGGTCTTTCATATCAAACTTGCTTTCGATAGCATTTATGCCAAAAATGTCTCTACTGATGATCAACTTATCTTCCACATACAAACAAAGTATGACTTGGTGATTTAGATTGTCTTTAATGTAAAAACATTTATCACATTCATTTATCTTGAACCCGTTTGCCAACATGGTTTGGTCAAACTTCGCATGCCACTGTTTTGGTGCTTGTTTTAGTCCATAAAGTGACTTAACAAGTTTACACAACTTATTTTCTTTTTTTGGGAACCACAAAATCCTCAGGTTATTCCATATAAATTTCTTCCTCTAATTCTCCATTTAGGAATGTTGTTTTCACATCCATTTGATGGATTTCAAGACCATATACCGCTGCCAAGGAAATTAACATCTAAATTGACGTTATCCTTTTTACTGGCGAGTATGTATCAAAGTAATCAAAGCCCTCTTTTTGTTTAAAGCCTTTTACTACAAGTCTTGCCTTATATTTGTTAATAGTACCATCCGATTTTATTTTTCATTTGAAGATCTATTTTGAACCTAAAGGTTTATTTTCTGGAGGAAGATCAATCAACTCCCACGTATGATAGCTTAAGATTGAATCAATCTCACTATTAACTACCTCTTTCCAAAAGGATAAGTCTGACGACGACATCGCTTTTTTAAATGTTTGAGACTCATTTTTTAAGAGAAATGGTTACAAAATTTGATCCAAATGAAGTGGACGTCTTTGACGTGCACTACATTTTGGATTCTCATCATTATGTAATCCTCACTTGGTTTATCTCGAGGTTGTTTAGACCCCCTACTAGATTGTTCATGTCTAGTTTTATACGGATAAATATGTTCAAAGAATTCAGCATTATATGTTTCAATTACCGTATTTTCATTGATATCCAGATGTTCGGATTTATGAACCAAAAATTTGCATGATTTACTACTTTTAACATATCCTATGAACACGCAGTCCACCATCTTAGGTCTTATCTTTACCCTTTTAGGCATAGTAACTTGGACCTTCGCTATACACCCCCACACTTTGAAATATTTCAAATTGGGTTTCCTTCCTGTCCATTTTTCATTTGAAATTAATTTTGTCTTACCATGGGGCACTCTATTGAGTTTTCGGTTAGCTGTAAGGATAGCTTCCCCCACAAGTTTTGCGGTAAACCTGAACTTATAAGTAAGGCATTCACCATTTCCTTCAAGGTTTGGTTTTTCTTTCCTCAATTTCATTAGATTGAGGTAAATACAGGGTCGTAGTATTATAGATATCCCATTCTCTACACATATTTTCGCAAATGAAGATTCATATTCTTCGCCCCTATCACTTCTTATCATTTTGATCTTTTTCTCTAACTGATTTTCAACTTCTGTTTTATACTGCCTAAACGCATCTATTACTTCATCCTAACTATTTAGCAAATAGACATAACAGTATCTAGTACAATCATCAATAAAAGTTGTAAAATATTTTTTTCACCACGAGATGGTGTTGAATTCATATCACAAATGCCAGTGTGGATTAAGTATAAGGGATTGAAATTCCTTTAAATGGACTTATACGGATGGTTAGCATACTTTGATTCCACACACATTTGACATTTTGATTTATTGCACTTAAAGTTTGGCAAAACTTCTAAGTTAATTAGTTTTCGCAATGTTTTGTAATTGACATGTCCTAATCATTTATGTCAGAAATCATTAGACTCAAGCAAGTAAGAAGCAAGCAAGTAAGAAGAAACTAAACTTTTATTGATTTCACCATTCATTTTGAATAGGCCATCAGTGAGGTAGCATTTTCCTATGTACACTTCTTCTTTACTAAGTATAATTTTTCCAAAAATAAATACACATTTGAATCCATTTTTATCAAGAAGTGAAACATAAATCAACTTCTTCCGTAAATTCGATACATACAGGACATTTTTCAAAGTCAATACTTTGCCAGATATTATTTTCAGGTAGATTTTTCCTATTCCTTCAACTTTTGCAGTTTCGGAGTTGGCCATATATATCTTCTCTTCGCCTTGAGCTGGAACAAAAGCAGCAAACAACTTCTTATTTGCACAAACGTGATGGGTGGAACCAGAATCCATCCACCATTCTCGAGGATTTCCCACCAAGTTACATTCAGACAGCATGACACACAGATCGTCCATTTCTTTCTTGGATTTAGCCATATTTGCTTGGTCCTTCTTTTTCCCTTTCTTCAGGGCACGACAATCCGTTGACTTATAGCCAATTTTGTCACAATTAAAGCATTTTTCCTTGAATTTATTCTTAGGTTGATTGCTTTCATGTCCAGCTTTCTTTTTTTAAGTTATTTTGGTCGTCTTCCACAATGTTTGCTCCATTCATTGCAGAAGTTACTCTTGACCTTCTTTTCGATGCTTTGTTGTCTTCTTCTATGTGCAGTCTCAGTATAATATCTTCGACTGTCATCTCATTTCGCTTATGTTTCAAGTAGTTCTTGAAGTCCTTCCACAAAGGTGGTAACTTCTCTATTATTGTCGCGACTTGAAATGCCTCGTTCACGACCAACCTACAATAAAGTTTATGTGAATATCAATAACATTTTTAATATGTTCAACTACGGTATTCATCAAACTCATACCTTTCGTGACGAGATCGTGGATGATAACTTGCAGTTCCTGGACTTGAGATATAATAGTCTTGTTGTCAATCATTTTAAACTCAAGGAATCTTGCAACGAAGAACTTCTTGGTTCCAGCATCCTCAGTCTTGTATTTTTTTTCTAGCGCACCCCAAAACTCTTTTGCCATCTTCATTCCACTATACACGTTGTATAGTTCATCTTGGAGGCCATTTAGAATGTAATTCCTGCATAGAAAATCGGAGTGTTTCCACGCCTCTATAACGATAAATTTCTCGTGGTCCGAAGTTCTTTCGGGCACCTCTGGAGCTTCTTGAGATGTAAATCGTTGAAAACACAATGTTGTACGGTAGAAGAACATCTTCTGTTTTCACCTTTTAAAATCAATACCCGTGAATTTTTTGAGTTTCTCCGCTGGTGCCATTGCCTGCGGATCACTCATACGACTCGTGGCAATATTAGTTGATGTCACAATGATTGCAGTATCATGCATATGACTGTCCGTAGTTATTTTTCTGTCACAAAAAGACAGTGAATTTTAGTATATAAAAATACTACTAAGTTGTAGAAACTTTAAACACCCCTTGTTTCTAGTTTAACGATGAAGTTTCTATGACTTCCCATCGTGAGTCGAGTGATCTTTAACTTGTGATGAAGATTTTATTTCTTCAAACCACTAGTTAAGTTCAAACGGAGTAGAAAGATTAAAGTTTTAATCTCCAGAAACCAAGCAATATAGATTCTGAAAATTACTTATTTCCTTAAGATTTTATTTTACGGGTACACAAGAATCTGTATTTCGGTAAAATAACTTCGACACAAGTTCAAGTATAAAACAAGAACACTTACGACGTTATGCAACACCTTCAAAACAAGGTCAAAATGACCTTTCAAAGAAGTGTTTTTTTAGAAAAATAGATGAAATAGTATAAGGCCAAGTCCTCCGAATTCACGGAGTTTCCTTAAGGAAATAATTCCCCTCAAGTACCCGAGGTTGCGGAATTTTCCTCCCAAGATAAAATGGCCTAACAATCCGACTGTAGTGGTACCTCAAATGATCGAATTTTGTTCAAACCCACTCAACGATTAGATGATCACACGGAGTATTTTGAAAACAAGAAGTGTTTGTAAATGCAAAAAATTTCGTGTCTAAATCTGTGAGAAAATGTAGGTTTATATAGCCATTAGATGCCCCTTCCGAAAAGTGGCAATGGTTCACCGAAAAGATGTATCCTTTCTGAACAGTCATGTCTGTTCATCAAAAAGAGTTGTCTCTTCGATGAGCAGCCATTGTTTCTGCATGTTGAAGCATGCACGTTAATGGAGGTTCAAAAACTAGAAAAATTTGCATTTTTTCCTTTGATTTTTCAGACTGTTCAAATAAATTTTGTCCAAAAAAAATTAATCTCATCGGTCATTTCCCAAAGTCGAAGTCGAGCCAAGCAAGCGATTACGACGACAACGCAAGGCACCCTGTGGTTCTTGCCTCACTTACCATGTAGACTAAGTGTTTTTTAATATAAACACTTGAAAGTTTCATTCTCCCACCAATGTGGGAGAATTAGTAAACTTTCCACTTTCCATTTTCGAATGTTATCTCAATTTTTTTCCCTCCACTTGATTCCCTACATTTTTCATTCACACTTTAATCTTTAACCCAATTTAGTATACGTTATTTTCCACAATTGATTTCATTTAAAATATTGGTTTCATTACTTATTTAATGCAAAACAGCTAGTTTGTCTTACTTTGACTAAGTGTTGGATTCGTTGGGCTAAGATGATTTTCTCATAGGAGAGTTAGTGTGAGTGACACTCACGACATATTTGGATCGTGACACCCACCTTCCTATTGTCTTCCTTTTTCCAATATTATGTGATTTCCTAGACATTGAGGCATACGTTTGAACAAAATTCGAAATCAGTTTCATTTGAGGTTGGAAATTTGCTTAGATACATATAATTTGAGTTTCTTATATTGTTTTTTTTTTTATAAACATAAAACGTCATAATTGATTAAAACTGTTAAAATTTCTCCATTTATTCTATAATCTTATTAAATGAGCAAATTATAGCTCATATAAAAGAATATTAAACATCCTAAAGCACCCTGAATTAATAAATCATATATATTTTTATTATTTTATCTAAATTTACTGATATAATAAATCAACCACAATAACAATTAATTAGATTTTGGTAAAATCATTTTACGTGATATTAATAATCTATTCACATTAAGAGAAGATTAAAATATAGTCCAAGAATAATGCACATGTGAAAGGAATTGGTTGTCAGAAAATAAATTGGTTGTGCTTATTGCTGTCTTTTAAACAAAAACAAATGAGAATCTTGTGTTGTGATTTTCTATTATAGTATTTAGTAACAGGAAGGACGACCCCTTTTTCTTTTGACTTGCTTTGTCACAATAATTTTTAATGTTATAAGGTGGTGCAGATCGAAAAATTTCAAGGTGTAGCTAAAGACGTTCAAAACTTTAATTTGATAGGTTTAATTTTAAAACCTCTAGCAGTATAGTACTAGCAACAACAACTTTTAAAAATATAAATTGCAAAATTTTATATTTAAGTTTTTGTTATTGTTGTTATTTTTCATATTTATCGAAACTATTGAATTTGATTGAAGTTGTTGCTATAAGACCATTCAATGTGCTCAGAGATCATTTGGTTTTTTAATTTATGCATAACTAATGCACTTTATTGTTTATTGAACTATGTATTAATATTATTTTTTCTATATATTACTAATATATACATTAATTTAATAAATAACAAATTTAGCCTTACAAGCTCTACTAAAACATTTCCCCAAAATTTTTTCCATTGTACTTCGCCTCCTTCCCTGCACTTTCCTCTTTCTTTTCTGTACTTGGCCATGGAAACTCTATTTGAAGCTTATGTATCAAAGTAAAACTAGAATTGATTTGGCCAAGTAGGGATTATATTAGTATCGATATTTTTTTGTTCAATGGTACCGAATTCATGAGCTTACCCTGTGAGTTAATGTAGAGATGTATTCATGTGCTGGATTATAGGAATCGTTGTTTGGATGAGTTCTAGACATTTGCATTGAAGAATAGGAATTCATTTTAAAAAAAATTATTATAAGGTGTGAAAAGTTCAAGTAGCAAGTAATTATATTAAAAAAATAAATTGAAGTATTTTCTAAAACAAAAATCAATTTTTTTAAGCTAAATTCGGGTATTCGGCCTATCTTATAAATAAAAAATCAAAAGTAACAAGAAATTATTCCAACAATAGATTGAATCATTTTCACTGTCAATCCCTGATTTATTTATCTTATAATCTATTAACACCTTTATTTTAAATTGAATCTAGGTTGCATCTGATTTTCAGTTGTAGTGTCTCCAAATAAAGGGAGCTAAACTGAAATATGTTCAAGTGTTTCTCTCAGGGTCTTTCGCCACTTAATCCATTGCCTCCAAACTAACTTGCATGTTATTTATTGTTGAATTTTGTTTTTGCCCCTGATGTTTCTCATCTGTTGATTCTATATCAATGATTGCAATTTGTTTGTCACGTTAGTGATTTGTATCTTCTTGCACTATTCTTCTAATATTAGGGATACCAGCTTTGTCTAGTGCAAAAATAGATCTGCCTTGACTTGGTAATTGCTCCTCATTGTTGCATTGAGAATCGCCTGCACAAGTAAACGCAAAATTAGCCAAAAAATCAGCCAGTGTGTTATCTTCCCTAAGGGAATATATCACTCTAACTGACATTATTTCCATCAAATCCTTAATTGCTTTAACCACCATTGCAACCTTCCATGGGACTTTCCATTGTAAGTTCAAAATCTGCACCATAATTCAAGAGTCACTTTCTAAAATAATCTACTTTATGTGATTTCTGCTGCAAGATATAAGACATTCCCTGATAGCCAATGCCTCAGCCTCCAAACTTGTGGTGTTTTTTATTTTAATTCCTTGAGCTGCCACTAGGTTTCCGTGCTCATCCTTTATACAATAAGCAGTCCATGAACCCTCTTACATGCTCCACTATATTAACTGGCACTTCATCTTTCATAGCATCACAGTTCTACCCTTCTTTATTTAGGAAATTAGAAATATCAGACAATGGGTAACAAGTTTGAAACTGGGGTTGTTGTTTAAATAAAGGACCAATATTAGTTAAATTATCAAACCAAACAGTAGATATTTCACCCCTAGCTTCCATTATATAAATTGTTCAAGTTTGTCTATGTTTGCCAACATGGCCTTCCACACTTGAGACCCACCCCTCCATCGTATAACAGTAGGAATTTATTTTTTTACAATACTTATTCCACATAAAATTGATCCACAAGTTATTTTGAGTTCTAAATCTCCACCATAGTTTAGCGTGCATAGCCTGAGCCACCTCTAAAAGAGTCCTTGTCGCGCTCCATTTTTCTCGCGGAAAGTGGAATTCGACGTGACCACTCGTGGGATGCATTTAAGGGGAGTGAAGAGTCATCACCTAACGTATTAAGGTGCGTTAGGGCACCCGCCTAGGCCAACAACGAACCTATTTCGTTGTTTTGTCTTAGTTCACCAAAAATTCGGGTAAAGGTTCAAATTACCTCGAAAGGAAGGTGTTAGGCACCTTTCGAGGTCCACAAAGGTGGTACCCGACCGAATTCGTACTTTACGTGGGAATTTTATGTGATCAATAAATGACCCTTGTTTTATTATTAATTTAACGCTTAACTAAGTAAAAAAGTAGTGAATAAACAAACACATGTTATTTTATCATTTCTAGTCGTTAATTATCTAAGTGATAAAAATCAATAAAACATGTAAATAAGATAAGCGAGAAGAGAGAAATGATATAAATTACAAGAAATGGGACTTCTTGTGTAATTAACTAACTACCCCAAGTAAATAAGCATGAAAGAATAAAAAGAATTCGACCAAGTCAAACAAAGAAATGTTTTGATCTCATTCGGATCAAAACTCCAACTTGTTTAATCATTACCCGACTCAATGGCCGAATTCTTAGACAAATAACAATGTCATTAGTCTTACCGTTAATATCTGTTGGGATCATCACTTCCGAATGACTACCCGTCCCACCCCACCTAGGTTGGTTGTTAACTCTAAAGGCGTTCTAAGACAAGGATAAAACTATCGTTTTCAGTAATACTTATCGTCCCACCTATCGTCCAAGAGGCATTAGACTTTGGTATTTTGGATTTGTGGTCTAGACGAGAATAAAGCTATGCTGCCTAGGACTCGAAACGCGTAACACGTTGGACGGCAAGTAGCATATAATAATCCCAAGTTGGCCTCTTGGCCAATCAAAGTTGGTTAATGTGATAGCATGCGAAGACAATTACTTATTTTATTTAATTTTCGTTAACTTATAGGCATGATGTCTAAGTGTTCAACAATTGATGACAAAAGATACTGTGATTCGTGTATGTGTTGCCACGTTATTGAAAGAGGGTGTCAAAAGTGTGGTAAATGTGTCAAGGAATATAATGCAATGGCATGCTAAAATGCCTAACACTTAATGTTTTAACATGCTAAAATATGTTAACAGTACAACAGGTTTAAATTTCAATACTGCCATGCCGAAAGTAGTTTTAATATGCTGAAATTGTGCAAAACAGATTCTAGCAATGCTGAAATTATTTTAAATGTGCAGAAATATATTCTTAATAATACTGTAATTTATGCAGAAACACTTGAGACCTAATGCTTTAAAAAATATTAAGGGTGCAGGAGTATAATGCGATAGCATGCTAAAAATGCCTAAAACTTAATATTTTTAACATGCGGAAGATGTATTGACACGATGAGATGCATATTAATGCACAAATTTAATACGCTATATAGACTAAGTGTTTAATATGGAATGCTAACATGTTTTAACACTATTAACATGCTAAACTTTATCTTAGGATGCGGAAATTATCGTGACCTGACAATGTTAAAATTTATTTTATTGTGTAGAAAATTATAAGAATGTGCAGAAACGTGCTTTAATATGCAGAAATCATGTTACAATGTGCAGAAAATATGTTATAACATGTCCTAATAGCATTACCATGCTGCAGTTTCAATACTAACATGTTGAGAATAGTCTTAATATGATGAAAATTAGTTTAAACCTAATGCATACCATATCAATATGCTGAGATTTCTTTTAATGTGCAGGAATTAAATACTAACATGTTCTAATAGTATTAACATGCTGAAGTTTTGTATAAATGTGCAGAAACATGCTCAGATGGTGCTGAAAATTGTTTTAGCCTACTATTTAACATATTAACACGTCAAAATCAATTTTAGTATGCCATACAACGTTTAAATCCTAAATGCATGATCTCTAATCGGATTAATAACCAGATTAATTGTTTAAGCGGTTTATATATTAATAAATTTAAGTTTTGTGCTTAAATGATTCACATAGCATGTAATAAATATAAAGCATAAGTCGTGCCTACTTACACTATTCATAGAGCACGTAATTCTCCACCCCCCAAAGCAGTTCCCAAATTTTATTATTACATCAATGACAATGGTGTCTTTATAATAATATTACAAACCAATATTAATAAAGAATAAAATAAACTAAATTGAGAGTAGGCAACCCCCTCCTCACTTCTCGAGCGACTCTTCGAATATCATGACAGCTGTTAGATACAAACAAAGCACCCACACACACATAGAATGGAGAACATGGATAACAACACATGATTTCAGTCAAAAGAAACAATGAAGCACAGACATAGAAGGCAGGCGAGGAATATCTAACTCAAGTTAACTCCTAGGGGGCATGTTTGCTACGGACTTTCACAATAATACAATAATTATCACATAGAGAATGAAATTGCGTCGATAGGAACTTACCGATTGATGATGACAAAATACAGTAATAAAAAAACTAAGCAATAGAAAATTCAAGTGCAAATTTCCGTAGAGAAGTCAATATTAATGCTCTAATAGTAAGTACGAAGAGTAACAATGAAAACTATTTCTTTTTCTTTTGCTTGAGGCTTTTCTGTAAGTCTCATAGTGGTGAATTATCAGTGTCCAAATAAGAGAAAGAAGGTCCTTTATATAGTGGGGGAATACGGGTGATAAAAGGAAGGATATTAATCTCCAAATCAATTAAGGAGTTGTCTTTCTTAAATAAAGTAAATCAATCAACTGCCCAAAATCATGTCATAACTACCGAAAGAAAAGTAAGAAACTGTATCAAAAATAATATCGTGTTATAAAATAATAAAGAACAAAGAAGAAGAGTAGAGAGAATAGAGAGAGTAATTCTTATTTCTTCTCTTGAGAGTTGTCTTGATGGGGTGAATCACAATGAAGGAAAACCCCTTTATTTATAGGGAAAAACTAACCTTGGGGTTTGTAAATTTTCCATAAATAGACATACACAATATATGGTAAAGTAGGTATTCACTATATATGGTAAAGTAGACATTCACTATATATGGTATATTTATAACACTCCCTTTTGAATGTCTAATTGATAAATAATGTGTCTCGTTAAAACCTTACTAGAAAAACCCAGTGGGAAAAAAAATCTAGCGAAGGAAAAAGAGTACACATCTCTAACAATACGCATATAGGCTGGCTCATTAAAAACCTTACAAGGAAAATCACGTATTTACTCTCCCTAATGAGAACATCCTTGAGTCTTTGCATCCCGATCTTGTGCACCCTCTTCTTGAAAGTTGCAATTGGAGGAGACTTGGTGAATAAATTAGCCACATTGTCATTTGAACGAATATGTTGCACATTAATATCATTATTCTTTTTGTAGCTCATGTGTATAGAAAAGTTTTGATGAAGTGTGCTTCGTTCTATCTCCTTTGATGAATCCTCCATTAAGATATGCTATGCATATTGCATTATCTCTGTATAAAATTATGGGTAGATTGTCATATTTCACACCGTATTTTTCTTGAATAAGATGTATCATGGATCTCAACCATACACATTTTCAGCTTGCTTCATGAATAGATATTATCTCAGCATGATTCGATGAAGTGGCTACGATAAACTGCTTTGTATATCTCCAAGATATTGCAGTACCACCATATACGAACACATAGCCTATTTGAGACCGAGTGTTATGTAGGTCAGATAAGTACCCAAAATCAGCATGGCCAATAAGATAGGGACTGCAAACTTGCTAACAAATTAACTAAAAAAAAGGCTACATCAGGCCTTGTAATATTTGCAAGATACATTAGTGCATCAATTGCACTAAGATATGTACTTCATAACCAAGGAGTTCCTCATTCTTTTTTTTTTTAGGTCGGGATGGATCCTTATTCAATTTTTGCATGTTTCTCATTTAAGCAAATACTCTATTGTCTTTGTAAACTCTCCAAGAGTTTCAATGATACTGAAGTCATCAAATTATATCTTATGAGGATAATAAAAAGTTTCCCAGAAACTTTATATGCTTCAGACATTTTGAATCCTTTAGAGATTTTCCTATGGATGTTTGTCAAGTAACAATATCCAACATTTCAAGTATGATATCTTTAAGTGTGTGGACTGCAAATCAAATAAGTTTTACGCTTACCAAAATGCATGCTTTCAGATCACTTGATAAATGTTTCTACGTCAGCATACTTAAATTAACGTAGAATTCAGATCCTCATAATCTTTTACAATATTGCGCTAATATTGTATCAAAGATATCATCGATGATTTTTTATTTTGTATCGGTTCACAATGCGACATAACATTTTGATATCTCATCACTTTATTATTTTCAGGTACCTAAACTTCTCATAAGGTTTCATGAAGTATTATATTTTAGACTCTTCAAGAGCACATTGCCTTCTTATCATGATTATTTGCTCCTTATCCTTTTCAAGGATCATTTTATTTGAAACTGATTGGTCTATCATGCTTCACACATGCATAGACTTTATCCTTAAAGGACACAAAATAGGAGCACTTGCAGCTTAATATGATATGCTTTCGGCATTTGACTTGAATTATCTTTTGAATGAAGATCCGATGATAATTCCTAACATATTTCATAGCTTCTTATAATCTCCCCCTTATGTTAGAAAAACTAATATACATCCTCCATCTTCTTTGAGAAATTCATATTTGTGCATCATGGTATATTTATTAATTGTATACCGCGCATCAAAACTATTAGATGAAATAGTTGGTTCCTAACCTTGAACCAATTGAGAGGGAAAAAATAATCATAATCTATTGATCTAATGCATACAGTGCTATTGTATGCAATATATCATATTTCATACCAATACATGAAACTTTGTTCTCATTAGTAATGATTCAGTTATTTATGAAAGGCATTCAATGCTAAACCATCATCATCAAGATGAATTATCTCGATAACACAATCTGAAAATTATGCTCAATTTATATTGAACAAGTAATTTTATGAATGCCAAACATAGGTTAACCATGAATGTACATGTGATCCTCTTATTAATGCGTCTTTTCAACATATTACCTGATAGGTGAACGGGCCCTTATTCACCTTTTATTCTTTTCGGATTTTGAGGGATCCAATCCCAAAATTAGTTGGTCCAACCAACTTATCATGAGAAAAAACAACATTAAGTTCATGAAGAATTTTCTAATTCTATAATATATGTTCAATACTCAGTATGCACATCTTCGGAATATCGCAATCGTTCATGTCAACTTATGAACTTTTAATCTAGTAAACTCCAAGTTTACCATGATATGTGTTTTTGCTGTAGTAAATTTCAGATTTGCTATTATATGAATAAATTTCAGATTTACTACTTCAGAAGTAGATTTCAAAATAATTCATCTCAGCTATTCTGCCTTTTTTGGAGGTGAGTTGTCATACCATCACAATCAAGTACACGTTTATATTAATAAGGTTCACTAAATATTATCACATTCACCCCAGGGAATGGATCTGTGCTTATAATAATCAAAATTCTCATTCCCCAAGAATGGAATATAATCGTGTCTTAAGCCGATCAAATTATGATAGCTTATATATCTTATAACCTCTTTCATCATATTGCTACTTCAGGAGCAAATTGAGGCATACATATGATGTAGACAATTTTTCTCTAGCATATCTTATAATCATAATAAGCGTGTGAAAATATTATCACTTTTGATGATTATTATCATGTTGTCTCTCCACGCTTATATCCGTGCATTCAATCACTTGTCTTCTTTCAACAATGAAGCAAGTTCTCAACTTTTAGATTTATGCTACCATATTCACTTCATGGAATAGAGCATATTAATGGGATATGTTTCATGACCTTTTATTAAACACTCATTATTTTACCTTAGACATCATAATATCATCAATATGGTGTATTGAGATTCAAACTCAACATCTTATCCATATAAAGGCATCTTAAGCATAAATCGATGGGACTTGAACCCAAATATTATCATCCCTTTTAATAATATTGTTCTTGAGGAATGAATTTAAAACATAAATGGTTCCAAACCAATTATTTTTCCTCAAATCCAACAATAATTATATCATTAATAGAAAAATACAAAAAACATAAGGAATTACTAACCTTGACATTTAGATTTATAATCTCACCTTATTTGGCAGAGTCTCATGCTGATAACGTGTTATAAAATAATAAAGAATAAAAAAAAAGAGTAGAGAGAATAGAGAGAGTAATTCTTATTTCTTCTCTTGAGAAATGTCTTGATGGGGTGAATTACAATGAAGGAAAACCCCTTTATTTATAGGGAAAAACTAACCTTGAGGTTTGTAACTTTTTCATAAATAGACATACACAATATATGGTAAAGTAGACATTCACTATATATGGTACATTTATAACATATCGAAAATTTTCATATTGTAATAAAAATGTCCCTTAATTAAGTAAATAGGATCAACCGCAGTCAGTTTACCATAAATAGACGAGTAAAAAAAACTAATTTAAAAGAAAATAATAATAGAAACATATATTAGCGTCAGTTTTACCATATATAAGCGTTGAAAGGGTAATTAATAATACAAGATATTTTCAATAATCAGATCTAAATTACAGCTTAAAACACTGATAATGTCACAATAAAATATCAAATTGTCATGAAATCACGGCGTCAAATTATTCCAAATATTTCCACAGTAAAAGAAGCGTATCAATTTATGAATCATAATTCCACATATAATTTAAGTTTGACTAAAAGTCACGCAACGAGACTTTTCACATGTATCAATGTACGAATTGTAAACAAGAATGGCATGAACATGAATTCATAAGAAGGGTTAAACAATCAAACTTCACAAAATTAAGGACTAAACTTTACTAAAGGATGAAGAATCGGATATAGGAACGATGAGGGTTATGAATTGATGAAAAATTAATAAAGAGAATAAACCATTTATACGGTGATTTCAGTGACTCCTTTATGATTTTCGAATAATTTAACGAAACTAGGGCGCCCGGAAGGAAAGGGTACATGGAGGAGCAGCGGCGGCGAGGCAGATCTGGGGGTGGAGCGGCTATTTTCGCCAGTGGCGGCGCTGGTGATGCCGTTGGTCGCTGGAAGATCTGGACGTCCGCCGTTGGTGTTGGCTTGGCGAACTGATCGGAGAAAAGGGCTGGTCGAAGCGGGGGGTGGATAATTTGGGGAGAAAGGGAAAGGGGAGGCTCGTCGACGCTGGGATGGCCGGAGGCATGGTGGTTTTGAGGTTGATTTTTTTAGAAGAGGGGCGAAAGAGAGAGGGGGGAGCAAGGGAAAAGGGCGTCGCCAGCGCTGGGATGATAATGAGAGGAGAGAAGGGGAGATAGAGAGAGATGGGGGAAGAGAGAGGAAGAAGGGAGGCATATGTTTTGAAAAATAATTAGGGTTAGGGTTTGTTATTGTTTAAGAAAGGAAAATAATGGGGATTTGATCTCAGCCGTCAAATCGATTTTTGATCGACGGTTGAGATCTAAGGGTTGAGATTTGATTAAGATTTGGCTAAAATTAAAATAATTGAATCACAATTTGTCTATGATTGTAATAGATTGGCTAAAATTGTAATGCATTAAACAAAATAGGCTAAGATTATTATAGACTGAGTAAATGAAGGCTAGAATTTAAATGAATTAGGCAACATAAATTCTAATCGGTTGTTATTTAAATAAAAGTAGGGATAATAATAGTAAAGGAGATAAATAGTAAATAATATGTAAGATAACAACAATAAATAATGAATAATAATAAATAGTAACAAATAAAAATAATGATAATATACAATAACAATAAAATAATAATAATAGATAATAATAAATAAGTAATAGATAATAATAATAATAATAATGCGACACTAGACAGTGTAATTGCAAAATGTGAGCGTGCACAGTTATGTGAAAGAATAAATTAATAAATATTAATAAAATTACATAAAATATCGTATTTGAGTTTAAAAATTATAAAAATGATACCAAAAGATAATAAAATAACTTATGCATTTTTTCTAAATTATGAATACGACACATCAAAATGTATTTAATATAAGAATAAAGCGTAAAAAATATTAATAATTAAAATTAAATAAATTTGATAAAATAGCAGTCTAAAAGTAGTATCGGGAGATCAAAATTGGGTGTCAACAATCCTGAAACCCAACCCTCTTTTATTTTTGGGTTGTGACAGTTTATTCAATTTGATCCCGTGTTTACTTCTTCCTGACTCCTTGTTCTTCCAAAAGAACTTTGCAAAAATTCTTTCCAACTCTTTGATAACACTTTTAGGGGGAACAATTGCTGAAAGAATATAAAAAGTGATGCTTTGAAGCACACTTTTAATAAGCTCCTCTTTACCACCAAAAGATAATAATCTCCCTTTTAATTTTTGAAGTTTATTCTGAATTTTCTCAATTAGCTCAGAATAATGCTGTTTTTTCCTCTTAGAATGTGACAATGGAAAACCAAGATATTTTAAAGGGAACACGCCCCTACTCATTCCAGTAGCTTGCTCAACTTATATCACCACATTTGCTTGAGTATTCTGATGCATATAGAAAAAACTCTTGTCCATATTTATTTTCTGACCAAATTCTCTCTCATATTCCTTTAAAATCGACATAATCTTCTTAATAAAATACTCAATAGATGAAGTGATCTCTCATATTCCTTTAAAATCTGCATTATCTTCTTAATAGAATACTCAATAGATGAAGTAAAGATAATAGTATCATCAGCATAAGCAAGATGATTCAATTCAGAACTCCACTTAGGCATACCATATCCAATAAAGGTGTAATATTCAAAAACCTCATTTAAAGATCTTTCCATAACAACAGCTACTAAAATAAATAGGGCAGGTTAGCTCCCCTTTGGAATAAAAGAAACCCGCAAATTGTCCATTCAAAAGGACAGAGTAGTAATTATTAGAAATAAGTCTCTGTCATACCCTATTTTTACCTGAGGTTAAAATGAGCACGATATTATGTACTCTAAAAGAATGAAAATTTGCACAGAGTCGCCACCTAATTTGTAAGGAAAATAAAAAAACCTATTGAAGTATTAACATGTGATTAATATTTTTAGTCTGCGAAAACCAATTGAGATTCTAGGTAAGGGTTCAAGTTATTCCGAAGGAAAGGGGTTAGGCATCCTTCAGAATCCACAAGTGTGGTACCCGGCTAGACTAAATTTTTCAAAGAGGGAGGAAGTATAAAAAATAATGTAGAAGTGTATGTATTAAATATAAAATAATATAAATGTTTAAAATTATGTAAAGATGTATAAATAAAACATGTTATTATAAAAAAAATGTAAAAAAAATACATGTGAAAATAAAAATATTTTATGTTGTGTGAAATAAAGTATATCTTGATATGTCATGAACAGAAAGGAAAAAAATAATGTTGTTTGTTTGATTAAAGTTTATGAAAAAGTAAAGGTTTACTTTAACAAAAAAGATCACAATGTTTATGATGTCAAAGTATGTAAACTAACTTGATTAATTTAATTTATTAGTGTAAACGTTAACGACCTAAGTTTGCATAAACGCGAGGTGAAGTTGTACAAAGAAAATTCCACCCAACACTCCAAAAATAAAGTTTTCACTATAATAACATTTATACAAATATAAAAATACAATACAAAATTAAAAGGGCCTCTTTGAATGACACTCTCGACGAGTAATCCAAATAACCTGTATAAACACTTGTAAAAATATTAGAAACGAATAAATAAAAATCAAAATAAATTGAACAAGTATGTGTGTATATAAACATTTAAAAAGATATTTTTTTGTTAAAAAGTGGGCTCAGATAAAGTCATGACTGCGAAATGGTTGCTCAATTAATTGGCCGTCCTAAATCATTTTGCTACGAAGTGGTTGCTCAATTAATTGACCGTCCTAAATCGTCTTGTCAAAATCTGAATTGTAAAATCTTGTATTGTTATAAAGTTTCATCATCGCCCATAAAATATTTTTTACTACATATTTGTATACATAAAATCCATCTTTTGTTTACGGAGGCCTCAAGGTTAATAATACTTTTTACATTAGCCAAATGTGTAGTATCCATTCACTATCAGTGTAAATAAATGAGAAGGAAAAAAATCGTCCAAAAATCACTCCAACAGCAGCAAACTCAAGGCAATAAAATGGTCAATAACAGTGATAATAAAATAGTAAAGCAAACAGAGACAAACACATTATCTAATTAATTCAAATATCCATCCAAACGGCTTTGACCAGATCTGTGTAGTAAAAGAAAAATATTAGAGAAAAGGGGCGGCTCGTGGCTGTTTCTCGGTGTTGGTAGCGGCTGTTGTAGTGGTTAATGGCGGCAGATCTGGGAAGAAATTTGATGCTTACCGGTCATCATCTCCGGCGAGCTTGCGGCGAGACGTAAGAGGAAAGCTTGTAGCGTGGGGGGTGGTATTGTTGGGCGGCTGTTTCAAGAAAGAAAATCGTGTAGAGGTGACGCGTGAGATCGAATGAACTGTTGGTATCTACAGAGAAGACGAAAGCTTGAAAAATGTGTGTCATTGTTGTTGATGGTAAAAAATGAAACAAAAATGGAGGTTGTTTTCTATGTATGCATGTGTTTGTGTGTTTTTATATATATTTTTGTGTGTGTTTTGAAGAGAAAAATGAAATAAATAAAATATGTTTGTATATTTATGAATATGTGTGTGGGTTTGCAAAGGAAAAATATTTATGAGTTGTAAAAAATAAATATATATGTATTTTGAAAGAGAGGAAAATATAAACAAAAATGTGTGTTCAAAATGTGTCCTCCCACCACCTATTTATACAAAAAATTGAGCACCCCTTTTATTCAATGGATACAGGGCTGTCCTCTCTTTTTATAATAGAACACCCTTAGGTCCTTAAGTTATTGGCCAAAGGATTTTCATCCTTTTGACCAACGGACAAAGTAATTATCCAAAGGTTAGTTTCATTGAGTGGTCGTTCTCAGATGTGATGAGACAATAATGAGTGGTCATTGTCGGACGTGACAAGACATTATTATGTAGTCGTTGTCGGATGTGATAAAAAATCAAATTATTATACTGCACAAAAATAATTGATCCGACTGAACGTTTGCGGAATGAAAATATAGATGTTGAGTGAAAAAATGTAAAGAATATTAAAATTATTAAAATATAATTAATTTAAAAATACTATAAAATATATATATAACGTCATGTCGTGCACGTGTGAGGGTGATTGTAAAATGTTAAGAACGATAATGAATTGATAAAAATCCTAAAATTATTAATAAATTATAAAAAATAAAAATATGACAAAGAATTGACCAAAATCCTAAAGAAAGGATAATTATCAATAATTTATCAAACAATTGTAAAAATATGAGAAAATTATGCTTCGTTCCCTTTAACGAACAAAAAGCCTGAAGACGTTAATTTTAGGCACGGAGAGCAAAAATTGGGTGTCAACAGTTCATTTTTTGGTATATCAGGGATTCCCTGATTATCAAATACAGAGGTAATCTTGCACACTATCAAATTTCATTCTATGTCATCATGTCTTCGTATACAATCGAAGACATCATTCATCACATAGTCTCCGTAGACAATCGGAGATGACAATCACCATCCGTCCCCATAGACAATTGGAGATATCATCAAGTCTTCGTAGACAATCGAAGATGCCATCATCCAACATCAGTCTTCGTAGACAATCAAAGACGTAAATCAACATCAGTCTCCATAGATAATTGGAGATGTCATATATCAAGGCTTCGTAAACAATCGAAGACATCATCATTCATCACATAGTCTCCATAGACAATCGAAGACGACAACCAGCATCGGTCACCATAGACAATTGGAGATGTTATCAAGTCTTCGTAGACAATCGAAGACATTATCATTCATTACAATCTCCGTAGACAATCGAAGACGACATTCAACATATGGCTCCATAGATAATTGGAGACGTCATGCATCAAGTTTTCGTATACAATCAAAGACATCATCATTCAACATTAGTCTCCATAGACAATTGGAGATGTCATGCATTAAGCATTCGTAGACAATCGAAGATATCTTTCATTCATCAACATCAGTCTTCGCAAACAATCGAAGACACTCGTCATTCATCCTCAAGTCCCCATAGACAATCGGAGACATCATACATCTTTTCATCAAAAGGTACAATTCAGAATAACAACACTTTTTTTAAATCTCATATATCACACACTGGGGCAAATTTTGAGAACCATTTCAAAATTTCCCCAATTTCTCATTTCGAACTACATTGACCTGATTCTCGTGACACTCGAGATATGTAGGAAGTTCTATGCAGAGTTCGATCATCACAACCTCACAATTATTCTTTCTCCCCAGCAAATACACAATCTTGCATTTTTAGCATCTCACAGCTCGATACTGGGGCAATTTTGAAAGGAACATCGGGAGTAGATGAACACTTCTTTTCCCAAATAGTCCATATTTCATTAATTACTTCACACGGTCTGTCACTCTTAATAACATGACGATTTGCCCAATTTTTGAACTACACCCCACCTGATCCTCATACAACTTGAGGTATGTAGGCAACTCTAAATTAGAGTTCGGTCGAATTTTTATCAAAATTATTTTTTTTTGAGCAAAATTGGCTACACTTCAACATTTTCGTTTAAAGACTCCTAAATCGTCCTCAAACAAAAAGGGGCGACTGTTGACACCCAATTTTGCTCTTCGTGCCTAAAATTAACGTATTCAGGTTTTCAGATCGTTAAAAGGCACAAAATATAATTTTCACATCTTTTTTATAATTGTTGACAAATTATTGATAATCATCCTTACTTTAGGATTTTTATCAATTTGTTGTCGTATTTTCACTTTTCATAATTTATTAATAATCCTCCTTATATTAGGATTTCTATCAATTCATTATCATTTTTAACATTTTACAATTATCTGCACACGTACACGACATGACATCACATTTTTATAATATTTTTCATATTAAATTATATTTTTCAATATTTTCAACATTCTTTACATTGTTCATAATTACAAATCAATACCTGCATTTGGTATATTTTTTACGACCCATAAATGCTAAGTTGAATCAATTATTTTTACACTGTATAATAATTCAATGTCTTGTCGCATCCAACAACAACCACACAATAATGTCTTGTCACATCCGGCAATGACTACACAATGATGTCTAATCACATCCGATAATGACTACACAATGATGTCTTGTCACATCCAATAATGACTACACAATAATATCTTGTCATATCCGACAACAACTACACATAATGTCTTGTCACATCTGACAATGACAACTCAATGATACTATCCTTTGGACAATAACTTTATCCATTGGTTAAAAGGATGAACATCCTTTGTTCAATATCCTAAAGACTAAAGGATGTGCTATTATAAAAAAAGGGGACACCCCTTTATCTATTGGATGATAGGGAGTGCCCAATTTTATTATAAATAGACAAGGATGGAAGACAATTTTATTCATCTTTTCTCTCTTCACACACATTTTCATCCACCTGCACATATTTTTTCTCTCTCTCTCAAGTACATACACAAAAAAACACAAGAAAAAATCTTTCCTTATTTTTTCTTTTCTCTCCCAAAAATACACAAATGCATATGCATATTTTTTAATCACACACACATTATATTTTTCTTTCCCCTCTCTCTCAAGAATAAACAAATACACACACATTTTTATTCTTCCTCTCTCTCAAAAAATCCACACATATTTTTCACCTCTTTCTCCTCTCCCTCAAACACAAAATTTGTTCATCTTTTTCTTTTTCTCAAACACACATACATATACTCAAAATAAATACTTTGGCCAATGACATTATCTCTCCGTCAGATACTTGAGGCCACCCAGTAACAAAAGACAAATTTTTATTAATCAAAGTTTACTTATTTACATCAAAACTAAATGCTTGGCCGATGAAGAAATTCTCTGTCGATTTTTTAGGCCGTCACAAATAAAAGACGGATATTACGTATATAAATACGTAGTAAAAAAATTAAATATTTCGGGCAATTATGAAACTTTTATAACACCACGATAAAATAAAAAATTTTATGATTTGTATCTTGGCAAGGCGATTTAGGACGGTCGATTAGTTGAGCAACCACTTCCTAATCATGGCGAGTCTAAAACTTAATCCGAGCCCACGTAATAACAAAATTTTATTTTTATATGTACATGTATATGTACATGTGTGCACATTATTTCACTTACTTTAATAATTATTTGTTCATTTTATTACTTTATCAAGCACTTATACATAATTCTCGAGTTTTATGTTTGTAGTTTATTTTCATTTGTATAATTGTACATAAAGATAAAAAATAGTGAAAACTTTACTTTATGGGTGCCGGGCAGAGGTATTCTTTATTTACATAATTTCATTACTTTTAGGCAAAGCTTAGGCCGTCAATATTTATATAAAAAAATCAAGTTAATCAAGTAATTCACGTATTGAGCAATCTTTTCTTCTCAAATAAATTTTACTTTTTCATAATTTAAATCAAATAAAAATATTACTTGTAAATACCTTTTCTTTTCATGACACATTAAAATACATTTTTTTCGTACGTCATAAAATACTTTTCTTTTTCACATGTAATTATATACATATCTTTTACATGTTTTTATTTATATAGTTAATATACGTATACTTTTACATGGTTTTAAATATTTATATTTTTCTCAAAGAATGATTTTATATTTAATACACATACACTTTTATATTATTTTAAATATTTATACCTCCTCCCTCATTGATAAGTTTAGTCTAGCCGGGTACCACTTGGTAGATATATCCCAACAAGATATATGTGTATTTTGGGTCGAGTTGAGTTGAGTTTCTTCGCCGAAAATAGTCAACTGTACACACATACACTACACATATCCACATACATATACACACGCAAGTACACTACAGAGAGAATCATCATTTTCATCTCCTTCTCCCTCACATTTCTCTCCCTTTCTCCTTCACTGTCCCAGATCCGGCGAGCTGTCCACCGGCGCCGCCCCTACACCTCCCTCTCTTCTGTATCCGGCAAATATGACCAGCGGTTCTTCACCAAACCTCTAGCCATTAAAAACTCACCTGCGCTCTCCTAATTTTTTATCGCTAGAAACTCTAATACCTAAACGCTATCAGTCAGTACAACCTCCCACAACGACTGTTGGTTTAACAAATCCCTCATCCCCATTCACACTCATCACGTCTCATAAATTTCCTCATTGTACCCCACATTCAAATATTGTCATATCTGCTCATGATATTCAACGAACAAATTACGCTACCTTTCAAGAACAATATATTTCTCTAATGTGCGTGACTGAGACACCCGTTTTCACCGTGCCTGCTAAAGGTAGGCTTTCGATAAGTACAAGGACAAAAAGAGGGGGATGACAAAATCGTAAATGAGTTTCGTAATCTAAAACGAGCGATGAAATACCTCTAAGAAACTTAAGTCAGCAAGCATTTGGACTACGAAGATTTATGTATTTATCCAGATGTTGATTTGCTAATCGGGTTCAAGCCACCTAAGTTTGACTTGTTTGATGGAACCGGGGACCCTCATACTCATTTAAGAGTGTATTATGATAAATTGGTAGGAATTGGAAAAAATGAGAAGCTCATAATGAAGTTGTTCAATAGAAGTTTGTCTGGTGAGGCTCTCGCTTGGTACACTAAACAAGACCCTCGTTATTGGCACAAATGGAGCGACATGGCTGAAGACTTTATGAATCATTTCAAGTTTAACACAAAAATCGCACCTGATCGACTTTTCCTCATCAGTATACAAAAGAAGACCTCTGAATCATTCCAGGAATATGCTCGACGAGGGAGGTCCGAAGCAAGAAAAGTTCAACCACCAATGGACGAAAATGGATTGACGACGTATTTTATCTGCAGTTAAAAAAATGTCTATTTTGAAAGAATAATGTCCACATTGGGGCAGAAGTTTGCTGATTGAGTCAAAATGGAGAATTTTATAGAAGAGGTGATTAACTCTGGAAAGACTAAGTCGGCAAATAACTCGAGCAAGTATACTCAATTAGAGTCCATCGAAGGAGCAAAGGAGGAGAATGAAGAAGAAATATTTGTTATGATACCACACCATTCAATACCTGAATCACCCCAATCACTTCAAAGTCCTGATAATGAACTGATGCAAATATCGAATCATACATTTCATCATGCCTATAATATCCAACAAAATTACCTTCAACCCCAATCTCCCACATACCAAAATCCACCACAACCATGTGTACCAATCCAATTGTCAGTTTATCAAAATCCGACACCTTTAGCGCTGAGACAAAATTTGAAGGGTAAGCGCAATCGAAGCTGCACTCAATTTATTGAACCATTGACACTTTCTGAGAGACTGAGAGCTATAAATTTATTGCGACCGGAGTTGGCAAAGATTCCTAATCCATTACCTAAATGGTTCGATGAAACAAAGTGATGTGTTTTCCACTCTGGAGTTTCGGGGCACGATACTAGTGATTGTAATAGGCTGAGGCATAGAACTGAGTGCTTGATCAAGGCCGGGGAAATCTAATGTGTCGAAGAGCAACCAAATGCAAATAATGATTCGGTGTCCAATCATGAAAATAGAGGAGTGTATATGATGTGAGAGACACCATCCTCCACGTCGAGCCAGCGGGGCCTTCATATAAGCCATTCTACAGAGAAGCACTAACTTTAGCGGGAATACAATATAGATGAATCCAAGTTGATCTACTCAGAGACAATAAATAGAGTCCTATATTTGAAGGCATAGGATCTCCTCTAATTATCATGTATCAGAACTACGTTCTGACCTGATTTCTCATGGTGAGATATGTAGGAAACCCTCATCGGGTTCGGTCGTACTTAAGTAGAATCATTTCCCCTTTTATAGTTGAAACTACGTGTGACCTGATTTCCCTCGACGAAAAATGTAGGCAGCCTATATAAGGCTCGGTCCCTTTATAATACAAAATTCTATTTTTTTCCTAACGACGAGCGAAACTTGAACGCGATGGTATCCAGAAAACCCATCACGATCCATCAAGACTATCCCAAGATACGCAGCGAAGAATCATCGGGAAAGTCTCTCCAAGAGACTCGGGCAAAATTTTGAAAAACGTTTCGAAAATCAACGAAGGCTAGGACGTTCAACTTGGAAATGTTACAATCAAGGTTGATTTGTACCAGATAATGCAAGACATCATTAGAGCTACAAGACATCAATGGGGGATGAATTGACTATAATATCGAGAGTAATGCATCAAGGGTCAATACAGAAGACACTTCCACCACTTAACCAAGGATCTTCTCTACAAATATTGTTAAAAGATACTATCAATACAAATGCTCCAAAATTATATCGACGATCAACGCAGGATCAAACACTCGCTACTTCAGTCATAAGGAGGTCAACAAAATCATCAGGAGGATTTCCAAAATATGCTTAAAAGCGTTCAAGATTGGATTATGACTAATACATCAATCGAGGATATCAACATTCAATATCTGTTGACACGTGAGATAGAATACGTTGGCGTCGAGGATATCTCATCATCCTATGAATCAGCATCTGAATTCATCAAAAGCACATGATTCGTCTTTAACTCACTATCTGAAAGCGAACGTCATATGAGATTTCCTTGAAATTGACAATTTGAGGATCATCTATAAGTCATATTATTCGAAATAAGATAGTGTACAAGATTATCTCTGAGTTGAAAGCCCATAGGTCACCCGTAAGACGCAATAACATCCTAACCGGATAGTACGCAAGGTTACCCTAAAATTGATAGTTCGAAGGTTATACATAAGTTCCAACTAAATCCTTACCGGAGAATATGCGAGATCGTCAAATTGGTATGTCCAAGGGTTCTCTATAAGCCGCATCATATCTAAGATCGATTATGTGAAGGATTACCCAAGGACTAACAATTTGAGAGATATCTATAAGTCATATTGTGTCCAAGGTTGGATGATGTGCAGGAACACCTGAAAGCTAGCAATTGGAGGGATATCTTTAAGTCATCTCTTATCCAAAGTCGGATAATGTGTAGGATTACCTAAAGGCTAGTAATTCAAAGGATACCTATAAGTCACCTCGTATCCAACATCAAATAATGCGCAAAATAATCCAAAGATTGACGATTCAAGAGGAATCTATAAGTCGTATTGATACAAAAGATGCGCAAGACTTCTCCGAGATCATATGCGAAGAATTATTGGCAATAACCAGAGAGGTCATCATTCCACAAGCATTATGGGTGACTCAAAAGGGTTACCGCATCAATACAAGATTACACGGTCGCGGGGACCCTTCTGCATAAAGTGTCATCGGTGTCCAAAAGGGGCACCCTACTTTGAAGACATATTCAACTGACAAATAATTATGCAACAACCAAAAGGGTTGTTGTGTCTGTTGTTGCAAGTTTTTTTTTTTCAAACAGGTATACGAAAGGACGACTGTAGTGGACCCAAAAAGAGTTCATATACGAAGACGTCCACAAGATAAGGAGATTATCAATGAGGCGCCCAAGAAATATTCAAATTTTACGCAAAGAAGACTCGCCCATGTACCCAAGCCTCTTGCTTTCATCAAAATTCAAGTCAGCAAGACTACATATGAAGATAGTTTATACAACGTGTTCACTACTCTTACGCTCAAAACCCTAACACGAAAAACATTGAGATGCAATCTCAACGCTTGATCGACTCCAACAACTTACAAAAGCATTGCTCAAATTAAGAAATTCTTTGATGTTAATAGTTAGCACAAGAAAAAACCATAAGATTTTGAAGACTCATACATAAGAGGCACCGCTTCAGCAAATGACCAAATAAGCCTTCCAAAGCAAGCTCATGACTATCAACCTTACCATTCTCCACATACCCATCTTTGTGGCCTAATTTTTCTTGATTCCCCTCACATGAAACTACGTTATGACTTGATTCCTATTCTAGGATATGTAGGCAGCTTAATTCAGGCTCGGTCATATTAACAACATAATATTTTACATCTTTTCAAATTTCATTTATCATCTCAAGCCACAACAACCACATCACTTTAATGGAAGTCCGAAAGTGAAGATCAAGATGAAGAAAGTTCCCACCAGAAGACACACTAGTATAAGCACATTATGTGGAGTTACGAAGTGTCACTACTCCTAATCCCGATTAGATTACCGATTGTTGAAAAATTGAAGGACGAGATAGTTGTTAGGCCGAGATCTCGATCAACACAAAATCAACATCCCCTCCCCAAACTAAGAAACTTTCTTTGAGCGCAGGTACAACATCGCTATAACAAAGGTTCAAACATCTTGGAAGCCTAAATGTTGCCTCACCATCACAAGCTGAGAATCCACGTATCGTCAATTTATCCATAATTATTCCAAGGCACAAAAAAATCTTCTCAAATCTTGCAAGTCATAATAATGCTCAAGGAGGCACGTGTCGAGTATCTTACAACATTCCATCAGAAACTCAACATCACATCTCTATCACAAGCCAGGAAGCCAGGTTTTATCAACTCATTCGTTAATACTTTCTAACTCTAAAAGAAATTTTTTGATTTTTTGCAGGTCGCATTAAAAGGATATCCCCATTAAGACTCGGTCATCAAGTACAAACAAAACTCTAAAATAACACAGGGCAGTCTGCCCTGAACAATAGGATAGGGCAGTCCGCCCCGAACAATAAAACAGGGCAGTCCGCCCCGAACAATAGGATAGGGTAAGTCCGCCCCAAAAAATAGGACAGGGCACACCCGCCCCCAACAATAGGGCATATAATGCAACTTTCACTTCCTCAACAAACATTTCAGCCGACGGAGGCTATTTATATTTCAGTCGACGGAGGTTATTTACATTTCAGCCGATAGAGGCTATTTAAATTTCAGCCAACGGAGGCTACTTACATTTCAGTAATTGCTCAGTCGACGGAGGCTATTTATATTTCAATTACTGCTCAGCCGACGGAGTCTTTTACTTTCAAACAACTACTCAGCCGACGAAGGTGAAATGTATCACCCCGCCAGGCGGATTGCCTTAAAAAATAAAGACAATACCGGAACATGCAGTACAACGTAGAACTATCCTCTTAGCAGTAAACTTGGGCAAGCTAGCAGAATCTCAGGGATCCCTAGTTACGTCAGGAATTTCGGCAAAGAAACTCAACTCAGACCCAAAACTCTCATTTTTATAATCCTTATTATCATTACTCAATGTCGTCTTAATCCGATACTGGGGCAATCTTTGAAAATTCGCAATCTTTTTTTTCCTCAAAGTCCCCAGTAAATATTGTTATCTGACATTTACTCATTTTCAGCTACCCAAACAGTCAATTTTGGAACAAGCACCCGTATTCATGCTATTCGTGTTAAAATCTTTGTTATCATCCTTGAAGAAACCCAGTGTCAATATAACTATACACTGGGCAAATTTTGATATTTATCAAGATATTGCTATGATTCGAATTACAGTGACCTGATTCTCGTAACACTCGAGATATTTAGGAAGCTCTGTGTAGAGTTCGATCGTCACAACCGTAATCATTCTTTCTCCCTAGCAAGTACACAATCTTGCATCTCCAGCTTCTCACATGGGCAATTTTGAAAGGGGCATCGAAAATAGATGAACACTTTTATTTTCAATTAGTCCTTCTCCCAATAATCATTTCACATGATCTCTCACCCTCAACAACAAGGCAATTTGCTTAATTTTTTGAACTACATTGACCTGATCCTCATACAACTCGAGGTATATAGGTAACTTTAAATTGGAGTTCGATCGAATTTTCTTCATATTATTTTTGTCGAGCGAAATTGGCTACACGTCAACATTTTCATTTGAAGACTTCTACATCATCCTCAAATGAAAAGAGGCAACTGTTGACACCCAATTTTTGCTCTCCGTGTCTAAAATTAACGTCTTTAGGCTTTCTGTTCATTAAAGGGCACGAAGCATAATTTTCACATCTTGTTTACAATTGTTTGATAAATTATTGAAAATTATCCTTTCTTTAGAATTTTGGTCAATTTTTTGTCATATTTTTATTTCTTATAATTTATTGATAATTTTTCTAATTTTAGAATTTTTATCAATTCATTATTGTTCTTAACATTTTACAATCACCCGCACACGTGCACGACATGACGTTATATATATATATATATATATATATATATATATATATATATATATATATATATATATATATATATATATATATATATATATATATTTATAGTATTTTTAAATTAATTATATTTTAATAATTTTAATATTCTTTACATTTTTTCATTCAACATCTATATTTTACAGTTCGCAAATGCTGAGTCGGGTCAATTATTTTTGTGCAGTATAATAATTCGATGTATTATCACATTCGACAACGACTACACAATAATGTCTTGTCACGTCCGACAATGACCACTCAGTGTTGTCTCATCACATCTGACAACGACCACTCAATGACACTACCCTTTGGGTAATTACTTTCAGACCACTCAATGACACTACCCTTTGGATAATTACTTTGCCCGTTGGTCAAAAGGATGAAAATCCTTTGGCCAATAACTTAAGGACCTAAGGGTGTTCTATTATAAAAAGGGAGGACACCTATTTATCCATTGGATCAAAAGGGGTGCTCAATTTTTTGTATAAATAGGTGGTGGGAGGACACATTTTTTACAGACATTTTTTTTTGTTCATTTCTTTCCTCTCTTTCAAAATACACATATATTTATTTTTTACAACTCATAAACATTTTTCCTTTGCAAACCCACACACATATTCATAAATACACAAGCATATTTTATTTATTTCATTTTTCTATTTTGCTCTTCAAAACACTCCAACGGATACATTACACAACAACCTCTATTTTTGATATTTTTCTTCACAAAGTAAACAACTATGCTATTATCTATTCACAGAGGGGGCCATGGAACCACAACACACCCACACAAATATGGACTCCACTGAAAAATTCTTTTCTTCTCCAAAGAGTCATCAATATACACAACAACAAGAATTTTCTCTCTCTCCCTTTTTCTTCACCTAACCTACCATATTTCAAAAGAAATCAAACAAAATGTCTTATTTTTTATATTTGTCAGTTGGCTTTTGCAACATTTAAAATTCAAAAGCTCCTAATTTGCATTATATATCAGGGATCCGGTTCTCACGTTAGATGGATTGGGGGAGGGATATAACAAAAATAAAATCTGCTTCCTTTTGCTCTCCTTCCCCAATATATACACAGAACACATACCCACAAGAAATGATCTCTCAATCTCTTGTATCTCTCTTCTCTTCGTTAACCATTCACCATCAACGACAAGCTCCAGTCACCGCAAAACCAGGCCAAGCCGATCTCACTCCCTCAAAACACCGAACACCATCCAAAACAGCCGCCGCGATGACCTCACCCATATGCCTCCGCCGTCGGATCTGACCACCAGACGGTTGGCGTTTTGCTTTCACCACCACAGCGCCAGTCACCTTCCTTTTCCCTCACTCTCCCATGTTGTTATTGTAACGAAAAAAGGCGTCAGATCTGACCAAATTTATACATCTTTGCGTTACTCCGGCGATTCGCCGCTGAAGTGATGCTGCCACCACTACTGCGATACCGAATCTATGTTTTTTTTCTATTTTCTCGAACATAAAGATCTACATAAAAAATGATAACTCTTTTCCTCTTTATTTGTACTTCATATTGTTGCTTCAAATACTACTGGTTATTGGTTGGAATAAGTGCTTTGGTGATGCCTTAGTCTGCCTCATCATTATGTTTAAGTTTGATATTTATTTTACTGGGTTTTGGTGGAAGATTTGACTGAAAAAAGTATCACGTTGCTGCTTTGTATCTATTGTGAAACTTTTCGTTGTTTGTTTGCTGCTTTTGGTTGTTATTCCTTGGCAATTATTTTGGACCTTTATCCCTCATATTTTTATTACACTGATAAGGAATAAGATACTTTATTTTGGGCCGATGAAAAAATTATTATTAATTTTGAGGCCTCCGTAAACACTTTACGTATACAAATATGTAATAAAAATATTTTTTTGGGCGATGATGAAACTTTATAACAATACAAGATTTTACAATTCAGATTTTGACAAGAAGATTTAGGATGGTCAATTAATTGAGCAACCACTTCGTAGCAAAATGATTTAGGACGGCCAATTAATTGAGCAACTATTTCGCAGTCATGACTTTATCTGAGCCAACTTTTTAACCAAAAAAAAATATCTTTTTAAATATTTATATACACACATACTTGTTCAATTTATTTTGATTGTTATTTATTCGTTACTAACATTTTTACAAATGTTTATACAGGTTATTTGGATTACTCGTCGAGAGTTTCATTCAAAGAGGCCCTTTTAATTTTGTATTGTATTTTTATATTTGTACAAATGTTATTATAGTGAAAACTTTATTTTTGGGGTGTTGGGCAGAATTTTCCTTATACAACTTCACCTCGCATTTATGCAAACTTAGGTCGTTAACGTTTACACTAATAAATTAAATTAATCAAGTTAGTTTACATACTTTGACATCATAAACATTGTGATCTTTTTTGTTAAAGTAAACCTTTACTTTTTCATAAACTTTAATCAAACAAAGAACATTATTTTTCTCTTTCTCTTCATGACATATCAAGATATACTTTCTTTCACACAACATAAAATATTTTTCTTTTCACATGTATTTTTTTCACATTTTTTACAATAACATGTTTTATTTATATATTTAATATACATGCATCTTTACATAATTTTAAACATTTATATTATTTTATATTTAATACATACACCTCTACATTATTTTTTACACCTCTTCCCTCTTTGAAAAATTTAGTCTAGCCGGGTACCACACTTGTGGATTCTGAAGGATGCCTAACCCCTTTCCTTCGGAGTAACTTGAACCCTTACCTAGAATCTCAATTGGTTTTGCGCAGACTAAAAACATTAATCACATGTTAATACTTCAATAGGTTTCCTTATTTTCCTTAAAAATTAGGTGGCGACTCTGTGCAAATTTTCATTCTTTTAGAGTCCATAACGCCGTGCTCATTTTAACTTCAGGTAAAAATAGGGCTCGACAGAAAGTATTAGCGATACGAGTTAATCGTACCGAGGGTTCGAATCCGTTGACAAAGATATATGTGTATTTTGGGATATATCAACAGTATCCAAATAATATCTATCACTCTATTAGAAAAAATCATTTTCCTCAACACTTACATTAAGAATAATCAAGAAATCCTGTCATAAGTTTTAGCCATATCAAGTTTTAAAACAACACTCGAAGGTTTTTCTCTCCTCCTTACATCAGCAACCAACTCCTGGATTAAAAGTACGTCTTCCGCAATAATTTTATCTTTAACAAATTCAGATTGATTAGAAGATATCAGATTTGGTAACATACCTTCCAACCTATCATGAATGATTCTTGGCAGTATTTTATTGATAAAATTACTCAGACTAATTGATCTCAAATCTGAAAAAGATTGCATATTATTCTTTTTAGGAATGAGAATTAACTTAGTGTGGGCGATGAATTTTGGAAGAGTATTACCTACAAAGAAGCTCCTGACCTTCCTAAATACATCTTCACAAATGATGTTCCAGTAAACCTGAAAAAATCTACCTGAAAGTCCATCTGGTCCACTAGCACTATCTTCATTTAACTTAAAAACAGCTTTCTTAATTTCCAACTCATCAGGATAAGCATGTACTTCTCATTTTCATAGTTAGAAATCATTTATGGAATGTTCTTCAGTAATGGTGTTGCATCTCTTTCCTGTGTAAATTATTTTTGATAAAAACTTATGGCCTCATTAGCAATCTATTTCTCTTCTTCTAACCAGCAACCAATGTCAGGGAGTATCCTAGATATCCTCAACTTATTTCTCCTCCCTTTGACAATGCTATAAAAAAATTAGTATTCCTGTCATCACTTTCAAACCAATCATACCCATCTTTCTGTTGCCAAAAAATTTCATTCAATTTAAGATATTTATTATATTCAAATCTAGTTTTTTACAGCATACTTCTATAAACAAAAGAAAGGTTCTCCTCAACAACTTTTCTTTCACCTTAGCAATCTCTTCTCTAACAATCAACTGTTGAAAAATGTCCCCAAAAGTCTTCTTACTCCATAAAGTTAGAGCCTTCTTAACTTTTTTTAATCTTTCTTTTGAAGTCATTAAAAGGATTATCAAAAAAATCTAAATCCCAATTCCTTCTAACCACCTCTTTGAACTCTGAAGTATCTGTCCAGAATTTTAAGAATTTAAAAGGTTTGTGCACCACAATATCAATCTTCTTACATTTAAGTAATAAAGGTGCATGATTAGAACCATTTCTAGCTAGATGTTCCACCTCAATCAGATTAAACTTATTCAGAAAGTCATCATTGACAAACAACCTATCTAACTTCTCAAAAAATACAATCCTCTCCTGCTCTTCCATTCCACCAAGTATAAGGACTTCCTTTTTGAATAATTTGTCTCGGATCACAAGCCTCAATACAATCTCTGAAATCTTCTATATCATCTGCAACAACTGGAAATCTATTAATCTTTTCAAAGGCGTTCATAAATGTATTAAAGTCCCCTCTCATTAGCCATAATCCTGAAATCTTGTTGGCAATAGATACAATACGGTCCCATAACTCCAATTTTTTATTTCTGACACATTTTGCATATACTAGAGTTAGTACAAAATCCAAACCCATGAAATTATTTTGAATCAACAAAGTGAGTTGTTGTTTAGTATCACTCTCTACTAAAATACTGAATCCATAATTTACCAGCACCATATTATTCCATTACAATTTTGGACCATATGAGGCATCTGCAACCTTGCTCTGTACTTATTAATATATCTGCTATAATGAAAAGGTTCTAAAATTACTGCAAAAGCAAAATTGTGTAGTCAGGAACGGCTCTACCTCATAAAAAGATAGGCAGCCACCTTAGGCACCCAAATTTGAGGGGCCTCATTTTTTATGATAATATAGAGAGAGAGATTTAAAAAAAATAGTATTTATAGAAAAAATAATTTTTTAATATAAAAGGAAAGAATTATGAGAAGAAGATCATATATCTAGAGTACTAGGTTTCAAGAAAGATTAAATGCATTGATTATATTATTACTTAAAAAAATAGAAAGAATGGACTATATAATTTTGAAAATAGAGTTCACTAAGGTCTAAGGGTGTGTTTGGTACTAAGGAAGACATTTTCCAGAAAATATTTTTCAATTTTCTCATGTTTGGTTGGATTAAGTATTTTTAAAATATTTATCAAATCAACTTATTGTTATCAAATCTAAGGAAAATGACTTCCCTTCAAAAAGTAAGAAAAACATTTTTCAAAACTCTCTTTCAACCTCACTCTTAAGTTGAAATGTTCATACAACTCACATAATCACTCACCCACCCCCTACCACCCTATTCAAAATAAATATTTCAATTTTTTTCTTACTTCATCCCCTACCCAAAACCCAAACCCGTAACCTCCCCCTCTCCAAAAAAAAATTAGTTTTTTAAAATTCAATTTTTTTTTCTTACCCCCTCCCCTCCCCCCCCCCCCCCCCTCCTAAAAAATAATTTTTAAAAATTTATTTTTTAAAAAAATAGTTTTCTTCTTACCCCGCCCTCACTCCCCTACCCTGACGTCCACCCCCTGCCACCCCCATTCAGAAAAATATTTCACCTTTTTTTTATCTCAGCCCTACCCCAAAACTCAAACCCCTACTCAAATTTTATCAAGAGAATTAAAAAAAAAATTTTACCCCCTCCCTCCCAACCCCCAACCAACCTCCTCCTCCCCTAAAAAAAAAAAAATTCTTACCTCAAAAAAAAAAATTAAAATATTTTTTACCCCACCCTTACTACATATTTTGACAACCCCACCCCCACCTACCCACCCCATTCCTAAAAAAATATTTATTTAATTTATTTTTAAAAAATATATTTAATTTTTTTTCTAGTCCGCCCTTTTTATAATAGTCGCTCTTATTGTTTTGGTAAAATATATACAAATACTTTTAGAAAATATATACTTACCCAATTTGCATAACGAACACAAGAATATAAGTAAGAAACAACTTATTTTTGAGAAATTATTTTTCCTCTTTCATATCAATCACACAATAAAAAAATATTTTTCGGTATCAAAAATTATTTTTCTAAAATATATTTTTACTCTTTAACTAAACACTAAAATTTATTAATTCTTTAAAAAATATTTTTTTATTCACCAACCAAACAATAGAAAATATTTTTCGCTCACCAACCAAACATAAGAAAATAAGTAAGAAACCAACTTATTTTCCAAGAAAATATTTTATAGGAAATATTTTTCATAAAAAACATTTTCCTTCATACCAAACACACCCTAAAAGAAAGTTATTTTTTCTTGAAATTTTAAGGTCTCCCTTTGATTTTCGCCTTAGGCTACGAATATACTTGAGCCATCCTTGTGTGTAGTTTATTCAACATCTGAACTCTCTGAAAAGCCTTTTGAGACTTAACTGATCTAATATTCCATACATGAGCTTTCATCATTGCTTATTAGAATTCTTTCCACCCCCTCTTTTAGGCTGAGATCTAACTAGCATTGATTTCTCTGTTATGGACTACTTCTTTTCTTTCCTTTCTTGCTTTAAGGATTTAATAACCCTTGGAGAAACATTTGCATCTTTCAATATCTGATTCTCATGATTCTCATTATGACCTATCTCTTTTCCCCCATCTAACAACCTTGTTATATCCTCTACTCCATCAATGTTATGAGTGAGAATATCATGTAGCACTAAACTAGGAGGTTCAGATTTTCCACACAACACTGTATCCCTTATAGATAGTGGCACATCAACAATAGCTAGGCTATTGTTAACAGAATCTTCATTAGAACTTTCACTTTGCTCCTCAACATTATTGTTGTTGTAGTTGGGAGTTGCAGTCTCCATTATGTTTTTAAATGTATTACTATCATTGTCAGCAGTACCGTGCCCATCTGATTCTTCTCATTCTCAAGATCAAGATTGGCAATATGTGTATTTTCATCAGTGCTTTCGTGATTGTGACCCTGAAGGTTATCTTCCTCATCCTCAAATACTTGCTTTAACTCAGGATGTAAGATCCTACACTCAATTTCATTATGACCTTGGAGTATGCAATTCTTGCAATACTTAGGTAGATAATCATATTAAATCTTCACTCTTTCTATTCATAAATCTCTAGTATTTGAATTCACAATCTCCATCTCTACATGTGTAGAAAATTCAACCAATAAATCTACTTGAACCTTAACCCTAGCACAACTAGGCCTAGTCTTGTTCATCATAGTCATATTCAGATGAATGGGGTTTCCAACTGTTGGTGCTAAAGAGAAGAGCAATTCTTTCACAATTAACTTGGCTTAAGGTTAGGGAAGGAAATCCAAGCCATTGCCTGTGTAGTTTCTTCATTTGATTTAAATTTAGCATCATATATAAAAGGTCATAAGAGTACCCATCCTTAGTATTTATGCAGTACACAGTCTTTGACATGACAGTGACAAAATCATTAACTCTATCAGATCTCATCAGTATATGACGATTTCTCAATAACCCAATGTTGCAACCTCTTTTCACATGGAGTTGCTTAGGAAGTTGTATTCTAAAATCATCAAGATCAGGCCACCTATAAGAAAACTTCCCAATAATTGTATATTGTAGTCCTTCAATGATACTCGTTGTATCTACCTCTTCTTCTGTCCACCTCACACGTGGAACCCCACTAATAAAATCTAATTTTTTAATTGGAATTGGTCCCACTACTACATTATCATAAGTCTGGCTACTATTTTGCTTGAGCAGCGTGGAAAAGTTTATTTTAGGTGAAGCTGGTTTGGGATTATCAAAGCTGGTACTTGTCGGAGTAGTTTCAGTAGGAAAATTTTAAAAATTATCAATATTATTCTCAAGATTGGATTGGTCAGCCATGGACAAAGGCTGACCAATGGCCTTTCTGGCGATAATTGGCCAGAAAGAATCATAAAAAATGAAGTCAGTATCTATGGTTTAGTCGTCTAGGCCTTACTATTTGGAGTTTTTGACTACAAGCGGCCGCCAACAAAAATCTACTCCATGATGCAAAGTGAAAAATAAAATGGAGAAATCAACAAGAATCAACAGAAGGTAAAAGAAATTTGTTGAAAAGAAAATGTACAAAGTTAAAGTAAGGTATTTTTGTAAACAAAAATTATTTCATAGATATTAGGTCTTACATGTAAGTTTTACATCAAATCAAACAGTATCTAAGAAATAATGTCAATATAATTAATATCAGCATTATTACTACATTATAGTCTGTACTATTTTTGTACCAAACGACCCCTTATATTTTTTTTGTGGAGAATGTAAAAGCTAATTCGAATATTCGCATTAAAAGAAAGAGAAAATACATAAAGTACCCTCTGAACTTGTCCGACTTTTTCAAAAAGATACCTAAACTATACCTTTGCCCTATTACCCCACGATTCTTTCTTAAACCATTGTAAATACACCTTTTTCAGCCCATGCGTGTTATCATGCAATTAAGACGCATGAATGAGAAAAAATTATTTCAACAACGAATTAGAAAATGTCACGTGTAAAGTGCTTAATCCCTTATGAATTAGAAAATGTCACGTGTAAAGTGCTAAGCTTCCTTTTTCTCTTCTTCTTCCCCAATCCTCCATTAGCAACCATTTAAGCTAGGAAATTTCAAAAAAAAAAAATCCTCCTCAATGAATCAGACTAGTGGGATAAAAAAATCATGTATTAACTTTAATTTCTTCTCAATTTGTTTGAAATTTGTGAAATCAAGTTTTTTTGTGTGATTAAATTTTTTTCCGTGGTGGTCAAGTTACGCCAACCATATTCCAATTTTTTTTTTTACCTTCTTCCTGTAAACGCAAAATTGAAACGGAAACAATGGAAATAAAACAGAAAAAATAATTACAAATGCAAGAGAAAAAATGATGTAAATTACCGTTCTCCTGATATAATTAGTCTTACAACAGAAATTCAGTCGTCTGCCAATTATTTGTTCTTGATAAATTCTCTGTGGAGCTCAAACTTATCAAAATCGAAGTTGGGAGGATTGTGATGTTTGCTTCTCTTATTAATGATATGTTGACATGGATTTTCTTAGTTTTTTCTTTTGCCTTTTCTAAGAATGAAGATACGAGTTTGACTTCTATTTGGGTGATCCTCTCAAGCATATTCTTCATTTCTTAAAAAAAAAATTCAAGCTTTAATGGTTGTTATTGAAGAATTGGGGAAGAAGAAGAAAAGAGAGTGTCAACCACGCGCCTAAGGGTTGCTGAAGAATAGGGGTGTACAAATCGAACCGTTAAGTCAAATCGAACCGATGAATCAAACCAAATCGAGGAAAAAATGTTCAAAAAAAAAAAACGATCATTCTTGATTTGGTTTGGTATTAGTAAAAATAAAATAAAATCGAACCTAAACCGAACCGACATAATACATATATAATTTTAATATTTTATACATAAAAAATTTTTACTTATAATCTACTTTCTAATTACTTTTATAACTTTTTTATATTCAGAAAATAGATATATATTCTTGGGCCTTTAGTTATAATATTTAGGGAAAAGGACATGAATTGACCATTTTAAAAAGAAATGGCCCACACTATGAAAATATGGACAATTGGAGCCAGTCGGCCCAATTTATTTTCTTTTTTAGCCACTTTGCCCAAAACCACTCCCCTTACACAATTAAGAAAATTAAATGCTCTTTATAGTTATTACTCTTAAATCACTTTTCTTTTCTAAATATACTGCATTTTATGATCAATATCAAAAATTGATTTGTTGTTTCTTGCATTGGAGCATTGAAAACTATGAACATGAAGCAAAAAATAGGAAATAAAGGAAAGTTAAAATTAATGGGTAAAGCGGTCAATTTTGACCTCAAATTTGTTGTTAATGATGATTATTTTACAGAATCATTACATACAAGTTTGTACTTGAAGCAATGTCATATTTCTTTAAATTTGAAGAAGAAAAAAATAAAATAATGAGGTCTCAAGGTAAGAGAAAAGCCATGTCTTGGTCCATGTTCTTCTCAGAGGTTCATGATACACTTTTATACTACATTGATATACTTTTTAAAAAAGGAAGAGGAAATTTTTTGTATGCACATGCAATCCCTATACTCAGTTGATACTCTTTTATACCACATTGATATACTTAAATTCAACATCAGATATCCACTGACCTCCGTATTTTATCATTATTGAAACTAAAACTGAAGTTGAAGTCATTATTTTGTATCAATTTTGAGCAAATTTACAATGGGAAAAAATTATAGGAAGCTAATTGAATGCAAATTTTTTGAGATTTTATACAAAATTTATGAAATAAGAAATATTAATTGAAGTATCGAAAAAGGTAAAAGAATGGAGGTTTGGGAGTTTGAATGGAAAGGAAATTGTGAATGAAAAGGAAAGAAAGAAAGAGAAAGTAACTTTAACGACATTTTTGATTATGTTTAAGCATATGACAGTGAAGGTTAGCTAGTGAAATTAGTTTGTGGCTATTTATAGGGTATTTAATTTTGAGTGTTATTTTTATGATATTATTTTAGTTTTAGGTGTTATTGCTGTCCTTTTTTCCTAATATTTATACATTAGTAACAGATTAATACAAAACTCAATATTAATATAAAAACCTATAACTCTTCAATTGCTTCACTTTACATTTTACTTTTCAAGTTTTCAGAGAGTTTTCATTATTTCCTCATCTTACTTTTCTCATTCGTCAAGTTTTGATTTAGGTTTGTTTCTCTTCTTTCTCTTTTTTCTTGTGGAATTATACTATAGTTAATTATTTTATGGAGTTAAATTTTTAATAAGTTGTCTCCAATTCTTCATTCTTCTTTATGCTCACATTTTATGTGAAGGAAATTTTGAGACAAGCTATTGTGACTAGTGACTTACAAATTGAACCACTGAGTATCCACATAATATTACTTTGAAAGATAGTAGTTTAAACGTCTTAGTAATTTGTCAACTTACTTTTAATTGGAACTACTCTATAACCATTATTTTTTTATTTTTTTTTATCTTTTTAGTGAAAACATTTAATTTTTTCTTCAATCACATTATAATTGTAAAAAACCCGAGAAAAAAATCAAAAAACCGAAAAAACCTGATTAAAATCGAAATATAAAAATCGATTGTATATTGATTTGATTTGATTTATAGATTTAGAAAATCGACATTGTTGATTTGGTTATATTTTAATGAAAAATCGAACCAACCTGACCTATGTACATCCCTACTGAAGAATATGATCAAAATGGTGCATTTACAACGAATTAAAAAAAAATAGTGGGATAATAAATCGAAAGTAAAGTTTAAATATTTTTTTAAAAAACTCGAATAAGATCATGGGGTCTTTATGTATTTTCTCTAAAAGAAATTATAAAAGACGTCGTTCATATTCTCTTTGAATGCCACATCGCAAAACTAAAAACATTATAGCAGGATGCTAGTCTTCTAATTAATACTTGTTATACTTCCTCTCCACCAATTTTTTTGTGTAAGTATTTTAATCACATTAAGATAAGCCTCCACTAATAATAATCTCCTAGATAGGACTCAGTTTTTTCCTTTTGCATTATGGCTCATATGTGAGTAAATTGGAATAATAATGTGTTTAGTTGACAACAATGCCTGCTTTACTTCAATTTATCAGTAAATCAACATGCGTGCCATCGAATTTAATTAAGTTCACCACTAAACACAATTTATGTCTATCGAAATTAAAAAGGACTATATGAACTCATGAAGGTACTTAGGAGTGTATAAAAATCGAACCGACCAATAAATTGAACCGTTAAAATATTATTGGTTTATTGTTATTGGGTTTTCGATTTGGTTTGATTTTTTCTTATTGGGTTATTGGATAAACCAATAACCCAATAAGAGTATAGTAAATTATTATTTTACACCTATATATATACTCCTATATCTTAATTTATAGAAACTAACATTTAGTTCAAACTTGGGAATTCTTGTAAATTAAAACAAATCATCTAGGATTTTGGTTGTAACTTAGATTCGGTTTTTTTTTATGTTAGTTACTATATTTTCTATTTTATGAGTATTTTCTTATCGGTTAAACCGAAAATCGAACCATTAAGGACTAAAATCGATAAAAAATATCTTATTGATTTAGTATATTTAGAAATCGAAAATCGATAAATCAAATTGATAATATATAAAATCGAACCGATCGATGCACACCCCCTAAAGGTAGGTGTCGTTTGATTAGGAATTTGTTATATTGAGATTAGTTATATTGGGATTAGTTATGTTGGAATTATTATTTATTGAGTGTTTGGTTTGTTGTTTTCAAAGTAATATGCATGGTATAATTTCTAAGAATAAAGTAATTGATTACCAAAATACCCCATCTTATTTAACTTCTTTTTTGTTTATATATATTTCTTTTCAAACTTTAAATATTTATTCTTAAAAATAAAACTTTCATCTTATTTAGCTTAGTTTTTTTGTGTGTGCATTTTCATGATTATATCGTGTGTATTTTAAAAATAAAACTTTTATCTTATTTAGCTTTAATTTTTTTGCATGTGCCTTCCCATGATTATGCTGTGTGTGTTTTAAAAAAAAATCTTATTACATCTTATTTAGTTTGAAATAAAAACTTTCAACTTAAGTTTGTTAAAGTAAAAGAAGATTTGTTGTTTATGTCACTTCATTTAAACACATATTACTCATATAATATAGAATATTAAAATTCATTTTAATTGATATATACAATATCAATTTTCAAGTGATTAAAAAACTATTTAATTTAAAATATGTAATTGGACAATAAAGTCGATTGTAAAACGATAATGTGTATTAAAATTAGGCAACACCTTTATAGTTGCTAACATATTTTACATATTACTAATGAATGGTAATTATTATTATAAAATCTACTTACTTTAATTAATCTTTTCATTGTGTAGTAAGAACTTCTTGTGTTATTAATTCACAAAAATAACACTTGGAAGGAAAAAGTTGATATTGTATTCCGTTTTTCTATGCTTAAAAAATTATAGTACCTACATTTTGTTGGATAAATAAAAAATTATAGTACCTAGTATTGATCCTTATTATGTATGAATCTAACACATTTTAATTTTTAATTTGTTAATTTTGCATTTTGATCCTTTACATAAGAAAATAACGTATAAGTTTATAAAATTCACAAGCAATGGGATAAAAAAATGCAAAGTTTAATTAATAAGAGGTTAATTTTTCTTAGTCATGTATTTCCGTCGTTCCAAAATAAGATATTTTAGTCTTTTTAATTTGTCATAATAACACGTTTTAGATAATCAAGTAGATATCAATAATTTTTTTTCAATTTCAAAAGCAATAATTAGAGATGATGAAAAAAAATTGGAGAAATATGTTTGTAATGTATTTAGGAATATTTTTGTCATTTTATAATTTATCCAAGAATAAATTAAGATGAATAACTTATACCATCAAATATGTGATATAAATTATTTTGGAATTATTATTAATCCCGAAATAAATTATTTTAAATATTATCAAATCAAATGATGTACTAAAAACTTTATTCCAAAATTATTATTTTATTTTAAAATAATTTATCTTAATAACTCACATCGTAATTATTACTCTATTACTGGCAACTATTGCAGGTCCCTATTGAAAAAGTTGGCGAATTCAATGATACAACATAACTTTTGTCAAGGAAATACTGACAATTGCAGGTCCCTATTAATTAGTACAAATTTATTTATTGATTGTTATTTATATTTTTTCTTTTTTACGTTTGTAGTTGTTTGATTTTAGTTCAACTTTTAATTATGTAGTATAATTTAGATTTTGTACTTATTTTTGAGAAATTTAATTAAATTATTTTATTTACCTTTTATTTAGTTCAATTTTATGATTTTTTTTTTTAATGAATATGAAAATTGTTGTATGAAAATAGAGTTTTAAGGGTGAATTTCCTAAATAGTCAGGTAAATTTTAAAATTTTTCTTCAAATATCACGATATCACTCGATTATCACATTTTTCGCCAAAAAATAGTAAACACCTCAAAGGTCTTCTTCTCTCTTAGTTGACATGAATGTCACAAAAAAAAGTTTTCAAAAAAAGATCAGACCTATTTAACTCATCAAACTCATTTAATCGAACTATAATTCTTTTTTTCTTTGAAAAATGCATTAGTTTACTAAAATAAATTATACTTAGAAAAATTTTATCGGTACTAAAACTTGACATATATTTTTTTAAGGATTATTTTTCTCAATGGCCACTCATATTTTTTGAATTTCCTACAAAAAAATATTTTTATCTTTTTAGAGATAATAATATGACTCAACTATCACTATTATTCTCTCTCGAAAAACAAGCAAGTATCTTATATGTCTCTTTCTCTTCTAATTGGCGGGCCATTTCTCTTCTAATTGATGGGTCATGTTATTAAATTATTTTTTTTAATAATAGACTTATTTAAATCATCAAATTTATTTAGTCAAAATTATATTCTTATTCTTTTATTTTAAAAAAATATATTAATTTGTTAAGAAGAAACTTTTCATCCTTAGAAATCTTTTATCACTACTTAAACTTTTAAATTTTTTCCAAAGTTATTTTCTCTGATTGTTATAAATATTTTTGGAGTCGCTTATAAAAATCACATTATGTTTTTGCTAAGATAATAATATCATTCGATTATTAATATTTTTCTCAAAAACTTACTAAGTACCTCGAAAGTTTCCTCCTCTTCTAATTAGCATGTCATGTCAGTAAATCATCATTTTTTACAAAATAATAAACATATTAACTCCGCAAACTCATTTAACCAAAATAATAGTTTTATCTTTTTTAAAAATATATATTAATTTATTAAGAAGAAATTCTCATACTTAGGTATTTATACTTTTTTTTCTAGAGTTATTTTCCTAGATAATCATTCAGGTTTCTATATACGATTACCTACAAAGATCAGTTGTTTTCTAAAGAAAACAATATCAATAAATTACATAAGTTACCTAGAGATTATATATTGCATTTAAAATAATATTATAAAGATTAGGTATGGTAAAAAAATTCTAAACAGGAAAATTAAACTAATGCATTTAAAAAAGGAAAAAAGAATAAAGTTATAATTTTGAGTAAATGAGTTTGATGAATTAAATAATTTATTATTTTAAAAATGTGATTTTAATGACATGGCATGTCAACTTAGAGAGAAGAATATATTTGAAGTGTTTAGTATTTTTTAAGGAAAAGAATGATAGTTGAGTAATATTGTAGTCCTAAATTAAATATAAGTGATATTTGAAAGAAATTCTCAAATTCACTCGGAGTTTTACTAATAACATATTTTGGTATGTTTAAAATTTTGTTACTTTATATTTGTCTATAGATAGATATACTAACAAAATACGTCGTGGTTAAATGTAAAAAAATATTTTGCTAAATAATTTAACCACAATATTTTTTCATAACATTTGTAGCAATAAATATGGCTAAAATTTATATACATATTTTATATGGTCCATGACTAAGAATTTATACTTATTGCTATGAACTCTATTATATTGTAGGCTGTAGTTATAAAGAAAATTTTACTTTATATATATATATATATATATATATAGTAAATGATTTTATCCATGACAAATAATTTGTATATATCTTCATATAATTAGCGAGAATTTATAAAATTTTCTTTAGATCAAGTATATTAATTAATAAAATAATTAGATATAATAACTAATTTATTCAAATTAGATTTGAAACTTATAAATAAGATCATGTAAATCTAAATTAAGCCGAATAATAAACACCTCTAAAATTCTTAAAACACTTGATAATGATGAAGCTTGAGTGAGACCTATTAATAGAATCATTAATATAGACATTTAAAAATATATATATTTGAAACTTACAAGTTATAAAATTGAATCGCATCATTGACAACACTAATTAAACTAGACCGATAAAGATATTATTTCGATGAAACAAGTCTGAAGTAAAATTTATTAAATTTAATTTGCTTAAATTTGTTATAATAAGTTGATTAAAAAATAACAAAATTTAATCACTTATTTATTTAGATATAAATTATTGTACAAATACAGTTTTGTGATAGCTATGTTCAATTATTAATTCTTGGTTCAACTAATTATAACTATATTTATAATAATTATTAATTAATAATTTACTATTAGACTATAAAAATATTGTTCAGATAGATGAGGTTCGAATCTTCGAATAAAATAACCGCCATCGTAACACTTGATCAAGGTAAAGTGTGTTGATTTGTTGTTATTATAATATTTTACAAATTATATTTGAAAATTATATATATTATTTAAGCATAATAATAATAATAAATCATTAGAGATCACTTTAGCAACAAATATAAGTAATAATTTATCAAATTGTCGTAATATAGGGGTGAAAGACTTATATGATTAGCACTTATATCTCATTCTCTTTTGTTTGATAGATTTGAACTATATGCATAATTTCTATAAGTGTCAACGTTTATCAGGTTTAAGGTAAATCTTACAAATTATGCCTGAGAATTATTTAAATATATATTTTAACATTATTTAACCATATACTTAAAAAATAAAGAATTAGAGGTCATTTTAGTAACAAATATAAGTAATAATTCACGATTTATTAAACCGGCGTAACATAGGGGCGAAAGACTTGTACCATCAACACTTATGTCTCACTCTCTTTGGTTCAACACATACTACTATATGAATGATTTTTATAATGTGTCGACTTGCACCCTCATGTTATGTTAGTTTGATAATTTGTGAATCATTACTTATATTTGAGCATATTTTATTTGTTAAATTTTAAATCAAAATTTTTTCATATTTGAACGATATTTTAAATATAATTTAAAAATATTGTAATAACGGCAGTCGAGACTTAAACACTTTAGATGTGGTGGACATTGACAAGTTATAAAAATCAAAGTATTCATTATCGCCGACACTAGTTAACAACAATCCAAGAGAGTCACACGTTAATATTATAGTCTTGCGCCCATATTACATTGATTTGATAATTTGAGAATCATTACTTATATTTGTTACTAGTATGACTTCTAATTAAATAATTTTATAAATTATTATGTTTAAATAAATTTAAAACACATATTTAAATAAATATTTAGACATAATTTGAAAATAATACAATAATGTCAGTAGAAATTAAACTAAAAATATTTTAGACATGGTAGAAATCGTCACTCTATATAAATCATAAAAATCATCGATTCATATGTGTCAATCCTAATTTATAACAACTTAAGAGAGTCACGTATTAATGTTGAAGTTTTATAGCTTCCTGGTGTTGTAAACGCTCACTTGGTTAAATAAAATCGTTTATTTACCAAAAAAAAAAAAATGACATTTTACATATTATTAGTTATCATCTTTTAAAAAGTACAATAAAAATTTAAATAATTAATGATGATCCTAGTTAACATTGAATAACTTGTGAATCATTAGTTAATTTTATAATTAATGAAACCTCTAATTAAGTAATTCTATTATTTATTATATTTAAATAAATTTAGAAACTACATATTTAAATATTTTTAAAATGTATAATTTTAAAATATACCAATAAAGATAGTCAAAGCTCAAAACACTTTATAATTATCGACAATAATTAATTGCACTAAACACTTACATCTTCTATCTTATGAAAATCTTACAGTTACATCCCCAAAAACGTTAATCCTATTTTTGCTAAAAACATTTAAACCTTGCATATAAAGAAGATCCTACGTAATTAAAGATTTATTTAACTAGTTATATATAAATACTTTTCAAGGGAAAATTAAATAAAAACTACAATAAAAAAGAGATTATATATAATAAAATTACAAAAAATTTACGTACTTAAAGCCATAAAAAGTTATAATTTATAGTGGGTATATCTTTTAGATAAGTTGTATCATATCCTATTTTCAATATATTTATTTAGTTTTTAATCAAATGTATGAATAATTTTTTATACCCTTGTTTTAAATATTCGTTAGAATAACTTTGCAAGAATATTTTATTTATATTTATGGTTATAATTTATCGTTTAAAAATTATATTATCTCTATTATATTAAAAGTGTGAAGGGCCTTATAAATCTCATTTGAACTTTTTGCCTTTCATTAAAAGTTTTTCCTTTAGACAAAATCGTCTTTTCGCCTTTTAAATTACAAAATTTAGTCCTATTTTATTTAAAGGCAATCACTTAAATTCAAAAAAAAAAAATCAACAAAATCCTATTCCAATCAATAAAGTCCTGTTCGTATTCTATTTAACAAGGTCCTATTTTACTCAACAAAATCCTATTCTACTTACATTACAATGTCTCTGTATTCTATTTAACATGTTCTATTTTACTTAACAAAGTAAAATAGGTCAAAGAGCAAAATCCTATTCTACTTGAAATAAAAAAAAAAAAAAAAAAAAAGCAAAATCCTTTTTTAATTTATTTTGGACAAAGAGTTCACTGCTTCTATTTCATAACATCCAACTAATTTATCTCCTGTCGTCTCAGCTTTTGTCTCTTCCAGGTTAGGTTTTTAAATACAATTTCTTTCACCAATTCACCTTTTTTCTAATGTTTTCTACTCCTATGTTGTTGTCAATGTTAGTAATTAATTTAAACATAATATTAATTGTTATGTTAGCTTGAACGTTGCTTTGCTTACATTAAACCTTATGTCCTTAAGTTACTCGTCTTATCTTCGCATCCACTCTTAATTCATCTAATTTGTGTTGCTGGTTGAGTCTATTTAACATTTTTTCCCTGACATTCTTCTCTTTTAGGTAAAGGTTAGATTATTTGTATAGTTTTGATATCTTTATTAGTGTATTATTTTGTTGTAGTTTACAAGTCGTAGATGAATGTCTATCAGCTTTGAGGAGCTTTTTTGGTATAAAAGTTAGGGTTAATTGTACTATTTTGATATCTCTATTACCGTATTGTTTTGTTGTAGTTTACAGGTGGTAGATAAATATTAGTCGGCTCTGAGAAATTTTCTTACTTAAAGATTAAGTTTAATCATATTGTTTTGATATCTCTGCTTTGAGAAAATTTTTAATGTAAAGATTGGATTTAATTGTATTATTTTGATATCTATTATTGTATTATTTTGTAATTTATAAGTTGACTTTGAGAAATTCTTTGTGTAAAAATTAGATTTAATTGTACTGTTTTAATTCAAAAGATGTTGAATTTAATTGTTGTATTCATCTTTGTTAATTAAACAAATATCTTTATTTAGTGTAGCGTTTGAACTTATTAATTATAGAGACACTTCATAGGAGGTGTAAGTGTAAAATTATCAAAGTACATGTGTGTAAGCATTTTATTTTAAAATTTAAAAAGTATATTCATACTACAAAGTGTTCAATACTAATCATTTACATATTGAAAATTTGAAATTAAATATCATGAATTATATATATATATATATATATATATATATATTGTAATGTTTCAAATTTCAATTGTCCTAATCGATCTAACTATGTGCATTAATACCCCCCGATATTTTAAAATAAGTTGCATCATATCTTATTATATTTGTAATGTTTCAAATTCCAATTGTCCTAATCGACCTAACTACGTGCATTAATGCCCCCCGATATTTTAAAGTAAGTTGTAATATCCTATTAAATTGTATCATATCTTATTAAAATACAACTTATTTAAAATAAATAAATACATTCTATTAGTTTAATGAATGATCATTTATTTATTAAGTATCATTTTCTGGTGTGGGAATTGACTTTTAAGTTTAGGGAATAACAAAAACTATAATTTTCTTTAGTTAAAAAAAAAAAAAAAAAAAGAGAGAAGTACTGATTATCCCCCTAAACTTGGCATGTTTTATTCATGGTACACCTGGATTTTTACTAGTCCTAAGTACCCCCGAACTTGTTCTTTTAGTATGTCGTGCCACCCTCTTCGGCCCACTGTCCATTGCGTGTAATACACGCGCGGACACGTGGATAAAAATGATGATGTGGCTGTCCACATGGATAACACCATTCACTTCCCTTATATTTATCCTATATTAAAAAATAACTCATTTCTACCCTTAATTATTCAATTTCTCTCTAAAAAAATTATATTTATCAATTTTCCTCTACTCCAAAATAGGGAAACGTATAATTTTCGTCGATCAAGTAAGCTATTATTTAAAAAATTATATTTTATTTGTGTGTTAAAAATATGAAATTATTTTTTTCCGATTAGTGTTTCATAATATGAAATTATTTTTTTCGGTTAGTGTTTCATAGTAGTTTTCGATTAGTGCTTCGATTAGGATTTTGAGGAGACTCACATGCATAAATACGTTTCTTATTATAATTAATGGATTAAGAAATTGTAATTTAAGTTAGGGGTGTACAAAAATCGAACCGATAAAAATGTTGTTGATTTATCGTTATTGGATTAACGATTTTTTAATGATTTTATAAAAAAAATTATTGGGTTATTGATTCGATTTTGATTTTTTTATTAAGTTATTGGGTAAATCGATAACCCAATAAGATTATATTAAATTTTATATATATATATAAGTAGGATTTTTGTTGCAACAAAGATTTGGTTTCTTTTTATATTAGTTACTACTTTTTCTATTTTATGTGTATTTTCTTATCGGTTAAATCAAAAATCAAATCGTTAGAGATTAAAAATCGATAACTAATATAACTACATTTATTATAAGTATGTGTCTTAGTTTCTTTAGTATTTGTTTTGTTAATATTGTTTAAAATATCTGCTTCTATATTTAGTATATTCTTTTAGTTACAATAACTCATATGATATATATAATTAAGATTACAAAATTGAAGGGGTTTCATAGGAATGAAACTTGGAGTTTTAGATTGAATTAATAAACTAATAATTTTTTTTTAGATTAGTAAATGAAATTTTTACAAAATTAATAAACGGATGAAATTTTTATTTCATAAACTAATTAATAAACTGGAGTTTTACAAAACTAATAAGTGGATGATTTTTTTTTCTAGATTGGAAGTAATGGAGGAAGAGAGATAATAAATAGGGAGAAGGATAATTGAATTTTTTGAAAAAAATAAAGGAAAAAGTTTTTTTTTTTCATTTTTTTATCATTAAAAATGTTGATTTGGCATAGAAATACCTCTATCACCCGCGTGATGGAGGTTGAACTCAAACATTTTGCCACATCAGTGTAAAAGGGTCACGCGACATACTAAAAGAACAAGTTCGGGGGTACTTAGAACTAATGAAAGTTCAGGTGTACCATGAATAAAACGTGATAAAATCGGAGGTAATTGATACTTCTATTACAATTATTTAAAATAAATAAATACATTCTATTATTTTAATGAATGGTTATTTATTTATTATCATTTTCTAATGTGGAAATTGACTTTTAAGTTTAGGAAATAACAAAAACTTTAATCTTCTTTAGTTAAAAATAAAAGAAAAAATAATTAATTTATTTTGAAAGAGAAAGATCGCTGTAATCTTTTTACAATTATGATCAAATTTTTATGTCCATTTAGCACTATCCAATAAAAATTGCTCTCTTATCTAAAAAAAAAAGAAATATTTTTAAAAAAGTCAACCACCAACCAAAGGGGTGGGGAATGAGGGTATTCGTTTCGAGTCACACTTTCTCAATCATCATATCCTAATTCCTGACCATTTGTTTGGGCTCAGATAAGAAAGTAAATTTTGAAAATCGTCCCACCGTTATAATATATTGTCTTATTGTTTGGCTGTATGGCAGTAGGAGAAACAGCTAGACAGGAAAATACAAAAATGAAAATGGAGCTTTTGCCCTAAGTCAAATATTTCATTATTTTATATTTTGACATCAAATAGCCAACATGTATTATATTAGGAGTCGTTTGATTGGGAAATAAGTTATGCTGAGATAAATTATATTGGGATTAATTATATTAAAATTAGTTGTATTGGAATTAATTATCCTGATATTATTTTTTAATGATTGTTTGATTTGTGGTACTAAAAAGAATTTACATGGGATTCTTTTTAAGAATAGATTGTGTGCAAAAATAACTCTTACCTTTTTAGTTTAATAGTAATTATTTTTATGAAAATTGTATTGATAAAAATAATTATTAAACTAGCTTTTTATGAAAATTGTACTGATAAAAGTATTGATGAGTTTTTACGATGTCATTTGACGTAGAATTGCCTTTTTCGTTGTTCCTTTTAATATTTTTTTAACAAAATATAATTGAATACAATTACTATATTTAACTTCTAAATTTATTTATTGTCAAATAAGTTGGGGAATTTACTGGCCATGTTCATGAAAAATAAATAAGAGAAATTTTTATAAACAACATAATTTTGAAGCACATTTATCATACATTGTTATATTTTTTATAATTATTAAATATAGTAAAAACTTTCTTTGAAGTGTGATAAGTAAAAGCCACAGTACGGATTGAATTGTGATAGTAAAATGAAGAAAATCGCGATAATTTTTTTTTAGAAAAAGTAACACATTTTACAAGACAAAAATAAGCAATTCGCTTAATTTTATACCTCAATTGTTGATAAAGTGTTTCAATTATACATTTTTCATTCAATTTTTTTTTCTTTACATGTGTTCCCATTCATCTATTAAGTAGTTAAGTTAATCAAATAAAATATATCATTTCTTTTAATTATATGCATTTGTCTCAATAAGCCGTAAAATCCTAGATATTTTCTAGTATGTGAGGCAAAGGGTTCGGGGGTAATTATATCCTTTTCTAATTTTATCCCAAGAATAAATAATAGTGGGATTGTTATACCACCAAATGTGTAGATAACTTATCCCGATATTATTTATTTATCTCAAAATAAATTATCACGAATATTACCAACCAAACATGCATTAAAATTTTTATCTCAAAATTATTATTTTAATCCCAAAATTATTTACTTTTATACCTCACACCAAACGATCCCTATAATATTAAATTGTGCGGCAATAGGAGACATTCAATTTTTAATAATGCAATATTTTGTCCTTCCCAAGAGTTGATCAGATTAGTTAAACTTGCCAAAAATTGAATCTTGTAAAAGTAAATACCTATTGCAGATATAATTTATTTAATGTAATTAGTGCAGATGTAGTTGCTTAATGTCACAATAATAAATAGGGGAAATCACAAAAACGATATTTTAAATTGAATTATTTCCATGAAAATGGTTATGAATTTAAATTCTACTTTTTAGTCTTTTCAATTTATTGGCTTGTTCTATATCATTTTTACACACCTTCTATGCAGTTTCTTTACATATCTTATACATATAAATATTCTATATGAAAATTATACAGTTTTGATACACAATTTATACAATAACTGCACTTTTTTTTTACACATTTCATATAACAATTATATAATTTTCATACACTTTCTATATATTTTTTTATACATGTACATATTTGATAGAACTATACAATTTCTATACATATATCTTATATAGATACATATTCTATTTAACAATTATATCGTTTTTATATAATTTAATTATTATTTCTAAACAATTAAAAAAAAGCAGAATATTTGATCAGTTAAAAACTTTATAGCAAAAAAAAAATTAAAATATTTTTAAAAGAAAGGAATTGTCCAAGTTGAATACTGTATCAGTATTGTATATAGACTGTATCAGTATCGTATATGAACCGTATATGAAGTACATAGGCTAAAATGACCCAAATTAAGAAAAGACTATAAAGCGAAAATAACATATCCGATCACTTTTTGAAAAGTTTTCAAACTTGGGTTATTTATTAAAAAAAATGCTATAGTGTCTTTTTTCCTAATAACTATTGCAAATATAATTTGTTTAATTATAATTATATTGCTAGCTGGACTCAAGCATGTTTAAAAAATTTATGCAACACCATAACTACCGTACTAAACGTTCACCTTGTGTTAGAAGGCATCAATATTAATATTTGTATCTACAACCTTAAATTTCATTTATCTATATAGTATAATTTTTAATAAAGGTGTATCGTTCGATATCCCTCGAGCAGAGATAACTTCGCCACTGGCCCTCCTAACAGTAACATATAGTACTATAATTATTCTTAGAAACGTATAAAATTTTTAAAAGACCAGTATGAATTAAAGGTGGTAAATTAAAAAAGAAAAAGAAGCTTATGTCCACAATGGTAGAATAAGAGAGGCAATTATCTTGGAACATGAGTAAGTGGAAACATTGTACGACTATGTTTTCCATATTAGCGACTTTATTTTTGTCCCATATCTTCGTCAAAATGGAAATTATTAACTAACGTATATAATTTAGAACTAATGATGGAGTAATTAAATTTCAAAATGGATCATCATCTTGAGGCAATGGCATTATTGAAATTTTGTGCATAAAACAGTGGCATTTCCATCACAACAATTTTCGAGGCAATAGGCATCTGGTGGGTAGTATTAATTAAAGCTGTTTATGCTTTATCTTTTTTGCTTTCTGGGCTGCTGTCTTTTTGTTTTCTTCAAAACAATTTTCTTTCTTTTTAGGAGTAAGTTATGATAATGTTCCTATCAATTTTTCAATACGTGATGTCATTTTATTGGAGATTAGATTTTAAAGATGTTAATTTGACTATATTAATTAGTACTAGCAAACAAATATATTAAACTTGTTAAGAGATTAGACTGATTTACAAATATATAATATCAAATTCTAAAATTCATTAATTTTATTGTTAAAACTTAAAGAATTTTTTTTTTTTGGTACAATGGAATAAACAAACTAAGGACATTAAATTAAATTAAACTTGTTCATAAGCAACACGACTTAAATTCCCAAGAAGAAACTCTCTATGTCCTTAATGGCATTATTCCGGAATATTAAATTCTCTTTATGACTACATCCTTCTAATCTGTCTAGAGCTGTCAAAATGGATTTTGCCGTTGAGACCGAACCAACCTAGTCTGTTATAAAGATTGAGTTAGGTTGTGATTTTTGAGTCCATTTAAAATTAGGGTATATAAGCTCAACCCAAGTCAGTCCGCTGATCTTTGAGGCTTGATTGAGGTTGGGCTGGCTTGGCCCGTGAGTTAAAATATTATTTATTTATATTAAAAACTAATTAATTTATTTGCGCTTTGCGCAGATTAATTAGATTTTCGAGTGCAGAAAATTTAAAGAATCTTTTTAGTTTTCAATCATTTCAAATTCTAACCAATTATATACACTCTTAAGTATATAAATATATTTTTATGTGATTTTTTATCACTTACGTATTTTTAATCTTCTAAAAATTTAATTTTTATATAATATATTCTATAAGTAAAACAGTAATTTCATTTTTTTTTTAAAAAAGAAAGTAGAGAAAAAGAAAAGATAGTATGCTCAGGAAACTATTCCAGAGATGAAAAGAGGTCCCAAAATTGCCTTCATAAATAAATTAATGATAATGACTTTTACACTTCTAAAACTAAAAAGTTGACTAAAAAAAAATTGAAAAAGATTTGAGTAATTAAGATGATATAATTATGAAATAAATATTAAATTTTATTAGATTAAATTATGAAAAAAACTCCAAAAAAAAGTTAGAAAAAAAAAATAAATGTCAATGGAGGTCATAGAGGAGTGTCACATCACCTCCTTTATATTTCTCCTTTATATGCCTAGTTTTAGTAAATTTTAAACTTGTTTATTATTTATATACATAACATAAATCTAATTATATGAATTTCATATTTTTTTTATCTTATTTTATTCTTTTCATTTCTCTTTAAACTATAAAATGTGAAAATAAAAACACTAGAATTCCACGAATCAATAAATAACTTTCTTATGAATTAAAATGTCATTTAAAAATTAGTATAAACTAATGTTACATTCTCATATTTTATCAAAAGATTTACCAAAATTGATGTACATAATTGCGGATGGATCCATAGATACTTTCTTAAGTAGCATACCCATACGTTTGCCTCCCTCTTTTACTTTTACTTTAGAAAATAAACACTCTAATCTAAGACGCACATAAAAAGTTGACATCACCAACGAAAAAAATCAGAAAAATAGTTAAATAAATTAATATAAACTTTTTAAAATGTTATATTGTGAATTGGAGAAGGAAAGAAGAACTATCACACATATAAATATAATTTCTCTCAAAAGAATTTTAAACAGTAATAGTTAGATTCTTGTCATCTCATTATCCTACTTCATTTGTATGTCAATCGAGCCTTAAAAGAACAAAAAAAAAACTAAGTATTGCATGAAACGAAAAAAAAGACAACGAAATTGTTAACTAAAAGTGCTAAGAGCAGTTGAAGATGAAATTTAATAAATCAAAAATACTAAAAATATTGCACTTTGAGCTATATCTTGGCCGATGAGACTCTTTTTTTGTTGCTATATGCTATGTCTCATATCCATAGTGAGATGAGGACCAGAAAAATTGTCATGATAGTTATCTTTTTTTCATCTACAATAAAATTTTTAATGAAATTAAGATAAAGAGAAATACAAGATTGTAAAAAATTAATTAATGGGCACATAACATAAAAGAAAATTGCTCTAATAAAGTAATACATAACTCTTTAAAAAAATATAAAAATGTACGAAGTTTATTAATAAACTATGCATAGCATAAAAGAAATCTACTCTAAAAAAATAACAAATCTTAGAAGAGTGATTTTCATAATGCACATACCCTGTAAGAAATAATTATCATTGTTTCACACTATTTAAAGAAACAATTGTCAGTAGATTTTTTAATGCAAAATTAAATAATTGCAGGTTATGAATATAAAAGGTTTTAGAGTCATAAATTTTATTAATATTAATTAAGAGTATAATTTGTTATGAACATAAAGAGATGTGAGTTATGAAAATAATTTTTTAAAAATAAAATAATTGAAAAAAATAAAAGAAAAATTCCAAAAGGAGAAAAAAGATAAATAGAATCCTTGGCCAAAGAAAGGTGCCACATAGTCATATCTATGATCTCCCTTTATATATATATACTAGGTAACAAACCCACGCTTCGCGCGTGGGAATAATTCATTTTTATAAGCCTACAAATAATACTTTTTCATATACAAATATTAGAAGTAATGAAAAATCACTCTATGAAAAAAAAAGGTTTAACCTTTAAATCCAAATATATTGGATTTTCAAAATATTTAATGTAACCGGTGAAATTGTACCTTTTTCCTCTTTTATCTTCTTTAATTAAATTTTTTTTCTTACTCTTTTATTTTTTTAAAATGTCAAAATTTTTTTTTTTTTTTTTTTAAATCTTAAGCAATAATATTGGGTTACAAATGAAACTCATATGCGACCACTACAATAGTAGCTTGATAAATTTAATCTCAATAATTGTTAGCAGCAACCTACTGCATTTAAAGCAATTTATTTCTCAAGTATGTTCAGCCATAAAATTCAGTTTTTGATCAGAGCGTTCGACTCAATGTTGAGACTGTTGAAACATCGGTGAGGTGTGAGATATGGGGATGATGAGTAGGGTCAAGAATTATTTGCAAGACCAGTTGTTGAGATTTACTTTAGTCCCTCTTTGTGATGTTCTTGCTGAGAATGGAAAGCTAGAACAAGAATTCACTTTGTCCTCGAGTGATCTCTTCCATTCTCCTTCAAATTTTGTGCAATTGACACTGACATATACTGGCGCAACCCCTGAAGTCTTGGAGATTTTCACACCAGGCCATTCTTTATCTGCAGCAAATGGTTACGATGAAGGTAGTGAAGTAGCTAGGAATCTGCACTGCCTCTGAAGGATAGTAAAGACAGTGCCAAAGCAGTAGATAACACCTCGTCTGCTGTGGCTGCTAGCACATTCACATTGCCATCCAATATGAAAATGAAAAAACAGAGAGCACCAGTTTAAGTGAGAGACCATAGCCACGTCCAAACGGCTAAAACCCAAGAGTGTATTATGGCAACATGACCTTCTTCTGAACTGAGTTCCAATTGAAAAGGTTCATAGAAAAAATCGTTTGTATTTTTAATCTACCCGAATTTACTTTCTTGTAGTTGAGCACAAACTGGAATGTTTCTAATTTACTTAGGATAATCAGGAAGTTGTTTTTGTTGAACTTTTTCTGTTGTTGTATTTGGTTTAACTTTTCTTCGTTAAGAACACCAAAATCTTGCAAAATGCAAATATTAACTCAAATATAATTCTCACGAAATAGTTCAAAAAAGTTAAGCTACTGACCTTGTTGAATCTCAATGTGTTCAATCGCACGAAAACATGAAATTTTTTTGAATTTTCGTTTCACCTGTCGTAATTGTATATTTCTTTTCTTTTATGCACAATAATACACAATATTAAATCATTAAACAATACCAAAACAGAAAAGCAGCAACAATTGCTCAATTTACATTATCTAAGAGAAATAAGCAAGATAATGTATGCACATAAACAACTGAAAATTAGGAAGGCATGAGGATAATAGGGGTACTATGATAAACTAATCATATTATTAATTATTTTTCTTAATTAATATGTTATCTTAATTTGAAACGAGTAATTTGAGACGGAGGGAGTACATATTTGCAATCTTTAATAAGTATTCATAAGTGTATGTTCTTGTCATTGATAAACCTAACTGCAACTAAGCAATCCGTTTCCAAACATCGTGTTCCAACTTCTACAATAAAAAGTGTGAAGACATAATAAGATGAAGAAACTGAAAAGTAATGTCATTTTTCTATTTTACTAATATTACTAATTAGTAGTACTATATAAGTGATTTGAGAAGCAGTTTAACGTTGTTCTCCCAGTTTATCGATAAAGTCCAACTTTTATGTATTATTATTTTTTTGTTTATTTTATTATTCTTATTTTTATCTGTTATGTATTTACAAATTACTTAAAAGTTACTAAAAATTAAAATAATTAACAATTTAAGATATTTGAAGGAAATAAAAAAGTTTGTTGACCCTCAAAATTTTATCAACCACATAAATTGGGACAGAGGAAATAACATATATTATTTAAAAATAACATAAAAAATCATAAATCACAATAATTAATAACTTAAAAAATTATCGAAATATAAAAAATTTAGTTGACTTTTCAAATCTTATCACAATCACATAAATTGGAATAGGAGTAGCACGTATTATTTAAAAATAGCAAAAAATATTATAAATCACAATAATTAACAACTCAAAATATGTAAAATTATATGTAAAAATTTTGGCTGACTCTCTAAATTTCATCAGTGTCACATAAATTGAGACAGAGAGAGTAACATATATTATCTAAAAATTATGTAAAAATATTAGAAATTATAATAATTAACAACTTAAAATATTCAAAAACTATACAAACATTTAAAAATTATATAAAAAATTGGTTGACTCTCTAAATTACATCACTAGCACATAAATTCCAACAATGAAACTAACATGTATTGTCTAAAAATTATATAAAAAGTATTGTATATCATTAAAAACTTAAATAATTTAAAAATCGTACAAAAAATTTGATTGACTCTTCAAAATTTATGTGTATCACATAATTTTAGATCAAAAAATAGCATATGTTATGGGCTCTTATGTCTAGTAATACTGTATAAGAGCGGTAAAGCAGACATGCCATTATTGTCCTGTCAGCTTCCTCTTTTTTGTAATTTTTTTTATTTTCACCGTTTTATTTTGTTTGTCCAGTTTTTTTTTTTTTTAATATGATATGTATTTAATAATTGCATGAAAATTATTATAAATTACATAATTAACCGCTTAAAATATTCGAAAGATATATCAAAAATTTGGTTGACTTTCAAAATTTTATCAGTACCACATGAATTAGGACAGAGAAAGTAACATATATTGTTTGAAAATGACATAAAAAGTATCAAAATATTAATTATTAACTGCTTAAAATATTTAACGACATGTAAAAAATTTGATTGATTCACCAAATACTATCATTCAAATAAATTGGGACAAATGAAGTAACATATATTATTTGAAAATTAGTAGAAAGTACTATAAATTACAAAAAATATGTAGAAATCATACATAAAAATACGGTTGGCTCTCTAAATTCATTGTCACATATATTGAAATAAACGGAGCAGCATATATTATGTGAAAATATGTAAAAGTAATACAAATTACGATAATTAATAACTTAAATATTTTAAAATCATTCAAAAAATTTAATTAACTCTCAAAAATTTATTAATATCACATAAATTAACATTTACTCTTCTAAATATCTAATTTTTCTCTTCTAGGTATTTTGGATGATTGATTCTTAATATATATATATATATATATATATATATATATATATATATATATATATATTAGTGGTTGTAACTTGGAACAAGTAATCAAGTATGCTTTTTAAAGTTGAAAAGAGATCTTTCTTATTTGATTATATGTATGCTATAGTTTTGAACAAGTGGATTATATTTTCCAATTTCAATCGTTTTTAATAGTTGTGGAGTCCTTGTAGTTATCTTACTAAGCAAATTGCAAAATACTTTCTTTATAATCATCATTGATTGCGAAAAAGGAAAAGGTTACCTTTGTTATATATTTTGTTTACTTAAATTTACTGATGAATTGGCTTATAAATAATATTTTAATCTTGTTTTACAGGAGAGGCACAAAATGCATGTTATCTTTTTAATCTGGCTAGCAACTTGAAAAGTGACCACCAATCAATTGATAGCAAGTACATGATTTTTTGTTTTGTACCATAATATAGATGAGTCGGGTGGTACAGGCTGGTTATAAAAATCTAGGTGGGCCAATAACATGAAAGTATTTGTCAAATTAAATGACTTATCATTTCTCATTTTATTTGGCTGTTAAATAAGGGCATCTTTAGACCTTAAAAAAACGTTGAGGACAATTTGAAAGTATTTTTGAACCATTTATAATAAGTTAAAGGCATTTATAGCCCTTTATATATATACTATATGTCCAGGGCGAGCATATGTATATATTTAATATCGAAGGCCCCTGCTGTTACGAACCTAATATATATATTTTTTTAATTTTATATGTGACATAAATAAAATTTAGATAATCAAATATATTTTTAATATGCTTTATATATTTTAAGTTGTTAACTATCATAATTTATAGTACTTTTTATGTAATTTTTAAATAATACTACATGTTACTCTACTTGTTCGAACTTTTATGGCAGTGATAGTTAATTATATTTTTAGAATAATTTAAATTTTTAAGTATTGGTATTTATAATTCAATTTAAGTGACTCAAATATAATTTTTAGAGTCAATCTATTTTATATCTTAAAAAAATTTAAATTGCTATATAACAGATTATGTTTTTTAGATATTTTAAGTTGTTAATATTGTAATTTATAATATTTTTTACGTAATTTTCAAATAATACATGTTACTCTTCTCGTCCAAACTTTTGTGGCATTGATATTCAATTATATTTTTAACTATTCCAATTTAAGTGACACTGATATAATTCTAAGAGTCAACCAAATATTTTATATCTTTTAAATTTCTAAGATGTTAATTATTGTGATCTATAGTATTTTTTTATGTATTTTTTAGAATATATAACAAATTATTTTTTTAGATATTTCAAGCCGTTAAATATTGTAATTTATAATACATTTTATGTTATTTTTAAATAATATGTGTTACTCTTCTTGTCAAAAAATTTGTGACACAGATAGTCAATTATATATTTAAAATAGTTTAAGCTTTTAATTACTCTAATTTATAATACGTTTTCTTTCATTACAAATTAAGTGCCAATGATATAATTTCGAGAGTTGATCAAATATTTTATACCTTTAAATTTTTTTATTAATTATTGTGATTTGCATATTTTTTTGATTTTTTTTTGAAATATATAACAAATTTTAAAAATAAGAAAAACAATTTAAAATGGATGAAAAAAATGAAGGCAAGAAAAAGGACTAATGAAGTTGTGCCAAAGTAGGCAGATTAACCTTTAAATTTTTTAAGTTGTCAATTACTGTGATGTATAGTATTTTTTAAATATTTTTAAAAAATATATGATAGATTATTTTTTTTTAGATATTTTAAGTTGTTAACTATTATAATTTATAATGCTTTTTATTAATATTCAAATAATATATGCTATTCTCCCTGTCCAAAATTTATTGACATTGATAGTCAGTTATATTTCTTAAATAATTTAATTTTTTAATTATTATAATTTATAATATTTTTTCTTCTATTCCAATTTAATTGAAACAATGCTTAGATGACCATAATAATTAATTAGGGATGATATAGTAAAATCATAATTGAAACAACGAAGTAGACATGTCTTAAATGATTTATTGTAACTAATTAGAAATGATATAACAAAATTATTATAAGAAAATTCTTGTAGAAAAAAATTAAATGGACCTCATATAAGACGTCAAGTTAATTCAACATTAAATATTATTAATTTTTTAGTACTTAAATGATTCTATGATAATTTTTTAATATTGATTTTAATACTAAAATAGCTTCTAATAATTGATTAGGGATGATGTAGTTAAATTATGGTTGAAGCAGCTAAAACAAACATGTCATGAATGTTTATTTTACCTTTTTAATAAATATTATTAATTTTTTACTACGTAAATGACATATAATAATTAATTAAGGGTAATCTAATAAAATTACGGAGCAAGCGGCTAAACGGTCGACAAGCAGGACGACTATTCTTATTATATAGAGTAATGCCCTTTAAATATTTTAAGTTATTAATTATTATTATTTATAATATTTTTAACATTATTCAAATAATTATCTCAATTTACGCAACATCACAAAAATTTTGAAAATAAACAATCAATTTTTTTATCATATGTTTTAAATATTTTAAAATTAATTATTGTAATATATAGTATTTTTTGCAAAAATTTAAAATAAATATAAGTAATTCTAAAAAAATTCTCAAATAATAATAAATGAAACTTTGAGAAGCTTAGTTGTCATTTTTAAAAAACGATCCTAAGCTCCTCAGTAACTCTTATTCATTTTTCAGACTGACTCTAAGCTCATCAAAAGATATAAGTGAGACTTTGAGGAGCTTATTTATCATTTTTGAAAGTTGATCTCAAGCTCCTCTCATTCTTATTTTTTGTATGTCTTTTAAATATTTTAAGTTGTTAATTAATATTATTTATAGCATTTTTATATTATTTTTAAATAGTTATCCCAATTTAAGCAACACTGCAAAAAATTTGAGAAGCAATCAATTTTTTATCATGACTTTAAAATATTTTAACATTAATTATTGTAATGTATGGTTTTTTTTTTTTCACGTTAATTTTAAATAAATATAAGTAATAAGAATGAATGAGGAGCTTAGGATCGCTTTTTTAAAAATGATAGCTTCTGAGAGTTTCATTTATTATTATTTGAGGACTTTTCTAGAATTACTTATATTATTGCTAAATTAACAACGTAATATTTTTAGAGATTGAGAAGATTTTCAATTGATACTAAACTAACTTGATATTTTAGCCCCCCAAAAAGTTAATTTGGACTTGGCTTGGTATAAATCACAAGTACTCCCTTCATTTTTATTTTTGTTTTTACTTTTATTCTTCGTGCGTTAATTTGATTAATTTTTAAAGATAAATTAGATTAGATTTATTTAATATTTTAAAATTAATATTTATATAAAAAGTATTATAATTTATAATTTTTTTTCAATATAATCAAAAAATAAATGTGAAAATTATTGTCAAACCTTGTATTTTTTAACTCTAAAAAAGGAAAGAAAGCATTTAAAAAAGAATGAAGAGAATAGGGAAGTTTTCATATTAGAATTTAAAATCAGTGAATTAGAAATTAATGGAGAAAAAAAAAGGGAAAAGACATCGTTTCCATCTGAAACTATACCCGAAAAGTCGAAGCCACACCTAAACTATACTAGTGACCTATTACACACCTAAACTATAAAAAAGTGAAACTATTTACACCCTGTCAGGCTACGACCACTTGCATGTGGTGTAGTGTTTTACACGCACTGCCACGTCAACACCACGTCAGTAAAAAGTATCACTTTTTTATAGTTAAGGTGTGTAATAGGTCACTTATATAGTTTAAGTGTGGATTCGACTTTTCGACTATAGTTTGAGGTGGAAATGATGCCTTTTTCCTTAATGTTTTTAGTCGTTTACTTTTGTTATTTAATAGGCTGGACGCGCCTAAAATAAGTGTAACACACACGCCTTAGAATGGGGTCGCGGGGAGATAATAATATCATTTTTATATAATTAAGGTGTGTAATAAATCACTTATATAATTTAGATGTGCCTTAAATTTTTCTTGTATAGTATAGAGTAGAAATGATTACGTTTTATTTAAAAAAAAAAATTTAGAAATAAATGAAGAATGTCCATAGCTAAGTAGCTAGCTAGTCCTCCAAGGTGCCTACCACAACCAACTTTTTTATCATAGGACAATATAAAAATAAAATAATAACTTAATATAAACAAGTAAATTAAGTACTTTGTAAGAGTCAAAACTTCAACTTATTTCAAACTTATTGGCGTCCTTTTTTTTTTTTTTTTTTTTTTTTTTTTTTTTTTGTGTGTGTGTTGTTACTTTCTTCCCTTCCAATATGCACTCGTCACTACAATGGAATTTTTTCTTTTTTCTTTTTTGAAAAGAAAAAGGAAAATGTGACATAAAGTCTCACCTCGTTAACAGTTTTTTCAATTGTTTCTTCGCCCTTTCAAAAAATGAAGTCATACTAAACCAGAAGTTTATATAGTATTAATGGTTCCACGTAGGAAAATAGGTGGGTAACTATGTGGATTGTGGACTTAAAACAATCCTTACCTTATAAACTACTTCCTCCGTCCCAAATTACTCGTCTTAAATTTTTTAATTTAATTTCTCATCTTACTTGTCTTTTTTCATTAATCAAGAAGAAATAATTTTTTTTCTTGTTTTACCCTTTGCATTAATTACTTTTTCTTTAAATTAAAATATAAATATCATTTAATAGGAGTACTATGGTAAAATAATCATGTTATTAATTATTTTTCTCAATCAATGTGTTATCTCAATTTAGAACAAGTAATTTGGGACGGAGGGAGTAGTTTAGAATTCAAGATCTATTTTTTTTACATGGTGACAAAGCTAAGTTCATCCCAATTCTTTGTTCACCGATATTAGACCCTCATATTATATTATCCATATCAGGGGCTCAAGCAAATCCGTTGCCTAACACAAAAATCAAACGGAAATCATAATTTTTTTTAAAAAAATTAATTGCTTTTATATAGTCTACTTTTAAAATAATATAAGTGATTTCTTCTAATATTTTTTTTAATTAATAATATAATCAATGCATTAAATTTTTCTTGAGACATAGTACTCTAGATTAGATATATCAAACACCTTCTAAATTTTTTTTATACAAAAAAAATTATTTTTCTACAACTAGTAATTAATATGTTTTTTAAAATCTGTAATCTATTATTACTAAAAATAAATGAGGCATTTCAAATTTGGGGGCTTAAAACGACTGCCTTTTTTTTCGAAAGGGTAAAGCCGCCCCTGGTCCATGCTCCAATAATTGAGGTCTGAACGTGCATGAAGTGTTAAGAATTCACATCGAATATGGAATTGGACCTTATAAACTAACTTAATATCCATTTCTTTACGTATCGGAACACTATTTATGAAAATGAATAAAAGCAGATTAGAGCTCCATCGCTATTTACCAAATTAACCCTTCTTAAGAACATCAGAACAGTTCTATAATGACCAGTCCATATATGTCGAGCTTTACAATAGAAGTTTTAAGTTATTGATTCGAAATTGATAACATTTTTCTTTTCATTGATATGATACACAGAACAATGAGAGAACTAAATAAATTTTAATTAAATTATTAAATTAAGTAAGATTTAATTATTTTTGGGATAATACCTACAAAAATACTTGAAGTTTGATCGGATTGTCAGTGAAGCATATTGAATTTTGCGGAGGTCCAATTAACCCCCAGATTTTTTTTTCGTATTTTAATGGCATATATCTGTCACTTGGCACATTGCGTGTTAGTCACGCGCATTGAGCGAGTGAATAAAGCTAAAAACGTTTTAAACTCTTTTTTTTTGCCAAATAACCCCTTAATTTTATAATTATTTAAATTTTTATTTATTTAAAGTTTTGCATTCTTTTTCTCCTTTTTTTCTTTCTTCTTTCTTCTTGAGTTTCAGTTTCTTCTTCCTCTTTGTTGCAGTCCATTTCGTTCCGTTTCACTTTTCATTCTTGAAGATTCGATCATCGAAACTGGAAACTCAATGGAAGAAAATTTGGGGTTTTGAGTTTAAGAAAGTTTGTTGAGGAAAGTTTTCAAGAAATTTGAGTTGGAATGGACTTGAAATTTGAAACTCAATGGAAGATTCAATTGAGTTGGCGTAATTTGAAAACTTTTACGGACCTGGATGAAGAAAATTAATGGAAGATTTCATTCAATTATTGAAAATTCAATGTATGTTTTTACATAAATTGGAATTCAAGTGAATTCATATAAATTCAATGTGCAAGAAAATTAATGTGTAAGAAAATTTTTGATTAAACTCAAAGGAATTCAAAGTTTGAAACTAGAAATTGAATTTGAAAACTTGTGTGATAAGAATGACTTGGAATTTGAAATTGACTCAATGAAATTATTTGAAATTTAATTTGTAGAATGAATTTAAGTTGTGAAATCTTTAATATAGTTGTAATGGTGAAAAAAATGTTGAAAAGTGATAAAATGGAGAAGACAAAATGCGTGTACCACACTTTCCACCTAAAAAACTGGGTATACGTTTTGGGGGATTAATTCCACTTTAAAAAAGTCCCCGCGGGGGAGGGGGGATTCCGATTAAAAAAGTATAGGGTAATAGAACCTCCGCAAAGTTTCCACTGAAAATTTGGTTAAAGTTCAGATATTTTCGTGGGTATTATCCCAATTATTTTTCTTTTATAGTTCTTGTTCTATTATTTTTTTCTTTGCCTTATTTTAATGATCCCCCAATTTCAGAAATTACGCATCATTAAGAAATTTAGGATGTTTGGAACAAAAAAAGATACAATTTATTTGGAAAACATCAACTACCTATGCACATGTTTATCATTATTTCGAAATATTTCAAAACCTAACCACCCCTAAAAATACACTAACCTGATGAATTAATTATCACTATAGAACCAATATTAATCCAAATAATCGAGGGGAAACACACAAAAATAAAATTGATGGAAAATTAGAAGAGAAGTCCCCCACCCCCCACCCCACCCCACCCCCTCCCCAAAACACACACACACAAAATTATATAAAATATCATGATTTTATGAACAACCAAAAAGAAGGGAAAGAAAAGTAAAAAATCCCAAGTGTCAAAAGGCATATGCATAGTATGCCCAGCAAGCAAAAGCATATGATCAGGTACATCAGTACATACATCCCCATTTTCACCAATAACTTTAGATAGGGTTAAATGGCATTTCATTTGTTGATTCAACTCATTTTTATCTACTTAAATTCAAATCAAATCGTTCATTTACTACCATATAGACGATTCAGGAACCACCATTTAAGTTAAATACGCGGTGTAATTTTTTTTTACAAGTTTATTCATTTTTAAATAAATTCAAACAAAGAATGTAGTTTTATATGACTAAAGTTTAATTATTTAAATCTCAAATTCAGACACATATTCAAAAATTTAGCTACTTTAACGTGAATGAATTTAGTTATATGAACTTCAATTATGTATGAAACTAGAAATATTTTCATTAAAGGTATTCTAAATGAATAAATATATAAAAAATATAATAGGTACAATCAAATCCAAATAGTCTGCCCTTGAAATGTTTATTCCTAAGTCGAGATTTCATCGAAAATAATATTTCTATCTATACAAAGTTTATTTTTATATCAATATAAAATCGAGATAAGACTTGTGTATATTATACTGACCTTCTCATATTCGACTTATGAAATTAGAGAGGGTTTGTTGTTGTTGTTTAAAACTTAAAAGTTTACATCTAATGACAAAATATAAGGGTAGGGGAAAAAAATAGTGGCATTAGGGAAAATAAATAGAAGATGAATGGCAATGAGTATAAAAGCATGAATATTGTGAAACCACCATATTCTTTACTTTTGCCTTATATTTGCTTTTCGGTGGCAGTACAATACTATTCTTCTCCTTCCTCTTTTACGGGACTTTGCTTTTTTCTTCACTTTAAAATCTGTTTTGACCGTTGTTTTCTCTCTCTTAATTCTCCCCACAAGCACAACGTCTCTCTGTTTTTTTCTTTTCTCTCTCACACAGTCAGTAACATACTTATCATCCACTGATCAAACTCCCACTTGGGTTCTTCTTACTTGCCCATTTTTTTGCCAGGTACATACAGTTTCATGCAGATTAGTACCACTTGCTTTTGTCTTCATTTTGGTTATTCGTGAAGTGCGTTTGGTAGGAAAATGCGAAAATCATGAAAGGAAGTTCAGTTTTTTTTTATCTTTTTATTGGTGATTTGGTAATATATATATTTTTTTGTTTATACCTTTCCTGGACCCGGCGCATAATGGGAACAACAGGCTGCCTTTTTACCTCCAAAATTAGTGTTTATTATGTGAATGGATGAAATTTCTGTGTTAGATTGTTGATTGTTATGACTGATTTGGAAAATGTTGAAATGGTTTTGTTTTATTTTTGTGATTTATTAGCTGAAAGCCTGAATATAATAAACCCAACTGCTATTTATTTGCTTTAATGCGGTGAGGGTACATTGCAAACTGAATTTTTACTTCTTGGAATTAATGGGTAAAGTGGAGTTTGCTTTAACAAAAGCTTAGCTAGAGTATTTTGATTGTTTAGTTGGAATTTTGCTTTAATCCTTTTATAGACTGCTTACATAAGTTTGGTATTCTATAAACAGTCCCATTCTGTTCTTTCTTAATTATTGATGGCAAATTTTGTTTATATGATTTTTTTTCTTTTTATAAAATTCAACATTTCCTGATATGGTCTTGATCTCTTGGAGTGCCTTGTTATTTTTGTGAGTCGAGTGTCTGTTGGAAACAACCTCTCTGCCTCCCAAGGTAGGTAGGGGTAAGGTCTGTATACAAACTACCATTCCTAGACTCCACTTGTGGGATTACACTGGGTGTATTGTTGTTGTTGTATCTTGATCTCTTGGTGAGAAAGCATTTCAATTCCTTTAGACCACTGTTGCAAGTACTTTCAAGTTTCCTGTTTTTTTTCTTCTGGCTTATTAACAAGGCAAAGAACCTAAATCTGTCATTGTTTACAATAATTGTATGCATATTGAATAGCTTACTTTTTGTTTCTTTTCTTGTTGGTTATATATATCTTATGATTCTCTCCGAAAATGGAACTTCTGAAACTCACTTTCTTGTTTTGAGCAGTTTGCTGGTTTCCATATGAATCTGGTGACCATATTAAGAGGACTTAATCTTCTTTCCTGTTTCGATTCAAGCCTGAAAAATTCTTAGGCTGTAAAGATTAGAAGAGAGAAAAAGCCAATTTGAGAGAAATGGGATGTTCTTCATCCAAGTTGGATGATGAAGAGGCTGTTCAGCTTTGTAAAGATCGAAAGAAGTTCATTAAACAAGCAGTGGAACAAAGGTTGCGGTTTGCTTCCGGGCACCTGGCTTATATTCATGCCATGGAAAGAGTTTCTGCTGCCCTTCGAGATTATGTTGAAGTCGATGAGCCTCGTGAGTTCTTGCTGGATTCTTTTAAAACTCCACCTTTTACACCCATTAAGAAAGTAAGTCCTGGTTTTATCTCTATAGAACCGAAATCTTTTTCCATAACACCCTTGAAGTCTGAACCAAAACCCAAATCGACGATAAAAATAAATTATCTTAGGTCAGGTGGGAATCCTGCTGTTTCTGTTGAAGAAAGACCTCAGTCACCTGAAACAGTTAGAGTCCAGGGATACTCCCCAGTGCATCAATATGGGATGGATGGTTTCTTTTCTATGCAATCCTCACCGATGAACTCTTCGTTTTTCCAATATTCCCCCAACAACAGGCCTAATTTGCCTCCCCCTTCACCACAAACATCATCACAGTGGGATTTTTTTTGGAATCCATTTTCTTCGCTAGATTATTATGGTTATCCTATGAGAAATAATTTCGAGCAAACAATTCTCGATGATGACAATGACGGGCTAAGACAAGTTAGGGAGCAAGAAGGAATTCCTGAACTAGAAGAAGAAACAGAGGTTGAAGAAACTGATCATGGGGAGGATGTGAAAGAGGAGAGGACTAAAGTAGCTCACCATTGTGATAAAGATGAGGTTATGGTGGAAGATGTCGATGATGATGATGATGATAGTGATGAGGAAGAAACCGACAATGAACATGAAAATGTTCCCCATATTCAAGAATTACTATCTAAGCCCAACCAAACCACAACAGTGGCAAAGACACAGAATGTAGGGCAACTTAGCAATAAGGAGACAGCAGTTGCTGATCCTGAAGCAAAAGAAGAAACACCTGGATTTACTGTTTATGTAAATAGAAGGCCTACAAGCATGTCAGAAGTTATTAAGGATCTTGAAAGTCAGTTTGTGATTGCTTGTAATTCTGCTAAAGAGGTGTCAACTGTGTTAGAAGCTATCAGGGCTCAGTACTCATTGCAATCGAGTGATCAGTCAGGTAAGGTGTTCACATGAAATGCTTCAAACACTTTTCTGATTTTCTTGTTCTTCATGACTATGCACCCCAAATGGGAAAATAAAGAGGGGATATATGAAGACATATATCATTACTTGTGGCATGGTGCTGCATGTGATAAAATGTATGCATGAAGTGGAAACAACAGTCACACATTATTTTAGATGTTCAAGATCCAGGAGTTTAGGTCCCTGCAGGTTTCCTAGTAGCATGGAAAATGCTAGTTTTTCTATTGTTTCTAATCTGGAGTTCTCTTTAAGGTCTCTTGCCAAAAGTAACTGATATATTCCGGGAGAAATGGGCAAGCTTCAGTAGAAAAGTATACAGTCGCATTGTTAGAAGAAACCGAGTTTCTTTGTGCAGGAGCAATCTAATAACAAGAATTTCTTTTTCACTTTGAAGCTCAACGTTATTCCGAATTGATGTGCTTTCTATAGAAGTTTCTTTATGCCATTTTCTCGCGCAAACGATATAGAAGTCGAGACATTACTAGAAGCCATGCCCATTTTTTCTGTTAAAACAAATTAGCCCATACTTATATTTCTAATTGTTATTTGGTCAAAGTTATGAAGTATTTATGTTTGGATGCTAATCTGCTTATTTTATTTGCAGCGATGAAAATGTTGAATCCAGTAGCTCTATTTCGCTCAGGGTCATCAAGATCATCCTCGTCGAGATTTTTGATCAATCCTTCAACTTTAAGAGATGAGGGTTATCAGAGCAGTAGTGACTTATCCGATGAATCTAGCATGTTATCAAGCAGTCATCAATCAACCTTGGATAGATTATATGCCTGGGAGAAAAAACTATATGAGGAAGTCAGGGTATGTTTCTGCTGCTAAAATAAAATTTAAGATACAAATCAATTTTGACTAGTTTCTGTCTAAAAATAGGATGAGACTCTAACCTATTGGAAAAAGAAGAATTTAAATATGACTCTTGAGCAAGAAGAATAATTATCACTGTTCATTCCAGAAATAACAGGAAAATGCAACGCACACTTGTACATATAAAATGATAGGGATGCATGAATTCCATTTGTTTAAGACCTGTTGAGAAGTAGAATGAATGAATATGACTCTTGAGCAAGAGTGATAATTATCATCGTTCATTCCAGAAATAACAGGAAATTATGGATAACATGAAATTATGGCTAAATTAGAATTTCTTTGATCATGTTAATCTGACCTCCAAGCATGTTTCTCTAAGTGTCATTATCCTGTTAACGTAATTACTCTAAGATGTTGATCATGAACATGAGTTATTCAGTATCATAATGTTTGACAGGCAGGTGAGCGGATCCGGTTAGCGTATGAGAAAAAATTGGCTCAACTCAGGAATCTAGATGTGAGTGGAGCGGATCCTTCATCTGTGGATAAAATAAGAGCAGCCATTAGGAATCTGGATACCCAGATAAAGGTTTCAATCCACTCTGTTGAATCTATCTCAAGAAGGATTGAAACTTTAAGGGATGAAGAATTGCAGCCTCAGCTTTTAGAGTTAGTGCAAGGGTATGTATATGATATCCCTCTTGCTATTTTTAAACTCCCTGTACTAACCAACCATTCCAATGCTATGTTAATTTGCTCAAACTGTCATGTTCTTGACGCTGGACCCATATCTGTACATATGTATGTACCTATCTATGCTGTACGTACTCACATAATTGTATATATATGTTACCGAAAAAGATTTAAAAGAAAACTTGGGAAGTTCCTTTAATGATAGAATCACGTAAGACATTTTACATTGATTTCTCTATTGAAAAAAACAGGTAAAGCATTTTTACATTGTTAACAAGTTACTATCATAGATCATTATGTCAGTTTTTTAGTACAAGACAAGGGAACAACAAAGAGCTCCATCTATTAATTCTAAGTTGCTCTTAGCTGTCTATAGGATGGGCAAACGCGAGGTACGAGTTGGATAATGGGCGGATACAAAATAGTCATGTGAAAATGGATAAAATATCCGACCTACTCATATATGGATAAAAATGGGTAAACCAATCTATATTGTCCATTGCTTCTTTTTAAGGTAAGCAATTTCTTCTTCTTTTTATCTTTTTAGGGCCTGGTTGGTTTGAAGGAATATATTTTCCTCGGAAGATGTTTTCCTAAAATTATTTTGCTTGAAAAATAAGTGGTTGGAAGTCGAGTCTCGAATGGCCGGGAGTCAAAGTTGTCTAGGATCAGAGTTGTGTCGAGGTTGAGAGACGGGTCTCGGGCCTAGTCAAGGTTAGGGTCGAGAGTCGGGTCCTAAGTCAAGATTGACAATTGGTGTCAAGGACGAAGTTAGGATCGGGTCCCAGGTCGAGGTTGGGTGTTGGGTTACAGTTTAGGTTGGGGAGTCGAGTCCCTGGTCAAGATTAAGTTCAAGTTAAGAGTTGGGTCCTTGGTGGGGGCTAAGAGTCTGTTTCCAAGTCGGAGTTGGGGTTTGGGTGAGGAGCCGAGTCCAATTTGAGGTCAAGGTGGGGAGTTGGTCTTGAGTTGGTAGTCGAGTCTTAGGTTCGAGTCGGGAGTTGGGACCTGTGTCAGGGTCCAAAGTCGGGTCCTAGGTAAGGAGTCAGCTTCTGGGTTGAGGTCGAGAGTTGAGGCTCGAGGTTGGGATTCTTAGGTCCTAGGTCAGGAGATCGAATCCCAAGGTGGTGGGTCTAGGGTTGGGGTCGAGAGTTGGATCCCTAATTGAGTCTCTAAGGATGAGGTCAGGAGTCGGGGTCGAGAGAGTCCAGTTTCGAAATTGAGAGCTGAAGTCAAGAGTTTTAGGTTGCAATTTGTGACTTAGGCCGGAGTCAGGATCGATAATCGAGTACGGTGTGGGGGTTGGAGTTAGGATTCATGTCCGAAGGTGGGGTTTTTGAGGTTGGGAGTTGGGGTCGGGATTCGAGAGTCGAGTCCCTGGTTTGGATTGAGGTCATGTCAGGAGTCGGGTCCTAGGACGTGGTTAGGAGTTCGGTCCCAAGTTGGGGTCGGGGTCCGGTTAAGGAGTCGGGTCTAGGTCAAGGTCGGGAGTCAGGTCTCGAGTCAATGTCGGAAGTCGAGTCCCAAGTTGGGAGTTGGGTCTTGAGTCAAGGTCAGGGGTCAGCTCCAGATCGGGATCGAGAGTTGAGACTCGGGGTTGGCATTCGGGTCCTGGGTTAGGAGGGAGAGGAGTCGGGTCCTAGGTAGGGGTCGGATCCCAAGGGTCTGGGGTCACACACAGCTTTCTCAATTTGTTTTTGTTAGTCAATTATTGGAGCTATAGTTTGACATCAATGTCTAAAATGATTCGAAGTGAGGTTTTTCCTGCTATCCATCATAAACTGTTATTTACTGCAATGTACTAAAAACTTACGATATAGCCCTCTTGATGGCAACAACAGGTTAGGAAAAATGTGGAAGGCTATGACAGAGTGCCACCAAATGCAGAAGCGTACTCTAGATGAAGCCAAGCTCTTACTAGCTGGCACACCTTCGAAGAAGTCTGGGATAAGGAAGTACACAGTCATGTCACCTTCTGAACCTCATAGGCTTGCCCGTTCTGCTGCTAACCTTGAGATGGAACTCAGAAATTGGAGAGCCTGTTTCGAGTCATGGATCGTTTCTCAGCGATCATACTTGCATGCTTTAGCAAGCTGGCTTTTACGCTGTGCTCGTTCAGATTCTGATGCATCAAAATTTCCCTTCTCTCCTCGTCGTTCAACAGGAGCTCCACCAATATTCAGCATTTGCATCCAATGGTCCAGGTTGTTAGATTCCGTCCAGGAGACACCAGTGCTTGAAGGACTGGATTTTTTCGCAGCAGGAGTAGGCTCACTCTACGCACAACAACTAAAGGAAGATTCCCGCCGGACTCCTGGTGGGTCAAAGAGTCATGGTGGAGAATCTGTTGGGAAGATGGAGATTGTGGAAGTTGGACAGCTTGATGAGGAAATAATGACAGCAGAAAAGATGGCAGAGGTCGCCATTAGAGTACTATGTGCAGGAATGTCAGTTGCTCTTAGCTCACTCACAGAGTTTGCCATAGCTTCAGCTGATGGGTATACCGATTTGCTAAAGAATTGTGAGAATATCAAACAGCCACAAAATGCAATGTAATTTACGTTAAAATATTAGGTTAGAATAGGAAGGAATGTGCAATGTAAATTATATGTTGAGTAACTTGAGAAGTTCCTTGATATTTACTACTATTACTTAGTATTCAATCTGGGGCTTCTGATTATGCAGAACACAGAAGGAATAGAAAGTGTAAATGGCTTTCTTTTATCTAAATAGTTGTAGATTCTAATCTACACCAACTTCTCAGGAAGGAATAATCTCATTAATAACCAAACCAAGTAAGCATTCTATGTTGCACTTAAAATTCTCTTAATATATTTGATCACAAACAATGTTATAAATGATTCATGGGTTGGCTTTACAACTGGATGTTGTTGTTGGGTTGGCTTTGCATATCAGGTTCTGACTAGACAGACATGTGGAGAGCAGTTTGGTTAGCGTGTACTCCAAACGTGGTAATAAAATGTGGTTCCTTCGAATTCTCTGAGGCCGCAATAGCATTGTTCATGAAATGATGAGAAGGATGCTTTTTCTTGGAGATCGTTTTGATAGATGGCTTGTTAGAAAGTGGGAGAATTCGCATTGGCAAAAATTGTTTGATAAAATGCCAGGTAAGAAAAATGACTTCTTGGAATGCCATGATTAATAGGTATTTGGCATTCAATGTTAGTTGGGAAATTCAGTGATAGTCAGGTATGTAGTGATATTCCGATATGTGTTGTTCAATCACATGAAAACAAATGGGCTTGATTCTGCATGCTGATATTGGGTCTTAAGCCTAATTTCTTACTGCACTTCCAGGATTGCCAACTCAAGAAAGGCAGGTGGGCTGCTTTCTGAAATAGCCAAGAATATAAACTACATGGTTTACTGAGTACAGTGTTGATTGAAAAATGCGAGAAAATTTTTTCGAGCTATACCTAAGAAGAGGGTGGGGTGGGTGGGGTATTTGATGGCAATGACACTTAATATATGATGAAAACTGAGTATGGGCTTGAACCAACAGTTGAACATTATGGTTGTTTGATTGCCATTCTTGGCCGAAATGGGCATCATATTAAGTGCAGAAACAACTGTCTTATATTCTCGTTTCAAGTATGTATGTTGTGACAGGACAATGGAGCAAAATTTCACAGATAAGACAAAGCTCAATGGAGCACAAAGATTAAAGGTTTGCTTCATGATTTCATGGTATGTGATAAATCACATCTTAATAATGAGGAAATATACGTCAAGCTCAAAGAGATGGAGGAGAAATTGAGGTGCGCGGAACATGTAGCAGACACGAGCAAAGTTCTGTTGAACATTGGAAGGGGAGAAGGAATAGGAAGCTGAGTTGGAGAATCCCAGTGAGAGGTTGGCTGTTGCTTTCGGTCTGATTAATGTTAAGCCTGGAACTCCAACTCACATAGTTAAAAGCCTCAGTGTTTCCAATGATCGCCATGGAGTTATGAAACTATCATCCAAAATCCAGGAGAGTGAGATAGTTGTAAGAGAAAAAAACAGTTGTTTTCATCATTTCAAGAATTGGGGTCATGTTCATGCAGATTATTGGTGAATTCAAGCGCTGATCTTCTGGTAAAAACATTTGATAATCAAGCCTCCATTACTGCTATCAGAAAAACAATGTATACGGGTATCCCTTTTCTAGTGTAAATGTGGTTTGATCATTTGCTGGGTGAGGTATTAAACTCTGCATTATTAGTCAGGTTTTTGATTTCTCTCTGTTATTTATGTCGAATTCAATACACTGTACATCCAGATTCTATAATAAAGAACCAAATCCTACATTATAATCCGTGTAAATTATATCTGTGAACCAATAAACCTACTAGTAAGTAAATGCACTGATGCCTTATTCGTTATATGGTTTCAGAATATCAGAAGAATCACGACACACTGAAATTTCACTTAATGGTAAAAATTTCCAGGACTCAACTGCAATTATCTTGTAAGCATTACAACACGGGGCAAAGTTGCCGCCTCTCCATCATGCAAGCTGACAGTATAAGTTTTGTGTATGATCAAATCTCAACAGATTTTACTACAGAAGCATCATTTATCGTCTATATAGTAAAGAAGAAACTTTTCAAGAAGCATCATAAGCTTTGTATGATGTAAAGTAGATCAAGCCTGACTAAGGTTAGAACACTCTGGGCATTGAAAGTGTCCTCTAGCTCGACATTTAGTGCAAGAAGACGATCCTACTTTTGATTTGTCCTCCAAAAGAATGGAACTGAAAGGTCCTCCTTTAATAGTACCAGTTCCCTTGCAGCTTGAACATGCTATGAGTCTCAAATCTCCACATCTTTTGCACATCCCCAGTGAACTGCTCATAGGAAGAAAAAAAATGCAGCAAAACAGTGTACCCCCCCTTTCTCTAAAAAGACTAATACTCTATGCATTATGTAAGTAAAACAAAAAGCAGTTAGGTTCTTGATGATCAAATAAGAGCTATGAACTATAATTCGGTGAGTTCAAGTTGTATACACTAATATTCAGATTACTTATAAGGTAATTTCTTTTATAACCGAGAAATTCCAGAGGCAGTGTCGCACACTGTTCGAAACCTGGTGAATAATTGATCTGTCCCTCTATCCTCCTTCCCTCAAATACTATTCCCTCCATACCAATTTAACTGTCTTTCTTTCCTTTTTTCGTATGTTTTTAAAGAGTGTCTCTTTCTATATTTAGTAAGTTTTCTTATTCCAACATCCTAACACGCAAGTTTAAAACCACAATATTTAAAATACTACATACACCTTTAATTTAAGACTATACGATCCAAAAGTGTTAAACTTTGTGTTTAGTCAATCCAAGACACTTAAATTGACACATAGGTAATAGTAGTCTTTTGTGTGCAACAGAATGACGTGTAGTTAATCCACACATAAGGTAATTGGAGTAGTATTAGTCAGTAACATGATAAAACTGGTCCTATTCGAAGCCAAAAGTTTCTGATGATGTGTAACAATTCAATCCTTATATATGCAGTACAGTATTAATTTACTCAAATCCTAAGTCATTCAGGTGTTTATATGGATAAGTAGTGATGGGTGGATAGTACCTGCGCTGAGAAGTAGAGATGAAGGAATCAATTTTGGGAGCATAAACAGTGGCGGCAAGTAGTAAACCACCCACTCCAAATCCTGCTATTTCACTTGCTGTTATGTGTTCAAACATTTTTCCTCTTTTTTCTGCTAAATGGAGTCAATGTATGGTTCAGCTGAGCAAATATAACGAGATGATGTTATGTGAAAAAGCATGGCTCTCTCTTATCCCCACCAATATAATGGATAACATATTTGGGGCTTATGTTCTGTATAATAAATGTCACTACTATTTTCTTTTTCACTTAAGGGTGTGTTTGGTATGATAAAAAATGTTTCATGGAAAATATTTTTCTGGAAAATATTTTTGTTGGTGTTTGTCCGGACTTTCTTACCATAATTGGATTTTTCTTTAGATACCATAATTGAGTTTTCCTTTAGGAAAAGGAAAACCTAAATTCTTCATATTTGGCTAATCCTTATAGGAAAAAGTTATAGACTCTATAAATAGAGACACCTTTCTTCTAGCTTATTAGCATCCACAATGTAGATCTAGGGGTTTGAGAGTTTTGTTTGGGGAGACTTTGTGAGACACAAGTGTTGCAGTATCACTTGTGTGAACCTCTTTTTATTCTGAGTGAATTGTGTGAGGTTGTCTCTCTTGACAGTTTGTACTTTCTTTTATATAATGGATTGCTCATCTCATTTTGTCGATGTAGGTCGATTGACCGAATCATGTTAAATTCTTGTGTCTCTTTTAATGTATTTCTAGTTTATCTTCTTATGTAGCGTCTTTCGAGGTTTGTTTTGTTAGTTTCTGCATGACACCTGATTATTTCGGTCCTAACAAGTGGTATCAGAGCGAGGTTAAATCGGGTGTTCATCTTGGCGGATTCAGTTTTAGTCGCAACCTATTTGACGATAATGAAGATTTTGGTTTGAGAAATTTTATCAGAGTGTTACTCTGTGTAGAGACAAAAATTTAATGGAGGAAATTTTGGAGATGGAGATTGAATTTGATGAAGACTATATGAAGAAGGTGGATCAAATTTATTTTATCATAAATTCAGGTCAAGGGGGAGAATTGTTGGTGTTTGTCCTGACTTTCTTACCATATCTGGGTTTTTCTTTAGGTACCATAATTGAGTTTCCCTTTAGGAAAAGGAAAACATATATTCTCCATATTTGACTAATCCTTATTCTTATAGGAAAAGGTTATAGACTCTATAAATAGAGGCTCCTTTCTTCTAGTTTATTAGCATCCACAATGTAGATCTAGGGGTTTGGGAGTTTCATTTGGGGGGAGACTTTGTGAGACACAAGTGTTGCAGTATCACTTGTGTGAACCTCTTTTTATTCTGAGTGAATTGTGTGAGGTTGTCTCTCTTGACAGTTTGTACTCTCTTTTATATAGTGAATTGCTCATCTCCTTTTGTGGATGTAGGTCGATTGACCGAACCACGTTAAATTCTTGTGTCTCTTTTAGTGTATTTCTCGTTTATCTTCTTATGTGGCGTCTTTCGAGGTTTGTTTTGCTAATTTTCGTATGACACCTGATTTTTTCGATCTTAACAGTTTTTATAGAAAATAAGTTGATTTTCTACTTATTTTCTCATGTTTGGTTGGTGGGTGAAAAATATTTTTCAAAAAATAATTTATGGTGTTTGGTTGGTGAATAGAAAATATTTTTCTAAAAAATGTTTTTAGTTTTTTGATTGGTTAGAGAAAAAAATATTTTTTGAAAAATACTACTAAACAATTAACTAGTATATCAGACAACTCAATATTCTTTTGGAACTAATTTAAGTATAGCAAATAATACCAATATCGAGTATTAAAATATTATAAGACGCTAAACTATTACTTACATAATTCAAGCTTCCTAATCAATTCCCACAAATGCACAAAAAAGAGAAGTTTGGAAGCAAATAGACGATACATTATCAAAAACAAAAGAAAAGAGAGAAGTTTGAAAGCAAATACACGATACATTATCAAAAATAAAAGCGTACAACTAATAGTTGCTTCCAAATCCTATAAAGCTAAACCAACCAATAGGTGTCACTATTGTTGTTGCTTGAATCGTTCCAACCACACCTTACGAAGATTTTGATTTTTGATCATGAATGCCTTAGCTAAAGTGTCGCTTTGCACCAAATAATCAAAAGCATCACCGAGAAACTCTTCATTATAACCTTCAATTGCCATAACTTCTTCATACAACTTTGTCACATCTAGACGACTATCAACCATTCTACCAATTGTCGTTGTCACTTCTCCAAACTTCATTGATATATCACTTGGACATCGTGCACCTCAAAAGAATGTTTTCTTTTGCGACTTGCCTTGATTTGAGAAGCTTCAGTTACTTGTACATCCTTTTCGATGGATGGTCCTTCAAGTTCATTATCATTATCTTTCTCAGAAAAACTATCAAAATCTATATCTTCAAATGATTTAGCACAATCTACCCTAACCCGATCATTTTCACACACAAGAGATATTTGTCAAATATTTTAATTTTTTTGTTGATGAACTTGTCATGATTGGGATGTGCCTGCAATACAAAGATTAGAGAAAATTTGGTATCAAATTATTTGGTTCTAATAGGTTAATGTAACATAAATAGACCGTTACAAGTACAATAACTAATTGTTAGTAACGTATCAGTGTAATAAGACACAATGCAAATTGCAAATTGCAACGCCCATCAATTCTTCTGCTAAAGCAATAATGTCGCACCAAAGACAACAACACAACAACAACATACCTAATGTATTCCCACATAGTGGGGTCTAGGGAGAGTAGAGTGTACGTAGACCATACCACTACCTCCGAATAAGTAGAGAGGCTGTTTCCGATAGACCCCAACTTAGGACCAACAACAGTATAGAAAATCATAAAACAAAAATGTTTATAGACTAGTACAGTATGCAAAATAAACTAACATAGACTAGTACAATATGTAAAATAAACTAACACCGGTATCCCTGACTTATTCATTGTATTGATTGATGAAAATATAAAGAAACTCAACACATATAAATAGTATACAAGAATTGACCAACTTCTTCCCCTGAAAACTAGTTGGATGGTAAATATACATACCAATATACCGCACAATCAGTTCCCCATATCTATATGATGGATCAGACTGTACACTATCCAATAGTATGAAAGATTATTCACAATTATCCACCCATAGAAGGTAGCATTAGGATTAAAATCTTTTTAAAAGAATGGTAAGAATTCTTAACATATGCACAGTAGAAATTAACGATTTAAGCTTTTTCTGTTATGAACTCCTTGTTCTTTACAAAACACTAAAGAAAAGAGAAAAACTTGGCATAACGATTTGCACAAAATTCTAACAAGAAATCTATTTTCTATTTTCTATTTCAGGGAGAGCAGAACCTAAATTTTAGGCTTATCACTGAAATTCAACAATCGAAAGACAATCACTGATTTGAACTATAGTTAAGTATCCATATGACACGGGTGCAGAAAGAAAAACCAATGTTCTCATGTTGTGTATATAAAGTACAATTGCACTGCATGGTTCTTATACATATTTAGGCACCAGGAAAATAAAGAATTTTTGCTCCGTGTACACAAAGTGAAAAGTAGGTACACTCTGTTACAAGAAATTTGTATTCTATTATCAATCATGAACATTATAAAGTTAGAGTAAACATTACACACATACACCAACTACATATATTGTGTTGTAGTTTAATCCTTTTATCTGAAGCCTTATTGAAAAACAACTCAGCTGCATATATTGTCCCATATTAGAAAACTTCCAAATCACAGAATCATAGTCTGGTGCCACATTTTTTGGGAGATATTCTTTCACTTTTACCACTATGGAGCTCATCACCGATTCAATCACCTCTTTTGATATTTGCAAGCACTATCAAGAATTGAGCTAAAAGTACTAAAGGTAGGATCAATACATTTCCTACACATATCATTTAAATAACCAAATGCAGCTTCAAAATCCCCTATCTTGGAGTAACTGTCTATAAGTAGATTATACATAACAGGACTACAGACCACCTTGTCTAGAATACGAACAATTTGCTCAAATTTCTTATCTTTACAAAGCATCTGAGCAATTAAAGACCATGTAATCATATTCTCCTGAACCCCATTATGAATAATCGAACCATAACAATACCAACCCAGTCTTAACTCATTCTTACTAAGCAAGCAGTGAACATAACCATAAAAAACTAAAATATACCAGTTTCAGGTAAAACATAACCAATCAGATACTTCAAAAAAGCTACCAGTTCCAAGTAAAACAAAGAAGAAAAGCAAGGAAATAATCGTTAGCTCGCCACGCTGAAATGTACACACAATTTTATTCAACAAAATAAAGTAATAGAACTACCAATCATCATAAAAGAAATTAGTACCAGGTAAAGCAAATAAGCACATTTTACCTGAATATGGACCGCATAGGCTTTGGAACTGCCGTAATCATCTTCAAGTTGTTATCCCATCCAAGACCACTTTTGTTTAGTAGAGTTTGGATTGTACTCCAAGTATTTTTTATTGTTTTAAGATGATTCTCCACATGCTTAGATGAACAATCCATTCCTATTTATTCGTTAATGACATTTGAAACACGATTAAACGAGCTGGCCTTAAACTGATTTGTCGATTTATTCCCTTGCTTTACTTCATCAGCTAGAATCTCCAACATCAAATATTCCATTGATTTTGACCACCTAAACTGCTTCTCTCCTTTTCCCCCCATAATTTACTGTTACAAATCAAGAAACTACGTGAATAATTCATACTCAATAGAACACAAATACAAATTAGCAGAAACCTGTGAACTCTACATATACTAAAGAAAAAGAGCAGTAAAAAGAACTCTTAAAGTTTATAGAAAAACAATAATGAGCCATAGGAGTATTTCTTTCATACAGGATCTGCCCAACTACTACAACAAGATGAAAAAATAAGAAAATATCAAAAGCAAAAACAAGCAGCATTATCTATTTAGCTATCAAAGTTTCTTAATACACAAAATTCCCTTATTCCTCCGCCTATCATAATTTATAAACATGGCATGGGCAATTGCATCTCTTTTTGATGATCATTGTCTAGCTTCTTCACGCCTTTATCTTTGTGTTTGATAGCTTTGACTTCCTTGAGAATTTTGAGTAATTTGAACATTTTGAGGTTGAATTACTACTTCAACATCTACTTCTTGTATTATCATGTCATTTGGCTCCAAATCAACTATGTGATTATGTAAAATACACGATGCTAATACCATATTCACTTATGTCTTAAAGTCCCAAAAAGGTTCATTGTCAATCACATGAAATCGTCTCTTTAGAATAGCAAAAGCACGTTCAACCGAGGATCTCAATAATGCATGACGAAGATTGAATAGTTCTTTTTCATTTTGGAGAGGACAATTACTATACTCTTGCAAATGATAGTGTATACCATGATAAGGAGGAATAAATCCTTTACGAAGTCTATATCCCGCATCTACAAGGTACTATTTATCTACAAAGTCAAACTAAAGTTAATTAATATACATTGTTCACCTACTTTTCATATAAACTACTTTATGTTAAATAAGATACCTTGTGGGATTTGGAGACCATGTGGTCTCTCCAATGCATCATTTAATATACGAGAATCATGTGCAGATCCTTCTCAACCAGTAAGAACATACGTGAACTTCAAATTAAAGTTAATGGCAGCTAATACATTTTGTGTTGTTGTGTCTTTTCGACCACGAAATCTATTTTGTTGTTCAATAGGAACAGATGCAAGCACATGTATTTCATTTATTGCTCTTACACAATCTTATATACAACTTAAGTTAATAATATGTAGTATTTTTAATAAAATGACTTAAAATATAAAATTTTAGTATGTCACTTACGGTAATCAGGGATAATACCGATGGTTGTTCATTATCTCCAGTTGGATGGTTTCATCCTGTGATTTTATAAGGATTGGATAGAGCTTCAAAATTGCTTGAAGCATAGTGTGAAAGCATCGATAAATAGACTCGATTGACCTATAAAAGTGTGATCCAATCTTCCGAAATCGTTCATTAAAACCAACAATCTCTAAAAATATCAACACTTTTTCTTGAACAGACATATTTTTGATTAAACACAAGAAACTATTCCTTCTAAGAGCATTGCATAGTTCATAAAATGCATGCTTACTCATTCTTATCTGACCTACACAATGAATATGACTTCCATTTAAAATACTATTCATGTAAAATTCTCTTTCTTGATCTTTATTAACATATGGTTCTCTAGGAATGCTACTTTTATGTTCGTAGGCAACAATTATTGCAATTCCGAAAGCTAAAACAGATGTAGCCGCAGCTCCAATTATTGCATCATCTTCATTTTTGTTAGTTGAACCCATCTGTTGTAGTGACCAATGTAATTTCGTTACATTTCGTTTACTATATAAACAACAATAACAACATACCCAATATATTCCCACCAAGTGGGGTATGGGGAGGGCAAGTGTACGCAGTCCATACTACTACCTCAAATGTGAGATAGAGAGGCTATTTCCGATAGACCCCGGCTCAAAATAAAGCAATCTAAGTTCAAAATTCAAATTATCAAAAAGCATACAATTGAATTATAACACTTGGTTTAAGAGAAAAATGTAGTATTATCTGAAAACTGGAGATCAAAACCACCATATCTTACCCCAACCAAAGTTAGAAAAGACCAAGCATACTAACTTTTGAAGCAACAGTTAAGATGAAAACAAAGACGTTTCATCTCTTTGTTACACCCCATCCCCATATTGAGATGTTAGGTCTTAGAAAGTGAATGCATGCCACTCAACAACATAAAACATTTTACAATCAAAATGCCTGCAGCATGTGGGATGTGGTGCAAATATACAATCAGAAGTAAGGCATATATTTTGCGTTAGGCAGCAAGAACTAATATTAGGATGCCCTGCATATCATGAATGAGTAAGATGACTAGCACTAACATCCAAAGTGTTCATGACTTGAAAATTTAGGATGGAAGATACAAAAAAAACTAGAGATAAACAAGTAACTAAGATCTAACATCGAACTGCAAAAGAATTTCTCAACATTCAACTTTCTAGGACACTGTTATCTGAAGACCACATTTGGAGTATCTAGGACATTTCATTTCATTTCATTGCTTTCTTTTGCCCCTCAACGAATTAACTTACAATCACTTTTCAAATAAGATAGTCTACTAAAGATATGGATTACATCAAAAACTCTACGCACTGAATTCTATCAAGATAGTTAACGAAATGTTAGGAATATCAATCAACTATAAATAAATGCACACAACACTTATAATTCAGATGATTTGTTACATTCAAAATTAAAATATCTTAAACTTTGATATAAATATTTTCTTATCAGTATTAGGAATCAGTTATAATTTTGGAGGAATAAATCACAAATTAATGCCTCTGAAGCTCCGGTAATTTCCTAAATGAAATTAAAACAAACAAAACACAACTTACCATAAATGTAATCAAGATCTAGGAGATTTTATTAGTCCAAATTCGATAACATTGACACAACATCTTTGGGAAACAATATTGTTACTGAAAATACTCCCAAGTCAACTTCATAAAATTGGTGTCAATTATTATAAGTAAGATACTCATATAGCTTCAGTCTAATGCTAATCGCTCAACTAACTCATAATAACTTATCAATTTTTATAGATAAGTTAAATCCAAATTTTAATTTTTAAGCAAAATTGAACTCAAATCAGAAATTTAAATTTCAATTTTTGAACAAAATTAGACTCAAATCAAAAACCCAAATAAGCAAAAGAGAAAAATTAAAGAAAATTTTGACCAAGCACCATAAAAGAAATTAGTTAAGGACATACCTTTGAAATTCTTACAGTGGAGAGAAGAGGGGGAGGGGGGGGGGGGGAGAAAGCCTTAAAATTGGAGACGACAGTGATATGGTTGTGGGTGCGACTTCGATTTTGGTGGGGTGGAGAAAATGGGTGGGAGAAGGGTGGGGGTATAAGCGTATAAGTGTCTCAAACTTTTTATCTGAAAAATGACTTCCCTTGGCTTATCGGGGAAGTCATTTTCCCTCAAATGAAGGAAAATAAGTAAACAAGAATCGAGACCCAAATCCCACCTCGAGACCCATCCCCAACTCACGTCAGAGTCAAGGTGGGGCTAGGGTCGATTCCCGAGTCAAGGTCAGGTCTTGTGGAAGATCTAATTACGAGTCAATTCTAATATGAGGGTCGAGGATCGAGTCATGTGTCGAGATTAGTTATGAGTTCATGATCGCGTGGGGGTTAAGTCTCTGATTGGAATTGGTCTTGGTTTGGGGTCAAATGGGGGTTAAGTCTCTGATCGAGATTGGGTCTGAGTTAGAGTCAATCAAGGTTTGAGTTTTGGGTAGGGTTAGAGTCAGTCTCGTGTTAGTTGGGACAGGTGCCATAATAATGCAAGGATTTTATCAAAGTGCTTTTGAGATAATGTTTTCTCCTTACTAATTAAAACATTAGAATATTAGTAAAAAAAAAATACACTTATTTTTTGGTAAAATATTTTCTTGATTTTCCTTCATATCAAGCGTGTGTTGAAAAAAAATCAAAGTAAACCCTAAACGGTAAATATTAAAAATAAATTAGACTGTTAGTATTTAAATAAATTTGAGAATGTTTTTGCACAAATTGCCTCTATTTTAAAGTGGTCTTTTATTTTGTCCTTCAAATTAAGGATCTTTAATTTTTGTCCTTTTCATTTAATATAAGTTTGTGGGTCAAAGTATCCTTAACTATGGCCTAGCTTTGCAAGACAAAGGTTTAAAGAATTGTTACTTGTTCGATATAAGTTTTGTAAGGATAAATTAGAATTAATATCTCAAAAAGTGATTGAATTATTGAAAATTATCTTGCAAAATCATTTAACCTTGTTTTTTTAATCAAAAGTTCTACTTAACTTAAGGTTTTCATTTTCTAATAATGTCACTAAACTACATTTATCATTTAAAGAAAACTGACATGACAAAATAAATTATTTATTTATGTTATGTAAATAACTAAATATGGACCTCATATTAAAAAAATCTATTCATTTTCATTTCTATTTCCCAAGCCTTCTCATTATTATTTCGTTGTGTTTTTTTTTTTTTTAACTTGATGTCAATTTCGTATTAAAAAATTGATTATATTTAAATTCACGATGTTCAGATATTATAGAGCTTATTTATCATAGCAATACCTTTGATAAAAAATTTGAACCTCTAACTAAGAATATAAAAATTTAATCATAGCAAAAAAAAAAACGATCCATATTGATGTTATCTCTTTGTTCAATTTCTTAAGCTCTAATTTTTTTTTTCTTATAAAATCTCTCTTTCAGAAAATTTCTGATGGAACCAAATGTGACAAGGACAAGACTCAAGTTGTGGTCATTTCTTTGATTTTTTCCTTGGTTCTATTTATGTTTAAGCTCTAACACCGGGGAAAACAGCTACATATCGATTTTTTATATCAATAAATACTTCTTCATTTATTTTTATTTATAATATTTTGACTTGACATACACATTAACAAAATAATAATTGACAAGATTATTTTACCTCACTATCCTTATTAATTAATATTTAGAATGAAATCTTGAAAAATCATTTGAAGAATAACTAATTAATGATAAAGGTTATTTGAGAAAAAAAAATTGTAATGAAAATTTATTTTAAAAATAAATAATAAGTAAAAATGAACGGAGGAACTAATTTATAGATAACAATTTCACTCTAATTTCAGAAGAAGCGGTAAATCGAGCTTGGAAAATATGGTTTTAGGTCCTAAAATCCAATTGTAGTCTGGATGAGGTATAGAAATGAAAAGAAATAATTTTTTTTAATGTAGGATCCATATTTACATGGCAATAAATAAGTTATTTGTCATATTATTTCCTTTTAAATGATAAATGTAGTTTGGTGACTTTTAGGAAATAAATACTAAAGTTGAGTGATTCTTTTGATAGAAAGCAAAGTTTAATGACTTTGCAAGATAATTTTTAATAATTCAATTATCTTTTGAAATATTAACTCGAATAAATTATGTAGCTTTAGACATAGCTTTATTGATTCTAAAACTAAATTTATGTCTTGTAAGACATAAGTTATCAGTTTTGAACTCTTATGCGTTATATCTTATAAGTGTTGAAGGGCAAAAATTTAGTCACCTTTTTATCACTGTTAATGTCAAGTCACTGTTTTTTAATACTCAAAATGTTGAAGAGCAAAAATTAAAAAACAGTCTAAAATATAAACATTCCTTGGAATAACTTGGAGAGAGTTTAAATGGGTTGAGCTAAACATCATCCACATACAAAATTATCTTGTGCAAAACCGTAAAATTTTAGGTGAATTGAATGGACCATCAATGTTTTAGCCATAGTTTACTCCCTTGATCAGGGATAAGGCATGGAAAGGAGAAGTGAACCAATGTACTATATCAATTTGGGACTTCCATTTTACGAATCGTTGATTATAAATGTTTTTAGTATTAGTTATATAGTAATCTTTTTTTCTATTTAAACTGGTTATAGAAGATTATTTAACCAATCATTTATTTTCTTCTTTCTTCTTTTAGGGAGAGGGTTCATCCAAAATTTATAGATTAACTTGAACACACGGGAAATGTGTTCTATATCAAAAGTAATTCTACATTGTGGTTCAAAATCCCAGACCTTTGATTGAGTGGATGATATTTAGCAATCCTACATACATCCTTTCACTAATGCAAATTCAATATTTTTATTTGAATTTGACATATACCATATTAACACATTATGGCATTTCTGATCGACTCCCATTGGTGAGAATATTGAAAGAAGGTTTCTAATCTAGCTTTGGAAGCTAGTGGACAAATCAGTAACCAAACTGTGATAAGTAAAAGGGAAGATTATATTTAGGGGTACAAAAAACAAAACTAGAACAGTGAGAAACATTACTATATGGTTGGTAAATATCAGAGCATGTTAAATAGAGCATCAAGGTACAAGGCAATCTTTGACAAGCATAAAACTTCATTAGCCCAAAGTTTACAGATTACTTCACTTTCCGGGAACAAAGTTTGTGGCGTAAGCCCAAGCGTTGTTGGCCACTGGGTCATTAATGTGGTCAAAGAGGTTCTCAATTGGGCCCTTTCCAGTAACAATGGCCTGAACAAAGAATCCAAACATGGAGAACATTGCCAAGCGTCCATTCTTGATTTCCTTGACCTTCAATTCAGCAAAAGCCTCGGGATCATCAGCCAGACCAAGTGGGTCAAAGGCACCTCCTGGGTAGATCTTGTCAAGACCCTCACCAAGTGGGCCTCCACCAACCCTGTATCCTTCAACAAAGCCCATAAGAACAACTTGGCAGGCCCAAATGGCGAGGATGCTTTGGGCGTGGATAAGGTTTGGGTTGCCGAGGTAGTCAAGTCCACCTTCTGAGAAGATTTGGGATCCAGCTTTGAACCAAACAGCCTCACCAAATTTGACACCGTTCTTGGAAAGGATTTCAGGGAAGACACAGCCCAAAGCACCAAGCATGGCCCAACGGCAGTGGATCACCTCAAGCTCACGGTTTCTGGCAAAGGTCTCTGGATCAGCTGAGAGTCCAGCAGTGTCCCATCCGTAGTCACCTGGGAATTCACCAGTGAGGTATGATGGGGTTTGCTCAGAGAATGGGCCCAAGTACTTTGGCCGGTCTTCTCCGTACCTATTTCATCATTAATCAGCTGTTATTAAATATTTTTCTCTTTTCAGATTACATAATAATAGTGTAAGTGACTGAGGCGTAGTCTTTGAGGTCCGGAAGATGGGCACTGCCAATTACCTGGAGGCACTCATGGTAGAATTGGCATCCATGTATGGTGTGAAAGCAGATGTGGAACTGGGGTTTGAGTTGACGACAGAAAGATTGGTGCAATTGGAGTTAGAATTTCATCTGGGATTACATCCTGATTTAAACTACTTTAAGCATATTGTGCCTTGTGGGAGTGCAGATAAAGATGTTACATCTTTGAAGAAAGAGGCAGATGTAGAGCTTCCTGCTGAAGAAGTCATACAAGAGCTTGTTTTGTAAGAATATTTGGGTACAGCAATGTCATTTTGAAAGATAAGTCAAGGTTATAATTCGTTAAGCAATAGTGTTGTCACACACTGATGCATTTATGTGACTTAATTTTTTGTATAAGTAGTACCGTTCTTTTTGTTATTATCTGTTTGACTCTTTGTACCTCCATTACTATCTATTGTTTTATCTTGAGCCGATTTTTGAAAATAATATGATATGTGACACTTCAATTTAATATGTACTAAAAATCATGAAATTTCACACGAATCCAAATTAAAGAAATACCAGATGCTTTGAGGAGCACTTTTGACAGTACGCCTCATGGTAAAACGGCCTCCATTGAAGCTGCCAATTTTCTTAACAAGCTCATTCTGTGATTTACCAACTGCCTGTCCAACAAATGCTGATTGTTGAATTGCAGATGTGGCCATTTTCCTTAATTTGCTAGTAGAGAGGAAAAAAGCTCTTCTTTTACTACCTTCTTTTTTCTGATATGAGAGGGAAGAAGAGTGAACTAGGGGCTATATATGCAAATTAATGGATTTTTGAGGATTACAAGATGTACAACTCAGCAATGGCTGATTGGTTCATGTTATGTATTTGGATTTCCCTTGTGATTTTCATATGGTAGATAGAGGCCTCCGTTCTGCCACGTGGCGTTGCTACATCTGTTGAGGTGAGATTTTCTCTCAGTTTCAGATATGTTTTGCCACTCAAGAATTTTCTACGGTGGGTCACAGACGAACAGTCATTATTTCAAAAGAATCTTTCACAAACAAATGTAACAAGTTTACAAGAACCGATCGATAATGTGACAACTTGTAATTTCCAGCTCAGCAAATGGAAATTATTTTATGTGGGTATTAATCTGATATGGAATTAGGTTGTAATTTTGTGTAGCAAAACGTTGGAATATGTTGTAATTTTGGTGTAGCAAGACGTTTAGGATAACTTATTGAGAGACGCAAGAGATTAAAAAAATATTAAAATCAACTTTATACATGAATAATTTACCTTCTAACCAGCCACCAAGCGAATAGTTTAAAGATTTTTAACCTATTCATTCATTTTCTTATTTTGAATATGTGGGGGTAATTTTGATCCTTCTCCCATCACGCCCCATATCAGTTGTGAATAGCGTTGTTCTGTCAAGAAATGCACTCTTTTTGCTATAGATGTACAAACAACACAATCTATACGAAATGCACTGTTTATTTTTCCTTTTGAAAGACTCAGTAGAACTCTCTGAAACTCAGATGACTGACAAGTAGTTATGATCGGCAAAGCCAAAATACCTTGGATATGTGATAACACGCAGTATACCTGACTGACAGCAAAACAGACTGCTAGGAAAGTAGGCAAATCATAAGTACATTTTAACTAAATTTACAAGGCGAAATCTCCTTTGCTTGGTGGACTGAGAACTTTTGAACTCTTAAAAGAACCAAAAATCTTCTGACACTGCTCATCAATCATTCTACCAACGTCATTGAACCACCAAGCACTCACCCTATATTGATTTAACTACAACGAGCACTGATACATGAACATGACTGCCATATACAATTTCATCTTCAGTGTTAAAAAACTGCAGATCAAGCTGCTCAACCAGCAAAGAAACATTCAAATTATGCAGGGTAAGCACAAATTTCCCACAATCATTCAGAATGCTAGGACAATTACTCCATTGGGGTAGGTTCCTCCTCTTCCACAATACTAATAGTATTGGAGTGAACACTTCCTAGCATAACTGCTGTCAGCATCAACTTGCCGGCCTCAGGATAATCCTTGTGCTGCATCAGGATTGTTTCCACCGAGGATCCCATGTTCTTCAACGTCACTTGCTCAGAATTTTCTGGCCTCAGTGGCAGCGCTTCCTGGAAATTGCCCTCAAAAGTTTCAGCTTTGGGGCCATAGCACCTGCTGGAAGCCTGGAAAAGGATGGTGTCCTTTAGAATGCTCAAAGTCTCCTCATCACCCCACCCCTCATCTACTGATGCTTGATACAGCCTCTCCCAGTCGTCTTGATTGGAGGCATTTCTCCAGCAATCCTCCAAGAGGCTTGCGTTAGACTTGATAAAAGAGGAGCTGGTCCATGCAAAAATGTCAAAAACTCTCAATGAAAGCTCCCTATCCTGAATTTTAAGGCACAATTCAATAAGGTCCACCGGAGGAAGAAGCCGCTGGCTAATATTTTGCCTTTCACCGTCAGGAAGGAGTTTCATTATTTCTTCCTGCAAGAGAAGTAAACTTGACAATAAGATACGCCTGAACATACAGAGAGAGAGAGAGAGAGAGAGAGAGAGAGAGAGAGAACAAGTGATCAAGCACACAGTTAATATGGTTAACAGAGGCACGCAAGGGCATGGCTTAGCATTCAATGAATTGGGTGAAAACTTTGGAGGCCAGGATTCAAATTCCAGCAGAGACAAAGAAGCACACAGTTAATATGGTTAACAGAGGCACGCAAGGGCATGGCTTAGCATTCAATGAATTGGGTGAAAACCTTGGAGGCCAGGATTCAAATTCCAGCAGAGACAAAGAAGATATTAGGTGATTTCTTATCATCTGCCTAAGTCTTTAGTAGGCAAAGCTATTGGTGTATGTGCTAGTGAGAAATGATGGAATAGTTGATGTGTCTGCGAACTGCCCCGAACAGCACCATTATTGGAAAAAGAAATCGTTTACAGCGACTGAGAATAGGAGGATATTCATCCGATAGTTCTTTCTTCACAACTATCTGGACCATTAAGAGAAAAAACCGACAAAACAATAAGAAAAAGGGGAAGTGGGGCACTGACTGGCTGCATTTGCCTGGTTGGGTTTTGGGTCACTGAATTTGGCTGTTCAACCCACAGCGGAAACCTCTCATTTCCTATTAGCTTTTCATATATTTCTTCTAGAAAAGCTGTCTCTGGCTGCTTCTAGTGTTTGTAGGTGTAGAACTTTCTAAGTTGGTGAAGATACAGATTAAGCACTTTGTCCAGACTTTGAAGGGGAGCCTTGGAGTATCTGGTAAAGTTGCTGTCCTGTGATCAGGAGGTCATGGGTTCAAGCCTTGGAAACAGCCCCTTGCAGAAATGTAAGGTGAGGCTGCGTACAATAGATCCTTGTGGTCGGCCCTTCCCCGGATCCTGTGCATAGCAGGAGCTTAGTGCACCGGGCTGCCCTTTCCTTTGTCCAGACTTTTACCTCAATTATTTCATAAATTTCAAACAAGAACTTTTTCGTTTCCAATTATTACCAGACAGTAGCCTGCAATCATCTACCTCAAAGTTAAAACGTTGGAAGTTTTTATGATAACAGAAGTCCATATAAGCTCCTATGTTCTGTTTAATCTTGTTGGTCAAATGTTGAACAGTCATTTTTCAAGCCTGTCATGATGAAAATTATTACTGTCCCTCAATTAAATTATGGCAGATAAACAGTAAACCATACAAGACATTTCCATATCAAGAGATAGATGGGGGCCGTAATGGTAAAAACCCACAAGATAGTAAGCTAGAATTTGAGTAGTCACTGCCAGAATTATCGCTAGATGTCCTAATAATTTGTGTTGTCGTCATTGTACAACTTCTGTTAACAAAAAACCAACTTATACTGAAGTGAGACAAAATCCTCAGCTCCAATTAAAATGATACCTGCAAGTTCAGAATCTTTAAATCAGCCTCTATTTGCTTCACCTTTGTTTCAAAATTAGCACTTCTTCCTACCAAGAGATGAAGTAAATGTGAGTCGACACCAGTAAAAAGCATATAATTGGATAGATGAAATTTGTTGAATTCTAAAGGTCAAACGTCCAAATGACACGGAAAATGAGGAAGATGAAGAATGTCAGCAATCTCAAATAATTATAATGAATCTGGAATCAACTGATGTAACTTAATTAAATCAGTCATTTTTACTTAACTTTAAAATTTCTTTATTTACATAGTTAAAGGAAACAATACCTGCCAACGCAGCTACCTTCGAGAGATTCAGAAACCGCCTTCTTTCCACCAAACCTGTTTCAATGGTGGTGTCAAATGACTCGGCTTCAATTTCCATAGCAGAGGTATCCTTTGGTGAAAGAGCCAAAACATGTAGATTTTCAGAAGCTTCATAAAATTGATGAAGGAATATTTCATGAAGCCAAAGGAGATCCTGATGCTGTTTTAAAAATATTGCTAGGTCTTCCTGAAACTCCTCCCCAAGTCTCATAAGCTTAGAGAACTGTCTGTTGTCATACAGTTGTTGAAATACGAAGTAACTAAAGCCTCGTTTAGGTCCCGTGCTGTCATGCTGCACAAGAAAAGGCTTTTTAAGCAGAAGTAAGCAAACATCTAAAGAAGCATGTGATCTACAATCAGTTTATTAAGACGAATAAGAACAAGCAAACACACTCAGAAGTCAGAACAGACAAATTTTTACCATAAGATTTTTAAGTAGTTCAGAATTATTGAGATCACAGCATATACTCCATAGAGTTTTGTAACCTTCATGTCTTTTTGCAATAGACAACAAGCCTGAGGAAAGCTTTCCAAAAATTTTTTGCTCCTCAGCTGCTTCACCTAAATCCTGCATGGATGAATATGTTTGAGCTAACAAAAATGGCTGGGATAAGACTTCATGCCACATTCCTTTTCAAGAATATCTTATCCTTAGGTAACTCCTTTTGTTATACATACACAAACACAATAACAGACGCGATAGGGGAGAAAAGGTTTGATCTATATCCTGGTATATAGATCAAACCTTCCAAGAGAAATGAATGAGAGATCAACCTGCAGTTTTCCTTCAACTAGATCTTTCACTTGCTGGTAAAGACATTCCAAGAGTGCATCTCTTCTATTACAGTACTCATCTAACAGATTTTTGTGTCCTTCCCCACGCTCAACTTTTGCATTGATAGCACCAGAATATGCTTCCAATAATACATCAGAGAGAACTTCAAGGTGCGCATGAGAATCTAATTTTATGGTATCATCCAAGGAATTATTTTCCTTTACCAGTTGAAGCATAAAATATGCAAGGCTCCAGAGCCCATTCCGCACCTTTTCTTGACAAGTCCATGGTGTTAAGCCCTCGGATGGAGGATACCAGAGGTGGTCTTCGTTTCTACAAGTCATGGCTGTGCGAAGCAAAGTAACACAGGCACTGGAGAGTTCATATGCTCTTTGGAAGAGAACAGAATCTGTCATCTTTTCACTGATAATGTAATCGAGGTCTCTCTCTAAGCAATAAAAAAATTCTTCAAGATCCGAGACCTTGCTGTAGAAAACTTCAGCATTATCCCTATCCATCAAAAGAACTGTTCTTCGGCGAGCTCTTTCGCCTACCAATTGGATGACATCCCACAGGGAACCAGAAGCCGACATCTCAGTAGTTGAATAAGTACCAGCTCCTGAGGCACGGTTCTGATTTAGCATGTTCTGCAACTCCCTTAATTGGATCATGCCAGCAAGCTTTTCACCATGTTCCATGATAATATGCAAAGCATGCCCTGGCATAGAATTTAAAACACTTAGGCCTATGGTTTGTAAAGCATGTAGATGATATGCTTTTGCAGGCATTAACTTACGCTGTTGCAGTGAACAGATTTAAGACAAGCAAATAGCATTCTCGCAGTAATTGATCAGCTAATTTAGACCATTCAAGGACAATTGAAAGCTAGATGGTCTGACTTGCTTTGTCAGAATCTATGATCTCCAAGAGTAGTGATGGCAACAAGGCAGGTTTGACCCTATGTTGAAAACCTAATGTGGGGGACGGGGGACGGGGGGGGGGGGGGGGAGTTGCTGCTTGTAGTACGTGAAAACAAGGTTCTAATGGAATCCCTAAGAAGCTTCACTCCTATCTCCTGTTCAGTTTCCAGTATGAAATTGCAGCTTTATGCTGTAAAAAACAAATTTTTAATTGTAGCATAAAAAGGATGCTTATGATTAGAGGAGGAAAAATTAGACAATAAAAACATGATCCGTCCAACCCGTCCGCCCATTTAGTAGCTCAACCCATTTTGACATGTTCAATTCGGTCAATCTAAAATTTGTACTGATTTGGGCTACATTTATCCATGAGAAACTTCATCAAAATATTTTTAAAGACTTCTCTTAATTGATATGTTGTATATAGCCATGATAGAAAAAAGTTCTATTAGGTAATTAACAAATTATAAGAAAATAAACAAAGAAATTAAAACTATGTAAGAGTAGGGAGGGTTGGGCAATGGGCATTGACCCCAGTGTTTACTCCACCTTGACCGAACTCATCTCAACCAAGTGATCACCAACACATTTATTGACTCAGCCCATTTTGATCCACCCAAATTCAGTCCAACCCGCCCATTTGAACTCTACTTGTGACAAACCTTTGTCAATAAAACCAATAGACATATAATCCATATTTCTAAGCATAAAAATTTTCATCCTAAATAATATAAAGCATTTTGTTGGCGTTCATAGAGCGATTAAGGATATGTATGAGGGGGCGAAGACTCGGGTAAGGACTGTGGGAGGAGATTCTGAGCATGGTTGCACCAGGGATCAACTCTTAGTCCGTTTTTATTTGCCGTGGTGATGGATGTGTTGACGTGGAGTATACAAGGCAAGGTGCCTTGTTGTGTGCTTTTTGCGGATGATGTAGTTTTGATTGATGAGTCGCGGTAAGGTGTTAATGATAAGCTGCAAATTCTATAGAGTTGCAGTCCGGCCGGCTATGTTCTATGGAGCGGAGTGTTGGCCGGTTAAGAATTCTCATGTCCAAAAGTTGAAGATGGCGGAAATGAGGATGTTGCGTTGGATGTGTGGATTTAAAAGGGCTGACAAGGTTAGGAATGAGATTATTCGGTAGAAGGTGGGAGTGGTGTCGGTGGAGGATAAAATGCGGGAAGTGAGGTTGAAATGGTTTGGTCACGTGATGAGAAGGGGCACGAATGCTCCAGTTCGTAGGTGTGAGAGGTTGGCCTTGGATGGTTTCAAGCGGGGTAGGGGTAGACCGAGGCTATACTGGAGAGAAGTGATTAGACGTGACATGGAGCAGTTACAGCTCACTGAGGACATGGCCCTGGATAGGAAAGTTTGGAGGAAAAACACTAGGATAGAGGGATAAGGTGGGTGAATGTATCGTAGTTAGTAGTTAGGAGGACTTTGGTGTCCTTTGTTTGGCAATGTGCAATATTTTTGTGGATGTCGTACCTATGTTAGTTTTATCATGTTTCATGCTTTTGATGTTTTTGTATATTGTCCTTTGTCTTGAGCCGGGGGTCTATCGGAAACAACCTCTCTACTTTAGAGGTAGTGGTATGGACTGCGTACATTCTACCCTCCCCAGACCCCACTAGGTGGGAATATACTGGGTTTGTTATTGTTGTTGTATTTTGTTAGTCACATCACCAAATTTAAATGGAACTATATCTGACACATTTTATTGAAACAATAAATTGAAATAGATTACTATAATTTCAAACAATTTTATGTTTTGTAGTTGCTATGCGCTTAGATTCACGAGAGAAGTTTGTGTGTTTGAATCCCCAATCTAAACGAGGACAATTATGAGAAAGGTCTTTTTACAATGCCAGGAAGGCTCTGCCTGCAGGGTTGAATGGACTTTCCTTGGTAGTGAATTAAGTCATACCAAAGCAAAAGAAGAGTTAAAAATAGAACACCCATTGTAGCTGATCCTACATATAATAAATCATGTCAAACTTAGTGTGTTGTTGGTAATAGCGAAAGTCATTTTTCAAGAAATGTTTCCCATGAGGAAGTCATTTACTTGTTTTCCGTTACCAAAAAATGTTTTCCAAGGAAAACATGTTCCATTAAATGGGGAAAGGCGTAAATTATTTTCTGTCGAACTACCTTTAAATTTTAACTATCACATAGACAATTATTAATCTTTTGTACACAAAAATCTCAACAGAACATTCACCGATTTGCGAATATTATTATTAATTTTTAGCATATAGTTTTTCCAAAAAATATTTTTCACTCACCAACCATATGACGAAAAATGTTTTAGAAGAAAATATTGCCATAGAAAATTACTTCCGGAATACCAAATAAGCTTGGTTCAACCACACTTTGGGGCCTAAGAGGAAGAAGCAAACATAATATGGCAAAGAGATCATACTCTGTCTAGAACATAATTCTTCATGGCACTTGGATAAAGCCAGGAATTGAAGGAATCTTTTATGCTTCTGCTGCTTCTCCAAAAGTTGCGAGGACACGACAGATGAAGTCACAATTTCAGCACCTTTGGTGGTTGTCCAATGTTTTGCAAGGGTATCCACAATTGATTTGCTTGTTCTTGCAAAAACATTTGTTTCGCCCTCTCTTTCAAATGCCCCTGAGGTCTTCAGTTTATCGAAAGCACCATCAGTATGCCCAGATAAAAGAAAATCATGGAAAAGCTGATTTAGTAAAGTTTCAGCTTCTTCATCTTGAGCACTTCTGCGCGCAATTCCCGTTAGACCAGTCCTTTGTCTATCTCCAGAATCCCATGCCTCTGAAGTTGCCCTTCTAGGAGCAATATTACCTGTAAAAGATAGGTTTTTCCTCTCTTCCAGTGATGACCTCTCATTAGAGCTTCCTTTACGTGATAAACTTCTCTCTGGTGGTTCAACTCCACCAAGTAAAACCGCCCTCTCAGGTATAGCCCAAACTCCAGCTTTTTCAGTAAGTACAGCCCAAGCTCCATCCTCGCCATCATCTGAAGGGAAAACTGAAGCATCAAGAACTCTTCCAGCATCATATGGTAGATCAAATTGATAAAGCCTGGTAGAATTTCTCCAGTAATGTGAAACAGTTGCAGTGCCATCACCAGCAAGTATGATCTCTGAACCAGCTGGTTTACCCCCAACCTTCAGTCTCATAGAGAATAAAAACTCTTCATCCTCAAATCTAGCTTTAGGAATTATCACTTGGATAGGAGCCTTTTTCTCTAAAACCCTTTCATGTGGCTGCACACATTCTGAGGAGACGTTCACCCCAGATTTATATTGCATAGTTAAAAGTGAATACTCAGTGTAGCTTGAACTGGTGACCCGGTCCTTGCAAAAAATTGCAATGAGAATAGTAATAACCTTGCCGTCATTATCAATCTGTAAGTTCAAAGGCCAGATTCGCTTCTGCCCAGCCAGATCCTTCTGGATACCCAGATCACCATCAGTGCCAACAATTTCATGAGTCCAGATCTTAGAAACATTGAAGGAGGGAGAAAATTCAATGGAAAAACATTGTATTTCATGATCTGTCAATAAAAGAAACTGTCTGTTGGCCTTGTCCGAAGAATGGGAAAGAGACTGCCAAACGAGTGACCTAGGGTAGCCCCTGCCTCCAGAGAATTGCCCACCATCACTTCCTTGAGAGCTCTTACTTAACATATCCTGAGAAATCTTTCTGCGCTGAATACCACTGGGGCTACAGACAAATTGCCAAAGTTCGCCATCAGAACTACAAGCAAGAGCAACAGAGGCATGACTGTGATGAGTCTTAGGGACAGCACAAGCAATCAAACAGTTGAGAGAATTTGAACGAGTAACATTGCTCCCAAGCTTATTCTGCTGCCGCAACTTGGTTGGGGTGCCCTTCACATCAGACGTAGAAAAACTCACCTCAGACTCCTCAGGGAAACTTACTACTGGTTCATTTCGAGCTGCAGAGTAGATATCTGGCCAGTATATGAGATTTCGAGTTTTCCGATTACAGGCAACAACACCAGCAGAACAGCATTGTGGAGAAACTTTATTGGTACTCCTATCCCAATTGATGAAACAAACTAACCAATCATTAGAAGATTTTCCAACATCTTCATTTTCAGACATTGTCAAAGGAAGATCAAGAACAATGCAGTTCTTAGAAGCTGCTGGTGATAAGTAACTCCAGACAAAGAGTTTGTTGCCACATATAACCCACGTCAAGGACGTTTCCTTATCCATTCCACCGGAGATGGGCACATTACCTTAAACAAAAATACATGCGCAGTCTCAAAATCAATCACTTGAGAAGATAACACTTGATTGTAAAGCATGAATTCAAAACACTGGAATATTGGAACCTATAACTCTATCTTAATTATGGAAAAGTGGACACAACTAAGCATAGCAATCTCTGAAAGCAGCACTGACAGAAAGTGAAAGCATACAAGTTAGATTATCAGCTCATTCACTAACCAGGAGCATGCTTCTGAATCAAAACTGCCTGTTCATCACGTAGGACTTGTGGGAAGTCTCCAACATAGACAGGTTGAATTGGATCAGTCTCTTCACCTTTATCACTCTTCTTCGCAGGCGGGATTCTATGACAATTAAGAACAAATACTATCTTAATCAGTTTCCATTCACATATAATGAGATAAACATGTCATTGGAGTGTGTGTGTGTTACCTGGCGAGAGCAGAAAGACGGGAAGCCCAGGGAGCAGGAGTACCAGTAGAAGGGCGATTAGGAATAGGAGAATTGTCATCAAGAGGTCTTCTATTCTGGGTAAGCGGCGTGACCGGTGAGCTACTAGTAGTAGTAGTAGTAGGTTTATCGCGGCCACTCTTGCGAGCATTCAGATTTGATCTCTTTGTACCTGGAGAGAACATTTCTGGGAGTGAGAATAGGGTTTTAAGGATTTATAGGTGCGTATGGGTGCTTTGCTTGCTAGCTTCTCTCTAGTGGCCAAAGCATAATATAGGGCACAAGTTACAACTCCAGTAGGAGATTACAAAGTTGAAAGGAGAATCAACAGACTTGAAACTTTGAGGATTTTTGAAAATCTAGCAGCGGTTAGGGTGCTCTTTTTTCTTCACTTCTCTTTTTTTTTTTTTTTCATTTTACTTCCCCCTTTTTTTTATTTTGAAGGAGAATCTCTCAGCTGATTTTTCATTCAGTATATGGTATTTTTATTAAAATTCGATTAATTTAAATTTATGCTATATAGAACTCTTTGAATCAAGAGTTTTTTCATATTCAAAGCTCGTATGCGAGACTTCTAATTAAGAGATGAACAACTTCATTTACTGCACTACATTTTTTGATAATTGTAAACATGTTTATATTGACTTATAGTAGTTAAAATTTGGGTTTTTTTTTTCTTAAAAATAAATGGTTAAAATATTTCTTTTTATTTTTTATCACTTCCAAACAATACAATTTTTTTATTTAAATTGACTTACAATTTTTTTTTTAAATCAACTCAAACAAGTTCATAATCAACACAACAACTCCATTCACTGCACTACATCCTTTGATAATTGTAAGCGTGTTTATATTGACTTATAGTAGTTAAAATTTGGGTTATTTTGTTTTTTTTTTCTTAAAAACAAATGATTAAAAATATTTCTTTTTATTTTTTATCTCTTCCAAACAGTACAATTTTGACTTATAATTTTTTTTTAAAAAAATCAATTCAAACAAGCTCATAATCAACTCAACAAATCATAATAACACGTTCAAAATTTGACAAATTGAGTGAAAGTTATATTTCTGATGAGCTAAGATGGGGAATTCTAAGTTAATCCACTATATTCCCCTAGTCCAAGCTAACTCGTCACGCAATCCAAACATTCACGTGAATAACTTAACTTATTATCTAATGAGCAAGTTTAGAATATCTATTACTTTTTTATTTGAGATTCTATCACTTATATTTAGAAAAGTAAAATTATCCATAGGAAAATGGTCGATTGTAATTGAATTTGGGTGAATAAAATAGGTTCAATTATCAAATGGGTAGGTTAATGATCCGCTCAAATTTTATCTGAAGTAAGATAATCAATCAAAATAGGTTAAACAATGATCATAATCCATCCAACTTGATCATTTTTTCTTAAATATCGATGGATATTCTCAAACAAATCTTCATGTGTATTAAATGTCATGTCCATATAATTAATAATAGGTACATAAGCTATTTGCATTTTTGTACCAATAGTTTTTTTTCCCGGCGAGGAGGATACCATACTTAATTAAGTAGTAACATGTATTACATAATATCCAGTGATAACCCCATCAAATGTTTGGGCTACATCATGCTCATGAGTATTTAAAAAAAAAAAATTCGATCTTTGGAGCTTATTTCATTAATAATCAAATAAATGCTAACTACATTCAAAAACAATCAAAAGAAAATAAAGAAAATGCAACATGAAGTATCAGCCCACAAATGGACTGAATATTATGATCCAATGACATAGAAACCCGACCCACCCTATTCTTCTTGTATTGGGACATAACTCAACAAAATAGGGTTGCCAAATCTCCATCTCGCACTTTTTCTCCTGAATAGTGATGGAGCTGCACTTCTTCAACTCCCATTTTATCTACTTGTTGTTGTGGGTGATCAATCAACCTCCTCTTTGGTTTTGTCTTGAGCTCCTTTCTCAGCTCACAGAACTAAGACTTTTTCCATTATCCTTCATTTGGTTCTGCTTTACTACTTTCCTCAATCAATGTTTCTTTGTAGATGTATTTTTCGGTGGATGCGAGACTCAGGTGATGATTTCAAAAAAGGCACAAGGTCGCATATTTCAACTCTGTGGTAACAGCTATCCATCTCTCCTTGTGAATTACACTATTTCTAATCCTTTACCAAGTACCAATCATTTTGTTCTGTAATTGAAGCAGCAAGAGGGAAAAACAAGTTACTCCAGGTCTCCTTCTTTTGTCGCTCTTTGTTGGATACGAGAATAAAAAGTTCCATAAGACCCTAAAGCCCCATCTTTTTGCTGGTGACTCTTTTTGTTAGATGTCGTAGCGTAGACTAGATAGCTTAGATTGGATCACAGTTATATCGCTCAAGAAGTGGCAAAACATTATTGAACGGGAGTTTTTTAATTCAGTTTTTTGACAACCATTCATTCTCTTCCTTTTTTCTTCTCATAATATTGAATGCAGATTTAACATTGAACCCTTCTTCAATTCTACCCCTCCACCATGTCTTATTATTTTCTTCACTCACCATTGGTTTTATATTCTCAATAATGTGACCTACCATCTCTTCTGAAATACAATCCAATAATTTTACCTTGTACTATTTATCAATTGTTATGAATTGTTTTACCTCTATCTCCTCTTCCCCTGCATCTTCTTCAGTATAGTATAAAGCATCTAGTTGGGTTCAGTTATCAAATAAAAAATTGACAGTCCTTGCTCTTATTTGACACCAAATTTCATGTTATACCTCTTCCTTTACCTCTAATATTTTTCTCCAAGCATGAGAAGCTCTTAATCCTTTAGCCATAATGGGATGGACCTATTTGCAATATTTGTTCCACATGAAAGTACTCTATAAGGATGAAGTGGATCCTCTGAAACTCCATGATAATTTTGTAAAAAGAGCCTTAGGCACATCATGTAATGACCTGAATTGTAGTCCTCCTTTAATTCATGAGTAGCATATTTCTTCCCAAGAAACCCAATATTCACCTTTCAACCCATCTAATTTACTTAAAAAGAATTCTACAAAGATTATATAGATTTGATTAATAATGTCATTGGGATGGTTCATGGTTGATAACAGGTAAACATGCATGGTTTGAAGCACATAGGATATTAAAATATGTTTTCCTTCAAATAATAAGAATTTGTTCTACTATCTGAATATTATTCTTGCTACTTTTATCACCAAGTCTTCAAAGTGACTCTTCTTTTTCCTATCATAAAATATAGGACAACCAATATATGTGAAAGGGAAATATCCTTGATTAATCCATGTTTATTTTCTTAATTTTGCTCCTATGTATGTTGGTGTTTCTCATTGATAACAAACGATCTATGAAGCACAAAATAGTCCACAACACAAGCCACAAGCTGAGAACAACAAGGAACCAACTTCGGCCTCAATACACAAAATCAAGAATAACAAAGACTAAATCGAGAATAACAACACAAATACAACAAAGTAAAGGGATAGGAAAAATGACATAAGATCTTACTAAACAAAGAGAACCGAAACATATATCAAACTTAAAGACCCTCAAAGTCGCAACATCAAACACCCATGTTCTTACGGTGACCGCTAAGGGGATCAACTCACCTTAAGAATAACTGTTTCTAAGCAAAAGTCAATAATGGATTTTCCAAGCCCTACACTAAGATGACTTTTCCAAGCCCTACACTAAGATGACTTTTTCAAGCCCTAAACTAAGAACTACACTAAGGGTGTTACATTCTCAAGAGAGAGAGAAGTCTTTCACATATTCATCATTTAAAAACTAATGAAAAAAAATCCTAAAATGTTCTACTTATAGTATATTATAAAAGAAGATAAAAAGATCCAACTACCTTTAATGAGAGGGGCAGCCATGGTGTGTTAAAACACTATGTGCAATCTCTAAAATGCCTTTAATGAAAGGGTGGCCTTGATGTGTAAATTAGGGGATGCCTTGGAGTGTTTTGGAGTATTTAAAGCTCTTCAAAACATTTCTTCACTTGTGCTCTCGGATAGTCATCAAGGCAAGCCTCCAAGCAACCCTTCACACATAGAATTGCTCTCATGAATGTCCAAAACGGGTCCTCCATGCATGCTCTTGTATCCTCAAGGTGACCAAAGCTTGAGTCTTTAAGTGTTGGCCCCTAAGAATGTCATCAAAAGCTATGATGGTCGTTTGGCTCGTACCATCTTCCCCTTTTTGAAAAGGATTCGACCTCAAATCTAAACCTTGCAAAACCAAAGAAAGGACAAATGACTACAAACTCCTTATGGCATGAGGGTTAGAATTATCGCAACCAATCATCTCAACATGCGAAGGTTACACATATTTACAATATAACCAAGGATCCTTTGAATTAAATATTAAGAACTTATTAAAATATGCACAAAGGATTTGGTTATTAAAATCAACAAAAGATAAGGAAACTATAAAGGTTCCAATGGCATCAAATAATTCACAAGGTAGAGCTATCTTCATCTTATGAGCCATAAGACACAATTACTTCTTTATCTCTTCAAGAGACCACACCAAGGGTGGTGTTTCAATTAGTTCTAAAGTCCACAAGACCCATATAACATTATCGCTCACACACGCGGACAAACCAACAAACTTCCTACCTCAATATAAAACATATCCAAAACTAGCATGGATGTCATCATAGGCAAATAGGTAGTATAGGAAAAAATCACGTGTAAGGGCATACACGGGTAAAGACAACACATTTAGGCATATACATATTCTTTCCTTCAATTAAATACACAAATTGGCATCCACAAGTTGAAATTCATGCAATTTAAGCACACGTGTGTCAAGCAAGGATGCACATTTAGAAACATTACCCCAAGGAGTCAATGACACCTTTGTTCTCGAGTTGTCAAGAAGGACTACACATTTCTTACACTCAAGAGTACTCTCATATTTCAATAAGAGATTTCCATCTTTAGGAGGAATGTTGTCACACCATAGCGATTTAGCATATAGGCTATAGCCTTCAAGACAAGCTATACCATTATTTTCACCACTAGGTTCATTAGGAGTATTTATATCATATTCAAACAAGACATTATACCTAAAGAGAGCATGACCTATCTCGCAGGCAGATTTGGACAAGTAAGTTCTTCACTCTCTAAAGGATAATTATCAATTTGCAAAGAGGTTTCAAGTACAGGATTATCCCTATGAGCTAAGCAATCATTAAAATCAAATGACAAGCTCACGGGTTCACTCTTATCGTGAGCTTCACTCTTATCTTGTTGACCAACATTTTCACATTCTTCACTTACTTGAGTTCTATTAATCACATCACACACATCCTCAAGTGGTGGAAAATTTTCACACATAAGTTGATCAACACCATTTACACAAGATGATGTACTTTTATTCAATATATTGGCTTCAACACTAGGTGGACATAAATTGATCTTACAAGAAGAGTCAATTTGGTCATCAATAGGATCAACTAGTGTATCCACACTCACAACATGTACATCATCAACAAGAGGCAAAAAATCATTAGACTCACAAGTAAGCAAGCTACTATTCACACTCAATGGATTACTAGTCACACAATTATTGATCATATGTACAAAAGTGTAAGAGTTAGCTATTTTACCTTGAAGTTCTTGAGTAGATTCTTCCTTGCTGTGTTGTGAAGGTTTCCCACATACTTCGATAATAACTTCTCTTTGGCCTTGTGCTCCTCCACTTTCCATGTTGGCACATACATAAATGTCTTTAGAAATAGGAGGACAAATATAGGTAGCACAGTTTGGTGGTAATCCTCTCACTTCGCTCCACATAACCCTCCTTTTCCACTCTCAGATTACCACCTTACACACCTTTACTCCTCTCAATTATCTGTCTTTTATAATTGTTAGGATTGGAGTAGGTGGACACTTCTCTTTGCGGCTTGGGCAAAATACACGTTGTGAGATGATTTTCCCATCGGTCTCTTACAAAATTAGGCCAATTTTGCACATCTAAAACTTTATGTTGTGCAAACCAATTGGCACCCAAGATCACATGGCTGTATATCAAGGGAAAAATATCACACCACACCTCCCTATGGTAATCAAATTGGGAGAAGACAACCTTTACCCTCTTGATAACCTTAAACTTGTCCAAGGAATATGGAACAAGTAACGGTTCTCGAAACAACTCCAAATAGTCAACCATGGATGGACATATGTAGTTTCTATAGCACCTATCATCTAGCACAATGAGGCATCCTGGTACCCCATAAATGATCACCTTTTCGGAGTGAACACTCCTTCTAGGATCAATATTGTAAGGCACATGAGTATCCTTCGACTTTGGAGATGCATGTCTTCTTATTCTCATGGGAAAACCTCTACTATAGATAGTATAACCATTCGAACCACTTTGACCTTGATAAGAAGTACTACAAGGTGGAGAGTATGAATTTTCACACTCCATATGTGCGCTCTCACCATAACTTTCATAAACTTCACAAATAAATGGGTTATACCTAACTCCAATTCTAGGTTCATCTTGGGTAGTGCAAGACTCCCCATACATCCCATTTTCAACATAAGAACCATCACAAGGCCCTACATCATCTCCATACTCACTATAAACACTAGACACTTTATTCATCTCAATTTCTCCCTCAAAATAGTAACTTTCAAATCTGCAAGTACCTTGATCTTGGCTATTTTCATAGCCCCCATAATATCCATCAACTATGCAGTTATAAAATCCCTTTCTACAATCATAGTCTCCCATATTGTAGTCATAATAATCTGTGGCTATCGAAGACATATTCCCCTTATACATCCTTGTACCTACAAAATAAACAATCAAGATAAGTAGTAAAATCTCCTTGCCAACACTCGTATGCACTCACCTTTGTGATCCTCACAATTGGAGTGACGAATATTGGAAGTTACTTATACTCCGGTAGTTAACAGGATGTCAATCCTAATCAGCAGCCGGAATATATTCTTGTTTGATCGACTCAAGACATAAAACAAAAAATCTACTTACGAACTTGAAATAAAAAAGTTCACTGAGGCAAACGAGAAAAGCACACAAGTAACAAAAACACGAAAAAATAGACTCAACAACTAATCTACAACTAAGTAGGTGATTACTAGTTGCTAATTAGTTTTAGAATCAAGATATAAAACTAAGGAAACAAGAAAAGAAACCAAGAATCTGAAAGTTTGAGCCTAAGGTGATGTTTAGACGTTGATGATACGTTACTTTGATGATGTGGCAGTTTAGTGATATGGAAATTTGGTGATGTGGTAGCTTACAATTTGGATTGGTCAAATTTTAATTTGGAAGATTGGAATTTGGCTAAGGGAGGGAAACAAGACTTGGAACCTTTTTTTTTCAAATTTCAAAAAGGTTTGACTTTTCTTTTGGCAAGAAAGTCTTGTACTTCTTCCTTGAGACACGGAAAAGTGGTCTTCCTTAAAACATGGAAAGTGGTTGTAAAAGTCTTTGAGAGACCTTAAAAGTTGAAAAGTGGTTGGTGTAATACCCTTGCTTTTTCTTAGCTCAAAAATCATCTCAAAGATGTTAGAACTTTCTTTGAAATAAGAATTTATTATTATACACATGGTATTTTGATAATTTTCACTTCCTATAACGTGGGAAATTGAACAAGCTTTCCATCGATATATAATTCACCTAAATCTGACACCTGGGCGAAGAGTTAGAGCCTTTTTAGTGAGACAGTATTTGACTTGAGCCTTCAACGCGTCGCAGAGATAGCTCAAATGGCAATTGTCGAATTCCAGTGTTGCTCCGCGATACTATCACATCGCGCCAAACTTCCAGGTCGTAGACAAGGTGGCAACGCAATAGCTCCGCGTCGCGCCGCCGTGCAGTTTCCCAATTGTCAATTTCTAGTGACACAGTGTGATAACGCCGCATCATGCCTAGGGCCCCATTTAGGAAATTGTAATGAAAATTAAATTACGTGTCCATGGTTAAAAGGGTAAATTCCCCCCCCCTCCTCATATAAGCTTCCAAACACAGGATTTAGCCTTTATTCATTCAAAATATTGATGTTTTTCTCAAATACTCTCAAGAACTCAAGCTAGGGTTTACATAGAAGGTCCAATTTTAAGAAGCTTTCACCATTAATCTTCATGAAATCACGAGCTAAGGTATGCATAGTGTTCATTCATGAACTCCTTTCGTCCATGAAGTTGAAGAATCCCTTTTCTAAACTCAAGTTATGGATTTTCTATATGTTTTCATGTTTTGGCTGCTCATGTTCATGTTTGATAAATGTGAAATTGGATTCTACTCCATGATTGTTGATAGTTTCTATGTGGGTTTAATTACTATAGCCATAGATCCATGTAGCCCTAAGATTTAAACCCTTGAATGATGAAATTAGAATTGAATAATGATGTTTACATGTACCATGCCTGTCATATGTTTGATTAAATGTCTAGATAAAAAAATATTATCTAACTAGCATGATATCATGAAATCCCCATGTATGTACAAGTTTATGCCTATTACATGTTTGATGGAAGGGTCCTATGATTTTAGTATGTATTTTGATGTTAGTCAAGTCTTCAAGTAAATCATTCTATGTCAGTTTCCTTCTGTCGAGTCTTGGGGGTACTTGTACCCGAAATATTAGCTGTGTGCCTAGAGCTATGTCATGTTTTTCATGATACTCTCAATAAAGATATGAACTCTTAGACTTCAGATAGTCTTATGATTCAGGAAAAATCTCCAGGATTTCATGACTCAGTCAGTTGTCAGATATCAGTAGTATTTCGTCGGCCACGGAAATTCAGTAACTCAGCCCATGCTCAGTTCAGTTCAGTAAATCATGTTTAGTGTCCATTCAGATGGGAGTAGGAATTAGCACCGAGTGAACCCAAGGATGGGTACTCACCTGTTATACGAGTGTGTGATTCCTAGAAGCAATTCTTGTATTCTAGAACTATGTAGCCAACATAGGTTGAGAGATCGTAGCCTGCTATATGAGGGTAGATGAGGTGGCTTAACCTGTTATGTGGGGTTTCCCACCATTCTCGCTAGAGTTACCTATTATATGAGGGTTACTCACATATTTTCCTTACTAGTGGCGCGGTATTGACACCCTTCCAATCAGGGCATAGATTGGACCCCAGCTCAGCTATCATAGCACCTTTGGGGCATGTCGGTTAGATACTACTTCCCATAGTTTCATGTTACAGAATCAGGACTGTCAAATACAGTCAATCAGTCTCAGTAATAGAACTCAGATAGTTCTTCAGATTTTAGGACTGTCAGATACAGTCAACTCAGATAAAGTACAAAACTCAGATAGTTCCATCAGATTCAAGTCTGTCAGATACAGCCACCCATGTTATCAACATTATTCAGATATAGTCCTTCACGTTATCAGTCATATCAGTTACTAACATGTCATATTATCAGTATTCAAATTCAATAATCATGATATCACGTTGTCAGTTATAGTTACGTAATTATGTATGCATTCTCACATTCATATTAGACAGTCAGCTAGCATTAGCATGCATGTGAACCCTTGCATTTAGCCTACCTCACATGTATACTCGGTATATAGTACTGATGCATTTGCGCTATGGTGCTTTCTTTTTATGTTACACCATAGGTTAGAGACACGAGTTTCAGATCAGCAGTAGATTTCAATTTCAGCAGTCAGAGTAGAAGTGAGTCCTCATCCTTCGAGGGCATAATGATTTTCTAGTACCTCATTGATTAGCTTATTAGTTGGAGTTAGTTGGGGACATGTCCCATCAACTCCTTATTCAGATTCTTCAGACAGTAGAGGCTTTCAGACTAGATTCAAACTTGATGCAGACTAGATACAGACTATCATATTTTAGACTTCAGTTTTGTTTTGGGTATTCTATTACCCCACACAAATGTTACATTATTCAGCTATGTTCATGATCGAACCTTATGGCCTTTCAGTGCATGTTTTCGCATTATTATGTTATCTTATGCAGTATACAGGTACAGATATCAGTCGTGGGTTAGCTTATGGTCCTTCAGGGTCATGAGCACCGTGTAGCATTCCGGTTCAGCAAATCGGGTCGTTATAGTTGGAAAGTCTTCCAAGACTAACAACAAGACACACTCTCTTTATTCACCTTTTTTGATCTAATAACCACTTTCTCATCAACAAAAAATGAAGGTGGTGAAGAACACCAAGAACACAACTTTTTGAATCTTGGAGTTCTATGGTTCAAGTTGGATCCCACACATCAACAACACATTTTCAAGCTTTAATTTTTCAACCAAAACATCAACACAATTTTTTTAGGCCTCTAATCGACAATAACAACACATATACAAGCTTAGATCCACAACAACATCACATAGCCAAGAGTGAATCCACAACAACAACCTTAAAAGTTCAAGAACAACTTGGAAATGACTCAAAATTTAGATTTAGACTCTAGAAGTGTTAGTGAAGAAGAGACTAACACTAGAAACAACCAACAAGCATAAAAACACAAGAAATCCAATACCAAAGTTTCGGCCAAGGCAAAACAAAAAGGGGATAAAATGTATTCTTTTTGTTTTTTTGTTTTTTCAACCTTTTTTTTTCAAGTTAACAAGCCCAAGATTGATTCTGTAGGAGCGAAATAAATCCTTGATCTGATACCAAAGGATAATGAATGATCTACGAAGCACAAAATAGTCCCCAACACAAGCCACAAGCCGAGAACAATAAGGAACCAACTTCGGCCTCAACACACAAAACCGAGAATAACAAAGACCAAACAGAGAATAACAACACAAGATACAAATGCACAAATCCAACAAAGTAAAGGGATAGGAAAGATGACATAAGATCTTATGAAACAAAGATAATCGAAATGTATATCAAACATAAATACCCTCAAATTTGCAACATCAAACACCCTTCTTCTTACATTGACCGCTAAGGGGATCAACTCACCTCAAGAACCACCATTTCTAAGCAAAAGTTAATAATGGTTTTTCCAAGCCCGACAATAAGATGGCTTTTCCAAGCCCTAAACTAAGAACTACATAAAGGGTGTTACACTCTCAAGAGAGAGAGAAGTCTTTCACATATTCATCATTTAAAAAACTAATGAAAGAAACCCTAAAATGTTCTACTTATAGTATATTATAAAAGAAGACAAAAAGCCCCAACTACCCTTAATGAGAGGGGTGACCATGGTGTGTTAAAACAACATGTGCAATCTTTAAAATGCCCTTAATGAAAGGGAAACCTTGGTGTGTAAATTAGGGGCTGCCGCGGAGTGTTTTGGAGTGTTTAAAGTTCTTCAAAACACTTCTTCACTTGTGCTATCTGATAGTCATAAAGGCAAACCTCCAAGCAACCCTACACATACGGAATTGCTCTCATGAATGTCCAAAACGGGTCCTCCATGCATGCTCTTTTATCCTCGAGGTGACCAAAGCTTGAGTTTTTAAGTGTTAGCATCTAAGAATGTCATCAAAAGCTATAATGGCCATTTGGCTCGTATCACTCATGCATGTAGAAAACTTATTCGTGTTGATCATTTGTCTGAATATTTATTTATATTCACTTAATACCCCAATCATATTCTTTACTTATGTATTATCCCCTGACTAGAATAAAATTGTGTCATCAGCATGTAACATCCCATATATTTTAGCATTTAGACGGCTAAGTTAAGATCGATAAAGGTATTTAAACTTGAAAAGTAAGGTGGTTTTTGAGCTTAAAAGTTAGAGGTGAGTGCTAAGATTATGTGAAAAGATTAAAGTATCCATGTGCATATAAGTATTAATCCAATATCTTAAGACTTAGGATATTAAATAACATAAGAGAATTGTTTGCTTGACTTAAATTAAGCTAGTAGGTGACAAGTAGGTGCATTACCTACTTTGACTTATTGACCAACCTAAGAACTAAGTAGGTGCATCACCTACTAAGACTTCCTTGACTAGCTTATTAGGCCAAACACACTACCACCTACTTGAATTAATTTTGACCCAAATTAAATAAAAGAAAAGAAGAAGAATGGGCAACCAAGGCCCAATAATTTTAGATCCACAAGACCCTAGTCCAATGACCAAGTAGGTGCATAACCTACTTAGACTATTTGACCAAATTAAGAGATAATATAGCTACATCACCTACTTAAGGTAAATGGATTTTTGACCAACTTAATAGAGCAAATAGGTGCATCACGTACTCGGACTATTTGACTAGCTTAACGAACTAAGTAGGTGTATCACCTACTTAGAATTTTTGACCAAAAAAAAATTTGGTCCAAATTAAAGGGAGAAGGAGTCATTAAGGTTCATTTATAGACCAAGATAAGCTTATTTCACTATAATTTCATTTGGAGAAAATCAGATTTCTCTCCAGCCCCTCTCAACTAAAAATAATCGCCTAATTTCTCCTAGGGTTCTTGAAGAGACCCTCCTTAATTACAGCCAAGGTAAGTGAAAATAACTATGATTTATCTTTAATTATATCATGAAAAGTTATGAAAATCAAGCTATTTTTGTTTGAAGTGTAGGACAACCCTTTTTTTTCATGCTTGGAAGTCCACCTCTCTTTAATCTCGAAGACATTTTCCAGTAGTATTGGGTTCAACTTGAAGGGAAACTTAGAGTCTTGATGGAGTACAATTTAAGAAAGCAAATTTTAGAAATAAAGATAAGATTACTGCCCTAATTTTTTCCCTCTTTATGTATACGTATTGATGGAGGATTTTATATATATTGTTATTAAGAACTTATGGGATGGTGATCGAAAGCCGTGAGTTCATTATCTTGTATTGTTTTGAAGGATTTTTGGACTACTTATGTGATGTCTATTTGTGTTGTTATTGGAGGCAGTGGGTAATGTCTATATGTCTCAAAGTATATATCAAGGTATAACATGTTTCTCTTATATGGGTCTACAAAATCCTAGACTATACATGTTAAGAGTGTTCATATGTTGGATACACAATTGGTCTCTATACTGCTAAATTACTTCAATTGTCTAATTGCTCATATATTTCATTTGACTCGCACTCTCATATGTTCCATTCTTTGGATATTACTCCCACCGTGTTATGATATAAGGTGATCTTATAGCCCTTGCTTGTTCAAATATATAGTTTATACGTCCTTACTTGGATGTGCATTTGTTCCTAATTGGAATCTGCTCTCGTGCCTCAATCGTACCCAAGCTTACATACCTTTCTAATTCTTATTACTTAGTAAGTATTTATTGTACAGTACAAACCTATTTAGTTGAGGAGTTACATGTCTCTACTTGGTATGCACATATTCCTCTATTTGAAGCATCTAAATTTCTCCACTTGAATCAGCTACAATTGCTATATGCTATCTAAGATCACTTACTCAGTAGGATTTGTTACATTTCCTCACTTGTCACATGTCTTCATTGCTTATTTGTGAAAATATTTTATACACAGGGATGAGGTACATTGTGTCATATAGGTTCCTAAGTTTTACTACATCGATCATATATTTGTTTCCTATTTAATTATTGCTGCCTCAATCATAATATTCACATGTTTTCTTCTATTGGTTTATAGATCCAAAGTTCAATAATGTTATGACTACCAAAAGAATAATCTCAAAGATTAAAAAATAAGGTAAAGTAAATCTATGTAATTATGAGTGTCAACTTATGATACCTAGCATGGACTAATCCCAACTGATGTATTTATGGGTGGCAGCCCAGGGGTTATGATACCTAGCATAGGTCGATCCCTATTTGTATATTTATGAGGACCGTATCCTAAGGGTTAAAATGCCTAGCATGGTTCATCCTCTTCTATCACTGATCAGCTGGTCATTTGTATCACATACTAATAAAGTTAATAAAGCAGAGAAGACCAATAATGTAACATAAACAATTCCACATGTATAAGCAAAGGTGTTCTTCTATCATTATCTATACATTTGAGCTTGGTTTCATTTGAGCTCTTGTTTTACACATGGTTATTTTATGCCTTACATATTCAGTACATTCTTTCGTACTGACGTCCCTTATAGGGGACACTATGTTTCATGCCACAGGTACCGATATTCCAGCGAATAGATCTCCCTAAAATAAACACAAAATACTCAACGACTATTGGTGAGCTCTAGGGTGCTTCAGGGCTTTTCCGAGTCTTTAGCATGTATTTTATATTGTATTATAGTTAAGGGTATGGCAGGGTATTGTCCCGACCTAAGCTAAAGTTGTTTATCTCTTAGAGACTTTATAGACTATTATTAAAGTAAAGTATAGTGGTTTCTTATTCTCCAGTAATCAAGGCCCCAATGACCATGTCATGTATATCCATTATTGTCCTATCTATGTCGGTCCTTTATCAAAGAGTCTTACCGATACTTTTCAAAATATTAAAATTATTGCAGTTACATGCATAGTAATCATAATGTATAAGTTGGTTCCTCAAGCCTTTAGGACATCGGGTGCCTGTCCGTCTCAATAGGATATGAGGCATGACTGAAGTGGTATCAGAGCAGGTCATCCTACGGAGTCTACAAAGCCATGTCGAGTAGAGCCTTACTTATGAATTTGTTGTGTGCCACATTTATAATTAGGGGCTACTTGAACATTTAGAAATTCTGACCTTTTTTCAAAATCTAAATCATGCAATAGAGTTGTTATAAAATTTGTTCTCCCACATACCATGACCCGTGTCATCTAGACTGTGCCTACTATGGTTAAGGTCAAAAGGGGAAAATTCTAGTATTTCCTTAGAGGTAATCTTTAGAAAAAGGTCTCATGATATTAAAAAAAATAGTAAAATGCTTGTAGAGGTTTTGCATTACTTATATCCACATCTACATTTGTACCACTTGTATCATCTTGGTTAATCTGAGTAGGATATAACAGGTTCATTCACATGCTACCCAATAAATAGTTACCCAATCACAGAGATGGGTTGTATTTCCTTATATATCTTTTTAGAAGGATGTGAGCACTTACTGAGTACATAGTTTCCTCAACGATAACTCCTCCAGTGGTTATAGGATCTAATCCTATAGGGAACATTCAGTACTTTATAAGTAATATACATAGAATTTTTAGTTTTATGTATGTATTGAAAATAAAAGTTGTTGATTTATCTTTGTACTAATTAAAAGATGTGGCGGTAGTATAGTGCTGTAGGTGAATATACCACAATGGTATTGGTTGGAGATAGTCCTAGTTGTCTAATAGAACATATTGTAAATATGCTTAATCATTATCCTAATTATGTTAGTAGTTAGAATTATAAGATATGTGCTTATGACCACCCCAATAGGTTAATTATGTAATCCTTTTGTTGTTAGAAAATCTCTTGGATAAGTGTTTAAATTGTTTCATATATAAGTATACGTATAATAGTTCCATGTACGATCTATGTTTTGGTTGTAGAAAAAATGCAGCTAAAGATTAAGGTTGTAAATCTTGAGGGGTTAAGAATTAGTGATGATCTATTAGAATATTTAGAGTAGAGAACGACAAAGTGTCAATTAATCACTAGTAGGAGAGTATTTAGTTGCATATGAAATAAAGGAAAATTACAGTTATATATCAGAGAATGGAGATATGAATTATGTAAAGTTCCCTAATAGTACAAGGAGACAACATATAGGAGTACTATAAGAAAAGGTTCTATAAGTTGTGGTCTTATTAAAGAGAATGCTAACTAACCATGTGACGTAAGAAAAAGATATTGACTCTTTAACTTTAACTAGTTGCAAAGACACATTCAAATTTATTCTGAAGTAACTTTTTTTAACTTTTGATAGATGGGAAGTTATTTTAGTATCAATCTAAATTTTTGTGTATAATTAATAGTTACAAGATAGAGAGTGCAATTGAAAGGTCACTTTGATAGCAGAGACATTTCACCTAGTGTGGTACCCCAAAATGCACTTGCATCATTTGTATGAAGGAAATATGGTTCTTAAACATACATAGTGACTACTTTCAATGGAGTAAATTTACTATAAGTTATAGGTATCACTTAATCATTTGATTTTCTATTGCCAAGATTTACTTGTTTATGTGTAATGATGTCCTCAATGTTCACTTGAATTTCCCCTTTATCTTTTCCCTATTATTTATACTAACTTAGAACGACCATGTAACACCATAATTTTTTGAACCAGAATGCTACACGGTGATTATGACCCCGAAGGACTACAAGCTAACCCATTACTGATATATGTACCTGTATACTGCATAATATAACATAAAAATGCAGAAACATGTGCTGAATGACCATAAGGTTCAACTGAATAAACATCTGATAAGAATAATGTCTGAAAATGATATAACCATACAAAAACAAATCTAAAATAACTGTCTGACATGCTATATTCTGGAAAGCCTCTAAAATGTCTGAATAAAGAGTTGATGGGACATGTCCTCAACTAACTCCAACTACTTGAATAAACTGAAAACTGAAATAGAAATGAAATCATCATATCCTTAAAATATGAGGACTTACTTCTAACTCTGATTGTTGATACTAGAATCTACTGCTGATCTGGAGATCGTTCCTCTGAACCTATGGTGTAACATAAGAGAAAGCACCATAGCGCAAATGCGTTAGTACAACTGAATGTACTGAGTATACGAGTGAGGTAGGCTAAATGCAAAGGGTTATATGCATGAGCAATGCTGACTGATATGGATGTGAGAATACATACATACATGAGAAACTATAATTGAACTCTTGATGATATTGAATACTGACATCATGACTTTACTGACACTGAGGTACTGCATAGATGAATGACTATTTTGATAGTTCGAATTATGAAGAACTGGTCTGTTTGACTGTGTCTAACAGTCCTGAAACTGAATACTGAGTATATAAATCACTAATAAGTAAGGAACTGACACTGTATTACTAAATACTGAGGGACTAGTGCTATGTTACTGATACATAAATATCTGTGTATTACAACCCTGATTATGAAAGACTGGTGTGGTCGATTGTATCTGACAGTCTAATTATAAAGTATTAATCTGATTGACTGTAGCTGGCTATCATGAATGTGAATACTGATCAAGTTCTAAGAACTGGTAATAATAATAATATGAGTGACTTTATCTGACAGTCATGAATGTGGTGGAACTAGCTAAGTTTCGTATTGTATCTGAGTTGGCTGTATCTGACATTCCTGATATTTTAAAGAACTATCTGAGTTCTATTACTGAAACTGAGACTGAGACTGAAACTGAGACTGTGGTAAGTAGTTGTCTAACCGACATGCCCCAATAACGTATATAGCTAAGTTGGGGTCAAGTCTTTGCCCTAACTGGTGGGGTGTCAATACCGCGCCACTGGAAAGGATAGCTGTGAGTGATCCTTATCTGGCAGGTACTCAAATGAGAACAGTGGAAACCCTAAACTGATAGGTTAAGCCACCTCATCAACCCTAATATGATAGGTTAAGATGTCTCAACCTACGCTGGCTACGTAGTTCTGGAACACAAGGATGACTGCTAAGAATTACACCCTGAACTGGTAGGTGAGTTCCTATCCTTGGGTTCACTCGGTGCTAACTTCTACTCCTATCTGAAGGACATTGAACTAAATAACTATGCTAAACTAAATAACTGAACTAAACTGATTAGCTGAACTGATACTGATTAACTGGACTGATACTAGTGGTATTGTTTAGCGGAGCTAAACTAAGTTTAATGGATTTTGATGACTGATGGAATGTACTGAGTTCTGAGGACTGGTTGAGAGTACTGAAGTTACTAAGATTAACTGTGAATACTGAGGTTGCTGAGTTTACTGAGCACTGAAATTACGAGATTACTAGATTACTGAGATTACTGAGATTTTGAGTTTTTTTTGAGTCACATGACTGACTGATTTCTATAGGTCATGGCTTGACCGAGAGTATCATGAAAACTGACATGGCTCCAGGCACACAACTATATTTTTTGGGTACAAGTACCCCTAGGACTCGATGGAAAGAAACTAACACACATGACTGACTTGATCGTAAGAATAACATTCACAATTCATAATACCATGAATAGGGGATTTCATACTACACATGGTTATATATTCTTGAACATGGAAGATACTACATATAACATGTACATGCTTGCATGGTTCTAATTTCATGAGCATTCCATAGTACAACAACAATACATGGCAATTTGCATGGAATTCATGTTGAGTCATAAGGGATAGAGCATGGGCTTGTCTTTTAAGTTCTATGTAGCTAAAATACATGATTTCTAGGCTCTTAGGTATTTTATCAAACACCTTGCGCATAGGTTTATTCTTGAATTCAACTACCTAAATCACCCAAAGTTCATATATTTCAACTAACATGCCATCCTAGTTTTATACAAATCCATAAAGATTTTATCTTGACATCATTTAACACATAAACAAGATCGACAATCAAATAAAAACATAAAAATCATGGCATATAGGTTAAAATAGGGTTCTTGGACTTCATGGATGAAAAGAGTCCATGAATGAACACATGCATACCTTAGTTCTTGATTTAGTGAAGATTGACGGAGAGATTCTTGGAATTTGATGGTAGAATTTGCTTGAACTTGAATCTTCTATGAAAAACCCTAATGTGTTCTTGAAAGGATTTTGATGAAAAAGAGTATGTTTTGGTGAAATAATGGCTTAATTCCGTACTTATGGAATATATATATAGGGGTGGGAAGATGACCCAAATACCCCTCTAGATGCGTCTTTTAATTTCTATGAAAATTTTCCAATTTGGGCCCCCGGCGCGATGCAGAGAAATTGCATTGCCACTTGTTTATGATATGAAAACTCACCGCGATGTGGTGGAATCGTGGAGAGACACTGGAAATTGACAAACGTCATTTTGGCTTACGGCGTGACACGCTACTGACTGAAATGACACTGCTGAAACTTTAAATTGTCATAACTTCTTCACCGGGTGTCCGTTTTAGGCAAATTTGGTATTGACGGAAAGCTTATTCAATTATCTAAAATTTGAAGGGTATAAATCTGCCAAAATACCACATATAAACCAAGTTATGCTCGTTCAAATATGACCTATGTGAAATCACACACGAAAATTTGGTGGATTCAAAAGTCCTTAGCTTGACTTACTCTAAGTGAATATTATGAACATGCTTAACACAGAATAAGCTCTATTATCACTAGGATACTTATCCTAATTCATGTACTCAAATATGAATCACAGGAGAGGAGGTTTCATGTGTAGGAACAATGGTTCATTTTCTAGCTTAGAAATATACGGGGTATTACAATATCTCCCCCTTGGGAACATTCGTCCTCGAATGAGACTGACTGGAAGGGGAGAAATATAAACTGGAGTACATACAAGACATACACTACTGAAACCTGGGTTCTTGACTGACATGACTGAAAACTGAGCATATCATACTGAACATGCATATCTGATGCACGGGTAACTGATTCATGAATGAAGGACTGAGTGTTCTGATGGATTAAGTTTCTCAGAATGCATATGTGATGCAAAAATTAATAAGCTGAATCCATGCATATCTGATGCTTGATTATATGGCTGACATGATACATGAATGCATGACTGGAAGTACTGATAAGCTGATCACGCCTATCTAATGCGTGAATATATGACAGAACTGACTCATGAACATGCAACTGAATATGCAATGATAAAGGTACTAAGTTTGAACTGAAAACTGAGCATGGAATAGGATACCAAGTTTGGTATTGAAATTTGAACATGAGAACGAGTAAGCTCAAACAAGACTGTTACCTTGAACTAAAAATACTGATGAGTCCGAGATTAATTACTCAATATGCATGAGCGGGAGCATAAGAACATAAATGATTCTGGAACATGATACATGAACTAAACTAAGACATTGAGTACATGGCTTACTGCTGAGTTTTGAAGTTAGAGGGTTGGCTCGTATGTAACACTTCCTCCAAGACAGTATCATCAAAGAAACGACATGTTTAAGTCATAAAAGTTCAAGGGTTGTAGTGTATCTCCCCCTTGAGATACTATGTACCTTGAAGGATGCTGGTCTGACCTTGCTGAGATATTGAAGAAGTTAAGGCGATGCTCAAGGAACCTAGGAATGAAATCATGACTGATTATCTGAGATCTAAAACTAAAGCGTAATGCACAAATGTAGACATACTGACTTATCTCATTAACTGAGTAACTGGTAACTGAATATTGGGTATGCAAGACTGAATTGTACTTAATCTGAATAGTTGGGCTGAGGCCATAAAGTATTATGCATATAAGAAGGGACTGACTGAGTAACATGAGGTAACTGATCATGGATTTCATAAAAGCTATATTATTTAAAAAATGTAGGACCTAGCATATTACATGATTTTGAAATATTCCTTAAACTGAGGTATTAAAATACCTATAACTGAGTAGCTGATAACTGTACGCTATGGTAAAGCAAGTCTAAAAGTGAACTGAATTTATGAGCTGAATACTGATCTGAAGCTGACACTATAACTTAAGACTCTAAGTAGGATCCACACTGGAACTAAATGTTGGGTCCTGATAGATGAATACTAAAACTGAGGTTTAGACTGATACTGAAGTGCTTAATTCTAAGATTGAACACTAATTACAGAGTGTTAAGTACTGAAACTATAACTGAGATAGCAACTAAGTTATGATAGTGGCATAATGAAGGCTGACATAAGTCAAGGATCTGAATACTCATTCACACTTTGTACTTTCCCAATCTCTAATTACTACCTTTTGCTAGCCCTTTGCTTGCATACAAACAGGATATTCAAGCCTATCTTCATATCTACAACCTCATATAAAACATGCATGCAACAGTCTACCCTTAATCATGAAACATTAACTCTCTCCCATCTAAGTGACTGCTCACCACTACACTATTTCACAAGGAGAGTATACTGAAGGATTAAATTAGGAGGACCTGAAGCATGAGTGGATACTGATTGAATTTGACACATGACTGAAACTTGAGGAATGGAATGTCTATGGCATAAATTTACCAAAAAGGTCTGGACTGAGGATATACATGACATAGTCTGAACTTATCTGATCAGTGGGGGCATAGCATGAGTCATGGAAGCTGAGTATACTGGGGAGCATGGTACGTGTACATGAGTCAAGAGCTGCATGACCTGAGTCTGGAATTTTTGAGTTTGTGGAACATGATTTATAACACTGAGTGAGATGGAACTGAACTCCCTATGCTGGGAACTGAAAGCACACATGATTCTATGGAAGGCATGTGAACATAAGCTGTATTTATGGAATCTAAGACATGAAGCATGCATAGGCATTACTCTGACTGAAGTACGAAGCTTTACACTGAGATAAGGATAGATTGAAAATCGTCTTTCCTAACTGCTTTTCTATACATACTGATGCTACTGCTGGAATATGAGAGACTGACTGGGTTACTTGATCTATCATCTTGCCCTTAGCTTAAAGCCATCATCATAAGCCTATGAATACTAAACTAATATCTGAACTGAACTGTAATCTTAATCACATACTTACATTCTGTCAAACACACGCTTGCCTTACTAAGGCCATTCTCTACCTCTGTTCCCTCACGTACTACTAATATCACATTCACACCTTCATGCTTAATTTTAAGTCAATAAACTTAAATTTCTAACTCACACATTTCAAGCCTACTGATTCATTCTGGCACACCTATCCCCATGAATACATAATCTGATCAAACAAGAAGATGCTATCCCAACTCTACCACTGTTAACTCCTGAGTTCATGCTTAAAAATTCTTGGTCCATGCTGTCATAGAATTCTAAGAAGGGATCGGATGACATATCTAAATCTGGGTTCAAGAATAAGTTCTCATGATCATGAATAAGATCCGTACAACTTTGGACATAAGGGAACTGAGGGATACTTTCTGAGAAAGCCCTATCTTTAGGACTTGAGCTTTACTATTTTCGTTACCTTGGAAGTAAGGTAAAGTTGACTTGAGGGGAACATGATGTGAATCTGCATGGGTTCCTTAGAGAACCTTTCTATAGCACGATCTGAGGCATGAAAGAAGGGAGATTATTCCTAAAACATCTCATATCCTCCTACACATAAGTGTGGTGCACAACACATGTATGTACAAGACTCTACTATATGTGAATTTCAGACTTCCTAGGACTCTATTGAACCTTAGGCTCTGATACCAAGTTTGTAACACCCTAATTTTCTGAACCAAAATGCTACACGGTTCTTATGACCCCTAAGGACTACAAGCTAACCTATGACTGATATATGTACCTGTATACTACATAATATAATATAAAAATACGGAAACATGTGCTGAATGGCCATAAGGTTCAACTGAATAAATATCTGATAAGAATAATATCTGAAAACGGTATAACCATACCAAAACAAATCTGAAATAACTGTCTGACATGCTATGGTCTGGAAAACCTCTAAACTATCTAAATAAGAAGTTGATGGGACATGTCCCCAACTAACTCCAACTACTGAAATAAACTAAAAACTGAAATAGAAATGAAATCATCATGTCCTAGAAATATGAGGACTTACTTCTAACTCTGACTGCTGATACTGGAATCTACTGCTGATCTAGAGCTCGTGCCTCTGAACCTATGGTGTAACATAAGAGAAAGCACCATAGCACAAATGTGTCAGTACGACTGAATGTACTGAGTATACGAGTGAGGTCGACTAAATGCAAAGGGTTATATGCATGAATAATGATGACTGATATAAATGTAAGAATACATACATACATGAGAAACTATAATTGAACTCATGATGATACTAACTACTGAGTCTGAATACTGACTTCATGACTTTACTGACACTGAGGTACTGCATAGATGAATGACTATTTTGATAGTTCAAATTATGATGAACTGGTCTGTTTGACTGTGTCTAACAGTCCTAAAATTGAATACTGAGTATATAAATCACTAATAATTAAGGAACTGATACTGTATTACTAAATCCTGAAGGACTAGTGTTATGTTATTGATACATGACTAACTGTGTATGACAGTCCTGATTATGAAGGACTGGTCTGGTCGACTGTATCTGACAGTCTAATATAAAGTATAAATCTGACTGACTGTATCTGGTAGTCATAAATGCGAATACTGATAATATGAGTTCTAAGAACTGGTAATAATAATAACATCAGTGACTGTATTTGACAGTCATGAATGTGGTGGAACTAGCTGAGTTCTGTATTATATCTGAGTTGGCTGTATCTGACAGTCCTGATATTCTGAAGAACTATCTGAGTTCTATTATTGAAATTGAGACTGAGACTGTGGGGAGTAGTTGTCTAACCGACATGCCCCAATAATGCTTATAGCTAAGTTAGGGTCCAGTCTCTACCCCAATTGGAGAGGTGTCAATACTGTGCCATTGGTAAGGACAGTAATGAGTGACCCTTATCTGGCAGGTACTCAAATAAGAATGGTGGGAACCCTAAACTAATAGGTTAAGCCACCTCATCTACCCTAATCTGACATCTTAAGATCTCTCAACCTACGCTGGCTATGTAGTTTTAAAACACAAGGATGACTGCTAAGAATCACACCCTGAACTGGCAGGTGAGTTCCCATCCTTGGGTTCACTCAGTGCTAACTTCTACTCCCATTTGAAGGACACTAAACTGAATAACTAAGCTGAACTGAATAACTGAACTAAACTGATTAACTGAACTGATACTGATTAACTGGACTGATATTAGTGGTATTGTTTAACGGAGCTAAACTAAGTTTACTGGATTCCGATGACTGACGAAATGTATTGAGTTCTGAGGACTGGTTGAGATTACTGAAGTTACTGAGATTAACTATGAATACTGAGGTTGCTGAGGTTACTAAGCATTGAGATTACGAGATTACTGGACTACTGAGATTACTGAGATTACTAAGATTTTTGAGTCTTTCTAAGTCACATGACTGACTGATTTCTATAGGTCAAGGCTTGACCGAGAGTATCATTAAAACATGACATGGCTCCAGGCATACAACTATATTTTTTGGGTACAAGTACCTCCAGGACTCGATGGAAAGAAACTGACACACATAACTGACTTGATCGTAAGAATAACATTCATAATTCATAATACCATGAATAGGGGATTTCATACTACACATGGTTATATATTCTTGAACATGGAAGATACTGCATATAATATGTACATGATTGCATGGTTCTAATTTCATGAGCATTCCATAGTACAACAATAACACATGACAATTTACATGGAATTCATGTTGAGTCATAAGGGATAGAGCATGGGCTTGTCTTTTAAGTTCTATTTAGCTAAAATACATGATTTCTAGGCTCTTAGGTATTTTATCAAACACCTTGCGCATAGGTTTATTCATGAATTCAACCACCCAAATCACCCAAAGTTCATATATTTCAATTAACATGCCATCCTAGTTTCATACAAACCCATAAAGATTCTATCTTGACATCATTCAATGCATAAACAAGATCAACAATCAAATCAAAACATAAAAATCATGGAATATAGTTTAAAATAGGGTTCTTGGACTTCATGCACAAAAGGAGTCCATGAATGAACACACGCATACCTTAGTTCTTGATTTAGTGAAGATTGACGGAGAGATTCTTGGAATTTGATGGTAGAATTTGCTTGAACTTGAATCTTCTATGAAAAACCCTAATGTGTTCTTGAGAGGATTTTGATGAAAAAGAGTATGTTTTGGTGAAATAATGGCTTAATTCCGTGTTTGTGGAATATATATAGGGGTGGGAAGATGACCCAAATACCCCTCTAGATGCGTCTTTTAATTTCTGTGAAAATTTCCCAATTTCGACCCCCGGCGCGATGCGGAGACATCGCGTTGCCACTTTTTTATGACCTGGAAACTCACTAATATGTGGTGTAATCGCGGAGAGACACTAAAAATTGACAAACGTCATCTTGGCTTACGACGTGACGTGCTACTGACTGAACTGACACTGCTGAAACTTTAAATTGCCATAACTTCTTCACCGGGTGTTTGTTTTAGGCGAATATGGCATTGACAGAAAGCTTATTCAATTCTCTTCAATTTTGTGGGTATAAATCAGCCAAAATACCACCTATAAACCAAGTTATGCTAGTTCAAATATGACCTATGTGAAATCACACACGAAAATTTGGTGGATTCAAAAGTTCTTAGCTTGACTTACTCTAAGTGACTCTTATGAACATGCTTAACACATAATAAGCTCTATTATCACTAGGATACTCATCCTAATTCATGTACTCAAATATGAATCACAGGAGAGGAGGTTTTATGCGTAGGAACAGTGGTTCATTTTCTAGCTTAGAAATATATGGGGTATTACAGGACAAGTTTTGATGAATAGAATATGTATAAGAAGAATTCTTAAGGTCAAAGAACAATACAAAAAAATTGCATATATTTTAAGATGAGTAAATAAATATGGGAATAACTACATACCTGTTATTTAGAACCAGTGATGATATGCTTGTACTTAAGGTATTGCAGAGTGGTTCTATAGGATGACAAGACTTCGGTTGCTTATATAATTATATATGTGACGTATCCTATAGCTTATCTCATTGTAAGCCATATACCCTTTGTGGATTATTTCCTCACATGTTACATATGTCATAGAACACTTGCTTGTAGGTGTTAATTGCTTCATAAAACCCTTACTTATTATTATATGTTTTAAAGGATCTTTCTCAGTATATATATATATATATATATATATATATATTTAACTAATTACTTACCAGGACCACTTGCTCTTATTATATATGCATCATCAATTAATGACTCAAATGTTAAAGGCATTTTGTGTTACTTGCTCATGGGTCATAAGTACCATAATCACTTGTCTGCATATAATATGTTTCATAGACTATATTCCTATATGTCAACATACTTCATAACCTACTTGTTTAAGAATTACATGCCCCATAGTCTAAACATTTGTCCATGTGACATATGCTCACTTGCTCATTTTGCCTAAAGCATACTTATTCACATATTAGTCTAGTTATGCATGTAGAGTCTATGTTGGGTAGTGCTCACATTTAATCCATTTTCTAATTTTTTTTTGTAGTCTACCTACTCTTGTACTAATTTTAAGTAATTTCTCTTCCCATGTTACATGTCTTAGTTCATTTTCTCACATGTTACCTAGCTTGCATGCTCACATTTAATCGGCTTTTACAATTTACTTGGATATCGATCATATGTTCCTATAGAACAAATACCTAAGTATCATATGCCTCTTATGTACATTATTTTTATGTTAAATGCTCTTCATTGTGGTTTACTATTTATATATTAAGTAATCATTTGTGTCGCTTGCTATGCGTCATAGACTCTGTGTGATTTATTTGTTCATGTGTTTGCCCTCATTGTGCTTGTTTACTTAAGGATTGAATATATTAGGGTATAGTCCTCTATTTCATGGTGAAGTTGGGATTTTTCCTAAAAAAATTTGACACAGTTGTGAATTTTAGCATAAAGCGTACCTATAGATGGATGGCTAAGCATAATGTACTATCAAGGAACAAAATATTAAAGTTTCACATTGGAAAGTATATGTCTTAGAAGATTTACTTATTAAAGGACTCATGAGATTTAGAAATAAAGAAAAGTTGAGCCTTGATGTGTTGGTTCTTAACATACAGAGAATTGACCAGCAGGCTTAAGATAGACTACCTCCAGAGTTACATTTTGTACACTTAGTATTTCATATGTCTATGCAGTGTTAATGTCTATGGGACCCATAACTAATTATACCCATCGAGGGTATTGAATTCAAAGAGGGCTCACTTGAATATGTTCTAAATTTTATCCTTAACCTACATATTGGAAAGTTATAAGCCAAGAGATGTAGCCTCTATTGTATTATTGTGTAGGATTCAAAGAGTTTAAAAAGAGAGTGACCAATTGAGAATTTAAGAGCTCTACAAATTTCAATTATCCATATTATTCCAAGAAACTACATGAGATTCTGATATCACTTGTCGTGCTTAACAGATTATAAGTTTCATATGCATCTATTCTCTTATGCATAGGATTACTTAATTCTTGATCACTTGTTCACTTGCTCATCAGTTCATTTTTTGTCTTACTCACATGTCATATATTCATATGTGTAGTTCATACTTGGGATTGCCAAATTCCAAATGTTCCACATCAAACTAATTATATAAAAAAAGAGAACAGTGAATTGTGGATTATACGATGCAGAATTGTTTCACTTGATTATATATGGCCGAGAGGAGCCTTACTCTTTACTTGATTGGTTAATATGTTACACCTGTTAAAATGTTGTGTGAGGTTTGTATATATGCAGCATTGTAAGCTAGTGTGTTTTGAATTGTCTTGTCTACAAGGGAGAAAACTAGCAAAACTTTTAGAGAAATTCTAGAGTCAACATTATTTTGAGCTACATCTCTCGTTCGAGGATGAATGATCCAAAGGGGGGATGATGCAACACCTCATATATTTCAGCACGTATATGACTAAGTTAACATCGATGCAGGTATTTAAACTTGAAAAGTAAGGTGGTTTTTAAGCTTAAAGGTTAGGTGAGTGTTAAGTTTAAGTAAAATGATTAAACTGTCCAAGTGCATTGTAATACCCCGTATTTTTCTAGCTTCGTTTAACTATCAGTATATGAGTATCCCTATATACAATTTTTAGAATACTCTGAATTTTTCAGTTTAGAGCTTACCATTGTGTAGGAAATTTAGTCAACTTTCCAACGATATAAAGTTCGCCCAAATTCGATACCCGGGTGAGAAGTTATAGCAATTTTCGTAAAATAGTGTGCCAAATGGCACATCACCGCATTGCGGAGACCAGCCAAATGGCATTCTTCCATTTCCAGTTAAGCTCAACGATAATGGAACTTCGTGCCAATGTTCCAATTCACAATTTTTATTTTCTAGTGAGGGACCGCGATCCAACCGCGCCACGCTAAGGGCCATTTTCCCAATTGCTAATTTTCAGTGTGGCAATGCGGTACCACCACATCGCACCACAAGATCATTTCATGTTCGTTCCTTTTTAAATAGTGTCAGCCCCATTCTAGTGACTTACCACAATGCCACCGCATCGTGGTGGAGGTAAAAAACGGGACTCTTCATGTAATACCCCACATTTCCCTAGCTTAATTTAAGTCTTAGTAAATGAGTAATCCCATACAAAAATTTTGAAATACTCATCATATTTCAGTTTAGAGCTCTCCATTGCATAGGATTTCAATTAGCTTTCCAACGGAATAAAGTTTGCCCAAATCCGACACCCGGGCGAAGAGTTAGAGCCATTTTAGTAAGACAGTGTGCCACTTAAGCCATCAACATATTGCGGAGCATGACCAAATGGAAATCGTTAATTCCAGTGTTGCTCAGCGATATTGGCATTTCGTGCTATAGACCCAGTTCACAATTGTCAATTTCCAGTGAGGCAATGCGATTCCACCGCGTTGCACCAAGGACCAAAGATCACATCCAGCAAGTCACCGCGATGGTGCGGCATCGCTCCACCAGTCCAGTTCCCAGTTATCTATTTTTTAGTGACACAGCGCGATAACACTGCATCGCACCGGGTTCCAAAATTGAGAATTTTTAGTAATTTCGAGTTTTAAATCTAAGGGCATTAAAGTCTTTTGCCCCTCACTCGAGTTAGCCTTTAACACGAAATTCACCTCTAATTAACCTAGTTACTTCATTATTCACCTAATTTTCCCTCAAATTAAACCATTCTCTCTCAAGAGGCAAAAACCCTAGTTCAAGAGATCAAGCACAAAGTTCAAGAATTCACCAAGAACTTTAAGAAACTCACAAATTAAGGTATGTTAGGTGTTCATCTATTGGTTTCTTTCACCCATAGATTCCAAGAATCCGTTTTTAAAACTTCAAGATTCATGATTTACATGTATAAAATTTGATTGTATTCATGTTTTGACATTTATTGAGTTTTAAATCCATGATTAATGGTAAATTCCATAAAATTGAATATCATATATATTGAGTTGAGTCCCCATGTTATAATCCATAAATTTGCAAGTTTGGGCATTGTAATTGCCATGTTTATGTGTTATCCATGATTTAAATTCCAAGTCTAAAGAATTGTTCCTAGTATGAGTTGATCTACATGATATTCATGATAAACCCTTCAATTTGCAATTTGATTGTTATAACCATGTTTACCGCAAGTGTTTATGATTTAGTAAAACAAGAATGCCTCCCATGTGTTTGATAAATTGTCAATGAGAATGAAATAATGCCATTATAGCATGCTAACATGTATTCCCCCCATTCATGTACAAGTTAATGCATTACAAGTGTTTGATAAAATGTATCTATAGATGAATTATGACCAAGTGAACATTATTATGTTATTCAAGATTATGCTTCGCTTTACTTTTTATGCAATCGAGTCCTGGGGGTATTTAATACCCGACAATTTAGCTGTGTACCTAGATCCAGTGTCAATTACAGAATAGTATCAGTCATGTCTCAATTAGTAGAATCCAGTAGTTATAGAACTCAATAGAACTTAGTCAGTTACAGAACTCAGGAAAACTCAGTAAACTCTGTATCAGTCCATTCCAGTTCAGTATACTCAGTTCAGTGTCTTTCAGTTGGGAGTAAGATTCAGCACCGAGCGAGCCTAGGTATGGGGCCTCACCCGTTAGTTAAAACTGGGTCCCTAGAAGCAATCCCTAAGTTCCCGAACTACTAGCCACCGTAGGTTATGAGATCTCACCCGTTAGATAGGACTGACATACTCAGGGATCACCCGCTAGTTTAGGACTGATCTCAGGGGTCACCCATTATTTAGGACTGACTCCACAGTAGTTTTTAGTACCCGTGGTATAGTGCTAACACCCTTTCAATTGGGGTTATAAATTGGACCCCAGCTCAGTTATGTTATCTTATTTGGGGCATGTTAGTTAGATGATTATCTCCCACAATTTCAGTTTTAGTCTTCGGTATAAAACTCAGTTTTGTTCTATAGAGTCAGGACTGTCAGATGCAGTCAATCAGTATCAGTAATCATATATTATCAGTTACTCAGTATCAGAACTCAGTACTTAGATTCAAAAAAGCTCAATTATAGTATATCTACATACACAGATTGCATACCCAGTATTGATAGTAGTTTTAGTTATTCATGTACTCTCACGTTCAGTTACTCTATATCGCTCAGTTAGTTATTATTTATGCATATGAACCCTTGCATTCAGCCTTACCTTATCTAGCATACCAGTACATTCCACGTACTGCCGCATACTTTCTCTTGCGCTATGATGTCTCATATCATAGGTTTGGACGCTCAGGTTCCTGACCACATATAGTCAGATTCAGCCAGTAGTAGACTTAGTAGTGAGTCCTCATCATTCGAGGATATTCATTTACTTCATTATTTTAGTAGTTTCAGTATTTTAGTAGATGGAGTTAGTTGGGGGATTTCCCCTTCAACTCCACTTTCAGACAGTTCAGATTAGAGGCTTTCCAGACTAGTTTTCTGACAGTATTCAAGTTTTACAGATTTGTTATTTTAGTTGATACACTTATTTAGTAATTACAAATTTTGAACCTTATGGCATTTCAGTCTATTTTTTGCATTTTACAATATTATTATTCAGTGCTAACAATAGATATCAGTCATGGGTTAGCTTGTGGTCCTTTGAGGTCATAAGCACCGTGTAGCATCCAGGGTACAGACTCAGGGCGTTACACTTTAGTGATGAAATTTTAATTATTCAGAGGGGTATTTTGGTATTTTTCCATAACCCTAATCAGTCCTAAACACGAAATAAATCGCTAAAAGAGCACTAATTGCTCATTATATCATTATTCACCCAATTATCCCCCAAATTAAATCATTCTCTCTCAAAAAGGGCAAAGCTCTAGCTTTAAGAATCAAGAACAAAGCTCAAGAAATACTCCAAGAACCTTTAAGAATTAATCTTCTCAGGTATGTTAGGTATTCATTCATGGGTTTCTTTCACCCATGAAGTCCAAGAACCTTTTTTAAACATACAAGATCTCAGATTTATGATTTTCATGATTGAAAATAGATTGAATTCATATTCATGATATTATTTGGGATTTAATTCCATGATTAATTACAAGCCTCATGAAAAATAGATAGTTGTGGGTTGAATTATGTGATCTTCATGTTGAACTCTTGAATTACAAGTTGGATATAGTAGCTATGATATTATTATTTATTTATTGCTATATGAACTAAGCACGCTCCCCAAGTGCTTGATAAAATGCCTATGTAAATTGAATAAGGAAATTATGACATGCTATTATATGGTCCCTTTCATGTACAAATTTATGCCTTACAAGTGTTTGACAAAATGTCTAAATGTGTACATTATTAGCAAACAAGTGTTATTATGTTTTTATGATCATGCCATGCTTTATTTTCAATGCTATCCAGTCCTGGGGGTGTTTAATACCCGAAAATCTAGCTAGTTACCTAGAGCCATAGTAAGTTATAAAGTAGTCTCAGTAATGTCACGATCAGTAGTAACGGGTCAATTAACAAAATCTAGTGAACTTAGTCAGTTATAGAACTTAGTGAAACTCAATATCAGCCAGTTCAACTCAGTATAATAATCAGTGTCTTTTAGATGGGAGTAGGATTCAGTACCGAGTGAACCCAAGGATGGGGGCTCACCTGCCAGTAGAGAGTGTGACCCTTAGTAGTAGTCCTTGCATTCCAGAACTACGTAGCCAGTGTAGGTTGAGATATTAACCTGCCAGTTGAGGGTTGATGAGGTGTTTTACCTGCCAGTTGAGGGTACCATCATTCTCATTAGAGTACCTGCCAGATGAGGGTAACTCTTTAGCTTGTCTTTACCCGTGGAACAGTACTGACACCCTTCCAACTGGGGTTATAGGTTGAACCTAGTTATCTTATTTGGGGCATGTCGGTTAGATGATTACCTCCCACAGTCTTAGTATAGAACTCAGTTCAGTTCTATAGAATCAGAACTGTCAGACATAGTCACTTAGTATCAGTAATTCACTTATCAGTGATCACAAATATCAGTTACTCAGTATCAGAAATCAGTACTCAACTTCAGTAAAAGCTCAGATACAGTATACATGTATATGTACAATATTGCATACTCAGTATTTTACAGTGGTTTCAGTTATCCATGTATTCATATTCAGTTACTCTATATCATTTGATCAGTTACTGTTCATGCATATGAACCCTTGCATTCAGACTTACCTCATCTAGCATACCAGTATATTCCACGTACTGACGCATACTCTTTCTTTGTACAATGATATCTCATATCATAGGTTTGGATGCTCAGGTTCCTGACCGCGCTTAGACAGATTCAGTCAGTTGTCGTAGATTCAGTACTGAGTCCTCATCTATTGAGGATATAATTTTATTTTAGTATTTCGGTTTATTAGTATTTCAGTAGTCGAAGTTAGTTGGGGACTTATCCCATTAACTCCATATTCAGATGGTTCAGTTAGAGCATTTTCAAACTAGACTATTTCAGTCAGTATCTAGATTTCACGTGTTTTATCAGATGTTATTTTAGTACTATATTTATCAGCGTTTAGATTATGAACCTTATGGAAATTTAGCCTATTTTCTATATTATTTCAATATTATTATTCAGTGCTCATAGTAGGTACCAGTCATGGGTTAGCTTGTGATCCTTCAGGGTTGTAAGCACCGTGTGGCATTCGGGGTATAGACTTGGGGCATTACAAACTTGGTATCAGAGCCTAAGGTTCAACAGATTCCTAGGGAGTCTAAAATCCGCATCAGTAGGGTCTTATGCATATGTGTGTAGCATGCCACACTTATGGACAAGAGGCTGCAATATGTTTAGGAAAAGTTTCCCTTCTTTCAGTATTCATGTCATATGAATGAGCATAATCTCAAGTTGAACTCCCAGTTTAATTCTTTTCTTACTTCCATTTACAGAACATGCCTCCCAAAAAGACCAACAGAAGAAGAAGTACAAACCAGTCAGTACCTCATCTCATTCAAGCAGATCCCCTGGACGAGCATGTTCTTATGCAGAGTTCAGAGCTGCATTTACCACTCTAGCCCATTTTATAGCAGCTCAGAATGAACAAACAGCTGCTTTTTAGGCCAAACCAGTGGCCAATACTACTGCAGCCAGGATTTGGGACTTCACCCGAATGAATCCTCTCTTATTCTCAGGATCTAAGTCTGAAGAGAATCCACAAGAGTTTCTCAATCAGGTTCAGAAAGTCACAGATATTATGAGAGTGACTTCCAGTGAGAGTGCTGAGTTAGCTTCCTATCATCTACAAGATATAGCTCATACATGGTTTAAGCAGTGAAAGGTAGACAGGGGCACAGATGTAGAGCCCATAGAATAGGAAGAGTTTGCTACTACTTTTCTAGATCGATTCTTTCTCTTAGAGCTGAGAGAAACCAAGGTGTTAGAGTTCATCAATCTCAGGAAAGGAAGCATGAGTGTGAAAGAGTTTCCCTCAACTTTACTCAGTTAGCCAGATATGCTCCCCATGTAGTAGCAGATAGTAGGTCCAGAATAAGTAAGTTCGCGTTAGGGGTGTTAGAGAGTGTGGTTAAGGAGTGTAGAACTGCGATGTTGATTAAGGAGATGGATATATCCAGGCTCATGGTCCATGCTCAATAGATATAAGAGGCTAAGAATAAGGATAGAGAGAGGGAGAACAAGAGAGCTAGAATAGGTAGCTTTAATTTTTCTCAGCCTAAGTCAAAGGGCAGTAACCGTTCCTAATTTTGCCCAAAATCTTTGGTTCCAGCTCCCTCCTCAGCCAGTTCTCCAGTATCTAAGTTTAGAAATAGTAACAAGGATATGGCACCAGGCTCTAAATCTCAAGGTAGTGTTAGCAGTGCTCGAACGCATCCTCTTAGCCAGAGATATGGCAAAAACCATTAGGGTGTCTGCAGAGTTGGCAATGATATTTGTTTTGGGTATGGCAAGCTAGGCCATAGAATCAGAGATTATCCTCAGTCAGGCTCTCAGAGTCAGTACAATTATTCCTCATCTTAGTCAGGTCGCCCGAATCAGCAGGGTGCGACCTCCAGTGCTACCAATGGGCAACGTCCAAATAGGCTTTATGAACTCCAGTCCATACAAGATCAGGAAAGTTCTTTTGATGTGGTCACTGGTATGTTACAGACATTTCATTTACATATTTATGCCTTATTAGTTCTAGGAGATTTTTTGTCTTTTATGACTCCTTACATAGCAGTCAATTTCAAAGTCAGACCAAAAATCTTAACAGAGCCTTTCTTAGTTCTACCCCAGTGGGTCAGTCCATCATAGCCCGACGGGTATACAGGAACTGTCCGATTATGATATCTCAGAAAGTTACTTCAGTAGACTTAATAGAGTTAGAGATGATGGATTTTGACGTCATTCTCGTCATGGAATAGCTCTATTCATGCTATGCTTCAGTTGATTGTAGAAACAAAATTGTTCATTTTCAGTTTCCAAATAAACCAGTCCTTGATTGGAGGGGTAGTACTACAACGTTTAAGGGTCAGTTGATTTCATACCTTAGAGCAAGAAAAATGATATCCAAGGGATGTGTCTATCATCTCATATGAGTTAAAGACTCTAGTTTAGAGACTCTTAGTCTTGAGTCAGTTCCAGTAGTAAATGAATACTCAGATGTATTTCCTGAAGATCTTCCTGGAGTTCCTCCCAAAAGGGAAATTGAATTCGGAATAAACCTTCTTCCAGATACTCAGCCCATATCTATTTCGCTATCCAGAATGGCTCCAGCTAAACTAAGAGAATTAAAAGAACAGTTCAAGGACCTTTTAGACAAAGGGTTTATCGGACCTAGCATTTCCTCGTAGGGTGCACCAGTTCTATTCGTTCATAAGAAAAATGAATCTCTTAGGATGTGTATTGACTACCGTCAGTTGAACAAAGTCAAAGTCAAGAATAAATATCCACTGCCTAGAATTGATGACTTGTTTGATCAACTTCAGGGCACCAATTACTTTTCTAAGATAGAACTCAGATCGGGCTATCACCAACTCAAAGTTAGAGAATGTGACATTCTGAAAATAGCTTTAAGAACCCGATATGGTTACTTCAAATTCTAGTCATGTCCTTTGGTCTCATAAAAATCCCAGCAGCCTTCATGGACTTAATGAACCGCGCGTTCAAGTAGTACTTTGACATGTTTGTTATAGTCTTCATTAATGACATCCTTGTCTATTCCTGTAGCGAGAATGATCACACAGACCACCTCAGAATTGTACTTCAGACTCTTAAAGCCCATAAGTTGTTTGCTAAATTTAGTAAGTACAAATTTTGGCTATGGTTACAAATTTTAGCTATGGTCAGTAGCCTTCCTTGGTCATATTATTTCTGGTGATGGAATTAGAGTTGATCCTCAAAAGACCAAAGCAGTGAAAAACCATCTTAGACCTATTTCTCCATCAGATATCAGAAGCTTCTTGGGTTTAGCTAGCTAATACCATCGATTTGTTGAAAGATTTTTGTTTATTGCATCCCCAATGTCCAGATTGGCTTAGAAGAAAGTTAAGTTTCAGTAGTCAGATTCCTGTGAGAAGAGTTTTTAAGAGTTAAAGGTTCAACTCACTACAACCCAGTTTTGACTCTACTAGATGGTTCGGATGGGTTTATTGTGTACTGTGATGCATCCAGAGTAGGTTTGGGTTGTGTCCTCATATAGAGAGGTAATGTTATAGCCTATGCCTCTAGACAACTAAAACCCCATGAGAAGAATTACCCTACCCATGATCTTGAGTTAGCAGCTGTAGTGTTTGCCTTAAATATTTGGAGGCATTATTTGTATGGGGTGCATGTTGATGTGTTCATAGATCACAAAATCTTGTAGTATGTGTTTTCTCTGAAAGATATAAATTTTCCTCAGATAATATGGTTAGAATTATTGAAAGATTATGACATGAGTGTTGTGTACCATATAGGCTAGGCCAATGTAGTGGTAGATGCTCTCAGTAGGTTGTCTATGGATAGTGTTTCTCATGTTGAGAATGGTAAGAAGAAGTTAGTTCAGAAAGTTCATCATCTTTCCTGACTAGGTGTTTGCTTAGTTGATTCAGCTGAAGGTAGTGTATGGGTGCAGAATAGTTCAGAATCATTCTAGTTTTTGAAGTGAAGGAAAAGTAGGATAGAGATACCAGTCTAGTTAAGTTAAAAGTGTCAGTCAGTAATCAGAAAGTAGAGGTTTTCTCCCAAGGAGGAGATAGTTTATTGCATTACCAGGGTCGGTTGTGTGTGCCAGATGTAGATGACTTGAGGTAGCGTATTTTTGCAGAAGTGCATGGTGCATATTACTCTGTTCATCCAGGGGCCACTAAGATGTACAACGTTTTACGGGAGATCTATTAGTGGAGTGGGATGAAGAGAGAATTGTAGAGTTTGTAGCTAAGTGCTCTATGTGTCAGCAGGCTAAGATTGAGCACTAGAAACCTAGTGGGTCCATGCAGGAGTTCAGTATTCCCACATGGAAATGGGATGACTCTGAACATGGACTTTGTGACGGGTTTGCCTTGTACTCGTCATCAGCATGATTCGATTTAGGTTATTGTAGACATGATAAACAAATCCGCTCATTTCTTGCCAGTTCATACTTCCTATTTAGTCGAGGACTATGCCAAAACTCTATATCAAAGAGTTAGTCAGGTTACACGGAGTCTCAGTATCCATCATCTCATATAGAGGTACCCAGTTTACCTCTCACTTCTGGAAAGCATTCCAAAAGGGTATTGGTACTCAAGTTCACCTCAGTACTGCTTTTTACCCTCAGATAGATGTCCAAATAGAAAGAACTATTTTAAGAGCCTACGTTGTTGATTTTAAGGGTAGTTAGGATGACCACTTTCCCTTGATCAAATTCACATATAATAACAGCTATCATTCTAGTATTTAGATGGCTCTGATTGAAGCTCTTTATGGTAGGAGATGTAGATCTCTAATTGGTTGGTTCGAGGTAGGTGAGGCTAGAGTAGTAGGGCCTGACTTAGTATTTGATGCCTTATAAAATGTTTAGTTGATCAGAGAAAGGCTTAGGGTATCCCGGAGCTGACAGAAATCATATGTAGATGTGATGAGAAAAGATCTCGAGTTTGAGATCGATGATTTTGTGTTCTTGAAAATCTCTCCCATGAAGAGAGTGTAGAGGTTTGACAAGAAGGGGAAACTCAGTTCCCGATATGTCAGTCCTTATAGAATTCTCTGTCGCTTTGGAAAGGTAGCTTATAAGTTTGTGTTGCCTTCAAATCTAGCTTCAGTACACCCAGTATTCCACGTCTCCTTGCTAAAGAAATGCATTGGTGACCTAACAGTCATAGTTCCCTTAGAGGGTGTAGACATTCAGAATGACCTCTCTTTCAAAGAGGTTCCAGTCTAAATCCTCGATCATCAGATTCGCAGACTGAGGAACAAAGAAGTTCCCTTAGTCAGAGTTCTTTGGCGTAATCAGTCTGTTGAAGGAGCTACTTGGGAAGAAAAAGCAGATATGCAGACCAAGTATCCTCACCTCTTCTCCGCAAACTCAGATTTAGCTTAAGGTAACAATCTTCCTTAGATTTACTAAGTTTCATATTCAGTTACAATTATAAACTTGGTATTTATTATCGTTGCATATCATCTTCTTGACAGCCATGCATTGATGAATCAGTTTAGCCATGTACTCATGCTTCAGATATGCATGTTTAGTATGGAAACTCAGCTTATTAGTAGCTTCAGTCATGTATTCCTCATTTCAGTTGTGCATGTTTAGTGTGCAAACTCAGTCTAGCAGTACTTTTTAGCTTAATACCCCATATTTTCCCAGATCCGTTTAACTCTTAGTATATGATTATCCCTATATAAAAGTTTCAAAATACTTTGAATTTTTTAGTTTAGAGCTTACCATTGCATAGGAAATTCAGTCAACTTTCTAACGATATAAAATTCGCCTAAATTTGATACCCATGTGAGGAGTTATAGTAGTTTTTGTAAAACAGTGTGCCAAATGGCACATCACCACATCGCGGAGACCAGCCAAATAGTATTCATCCATTTCCAGTGAAGCTCCACGATAATGGCGTGTCACGCCAATGTTCCAGTTCATAATTGTCATTTTCCAGTGAGGGACCGCGATCCCACCACATCGCGCCAAGGGTTTTTTTCCCAATTGTTAATTTCCAGTGTGGCAATGTGATACCACCATGTCGCGCCACAAGCCCATTTCATGTTTGTCCCTTTTTAAACAGTGTCAGCTCTATTCTAGTGGCTTACCGCGATGCCACCGCGTCGCGGTGGAGGCTAAAATCGGGACTCTTCAGTGATGAACTTTTAATTATTCCTAAGGGTAATTTGGTATTTTCCCACGGCCCTAATCAGTCCTAAACACGAAATAAATCCCTAAAAGATCACTAATTGCTCATTATATCATTATTCACCCAATTTTCTCCCAAATTAAATTATTCTCTCTCAAAAAGGGCAAAACCCTAGCTTCAAGAATCAAGAACAAAGCTCAAGAAATCCTCCAAGAACCTTCAAGAATTAAACTTCTTAGGTATGTTAGGTGTTCATTCATTGGTTCCTTTCACCTATGAAGTCCAAGAATCCTTTTTAAACATATAAGATCTCAGATTTATGATTTCTATGCTTGAATTAGATTAAATTTATGTTCATGATATTATTTGTGATTTAATTCCATGATTAATTACAAGCCTCATAAAAATTGATAGTTGTGGGTTGAATTATATGATCTTCATGTTGAACTCTTGCATTACAAGTTGGATATAGCAGCCATGATATTATTATTTGTTTATTGCTATATGAACGAAGCACACTCCCCAAGTGTTTGATAAAATTACTATATGAATTGAATAAGGAAATTATGACATGCTATTATGTGGTCCCTTTCATGTACAAGTTCATGCCTTACAAGTGTTTGACAAAATATGTAAATGAGTGCATTATTAGCAAGCAAATATTGTTATATTTTTATGATCATGCCATGCTTTATTTTCAACACTATCGAGTCCTATGGGTATTCAATACCCGAAAATCTAGTTGTTTACCTAGAGCCATAGTCAGTTATAAAGTAGTCTCAGTAATGTCACGTTCAGTAATAACCAGTCAGTTAACAGAACCCAGTGAAACTCAGTCAGTTACAGAACTCAGTGAAACTCAGTATCAGTCCAGTTCAACTCAGTATAATAATCAGTATCCTTTAGATGGGAGTAGGATTCAACACCGAGTGAACCCAAGGATGGGGGCTCACCTGTTAGTAGAGGGTGTGACCCTTAGTAGCAGTCCTTATATTTCAGAACTACGTAGCCAGCATCAACCTAACAGTTGAGGGTTGATGAGGTATTTTACCTCCCAGTTGAGGGTACCACCATTCTTATTAGAGTACCTGCCAGATGAGGGTAACTCTTCAGCTTGTCTTTACCCGTGGCATGGTACTAACACCCTTACAACTGGGGTTATAGGTTGGACCTCAGTTATTTTATTTAGGACATATCGTTTAGATGATTACCTCCCGCAGTCTCAGTATAGAACTCAGTTTAGTTCTACAGAATTAGGACTGTCAGACACAGTCACTCAGTATTAGTTATTCAGTTATCAGTGATCACAAATATCTATTACTCAGTATCAGAAATTAGTACTCAGCTTCAGTAAAAGCTCAGATACAATATACATATATATACACAGTATTGCATACTCAGTATTTTATAGTGGTTTCAATTATCCATGTATTCATATTCAGTTACTCTTTATCATTCAGTCAGTTACTGTTCATGCATATGAACCCTTGCATTCAGCCTTACCTCATATAGCATACCAGTATATTCCATGTACTAATGCAACTCTTTCATTCAGCTATGATGTCTCATATCATAGGTTCAGACACTCAAGTTCCTGACCGCGCTTAGACAAATTCAGTCAGGAGTCGCAAATTCAGTAGTGAGTCCTTATCTATTGGGGATATGCTTTTATTTTAGTATTTCAGTTTATCTGTATTTCAGTAGTTGGAGTTATTTGGGGGATTGTACCATCAACTCCATATTCAGACAGTTCATTTAGAGGCTTTTCAGACTAGACTAGTTCAGTCAGTATCTAGATTTCACATATTTTATCAAATGTTATTTCAGTACTATATTTATTAGCGTTCAAATTATGAACCTTATGGCAATTCAACCTATTTTCTACATTATTGAAGTATTATTATTCAGTGCTCACAGCAGGTACCAGTCATAGGTTATCTTGTAGTCCTTCGGGGTCGTAAGCACCGTGTGGCTTCCGGGGTACATACTCAGGGCATTACATGCATATAAGTATTAAGTCAACATCTTAATACTTAGGATATGGAATAAAATAAGTGAGTTATTTGCTTGACTTAAATTAAGCTAGCGGGTGACAAGTAGGTGCATCACCTACTTCGACTTATTGACCAACCTAAGAACTAAGTAGGTGCATCACCTACTAAGACTCCCTTGACTATCTTATTGGTCCAAATACACTACCACCTACTTGAATTAATTTTGACTTAAATTAAGTGAAAGAAAATGAGAAGCATGGGCAGCCAAGGCCCAATAGTTTTAGATCCACCAAGCCCAAGTCCAATGGCCAAGTAGGTGCACAACCTACTTAGATTATTTGACCAAATTAAGAGATAAATTAGTTACATTACCTAGTTAAGGTAAATAGACCTTTTTACCAGCTTAATAGAGCAAGTAGGTGCATCACCTACTTGGACTATTTGACTAGCTTAAAGAATCAAGTAAGTGCATCATCTACTTGGATTTTTTTACCAATATATGGATGTCGTACCTATGTTATTTTATCATGTTCTATGCTTTTGATGCTTTTGTATACTGCCTTTTATCTTGAGCCGAGGGTCTATCAAAAACAACCTCTCTATTTCTTTAGAGGTAGTGGTATCAACTGCGTACACTCTACCCTCCCCAGACCCCACTATGTGGGAATATACTGAGTTTGTTGTTGTTGTTGTAAATTAAAGAGATAAATATGGTCATGAACGATTATTTATAGACTGACATAAGCTCATTTCACTATTATTTTATTTGGAGAAAATTAAATTTCTCTCTAACCCCTCTCAACCAAAAACAACGCCTAGTTTCTCCTAGGGTTCTTGAAGAGACCCTCCTTATTTCCAACCAAGGTCAGTGAAAATAACTATGGTTTATCTTTAGTTCTATCATGGGAAGTTATGAAAATCAAGTTATTTTTATTTAAAGTGTAGGACAACCCCCTTTTTGCCAAGCTTGGAAGTCCATTTCTCTTTAATTTCTAAGATATTTTTCAGTAGTATTTTGTTCAACTTGAAGGGAAACTTAGAGTCTTTATGGAGCACAATTTCAGAAAGAAAATTTCAGAAAGAAAATTTCAGAAATAAAGGGAAGTTTATTGCCATAATTTTGTCCTTTTTTATGTATAGGTCTTAAAAGAGTATTTTATATATATTATTGTTAAGAACTCATGGGACAATGATCAAAAGCTTTGAGTTTAATATCTTATGTTGTATTGAAGGATTTTGAGACTCTTTAGGTGATGTCTCTATGTGTTGTTGTTGTTAGAGGCAATGGGTGACCTTATAGAATGGTTAAGTAGAGTTGTATTAAAGCATAGAAAGAGGGTATGGTGATACACCAAGTGTTTGAGGGGTTGAATAATGTTACTACCCTTCAAGTGTTTAGCTACTATTTTACAAGGATTACATTGTGATTAGTTGCTAATATTGGCTCTATTATGTACTTATATTATAGATCAACACCTTAAAGGAAATAAGGCTGATTCATTATAATAATCAAGTTGCATAACAAGGTATGTAAGGCTATTCTATTTTGTATTCCTTGGCATGAAGTCTTATAATTGTGCACCAATAAAGTGAGATTTCTAGATGATTTTTACGGTAAAATAAGCAATGTGATGGTGTATTAGTAAAAGAAGCATTGCGATGGTGTATTCCCACTATTGTTAATAACCTATTTTCTTACTGTCCGTGGTCTCAAAAAATATGTCAAAGCATCACATGTTTCTTTTATATGGGTCTATAAAATCCTAGACTACACATGTTAAGATTGTTCAAATATTAAATATACAATTGGTCCCTATACTAACAAATTGCTTCAATTATCTAATTGATTATATATTTCATTTGACTCAAATTGCTTCAATTATCTAACTGATCATATATTTCATTTGACTCAAACTCTTACATGTTCTTTTCTTTGGATATTACTCCCATTATGTAAGGATATAAGGTGTCCTTATAGTCCTTACTTGTTTAAATATATAGTTTATACGTCCTTACTTAAAATATGCATTTGTTCCTAATTGGAATCTTCCCTCGTGCCTTAATAGTACCCAAGATCACATACCCTTCTAATTTTTATTACCTAGTAAGTATTTATTGTACAGTCCAAACCTCTTTAATTGAGGAGTTACATGTCTCCACTTGGTATGTACATATTCCCCTATTCGAAACGTCTAAATTTCTACACTTGAAAATGCCATAATTGCAATATGCTATCTAAGATCACTTGCACAGTAGTTATACACCTTAATAGATCATTTGTTACACGTTCTCACTTGTCACATGTCTATGTTGCTTATTTGTGAAAGTATTTTATACACAGAGATGAGGTACATTGTGCCATATAGGTTCCTAAGTGTTACTACATCGACCTTACATTTGTTTCCTATATCATTGTTTCTGTCCCAATAATATTGTTCGCATTTCTTCTTCTGCTGGTCCATAGCTCCAAAGTTCAATAATGTTATGACCACCAAAAGAGCAATCTCAAAGATTAAAAACAAGGTATAGTGAATCTATGTAATTATGAGTGGCAGCTCAGTGATTATGATACCTAGCATGGGCTAATTCTAATTGATATATTTATGGGTGGCAGCTCAGGGGTTATGATACCTAGCATGGACCGATCCTAACTGATGTATTTATGGGTGGCAGCTCAGGGGTTATGATTCCTAGCATGGGTCGATCTCGATTTATATATTTATAAGGACCATATCCCAAGGGTCAAAATATTAGCATGGGCCATCCTCTTCTACCATCGATCAAATAGTCATTTATATCACACACTAACAAATTTAATAAAGTAAAGAAGAGCAATAATATAACGTACACAATTTCATAAGTATAAACAAAGTTGTTCATAGATCATTATTTATACATTTGAACCTGATTTTATTTGAGATCTTGTTTTACATATGGTTATGTTATACCTTACATATTCAATACATGCTTTCATATTGACGTACCTCATGGGGGGCACTATGTTTCATTCCATAAGTATAGGTATTTCAGCTAATAAATCTCCCTAAAAGAAGCACTGAACACTCAGCGATTGTTGGTGAGCTCTAGGTTGATTAGGGGCTTTGTTGAGTCTTGTGAATATATTTGATAATGTATTATAGTTAAGTGTCTGGTGGGGTCCTTTCTCGACCTAAGCTAAATTTATCTCTCTTAGAGGCTTTGTAGACTATTGTTAAAGTAAAGTGCAGTATTGTCTTATTCTCTAGTAATCAAGGCCCCAACGATCATGTCATGTATATCTATTATGGGCCAATCTATGTTGGTCCTTTATCAAAGAGTCTTACCTATACTTGTTAAAACCTTATAATTATTACAGTTACATGCATGGTAATCACAAGGTAAAAATTGGTTCTCTCGAGCCTTTAGGGCATCGGGTGTTGTAACACCCCGTATTTTTGCGTTACAATTCTAACCGTCATTCCTACGTGTGTAAGATCTAATCCAAATGGTTCCCATGTGAATATAAGTTTCATGATCATTATCCTAGTTTATGAAGTGATTTTGAGGTGAAAGGTGTTCATAGAAATCACTTAGAACAATAAGGAGCTAAGAACCTTTAATTTGTTCAAAGATTAGTATTCAATTCTACAAGGATATAATTTAATCGTGTATACCTCTTTATATACATAAAATTTTTCAGTTCAAGACCCACCAAGTTTTAGATAATTGAATCAGCTTTCCAACGATACCAATTTCACCTTAATTCGATACCCGAATGAAAATTTATAGTCTTTTTTGTGAGAGAGGTAGTGAGGTCGCATGATTAGCCCGCGATGCACACTCCATTCCACTCCTAAGGGATCCATCAATAGAGAATTCAACGCACATTCCATTCCAACGCTCCATAGCATGCGACCCATGCTCCATAGCATGCTCCCTTATTTTTTAGTTTCTGATTCCGCGTATTTAAGGATAATAGGGTCATTTACCTCACCCAAAACCATCCTAAACAAAGGATTTCAGACCCTAAGAGCATTAGATACATTCTTAATCATCGTTTTCTCTCCAAGAAAACCCTATCCCCCTCAAGAACACCAAGAGCTTCATCAAATTGTCTTAAAGAAAAGCAAGAACCCAAGCTTCCAAATCCAAGGACTTCAAGAAGTAGCCCTCAAGAGCATCATAGGAATTCAAAGCTCAAGTTTATTCTTTGAATTAATCTAATAAGGTATGTGGGGTTATAAACAAGGATACTTCTTTCATCCTTGTTCCCAAAATTAATTTTTAAAGATGAATTTACATGAATTGCAATTAGGGTTCAACCCAAAGTATCTTGTTTTGAGTTATGGATTTATAAAATGATTGCAGTACGAAATTCCATATTTGTCTTGATTTGGAGAACTCTCTTTTATGATTTGAAAATGTGTAAGATTTGAGACATTGATTATAGATTGCTAATTGAGTTTAAGCATGGTATTGTGATATTGATTTCATTATCTTGATATTGTTGGAGTATTTCAAGAAGTATGTTGAGCATGATATTTTGCTATGAATTTGCATGAGTTTAAAATATGGGTCTAAAGCCCTAAGTTTAAGCATTAATATTTCAAGAAGATTACGTTTTTAAGCTCCCTATGACTAGCTTATATTCAGATTTTGAACAAGACTTGATATTTTGATCCTCAACTAAGATATGGAATCCACTTTACAATTTTGATTACAGATTGAAACAGACAAATTCATAGCTGGTTTTATTATGAACCCTTTTGCTAGTTATTAAAGTGGATTTCCTACAGAATGAGAATATAGATTAAAGGGAGTAGTATTTAACACCGAGTTGGGTATGTGTCCTAGTTCACATGCCCCAAAACTATAAGCCAACGTAGGTTCAGATTATCAAATTATTTCAATTTATATGGATGCAGATATAGATTATGATCACTCAGCTCAGGTTATATTCCTTGGTAAGAGTATGACGCCTCTCCTTAACATGAGGTTTTCTTCTTAGAGGAATATGACTTTGGACATCATGATAGCTCACATGGTGTATGTTGGTTAGAAGAACCTCCCTAACAAAACCATAACAACAGAGAAGTTTTTTGAAACTAGGTGTAAAGGATCACACGTTTACTCAGATATTATCTTACTTAAGACATCAATTACTAGATTTCAGCTTTAGTTTTCATATGATAAAAGTGAGTCCTTTTTACACTTAGTCTGCATGATTTGAAAACAGATGTAACTTCAGTCCTACTTATTCCACTACTAGAAAGAGTAAAAGTACAACTTTTAGAACTAAGTGTTATGGCTCACAAAATTTATACAGTATGCTTTATCATTCATGATTTATGATTTTCATCTTTCAGTTTTTCAAGCCAATGTGAGTCATTTACACTTAGCATGTATTATTTGAAAATCGATAAGTATATATACAATTATTATTTTACTTATGCAGTCACCTCATATGCTTAGTACATTCCAAAAGTACTGATCCACATATATGTCTATATTCTACATTATTTAATAATATAGGTACCAGTTTAGTTATAGTCCATATATCACGATCAAACAGTTGCAGATTCCAGCCCGCAGGTGATGAGTCCTCCTACTTTGGGGACTTAAGTTAGATGTTATTCATATAATTTATTGTATTACTCATGTGTATTGATTAGTGGTAGTTGGAGTCGCGTCCCATCTATTTATAGTCAGTATAGTAGAGGCTTCATAGATAGTCCATAGAGTTAATATATTTGTTTCCAGTTTTGTTTTGTATAAGCAGAGTTGTAATCATTTTAATATAGATTTGTATTGATCAGATTCAAAAAATATTGATTATCCACTTATTCTTTTTAGATTTATGTATTTTATTCAGCTGCTTATGATTTGTGCTAATATAAGGGTTAGCTTGGGATCACTTGTGGTCCTAAGCACCATGTGACGACTAGGGGGTAGTCTCGAGTTATTACAAACTTGGTATCAGAGCACAGAGTTCAAGTGTCCTAGGGTGTCTGTGAAGCCGTATCTAGTAGAGTCTTGTGGAACGGTATGAAAATATATGTACTTTTCTACAAGGCATTTAAGAAATGTCTCATTTCTTTCATACTCTAGATCATGCTATAAAGTTCTTCTCTCAAAATATTCTATCGATTTATGTGTTACTCTGTAATTCTCCATCTATTTCGTATTCTTGAGATAACATGATTAGCATGTTTCAATTCCTCTAAAGATAACGTTCTCAGATTTACTATCAGTAACTTTAGAAGTCACACAAGGGGCTTGAGAGAAGCTCGATAGTGTGTTATAAGTTCTTTAAGTTGGAAATTATTTCCTCATTCTCATGAGTCATTCAGTAAAGTCAGAGTAAGATATGTATTCAGATTCCTCATTAATCCTTCAATACAGATAGTGCTCATGAGAGGAGATAGTGTGAACCTAGATTATTAAATAGAGTTTGCATTCAAGGGATATTGCAACCTAGAGTATTATGACTTATAAGTAGCAGAACCCTTCTTATAGTTAGAAGTATGGATTTGGAAGTGTAGTGACAAGAAAAGTGGTGATAGCAATTGATTGAATATATATATAGATGAACTTTTGCATACGATTGGGTTAGTAGTGATGTGATATGTCCTTGTGTGTTAGTTTAGTGGAAGGTAGAGAAAGATTTATTAGTTAAGATGAATTATTATTTGCTTGAAGTATGAAATGAGTTATTGATGGTATTTATTGTGTTATAAATGTATAGGATATTAGTGAAGTATTGGGTGGTTGAGTATTGTTAATTTAGGCATCCCTTGAGATTGCAAAAAAAAGTTTAGTTGAAACTTATAGAGCTATGAAAGTAATTTAGGTGTATGGATGGGTAAATAGTCGTAATGTGTAGAAGAAGGATGTGCTAATGGATTTTACTAAGGTATACCATAGGATTATAATCTATTATGGTTGTTATGAGGTTCTAGTGGATTAATATTTCTTGGTGTTTATTTTATAGCTTTCGAGCGAGAATAGTATGCGAGGTTGTGTTGTTCATCATGCCTAGCACTAGACACTAAGTTTGAATAGTGGATGATCATTAAGGTGGATTTAATGATTGCTTGGTTAGTGATGCTAGTTATATAGAGGTGACCAATAGGCTTGAAACAATGAATGCAAGAATTAAAGTTTATTGATTTGAGATTAAGTATGATGTTGTAGGTATGATGTAGAAGTATGTCCAAGGTGATATGGGGTTGCATTATTTTCTAATGTTATTAAGTATTGTGTATGGTTGGTAGTACCCTTGATTTGCTAAGTGGAAAAAGGTTAGTTGTATAGTACATGGTGTTTTTGATAGCCTAGTTAAGGAGTTATGGATAGATGGTGTTGGGTCTTTTATGTATATTTTGATTCTTATAGTTTGGGAAAAATATAAGTATAGAAGTGTAATCTTGGTAGGACATGATTATGTGTTTAGTGAGGTAAGTATGTTTGTAAAGGAGAGTGTAAGTCTTTGACGATAATTATTGAAGCTAGAGAAAGGTAAGGATGGTATATATAAAAAGGATTATCCAAGAATGAAGCCAGTAAGTTCAAAATATAGTTTATTCATGTGAGTTTAGCATTTATGTGTAGATCGTTAGAGCAAAGAAATTCTGGCTCAATCCTAGGAATATGAAATTGTTCCATAAGTTTAGAAGGATGGCTTTAACCTAAGGGGGAGATATTGTAAGACCCTAGCTTATTTTAGTTCCCTATTGCAATTAAAGGGGTCTAATACTTAGAAAATTCATGAAGTGTTAGGACTTAGTCATTTCTAAAGACCCTACACTTCAGTGATTTAATTTTCGACCTTTCTAGTTTTAGAATGTCGATTTTAAAGTTGATTCATGATCGGGGGTATGAAAGGTACATCTCGGGTAAGTTTTAGAATTTTCAAACAAGCGTAAAGGCATGTTTGGAAGTCCAAAATAGTAGTTGCCCGCGATATAGCCTGCGACGCACGCCCCATTGTGCGCCCCCTTATTTTTCCAGCTTCTGTTTCAGCATATTTAAAGGCCAATGTTTATACACTTCATGTGTATTCAAGTTTATTCTCAACTTCTAGTAAGTAAGTAACAGCTTCACTCCGTGATTCGAGTCATCCCTTAGAAATATATGAACTTCAATCTTATATTAAATAGCTTATGATAAGTATGAACTCATGTTTCAGAGTATGATCAGTTCTTATAAACTCATGATACTAGTGAAATTTGTATTATATCATGTACGTCGTCAGTTTAGATCTTTTTAATGAATCCATGCCTTTGACATTCTATTCCTCAGGCCTCAGTTAAGTGTCCAAGTTATGTATAGTATTCTTTTGTCCTTTAGGTCCTTCTGTGTTAGCCCTTCAGTGACCTCTTTTTATGTTAAGATAGTAGTGATGATAATGGATAAGTAATGGTTTAGATGAGAGCGAGTTGATGACCCTCATTAAGAAAGATTATTTATGCTTTTCTATCTAAGGCTAGAAAATGAAGGAATATTGAGGTAAATCTTTAGTATATTTCTTAGTTTGTTGAGAATTCTGGGTATGTCTTCTTAAGCATGGTGTAAGAAAGTTATTATTGATAGAAGTTTAGAGAGTAAGAGAAGTATGCATTTATGGGGGTTTGCCTTGAAGTTCATATGTGTTTATAATGATAGGCTTGAATATAGTGTTGGGATTTAAGTGGATGAATACAATAGGTGCTAGTGACTCTATAGTAAGAGTTTCGAGTTCGTCATTGAGGTGGTAAGGCATGATATGCTTAGGGTGTGAGCTCTAAAAGAGACATAGAAAATTGATCATGACGGTTGGACTGGTATTATGGTATGGCATGTTGTACCTTGTGATTTTGAGTTAGGCTTGATCATAGTGAGAGAATTTAGTTCAGTTTAGACTTTAGTAGATGGATTTATCAATGCCTATGTGAGAATTATAAGTTGCATCACATGAGTATGGTACTTAAGGGGAATAGTATAGTTGAGAAGTGTTGCTAAGCTTGAAAGTAAGAAGTTGCATTGTCTAAGGCCTATAAATTCTATCCTAGTTTATGAGTTCTATGTCTATGTTCCATGCTATAGAGTTGTATCAATGTTGCGATTCCGTAGTCAGATGTCTTGTTCAGATCATTCCCAAAATTGTTTGCTCCCTAATATTTTTAGAATTTCTTAGAAGAGTGTTGGAGAAATACTCTATTTAAGTATAGGCAGTCAGTATGGTCCAGTCCATAGAGCCTGCAATCAATTTTAGCAATCAAGAAAATAAGCTCCTATATATTTCCAAATTTCCATCTAGTCTTACTATTTGAAGTTTCATGAGTATGGCTATTCTGTGAGGTAATTCAGTTCAATCCATGCATCATATCTACAATTCATATCTTTAGTCATGATTCAGTTCATAAGTATTCAGCGAATGATCTTAGTTTTCCAAGTATTCCAGGTCAGACAGTGTAATACCTATTGTATGATCTTAGTCTCATTGTCTTATGATTCATACTTGCATAATTTATCACTTCATAGTTCTATATTAATGGTTGTATCATGGTAATTTCAAGTGAGTTCTAAACTCCCAGCATTAATCAGCTCTTTATAATAAGTAAAGGCAAGTCAACTCAAAAATCAGTTTCATGATCAAAGTTTTTAATGTTTCAGCTCAGTTATATCCTTTCTTGGAAGACATATCATGTTCACGTTATTCCATACCTCTAAGGATTCAACAAGTTCCTGCTCATCATTCGAGGACGAATGATTCCAAGGGGAGATAATGTAACACTCCATATTTTTGCGCTAGAATTCTAACCATCGTTCCTACGTGTGTAAGCTTTAATCTAAATGGTTCCCATGTGAATATAATTTCATGATCATTATCCTAGTTTCTGAAGTGCTTTCGAGGTGAAAGATATTCATATAAATCACTTAGAAAAACAAGGAGCTAAGAACCTTTGATTCGTCCAAAGTTTAGTATTTGATTCTATAAGGGTCTACTTTAAACGTGTATAACTTTAGATATACATATAATTTTACAGTTAAAGACACACCAAATTGTAAATAATTGAATCAGCTTTCCAATGATACTAATTTGACCTTAATCTAATACCCGAGCAAAAAGTTATAGTCATTTTCGTGAGAGAGACAGTGAGGTCGCGTGATTAGCCTGCGACTCATGCTCCATTCCACCCCTGAGGGAGCCCATGATAGATCATGCGATGCATGCTCCATTCCAGCGCTCCAGAGCATACGATGCACGCTCCATAGCACGCTCCCTTATTTTCCAGTTTCTAATTCCATGTATTTAAGGACAATAGGGTCATTTACCTCACCTAAAACCGTCCTAAACAAAGGATTTCAACACCTAAGAGAATTAGACACATTCTTAATCATCTCTTTCTCTCCAAGAAAACCCTAGCCCCCTCAAGAGAACCAATAACTTCATTAAATTGTCTTCAAGAAAAGCAAGAACCCATGCTTCCAAATCCAAGGACTTCAAGAAGTATCCCTCAAGAGCATCATAGGAATTCAAAGCTCAAGTTTCTTCTTCGAATTAATCTAATAAGGTATATGAACAAGGATACTCTTTTCATTCTTGTGCCCAAAATTAGTTTTTAAAGATGAATTTACATGAATTGCAATTAGGGTTCATACCCAACGTACCTTGTTTTAAGTTATGACTTTATAAAATGATTAAAGTATGAAATTCCATATTTGTCTTGATTTAGATAACTCTCTTTTATGATTTGGATACCATGAGTAAGATTTGAGACATTGATTACAAGTTTCCAATTGAGTTTAAGCATGGTATTATGATGTTGATTTCATTATCTTGATATTGTTGTAGTATTTCAAGAAGTATGTTGAGCATGATATTTTGCTATGAATTTACATGAGTTTAAAAGGTAGATCTTAATCCGTAAGTTTAAGCATTGATATTTCATGAAGATTATGCTTTTAAGCTCCCTATGACTAGCTTATAGTCAGATTTTGAACAAGACTTGATCTTTTGATCCGCAACTAAGATATGGAATCTACTTTACAGTTTTGATTATAGTATGAAACAAATAGATGCATAACTGGCTTCATTAGAAACCCTTATGCTAGTTTTTAAAGTGGGTTTCCTGCAGAATGAGCATATAGATTAAAGGAGTAGTATTTAACACCGAGTTGGGTATGTGTTCTAGTTCACATGCCCTAGAAATATGAGCCAACGTAGGTTTAGATTATTAAATTATTCCTATTTAAATGGATGCAGATATAGATTGTAATCACTCAGGTCAGGTTATACTCCTTGGTAAGAGTATGACACCTCTCCCCAATATGAGGTTTTCTCCTTAGGGAAATATGACGTTGGACATCATGATAGCTCACATGGTGTATGTTGGTTAGAAGAACTTCCCTAATAGAAACAAAATAACAGAAAAGTTTTTAGAAGCTAGGTGTAAAGGCTCACAAGTTTATTCAGATATTGTCTTACTTAAGACATCAATTTCTAGATTTTAGCTTTAGCTTTCGTATGATAAAAGTGAGTCCTTTTTACACTTAGCCTGGATGATTTGAAAACAGATATATCTTCAGTCCTATTTAGTCCACCACTAGAAAGAGTAAAAGTACAACTTTTAGAACTAAGTGTTGTGGCTCACAAAAATTATACAGTATGCTTTATCATTCATGATTTATGATTTTCAGCTTTTAGTTACTCAAGCCAATATGAGTCATTTACACTTAGCATGCATTATTTGAAAATCTATAAGTATATATATAGTTATTGTTTTACCTATGCATTCACCCCCATATGCTTAGTACATTCCAAAAGTACTGATCCACATATACGTCTATGTGTTACATTGTTTAATAATGTAGGTACCAGTTCAGTTGTAGTCCATATATCACGATCAGATAGTTGCAGATTCCAGCCCGCAGGTGACGAGTCCTCCTACTTCGGGGACTTCAGTTAAATGTTATTCATGTACTTTATTTTCTAACTCATATGTATTGATTAGTGGTAGTTAGAGTCGCGTCCCAGCTATCTATAGTCAGTATAGTAGAGACTTCATAGATAGTCAGTAGAGTTAATGTATTTGATTCCAATTTTGTTTTGTATAAGCAGAGTTGTAATTATTTTAATATAGCTTTGTATTGATCAGATTAAAAAAAGATTGATCTTTCGCTTATTCCGTTCATATTTATGTATTTTATTCAGTTGCACATGATTTATGCTAGTATAAGGGTTAGTTTGAGATCACTTGTAGTTCTAAGCACCATGTGACGATTAGGGGGTAGTCTCGGATCGTTACAGGTGCCTATCCGTTTCAATAGGATATGAGGCATGACAATAGAATACCCAGTTAATCTCTAGACTCCATTTTGGTATACCATAACATCTAAATCCATCATCTTCATGTTGTTTATTACGATTCGTGGCCAAAACCTCTGCTGCAATAATAAAAAGAGTAGGAGAAAGTGGATTACCTGACATTAAGCCTCTTGTGAATTGGAAAAAACCATGAGGTTGACCATTCATTAGAATTGAATATCAGTTATTATAAGCCAACATACCATATCAATGATTACCACACATAAACCAAACTTTCTAAGTACTTTGGTTAAGAACAACCATAACACTATGTCATATGCCTTTGCCATGTCCAATTTGATCACCATATTACGCCACTTATTTCTCTTATTGATGTCTCTTATGATCTCTTGAGCCAATAAAATATTCTACATAATGCTCTTATCCTTTATGAAACCTATCTACTTCTTTGATATAACCTTGGGAAGCACTTTCACCATTCTCTCATGCAATATTCTGAATAAAATTTTAGTGGCAGAAGTGCTAAGGTTGATAGGTCTTAGATCAGTAAAGCTTATCACATTGTCCTTTTTGGGAAGAAGGTCTAGGTTAGTGTGTGTGATGAACTTTGGTGTTTCAAATCCATAGAAGAAGGCCATCACCATCCTAATTATGGCTTCACCAATAGTCTTCCAGTTTTTTTTTAACGAACAAGCTTGAAAATCTATCGGGCTAGTGTTGTCCTCATTCAACTCAAACACCACCTTTCTAACTTATTTGTACTAAAAAGTTCAATCAACTTTTCATTTTTCTCCTCATAATAAATTGAATTTTATATAATTTCTAACATGTCAAAATTAGAAGGTATTCTAGTGTCCTTAAACAGTTCAAAGTAAAAGGATATAACAATAACTCTAAAATTCTTCCTTGTGTTTGCCATGTCCCCTTTAATAGTTTAAATTCCTGAATATAAAGATTCTTTCTTCTCTCTTTAACACATGAGTGAAAAAATTTTGTATTTCTATCTCATTTTGAGAACCATCTCATTCTATCTAATTGTTTCCAATAATCCTTCATCATATACAAATATTTTTTTTAAAATCAGCCTGTACTTTGCTAAGTTCCATTCTATTCTCCAATAAGGGTAGTATCTCTAAATGTGCCTCCTTAAATTTGATGATGTCCTCCAAATTGACAATTTTCTAAAAAATATTTCTAAATGTGATCTTGCTCTATTCTGCTAACACCTTTTTATCCCCCTTGAGTTTATCCTAAAACTTATTAAAAGGATTACCTACAAAGTCAATAGTCCAATTCTATTTAACAATATCCTGGAACTGAGGATGCTTAGTTTAGAAATTAAGAAACTTGAATGGTTTAATCAGTGGTTCCTAATTAGTACAACAAACCACTTGCAAAGGTGCATGACCTGTCCCTTGCCTTGCCAAATGAACAACTTTGGCCTCTATCAGTGCATAACTATTGAGACACTGTACAAAATCTATAGCCTCAACTTAAGTGAAAAATAGACCTTTTAATTTCTCTTCTAGAAAATTCAGATTTTGAAAGTGTAATTTGTAACTGCATGTTGAAAACCAAGTTTCTCTTTGTATTGATTATATCTTTTTGGGGCCTTGAAAAGGTTCCATTAGAGTTATATGAGAGTATTGATGTCTCTTGTTAAGTTCCATGAGTCTCTCAAAATCATTTTGAGAATTTACAGACCTTATGTTGTAGAAAAATATTTTTCTAATCATTGATCACTACTGATTGGTTTATCTTTGTTGCTCCTTGTTGTCACTTGTAGAGGTAAAGTTGGCTAATTTTTATTTTTATTTTTCTTTCTGCGTTCTTTAAATAATTTATTTTTCAACTTCCCACATCCAAAAAATGAAGGTGGCAGAGATGCAGATGTTGCGCTGGATGTGTGGGCTGACTAGGGGGGATAGAGTTCGGAATGAGACTATCAGGGAGAAGGTTGGTGTGACTCCAGTGGAGTGCAAGATGCGGAAAGTCCGATTGCGCTGGTTCGGACACGTGAAGAGGAGGGGCATGGATGCCCCAGTTCGTAGGTGTGAGAGACTAGCGTTGGATGGTTTTAGGCGGGGTAGGGGTAGGCCGAAGAAGTATTGGGGTGAGGTGATTAGGCGGGATATGGAGCAGTTGCAGCTCACCGAGGACATGACCCTAGATAGGAAGGTCTGGAGGACGCGAATTAGGGCAGAAGACTAGGGCCACTTTGGGTCGCTAGTGTAGGGTTATACTTGTTGGGGGTAGTATTCTTGTTATGATTCCGTGCTCCTTGTTTTAGTAAGAGGCTGGGTGCTTTCCTCTGTTTCTTTCTATTTATGGCTGCCGTATTTATGTTATTTATGTTATGTTATTTATGTTATGTTGTCTTGTAACCTTGTTCGGTGCTTTAATATGTATTTGCCTGGTATCTTGTGTCTTGAGCCGGGGGTCTATCGGAAACAGCCTGTCTACTTCTTTAGAGGTAGAGGTATGGACTGCGTACATCTTACCCCCCCCCAGACCCCACCAGGTGGGAATACACTGGGTTTGTTGTTGTTGTTGTTGTAAGTTTTCATCCTCATTCTCTTTCTATATCTGTTATTTTTATGCATCTGTTAATTTCTTTACTGCTTGTTTTTTTTGCTTGCTGGTTCCCTCTTTCTCAATGCTACTTTATTTGATCTCCTTATTGGTCGACCCACTCTGCTCTCTGTGGTGGAAAACACTTTGTTCCTAGTTGCTTTTGCTAGGTGTCTGCTTGGTAGCATCTTTCCTTTGTGCTTCTTGTGATATTCCATCCTCTATGTCATTATTTAGATCCTCAAATGGTGGATAGTTTTCACTTGTTTCTCTTGTTGAACCTGTTTTGGATTCCATACTTGCTTTGCGTTCCTCCTTCCATTATTTTTCTCCCTTATTTAAGACATTATTTTACTGCTAATGATCCTAATTATTATAATATAATAATAATAATAATAATTTTTCTGTTGTGATACGACGTTTAAGAAATCATAGTCGTGTAATTAATAATGAATAATCATTTTCTATATTTATGAAATTAATAAAGTTGTAGCACATTAGTTTACCACTGCCACAAATTATTCTCATTTTTAATTTGATTATATATATATATATATATATATATATATATATTATATTGTGCACATCTTTATTATACTATTCAAATATAAATAGTTTATACCATATATAAGCTAAAAATATAAATCGGTGATACATATTTCTCATTAAAAAATATGTCTAATTTAACAAATTTATACCTTAAACTACAATTGCTATCTTTATATATCATAATACTTGGTATCTTTATACACAAAGTATTACATTTATACCCATAAATATATAAAGTATTATATTTATAACATAAATATACAAAGTATGTTATATATAAAGTTTATACCATGTATATACCATATACACACATATGTAAATATACAAAGTATTAAGAAATATACTAAGCATATTTACAACATAAATATCCAAAGTATGTTATATATGAAATTTATACCATGTATATACCATAAACACACATATATGAATACTAGTTTAGGTGTACGCACCTTGCGCGTGTACCTAACTTTAATAAGTTCAAACATTACACTAAATGTTTAAATAATAAAGATGAATATAATAATTAAATTTAATATCTTTTGAGTATGTAAAGATGGAGTATTTATTTATTAAACCTAACATTTACCAAAAATATTTTTAAAAGTCGATCGACATTCATCTACCATCTGTCAATTGTAACAAAATAATACAATGATAGAGACATCAAAATAATATAATTAAATCTAATCTTTACACATAAAAAATTTTCAAAGTCATCCGACACTCATCTACCACCTGTAAATAATAACAAAATAATACGCTAATAGAGATATCAAAATAATACAACTAAACCTAACCTTTACATAAAAAAATTCTCCAAAGCCGACCAACATTTATTATCACCTGTAAACTGCAACAAAATAAAACGATAAAAGTGATATCAAAATAATACAATTAAACTTAAATTTTACATACAAAAAATTCTCAAAGTCGATCGAGATGCATCTACGAACTGTAAACTACCACAAAATAATAAAATAATAGAGATATTATGATAATACAATTAAACCTAACCTTTACCTAAAAAAAAATTCCAAAGCCGACTCACATTCATCTAGCATCTGTAAATTAAAATAAAACAATAAGATATAAAGATATCAAAATAATACAATTAAACCTAACCTTTACACAAGAAATTCTTCAAAGCCAAACGATATTCATTTACGACCTCTAAACTATAAAAAAATAATATAATAGTGATCTCAAAAGTTCGATTTTGATCCAGTTAATTCTTGTCTGAGCAAAAATTTTGACTCTAAAGAATGATTTTGAATGAAAACAAATAAGATATATATATATATATATATATATATATATATATATATATATATATATATGAGCATCAATCATATTCTCCCAATAGGCAAACCGATTTGTTCTCTAGTTTAACGTACATCTCAATATTTATAGAAGTATTTTCTTAATTAATAGAGTCTTATTTTAGGAGTACTTTTCTAATTGAACAGCAGAAAGAAAAATATTAATTAATTTTCCTACCATATATTTTAGGAGTCCCATATATTTTAGGAAGTCTAGTAGAAAGGAAAATATTAATTAATTCTCATACCATATATTTTAGGAGTCTCATATAGTTTAGGAAGTATAGCTAATAAATAAAAAATAATTAAATAAGAAATTAAAAAAATACAGTGAAAAGACAGTTTTGTCTAAAGAAGGGTCTTTTAATTAAGGGAAAAAAGTTCAAATTACTTTTCGAAGGTTTTCACTCTTTTAATATATTATAGATACAAGTATAAAGAAACATACTAAGCATATTTATATATTTATGGTATATGATATAATATACCATAAATATGCAAAGTATATTTTACATAGAAATAATTTATTCACACACAGTAAAATCTTTCATGTATGAGAAAATTAAAGAAATAAATTAGCGACACCCTAAAATTTAATAACAACTCATCATTTCCTATTTTTGAGGAACGAAAAATAAAGAAAATAAATTAAATAAATTTCTAAAAAAATAAATTTATTTGAAAGATAATATTTGTTACCTAAAAAATAGGAAGCAGTGATCTGTTAATATAATATCCATATTTAAATTTTTCAAATATGAGAAAACAACTATTAATGTAAATATTATATAAGTCATAATTGAGATTCATTAAATATGACCATGTATATGTAATTATTTTTATAAAAGTGGCTAATTGTGTTCTTTTCCTGTTAGTAGGTAAATTTTAGTTGGGTAATTTTGATAGTTTATAAAAGTTGAAGCATAAAATCATATTTAAAAAAAAATAAAAAAAACATGACCAAACACAATACAACTTTAATTTCAACTCCAACTCTAAAAAATTTTAATTTTCCTGGCCAAACGGCTACATAATTTTGTTGAGGGTTTTCAGTCTTGGAATTAGTTAAATTAGTAAAGTTAGATTTAGTTATTTATTAAATTAATTATGAGAAGACCATTTAAAAATAGAGAAGCTTTTAGAAAAATTAAAGAATCTTTAGTTAGTAATTATTCAGAATATATAAGTCTAAATAAAACAAAAGAAAATTCAGAAAGATTAGCCTATTTAATTACATTAATATCTAGTATTGAAGCAAAATTAATAATCCATTTAAAATCTAGAAGAATGAGACATATACCACCTAATTATGATAAAATAAGATTTAGATATCCTCCAAGATATTATAAATATAATTTAAATGAATAAAGAACAAAAATACAAAGAATTAAAACAATTTATCTCTGAAAAACGTAAAGAATTAAAAATAAGAAAAGAAAGATTACATTATAATATATTTGCCGGAGTTAGTAAAAATTCAATTAATACACAAAAAGATGAAATATCAAAATTAGAATCTCAAATAGATAGTTTAGAATATATATACCAACATGAACTATTCACAATAAAATGAATAAAGAAGAATTTATAATAGATGAAAAAATATACGAAAATCACGAAGGATCAAAAATAAAAATAGTATTTTCTAATCTAGGAAGAAGATACAAGAAAATAGGAGAACATTTATATCTAATGTTAGAAAAAGAAGAATTAAAATTAGAAGATAAATTAACAGCAATGGTAAGAATAGAAAAAGAAAATGAAGAAATAGATAGAAAAAAGGAAATAGAAAAAATTAAACAACAAACTACGGAAGAAATACGAAAAATAGAAGAAACTAAAAATAGTAGAATTGCTGAATTAGAAAAAGAATTACAAATGTTAAAAGATTTATACGAACAAAGACAAAAAGAAAAAGAAGAAAAAGATAAAGAACAAAAATTAATAAACGAGATAAATCAATTTAAGGAAAAATTAGAAATAAATAATATAGAGGTAGAAGAAACGGATAATTATAATTCAGAAGATAGTGAAATATATACGGAAATATTAACAAATATAAAAGATTTAGAAATTAACACAAAACAAGAAAGAATTAATCAAGAAAACTTAGAAAATAATAATACAGAAATAAATACTCTTGACAAAAAAGAAGATGAAAATCTAATACCCAAAACAACAGAAATAAGAAAACCTATATATTACAAAAATAAATTTAAAAGATATAATGAATATGACAAATGGACACCAAAACAAATAGTTAATAAAAACTATAACTTTTTAGATCTAGACTGTGTAATAGATACAGAAAAAACAATACAATTATGGACAGGATATATGACAAAACAATTATTAGATAATAATATAAACATAACAGATGCACCAGAATACATAGAAAAAACACTAATAGGATCAGTAAAATTATGGTTTACAAATTTAACTGAAAATAGTAAAAAAGTATTAAGAGCTAATAAACCCATGGAAGGAGCAGCATCAACAACAACTAAATTAACACCTATAGAATTATTGAAAAAATATGAAACAGCTATAAAAGATGAATTTGGTAGTATGACAACATTAGAAGAAGAACAAGATGAAGAAAAAGATACAAATAGGAATTTAATGATAAAATTAACAATATGTAATATGTGTTATATAGATGAATATACTTGCGCATTTAAAGAATATTATTATAAAGGAGCATATAGTATAGAAGAAAGTAAAGAAATAAGAAAATTATATAAATTACCCGAACCATTTAGTTCAAAAATAATAAAAAGTTGGGAAGAAGCAAAAATAGTAGATACATTAGGAGCTAGAATAAAATTTTTACAACAATGGTATAGAAAGCTATGTGAAAAATATAGAGAAGAATTAAAAATGGAAAAAACATTAATAAGAAATTTAGCATGTTGCAAAAATAAAATAGCACCTCAATTTGGATGCGAAGAAAGATATTATAAGAAAAGAAAAAGACATAAGAAATATAAGAAATATAAAAAATCAAATTATAAATATAAGAAACCAAGAAAAAGATATTATGTAAAAAATTACAAAAATAAAAGACCATATAGAAAGAAAAAATCTATAAAAGAATGTACTTGTTATAATTGTGGAAAGTTAGGACATTTAGCTAGAGATTGTAAATTACCCAAAAATCCAAAAAATAAACAAATATCCGAAATAAAAATAGAAAATACAGAATATATGCAAATAGATTATATAGATTATGAATTAGAAAGTGAAGACAGTATATATGAAATTTCAGAAAATGAGACAGATACTGAAATAGATAGTGAGATAGATGAATCAAATGATTGAAGAAGATATAAAAATAATAACAAAGGAAGAATATTTAAATGACGAAGGAACAGAACAAAAGATAATATTTGACAGTAATATATTTGATGAAATAAAAGGAAAAGAGTTAGATTTAAGTGTAGAAAAAATATTTAAAATACCAACAATAAAAAATATTTTTAGTAGAAAAAAGATGAATATTATGTAGTATGTCAAAAAAGAACATGTAATAGACTGTAGATATGCAAAAGGAAAAGCTAGTATACCACTAGTAACAAAAAGAATAATTAATAAAGAAATAAATGATATAAAAAGTAAAGGAGATCCAATAAAATACGTACACCTTGGAGGTACAGAAATATTAATAAAAGCATGTTTTAGAGAAGGAATAGATACACCGATAGAATTATATTTAGCAGATGATAGAATTATAAAACCTATAGAAAAAAGTATAATAACTGCCGTAAAAGGAAATTTAATATACCAAAAATTTAAATTTATAATAAGTGCTAATTATTCAGTAGCAGTAACAGATAGAAATATAGATAAATCATTAGTATTATATTGGAAGATATCAGGAATAAAATTAACCCCAGGAAGTAAAATATTTACAGCGAGATGTAAAAATTTATATGTATTAACAACAAAACATAAAATAACAGGGAAAAATAAGATTAACAAAATACAAATAGATAGCCAATTTGAACAAATTGTAAAAACAATAGATTATAATGATTATAGCTATAGAGACATAGATATAGAAGAAAATTTAGAAATAGTAAATGATAGAATAAGTACAACAAAAAGAATAGCTAATGAAAAATCGGAGTCATCGAGCTCATAAAAAAGAATGAGTTATGAAACAAATTCAATAAGTAATTTAAATCAATATTACATAACAGGAAAAATAAATGAAAAAGAATATTTAATACTATTAAACACAGGACAAGAAGAAAATTATATAACAAAATATCTAGTAAAAAATGAAGAAATAAAAACTAATAATGATATATGCCCAGATCTACCGAGAAGTTTAATAAATAATAAAGATATAGTAGAAAAAGAAATAATAATAGGAGGAATTAGAAAAATAAAAATAGAATTTGAGGTAAAAGAAGAAATGCAAAAAGCAGATATAATATTAGGAATAAAATGGTTAGAACAAGTAAAACCATATAATATAGAACATACACAATTAGCCATAACATATAATAGGGAAAGATTATTCTTAAGAAGAGCCTTAACATAAAATGAAAATATATGTATTAATGAAGATAGTAGTGGAAGGATATTACAGTAGATATTATACGTCTATGATAGATACAGGAGCAGAAACTAATTTATGTAGATATAATTGCTTACCAAAAAGTAAATGGGATAAATTAAAAATACCAATAGTAGTTAAAGGATTTAATAATGAAGGAAGCTTAATTACTTATAAAGCTAGGAACGTAAAAGCATAAATATGGGATAAGATATTGACAATAGAAGAAATTTATAATTATGAACTAACATCAAAAGATATACTTTTAGGAATGCCATTTTTAGATAAACTATACTCACATATAATAACTAGAAACGATTGGTGGTTCACAACACCATGTAAACAAAAAGTAAGAGCAAAAAGAGTTAATAATAAAATAAGAAAGAAAACTGATTGGATAAAAGGAAGTGAAAAAATTACACAAAAGTTAGAAAATATAAAAACTACTGAAGATACAATAGAATTAGTAGTATTCTCGATAAATAAAACAGAAATAACTATATTTTCAATAAATAAGATAGAAATAGTTAAGAAAAAACTAGAACAATTATATAGCGAAGATCCATTAAAAGGATGGGAAAAACATAAAACTACCATAAAAATTGAATTAACCGATAAAAATAGTATAATAACCCAAAAACCATTAACATACAATTTTGATGATTTAAAAGAATTTAAAATGCATATAGATGAATTATTAGAAAAACAATATATACAAAAAAGTAATAGTAAACATAATAGTCCAGCATTTATAGTAAATAAGCATAGTGAACAAAAAAGAGGAAAAAGTAGAATGGTTATTGATTATAGAAATTTAAATGCAAAAACTATAACATATAATTATCCGATACCAAATAAGATATTAAAAATAAGACAAATCCAAGGATATAATTATTTTAGTAAATTCGATTGTAAATCAGGATTTTACCATCTAAAGTTAGAGGAAGAATCTAAAGAATTAACCGCATTTACGGTACCACAAGGATTTTACGAATGGAATGTATTACCATTTGGATATAAAAATGCACCAGGTAGATATCAACATTTTATGGATAATTATTTTAAACAATTACCTAATTGCATAGTATACATAGATGATATATTATTATATACAAAAACTAAAGAAGAACATATAAAACTATTAGAACAATTTACAGACATAATAGAAAAATCAGGAATAAGTCTAAGTGAAAAGAAAACCGAAATTATGAAAAACCAGATAGAATTTTTAGGAATACAAATAGATAAAAGTGGAGTAAAAATGCAACAACATATAGTACAAAAAATAATAAATTCGAAAGAAGAATTAGATACAAAAAAGAAATTACAATAATTTTTAGGATTAGTAAACGAAGTAAGAGAATATATTCCAAAATTAGCAGAAAACCTAAAACCACTACAGAAAAAATTAAAAAAGGATATAGAATATAATTATAATGAAGAAGATAAAAAACAAGTTCAAAAAATAAAATTACTTTGCAAGGATTTACCAAAATTACAATTTCCGGATGAAAATAGAAAATTTACATATATAGTAGAAGCAGATGCCAGTGAATATAGTTACGGAGGAGTACTTAAATATAGGTATGAAGCAGAAAAAATAGAACACCATTGTAGATACTACTCAGGTACATTCAACGAGACAGAAATAAAATGGGAAATAAATAGGAAAGAATTATGTTCATTATATAAATGTTTATTAGCATTTGAGCCATATATTGTATATAACAAATTTATTGTGCGAACAGATAATACACAGGTACGCTGGTGGCTAACAAAGAAAATACAAAATTCAGTTACAACAAAAGAGATTCGGAGACTAGTTTTAAATATATTAAATTTTACATTTATAATAGAAGTAATCAGTACTAACAAAAATGTTATTGCAGATTACATATCAAGACAAAGCTACACAAACTGAAATGATAGAAGAAAATATACATGAAAAGATACTCAACGCCCTGACTACTCTTTCATTGAAAGTGGACAGTATGGGTACTGAGATAGTAAAGATGGGGACTGAGATAGAAACACTAAAGCTAAAGACTAGTGAAGATAAACTGAAGTCTATAGCTATGAATCAGCTAACTCAGCAATGCGCAGAGCTATGTCGATCGGAAGACAATAAAATTCCAGAGCTAGAAGGAGATGTTGGGATACTCCATAAAACCCATAACGTTTATCAATCTACTTCTGCAGGTACAAGCAAAGGAGTTAGAAAAAATATGAACCTAAACAAGCTATTTGACAAACCATATACACCAAATACATCAAAAGACCCCATGTTTACACCCCCACAAGTTACCACATATCGAGATAGCCTAAATCAAGACAAAAAGACATATAACTACACAGCCCGCACATATATAGAAAATATCTACAACGTACAAACTTTCTTAAATAGCAACCCAAAAGTTACAAATATCCAAGAACCAGATACGAACTATATAACCCAGAAATTAACCGGATACAACAAGCTAATTGCCTTACCAAAAACAAAACCAAGCTTAGTTAAAACTTGCTACGAATATGGATTACTTAGTACGGTATATACCACGGACGGAACTGAGATATCCACTATACCCGAGATATATGAAGCATTTACCACATTTAAAAGAATAACCAAAGGTACTTTATTTTTTATAAAAATATACACGGCACCAGCAGAGATATTGTTTGATGAAGTTAAAAAACCTATACAAGTTGTAAAAATAGGAATGACACGAGATATGATTATACCACAAGATATTGGTACACAGCCAGAGATACCCAGAATCGAGATACCAAAATTTTATGCGAACAAAAGAGTTATCGGACTATCTACAATTTTACAAGAGCTAGCAAATACATATTGCAATCAAAATCCTATATGGAGTTATTATTCAAGAAATCATGTATTAATATATTCGAATTCAAAAGAGCTACGGGAAACAGATATGGAAACTATTAGGCAATGGATTATGATGTTGCTTAAACCAGAGACAGAACCTATCGCCAGAGCTATTAGAGAAAAATTTATTTCAGAGGAATTATTGACTTTATAGGATTAGGTAGGCATATAGGGTAGAAGACTTTTTAGACTTTTCTTTGTTTTATCTTTAGCCATTAAGGCTTTTTTAACTTTTTGTAGAAATGAGAAAAACGTGTACACAAATGTACACAAATATGTATCATTCTCTATAAATAAAAACTAAGAAGGCATTGCAAAGGCAAGCCTTCTCACCTTCAAGAAAAAATTCTCTCCGACCAAAAATACTTTTGCCTAGTTAATTAAATATATACACTGCAATGGAAAAATCTATGGAATAACAAACCTCAGAAATATCAAAGCTAGCGGAACAGGTATATCTATTTACGATTATGAATAGCTAAATTCATAATTCCCGACAATCATGATATGATAAAATAAATTCATATTAGTTACATAGTAGAATTATTCGAAAAATAATATGTTAAGAAGTTTATTAGCAAAGTGGAAACGGAGAAAAATCCCAAGGAACTATGCCATCCTAAAGGTGAAACCAATGAGGCAAGAAGCCGTGGCGGGGAGTAACCAAAGTCGAGGCGCTGTTTAAGGGAAAAGTATCCGAATTACTATGCTAGTAGTGACCGAAGAACATGTTATTTAAGAATAATCTAGTATATAGTAATCTGAGATGACTATATTTTATTATGTATATGGTTGAAGGGAATATTTTGAAAAAAACAATTTTATGATAATGAATGATAATATATCTAATGTCATGGTAGATAAATTCAAGATACTTATTTTGTATGTACTTAGAAATATAGATATTGCAGATATAAGAAAAATTATATTAGAAAAAGCATATGGAAAAAATTATACGGATAGAATAAATTATATACCACACATACCTAACTACTCTTATAAATATTTATTATGTTGAAATTACGTAGGATTTTTAAAGATACTCAAAAAATACAGTTACTAGAAAAACAGATAAAAATAAATATAGAAAAATACATGGAAAATAAAAAATATATAAAATCTCTTAATAAAAATATGCAAAAACTACTAAGTCTAAAACAAATAGCTATAAAATATCAATTTTAAAAAAAAATAGCCCATTTAGACTACCTTAGAGTTTTAATCTTATATATACTTAAAGATATTGAAATAATAGATGTTAAGAAAATGATATTAGAAGAAGTAATAAACTACGAAATTGAAATGATAAATGCCACAGCACAAATATACGAAGACATTTACCCAGAAGGATATTATTCAGACCAAGATTGTGGATGTTAGAATATATTAGAAAAACTAGAGAAAACCAAGATAATCTAAATAACGAAGTTAATTATAGAAACCATATTAGAAAAATAATGGAAGATCTAAAAGAAAAGTTAATATGGGTAGAAAAAACCTTAGAAAATTTAGAAAAAAGTATATGTAACAGTTTATATAATATAAAAAACTCACTACAAGAAGAACAACACAAAATAATAAATGACATAGAAAATCTAGAATTAGATATACACTACAGTACAGAAAGAATAAGTTATTACACAGAAATTTGTAACTCAGCAGTTACTACAGGATAAAATAATAAATTAAAAATTAATGAATACATCTCACAAAAAGAATAACTTATTAAAACAAAATCTAAGAAATAACCACGCACAAAAAAGAATAGATTCATCAGTTATAATAAATCTATTTATAAATCTATTTATCAGCTTAGTTATCCGCACCTCCCTACAAAACTCTTTTTGCGTATTGCAACTTATATCAGAGTGGTCCTTTGCAAAATCCAAAAGGCACTTGTACCGATGGGTTCTCATCATAAAAATCTTACTTATTTTTTAATTCTTTCAGATCTATTATGTTTTATAAAATCTTGTATGTTTGGTACATAAAAAAAAGTATAAATAACATAAATACTAATCTTTTTAAAAGTAATTATACTTTCTTTCATTTTTTAAATTACTTTACTCTCTCTATTAATATATATAATATAGCTGACATATACATAACATTTTGTGTATATATGGAATTTTTGTAATATGTTTAGGGAGTTGAGATGTTTTGTAATATTTAAAACATAAGTTGTGTATTTGTATAATTTTTAGATAAAAAAAAGTATCTATATATTTACTTCTCTGCCCAATATTATTTATCCATTATTGAGTTGACCCATACATTAAGGAACAATAAATAATATGAGTAATTCTACTATATCATTCTTTGACTATGATAAATTTAATGCCGTGAGAAATTCATTGAGTTATGAATAATATTTAATAGTAACGGTAAAATTGATAGAAAGGGGGTAAATTATTCTTTAATTTTTCAAACTAAACAAGTATTATTGGACATTTATTTTTAGTATAATAGACAAGTATTGTTGAACAAAAGAAGTAGTAATTGAGATCTTACATGTTTGATTTTCTTTTTTTAGCTTAAGCAATTTGACGTGTGGCCATTTAAGTTAATTCTTCTTGAAAATATTAATTAAACATGTCCTGTTGCTATTCATGGTTTCATAACTAGTAAATAATCTTTGTTTACAGTATTTTTAAACCCCTCCTGATAACTTTTTAAATTTTACTCTTTTGGTGATTCGAACCTATAACATTAAGTTAGGAGGTGAAAGTTTTTAAGGGAGAAAGGACATAAATGACACTTCAAATTAAATTACTTCCATGAAAATGATCATAGAATTTAAATTCCACTTTCTAGCCATTTCAGTTTACTGACTTGTTCTATACCTTTTCTACACACCTTCTATACAATTTCTATACAAATTTTATACATATAAATATTCTATACGAAAATTATATAATTTTGATACACAATTTATACAATAACTGTACTTTTTCTTACACGTTTTATAAAATAATTATATAATTTTCATACACTTTCTATATATTTTTTATTTTATACATATACATATTTGATAGAACTATGCAATTTTTATACATATATCTTATATAAATACATATTCTATTTAACAATTATATCGTTTTTATATAATTTAATTATTATTTCTAAACAATGGAAAAAAAAACAGAATATTTGATCAGTTATAATATTTATAGCAAAAAAAATTGAAATATTTTTAAAAGGACCAAATTGTTCAAGTTGGATACTGTATCAGTGTTGTATATACACTGTATCAGTATTGTATATGGACTATGTATGGACTACGTAGGCCAAAATGACCTATAAATCTATTTATCAGCTTAGTTATCCGCACCCCCCTCCAAATGGTATCAGAGCACAGTAATTTAAAAGATACAGAAGTGATATACATGTTAGAGTTAGTTAAAATAGCTATGTTGGAATTAGTCAAATTAGTTATAGTTAGATTTAGTTATAGTTAAGTTAGATTTAGTTATTTATTAAATTAATTATGAGAAGACCAAGATTGTGGATGTTAGAATATATTAGAAAAACTAGAGAAAACCAAGATAATCTAAATAACGAAATTAATTATAGAAACCGAATTAGAAAAATAATGGAAGAACTAAAAGAAAAGTTAATATGGATAGAAAAAACCTTAGAAAATTTAGAAAAAAGTACATGTAACAGTTTATATAATATAAAAAACTCACTACGAGAAGAACAACATAAAATAATAAATGACATAGAAAATCTAGAATTAGATATACACTACAGTACAGAAAGAATAAGTTATTACACAGAAATTTGTAACTCAGCAGTTACTACAGGATAAAATAATAAACTAAAAATTAATGAATACATCTCACAAAAAGAATAACTTATTAAAACAAAATCTAAGAAATAACCACGCACAAAAAAGAATAGATTCATCAGCTATAATAAATCTATTTATAAATCTATTTATCAGCTTAGTTATCCGCACCCCCCTCCAAATGGTATCAGAGCACAGTAATTTAAAAGATACAGAAGTGATATACGTGTTAGAGTTAGTTAAAATAGCTATGTTGAAATTAGTTAAATTAGTTAAGTTAGATTTAGTTATAGTTAAGTTAGATTTAGTTATTTATTAAATTAATTATGAGAAGACCATTTAAAAATAGAGAAGCTTTTAGAAAAATTAAAGAATCTTTAGTTAGTAATTATGCAGAATATATAAGTATAAATAAAATAAAAGAAAATTCAAAAAGATTAGCCTATTTAATTACATTAATATCTAGTATTGAAGCAAAATTAATAATCCATTTAAAATCTAGAAGAATGAGACATATACCATCTAATTATGATAAAATTAGATTTAGATATCCACCAAAATATTATAAACACAATCTAGATGAATAAAGAACAAAAATACAAAGAATTAAAACAATTTATATCTGAAAAACGTAAAGAATTAAAAATAAGAAAAGAAAGATTACATTATAATATATTTGCCGGAGTTAGTAAAAATTCAATAAATATACAAAAAGATGAAATATCCAAATTAGAATCACAAATAGATAGTTTAGAATATATATATCAACATGAACTATTCACAATAAAATGAATAAAGAAGAATTTATAATAGATGAAAAAATATATGAAAATCACGAAGGATCAAAAATAAAAATAGTATTTTCCAATTTAGGAAGAAGATACAAGAAAATAGGAGAACATTTATATTTAATGTTAGAAAAAGAAGAATTAAAATTAGAAGATAAATTAACAGCAATGGTAAGAATAGAAAAAGAGATATAATATTAGGAATAACTAAGCTGATACCATTTGGAGGGGGGTGCGGATAACTAAGCTGATAAATAGATTTATAAATAGATTTATTATAGCTGATGAATCTATTCTTTTTTGTGCGTGGTTATTTCTTAGATTTTGTTTTAATAAGTTATTCTTTTTGTGAGATGTATTCATTAATTTTTAGTTTATTATTTTATTCTGTAGTAACTGCTGAGTTACAAATTTCTGTGTAATAACTTATTCTTTCTGTACTGTAGTGTATATCTAATTCTAGATTTTCTATGTCATTTATTATTTTATGTTGTTCTTCTCGTAGTGAGTTTTTTATATTATATAAACTGTTACATGTACTTTTTTCTAAATTTTCTAAGGTTTTTTCTATCCATATTAACTTTTCTTTTAGTTCTTCCATTATTTTTCTAATTCGGTTTCTATAATTAATTTCGTTATTTAGATTATCTTGGTTTTCTCTAGTTTTTCTAATATATTCTAACATCCACAATCTTGGTCTGAATAATACCCTTCTGGGTAAATATCTTCGTATATTTGTGCTGTAGCATTTATCATTTCTATTACGTAGTTTATTACTTCTTCTAATATCATTTTCTTGATATCTATTATTTCTATATCTTTAAGTATATATAAGATTAAAACTCTAAGGTAGTCTAAATGGGCTATTTTTTAAAATTTATATTTTATAGCTATTTGTTTTAGACTTAGTAGTTTTTGCATATTTTTTTTAAGAGATTTTATATATTTTTTATTTTCCATGTATTTGTCTATATTTATTTTTATCTGTTTTTCTAGTAACTGTATTTTTTGCGTATCTTTAAAAATCCTATGTAATTTCAACATAATAAATATTTATAAGAGTAGTTAGGTATGTGTGGTATATAATTTATTCTATCCGTATAATTTTGTCCATATGCTTTTTCTAATATAATTTTTCTTATATCTGCAACATGTATATCTCTAAGTACATACAAAATAAGTATCTTAAATTTATTTATCATGACATCAGATATATTATCATTCATTATCATAAAATTGTTTTTTTCAAAATATTCCCTGCAACCATATACATAATAAAATATAGTCATCTCAGATTACTATATACTAGATTATTCTTAAATAACATGTTCTTCGGTCACTACTAGCATGGTAATTTGGATACTTTTCCCTTAAACAGCGCCTCGACTTTGGTTACTCCCCGCCACGGCTTCTTGCCTCATTGGTTTCACCTTTAGGATGGCATAGTTCCTTGGGATTTTTCTCCGTTTCCACTTTGCTAATAAACTTCTTAACATATTATTTTTCGAATAATTCTACTATAAAGTAACTAATATGAATTTATTTTATCATATCATGATTGTCGGGAATTATGAATTTAGCTATTCATAATCGTAAATAGATATACCTGTTCCGGTAGCTTTGATATTTCTGAGGTTTGTTGTTCCATAGCTTTTTCTATTGTGGTGTATATATTTAATTAACTGGGCTAAATATTTTTGAATCGGAATGGAGAGAGTATTTTTGCTGAATGTTCGAAGGCTTGCCTTTGCAATGCCTTCTGAGCTCTTATTTATAGATGATTTTCAAACTCTTTACATTTCTTTACAGCTTTACGTAAAGGCTAGAAAACAAAAAACAATTAATGAAAAGACTTAAAGTCCTACCTAACCTACCTAAAGATTTTTTCAAACTTTTACAACTTTTTCAAAGTTTACCATAAATGCTAAACTACTTTCTACTACGTATTTCTAAAGCTTAAGAAGACTAAAGTCTTCTATTAAATGTTTACTAACTAATTTTTGTACAAATAAGTCTTCCGTCTATCTATCATATCTGATGTATCTCCATTATTGCTTTGATCTTATCTTTCTAGCTGTCGTTCTTATCTTCTTTTATTCTAGCTGCACCGCTGGGACGTCATTATCTCCTCAATTACATTTTGAACATCTGTGGTCTGGGTATTTGTGTCCAATAGTTTTGCAATATCTGGTCAATAATTCTTCTGAAATAAATTTTTCTTTAATAGCTCTGGCGATAGGTTCTGTCTCTGGTTTAAGCAACGTCATAATCCATTGCCTAATTGTTTCCATATCTGTTTCTTGTAGTTCTTTTGAATTTGAATATATCAATACATGGTTTCTTGAATAATAACTCCATATAGGATTTTGATTACAATATGTATTTGCTAGTTCTTGTAAAATCGTAGATAGTCCGATAACTCTTTTATTCGCATAAAATTTTGGTATCTCGATTCTGGGTATCTCTGGCTGTGTACCAATATCTTGCGGTATAATCATATCTCTTGTCATTCCTATTTTTACAACTTGTATAGGTTTATTAACTTCGTCAAATAATATCTCTGCTGGTGCCGTGTATATTTTTATAAAAAATAAAGTACCTTTGGTTATTCTTTTAAATGTGGTAAATGCTTCATATATCTCGGGTATAGTGGATATCTCAGTTCCGTCCGTGGTATATACGGTACTAAGTAATCCATATTCGTAGCAAGTTTTAACTAGGCTTGGTTTAGTTTTTGGTAAGACAATTAGCTTGTTGTATCCGGTTAATTTCTGGGTTATATAGTTCGTATCTGGTTCTTGGATATTTGTAGCTTTTGGGTTGCTATTTAAGAAAGTTTGTACGTTGTAGATATTTTCTATATATGTGCGGGCTGTGTAGTTATATGTCTTTTTGTCTTGGTTTAGGCTTTCTCGATATGTGGTAACTTGTGGGGGTGTAAACATAGGGTCTTTTGGTATATTTGGTGTATATGGCTTGTCAAATAGCTTATTTAAGTTCATATTTTTTCTAACTCCTTTGCTTGTACCTGCAGAAGTAGATTGATAAACGTTATGGGTTTTATGGAGTATCCCAACATCTCCTTCTAGCTCTGGAATTTTATTGTCTTTCGATCGACATAGCTCTGCACATTGCTGAGTTAGCTGATTCATAGCTATAGACTTCAGATTATCTTCACTAGTCTTTAGCTTTAGCTTTTCTATCTCAGTACCCATACTGTCTACTTTCAATGAAAGCATAGTCAGGGCGTTGAGTATTTTTTCATGTATATTTTCTTCTATCATTTTAGTTTGCGTAGCTTTGTCTTGATATGTAATCTGCAATAACATTTTTGTTAGTACTGATTACTTCTATTATAAATGTAAAATTTAATATATTTAAAACTAGTCTCCGAATCTCTTTTGTTGTAACTGAATTTTGTATTTTCTTTGTTAGCCACCAGCGTACCTGTGTATTATCTGTTCGCACAATAAATTTGTTATATACAATATATGGCTCAAATGCTAACAAACATTTATATAATGAACATAATTCTTTCCTATTTATTTCCCATTTTATTTCTGTTTCGTTGAACGTACCTGAGTAGTATCTACAATGGTGTTCTATTTTTTCTGCTTCATATCTATATTTAAGTACTCCTCCGTAACTATATTCACTGGCATCTGCTTCTACTATATATGTAAATTTTCTATTTTCATCCGGAAATTGTAGTTTTGGTAATTCCTTGCAAAGTAATTTTATTTTTTGAACTTGTTTTTTATCTTCTTCATTATAATTATATTCTATATCCTTTTTTAATTTTTTCTGTAGTGGTTTAGGTTTTCTGCTAATTTTGGAATATATTCTCTTACTTGGTTTACTAATCCTAAAAATTATTGTAATTTCTTTTTTGTATCTAATTCTTCTTTCGAATTTATTATTTTTTGTACTATATGTTGTTGCATTTTTACTCCACTTTTATCTATTTGTATTCCTAAAAATTCTATCTGGTTTTTCATAATTTCGGCTTTCTTTTCACTTAGACTTATTCCTGATTTTTCTATTATGTCTGTAAATTGTTCTAATAGTTTTATATGTTCTTCTTTAGTTTTTGTATATAATAATATATCATCTATATATACTATGCAATTAGGTAATTGTTTAAAATAATTATCCATAAAATGTTGATATCTACCTGGTGCATTTTTATATCCAAAGGGTAATACATTCCATTCGTAAAATTCTTGTGGTACCATAAATGCGGTTAATTCTTTAGATTCTTCTTCTAACTTTAGATGGTAAAATCCTGATTTACAATCAAATTTACTAAAATAATTATATCCTTGGATTTGTCTTATTTTTAATATCTTATTTGGTATTGGATAATTATATGTTATAGTTTTTGAATTTAAATTTCTATAATCAATAACCATTCTACTTTTTCCTCTTTTTTGTTCACTATGTTTATTTACTATAAATGCTGGACTATTATGTTTACTATTACTTTTTTGTATATATTGTTTTTCTAATAATTCATCTATATGCATTTTAAATTCTTTTAAATCGTCAAAATTATATGTTAATGGTTTTTGGGTTATTATACTGTTTTTATCTATTAATTCAATTTTTATGGTAGTTTTATGTTTTTCCCATCCTTTTAACGGATCTTCACTATATAATTGTTTTAATTTTTTCTTAACTATTTCTATCTTATTTATTGAAAATATAGTTATTTTTGTTTTATTTATCGAAAATACTACTAATTCTATTGTATCTTCAGTGGTTTTTATATTTTCTAACTTTTGTGTAATTTTTTTACTTCCTTTTATCCAATCAGTTTTCTTTCTTATTTTATTATTAACTCTTTTTGCTCTTACTTTTTGTTTACATGGTGTTGTGAACCACCAATCATTCCTAGTTATTATGTGTGGGTAAAGTTTATCTAAAAATGGCATTCCTAAAAGTATATCTTTTGATGTTAATTCATAATTATAAATTTCTTCTATTGTCAATATCTTATCCCATATTTGTGCTTTTACATTCTTAGCTTTATAAGTAATTAAGCTTCCTTCATTATTAAATCCTTTAACTACTATTGGTATTTTTAATTTATCCCATTTACTTTCTGGTAAGCAATTATATCTACATAAATTAGCTTCTGCTCCTGTATCTATCATAGGCGTATAATATCTATTGTAATATTCTTCCACTACTATCTTCATTAATACATATATTTTCATTTTATGTTAAGGCTCTTCTTAAGAATAATCTTTCCTTATTATATGTTATGGCTAATTGTGTATGTTCTATATTATATGGTTTTACTTGTTCTAACCATTTTATTCCTAATATTATATCTGCTTTTTGCATTTCTTCTTTTACTTCAAATTCTATTTTTATTTTTCTAATTCCTCCTATTATTATTTCTTTTTCTACTATATCTTTACTATTTATTAAACTTCTCGGTAGATCTGGGCATATATCATTATCAGTTTTTATTTCTTCATTTTTTACTAGATATTTTGCTATATAATTTTCTTCTTGTCCTGTATTTAATAGTATTAAATGTTCTTTTTCATTTATTTTTCCTGTTATGTAATATTGGTTTAAATTACTTATTGAATTTGTTTCATAACTTGTTCTTTTTGATGAGCTCGATGACTCCGGTTTTTCATTAGCTATTCTTTTTGTTGTACTTATTCTATCATTTACTATTTTTAAATTTTCTTCTATATCTATGTCTCTATAGCTATAGTCATTATAATCTATTGTTTTTACAATTTGCTCAAATGGGCTATCTATTTGTATTTTATTAATCTTATTTTTCCCTGTTATTTTATGTTTTGTTGTTAATACATATAAATTTTTACATCTCGCTGTAAATATTTTACTTCCTGGGGTTAATTCTATTCCTGATATCTTCCAATATAATACTAATGATTTATCTATATTTCTATCTGTTACTGCCACTGAATAATTTGCACTTATTATAAATTTAAATTTTTGGTATATTAAATTTCCTTTTACGACAGTTATTATGCTTTTTTCTATAGGTTTTATAATTCTATCATCTGCTAAATATAATTCTATCGGTGTATCTATTCCTTCTCTAAAACATGCTTTTATTAATATTTCTGTACCTCCAAGGTGTACGTATTTTATTGGATCTCCTTTACTTTTTATATCATTTATTTCTTTATTAATTATCCTTTTTGTTACAAGTGGTATACTAGCTTTTCCTTTTGCATATCTACAGTCTATTACATGGTCTTTTTGGCATACTACATAATATTCATCTTTTTTCCTACTAAAAATATTTTTTATTGTTGGTATTTTAAATATTTTTTCTACACTTAAATCTAACTCTTTTCCTTTTATTTCATCGAATATATTACTGTCAAATATTATCTTTTGTTCTGTTCCTTCATTATTTAAATATTCTTCCTTTGTTATTATTTTTATATCTTCTTCAGTCATTTGATTCATCTATCTCACTATCTATTTCAGTATCTGTCTCGTTTTCTGAAATTTCATATATACTATCTTCACTTTCTAGTTCATAATCTATATAATCTATTTGCATATATTCTGTATTTTCTATTTTTATTTTGGATATTTGTTTATTTTTTGGATTTTTGGGTAATTTACAATCTCTAGCTAAATGTCCTAACTTTCCACAATTATAACATGTACATTCTTTTATAGATTTTTTCTTTCTATATGGTCTTTTATTTTTGTAATTTTTAACATAATATCTTTTTCTTGGTTTCTTATATTTATATTTTGATTTTTTATATTTCTTATATTTCTTATGTCTTTTTCTTTTCTTATAATATCTTTCTTCGCATCCAAATTGGGGTGCTATTTTATTTTTGCAACATGCTAAATTTCTTATTAATGTTTTTTCCATTTTTAATTCTTCTCTATATTTTTCACATAGCTTTCTATACCATTGTTGTAAAAATTTTATTCTAGCTCCTAATGTATCTACTATTTTTGCTTCTTCCCAACTTTTTATTATCTTTGAACTAAATGGTTCGGGTAATTTATTAAAATATAATTTTCTTATTTCTTTACTTTCTTCTATACTATATGCTCCTTTATAATAATATTCTTTAAATGCGCAAGTATATTCATCTATATAACACATATTACATATTGTTAATTTTATCATTAAATTCCTATTTGTATCTTTTTCTTCATCTTGTTTTTCTTCTAGTGTTGTCATACTACCAAATTCATCTTTTATAGCTGTTTCATATTTTTTCAATAATTCTATAGGTGTTAATTTAGTTGTTGTTGATGCTGCTCCTTCCATGGGTTTATTAGCTCTTAATACTTTCTTACTATTTTCAGTTAAATTTGTAAACCATAATTTTACTGATCCTATTAGTATTTTTTCTATGTATTCTGGTGCATCTGTTATGTTTATATTATTATCTAATAATTGTTTTGTCATATATCCTATCCATAATTGTATTGTTTTTTCTGTATCTATTACACAGTCTAGATCTAAAAAGTTATAATTTTTATTAACTATTTGTTTTGGTGTCCATTTGTCATAGTCATTATATCTTTTAAATTTATTTTTATAATATATAGGTTTTCTTATTTCTGTTGTTTTGGGTATTAGATTTTCATCTTCTTTTTTGTCAAGAGTATTTATTTCTGTATTATTATTTTCTAAGTTTTCTTGATTAATTCTTTCTTGTTTTTCGTTAATTTCTAAATCTTTTATATTTGTTAATATTTCCGTATATGTTTCACTATCTTCTGAATCATAATTATCTGTTTCTTCTACCTCTATATTATTTATTTCTAATTTTTCTTTAAATTGATTTATCTCGTTTATTAATTTTTGTTCTTTATCTATTTCTTCTTTTTTTTTTGTCTTTGTTCGTATAACTCTTTTAACATTTGTAATTCTTTTTCTAATTCAGCAATTCTACTATTTTTAGTTTTTCTATTTTTCGTATTTCTTCCGTAGATTGTTGTTTAATTTTTTCTATTTCCTTTTTTCTATCTATTTCTTCATTCTCTTTTTCTATTCTTACCATTGCTGTTAATTTATCTTCTAATTTTAATTCTTCTTTTTCTAACATTAAATATAAATGTTCTCCTATTTTCTTGTATCTTCTTCCTAAATTGGAAAATACTATTTTTATTTTTGATCCTTCGTGATTTTCGTATATTTTTTCATCTATTATAAATTCTTCTTTATTCATTTTATTGTGAATAGTTCATGTTGATATATATATTCTAAACTATCTATTTGTGATTCTAATTTGGATATTTCATCTTTTTGTATATTTATGGAATTTTTACTAACTCCGGCAAATATATTATAATGTAATCTTTCTTTTCTTATTTTTAATTCTTTACGTTTTTCAGAGATAAATTATTTTAATTCTTTGTATTTTTGTTCTTTATTCATTTAAATTATGTTTATAATATTTTGATGGATATCTAAATCTAATTTTATCATAATTAGGTGGTATATGTATCATTCTTCTAGATTTTAAATTGATTATTAATTTTGCTTCAATACTAGATATTAATGTAATTAAATAGGCTAATCTTTGTGGATTTTCTTTTGTTTTATTTAAACTTATATATTCTGAATAATTACTAACTAAAGATTCTTTAATTTTTCTAAAAGCTTCTCTATTTTTAAATGGTCTTCTCATAATTAATTTAATAAATAACTAAATCTAATCTTAACTAAATACAAATCTAACTTAACTAATTTAACTAATTTCAACATAGCTATTTTAACTAACTCTAACACGTATATCACTTCTGTATCTTTTAAATTACTGTGCTCTGATACCATTTGAAGGGGGTGCGGATAACTAAGCTGATAAATAGATTTATAAATAGATTTCATAGTTCCTTGGGATTTTTCTCCGTTTCCACTTTGCTAATAAACTTCTTAACATATTATTTTTCGAATAATTCTACTATAAAGTAACTAATATGAATTTATTTTATCATATCATGATTGTCGGGAATTATGAATTTAGCTATTCATAATCGTAAATAGATATACCTGTTCCGGTAGCTTTGATATTTCTGAGGTTTGTTGTTCCATAGCTTTTTCCATTGTGGTGTATATATTTAATTAACTGGGCTAAATATTTTTGAATCGGAATGGAGAGAGTATTTTTGCTGAATGTTCGAAAGCTTGCCTTTGCAATGCCTTCTGAGCTCTTATTTATAGATGATTTTCAAACTCTTTACGTTTCTTTACAGCTTTACGTAAAGGCTAGAAGGAAATGGTTATAAAGCGGAAATAGTATATCCGACTGACCATTTTTTAAAAAGTTTTTAAACTTGAGCTATTTGTTTTAAAAAGTGTTATAAAGTGTATTTTTCCCGATTATTTACTACTTTAGATTCCAGATTGCCCGTAAATTTGATTTAATTGTCGATTTTGTAGTCCTTTTGTATCCACTTTAATTTAAATATAATAATAAACTTAATTCTTTTTCATAATTTTGAAGGACATTATTTTTATGATTCAATGTTTTAAGATACCAAGTGTATTTAAGTTCTTCCCATCAAGAAATAATTATGTGTGTGTATTACTTTTATATTATATTATATTACTCTCTAATAAGAGGGAAAGAGCGGGAGAAACATGCAGCTCTTCATCAACATGTCTGCTTCTTCTTCAGTTGCTTGCTCCGTGATTTTACTAGATCATCTCTAATTAATTATTATAGGTCATTTATGTATTAAAAAATTAATAATATTTAATAAAAATAAAAATAAACATTTATGCCATGTTTGCTTCAGTTATTTCAATCGTAGCTTCATTAAATATCGCTCTTAATTAATTATTATGTGTCATATGAATATTAAAAAATAATAATATTTGATAGAAAAGGTAAAAAATAATATGAAATGATCAATTAACTATTGATATTTTAAATGAACTTGACGACTTATATGAGGTCCATTCAAAAAAAAATTATAAATATTTTTAATAATAATTTTGCTATATTACTTTTAATTAGTATTTGATTTTATTATATCACCCCTAATTAATTATTATATGTTATTCACATGTTAAAAATTAATAATATTTAATAAAAAAGTAAAATAGACATTTATGACATTTCTGCTTCAACTGCTTCAATTATCTCCGTCAATATGTCTGCTTCTCCTGCTTATTTCATAAGCTGCTTCCTCTGTGATTTTATTATGTCATCTCTAATTAATTATTATAAGTTATTTATGTATTAAAAATTTATAATATATAATAAAAAAATAAAATAGATATTAATGATATATCTGCTTCAACTGCTTCACCCGTAATTTGACTATATCACCCAAAGTCAATTATTATAAGTCATCTAAATACTAAAAAAATTAATATTAAAAAATTATTATAAAGTCATCTAAGTATTAAATTTAACTGACGTTTTCTATAAGGCCCATTTAATTTTTTTTGCGCAAGTATTTTCGTATAATAATTTTGTTATATCACTTCTATTTAGATATGTCTGCTTCGCTGTTTTAATCGTGATTTTACTATGTCACTCTTAATTAATTATTATGACCATTTACGTATTTTGTCAATTAATAATATTTGATAAAAAAGGTAAAATAGATATAAAATAATAATTAACTCTTGATATTTTAAATTAACTTGACGTCTTATACAAGGTCCATTTAAAAAAAATTTCACAAGTATTTTTTAGAGTAATTTTGTTACATTACTTCTAATTAGTTGTTGTGAGTCATTAATACATGTCTGCTTCGCTGCTTCAATCGTAGCTTTACTATATCAGCCATAATTAATTATTATGGTTATCTAACCATTATGACACTTAAATTGGAATAGAAGAAAAAAATATTAGACATCACAATAATTTAAAACTTAAATTATTTAAAAAAATTTAATTGACTATCAATGGCATAAAAGTTTAGACAACGAGAGCGATATATAGTATTTGAAAATCACATAAAACATATTATAGATTACAATAGTTAATAACATATTGGGCTTGTGCCTTGCACGGGGCATTAGTAACTAGTACCATCTATAAGAGGGAAAGCAAGCAAGAGGCCGTCAACATGCCTGCTTGTCGATTCGTTTAGCTATTTACTTCGTGATTTTATTATATCATATCTAATTAATTATTACATATCATTTATGTATTAGAAAATTAATAATATTTAATTAAAAAAAGTAAAACAAACATTTGTGACATGTCTGCTTCAACTGCTCAGCCGTAATTTTACCATATCACCCGTAATTAATTATTATAAATCATTCAAATATTAAAAAATTATTATAAATTCATCTAAATATTAAAAAATTAATAATGTTTAACGTTATTAACTTGACGTTTTATATGAGGTCCACTTATTTTTTTCAAAAGTATTTTTTATAGTAATTTGCTATATCATTTCTAATTAGTTATTGTGAGTCATTAAGACATGTCTGTTTCACTACTTCAATCATGATTTTACTATATCATCCCTAATTAATTATTATGATCATCTAAGTATTACGCCACTTAAATTGGAATAGAAGGAAAAAAATTATAAATCATAATAATTAAAAACTTAAATTATTTAAAACATATAATTGACTATCAATGCCACAAAAATTGGATAAGTAGAGTAACATATAAATGTATTATATATTACAATGGTTAACAACTTAAAATATCAAATAAATAAAAATAAACTGTTATATATTTTTAAAAAAATACGTAAAAAATACTATAAATCACAATAATTAATAACTTAAAAAATTTAAAAGATAAGTATAAATATTTGGTCAGCTCTTGAAATTATATCAATGTCACTTAAATTGAAATAGAAGAAAAGTATTATAATCACAATAATTAAAAACTTAAATTATTTTAAAAATATAATTGACTATCAGTGCCACAAAAGTTTGGATAAGGAGAGTAACATATAAACGTATTATAAATTACAATAATTAACAACTTAAAATATCAAAAAATTAATTTGTTATATATTTCAAAAAAATACGTAAAAAATACTATAAATCACAATAACTAATAACTTAAAAAATTTAAAAGATATAAAATATTTGGTTGGCTTTCAAAATTATATCAATGTCACTTAAATTGAAATAGAAGAAAATTATTACAATCACAATAATTAAAAATTTAAATTATCTTAAAAATATAATTGACTATCAACGCCACAAAAGTTTGGACAGAAAAAGTAATGTATATTATTTCAAAACTGCATAAAAAATAGGGATAATAGTCCGAAAAAGTCTATACTTTGCCTAAATTTGCAGTTGCACATACTGAACTTTGCATTACCCCCCTGAATTATTTTAAATTGAACTTATTACACCCTTAAAGGCTTATGTGGCAAAGAAAGTGTATCTCACTCTCTTTAAGAGAGCGAGTCATCCAAAAATATTAAAAAAATTATTTTTAAATTTCTTTTTAATATAAATATATATATATTATTTAACTTATTATTATATTTTTTTATCATTAATTTCTTTCATCTCCCACCACCAAATTTCTCCACCACCATCCAACCAACGCCGCCGCACAACCACCACCATGTCCACCAGTTGTCCACTTCTTTATCTGCCTCCATTTTTCCCTATATAAATCATCAATCTATATTATTTAAATTATTATTATTATTATTATATTTTTTTATTTTTAATTTCTTTCTTCTTTCCATCACCATAGCGAAATTTTCTCCACCACTATCCCACTATTGCCGCCGCGCAGCCACCATCATCTCCACCATTTGTCTACTTTTTCATCTTCCTCCATTTTTCTCTCCATATAAATCCTCAACCTAATTATTTAAATTATTATTATATTTTTTTATAGTTACTACTTTCTTCTTCCAATCACCATAGCAAAATTCTCTCCACCACCAACCAACCATTGCCGTCGCGCAACCATCACCACCTCTTTGTCCACTTCTTCACTTTCCTTCGTTTAATTTATTCCCCATACAAATCCTCAACCCTTCCTCTTTTTCCATTGCTAAAGTAACCAAAAATCTTGCCTAAATCTCAAGAATTAAGAATCAAGCATAAAAAATAAAGAATCTTTAAGGCATTTTTTAGAAATTATGCTCATTTTTGCATTTTGAGCTATTAGTTGAACCTTTAATATGGTTGTCATAGTGAAAAAATGATGAAAAAATAAGAATGGAGAAGAAAGTAAACAAAAGTTTATTTGAAACAAAAAATACACGTGTAAATATGAAATTGACGCGTGTGTTACACCGCCTACTCCAAACTGGGTATAGCATTTTGGAGGGGAATTCATTCTACTTTAAAATAATTCAGGGGGGTAATAGGACCCTCACAAAGTTCAGTATGCGCAACTGCAAATTTAGGCAAAGTACAAATATTTTTCGAACTATTATCCTTACAAAATATTATAAATTACAATACTTAACAACTTAAAATATCTAAAAGCATATTAAAAGTATGATTGATTATCTAAATTCTATTTGTGTCGCATAAATTGAGACAAAAAAATAACATATATTGAACCTGTGTTATATGAAAAACAGTAATATAGGCCCATCGAATTTTGCACACTTTTTATTAATTGAAAAAAAAAACGTACATAACATTCCTTAGATAGAAAATTGCAACTTATAGCATAACTTTCATTTTTGCAAGTTGTAGCAAATCTTATAAAAAAAAAGAAAAATTATTTTTTTCTGTCATGACCCGATTTCTTAAGTCGTGATGGTGCGTACCTTATTCCCCCAGTAGGCAATCCAAACCATAGCTCGAAATAATAGATAACGGGCTAATAGGCAGAAATAAAAAAAGATTGCTTATAATGATAGCAATAGTAATGACAAGTAACAAACAGAAAGTAAACATGTCTCATATACTAAAATGAGGGAAGAAAAAAGACCAAATACATAAAAGAATCCCTCCCAAGACCTGGTAAGGTCGGTACTAGAGCCACTACTAAAATATGCCCAGAGTACCAAAGAGAATCCAAAATACACCTAATATATATATATAAGTAGTCTCGAGTACAAAAGACTAAACTAGAGTATATAGAGGAGGATCAGCCTCGGACGACAATAAGCTCACCTTGCTTCAAATCAGTACTGAAAGGTAGGAATCACGTCAATGTCGGCTTCTGCTACTCGGATCTATATCAGGGAAAAAATGCAGTAGTGTAGTATGAGTACTGATGATAGGCGAATTTACACGCCTATATCAATATATTTTGCCCATATTTTAGCCTAGTTTTGAGAACAAACTATATATTTCATGCACTTTTAGTCCTTTTTCCTATAAATGAGCTAACGAACATGATTAGTAAAGTTTCAGGTATAAATGATGCAAAATTCAGCATTTTATGGCTTACTTGACGCAAAAGAAAGCTCACGAAGGAAGGAAAGGGAGTTTACACGCCTAAGGACCAAAACTGCTGCATGGAAACTCTGTCCCGGGCTAAAACAGCATTTCTGAAGACTCTGGGGACCTGGACCAAAACTGCTGCATGGAAAATCTGTCCCGGGCTAAAACAACATTTTTGAAGACTTTGGGAACTTACAGACACAAAGCTGGATTTTGACAATGATACATTAACCTAGTACAATTGGGTTATGTATTTCATTAGTTTATTTGGATTAGGAGAATGTTACATTAACCTAGTACAAATGGGTTAAGTATTTCCTTAGTTTAGTAGGATTTGGTTATTTATTTCATTAGCATAGTAGGAGTAGGATAGGAGTATTATAAATACCCTATCATGCTAGAGATTTTAATTAAGTCCTCCCTTAGTGGAGAGGCAACTCCTCCCTTAGCGGAGAGACACATTCTACTTCTCAATTACAACTCTTCTAATCTTTCCATTAATTCTATTCTTCTTCTATTCTTAACTTCTACAACAAGAGAATCGTTACCAAGCCAAGGAATCACGCCACACGCCTATCACCTAATCCACACGCCATTACTCAACAATAACAATGCAAATCGTGATTTCCTTTGCATTCATGGGTAACTAAACTTCTCTGTTGGGGTTATGGAAGCCGAATGAGATACTATCTATTGCTGTGAGTTTGTCAGTTCGAGACACGTGTATTGCTTATATCATTATTCTCTTCATCTTAATGCAAATTCTTGTGGCTGCAGACACATAGAATAACGCCAGTCTAACATTTAACTTGTTCGAGAGAAAGGTTATTTGTCTGGAAAAGAGATAATGTCAAGGTAGTAGGACACCCTTTCCTATTAAAAAGCTAGTGTCGTAACTGGACTAACCTCTTGGAGAATTCGTACCGTTAGACACACTTTAAGCTCGAGAGAGTTAAAGTGAAATAGTCCTTGTTTAGGTCGAGAGACGCTTGGATTTACCATCGACTACAATTCTCTATAAGCAATTGCATGTCAAGACTCTACACACTCATAGCCAATAGAGACGTATACCTCAGAAGGTGGACATAACCCCAACGCTTCAATTCTCATTGTTTACAACCAACGTGACAATCTTTCTCTTTTTACTTTATTATTTTCAGCTTTTATTTCATTACTTTGGTTACTTATTACAATCCCCCCTTCTTACGAGACTTGCACCAAAAGTCTATTAATTTTGCTTACTTGTTGACCAAGCTATTCCCTGTGGGATTGACACCCAACCCAGGTTGGGTTCTATATTTGCTAATGACCGCTTTACACTCAAACGAGAGCTGTAGATTGAGCGTTATCAAAAATTGGCGCCGTTGCCGGGGAATACGAGTGTCAATCAAGTTCGTTATAATTACTAGACCCTTTGGTCAAAGATTCTCGTACTTTTACTTTTAGTTGTTGTTTTTATTTTTTTTAGGTTTATTCAGTGCATCAATGGAGGCACAACGTGAAATTGAAAGGATGGCTGCTCAAGTGCATCAACAAAATATTGATAACCGTAGGCGAGCAACAAATCCTGACGATGAGGATCTGGGCGATGAAGAGCTACTAAACCCACGACACACTGCTGAAATGACGGCACCCATGCAAAGAAGAGATCATCAAGCGCGATTTAGGCCCGAACGCCGAGCTGTGCATATACCGTTTGATGATGATGATGATGATGATCTTGACGAAGCTGGTTCCACAGGAGCTATTATTCTTCCTCCCTTAGCACCGGGAGCAAAGTTCAATATCACTAGCGCCATGATTCAACTTTTGCAACTCAAGGGATTATTTGGTGGACTAGCAGGTGATGATCCGAATATGCATCTGATCAACTTTATTTCTACATGCAAGTCATTCGACAATCCTGGAGTTGGACAGAATGCAATTCGATTACGTCTATTTCCATTGTCTCTGTCTGGGGAGGCAACTATGTGGTTGAATGGGCTGACTCCTGATTCTATTACTAATTGGAGGCAATTGAAAGACGCTTTCCTAGAAAGATTCTTTCCGCCATCCAAAAAAGCACAATTGAGAGATGAAATCAGCAACTTTCGTCAGCTTCCCTTTGAAGCTCTCCACGAAACATGGGAGAGGTTCAAGATGAAGCTAATGCGATGCCCAAATCACCATATGACCAATGTCCACTTGATGGAGATATTATACAGAGCGTTGAATTCGGTGACTAAGCCAGTGGTTGATAATGCAGCAGGTGGATCATTTATGGACCTCACCTTTGTGCAGGCAAGCAATATGCTAGATCGGATGACGAAGCAAAGTAGAGCTTGGCATACCAGGGATTCTGAGGTAGCAAGCTCTACTGTATCTTTTGGCATGACTGCAGAGCAGAGGCGAAGACAAGAAGAACGTGAGCAAGACAAGGCACACATGAAAACACAATTGGATCTTCTGACAAAGCACTTATTATCAGGGAAGACCGAAAAAGTGAAAGCTGTAGCGCTAAAAGGAAGAGACGAATCTGATTCTGAAGAGGAGGCCAACTACTTGAACAATCAGGGGGGTTTCCGTGGGAATGCCCAAGGAAACCAAGGTCGAAACTATTATGATAAATCTGGAAGCAAAGACCAAGGTAGTTGGAAGAAAAATAATGAAAAGAGTGGTTTGTACGTTCCCCCTGGTAGACGTGATACCACCACATCTAATTCTGGGAGTATGGAATACATGATGGCTAAGTTATTGAAGGGAGTGGAAGCAACGAGCGCAGGAGTTAAGGAGGTGATTGATGATTTGTCCTCCATGAAGAAATTAGTTGATTCTCATTCCACTTCTATCAAGCAAATAGAGCAGCAATTGAGCCAACTTTCAGCAGCATTTAATCAAAGAAAGGCTGGCACTTTACCTAGCGATACTGTGCAAAACCCAAAGAATGTTGGGTCATGCATGGCCATCACTACCAGAAGTGGTAAGGCGCTGGAAACTTCAGCAAAAGGCAAGCAAGTGGTTGACGAAGTGGTACGGTTTGATATATGCAAAACAATGAAGCAGCCCAGCGATATGAATGAGTCATCTGTAGCTGATGTTCATTATGAGGATACGAAAGCATTATCTATAGAGAAACAACCTACTGTTGAGCCATTGTCTGTTGCGCCACTGAATGTTGAGCATGAGGATAATGAAGATTATGAAGAACTTATGGGTGATCTAACAGAAATAGAGTCTTATACTCCTAAGAAACCGGATTGTGATCTCAAGAATCAACCAACAGCGAAGACTCACATTGACGAGCCACCAATGCTAGAATCGCAAGAGCTCCCCGATTATCTAAGGTATGTGTTCTTGAAAAATAGAAATATACTTCCGAAGAGAGCAGATGATTTAAGTGAACATCACGTAGAAGCTCTCATCTCTGCTCTGAGGAGATACAAGAGAGCTATGGGTTGGACTATTGATGATATAATTGGTGACTCTCTGGAGAAACGTATGAGCCAGCTCGAAAAAGATCGCATGACCACAGGTACGCCTCATTGTCGTCTAAATCCTTTTAGAAAACGATCCATCACTTATCTCGACGAAGTCTAAGTACTCGAGATTACTATGTCGAGCCACGACAATAAATAAGGCGCTAGATGGGAGGCAACCCATTGTTTTATCGATTTATTATTTTTCTTTTAGTACTTGTTTTGTTTTGATAAATGAAAAATCCAAAAATAAGAGTCGTGCCACGACCAAAACTAAGGCGCTTGGTGGGAGGCAACCCATCGTACTAATCGTTTTCATTTGGTTGTGAGCAAAAATAGGTGGAAGAAGTATTCAACGAGGAGATTGATTTCAATTGATGATTTGGACGCATTGTATGGTAAAGTTGGTAAGTTAGGAATGGTGATGCATAAGGCTATGGATTGAGCCTTTTTCTCGTCAAAATAGGCTTCGAGGAAGGCTAGGCCTTGGTAAAAATAGGCCACGAACGATGCACAACCTATTCTATAGCCTAAGGACTCGGAATCTAGTGTGCTATACACTATGCGCCGCCTATTCCTAGGTATGCTTTTGACTATGCGCCGCCTATGCTATGGCATTTGGTCTCAGTATCTCATGTGCCATAGACTATGCGATGCATATGTCTACATATGCCATAGACAATGCGCCGCATATGCTATGGCATTCTTAAATAAATGCATGGCATATGCTATGGCATTCTTAAATAAATGCATGGCATATGCTATGGCATTCTGCTCAACTAGGCAAAGCATTAGGCACCGCCTATGGTCACTTTTGGTCTCTAAATCCGATTTTAATGGGTCAAAACTAAACCCAACCTTTTCTTATAAATATGAGACTTAATCTTGAACCAAAAACACATTGGAAACCTAGCTTATGCACCACCTATAGTCTCCAAAACCTATCAAAAAGTTTCCTTTTGCTCTTTTTCTTCACAAGAACATCATCCAAAGGCTTCAACCAAGTAAGTACTACTTTGTTCTTCATTTAAATTTTGTAAGTACTACTTTACTACACCTATTATGAATTGCTAAATCTTGAAAAAGTATTGGTGATGTGAACGTGTTTGAATTGTTGATACAAAACCAAGTGAGTGAGCATGTACGTTAGGATGCTCTTAACTTCTTTCCGACTTGAATTTGATTTTGATGCATTGTTATACTACTTGCGGAATTGCTATAGTAATGAACATTGCATAATCTTTTAACTTGAATACTTACATGTTAGAATATCCCATTCATCGGAATAAGACTTATAACTACCTACCGACATAGGAGGTTGAGTTTATTGATAGAAACTATACCATGTGGTTACCCCTATGTAGTAGTGTTGTTATATCTACCATGAAAGTAGTCCAATGTCTGCAAGTAAGTGATGCATTGCTGAGTTTCTTGTCAGAATATAATCCTAAAACGTATGTCGATGAAGTCTAAGTAATCGACCACTTTCACTTCACTGATTTGTATCAACAAAACTAAGTGTGGGGTGGTACCCCTACTGCTTGTGTATAGATTGTATCCATTGAGATTGTGCTACCATTAACACTATTTCAAGTCTCAGGTACAATGGCACCTAAAGAGAGACAAGTCAAGGAAGAAGGCTACCACTTCCCAAAAGGGCAAGAAAAAAGGCCGCAAGGAGCAAGGAGAACCCTCCTCGCTGCAAACACCTCGACTCACGCTTGGAATTAAGTGGGATACTTATGCGGAACTTATGAGGATGATGACTCTTATGATGATCCCAACGCAAGGGGTATGACCCCAGACATAGAAGAGGAGTCTGACTGACCAGGTTCCTCGTATTTATTTTCCACTGAGGACAGTGTCCCGTCTAAGTGTGGGGTGGCATTGCATGCTATACTTCTCTGTTTGCACCTATGTTTGTTTGTTTACTTTGTTTATTTGAGTTCGTTTTTTTTTTGTTTTTGTTTTTTTTTCCGTTTGACGTTTTTTTAGTTTTTTTTTTAGGAGTAAAATTTTTTCTAACTTCGCATGAAATTATTTTGATAGGCAGCATGAGATTATAACAAGAGTATGTGCTACAATTGTGACTATTGAGACGTTTAGGCTCTATTTGGGACTCATTATGTGATATTGTGTGATTCAATTCCTACAATTGTTGGGTCGAGAGTCTATATTATTTCCAATCAAGTCGACCATGTGCCTTGTGTGTGTAAGATTAATAGTATCTTCTATGTATGTGGCTGATGCTAGAACTTGCCTGGTATGTATGCAAAGCGAAAATAAGGAGTGTAAGTTTAGGATATGATTTAGGCATTTCTTTGGCAACCTATATTTGTTTACCTTCAGTTTTACCTACCCATGAACATCATCCTAGTTAACCCTTTTTGAGCCTTTAGCCTATTTCTTTGACAACCTTGTATGTAAGCCTAATCCATTTCTTTCAAGACCATAATTTGATCCAAAATCCTGAGTGCTTTAAAGTGAAAAAGTCATGTGACAATATAAGAGGAAATTGGGTGAGTATAATGCTATAAATTGAAATGGTTCTTGAATGTGTTATGAAAAAGAAAGAAAGTGCTATCATAAGAGGTATGTTGTGAAAAGAAAAAGGAAAAGAAAGCTGAAAAGTGAGTTGTTCTTAAAATTGAAAAACAAAAGAGGAGAACAAGGGTGGTAGAATAAAAGAAAGAAGAAAGGTTGAAAGAAAGAGTGTCAATGATACAATGTGATGTATTAAAGCGCTTAGGAGCTTAGTCACTATTCCTGGCCAAAATAGTCCTACCCGTTCCTTAGCCTACATTACAACCATCAAAAGACCTACTTGATCCTAATCTTAACATTCCGACATTTAGTGGAGTACTACACTAAGGGCAAGCCTATGGTCATCAGTTGCTACATATGAATTCTTTGTGAGAGTGAGTGCAAGGACATTTTGATACCCATGTTTGAAAAATATGCTATATTTGTGAGTAATTATGGGTACTATATTGTGAGACACACATGGTTGATGAGCTTTGGATAGTTGTATATGATTCTATGTACCTTAACGTTTGCATGCGAGTTGATCACCATCACGAGTCTATGCTAGAGGTTAAATGGTTTCTACTAATGATCGGAAAACTACTCTTTGTTGATAAATGTTGTGCTTGTCTTGAAGAATGTTTTGTGTTGTTGTTGTAAAAACCCTAAGTTGATGTTTAGAAGGACATGATATGTTGTTCGAGGACGAACAAAGCTCTAAGTGTGGGGTGTTGATGATAGGCGAATTTACACGCCTATATCAATATATTTTGCCCATATTTTAGCCTAGTTTTGAGAACAAACTATATATTTCATGCACTTTTAGTCCTTTTTCCTATAAATGAGCTAACGAACATGATTAGTAAAGTTTCAGGTATAAATGATGCAAAATTCAGCATTTTATGGCTTACTTGACGCAAAAGAAAGCTCACGAAGGAAGGAAAGGGAGTTTACACGCCTAAGGACCAAAACTGCTGCATGGAAACTCTGTCCCGGGCTAAAACAGCATTTCTGAAGACTCTGGGGACCTGGACCAAAACTGCTGCATGGAAAATCTGTCCCGGGCTAAAACAGCATTTTTGAAGACTTTGGGAACTTACAGACACAAAGCTGGATTTTGACAATGATACATTAACCTAGTACAATTGGGTTATGTATTTCATTAGTTTATTTGGATTAGGAGAATGTTACATTAACCTAGTACAAATGGGTTAAGTATTTCCTTAGTTTAGTAGGATTTGGTTATTTATTTCATTAGCATAGTAGGAGTAGGATAGGAGTATTATAAATAACCTATCATGCTAGAGATTTTAATTAAGTCCTCCCTTAGTGGAGAGGCAACTCCTCCCTTAGCGGAGAGACACATTCTACTTCTCAATTACAACTCTTCTAATCTTTCCATTAATTCTATTCTTCTTCTATTCTTAACTTCTACAACAAGAGAATCGTTACCAAGCCAAGGAATCACGCCACACGCATATCACCTAATCCACACGCCATTACTCAACAATAACAATGCAAATAGTGATTTCCTTTGCATTCATGGGTAACTAAACTTCTCTGTTGGGGTTATGGAAGCCGAATGAGATACTATCTATTGCTGTGAGTTTGTCAGTTCGAGACACGTGTATTGCTTATATCATTATTCTCTTCATCTTAATGCAAATTCTTGTGGCTGCAGACACATAGAATAACGCCAGTCTAACATTTAACTTGTTCGAGAGAAAGGTTATTTGTCTGGAAAAGAGATAATGTCAAGGTAGTAGGACACCCTTTCCTATTAAAAAGCTAGTGTCGTAACTGGACTAACCTCTTGGAGAATTCGTACCGTTAGACACACTTTAAGCTCGAGAGAGTTAAATTGAAATAGTCCTTGTTTAGGTCGAGAGACGCTTGGATTTACCATCGACTACAATTCTCTATAAGCAATTGCATGTCAAGACTCTACACACTCATAGCCAATAGAGACGTATACCTCAGAAGGTGGACATAACCCCAACGCTTCAATTCTCATTGTTTACAACCAACGTGACAATCTTTCTCTTTTTACTTTATTATTTTCAGCTTTTATTTCATTACTTTGGTTACTTATTACAATCCCCCCTTCTTACGAGACTTGCACCAAAAGTCTATTAATTTTGCTTACTTGTTGACCAAGCTATTCCCTGTGGGATCGACACCCAACCCAGGTTGGGTTCTATATTTGCTAATGACCGCTTTACACTCAAACGAGAGCTGTAGATTGAGCGTTATCAAGTACCAAAGAAACGAGTACTTAGTAGGCATCATCGATCGACTGAGCTCAATACAGAAAATGTATAACTATAATGCGAGGGTCTAATCTAAATCCATAGTAAAAAAGGATAGAAAGGTAAACAACTACCAAGCTATGCCAATTAGATAAAGGAATAAATGTAAGTGATATAGAAAATAAATAATGCAGTAATTACAGACAAATCAACTATAACCTAACTGAGCCACCATAAGCTCGCTAGGCACACTGAAGAAGACAATCAACTCAATTGTACCCCCATAAGTCAGTGAGACATACAAGTAGCAATTAAAGAAAATAAACGTAAATAATCTATAACTGAGTCAATCCCAAGAAATCATGATAGTCATCCAGATATGCATCAAACTTGAATCGGCACTAATGGGTAGTAAAAGAGGGCAGATACCAGACTCGAACCGATAGTGATGGATAATAATAAGAGGACCCGTGCCTGATTTGAATCGGACATAGTGGGTAATAACGAAAGGCCACGTGTATAATTAAAACAGACTCATAATCAGATGCTGAACTCGAACTGGAACTCAGCTGAACACAATCATAATCAGATGCCCGACTCGAACCGAAACTCAAAGGAACCACAACCATAATCAGATGTCTGACTCGAACCAAAACTCAAAAGAACCACAACCATAATCAAATGCCAGACTCAAACCAAAACTCAAAAGAACCACAACCATAATCAGATGTCGGAGTTGAACCGGAACTCAAAAGAACCACAACCATAATCGGATGTCGGACTCGAACCGAAACTCATAGTGACCATACCAACAGTAATATAAAGTCCATACCATAACAATGTCAACGTAGTACCAAAATTCCCAATCAATGATAGAAATAAAGTATAGATTGAACTTGAATAGAAGCTAAAATACGTCTAATTACCATACGCAGTGTCTTAATTAAAAAGAAATAAATTCAAGGTTTTGCAATTTAATTTCACGTCATAAAGTAATAAATGTCAGATTATATTGAAAGACAAAATACCAAAATCTACTAGAACGGGGTCTGAATCCGGATAAATAAGACATGTTATATATATATCAAATGATACGCAACTACTAGTACTTATCCAAAGCTAGCATAATAGTTCACAATTTCAATAAATAAGCTCAATCTAAAGGTAGGGTAAACCTAGCCTACCTGGATGCCAAAGCTAAAATATCTTTTTGTGAAGCCTCCGAATAGTGCCACTAAAACCCGAAATTGAATAACATGATGTAGACAATTAATTTTCTTTTTCAAAAATAAAATATTTTGAATTTGAAATATATTTTTCACTAAATTCTCTCTAAGATGATCTCAAATAGTGGAGGAATACAATATAATATATATATATATATATATATATATATATATATATATATATATATATATATATATATATATGCGAACTTGCCGACAACCAAAGAAAAAGTCTGTCACTTCCTTAACACTTATATATATACACCACATATACTAAGCTATATGTCTCAAAGTTTAACATTTGGCAAGCCAATTAACATGGGATAATCATGTTGTCCCTCCTTTTCACTTCCACGTGGAAGTGGAGGTGGCGACCCCCTTAATTTCACTCTATTTTTATAAGTACTCGGTTATTATATAGGTTCGTGGTAAAATAAATATAATAATTAAAATATATCATAATTAATAAAAAATTATTTCTAACAAAACTCCTATTATATAATATTAATAATATTTTACCATATCTAAATTTACTATCTTCGTTTAAAATATTAATAAACTATAACAAGTTATTATAAAGTAATAAATATAGCATAACTTAAAGAATTTTATACCTGTCAAAATATTTTAGAAGGGTAAATTATATTTTTACTAAATGACAATTTAAATAAATATTTCATAATATATTAGGTATTACTAAAATTCTAAAATGAATCACCTGGAGACCGAACTATCAGTCCCAGCAAGTCATAAATAACTTGGGGAGTTATAGAAAATCTCTGAATACTAAAAATATATGAAAATACAGAAAAATGACCATGAGGGTCATTACAACATCCACTACTAAAAGGACTTCCGTCTGCGAAAGTAAAGTATAAGGTACCTGAGGGCTCAAACAGGTAAGGATACTGGCATGCATATCACTCTTGGGACGGGGGCTAGGTAGGTTGGTCGAAACACAGGGACGGAGTCACGTGATAGACTCTCAACACTGACATCCCGAATATAAGCATGAAATGACTCACAACCCCTCGATATCCGTCTCCTAGCCTAATGTAAGAAATAATCCCTATTGACGCACGACTAATAGAGGCCTGTCACACAACCGGGGATACGCCAGGCAAGGCTAAAGTAGCGGTCCTAACAAAACAACCAAAGACCGCATGATAAGGAGATAACTAATCCATTCCTAGAATCACATCAAAATCTATAATATCTAGGACAATGAGATCAACCTGAGTACCAAACTTCCAAACGATCACCAAACATGATCTATATGCCCGATCCACTACTAAAGAATCACCCACAATGGTATCTATACGTAATGACATAGATAAAGACTCCAAACATAAACCCAACTGCGATGCAAAATAAGCATAAAAATGTGGAATCAGGATCAATCAACACAGAAACTGGCTAATGGCAAATGAAAATCATAACTGTGAACACAATATCCGAAGCCTCAGCCTCAGATCTACCTGGTATAACATACAAATAACCCTGTCAACTATTAATCTTGGTGTCTGCCCGACCACCTCTAGAACTCTGGGGACCATCCCCACGACTCTGCACATCATCCCTACCTAACGGTGGCACTGACCTGGTCGGCTGTGCAGTCAAAATTAAAGGCTCAATCATCCTATGTTGAGGATACTCACGGGCGAAGTTACCAATAACCCCACAGTCATAACATATCCTGAGTACCCTAATCTTGTCTAGAGGATCCGGCAGATACAAAATGATCACCCCGACTCAACAATCCTGACTGAACACCCTTCTGCGGCTGGCTAATGCTCTGACCACTAAAACCACTATAACTGGCCTGACCCCTAACCTCTGGGTCGACCTCGACCCCTAATCAAAACTCTATCAGTGGATCTGGGGTCCCAATCCCTGACTCCCGTTTTTTGTATCCTAACCATATGTGTAAAGAGCGAACCCATAAAGACTAAAACCCAACTTATACCTAACACACGAAAATGGATTAAGAAAATGAGATTGCTCCCTAAAAATGCTCTATAGCCTCCCGAAGATAGGATATAGATGTCTCCGTACCGATCCGTGGGACTCTACTAAACATTGGCTCATATACCAATAGTACCAGTGAAATCTAAGCTCTAATACCAAGCTGTCACAACCCGATTTCTCAAGTCATGATGGTGCCTACCTTATCCACCCAGTAGGTAAGTCAAACCATAGATCGAAATAATATAATAACCTAATAGGCAGAAATCAGAAAAGATTACATATAATGATAGAAACAGTAATGACAAGTAACAAACAGAAAGTAAACATGTCTCATATACTAAAATGAGGGAAGGAAAAGGACCACATACACAAAAGAATCCCTCCCAAGAACTGGTAAGGTCAGTACTAGAGCCACTACTAAAATATACCCAGAGTACTAAAGAGAATCCAAAATGCACCCAATATATACAAGCAGTCTCGAGTAAAAAAGACTAAACTAGAGTAGATAGAGGAGGATTAGCCTCCAACGACAATAAGCTCACCCTGCTCCGAATAAGTACTGAAAGGTAGGAATCACGTCAATGTCGGCTGGTACTACTCAGATCTGCATCAGGGAAAAGATACAAAAGTGTAGTATGAGTACCAAAGTAACGGATACTCAGTAGGCATCTCCGGCCGACTGACATCAATACAAAAAATGTATAACTACAATGCGAGGGTCTAATCTACATCCATAGTACAAAGGGATAGAAAGTTAAACAACTGCCAAGCTACGCCAATGGGATAAAGGAATAAATATAAGTGATACAGAAAATAAACAACGCAGTAATTATAGATAAATCAAACATAACCTAACTAGGGCCCCATAAGCCCGCTAGGCATACTGAAGAAGACAATTAACCCAATCGTACCCCCATAAGCCGGTGGGATACACAAGTAGCAATTAAAGAAAATAGACATCAATAATCTGTAACTGAGCCAATCCCAAGAAATCATGATAGTCATTAGATGTGCACCGGAATTGAATCGGCACCAATGGATAGTAATGAGAGGCCAGATACCAAACTCAAACTAGTAGTGATGGATAATAACAAGAGGACCCATGCCGAATTCGAACTGGATATAGTGGGTAATAATGAGAGGCCACATGTATAATATACAACAGAACTCATAATCAAATATCATACTCAAACCAAAACTTAGCGGAACCACAACCATAATCAGATGTCAGACTCGAATCAAAACTCAAAGGAGCCACAACCATTATCAGATGCCAGACTCGAACCGAAACTCAAAAGAACCACAACCATAATTAGATGTCAGACTCAAACCAAAACTCAAAAGAACCACAACCATAATCAGATGTCGGACTCGAACCGGGACTCAAAAGAACCACAACCATAATTAGATGCCAGAATCGAACCGAAACTCATACTAACCATACCAACTGTAATATTAAAGTCCATACCATACCATAACAATGTCAATGTGGTACCAAAATTCCCAATCAATGACAGAAATAAAGTATATATTAAACTTGAACAGAAGCTAAAATACATCTAATTACTATACGCAGTGTCTTAATTAAAAAAGGATAAATTCAAGGTTTTACAATTTAATTTCATATCCTAAAGTAATAGACGCTATATTATATTGAAAGATAAAATACCAAAATCTACTAGAATTGGGTCCTAATTCGGATAAATAAGATGTTATATATATCAAATGATACGTAACTAGAAGTACTTATCCAAATCTAGTATAACAGTTCACAATTTAAGTAAATAAGCTCAATCCAAAGGTAGGGTAATGTAAGACCCCGTAATCCTAGCTCGTTTCAGCTCACTCTTGTATGTTAAAGGGGTCAAAGACTTGGAATATTTCACTAAGTGTTAGGACTTAGTCATTTCTAAAGACCTTAACTTTGATGAATTTATTTTTTATCTTACCGAGATTGGAAAGTTAAGTTTTAAGTTGATTCATGCATGGGGAAGTCAATAGTACATCCCGGGTAATTTTCAAAATTTTTAGGCCAGCGTAAGGATAAGTTTGGACATCCAAAATAGAGGCAGCACACTATTAGCCCATGATGCGCCCTCTATTTCACCCCTGGGGGGTTCCCCCGATAGAGCCCGCAGCGCGTGGTCCATTCTGGTGGACTGGAGCCCGCGACGCACGCTCCATTGTGCCCTGTCTATTTTCAGCTTTCAGTTATATTTTTTTCGAGGGCATTTCAGAGCCTTTACCCAACTAATCTAAAACACAGGATTTAGGGTCCTAAAAGAATAAGTTACTATTTTATTCTTAAAATTTCACCAATTAAAAGCATTACCTCTCAAGAACAAACCCTAGATCTTCAATATTCAAGGTCAATTCTCAAGAAACCCACCAAGAACTTCACGAATTCTTCAAGCAAGGTATGTTAAATGTTCATCGATGGGCCCTTTTCCACCCATGGAATCCAAGAACCTAATTTCAAATTTAAATCTATAATTTTTACATGTTATTAATATTGTAACCATGAATTCCCATGAATTTCAATTTATACCATGTTTTACATGTATTGTTGTCGTTATTGAACCCCACACGTTTGAATGATGATGTTAGTGTTGAAATCATGCTATTACTACAAGTTTTTAAAACTATTCTCATGCCTATATTAAGCCATGAATTGCAAATGTTTGATGAAATGCCTACAAGAATGAGTTTTGAATAAGTACTTACATATCATGTCCTAAAAGTTTTACTATGATTTTATTGTTATTGCTATTGAGTCCTGGGGGTTTGAATACCCGAAATTTAGTTATTTATCTAGTTTTCAGTACTTTCAGAATGGTTTCAGATAAACCATCAACACTAACAGTTCTGTCAGTTGTCATAAGTAGTCAAACTTACATTAGTCCAGAAATCAGTGTCTTCCAGTTGAGAGTAAAACTTAGCACCGAGTGAACATAGGGATGGAATCTCCGCCATTAGTAAGCATGAGACACTTATCTCCCCCATTAGTAGGCATGAGACGTTAGTAGCAATCCCTAGGTTTTAGACCTACGGCACCACCGTACATTTGAGGGGTCCCCCATCAGATAAGCAGACGCCCTCTTTCTTCGAGATATCAGATTAGTAGATCCACACAACCATTGTTAGTACCCATGGCACGGTACTAACACCCTTCCAACTGAGATTATCGATTGGACCCTGATAGTATATTAGGGTATGTTGGTTTGTTTTAGTTCAGTATTTCGTTTCAGGTTTTCTTAACCGCAGCATACAATATCAGTTATTTAGTTACCAATATTTCAGTTTACAACTATTTTAGAACTTATTTTATGCTTGGTTATGCATTCTTAGTCTTTATAATTTACATGCATTCTTACTCAGTACCTCATGCTATATATTCAGTCAGTTATTACTCATGCACATGAAACCATGCATATTATCCTAACCTTATTTAGCATACCAGTACATTCAAAGTACTGATCGCATACTCATTTCTTGTTCTATGATGTCTTATATCATAGGCTCGGATGCTCGGATTCCTGTTCGTACTTAGACCTTCCAATGCATCAGTAGTAGCAGCAGTTGTGGTGAGTCCTCATCCTTCGAGGATGAGTTATATTATATTTAGTGATGTTAGTAGTTCAGTTATCTAGTCAATCGGAGTTAGTTGAGGGCTTGTCCCATCAACTCCACAGTCAGACAGATTAGAGGCTTTCAGATTAGTACAGATAGTCAGTCAGTTTTCAGTTGTTATTATCAGCCATTTTATCAGTATTGCCAGTATTGCTTTACAGATATTATTAGAACTATAATTTAAAACCTTATGGAATTTTTTTTAGTTAAATCCCGTATATGATTTTTTGTTATTAGTTTACCTTGTGCTTACAACAGGTACCAGTATCATGGGTTAGCTTGTGGTCACTTGTGACCGTAAGAACCGTGTGGAATCCAGGGTGTACTCTAGGGGCATTATAAACTTGGTATCGGAGCCTAAGGTTTTAAAGTATCCTAGGGATTCTAAAAGACACGTTAAGTAGAGTTTCGTGCATGGGTATGAAGCGCTCCAGACTTATGGGCAAAAGGCTACAAGACGTTTAGGAAAATTTTCCCTTCTTTCATTATTCATAGCGTATGAATGAGCGGTAGTCAAGTTAAACTCTCTACCTAATTCAACTTTTTCTTTTATTTATAGAATATGCCTCCTAGAAAGACTAACGAAAGAAGAACCAAAATCCAGCCAACACCTCCACCCATTTAGAAAGATCCCCTAAATGAGCATGTTTTCCATGACAAGTTTTGAGATGTATTCACCACTCTAGCTCATTCTGTAGCAACTCAAAATGTTCAGCCAGCTGCTGTTCAGGCCAACCCAATGGCCAATATTGCCGAATACTGCCGCAGCCAGGATTTGGAACTCCACCCGAATGAACCCTCCCCTATTTTTGAGATCCAAAACCGAAGAGGATCCACAGGAATTTCTTGACATAGTGCAAAAGGTAATAGACATTGTGGGGGTGACCTCTAGTGAGAGTGCTGAGTTAGCTGCTTACCAGTTGCAGGATGTAGCACACACATGGCTTAAATTATCGAAAGATGATAGAGGTGCAGATGTAGGGCTTATAGAATGAGAGGAGTTTGCTACTATCTTCTTAGATAGATTTTCCTCGTTGGAGATAAGAGAGGCTAAGGTGTTAGAGTTTATTAATCTAAAACAGGGCAACATGAGTGTGAAAGAGTATTCCCTTAAGTTTACTCAGCTAGCCAGGTATGCTCCTCATGTAATAGTAGATAACAGGTCTAGGATAAGCAAATTTGTATTCGAAGTGTCTGATAATATGGTCAAGGAGTGCAGGACCGCAATGTTGATTAAGGATATAGACTTGTCTAGATTGATGGTCTATTATTAGTAGATTGGAGAGGAGAAGGTTTAGTAGAGAGAGAGGGATAACAAGAGGGCAATAATAGGTAGTTTCAATTTTTCTCAGTCGAGGTCGAAGGGTGGTAACTGTCCTTAATTCCATCAGAAATCCTCAGTTCCAACCCCATCTTCAGCTAGTGTGCCTGTACCAAAGTTTAGACATAATAATCGGGATAGGGCACTAGGCTCGAAGTCCTAGGACAGTGTAGGAAATGTCTATATTAATCCTCTCTATTAGAAATATGAAAGAAATCATCAAGGTGTGTGCAGGGCTGGTAGCAATGCATGTTTTGGATATGACAAGTTAGGCCATAGGTTGAGGGAGTATCCAACAGGTATGGAGAAGGGTAGGAATGATCTCCCACAGGGTCAGGATAACTCATTAGCTATATCCACAGGTCGCTCGACTCAGCATGGCACCATTTCCATTGCTACTAGTGGTCAGTGTCAGAACAGGCTTTATGCACTTCAGTCCCAACAGGATTAGGAAAGTTCTCCTGATGTGGTTACTGGTACGTTGCAAGTCTTTAATTTACATGTTTATGCTTTACTAGATCCTGGAGTTTCTCTTACTTTTGTAACCCCTTACATAGCAGTCAACTTTGGGGTCAGTCCTGAAACCTTAGTAGAGTCCTTTTCAGTATCAACCCTAGTAAGGGTCTCCGTTGTATCCAGACATGTATACAAAAACTTTTTGGTTATAGTATCTCAGAAAGTTACTTTAGTAGACCTTGTAGAATTGGAGATGACAGATTTCGACATCATTCTTGGCATGGATTGGTTCTATTCGTGTTATAATTCAGTTGATTGTAGAAATAAAATTGTTCATTTTTGGTTTCCAAATGAACCAGTTCTTGAATGGAAGGGTAGTACTACAACACTTAGGGGTCAGTTTATTTTGTGCTTTAGAGCGAGATAAATGATATCAAGAGGTGTGCTTACCATCTTGTTTGAGTCAAAGACTCTAGTTCAGAGACCCCCAATCTTGAGTTGGTTTTAATTGTAAGGGAATTTCCAGATGTGTTCCCTGAAGATCTTCTCGGAGTTCCTCCCAAAAGGGAAATTACCTTTGGAATAGAACTTCTTTCGGATACTGAGCCTATCTCTATTACGCTATAAAAAATGTCTCTAGCTGAACTCAAAGAGCCGAAAGAATAGTTAAAGGACCTCCTACATAAGGAATTCATTAGGCCCAGTGTTTCCCCTTGGGGCGCACTAGTCCTATTTGTGCTAAAGAAAGACAATTCTCTTAGAATGTGCATAGACTATCGTCAGTTGGACAAAGTCACAATCAAGAATAAATATCCACTTCTCAGAATAGATGACTTGTTCGAGAAATTTCAGGGTGCCAGCTATTTCTCCAAGATAGACCTCATATCTGGCTATCATCATCTCAGAGTCAGAGAATGTGACATTTTAAAAATAGCTTTTTGAACCCGATATGGTCACTTCGAGTTTCTACTTATGTACTTTGGTCTAACTAATTCCCCAATAGCTTTCATAAACTTAATAAACCGAGTGTTCAAGCAGTACTTGGACATGTTCGTTATAGTTTTCATTGATGACATCCTTGTTTATTCTCGTAATAAAAAAGATCATGCAGACCATCTCAGAATTATATTGTAGACTCTTAGAGCCCATCAGTTATTCGTGAAATTCAGTAAGTGTGAGTTTTGGCTAAGATCAGTAGCTTTACTTGGCCATATTATTTTCAGTGATTACATTAGAGTTGACCCTCAAAAGACAGAAATAGTGAGAAACTGGACCAGACCTATTTCTCCCCTAGATATTAGGAGTTTTTTGGGTTTGGCTGGCTATTACAGATGGTTTGTTGAAGGGTTTTCATCTATTGCATCCCCTATGTCTAGATTGACTCAGAAGAAAGTCAAGTTTCAGTGGTCAAATTCTTGTGAGAAGAGTTTTCAAGAGTTGAAGACTCGACTCACCTCAGCTCCAATTTTGACCTTGCCAGATGGTTCAGATGGGTTTGTGTTTTACTATAATGTTTGCAGAGCTGGTCTGGGTTATGTTTTGATAAAAAAGGGGTAAGGTCAGAGCCTATGCCTCTAGACAGCTTAAGCCCCATGAAAAGAATTATCCCGCCCATGATCTTGAGTTAGAAGCTGTTGTTTTTGCCTTGAAAAATTAGAGGCATTATCTGTATGGGGTACATGTTGATGTGTTCACGGATCACAAGAATTTACAGTATGTATTTTCACAGAGAGAGTTGAATTTTCATCAGAGAAGGTGGTTAGAATTGTTTAAAGATTATAATATGAATGTTTTGTATCATCCAGGCAAGGCCAATGTAGTGGCAGATGTCCTTAGTCGATTCTCTATAGGTAGTGTGGCTCATGTTGAAGGTGATAAGAAGAAGTTGGTTCAGGAGGTTCATTAGTTAGCTAAATTAGGCGTTCGTTTGGTTGACTCAACTGAGGGTAGTGTATGGGTTCTAAGCAATTCAAAAACTTCTTTGGTTGCTAAAGAAAAAGAAAAGCAAGATAGGGATCCCAGTGTATTTAAGTTGAAGGAGTCAGTCAGAGACCAAAAAGTAGAGGTTTTATCCCAAGGGGAAGATAGTGTGTTGCATTGCCAGGGAAGACTATGTGTGCCATGTGTAGAACTATGTGTGCCATGTGTAAATGGATTCTTGCAGAATTGCATGGTGTGCGTTACTCTATCTATCCAGGGGTCACTAATATGTACCATAATTTTTGGAAGCTTTATTGGTGGAATGGGATGAAGAGGGATGTTGCAAAGTTTGTAGCTAAATGCTCTAATTTTCAGCAGGTCAATGTTGAGCACCAAAAGTCTAGTGGTTCTATGCAGGAGTTTAGTATTCCCACTTGGAAGTGGGAAGAGGTAAACATGGATTTCGTGATAGGGTTTCCTCCTTTTAGTCGCCAACATGATTTGATTTGGATTATTGTAGATAGAATGACCAAATTAGCTCATTTCTTGCCTGTCCATACCTCTTATTCAGTCGAGGACTATGCCAATATCTATATTATAGAGTAGGTTAGGTTGCATGGAGTCCCGTTGTCCATTATTTTAGATAGGGGTACTCAATTTACCTCTCACTTTTGGAGAGCTTTTCAAAAGGGTCTTGGTACCCAAGTTCGTCTGAGTACAACCTTTTAACCTTAGATAGATGGTTAGGCAGAGAGGACCATTAATACCTTAGAGGACATGTTGAGAGCTTGTATTATCGATTTTAAGGGCAGTTGGGATGATCACTTTCCATTAATTGAGTTTGCCTACAATAATAGTTATCATTTCAGTATTCAGATGACTCTTTTGAGGCTCTTTATGGAAGGAGGTATAGATCTCCTTTTAGGTGGTTTAAGATAGGTGAGACCACGTTGATAGGGCTAGATTTAGTATTTGATGCATTAGAGAAGGTTCAGCTAATCAGAAGAAGGCTTAAGACAGCCCAAAGCCGATAGAATTCCTATGCAGATATGAAGAGGAGAGACCTTGAATTTGAGAATGACGATTTTATGAATTTGAAAATATCCCACTTGAAGGGAGTAAAGAGGTTTGGCAAAAAGGGGAAGCTCAATCCCCGATATGTAGGCCCTTTCAGGATTTTGAGTAGTTTTGGAAAGGTAACTTATGAGCTTGAGTTACCTGCAGAGTTGGCATCAGTCCATCCAGTATTTTATGTCTCTTTATTAAAGAAGTGTATTGGTGATCCAACTGTCATTTTTCCTTTAGAAAGCTTAGATATTCAGCACGGCCTATCTTACGAAGAACTCCCAGTTAAAATCATAGATTGCCAAATGCGAAAACTAAGGAATAAATAAGTTCCCTTGGTTAAAGTTCTTTGGAGGAATCAGTCCATTGAGGGAGCTACTTGGGAAACAGAAGTAGACATGTGTACCAAGTATCCTCATCTCTTCTTCAGAAACCCAGACTCAGCTCAAGGTAATGGTTTTCCTTAGATTACCTTCTTTCCATTCTCAGTCCCAGTCATGTGCTCATCTTCATGTCATTACATCCATTCATGAATCAGTTTAGTCAGCCACTATATTTTAGACTCAGTTATGTAATCATGTCTTCAGTTATGCATACTCAACATGTAACCTTAGTACCTCAGTATTTCCTAGCTTAATCAGTCGCATTCGAGGTTGAATATTCCCAAGGGGGAGATATTTTAAGACCCTATAATCCTAGCTCATTTCAGCTCACTCTTGCATGTTAAAGGGGTCAAAGACTTAGAATATTTCACTGTGTTAAGACTTAGTTATTTTGAAAGCCCTTAACTTTGATAAATTTATTTTTGATCTTCCCAACATTGGAAAGTTGAGTTTTAAGTTTATTCATGCTCGGAGAAGTCAATAGTACATCCAGGGTGAGTTTTAAAATTTTTGGACCAGCACAAGGACGAGTTTGGACGTCCAAAATAGAGGGAGCGCATGATTAGCTCGCGACGCGCCTTCCATTCCACCCTTGGGAAGGGAGCCTGCGACAGAGCCCGCAACACGTGGTCCATTCTAACAGACAGGAGCCCGCGACACGCGCTCCATCGCACCCTGTGTATTTTCAGCTTTCAGTCACATTTTTCCAAGGGAATTTCAGTCCTTTCCCTTCACCCAACTGATCTAAAACATGGGATTTAGGGTCCCAAAAGCATAAGTTACTATTTTATCCTCAAAATTTCCCCAATTTAAAGTATTCCCTCTCGAGAACAAACCCTAGCTCTTCAACATTCAAGGTTAATACTCAAGAAACCCACCAAGAACTTCACGAATTCTTCAAGCAAAGTATGTTAAATGTTCATCCATGGGCCCTTTTCCACCCATGGAATCCAAGAACCCAATTTCATATTATAATCTATGATTTTTACATGTTATTAAGATTGTAACCATGAATTCCCATGAATTTCAATTTATACCATGTTTTATATGTATTGTTGTTGTTATTGAACCCCACACGTTTGAATGATGATGTTAGTATTGAAATCATGCTATTACTACAAGTTTTTAAAACTATTCTGATGCTTAGCTTAATCCATGAATTGCACGTGTTTGACGAAATGCCTACAAGAATGAGTTTTAAATAAGTACTTAGATGTCATGTCCTAAAAGTTTTACTATGATTTTATTGTTATTGCTATCGAGTCCTGGGGGTTTGAATACCCAAAATTTACCTTTTTATCTAGTTTTAGTACTTTTAGAACGATTTCAGATAAACCATCAACGCTAATAGTTCAGTCAGTTGTCATAAGTAGTCAAACTTATATTAGTCCAAAAATTAGTGTCTTCCAATTGGGAGTAAAACTTAGCACCGAGTGAACATAGGGATGGTGTCTCTCCCGTCAGTAGGCATGAGGCAATTGTATCCCCCGTCAGTAGGCATGAGACGTTAGTATTAGTCCCTAGGTTCCAAACCTACGGTACCACCATAGATTTAAGGGATCCCCCATCAGATAAGCATGACACCCTCGTCCTTCGGGATATCAAATTAGTGGATCCATGCAACCATTGTTAGTACCTATGGTATGGTATTAACACCCTTCTAGCTGAGGTAATAGGTTGGAGCATGATAGTATATTGGGGCATGTCGGTTATAGCTAGCTACACAGCTTCAGTTCTGTATCCAGTTCAGTATTCAGTTTCAGGTTTGCTTGACCGTAACATACTGTAACACCCCAATTTTTTGAACCAGAATGCTACATAGTGCTCATAACCCTGAAGGACCACAATCTAACCCATGACTGATATCTTTACCTGTATACTGCATAATATATATAAAATGCAAAAACATGAACATGAAAGGCCATAAGGTTCGATCTGAATAAACGTCTAATAACAAAATATCTGAAAAAGGTATAACAATACCAAAACAAGTCATAAATACTGAAAATAATGAGATCTGAATATCTAATCTGATATCTAGTCTGAAAGCCTCTAACTGAATTGAATAAGGAGTTAAAGGAACATGTCTACAACTAACCCCATCTAGCAACTAAATAGTAAATGTAGTAATAATCATATTGTCCTTAAATAAGAAGGACTCACTGCAAACTCTAAACACTGGAATGCTACTGCTGATTTAGAGCTCTTGCCTCTGAACCTATGGTGTAACATAAGAGAAAGCACCATAGCACAAATGCATCAGTACATCTGAATGTACTGAGTATACGAGTGAGGTAGGCTAAATGCAAAAGGTTATATGCAAGAACAATGCTGATTAATTATGAACATGAGAATACATATATGCATACATAACTGTAACTGAACTCGTGGAGATACTAACTATTGAGTCTGAATACTGACAATATGAGTGTACTGATACTGAGACACTGAATAGATGAACGACTATTTCTGACAGTTTGAATTATGAAGAGCTGGTCTGGTTGACTATGTCTGACAGTCCTGAAGCTGAATACTGATATCATGAATTCTGATAATTGATATGACTGATACATAAGTTCTAAAAACTGATATAACTGATATAACTGTGATGATCGGCCTAATCGATATAACTGATACTGAGCGACTGTATCTGACAGTCTAAGTTCTGATGGAACTATCTGAGTTCTATTTTTATGGAGTAACTAAATTTGAGATCAGTCCTATCTAGGGGTGATCTTTAAATCTGATGATTCTGATACTGTTTAACTATAGTTGAGATCAGTCCTGTCAAATGGGTGATCTTGAAGTTTATTCATAATGATAAGGATTGATTATCTCTAATAGTACTGAATCTGTACTACTGAGCTGAGTTGACTGTATCTGACAGTCCTGAATCTATAACTAAAACTGTGGGATGTGTTCATCTAACCGATAAGCCCCAAACTAAGCTGACTGGGGTCCAATCTCTGCCCTGACTGGAAGGGTGTCAGTACTGTGCCACCAGTAAAGACATCTATTGTGCAGTCAGTCCTAATCTAGCGGGTGACTCCTGGTATCAGTCCTATACATATAAATGTGCTAATGGGTGACCCCTAAGTATGATAGTACTATCTAATGGGTGACATCTTGTACCTACGCTGGCAACGTAGTTCTACAACTTAGGGATTGCTTCTAGGAATCTCAGTCCTATTCTAGCGGGTGAGCCCCCATCCCTTGGTTCGCTCGGTGCTGAATCCTACTCCCATCGAAAAGACACTGAACTGAATAACTGGGTTGAACTAAATAACTTAACTGAACTGATTTACTAAACTGATACTAATTAATTGAACTAAAAATAGTGGTATTGTTTAGCGGAGCTAAAACTAAGTTTACTGGATTCTGATGACGGATGGAATATAATGAATTCTGAGGACTAATTAAGAGTACTGCAGTTACTGAGATATAATGTGATTACTGAGGTTTACTGAGCACTAAGATTATTGAGAATACGGAACTACTGAGATTACTGAGTTTTCCTGAGTCACATGACTGACTGATTTCTCTAGATCATGGCTTGACTGAGAGTATCGTGAAAACATGCCATGGCTCTGGCATATAACTATATTTTTTGGGTACGAATATCCCCAAGACTCGATGGAAGGAAACTGACACAACATTATTGACTTGATCATAATATTGGATTCCACAATTCATATTATCATAAATAGAGGATATTATACATCATGTAGTTCCTCAACATATTATGCATGGTAGGGAGTGCATAGCTATATTTCATGTGAATATTGAATATCTCCATTATTATACATGCTTCATACCACAACAATAGCAACACATGAAAAACATGGAATTCATATTAATGTATATATCTAAAATGGACTTGTCATTTAGACATCATGGAACCATATAAACATGAAGTTCTAGCATCCTACGCATTTTATCGAACACCTTGCATGCAATCTTTAAGGCATAGGTGTGTTTCATAACTTGTACCATTTTACACCATCTAAGGTTCTTAGTTTTCAACTAACAAACATATATATTCCATGAAAACACCGCTAGATATCTTCTTGAAACTTAAACAACAATCATCAACATGTACATGCTCATATCACCACAAAAAGTTTACAAAATAATATTTAAAACATGGTTGTTGAGCTCTATGAACGGATTGGATCCATAGATGAACACTACACATACCTTAGAAGGAAACCTTGATGATTTGCTGGAGAGTTCTTGGATTGAGAAACTTAATTCTTGATTATCTTGGAAAAGGCTTGAATCTTGCTTTGAGAGATGAGTTTGATGAAAACCCTAATCTTGTGGTTGAGATCTTAAGAGAGGGTTTTTGAGATGCTTAACTAAAGAAAAATGAGAAAAAATATGCCTCTTTAGGGTTATAAGTCATGGGAAGTGAAGGAAAAAGACCAAAATACCCTTATAAAATAAATTCCCAGTTGCTGAAAATAATAGCTGACAACATTTGTGACAAGGCATCAAAAGTGTGGTAAGCCATCAAAAATGTCGTCATACAGAAGCTGGATTCTGCCTAAGACTGACGACATTTGTGACATGGCATCAAAAATGTGGTAAGCCATCAAAAATGTCGTTACACAGAAGCTAGATTCTGCTTAAGAATGACGATATTTGTGACATGGCATCAAAAATGTGGTAAGCTACCATGAATGTCATCACTTAGGAGATGGTTTCTACCTAAGGTTGACGACCTTCGTGATAGGGCGTCACAAATGTGGTAAGCTACCACGAATGTCGTCACACTATCTCCAGCCTGACATGCTGGAGTAAAATAGGAATAACTCTTTACTCTGATATTGGATTTAGGAGAAACTGGTATCTTTGGAAAGATAATTCAATTATCTATGTTTTGATAGGTCATGAGATCAAAAATTCCAAGTATAATGAGGGATCTGATTGTTTGAAGTTGACTATACCAATATCCTTCTCAAGAATTCAATCGGTAAGGAATATTTTGATTCGTCTGATAGCTGGGAGTTATTTGAAGCCTTAATATGCATCTAAATTACTCATAAAACTGTAAAAGAACCATGATGTACTATGCATAAGCTTGGTACATGGCTCTAATATTGGTTTGAATTTTTTTGGGGTATTACAATATCTCTCCCTTGAAAACATTCATCCTCGAATGATGACTGCTTGAGAGGGGAGAAAAGATAAAATGACACATATATAGCATGAATGACTGATCATGATTTCATGGCTGACATGACTGAAAACTGAGTATATCATACTGTACATGCATATCTGATGCATGGGTAGCTGATTTATGAATGTATGACTGAGTGTTTCGATAAATTGAGTTTCTCAAACTGAGAATGCATATCTGATGCTTAACTGATAAGTTGAATCCATGAATATTTGATGCATGATTATATGACTGACATGATTCGTGAATGCATGACTGAAAGTACTGATAAGCTGACCACGCATATCTTATGCGTGAATAAATGACTAAACTGACTCACGAATATGCGACTGAACATGCAATGGTAAAGGCACTAATATTGAACTAAAACATGAGAACATGACTGAGTCTGCTATGTGACATATAGACTGAACATCATGAACTGAACTGAACCTCTGACTACTTGACTTATAGCTGAGTTCTAACTTGAGGGTCAACTTATGAGTACCCTCTATTCTAGACTGAATTTGTTATGCAAGGAGAAATTGAAGTATCTAAGGCATGAGAGCGTTAAAAGAAAGTGGGGTATCTCCCCCTTGGGATGCTATGTCCCTCTAAGAATGCTTACCTTACAGAGATACTGGGTGATGCACAGGGTATCTACGAACTAGATTATAACTAAACTTTGGGAGTCTAAAACTAATGCATGATGCGTAAGATGAACTGAGGATATACATGACATAGTCTTGATTTATCTGATCAGTAGAGGCGTAGCATAAGTCATGGAAACTAAGTATACTAGGGAGCATAATATATGTACATGAGTCATGAGCTGCATGACTTGATTCTGGAATGTCTGAGTTCGTGGAACATGATTTGTAACACTGAGTGATCTAGGACTAAATTCCCTATACTGGGAACTGAAAGTGCACACGATTCTATGGAATGTGAGTGAATGTAAGCAGTATTTATGGAATCTGAGACATGAAGCATGCATAGGCATTATGCCAACTAAAGTATGAAGCTTTACGCTGAGATAAGGATGGGCCAAGAATCGTCTTCCCTAACTGCTTTTCTGTAAATACTGGCACTACTACTGGAATCTGAGAACCTGACTTGGGTACTTGATCTACCATCCCCACTTGGATTTAAGCCATCATCATAATTCTGTGAGCACTAAACTAAACTCTGAACTAAACTGCAATCATCATCACTACTTACACTCTGATTAACACATGCTTGCCTTACTAAACACATCATCTGCCCCTGTTTCCCTCACATACTACTAGTATCACATTTACACCTTCATGCTTAATTTTGAGTCAATAAACTTAAATTTCTAACTCACACTGTTCAAGCCTACTGATTTATTCTGGCATTACTATCCCCATGAATACATAGTATGTTCAATCTGGATATCATTATCCCAACTCTACTACTGCTAAACTCCTGGGTTCATGCTTCTAACTCTAGTAATATGCTATCATAGGATTTTGAGAAAGGATCTGACGATATATCTCAATCTGGGTTCGAGAATGAGTTCTCATGATTATGAATGAGATCCGTACAACTTTGGGACATAACTGAGCTGATACTGTTGAGCATGAGGGAAATTCCATAGCTATCTGTAGGGATTATTTGAGAAAGCCCTATCTGTAGGACTTGAGCTTCACTACTTCTGTTACCTTGAAAGTAAGGTAAAGTTGACATGACGAAAGTATGATGAGAATCTACATGAATTTTATTAGAGAACCTTTCTATAGCACGATCTGAGACATAAAAGAAGGGAAAATGTTCCTAAAACATCTCATAGCCTCTTGCACATAAGTGTGGTGCACAACACACGCATGTACAAGAATCTACTAGATGTGGCTTTCAGACTTCCTAGGACTCTATTGAACCTTAGGCTCTGATACCAAGTTTGTAACACCCCGATTTTATGAACCAAAATGCTACACGGTGTTCATGACCTCGAAGGACCATAAGCAAACCCATGATTGATATTTGTACCTGTATACTGCATAATATACATAAAATGCAAAAACATGAACATGAAAGGACATAAGGTTTGAACTGAATAAATGCCTGATAATAAAATGTCTGAAAAAGGTATAATAATACCAAAAAAGGTCATAAATACTAAAAATAATGAGATCTTAATATCTAATCTAACATCTAGTCTGAAAGCCTCTAACTGAACTGAATAAGGAGTTGAAGAAACATGTCTCCAACTAACTCCATTTAGCAACTGAATAGTAAATGTAGCAATAATCATATCATCCTTGAATGAGAAGGACTCACTCAAACTCTGAACACTGAAATGCTACTGCTGATCTGGAGCTCGTGCCTCTGAACCTATGGTGTAACATAAGAGAAATCACCATAGTACAAATGCATCAGTACATCTGAATGTACTGAGTATACGAGTGGGGTAGGCTAAATACAAAGGGTTATATGCATGAACAATGCTGAGTAATTATGAATGTGAGAATACATACATGCATACATAACTGTAACTGAACTCGTGTAGATACTAACTACTGAGTCTGAATACTAACAACATGAGTGCATTGATACTGAGATACTGAATAGATGAACGACTATTTCTGACAGTTCAAATTATGAAAAACTGGTCTGGTTGACTGTGTCTGACAATCCTAAAGCTGAATATTGATATTATAAATTTTAATAATTGATATGACTGATACATGAGTTCTAAAAATTGATATAATTGTGATGATCAGCCTAACCGATGTAACTGATACTAAGTGACTGTATCTGACAGTCTAAGTTCTGATAGAACTATCTGAGTTCTATTTTATATGGAGTAACTGAATTTGAGATCAGTCCTATCTAGCGAGTGATCTTTAAATCTGATAATTCTGATACTTTTTAACTATAGTTAAGATCTGTCCTATCTAATGGGTGATCTTGAAGTCTATTTATAATGATAAGGATTGATTGTCTCTAACAGTACTAAATCTGTACTACTGAACTGAGTTGACTAAATCTGACAGTCCTGAATCTGTAACTAAAACTGTGGGATGTGTTCATCTAACTGACATACCCCAAGCCAAACTGACTGGGGTCCAATCTCTACCCTGATTGGAAGGGTATCAGTACTGTGCCACCAGTAAAGACATCTGTTGTGGAGTCAGTCCTAATCTAGTAGGTGACTTCTGGGATCAGTCCTATACATATAAATGTGCTAACGTGTGACCCCTAAGTATGTCATTCCTATCTAACGGGTGACATCTCGTACCTACGCTGGCAACATAGTTTTGAAACTTAGGGATTGCTTCTAGGGATCTCAGTCCTATTCTAGCAGGTGAGCCCCCATCCCTAGGTTCGCTCGGTGCTGAATCCTAATCCCATCGAAAAGACACTGAACTGAATAACTGGGCTGAACTAAATAACTTAACTTAACTGATTTGCTGAACTGATACTAATTAACTGTACTGAAAATAGTGGTATTGTTTAGCGGAGCTAAAACTGAGTTTACTAGATTTTGATAACGGATGGAATATAATGAGTTCTGAAGACTGATTAAGAGTACTGAAGTTACTGAGATTTACTGTGATTACTGAGATTACTGAGCACTGAGATTACTGAGAATACGTAACTACTGAGATTACTGAGTTTTCCTGAGTCACATGCTGACTGATTTCTATAGATCATGGCTTGACTGAGAGTATCGTGAAAATATGACATGTCTCTAAGAACACGACTATATTTTTTGGGTACGAATACCCCCAGGACTCGATGGAAGTAAACTGACACAACATGACTGACTTGATCATAAGATTGGATTCCACAATTCACATTATCATAAATAGAGGATATTATACATCATATAGTTCCTCAACATATTAAGCATGGTAGGGAATGCATAGCTATATTTCATGTGCATATTTATATCTCCATTATCATACATACTTCATACCACAACAATAGCAACACATGAAAAGCATGGAATTCATATTAAAGTATATATCTAACATGGACTTGTCATTTAGACATCATGGAACCATATAAACATGAAGTTCTAGCATCCTAAGCATTTTATCGAACACCTTTCATGCAATCTTTAAGGCATGGGTGTGTTTCATAACTTGTACCATTTTACACCATCTAAGGTTCATAGTTTTCAACTAACAAGCATAAATATTCCATGAAAACACCGGTAGATATCATCTTGAAACTTAAACAACAATCATCAACATGTACATACTCATATCACCATAAAAAGTTTACAAAATAATATTTAAAACATGGTTCTTGAGCTCTATGAACGGATTAGATTCATAGATGAGCACTACGCATACCTTAGAAAGAAAACCTTGATGATTTGCTGGAGAGTTCTTGGATTGGGAAACTAAATTCTTGATTATCTTGAAAAAAGGCTTGAATCTTGCTTTTGAGAGATGAGTTTGATAGAAACCCTAATCTTGTGGTTGAGAGCGTAAAAGAGGGTTTTTGAGATGCTTAACTAAAGAAAAATAAGAAAAATTATGCCTCTTTAGGGTTATAAGTTGTGGAAAGTGAAGGGAAAAGACCAAAATACCCTTATGAAATAAATTCCCAGTTGATGAAAATAATACCTGACGACATTTGTGACAAGGCATCAAAAGTGTGGTAAGCCATCAAAAATGTCGTCACACAGAAGCTGGATTCTACCTAAGGCTTACGACATTTGTGACATGGCATAAAAATGTGGTAAGCCATCAAAAATGTCATCACACAGAAGCTGGATTCTGCCTAAGGATGATGACATTTGTGACATGGCGTCAAAAATATGGTAAGCTACCATGAATGTCATCACTTAGGCGCTAGTTTCTACCTAAGGATGATGACCTTCATGATAGGGCGTCACAAATGTGGTAAGCTACCACGAATGTTGTCACATTGTTTCCAGCCTGATATGCTGGAGTAAAATAGGAATAACTCTTTGCTCCGATATCGGATTTAGGCAAAATTGGTATCATTGGAAATTTAATTCAAGTATAATGAGATATATGCTCGTTTGAAGTTGACTATACCAATATCCTTCTCAAGAATTCAATCGGTAAGGAATGTTTTGATTCATCTGATAGCTGGGAGTTATTTGAAGCCTTAATATACATCTAAATTACTCATAAAACTATAAAAGAACCATGACGTACTATACATGATCTTGGTACATGGCTCTAACATTGGTTTGGATTTTTTTTGGGGTATTACACATACTATATCAGTTATTCAGTTACCAGTATTAAAGTTTGCAGACTATTTCAGAACTTGTTTTATGCTTGGTCATGCATTCTCAGTATTTATAGTTTACATGCATTCTTACTCAGTACCTCATGCTATATTGTAAGACCCCGTATAATTCAAAAGCTTAATACAGTCCTTTAAGCATGTCAAGGGGGTCCTAGACTTAGAAAATTTTAGCTACATTCCATACTTAGCTTAATTTTGACTTTCAAAAGTTGGAAAATTCATTTCTCCACCTTAATGTCCTTTAGTGGTTCGTATTTTTATTGATTCATGATCAGGAAGGTCAATAGGTATTCCCGAACAAGTTTTAAATTTTTCTACAACTCGTTTAGATCAAGATTGGAAGTCCAAAATAGTAGACCAATGCGATCTTAGCGCGCCGCATTGCCAATCACGATGGTCACCCGTTGTGCAGACTGCCAGAGTCAAAACAACTAAGGCTCAACACGTTCATGGCGCGCCGCGTCGGGTATAGCGTAGCAGCCTTCGATGCGTCGCGTCACTCATAGCGTCGGTGCCTAGTAATTTAGTCATTAAATGTCTGCATTTTTAAGGGCAAAGGGGTAATTTTTCCAACCCTATATAAGGCTTAAACACAGGTCTAAGCCTCATTTACAACAAAATACACCATTTTCTCTCAAAACCCTCTCAAGAACACATTAGGGTTTTCAATTGGGGATCCAATTTCAATCAAATTTCTTCGTGAATCATCAAGAATCTTCAATCTAAGGTATGCATAGTGTTCATTCATGGACTCCTTTAATCCATGAAGCCCAAGAATCAAGTTTTAAATTACGAATTATGATATTCATTCTATGAATTGAATTATGTTCATGTGTTGTTGTTGTATGAATTCCAAGATGGAACCTTTATTATGTCTTTATGAAATTATGCTAATATGTGGACTGAAGTCATGAAATTGGGTTTAATTATGAAGTAAGGTTGTATTAAATTCATGCTCATGCCTAAGCCTTAAATCATGTAACCTAAGTGTTTGATAAAATGTCTAGGAGAATAGAAATTATGCTTGATAGTTAAATTGTGGCCCAAGTTATGAATGTACGTGTTTCCCTTATGTTTAAAATGATTTCCATGAGGATTGTTGTGTAATACAATTGTGTGATGATATAATCATGATATTAAAATGATAAAGTTAAGACATGATCATGTGCATTCTAAGCTATATACAAGATTATGATAACCATGTGCTTCATGAAATATCCCCTACAGTTGTAGTATGAATTGTTGATGATGGCCATGTATTCAAGAAAGTCATGTTTTGTTAGTTTTCTTCCATCGAGTCCTGGGGGTACTTGTACCCAAAAAAATCATAGTTGTGTATCTAGAGCCAGTGTCATGTTTCACGATATCCTTAGTTAAGCCATGATCCATAGAACTCAGTCAGTCATGTGACTCAGGAAATCTCAGTAAATTAAGAAATCTCAGTAGTATTCCATCAGGCAATGAAACTCCATGAATTCAGTCTAGTCCAGTACAGTTAATTATGTTCAGTATCTATTCAGATGGGAGTAGGAATTAGCACCAAGCGAACCCAAAGATGGGAACTCACCTGTTATATGAGGGTGTGATTCTTAGAAGCAATCCTTGTGTTCCTGATCTACGTAGCCAGCGTAGGTTGAGACATCATAGCCTATTATATGAGGGTAGATGATGTGGATTAACTTGTTATATGAGGGTTCCCACCATTCTCACTAGAGTTACCTATTATACGAGGGTTACTCACAGATTATCCTTACCAGTGGCGCGGTATTGATACCTTTCCAATTGGGGTTATAGATTGGACCCCAACTCAGCTATATTACATTATTTGGGGCATGTTGGTTAGATGACTACTTCCCACAGTTTTAGTTACAGAATCAGGAATATAAGATACAGTCATTCAGTCTGAGTAATAGAACTTAGATAGTTCTACAGGATTTAGGAATGCCAGATACAATCAACTTAGAACAGTACGAAACTCAGCTAGTTCCATCAAAACATAGACTGTTAGATATAGTTTCTCAGTATTAGTTATATCAGTTATACTAGTTATATCAGTTATGTCAGTTATCAGTAACTCATGTTACCAGTAATTAGTTTCAGGACTGTCAGATACAGTCAATCAGACCAGTTCTTCATAATCAGAACTGTTAGAAACAATCATTCCTCTATCAGTAATATACCATCAGTTCCCCAACATTTAGTGGACTCAATTATCAGCATGAGTAAACCCAAATGTTAGTAAATTAGTACTCAGAAGTCTGAACCCAGTACCTAGTGTCAGTATGGTCTCGGTTACAGTTACTTGTTCATGCATATATTCTCACGTTCATGTTATACAGTCATTTAGCATTGTTCATGCATATGAACCCTTGCATTCAACTTACCTCACATACATACCAGTACATTCAATCGTACTGACGTATTTGCACTATGGTGTTTTACTTTACGCCATATGTTTAAAAGCACGAGCTCCGGAGCATCAGTAGTATTCCAGTATCCAATAGCTAGAGTTAGCAGTGAGTTCTCGTCCTTCGAGGACATGATCATTACTTTATCATTTCACTAGTTGGAGTTAGTTGGGGACATGTCCCATCAACTCCTTATTCAGACAGTTTAGAGGCTCTCAGACTATAGTATATTTAGACAGTTTATTTCAGTTTTGGGTATTTTTGTACTCCGTTTAAACATTGGTTTATCAGATTTTATGTTTTAAATTTGAACCTTATGGCCTTACAGCTTATGCTTCCATATTTATATACATATATTATGCAGTGTTCAGGTACAAATATTAGTCATGGATTAACTTGTGGTCCTTCGGGGTCATGAGTACCATGTAGCATTCTAGGTACCAGATTCAGGGCGTTACAAACTTGGTATCAGAGCCTAAGGTTCAACAGTGTCCTAGGAAATCTGAAAATTCACATCTAGTAGAGTCTTATACATGGGTGTATTGTGCACCACACTTATGTACAGGGGGCTATGAGATATTTTAGGATCAGTATTCATGTCGTACGAGTGAGCCTTATCTTAATTTGAACTCTCAGTCTAATTCACTCCTTCCTTTCATTATAGAACATGTCTCCTAAAAGGACTAATGAAAGGAGGACCGAGAACCAGTCGGTACTTTCGCCCATCTAAATAGATTCCCTGCACGAGCATGTCTTTCATGGCATATTCAGAATCGATTCTCTTACTATATCTTATTCAGTAGTATATCAGAGTAATCAGAAGGCCATTGTCCCACCCAGCCACATGATTTGTGCCTAGCATATTGTGGTGGGAAAGCATAGTAAGAAAGAAAGAAAGAGAAAAAATAAGAGAGCTAGAATAGGTAGCCTCAACTTCAACCAGCCTAAGTCAGAAGGTGGTAACCGTTTTTAGTTTCGCCCAAAGTTTTTAGTTCTAGTTCCTTCCTTGGCTAGTACTCCAGTCCCTAAATTCAAAAATAGGACGCCAGGTCCTAAACCTCAGGGTAGTGTTAATAATTCCCGAAGCCATCCCCTTTGTCAGACTTGTGGTAGGTATCATAAGGACATATGCAGAGCCGGCAGTGATGTGTGTTTTGGATGTGGAGAGTTAGGTTACAAATTCTGATACTATCCTAGGCCCGATCCTCGAAGCCAGCATAATCATTCTTCAGCTCAGTCCGATCACCCGAATCAACAGGGTGCCTCCTCCATCTCCATCAGTGGGCAATGCCTAAATATATTCCATGCTTATCTGCCCTGACAGATTCCTTCTAATGCGGTCACTGGTATGTTATAGATCTTTCATTTACATGTTTATGTCTCATCAGATCCATAAACTTCTCTTCTTTTATGACTCTTTGCATGTCAGTCAACCTTAAGGTCAGACCAAGTGTTAACAGGACCTTTCTTAGTCTCTGCCCTAGTGGGTCAGTCTATCATATCCCGAAAGGTATATAGGCACTATTCAGTTATGAAAGCTCAGAAAGAGTCAGGTCTTCAAATTCCAGTAGTAGTGATGGCATGTATAGGAAAGCAGTAAAGGAAAGATGATCCCCGACCCATCCTTATCTCAGTGTAAAGTTTCGTACTTCAGTCAGAATGATTCCTTCATATGTTTTACATCTCCATTCTATAAACCCAGATTATATTCATATGTTTTGCATGGAATCATGTACGATTCTAGTTCCCAGCATAAGGAGTTCAATTTTACTCCCCTCAGCAATTCAAGTCATAACCCACGAATGCAAAAAACTGCAAACTCCGGTCATGCAGCTCATGAATCATATACACATGTCATGATTTATAGTATACTCAACTTCCATGACTCATGATACGCTCCTACTGATCATTTAAATCTAGGATATATCATGTATCCTCTATATCCTCAGTTTAGACCTTTTGGGTAAATCCAAGCTATTGATATTATATTCCTCAGGCCTCAGCCATGTGTCAAGTTTAGTTAGTATCCATTCATGCTTTAGGTCCTCCTGATTGAACCATTCAGTAAGCTCTCTTTGTGAAAATAGTGTAGTGATTAGTCGTAGCTTAGAAGGGAAAGAGTAAATATTTCATGTTAAGAGAAGATTCTTAAATGCTTATGTTACACAAGGGTGTAGTAATGAAGATAGGCTTGCATGTCATGTTAAGTGTGCAAGTAAAGGGCTAGCAAAAAGTTATAATTAGAAGTTGGGAAAGTACAGAGTAAGAGTACACCTTCAAATCCTCGACTTATGTCAGTCTTCATTGCGTAACTATCAAAACTCAGTTGCCATCTCAGTTATAGTTTCAGTATTCAGTACTCAAAAATCAGTGTTCAGTCTCAGAATTAAGTACTTTAGTATCAGTCTAAACCATAGTTATCAACGTTCAGTTATCAGAACCCGATATGTAGTTCCAGTATGAATCCTAGTTATAGTGTCAGCTTCAGTTCAGTAATCAGATCAGAAACTCAGTTCAATTCCAGGCTTGCTTGACCATAGCGTACTGTTGTCAGATACTCAGTTATTAGTATTTTAGTACCTCAGTTTATGAAATATTTCCAAATCATGTCTTACACTTAGTCTTGCATCCGTAATTAATATAGCTTTTATGAAATTCATGCTCAGTTACCTCATGATACCCAGTCAACCATTAACTTCTATGTATAATACTTTGTAGTCTCAGTCCAGCTATTCAGACCAAGTACAGTTCAGTCTTACACGCCCAGTATTTAGCTATCAGCTATTCAGTCAATCAGATGAGTAGTACATTTATGCACTCGTGTTCAACACCCATGTGAATCTTTTTAGTAATCTTAGTTGTAGTGAAAGAGGCTTAGTCATTTCATCTTAAATGGTGTTCATAGGCCTCAACTCATCTTACCAAACTTTAGCCATGTAATGATTTTCTCATTCAGCTGTCTTATTTAGACAAGGCCAAGATTTCTTTGCGCCCTAAATCCGCTAGAACTCTATAGAAAGAGTGTTAGAGAAAAGGCTCCAGTCAACTATAATTTTGCAGCATGAGTTAGTCCGTAAAACCAATAATTTAGTTTAGCAGTCAGACGGACAAGTTTGCATGGTTTGGGTTCCTGTCCCTTCCATCTAGACGTACTATCCGAAGTCTCAAGGATATAACTATTCTAAGGTGAACCAACTACATAGATGCAAGCTCATCTTAGTTCATGTATAATGTTTCAGTTTCATATCCCAGTTATTCAGTTAAAACTTAGTTCGTAGGTGCCTTGCGCATCACTTCAGCCTTCCTAACAGCTCATCCAAGTCAGTAGTCTTTGAGGGACCTAGTTTCCCAAGGGGGATATACACTATAATCCCTAAACTTTCATAACATGAGCATCCCATTCTCTCTTCATGTAATGAATCCAGTTTGGAGTAGGGGATACTCATAAGTTAACCCTCAAGTTCCAATCTCAGCCATGATCCATGTATTTAGAGGCTTGATTCAATTCGTGATATTTAGCTCATAGTATTCAGTTCATGCATCACATTCCAGACTCAGTTCATGTCATTCATTACAGACTCAGCTATGTTCGCATGTTCCTATTTATGTGTGTTCAATATTGGTGACTATGTGTATCACAAGATCTCTCCCATGAAGGAAGTGAAGTGGTTTGACAAGAAAGGAAAGCTCAGTCCCTTATATGTCGGTCCCTTAAAAAATTCTCACTCATTATGGTAAGATAGCTCATAAGCTTGAGTTGCCATCAGATCTAGCCTCAATTCATTCAGTTTTCCATGTCTCTTTGCTCAAGAAGTGTATAGGTAAACCGACAGTTATAGTCCCTATTCAGAGTATAGATGTTCAGAATGGTCTCTCTCATGAGAAAAATCATAATCGAAATCTTAGACTATCAGATTTGCAGACTGAGGAATAAAGAAGTCTCTCTAGGCAAAGTTTTTTGGCGGAATTAGTCTGTTGAGGGAGCTACTTGGGAAGCAGAAGCAGAAATATATGCCAAGTATCCTCACCTCCTTTGCGCTTATTCAGACTCAGTACATGATAAAATCTTTTCTTAAGCTTACCCAGTTTACATGTTCAGTTTTATTACCAACTTGGTATTCAGTTTTATGCTCAGAATTCTGTTATAAACTTGGTACTAAGTACCATTGTATAATCAGTCATGCATCATGTCAGTTACGTATTCATGCATCAAATATGCATTCTCATTATGAGAAAACTCAGCTTATTAGAATATCCAGACATGCATTCACGAATCAGTTACATATGCATCAGATATGTATGATCGGTATGATATATTCAGTTATCAGTCATGTCAGTCATGAAACCATGTTCCAGTCGTTCATGCTCAGTATGTGTTTCAGTTTATCCTTTCTCCCCTCTCAGTCAGTCTCATTTGAGGATGAATGTTCTCAAGGGGGATATATTGTAAGACCCCATAAAATTCTAAAGTTTAATACTATTCTTTAAACGTGTCAAGGGGGTCCTAGACTAAGAAAATTTTAGCTACATTCCAGACTTAGCTTAATTTTGGCCTTCAAAATTTGGCAAATTCATTTTGCCACCTTAATGTCCTTTAATGGTCCATATTTTTATTGATTCATGATCAGGAAGGTCAATAGGTGTTCTCGGAAAAGTTTTGGATTTTTTGAAAACTCATTTAGATCAAGATTAGAAGTCCAAAACAATGGACCAACGCGATCTTGGCGCACCGCGTCGCCAATCGCGTTGGTCACCAGTAGTGCAGACTGCCAGAGCCAAAACAACTGAGACTCAACGCTTTCATGACATGCCACGTCGGGTATAGTGTAGCAGCCCTCGACACGCCGCGTCACTTATAGCGTCGGTGCCCAGTAATTTAGTCATTAACTGTTTGCATTTTAAGGGCGAAAGGGTAATTTTCCCAACCCTATATAAGGCTTAAACACGAGATTAAGCCTCATTTACACCTAAATACACCCGTTTCTCCCAAAACTCTCTCAAGAACACATTAGGGTTTTCAATTGGAGATCCAAGTTCAAGCAAATTTCTCCATGAATCATCAAGAATCTTCCATCTAAGGTATGCATATTGTTCATTCATGGACTCCTTTCGTCCATGAAGCCTGAGAATCAAATTTCAAATTATGAATTGTGATATTCATTCTATATATTATATTATGTTCATGTGTTGTTGTTGTATGAATTCCAAGATGGAACCTTTCTTATGTCTTTATGAAATTACGCTAATATATGGACTGAAGTCATAAAACTGGGTTGAATTGCGAAGTAAGGTTGTATTAAATTCATGCTCATGCCTAAGATTTAAATCATGCAACCTAAGTGTTTGATAAAATGCCTAGGAGAATAGAAATTATGCTTGATAGTTAAACCGTGTCCCAAGTTATGAATTTACATGTTTTCCCAATGTTTAAAATGATTTCCATGAGGATTGTTGTGTAATACAATTGTGTGATGATATAATCATGATATTAAAATGATGAAGTTAAGACATGATCATATGCATTCTAAGCTATTTACAAGATTATGATAACCAAGTGCTTCATGAAATATCCCCTACAGTTGTAGTATGAATTGTTGATGATGGCTATGTATTCAAGAAAGTCATTCTTTGTCAATTTCCTTCTATCGAGTCCTGGGGGTACTTGTATCCAACAAAAATATAGTTGTCTATCTAGAGACAGTGTCATGTTTCATGATATCCTCAGTCAAGCTATGATCCATAGAACTTAGTCTGTCATGTGACTCAGGAAATCTCAGTAGTATTCCATCAGTCAACAGAACTCTATGAATTTCAGATGGGAGTAGAAATTAGCACCGAGCGAACCCAAGGATGGGAACTCACCTGTTATATGAGGGTGTGATTCTTAGAAGCAACCTTTGTGTTCCTACACTACGTAGCCATCGTAGGTTGAGATATCATAGCTTGTTATATAAGGGTAGATGAGGTAGATTAACTTGTTATATGAGGGTTCCCACCATTCTTACTAGAGTTACCTATTATATGAGGGTTACTCTCAGATTGTCCTTACTAGTGGCGCGGTATTGATACCCTTCTAATTGGCATTACAGATTGGACCCTAACTCAGCTATATTGCGTTATTTAAGGCATGACGGTTAGATGACTATTTCCCATAGTTTTAGCTATAGAATCAGGACTGTTAGATACAGTCATTCAGTCTCAGTAATAGAACTCAGATAGTTCTACAGGATTTAGGACTATCAGATATACTCAACTCAGAACAGTACGAAACTCAGCTAGTTTCATTAGAACATAGACTGTCAGATATAGTTGCTCAGTATCAGTTATATCAGTTATACCAGTTATCTCAGTTATGTCAGTATCAGTAACTCATGTTACCAGTTATCAGTTTCAGGATTGTCAAATATAGTCAATCAGACCAGTTCTTCATAATCAGAATTGTTAAAAACAATCATTCCTCTATCAGTAATCTACCATCAGTTCCCCAATATTCAGTACACTCAGTTATCAGTATCAGTAAACCTAGATGTTAGTAAATCAGTACTCAGAAGTGAGTACCCAGTGTCAGTATGGTCTCAGTTACAATTACTTGTTCATGCATGTATTTTCACATTCATGTTATATAGTTATTTAGTATTGTTCATGCATATGAACCCTTGCATTCAGCCTACCTTACATGCATACCAGTATATTCAATTGTACTGACGCATGTGCGCTATCGTGTTTTACTTTATGCCATGGACTTAGAAAATTTTAGCTATATCCCAGACTTAGCTTAATTTTGGCCTTCAAAAGTTGGTAAATTTATTTCGCCACCTTAATGTCCTTTAATGGTCCGTATTTTTATTGATTCATAATCAAGAAGGTCAATAGGTGTTCTCAGATAATTTTTGGATTTTTTGGAAACTCATTTAAATCAAGATTGGAAGTCCAAAACAGTGGACCAACATAATCTTAGCGCGCCGCATCGCCAATCGCGTTGGTCACCAGTTGTTCAGACTGTCAGAGCCAAAATAACTGAAGCTCAATGCATTCATGGCGCGTTGCGTTGGGTATAGTGTAGCATCCCTCGACGCGCCGTGTCACTCATAGCATTGGTGCCCAGTAATTTAGTCATTAAATGTTTGCATTTTTAAGGGAAAAGGGGTAATTTTCCCAACCCTATATAAGGCTTAAACAAGGTATTAAGCCTCATTTACACCAAAATACACCTTTTTCTCTCAAAACCCTCTCAAGAACACATTAGGATTTTCAATTGGGGATCTAAGTTCAAGCAAATTTCATCATGAATAAGTAAGAATCTTCCATGTAAGGTATGCATAGTGTTCATTCATGGACTCTTTTCATCCATGAAGCCCGAGAATCAAGTTTCAAATTACGAATTGTGATATTCATTCTATGAATTGAATTATGTTCATGTGTTGTTGTTGTATGAATTCCAAGATGGAACCTTTATTATGTCTTTATGAAATTACGCTAATATGTGGACTGAAGTCATGAAACTGGGTTGAATTGTGAAGTAAGGTTGTATTAAATTCATGCACATGCCTAAGCCTTAAATCATGCAACCTAAGTGTTTGATAAAATGCCTAGGAGAATAGAAATTATGCTTGATAGTTAAATTGTGGCCCAAGTTATGAATGTACGTGTTTCCCTTATGTTTAAAATGATTTCCATGAGGATTGTTGTGTCATATAATTGGGTGATGATATAATCATGATATTAAAATGACGAAGTTAAGACATGATCATATGCATTCTAAGCTATTTACAAGATTATGATAACCAAGTGCTTCATGAAATATCCCTTACTGTTGTAGTATGAATTGTTGATGATGGCTATGTATTCAAGAAAGTCATGCTTTGTCAGTTTCCTTCTATCGAGTCCTGGGGGTAATTGTATCCAACAAAAGTATAGTTGTCTATCTAGAGCTAGTGTCATGTTTCACGATATCCTTAGTCAAGCCATGATCCATAGAACTCAGTCTGTCATGTGACTCAGGAAATCTCAGTAAATTCAGAAATCTCAGTAGTATTCCATCAGTCAACGAAACTCCATGAATTCAGTCTATTCCAGTTCAGTTAATTATGTTCAGTGTCTATTCATATGGGAGTAGGAATTAGCACCGAGCAAACCCAAGGATAGGAACTCACTTGTTATATGAGGGTATGATTCATAGAAGTAATCTTTGTGTTCCTAAAGTACGTAGCGAGCATACGTTGAGATATTATAGCCTGTTATATAAGGGTAAATAAGGTGGCTTAACCTGTTATATGAGGGTTCCCACCGTTCTTACTAGAGTTACCTGTTATATGAGGGTTACTCACAAATTGTCCTTACCAGTGGTGCAGTATTGACACCCTTCTAATTAGGGTTATAGATTGGACCCCAACTCAACTATATTGTGTTATTTGGGGCATGACGGTTGGATGACTACTTCCCACAGTTTCAGCTATGGAATTAGGACTGTCAGATACAGTTATTCAGTCTCATTAATAGAACTCAAATAGTTCTACAGGATTCAGGATTGTTAGATACAGTCAACTCAAAACAGTATGAAACTTAGCTAGTTCCATTAGAACATAGACTGTTAAATATAGTTTTTCAATATCAGTTATACCAGTTATCTCAGTTATATCAGTTATGTCAGTTATCAGTAACTCATGTTACCTGTAATTAGTTTCAGGACTGTCAGATACAGTCAATCAAACTAGTTCTTCATAGTCAGAACTGTTAGAAACAATCATTCCTCTATCAGTAATATACCATCAGTTCCCCAACATTCAGTAGACTTAATTATCAGTATCAGTAAACCCATATGTTAGTAAATCAGTACTCAGAACTGAGTACCCAGTGTCAGTATGGTCTTAGTTACGGTTACTTGTTCATGCATGTATTTTCATATTTATTTTATACTGTCATTTAGTACTGTTCATGCATATGAACCCTTGCAGTCAGCCTACCTCATATGCATACCGGTACATTCAATCATACTGACGCATTTGTGCTATGGTGTTTTACTTTATGTCATAGGTTTAGAAGCACAAGCTCCAAAGCATCAGTAGCATTCTAGTATCTATCATTCAGAGTTAGCAGTGAGTCCTCTTCCTTCGAGGACATGATCATTACTTTATCATTTCAGTACGTAGTTCATTTTAGTAGTCGGAGTTAGTTAGGAACATGTCCCATAAACTCTTTATTCAGATGGCTTAGAGGCTCTCAGACTATAGTATATTCAGATAGTTTATTTCAGTTTCGGGTATTTCTATACCCCGTTTAAACATTGTTTTATCAGATTTTATGTTTCATATTTGAACCTTATGGCCTTACAGCTTATGTTTCCGTATTTATATATGTATATTATGCAGTGTTCAGGTACAGATGTCAGTCATGCGTTAGCATGTGGTCCTTCGGGATCATGACCACCGTGTAGCTTTTTGAGTACCAAATTCGGGGTGTTACATATACATTCAGTAAGTTATTACTCATGCACATGAAACCATGCATATTAGCCTAAACTTATTTATCATACCAGTACATTCAAAGTACTGATCTCATACTCGTTTCTTGCACTATGATGTCTTATATCATAGGTTCGAATGCTCAAATTCTCGATCGTACTTAGACCTTTCAGTGCGTCAGCAGTAGCATCAACTATGGTGAGTCCTCATCCTTCGAGGATGAGTTATCTTATATTTATTTATGTCAGTAGTTCGCCTATCTAGTCAGTCGGAGTTAGTTGGGGGCTTGTCTCATCAACTCCATAGTCAGACAGTTTAGAGGCTTTTACATTAGTACAAACAGTCAGTCAATTTTTAGTTGTTTATTATCAGCCATTTTATCAGTATTTCCAGTATTGTTTTACCGACATTATCAGAACTATAATTTAAAACCTTATGGCATTTTAGTTAAATCCCGCATATGATCTTTTGTTATCAGTTTTACCCTGTGCTCATAGCAGGTACCAGTATCATGGGTTAGCTTGTGGTCACTTATGACCGTAAGCACCGTGTGGCGTCCAGGGTGTACTCTCGGGGCGTTACAGGTAAACTTAGCCTACCTGAATGTCAAAGCTAAAATATCTTTTTGTGAAGCTTCCAAATAGTGCCACTAAAACCCGAGCTTGAATAACTTGATGTAGACAATTAATTTTCTTTTTCAAAAATAAAATATTTTAAATTTAAAATATATTTTTCACTAAATTCTCTCTAAGATGATCTCAAACAGTGGAGGAATACAATATATATATACACGAACTTGCCGACAACCAACAAAACAATCTGCCACTTCCTTAACACTTATATATATACACCACACATACTAAGCTAATATGTCTCAAAGTTTAACATTTGGCAGTCAATTAGCATGGGATAATCATGTTCTCCCTCTTTTCCACTTCCACGTGGAAGTGGAGGTGGCAACCCCCTTAATTTCACTCCATTTTTATATATACTCGGGTATTATATAGGTTTATCGTAAAATAAATATAATAATTAGAATATATCATAATTAATAGAAAATTATTTCTAACAAAATCCCTATTATATAATAATAATATTTTACCATATCTAAATTTACTATCTTCGTTTAAAATATTAATAAACTATAACAAGTTATTATAAAGTAATACAAATATAGCATAACTTAAAGAATTTTATATCTGTCAAAATATTTTAGAAGAGTAATAAATTATATTTTTACCAAATGACAATTTAAATCAAATATTCCACAATGTATTAGGTATTACTAAAATTCTGAACCGAACCGCCTAGGAATCGAACCGCTGAAAACTGAACTATCAGTCCCAGCAAGTCATAAATAACTTGAGGTAGTTATAGAAAATCTCTGAATATCAAAAATGTATGAAAATACAGAAAAATGACCGTGAAGGTCATTACATTTTCCTAATAATATAAATAAGAAAATATAAATTTTATATATGAAAAAAGATTCTTATAGCCAAAAAAAAAAATGTTGGCTATTGTCAAGATATCAATCATTACCCTTTTTCTCTCACAAACGATTATCCCCTTCATTAACAACATATCATTTTTTCCTCAAATCTTCATTATCAAAACATTGATCTCTTCTTCTTCTCCTTTTTCTCTTTTTCCTCCTCCTTCTCCTCCTCCTTCTTCTTCTCCTTCTCCTTCTACTTCTCCTTTTCCTTCTTCTTCTTCTTCTTCTTCTTCTTCTTCTTCTTCTTCTTCTTCTTATTCTTCTCTTTCTTCTTCTTATTCTTCTCTTTCTTCTTCTTCTTCTTCTTCTCCTGTTTCTTCTCCTCCTTTTTCTTCTTCTTCTCCTTTTTCTTCTTCTTCTTCTTCTTCTTCTTCTTCTCCTTCTCCTTCTCCTTCTCCTTCTCCTTCTCCTTCTTTTCCTTCTTTTCCTTCTCCTCCTTCTCCTCCTCCTTCTCCTTCTCCTCCTCCTTCTTCTTCTTCTTCTCCATATTTGTCACCTTTTTTTTCTAAAATAATATTAGTATAAGACTTTTTTTAAATCTGAATTAAAAAGGATGATAGTTTACATCCACTAGTTGTGATGCATGGAGGAAGATGAGATGTGATCGGTATTTTTAATCCGTGAAAATTGTACAATCTAATATCATGTATTATTTTAATCGATTAAGTTGAAATCAGTTTATAAATAATAAAAATCATATTTTAAATGATTTTCAAGTTTAGGGGTCTCAATTTATTAAATTGGTATATAAGATTCTACATACAAATGATGTATTCTTATAACTGTATTTAGTGTATGAAAATAATACATAATACGTTATTCATGAATTATTTTGATAAAGTTTGTTTCGTTGAAGTCCGTTAATATACTCATTTCATACTTAAGTAATTTTTTTGTGTGTGTTCTCACGGTTTGGAATTGATATTAAAATTGATATTGACGAAGTTTCGTATATGTCACATTTGTATGAAATGAGTTTTATGAATTTGACAATTGCCAATGTATTTAGTGGATAAAAATGGTATTGAATTAAAAGTCAAAAATATGGATAATACTTATATATGAATGCTTAATTTTATATGAATGGAATAGATATACAAATTGTTTTACTTAATCTTTTTTTATTTTAATACCAAGTTATTTACAAACTCTATGAATTGTGATATTTAATTAAGTAGCTATACTTTAGATAATAAATTGAATGGAATCGATTTATAAAAGTGATTTCGTCACATTTGTATAAAATGTGTATGTAATACATATATAAACTGGTATTATAGATTGTGATATTCAATTTAGGTGATACCAATTTATGTATTTATTTCATACATCATGTACTTATCTCTTTGATCAAGATTCTATTAAATTAAGGTTGAATGAACACGAATACTGTCATCTTTCATACTGAAAAAAAGAATCAAGATTTATAAAAAAAAAATGACAATACATCTAGCTCTTCAATAATGGAAGAAGTAAGAAAAATTGTGATAAAAAAGATGAAATTTGTTATTATCTATGGAGGATTTGATTGATTTTGAGAAAAATATATGTGGAAAAAATATAGAATAAGATGGAGTGAAAATAGGAAGAGAGAACGAAAACATACACTATTTAAGGAGAAGATTGATTACAATCCTATAAATACACTATTTAAGGAGAAGATTGATTATAATCCTATAAATAAGGAACTAATTTTAATGTATAAAATTAAATACCGAATTTTATAAATAAAATAAAAATAATATATATTCTTAAAAGTTGCTAAACTTGCAATAAAAAAGTTATTAATGCAATTATCTAAAAGTGTTGCTAAAATTTGTAATTTTCAATCTAATAATTGTATATGAGATAATTTTCTCTTATTAATTTATACATTTAGAGAGTTTAATTGTGATCGTGAATTAAATTTTTGAAAAAAAATTATTTATGTGAATAATAAATCACAATAATTGATAATTTATAATATTTTAAAAATATATGAAAAAATTACTTTGAAAATAAATTTATTTAAATTTTAAAATTCAAAAGATGTCACATTAATTGATATAATTATTGTTATAATATTAATTTAGGATAAATGTTGGACCCGTGCTTTGCACGAGCTTCTCATAACGTTTAATTACTCGAATGTATCAACAAAATCATTTTCTTATTTCTACTAATGATTCGAACAAAAATCCATTTTTGGAGTGCAACAAGAGTTTGTATTCTCAAATGATATGAGAGGGATTTGTATTTATTGTGAAAATTCTGTTTTCTCTATGATTAATATCTTCTTTATCTTTTTTCTAAGGCAAAAAGATTTTAAAATCTTATAATTTACAATCAATTCATTCAACAAATACATATATATAATGCTTGGTCTATAAAAATTCATCATATTTTTCATTCTTTTTTCTTGAATTACATTGTAATTTTATCTAAAATATCCTATTATCATTTGATTTTTTCATTAAATTCTACTCATTTTTAAATTCTTTCAGATCTATTATGTTTTATAAAATATTGTATGTTTGGTAAATAAAAAAAAAGTATTTATGTATTTACTCCTCCATCCAGCAATACTTCTCCATTATGGACTTGTCGCATATGTTAAGAAACAATAAATAATATGAGTAATTTTACTATATCATTCTTTGAATATGATAAATTTAATGTCGTTAGAAATCCATTGAGTTATGAATAATATTTAATAGCAACGGTAAAATTGATTGAAAGGGGATAGATTATCTCTTAATTTCTCAAATTGGACAAGTATTGTTGGACATCTATTTTTAGTATAGTAGACGACTATTGTTGGACAAAAGGAATATTAATTGTGATCTTGCATGTTGTGTGATTTTATTTTTTAGATTAAGCAATTTGATGTGTGACCATTTAAGTTAATTCTTCTTGAAAATATTAATTAAACATGTCCTGTTGCTTCTCCAGGTTTCATAACAAGTAAATAGTCTTTGTTCACAGTTTTTTTTAAACCCCTTCCGATAATTGTTTAAATTTTACTCTTTCAGTGATTCGAACCTGTAACATTAAGTTAGGAGGTGAAAAATGTTTAGTACTTTAAATTCTAGATTGCCCGTAAATTTGATTTTAAAATTTACATTATTTTAGATCAAAAAGAAGGTCTAGAACCCCGCTAAACCAATTCAAGATTATTCTAATTGTCGATTTTATAGTCATTTTTTATCCACTTTAATTTAAATATAATAATAAATTTAATTCTTTTTCATAATTTTGAATCTCATTTTATTTATAATTCAATGTTTTAAGATACCAACTGTATTTAAGTTCTTCCCATCAAGAAATAATTATGTATTTATATATATATATATATATATATATATATATATATATATATATATATATATATATATATATATATATATATATATATATATATATATATATATATATATATATATATATATATATATATATATATATATATATATATATATATATATATATATATATATATGTCTATGAAAAGTTCATCATATTTTTCATTCTTTTTTCTTGAATTACATTGTCATTTTATCTAAATATCCTATTATCGTTTGAGCACATCATTGAGTGTCTTTAGTTATGTCAATTGTTTCGAGTATAACCTTATAATCTTCAACTATACACTAACATGGATCTATTCAAAAGCTGCTTAAGGATTAAATATATTTTTAAAAAAATAATATGCAATTGTTAAGATTCGGGAACAATCTTTCTATTTCTCACAACACAATATCACGATCCAAACTATCGAACCGTGAGAGCAACTACTCTAATCCACCTAGGTAGGAGAACCCTTTACCACCCGTTCAACGTAACGTGCAGAAGTCATCATTAAATAGAAACAACCAACCTTTATTATAATTGTTTTGTTGAAAAATATTAAGTGCAGAAATGTAAACTACCTCCTAGGAACTAGTCTAAACAGGTGCAAGAGCTTCTAAAATAAAAGTTGGAATGAACACAACTTTCACCAAGAGCGAAAGGAATGGAAGCTGCTGGAGGATCACTAACCACAACAACCATGTAACCAACACTTATTCCTGCAAAAGACTATATCCCGTAAAGGGTATAGCAAAAGTAGTATTAATACAAACCACATGTATTAATAGGCCTCCTCGGTTGACCCGAATTGGATTACGCATAAACATAACAAAAATGTTCAAAGAAAACATGCATTTATTATTCTCCTTACCTAGCCCCATGTCAACCGCTTCTCCACTATGAACACCTAATAACTGCTTAGCCCTACCTCCCCATTTCTCCCTATAATAGACCAATTATATTTCGCTAGCCTGCTAGTTATGGACCCCGAGGTACCGCCCTCACCTTTACAACTTCACTACCTGGAACCACTAAGTCTGGCGTTACGCCCTGGATTAATACTATATAAGAGAACAACTACATTAGAGATTGACTCTAACCCGAATCAAGACCTTAAACAAGTCAACCCAGTATGCCTGGATGAGACCATCTAGACAAGTAAATTGCTAACCAAACCCCGAGTCATTTACCCAAACTTACCCTATAACTTACTTTCGCCTTCACATATACCCCATGTATAGGAAAATCCCTATCCCACGTCACACACAATTACCTTTTCAGTATCAGAGAAAGAAATAAGTCAGGAAGCCAATAAGAATTAATACCGAAGTCAAACTTAAACAAGTCGAGTAAGTCAAGCTAAGTTAAAGCAATTCAAAAGAAGAGAAGCAATAATTAAACATATAAATATATTACCTGGTTCACTGATGAAACCGTCAAACTTACCTGTACTTGTATATACATACTATGAGTATTATAACCATTATCTAGTCATGATTTGCAGGGGACAATTTCGTCCATGTACCGAACCCCAAACACAAGCATCTGCCAATCTTATTTCATCAATAAATCAAGAGAATATTCAAGTGTCGAAATATTCCATATTTACCAATCAGGTAGGTCAAAATTATACAATAAGATATAGTCTTTGAATTGACCACACAAATAACATACTCTAATAAGCCATACAAAGAAGTAATTAACATGCCCATAGAGTGCAAATTGGATTAAGCTACAATTCCATTATATACCCAACCATTTAGAGCCCTAACTTGTCACTTAACTAATTCCTTTTGTTTTAAAGCATCCAACGACCTACAACCTAGATGCTTCAAGATTTACCAATACCGCACATAGTATCATGACTTTCTTTAAGATTTTAAGCTAACGTACTTGCCCTTTCCATTATCCCCACATTACAATTTGAAATCGTGAACTACCCAAACATAATATAATCATAGCCTAACATGGCGAGATATACAACCAGCCACACTCCCACAAGTACCCTTACCTCAACTCTTTATAGTCATCCAAACTCTGTGTCTGAAGATCCAAACATGAAATCTCTCATCCATCTATATTACATCCATGCCCTCTAGCCGGGTCTTTACTACTCAATTAACCTTAGCTGATTTGGAGGTCAACCAACTGTAGGGAGGATGAACTAATGTGAAATCTAACCTTGCGCCAAGATCGCAGATGTGTTATTCCTCAAAAATCCATGAGTTTGCACCTTGTTCGCATCCATCTTCCCCTTTCTCACTTCAAGACATGTGAGGAAACCCTAAGGATTTTTATATCCCTCCCATGTCGTTGGTTTCAAGTTAAAAAGAGAAAAGAATTAAAACTCGCTTAGGTAAGTTTTCTGATCTGCGTCATGTCACTATAACGGAAGGTGTCGCTAGAGCGGAATAAATTTTGCTATAGTGGGATGACATCATCCCAACCCATATTTTTTAAATTTCAAAGTTTAACTTGTGTGGCCCCACGCAAGTTTTCAAATGCAATTTCGATTATATCTGTACCTCGTACTCATCTCAAGATATTTTTTGATAATGACCAATTAGGTCCTTATACACAATGTACAATATCTAGATAAAATATGTATACATCTTATTCTTTTCATACCACATATCATACTAAATTTATCGTTCTTGATATAATACTCAATATTTAAGATAAAATTTCACTTTTTAAGACTTCTAAATTTTATTGATTAATTTAACAGATCATAAGTACATCTACTTATATCATCATTGACATAACTTGAAAGAAAAAACTCTCTAACTCAAAGTTTAAGAAATTATGAATCACAACCTATTTAATGAAAAGAGGTTCATGAAAGAAATAGCTAGGTAACAATTGCATTTATTTCTTTATTCTAGTTTTTAAATTATTACGAAAAATTTGGTGAAAATGGTAATCACCAAAGCCTATAAAAAGGTCTTCCTTAAACTTCAATTTATTGTAAATAAGTTATTTTGCAGATGTTTACTATACGACACATACTTCACATACTACACATACTGTTGTAGCATGTAAAGAAGTTATTTTTTTTGTGGATATCATTCACATACTACACTTATTACACATACTATTGCCTATAAAAGGCATTTCATACTACATTATAAAAACACACCAAAAGAAAAATAAAATCATATTCTTATATCTATACATCTCTCTCCTTTCTTTTCATTTTAGTTTATTATAGTATATTTATTCTCAACACGTTATCAGCACGAAATTCCTTATAAGAATATGAAAATTCCCTAATCATTAGTTGGATCCAAAATCAGTTATGATGATGTATGTCTTATAGATAGTGCTACCACACATACTATTTTAAAAGATAAGAAATATTTCTCTTATTTGGTGATGAAAGAAGTCAATGTTAATACTATATCTGGTAGTACAAGATAAATTGAAGACTCCAGAAAAGCTAACTTATTACTTTTCAGAGGAACAAATTTGATAATTGATAAAACATATACTGTAGTAAGTCTCAAAAAATTTATTAAGTTTCAAATACATTCGCCAAAATGGCTATCATATTGAGACTACAAATGATGGAAAGAGTGAATATCTTTATATTACTACAATAATGTCGGGTAACAAATATATACTTGAAAAATTATCCGCTCTTTCTTTCGGCTTATACTACATAAGTATTAGCATTGTTGAAACACATGCCATAATAAATCAGAAGTTTACTAATTCAAATTATTTTATTATTTGGCATGACCGTTCGGGCCATCCCAATTCTAATATGATGAGCAAAATAATTAAAAATTCATATGGCCACTCATTGAAGAACAAAAAGATTCTTCAATTTAAAGAATTCTCTTGTGTTGCATATTCTCAAGGCAAATTGATTACTAGAACATCAACAATGAAAGTGAGAATTGAATCCTCTGCATTTCTGGAACATATATAGGGTGATATATGTGGGCCCATTCGTCCTCCATGTGAACCATTTAAGTATTATATGATTTTAATAGATGCATCTACAAGATAGTCACATGTGTGCTTATTATCAACTTGTAATTTAGAATTTGCGAGATTACTTGCTCAAATAATAAAGGTAAAACACAATTTCCAGATTATACAATAAAGTCAACTCTTCTTGATAATACGAGTGAATTTACATCCCATGCTTTTAATGATTATTGTGTATCAAATGGAATAACAATTGAACATCCAGTTGCATACGTTCATCTCAAAATAGTCTAGCAGAATTATTGATTAGACGCCTCCAATTAATCATTAGACCAATGCTTATGAGAACAAAACTTTCCATTTCGATATGGGGTCATGCTATTTTGTATGTAGCATCTCTTGTGCAGATAAAGCCCATAAGTTATAATAAAGTCTCTCCATTACAATTGATTTTTTGTCAAGAGACAAATATTTTTCATCTAAGAGTTTTGGATATGTGGTATATGTTCCAATTGCTCCACTACAACGCTCAAAAATGGATCCTCAAAGAAGATTGGGAATATATGTTGGGTATGAATCTTCTTATATTATAAAATATTTGAAACCTATGCTTGGATATTTATTTATGGCAAGATTTGTTGATTGTCATTTTGATGACACAATATATCCAACATTAGGGGAACAAAATAAGCAGTTGAAAAAGGAAATAGACTGAAATGCATTATCATTATCTCACTTTGATCCTCGTACAAATAAATATGAACTAGAAGTTCAAAAGATAATTCATTTGCAAAATATTGTAAATCAACTGCCAGATGCAGTCACTAGCCTATCAAGAGTTACAAAATCTCACATTCTGGCTGCTAATGCTCCGATTCGAGTTGATGTCTCGATAGGACAATTGACTCCTGCAAATGAGTCTAAACCACACTTAAAACGTGGTAGATCAATCGATTCCAAAGATAGAAATCCTCAAAAAAGAAAAAAAGTCAAAAAAAAAAGCAAATGTTCAAAATAATCATAATATAGAGGAAACTACTCAAGAAGAGCAGCAATACATAACAATTGATAAAACCTCAGAAGAAGTTCAGGTACCTGGAAATAATAAAAATAGAGAGATCTCAATCAGTTATGTCTCATAAAAAATATATGAAATCTAAATGATATAATTGTCAATAATATTCTTGCTTAAAATGTTGCAAATGAAATAATGCAATAAGATGAGGATCTTGAAATAAAATCTGTCGAAGAATGTAGACAGAGAAATGGTTGGCCAAAACAGAAAGATGCAATCAAAATTGAATTGGCTTTGCTTGAAAAACGCAAAGTTTTTGGACCTATAGTCCAAACACCTGAAGGTATAAATCTAGTAGGATACAAATGAATTTTTGTGCGAAAGCAAAATGAGAAAAATAAAGTCGTGAGATATAAAGCATGACTTGTGGCACAAGGATTTTCACAAAGACCTGAGATTGATTATATCAATACATATTCTCCGGTCGTGAATGCAATCACCTTTAGGTATCTTATTAATTTGGCAGTTTGTGGAAAACTTGATATGCATATGATGAACGTCATCACAGTCTATTTATATGGCTCATTAAACAGTGATATTTATATAAAAATTTCTGAAGGATTCAAAATGCCTGATGCGTATAAAAATTCTTGAGAAAATTATTCAATCAAGCTTCAAAAATCCTTATACGGATTAAAACAATCAGGACGCATGTGGTACAATCGCCTTAGCGAATACCTATTAAAAGAAGGGTATAAAAATGACCCAATCTATCCTTGTGTCTTTATTAAAAGGTCTGAATTTGAATTTGTCATAATAGTTGTATATGTTGATGACTTGAATATCATTGAAACTCCTAAAGAGCTTTCAAAGGCAGTAGAATGTTTGAAAAGAGAATTTGAAATGAAAGACCTTGGAAAGACAGAATTTTGTCTTGATCTACAAATTGAACATTTTACGAATGGAATCTTTTTTGCGAGATCACTTGATATTAATAAAGATCCATTTCGACCTCATGAAAATGATGAAGAACTTATCGGTACTAAAATATCATATCTTAGTACAATTGGGGTATTAATGTATCTTGCTAGTAATTCACGACCAGATATATCTTTTGTTGTAAATTTATTAGCAAGATTTTGATCTTCCCCAACAGGTAGACATTAGAATGGCATTAAGCATATACTTAGATATCTCCGAGGAACTATTGATATGGGACTATTTTACTTAAATGAGCATGATTCACAATTAATTGGTTATGCAGATGTAGGATATTTGTTTGACCCACATAAAGGTCGATCCCGGACAGGTTATTTGTTTACATATAGAGGTACAACTATATCATGGTGTTCAACAAAACAAACCATAATTGCTACATCTTCAAATCATGCAGAGATAATAGTCATTCATAAAGCAAGTCGAGAATGTGTTTGGTTGAGGTCAATAACTCAACACATTCAGGAAACATGTGGCCTTACTTTGAAAAAAATATTTCAACAATATTGTATGAAGACAACGCCGCATGCATATCTCAATTAAAAGAAGGATACATCAAAAGAGACAGAACAAAACACATTTCACCAAAATTATTCTTTACTTATAATCTTCAAAAGACGGATGAAATAGATGTTCAACAAGTTCGTTCAAGTCATAATCTAGCAGATATGTTCACTAAAGCATTGCTAACATTAACCTTTTGAGAAGTTGAGATACAAGATTGGGATGCGTCGTCTCCTAGATATTAAGTGATATTTTTATCAAGCGGTTAAATACGCGTTGCACGCTTTTTTTCTTAACCAAGGTTTTATCCTACTGAGTTTTCGTGGTAAGGCTTTTAATGAGGCAACAAACAATGTGTTACAAACCGCTATGTACATCTTATTTCCTTTAGAATTTTTTTTACATGAACATCCAAGGGAGAGTATTGTAAATAAGTTATTTTGTGGATGTTCACATACTATACTACACATACTTCACATACTACACATACTATTGTAGCATGTAACAAAGTTATTTCTTTTGTGAATATCATTCACACACTACACTTATTACACATACTATTGCCTATAAAAGGCATTTCATACTACATTGTAAAAACACACCAAAAGAAAAATAAAATCATATTCTTATATATATACATCTCTCCTCCTTCCTTTTCATTTTATTTTACTATAGTGTATTTATTCTCAAGACAATTGGATTAATTGCCACCATATATCCCTGCCCTTCACTTGCTCCTGCACCAAATCCACTACCATCATCTTTACCTCCTCCTCCTCCTCCACCGCCGCCACCACCGCCTTCATTTTCGTCTGATCCACCACCATAGCCACCTCCAATTCCCCAACCAGATCCACCATTCTCACCTCCTCCACCACCTCAACCGCCTCCACTACCACTTGCTCCATCGCTACATCTATGATTGTAGCCACCTCTTATTCCCCAACCAAATCCACCATTCTCACCTCATCCGCCACCACCTCCACCACCACCTACTTCATCGCTACGTCCACTACCAAAACTATCTCCCATTCCCCTACTGGATCCACCATTTTCACCTCCTCCGCCACCACCACCACCTCTTCCTCCTCCTTCGTTATCTGATCCTTTACCAAAGCTAGCTCCTAACCCCCCACCGGATCCACCATTTTTGCTTTCTCTACCGCTACCACCTCCCCCTTTGCCACTTGGTCCTTTACCAATTCCTGCTCCTAATCCTTCACCAGATTCACCATTTCTTCTCTTTGGGGCCATGGTCTGGAATAAGAGAAGAATGGATTAGACTGAGAGTTTAACTTGTGATTATGCTCACTAGCATGACATGAATAATGAAGAAAGGAAACTGTTCCTAAAACATCTTATAGCCTCCCGCACATAAATATGGCGCACAACATACCCATGTACAAGACTCTACAAGATGTGGCTCACAGACTTCCTAGGACTCTATTGAACCTTAGGCTCTGATACCAAGTTTGTAACACCCCGATTCGCTGAACCGGAATGCTACACGGCGCTCATGACCCTGAGGGACCATAAGTTAACCCATGACTGATATCTATACCTGTATACTACAAATCATGATATAATAATGTGGAATATATAGAACTATAAGGCCATAAGGTTCAACTGAATACAATCATGTGGGTGAAAATACCCAAAACAACTCAATCTGAACGTAAATCTAAACATAAATCTGAAAGCCTCTAAACTATCTGAATAAGGAGTTGAAGGAACATGTCTCCAACTAACTCCGTAAAACTCAACTAAAGAAATAAATAAATATATCAAATCATAATGTCCTCGAATTAATGAGGACTCATTGTGTCTCTACGACTGGAATGCTACCTCTACTGCTGGACTGGAGCTCGTGTCTCAGAACCTATGGTGTAACATGAAAAGAAAGCACCATAGCACAAATGGGTCAATACAACTGGAGTATTGAGTATACGAGGAAGGTAGACTGAACATAAAGGGTTTCATGCATGAACAACACTGACTGACTAATATGAACATGGGAGTGCAAACACACATATATAGAAACTGGGACCATGAATACGTGATAGCATGACCTGTAAGCTAATACATGGTTTTCTGATAACTGTCATGAATGATACTAAAACTGATAACATGGATGACTGTATTTGACAGTCCTGTATTTACTGAAATTTGAAGAACGCCCTGAGTTCTTATACTGAGACTGATACTAAAACTGTGGGAAGTAGTGCTTAACCGACATGCCCCATGTATGCCGTTATGGCTAAGCTGGGGTCCAATCTCTGCCCCGACTAGAGGGGTGTCAATACCGTGCCACGGGTAAGGACAGCCTGTGAGTGATCCTTATTTGGTGGGTACTCAATGATAATGGTGGGAACCCTAAACTGACGGGTTAAGCCACCTCATCAACCCTAATCTGATGGGTTAAGATGTCTCAACCTACGCTGGCTACGTAGTTCTGGAACACAAGGATGACTACTAAGAATCACACCCTGAACTGGCAGGTGAGTCGGTGCTAACCTCTACCCCTATCTGGAGGGACTGAACATGAATAACTAACTGTGCATGACTTAATCTTACTAAATTCTGTTGACTGACAGAATGTTACTGATATCTGACAACTGACTAAGACCATGAGGTTTTCCTAAGTCACATAACTAACTGAAGTCTATGGAATCATAGCTTGAGTTCGGATATCGTGAAACATGACATGGATCTAGGCATACAGCTATAGTTTTTGGGTACAAGTACCCCTAGGACTCGATGAAAGGAAACTGACACACATGATTGACTTGATCATAAGAGTAGAGTCCATAATTTATAATATCATAAGTAGGGATCTCATACTAAGCATGGTTATCAACAATGTATTGCATGGAAAGGATTTCATATCACATGGAAGTACTTGCACAATCTTAATATCATGTTCATTGCATAATCATATGGGCAACACATACCAATAGCATGAAAGTTCATGTGGATCGCATGGTTATCATGCATCTTGTTCATAAGTAGGATTGCAAGTAAACATAGTATAATCTCATAAGAATAGTTCATGAGTATTCCAACAACATTTACAAGGCACATTATCAACATAGAAGTCATTGGAACGTAAGGGCATATCATGAATCCTTCACTTAGTCATAATTTAGCTATATTGCATGATTTCTAGTTTCTTAGGCATTTTATCAAACACCTTACATGCACATCTTAAGCATAGGTGAAATCATCAAATTATACATCATGAACAATCAAATTTACATGTTTTCAACTCATATGATATCATGAATTCATAAAAACATATAAATATTCCATATTGGGAATCACCCAATATCAACAACATGATCATCAACACCCAATAATATAAAAATCATACTTTATGATGAAAAAGAAGGTTTTTGAACTTTATGAATAAAAGGGATCCATAAATCAACTCACGCATACCTTAGAAGGAAAGATTCTTGATGATTGACGGAGGAATTTCCTTGAAATCAGATCTTCAAGCTTAATTATGCAACCCTAGTTATTTTTCTCTTTTAGTGATCTTGGATGATGAGCTTTGAGATGATAATACGGTTGTAATATGATTAGAAGCTATATATTTTGTAGGGTTAAGTTTAGGGACGTGTAAGGAGTGTTTAAAGACTTAATTACCCTTAAAACAACTCAAAACGGAGTGTTTTAAGCACCTGGAATTGACTTAGGCGGCGACCAAGTGATCTCATATGCTTGGGTTGGGCAGCGCCTAACCAATCGCCTATGCTTACTGTCTCTCACAAAAATGGGCATAACATTTCGCTCGAGTATTGGATTAAGGCAAAATTGGTGTCGTTGGAAAGATAATTTGATTCTGTACAATTTTGTGGGACTAAATCAGCCAAAATACCACATTAACATCGAGTTATACTCATTCAAAGATGACCCTTGTAAAATCGAACATTAAAACTTGATGGATTCAAAAACTCTTAGCTTGTATTACCTTAAGTGACTCATATGAACATGCTTAATGCATCATAAGCTATCCTATCACTAGAATATTCATTGTAAGTCATGTACTCAAGTATGAATCATAGAATAGGAGATTTTATACGTAGGAATACTTATTCACTTCCTAGCTTAGAAACATGCGAGGTATTACAATTGTAATGACCCTCACATTGAAATTTAGAATTTTTTGTATTTTGATCATTTTTTCTCTCTTCGTGATTGCCTTATCTGATTTATGAGTTGGGGTAATGGTTGGACTAGTTCCCATTTTGAGGCCTTAAGAGTCAATAGTTGACTTTAGTCAATATTTCTTCGAGTGTCGAATGCTAATTTGGATTGCACCGAAAGATCCAGAATGTCAAATTCGGATTAGTAGCGGGATTAGTTCAATTTTAAGACCTTTATATATTATTTCGACCCTTCATTTGAAAAATAATAAAAAGGGGTCTGGAGGGTTAATTTTATAAGAATATTTTTTTTTAAAATCTAATGTCATCAAGGAGTCTAGATGGTCAAAATTATCCTAGTAGCATATTTGATTTGTTTCTGTTGGGTCCCAAATGAATTCTGAGGATCCGTTCAGAGAATTTTTAGACTTGGTATATTGTTGGCGCCTAAGTTGCTAGTGTGATGGATTAAGCGATGATCGCTTAAGCGATCTCTTGATGGCTTATGCGATCATCACTAATATTTTTATATATGACTTTTCCCCCTATATATAGCCATTGTTCCAAGCTTCAAAACCTTAATTTACACTTGTGGGAGCTTCAATTAAGTAGGAGATCCTTGATTTGAAGTGGGGTTTGAAATGGAGACGTTGAACTGACCTTTATCCATCGGTATGCTATAAGTTTTCACCTTAATCCTTCATTAAAATCTCAATTTTCCCTCTTATTTTTATCTCTTGTGGCTGATTTGGGCCCTAATCGAGACTCTGTTGGTGCTCAAGTTTTGAGCACATAGTCCTTGTCCTTCGATGGACCTCATGACAGATTCAATTTTAAAAATTCATTAGCGGGCCCGCAGGCTCATTCTTTATCCAATTCTTAGACCCAGAGTTTAATATGGAAATATGGGTATCATTGGGCTCCTCTTGACTTGTAGATGCCAGTTTGAGTAGATTGGACATATTTGGTGTTGATTCAAGGATGCAAACTTTCAATTGGGAATTTGGATGGTGTTTGGGCTTAATCTTCATTAAAGGTAAGTTGAGATGTAGTTTGACACTTTCAAAAGTGCTTATGTGTTGTATGATTATTTGTATATATTTTTGTGCTTTATATAGATTAGGGGTGCCGCTTAGGTGATATGGAGAGCATCTCCGTAGGTACCAGAGTCTTTGATGAATTGTATTTATAAAAATGTCTATTCTAGTTAGTTTTGCTATTTATAAGTACCTCTATAATTGATTGCAAATGGATAACTTGGTTTTCATGAAGAATTGATAGGGATTACCTATATTATGAACTTGTATCAGACTTGATTACATTCTAGAGGTTGGTTAGGTTATTCTTACCTTGTTATGGAATGGTTGAGGTTTACTAAGCACTTAGGGTATAAATGGACCGGTATTCGTATGATGGGACTTAATGTATGGAACAAACTAGCTTTGGGTAGTTTTGCACTATATAATTATTGAGATTGTTGTATCGTTTTCCCAATATGAGGCTTATGTGAACATATTTAATCATGTACCCGAGTGGAGGCTTATATGCATATTATTTGGTATTTGAGAGGATATATTATTGTGGTGCCCAAGTAGGGGGCTTGAATTGAACTTATTGGCTATTTTGTGCATTAAATGTCTTATTACTATTATGTTGCCCGAGTGGGGACATGACTTATCATCATAGGCTTTATCTGCGCATCAAAATGCCTTATCTATAATTGTGTCATCCGAATGGGGGCTTGACTTGATTTTGTAAGCCTTATTTGATCTTTTAATTGCATTATAATCTTAGTGATGACCGAGTGAGGGGTTGAAAAATGATATATTAATGGCGACATGACTATTTATTCTAGTGGTGCAAAATGAAAACTAAAATCATGAATTATTGATACATTGAGTTGATTCTGAGCTCACTTTTTCATGCATCAGAATGGATTTTCGATCTTCATATTGTTTGGTTGTGAGCATTACATCCTCATGTCGCACATGTATATTCATGATATATTGGTACCACTGAAAAATACTATTTTTGAAAGAAAATGAGATACTTTTATTAAAATTTTCTTCATGAAGATGAGTTGGAGAGGAGAGTTGGGATTGAGATTGAGATGGAGATTGAGATACAAAATATGGCTTGTGAATTCCTCATGGATCCTATTTGATAGCCTCAATGGGTGTATACAAAAATTCATGTGATAACTTTCACCATTCATCATCATCTCATAATTATCATTTCATTGCATTGCATTACATTCATTTATTTGGTTTGATATTGTATTCGTATTTATATTAGTAATATTGCCATCATAGAACCTTGTTTTTGATATTATGTTTGAGCAATTATTTTATTTTATTAAATTATCATATATCATCTAATACTAATTGAGAGGTTGAGATATGAGACTTGGGGTATAGTCGTGGATGGATAGGAAAGATAGTCATGCGCGTACTCCCTGTTGCTATTTCATAGTATGTAATTAATGATAATTGATTAAGCATGTTTATCATATTTGTAGGACTTCTTAATAAATGCATTTCCTTGTTATTAAATATAAATGAATAGTAATAACTCATCTAGATCAATGTGTCTACCCTTTATTTGATGTGTCTGTTAACTGTTGTCTTAGGTTACCCGAATTAGGATAAAATGGTGTAATTCCTGGATTTTAGATTGTTGGGAAGTCTTGAGTAGCTGGAATGGTAGTTCTCGCCATCGCTTTGGATTAGGGTTGATTATTGACAATGCATGTTGAGTACATATGATTTCATACCAATCTTTGTTTTTCTTTGTGTTTCTTATTTTTCTGTACTCCGTGCAGGCATTGTTTCAATTGGTAGATGGTAGATGGCATTTCATCGAAGTTGACGTTGCAAAGATAGAGGTAGTGGCTGACCGACTTTGTAACATCTCAAATCTCTCTATTTATGTCTTATGTTTTATTCATATTTAAGACATTTTAAACAATTATTACTGTATATTAGTTGAATCTATTTTAGAGGTTTGTACTAATGACAACCAGATCTGGGATGTATCTTTGAGACTCATGTCTCATATTTATGTATATATGTACATATTAGGATTCGTCTAATTTTGTTTGTTTCCACTCTTAAATTTTCATTAATTCTAGTTCTTTGGGTTGGGTTAGAATTACTTGTCCGGAGGATTTGACAAGTATCATCACGTATCCAATTCGGGTTATGACATAGATATCTTGAAAGACTAAGTTCGCAGAAGAAGCTGCATTGGATGCTTATGATATTATGTTGGAAAGAATAAAAGAGTAATAGAAGGCAATGAGAACAAGATTGTGTGTCAAAATCATTAACGGAAGCATTGATCTATGTCTATTGCTTGCTTTGAGATTATTTAACTTTTGGGGTTATAGAGATTATATTTCTTCATTCTAATGATATTCCTCTCCGCGGTGATGATACAAGTATTATTCAGATTTTTGCTACACTGATTTATCATGAGAGAACCAAACACATCGAAGTATAGTGTCATTATGTTCGAGAAACTATAGATAAAGGGGTCATTACTCTTCCATGCGTGTCAAGTGATTTTCAAATAGCTGTTGCATTTACAAAATTGATGGCATGGCAATGCTATCAGTTTCTAGTGGGAAAATTAATGCTCCTTGACCCACAAAACATCAATTTAGAGGAGATGTTAATATGATGGACGGTTCAAAGATCGTGAATAAATAGTGAATATAGTATATAGTAATGAAACTATATAATGTTTGTATAAAAGTGTAATTAAAGAAATTTGATGTAGTAATAGAAAAAAATGAATATCGTGATGGCGTGTAATTAAACAAATAATGTAGTAATACAAATGACATTATTCTTTACTTTGTTTAAATAATGTACCAACTAAAAATCAGAAAAACAAATTAAAAAGAGGAAATATCAAATAGTTGCCACATCATTCAGTGGTTTTAGTTATGTAAATTATTCCAAATATAACCTTATAATCTTCAAACATACATTACTATAGTAGCAATTTAAAAGATAGCTTATAGTATTAAATGCGTTATTCCATCACCATATTCATTCTTTTCTATTACTACTTCAAATTTTTGTAATTACACTATACAAACATTATATAGTTTCATTACTATATATTATATTCACTATTTATTCATGATCTTTGAACTGTCCATCATATTAACATCTCCCCTTAAATTGATATTTTATGGATTAAGAAGCATTAATTTGCCCACTAGAAACTGAGAGCACTGCCATGCCATCAATTTTGTAAATGCAACGAATATTTGAAGATCACTTGACACGCGTGGAAGAGTACTGACCCCTTTATCTATAGTTTCTCGAACATAATGTCAGTATACTTTGATGTGTTTGGTTCTCTCATGATAAATCAGAGTAGTAGAAATCTGTATAATACTTGTATCATCACCGCGAAGAGGAATATGATTAGAATGAAGAAATATAATCTCTATAACTTGAAAAGTTAAATAATCTCAAAGCAAGCAATAGACATAGATCATTGCTTCCGTTAATGATTTTGACACACAATCTTGTTCTCATTGTCTTCTATTACTCTTTTATTCTTTCTAACGTAATATCATAAGCATCCAATACAACTTCTTCTGCGAGCTTAGTTTTCCAAGATATCTATGTCATAACCCAAATTGGACACGTGATGATACTTGTCAAATCCTCCGGACAAGTAATTCTAACCCAACCTAAATAACTAGAATTAATGAGAATTCAAGAGTGGAAACAAAAAAAATTAGAAGAATCCTAATATGTACATATATACATAAATATGAGACATGAGTCTCAAAGATACATCCCAGATCTGGTTGTCATTAGTTCAAGCCTCTAAAATAGATTCAACTAATAGTAATAATTGTTTAAAATGTCTTAAATATGAATAAAACATAAGACATAAATAGAGAGATTCGAGATGTTACAAAGTCGCTCAGCCACTACCTCTATCTTTGCAACGTCAACTCCGATGGAATGTCGTCTACCATCTACCAACCGAAACAATGCCTGTACGGAGTGCAGAAAAATAAGAAACCGAAAGAAAAACAAGGGTGAGTATGAAATTATATGTACTCAACACGCATTGTCAATAATCAATCCTAATCCAAAGCGATGGCGAGAACTACCATTCCAACTACTCAAGGCTTCCCAACAATCTAAAATCTAGGAATTACACCATTTTATCCTAATTCGGACAACCCAAGACAACGGTTAACAGGTACATCAAATAAAGGGTAGACACATTGATCTAGATGAGTTATCACTATTCATTTATATTTAATAACAAGAAAATTCATTTATTAAAAAGTCCTACAAATATGATAAATAGACTTAATCAATTATCATTAATTAAATACTATGGAATAGCAACAGGGAGTACGCGCATGACTATCTTTCCTATCCATCCACGATCATACCCCAAGTCTCATCATATCTCAACCTCTCAATTAGTATTAGATGATATACAACAATTCAAACACAATATCAAAAACAAGGTTCTATGCCAGCAATATTACTAATATAAATACGAATACAGTATCAAACCAAATAAATGAATGTAATGCAATGCTATGGAATGATAATGATGGGATGATGATGAACGGTGAAAGTCATCGCATGAATTTCTGTATACACCCATTGAGACTATCAAATAGGATCCATGGAAAATTCACAATCCATATATTGTATTTCAATCTCAATCTCAATCCCAACTCTCTTCTCCGACTCATGTTCATGGAGAGAATTTTTATAAAAGTATCTCATTTTCTTTCAAAATAATATTTTTCAGTGTGCGACATGAGGATGTTTAGGAGGATTTAGCTGAGTGGCCTGAGAGAAGAACTAAAGCACTTGAATGAAAAATCTGTGATGTTTAGGAGGATTTAAATACTATAGATTAGTAGTAAGGGTAACATACATTGTTACTGAAGGTAATTAATATCACATTTACAAAATGGAAACGTCAGAAGCATAGAGTTGAGTGTGATTAAGAAGACTTACCTTTAATTGTGAGAGGGAAATATACATGTTCTGTTAGACATTACTATGATTTAGCTATTGAGAACTAATACTAGACATATTATCCCAATCAAAATATTCCACAAAATTATCCAGTAAATAATAGAAGAGAACCGTTGCATGACAAATAGAGTTATAGAGAGAGAGAGAACTTAATACAATGGCCTTAGTCCGGCTCCATAACAAAAAAATGAGGGCTATGTCCTTTGGAGACAATTAGAGTTGCTTTATGTGACAAGAAGATCATGAGTTTAAGCGATGAATAAATATTTTATAAAAATTTAGGACATATTCTTTTAGTAATGTAGACAAGTAATATGAAATAGAGGGAGTATTTGTTTGTCTTATTTTTCATTTTTAATCTTTTTGAAAAAGAATTTCTATTTCATTTTTTAAATTACTCTTTAGCTCTTTTTTTTTTTTAATTACATATTTTAAACTACAAGATTAAAGTAAATTTTGATATATTTTATATATCTTTATATATTTAAGATCATAAAATTTAAAAATTACTCTTTACTTTTTAAAGTTTGGTACCAACAAAAAATCAGATAAATAAATTAAATAAAGGAAATATCAAATAGTAGTCACATCATTGAGTGGTTTTATTTATGTCAATTAGTCCGAATATAACCTTACCATCTTCCAACATACACTACTATTGAATCCATTTAAAATATGCTTTAAGATTAAATCTGTTATTCTGTCTCGATTTCACTCTTCTTTTTAATTATTACATCAATTTATATATATATATATATATATATATATATATATATATATATATATATATATATATATTAATTCTTTTATACAAATATTATATAGCTACATCATGATATTTATAAGATATTCACTATTTATTCGTGTTCCATGTTTTATTATGTATCTGAGTGCTTCCCGATGTTTCCTACTACCATGCGTTACTTTATATTTATATTTATATTTATATTTATATTTATATTTATATTTGTGTGGCGACTGTCTTGAGCCGGGGGTCTATCGGAAACAGTCTTTCTACTTCTTCAGAGGTAGAGGTATGAACTGCGTACATTTTACCCCCCCCCAGACCCCACTAGGTGGGAATACACTGGGTTTGTTGTTGTTGTTGTTGTTGTACTATTTATTCGTGATCTGTGAGTTGTCCATCATGCTAACATTCCTCCTTAAATTGATGTTAGTGGATCAAGAAGCATCAATTTTCCCACTAAACACTGATGGTGTTGTCGTGCCATCGATTTTGTAAACGCAATAGTTATTTGAAGATCAATGGATACATGTGGATGAGTAATGACTTCTTCATCTATAGCTTCTAGTACATAATGACAGTCTACGTCGGTGTATTTGGTTCTCTCATGATATATCAGACTAGTAGTGTAAAATTAAGTTTTGGGTCTAACTCACACCCCAAAAGCTCACTCAAAGGAATGAGGAATGCCTAAGCTTTAATAAAGAAAGACAGAATACATATAAAGGCCCCACAAGTATTCGACTTTTTTCGTATAGGCACCTCAATTAAGTCATGTATTTATTGAACCATTTACTTCTTTACACAACGTGTAAATTGAGCCCAATCACTGACGTGGCGCTGACGTAGCGTGGCGTGGCATGCAGTGTAATACACTCTTCATTAGGATAGTGAGAAACCATAATTAATCAAAAAATTTAAATATAAAAAACCCCAACCAATGAAAAAAAATACATTAAAAAAATTTTAAAAAAAATAACCATCATCTTCTTCTCCAGTAGTGGCTTCTTTAAAATTTATTAATTTATAAGTTGAGTGAGAAACCATAATTAATCAAAAAATTAAACATAAAAAACTCCAACCAATAAAAAGAACACTTTAAAGAAATTAAAAAAAAAAAAAAAATAGTCATCATCTTCTTCATATCTTCTTCTCCATTAATAGGTTCTTTAAAAATCATTAATGGCTTCTTAATCCATCCATCTTCACAACTCAAAAAAAAAATACTTAAATCAACACCAATTCAATAACAAAAAATTCAATTGAAAACAAAATCCTAAGTTTTTCCCAATTTTCAGATCAAAATAACAACCAAGTAAGACTCAAGACAATACAATCGGTCCAATAATCAGAATATCAACGAAATTAACTGAAAAAAAGGGAATAAAATAAAATTGAAGCTAAATTGATGAGACAACAATAAAACTGATAATTGTTAATGCAATTTCAAGAATTAATTAGCGAATTAACCTGTATAATAAGCTCATTTGAAATTCAATAAATCTCTTAGAGAGAGAAATTGAGCTATAGGGAAGGAAAAAATTGTCGTTGGAAAGTAAATCTTTGTCAAGAAGGAGAAGATACAATTTTTTTTTTTAACTGTTTGTGCTCAATCGAAGGGGGTGGAAGAAAAGGGTTACTGGGGTGGGGTGTATTGATTTATTTTTTACATTTAGATTTAATTATATTTATAAATTATTTTTATAATTATTTTAAATTAAAATGTCACGTGTCATTATTTAATTTGTCATTTTGTCACATCATTGGCTTGTATCTTACACGCATTTTATATTTTTTTGCCACATCAGCAGATTGGGTTCAATTGACACGTTTTGTGAAGGAGTAAAGGAGTTCAATAGGTACATGGCTTAATTGAGGTGCCTATCGAATAGTTGAGGGGCTTGTATATGTATTCAGTCATAAAGAAACCACACATCTCATTAGTCATATATGTGAGACTTTTTTTAATTCTAAGAAACCACTCATCTCATTAACCATATATGTGGGACTTTTTTTTAATTCTTGAATACCCATTGGGTGAGATAAGTCCAGCTCTGATATCATGTTAAAAATCTTACATCAAAAAAAGGATGGACAATTCATCTCCTTATATGGAGTTGGACAATACTCACTCTATAAGATAGTTTTTGGGGATGAATTAGGCCCGAGATCCATTCTTTACATGGATTAAAGCCAGATCTATCTTAATTCTTTGTTCATCAATGTTGGGCCCCATATTATATTGTTCATGATCCAATTGGCAAAGTCTGGGCGTGCGGAGGAGTGTTAAGTGTTTCACATAAGAAAAAAAATGACCAATTGATCTCTTTACATGAACTTGAACAATCCTTTACCCTATAAGCTAACTTTTGGGTTGAGTTAGACCAAAAATCCATTCTTTACAAAAAGAATTTTGGATAGGACTTGTATTATCGGCATGGAGAGGAATAGGATTAGAATGAGAAAATTCAATCTCAGAACACTACTTAAAAAAAAAAAAAACAACTAACCACACAAAACCGACCACGTGTTGTGGTCAGTTTTTCTTAATATTTTATAAAAAAAAAAAAAAAAAGCGACCACAAGTGGTAGCTTTTTTATTTTAAAAAACAAAAAAATTATTTCATTAATTTTTATATTAATTATTATTTATTTTACAAATAAAAATTAAAAAAAATATCAAAACCGACCACTAGTGGTCGGTTTTTAATATTTTAAAAGAAAATATATTAAAAACCGACCACAAGTGGTCGGTTTTTAATAGTTAAAAAAATATATATATTAAAAACCGATCACTTGTGGTCGGTTTTTGAACTAAAAAAAATTAAAAAGTAAATAAATTTTATTGACCAATAATTATATATATGTAATCAAATATATATATATATTATTTTCATTAAAAATAATTATATATATGTAATGTAATTTATATATAAATTTTTAAAATTACACTGATCACACGTAGTCGATAACCAGTATAATAATAATAAAAATCAATCATTCTTAAATTTTGTGACAAAAATTACACTAAAAAATATATCAAATAAAATAAAAAAATTACGTTAAACATAATATTTTTCTTTTACTTATGTTTCAGTATATGGAATAAATATTTTCCTTGTATATATATTAAATGACGTTAAACATGTATAATCTTTGTATAATGAATATGTGTATATATATATATACACACATATATATCATACTGCTGAGATAATGATATTATGTTGCTATTTCCGTCACAATAAAGTAATATATAACCGATAATTCATCAGAATATAATGAACGTGTTCTATTATAAGGTAATATAAACTTGTGGATGTGATATATATATACGCATTCAAGAGCTCATATATATAAATATCTTATATATATATATATATATATATATATAAATTAATCGATCACTCATTTGAGTATGTATAAGAAACACATTGCGTTATATTATTGGATAATATACTTGTGTGCGTATCTGATATATATAGTACGTATTTAGAATTTGATATAGTCGATAGTGTGTATATGTGTGTTTGTGTGTGTGTGTGTGTATATATATAGTATATACATATTATACGGTGAAGGTATACTAATGACATACATAAGATAATGTAATCTATAATTCATCTGAGTATTTATGAAATACGTTGTATATATATTATTATGGAGTAGTAGAATCGTGTATGTGATGTTTATAGTACGATGTGAAAGTTGATAGGCAATTGAATATATGTATATATACGTATATCTTGTGTAGTGACGTATGTAGTAATCGAAAGTTAGATAACTAAATGTATATATCAGTATAGTTTGAATGATACGTTGATATATATCATAATATTGAGGAAATAGATATACTATTTTGGGTCAATGTAGACACACGTATGTTGTTGAAATTGTAATAACGTAAGACTAGTATTACGAGGGGTGTGTGTGTGTGTGTGTATATATATATATATATATAATCGTATTTAAAAGCTAATTAACTAAAAATTTATCGTAATTTGCAAAAATCATTGATATTATTATACGATTGAGGAAATATACTACTCGTGTTAATGTGATGATAAAATAATTATTATCTAATTTATATATGTACGAATTGTATTAAATTAATTGGATGTTGTCCCGATACCATACACAGTGTATGTACTGTGTATTTATATATATACGAATTGTATTAAATTAATTGAATGTTGTTATAAATATTATCGAATTTATTAAAATTTTAATTTGTTAAAAAATAATTTTAATTTATTAACTTATTTTTGTAATTTATTAATTTATTAATTGTAATTTATTAAATTTTAATTTCAAAAATAATTTTTTTAATTATTACAAAATCCTACCACATGTGGAAGGATTTCAAAAATAATTACATAAAACCCACCACATGTGGTCGGTTTTCTGTAATTATTTTTGAAAATCGATCACATGTGGTCAATTTTCGTAATAATTGAAAAAAAATATAAATTTTAACCCGACCCGTAATACATAATAAAACACAAAATCACTCCAAAACCTCACCCATTTCCCGTCCAAAACAGTCACCAACCCATCAAAACCTCCAAATCTCACACTTTAACAATAAACTCCTAATCTCCATTGTTCTTTCTCTTTCAAGAAAGTTTGTACTCCATCCTAACTTTCAACTTTGGCTTTAATCCATTTTCAAGGAACTATTCCATCCTAAGTTTCAATTTTGGGCAAGGTAAAAATTAACTTTCATTAACTAAATTTAGCTTATTCTTGTATCCACAAACTCATTTTTTAATATCTAGAAATGTTAAACATCTACATACAAATATCTTAGTGTTAATTTCGTCAAATGGTTGTGGTTTGCATTCAAGGATTTGAATATTTGTTTTATTTAGCTAATTTTAGCTAATTTTTGGAATTTGAGATTGAATTAGCTAATTCTAGACTTGTTCCAACATTAATTTGATTTTGAATTACCTAAATTTCGGTTAGTCTTGACACTTATTTCTCCATTTTACTCATTAATTGTTTAGTAGGTTTGGGGGGAAATCTTATTCCTATTCCTTTACTAAATTGTTGTAATTATTTAGGCGAAAGAGTATTCTTTGTAATAATTTTACTATTTGACAGATTTCAAATTCGATAAAAGGATTGCTTTACTATTTTTTCAGGTGACTGCTTATCTCTTTCACTTTAATTTATGCCAAGCATAGGTAAGTTGATTTGTCTCTATTTTCTTATAATTAAGTCTTGTCTTGTTATTGTACATATTGAAGTCTAGTGAAGTCGTGTGTGGCCTTATTTGATTCACTAGCATTGTTGTTATTTTCTTGTTATTGTTCATATTGAAGTCTAGTGAAGCCGTGTGTGGCCTTGGTCGATTCACTAGCATTGCTGTTGACATCTTGTCGGTCTTGTTGTTGCTTTTTTGGTGACTTAGTTGCTTGAAAATGGTTAAGTGTAGGAACTTTAAAGAGATTTTTTTTGTTTTGAATGTGGTTTGGTAGGTGACTTAGTTGCTTGAAAATGGTTAAGTGTAGGAACTTTAAAGGGAATTTTTTTATTTTGAATGTGGTTTGGTGGGTGACTTAGTTGCTTGAAAATGGTTAAGTGTAGGAACTTTAAAGGAAATTTTTTTGGTTTGAATGTGGTTTGATTGGTGACTTAGTTGCGTGAAAATGGTTAAGTGTAGGAACTTTAAAGAGATTTTTTTTATTTTGAATGTGGTTTGGTAGGTGACTTAGTTTCTTGAAAATGGTTAAGTATAGGAACTTTAAAGGAATTTTTTTGGTTTTGAATGTAGTTTGGTTGGTGACTTAGTTGCTTGAAAATGGTTAAGTGTAGCAATTTTAAAGAGAATTTTTTTGTTTTGAATGTGGTTTGGTTGGTGACTTAGTTGCTTGAAAATGGTTAAGTGTAGCAACTTTAAAGGGATTTTTTTTGTTTTGAATGTGGTTTGGTTGGTGACTTAGTTGCGTGAAAATTATTAATTGGAGGAACTTTAATGGGAATATTTTGGTTTTGAATGTGGTTTGGCAGGTGACTTAGTTGCTTGAAAATGGTTAAGTGTAGAAACTTTAAAGGAAATTTTTTTGTTTTGAATGTGATTTGGTTGGTGACTTAGTTACTTGAAAATGGTTAAGTGTAGGAACTTTAAAGAGAATTTTTTTGTTTAGAATGTGGTTTGATTGGTGACTTAGTTGCTTGAAAATGGTTAAGTTTAGGAACTTTTAAGGGAATTTTTTTGTTTTGAATGTGGTTTGGTTGGTGACTTAGTTGCTTGAAAATGGTTAAGTGTAGGAACTTTAAAGGAAATTTTTTTCTTTTGAATGTGATTTGGTTGGTGACTTAATTTCTTGAAAATGGTTAAGTGTAGAAACTTTAAAGGCAATTTTTTGGTTTTGAATGTGGTTTGGTGGGTGACTTAGTTGCTTGAAAATGGTTAGGTGTAGAAACTTTAAAGAGAATTTTTTTGTTTTGAATGTGGTTTGGTAGGTGACTTAGTTGCTTGAAAATGGTTAAGTATAGGAACTTTAAGACAATTTTTTTGTTTTGAATGTGGTTTGGCTGGTGACTTAGTTGCTTAAAAATGGTTAAATTTTTGTGACTTGATCTAATTAGTTGAATCTGATTGATTGCGTAAATGGAACCTGATTATAGTTAGATATATCAACGGAACAATGATAATAGAATGGGTATTAGGGAGGAATTTGTTGAAGGTGTCAAATGATTTGTTGAACATGCTAAGACACTTGATATGTGGACAAGTTATCGGGTTATTCGTTGTCCTTGTGTTAGATGTGATGGGATAAATCTTGTAAGTGAAGAAGATATAAAGGAACATCTTTATAGAAAGGAATTTCACGAGGACATTTTAAGATTGTGTGGCATTCATGGGGATGTTGTTCAAAATAACTTTGTTATTGGAGAAAGTAGTAGGTTTGCAGTGCATAATAAATATCAAGATATTAGGATGACAGAAATAGTGCACGATGCTTTTGGGATACAACACTGGGTTGAGTTTAGGAAAAATGTTGAAGATGTTCCTAACAACAAAGCGGGCAATTTCTACAAAGAATTGTATGTTGCTAGTCATCCTTTGTTTTGACGGGTGTTCGCACTCTCGTTTGTCTATTGCTGTTAGATTATTAAGTATTAAATATGATTGAAATATTGTTGAAGGATGAATAGACTCAATGATAGACCTTATTAAAGATTTAGTTGACCCCGACTTGGAGGTTCCTGATTCTTTCTATAAGGCAAAATGATTGATGTCAAAGTTAGGTCTCTCCTCAGTTAGAATTGATTGTTGTGAAAATGATTGTACGTTATACTTTAAGGAAGATGCTAAGCTAGAGTTTTGTAAGTTTTGTCAGCACTCTCAATATAATAGTGGTTCTACTGGAAATAAAATTGTTATTAAGGCGATGCATTATTTACCTCTTATACCAAGGTTGAAGAGGTTGTATGCTTCAAACAGCTCAACTCCTCAAACAGCTTAGCTCTTCAAACATATTCATTTTGTAACTTAACTTAATTTAGATGTTAGGCAGAGGAGACAAGAGTAAGGGAAAAGTTGATACTACGAAAGGAAAAAAGAATAGACAACCTCTGACTTATAGATGACCCACAGGTATTCATATATCTGAGGGTCGGTTTGCTGATGCGACAGAACGATCCTTATATTCTAGGTCGTCCGAGGATTCGATACCTACTGCTACGCATGTGAGTCCACTACATGGGTCTACACCAACTTATTCTGCTCTTATGATTGTGCCGCCGCCAGCACAGTACTATCGAACGGTCGTTGGTCCCTCCAGACATCTACCATCATCGATACCCTCCTACAACAGTCCCGCAGCTTCGCACAGTGATTCTGTTGGATGTATTGGGTTTTCGAATCTTCAGATTGGAGGCACTCCATTTAGTGCTTCAGATCCTCCCACGCCAGTGCATCACCATCACTTACTAGGCAGCCAGGAGACAGAGATGATTTTGGGAGGATTTATCTTATTCCAATTGCGAGAGGATAAGATTTTTAAATATAATAACGTTACTCATTTTTTCATTACTATATTATTATGCTCTATGAAATTATTGTTTGATCTTGTATTGTAGGTTTAGGCCGGATAGTGGAGTTGGACAAAAGGCGCAAATATGCATTACTCGGCACTTCAACGGCTGTTGGACCAGCTGGCAAAAGGTTCCAGAACTTGACAAGGATAGAATGTTTGAAGAATTTAAGGTAAGGATTTAACTTATCGACTTCTTATTAACACTTTATTAGAACAAAAGATTGAATATTATATTTTTGTTGTAGAAATTTTACTGGTGGAATGATGGAAATATATTTATTATAAACAAGAACTTTTTCATAAGATGTAGAGCCAGATTTAACGATCTCTTAGATTATGCCCGAAAGAAGTTGGTAAAACCTAAGTGAATTTCTGAACCCGCATGGCAACTGTATCTTCGCCATTGGAGTAGCGCAGAATACCAATTGTTGAGTGAAAAAGGAAAGAAAGCCCGGGCATCATCCAAGGGTGGTTCCCTACATACTGCGGGTGCCAGAAGTACTCTTGCTATGATGGAAAAAATGGTATGTAACTTTTACAGTTTTAATTTTTTGTTTCTATTTAAATTTTTTTATTATTTGAACATTGATAATTTTTTCATGTGCAGGAAAAAGTAAAGGGTAGGAAAATACCACATTATGAGCTATACAAGGAGACTCATGTGATGAAAAAAAAGAACCCGACTGATAAAGATGCCTGAGTTGAAGCTCGTGCAAAAGTTGTCCATGTAAGAAACAAATTTTGAATTTATGAATCTTTTTCTTAAAGTTAGATATTATTCAATTATAACTACTTTAATATTTTTTGACTTTTAGTGTTAACTTTACTTTGAATATAGGATGAATATATACGTCTTGTTGGTACGTATCGTAGTAGTCAGCCTCCAGAAAGTCAGGGTGACCCAATACCCCAACATGTAGAGGAGGAGTTATGGGCAAAAGTTGTGGGTCCTGCAAATAGAGGTCATTTGGTCGGATACCACAAAAACCTTTTTGGCGATAATGTTAGGTGTTCGTCCGGCCCTTCTTACTCTAGCTCTTTAGTTGATAGATTAACGATTGACAGACTACAAAATACGATTTCTCAACTCACTGAAGAGCTTACTGAACAGAGAGAGAGGCAGAAGAAGACGGAGAAGGCAACAACATCACAATTCAAGAAGCTGCATCAGCAGTTGAGCTCTTTCATTAGGACTATGGGGGTTATTCCTCCATGTCCTAGTGATGTAGTTCGGGCTGCAAAGGGTCTAGGCCCCCTGGATGATTTCAGCACGGATGATGATATGGAAGACGAGGACGAATTCGATGATGATGACTTTTAGTTTTCTTATTTTTGTATGTGTTGTACTTTGAATTTAGACATTTTGTTGTATGAAACTATTGTTGTAGTATTTTCATACTCACTTTTGTTGGACATTTTGTATGTCTTATACACTTTTGAAAGTATTTTGGTTGTTATTGCTGTTGTATTTAATTTGATATTGTTGTATTGCATTGTTGTTGTTGCATGCTGTATTTGGGTTTTGATTATTTTTTTTAAATTTCCAGAAAAATCGACCACTTGTGGTCGATTTTCTAATAAATTAAATAATTAATTTATTAAAAAAATGACCACTTGTGATCGATTTTTTTTCTAAAATTATTTTTTTAATTTTAATAAAATAATAATAAATTTTAAAAAAATGTTTTTTTTAAAAAAAAACGACCACTTGTGGTCGATTTTTAAAAAACTACTACAACTTTACTGATCACATATTTTGGTCGGTTTTTGGGGAAAACCGACCACGTGATCGATTTTCCCCCCTTTTTAGTAGTGGAATCCACAAAGTCATATAATCTCGAAGCAAGCAGTATGCATGGATCAATATTCAGGCCTCTGTTGAATATTTTGACTCACAACCTTGTTTCTTACTCTTCCCAGATATTTAGGACTTTTCAAGAACCGTGCACCAATTAGTGACTGAATGATAGGTATTTGAATATTCCATAAATTAAAATCACTAAAAGCATTAAAACTAATAAGCGGACCTGTAGGAAAGAATAATCTATTATTAGATGTTACTTGGAGATATTTAATAATGCAACGTACAAGCATCAAACAGAAATGACAGACGCTTGTATATAATGATTAACTTATTGAAATGGAAAAGAGATATTAAGTCTGGTAATAATAAGAAAATTTAGGCTTTCAACTAATTGTCAAAAGATAGTTGGATTAAGAAGAAGATTGTCTTCTTCGTGATGATACTTTACTTTCAATTCTAATGAAGTATTTATGGAGAAAGAATCTTAAAGATCAGTCAAATAAATCAGATTTGGGGTATATTTCTGTTGCTTTAGAAACACACCTGAAGAACCATCAAGAACTTTCAATCCCAAAAAATATGTAACAGTACCAAGATCTTTCATATGAAAAAAAATTCTTGTGTTGATGTTGGAGATAGGAATAGTGTCATCTATATATACAAAAAGAAGAACACAGTAGATATTTTTTGAAGAAATAAAGATGAGTCATAATTGCTTCGCTCAAAAGAAAGTTGTAGCAAAGTAGATCAAAATTTATCATCAAATTTTGAAAGGTTATTTTAATCCATACAAAGACCCCCCAACTTGTATATATCTTATATAAGTGATGTGAACAAATCAAGTGGTGATTTATATAAATATCTTCTTTGAGATCACCATGACTGGAAGCATTTTTTTATATTTATTTGATAAAGAGGTCAATTTTGTGAACCTTATTTTTATTGTTGGTGCGAAAACCTCCTCATAATATACACTAAATTTCATTTTGACATCAAGAACAAGCACCCGAGCTTTGTATCAATCAAAATTTTCATCAGATAAAGTTTAATTAAATAGACCTATTTACATCTAATTGGACGAACATTTAAAGGACATCAAATAATATTTGATGTTATATTTTATAAGAGTTAAAAGTTCTTCCCCTATTGTTTTTAGCCACCATTCATGCTTGGAAGCTTGTAAAAGTAACAAAGTGGAACAAAAACAGTGAATCAGAGAAAAAGCCATACTGATAAGGAGTAGGATATACTCTAAAATATTCCTGAATAGGTTCAAGAACTTAAAAAATTTCTAAGATACTAATTTTGGAGCAATCTAAAGTGGCAAAATTAGCCTAAATTGTTCATAGAATGTGTGAAATTAAATTAAATACTATGTTATTATAATTATAAGTATTATATTGTAGTTGCATCTGTCAAATAAACAGTACTTAATTGACTTATATAATCAATGACTAGTTGCATAAGGTCCGTGTTAAGTCTGGACACAAGCTCATGATAAAGAATATAAAATTTAATTTTAGAAAAATATAACTTAAATCACATTTTTCTATTACATAATTAATTTAATATAGTGATACGTTGATTATGCATGTTTGGAAAACTACTATGATTATTAAAGTATTTTCGATATATTTGGATAACTTTTAAAGGACTTTATTTAAGAAAAAAGTAGTATGAAGGATAATTACTAAATATGAATAGGCATAAAATTTAATTTAAACTAAACAAGTGATGTGTTCACCATGTTTAAAAAAATTTATATTTGATAGATTGTTGGAAAAAGCATTTTCTCTAGAAAATAAGTTTTTTTAGACTTATAAAAATGACTACGTGAAAGTAAAAAATTATATTCTATATTTCACATTCATTAAGTTCTTCGTTCTTTAATACACCTTGTCTTCACCCACCATAGCTCTCATCCTTGTCACTCCATACCCCATCTTTCATAATACTTATCTAAATTATACAAAATTAATTTTTAAATAATATTTTACTTACATACCGAATATAAGAAAATAAGTAAGAAACACACTAATTTTATTAAAAAATATTATTAAAGTAATGTTTTTAATTGAAAAAACGATTGTACCAAACACATTCAAAAAGAGGATAAGTATTATAAAAAAATAATAAATGCTCTAATTGAAAAAGAGACTGTAACTTCATAGTTACATAGATTTTATTAAAATTTAAAAAAATAAATATACATTCTGTCCATATTATTTTATTTTACATTTGTTGATTTAGTACTCCTATTAATAAAAAAAACTATTTAATGGAAATTGGTTTATTGATCTCGATAATTATGATTTGAAAGTATATGATTGACAACTATTGTGTTGTATAGTTACTTAATGATAAGAGTAATATTGAAAGAAAATAATAAATTTTTCCTTATTTGCTAAAATAATAAGAATTTTATTTTTAGTACATGGATCAAGCAAAAAGAAAAAAAAAAAGAGAAAAAAGGTATTCTCTCAATTCTTTTTTACTTGTGTCTTTGACTTGACAAATAACTTAAGAATTTAATAAATTAAGGATAAAATATAGAAAATTTCCTTATTAATTATGTTTTAAAAATTTAATTTAGCTATTCATATGTTACTTAATTACTTGATAATAATAATAATAACAACAATTATAATAATAGTTATATTAATAATAATAATAATAATAATAACGAAAAAGGCTCAAAAATACCCTTGAACTATCCGAAATAACCCAAAAATGCCCTTCATGAGATTTTTGGCTCAAAAATGCCCCTCCGTTAAATATTTGGCTCAAAAATACCCCTCCCTCTAACAGAATTCAGAAAAGGATCAAAAATACCCCTGAACTATCTGAAATGGGTCAAAAATACTCCTATGTTAAATATTTGGCTCAAAAATATCCCTCCCTTAACGAAATTAAATTATTTTAATTTTTTCGTTAATTTATATAAAGTTCATCATTTAATTTATATTTCGTTAATTTCATTAAGTGAAAATTTATATTTCGTTAATTTCTTTAAAGATTAAAAAGATGTAAAGTGAAAATACCTTTTTAGAATAAATGTATGTTTATTTTCCAAATCAAATTCAACCAATTTATATTATAATTCAAATACTTTTTTTTATTGTCTTATTTTTAAAATTAAAAAAATACTTTTATGTAAAAAAAATTAAAGTATTAGGTTAAAAAGTTAAAGTTAGGGTTTAATTCAATTGAAATAATTTAATTTCGTTAAGGAGAGGGGTATTTTTGAGCCAAATATTTAACAGAGGGGTATTTAACGAAATTAAATTATTTCGATTATTTCGTTAATTTATATAAAGTTCATCATTTAATTTATATTTTGGTAATTTCTGTAAGTGAAAATTTATATTTCGTTAATTTCTTTAAAGATTAAAAAAATGTAAAGTGAAAATACCTTTTTAGAATAAATGTATGTTTATTTTCCAAATCAAATTCAACCAATTTATATTATAATTCAAATACTTTTTTTTATTATCTTATTTTAAAATTAAAAAAATACTTTTATGTAAAAAAATTAAAGTATTAGGATTAAAAAGTTAAAGTTAGGGTTTAATTCAATCGAAATAATTTAATTTCGTTAAGGGGAGGGGTATTTTTGAGCCAAATATTTAACAGAGGGGCATCTAATGAAATTAAATTATTTCGATTATTTCGTTAATTTATATAAAGTTCATCATTTAATTTTTATTTCGTTAATTTCTTTAAGTGAAAAATTATATTTCATTTATTTATATTTCGTTAATTGCTTTAAAGATTAAAAAGATGTAAAGTGAAAAATACCTTTTTAGAATAAATGTATGTTTATTTTTCAAATCAAATTCAACCAATTTATATTATAATTCAAATACTTTTTTTCATTATCTTATTTTTTAAATTGAAAAAATATTTTTATGTAAAAAAATTAATGTATTGGGGTTAAAAAGTAAAAGTTAGGGTTTAATTCAATCAAAATAATTTAATTTCATTAAAGGGAGGGGTATTTTTGAGCCAAATATTTAACAAAGGGATATTTTTGACCCATTTCAGATAGTTCAGGGGTATTTTTGATCCTTTTTCGAAATTCATTAGAGGGAGGGGTATTTTTGAGCCAAATATTTAATGGAGGGGTATTTTTGAGCTAAAAATCTAACGAGGGGTATTTTTGAGCTATTTCAGAAGTTCAGGGAGATTTTTCAGCCTTTTCCGTAATAATAATAATAAAATAGTAATAATAATGTGAAAAAAGTTATAAATCTTTCGTGATTTACTAAAATAAATAAGAAAGAAAAATAATTAATTTTTAATATTAGAAATAAGTAAAAAGGAATAAGTAATCTAATAAGAAATAAGAAGAGATTTATATTTAAAAAAAAATACTATGTATAATTCAATTACAAAGTCTCAAATAAAAATATCATAAAAGAATAAATGAGGACAAATGTAACATGTATGAAAAATAAATAAACATATGTAGCTATTTAATTACATTAAAAATTTTGAAAGGAATACCAAAAAAAGGAAATCCTTCCTTATATATATATATAGTAGTAAAATAACTCCACGAACAACTCTCAAACTTATAGCCACAAAATTATGAATCACGATTTATTTGATGAAAAAGGCATCATGAAAGAATATGATTTAATGATAATTGGCTTTATTTCTGTACTCTATACTGTTGAAAAACATTCGGTGAAAATGATGCTCAACCGGGAGCCTATAAAAAGAACTTTATTTAAACTTCAATTGGATTAATTGCCTCCACATCTCCATGGCCTTCCCCTGCTCCCACACCAAATCCACTACTGCCATCTTCGCCTCCTCCTCCTCCGCCACCTCCGCCACCACTACCTCCTCCATTGCTACCTAATCCACCCCCATAGCCACCTCCTATTCCCCAGCCAAATCCACCATTCGCACCTCCTCCTCCTCCACCACCACTTCCTCCGTCACTACCTCCAGCACCATAGCCACCTCCAATTCCCCAACCAAATCCACCATTTTCACCTCCTCCTCCGCCACCACCTCCGCCTCCTCCACCACCTCCTCCATCGCTACCACCACTACCAAACCACCGCCTCATCCCCCACCAGATCCACTATCCTCACCTCCTCCGTCACCGCCACCACCTCCTCCTCCTCCCCCTCCACCGCCGCCAACACTACCACCAATAATTTGTTCTACTCCGCTGATGCCAGGGATGTTCAGGGCTGGAAACTGAAAAAGGTTCCTTGCATATGTCGCTTGCACGAAAACACACAGAGCAAACAAAAGAATCAACCTGCTACTCATCATCTCATTTCTTGTTAGCGCTGCACCAAAAAGTCGCAAGCCTCGTTAGTAAGTACTATTACAAATATTTGGAAAAAGCCACAAAATTCTGTTTTTTTTTTCTATTGGAAAATTTAGCTGTCTAAACTCTATCGATCGTTAGCACAATATAAGAATTAATTAAAAATGTGATTATGTAGAATTAACAAGAAATTAAAATGAGAATGGCTTCTAACTTGGCTCTTACACTCGTATGTGTTTTGAGCTGAAGTGACCTGAGAGAACAGCTAAGCACTTCGATGAATAATATGAGATGTTTAGGAGGATTTAAATACTATAGATTAGTGGTAAGAGTAACATACATTGTTAATGTGGTCAAGAAGAATTAAGATCAAGACTAACGTTATGGTAATTAATTGTGTGAGAAAAACGTACATGTTCTATATATTAGACACTTCACACTAGTATGATTTAGTAGCCATTAAGGATTAGTACTGCTGTAAAAGTAAGATGAAATATCCAGTACCTGAAAAATAGGTTAATGGGTATAATAGTTCAACTCAGCTTACATAAAATCTACAAAATATATATATATATATATATATGTATATATAAAATTATAGAAGTTCTTCCCGAAAAAAAAAGAAATTTATTTTATTCCGAATAAAATTATTCCATAAATTATTGTATTAGAAGGGATTCTAATCGCATAGTGATAAGAATTGTTGCCGTATAACAAGTTTATGAATTCAAACAGTTTAATATTCTCTCGTAGAAATGTAAGATATTGCATATAAAAAATTTAATGTGATTCGGAGATTAATTTATAATATTATTTTGATATATGTGAATATCAACTCCATAGTGAGATTAGATAGCATCCAATTCCATTTATTTGCTAAGAGGGTATTTGGATCGACTTATTTTATGTAGTTTTGACTTTTAAACTCTTTTTTGTTTTTGAAGTTGTTTGGGAAGCTTTGTTTTAGGCTGAAAAAAAGTTCAAAAATAAGTTAAAAGTCAAAGTTGGATATTACTAACTTATGACGTTTAGCTTTTAGCTTATAAGCTATTTTTAAAAAGTCAATCTAAACACCACTATATCTGTTTGGTCCAATCAATTTGAATTAGTCTTATGTCTTATAGTTTGAATTTCTATATTTCTATTTCTAATATGAATCTCGGTATCCATTGAAAGAATTAAATCAATAAAGGAAAAAACAATAAATGTAGACATTTCCAAGAAGTAATCAAGTAAACCATTAACAGTAGTTCCATGAGCATCCAAAGGAAGAGTAAACCTCGCTGATTTTTAACACCCAGACCATGATATAAAATAAGTCGATAAAGTATAAATTTAATTTCAAAAATTTGAAAACAGTAAATGCCCAATATGTGACTCATCCGATGTCCTTATTCTACAAAGTATCTTGTTATACAACCACTACGTGTATATCCTTTATTTCTCATACAAATTGAACCTTAACATGAGAATTTTCAATGCTACAACAATACCAACCACAGTTGAAACACTAAACCCTTAGTTTGAATGGTGGTTTGCCATGGTATGGTATAGTATAGTTATTAAGAAATCATATTTGTTTTGATTGTTTCTTAAAATATATGGTATGGTATGATTTAATCTCATGGTTTGGTAACCATGAAAATCTCTGTAACCATAGATTTGGTGGTATCCCATGGTTTGCTTATTTTTTTCTCAATTATACCCTTACATAATATTCTATAATCTTATTTTCCCCTTCATCTTATATTATTTAACTCCACCTCCTACTCCGACCCCTCACTCCACCAGCCTCACCCCACCCCACCCCCACCAAACCCCCACCCAATTTTTTTTTTAATTAATATTTTAAAAACTTGCTCTTACCCAACCCTCATCTCCAACCCACCCCCACCACCTACTAGCCCCCATTCCCCCACCAATTTCTTTTATATTTTAAAATTTATTTTTTAAAACTTTCAAGAAAATTTTCTTACCACCCCCACCCCCTACCATCTCCCCCCCCCCCCCTCCTCATACCACACACGAAAAAAAAATTAAAACTTTTTTGTACCCCACCCCCTACTCCACTAACCTCACTCCTAAATATTTCTTTAAAAAAATATTTTTTAACCCCGTCACCCTTTATCATATTCGTTTTTATTATTTTATGTTAAATATATACAAATATTTTTAGAAATTTTTTGTGTGTGTGTTACGAACACAAGAAAATAAGTAATAAACAATTTATTTTCTTGAAAAATAATTTTTTTTTTTGGATTCCATTATCAAACACATTCGTAGCATACACAAAAAATACATTCAAACTTTGTACTTGTCATTAGTGTCTAGTCTCAAAACACCAAAAAGAAATAAAAAATTTTACTATAAAAAATAAATTTAGTTATATTTATTTGATCTATTATTTTATTGACTTTGTTAGAATTTACATGAAATTTAACAACTTAATATATCTACATGGCATAATTATGATAAAATAGTAGGAAGAAAATTATTTTATTAACAATTATTGATAAATTTATTATTTATAATGATTAAGAATATTTTAGTAAACTTACCTGTTACAATACAGTACCTATCAAACCAAACAATAAAACTGTCATCAAACAGCAGTAAACAATACAGTTTATCCAAATATTATATTGTACTATATTGTACTGTACTATATCATACCATACAGTATCATACATTATAAAACGCAAACCACCATCTAAACAAAGTGTAACATGGGAATTTTCTGTCTCCTTGTCTATCCAATCAAAACCGTTAACATGAGAATGTACGGTCCTATACCAAAATACCAATCCCAACTCAACCAAATCAATCCCACCCTTGATTGAGGCTGGTAGCATGAGGATTTTAAGTCAACCTGGCCTATCCCATTGGAATCGTTAACATGAGAATTTACCGTCCTCTAATCTACCCAGTTGAAGTTGCTAACATGAGGATTTCGAATCCTTCGGTCCACCCAATTGAAACTGTTAACATGAGGATTTTCAATCGTTTGGCCTACGGATTTCAAGTCCTTTGGTCTACCTACCTCACATAAGAACCTTGAACATGAGGGTTTCTGAGTCCTTTCGCCTACCAACCCCATGTCGGAACCTTGAACATGTGGGTTTTGAGTTCTCTGCTTGTTATTCTTATTTTATCTTTGGAAAAAGGACAAAAATGACACTTTAAATTAAACTATTTTCATAAAAATAGTCATGTAATTTGAATTCCACTTTCTAGCCATTTTAGTTTACTGGCTTGTTCTATACCATTTCTATACATCTTCTATATAATTTCTATACAAATCTTATACATATAAATATTCTATACGAAAATTATACAATTTTGATACACAATTTATACAATAACTGTATATTTTTTTACACATTTTATACAACAATTATATAATTTTCATATACTTTCTATATATTTTTTATATATATTTTATACATATACATATTTGATAGAACTAATTTCTATACATATATCTTCTATAGATAAATATTTTATTTAACAATTATATCGTTTTTATATAATTTAATTATTATTTCTAAACAATAAAAAAATAGAATATTTGATTAGTTAAAAAAATTTATAGCAAAAAAAAATTAAAATATTTTTAAAAGGATCGAATTGCCCAAGTTGAATATTGTATCAGTACTGTATATAGATTGTATCAATATTGTATATGGACTATGTAGACCAAAATTGCCCAAATTAGGAAATGATTATAAAACGAAAATAGTATATCAACTGAACACTTTTTGAAAAGTTTTCAAACTTAGGTTATTTATTTTAAAAAGTGCTATAGTGTGTTTTTTTTTTCCTTTTATCTTTGCTCGGCCTTGTGCACAACAGATGTAATTGGGCCAGCATTCTCTTAATAAGTTATATTATTTGATTGTAAGTATTTATCTCTACGTCAAACCTACGGCCCCCTAATCCAGATTCACAATAAATTGATGATTCAAAATTTTGAAAATCTAGAACTGTTCGGTATAAGGTGGATACCAAATTTAAGAGGGATTTTTATTTTTTATTTTTTTTGCAATCCTTCTCAAGGATTCAGTCTCACTCCAAAATAAGCAAATTTCTATTACAACATGATTCAATATGCACCAAAGTAATGGAGTGACAAATTTTTTCAATAAGAATAGTACTCTTTGAGATTTACATAAGTGTATCTCTTTGCTTCATTTAAGTATATACTCATCACAATTAATTTAGGACAAAAGCAGACTACAAAACTATGTATTAGGAAATATTTGGACAGAGCAGGAAGTTCTCCAACGAAGAACCAACTGAAAAGAAAAAGAACGAAAAATATACGTAGGCAAGTGATCTTCCTACTGTCCTCTTAACGTACATACACAAGGGCAATATCGGTGTCAAGGTTCCAGCTTCAGCGAAACCACTCTAGACTGCCTGTTACGCTTGGCCATCTTCATAAATACTACAGAGAGACATGATGGTGCCCACCAAGGTCGGCGAACTTTTTGCTCTCCCTTCAAGCAAGCCACTACATGAAATGAGTTGAATCAATCAAAGTGTACTAAACGATGGCAAAAATATATAACATTCTGGTCTTCCTTTAAAGCAACAGAAGATTCACTCTGTTTTGTTTATCAATGGTTACTGTTAACAGCTCTCAACATGGTGACCAAAACCAAGTGACAAAGCTGAGTCTGCAACAAACTCAAAATCTTTGTGATTAACTAAGTCATGCTTGTCATCCTTATGATTATTAATAGACTAGTTGTATTGAACAATTCAGAGGCATCCATAAGACCATAATTATGCCACAATCATATCATATTAGCGAGCTAAGAGATGTCTACTTATTTCATTTTTCCCTTTGTTTTTTCCCTTTCCAGTGCGAGCTAAGCAATATCTAACTTCACATTGAGTGAAGAGGCCTTGTACATAAAAAAGAAATCACCAAAGTCATTCATCTTCAAAGTTGATTAAGCACAAAAGATTTGAGAGCCACTTAAATTGCATTGGTCGACAAACAGAGAAGATGGTGGAAAAGCTCTGGAAAAAACTTCGTACGGGTAAAGATTACAGATAAAGATGGAATGAGGAGGGGACTAGATGCACCTTTTATCCTCCTGAGCTCCTTGCACAGAGTTATGAAGTCTCCCCATTTCATGTGGCACCTTCTTATAAACCGTAGTATCTGTTCAGTCGTGAACATAGACATACCTTCCAAGTATTCTCCATTAACACCATTCTCTTTGAAAATCTGACGATAGCCACCGAGATTTATTTCTTCCAACCATAAACCAACATCCTGTCAACAAAATTAGCAAACATAAATCAGACATTGAGCAAGATACATTCCTTCTCATGTTGTTTATTCATTGTAAAAGATACATATATCCTAACTGTGTGGTTCATTGCCGATACACATATCCTTTCTGTGTCATTCATTGCTGCCCCACAACCACTGAAAAGAGCTCGGAAAGAACTCTATTTTTTCCAACTGTATGCTTTTTAAAATTATTCTTCTTAATTTTATTTGGGGGTTGGATTAGGGTCAAGGAAGATCTTCATCAACTGGATGAGTGTGGATTATTTTGTTTTGAACCATCGTGTCCAGGCCATCTTTCGCGCACCTCGACTAAATCCTGGGGTTACCTGCTCCCACCTCGCACAACAGATATCAGGTAACTCTCTCCGCCAAGGCTAGGACAGATGAGAAGAATCACCTAGTGTTTTTTCTGGTGTCCTACGATTTGAACCTGAGACCTCAAGTTCTCAACCCCCTTCATTGACCACTAGATCACACCCTGGATTATAACCCCAGGGAAGCAACTATGAAGTGAATATCTGGCTCAATGTCGATGAAGTTGTGAATAACAAAACCTAAATGTCACACATGAAAAGAGGACAAAGGAAAGCCTGCATATCTTGATAGGAATAAAAGACTCCTCTTCATGTACTAATCATGTCAGTACAAATCATACTTGGTATACAACAACAACATACCCAGTGTATTCCCACCTAGTGGGGTCTGGGGAGGTTAGAGTGTACGCAGACTATACCACTACCTCAAGAGAAGTAGAGAGGTTGTTTCCGATAGACCCCCGGCTTAGGACCAATAACAGTATAACCAATACAAAAAGTAAGCGCATAAACTAGTATGGTACACAAAACAAACTAACAGTATAACAAACACAAAAGATAAGTGCATAATAAACTAGTACGGGATGCAAAAAAGCCAACACCACTAGCCCCAAAAACTACAGCCACAACATTACGAACTAGAAACTCCAGAGCCAAAGGAGCACTCCCCTATTACTATCACCGCGCTCCCACCCCCTAACCCTCTATCCTAATCCGCGTCCTCCACACCTTCCTATCAAGGGTCATGTCCTCTGTAAGCTGTAATTGCTCCATATTATGCCTAATCACCTCCCTCCAATATTTCTTCGGTCTAACTCTAGCCCGCCTAAAATCATCCATAGCCAGAGTCTCACACCTCCACACTGGAGCATCAGGGCCCCTCCTCATCACATGCCCAAACCAACGAAGCCTCACTTCTCGCAACTTATCCTCCACCGAGGCAACTCCCACCTTCTCCTGAATAATCTCATTCCTCACCCTATCTTTCCTGGTATGTCCACACATCCATCGCAACATACGCATCTCTGCCACCTTCACCTTTTGGATGTGGGAGTTCTTAACTGGCCAACACTCCGCTCCATACAATATAGTCGTCCGGACTACCACTCTGTAGAACTTACCTTTAAGCTTCGGGGGCACCTTCTTATCACAAAGGACTCCCGAAGCGAGCCTCCACTTCAACCAACCTTCCCCAATACGATGTGTGACATCCTCGTCAATCTCACCATTACCCTGAATTATGGACCCCAGATACTTGAAACTCACCCTTTTCTGGATGGCCTGATAGTCTAGCTTCACAACCACTCCATCTTCTTGCGACATATCACTGAACTTACACTCCAAGTACTCCGTCTTGGTTCTACTTAACCGAAAACCTTTAGATTTAAGTGTCTTTCTCCAAATCTCCAACTTATCATTAACTCTACCTCGAGTCTCGTCGATCAGAACCACATCATCTGCAAATAACATACACCAAGGCACCTCCCCTTGAATATGTCGCGTCAAAATATCCATCACCAAGGCAAATAGAAACGGGCCAAGAGTCGATCCCTGGTGCAACCCTATCAAAATTGTGAAGTGCTCTGAATCTCCACCTACTGTCCTCACAGGAGTCTTCGCACCATCATACATATTCTGAATCGACCTAGTGTACGCCACGGGCACCCCTCTAGCCTCCAAGCACCTCCACAGAATCTCTCTGGGAACTCTTTCATATGCCTTGTCTAGATCAATAAACACCATGTGCAAGTCCTTCTTCCTTTCTCGAAACTGCTCCACTAATCTCCTCACAAGGTGAATGGCCTCAGTGGTCGAGCGACCAGGCATGAAACCGAACTGATTCTCAGTGATTGTCACGATCCTCCTCATCCTTAACTCTACCACCCTTTCCCAAACCTTCATAGTATGACTCAACAACTTAATACCTCTATAGTTGTTACAACTCTAAATGTCTCCCTTGTTCTTATACACTGGAATCATCGTGCTCCACATCCACGCTTCAGGCATCTTAGAAGCTCTAAAAATAATGTTAAACAACCTTGTCAACCACTCCAGACCTTTCCCGCTAGTGCTCTTCCAAAAATCTACTGGAATCTCGTCTGGCCCCGTCGCCCTACCCCGCCGCATCCTGCGAATAGCTCCCTTGACCTCCTCAACCTCGATACGCCTACAAGAACTATAATTGCGACCCTCCTCAGATATCTCTAAGTCTCCCAACACAGAACCTTTGTCCCCCTCGTCGTTCAAAAGTTTATGAAAATAGGACTGCCACCTCTCCCTAATGAGGGCATCCTCAACCAACACTATTCCATCCTCTCCTTTGATGCACTTCACTTGGTCAAGGTCACGAGCCCTCCGCTCCCTGGCCTTGGCCATCCTATACAACTTTTTATCTCCGCCTTTCTCCTCTAAAGCCGCATACAAACTCTCAAAAGCTGATGTCTTAGCCGTCGTAACCGCTAACTTAGCCTCTCTTCTAGCTACCTTATACTCCTCCTTATTCTTCTGCCTTTCCTCATCATCCTTGCTCCCAACCAACTTAGCATAAGCCACCTTCTTAGACTTCACCTTTCTCTTGACCTCTTCGTTCCACCACCAGTCTCCTCGATGTTTGTCAGAACGACCTCTCGAGACACCCAAAACCTCTCTAGCGATCTCCCTAATGCAACTGGCAATCGTCTCCCACATATTATCCACACCCCCTCTACTCTCCCAAGCCCTCTTACTCTTTAACTTGTCTTCCATCTCCAAAGCACTAGCCAAAGTCAAGCTACTCCACTTAATCCTGGTCCGTGCCTCCCCACTTCTCTTCTTTTTGCCTTTATTGATAACCAAGTCCATCACCAACAACCTATGTTGAGTTGAGAGATTCTCGCTAGGTATGACTTTACAGTCTTTACATAACGCTCTATCCCCTTTTCTAAGAAGCAAAAAGTCTGAGTCTTGGCCACTGAACTACGAAACGTAATAAGGTGATCCTTCTTTGGAAAGCTCGAATTTGCTATCCACAACCCAAAAGCCCTAGAAAAATCCAACAAAGAAGCTCCTCCTTCATTTCGCTTACCAAAACCGAAACCGCCATGCACATCATCATACCCTCTCGACAAAGACCCAATATGCCCATTGAAATCCCCTCCCACGAAAAGCTTCTAAGTGCTCGGGATGCTCCTCACCACCTCATCTAAAACCTCCCAGAATTCCTTCTTCTCTTCTTCGTCCAAACCTACTTGCGGGGCGTAGGCACTAATAACGTTCACCGTAGACCCTCTCATGACCAACTTAATAGACATTAGTCTATCACTAATTCTCTTTACCTCTACCACCTGCTCCCTAAGATCATCTACTAAGATACCTACCCCATTTCTATGTCTCACACTACCCGAGTACCACAACTTATATCCATCCACATCTCTCGCTTTAGTGCCTACCCATTTAGTTTCCTAAACATACGCTACACCAACCCTCCTCTTTCTAAGAATCTTTACCAGCTCTATAGACTTAGCTCTATAGACTTACCCCTGTAAAGTACCGATGTTTCAAGACCCAACTCGCAACCTAGAAGCTCTCTTATCCCACCTAACCTTACTACCCCTAGCCCCTAACCCCAAACTCGATCCTAGACCCGACCCAAACCCAACCCCCCAAACCCCGACCCAGACCCAACACCTCCTAACCCTGACCCCGACCCCGACCTATCACATGACCCCAGTCTACCATCGCTAATCACAGCCACTATTCAACAAAGGGGGATCAAGATAAGGTAAAAGGTCACACTAGTTAAAATGAAGTCAATAAAGGAGCTAGGGGCACAGACAACAATCTATAATAGCAACAAAACCAATAATATAACGCAAATTTTGATAAACAATAGTCAATAGCGAGAACTAATACTACCACAATTAATGTATATGCTAGTACATCAAGTAACAGTAATCAGACAAGGTAACATACTCCAAAACTACTAAGAATAATAAAAAAATTCACATGTAAAACACTATTACAAAGTAACCAATCAACAAGAAATTCGACATCCACAACCAGATAATCAGCCAAGACGCTACGAAACAAGAATCCCAACAAGAATAGTGGTGAACACTACCAATAGCAGACCCTAAAAATCAAGAAAGTTATACACAACTAGAAAAGATGGATCGTGTGCACCTGATCGAAGCTAGGTTGTGCCAGTATACTTGGTTGAGTCGCTGGATTCCAGCAATTTGCGGTAGAATAGTATCGCCAGAATAGTGTCAAAGAATAGTGTCGTCGGAATAGTGTTCCTGTCACTTGAATGTCGCCGGGTAGAGTCGCTGGAGCGTCTTCTGAGCAATGTCCGATGCTGCCCACTTACACCGTCGTCGGAGTCGAGCCGGCGGAAGCCCTAGTGCCGCCAGCGATAGCAGTGCCGAGAAGGGTAATCGGGGAAGGGAGAGAGAAGGGGATAAAAAGAGAACTCGGGAGAGAGAGAATGAGGGGAGAAAGGAAGTAACCCTGACCCATTTCTGGCACGTCTACGTCGTCGCAGGCGTCGGATTCAACCGGTCAGTCCAATTATGCGGAACGCAAGGGATTATTAGCTCAAATACTTGGTATAGCTTCTACTCAAAAGGATTTGAAAAAACGAGGAGAGTATCTACTCAAAAGTCACTTAGTTTCAATTCTCAAGTAGATAATTAATCAGGCACTTCAAGGAATCGATTCTAGCCTACATATGTACTTTCTTTTCAAAGAATGATGATGAAACTACAAATCTCTTTAGATATTCATCAATGCTTCCCTTTTATGAAATGAGTTATAACCTCTGTTGTAACATGATCTGCTCATCAGACATTGTGGGGATTGTATATGTACACACACAACAATATATTGAAATTTTCAAGGATTTCATAGAAGCTAAGTTACTCAGACTCTTCGCTTTCAATGCTGCACCCATGTCGACACGACATGGTTATGGGATCCATACCCAATCTGGTCAACCTATTTTGGGTACGCTGACCAAAATTGACAGGGGAAGTCTAATTTGATGATTTTTGTAATCAAAACAAAAGCTAAGGTGATATTGAAGAAAATGGAATATTACCTTGTATATAGAAATTTCTGTGTTAGTGCGTTTATCTCCTTTCAGGATTCTCCTTTTGACCAATATTTTCTCCTCAAGTTTTCCACATAATATCTCATAATTTAGGTTTTATACCTCTATTTTTTCTTATAACTGTGGTGTCCGGGCCAGTTTGTCCTCAACAACCCAGTATATTCCCACAAAGTGGGGTCTGGGGAGGGTCGAGTGTATGCAGTCCATACCACTACCCCTAAAAAGGTAGAGAGGCTGTTTCTGATAGCTTGTCCTCACCTAGACTAATTCCACGGGATACCTGCCACCTCCCACCAGCATTAGGTACAAGGTAACCCTGTTCACCAAGGCTGGAACAGATGGGAAGAAATCATCTAGCATTTTATAACTCTAATTTTAGATACTGTTTGAATTATTTTTAGCCAAATCTCCATACTTATATTCGTACATGGATCCATATTCCTAAATCTTAAAATTGAGATCACGAAGCATCCAACCTCTAGATATGCACCCGTATCGGACACCCACACCCGAGTCCGAGCAACTTAGCACAGCAGATCTAAGAATTCAAGATAGATTCAATTATGTGTCTGTCCATTTTGAAGAATGATGCTCCTATGAACCTATGACAAATTGATTTTTATGTCACTACTTAAAAGGTAAATAAGGCTATGATAGATTCTAACTTGATACCTGGAGGTCGAAATAAGCTTGCAACTTTGGCAATCGTTATCTACATGATTGCCAAAGTCAAAATGCTTAAGAGGTAAATAACGATGTCTACCACACCCTTTTATTTACAAGGTATATTTATATACATTATACCTCCCTCAGAAGAATGACGAACTCCCAAGTCCTAACTGTATCTCTTAGCCTTGCATGGAGCTTGAATCGGATTGTATGAATTCGATGCAGTGACTAAAGAGGTAAATAACGACACCTGAAGTCTACCTCACCCGTAAAATTCAAATTTGCTATAAAGCTTTACACCAAAAGGCTTGCACTTTTGGCAGTCATGATATACATTATACTCCACCTATCCAATAACAACTGACCTTAGTTTAATTTATGATTGCAATTTAAATGATTATCATCAGCTCTTGATCATCTGAGCTTAACTATTACTCCATTAATCCTAATTAATATGGCAGTCTCTTTCTATTCTGAGAAATCCAAAAACATTTAACAGTTTTACTAAAATCCTTTCATCCAAATTTAGGTGTTTCATCTAATTTGTAGCAATTATAAGAGCTCAAATTTCATTTTATTATAAAAGTACAGATAAAATTAAGTAGTGGCACATTAAGTAAAGAAATGACGCATTAAAAAAAAAATCTTAAAAATAAATAGCAAATAAAAATGGATGATACAATAATATAAAAGTAGATGAATATGAGGGCGTCTTTTGATTATGTAATACAGGTAGCTACCACAAATTCTATTGGTCTACTAAAGTATGCCTTTCACAATTTAGATGCAGAGAAATGTGGTTCAGCAAATCACTTTTCAAGATACAAACCTTGAAGGGAAAGTTGGATGTTAGTCGTTAAAGTAGCAGCTCCTGTTAGTGATATAGAAAGAAAAAATCATCACCATGTATCAACTAATGCCTCCACCATCTAAAAGAGCGAAGTCCTCCACTTTTAGTTGAGGCCCGGAGTCCAAGTAATATTTTCAAGTTTAAATTCTATCTTATCACACATATTAGTTTCTTTTCAAGTAAAAATTTTTTAAATGTGAAAATCAATTCACAAAGTAGACTGAGGCATGTATGTAAGTTTTGGATAACTCATGGTTGAAAAACGATAAGCATAAACCTGACAAAGAGTACAAGTAAATGGAGCTAAAAGTGGAAGGCTCATTTGATTTTTTACATTTCAATATGCTATAAAATAGGGAGGAAATGGAAGAATATAACTCAATTATTATTAAAAAGATGATAAATTGTATTCCCAAAAATAAAAGGCAGCATGTGATTGATACCACTTGTGTTACAGGATACAGTTTTAGTTGGAAGGGATGTACAGGATACTCCATTATGATGACATCTCCGTCACTATTGCTGAGAGATTCAAGAAGGACAGCAGAGTTACAGCACCATATCTAGCGAAAGAGCAGCACAAAGTATATTACATGCCACCATAACCTCTAGACTATTTTACCAGAAAAGATTTACTACCCACCTTATCATTAAAGCCACCATATATTTTGAAATCGAACAAGCTATTTCTTTAGAAATACAAAGCATATTGTAAATCATCCCAAAAAGAGATAACTTTGTAAATCATCCCAAATAAACCCAAAGAGAACTATTTTATCTTGTATCACTAACTCGCGACTATCTTCTTCATAAGATCAGTACCAGGCCTGCTCATTTGCTATCTTGAAGGTCACACAACCCAAAATGACTACATATTCTTGTGTCCCATCTTAATGTATTCCTTAGCTACTGAAGACTAAAGGAGGATTAATATGTAGCAAAGGCTGGGCAGGTTTACATTTCCTGATGCATCTTATCCAGGCAGCTAACTAGCATCTACAAGATATCATTCTTGATGATCAGAATTCGAATTTTCTGGTGTATCTTTGCCAGGCAGCTAACTTGCATCTATACAAGATAGCATTCTTGATTATCACAATTACACATGTGAAGTCATGTTCTTACTCGCTGAACTATCTTCCACCGCCTCCTAGGGGTCCTGGTGCAATCTTCTAATTTTACATGAGAAACTACACATACAACTATGAAGTAGAGATCCAAGAGTATTGTCTATCCTCCTGTTCATTAGACATTAAGACGGAGACTTGGAATTGTAAAAAAATCAGTAAAACCATCCAGCTAAAAAATCTTCATTACTTCAACTCATCATTCTATGCATTTCTTAAACTAATAAGTCCATGCACATTAAGTAGATGGGCTTTTATGCCATGAAATAGTGGGCAACAACGATACAACATGTGCTTTTACTTTACTAAGGATTTAATTGTTGATAAAGTAGCTCCTAATGAGGTATATAGGATTTAGCTACCTGATAAGCTGGTGCTTTTCAAAAATCTGAAAAATAGAAATACCAACTGGGGTCCATTGGAACCTGTAGTATGAAACTCCGTCTGGTTTTATGCAACTGTGAGATGAACTTCTTAGTAATAATAATGCAGAAGGTAACAAAATCTTGTAACAAGAAGATTGTTTTTGATGAGTTAGTAACAAGAAATATGTTTTCAGTTCATTCGCTAAATTGAAATTAGTATCTAAAACCTGATACCCTCAACATGAAAGTTCACCACATAAAGGCATTTCCTGTTTAGTGGCTACATGGAGTTGCAAAGACAGAGGCGGACCTACCCTATGGTACTTGCTGGCAAGACACTGGTGCAAACGACGAACTAGGATTTGAAGTGAATGCAATTTTGATTTCAAACAGGACATCAACCTCAAGCTAATATACAATAATAACTAGACTAAGGAACGAGTATCTATATATTTTTAAAACATAACAAACCATTCACAACATATGAATATAAAGATTATGATTGCAATCAAGGACTTGTCAAATTTTGAAACAATCAACAATCGTCTCACTAGGTACACTTTCAAATACTTCATCCTCTTTCTAAATGAATAATCATTCAAAACGTCTCACCAAATTTGCTTTTCAAGTCCTTTTAAATAAACTTAATTGAAGAAAAAGATCTTCCCATTAACAACATTTGATATCAAACTTAACAAGCAAATAAACAAGTATGCAGATTTGTTTCAAAACTGTCTTTGAATGATCTCCAAGTTAGAGAAGCATTGTCCACTTACCCCCATACTTAATATAGTTGTTAAGCTGAAAATTGAGATCTTAAAGCATGGAAAGACTTGAACTTATTTGGATAATATGTAGCACGTTTCATATCTTGTTTTTATCATAATTGCAAAAGAATCATCGAGGCTCAAACTAGACATATCAAAAAACAAATTGGTATTCACCTCATTAAAAGTGTTGTTGAGCTCCAAAAATTGCAAATCAATAAAAACATAAAAAACCTTTATACAAAAATGATGAGAATATGTAACACTTTAGCTCTTACTGTCCAAGACCATACTTCTCATCCATTTCCGGAATCACAATACTATGTTTGTCACAAAATGAGAAGACATCAAAAAGAATCCCTCTTGATTGCAATTTTCTCTTGGTGAAATCAGCAAGATTCATAATGCTTACAATATCTTGTTCTTTTCTAAACCATGTTAAAATCATATGTAACTGCCAACATTTTCAACATCAAATATACAAATCCACAAGATCTTATTTCATCCGCTAGACTTTTTATCAATACTTTCTCAAGATAATTTGAAACCTCATAAGAACATGCCAATAAAGAAATAAAGTTACAAACTGTTTTAAAATGAGATTCCTAGCAGACATCACCTCACCTTTGAAGTCCAAGTTCTTGATTTCATCACTTACCCTGTAAACTTCATCAAGCACTAGTAATTCCTCTATTTTATTAGCTTGATCATCTCCCTATGCTTAATAGAACCTCCAACAATATTATCCACATTAGATGTTTCTTTGTAATAGCTACAAGAGTTAATTGTAACAAATGAGCAGAACAATGTATACAATCTGCCGAAGGAGTGTCTTTCAAAATCAAAGTTGTAAGGGCAATTTTTCTCGTATGTTACTTGCTCCATCATAACCTAGTCCCCATATTTGAGATGGACCCAATGAATGGTCTAAAAGAAAAGAATAGAATGCTTGTTTTAGTGACTGAGCAAATATATCTTTAACCTGAACAAGACTAAGGAAGCACTCAATAAGTTTACCTTTTTATTAACAAGGGCCATTTGTTTTTATGAGAAACATCACCTAAACCCATCAACCAATATTTCAAAGTAATCCCCATCCAATTCTTCCAAAATTGCTTGCCCGTTTGGATCACAATACCTTTTGGAACATATGGATAGTCATGGCGTTATTTTTGGAGCTTTTTCTAATTCAATAATTTTCACCCGTACTTCTTATGTACATACAACTTTATGAAACCTAAAAAGTGGTCTCTTTCGGCAGAAGTTTCACTCTCATTATGACCCCGAAAAAGGTGTTCCTTCTTTCAAAAAATATCTTAGAATATCAATGGAAACATTCAATAGAATTCGATACTCACTTTAATTTCCTCATATTGCTTGTCAAAAAGAAATTAAAAGAGATTGTGCTTGATTTACTAAATCTGACATCATCTTGAAACACCAAGGGGACCCAAAATTTGAGTGTGGAGAGGGTACCAATGCAAGGGCGGAGCTATAGTGTTATGTATAAGGTCCGGAGAACCCAATAATTTTCCCCCAAACCCTGTATTTGTATGAGAATCTGTTGAATAGATAAAGATATTTACCATTGAACCCAGTCATGAAGAAGAAGACTAGTGTTTCAAGATGATGTTAGATTTGATAATCAAACACAATCTATTCTAACTTCTTTGGACAAGAATTTTGAGAAAATTAAAAATGTCCATCAAATTTGCTTGAATGCTTCCATTGATGTGATAAGGTTTCTTTGGAAAAAGGAATGTCTTTTCAGGACAGCAATGAGAGTAGAACTTCTAAATGAAGAGGGCACCTTTTAGATCTCTTAAATTGGTATGTAGATAGAAAGTAAGATAGTGAAAAATATTGTATTAGAAAAAGCTCTAGCAAATAACACCATGACTTCTCTGGGCATTTAAAAAGGTATTGTAAATTCTTGTGCAAAAGAACTAATAAAAGCAGTTATGAAAGACTTGAATGAGGATTACTTTGGATATTAATTGATGAGTTTAAGGATGTCTTTCATAAAGAAAAAATGGTCTTTGTTCTGCAGTATGTCAACAAAAAGGGTAATCTTATTGAGCGTTTTGCTAAGTCTTGTTCATGTTAAAGATACATTTGCTCGATTATTGAAATAAGCAATCTATTTTTTGCTTTTAGAATAGTCATTGACTCCATCTCAACTACAGGGACAATGTTAAGATGGAACAATTAACATGCAAGAAAAATTAATGGTCTTAAAACTTTGATTCTAAAAGATACTCCTTAAGCATATTGCATACATTATTTTGCTCATTAATAGAAATTAACTCTTGTAACTGTTGCAAAGAAACATTCTAAAGTGGATAGTTTCTTTGATAATCCTGCCAATAACTTGAATATTTTTAGAGGTTTTATTACACGTAGGGTGATGATCAGGCTGAAAACAACAGATGTTACTAGTGCTTTATGAACTTCCATACATGAAGTGAAATAAATCAAGAACTTGGACTTCAAAGGTTAGGTGGGTTAGGTGATACTCGTTAGGGATCTCATTTTAAGACAATATGTAACTTTATTTCTTTATTCTCATCAATTGTTCATGCAATTGGAGTTCTTGCTATGAGGGTTTAAATTACCATGAAAAAACAATGGCAAAAAGTCAAGTGAATGACATAAGATCTTATAAATCTGTATATCTGTTGCGTTTGGTGCTAAAAGTGTCCACAGTTACACATAAATTGGATGGATGTCTTTGTAAAGAAAAGATCGATATATTTGAAATGCTATGAAGCTTGTTCATTTCAAAAGAGAGATTCACAATGGATGAGGTTTTCTACATGGAATAATTTGCTCAAAAATGTCTCCTTGATTTGTGACAAGCACGGTATTGTGATCCCAGAAATTGATGAGAAGTATGGTCTTGGAAAATTAAAGTGTAACTGCAGGTCCTACATATTCTCAGCATTTGTAGTAACTTATTTATGTTGTTATCGATTTGCAACTCTTGGAGTTCAACACGTCTTAATAAAGTGAATACTAATTTGCTTCTTGATATAACTAGTTTAAGCCCCGATGATTCTTTTGTAAATTGTGATAAAAATAAGATCATGAAGTTTGCTACATATTATCCAAATAAGTTCACTTTTTCCAAACTTGAAGATCTCAGTTTGAGCTAATAACTATATTGATCATGTGCGAGAAGTGGACAATGGTTTCTCTAACTTGAATGGACTTTTGGAGAGCTAAAGAAATTGGTTAAGCAAATACAAACATAGAGACTTATTTGTTTGTTGTTAAGTTGAGTTTGATATTGTCTGTCACTACTGCAATAGTAGGAAGAATTTTTTCATCAATGAAGTTTATTAAAAATGACTTGAGACGCAGAATAGTTGATGGCTTTTTCAATAATTGTTTAGTTTGTTATAGAGGATAAAGTATTAAAAATGTACATAATTATGCGAACATTGATTGTTTTCAAAACATGACAAGTTATCAAGTGCAACTGTAATTGTAATCTTTATATTCATATATTACGATTAAGTGGTTCATTACTTTTTAAAAATATGTTGAATATCGATACACGTTCTTTAATCACTTCAAATCCTAGCTCTGCCTTTGTGTGCAAAAGGAAAAGAGGTCCCGCTAGCTACAATATGTACTATATGGGATAAATAACAACATACCCAGTATAATCCTACACGTGAGGTCTGGGAAGGTAAAGTATATGCAGACCTTACCACTACCTCGGGAGGTAGAGAGGTTGATTTGAAAGACCTTAGATTCAAGTGTAGCAAATTTAAGTACAAAGAAAAGGAAAACAATGAAGAAAATATAGCAGCTAACAAGGGAACAGTGCAAAATCTACCAAGAATAACAATAACCATCACAAAAATAGTGCGATAATCGAAACACTATAAACAATAACAATGATAGATATCATAAGCTACTATAACCATAAGCTACCATATAGTGTACGACAACACTCCTACCCAACTAACCTTATACTATAATACGCGTCCTCCACATCCTCCTATCTAAGTTCATGTCCTCAGTAATCTGAATATGCACAATGTCTTGTCTAATAACCTCTACCTAATACTTTTTTGGCCTAACTCTACACTTCCTCATATCTACTATATCGAACCTCTCACACCTCCTCACTAGGACAACTGCACCTAACCTCACTACATGTCCAAACCATCTCAATCTCGCTTCTTTCATCCTATCCACCACGGAGGCAACTCCCACCTTATCTCAAATAAGTTCATTCTTGATCCTATCACACCTAGTATGCCCACACATCAACCTTAAATGAAGCTGCTAATCAGCCATGGTCATATAAATGGATCCATAAAGAGAGTCGTGATGTGAACAACCTATATACTTTTAAATAATACAAAGGCCTTCAATCCTTAAACGTCGCACAATGGATGGATGACTTTGCTATTTTAAGTAGGAGAGGAGCTAGAAAAGATTTCATTACTTTCCAAAGCAGTAAGTGTTTTGTTTTTTTAACAACTGTGGTGTCCTGGCTACCTTGCGTGCACATCGACTAATTCCGTGTTTTGCTTGCAACCTTCCACCAAAACTAGTACCGGGTAACTCTATCCATTAAGGCTTGGAAGTTGGATCGATGGGAAGAATCACCTGGTGTGTTTGCCTCCGTTGGGGTTTTGAACCTGAGACCTCATGATCCTCAACCCACTTCATTGACCACAACGCCACACCTTTGGGAACTTCATTAAGTGTTCCTTTACTGTGGCTTGTTGTGCATTTCGCTTCATTTTCTTTGTGGTCATTTCATCTTATTGTATACCCTTTCAGTGATGTTCTTATGATTCGTCTGTCTATAACATGGACAGGATTAACTAATTCTTTGGACTGAATAGGACAACAAATAACATAGAGATGGAGATTTTCGTGGTCCGGCCAACATGCCTCACGGACTAGGAGGAGTAATCCTACTATATCAATTCTCAAGTGTATAATGACAACAAAACATTAGAGACAACACTCTAGTTAACCCATAAAATAGCCAAGAGAATTTTTTTGATAAAAATAAAATAGCCAGAAGAATATCTCACTAATTCTCCAAGAGGAATTTCAAAATAGTGTTTCCCAACATTCAGTTCTCCAATATTTTCTCATCTCTCTTTCTTTCAAGATTTTCTTACTACACTTCTAGTAGAACTTGATACAAGCTTAACGGAAATAAGGAAAAAGTTACCTCTATTTATTTTGCAACAACAACATACCTCTACTTATTTTGCATATAAATAAAACCATACTTATTTTATCATCATATTTTGTTATTCCATCTCAATCAAAAGTATCAAAATTTATCTAACTCGATGAAAAACATATATATATTTACGTACTTTAAGGACACTCAGGATTGAAGTTGTCTTTAAAAACATAGACACTCTTTCACTCCCTTCACCAGTAACCAACCTATAGAATTCTGTACATCAGTCCCGAAATGCATATGCATTAGCAGAATTATCATATTCCTTATACAGACCAAACTCAAAAGTTCAACAATAAGAGTAAAAAAACGATGAACAAATTGCATTTTTTGAACTCATGTCAGCTACAAATCATCAGATTATCAAGAGAAACCCATCATATACAACAACTACAACAGTGAGACACAGAAAAAATACAACAACACAACAGTATACCCGGTGAAATCCCACAAGTGGGGTCAGCGAGTGTAGAGTGTACGCAAGCCTTACCACTAAATCATGTAGGTAGAGAGACGAAAGAGCCACAGAAAGAAATAACAAAATTCTACATCCAGTAATCATAAAACTCCATTACAAAATCATGGTATCAAAGCTACTCCCGAGATCTGGAATATGGATGAATCAAAATTAGTGAAGAATCTCATTACCTCAACAGTCCAAATAAAGAAATCCAGAGGCTCTGGTGGCCTTTCTTTGCTCATAGAGTCAAATGGCAATTCCCAACTCAAAAAAAAAAGGAAGCTGAAATTTCACCAAAGAGAAAATCAAGATTAGATCAAAAAGATATTTTTTCCCATTCACAATAATTAACTAACTACCAAACAAACACCCCTACACATAATTAACATACCTAATCACCCACCTGTCTATTTTTATTTCACTGTTGCCAATTGAGTTTCTTTGATTTTCTATGTTTGTAGCAAAGTCAGATCGAGATGGGAGTGTGTGAGAGGGGGAAAAGTGTATAGGGCTTTTTGCTTTTCTTGATTTTACTTGAAGGTGTAACGTCAGCTGTGCTTTTTTGTAAGCATGGGGTCCATGTATAGGCCCCGTTGACATTATTAGGCATTTGCTGAATTATTATATGTCTGTTTATTTTAGGCTTTTTATTTGCCTTCTGCTTCCAATACGCGATTTCTCCGTCACTCGTGCTGCCACGCGCACTTGGTGATGGCAATGTTGGTTATGGGTGTGTTTGGTAGGATGAAAAATGTTTTGCGGAAAATATTTTTCTATTTTTTCTTGTTTAGTTGTAATATAGCTTTGAGAAAATATTTTTCAAAGGAACTTATTTTTTTTTATTTGAAAGAAAATAATTTTCGCTACGGGCCAAGAAAAGTCATTTTCTAGAAAATGTTAAGATGTGACTTATGGGAACTTGGAACCAAAATATGAATAAAGTGATCAAAATAGGTCACCTATTTAATAAGTTATCAAAATAGGCTAAATATAATAATTTATTATATTTTATACCTTTTTTTTAACGATTTTTTATCGAATGTGTACAGTAAAAGAGTTTTAGTAAAACGCAGTAATAGTTTATTACGTTTTACAGAACTTTTTTATAAAACTTAATAATTTATTATGTTTACATGATTTGACATAAAGAGATGATGTGATAGTACACTAAGTTTTTTTAAAAAAAATTATAAATTAAAACTTTTTAAACTTTTATAAATTAAAACTTTTTATTACAATTTATAAATTATAACTTTTTATTACGTTTCTTATCAAAAAAAAATTTAAAAAGTTATTGCTTTGTTGTGTCAAATCAAGACCATCTAGCTCACTCTTTTTGACTTTTTCTTTCATAAATTATATTAATAAATAAAAAATAAAAAATACTTAATTATAAATTTATTTTATTAATACGTAATAAAAAATTACATTATTTTCTAAATTTAGTCAGATGAATGTATAATTGTTGATGTCACATCTCATACAAATTGACCGAGTGATTAAAAATGTATAGTTAAATATTATATTCTAGAAAATATATTATATTTTTAATTAGAGGACCACATGCTCATGTAAAGTTAAAATTTAGGTTAAAAAAATATATTTTCTATTTATCAATCAAACACCATAAAATATTTTTTGAAAAATATTTTCCATTCAGCAACCAAACATAAGAAAATAAGTAAAACACCAACTTATTTTCTAGGAAAATATTTTCCATCGTACCAAACACACCCATATGAGTAAAAAAAATAAATTTAAGATTGGACTTTTTTATTTATATATACTTATTTAGGATGCATGTTTTGCATCTGTGTTTTATGCCAATTAATAAAATTACTAAAAAATATTATGTAATGACTCTTTCTGTCGTTATGTATAAGTCTCTCATTTAAAAATTCAGGCTAAGATTCTTTCTGGATTTGAAGTTATAAATTTCAAATTAGGTTAGTTTTGAATGAAATCTGAGTGAGGTGTGGTCTAGGATAATTCAAAAATAACTTTGGTATGTGTGATAGTGTTTGACTTAATTTCTAGTCATCTAAGACGATAACGAACTCATTAAATTTTATGGAATTGAATTCGGGTAAGTAAAACTCTCAGAATTGATCTTAGAATAAAGGATAGTGTTTGGGATGTCTTGAATTTAAAGTGTGTTGTAAAAATGAATTGTTTGGGGGAAAATTGGACATTTTGTCCCGTCGACTTTGCTATAGCAGCATGTCCAAAAAAAATCCCACTATGGCAAACGTTCAACGCAGTCAAAGGTCATTATAGTGACATAAATTGTTATTTTATCCTTAAAATGATTTATTTTTTCTAAAAACATGTTTTTGGATAGAGAAGAGACGACTTTGGGTGAAAATCATTAGTTTTCCTCATTTTCTTCATTAAGGTAGAAATTCATCCCCATTAACAAGTAAATTGATAATTTAGCTCCAGAATTACTAGTTATGTATTTTGGGGAGGGTTAAGATCTGATTTTGGTTGATTTTCTGGTGCAAGGGAGTAATTTAGGTGCAAAAATCATGGAGTTTTAGTCAATAATTGTTAAATTACCCTTACATGTTGTTAATTCACTAAATGGTCCATGAAAATGGTAGCTTTAGGTGGATTATGATTGAAAAAGTGTTGGAATAGGGAGAAAATGATCATAAACTTGGCCTTAGAGGTTGGAATTGAGTTATAATTCCTAACATGGTAGGTCATTACATTGATTATGTATTTTATATGTATTTCTAGACCGAAGTCAAGTGAAAATTACCCGAAAAGACAAGGCTTACACTTAGTTTTTCACGACCCAAAATAGGCACTTGATGACACTTGTCACACCCTCCGAATAAGTAAGCTTAACCAAACCTAAGAAACAAGTATTGAAGTGAATCAAAAACTAAAATAGAAGAATCTCAATAGTATTAGTGTGTGTGTGTGTATATATATACACACACACAAAGATACATCCCAGATCTTGTTGTCATTAGTACAAGCCTCTAAATACAGATTGATAACAATAGCTAAAGTATCTTAAATGCGGGTAAGCATAAGATAAATAAAGAAAGATCCAGGTAAGCTTGGAGACCACCAGCACTACTACGATCTCCACACTATTAATGCTGGAAGAAAATAATCTATAAGTTACTACTCGGTCCAATACCTGCAAGTGTTGAAGAAAATAAGAAAAAGAAAAGAGAAGCAAGAGTGAGTATAAAATCAGATATACTCAGCAAGAATCATCGATAACCAACCCTAATCCAAAGCGATGGCGAGAACCGTAACACCAATTATCCAAGGTATCCGGAACAATCTATACCCCGCCAAATCATAGGACTTTATCCTATCAGGATAACATAACACAATGGTCAACAAGTATATCAAATACATGGTAGGCACACTAATCTAGGTGAGTCAACACTACTCATTTATACTCAACAACAAGGGAAGTCATTGAGAAAGAAGACTCACAAATACGATATAATAGACTTAATCAATTATCATTAACCAATACTATAGGATAGCAATATATATATATATATATATATATATATATACATATATATACATACATATATATATATCATGCTACCAAAAGATGCTACCCATCTATCCTTTGATCAAGCCACCATCATACCCTACATCTCATAATACCTCAACCTCCTAACCAATAAAAGATGAAATAAGATAATGTAATGAAGTGAAATGAATGCTCAAACACAATATCACAAATAGGTGTTATCATGGTAATACAATACAAGAGTAAATACTAACACAATACTAAATCATATCAAGGAATGTCAATGCAATATAAAAGATGCAATGTAATATAGTGATAATGATGTGATGATGATGAATGATGAAAGATAAAAGTCTTCGCATGAATTTCTATATACATCCATCGATTTCGAAGCTACCAAGTAGGACCCATGGGGGATCGCAATCCATATACTCATATAATCACAATCTCATGTCTTAAATAAATCTTATTGGCACATCCTTCGGTATAGGCGATTTATAAGGTGCCACATTTTCTTACAAATACCAGAATGTCTCAATAGTACTAATGTCTCATGAATATGCATCTGTGATATGAGGATGTAATGCTCACAACCAATCAGTATGAAAATCAAAATTCATTCAATACGTGTATAAGTGAGCTCTGAATCAAATCAATGTATCAATAATCATGATACCAATTTTCACTTAGCACCACTAAAATAAATAATCATGTAGTCATCAATATTATTATCTCCAATCCCTCATTTGGGTATCATTATACTGAATATATAAATGCTCATATAAGACCTACAATGTCAAGTCAGACTCTCACTCGGATGACACAATAATAAATAAGAAATTTAACGCACAAAGCATGACTAAGTACATCAAGTCAAGTCCCATCTCAGGCATTACAATGCTATATCCTCTTCAATCAAAAACAATATGCATATAAACCCTCGCTCAGACACACAATCATAAATAATTAGTCATGCCATAATGAGGTTTACATAAGCCTCATACTGACAACATGAAATAACCAACAACCTCGATAATAATATATCGCGGATTACCCAAACCTAACTTGGTCCATACATTAAGCCTCAACTATTACAAGTCTATTCCTACTTTGTGTATTCTCTAAACCGTAATATTTTCATCAATAATGATGATAATAACACAATTATCCCTAATGAGTCATTAATCCACAATCATCATAATAAAGTCCGCTAACAAGATTCAAGCTCTAAAATAGGCATTCCAATAGCTATTATTCGAGATCACTGGATTATCTATCTACATTTTACCCTAAGGATAATTGCAAGTAGTAGTACTAACTAATTAAGTCAATAATCTAACTACAACCCATCAAGTACTCTGGTATCCACAGCGATACCCGTCATTTCACCTAAGCGGGACCCCCAATCTTAAGCGATCCAAAAATATAATAAATAAGCATATAATACATAAACACTTTGAAAAAAATCAATGTACATCTCAACTTGCCTTAAATGAAGATTTGTAAGTCCAAACGCAGTCCAAAACCTCAATCAGAAACCCAACTCTCTAGAATTAACACTAAATGCATTCAATCTAGTCAAGTATGTCATCTAGGAGTCAAAAGGAAGCTAATGATACTCATATTGGCCTATTTAATATGGGTTCAAAAAGGACCTCAAAAATAAATTTGAAAGCGAAAGGGGTACAATTAAGATTTTATTTAAGAAACATGTTCTCCATAATTATAGGAACCTACAATTGAAAATTCATGCAAAAACGAGTTGAAAATAAGGTTCAAATTGCAGAAAAATTATTTTCAAGTTTTAGCGACAAAAAATTTAAAAATTCATCAAAAATTAAAAAGGGTAAAAACAAAATTTTATTTGAAAGTCATAATCCTCAAGTGGAAAGGACTCTATGGGTTAAAACTAAAGAAAAAACGAGGAAGAACCAAAAGCACAAATTAAAAAATACTAAATTTTTAATTTGAGGAATTTTTTTCAAAAATCCTCTTTTGAAATTTTTGATTTAGAAGAATTTTAGGTGATAAAGTTGATACGAAATGATTTATAATTGAGCTAGGAACCTACCTACACGAACTTACGTAAGAAATCTCCCCCAAAATCTCTCTCACAAGCTTTTAATATGATTTAAAAAAAAAATGAAAATGAGTAAAAAAGAGGAAAAATCTCGAAATTAGGCTATTCTCAGCAAAGAAGAGCCGACCTGTTGACTATTGGCCGCGGTTCACTATTGATCAGTAACCAACAATTTCAAAAGAAAACTTTTTTGACCCTTGAAATTTATTTGAAACTCTATAAACTAATAGTGCAAATTGATCACAAAAACACATTTTGGATCTAATGGTATTGAATTTATGAAAAAATAATTATTTACAACAAATTAACCCCCGGAACACCTTTAAGCCAAAATACATTATTTTTCAAATGAAGGATTAAAATATAAATAAGGATTGTAAACCCGAATCAACTATGCTACCAATCTAAAATCGGTGTTTTGGATCTAATAGAACTGTCAAAAACCTCATTCGAGACTCAAAATATTAATCAAAGTCAAATCTATCCTTGTAAGATACTAAAAATTATAAATTTAAATAAAACACTCCTGAATGCATTGGGGACTATGGCAACCATCCCCACAACTCGTAAACAAGATAAGGCAACCACGGAGAGGAGAAAAATAATTAAAACACAAGAAATTCTAAATATCAATACGAGGGTCATTACATAGTTGGGTTGTTCAAGCTTGGATTGAGGTAGGTGATGGTCAAGTAGTTTAATCTAATTTGTATTATCACTACAACAAAATTGATATATAGATATGAAATTATTAGCTACGAGATATAATTCATCACTAATTATTCACTTTTTGTGACGAAAATTATATTTCGTATCTAAATACATGAAGCACATACTTTTAGTGACGAAACATAAAATTTCATAGCAAAGTTTTATCCTCTAAAGTTTCCCACCAAAAAATATTTTGGCGTCATTTATTAAGTACCATTAGTGACAAATTTTAAGTTTCTAGTGACACTGTTTTTTGTAGCTAATAATGTATTCAATTCGTGACAAGCTATTATTTGTCTTAAATTAGTTACAATTTTAGACACAATTTTTTTTTTCATAAAAAATAAGTTGTTGCAATGACGACACATTAGAGTTCGTAGTTAAATATTGTAAGTTTTAGCTACAAAATTTGATATTTGATTGTGACCTTAATTTTGGTCACTAATAAAGGGCAGCCCGATGCACTAAAGCTACCGCTATGTGCGGTGTCCGGGGAAGGGCCCCACCACAAGGGTGTATCGTACGCAGCCTTACCTTGCATTTCTGCCAGGTGAAGTGCATTAAGGGGGAGGACGGTTCAGTGTTGGTGGAGGACGGCCACATTAAGAATAGATGGCAGTCGTATTTCCATAGGCTCTTGAATGACGAAGGGGATAGAGCTATTGTGTTAGGGGAGATGGAGCACTCAGAAGAGTGTCGGGATTTTAGTTATTATAGACGTTTTAAGGTAGAAGAGGTTAGAGAGGCTGTTCACAGGATGCGAAGGGGTAGGGCGACGGGGCCGGATGAGATTTCGGTGGATTTTTGGAAGTTCGCTGGAGAGGCTGGTGTAAGGTGGTTGACTGGATTGTTTAACGAAATCTTCAAGACGGTAAAAATGCCCGAGGCTTGGAGGTGGAGTACCATGATCTCTCTTTATAAGAATAAGGGTGACATTCAGAGTTGCAATAACTATAGGGGGATTAAGTTATTGAGTCACGCTATGAAGATTTGGGAGAGAGTGGTTGAGGTGAGGCTGAGACGGATAGTGTCTATTTCGGAAAACCAGTTTGGATTTATGCCTGGCCGCTCGACGGCGGAGGCAATTCACCTGGTACGGAGGCTGGTGGAACAGTATAGGGAAAAGAAGAAGGACCTGCACATGGTGTTTATCGACCTGGAGAAGGCATACGACAAAGTCCCCAGGGAGGTGCTTTGGAGATGCTTGGAGGTGAGTCGAGTCCCGCAGGTATATATCAGAGCAATTAAGGACATGTATGATGGAGCGAAAACTCAGGTGAGGACGGCGAGAGGAGACTCAGAGCATTTCACTGTCTTGACAGGATTGCATCAGGGATCTACTCTTAGTCCCTTTTTGTTTGCTTTGGTGATGGATGTGTTGACGCGACGTATTCAAGGGGAGGTGCCTTGGTGTATGCTTTTTGCAGATGATGTAGTTTTGATTGATGAGACGCGAGGGGGTGTGAATGATAAATTAGAGGTGTGGAGACAAACTCTTGAGTCTAAAGGGTTCAAGCTGAGCAGAAGCAAGACAGAGTACTTAGAATGCAAGTTTAATGATGGGAGGCTGGAGGATGAGGTGGTTGTGAAGTTGGAATCACAGGAGGTACGTAAGAGGGATAGTTTCAAGTATCTCGGGTCCGTGATTCAGGGTAATGGTGAGATTGACGAGGATGTCTCGGACCGTATTGGGGCGGGATGGATGAAGTGGAAGCTCGCGTCGGGGGTGTTGTGTGTTAAGAAGGTGCCGTCCAAGCTTAAAGGCAAATTCTACAGGGTGGCAGTCCGTCCGGCCATGTTGTATGGAGCGGAGTGTTGGCCAGTTAAGAACTCCCACATTCAAAAAATGAAGGTGGCAGAAATGCGGATGTTGCATTGGATGTGTGGGCTGACTAGAGGGGATAGAGTTCGGAATGAGACTATCAGGGAGAAGGTTGGTGTGACTCCAGTGGAGATTAAGATGCGGAAAGTCCGATTGAGATGGTTCGGGCACGTGATGAGGAGGGGCATGGATTCCCCGGTTCGTAGGTGTGAGAGGCTAGCTTTGGATGGTTTTAGGCGGGGTAGGGGTAGGCCGAAGAAGTACTGGGGTGAGGTGATTAGGCGGGACATAGAGCAGTTACAGCTCATCGAGGACATGACCCTAGATAGGAAGATCTGGAGGATGCGAATTAGGGCAGAAGGCTAGGGCCAGTTTGGGTCGCTAGTGTAGGGAATTACTTGGTGGGGGTATTATCCTTGTCATGATACCTCATTCCATGTCTTATTACGAATCTGTTTACTTTTCTCTGTTTTTATCACTTATGGGTTACGATCTATGTTATGACACCTTTGTTCTATGCTTTACTATGTATCTGTGTAGTATATCGTGCCTCGAGCCGGGGGTCTATCGGAAATAGCCTTTCTACTTCTTTAGAGGTAGAGGTATGGACTGCGTACATCTTACCCCCCCCAGACCCCACTATGTGGAAATACACTGGGTTTGTTGTTGTTGTTGTTGTTGTTGTTGTATTTATAGGCAATTACTTGTGAAAAAACTGCAAGAAAAAAAATCATCTTTTCACTATACATTTATCAAAAACTATCTTGCATAAAAATTTGCAAGTAATTTACGTCCAAATTAAAACTTTCAGGTAATAATGCATATTAATGTTTTCTCATTGAATTTTGTTTGGCAACAAAAAAGACCATAGGTTTGCCATCGATTTTTTTGGTAAATTTTTTATAGGAAACTAAATTACCGAAAAATTCTTTTGTTTAATTTTCAGATAAATTTTTACGTTATTTACACTTTTTTTGTACTTTATAAGTCATAAGTTTGAATAAATGAAATTGAAGAGCTAAATAGGTTTATTATTAATAAAATGGAATTTATTGACATGGCATGCCAACTAGGAGTGAAGAATATTTTGAAGTGTTCAGTATTTTTTTAAGAAAAATTGGGATAGTTAGTTGATACTATTGTCTTAAATAAAACAAAAATGATATTCAAAGGCAATTTCTAAAATATGAATGACTATTCATGAAAATAACTCGTAAGTTTTATCATGTTTTTCATCTTTCTTACTTTAATTTCTTTTTATTTGCTTTAGTGAAAGTCAATGTTGAGTTTTTATAATTTAATGATTGATGAACGAACGGAAGCATGAAGCAGAAAGGCTGTTGAATAATTTAAAAGGTTTTATAGGCCGTCATATTTCAACAAAATTAAAAAATGATATTTGAGAATCTAATCTTAATTCTTGTATGTAATCTTTGATTGGATGTACTCACGTGAGATAAATTAGGGATCACATATTTGATATAATTCATGCATAATATTTTGAATCTATTTTGGTAATAGTAGGGAAATACTTTACATGTTCTTTATTTAATGAGGAATATGTAGTTATGTAACACACTTCTTTTATAAAAGTGGTTTGAATTTTTTGGTTAAATAGTTTAAATTTTATTAGAGAATAGTTTTCTAAGTTTTAGATATTTTTTTAGTTTTTTAAAAATTATTTTATAAGAGATTTTTATTTTTATATATAAGAGATTTTCATTGATACATGAGAGATTTTAAAAAAATTATTTTCTTCTATTTAAATGATAAAACTTAAAAAATTTCATTTCCTCAAATTACTTTCTAATGGAAATGTAATGTTTTTCCAAGGCTGAAATATTTATTAAGTGAAATTTTTATAGTAGTTGTTGAACCAAGACCTAACAAACCACACATATCAGTTCTGAAGAGGTGCTCCCAACTCCGAAGTACTGAGGTAGGTGTTGAGAAGATCAAAATTATGATAGAGAATTTTTTAATTTTATTGCAATGAATATTTTAATTTTCTAATTTAATTTTTTTTCCTATTTTAGTTTTTAATATTATATGAAGACAAACTATATTTCTTACGCTCCTACTCATCATGTAAGTTGGGGGTTTGGGCCACAGGTGACAAAAGAGTTTTAAAATGAGGTGTAGGTAACATACGTCTTAATAATTGAGTAGAGGTGACAATTACTTAATTATGGTTTAAGAAAGTTTTAGAAATTTCAAAATAACCCACAAGTTTTTAAATTTACTTTGATCCAAATGTTAGTTAATATATAACGGGGAACAAAGGAAAAAAACACCTTTTTCTCTCTCCTCATCCATTGTTATTTTCTCTCTCTTCGCGATATTTGTTGTTCATTGTTGCTGTTACTTTATTCATCATCTTTTGATTCATTATCATCATCTTATACTTCATTATCATTTTCATATTCTTCTTGTTAACCATTGTTGTTGTTGTTGTTGTTATTGTTGTTACCCCAGCTGCTGCTCTTTAACTAAATTCTTATGTCAAATTTTATTTCGTAAATCACTTTCAACTTTGGAATTTCTTTGGGAGGAGACTTTGGTAATTCAGATTATGCTTTTTAGTTGAATCTGGGTAACTGCTAGTGTGTTGTTTTTTCAACAATAGCTTGCACGCGAACATGAATGCAATATAAGAGCAATCTGTTTAAACAGATCCATTATCTGCGGCAACAGATAAATGTTCTGTTGTAACAGTAGACTCATGTTGGATTCATGTTTAAGGGTTCTAGGTGCCCATAATATGAATCGAATAATTGGGTATTCTGTTGCACCAGATTAGTAATCTGTTTCAACAGATAAATAATATGTTTCATCTGATTACTAATATGTTTCGAACAATAAAATACAACTCCTGTCACACACAAAACCTAACAGATAACTCATATATTCTTGCTATTGATACTAGAATCAAATTATTACTTAATTGTAGACATGTCATTCGTTAAAAAATAGAAATAGACATCACGAAAATTAAATAAGAAATAAAAAGTAAAGTGCATCAAACATAATTTTTTATAAAACAAACAAAAAATACATAGATAAAAGAAAAAAAAGCTTAATTATTATTATCATCATTATTATTTGTATGGCCAGCTGGCCAATCTTCAACGGGCAGCAGCAGTGCCCTCCGCAGCCTGCGGATCTCCCGTGGAATCCTTACTCTGATGGCAGCCAACTCCCAATGCAGGTCATGAACCTCCTTCTGCAGTTCCCTCATGGTATCTCGTAAAATAGCGACATCACACACAGGATTAGCCATATCTAAAAAAAGCATAAGTTGACAAAACACACACGTAAAAACAAAAGTAAATAAAAGAAAGAATTTGAATGTGATGTAATACAACGTATATTTACACAAAAATCAAGAAAAAAACTTATCAGAGACGAGAAAAAACTATCAAGTCCTTGAAGAGAAAGTAGTTGAAGGTGTAACAAGAGCAAGGAATAAATAGCGTGTAGTAGAACGAACGATTGAGTAAGGAGGGACCTATTTATAGAGGATTAAACTTGAATGAGTTAGACAAAAAATCGCAACTGTTCACCTCCATTTATTAATGACACTCTTGATTAATATAAAAAGTTATGACTTAATTAAATTAATCAATATTATGATAAGTCATGACTTTTCAGCTTTATTATTATTAATAATTAGTTCTTTTCAGGAACCGTTTTTTTTACACTGAGTTGGACAACAGATAATATATCTGTTGCATCAGATAAATCATTTGTTACAACAGATATATCATCATTTGCAACAAATAGATAACCTGTTGCATCAGATAATATATATGTTGCAACATATAATATATATATATATATATATATATATATATATATATATATATATATATATATATATATATATATATATATATATATATATATATATATATATATTTTAAAAAATAAATTATCTCCATGACATCCAAATTTTCTGTCTTTTTAATTATATAAATTAATAAAGCAGATTTAAAGGCACAACTGTTCACCTCCATTTATTAATGACATTCTTGATTACTGTAAGAAGTTATGATTTAATTAAATTAAATAATATTATGATAAGTCATGACTTTTCAAATTTATTATTATTAAAATAATTAATTCTTTACAGGAACCATTTTTTATTACACTGAGTTGGACAACAGATTATATATTTGTTGCATCAGAAAAATCTCTGTTACAACAAATATATCATCCGTTGCAAGAAATAGATAACCTGTTGCATAAGATAATATATCTGTTGCAACATATAATATATATATATATATATATATATATATATATATTTAAAAAAAAATTAAATTATCTTCATGACATCCAAATTTTCTAACTTTTTAATTATTTAAATTAATAAAGCAGATTTAAAGGCACAACTGTTCACCTCCATTTATTAATGACATTCTTGATTATTATAAAAAGTTATGACTTAATTAAATTAAGCAATATTGTGATAAGTCATGACTTTTCAGCTTGAAGCTTTATAATTATTAAAATAATTAGTTCTTTCCAGCAACCGTTTTTTTACACTGAGTTGGACAACAGATTATATATCTGTTGCATCAGTTAAATCATCTGTTACGACAGATATATCATCTGTTGCAACAAATAGTTAACCTGTCGCATCAGATAATATATCTGTTGCAACATATAATATCTGTATATATCTTTTAAAAAAAATAATATCTTCATGACATCCAATTTTTCTGACTTTTTAATTATATAAATTAATAAAGAAGATTTAAAAACAAGAATATTTCTGGTGAGTTTTTTACAGTTTAAATTGTGTTTATAATTTATTTCCTTAGTCTTTTCTGTGAAAAGAAATGACTTAATTAAATCAAGCTGGTGGTGAGTTTTTTATTATTGTGAAAAGTCATGACTTTTCAGATTATTAAATTTAAATAACCTTTTTCTCAATTTAAAAATCAAATACACCTGGTTTTCAATAACTGTTCTATTTCTTTAATATCCATTTTTATTAATTGAGTTATGGTAACAGATTGTATATCTGTTGCATCAGATAACCCATCTGTTTCAACAGATATACCATTGTTGCTATAAATCAACCATTTGTTTAAGGAGCTTTTTTGATTTCTTCTAACTGATTCATCAGTCGCAATAGATGAGGAATTTGATGCATCAGAAGCGTTTTTTGTTTTTGTTTGTTGAATGTGTTTAGACAAAAGTCACAGTCACGACTATTCATTAACTTTTTTCTTAAAAATCATATCATCGTATATCTTAATTAAATTAATTCGATGTTGTGACTTTTTTTAAATTAAATAATCTTTCTTTTATGATTATAATATCATTTAGTTCCTTATTATTTATTAACGAACCATTTTTAGGAGAATTTCTCATCATGACCGTATCCCTAACTCTAACTGCCGACATGTTGAGAATAGGAAATAAATAGAATGATAATTAAATATTGAATAAGAATTAAAAATTCAAAATCGACTAAACCAAACCAAACCAAACCAAACCAAACATATACATAAATTTTTTTGAATACCTTATAGGTATATCAGATATAAAAAAGGGACATACATACGCTAAAAGAAAGAAAAAACATAAACTAATTATTATTATTATTATTATTATTATTACTATTATTATTGTCAACCTGACAATTTTCAGCCGGCAGCAGCTGGGCCCTCCTCAGCCTTGCTCCAAAGTCGTCCAAATCCCTCTGGAGTTCATCAAACCACCTTTGAAGTTCCTGCAATGACTCGATATGAACCTTCTTGTACAAATCTGGCTATGAAATATTAGTATTGTAAGTATAGTAGAATGAACGAGAGTGAGTGAGGAGTGAGAGTGATAGTGAGAGGAGGTCGGAGGGACCTATTTATAAAATGATTGAATTGGAAGGGACTGAACTTAGTCAAACAAAAAGCCACGACTGTTCATATCCCTTAAAAGGAAAAATTACACAAATCCCATATTTAAGACACCATATTACCCAATATCCCTTAATGTTTTAAAAAATTACATAAAATCCGAGATTCATATTTGCTAGTGATACATATGCTATATGTATCACTACCGTATACATATGTATATACTAGTGATACATATACATATGTATCAGTAGTCCATATGTATTACTGCTTTAATATATGTATCACAATTCGAAATTCTGGAATAAGATGTAATTAGCAAACTATCCGAGATTTTATGTAATATTGCTGAAACTATCTGGGATTTATGTGTTACTTAAATAAAATTGGTGACTTTATTAATATGTAAATTAAAAAAAATGGATCTAAATATAACATTTTATCTTTTTGTTGTATTTCTGAAAAAAAATAGATTGGTAATCTGTTGCAAAATATATTCCACCTGTCAGATAACTTATAACATATGGATAATCTGTTGCAATAGATGGATATATCAGTTTGCTTTTCCATCAGCTGTGGCGTCTGTTGCACTTGTTAGTCATCTGTTTATTCAATTTCATAGAGAGTAATCGATTTTTCTAAACACTTCTTGGCCAAACTCAATTTTTGCTCTTGGATTGCTTTTTTTTTTTCTTTGCATCCTTCAACCAAACTAAATTTTTGCTATTGAATTGAGGGTAAAAATTGAATTTGGAGGCCAGATTGAAGGATGCAAAGAAAAAAAGAGAAGCAATCCAAGAGCAAAAATTGAGTTTGACCAAGAAGTGTTTAGAAAATCCTATTGCTCTCGATGAAATTGAATAAACAGATGACTAGCAAGTTGCAACAGACACCACAGCTGATGGAAAAGCAAACTGATATATCCATCTGTTGCAAAAGATTTTCCATATATTATAAGTAATCCGACAGGAATAAAATGTTGTATTTAGATCCGTTTTTTTTAATTTATATATTCGAAAAGTCACCAGTTTTATTTAATTAAGGGATATGAACAGTCATGCCTTTTTGTTTGACTAAGTCAAGTCACCACCACTTCCAATTCAATCATTTTGTCATTGTAGTCGTTAAGCTTGGTATGAAGCTCTTAATCTTTTGTGAGTTTGTCAACGAGAACCACTCACTCACTTCCTTTCTTTCTTGGCGGCTTTCTTATAATACTCCTCTTGGTCCTTCTTAGCTCTATGCAAGGTCAAGGAGAAGTATGGAAGGTTCTCTTTGAGTTTTTTCGAGGCAAACGCTCTCTCGGCTGATAAATCCTGTGCTTCAACATATATGGATAGTGCAATAATCAATGCAAAACAGTTTTTTGGTAGAAGCAAGTCTTGAGAAGATATAACCAGTAATCTATCAATATCAGTTTTCAATGTGTCAAGCAGTTCTGTTGATATCTTGTCTTCTACGGAGAAGATTGATCAGCAGAAAAACCAAGTGATTGAGATCATTTAATCTATTGACTAAGCAGTCTGGTGGTTCAATAACATTAGATGTCTTGTTTCCGGTATTAGCTAATGATGGGGAGATTCTGCCTTCCTCACCACCCTGAAAAGAAAAAGCACTCAAAATTAGATGGAGTACCTCTACATAACGAAACAAGATGAACTAAATCTAGCATTTATTTTTTCCTTCCTATTCCCCTCCCCTTTTTATCTTCTCATCTTTGTCAGATACAAAAATTTTCTTTTTTCGGATACTTGATTATGCCTTGGAAATTGCTTTCTTTCTCCACTTAGCCTTAAACTCTAATGGAGTGAATGAAACTGAAATCCTCTTTGATCGAATGACACTACTGTTAGATATCAATTCCTTTACATCAGCAATTGATGCATTAATAGTATTAATCACAACATCATATTTTGCTTTGCACTCTTTACATTTGCATGCACAAAAAAGCAAGGAGGGGCAAGATTGATCATTCTTCTACCATATAGAGGACAACATATCCGTCATGCAAAAGTCTACATCATCGCCAGAAATGCTTGCCACAATGAAAGTCTGTAGAAGACATGACAAATGAACATGAGCAACATCCGACATTAAATCTTAACAAGGTATTAGAACCATATTCATGGTCCCTCAGCCTTATCAGTTCAGACATACCAAACTCAACTGTAAAATTACAAATATCTTATTTGAATGATCTATGACTAATCGGTAAAAACAACATTTACAAAATCAGTGTACTCTATGTGTGTTTCCACGATAACAATATAAGTAATACATACCTCCCACATATGAAGTGGTTCCATCTGCATGCAGCTTATTCCTTCGAACCTATCTTTACTGCAGCCTCTTGTAATGGTCAGGCAAAAGTTGATCAACTTTTTGTTCATTTTATATCTACAAAGAAGAAGGAAAAAATTTATGTCACAGAAAGAAAATTATCCTTCTGTTGCAACAGATGTAGAGTGTGTTGCGTCAGATGTGGAGTCTGTTTCATCAGATGTGGAGTCTAATGCAACAGATATGGAGTTTCTTGGAATACATAGCAGCCTTGCTGGTGGTTTGATTTGTTCCATCAATTGCTCCGTCTGTTGCAACATCAACAACATCATAAACTACAAATAACAAATAAAAAATATCAACAACAAAGAAAACAACAATATTTGTTCCAATAACATCATCAACAACAAAGAAGTATACATCCTATATTCCAACACCATCAACAACAAGGGACGGACCCACATGGAGTCCTCCGGATGCACGAGTAAAGACTGAACTCGTATTGAACTTTATATATGTATATAGAAATAAAGAAAAAAAATGTATATAATCTAATCAGTGAGCAACCATAGTAAGAGTTGTTTGGTTAGCCTAGCTGTTGTTCATAGGTTCTTAAGGCTATTTATTTCTTTTGTTCTTGAGTTCAATTCCCACTCAGCACATATTTTTTTAATTTTGGTAACCAACTCTTCTCTTCTTATTCACTTTAAACTTTCTTTTATTTTTTCTCCCTTACTACTTGTGTTGATTGTTCGGACTCCACTATTTTTAAGCTAAGAAGCACCCACCGTCTAAAAAACCTGGATCCACCACTGTCAACACCACCACACCACAAGTTCCAACAACGCCAACCCCACTAACAACATCAATAACAACATCAACAATAAAGAAACAAACAAAATACATAAAAAATGATACTGCCAACAAGGCTTTTAAATTTCTCCCAACAAATAATTTTTTTCTCATCTTATAATAAAAATTCTTTGTTCGTTTATCCAACAATTAAAAGTTCCTTCAATTTTTTTTTTAAATAAATATGATATGTGAAAATGGTAATTAAATAAAAAAAAGATGTAAATAACTTGCAAGAAGAAGACGAGAATGAAAGAGCAATAGTGAATCATATCATACCTTAATGTCAAAAGAGGGTCAAAACAACAATTTCAGTCGAGGAATCTAAGATATAGATATCGATCGATTTAGATCCGAACGAAAATTTATGAGAAAGAGGAGAGAAAAAAAGGTTGTGATAACCCTAAAAAGGATAGAAAGAAAAAAGATGAGAGATTTAAGACTGAAGGAGAGGAGAAGAGAGATGAGATAATTTTAATTTCTAGATGTACTACCCTTAATATTAAATGACTAAACAAAGTGTATTTATTTAAATTTATATTTTCAAAGCATAATTAATAAGGCTATTTGGTATTGTAAAATAAACCCCTAATTAATATTTTCTTAATGGGAGTGCCAAGTGAATATGAAACGCAAGAAGTAATAGGGGTTTCAATATATATTAATTAATATTCACTAATAATTGAAGGGCACGAGGAAGAAAATGAGTGGCATTGAAAAGACAGGACAAGACTACTCAATGAGATTTTTGAGTTATCCAAGAAATATTTTTTACCGCCTTTAGTAGTACTACTACTTTATCTACTCGGACAGTAGCTTGCTTTAAAATTAAAAGGAAAAAAAATTTCAAATAGATATGTCGTCTGTTGCAACAGATTTAAATATCTGTTTGAGAAATCCCAACAGCTCAGTCATCTGTGATAACAGATAGAAATGTTATTTGATAACTAAATCAGAAACGTCATCTGTTACAACAGATATCAATATCTGTTTGAAAATTTCCAAAAACTCAGTCATTCATCATAACAGATGCAAATGTCTATTTGATAATTAAATAAGAAATGTCATCTGTTGCAACAGATATTATTATCTGTTTGAAATTCTCCAACAGCTCAGTTGTTTGTTGCAACAAATTTCATTGTAATTGATTTCGGAGGAACTAGGGATGAAGAATGAGCTCCTCATTAACTTAATGTTATGATTAATAATAGTACCTATATCGATTTAGGTGGAACGAAGGATGAATGAATGAGCTCACAGGGTCAACTACAAATCCAATTGAGTCATTGCATTTGCATGGTGTTGGTATTGCATTCATCCCGAGCCGAGTCATCGATCACTCTGAGTTGAAATGTGTTCTCATTAACTTAATGTTAAGATTAATAATAGTACCTACATTGATCTAGGTGGAATTAGGGATGGATGAATGAGCTCAAAGGGTCAACTACAACTTCAATTGAGTCTTTTGACAATTTTATGATGAGACGGTGTTGCATTCCTCTCGACAAGAGTTATCGATCGATCACTCTGAGACGAACCGATTCTTAATACCTTTTATGTTCAACTAATACCTTAATTGAATAATCTGGGACTAGGGGTGAGTTCTCATAGGGTCAATTACAACTTCAATTGAGTCTTTTGGCAAATGCATGATGAAATGGGACTGCATTTCTCCCGACCAGAGTCGGCGATCGATCACTCTGAGCTGAACCGATTCTTACTACCTCATATGTTAGACTAATACCTTAATTGATTAATATAGGACTAGGGTACTAATACCTTAATTGAATAGTCTAGGACTAGGGGCGAGTTATCATAGGGTCAACTACAACTTCAATTGAGTTTTTTGGCAATTGCATAATGAGATGGTACTGTGTTCCTCCTGACAAAGTCATCGATCGATCACTCTGAGCCAAACCAATTCTTACTACCTCATATGTTCGACTAATACCTTAATTGATTAATCTAGGACTAGGGTACTAATATCTTATTGACTAATCTAGGACTAGGGGCGAGTTCTCATAGGGTAAACTATTGATTAATCTAGAACTAGGGGTGAGTTTTCATAGGGTCAGCCACAACAGATGGCAGCGCCTATTTGGTAATTTACAACATATGGGTAATCTGTCGCAACAGATGACTTAATCTGTTTGATACTAATTTACATCAAATTCGTAATCTGTTGTTACCTAATCTGATTGATAATTTACAACAGATGAGAAATCTGATGCAACATGTTGAACATTTATTTTTTACAATTTCAATTGAGTTCATATGTTAGACTAATACTACCTAAATTGATTAATCTAGGACCAGGGGTGAGTTTTCATAGGGTCACCTCCTAGAGTTCTCGGTCAACTACAACTTCAATTGTTTTTATATACTTTTAATTGAATTACTCTTTTGGCAATTGCATGATGAGAGGTTTAAAAATTATGCATAAATTTTATGATTTTAAAAATAATTAAGATCAATTCGGACCAAATTAATATTTTTATAACTAATTGTCATTCTTTTTCAAAATACAAATCAACCCATACAAAATGTTTCATCATTTCAAATCTCGAGGTCTCGCTCTTTCTCTCTCATTTTACTCACTCAACAATACAGTATAGACAATAACTGCTCAACAAATTTTCTCAACCCTCCACAACAGATTGTTATTTCTTCTCATTTTCGACCACATAGGTGTTATTGTTGACTTCATTCTTGATTGTATCAGTCATTTTCTTTGTCTTCGTAGGCAATAGAGTTTGAGAAGAGCTCTATATTTGTTATTTTTTCTAAAAACTAAGGTCTTTTAAGTTAATGATGAAAAATAAAACTTTTAGTTTTATTATCTTCAAGAATGGGTTTACAATTTTGAGTTTTGATAGTAAAATCGTAGGAAGAACCTAAAAAATCCCTAGTTTCCATCGCAGTATTTCGTTGACTATCGTGTTATGGTATTGTTGGATGGTGTTTGTGGTGTTGTTGGATGGTGTTTGTGGTGTTGGTGGTGGTGTTTGTGGTTGTCGTAGTGTCACTGGTGATGGCATTGGTTGGTGGTGTTTGTGGTGGCTATTGGTGGTGTCGGTATTCGTGGTGTTTGTTTGTTTGTTGGCATTGGTTGGTGGTGTTTGTGGTGGTGGCTGTTGGTGTGTCAGTATTCGTGGTGTTTGTAATGTATTTTTTAAAATCTATGCATACATCAATTGTAATGTAATTTTTATGTTTCTTTGTCTGTAGGTAAAACATGTATCCCAAAAGAAAAAAAGTAAAAGTGGATCAACGTCTAACATCTAAAAAAAAAGGCTACAGTACAGCGGGATTCAAAGGAGCTTCCTGAACAATCTTAGTCAGGGAAAAGTGAAGCTAAGGAGAGATATGAAAACAATATTGAGAGAGGTGGACAAGGGTCCGTAGATGGTGATAAAGAAAATAAAAGTGAGAAAGAGTAGGAATTGAAGAGTGAGAAAGAGAAAGAGAAAGAGGATGATCGTCAACATAATGATAATGGATCACCGAGCAAAGAGCAACACCAATATTAAGGACGCTGATCTCTTTAACCCTCCAGATAATGCAGTACGTCTTCTTCAAGTTAAATAATTCTACTCAAAGATAAGAAAGATATTGAACAGATGTTATATTTGGTGCAACAGATGTTATATCTGATGCACCAGATAGGATATCTGTTGCGATAGGGTATATCTTGTATCAGATTACCTATTTGTTGCCTTAGTTCTCTGAACCGAACTCCTAAAAGATTAACCATCTACTGTAAATTATGCAACAGATGTTTAATCTGATAATATATTATTCATCTGTTGCGACGTACAAATCATCTATTGCATAACAGATTACCCATCTTGTGTAGCTGTTACAACAGATGATTGATATTTTGCATCAGATTATCCATGTGTTGCTGTTTCTCTGAACCAGACTCAAACAGATTTTAACCAGATACTGCAAACTATGCAATCGATGGGTGATGACTTTTTATATTACTCTAGGTCATGTTGATACTATTGTAGACCCAACGGTGGAGTTAATAAAGAAGGAATTGGCTGGAGAAACAACCATAAGAAGAGCAGTTAGGCAAGGTCAGCCTAATGTTGAGGCTCTTCATGACCAACTTTTTACCAAGGCAGATCCGGGTGCTTCTTCTGGTGGAGTTGTTGGTGTTGGTGACAGGTATGATGCTGCTGCTACCACTCATGATGATGAGCATATTGATACTCAAGAAAGAATAAATATGTTTGAAAACACCTCTTTTCGCCCTTACAAAGGTCTTTCTCACCCCTCTTCATCTTCGTGTTCTCGTTGTGAATGCGATGAGTTCAAGGACAGATAGGATAAACTCTTTGAAAAAGTAGAGGCTATCTCTAAAGCTATTGAGGAATTCAAATCCAAGAGGTGTGTCATACCATCCAATAAAGTGAGGGAGCCACACACTCCTACAACGTAGGTTAGGAGAAATAAAAGAGTAATTAGAGACGTACTCTCTGCTAAAAAATTAAAAGAAATTGCAATTCCTCCCTCTCCAAAAGCTGTTGAAGTTTAGGGGTCAATCAATAAGGTGGACATATACGCGGAACTTGGCACCGAAAAGAAGAGGGATCTGCGACAAGCCAAGAATGCCAAGCCAGGCGCACCAGATTACCCCAGGCCTCCCTTTCCCCCCAAGACTTCCAGTCTATAACTGATATGCATATGTCGTACGAGGACAAGGCAAGTTTACTTTTCCTAACCTAGCCCTTCTAATCTACCCCATGAAGAAGAAGCTATGCAATAGATTTCACATCTGTTGCAACAGCTGGGTATACTGGTGCAACTGGTAGTGGTTCTGTTGCAACTTATTATCCATTTGTTACATAAGTTACGTTGGATTATTGATTCAGAGAACTCTATGCAATAGATGGACTATTCGTTGCATCTTTACAATTACTAACCTATTTAAAAATTAACTTCTTATCTCACAGTATGTTGACATAATTCTCTGCCTCATGAGGAAAAGGCAATTAACGTACCGGGAAGCTTATGACTCTGCCGATAGGATAATGGACCTCGACTTCTGCAAGAAACTTAGGGATAGGTACGATCAACTCAATGGAGAGGCGTCAGCCCTTGGTGTGGGACTTGATTTTCTAGTTCCTACATTGGTCTTGGATGAAGAATAAACGTTAAGATATGTTAGAGGGGACAGGCTAAATCCACACGGCAAGAGCTGGACCGAGGCAAAAAGGATTTTTGTAGTCATTAGCGTGAACGGAATGCATTATTGAGCTGTTGAGATACTACTCGAGGAGGGAAAGATCAATGTTTATGACTCCAACGTACCTCTCATCGGCGATTTCGATCTTTTTCTCTTCGTGGAGCCACTGATGGTGTTGTTGCCCATCTTGTTGAGGGAGAGTAAACTGATGAATCATTTGCCAAATGAAGTATTGATGAAGAAATCATGGGATTTTAAAGGTCAAAACAGGGGAATGATCCTTCCAAAAGATGATGCCGCTAAAGCAAGCGGCTCACACGCTCTTGCACACATCAAATGTTTGCTGACCGGCACAGAAATGGCCAAGCCAATGACTTTTTTGTGCGACAACACTATGGCAAACCTGCAAGATGTTTGGGCTTATGGGATACTAACTGGACGCTTGAAGCCTGTGCATATAGAAGAGCTTGTGAAATAGAAATTTTTAATTTCAAGTCACCATTCACTTTATTTCATGTACATGTAGTGGCAATAATTTTTTTCTGATGAAATTTGAGTTTTTTATAATGCAATAGATTAGATTGTCAATCTGTTGTAAGATATCTTTAATCCGTTCTGGAAGATAATTTATCTGTTGCAATAGGTTGGTCATCTGTTGCATTACGATGATGTTATTTCTATGAATAATCTAATAATCTAAGTCTAATATGTTGCAACAGTGGGAAGACCTGTTTGATAATTTCTTAAAGATGACCTAAATTTTACAACATATGCCTAAATCTTTTTGATATTTTCCAACAGTTACGCTTGAATATCCATGTGCTCGACAACACCAAACCAGTAGCAAATATACACACCACCATGAAAATTTCAACAATTAGGCTTGAATATTCATGTGCCCAACAACACCAAAATAGTAGCAATAACGGCAACAATATAGTATCTTCTTGCTCGATTTTATTTCTCTTCAGAAGCTTGACTTTGTTCAACAAACCCCAGATTACACGATTTGCTTATGAAGGGTGTCGTTATGCATACCAATCAAAGTAATCACATCCACCCAATTTATATAAAAAAGAGAACACAATTACAAAATAATTACAAGTCAATAATTAATCAATTCATTAAATAAAAAAAATATTACCTTTGAAATCTTACAAGTAAAAAACCTATGACCCGAATTTTGTTGAGTCTAAGAAGTCTTTAACAAAGCTTCATGACCGCACTTACAATATCGAAAATCTTTATCACAAAAACAGTAGAAGATGCGCTTGACATTGTCAAGCTCAGTTGAAAAAAAGAAAAGAAATAATTTGAATAGATAAAAGAAGATGAAGAAGAAAATATAAGAATTTAGGGTTAAATTTTAGGAGGAATATGAATATATAAGACAATGGGAAAAAAAAATGATCGTTGGGGGCCAAGTGACGGCAAGTCAGTGAAATGTGCCAGACTAATACTGACACATTTGATGCCTATTTTATTTTATGTGTTTAAAATGAACGCTGTCTACTTGATGCCTATCTTATTTTAGGTGTTTGAACTGAACACCGTCGATGGGTTGTGCCTTTTTTATTTCAATTCAATTCTCTTTAATTTTTTAACACGTAGTGGCAATTTTTTATGTCCAATGAAAGTTGAATTTTTATAATGCAACAGATTCTCCATCCATTGTAATAGTTATCCTACCTGTTCAGACATATAGTTTATCTGTTGCAATAGGTTGGTCATCTGTTGCATTATCTCGATTTTTTTATCTAAAGTCCATCTGTTGCAATAGTAGGAAGACCTGTTTGATAAATTTCAACAGATCACCTACCTGTTGCAACAAATGTCTAAATCTGTTCTATTTTTCCAATAGATGTGTTGTCTGTTGCAACAGATACATTATCTGTTGAAATATTTGAATCAAGTATTCCTTTTCAATTAATAAGTTCAAATCTAAGGAATAAATAAAATTCATAGACAAAATAAAATAAATCAAAGCCTTCATAAATTAGCTGAAATAAGTCAACGAATAAATGAAATATAAAAAAATTATTATGGGTACAGATCTCAACAAATACATTAACAACAATTTAAGTATACTGCCAAGGATTGTTTTGATTTAACAAGTTCAAGCTATAAAGATCTACTCACTATGGACAAGTTGTTCTTCATCCGGAGCTATGGAATTCGGCTTTGCTCGTCGTGGATCTTTATTGTCGCTTACTTATGGTTTCTACGCTTTCTGTTCTCTGTATTTCCATAAAAAGAGTAGCATATTGTCAATGCTATTCAGAAGTAGCTTCTTCTACATCCACCTGAAAAATCAGAATTGGTCAATGCTAATTACGGAGATACAACAAAATAGAAATGGATAACTCATCTCTTCTAGCAAATCAAACAGGTCTTTTTCCCTTTTTAAATTATCCCAAACAGATTATATTTCTGTTGTAACAATAAATCAACTGTTGGGATAAATTTCTACATAAGGAAGACCCTGTGTGATAAATTCCAACGGATGAACCATCCGTTGCAACATATGAATCATTTGTTGCAGTATATAGGTCATTTGTTGGTACAAATAAAAGAGGTACAAAGAGCTATTTGATTTCCTAAAACTTACGAGACATATGTTGCATCAGATAAAGTATCTGGTATAACATGTTAATCAACTGTTGCAATAGATGTATATATCTGTTTGATAATTTTCAGTAGATGTGTCATCTGTTGAAACAGATATGTGTCTGTTTGCTTTGTCAGTTGTAAGACATATAATATATTCACCTTATTTAGCTTGTGCTACTCTTCTTTGGACATTATACGTTGCTCAGTGCAACACACAGACAGAGGAGTTGTAATTTTGCTTTTTTGGATGCTTGATAATGCCCTGGAAATCACTCTCCTTTTTCTCTTAGCCCTAATCTCTAATGGAGCAGATGGAAATAAAATACTCTTTGATGGAATGAGACCTCTCTTAGATGTAAATTCCTTTACAGAAGCAGTTAATGCATTAATAGCATTAATCACTACATCATGTATCGCCCTACAATCTTGACATTTGCATGCAGAATATTCTCTGGGAGTGGAAAAATCTATATAACCAGTATGATCATACTCACAATGGTTTGCTTGAAATACTGTAAGAGGAGCATCATTAGCACCAACAGCAGCATCACTACCACCACTAACAGCTCCATCACCACTAAGACCCTCAACAACAACAATAAGCCCACTCTCCAAAATTATTTTTCTTGTAATGGTTGTTGCTCCAAACAATTTTATTTTTATTCTGTCGATGACCTTAAGGTCCGATAAAGTTTGCACAGATCATCAAGTAAGAAAAAATGGCATCTTCAAGTCTCGATTATTCGGAACTAGCGACGGATGCACAATCTAACACAAATCATTATATATATTAGAATGATGATTAGATCATTAATAAAATCATTAATTAAAAGAAAAAATTAATTATAATTATACTTACTGCATCCTTCGGGGGGTTGAAGAGATCAAGAAATTTTGCACTTTATCAGTTTTGGCCGACAACCATCTCAAGATTCTTGGACAGGAAACTCCTTCCTGGTAGTTCACTTGTTGTCTCAAATAAGAAATGGCTTTAAACACCCAAGCCTATAAAATAACGCCAATAAATTAAAACCATTATTGAGGGAAAAAAATAAATGATATCATAATAGAAGAAAGAAACATTTACCATGAAAGCCCTTGTGAAGCCATATAAGTTGATTATCATTGGAGCTAACAGAGTCAACAAATATTTGACAGTCATTTTGAAGCTTTCATACCCCCCAAGGATAGCTGTTAAATGCCTTAAGATTCTCGGAGAGCTTTATTAAACCGAGGCTTATGTTGTTGTTAACATCTTTTGTCCAAAGAATATTATGTACAAACCAAACCAAGCACAATGACTGCTTGTGCTTCTTTGAAAGTCCTTTACCTTTCAACACTTCTATTAAATTTTTATTTTTGAAGCTTGGACCAACAATGGACACCAGGTCATCACGATCACACGGCTTGCCTTTGCCTTTTTTGGGTGTGCGGGGTGCTTTTTTTCGGTTAGAATAGGTATAACTTGAGAAGGAGGATAACATTTTAGTCCAGTAACTATGGCAAACTCCTTCCAACCAAAAGAAACAGGCATGCCACAGTAATTTATCCATACCTCATCCATCTTATCTTTGTTTTCATAAATAAACCTACGCTTGAGAAGTCCATATACCATTTTAATTTAGAAATGAGCATTGTTGTCCTCCGGCAAATCAAGATATTTCCCAAAGCAACTGTCCCTAAAATAAGCATCCAATTTTTGTTCTCGAAGTATTTTTCTAAAGGTATCAAAATATTTTCCCATGGCTGACTTAACCACGAAATCATCCATTAAATCTGTTGCACCATCACACTGTATTCTCACAGGATAACGATCAATGTTGCAGGCTTTGACCAGCTCTTTGGTGGAAGGGCTATTAGCATCTGCATAATCTTTTTTGAAATATTCCTCCTCCCCGTGTTCATCATATTCTGCTTTCGATTGAGATAACGCTTGTAAAGCAAGCTCATAGAGTGGTGGATGTAGCCTAGCTGCTTCACTTGTTCCTTTACTTGGACTTAATTCGGTTTCTGTTCTTTGGGAACCATATTATCTAAAATTAACAGGAACATAAAATAATATATTATTATTGATTAATGCATCATTAAAAAAGGATAATAGTAAATCAAACAACAAATAGTAAAATAACAGTTGCAACAGATCACCGATTTGTTGTACCAGGTAGTATATCTGTTGTAGCATTAACCAAACTATTACAGTGGATGAGTAATCGATTGCAATAATACAAAATATATCACTCATCTTTTAAGACATATGAATGGTCTATTTAACAAATCATATAACTGTTGTGATATTATCTGTTGCAACATATGATTGATCTATTAGAACAGTTAAATAATTCGTAGCAATGACTGAGTTAATCTGTTGTGATAATACAAAACATATCACTCATCTATTGAGAAAGATGAATGGTTTGTGTAACAGATCACACATCTGTTGTAACATATGAGTGATCTGTCAGAGCAGTTAACTAACCTGCAGGAACGGTTGAGTATTTATTGGACAATACAAAACATATCACTCATCTATTGAGAAAGATGAATGGTCTGTGCAACAGGTCACACATCTGTTGTAACACATGAGTGATCTGTTGGAACAATTATCAACGGTCAATATTATTTAGATTTATTCCAACATAGGGTCTTCTATCACGGCAGATGAATGATCAGTTGGAAAAATTAAGTCTTGGACATTTCCTATAGGAAGAGTTGATAGGATTTTGTCCAATAGGAGGTTCATCTATTGCATCAGATCATTAATCTGATGGTTCTTCCATTGTACTAGATGGTTAATTAGTTGCATCAAATATTTTATCCGATGCTTAATATGTTGCAACATATGTTACATCAGATTATTAATCTATTACATCAAAATTATAATCTGATGGTTCCTCTGGTGCATCAGATGGTTGATCTGCTGCATCATATGATAAATCTGTTGCATCAGATGGTTAATATGTTGCACCAGATGAGTAATCTGTTGGAGAAAACAAAAAATAGTAGCATGATTTTGTTCAACAAAAAACAACAATTTCACCATTTTTACCAAGAACAAGAACAAAACAAATCAAACCAAATTGTCGTTTTGTATTTATAAACACAAACAATAAAAATCAAACTTCAAAAAAATGCAACAAACAACCAAATATCATAATTCACTTCGAAAAGAGAAGAGAAGAAATACCAAAAATTAGGGTTTTATTCAGATCACATTTCAAATTAGTACAACAAATATTGAAATTGTTAACCAATACTATAAGAGAAGTTGGCTCAAGTTCCTCGTTTTCTTCAAAACTAAAAAGGCCATAAATTTTTACTTGTGAAAGAAGAAAAGGAACGATAAAGAATTCGAAGCTGTTGTGGCTAGAGAGCAAGGCTGTTACGTCGATTGAAGGTTGAAGTCGAAAAGGAACTGAAATCCCAACTATTTATAGTTGGATGTTGAAGTCACCAAGGATTGAAATGAGAAATTTGTAGAACAGTTGGTTGGGAGAGAGTTGAGAGAAGCTGTCGAGAGAGGGAAGAGAGACAGGTTGATTGAATTAAACAGGGGAACTCAAAGCCCAACTATTTGTCGTCGGAGGTAGAAGTCGTCAGGGGTTGAAGGGGGAAATTTTGCAGAACTGTTGGTTGGGAGAGAGTTGAGAGAAGCTGTTGTGAGAGAGAAGAGAATGGTTGATTTGAATTGAAGAGGGGTGTGGGTTGGGTTGATTTGTATCTTTGAAAAGATTAGAAAGTTTTGAAAATACTAATCAAGTACATAATTAACTTAATCAAATTTTCTAATGATGTTTGACCCTATCTGTTGGTCAATGTCACCAATCCTTCATTCAAGACTTAAAAGATGCCTTTCCTTCAATTTTCTCATGTACGTTTGTACAATTTTCTCGAGCATTATTTTCTTTAACACTAGTATAAATATGTTATTTTATGTTCTTATGTATAGTAATTTTGTTGTATAATATGTATTTTTCAATGATTTTTATTCTATATGAATCTATTCTGTCATAGAATTTAAGAAAAAGAAATTATATACAATATTTTTATTGTATAATATACTCTCTCGATTTTATTTTTATATAAAGTTTTTTAGTTGTGTAGAGAGTTCAAGAAAAGAAAATTAAGAATATGTGGTCTTAAATATATAGGGCTGTGTATAGAGGTGACAAAACTAGCCCAAATTCATTTGATCCGTCCAATTCGCCCATGTTTTACTGGGTTGGGTTAGAGTGATTTTAAAGATGGACTGGTTTGAATCAGCCCAAGTAAACTCATCATAAATCATCAACCCAAATGGGTTCACAATGATGCCCAACTTTGACCAATAAAAATGTTTAAACCTAGTAATTATAGTCTCACTTTTAATATTTTTAATATTTTTTTTAGTTGCTTCAATTTTTTTTTCGTCTTGAAAAATTGTTGCAGTAAATAATTTTTTTATTGTAAAAAATATTTCCGTCTTACACTATCCCCGACCCCTACCCACCAAAAAAAAAGTTAAATATTTTTTAAAATTTATTTTTAAAAAAATTTTTACCCCACCCGCCCCCCTTATCCCGACCCCCCTCCTCAAAAAAAATATTTTTTAATTTATTTTTTTTAAAAAGTAAATTTTTTCTTACCCCCCCATCCTCCCCATTAAAAAAATATACGTATTTAATTTTTTTTCTTACCCCGCTCACCCTCCCCATCCCGACCCACCCAACCCCCTTATTTTTTTTAATTTGCATACAAGAGGTTTAAAAATAAATTACATAGAAAATACTATGAAAAAAAAAATACAAAGTCAAGTTTAAAAGATAATATAGTCCGCCGAATGTCTAGTTAATTAAGGAGAAAACTAATATCAAGAAGAGCATTATAATTAACTTTGTTGATGTGATGGTTTTAAATGGTGGGTCGAAATTAAACATTTAAGATATGAGGTAGGTTGTGTTATGAATAATTTTGGCTCATCCATGCCACTAATATTGAAAGTTTTGTTCATCTATATCGCTACCGTCATAGAAAGATTCATTCGTGCCATTATTTTGTAACAGTGATTTTTATAAAATTATTTTTACCATGTGACCTCTTATTAGAGGTCCTCATTACCAAATTTAAATAAACCAGTATTGCTTAAAATAAATAACTAAAAATCAAACCATCTAAATAAATCTTAAAATAAAAATTAAACTACTTAAAATAAAATTTAAACTAATTAAAAATAAAAGTTAAATTCATTAATTGTATAGGATTTTATTCTCTTAGAAAATATGAAGTGATTAAGAACTTCATTAAATAAAAGAGTAAATATGAAAAAAAGTTTCAACAATTTTCTTAGGCTTTGGAAAATTTATTTATTTTGAAATTCAATTATTTTGATATGGAGGAAGTAAATTAAATTTTCTCTTATATATTATCTTAATCAAAAATCAAATATTATTAATTAATATTAATTTCTTTACAAAAAATATATTTGTAATATTTACTTGTGGTGTAAATATCACACCAAAGAGAATCACCAAAAGAAAAAAAAGGAGAAAGAAAACTTTTTTGGTGCTTACTTTTTTTTTTTTTTTTAGGTTTTTGGCTCCAAAAGAATTTCAGTAAAACCACTAACATATGAGAAAACAAAGGAGATCTTAATGGATGAAAGCAACGTGTAGGTACGATAGTTTTATTGACTATTTTATTCTCTTTTCATTTTCTGCTGTCTTTAATCTTCTTGGCAAGGGAGGAAGGAGGTAAGCGTTGGTTTGAACTTAAAATTCTTCTTTTTGTTTTTGAATTAAGATTTGAATTATGATTGTTAATCACTTTGTGTTGAAGTTTCAATCTGTAAGAAATATTATCTTGATTTGTCTCTGTACGGATATTAGTGGAGCAATTTCATGACCTATTCTCTTAGATATTTGTGTTTTCTTTATTTAAAGAATGTGTTTACTTCATTGACATTATTATAGCCTATGTTTTTTCGGACTCTCTTAAAATATTGCCACAACCTTGCCGGATTCCTAAAAAAATGCTCTACTTTTGGAAGATTTGACACGCACCTATCGGCCTTTTTGAAGAGCATCATAGATTATAGTAAGAGTGTAGATGGGTGGTCCGGGATAAATAATTAGATAATTTCTTTATAAACATAGGCATCCTAGTATTCTGTGAACTCTTGTTATCTCCTCGAGATTGTTGGAGCTTTAGTCCACAAACATGTAATCGAGGCTTCAGCTTACCTTAATATGCATAACATAGTAGTTGATATTGTTTATATGAAACTATCTGATACATGATCATGTTGATGCATAGTATCTGAGATAGAACTTAAAAGATGTAAATTATTATCTGATCAACTAAAGTTCTCTCTCTAACTTGTATGTTTAACACGTGTGTCTTATTAAGAAAGATTTAGATGTGCATAAGTATTTATCCACAAGATTGAATTGTCTTAACTTTCCTGTTGTAGCCTGTGAAAAGCCCTGTGACTATATGTGGTGATATTCACGACCAATTCCATGATCTTGTTGAGCTTTTTTGTATTGGTGGAAAGGTACCTGCAGTTTTTGTCTCTTTCTTTCTATTTCTCTTTATGGATGTTTGGTCGTCTACTTTTTCATTCCTTGCTTGATAGAAATGAACATTTGAAACCATGTTAGTGATGAACATATGAAAACACATTAGTCATTTGGTTGTAAAAAACTTCTCTCTCCCTCCCCGACTCTGTCTTTCCGCTAAAGGAGGAAGTTGAAACTGTTCTTAATGCCTGCATGTTATAGAATAGTAGTTTTTAAGATGTATCTACATACAGTGTTTTTTGAACTCTAGAAACAGTTACTTACCATGATAAATTCAAAGTTTGTTATGGATTCACACTAGAGTGCTATGTGGAAAATACTACGTATATGAAGCTTCTGGATTGAAATTGGTTCTCCACCGTATTCAATTTGCATGTCATTTAAGAAGCAAAGTTTGACAAAAATGAAATTTTGAGAAAGCTAGTATGTAGGTTTTTATTCAGGAGCTGTTTAGCGATGTGCTTAAAATATTAGTAAAATTTCAAGGGAGTGGGACAAACTTGTCAAATGTCCCACAATAATAAAATCATTTGAAAGTAGGAGTAGCTTTACTAGTTAGAATTCGTGGAGAGAGGAAATTTCATGTTCAAGAGTTTTAGATCTTTGCTATGCAGGACTGTAAAGGGAATTTAAAGGAAAAAAAAATGCTTAAATGTTATGTTGGCTAATAAATTTCCACACATTTGCTGAAACTAGACACCATTCTTAATTACTTATAGGTCAATTCTGCTAGAAGTAGCCTATATGCATATAAGATCCTTACGAAGTATGTAAATTCTTTTACATCATTATAGGTGTAGTTGCTTCTTTTTTTATGTATGCTTTTATGAGAGGAAGTAAACCGAGACCACACCATCATATTCCTTTGTCATACTCATCTCGAACTTAAGATTCTGATAGCAATTGTTGGGATAAATCAGCCTAAAGGTCTTAACAAGGTATGATATTGTTATTTTGGACCAAGCCCACAACAGTTTTTGTAATAAGACCTCACACCATTAAGAAATCCTACACCTTGCAATTAACTTCTCAATCTTTTCAACTACAAATAGTGTGACTTTGTTCTTATCCCAACAATTACATTGGTATCTTTACTGTAGCCAATCGGCAGTTCTGTTGTATAAGATGAGAAGAAAGAAGATTACTTTTTTGGTAATGGCTTGCTTTTCTTGGCTTATGTTTTTCTTATACGTTATAGCCGTTGGAAGGTGGTCCGGCTAGAAAACTTCCACATACTGAAGTACGGGAAAGTAAAACCACAGTGTTGTATATTGGAAGAATCCCACATGGATTTTATGAGAAAGAAACGGAAGGTTTGCATTTCTCACATTGTGTTTTCTTTGTCCCCATTCTAAGCCTTTTTAGGTTTTATATCTCTTTTGTAAAGTTAAATAACTTTTGTTGTGCCATTTTCTGCTACTGTTGTCTTTAGGTTTCTTTAAGCAATTTGGTACAATTAAGAGGCTTAGACTTGCAAGGAATAAAAAGGTGAATACTCAAACTGATTCTTTATCTTTTAATTTATTCAGTGTAGTTTGACATTTTGTCTGGTTTGGACTTGTAAGCTTCGTGTAAATATATATTCATCTTCAAAGTATTTAAATTGTGGTCCAATTGTTCGAAATTACACAGAAATTCTTGTAATTTGAGGCGTGTAAAAATTTGGGTTCTGGAGCTAAGGGCTTCGCGTTGGATATATTCTTCAATTTTTGAAGTCCATAATACACTTCTACTTTTCTTATTTTCTCTATATGTGGTAATCTTTTGATTCTTTTCTTATATTCTATTTTCTTGTGTCTTTTCCTCGTGACAGACAGGAAAATCAAAGCATTTTGGCTTCATAGAATTTGAGTCCCCTGAGGTTGTTCCTTTTCCAGAGTAATTAGTTATGTTATGCACCCATATTTAGAGAATCCATTTGATCATTTTCTTTCCATTAATCTTGGGTTGTTGGACATCTACAGGTTGCTAAAGTGGTTGCGGACATATGCATAACTATCTATTATTTGAACACTTGTTGCAAGTTCGTCTTATTCCACCTTAAAACGTTCATCCTAAATTGTAAGGGTTTCATTTTCTAAACCAATTGTTATGTATTAAATTCATCTTAAAATTCCATATTTCTTGGGTCTCTAAGTTTAAGAGTCATTCAAAACTTTAGAAGCGACCTGATGAAAACCAGCAATATTGTGGCTGGGTCAAATATAAAAAAAAATGTGTTTCTAAATTGAGAGTCTCAAGAGTTCTACTTTCTGACTAATTCCAATGAAAGTATGATCAACAAATTTAGGAAGGATTACTTGTAGCTAGCGATCTAGATCAACATCCCTTACTCGGATAAAAGAAAAATTATGTTATGCATCTAAGAATATGGTTTAGTGGTCAATGGACTGAGTCGGAACCATGAAATTAGGTTCAAATCCCTATTTCCATCTGTCAAAGCCTTGGAGGATAGAGGTGTTACCTATGCTGGTGGGAGGTAGCAGACTCCTCGTGGATTAGTTAAGGTGTGCAGGCTGGCCTGGCCATCACGGTATTAAAAAAATAGAATTACACTATCAATTTCTTCGGAATCTTGATATACTCCTCTTAGAAAGTTTTAAATGATTCATTTAATCTAGTGTCTCTCTAATTTCCTTAAAGCTACCTTAACTTTTTTAATGCTAAAAGTGTGAGTTAGAATATTTTAACAGTCTAGTCTCTTTTCATTAACTTAGGTCAAACTGTTCCATAATATTCCTTTATTCTTTTGACGTGATTGTAAGTTTCATAAGAATTTAAGTATTTTACCTGCAAATGTGTGTTGATTGACTGCATTTGAACTTCACAGATATGGTAATGCCATTGTGTGGAAGACTTTCATAGATCTGTTTGACTACTTTCCTCTCACAACTTTAGTTAGTATGCTTTCCTCAGTTTTCCTACATTGTGAATGCTCTGTACGAGTATTTATTTTACATTACTTTTGTAACGCTCCGAATTTGGTACTCGAAACGCTACACGGTGCCCAGGACCCCGAAGGACCACAAGCTAACCCATGACTGATATCTGTAAACTGAGCACTAAATAATAGTAGTAATATCGTAAAGGCAGAAACATGAACTGAAAGTCCATAAGGTTCAATACTAGTACATAACTGAAAAATATGGTATAACAATACCAAAACAACTGAAATAATTGTCTGAATATACTGTAGTCTGAAAGCCTCTAAACTGTCTGAATAAGGAGTTGATGGGACATATCCCCAACTAACTCCAACTACTAAAATAAATTGAAAACTGAAATAATAATGTGATCATAATGTCCTCGAAGGATGAGGACTCACTTTTAACTCTGATCGCTGAATTGGGATGCTAATGATTCTTTGGATCTCGTGCTTCTAAACCTATGGTATAAGACACCATAGCACAAATACATTAGTACTTTGAATGTACTGGTATGCACGTGAGGTAGGGTGAATGAAATAGGTTTACATGCATGAACAATACTAACTGACTGACTAACATGAACATGAGAATACATGCATGCATACGTAACTGTAATTGAGATCATGATAGGACTGAATATTGAGTTCTAACTACTAAGTCTACTGACATTGACGTTTGAGTTACTGATGAGGGAGAAACTGATGCTATATTACTGAATACTGAGGGACTGATACTATGTTACTGATATATGGATAACTGTGTCTGACAGTTTTGATTATGAAGAATTGGTCTGGTTGACTGTATCTGACAGTCCTGAAGCTGAATACTAATAACATGAGTTTTGATAACTAATATAACTAATAACATGAATGACTGTATCTGACAATCCTAAATCTGATGGAACGAGTTGAGTTTCGTACTGTATCTGAGTAACTGAATCTGACATCAGTCCTATCTAGCGGGTGATCTCTACATCTGGTGATACTGATACTAATTGACCATAGTTGAGATCAGTCCTGTCTGGTGGGTGATCCCGAGGTCTATTTATAATGATAAGGATTGATTGTATCTGATAGTCCTAAATCTATACTATTGAGCTGAATTGACTGTATCAGACAGTCCTGATTCTGTAACTAAAACTATGGGATATATTCATCTAACCAATATGCCCCATACTAAGCTAACTGGGGTCTAACCTGTAACCCTAGTTGGAAGGGTGTCAGTACCGTGCCACTGGTAAGGATAGGCTGTGGGTGACCCTCATCTGATAGTGTCCTCAAAAGAGAACGGTGGGGCCCTTCTCTGACACTGCTTATCCACCTCATCAACCCTCATCGGATAGTGTTGATATCTCAACCTATGCTGGCTACATAGTTCTGGAATGCAAGGATGACTTCTAAGAATCATAACCTCATCTGATAGTGTGTGTTCCCATCCTTGGGTTCACTCGGTGCTAATTCCTACTCCTATCTGAATAGACTCTGAGCATGATTTACTGAACTGAACATGGGCTAAGTTACTGAATTCCATTGACTGATGGAATACTACTGATATCAGACAACTGACTGATTTCATGAGATCATGGAGATTTCCTGAGATTACTAAAATCACAGAGATTACTGAAGTTACTGAGACCACTGAGGTCACTGAGATTACTGAGCTACTGAAATTTCTAAGATTTTTGAGATTTCTAGAAGAGACTGGACTGATACTAATTTTCTGAGTTTTCCTGAGTCATGAGACTGACTAAATTCTACTGATCATGGCTTGACTGAGATTATCATGAAAACATGACATAGCTCTAGGCACACAGCTAAATTGTTTTGTACAGGTACCCCCAAGACTCGATGGAAAAAAACTGACATAGCCTGACTTACGTGAACACATGACCAACGACACAATTCATAATTAATATATTGAAGCACTTCATCAAACATGTGATATGCATAAAATTGTACAAACATGGGGATTTCATAATATCATGCTAGTTGGGCACTTTTCCTTCATATCGGCATTTAATCAAACATATGATAGGCATAATGTATGTAGACACCATTATTCAACAATTACACATCATGATTCAACATCTAATTTCATCATCCTAGGGTTTAATCATAGGTTCACATGAATATACATCTATATAAATCAATTCCACATAACATTACTTACCCAACATGGATTTGAATTCAATTGATCATTCTCAACATAAACAAAATAAACCCAACATGAAGTTCATAAAGAAAATCTAAAATCTTGACTTTAGAAAAGAGATTCTTGGGATTCATGGACGAAAGGAGTCCATGAATGAACACTGTGCATACCTGGGATGTGATTTCTTGAGGATTGTCGGTGAAACTTTCTTGAATTTGAATCCCCAATAGAAATCCTAGTTTGTTCTTAAGAGAAACTTGAGAGAAACTAGTATATTTTGGGTGAAGAATGACTAAATCATGTGTTATTGGATATATATAGGGGTGGAAAATTAACCCTTTTAACCCTAGACGCGTCTTTAATTTATGAGAAAATTTCCCGATTTTTATCCTTGGCGTGACGCGCCACTATCGTGCCAAGTCACTGGAAAGTGACAAATGGGAAATTGCACGGTGGCGCGATGCGAAGCATCCCGTTGCCATCTTGTTTATGACCTGGAAGTTTGGCGCGATGCACCACTATCGCAGAGCAACACTGGAAATTGACAATTGCTATTTGAGCTATCTCTTCGACGCGCTGAAGGCTCAGGTGATACACTGTCTCACTAAAAAGGCTCTAACTCTTCACCCGGGTGTCGGATTTCAGCGAATTTGGTATCGATGGAAAGCTTGTTCGATTATCCACATGATAAAAAGTGAAAATATTAAAAATACCACATGTACAAAAGTGGATTCATCTTTCAAATAAATCTTCTATCATTTTTGGAAAACTTTTCAAGCTAGGAAAAATACGGAGTATTACAACTTTGCATTCATGTCTCTTTGCAGTTCTCTTGTTTTAGAAAATGAATTTTGTTGTTTATGCCGCTTAAATCTTGCAATATGAAAATCAAAGACCTTTTGGTATTGTTATGGAATTGTATTGGGATGGACTTGATCTTGAATACCAATTCATTGTGTTCTGAGTTGCATTACACATCCCATAACTTGCTATTATGTATTTCTTAATTCGAAAGGGTTATATTAGTATTAGTTAACCTTGAAGTTTCTGCATTGCTGCTTTACCTTTAAATAATAAAAGGTTTGATATGTCTGAATATTCCTGAATTTTATGGGGTGAAGTGGTATTACACTTTTGAAATTAACAATTTATAAATTTGTAAATTGTTGCAGCTTCATAGTTTGCTAATACTAATAGCGCTCCTCTCTGAATATTTATGAGATATGTAAGCATTTTGCCAAATGCATTACATTTAATTAGTTGCTTAAGACATGATTCATTAATCCATATTTGATGGAGACGTGTTTCTAGTTGACATGTCATTAACTATTCAAAGAGTTCTTGTCTATCCCTCTCCTTTCTCCTAGTAGAGAGGCTGATGGGAAGAACAAACTTACGAATTAGTTCGACCATGCGTTTTTCCTTTAGATTGTAAAATCGATTAGCGTTGTTACCGACTGAAAAACTCTAGAAAATAATTTTTCCTTTCTTTCAATATGATTTCTTCTAACTATCTGTAACTGTAACTAGTGCCTCCTATTATCTATAGTCAATCTAACCAACTCTCATTTCTTATTTCTCCCCTTAGAGCACTCTACACCTTTGACAGTTGACATGATTTGAGATCCTGGCTATAATTCTTGCTCTGTTTGTAGCTTTTCCTTGAGAACAAGCAAACTGTACCAGTTAGATGAGCACCTTCCATGTTTCCTAATTGCACGCTTAGTTATATGAGTTTGATAGTTGTTGGTACACCCCCCCTTCTGTGTCGATCACACTGAACTTCATAAGAACAATTCACTACAAAACTTAACAAGGAACAATAATCTTGGTAGGAAGAATTGAATTGAAATAAAGCATAAAGTCCTTATATGTTGGTAGTGTCTTTGCTCGGCAAGGAGACTCTAGCTTGAGAGATTAGCAGTTTTTTAATTTTGGTCACAACAATCCAATTGAGGCATATTCAGTCTCTGAGCTCTTGCCATAGCTTACCATCTTTTCTCTCTTCATCTGCATGTTTATCATCTCTAGTAGAGTATGTGAAAAAATCAATTTGAAATGGACAGCTGTAAAACCAATGAGAGAAGCCATTTGCATCGGGGATTACCCAAAGGACCTTTATCTTTGTATCTTACATCAAAAATAGCAACAAAATAGACGGATCAACAATTTTAAATTCATCCATGTCACTATATTATTCAACTTCAGTCAATTCTTCAGGATACTCTAGATAAATTAAAACTTACAGTTGTAGAAAATCTGAAGAAATAGGATGGAAAGAAAGAAAAAGTAACTTTTTGGATTCTTTCATTGTCACTTGATGTGTTTCCTGTTAGATGGTTGTGATTCTTTTACCTTATATTGGGGGGGAGAGTGTCTTCTCCTCTCTTTATTTTTTCCTGCTTTCTTTTTATTGCTTCTCTTTTTTAGTTCATATGTTCTATGGATTTTTAGGAGTATCCACAGTGCCCTTTCCATTCTTACGTCTGATTCTGGCAGCCAACTAGAGCTTCAGCAAAAGATGGTGCATCACCATTACCAAGGGAAGGGGGTACAGGTACTGATCACCTCTTTTTACTCTATATAGCCTTTTAGTTTTCCATATAATTATTAACTTCATCATTAGAAAAAGTGTCAGGTGTAACCCCTTCCTCTTTTACCTGATTAGTACCAGTGTTCCCCTTCTGAACAATAGGTGTAGCACATTACAAGAGAAAGGTTAACATGAGAGTTTAGTTCACCAGTGTACGCATTATGAATCTGCACTTTCTTCACACCGTCCACGCCCTCTAAGACCACATCATAGGCCTTTTTAACTTTCTCCACACGACCATCTAAGCTAATATTAACACTAGCATCACACGTAGGAGGTGAGGGTGGGGGTGTTTGGGAAATGGGAGCATACAAATCAATACCTGAGGGATTTTGTTGATTCTGTAGTATCTAAGGATCTTGCTGATAAGCCTGAGAAGTAGAATCTTTAGCCTGAGGTGACTCGGGTCTATATACCTTTTGTTGTTGTTGTTGTTGATAAAGTTGTTGTTGTTGTTCGTTCTGCACCTGCACATTTTCTTTGGTTTGATTTATGCTCTTTAGTTTGGGTGTGATTTTGTTCAGTTGAGCTGATGTCTCATTGTTGTTGTCTCTATTGCCTTGCACTTGATCATTACTGCGTTTTGCTACTGCTTCCAGTTCTTTTTTTTTTTAAATTTATCATCCCTCATTTTGATGGTACAGTTCATGACATTGTGTTTAATGCCGAAGGTGCTCCAATTTTTCTCCACATGTTTTGCGCGGCCTCATTTTCCATAATTACATGTTTAATGGACTATAGTTGTGGCATTGAAGTAGCGATAGCATGTAGTGCCATTTTGTCTCTCAACTCTAAAAATATGGTCATCAATCTTAATTTTCTTCTCTTTTTCACTGGTATAAAAATTAGAGTTGAATGAAGACTAATTGGAACCTCAACACGTTATTGGTACTTTGAAAGAAACCTCTACATATTTGTCTTAGTTTATGATAGGAGTAATATTTAGTACTAGATTTCAGTTAGATTTTCTTTGTTTTTGAACTTGTTTTACTTTTATTTTCCCTGTAAGAAGATATTACCTTAGTACAATTTTAGTTTTCTTAATTTTACGGTTGTGGGTGAATTTTATCATTATTTGGCATATTTTATAAATTTATTTTTAATTTATTCAATTCTAATTTAAAAAATAATACTAATATAAAATAATTAAGCGTTTTCTTGTAATTAGTGGCAAAAGATTTTATTATTAAAGGTAACTTTTAGCAACAATTAAATTAAACTTTTCAAGACAAATATTTTTGTCACAAAATGAACTAGTTCATCATAAGTTTGACTATATTTAGTGACAGATGTATTTGTCTCAATATGTTTCTTTTTATTTGATACAAATTAATTTTGTATTTTATGACAATCGTAATTGTCAGTAATCATTATAAATTAGTGACAAATTTATATTCTCGTTAAAAAAAACTATTTTTAGGGACAAAATGGTAGATTTAACTACAACATTATTAACCTATATTATAATAATAAACTTGTCACTAAGTCAAACATTTAAGGACGAAAATATTTATTGTATACAAAAAGTTGTCAATAGCGATGAAAATACATTTGTTCACTACGAAATATATATAACTCTAGAGGCAATTAGTGTCATCGCTGGTTGAACTAAATAATTAGAGATGATAAAATTTTGTCAGTATGAATAACGTTTTGTCAGTATGAATAAAATTTTGTCAGTATGAATAATGTTAGTGACAAAATCATATCATCAACTACAAAAAAATTACATTTTTATGACAAATAGATTCGTCATAAATGTTACACATTTGGGGACGATTTTATTTTTTGTAGCTAATTCAATTCTTTTAGCGACGAAGTGTTAAATTGCCTTTGTATACTTTTAGCGACCCACTTTTGGAGACGATTGATTGACGAATGTTTTTTGTCGCGCTAAATCTTTTGTGACGAAAAATGACTTATAAGTGACAAAATCATTCGCCTCTGATAATCAAATTTGTTGTAGTATGTGCATGTTTACTATTTTTTAGTATGACTTGTTAGTGCATTTTGATTTATGTGTGAACACTTTTCAAATAAACTTGTATATAAATTTGTGGATATTGCAAGTGTTGTTTGGTATCTTGTTTTATACGATTTTGTCATATTCTATGATTGTTTTTGGAGTGTTTCAATAATTGAAGATTCGCACGATTTATTGATGGAATAAGGTTGACAGGCACTTGTGTCTAGGATTAGGTACATGGAAGAAACTTATCCCCTACAGGTCATGATTAGAGTGTGGTTATGATACCCTTAGCGTGTATGTATGATACGAGATAGCCCAAGGAACTCACGAAATGGGGTCAAAAACAGTCCAAACACACTCCAAAACAGTCCACTAATCTTAAGGATTCGAGGACCAAGATGGAGACCACTCTCGAATTCGCTAGTACAACACAATAATGAGATAAAGAGCTGTGTTTTCAACACCAAATTAGAAGCAACACAAAAAGAATATGGTGAACACAATGACTACAAGATTCAGATTCAACAACAAGAAGAAGAACACAAGATTACAACACAAACTCTAAACAAGATTACAATGAAAGTAAAAGGATAGATAGATAGACCACATGAAGGAATAATCTTAAGAACCCAAGAATGGACAATCTTGGACCATTAAGGCTACCCACAACAATAAACCTATCTCTTACAAAGATACAATTTTGGATTCCACCTCCCAAGCATCAATGTTTCCAAGCAAATACAACATACAAGTGATTCCACCTTTGTATAGTGCCCTAGTTTCGGTTTGGTCACTTCTCCATCTAGAGAGAGAGATTGTTAAAAGTGTTCTACACTCACAAATATCATCAAAATCTGCTGAATGGAACCCTAACATGTTCCTTAAATAGGTATTACAAAATGGAAGTTAGATAACCAAAAGGCCCTTCAATGAATGGGCTCTTATCAAGTTTAAGTCATGGGCTGATTTTGGTGTTTTTAAATACTTCTTTATACTTCATTTGCCACACCAAGTCTTAGGCCCAACTTACACACTCACAAGACCATATCCGTAATTATTCTCGTATCATCCTATCCATCTTAAGAGGAATTTGCCCAAAAATTCACGGCGTCACCCGTTCAATTGGCCACTTCAAAGAGTCCACTAAAAAATAGTCCACAAAAATATGAAGAGCCCAAGAGCTCAATAACAACAAGGGAAATATCAAAAATGACTCCAAAAATAGTCCACCAATAAGATGGACCCAAGAGCAACACAAACACAATTTGCGGCTAACATCTTCATTTTAAACCTCGGCTTCCTCTCCATCTTAAGTTTCAGCTTCAATCTTATCGACTCAAGTTTCCCTCCATCATATAATCATTGTCGTAGGATCTATATCCTTCATGTCCCTCTCTACCATGTTTCTCTTCTTAGATGTGTAGGCTTTGGTAAAGTGGAGTTTCGATTGAGAGGATTGATTTGGTAAAGTGGACTGTTTTGGTAATGTGGAGCTTGGATAGGAGGAAATTGGCTTACAAGTCCTTCTTGTTGGACTTGATCAACTAACGGGGGAAGGGGTCTACCTTGTTCTCAGTTTTTTGGGTAATTTGTAGCTTGTCTTATGGCATTTTGTGGTGAACTTGGAGGATTGGCTTTTGTAGGTAAAGTTTTGGAAGTAAAAGCACGAGAGTTCCTTTGTCTCTCCATTCAATCCAACCCCTCACCCATAATTACCACATTCAAGTAAATGTTTTCAAGACCCACATTTACCCTAGCAAGGTCTCTGGACATAGTATCAATGAGGGCCAAAATGGTGTCCATTATGGCAAAGGAGTTACCTACAAAATAGAAAACACATTAGTTGTACAAAAACATCCCCACTCTCTTTTTTTATTTCTTGACTCTCGGATCCTCACACTCAATCTCACAAGTGTTGCAAGCCTGCTTGTACTCCGAGTAGTGTTGAGAGGTGCATCTAACATTGACAAGGACTCCAAGGAGAAAGGAAAACACAAAGACATATTACAATGACTTAAAGAATTAGAAAACACAAAGGAAAGTTAACACGAAGAACGGTTTCAAAACTAACTCACAATCTAGTACTAGCTTGTAAATTAGATTTGGAATCAACAAACGAAACTAAAGACACAAAATGAAACTAAAAGATCAAAAATTGAGCTTAAAATTTGTTGGTAAACAGTAATTTGTGATGTGGCAGTCCGTGATTGGCCTCGGTTCTCAACAATTTTATTTTCCAAATTGGGAAGTCTTGATCAATTTTACAATTTTGACTTTAGTGTAACTTGTTAATGAAGGGAAACACAAACTAGTCTTTGTAATTTCTTTTTTAATTCAAATTTCAAGACTCAAAAGTCTTGGACTAGACTTGTACTCCTTCTTAAAACATGGATCCTTGTTTTATGGAAAAGTGGTTGAACTATGATTGACTAATTGGTGAGTGATGGCAAGTCTTTCAAGACTAACAAAGTTCTCACACTTTTCCTTCACCTTTTGGGATCTAACTTTCACTTTATTTTAACAAGGTATGAAGGTTTGGAATAACATCAAGAACACTTCAACATTCACCAAGAAAATCAGCAACAATCTCCCAAGAACAGCAACAATTCCACAACAACAAGGTCAACTACAAACTTCCAACAAACGGCCAAGTACTTTAGTGTGGTGTTTTGGTCTTAACAAGGGGTGAAGATTGTGATGAACAACAAAAATACAACAAATTTTCAAGAACAATAACAACACCAACAACGTCCTGCACAAGTCCATAAGAAAGGTCACCACACGACCAAGAACAACAGCATCAATACATGGCCATTAACTTGTTCACAACAACAACTTTCAACAAGTTTAAGCTCAAGTTTAGATCTAGACTCAAAAGTGTTAGTGAACAAGAAGACTAACACTAGAAATAACAAAACAAACAAGAACACTACAAGTTCTAGAAACACAACAAACAAATCTCGGCCAAGACAACAAGAACACAATTTTTGGCCAAGAAACAAAAATGGACAGATTTCAACTTTTCTGGAATTTTTTTCAGTTTTCAATTTTTTTTTGATTTTCCAAGTAACAAACCCAAGATTGACTTCATAGGAACAAAATCAAACTTGGATTTGATACCAAATGATACGGGACAGCCCAAGGAACTCACGAAATGGGGTCAAAAATAGTCCAAACACACTCCAAAATAGTCCACTAATCTTAAGGATTCGAGGACCAAGATGGAGACCACTCTCGGATTCGCTACTACAACACAATAATGAGATAAAGAGCTGTGTTTTCAACACCAAATTAGAAGCAACACAAAAAGAATATGGTGAACACAATGACTACAAGATTCAGATTCAACAACAAGAAGAAGAACACAAGATTTCAACACAAACTCTAAAAGAGATTACAATGAAAGTAAAAGGATAGATAGATAGACCACATGAAAGAATAATCTTAAGAACCCAAGAATGGACAATCTTGGACCCTTAAGGTTGCCCACAACAATAAATCTATCTCTTACAAAGATACAAGTTTGGATTCCACCTCTCAAGCATCAATGTTTCCAAGCAAATACAACATACAAGTGATTCCACCTTTGTATAGTGCCCTAGTTTCAGTTTGGTCACTTCTCCATCTAGAGAGAGAGCTTGTTAAAAGTGTTCTACACTCACAAATATCATCAAAATCTGCTGAATGGAACCCTAACATATTTCTTAAATAGGTATTACAAAATGGAAGTTAAATGACCAAAAGGCCCTTCAATGAATATGCTCTCATCAAGTTTAAGTCATGGGCTGATTTTGGTGTTTTTAAGTCCTTATTTATACTTTATTTTCCACACCAAGTCTTAGGCCCAACTTACACACTCACAAGTCCATATCCGTAATTATTCTCGTATCAATGTACAAAGTACAGGTGAGTTTGACGGTTTCATGAGTGAACTGGGCATTGAAATTGTATGTTATGGCGTTTACTTGACTTGTCTTGACTGATTTTCATACTTGTAGATGTCTTTGACTTGTTTCTAGGAACCCTAAACTGCTTAAACATTATGTGTTGCTTTAAGGTGTAGTTAGGACAAACATGTATTAACTTGTTTTACTATGTGGTGGTTGATTGTTTATATTCTCATTTTGAAGTATCCAAATGATCCTATCAATATACTGTTGTTTCGTTGGGTGGTGATACTACACCTGCCCATGTGAAATATTATTAGTAGTGCCAGTCAATATTTTTTGTGATGTTTAAATTTATTTATGATAATATCTAATGTATTTGTCCTTTTGTTATTTCTATCACATTATCGAAGCATGATCTTCTCCTCACCTCCAGGACATGTGCTCTTATCTGTTACCTGACTACAAGTTATACCGGTAACTTCAAGGACCCGCCAAGTCCAAGTATCAGCAGATACACCCTGGTCATATATTCTTATATCCTTTCTCATGAAGCTCACAGTTGTCATTCTCATATTATAATGTGTCCTATATGCTTACCAAATACAATATATAACCTAATTTTAATTATAACAAAAGGAGAGACACAAAAAATAGATATTAAATACAAATAGTAAATGTGATTAAAATAAAATGACAAGATAGACATTGCAACTGATGGAAATATGGGAATGAGGGAGAATGTTAATCGTTCAAAGTAGAGTAAGATGCATTTGAATTTGAAGGAGGAAGGGGGGGGGGGTCACCCATTTATTTTTGAGGTTTTTATCCCTTTCTCTTTTATATTTCACAAGTAATATCCTAGAGAGAAAATTTCAATTATCTTTCGTCCATTATTCAATAAAATGGGACGATTAATGATGATGTTGTACACAATATTAGAGCTAGCTAAGTTGATAAAATAGAGTCTTACCTCAGAGATACTATGTCATAAGAACGATTGTCAAAGATTAAAAATAAGTTCTACTAATTGATGTTTGGACCAATACTATATTAAATTTGCTAGAGTGTTGGGTAATCAAGAATGTTCATGTTCAAAAGATAAAGGTAGTGAAGATAAGGATGCTCAAATAGATGTGTGGAGATATTAGGAGAGATATAATTAAGAGCGAAGTTATACGGTACAAGGTGGAAATAACCTCTGTGGCACACAAGTTGATAGAAGTGAGACAGAGATGGTTCAAACTTATGAAGAGGTATGAGGATGCACCAGTAGGGAGGTGTGAGATATTGGTTGTAGCTAAGGCTATTAATTGGGATGGGCCAGGCTGGTTTGACCAGTTAGACCGGCCCAAAAAGAGGTCTGGACTGGTCTGATCCGATACCGATAAGGGGGAGAGGTTTGGGCCCTGAGAAATTGGCCCAGTTGAGAAACCGGATCAGGCCCATCGGTGCACTGGATTGACCTGATTAATTCTTTATTCAAAAAAATAGCCCAATGACCCAATGCTCCTTTTGCTTATTTTGGACTGTTGTTAACAGTTATATAGCCGTTGGCCCAACGGCCAAAATCATCTTTTGGCTAATTTTTTTTTCAAATTTTTGTCTATAAATACATGGCATTTTGAATCAATTTTTTCCACAACTTTCAATTTCATTCTCTTAAACTCTTTCAATTGTTCTAATTATCTCTTAAAATGCTCAATTTTATTTTATTATTTTGCAATTACAAATATCAAGTGGAGGTTTTTAAAAGTGCCCATAACAGAGGCAACCACTCTAGACAGACAAATAGGATTAAAATTCGCAGAGTTAGTGAGCGAGATGTGGATAATCCTGATTCCATGGGACTTAACAAAGTTTGCCATGAATATCCAATCTCCGAGCATCCTAATGGGACGGGGGGACTTTGTGCTATCTCTGGAACCATTGAAGACCATGATCAACATCAATCTACCACAGCCTCCCCTGGACCTCTAGAACAAAGGAAAGACAGTGGAGGTGAATCCTTCTCAACCCCAAAACAGTTTGATGATGAATCTCATAATATGGAATGCTAGGGAATAATGTAGAATTTTGCCGACACTGCAAGGCGATAATAGTCCTTCATAAACCTGCTATGCTATCCCTTCTAGAGACCCGTATGAGTGACCATCACTAACTTACCCAGGATCTTGGTTTCGACTGCCAAATCCAGTCTGCTGCTATTGGGATATCGGGTGGTTTAGTTCTGATATAGAAAGAGGATATGTTTATCATCACTGACATCTTTATCACTCCTCAGTCTATCCATGTGGCTGTTAAGGTAGCCTCTCCTCCTTTCTCTTGGCTTCTTAGTATCGTCTATGCTAGCCCTCACCGAGATATCAGGAAAACTCTCTGGAACCAGCTTATCACATTGGCTGACTCCATAGGAAGCCTCCCAAAAACCAGCTGGTTGGTTGGGGGTGACTTCAATGATGTCCTCTCATCCCAAGATAAATTCGGGGGAAATAATAGAGTAAATCTCTTCTGGAATTGTGTTAATCATTGTAAGCTTGTGGATTTAGGGTTTAAGGGAAGTAGATATACTTGGACAAATAACAGATACAGAAATAGGAATAACCTTATCCTCGAAAGAATCGACAGATTCCTTGCAAATGTGCAATGGCTTCATCTCTTCCCCAACTCCTCTATTACTCACCTTTCCAGAACCCACTCGGATCACTGCCCTATCCTGATCGACCTTGTGGGATCCTCTACCCCAAAAGAAAAACCTTTTTGAATGGAACCCATGTGGTTCTCCCATCCAGACTTCCTCACTTTAATCAATCAAGCTTTCCACAATAGTGATGATCTTACTAGCTCTATCTTTTCCCTCCAAAACATCATCATTCCTTGGAATAGAGAAGTCTTTGTGAACATCTTCGTCAAGAAAAAACGACTCCTAGCCAGGCTAGCTGGGATCCAAAAAAGTCCCCATTACCCTGCTAGCTCTTTTATTCATAATATTGAGACCTCTCTACTTCACCAATACAGAGAAATCCTAAGATTGGAATGTGATTTTTGGAAATTCAAGTCTCGGGTCAGCTGGCTCACAGAGGGAATGCAAACACCAGATTTTTTCACACGTCTATACTCAATAAAAGAAGAAAAAATAAAATCCTCTCCCTAAAGGATGACCAAGGTAACTTGTCATACACCCAGGGGGATATTGAACACTCCATCCCCTCATTCTATAAATCCCTGTATACTACTGACCATACTAGCTCCACTATCTCCACCATCTCCAATCTCACCAACCCCGCCGCTAAAGGCTCTATCCCCTCCAACTGCTACTCTATGCTGGACAACATTCCTTCACTAGCCGAAATCAGGAAAGCCGTCTTCAGCTTTAAGGCCACGAAATCTTCGGGGCCTGACGGCCTTTATCCTCTGTTCTTTCAAAGATACTAGGACACTATCAACTCAAAACTCACCTCCTTCAATAATAAATCTTTTCCTCAGGTAGGATGGATTCTGAAGTCAATACCACTTACCTCTATCTTATCCCAAAATGCAAAAATATAATCACCTTGAAAAACTTTCGCTCTATTGGCCTCTGTAACACCCAGTACAAAATCATAACCAAACTCATTGCTAATATAATCAAGCCTTTCCTCAATAGAAACATTGGCCCTACCCAAGCTAGTTTCCTCCTTAACAGAAGGGCCTCTGACAATGCCATAATTGTCTAGGAATTCATTAATCATTTCTCCAAAATCAAAGGTAAACAAGGATATATGGTCCTTAAGATTGATCTTGAAAAAGCATTTGATAGAATTGAATGGTCTTTCATTAGAAAAGCTCTGATTTTCTTTAAGTTCCCCTCTCTACTCTCTAACCTCATCATGTCTTGTATTTCAATTTCTTTGATTTCTGTGCTTTGGCATGTTTTGTGATTTCAATTAGCAATGATTGCATTTTGGCATGCAAACAAGGGTATAATACAAGAGGACCCGCTATATCCCTACCTCTTTATTCTTTGCATAGAACTCTTCTCCCATAGAATCGACTACGAGGTTGACACTCTTCAATGGATTCCCATTGCCATCAGTAGGAAAGGTCCCAAACTTTATCACCTATTCTTCGCTGATGATCTTACCCTTTTCACTAAGGCAGATCAAAAGAACTGTGACATGGTTAAAAGGGTTCTTGAGGTTTTCAGCTCCTTCTCAGGTCAGAGAATCAATAGGAACAAGTCAAAAATCCTTTTCTCTAAGAACTGCACCCAAGAAGTCTCCCAGAATATCTCAAGCACCCTAGGCATTCCTGCTAAAACAAATTTTGGTCATTATCTTGGTTTTCCCATGTTTCATGGTCCTCCTTTAAAGGCTGACTTTCAATTCATTATTGACCGAATGAAAGCAAAACTCTCAGGTTGAAAAATCAACATGCTCAATCAAGATGGTAGAACCATCCTCACTAGAGCTACCCTCAATAGCATTCCCAATCACCCCATGCAATACATAGACATCTCTACCGAGATCAATAAATAAATTGATAAAATTCAAAGGAATTTTATCTGGGGCACCACCGACCTTAAGATAAAAATGCACATGATCAATTGGGAGACCGTCTCTTTCCCTAAGCATCTCAGAGGACTGGTTATTCAATAAGCTAGTCTCAAAAACACTACTTCTCACGTAGCTCTAGCTTGGATATTCACCAAAAGTCCCCAATCCCCAATCCAAAGCAACTTACCACAAGAATAACCAGATCTAAGGTGTCTTTAAGACCTAGAGAATCATCACTAAGGGTCTTAGTATCTGTTCGGAAGCTACTAGGTGGATCATCCATAATGGCGATAAGGTTAACTTTTGGATGGATCGTTGGATCCCAAATACGGAGCCTCTTTGCAAAATTATACATGGGCCAATGCCACTTAACCACATGGGTTTAAAGGTTTCGGATCTATGGCATAACAATACTTGGGATTTGTCATATTTAGCAGTTCAACTCCCTCCGTCCCTCATCCATACCATCAATCACACCTTCATCCCTGATACTACGAAAAACACTGACTACCCAATCTGGAATCTCACTGGCAAAGGGGTTTTTACGAGTAAATCAGCTTACAAATTGGTTATCTCCAAAAAACCCATAAGGGAGAATACTAAGAACTTCAGCTGGATCTGGTCTATGAAAATTCCCAACAAAATAAAACATCTTCTCTGGCTAATTCAACAAAATAGGCTCCCTTGCAACCTTACTCTTAATCGAATGGGTATCCCTCTAGATCCAGTTTTCAGGTTCTGTCCAAACTAGAATGAAAACACTGCACATATCTTCTGGTTCTGCAGTCGTACTACCCCTCTTTGGCATACTTTCTACCAGAAAATGGGATGCAACCCTCCTACAGTGACTAATCTTACTGTGGAAAACCTCTTGTACACCCTGAAAAACTGGCCCACTCAGGCCATGGCAGGCCATAACGTCAGCTTTCATGTCCTCATTGCTTTCTGCCTGTGGGAACTTTGGATTTACAAAAATGAAAGCATCTTTAACAACCACAATAAACAACCCTCCTTTAATAATGCTTATGCTAATGCTATTGAATATTCTTTCCTTTCTCCACCGAACTCTCCCCATCAAGAAGTCAGCATCAACGTTCGTTGGATGCCACCTGTGTCCACCAGTTACAAACTAAATATAAACGGGGCTTGCATCAACAATCCAGGTATTGGGGGCATTGGTGGGTGCATCAGAAACCAAAAGGGGGATTGGGTTAGTGGGTTTACCAAAAGCTTCCCTCATGCAACTAACAATCAAATGGAACTGTTATCTCTCCTTAAAGAATTAAAAATGGTAGAATCGGAAAATTTATTTCCTGTTAAAATTAATATGGACTCCTTGGAGATTATACATATGTTAAAGGATGGAAACATGCACTATGACCCAATACTTGAATCATGCAGGTGTGTACTAAGAAGGGTGGGACATCCACCAGTCACCCACTGCTTTAGAGAGCAGAATCAAGTCGCAGACTGCTTAGCCAAGGAAGGAACGAAGAGGAAAAACTTTGGTCCAACTACCTTTTTGGCAGTTCCTCCGGTGTATGCACAACAACATGTTTGGGCAGATATTCTAGGAACTGAATTTACTAGGAAAATCAATCCATGTACACATTATCAGAATTCCGGTACGCATATTTTTGTACCTGACTAAGTAGTCAGCAGTCTGTATGATCTTTTACATTTTCAGTAATATATCCCTTCTTACTAAAAAGAAAGTCTCTCAACTTTTGGATACTTCAAACAATTGATATTGTCGTTCCATCTCTTACTTATAATATTTAATTAGTGTATTATTTGTTGAATATTTATTTTTATTATTTTTGTATTTTTTGAATATTTGTCAGTTTAATTTGTAATATAGATACATTAAGAAAAGTCGGTAAATGTTAGAAATTTCTGTCCCAAAAGTGGTAGCGGTAGTAAAAAAAACTAATTAATTTCAATTTCGATAAAGGTAGTTCAAGTACTAGATATACTCGTGTGCCTCCGGTACCAATTAGCGAACCCTTTGAGAATGAAATAGGTGTAAATGCTCATGATATGATTTTTTTAGAAGCTCAAGAAAATTATGGTACAAAAGAAGAGAATGAAGTAGACACAATTGATTTAAATGTAGATGATGATTCTATTAGTGATACACCCAAAGTCGGTAATGTTAAAATTAGATTTGAATCGGTTAATCATCCTCCCTGTCCCCCTGTAAGATCTCATAAAAAATCTAGTATTGTATGACATTTTTAGTCCTGTAGAAGGATCTACTAAGGTCTAATGAAATCTCTGTCAGGAATTATATAAGCATAAGACTAGAGGTAATAAAGAGGGTACGGATGAGTTGATGAGACATTTGAAAAAAGAATGCCTAATAAAGCTAGCTGCGACAAAAGGTGGTGGTACTGTTAATGGCCAACTCAAACTAGATGTAATTTTTTAGGTGATTTTTTTAAGTGAAATATAATTGCAATCTTGTAACTTATAAGTTTTGAATTATTTTGCAATCAATCAAATACAAGATTTATTCACTCTTTACATAGTTTTTTCATTTAAATTCAATATCAAATTTAATTAAATACTTTTAATATATTACTATCAGACTTTATATAAACATAATAAACATATAATATATACATACAATGAAAAATAATATTAGCAAATATTACTTAAACTACTAGTATTGACATATAAAAATTATATATAAGTTTATCTTTTAAGTTGTGTATGTTAATATTTGAATATATATTTAAGTATTGTTATATTAAGTAGTATATATTGTATGTATATATATATTATATATATATATATATATATATATATATATATATTTTAAAGTAGTATATATTGAATGTATATATGTGTGTATATTTTTTTTAAAGTAGTATAATATGTAAGAGAAAAGACATCTTTTCCCCCTGAACTTGTCTTCCCAAATCACTTTAGCACTTAAACTTAACTTCCGTTTATTTACCTCCCTTAACATTTTTAAAGTGTATTTATTTCACCCCTAATGCTGACGTGATTTTTTTTTAAAAAAGGGGCGCGTTTATTTGTTAAAAAAATTAATTTCAGTAATATTATGTTTAAAATATAATAAAAAATTTAAAAAACAAATTTTTTTTAAAAAATGAACACTTTTTTCTTATTTCTTCTTCAAATCATCATCATCAACAAAGTGCAAAATATTACAAAATGCAAAAGTACATATATATATATATTTCCAGCTCCAAATATCCCACTTTTTTCTTCTTGCACAACTCCAAATATTTCCAACATTACATTTCACTTTCACTTTCCTCCATTAACAACACCACCCAAGAACAACATTTTCCTTTAATTTTTTTCACTTTCCTCCATTAACACCACCTAAGAACAAACATGAAAACACTATTAAAAAAATTTCTCCATTGAACACCATCTCAACCTTCAATCCAACTCCCTCAAAATTTAGATAAAAATTAAACTAAATTGATGATTTTGTCATTGAATCACTTATCATCAATGAGATTTCTATTGATTTTTACTTTTGATTTTTTTTGTTAATAAGATAATTTGAAAAAAATTAATTTTAACTTGATGAAAGTATTTTTGTGTTTGAATAAGAAATAAGAGGGTGGGGGTTTGGGGTTGAAAGAGAGAAAAAATGGTGGGTGGGGGGCTGAAAAGGGAGAAATAATAGGGGTGGGGGTAGGGGTGGGGTTGGAAGGGGAGAAAGAATGGCGGGTTTGGGAGGGAGGGCTGGAAGGGGAGAAAGAACGGGGGGTGGGGTGGGGGCTGGAAGGGAAGAAAGAGTGGGGGGTGGGGGGAGGGTGGCTGGAATGGAGAAAGAGATGGGGGTGTATTTTTTATTTAATATGTACATAAAAAATATATATCCTTTATATATATATATATATATATAAATAGTAAATGTATATTTTTTATTTTTAAAATAAAAATAATTATATAAAATATATATTATTTAAATGAAAATGGGGTGGGGGTAGGGGCATTTTTTATTTAATATATATATAAATATTATTTATATATTATATATATTATTTAATATATATATATATATATATTAAAATAGTACATATATATATATATATATTATATATATATATAAATAGTAAATATATTTTTTGCTTTTTTAAAAAAAAATACATAAAAATAGTATGTGTGGGGGATTTTTTTTTTTAAATCCTAATTCTTACGTTGCAATGGCCTGACACTGATGTGGCACTTACATGGCGCGTGTGTAACCCACTCTCCGTTGTGAGAGTGGTATTCAGTTTTGAGGGGTGAAACAATAGTATATATTGTATGTATATATGTGTGTATATATATTTTAAAGTAGTATATATTGAAAGTATATATGTGTGTATTATTTTTTAAAATAGTATAATATGTAATGTATATATGTTGTATGCATATTGTTCCATGTAGTATATATTGAATGTATATATCTGTGTATGTTTTCTAAAGTAGTGTAATATGTAATGTATATGTGTTGTATGTATATTGTTTCAATTAGTATTTTAAGTAGTGAATATTGTATGTATATATGTGTGTATATTTTCTTAAGTAGTATATATTTAACCTATATATGTGTGTATATTTTTTAAAGTAGTATAATATGTAATGTATATATGTTGTATGTCTATTGTTTCAAGTAGTATTTTAAGTAGTATATATTGTAGGTATATACATGTGTATGTTTTAAAAATAGTATAATATTTAATGTATATATGTTGTATGTATATATTGATTAAAGTAACATTTTAAACAGTATTTATTGTATGTATATTTGTTTGTATATTTTCAAAAGTAGTACATTATATATATATATGTATGTATGTATGTATATATATATTGTATGTATATTGATTAACTTAGATTTTAAGTAGTATATATTGTATGCATATATGTGAGTATATTTTCAGAAATAGTATAATATATAATGTATATATGTAATGTGTATATGTGTGTATATTCTTTAAATTAGTATAATACGTAATGTATATATGTTGTTGTATATTGATGAAAGTAGTATACATTGTATGTATATATGTGTGTATATTTTCAAAAGTAGTATAATATGTAATATATTTACAAATTAAAACATACAAATTTCGATAATTTGATAACATTACATGCTTAGATATTCATAAAACATACAAACTTAACGTAAAATCATAAATTGATAACATTACATAACTGAAATTTAAAAATATACAAACTCAAAATCTTAAATTGATAAAATCACATAAATACAAATTAAAACAACAAACTAAGTTGTCCTAACTAATTCCTAGTCAACTTTTGAATGTGTGCATAATCCTTAGACTAGCATTGTAAATAGTATTATATTGAATGTATATATTAAAAAAATATGAAAATTCGAATTAGGCTTTTTTTTTAATTAGGACCGGTAACCGGCCCATTAAATAAACCGGGTTGGATTGATCGAGTTTTGGACCTGTTAGATCGGTCAAAAACTTAATTAGGTTGGTGCTGGGCCATCAGTAATTAGCTTACTATTGGGCTCGGAACAGACCGACCCATTAAGTGGGACGATCGGACCAGATCAGATCCAAACCCGATAAAAAAATTGAGCCAGTGTCGGATTGAGCCGGACTAGCCCAATTGAGAAGCTTAGTTGCATCAGGAGTTAGGAGAGGTAGGCGTATGTCAAAGAAGAACTAAAAGAAGGTGATTAGACAGGCCATAACACAAGTTTAGCCGAGTGAAGACATGATCTAAGAGGGGGAGGTATAGATGTCAAAAATTATGGCAGAAGGTTAGTAGGTCGTTGCGTGTTGTTGTACTTCTAATTGTATGACTTAGATATCACGTAGTTTCGTTTCTCCAATTTGTTGCTAAGCTTATTTTGTACATTGTTAGTTTATTGTCTCTTTTTAGCTCTTACTTTCATGCATCGATTGTATCTCTTTTGAGTCGAGGGTCTATCAGAAAGAACATTTCTACTCTACAAAGGTAGATGTAAGATGTATATGTGTATATCATACACTTTCATACTCCATTTGTGAAATTACACCGAAAATATTATTGTTGTTATATATATTTTTGTGAGATTTTTAATTGCACTTATCTATCAATCAAATCCTTTTTTCTATCCTTTAAAAAAAAAGTTAGATGATAATTGCCCAACCATGACCGAAATAACCATCTCACACCAAATTTCAGAGTAGTTCCTACACCTATTGATTTTCCACGTTGTAACATCTCATTATTTTATCTTAACCTCAGTACAACTTTGCACCTACCCTATTTCCCCAAGTAAAGTCAATGTGTGATGAGTCGTACGTTGGTTAGTTTTAGGGTGTGGGGCGAAGAAAAACAAGAAAATAATGTATTTGGATCACCAATGTTTTTTCACCCCAACATTGCAAAAAATGGGTCAAATGCGGGTGTTAATTTTAAGGTTTGCGGGGGTTTTAAACCCTTGCAAAATGTAATTCCGGTGGTTTTCAAAACCCCTACAATTCGAGCCGTCACAAACAATTTACAACAGTTTTTTTCTGACCCACATAATTAATTTGCGACGGTTGACCACCATTACTTTAAATTTAATTATTTTTATAATAAATTTTTATTTAAAAGTTGCGGGGGGTTAAAACCTCCGTATTTTTTTTAAAAAAAATTAGTAGGGCAGTCAATTTTCAATAACTAATTATAAATTCTAATTGTAGCTCAAATTTAATTGTTTCTTTAGACATAACCTACAATCCAATATTGTTCAATTCATATATCATTAATACAACATGAGTAATTAATCATTGTAATTGACAAGCATATCAAAAATACATTGAACTTCAAAATTAAATTTTTGGAAAAGGGTCTAGTATACCCTTCAACTATTGAAAATGTCACACAAATACCCTCCTTCCACCTTTAGGCTCAAAAATACCCTTCTATCCATCTATTTTGCTCAAAAATATCCTTAATATATTAGAAATGGCTAAAAAATGTCCTTCTTCCTCTATTGGTTCAAACATACCCCTCCATCCACCTATTTGGATCAAAAATGCCCTTAACATTAAATTTAAGTCCAAAAATGTCTCCTCCTTTTAACAAATTCTGATGTGAAATATAATTTTATTTAAATTAAATACATGACATTATTTTTATTGGTCCACATGTAATTAGACTCAAATTCATTCACAATTTAATGGTCCTCTTTTTACTAATTTTTTTAGTTATTTATACAAATTTAAAAAGAATTAATTAATGTTTAAGTGCAAAATTAGAAAAGAATTCCTTAAATAGGATAATTAACAAAGGGCAAATACTCTCATAATTAATGATTATCTATGTGTGCTCAAATGTTAGAAAACATATTTTAGGTAAAATTTTGAAGACTTTTAGTTCTTTTTAGGTTTTAAACTTTTTATATAAAAAAAAAAAACTTGAAAGTAATTTAAGTCTTTATTTAATTTAGGTAAGAATGCATAATATTTTTCACTTCTATCCTTCTCCAACATGAAACCATAAAAATAGTAATAATACAAAGAAAAATAGTAATGATATATATATATATATATATATATATATATATATATATATATATATTAAAATTTAATTTAAAAAAACACCCCTACGTGAAACCAAAAAAAAAAATAATAACTTTTTTTTAAAAAAACATTCTCCCTTATAAAACTTTACAATAGATAAAATCATTTAATCTTTTTCCTATATATATATTAAAATGTAATTAAAAAAATACCCCTACGTGAATCCTAAAACAAAAAATAACTCTTTTTTTAAAAAATATTTTCCCTTAGAAGACTTTACAATAGATAAAATCATTTAATATTTTTCCTTTAATTTTTATTTTATTAAATAAATAAATAGAATGGAATTAAGAGTCCTAAAATATATAAATATGAAACCCGAAACATATAGGAAAATTAAGAGTCCTAAAATATATGGAAGGAAATCAAGAGTCCTAAAATAGAAAAAATATATTTCTTGAAAAAAAATTTTTACCATAAATATAACTATTATGATGTACCATAAATTACTTGATAACTTGGTACCAACCTAAAACTAAAAAAATAATAATTAAAAAAAACCCACCCCTAACGTAAAACCCACAGAAACTATATAATAATAAAAAGTTATAATTAAAAAACCCCAGAAATAATATAATAATAAAAATTTGTAATTAAAAAAACTCCAAAATAATATAATAATAAAATAAATTGTAACTAAAAAAAGCCCATCACTACGTGAAACCAAAAAAACAATATACTAATTAATGCATATCTATTCCACCAAAAAATATATAATATCATAATTAAACAATTGTAATTACAAAAAAAATTACCCCTACATGAAACCAAAAAAAAAATATAATATAAAGAAGGAGACATTTTTGGACTTAAATTTAATGTTAAGGGCATTTTTGATCCAAATAGGTGGATGAAGAGGTATTTTTGAACCAATAGAGGAAAAAGGATATTTTTGAGCCATTTCTAATACATTAAGGGTATTTTTAAGCCAAATAGATGGTTGGAAGGATATTTTTAAGTCTAAAGGTGAAAGGAGGGTATTTATGTACCATTTTCAATAGTTGAAGGGTATATTAGACCCTTTTCCGTTAAATTTTCAACATCAACATCTTCAAACTCTAAATTTTCAACATTAACTAGTATCTTCAAACTCCAAAATCAAATTTAAACACAAAACTTCGAGATTCTAAGATCCACTCTAACCACACAATTACATCATTATAATTGAATATCTAAGACAAATACAACAAATCAAAGAATCTCATTAGTATCATTATCATCACGTGATCTCCTTGCATCCATAGGCGAAATGGGTCCACTAGCCACATCACTTGGCTACATAAAAATGCAAAGTATAAAAATCAATCGATAAAACGCTTTTAATATAAGTAAAGAGAACATTAAGCGAGTTAGACTCAGCAATCTAAATAAATATATTATGCAAGCAATATAGTAATTCATAAGGAATTCCAAAACAACAAGAAGAAGAATCTGAAGTAAGATCATCTATTTTAAGTTTACTCCGTTGTAAAGCAACTAACAGAATGATGTTTATCATCAATATCATGTTTGCCTTGGAAACTATAGTACATAGAAATTGTTTGTTCTCTTAAATAAGAGATGTCTAAAGAGAGTCTCTATCTGTCAACTTTTCATATCTAGTGTGATTGCCATGTCATTATTGGCTACTCCACAGAAAAAGCAGTAAAATGCTTCTCCAAAGAAGACCTCATTTCTAAAGAACAAATGTTCTCTTTCTATCTTGAGTAGACAGATGTTCAAATTGCCTAAAGGAAAAAAGGGAGACAAGAACCTTCCATTGCAAAGAGGTACAAATGTTCTTGCTCAATCATCATCAGAGGAAGAACTAGAGTATCTCGTTGACATAACTATAATCAAACGTAAAGATGGTGTCAATGGTAATGACTTACGACCAGCCAAAATTGTTGAATTTATAATCTGTGATGATTCTGCTGACTTTTGGTTTGATAAAGAAGACGTCATGGCTGATGATTGTGTCCAACGTAAAGGTAGTGAGTGCAACTTAGTTAATGGTGTTTCTCCTCGTATAAGTGGTGGTGAATTTGGTTCAGGTGATGGTTCTGCTTATGCCCAGGATAAAGAAATCAGTGCAATTGATGATATCAATGAGGAACCTTTTGTCTTTTGGCCAAAAAATGAACCCAAGAAAGAGGCAACCTATTTGTCAAAAAGGCCTCTAAAAGGGATCCTGAAATGTCCATCGGCAGGTCAAAAAGCTTGGAATTCATTATCCTAACCCTGATTCCCCTCTATTGGTGGACAATGCTAAAATTTCATTGAGAAGAGCTAACCCTCGTATAATGTTAGCTTTGGAGAACAGTGGTTGTGAACTGCTGGTATACAGTCCACGCCCGATATGTCTCTTTATATTGTTTTTTGTGTTTGTTCTTTCGTGTGTTATTGGAACCTCTAGTGCCATTGCTTAAATAAGAGAAAAAAGCAGGCATGACATTCATCATCACAATAAAAATGACAAATTAGCTCATATATTGTCTCTATCCCCAACTATAGATAAACTATAGACCTTTCCCACACTTAAATGCGTATACTCTCATTTTCTAATCTTCAACTTTGTTTTTACTATCCATAAATGCTTGTTTTTTACCCATGAGCTTACTGTATGTTGCTGAGTAGACAGGATTACATGTATAAAAGACTGTCCAACACATTTAACAACAGGAATAATAAAATCACCATTGGCTAGTTAAAATTAAGTCATTTGACACAAAAAGTATTAAAGTTAAATTCCAAACAAAATACTATAGGAACACCAGTAAACTAGTTAACTAAAGGATGTATACTTCGTTCTTTCGGTCAAGGTCACGACTAAGACTCCTAACAACTCGCACTAATAGTGTCATTGAGTGGCTGGAGATAGATGAAAAGGTAGGCAGACCCATCCGACCCAAGTAGTTCAAACAAAATAGTACGTAGAAACAGATACCAATCCTTTTCAAAAGCAAAAGTCATAGCATATCTTGTTCTACTGATACGAGTCAAACGACACTAACAGATTTTTATGACATCCTTGGAGACCAACATATAAAGGCTCAATTCTTGGTCGCCTCGAGGACACAAGAGCATGCATGTAGAGACCGTGATGGGCACTTGATGGAGCAATGCCGAGTGTGGAAGGTTGCTTGGAGCACTAAGGACCTGAGGACTCACGATTTTTGGAGCTTGAAGAAGGCACCTTGGGAGTGTTAGGACTCAATGTGAGAATTCCTCAACACACCAAGGCCATACCCCATTAAGGGTGTTTTGGCCATTTTATCTTACCTTCCAACACACCAAGGCCACCCTTTGTCATTAAAGGTGTCTTGGTCATTTTGCCATGTAATAAGCTAGGATTTATATAGTTCTTTATTAGGTCTTTTCTCTTTAGTTGTTTATTGATTTAAGACTTGAAAAATGAAACACCTTTAGTTTTAGGGCTTGTAATAGCCACCACACCAAAATGAGGGCAACAAGTCTAGATATCACTTGTGTTGCAATGTTAGCTTGATAAGTTGATGTTTAGAGAAGGTAAAGTTCCTCTTGTATAGGAGTTAGGTTAACCGTATGTAGTGTTAAGGTTCCAAGAGTGGAATATGTTCTTGAATTCTTAAGATTATACCAACCAAGGTCTAACTATCTATCCATTTTGTTTATGTTGTAATCATTTATTTGTGTTCTTGTAATCCAAACCCGTGACTTATTGTTCTTGTTCCAGTGTTGTTGTTCTTCACCTTGTTGTTGTTAAATTAGTTTGTTGTTGGCTGTTTTTAGGTGTTAAACACCACATTACATTGTGTTCTTGTTGTTGCTTGTTGAATCCAAGAGTTGGTCTCCAATAGGTCCTCAAATCTTGTGATTCGTGGACTATTTGGAGTGTGATTTCGTGTATCCCTTGTATTTTTTGTACCATTTGGTATCAGAGGCATCTTTGATTTAGTTCTAACAAGATTAATCTTGGGCTTGAAAGTTGGAAAATAAAAAAGGAAAGAAGTGAAAAAAAGTGTTCTTATGTTTAGTGTTCTTGGCCGAGAACTTGTTGCTTATTTTTCTTGTTGTTTTGGCCAAGAGTTTATGACTAGATCTAGTAGAAAATTTGTTTGTCTAGTATTTTTCTTGTGTCGGTTTCTTTCTCACTAACACAAAAGTGTCTAGATCTAAAGTTGAGCTTATAATATTGACCTTGTTGTTGTGAACTTGAAGTGGTCGTGTGTTGTGGTTCAAGGTTGGCCGTGTGTTGTGCCATGTTTTTGAAGATTGGAGGATGTTGTTGATGTGTTCTTGAAAAAAAATTGTTGTTGTTCATTTTGTTCTTCACCTCATCTAATATCTTGATCACTAAAAAAGTGTAAACTAGATTCAAAAAGGTGTAAGATAAAGATGTAAAGTTTGTTTGTGAGAAGACTTGAGCCCATCACCTCCTAGACTTGACATCTACTTTCCACCCACTTTTTCTTAACTCAAGGGCCTTGTTTTGTGGAACTAGTACAAGTCAAGTCTCACCATTTTGAGATTGAATTTGGAAAAGGGTCAAGACTTGTATTTTTCCTCCATTACCAATTGTCTTCCATTCTAAATTGTGTGAAGATTAAAATTTCAAATTTGTGACAAAAGATTGTGTGGGACCGAGACCAATTGCATGCTGCCACATCACCCTAATTATTGTTCACTGTCAATATTAAGCTCAAATTTAGATTTTCCTAGTTTCTGATTGTTGATTCTTGGTTTCATTAGTTGATCCTAGAACTAATTAACAAACTAGTAAACTCCTACTAGATTGTCAATTAGTCCTTTGCATTCATTATTCGTGTCTACGTTTCTTTTGTGCTTTTGTCGTTTTTATAAATCGTAGTACTTCTTGGTTCAAGTTTGAACATTATTTCTTTAAGTCTTCAAATAAAGAATCCATTCCGACCAAGGAGTAGACTCACCCCTCGACTCATCACGAACTACAAGCCGACTTGCAACACTAGTGAATCCAAGTGTGAGACGATCAAGTGTGTGAGAGTGTGGTGAGGTTGTTTCGAACTAACTTGTGTTTTGCTTTGAAGGCTTGTTCTTTCTTTTATTTTTTTTTCTTTTTTTTAGGTGCAATTACAATGGAATCCGCGGCTGCAAGTGTTATTTTGGCTAAACTTGAAGCCATTACCCATCAATGGGAGGTGATAAATGAAAGGTTGGATCATATGGGAGTTCCAAGAGAGCAAGTAGGCTGCCCGGACACATGTCAAGATGAAGACCGTAGCTCATGTGAGCTACGAGGTAAATATGCTATCCCCCACACTCCTATGAACGTAGTTGCGGTTTTACCTAGTGTAGAAGTGCATGAGTTTTCATTTTGTGATACTCTTGATATTGTTAGGTCGCATGAGGACCAAACTCTTATTGTAGGTATGCAAACACTAGTTGATCCTTTAGATGACGAAATTGATTCTCCTCGTGAGAATGATTTGTGTCCATCTAGTGCTAGCACTTACAACTTGACTAAGGTTCATTACCAAGTGATGAGAGTATTCACATACTAGTTGCCCTTTGTGAAAAACAAGGCGAGTCTACGTTGGTATGTGAATTCCCAATAACTAGTTAGGGTGAGTAAAATGATCAACCAGGCGTAGATGGTCTTGATTTTCTTGAATGTTTAGAAAACCCAAGTTGTGATTGTCCTTGTGAAGATGATTTTGATTATGGTCCTTTGGCTTCCCGTGATGGTTTGTATGTATGTGAGGACTACTCTTGTGAAAGAGAAGGTGATATGTGCTTAGAAATGCCATCTACTTCTTCTATATATGTTTCTTATGCTGGACATATTTCTAGTGGAGATTTTGAAACTAGTAGTAAGTGCATACATGAGAACCCTTTATTTGAAGTTGAATTATGGAACACCTTTCTCAACCCTCTTTTGTTTATGATATTTCCAATGATGATAAAGTGGGCCTGCTTAATTTCGAGGATGACACCCTAGGGGAAAGTGAGAGTGGCCGAGGCCTAAGCCCTTGGTTACGTCTCCCATTCGACCCCGGTAACTTCTTAAGGTGTAAAGGATAGATAGTTGTTGGTAGGTCTACTTGTTTGAGTGACATTGCTATATGTGTTGCGCGGACTTTACTTTCAATTAGAGCACCACCCCTTGATGGTGATTTCTTTTACCCACTCCTTTGTAATATTTTTGCTAAGTTTCCCGTGATTACAATAAAAGATGTGTAGTTATACCTTAAGTGTGTACCTCCTTGGCATGTTGATGTTATTTATTGTGCTAACTCTAGCCCTCATGTCATGAGGATGTGGTGCTTGGTTGTCTTCTCTTTGTGCTTGTAAGGTTTGGATTCGAGGTCGAATCCTTTTCAAGAAGGGGAGAATGATACGAGTCAAATGACACTCATAGTTTTTGATGACGTCCTTAGAGACCAACACATAAAGGCTCAATTTTTGGTTGTGTCGAGGACACGAGAGCATGCATGTAGAGACCGTAATGGGCACTTGATGGAGCAATGCCGAGTATGGAAGATTGCTTGGAGCACTAAGGACTTGAGGACTCATGGTTTTTGGAGCTTGAAGAAGGTAACTTTGGAGTGTTAGGACTCAATGTGAGAAGTCCTCAACACACCAAGTCCACATCTCATTAAGGGTGTTTTGGACATTTCATCTTGCCTTCCAACACACCAAGGCCACCCTTTGTCATTAAGGGTGTCTTGATCATTTTGTCATGTAATAAGATAGGATTTATATAGTTCCTTATTACGTCTTTTCTCTTTAGTTATTTATGAATGTAAGACTTAAAACATGAAACACCTTTAGTTGTAGGGCTTGGAATAGCCACCACACTAAAATGAGGGAAACAAGTGTGGATATCACTTGTTTTGCAATGTTGGCTTGATACGATGGTGTTTAGAGGAGGTAAAGTTCCTCTTATGTAGGAGTTAGGTTAACCATTGTGTGTAGTAGAGTCCAAGTGTGGAATATGTTCTTGGATTCTCAAGATTATACCAACCAAGGTCAAACTATCTATCCATTTTGTTTATGTTGTAATCGTTTGTTTGTGTTCTTGTAATCCAAACCCGTGACTTATTGTTCTTGTTCCAGTGTTGTTTTTCTTCACCTTGTTGTTGTTAACTTAGTTTGTTGTTGGCTGTTTTTAGGTGTTAAACACCACATTATATTGTGTTCTTATTGTTGTTTGTTGAATCCGAGAGTTGGTCTCCAATAGGTCCTCGAATCTTGTGATTTGTGGACTATTTGGATTGTGATTTCGTGTATCCCTTGTCTTTCTTGTATCATCTACCTATTTCAAACTATTCTCAGGTTCATGTACAGGGAACAATCATCCAAAGTTACCATTTAACAGATGCTATTACACTTGAGCTAGATCCACTATTTGTCGAGACTCAGGTTATACTAGCAATTGATATTTAACACACTCCTAAAGTTACCTTGAAAGACATCATTTTATGAATGAAGGGAATAGACCCATAGAACAAAATCATAATGATACATATAGCCAAATAGCTAAGCTCAGCTTGTACTGGAACAACAGATGGTAGAATAATTTATGGACAAGGATGGCATATATAACAGAACTTCTGGGGGAAAAACAGTACATTAAGCAGCATTTTACAGAAGGTACTCTGGAAATTCTTTCCCATATTGATCCATTATGCTGATTTTCCTTGGGATTATCACTCCTATGATCTATTGCAATACTGTCAATGCTTAATTCTTATACTCAACAACATATCAAACAATATTGAGTTTACGCAACCTTACACCTAACTCAAGGGATAGCGAGAGGCTGTTTCAATACACTCTGCTTAGACAAAGTCTGTCAAACAGTTTGCAAACGGGGAGTAATACACAACAAATAGGGGAACTAACACCTAACATTCTACCCTAATCTACAAACTCAAACCTCTCCTATCCAAATTCATGTCAACAAGGTAAGACAATTTATCCATTTCTAACTAGAAAACAATACAGAAGGGCTAGGCGCTACCTAACAAACACGACTTTATATGTAGGGATTAAAGGCTTCTAAATAAAAGTACTTATCACTCAACGATAGTCATCCAATGTGGTAAATATATATATATATATATATATATATAGAGAGAGAGAGAGAGAGAGAGAGAGTTAGAGAGAAAGACCTTGAGTGAGAATGCAAAAATATTGGCTAACACCTGTTCCCAAGTTCCTATTTTTACTATGCTCCAAGTCCCGTTCAGCTTAAATATTCCTCATATATACAACTTATACAACTTTTAGTCCCACCCCATAAATCCCAAAAAATGTCAATCTTCTTTGGCCAAAAACTGTCCACTCAACAAACTAGTGGTTCCTTTAGTCTCTATGTGTATGTTTTTGACAGTTTTTGTATTAAAAAAACAAACTTTTTTCCATTCTTGAAAAGATAATAATACTTTCCCTTCAAGAATTGCACTATTTTTGCTTCAAAAAGTGTTTTTTAGACCATTTTGAGGGCTGGGGTGTTCTTGTTTTTTTCATTTTTAATGAGGTTATGGATTGATTTTTGAGGTATGGGGTTTTATGAAAAATGGGTTGGGATTATGTTGTGTTGTTAAATGAGTTGAAGTTGCCATTTTTGACATTGAAAAGATACCTACATGATTGCTAGGGGAGGTTTAGTGGTTGCTGCTTCTATAGCTGCTTATGCAGTTAAGCAGATTAATGTAAAACCTCCAGTCATCATCCAAGAAATCAGGTAATTTTCTTGGTCAGTTGTGTTTGAGTTTCTCGAGTGGAGGGTCTATCAGAAATAGTCTTTCTACCTCGTAGGTAGGGGTATGGTCTGCGTAGACACTATCTTTCCCAGACCTCATTTGTGGGATTACACTAGATATGTTGTTGTTGTTGTTATATTTGTATATTGAGTTTCTTGAGTCGAAGGTATATTGGAAACAACCTCTCTACCCTCCGAGGTAGGGGTAAGGTCTTCGTACATACTATCCTCCCCATACTTGTCAAATAAAATAGGGAGAGGGTTCTTATTTTCAACAACAATGCTAAGTCACTAACAATAACATCCCGGTGTAGTCCCACAAAGTGTAGTATGTGGAGGATAGAGTGTACGCAGACCTTACCTCTTCTAACTTGGATGTAGAAAGGTTATTTCCGATAGACCCTCGGCTCAAGTAGACAGTCCAGAGCAGTCCCAATAAAGGAAGTAATAGCAGTACAGAAACAACAAACTAACGACAATAGCAGGCGGCTAGTAACAGAACGGATCGAACAACAAAACCCACAGATTCAACATAATTGTTCTTGATCTACTTTCAATAAATTAAAATACAAATCAATCAAAACAATAACAATCGACTAATCTCATCATTATTCCATCAAAGAAAAAGGATAAATATAACTCACATAATCAGTGATTATTTTTTTTGAATACTCTCACCTACCCTTTAAATCCGTGTAAGTGAGTGCCTAGTATAGTTTATGCTTAGGGCAATTCGGTGCACTAAATTTTCCATTGTGCGTGTGGCTCAGAGAAGGACCGACCACAAGTTTGTGCTAATCTAACTAAGGGAGGAAAAATCTACAAGGACACAGATTGTCAACCCCAACCATTGAGTCATAATTGCTTGATTGATTCTACTCTTAACTACTCAAATAGAAATACAGATGACAAAATGAAGGGAGACTCAAATTGAGAAAATATTTACCTGTTCGATCAAAGCATCAAAACGAAGGACCATCAAAGCATTGAATTTCTGCCTATCGATTTGGGGTAGGTGAGAGGGAACTGAGAGAGGGAAAGTGAGGGAAAATGAGAGAGGGTATAATTGGGAGCGGAAAATATTTTGACCAATTAAAAAGAGAGGAAAATGATACGCTATTTTTTGATTAAATTTATATTTTTATGACTTATATAAAGTGTTATTTTTTTTTTGATAGATAGCGAGGGTTTAAAACCCTGCAATTTATAGCGGGGGTCTAAAACCCCCGTAACTTTATAAATTTTAGCGATAAATTTTTAACCCTCACATTTTATATAATTTTACGGAGGTTAAAATATCCCCACAAATAAATCCTCGTAATATTACCCGTTTTTTGTAGTGCAAAAGTTAGAATCAATTTAGTTAAGTGAATTAAAAGTGTGTAAATAATTCATATGCTATTAATTATCACTCGATTATAACACACTCAATTTTCCATGCAGTTAATTCATGTATAGAGTATGTAAGTATGAGTATAAGTTTGGTGTATCGACAGTATGTCTTCTGCCTGACTTGTCTGTGTTAAGTATTGATCGTCGATGTAGAAGACCTTTTACACCATAAGGTAATTTTAAAGGCAGTCACGTAATTTTCTTAAATACTATTACTATCTTTTTAAAAAATATAATCAAAAGTTAAAACATATAAAATGCAATTATTTCCTCATTTCGAAACTCTTTCCTTTCTGAATTCACTTCTCTTCTTTCTTTATCACCAACACTGCCATGGCAGCGAATCGTGGGAGTTCTTCTCTTTTGAGCGGTAACATAAATAATCTTTATTTTGTACAGTAGTAATTGTTTATTGCATTGATAGTAATAACTTTCAATTTAATTAAGATGACTGAGTTACCAAATTGAAAGACAATTGTAGTTGTTTTTCCATAATGAGTATTGCTTGATAACGTCCCATTTTTTATTTTCATGAATACACTTCTTATATAAAGTTATATTTAAGTGTGAAAATGATTTCAATTACAGAAAAGGGCTAAAAATGTTTCTAACCTATTAAAGTTGGCAAAAAGTTATTCCTCTTCCATCTCCCCCCCCTTCTCTCTCTCTATATGTAAAATTAAAAGCACAACAAGAAGTCAAGTGGCAACACAATAGAAAGCCATCTGGCAGTTGTTAGAACAAAACTTAATAATGTTAAAAAATTTCATTAGCTTAAACCTAGAAATCATATTTAAAGACTCCTAAATAAACTCTAACGATTTAATAATAATAATAATAATAATAAAACAATTGTAGAAGTGTGAATTGTTATTAGTTGATGCTACACTTTTTAAGCACCCCCACCCCCACCCCCTAAAAATAAATAAATAAATTGCTGACCTAAAACTAAGAAAAAGAAGTGTGGGTTACTAATAGTATTTTTTTTAAAAAAAAAACAATTAAAGAACAAGTGATCCTAACTTTCAGAAACTAAGAAAATATTTTAGCCAGATGACAATTTTGAATTTATAATGATTATAACTACCTTTATGATTTAGAGTTTTAGTTTTATCTCAATTTTTATTGCTTATCATTACTTAATTTGAATTTGAATTTAAAAGTGTTATTCCAACTCTTTATTATTATCTCTCTGTAATAAAAAATTACAACATTACTATAAATACATACCGATGTATTACAAATTAATCATCAGAAAAAAAAAACACTATCCAATATCTATCAAGAAAATGTTTGCTAAAATCAAACTCTATACGTGAGATATCGAATACTTAGATGCAATGAAATTTTAAGATTCGTATAGTGCGACTGAGGCAGGTTTCAGAACATGAAAATTTCAACAGATATTATCATTCGAAATGCTTTTGCAGGATGACAAAGTATACGTACTTCATTGTCTAATTTTCTATAATATTTCTTTTTTCCTTTGAGAAAACATATGACAGTGTCAACTTAATTGAAGTTATATAGATCATTGCTTAGTTTTTCAACGGTAATTTTTCTCTTATGAATTTCTAATTAAAGCTTATGATTCTCATAATAGCTATTTGACAATTACAATATGTATTTTAAAATGTTCATATGTGCACTGCTGTTGAGTCACATTGGACATTTAAATTTTAAACCTAAAAATATTCTGTATAAAAAAGTAGTAATAAATATTTATTTTTTACTACACTATTTTTATTTCACTACTTTTAATAAACTTAATGAATTATTTGTTTATAGGGTAATCGTATTCAAGCATCCATTGTAGCTCTGTTATCCTTAAGTTCAGACTAGAAATAAAAAAGCTGGAGTTATATTTTATGAGAAATTTTATTGTAGCATCAAACAAGTCAAAAGTCGAGATCAACGATCACAAAATGAAATTAATGTTCACACATAGAATACGCATACAGAAAACAACTGATCCATACTTTGATTGGATTTTAAATTTCGTCTTTTTGAGCATTTGATAAATCAAGTCGATGTTGATGAGACTAAATTTTCAGTAATTATTCTTTACACAATATTTTTAACCTGAACGTTTCACCAATTATATATCATACTATGTATTTTTTTTTAATTTTTATAGATATCATAGGAGAGATCATTATTTATGGACCTGTTCAAGAATATAAATAAGGTGATAAATCCAGTGCTTTTATGAATGGGGAAATCCAGAATTATGAGGAAAACTGCATATATGATTATAATTATTGATATATTTCAAGTTATTTTATTTTTTTATATGATTAAATTGTGTATTTTTATGAAGGAATAACATGATTGAAGCTACTTTCTGGACGGAATTTGTTGAATAAATTCGTCCATACTTGAACGGATCTACTGATAAGCTTTTCATTGTGGTTATGCAATTCAGACAGGCTCACAAGTTTAAAGATTTTCAACTAATGATGTACATTTGAAGATTTTATTTAAAGTGTATATCTATCCGCATTTGATTACATATATTCACTCTAAAGTCTGCTTCTCTTTGCAGGGATATTTGAATCAGAGTTCACTTCATTCTCAGTTATAGAATTTTAAGAGTAGGTGAGCTACATATATATATTTATGTATATATATGTAATCAAATGCGGATAGATATACACTTTAAATCAAATACAGTTATAGTCAACTAACAACATATACGTAATTTTTGAGCTCTTTCAAAACTACGGATTAATTTAAACTGTCTAAAATTGATGCTTTTGTTTTCAGGTTTATATATACTCCTACATCCTCCGTTTATATTTTCTTTAGTAACCTCAAAATTTGTTATATGATGGGTATTTTAACAAACTTCAATACATGTAGAATGAAATATGTGAGTGGAGATAAATTCAAGAGGATTAGTCAACTGTCCTCTCAAAATAGTTATTCTATTTCGGATGAGTTGACTTTTGATGATTGAAGTTAAAACTATTAAGCAGTTAATTGAGTGCATGGATTTGAGTAATTCTATTTTATTAAATTTAATATTAAATTATAGTGTGATAAATAATTTTTATTTAACTATGCTACTTTAATAAATATAGGAAGGGAGCTTATATGTTGCTGCAGTCATATTATATATCGATCTTGATAAAAAATTGTCATACTTGAGCTGCAAGAATTGCAGTAGAAAGATTGATGAACTTGATAGTACATTTTATTTCAAAATGTGTGAAAGCCTTGAGAGTTTTGTGATTCACTGGTTTTAGAAAAATCATGATTAAATTAAATTATAATTATAAATAATAAAAATTTTTACTCAAATATGCCTTGCAGGTATAAATTATTCCTGAAAGTAACAGATCTTACAGAGACTAACTTTATTACTTTGTTGCTTTGGGACGAACATGTGATGAAACTCATAGAGCAAATTGTCACTGAATTAGTGAAAGATTTACTTGAGGTAAAAAATAATAAAGCCATATTTGAATCTATTTGTTTTAACTCTTCTAATATCACTATTTTTTTTAGGATGTTGGTGTATCTTCATATCCATTGGAGTTGGATAACATTTTGGATAGAGTGGTCATGTTTAAAGTAGTCGTCAAAAAAGACAACATAGACCAACATGATAAAGTTTACATTTTTCTTAAATTTTGTGATGATAAGGATCTCATCAAGAAATATCGTCCCTCTCCGAGTGAAGAAACATTCACTTTATGTTCACATTACTTTTAGAGAAATTGAATTTCTTGATTTATGTTGAAATAAGTTACTTAGAGTACAAATCAGTATTGATATTATTGTTTTTATTTCACAGTATTCAGAGTTCAATCATGAACAATTCGTACCTAGAGACAATGATTTAACAGTGATTTCTACACACACTTATATATAGATCATTTGTTAAAGTTCATAAAGATATCTAATTTTGACAATCTTTTTTTGACAAAAATTTTAAAATTCTATAACTGAGAATGAAGTGAACTCTGCTTCAAATATCCCTGCAAAGAGAAGCAGACTTTAGAGTGAATCGTCTATCGTAGACGTTGATGAAAATCCCAGTGCACAACTTACCGGTAGTACGAGAAAAAGAGTCATAAAATGAGAAAATAACATGAGTCACAGATCATTTAGGAGACTTGAATAAGATACATTCAGTGGGATGTCACTTTTTTTATTTTCAACATTGATTTTTATTATTAAGGATGAAATATTTTGATAAATATTTAACAATTTATTAGTAGTTTTATGATTCTCTAATCGTATTATAATTTGTTAGGTTCTGATTATCTTTTGCTATAATAACTAATTCATATTAGTTTTTGACACCGTAATAACTAAAGCAACTCTCAGTAAATCGGTGAATATTTTACCTATAGGAAAGTAGTGCTGCCATATCATATACTGTAATACCCCGTATTATTCTTAGATCAGTTTAGCTTCTAGTTGCATGCATAAGGGGATTAAGGCTTGAAATTTTTACTAAGTGTTGAGGACTTAGTCATTTTTAAGGCCTCTTAACTTTGAAATTTTTAATTTGGTCTTTTCGACTCCGAGATGTTGGTTTTTGAGTTAATTTATATTCAGGGGTGTAAGGAGAATGTCTTGGAGAAGTTTTGAGTTTTTCAGAAGAGGTTTGAGTCATGTTTGGATCACGAATCCAGTAAGTCACCATGATAGGCCCGCATAGTTGTGTTGTTCCCTTTGTCATGCATACCGCATCGCGGTGAGTGAAATGCACCTCCGTGATTAGACCACGTCGTGGTAAGATCGTCATGCCGAGTTATGAATTTAATTGATTGAGGGGTAATTGAGTCTTTTACCCTCAACCCAAATCATCCTTAACACGAATTAGGACATCATTTAGGGCATTATTTATCCTTTTTCTCCAAATACCTCTTAAGAAAACCCTCATCTTTTATCCAATGATCACAAATTCAATTTCTTTCTCCCCAAGAAATCAAGAATTCAAGTTCCCCAAGTTCAATAACCTTCAAGAAAGCATCAAAATTGGTATTTCTATTTCAAGTTAAAGGATTTAAGGTATGTGGGATATTCATTCATGGGTTTCTTACACCCATGGACCCCCAAAACCCCCTTTTCGATTAAAGATTGAATTTTTTCTATCATTATTGTATTTTGTATTACTTAAGATGGGTTTAATTCATGTTTCTATGGTAATTTAAATGCAATTCAGTCCATGTATGTTCCCATGCAAGATTTTGAATTCCTCTTGCTATGAGTTTGAGTTTCCCATGCTTTATTCAAGTGAATTTTATAATGAATCCCAACTTTATGATTCTTAGCAAGCGTTCCCTTGTTAAATTCATGATTCCTACATGTGTGATGAAATGTCTATGCTTATGGGTTTTGAACCATGATTCTTTACTATAGTTTTAAGCTTGTTAATTACATTCAGTGATTATTCAGTGCTGGTGGGTTATGAACACCCGATACTTACGTATTTTACATGATTTTTAGTTTTTCAAATATAATTCAGTTAAACTATGATTATTCATATTTATTCAGTTATTATGATCATAATGAGCACTATCAGTCATGAAATCATGTTTAGTCAAACTCAGTCCAGTTTTAGTTCCAGTGTCAGTTCATTTGGGAGTAGGATTTAGCACCGAACGAACCCAGGGATGGGGGCTCACCTTTTAGTAGAGGGTGTGACCTTTAGCAGTAGTCCCTGAGTTACAGAATTACGTAGCTAGCGTAGGTTAGAGATGTCAACCTGCCAGTTGAGGGTTGACAAGGTGTTTACCTGCTAATTGAGGGCAACACATATCTTATTAGAGCACCTTCCAGTTGAGGGTTGATAAGGTGTTTACCTGCCAATTGAGGGCAACACACATCTTATTAGAGCACCTTCCAGTTGAGGGTGACTCATTAGTCCTTCAGGATATTAGTTTAATAGATCCACACAATCAGTGTTAGTACCCGTGGCACAGTACTAACACCCTTCTAACTGGGGTTACAGTTGGATCCCGATTAGCTTAGATTGGGGAATGTCGATTAGATGATACCTCCCATAGTCTTAGTACTGTAGTTTAGTGTATTATCTGTTCAATTTTGCTTGACCACATGTACAGACTTTCAGTTATTCATTTATACAGTTTATAGTCTTTTAGATTTCATACTTATTTCATATTATAGATTTATGCTTGGTCTTGCATTCTTAGATGTCACAGTTTTCATGCATTCCTGTTTTGTTATCTCATGCTATTTAGTTGGTCCTTATTTTTTATATCAACCTAACCTTATCTCATATACTAGTATATTCAAAGTACTGACTGCATATTCTTGTTTTAGCTATGATGTATTATGTCATAGGTTCAGACGCACAGTTTCTTGACCGTGCTAAGACAGTTCAGCATACCCAGCAGCAGTAGTGGTAAGTCCTCATCCATCGAGGGTAGGATTGATTACTCCATTTCTATTAGTAGTTCTGTATTTTCAGTCAGTCGGAGTTAGTTGGGGTTTGTCCCATCAACTCCCCAGTCTTTTAGAGGCTTTTCAGACGTTCTGACTGTCAGTTAGACAGTTAGTAAGTTTTATCAGTCTTATCGGATGTATCAACTTGTAAATTCATTCGTATTTTCTGTATTCAGGCTCTATGGTTTCATCAGTTGGTTTCCACACATAGCCATTATTATTATTATTTATTCAGTGATCTCAACAGGTACTAGTACACGTGTTAGCTTGTAGTCACCTGTGACCGTAAGCACCGTTGTTGCGACTAGGGGGTAACCTCGGATCGTGACATATACACATGAAAATAATAATGTTACTACAAGAATTGAATAAGATTAATTCTTATTGACATCCAAATATATGATGGAAACATTAACCTAATGAGAAACAAATTTATTAATGTTTTGTTAGTGTGTATAAATTTATCTGTGGCTTTCCACTTTCAGTCCTAAAACTGTTGCACGGGTTCAAGGACAACAATGTTGCAAAGTGCAAACTAATCACTAATGAAGTTATTTTTCTCTAACCCACAAATTTTGTCATAGTAAGTCTAATTCATATCCGTTCCCGACATAAAAAAGTATTCTAAAGGTTCTATTTGTATACAAGTTATTATAATTGCATATGTTTTCATGATCAACAACTATTGCACTGTCTAAATTATCGTTATTTTGACATTTTGTATTAAAAACTAAGTATATTTCACTCCTTGACTAATCCTGAATTCAACATTGCTAAAATATTATTAACATCGAATGTGCATAGTTAAATTTATCCAATGTATGATGGATGTTATGATCACAAATAAAAACTAAAAGCTAAAACTAAAATGTATAATGGTACAACAAATTATGTTATTACCTTGTGGTGTAGTAGCGTAAGGCAAAAGTCAAAAGCTTAGTTCGCACAGAATAATCAGAAAGTAAAAAGGCCTTAGAGTTCTAGAATATAGTTCAAATAGTTGTGAATACCAGCACAACGTCCATGGCATGTAAGATACCTTTGACCGGAGGATACATAGATGGATGTTCATTTTTGAAACGACATTCAATGAAAGATTCAAAGCAGACACAATGGGTATTATGAGTACACCAAGAGTATAAGATCAAATTTAAGCAAAATAACATTTTTTTTGGATAAATAATAAGTTTGTTGAAATATAGCAACAATCAATTACAGTTGTGGAAAACATGTAAAATTGGAAACCAAATAAAAGGCACAAGAATATCTCTATATTAATAAGGACCTTTCTGATATGGAATCAAAACACCAATACATACACCCGAAAATGCAGTAATTCGATTGCCTAGCCAAATGAGTATATCATCCACTAAAATAAAATATAAAAAGAATATTATCATTAATCGAAATGTAACACATAGAGTAGAACATTACAAATGAAGATGACTCACTAGATGAGCTTACAAGAAATATGTTACACTTGAAAAGGTATATCACACACACTTCTTTTGCACCCAATGTATAATTTGCAGAGACAAATCAAATTGGAGCTGCACATGTAGTCCTGAAGTGGCCAATCTAATTGCACCCGCTACAATGAACAATTCGCTTCACCCTACCATGATGTTAAGCTCTAACTCACTTCTTCCATGGCCTACCAAATAAGATAGTAAGTCTTGGCAAGTGTTCTATTGTAATGCCCCGAGTCTACACCCCAGACGCGACACGGTGCTTACGACCCTGAAGGATCACAAGCTAACCCATGACTGGTACCTGCTGCGAGCACTAAATAATAATACCGAAATAATGCAAAAGTATAACTGAAATACCATAAGGTTATCAAAAATACTAATATGAGTGCTGAAAGTGCTGATAGAAATACTGAAAACAAAACTGAATACTATCTAAGCAAATCTAGTCTGAAAGCCTCTAACTGTCTGAACATAGAGTTGATATGACAAGCGCTCAACTAACTCCGGCTACTGAACATACTGAACTAATGAAATAAATGAACTTTGTCCTTGAACTATGAGGACTCAGCACTAACTTTGCTGCTGATAATCTGGGCTGCTAAGTATGATCAGGAGCCCATGCGTCTGAACCTATGATATGAGACATCATAGCACAAAGAAAAGAGTATGCGTCAGTACTTTGAATGTACTAGTATGCTAAGTGAGGTACGACCATATGCATGGGTTCATATACATGAACAATAACTGACTGAGTGTTAAGAATATAACTGAGTAGGAGTACATGACTAAATGAACATGCTGTAACTACTGAGTATGCAATGCTACACGTATACAAGTATACGATTTTTTTAGATTACACTAAAGCTGAGTACTGAGTTTCTAGAACTGAGTAACTATCTAAGGTTACTGATAACTAAATTATTGATAATTGGGTGACTGTGTCTGGCAGTCCTAATCCTGTAGAACTAAGCTGAGTTCTATGCTGAGCTGGGTGACTGTGTCTGACAGTCCTGATTCTATAGAACTGAACTGAGTTCTACACTAAGTCTGAAACTGAATCTGTGGGGTGTTCATTTAACCGACATACCCCGATTATAAATTGAGTTGGGGTCTAACCTGTGACCCCAGTTGGAGAGGTGTTAGCACCTTACCAAGGGATACTAACAATGGCTATGAGTTAACCCTCTCTGGAAGGAAGCTCTTTCGTCAACCCTCGCTGGCAGGAAAACTCCTATGAGATATATCAACCCTAGTCAGGCAGGAAGATATCTCAACCTATGCTAGCTATGTAGTTCTGTAATGCAGGGATTGCTTCTAAGGGTCAAACCCTCTCTGGCAGGAATGCCCTCATCCCTAGGTTTGCTCGATGCTGAATCCTACTCCCAACTGAATGGACCCAGAACTGATTTCTAAACTGTACTGGCTTGACTGAACTAGACCTGATCGTGTCGACTAACTGAACTAGACTGAGTTCATTGAGTTTCGCTAACTAACTGAGTTCTACTATTCATGACATTATGAAACTATTCTGTAGCAATGTAATTCTAGGTAAACAACTAGATTTTGGGTAATAAATACCCCCAGGACTCAAGAACATCAATCATAATGAGACATGGCAATTCTTTAAAACATAACGATAATCAATTGTCCACAATACATTCACTAAGGCATTTTGACAAACACATAGGAGGCATAGCCTTATACTTGGGCATGAACAATATGCTAATGCATCAAGACTACAATAATCAATTCACAATTCAAGGGTTTCAACATGGGGCTTACAATAATTACATACATGGTATCTTATATTCATGAGAACTATAATTAAATCTTGGATTGAAAAACCATACAACAACATGAACATGAAACAACCCAATTGGTACATGTAATTCATGAAACTATTAACTTGAGATTTTAAAAAGGGTTCTTGAACTCCAAGGTTGGAAGGAAACCCTTGGATGAACACTTAACATACCTTGTTTGTTAATTTTATGGAGATTGGGGTGAGTTCTTGAGGCTTGATTCTTGCACTTGATGAAGCTAGGGATTGTTCTTGAGAGGATTTTGTGAAAAGAATGAGCAATTATGCTATTTAGGGCTTTAATCCAGTGTTATGGACCTATTGGGTAAAGGAAAAATAACCCATTTACCCTTAAAGATGCGGAACGTGACTACAGGAAAATACAAGGGCCAGACTAGACAGGGTGTTGCGGGCTCTGGAGCACCGCTTTAGGTGAGGTGCTACGGGCTCTGGAGCACCACTCTAGGCAGGCATCACGAGCTTATCGCCTTAAGCCACTATTTTTGAATTCCAAACACGCCTTTATGCTTGTCCAAAAACTCCAAAACTCACCCGGGATGTACTATTGACTTCCCTAATCATGAATTAACTTAAAAACTAGCTTCTTGAGGTCGGTAAGGTCATAAATAAATTCCTTAAAGTTCAAGGGTTTTAGAAAAGACTAAGTCCTAACACTTAGCCGAAATTTTCTAAGTTTGGGACCTCTTTTGGCATGCTTTAAGGGACTCAAACCATTAGGATTCTATGGGGTCTTAAAATATCTTCCCTTTGGGAACATTCATCCTCGAATGAGATGGACTAAGCTGAGAATACTGATAGACTGAAGTAATACAATGAACATGTACAACTAAAGCATGATTACAAGACTAAAACTACTGATATACTGGTTATCATACTGAACATGCATAACTGAAGCATGACTGAATTCTGAAGACATGACGCATGACTGAATTCTGAAGACATGACACATAACTGATCTGTTTCATGAATGAATAGGTGATATAAGAATGTTGTGCAGTTATAACTGAGCATGGAGTAGAGTAAAATCTAAGGAAGACTGTTACCTTAGGCTGAGTCTGAGTTTACAGAGAAGAGCTGAGGATACTTGGTTTGCATATCTATCTCTGCTTCCCAAGTAGCTCCCTCAACTGACTGATTTCACCAAAGAACTTTGGCCAAAGAAACTTCTTTGTTCCTTAGTCTGCGAATCTAACGATCAAGGATTTTGACTGGGATTTCCTTATAAGAGACTGCTCTTAATAACTACACTCTCTGTAGGGACTACAACTGCTGGGTCACCTAGCACTTCTTTAGCAAGGAGACGTGAAACACTGGATGTACTGATGCTAAGTCTGAAGGGAACTCAAGCTCGGAAGCTATCCTTTCAAAATAATTAAGAATTATGTAAGAACTGACATATCAAGGACTGAGCTTTTCCCTTCTTGTTGAACCTCTTCCCTTCCTTCCTGGGAGAGATTTTCAAGAATACAAAATCACCGATCTCAAACTCAAGATCATTTACTGAACACGCATGAACGAGAAAATAAGAACATAACTGAGCCTGAAATGTGATACATGAACTGAATATCATAAACTAATTTGAGCTGCTGAATACATGGCTTACAACTAAGATTTGAACTTAAGGGTACACTTTGAGTATCCACTACTCCAAACTGGATTCGTTATGTGAAGATAAAATAGAAGGTTTAGGTCTTGAAAGCTCGGGAGATTAGAGTATATCTCCCCCTTAGGATAATACATCCCTTGAAGGATACTGACTTGGCTGAGCTACTGAGGAAAGATTGGGGCAATGCATAGGGAACCTATGAACTAAATCGTGATTGAATATCTGGGATTTAAAACTGAGGCATGATACATGAACTGGGCCAAACTCGCAACTACCTGGTTGCTCTATCTTAGAATAGTTACATTCATGAGACTTCGAATAGTACGACTAGATGAAAAGATGGGAAACCATACAAACTTATCCGCTTGATTGCTAAACTGACTTGCTGGCCTTACAGATTAATTCATACTGAAAACTTATACTAAATTAGAGCATTTCTTGACACTCTTTCCATAAATTTCTATTGACTTTAGGGAGCAAGGAAATCTTAGCGTAGTCTGAATAAAACATTTGAATAAGAAATCACACCCTGGCTAAAATTTTGTAATATGAGGCGAGGCCTACGAAACATCATCTAAGATAGAGTGACTCGGCCTTATGCACTGCAACTATAATTTTTCAAGATTTGACATATTCCTCGAATACTCTCTCAACTAAACTATACTCTTTACCTTAGTACGACGCTTCACCTGACACTACTAAAAATATTCACATGGGCACTTATTGCGAATACATAAACATACTAACTTATCTGATTAACTGGATGGCTGATAGGTGAATATTGGTCATATAAGATTGAACTGTACTTAGTCTTGACCAAAATTGTAGAGTATTATGCATATGAGGTAAGGACTGACTGAGCAACATGAGATACAGAGCATGAATGTGTGTAAATTTCATTATCAGAGAATGCCGGCCCAAGTGTATAACATGATTTTGAAATACTGATAACTGAATAACTAATAACTGTACGCTATGGTCAAGCAAACCTTAACTAAACTGAATTACCGATCTAACTACTGGACTGAGACTGTGACTAAGACTGTAACTAAGATGGTAACTACGACTGTACTGGAACTGAATACTGATTTCTGATAACTACGTGATTGAGACTGACATAAATCAAGGATCTAAATAAACACTCGTACTGTATTTTCTCAACTTCTTATCTCATGAAAAATATTTATTTTTATCCAACGACTGATACAACCTCCTACTAGCCACTCATTATGCGAAATGCATTTATCAACTTACACACCACCATAAAATTCAAGCCTATCATCATAACTACATCCTCGTGTAAAACAAGCATGCAACAACCTTTTCTTAAAATGAAACATTTACTCTCTCCCATCTAAGCAAGTGCTCATCACTACATCATTTCATAAGGAGAGTTTCACTGAAAGGTTAAAACATGAGGTCCTGAGAAATAAAATATCAATATCATAGATTTATCAAGAGATCTAAACTGAGAATATATATGACATAATCTAAATTTAGCCGATCGATAGGAGTGTAGCATGAGTCATGGGAACTGAGCATACTATAAAGCATGACATGAGTACATGAGTTATGAGCTGCATGACCTAAGTCTAGAGTTTCTGTATTCATGGAACACGATTTGTGAGCTCCTATACTAGGGACTGTAAGCGTACATGATTTTTGATAACGTGTATGAATATGATCTATGATCATAGAGCTGACATGTAAGACATGAATAGATATCATGATAACTGAATTTGAAGTACGATTCTGAGATGATCTGCATGATTGAGAATATACAAGAATGTCATCAATGAAGACTATAACAAATATGCCCAAGTACTGCTTGAACACGCAATTCAATAAGTCCATGAAAGATGCTGGGCATCAGTGAGACCAAAGGACATGACTAGAATTCGAAGTGACTATACCAAGTTCTGAAAGATATTTTTGGTGTGTCACATTCTTTGACTCTGAGCTGATAATAGCCTGATCTGATGTCTATCTTAGAAAAGTAATTGGCACCCTGAAGTTGGTCGAATAAGTCATCGATTCTGGAAAGTGGATACTTATTCTTGACCGTGACTTTATTTAGCTGACGGTAGTCTATACAAATTCTAAGAGAACTATCTTTCTTATACACGAATAGAGTAGGTGCACCCAAAGAGGACACGCTGGGTTTGATGAATCCCTTATCTAGGAGATTTTTTTAACTGTTCTTTTAATTCTTTGAGTTCTGCTGGGGCCATTCTATATGGAGAAATAGAGATAGGCTGAGTATCTAGAAGAAGGTCGATTTCAAAGTCAATTCCCCTTTTGGGAGGAACCCCGGGAAGATCTTCGGGAAACACATCTGGAAATTCATTTACTACTGAAATTTACTCAAGGCTGGGAGTATCGAAACTAGAATCCTTAACTTGAACAAGATGATAAATACATCCCTTAGATATTATTTTCCTCGTTATAAGGTAGGAAACAAGCTGACCCCTAAGTGCTGAAGTACTACCATCCACTCAAGGACAGGTTTATTCGAAAACTAAAAATGGACAGTTCTATTTCTACAATCAACTAAAGCATAGCATGAATGAAGCCAATCCATATCGAGAATGACATCAAAATCTGTAATTTCTAATTCTACTAAGTCAGCTAAAGTGTCTTTATGAAATGCCATAACTGGACAGTTCCTTTATACCCGTCGGGCTATGATGAATTTACCCACAGGGGTAGAGACTGAGAAAGTGTAATACCTCGCAATATTCCTAGCCTAAACTCGTCCTGAAAATGTCAAGGATTAGATCTTAGAATGAATGATTTTTATTTTGTGTGGAATTCATTAGATTTGGACTTTCCACGACATAGAAAATTCAATTAGCTTTCCAACGATATAAGATTCACCTAAATGTGATAATCGAATAAGAAGCTATGACTATTTTAAATTCCTGTCATAAAACACCGTGATTTGGGTCCTTAGCGCGTCGCGGAGAAATGTAAAATCATAATTGTCAATTTCCAGTGAGACTCCGTGATTTTGGAGCGTCATGCCAGTGGTCAAAATGGTAAACTTAGGGGCTCCGCAATGGTGGCGTGTTGCGGAGGGAACCCAATTCCCACTCGTCTTTTTTCTAGTGAGCCACCACAATTGTGGCGCGTCGCGGTGGCCACCCAGATCGAGAAAAATTATGTTTTCCAATTTATTTTAAGAATTTAAAGGGGGTATTTTGGTAAATATCCCAACCCTCAATCCTTCTAAAAGCATAATATTACTCAAATATCAAAGCACTTTATGCCCTATTCATCATTCTCCCCAAATCAAAACCCTAGTTCATCATACTTTCTCTCCAAGAAACTCAGAATTTCTCCATTAATTCTCCAAGATAGTCTAAATTTATGGATTCCCAATACATGAACATTAAGAAGCCATCTCCAAAACATCAATAGGAATCCAAGATTCGAGTTTATCATCAAAGATCATCAATTAAGGTATGTGGGGTTTGAACAAGGATAAATCTTTCATCCTTGTGGCCAAAACTTTAATTTTATTACAAATTTACTGCAATTTATATGATTTCCCATGTATTTCAAGATTATCATTATTTGTAAGATTATGAGATTTTTCATGATTTAGAAGTTGGATTACATGACTTTATTCATATTTCTATGTCTTGTGCAGTAATTTTCAGATTTTAAGATGATTTATGAATTTTTATATTACCAAGTATGAATTTTGAGATGTTTTAAAATGAGATTGATGCTTGGTTCATGGGACCTCATTTAAAGATTATTGTTTTAAGATTGTTTGTGCTATAAAAACCCCATGACTATATTGTTCTCAGATTTTAGATAAAGAATCTACTTTATTTCAGAAGATTTGAGATTTAAAGAAAAAGCAAAGCATAGTTGGTTTTCTAAAAACCTTTGTATAAGTTCTAAAGTGGATTTCTTAAGATTTTGAGCATGATATTGGGAGTAGTATTTAGCATAGAGATGGGTATGTTACTATGGTTTCATACTCCAAAACTACGTGCCACCATAGGTACAGATTATCAGATTATTCCCACTTCAACATGGATGACTCAGATTGTGATCACACAGATTAGATTGTTCTATTCTGACGATGAGGGTAGAACAACCCTAACCTTATGGGGGATAGTCGTGGGACACCATGGATGCTCACATGGTGTACAATTCAGTTAGAAGAACCTCCCAAAAAATGTCACCTACTCTTAAATAGTTTTTTAATTTGAAGGCTTTAGATGCACGAAATAAGTTTTCAGATTTCTCTTAGCCTATGTAATTTGAGAAAATAGAGCAGAACTACAGATTTCAGAACTAAGTGTGATGACTCACAAGAATTAGATTATATGTTTTATTATTCATGTTTTACTTCCAAATTTTAGATTACTTAAGCTTACGTGAGTCATTTACATTTAGCATGCATGATTTTATAAACTGTGATGATATTATTTACTTATTGCATACCCCCCATATACTCAGTACATCATCAAAGTACTGATCTATATATATGTCTATGTACTATATTGTCTCATAATTTAGGTACAGGTGCTTAGTCTCAGCAGCGTGATTGATCTTCGATCATCTTATCTATATCCCTGTAGTTGGTGAGTCCTCATTGTTTGAGGGCTTTGTTATTAAGATTTCCAAGTTACTACTAGTTGTGTCCTTACTCATTTATATAGTTGATTCAGCTGGGGCCTATCCTAGTGACTCTCTAGATTCAGCTAGTAGAGGCATATCGGACTGTTTGATTTAGATTTAGACCTTTGAGTTAGTATTCAAATTTTTAGCATTTGTGTTATCAGAATTTTAAGATTTAGTATGATTCAGATATACTCAGAAGATTTTAGACAGTTTTCCATACATGTTATGATTTTTTATCTACATTTCCCTATTTTGAGATTCAGATCTAGAAAAGATAGCCAGGGTTAGCTCAGGACTACTTGTAGTTTAGAGCACCAAGTGGCATCTCGGGAACTAGATTTTGGGGCATTACAAACTTGGTATCAGAGCCTAAGGCTTAGACAGTCCTAGGGAGTCAGACAAGCCGTATTATATAGAGTCTTCATCATCACTGTGAAACGCGCCACATCTATGAGCAAGAGGCTATGAATCATCATTCTAGAAAACCATCTCTTCTTTTATAATCCATCGTGCCTACAACTATTTCTATCTGCTATTAACTCATGCTCTATTATGATAGAATTTACCTCCTTGTTGAGCTAACGCCCACAGAAATGACAACCATCCACCTCAGCCCACAGATTATTTGAATGAGAATATGTCACATGCAGAGTTTTGGGCTGTTTTTGAGGTGCTAACCCAAGCTGTGACAACTAATATTTAGAGTAACCATCAGGATGCAGTCCTACCTTAGCAGGATGGGGATTTATCCCCATCCAGAATTTGAGATTTTATAAGAATTAACTTGCCAAAATTCTTCGGGTCGAAGGCAGGTGAGGACCCACAACTTTATCTTGATGAGGTGAATAAGATCACCCAAATTATGCATATTTTTTAGGAGAAGAGTATAGAATTGGAATCCTATAGGTTGAAGGATGTTGCTTATGATTGGGTAGTGATGTAGCAGAAGAGTAGAGGTGAGAATGCAACTTCCATGACTTGGTAGATATTTCAGGATATGTTCTTAAACAAGTTCTTCCCACTTGAGATGAGGAAAGCTAAGATAGAAGATTTTATGAACCTGAGGCAGGGCTCTATAACAATGAAGGAGTATTGCCTCAAGTTCAACCAGTTGTCTAAGTATGCCCCTAACCAGATGGCTGACCCTAGGTCAAGCATGAGTAAGTTTGTGATCAGTGTATCTGGGATGGTAGTTAAGGAGTGTAGGACTGCTATGCTTAACAAGGACATGAACCTTCTTAGATTGATAATGCATGCTCAGCAGATTGATCTAGAAAAGATAAAGAAGAGAGAGAGTGAATAAGAGGGCAAGAATAGGGCAGTTTGATCATGGTCAGAATAGGCCTGGAGGAGAAAATCATTCATAGTTTCAGAATCATTCATCCATGCCTGTACCTTCTTTAGCCAATGCTCCTATACCCCAAAATAGGCAAGAACAGTGGGGTAAGTCTTCTATGTCCAGATCTCAGAATTGTGTGAGTAATAAGCCTAATCAATCCCCATGTGCTAATTGTGGTAAGAATCATGGAGGTAAATATTTGTGGGATTAGAAAGGTTGTTATGGTTGTGGCCAGGAGGGTCACAAAATCAAAGAGTACCCGCATGCTAGGCGGGGAAATAGAGATGTTCGTCCCCATACTCAGGCTAATAATGCACCAGCTCTTTTAGGTCCCCCAGTTTCTCCTCAGGACAGATCATCTAGTACCGGTGGCGATTAGCGCCTTAATCAATTTTATGCTTTGCCATCCCGCCAGGAGCAGGAGGATTCACTCGATGTTGTGACTGGTATGCTTTGTGTCTTTCATTTTGATGTTTATGTGTTGTTAGACCTTGGGTCAAGCTTCTCTTATATGACCCTATTAGTTACTGTGAATTTTGAGATAAGTTCTGAAAAGTTCCCTGAGCCTTTCTTGGTTTCTACTCCAGTAGGTGAGTCAGTTGTTTCCAAATGGATTTATAAAAAATGTCCTATCGCCGTTCTTCATAAAGTCATGTTAGCAGATCTAATAGAGTTAGACATGGTTGATTTTGATCTTGTTCTGGGTATGGATTGGCTTCATTCCTATTATGCTTCTATTGATTGCCGCACCCGAGTGGTAAAGTTTTAGTTTTCAAATGAGCCAGTCTTTAAGTGGTCAGGTAATTCAGTGTCTCCCAAGAGTCATTTCATATCTTACCTTAAGGCCAGAAAGTTGGTTTCCAAAGGTTGCATCTATCATCTAGTTAGAGTTAAAGACACTAAGTCTGGGACTCCAAAAGTTCAGTCAATTGATGTAGTAAATAAGTTTCCTGATGTTTTCCTAGAAGATCTCCTAGGGGTACCTCCCGGTAGGGAAATAGAATTCAGTATTAACCTTCTTCCAGATACTCAGCCTATTTTTATCCCTCCATATTGTATGGCTCTCATAGAGCTTAAAGAGTTGAAAGAGCAACTCAAAGATCTTTTAGATAAGGGTTTCATAAGGCCTAGTATTTCTCCATGGGGGGCTCCCATCCTATTCAGGCAAAAGAAAGATGGTTCTTTGCGAATTTGCATTGACTATCGTTAGCTAAATAAGGTCACAGTCAAGAACAAATAGCCTCTTCCTAGAATTGATAGTTTCTTTGACCAACTCTAAGGTGTAAGTTATTTCTCAAAGATAGACCTTAGATCCATCTATCATCAGCTTAGAGGAAGGGAATGTGATATTCCAAAGACAGCTTTTAGAACCCATTATGGTCATTTTGAGTTTCTTGTCATGTCTTTCAGGCTAACCAATGCTCCAGCAACTTTCATGGACCTCATGAATTGAGTGTTCAACTAGTATCTAGACATGTTTGTCATAGTATTCATAGATGATATCCTTGTATACTCTCGTAGTGAGGATGACCATGCAGACTACCTTAGAATTATCTTGCAAACTCTTAGATAGCATCAATTATTCACCAAATTCAGAAAGTGTGAATTTTGGCTAAGGTCAGTAGCCTTTCTCGGTTATATTATTTCCATGGATGGCCTAGACTTATCCCTCCATCAGACATTAGGAGTTTTTTGGGTTTAGCCAGATATTACCACCATTTTGTTGATGGTTTCTCGTCTATTGCGTATCTTATGTCTAGATTTACCTAAAAGAAATTTAAGTTCCAATGGTCAGATTCCTGCGAGAAGAGTTTTCAGGAGTTGAAGACTCGACTCACTTCAGCCCCAGTTCTAGCATTACCTGAAGGTATAAATAACTTTGTTGTTTATTGTGATGTCTCTAGAGTTAGTCTAGGTTGTGCGTTGATGCAGAGAGGTAAGGTCATAGACTATGCCTCTAGACAGTTGAAGCCTCATGGAAAGAATTACCCAACCCATGATCTCAAATTAGCTGTTGTGGTATTTACTTTGAAAATCTGGAGACATTATCTATATACTGTGCACGTTGATGTGTTCACAGACCACAAAATCTTACAGTATGTATTTACACAGAGGGATTTGAATCTTCGTCAGAGAAGGTGGTTGAAGTTATTGAAGAACTACAATATGAGTGTGTTGTATCATTCGGGCAAGGCTAATATAGTGGCAGACTCCCTTAGTAGGTTGTCTATGGGCAGTGTTTCTCATGTTGAGAATGATAAGAAAGAGTTAACTCGAGAAGTTCATCATTTGGCTAGATTGGGTATTGGGTAGGTTGATTCTGCTGAAGGTAATGTTTAGGTTTAGAGTAGTTTGGAATCTTCCTTAGTTTCGAAAGTGAAAGAGAAACAAGATATAGATTCTAATTTGGTCAAACTAAAAGAGTCAGTTAAAGACCAAAAAGTAGGGTTTTTCTCTCAAGGGGGAAATGGTGTGTTGAGGCACCAAAGTAGATTATGTGTGCCATGTGTTGATGATTTGAGGTAGCAGATTATGGCAGAAGTGCATGGCGCACGATATTCTATTCATCCAGGTGCTACCAAGATGTACCGTGACTTGAGGGAAATCTGTTGGTGGAATGGTATGAATAAAGATGTAGCGGAGTTCGTAGCTAAATGTGCAACTTATCAACGGATTAAGGTAGAGCACCAAAGACCTGGTGGTATATTGCAAAAGTTTGGTATCCCTACCTGGAAGTGGGAAGAGGTGAATATGGATTTTATAACTGCTTTACCCCAATTGCGTCATCGTCATGATTTGACATGGGTTATTGTAGATATATTGAATAAGTCAGTACATTTTTTGCCAGCTCATACGTCTTGTATAGCTAAAGATTATGCTAGGTTGTATATCCGAGAGTTAGTCAGACTGCATGGAGTCCCCTTGTCTATTAGCCCAGATAGGGTACTCAGTTCACTTCTCAGTTTTGGAGAGATTTTCAGAAAGGTCTTGGTACCCAGGTTTATCTTAGTTCAACTTTTCACCTTCAAAAAGATGGTCAGGCAGAGAGGACCATCCAAACTCTAAAAGATATGTTGAGGGCATGTGCTCTTGATTCCAAGGGTAGTTGGGATGAGCATCTTTTATTGATTGAGTTTGTTTATAATAACAATTACCATGCTAGCATTTGAATGACTCTGTTCAAGGATCTTTATGGAAAGAGATGTAGATCACCCATAGGTTGGTTTGAAGTGGGTGAGGTCGCTTTGCTTGGGCCTAATACAGTGTATGAGGCCATAGATAAAGTTAAGTTGATTAGAGAAATATTGAAAATAGCCCAGAGTCATCAGAATTCCTATACAAATTTGAGAGAAGGGACCTCAAATTTGAAGTTAGTGATTTTGTGTAATTGAAGATTTCACCCATGAAAGGGGTGAAGAGATTTGGAAAGAAGGGTATGTTGGCCCTTATAGAAATTTAAGTCGTGCTGGAAAAGTAGCTTATGAGCTTAAGTTACCCGCAGAATTGTCAGTCGTTCATCCTGTATACCACGTCTCTATGCTTAAGAAGAGTATTGGTTACTCTACCATTGTGGTTCCTATAGAAAGCTCAGATATTCAGAACAACCTTTCATACGAAGAGATTCCAGTTGAGATTTTAGATTACCAGATTTGTAGACTAAGGAACAAAGAAGTTCCCTTGGTCAAAGTTCTTTGGCAGAATCAGTTGGTTGAGGGTGCTACTTGGGAAGCAGAAGCAGATACGCGAGCCAAGTACCCTCATGTAATGCCCCATATTTTATCCTAGCTTGAAATCTTCTAAAAAATGTCAGAAGCTTTCCTTGAAATATAAATCCACTTTTGTAAACGTGGTATTTTTAAGATTTCCACTTTTTTTCATGTGGAAAATTGAATTAGCTTTCCAACGATACCAATTTCATCAAAATCCGACATCGGAGGAGAAAGTTATGGCCAAAAAATGGAAGGCAGTAAAACCACCCAAGTGCGACGGTGAGGCCGACGGACCGTCGTCCATGATTGTCGCAGCAAGGTAGTAAGAAATTCCTTCTTCCTAAGAGCAATGGCCCAGGCCAACGGACCATCGGACTAGCGACAGGCCGTCGCTCAGGCAGTCGCAAGGAAATAGTGAGGCCACCTTCTGGATAAGGTACGACGGTCAGGTTGACGGATCCTCGAACTTGCATTGGACCATCGCCCAAGCCTTCGCAGCGAAAACAGTGAGACCCCTTTCTTCCTAGAAGCGATGATTAGGGCCGACGGACTGTCAACCCACCGATGGACCATCGCACCCACCGTCGTAGGTCCCGTTTAATTTTTTTTAAGTCGTCTTAACATGGGTATTTTGCTTATTTATCACCCACTTATATATACCCAGTTATATCCAGTTTTTTCCCATTTGTTTATTATTTTTTCAACAACAACATTAGGTTTTCTCTCTGAAATTAACCCCCAAGAACAAGAATCCAAATCTTCCTAAAAAACTAAGGGATTTCTAATTCTTCAAGTTCAAGAACATCAAGAATCTTAACCCAGGTATGCATAGTGTTCATTCATGGACTCCTTTCATCCATGAAGTCCAAGAATCCCTTTTCCAACTTCAAGTTATGGATTTTCTTTATGATTTCATGATTAGGTTGTTCTTGTTCACGTTGATAAATGAGAAATTGAATTCTACTCCATATTGGGTGATAATTTCTATGTGGGTTGAATTATTATAGATATAGATTCATGCAAACCTATGACTAAACCCTTGAATGATGAAATTAGAATGTGACCATGATGTTTAATTATTGTACAATGGTATTCTTCAGTCCCGACACCCAAATGAGCAGGGTACCACCTCCAGTGCTACTAGTGGGCAACGCCCAAATTGTCTCTATTCTCTTCAGTCCTGAAAAGATCAGGAAAATTCTCCTAATGTGGTTATCGGTACGTTACAGATCTTTCATGTGCATGTTTACGCTTTGCTATATCCAGGAGTTTCTTTGTCTTTTGTCACTCCTTATATAGCCGTCGATTTCAAAATGAGTCCCAAAATTCTAGCAGAGCCCTTTTCAGTCTCTACCCCAGTGGGTAAAGCCATCATAGCCCAGTGAGTATACAGGAACTGTCCGGTTATGATATTTCAGAAAGTCGCTTCAGCAAACTTAGTCGAATTAGAGATGACTGGTTTTAATGTTATTCTTAGCATGGATTGGCTTCATTCCTGCTATTCCACAGTCGACTGCATAAAAAAAATAGTCCAGTTTCAATTCCTAAATAAAACCATCCTAGAGTGAAAGGGTAGTGTATCAGCTTTCAGGGGTCAGCTTGTTTCCTACCTTCAGGCACGGAAAATGATATCTAAAGGATGTTTCTATTATCTTGTTCGAGTTAAGGACACTAGTTCCAAGACTCCCAGCCTTGAATTAGTTCCAGTTGTAAATGAATATTCAGATGTTTTTTCCAAAGATCTTCCAGGAATTTCTCCCGAAAGGGAAATAGACTTTGGTATTGATCTTCTTTCGGATACTCAGCCTATCTTTATTCTACCATACAGAAGGGCACCAGCAGAGCTCAAAGAACTGAAAGATCAATTGAAGGATCTCTTAGATAAGGGATTTATCAGACCCAGCATTTCCTCATGGGGCGCACCAGTCTTATTTGTGCGCAAGAAAGACGGTTCTCTTAGAATGTACATTATTTACCGTCAACTCAATAAGGTCACGGTCAAGAATAAGTATCTTCTTCCTCGAATCGATGACTTGTTTGATCAACTTCAGGGTGATAGTTATTTCTCTAAGATAGACCTTAGATCTGGCTATTATTAACTCAGAGTCAGAGAATGTGACATTTCAAAAATAGTTTTTCGTACTTGGTATAGTAACTTTGAATTTCTAGTCATATACTTTGGTCTCACCAATGCCCCAGTAGCTTTTATGGACTTGATGAACCGGGTGTTCAAGCAGTACTTGGACATGTTCGTCATAGTCTTCATAGATTATATTCTGGTCTATTCCCGCAGTGAGCGAGATCATGCAAACCATCTTAGAATAGGACTTCATACTCTCAGAGATCATCAGCTATTCGCCAAATTCAGTAAGTATGAGTTTTGGCTAAGTTCAGTAGCATTCCTTGGCCATATCATTTTTGGTAGTGGCATTAGAGTAGATCCTTAAAAGACCGAGGCAGTAAGAAACTGGCCTCGCCCTGTCTCTCCATTAGATATCTGGAGTTTACTGGGTTTGGATGGCTATTATAGATGGTTTTTTTAGGGATTTTATTCTATTGCATCCCCTATGTCCATATTGACTCAAAAGAAAGTCAAGTTTCAGTGGTCAGATCCTTGCGAGAAGAGTTTTCAGGAGTTGAAGACTCAAGTCACCTCAGCTCCAGTTCTAGCTCTTCTAGATGGTTCAGATGGGTTCGTAGTATATTGTGATGCATCCAGAGTGGGTTTAGGTTGTGTCCTCATGCAGCATGGTAAGGTCATAGCCTACCCCTCCAGACAGCTTAAGCCCCATGAGAAGAATTACCCTACTCATCATCTTAAGTTAGCAGCCGTAGTATTTTCCTTAAAGATTTGGAGGCATTACCTATACGGTGTTCATGTAGATGTGTTCACAGATCATAAGAGTCTTCAGTATGTCTTTTATCAGAAATATCCCAATCTTCGTCAGAGAAGGTGGTTAGAGCTCTTGAAAGATTATGACATGAGTGTCCTTTATCATCCGAGCAAGGCCAACATAGTGGTTGATTCTCTCAGTAAACTGTCCATGGGTAGTGTTGCCCATGTTGAGGATAGTAAGAAGAAGTTAGCTCAGGAAGTCCATCAGTTTGTGAGACTAGGCATTCGCTTAGTTGATATAGAGGAGGGTGATATATGGGTTCAGAATAGTTTAGAATCATCTCTAGTTTCTGAGGTAAAAGAAAAGCAAGAAAGAGATCCAACCTTGTCAAGGTGAAAGAGTCAATCAAGGATTAGAAAATAGAGGTTTTATCCCAAGGGGGAGATGGTGTTCTGCACTGTCAGGGTTGTCTCTATTTTCCAGGTGTAGATGAATTAAAGCAGCAAATTCTTGCAGAAGCGTATGGTGCGTGCTACTCTATTCATCCAGGGGCGACATAGAAGTACCATGACTTGTGGAAAGTTTATTGGTGGAGTGGGATAAAGAGAGATGTTGGAAGTTTGTGGCTAAGTGCTCTACATGTCAGCAGGTTTAGATAGAGCATCAGAAGCCTAGTAGTTCTATGCAGGAGTTCATTATTCCTACTTGGAAGTGGAAAGAAGTGAACATGGACTTCGTGATGGGTATGCCTCAAATTTGTCATCATCATGATTCATTCTGGGTCATTATAGACAGAATGACCAAATCAGCCCATTTCTTTCTAGTCCATACCTCTTATTCAGCCAAGGATTACGCCAAACGCTACATCAGGGAGTTCGTCAGATTGCACGATGTTCCATTATCTATTATCTCAGACAGAGGTACCCAGTTCACCTCTTATTTCTGGAAAGCATTCCAAAATGGTAATGGTACCCAAGTTTATCTCAATACAACCTTTCATCCTCAGACAGATGGTTAAGAAGAAAAGACCATTCAGACGTTAGAAGATATGCTATGGGCGTGTGCAATTAATTTCAAGGGTAGTTTGGATGACCACTTGCCTTTGATTGAGTTTGCATACAATAATAACTATCATTCCATTATTCACATGGATCCATTCAAAGCTCTCTATGGTAGGAGATATAGATCTCTAATTGGTTGGTTTGAAGTTAGTGAGGCCTCAGTTATAGGGCCCGACTTGGTATTCGATGCCTTAGAGAAAGTCCAGTTGATCAGAGAAAGACTCCGAGCTGCTCAGAGCTGACAGAAGTCTTATGCAGATGTTCATAGAAAGGATCTCGAGTTTGAGATTGGTGACTATGTTTATCTAAATATCTCCCCCATGAAGGAAGTAAAGAGGTTCAACAATAAGGGAAAGCTCAGTCCCCGATATGTTAGTCCCTTCAAGATTCTCAGTTGCTTTGGCAAGGTAGCCTATGAGCTTGAATTGCCTTTAGATCTAGCTCAGTTCATCCAGTCTTTCATGTCTTTTTTCTCAAGAAGTGCATAGGTGACCCATCAGTTGTAGTCCCTATTCAGAGTATTGATGTTCAGAACAGCCTCTCTTATGAAGAGATTCCAGTTGAAATCCTAGACTATCAGACTCGTAGACTGAGGAACAAAGAAGTCCCTATAGTTAATGTTCTTTGGAGAAATTAGTCCGTCGAGGGAGCTACTTGGGAAGCATAAGTAGATATGCGTACCAAGTATCCTCATCTCTTTTCCGCCAACTCAGATCAAGCTCAAGGTAACAGTTCTCTTTAAGCTTACCCAATTTTATGTTCAGTGTTCATCACAAACTTGGTATTAAATACCATTGCATATTCAGTCATGCATTATGTATCAGCTCAGTTATATAATTATGCATCATACATGCATTCTCATTGTGAGAAACTTAGTTCATCAGAACACCCAGTCATGCATTCATGAATCAGTTACAAATGCATCAGATATGTATGTTCAATATGATATGTTTAGTTATCAGTCATGTCAGTCATGAGATCATGTTTCAGTATTCATGTTCAGTATGTACGTTGGTTATTCTTTCCCCTCACTCAGTATCATTCGAGGATGAATGTTCTCAAGGGGGAGATATTGTAATACCCCATACTTTTTCTAGCTTGAAATCATCTCAAGAATGTTAGAAGATTTCCTTGAAAGATAAATCCACTTTTGTACACATGGTATTTTTAATATTTTCACTTTTCCTCATGTGGGAAATTGAATTAGCTTTCAAACGATACCAATTTCATCAAAATCTGACATCGGAGGAGAAAGTTATGGCCAAAAGACGGAAGGCAGTAAAATCGCCCAGGTGCGACGGTGAGCTCGACGGACCGTCGGACTAGTGATGGACCATCGCCCACGAACATCGCAGCAAGGCAGTGAGAACTACCTTCTGCCTAGGAGCGACGGCCCAAGCCGACGGACCATCGCTCAGGCCGTCGCAAGGGAAACAGTGAGGCCATCTTTTGGATAAGGTGCGACGGTCAGGTTGACGGACTCTCGAACTTGCGACGGACCGTCGCCTAAGCCGTCACAGCCAAAATAGTGAGACCCTATTCTTCCTATAAGCGACGTTCAGGGCCGACGGACCGTCAAACCAGCGATGGACCGTCGCACCCATTGTCGCACGTCCTGTTTAGTTTTTTTTTAAGTCATTTTAATAGGGGTATTTTGGTCATTTACCACCCACTTATATATACCCAGTTATATCCGATTTCTGCCCATTTGTTCATTATTATTTCAACAACTTTAGGGTTTCTCTCTGAAATTAATCCCCAAGAACAAGAATTATAATCTTATTCAAGAACTAAGGGATTTCCAATTCTTCGAGTTCAAGAACATCAAGAATCTTAACCCAGGTATGCATAGTGTTCATTCATGGACTTCTTTTGTCCGTGAAGTCCAAGAATCATCTTTTCAACTTCAAGTTATGGATTTTCTTTATGATTTCATGATTGGGATATTCCTGTTCACGTTGATAAATGAGAAATTGAATTCTACTCCATATTGGGTGATAATTTCTATGTGGGTTTAATTATTATAGATATAGATTCATGCAAACCTATGACTAAATCCTTGAATGATGAAATTAGAATGTGACCATGATGTTTAATTGTTGTACAATGATGTTTACTTGTACCATGCCTACAATATGTTTGATTTAATGCTTAAATGAAGGGAAAGTGCCTAACTAGCATGTTGTCATGAAATCCCATATATGTACAAGCTTATGCCTATCACATGTTTGATGAAATGCTTTAGTAAATGCATTATGGTGATCATTATGTATTCAAGTAAGTTATGCCTGGTCAGTTTCCTTCCACCTATTCTTGGGGGTACTTGTACCCGAAATATTAGCTGTACGCCTAGAGCCATGTCATTTTTTCATGATACTCTCAGTCAAGTTATGATCCTTATACTTCAGACAGTCTATGAATCAGGAAATCTCCATGATCCCATGAGCTCAGTCAGTTGTCAGATATCAGTAGTATTTTGTTAGTTAACAAAAGTCAATAACTCAGTCCATGTTTAGTTTCAGAAAATCATGTTCAGTGTCTATTCAGATGGGAGTAGAAATTAGCACCAATCGAACCCAAGGGTGGAAACTCACCTGTTATATAAGGGTGTGATTCTTAGAAGCAATCCTTGCGTTCCAAAACTATGTAGCCATCATAGGTTGAGACATCATAGCCTACTATATGAGGGTAGATGAGGTAGATTAACCTGCTATATGAGGGTTCCCACCGTTCTTATTAGAGTTATCTGTTATATTAGGGTCACTCACATGTTGTCCTTACCAGTGGCGCGGTATTGACACCCTTCCAATTAGGGCACAGATTGGACCCCAATTCAGCTATAATGCATCATTTGGGGCATATTGGTTAGATGACTATCTCCCATAGTCTCAGTCTCAGTCTCAGTAAAAGAACTCAGATATTTCTTCAGAATTCAAGACTGTCAGATACAGTCAACTCAGATACAGTACAGAACTCAGATAATTCCATCAGATTTAGGACCGTCAGATATAATCACTCATGTTATCAGTTATATCAGTACCAGTATATCCTATTATCAGTGTTCAGATTTATTAATCATGTTATCATGATATCAGTGTCAGTTTTTATGTCTTATACATGTATTCTCATGCTCATGATAGTCAGTCTGTTATTATTATTGTTCATGCATATGAACCCCATGCATTTAGCCTACCTCACATGCATACTAGTACATTCAAAGTACTGACGCATTTGCGCCATGGTTTCTTATACCATAGGTTCAGAGACACGAGCTCCAGAGCAACAGTAGATTCCAGTCTCAACAGTCAGAGTTTGAAGTAATTCCACACTTTTGAGGATATGGTTATTCCTTATTATCTCCTTTATTATTTTATCAGTTGGAGTTAGTTGGGGACATGTCCCATCAACTCCTTACTCAGATAGTTTAGTTAGTTAAAGGCTTTCTAGACTATTATGTTCAGACAATTATTTCAGTTGTTTTGGGTATTTCATACCCCTTTTCAGATGTTATGTTTTACTTCAGATATGTGAACCTTATGGCCTTTTAGTTCATGTTTCCGTATTATTCAGTATTTTATACAGTATACAGGTATAGATATTAGTCATGGGTTAGCTTGTGGTCCTTCAGGGTCATGAGCACCATGTAGCATTTCAGGTATCAAATTCGGGTCTCTGCACCTCACCTTTTCCTCATAGACTCAGATTTAGCCGAAGGTAATACTCTTCCTTAACTTAGTTCCTTTTGAATCACAGATTCAGCTATATAATCGTCTTCATGTAAGTTCATGCACACACAGAATTACTCAGAAGCTTAGAATGATTTTGTTTCAGTTGCTCAGTTCACTTCAGTTGTGCATGCTATCTTATATTCTCAGATTCCTTAGAAACCTCAGCTTAGATAGACACATTCAAGGATGAATGTTCCCAAGGGGGAGATATTGTAATACCCCACAATTTTCCTAGCCTAAACTCATCTCGAAAATTTCAAGGATTGGCTTTTAGAATGAATGATGTTTATTTTGTGTGGAATTCTTTAGATTTGGAATTTCTGGTGTAGGAAGTTTAATTAGCTTTCTAACGATATAAGATTCACCTAAATCCGATAACCGAATAAGTTATGGCTATTTTAAGTTCCTGTCATAAAACATCGTGATTTGGGTCCTTAGCGCGTCGCAGAGAAACGTAAAATCATAATTGTCAATTTCTAGTGAGACTCCGCGATTTTGGTGCATCGCGCCAGTGGTCAAAATGACAAACTTAGGGGCTCTGCGATGGCGTCGCATCGCGGAGGGAACCTAATTCCCACTCGTCCTTTTTCCAGTGAGCCACCGTGATTGTGGTGCGTCGCGGTGGCCACCCAGATCAAGAAAAATTATGTTTTCCACTTTCATTTAAGAATTTAAATAGGGTTTTTTGGTAAATCCCCCAACCCCCAATCCATCCAAAAACATAAGATTACTCAAATATCAAAGCACTTTATGCCCTATTCATCATTCTTCTCAAAGCAAAACCCTAGTTCATCATACTTCCTCTCCAAGAAACTCAGAATTTCAACATTAATTCTCCAAGATAGTCCAAATTTAAGGATTCCTAATGCAAGAACATTAAGAATCCATCTCCAAAACATCAATAGGAATCCAAGATTTGAGTTTCGCATCGAAGATCATCAATTAAGGTATGTGGGGTTTGAACAAGGATAAATCTTTCATCCTTGTGCCCAAAACTTTACTTTTATTACAAATTTACTGCAATTTGTATGATTTCCCATGTATTTCAAGTTAGGATTTATATCCATTATCATTATTTGCAAGATTATGAGATTTCCCATGATTTAGAAGTTGGATTAATGACTTTATTCATATTTCTATGTCTTGTGCAGTAATTTCCAGATTTTAAGATGATTTATGAATGTTTACATTACCAAGTATGAATTTTTGAGATGTTTTAACATGAGATTGATGCTTGGGTCATGGGATCTTATTTAAAGATTGTTGTTTTAAGATTGTTTGTGCTATAAGCACCCCATGACTAGATTGTTTTCAGATTTTAGATAAAGAATCCACTTTATTTCAGAAGATTTGAGATTTAAAGAAAAAATAAAGCATAGTTGGTTTTTTGTAAACCTTTGTATAAGTTCTAAAGTGGATCTTTTAAGATTTTGAGAATGATATTGGGAGTAGTATTTAGCATCAAGATGGGTAAGTTACTACGATTTCATACTCCAGAACTATGTGCCACCGTAGGTATAGATTATCAGATTATTCCCACTTCAATGTGGATAACTTATATTGTGATCACACAGATTAGATTTCTATTCTGATGGCAAGGTTAGAACAGCCCTAACCTTACGGGGGCTAGCTGTGGGACACCATGGATACTAACATGGTGTACATGTCAGTTAGAAGAACCTCCCAAAAGATGTCCCCTATTCTTAAACAGTTTTTTTTATTTAAAACTTTTAGACGCACAGAATAAGTTTTCAAACTTCACTTAGCCTCTGTGATTTGAGAAAATAGAGCAAAACTACAGATTTTAGAACTAAGTGTGATGACATAAGATTTAGATTACATGTTTTATTATTCATGCTTTACTTCCAAATTTCAGATTACTTAAGCTTACGTGAGTCATTTATATTTAACATGCATGATTTTGTAAACTGTGATGATATTATTTACTTATTGCATACCCCTCATATACTTGGTACATCATCAAAGTACTGATCCACATATATGTTTATGTGCAACATTATCTCATAATGTAGGTGCAGGTGATCAGCTTCAGCAGCGTTATTGATCTTCAAGCATCATATCTATTCTCTGCAGTTGGTGAGTCCTCATAGTTTTGAGGGTTTAGTTATTCAGATTTCCAAGTTACTAGTAGATATGTCTTTACTCATTTAAGACAGTTGAGTCAGCTGGGGCCTATCCCAGTGACTCTCTAGATTCAGATAGTTGAGGCTTGTTGAACTGTTAGATTTAGATTTAGACCTTTGAGTTAGTATTTAGATTTTTAGCATTTGTTTTATCAGACTTTTGAGATTTAGTATGATTTAGATATACTCAAGATATTTTAGACAGTTTTCCACATATGTTATGATTTTTCATCTATATTTCCCTATTTTGAGATTCAAATCTAGTAAAGACAGCCAGGGTTAGCTCAGGACTACTTGTAGTTTGGAGCACCGTGTGGCATCCTGGGAACTAGATTTCGGGGCATCACAGAAAGGCTCTACTAGGATTTTGGGACTGACTCCAAAGTCAACAACTATATAAGGAGTTACAAAGGACAAAGATGCTCCTAGATCTACCAAAGTATAAATATGTAAATGATAAACTTGTAACGTACCAGTGACCACATCAGGAGAACTTTCTTGATCCTGTTGGGATTGAAGTGCATATAGTCTATTTAGGCGTTGCCCACTGGTGGAACTGAAAATGGTAACCAGACTAAACTGAGGGATGGATATGCTGACTCCGTGAACCTAATTAAGGATAATCTATGATTCTATGGAATAGCTTTCCACATCCAAAACATGACCCACTACCAGTCCTACACACACCCTGATGGTTTCTACCACATCTCTGGCAAGGAGGATTTTTTCAGTCACTCTTTGGCCTTGGCGTTCAGGACCTCTTGTTCGTTCTCCCTCTTTTCCAATATCTCTTCTCTTCACTCTGCAGAGCTTGAGTCATAAGCCTAGATAGGATTGTAGCCAGCTGATTGTTCTGGGATACTACTGAATAAGCTAAGGCAATTAAAGCAGTCCTGAATTCGGAGTGAGACACATGATCATTCAGGGAATCGCCTGAATGGGCGGAGACGCTAACTGGTTTCCAGTTCTTATTCCATTAGTCTTTTTGGGAGACATATTCTATAAAATAAAGGAAGAAATGGATTATACTGGGAGTTTAACTTGATCTCATGCTCACTCGCACGATATGAACACTAAAAGAAGGGAAACTTTTCCTAAAATGCCTCATAGCTTCTTGTGCATAAGTGTGGCGCGCTATACACCCATGCACAAGACTCTACTAAACATGGCTTTCAGACTTCCTAGGACTCTTTGAACCTTAGACTAATTTTGTAACGCCCCGAGTCTGCACCCCGGATGCCACACAATGCTTACAACCCTGAAGGATCACAAGCTAACCCATGACTGGTACCTACTGTAAGCACTGAATAATAATACTAAAATAATGTGGAAGTATAACTGAAATGCCATAAGGTTCTCAAAAATACTGATATGAGTAATGAAAGTATTGATGGAAATACTAAAAACAAAAGTGAATATTGTCTAAGCAAATATAGTCTGAAAGCCTCTAACTGTCTGAACATGAAGTTGATGGGACAATCCCCCAACTAACTTCGGTTACTGAACATACTGAACTAATGAAATAAATGAACTTTGTCCTCAAACTATTAGGACTCACCACAAACTCTGTTGCTGATAATATGGGTTGCTAAGTACGGTCTGGAGCCCGTGCGTCTGAACCTATGATATGAGATATCATAGACCAAAGAAAAGAGTATGCGTCAGTACTTTGAATGTACTGGTATGCTAAGTGAGGTATGACTGTATACATGAACAATAACTGATTATATGATAAAAATATAACTGAGTAGGAGTACATGACTAACTGAACATGCTGCAACTACTGAGTATGCAATGCTACACGTATGCAAGTATACTATTTTCTGAGATTACACTGAAGTTGAGTACTGAGTTCTGAGAACTGAGTAGCTAATATCTAAGGTTACTGATAACTAAATTATTGATAATTGGGTGACTATGTCTGAAAGTCCTAATCCTGTAGAACTGAACTGAGTTCTGTGCTTAGCTGGTTGACTGTGTCTAATAGTTCTGACTCTATAGAACTGAACTAAGTTCTATACTGAGTCTGAAACTGAAACTGTGGAAGTGTTCATTTAACCGACATACCCCGATTATAAACTGAGTTGGGGTCCAACCTGTGACCCCAATTGGAAGGGTATTAGTACCTTGCCAAGGGATACTAACAATGGCTATGAGTTAACCCTCTCTGACAGGAGGGTCTTTCGTCAACCCTCACTGGTAGAAAAACTCGTACGAGATATATCAACCCTAGTCTAGCAGGAAGATATCTCAAACTATGTTGGCTATGTATTTCTGTAACGTAGGGATTGCTACTAAGGGTAAAACCCTCTCTGGCAGGAATACCCCCATCCCTAGGTTTGCTCAGTGATAAATCCTACTCCCAACTAAATAGACCCTGAACTAATTTTTAAACTGTACTGGGCTTGACTGAACTGACCTTGATTGTGTCGACTGACTGAACTGGACTGAGTTCACTGAGTTCTGCTAACTGGCTGAGTTCTACTATTTGTGACATTACTGAAACTATTCTATAGCTACTGTAATTCTTAGTAAACAACTAGATTTTGGGTAATAAATACCTCCAGGACTCGATAGCATCAATCATAATGAGACATGATAATTCTTGAAAACATAAAGATAATCAATTATCCATGATACATTCACTGAGGCATTTTGACAAACACATAGGAGGCATAACCTTATACTTGGGCATGAACAACATGCTAATGCATCAAGACTACAATAATCAATTCACAATTCAAGGGTTTTAACATGGGGCTTACAATAATTACAGACATGGCATCTTATATTCATGATAACTATAATTAAATCTTGGATTAAAAACCCATACAACAACATGAACATGAAACAACCCAATTAGTACATGTAGTTTATGAAACTATTAACTTGAGATTTTAAAAAGAGTTCTTGAACTCCAACGGTGGAAGGAAACCCTTGGATGAACACTTAACATACCTTGCTTGTTAATTTCATGGAGATTAGGGTAAGTTCTTGAGGCTTGATTCTTGGACTTGATGAAGCTAGGGCTTGTTCTTAAGAGGATTTTGTAAAAAGGATGAGCAATTACGCTATTTAGGGATTTAATCCCATGTTATGGACCTATTGGGTGAAGTGAAAATAACCTATTTGCCCTTAGAGATGCGAAACATGACTGCAGGAAAATACATGGGTCGAACTAGCCAGGGCATCGTGGGCTCTGGAGAGCCGCTCTAGGCGAGGTGCCACAGGCTCTGGAGCACCACTCTGGGCAGGGATCCGCGGTCTTATTGCCTCAAGCCACTTTTTTTGAATTCCAAACATGCCCTTACGCTTGTTCAAAAATTTTGAACCTCACTCGGTATGTACTATTGACTTATCCGATCATGAATCAACTTAAAAACTAGCTTTTTAAGGTCGGAAAGATCGTAAATAAATTCCTCAAAGTTTGAGGGCTTTAGAAAAGACTATGTCCTAACAGTTAACTGAAATTTTCCTAGTCTGGGACCACTTTTGGCATGCCTTAAAGGACTCAAACGATTAGGATTCTGTGGGGTCTTACATTTGTATTGACCACTTACAAGGTGTGAGGTTCAGAGAGAAATAATATATCTAGTTGTCATCATTTTCCTCATAATGGACACCAAATGCTAGAGTAAAAAGCCAGAAGGACATATATTTGTTGGCAACTACATCTTATTATATCTAAGAAGTTTGCAGGGTATCTCAGATACTAACTTTAATGGATCATTATCATTCTAAAATCAACAAATAATATATGATAAGAAGGTGTCAGTTCCTAATAAATAAAATATATTGAGACTGAATCCATAATTGGTACCTTTTTCTTCCATCAATTAGATGCAAGTTCTAGCTGCTTCCTCCTCTACATATATAACATGATTGTTCTCGTTTAGCAGCAGTGATAATAGGAACTCAAAAAAATCATCTGAGTGTAGAATGTCAAAAGAATCAATCAGTCTTTTCTGCACATTATTTTTATAAATTATACACACCACAAAACATCATGGCTACTATAGAAAATAGGACAGTTTTTGATAAAAAGTTACATAGAGAAGTTAAAGATTGATAAGTATGTATTTCTACTTTGATTTTTGATTCTTTTATCTTGAACCTATAGTTCCTGGTCTCTCGATGTTCATTGAACCAAGTCATAAACTGCCTCCTGATGCATTCCATCATCTAGATTATTGAAAGTCCAGAGGCCTCTAGAATTCAATTATTCAATCATTCTACTATGCTAGCAGTCAAATGTCCAAATCTCGTTCCCTCAAAATAAGATGTGGTCCACAATCATGGAGGAATTCACCAAATTCAATATGCAGCATCTTGTGATATTTCCTCAATCTTGAGAATTCTTACCTCAAACTCAATAACTGTAAGACTATGTATGGCTTCCCACAACAGGTTAACAAGCATAGTATTACTGAACTTGTTACAAAATCTTTCATTCAAATGACGCATGTAAAATCATGAAAATCAATGGGAAATAAATCAAGCACATAATTGTTTGAGTCAACAATTAACCCCAAATATGGAAGAACTAGAAGTATAATTTTCTACATATGAATTATTTAGTATAGTTTTTTAAATATACATTTTCAATTTCCACCAAAGTAATCCTCTTATATTCTAGAGCACAATGACGTATAAGTACATAAATTGCCTCTTAGAATTTCTAAGCATAATCGTTCTTGTGTTATCATTTAAAATATATTGCACACTATTTTTTTAAATATCATAATTATGACTACACTCTTAGCCATATGAATCCTCAATATCAATCTCATTCCATATATCAGTGTTTTTCACAATGCAATAATTTAAACTAAGATAAAGTTCTTACTTTATTCAAAACAATTAAAAATATGTGCATTCTCCAACACTAGACGAAGCTTTTATCATTGCCAAGTGAAAACAAATTTCAAGAGAATAATTTTCAATTGGTGATGTCAAAGGCAACGATAAATCCTCTGGGGTGCTGACAAGGACATAGGATGAGAAAACTCTAAAATACTATTCAGAATAATATCCCTTTATTATGCATGCTTTCAAGTGTAGATAAGGAGGAAATAATCTCACCACCTAGAGTAAGGACCTTTTTAATATGGAATCAAAACACCATTGCATACACCGAGAAATTGCAGTAGTTGAGTTGCCTAGCCAAATGAGCATATCATCTACTAAAATGAAACAATCAATAAATATTATCATCCAACTAGACACAACACATATAGTGCGACATTGCTAATAAAGATGACTCAGCAAGGTGTGCTTAAAATTTTCACCATTATAAATGAGAGCAAAAGACAACATCTGATTTCATAGCAGCACCTGCACAAATTTATGGGTAAAAAAATACTAAACTTGAGTAGAAGTTCTAATAGCAAATTCACATGAGTTTTTTAAATTAAAATAACTTATATCTATATGAACTATCTTATGACATCAAAAGATCAATTAGCTTAAAGATTAAAACATATATTGATCATTTACTTATTGCCTCTTTCACATTATTTATTAGCTTAACGATCAAAATAGAAAATTAAATTATTCCTCAAAACTATATGGTCTCTAGGAGCTAGAAAATTTGACAACTTTAGATGCTAATCTAATAAATAATTTACGTAAAATTTTAATAAAACTCAAGATGTTGCTCAAGGCTATGCTCTTCAACAACTGTTTTAAGAAATTTATCTCTCTCCAAACTGAAAAAGGAGATTTTGTGTATACAATTAGAATTTTTGAGCCGATATAATGGTTCCTAGTAGCAAGAAGAGTGCTTCTCAAAAGACTGCATCCAACATCTAAAATATATATTATACCTTAAACCATACAAGTTTATTATTAACAAAAACATATTACCCAGGTAACTCATCATCTCATCAAGCAAAGACTAACTATGTGAACTATTTACTCTGTATCTACACCAAACCTAATAGTGATTAAATCATTAAATGAAATCAAAATCGATTAAATTTCATACCTGGTATTAATTATAATTTTACCAAAATCATCTGATGTTCTCTGAATCCTACGCATAGCATGGGCTTTAGTGCACAAAACTGTTCTTTTTTGTCACTCAATGTTCATTGAAAATGTGGTGAAGAAAAGTAAAGAAAATTCTAATTTTATCCTTGACCTGAAATTATAGACACAATTCTATCATGAAGGTATGAGATAGTTTATTCCTGGCAAGTATAATCTAAAATAGAAATTTGTAAAATATCAGTTAGTAACAAAAGTATAGTACATTTGTATTCTCTCTTGCTTCTTGCAAAAATATGCTGAACAATATATAAATTTTCTTACAAAGTCAGATTAAATTTTAGATAATACAGTAAAACATAATATATATAATATAAAAATATCTATCATAATAATTTTTTTTATTAATGTTTTGTTAAATTTTTGAGATGTGTGTGATATGTTTAGACACCAATAAATTGATAATAAAAAAAATTGTTAGTTACACATGTATCGAATCTTTCAAAGATAGCATTTTTTAATAGCTTAGGAAAAAATCTTCTTGATTTTTTTTTAATTTTAGCATTACAAATTAAAGTAGGTGATTTGAAACTAAAAGAGAGTTCAGGATAAGAAACTTAAAGTTGTTCTATTGTATAAATATCTTAATTGAATAAGGATACTATCAGTTAAAAATATAGGCATAATATAAAGACTGAAATGTCAAAACTCTCGAGATGAAATAAAATTAATCCTGAATAAAACTAAAAGATAATTTATTGTATATGTATAACCAAAAATAAGAGTGATCGCCTCATCTCTCTCGCGATCCTTTCCTTTCTTTTCTCTCAACAAATTGACTTTTGCAAATGCTTATATGAAATTCATATTCAGAATCACATACAAATAAAAAATCAGGTGACACAATTAGCGAGACTAAACAAAAAAATCCTACGAAATAAAAAATGAGCTGAATACTCATCGAATGAAATAGATATATATATATACACAATTAGCGAGACTAAACAAAAAAATCCTACGAAATAAAAAACGAGTTGAATACTCATCGAATGAAATAGGTATATATATATATATATTTAATAGCTATAAGCAGTGATCAGAATCGTATTAATTAAAATTTTCAAGTTATTCCTTCTTTATTTATCTTATGTTTACAATAGTGTCATTTTTTCATGAAGAATATTGACTCCACATATGTCAGAGTAAATGTTATCGAACAGTAGGAAAAAGTTTCTCTGCCTCTATGTGATATAACAAATGGTTAATTTTAATAGATATAATATTGTTAGGAAAAAAATTTCTCCTCCTTTATGCGATATAACAAATGATCAGTTTTAATATATATGATATTGTCATATTTTTTATATCGTTTTTCCTGTATAATATACTTATCTTAATTTAACATGTCCACAAACAGTAACTCAATTGAGAAATAAAAGGTGTTTTTAAGCGATGATATAGATGAAGTGAGAAAACAAAAAATGTGTCAACCTCAAATATGTCAATTGATAGAATTGTATGTCAGGGAACATTACAAAATAATTTTAATAACTTGGGATTGAAAAGTGGTATTAGAGTGTTTGGAATGCATATAGCTAATGGAGATTAAAAAAAGGGACAAATTGTAGCGACAATTCCATCATATAAAAATGTACATTGCCAATTAGTGTACCAATGATGAGACTTGAAAAAATTTCTTCATCACAACCTCCCGCACATTACTCAAAGTCTCTTATGCTGCGTGATTTGAGCAATGATTAGAATTCTTTAGGGACAAAATTTAAGTTTTTATCAAATTACTATTTAAATTTATTTGAAAGAAAAAATTTATTTTTATTTAAACTTAATTCATCAATGAAAATTTTTGAAAGTTATTTGTCCACAAAACAGAAGAAAGGTAAAGGCATATTACTTAATGAGAGTACAAATTTCAGGCAAGATATACTTCATGATTTGAATTGTGCTTCAGTTGATGATGGTAAAATTTGAATCTCCTCACATTTTTCATCAAATTGGCTATAAAAATGCCAATAGATAGTTTATCATTTTCTAGCACAGATCATTAAAAATATCTTTTATTAATAAAAGATTCTGAAAGATATTTTTCCCCAAACACAAGGTAAAATAAGGATAAAGGCATATTAACTAATAAGATTACAAATTCAAGGCAAGATATACTGCCTGATTTGAATTGTGCTTCAATTGATAATGATAAAATTTGAATTTCTTCACATTTTTATCATATTGATTATAAAAACGTCAATAGGTATTTTGTCATTTTCTATCATACGTCATATATCTTTTATATTTTATTAATGGTAGATTTTGAAAATTATTTTTCCCCAAATACTAAGCAGAGAAAGGATAAAGATATTTTGGTCACTGAAAATACTAATTCGGGTATTTTAAATATGCAATATGAAAATTTGAGACCTAATAATTCTACACCACAGTATCATTCAAGTAATTTTCATGAGTTGCTCAATTTTTTTTTAATAAGAAATCATTACGAAATTTAAGTATCAATAAAATATTTAAATTCTACCAAGACTACTATTTGGAGTTATTAATCACTCATTTTACTCTAAAATTTATTTATCTAGGTACCCAAAGTTAAAATCAACTACCTGATTTAAATTACGCTCCTTGCGATAAAGGTTAAGAAAATAAAGATGATTGCAAAGGCATGTACTTAGTAACTAAGTTGATTTTCAATTATTTTCAATTGATATTGATAGTTAAAACGGTATCTTGATTGCCACTTAATTCATTTACTTTTATTTTTTTAGAAGATAAAGTCAATTGGGGAAACGTTTGTAATGAAAGTATGCACTATTTAATTTTTACATATATGCGAGTAACTAATTAGAAATCATAAAAATAGTGAGTTTATATGACTTTAACACTATATATTTTTTATGATTAATAGAGTACTGGGATATCGAAGATGGTACCAGTAAATGTGAACATTGTGGGACATGTTTTTTTCACAAAAAAAGAATCAAATAGACGAATAAATCTAAAAGATCAGAGTTTTCTTTATGTTGTAATCATGAAAAGATAAAGTTTTCAAAGACAATTAAACCTCCTCAAATTCTAAGACAATTGTTGCTTGGATTTAGTTAGAGAAAATATATATTTTGATCTTACCATTAAAGCATATTCACATTTCATATATACTTCTTTATTCTCCATTTCATATTTTATGTAGATTCTAAAAGCAATAACTTCCGAGAGAATATTAGGAGTTATAAGTCTATGTTCTCATTTACTTCAATGGAAGGCAGGGTTTATGCATTTGTACATCAAAATCGAGGATTAAAAAAACGTTCAAATTATCGAGATAGAACTATCATATAATTGAAAGTTTGTTGCCTCTTAATAAATTCATTTTAAAGTTTTCTCAATTATGTACTTACGGTATGGATAATAAAGTGAAGAATAAAAGTTATGCTGTAAAGTTAGCGTTTTTATCATTTGTGAGTTAAAATATATTGATAATATTTCACATGAAAAAGTAATCTCTGATAATTTATATTTTATAATTCTTTGCAGTCGTGGTCGAGATATAAACAAACTTCATGCTGAAATTGTTGGTGATTTAACACAAATGCTTGATAGCGATAATGTTTTAGCTAAAACATTCAGAATGGTAAGAGAAAAATTTTAAGAAAATAGAATCTTCAAAGTTAGACTCAGATTAATAGACAAAAGAGGCACTGAGTAAAGAAGATATAGCATGCCAACAATTTTAGAGGTAGCTGCTTTGGTAGTAGGAGATTTTAAACCATCTATAAGTGACAGAGATATTATTATTAAAAGTCATTCTGGACAGTTACAAAGAAAAATGAACTAAATGTTACATATTTAAGCTTGCAGTATCCTTTACTTTTTTCATACGGTGAAGATGGCTATAGAAAGAATATTTCTATTACTACTGCTGACAATAAAACATCCCGAGAAAAACGATATGTTAACTGTCGAGAATATTTTGCTTACAAAATTCAAGATAATAAAGATGAAGGTCCTACAATTCTATCTTCGAGAAGATTATTTCAACAATTCTTGGTTGATGGACATACAATGTTTAAAATCTTTTCAATTGAACTATATCCACTTAATAAAAAATGGTTGAGAGATCATATGTATAAAGGTTGGAAGATGCACTTTTTGCGAGGAGAAATTGATTCATCTTTTAAAAAAAGGATATTTTTGTGATCAAGCTTCACAAGAGGTGCATGATACATGCTTTAGAACTATCACGATGCTATGAAAATATGCAAATGAGATGGCTATCCTGATCTTTTAATCACGTTTACTAGGAATTCAAAGTGGCCAAAGATCTATAGATTTGTAAAGAGTAGGGTCCTAAAACCCGAGGATCATCCAAATATTTTATCTAGAATTTTTAAAATAAAAATTGAACCGCTTAATAAATGACTTGCGAGACAAATAATTTTTTGAAAGAGTAAAAACAGGTATATTAGGTTCCTCACTTATATTTTTTTATATACATATATTTGTTATATATTAATATATCATTAAATATGAATTTCAACTATTTATTTATCCAGTAAATTTGTTTGATACAGTGATTTATACAGTTGAATTTTAAAAATGAGGACTGCCTCATGCTCACATTGTGCCTTTTCTTCATGAGAAAAATATGTATTCCGCTGCTGCAGAGATTGATAGAATTATTTCAGCAAAAATATTAGATGAGTTGCTTGATCTTCTCTATAATAAAGCAGTGTGGTTATTCATGATACATGGACCGTGTGGTTCTGCAAGGAATTACTCTCCTCGCATGAAAAATAGTAGATGTACAAAGTACTTTCCACCGAAATGTTCTGTCAACAACAATTGATGAAGATGGTTATCCTATATATAGAAGAAGGAAAGATGATAGAACTATCAAGAAATATGATATTGATCTAGACAATAGGTATGGTGTACTACTTAATTAATTTGTAGTTTTAATATAGAGTGCTCATATAATGTCTTCCATTAATTTTTTTGAATTAAAATTATAGATACAATATCTTCTCAAAGAAAGATTATAATTTATTTATTTTCTAATTGGAGTTGGAACAGGTATATGGTGTAACACAACCAATTCTTATTATTAGAGAATGGTGATCATATCAATGTGGAATGGTGCAATCAATTCAAATCTATTAAGTACATATTTAAGTATGTTAATAAGGAAAATAATTTGTCACTACTACCTTTTTTATAAGTGTGAATGAGAAAGATTCATCAAATGTTGATGAAATCAACATGTATTATGATTGTCGATACATATCATCCTATGAAACTGCTTGGAGAATTTTTGGATTTCCAATTCACTATAGGCAACCTTCAATAGAAAGACTAGCATTTCATCTCAAAGATGAATAAAATGTTATATTATTGAGTGATGTTGTTACCAATAAGCCAAGTGTAAGGGAGTCAATGTTACTAAGTTGGTTTGAGGAAAATAAAAACTTTTCTAAAGCTAGAGAATTAACTTATGCAGATTCCACTTAAGTTTGTATGGAAACAGGATGCAAAGAAATATAAGAAAAGAGAAACTTCTACATTTTCTATTAGGAGGATCTTCTTTGTTCCACATGGAAGTGACGAGTTATATTATCTCAGATTACTGTTGCATGTCATTAGAGGTGCAAAAAGCTATAAAGATCTCAAAAAGATCAAAAATTATGCCCACACAACTTTTAGAGATGTGTGTTCTGTAGTGGATTATTAGATGATGAGAAAGAGTATATTGATTCCATAAAAGAAGCAAGTGACCAGGGAATGTCATCGTATCTTTCACAACCCAAGACTGCCCCTAGTCGTAACATAGTACTTAGAGTCACAGGTAACCCCCAAGCTAACCCATGGTCTGGCATAACTCTAAGAATACTAAAAGAGTAACAAAATACTAGGCAAAATCTAAACTGAAATTACCGATGGAAATAAAATAGTGAAATGTTGAATATCAAGTAAAAACTAGAAATAAAACTGTCTAACAGACCAACATGCTAAAACTCTAAACATCTGTCTGAAAGCCTCCAAATAATAAGTGGTTGGGACAAACCCCCAACTAACTCCAACTGACTAAAACTAAAAGAAAGTGCAAAATAAACACTGATAACTAGTCCTCAAATAATGAGGACTCACAAAAACTGCTACTGGATATGGCACAGAACGTACTATGTGTGATCCAGGTACTGAGCATCCAATCCTGTATTAAGAGATAATATAGTGTAGGAAAGTATGTGATTGATACTTTGAATATACTAAGTATGTGAGATGGGAAACTAACTAGTCAATCTGACCATGAATACAGGAAACGTGATAAGTTGAATACAAAACCGAGTATATACATGTACTGTGTAAAACTGAATATCTGAATAACTGAATACAAGGTCATATATATCTGAATTGAAACATAAGCTGAAACTGTGGGAGCTAACAATAACCAACACATCCCAATCTGAGAAAACTGGAGTCCAACCAGTAACCCTAGTTGAAAGGGTGCTAGCACCTTACCAAGGGTACCAACACTGGCTGGCGTGGATCTACTAAATTGATGTCCTGAAGGACTAGAGTGTCAAACCTAACGGTGGGTGACCCTTATAACCTATGGTAGAAACATAGTTTTGGAATTTAGGAACTTGTACTAAAGGACTCAACATTAACTGACGGGTGAGCCTTCATCCCTGCTTACTCGGTGCTAAATTCCACTCCTAACTGAGCGATACTAAAAACTGATATATATGCTCAATATAGTAGTATTCTTGAAAATAACAACATATGCATAATCTGAAGCGCTAAAAACATGCCAATCAATACAGGCATGAAACCCTAGGTATCGAGTGTTCATAACCCATCAACTCTGTCTAATGCAACTGAACATGATAATAATTTAAAACTGATCATAATAGAGAATTTTACAAAATAAAGCCCAAACTCAATAATTTATCAATAATAAGAAATTTCATGATGATGAGTATGGGAATATACAATTCTTATAGGAAAACACATCATGGTTGAACTCAAGGATTAAATCTAAATTCAACAAAAACTCATAATTATCATGGAACCTTAGTCAAAAGGGTAAATTAAACTTGAGAGTTTGAAGACATCTTTGGGACTCAATGGGTGGAAGGAACCCATTGATAAAATCCCACATACCTGGAGGTGGAATCCTTGGAAAAATCCTTGGAAGTTGTGGTTGAAGTTAAGGAACCTTACTTTGCTGTTTGAGAAGAAAAAATTCCCTTTTTGGTAAGTGTCGATTGATTTTGAGTTTATGAGGTTCTAAGGTAATACTAATTTCCAATAACTGATTTGGGAGTAACAAGATGACGTGGGTTTGGGGTTAAAAGAATATAAAAAGAACAAAAATCCCTTCTTAAAACATTCAGGAAATTCTGGGAAACAGTCGTTATGGCTTGGGTAATGACTCGTTATGTCTGCTAACGAGTCGTAGGTTGAGTCATGACCTGAGGACCTAAGGTTTGGGTCTTTTCTGTTATGAAAATGACTCCTCACCTGATGACTTGTTAGGTCAATAATGAGTCGTTATGAGACTCGCTGCCTAGGGGATGAGTTCGTGGTTCCTTACTATTGTGACAACGAGTCTACACAATGACTCTTTATGTCTGATAACGAGTCGTGTGCTGGACTCGTTTCCACTGGAATGAATTTCTTCGTCACTTACTTCCATGATGAAAAGTCTAGACTACGACTTATTGTGTCTGACAATGGGTCATTTCCAAAGTCATTGTCACTAGTGGTTTGACAGTGCCTTAGAAAAATTTTCACAACTTTTTACTACGATATCGGATTAAGGTGAGACAAGTGGCACTAGAAAGATAATTTAATGGCGTATCTTTTTAGAGGGTCTAAAGCTTAAAAACTTAGGATATTACAATAGCTTCCCCTTAGGATCATTAATATCTAAAAAAATTGACTAAGCTGAAGTACAAGGGGAAAAACTAAGATTTTTGCACTGAATACATACGAGTTGAACCATGAACTGATATCTGATTTGAAGACTAATGAATGGACTGAATTTAAATCATGAATGCATGCTATGACATGAAAATAGCTGAGTATTTTGAGATAGAAATGAAAGAATTAATTAATTAGGGAAAATATTACCTCATGTTGGGACTGAGTTCGAAGAAAAAAGATAAGGGTACTTGGTCATCATATCTACCTCTACTTTCCAAGTAGCTCCCTTAGCTGACTGATTTCTCCACAAAACCTTTTATAAGGCAACTTTTTTATTCCTCAGCCTACGAATCTGATGATAAAGGATTTTAACTGGACCTTTTCATAAGAGAGGGTATTTTCCATGCCAACCCTTTCTAAAGGAACTACTAATGCTGGGTCACCAATGCATTTCTTCAGGGAGACATGGACGACTGGATGCACTGATGCCAACTCTACAAGTAATTCCAACTCAAAGTCTACCTTACCATAATGACTCAAAATCTTGTAAGGACTGACATAATGGGGACTAAGCTTTCCTTTCTCACCAAACCTCTACACCCCTTTCATAGGAAAAATTTTCAAGTAGAAGAAATCACCAACATCAAACTCAAGCTCCCTTTTTCTCACATCAACATAAGTTTTTTGATGACTCTGAGTAGTCTTCAGCCTTTCTTTAATAAGCTGGACTTTTTCCATTGCCTCATGCACTGAATTTGGCCCTACCAAAGTAGCCTCACCAACTCAAACCAACTAATAGGAGATCTACACCACCTCTATACAGTGCTTTAAATAGGGCCATCTAAATACTAAAGTGATAGATATTATTAAAATTAAACTCAATAAAAGGCAAGTGACAATCCTAACTACCTTTTAAATCAATCGCACACGCCCTCAATATATCCTCCAAGGTCTGAATAGTCCTCTCTACCTGACCATCTGTTTATGGGTTAAAACTTGTACTGAGATGAACTTGGGTACCAAGAACCTTATGAAAAGTATTCCAAAATTTAGAGTAAACTGTATACCTCTATCTGAGATGATAGTCAAAGGAACCCTATGCAATTTCACCAACTCCCTCCTATGTAACACCCTAGTTTTCTAAACTGAATCGCTACACGGTGCTCATGATCCTGAGGGACCACAAGCTAACCCATGACTGATATTTATACCTGTATACTATAATATATGATGTAATAATGCAGAAAAACATGAACAATAGGCCATAAGGTTCAACTGCATAGAATATCTAAAAAATCATAACATCCATATGGGGTAAGGAATACCCAAAATAATTGAAATCTGAATCAAATTTGAGCTAAATCTGAAAGCCTCTAATACTGTCTGAGTAAGGAGTTAAAGGAACATGTCTCCAACTAACTCTGTCTAGCAAAACTGAACTGAAATAATAAATGAAATAAATAATATCATCCTCGAATGGATGAGGACTTACTACAACTCTGCGACTGGAATGCTACTGCTACTACTGATCTGGAGCTCGTGTCTATGAACCTATGGTGTAAAATGAAAGAAAACACCATAGCACAAATGTGTCAGTACAACTGGGAGTACTGAGTATACGAGTGAGGTAGGCTAAATGCAAAAGTGTTTACATGCACGAACGATGCTAACTGACTGACTGATATGAACGTAAGAGTGAAAACATGCATATATAGTAATGAGAATCGTGAATATGTGTTAGATCTATACGTTAATACATGGTTTACTGATATCTAACATGAATAACAGTGGAATCATGATAACATGGGTGGTTGTGTCTGACAGCCCTGAATCTGATGGAACTACCTGAGTTTTATACTGTAGCTGAATTGACTGTATTTGACAGTCCTAGAATACTGAAATCTGAAGAACTATCTGAGTTCTTTTGCTGAGACTGAGACTGAAACTATGAGAGGTATTTGTTTGACCGACATGCCCCAATAATGCATATAGCTAAGTTAGGGTCTAATCTCTGTCCCGACTGGAAGGGTGTCAATACCGCGCCACTGGTAAGGACAGCTATGAGTGACCCTTAACTGGCAGGTACTCAAAATGAGAATGGTGGGAACCCTAAACTGATAGATTAAGCCACCTCATCAACTCTAATCTAACAGGTTAAGATGTCTCAACCTGCACTGGCTACGTAGTTTTGGAACACAAGGATGATTACTAAGAATCACACCCTAAACTGGCAGGTGAGTTCCCATCCTTGGGTTCTCTTGATGATAACTTCTACTCCCATATGAATAGACTGAACTTGATTTAACTGATGGTACATGGACTGAGTAACTAACTTTCGTTGACTAACAGAATAGTACTACTATCTGAGAATTAACTGAGATCATGAGATTTCTGAGGTTTTCTGAGTCACATGACCGACTGAGTTTTATAGATCATGGCTTGACTGAGATTATCATGATAACATGACATGGATCTAGGCACACAACTATATTTTTTGGGTACAAGTACCCCCAGGACTCGATGGAAGGAAACTGACACACATGACTGACTTGATCGTAAAAGTAGAGTCCACAATTTACAATATCATAAGTAGGGGATTTCACACTAAGCATAGTTCTCAACATCATATACATGGAAGGAAAATTCATACAACATGTACATACTTGCATAGCTTCAATATCATGTCCAATCCATATCACAACAACAACGCATATCACTCATATGGAATTCATGGGAAATCGTAAAGCATAGAGCATGGACTTGTCATTTAAGCACTATTAAATCATGGGACATGAACTCTATCATCCTAGGCATATTATCAAACACTTTGCATGCATTCTTTTAGCTTAAGTGTGTTCATGAATTTCACCATATTAAGCCACATAAAGATCATGAGTTTCAACTAACAAACACATATACTTCATGAAAATACCTTTAGATATCATCTTGAAACTTAAACAACCATCATCAATATGCACATGCTCATATCACATCAAGAAAATCACAAAATAATATTTAAAACATGGTTCTTGAGCTCTATGAACGAAATGGATCCATAGATGAACACTACGCATACCTGACTCAAGGTTCTTGATGTTTTTGAACTTGAAGGATTTGAAATCATTTGATTTTTTTGAAGAATATTGGGTCTTGTTCTTGAAGATTAAATTTAAAGAGAAACACTAGTTTTTGTTTGTGAAATAATAATGAGCAAAATGGCTGAATTCGGACTCATCTGGGTATATATAGGCGAGTGGTAAGTGACCAAAATACCCCTGTTAAAATGGCCTGGAAATAAACTGAACGTGGCATGTGACGACCCGACTGACGGTCCGTCAGAAACTTGACGGTCCATTATTTTGACCGTCATATGTGGACCAGAAATAGGGTTCACTGGATAAGAGTTGACGGCCTGGATGACGATCCGTCAAAAATTTGATGGTCCGTCAACTCGTCCATCAATCCTTATCCAGAACGTGGCCCTACTGCCTTGGCTGTGACGGTCAAAGTGGTGGTCCATCACTTGTTTGGCGGTCCATCAATTTGGACATCACACCTGGAATTTTGGTCAATTCTGAGTAAAACATCCATAACTTCCTTGTCTGGTGTCGAATTTGGACAAAATTGGTATCTTAGAAAGCCAACTCAATTTCTCACATGATAGAAAGTAGAAATCTCAAAAATACCATGGATACAAAAATAGATTCGTATTTCAAAGCAAGTACTAGCATCCTTGAGATGATTTCTAGCTAGGAATAAGCACAGATATTACAATATCTCCCCCTTGAGAACATTCATCCTCGAATGAGACTGACTAAGAGGGAAAATAATAAATGAACATGAACTGAACATGAGTGACTGAGACATGACTTCATGAATAACATGCTAAATATACTGAACTCAGGCATATCTGATGCATGGCTAACTGATACATGAATGCGTGACTGAGTGTTCTAATAAACTAAGTTTCTCAAGACCAGAATGCATAGCTGATGCATGATTTTATAACTGAACTGATACATGAATGCATGACAGAGTATGAAATGGTAGTAGATACCATGTTTATAATGGGAACATGAATATGAAACTGAATAAGCTTAAAGCAAACTATTACCTTGAGCTTGATCTAAATCGGCGGAGAAAAGGTAAGGATACTTGGTACGCATATCTGTTTCTGCTTCCCAAGTAGCTCCCTTGATGGACTAATTTTGCCAAAGAACCTTAACTAGAGGGACCTCTTTGTTCCTCAATCGATGAGTCTGATAGTCTAAGATTTAGACTGGAATCTTTTCATAAGAGAGACCATTCTGAACATCAATGCTTTGAATAGGGACTACAACTGCTGGGTCACCTACGCACTTTTTGAGCAAGGATACATGGAAGACCGGATGAACTGAGGCTAAATCTGAAGGCAATTCGAGCTCATAATCTACCTTGCCTAAACGACTGAGAATCCTGAAGGGACCGACATAGCGGGGACTAAGTTTCCCTTTCTTGCCGAACCTCTTCACTCACTTCATGAGAGAGATCTTGAGATAGACATAGTCATCGACCTCAAACTCAAGATCCTTTCTACGAACATCAGCATAAGACTTATGTCTGCTCTGAGCAGCCCGGAGTCTCTCTGATCAAATGAACTTTCTCTAAGGCATCAAAATCCAAGTCAGGACCTATGACCGAGGCCTCACTAACTTCAAACCAACCAATTGGAGATCTACACCTCCTGCCATAGATATCTTTGAATGGAGCTATTTTAATACTGGAATTATAGCTATTGTTGTATGCAAACTCAATCAAAGGCAAGTGGTCATCCCAACTTCCCTTGAAATCAATTGCACACGCCCTTACCATATCTTCAAGAGTCTGAATGGTCCTTTCTGCTTGACCATCCGTTTGAGGATGAAAGGCTGTACTGAGATGGACTTGGGTACCAAGACCCTTTTGGAATGCTTTACAGAAGTAAGAGGTGAACTGGGTACCTTTATCTAAAATAATAGATAATGGGCACCGTGTAGCGATCCAGTTCAGAAAACCGGGGCGTTACACCCTAAGATAGAACTTAGCATAATCTTCGGCTGAATCTGAAGTATTAACTAGCAAGAAATGATACAACTTAGTCATTCAGTCCACGATAACCCAAATAGAATTATGTTGTCGACACATATGAGGCAATCCTGTAACAAAGTTCATATTCACCACCTCCCACTTCCAAGAATACTAAATTCCTAAAGTGTACCACTAGGCCTTTGGTGCTCATCCTTAAACTACTGGCAATTTAGACACTTATCCATGAATTCCGCGATATCTTTCTTTATGTTATTACACTAATAGACTTTCGGCAAGTCACAGTACATCTTAGTGGTTCCTGGGTGAATAGAATATCGGGAACTGTGGGCCTCTGCTAACATTTTCTACCTCAAGTCATCCATATCTAGAACATATAATCTTTCCTGATAGGGAAGAACACCATCTCCTCGTAGACAATCTTCTAAGGGTGTCGTCTATAACATTATCCTTACCTAGATGGTATATATCATAGTTTTCAACAACTCTAGCCACCTTATCTGATGAAGATTTAGATCTTTTTGTCAGAAAATATACTGAAGACTCTTGTGACTAATGAACACATCAACATGAACCCCATAAATATAATGCCTTTAAATCTTAAGGCAAATATGACTGTTGTCAACTCAAGATCATGAGTTGGGTAGTACTTCTCATGAGGCTTAAGTTTCCTAGAGGAATATGCGATAATATTGCCCCGCTGAATCAATAAATAACAAAGAAAAACTCTAGAAGCATCATAATATACCACAAAACCATCTAAACCCTCTGGTAGAGTCAAAACTAGAGCGGAGGTAAGTTGAGTCTTCAAATCCTAAAAAATCTTCTCGCAAGAATCGAACCACTGAAATTTGACTTTCTTCTGAGTCAGTCTATACATGGGAGAATCAATTGAGAAAAATCCTTCGATGAACCATCTTTAGTAACTAGCTAAACCTGAGAAACTCCTAATATCTTATGGAGAAATGGGCCTAGGCCAGTTTCTTACTACTTTGGTCTTTTGAAGATCAACTCGAATGCCTTCACCGGAAATGATATGACTAAGGAATGCTAATGATTTCAACTAGAATTCGCACTTGCTAAACTTAGTAAATAACTGGTGATCTTTAAGAGTCTGCAACACAACCCTTAAATGATCTGTTCACCTTCACTCCAAGAATAAACTAGGATTTCATCTATGAAGACTATAACAAATATGTCCAAGTACTGCTTAAACACCCTATTCATCAAGTCCATAAAAACTTCAGGAGTATTTGTTAGACCAAAAGACATAATGATAATTTGAAGTGACCATACAGAGTTCTGAAGGACATTTTTGGAATGTCACAATCTTTGACTATGAGTTGATGATAGTCGGGTCTGAGATCTTAGAAAAATAATTAGCACCTTGAAGTTGGTCAAACAATTCATCAATCCTAGGGATGCGATACTTATTTTTGATTGTGACTTTGTTCAACTAACGGTAGTCGATGCACATTCTGAGAGAACCATCATTTTTGAACACAAAAAAACTGGAGAACCCCATGGATAGACACTTGGCCTGATGAAATCCTTGTCTAAGATATCCTTTAACCATTATTTCAATTCATTAAGCTCGTCTAGAGCCATTCTGGAAGGTTGAATTAAAATAGGCATGGTATCTAGATGGAGATCTACTCCAAAGTTAATTTCCTGCTCGGGAGGAACTGCGGGAAGATCTCCAGGAAGTAATTTTGGAAATTTATTTACTACTGGAATTGATACAAGCCTCGAGATTTCAGACCTTGAATCTTTGACGTGAATAAGATTATAGATGCCCCCTCTGGGGATCATTTTTCTTGCCTTAAGGAACGAAACAAACTAACCTATGGGCACTGAGGTACTACCCTTTCACTCTATGACTGAATCATTTGGAAAATGAAACTATACTATTCTATTTCTACGATCAACCAAGTCATAGCAAGAGTGGAGTCAATCCATGCCAAGAATAATAACAAAATCAGTCTTGTCTAACTCTAAGAGATTGACTGAAGTAACTCTTTGGAATACTATGATTGGAAAGTTTTTGTATATCTGTCTGGCTATGATTGAACTATCGACTTGAGTAGAAACTGAGAAGGGCTCTGCTAGAATTTTGGGACTGACACCAAAATCTACTACTATAAAAGGAGTCACTAAGAAAAGTGTGGCTCCGGGATCTAATAATGCATAAACATAAAGGCGAAAGACTTGTAACGTACCAGTAACCATATCAGGAGAACCCTCCTAATCATATCGAGTCTTAAGGGCATAGAACCTACCTTTACATTGTCCACCAGTAGCACTGGAGGTGGAACTCTGCTGAGTTGGGCGACCTGCTGGAACTACTAAAGAGTTAGACTGGCTCTACTGATGAACATCTTTACCCCTCTGTGTGGTCATTAGGTATTCTGTCACTCTCTAGCCTAACTTGACACACCCAAAACAAGTATCAATACCAGCCATGTATTCACTCTTGTGGTTCCTACCACATCTCTTGCAAATTGGGTTGGTGCGAGTACTATTCATACTACCCTAGGACTTAGAGCATGTGCTCTATCTTGAGTATATTGTCTGAACTTGGGCACTGGAGCACTAGAAGAAGATGGGGGATAGATTTGAAGATTTTTGGCAAAACTGAGAGCGATTTCCACCATCCAACCTCTGTTGAGAGAAATTGAAGCTACTAGTTCCGACCCTCTTATTCTTTCTTTACTTCTCTTTGATCTTCTCCTCCTCACTCTGTTGAGCATGTACCATCAACCTGGAGATGTCCATCTTCTTAACCAACATGTCCGTCCTATACTCCTTGACCACGTCCTCAGAAATACCCAACACAAACTCATTTGGGCCCTAGAATCAGCTACCATAGTTATAACATACCTTGCCAACTGAGTAAACTTGAACGATTAATCCTTAACACTCATATTGTGCTGCTTCAAGTTGACGAAATCCTGTACTTTGGCTTCCCTTAACTCAAGCTGGAAGAACTTGTCCAGAAATACAACAATGAACTTATCCCACTCGACTAACCCTGCATCTGCATCGGTATCCCTATATTTTTTCCACTATTTAAACCAAGTGTAAGATACTCCTTATAATTAGTAAGCAGCCAAGTTAGCACTCTTAGTAAAAGTGACACTCATAATCTCAGTCACTTTATAAACACTATCCAAGAACTCTTTTGGATCCTCTTCAGGCTTGGATCCAAAGAACACCAGAGGATTCATTCGAGCGAAGTCCCAAATTCTAGATGCTATTGTTGACACCTAATTTTTTCCCTCGCAATGAATCCTATTTTTTGTCCTTCACAACTGAGTTTGATTTGAGTTGGTTCAATTTTAATAAAATTACAACGTTTATTTTATCTAGATAAAAAATTTCAAAATATTTATCTACGTAATTTTATTATTATAAGTAGCGACTACATGTTTTTGTATCCGTATATATGAGATCATATAATTTTATTACTTAAATAATCGTCTTCACAGAAAATTCAAATTTTAATCAAGGGTTATCTTGAAAATTAATTCAAATAGATAAAATTTAGATTGAAAAATTAGATTTTAATCAAGGGTTATCTTGTAATCGCACTTTATAGTTTGATTTCCTTGTAAATGTATTTTATAGTTGAACGAACTATGTTGGACCTGAATTATGAAAAATGAGATACATAGGCGACCTATGCCAGCATCGGTCCATCCCTTAGGATATTTATCTTTTCATTCTATTACGAGCTACATTGGACTTGAATTTTCAAGAATGGAATACGTAGATGGACTATATCGTCTCCGATCAATCTTTTAGAAAATTTATTATTTTTTTTATCTTATGGTGGAACTACATTTTATATGATTTCTACCTTAACGAAATATCTGGACACCCCACTAGCTCGATTATATTCCCCATAAGATTTTCATAGAATCTTGGACAATTTTTTGAGAGGATCTAAAATTTTTATCAACAGGATCTTTTTTTTTAAGTTACACAAAGATAACATTGGAGCATGTAAATGGGGCAGAAATTTTTAAGAAGGTCTCAAAAAATTCACAAAACTCAACATTTGTTACAAAGGTGACCGCTAGACATTTCTAAAGTTGAAATCGAGGCATAGTTTTTGAGAAGTTCTCAAATTTCAAGATACATTCATTAGAAAGAATCCAAGTATTTTGCATTCTAGACTGGGTTCTTCTCAAAATTCCATACTAAATGATGTCATAAGTTACAAAGAAGTTCGAGAGTTTCTATGTTATAAACTGGGGCAGAATTCATGAGGAAGATCCTCAAAAATTCCACAAATCTATGCTTCAAAATCCGAAGTCAAAAATCAACCAGGAGAATCAAGAGATCAAGAAAAACCAACATAGTCAGTCTCTCATAATTATGATTTTTTCTTTGGACGCAGGAACGATGAAGTCATAATGTTTACAATATTAAGTATGACAAAGGACATTACAAGATCCACCATACATAATAATCCAGAAAAACTTCTCTTCTCTTTTTTTCTCTTGATTTATGTTTCTATTACTTTGTTATGATCTCTAACACTTTATCTATTTTTTTAGGGAAATGACCGGGCATAACGATTGAGATATGAAGATGTTATTTAAAACACTATCTCTAAATCATCATGAGTCAAACGACCTTATCTTTAAATGCTATCTTATATTACACTCTTGACTTAGCTACAACAAATTGTTATGTTATCAATGACTGCTATTTGGGTTATGCAGGTAATGTTATGTAAGATCGTCTCCACAATAATGCAATCATCTTAAAGTTTAAGGATTCAATACAGATGTTCAGGACATGCACAGGTCCATTTAAGTATTTTTTATTCAGAGGATGAAGTTCAACAAATCAACTTCTATCTTTCGTATATGTTAGGCTTCTCTACCCTCCAAGAAAATTACTTGAAGATCGGCTGATGTCCTATGAATTTAAAGTACTTTTGATGCTTAAAATAATGAAAATATGCAAGTTTCTTAAGTTTTTTGGTGAGACATAATGTGTTTTGGGTATGTTTTGTAGGAAATCAGGTTTTGGATGCTAAACGGAAGAAAAAGATGAAAATTGAAGTTTTGGGCTACTTACCGAGGATTTTTTTGGGCATAAGTGCCACTTACAGGGAGTAGGTGACCAAAGTAGGTGTTATAACTTGAAGTCCAGAGGCTCAGAAGAAGGAAAAAGAAGACTCCATCACTGACTAAGGGCACCTACAGTCCATAGGTTCCACTTACGATCCGTAGGTGACCAAAGTAAGTGGCAGAGGTCCAAGTTCAGAGAGTTTTAGGAGCTATGAAGGAGATCTGGCACTTTCTTAGTACCACCAACGGTTCGTAGGTGGCCTAAGTAAGGTGCCACCGACCTTAATTTTCTTTTTTCATTAGGGTTTTGATTTTTAGGGTTTCCTTGTATCCTATAAATATCCTTTTCATGTTTTGTAGTTTGTTTACGCACTCTTAACACTTACAAACTTATATTTGCTTCCAAGATTTGAATTTGATCATGGGATTACTTTGTTCTTGATTTTGGTTGATAATTTAATTACAAACTTTGGGTTTTACTTGTTGTTCATTTTGATATTATTTAATGCTTTTCATCATGAATTTCATTGATCATTTCACAAGCATGAGCGACTAAGCCCTTAGCCTAGGTTGTAGGAACCCTGACATATTAACGAAGTAGGGAAAATGCTAAGTTGTTCTGAACCAGTATCTTTGCATGTATTGTGTTATCTTCAATTTAATAGATGTCTTAGCAATTGCAAACGGTAAAATCCCACCTATAATATCACTACTTACTCCTTAAGAGAAGTAGTGACAAGGAAAAGATAATCACAATAGTTATTTGAAGATTAATTGTTGATCTAGGCTAATCAGTATCATCTATGTAAGGCGGTTATCTATCATCTAATAACTTGACACTCAAAAGGTAATAGTTAATTGGGATGTAGGATAAGGTTTATTAATGCGACATTCCAAGACTCAAAAAGTAAGGGATGAAATCCGTCAATGAGTCCAAAAGATAGTTGATGGTACATCACTTATCAAGTTCTACATGTAAATTATTGCTTTGGTTCAATAAAGCACGAGAAGCCTACTGAGTTAAAAGCCAAGGGGAACACAATCTTAGTGTTTGTATCCTGCTGATTACAACCAAAGTTGAATTGTATTACTTGTTCGAGACTGTTGCTACAAACCCCTTATTTACTTTCAATTCTTCCCGTTGAGTTCAGCAAGATAGAGATACAAATCCGCATCTTCCCTGCGGGTTTGACCCTAACCTATTTAGGTTACTTTACTTGACAATGACCATTTTATCCTTTAGTTGGAGGTGTAGTTTGGGCGTTGATCAAAATTTTAGTATCGTTGTCGAGGAAGATAGTGTGAGTTATGGATTGAAGTTTGTTGGAGTTTTTAGGTCTTAATTTTTTTGTTCTTAGTTGGGTATACACCGGTGTTTGCCTAAAACTAGGAATCAAAACAATTTCTTACTCCCTTTGAATCCTTACCCAGAGAGACTATTATGGCCTATTACAGAACCAGTATGTGCAGATCATTTAGAAGTGGTTTGGGATGATCCTAATGTGGTTCCTCCTCTTGCTCTGGGTGATCCATAAAATATTGTTGATAGACAGACAAAGAAGTTGTTAGAAGATGCTGTTAACTAGAGAAGGGATGAGGAGGACCGTCTTACTCGGCAGGTAGAGTTATCTAGGCTAAAACCAACAGTTGATCATCGAGCAACACTCGATGGTAATAGATATAAAGTTTATGGTGGTCAGTCTCAAGTGATCCTAACATTCCAATGCTTTCAGTCGTATGATGATAAGGATTTGGGATACGTTGAGCCGACAGAAATAAGAGTTATCATCCTCCTACACCCCCTCCTAATGTAAAATTTGACATAACCAGTGCCATGATCCAGCTTCTGAATTTGAAAGGTGTATTTTTGGGCTCTGCTACAGACAATGCAAATACACATCTAGCTAATTATATCGAGATATGTACTTCTTATACTATTTTGGGGGTAGATCAGAAGTTACTTAGATTGAGGTTGTATCCCTTGTCATTGACTAGAGAATTTTCTTTGAGGTTGGGGGAAATTCTGAAAGAATCTATTACCACTTAGAATGAGTTACGCACGTAATTCTTAAACTATTTATTTCCTTCGACTAGAATATTATAGTTAAAAGATGAGATATATAAATTCAGACAAATACATGCAAATTTGATATATGAGGCTTCGTTTCAATCTAAGAAAAAGTTGAGCATGGCACCCAATCATCGTATTTCAAGGATGATCTTGCTGGAGATATTTTATAGAGCCCGAACATTAGTTCCTGAGCCATGGCAGACATAATCACTGTAGGATCATTCATGAGATTATGCTAGGAAGCAGATTATGAGTTTTTAGACCAAATCTCTCTCACTAACTAAGGATGGCATACTCGAGAGGCTGAGAGAGGTATTGTCACTTACGCCATTGGGGATTCCAACGACCATAGAGTAGTGGATGATTCTGTGATGCTAGATATTGTTCAACTGAGGATTGATATTAGGTTGTTTGCTAGGCAGTTCGTAACATTGAATTCTGAGAAGGTAAATACAGTAGGTGCACAGGGTTCAACCTCCAAAGCTTATGAGTCTAACTAGAGGAGGAGGAGGCTAAGTATCTTGATCGTAAATTGGTAGATTTCTAAGACAAAGGGAAATAAAATTAAGGTCAGAACTATTATTGAGAAAGACATAGAGATCACAATAGTAAGCGTAATGGTGACTGGAGAAGAAAGGATGATTATAAGGAGAAGAGAGATAAATATATTCCGTTGGGTAGCCATGATACAAAATCAATAATGGAGGCGATGTTGACCAAATTGGTGAAGGTCAAGATAGTCAGGAGAATATCATTAAGAAGATCAAGGTTGGTATCTCAGGTCCAAAAGGTTGACTCTCATGCAACTTCTATCAAGCAGTTAGAGTACCATTTTGGGCAGATGTTGGCCATACTAAATCAGAGATAGCCAGGTACCCTTTCGAGTAACTTGGTACAAAATCCTTTAAACATCGATCATTGTCTAGCTATTACCACTAGGAGTGGTGCCACTACTGGTGATACCCCTATGCCTACTATTAAGGAGTTAAAAATGATAGTATTGTGATTGATAAGACACCTAAGCCAGAGTTTGAAAAGTTGACATTTATTGATGATGATTATGAGACTGATGATGGTGGTGATTGGGCCATCGAGGCAAATAATAATGTGCACAATTGTAGTGCGATTCCTTCTTCACCGTTAGTAGAGAAGAAGGAGGACCCCGACTCGATCACTATTTCGTGTTTTATTGGGCCTTTCAACGCCAAACAAGCTTTGTGTGACCTAGGATCCAGGATAAATTTGATGCCATTAGTTATATACAAGCTATTGGGTATAGGTACACTCAAACCTACACCCATAAAGTTGTTGATGGCTAACTCATTTGTGAAGAAATTGGTGGGTGTTTTGTATGATATAGTAGTAAGGGTGGCATCCTTTATGTTCCCAGCTGATTTCATGGTTCCTAACTATGAGGTGGACTTTTAATCCCCTATTATATTGGCTAACTCTTCCTATACACGGTCAGGGAACTGATTGATATGGAGTTGGAGCAGGTGACATTTAGAATGAATGATGAGCAAGTAATTTTTGATATGTGTCTATTAGTAATGCAGCCAGATGATATGCAGATCATGGCGGTGATAGACACTATTAACGATGATATTAATGTAGAGGTTGTGCCTATTAAAGAGAGGCTGGGGTTAAAGCATTAACAACGGGTCATGAATTTTGAGAGTCATGGCATCGTAGAATATGATGAGATGGTTAAAGCATTGCATGGTAGAGGTTCTTACTATTATGCTTTGAAAAAGATGGATCTTGATCTCAAAAATAGAACCACACCTCCTACGAAACCATCCATTGAGGATCCACCAGTTTTGGAATTGAAGGCCTTCCCATCTCACTTGCAGTATGCATTCTTAGGGGCTAACAATACCTTACAAGTAATTGTTGTTGCAAATTTGCCAGATTCATAAATGGAAGCATTGATATCCATATTTCAAAGGTTCAAAATAGCCATTGTATGCACCATAGCAGATATTATAGGCCAGATTTTTATACTTATAAAATACAGCTTAAGCCGTAATATGTTCCCATCATTGAGCATCAGCATAGATTAAACCCTCCTATACAGGAGGTTGTAAAGAAATAAATTATCAAGTGGTTAGATGTTGTAGTGGTTTACCCCATTGCAAATAACAAGTGGGTTAGCCCAGTTCAATCGTGCCGAAGAAGGGTGGAAGTAGTAGTTCCTAATGAAAAGAACAAAATTCTGCCCATGAGACTGATGACCAGTTGGAAAGTTTGCATAGATTATAGAAAGATGAATACTTGGAACCAGAAGGACCACTTCCCCATGCCTATTTATGGATCAGATACTTGATAGACTAGTAATCCGGGGTTGGTATTATTTTTTTGATGAGTATTTGGGTTATAATCAGATCACTATTACTCTTGAGGATCAACAAAAGACATGTAGTTGCCCCTGCGTGACTTTTGTGTTCAAGAGAATGCCATTTGGTTGTGCAATGCTCCTGTCACCTTTCAACGATGCATGAATATACTTTTTGATATAGTGGAGGACACGATTGAGGTCTTCATGGATTATTTTTCAGTAGTTAGGGAATCCTTTGATGATTGTTTGGCCTATCTGGCCAGTGCGCTGTAGAGATGTAAAGAGTGCAACTTGGTGCTGAATTGAGAGAAATGTCATTTTATGGTAAAAAAGGTATTGTTCATGGGCAAAAGATCTCCAAACATTTTATAGAGGCGGACAAAGCTTAGATTAAGCTAATTAAAAAGTTTCCACCACCAGTCTCAGTTAAAGGTATACGAAGCTTTTTTGGCCATGGAGGCTTTTATAGGAGGTTCATCAAAGACTTCTCTAAAATTGCAAATCCTTTATGCAAGCTTTTATGGAAAGAGGTGAAATTTGTATTTGATGGTGCATGGCTAAAATCCTTCAAGTTCTTTAAGGAGCGGTTGATTTTGGCTCCTATCATTGTGTCCCCTAATTAGTCTACACTGTTTGAGGTTATGTGTAACGCGAGTGGAGTGGCCTTAGGTGTTATCCTAGTACAAAAGAGAGAGAAGATCCTTCGTCTAATATATTATGCCAGAAAGGCATTAAACCCCACATAAAAGAACTATATAGTTACAAACAATAGTTGCTTGCGGTGGTTTTTGCCTTCAAAAAATTTAGTCCTATTTAATTGGGACCAAATCCATAGTTCATATAGACCATGCAACCTTGAGGTATCTAATATCTAAAAAAGATACCGAATCCACATTGATTTGTTGGGTTCTTTCTACAAGAGTTTGACTTTGAGGTGAAAGACCAAAAAGGCATTGAAAATCAAATCGTAGATCACTTGTATAAGCTTGAGAAAGAGGCAATTTAGAAAGTAGGGGATGGACTTAAAATTAATGATAGTTTTCTAGATGAGTGGGTCTTGGCAGCATCTCAAGCCTTAATCCCTTGGTTTGCTGATTTTGCCAACTATTTGGCAAGTTATCTTATCCTAGAAGATCTTTCCTTCCAGCCGCAAGAGATTTATGCATGAGGTGAGGAAGTTCTTTTGGGATGAGCCATATCCTTTTAGGTGCCGTTTGGTTTGCGGTTTGGATGTAAATAATTCCGGGATAAACTAATAATCCCAGGATAAAAATTTGTTTCACTTGTTTGGTTGTTAATATTTGGGATAACTTATCCCGGGACTAATAATTAGTTCTGGCATAAGTTATCCATAGATATGGTGGGATTATTATCCCATGTTAAGTTATCCTTGGGATAAAATTAGAATAAGACACAATTGCCCTCCAAATTTTTTTTAGATTATATATATATATACATATATATATATATATATGTAATACTTTATTTTTTAAAATAAAATATAACGTATTTTTATAAAATTATGAACAAGTTACTAAAGTATGTTGACATTCTCTTTCTAACTTAATACATGCTTAATTATTAAATAAAAAATATTTTTATATTTAGATAAAAATATTTGAAAATTTAATTTTTTTAAAAATATAATTTGACTCTCCAAATATTAATGATACTAAATAATAAAAAATGAGAGTAATTCTTTTTCACATTTTTTGATGATGAATTTTTTTAACAAAAAATGAGATTATCAATATTTTATGGAATTTAGAACAAAATAAGTAATTTAACAAGAAATATTAGAGATTCATACACATTTAAGAAGTATTTTATTTATGAATATATTATACTTTAAATTTATTTGAATACTTGTTATGTTTATTAATATATTTTAATTTCTCTAAAAAATAATAAAAATGTCAACTCCATTGTTGAATTACATATTTTAAATTAAATATTTTTTTATTCACTTAAAAATTTATATTTTATATATCAATTAAAATAAATTTTAATATTCTACATTATATGAGTGATACGTATTTAAATGAAGTGACATAAACAACAAATCATCTTTTAGTTTAATAAACTTAAGTTGAAATTTTTTATTTCAAACTAAATAAGATGTAGTAAGATTTTTTTTAAACACACACGGCATAATCATGGGAAGGCACACGCAAAAAAATTAAAGCTAAATAAGATGAAATTTTTATTTTGAAATACACACGATATAATTATGGAAATGCACACACAAAAAAAAATTAAGCTAAATAAGATGAAAGTTTTATTTTGAAGAATAAATATTTAAAGCTTGAAAAGAAATATATATATATATATATATATATAAGTTAAATAAGATGGAGGGCATTTTGGTAATCAATTAATTTATTCCTAGAAATTATACCATGCATATTACTTTGAATACAACAAACCAAACACTCAATAAAAAATAATCTCAGCATAACTAAGCCCAGTATAACTTATCCCATCACAACTTATCCCAGCATAACTAATCGCGGTATAACTTATTTTCAAACCAAACCACCCCTTAGGATTTATGCAGATGGTTTTATTCGGAGTTATATCCCTGAGGTGGAGATGATGAATATTATTGAAGCTTGTCATTCATCACCAATTGGGGGTCACCATAGTGGAACTCGCACAACCCATAAAATTCTACAGTATGGGTTTTACTAGCCTATAATTTATAAGGACGCTCACGATTATGCATAAGCCTATGACCAAAGTTAGAATCAAGGCAATATTTCACGATGTCATGAACTCCCCCATGACACTTATCTTAGAGCTGGAGTTGTTTGATGTATGAGGGATTGATTTTATGGGTCCGTTCGTGAGCTCCTATGGTATGTGTTATATTTTGGTAGTAGTTGACTATGTTTTGAAATGGTTAGAGGCAGTTGCACTTCTAAATAATGAAAGTAAAAGTGCCACTGTATTTCTGAAGAAAAACATCTTTTCTCAATTTGGCACTCCACCTTCTATTATTAGTGATGGTGGGTATTATTTTTACAATTGTCTGTTTAAGGCCCTTCTTGATAAATATAGTGTAAGGCATAAGGTGGAAACACCTTACCACCCTCAGACAAGTGGCCAAGTTGAGGTCTCTAATAGAGAGATCAAGTCTATATTAGCAAACACTGTGAATGCCAACTAGACTGATTGGTCTAGAAAGTTGGATGATGCATTGTGGGCCTATCGAACAGCTTATAAGACTCCCATACACGCCTTATCATATTAGCTCGAATATGGTAAGGCATGCCGATCAAGCTCAAGCATAAGGCACTATGGGCATTGAAAAGGCTAAATTTTGAGTGGTGTGATACATCAAGGTAGATTTTGGGAAAGATAAATGAGTTAGTTGAATTCTGACTCCACGCTTATGAGAATTCTGTCATATACAAACAAAGAATAGAGTTGTATCATGATAAGAATATTGAGAAAAGAGAGTTTGAGCTCGGTGATTTAGTCTTGTTGTATAATTCAAGACTTCGTGTGTTTCTTAGTAAGCTAAAGTCTAGGTGGTATGGTCCATTCACTATGGTTTGGGTATTTCCACATAGTGCTATAGATATAAATCATGATGGTGAAGTCTCATTCAAGGTAAATGGGTCGTGGGTAAAGAACTGTATGGGAAACCTTGAGGAAGTGAAAGTATGTGTTGAAGTAGACCTTGGCGAAGTTTGAGCAGCCAAGGCAAATGAGTCGTATCACGATAATAAATCAGGATTTCTGGGGAGTCAACCCAAGGTATATGGTAGTTTTTGTTGTGATAACACAAACACCTAGTGCATCCTATGAATTTCCTCATTCCCTTGCTTTATATTATTTACACGCACTAGGGATAGTGTGCAGTCTTTTAGTTGGGGTGGGGTATATTATAATTGCTGAGGATTTTTGTTGCCGTGCTTCTTTTCCTGTCAGTTGCGGTATAGTTGTAGAACCAACATGTCTACTTTAAAATTTATGGCATATTGTGTTTGCTTTTGTCTAGTTAGGAAATTTTTGAGTATCTAGGGCAATTGACATTTTTTGTGTTGATTTTTAGGAAATTGGTACCCCTCTAAAATTTTGTTTTTAGAACTGTGTGAATGTATATGTGTGACCATTTTGGATCTTGTTATGACATTAGATTAGGGACATGATAATCATAGCTAACTTGTGCATGAACTTGACACGGGGTAGTTTGTGATGTGACTCTGTGCCATGTGTGTGAGAGATGCTACTTAGTTCCCTTTGTGTGTTAAATTCAGAACTTGCCTGGTTAGTCTTGCCTAGGTTGTAGGTTAGGAAAGGATCATAGGTTATTCTTGATGTTAGTCCACTTTTATCCTAAATGACCTCCCCAATGTGAATAAGTATCCCTTGATCCTGACTTTTTAGCCTTGTAGCCAATTTGTCTTGTTACACCTTTCACCTTTCTATTTGTGTTACAATGAACCTATTTGGCCCTGGTCCTCCTTGGACATTATGCACCTCAACTCAGGCAAATTTCCTAAGTTGAGGGTGGCTATCATAGGGGTATGTAATGTAAAGTGGGTAAGAAAAAGGGTAAAATAAGAGAAAAATAGTAAGTTTGGGTGTGGTAGAAAAATAAAAAGAAAAGAAGAATGTCAAAAACAAAGAAAAAAGAAACCACACCCAACCTGAATGTGCATTAAAGAATAAAAGGGAGAAATAAGGGTGGAATAAAAGGAAATTTGTTAAAGTGTGGACCCTAAAGTTAGTGTAGTCTTAAGGAGGCTTAGTCAATTAATATATCCATATGTACGATACCAGCCCCCCAAGCCTACATTACAAGCCGAATAAAGTCCCATAGTGATTCTAACTTGACTATTTGAAAAACCAAGGTAAAGAAAATAAAGGGCAAGCCTATGGTATTTGATGCACATTAGTGGAATTTCTCTTTTGAGTGTGAGTGTCTCTTGACCGTCCATGCATTGACATGCATTATTCCATATGACTAAGTGGGACTTCTTTGATGTGAGGGTACATGGGTTGTATTGCTAACTGCTTACTTGTTTGGGTAGTGTAACTTGTATATTTTCACGTTTGTCTATTACCAATTGACATACCTTGATTCCCTTAACTCGCATTGTTATGCTTCATGATTACACATAATAGATAATAATAAAAAATACCACTGGGCATCTTGAAAGGAGCTATGTTTCCTAACAACAGAAGGTGGTGTTAGAGTTAGACACATTGCTGATATATGTAAGGATCTGCAGCTGAAGTAATGGTGGATATTCAGAAGCAATAACACTCTCTGGGGGGAGTTTTTACTTGCAAAGTATTGCAAGAGAGTGAATGTTATAGCTAAAAAAGGGACCTCTGGGCAATCTCTGGTGTGGAAAACTATGATGAAGAACAAAAAGAAAGCTGAGCAATATATTTTATGGAGAATCAAATTAGGTACTTGTTATTTTTGGTGGGACAACTAGTCTGGATTGGGAGTATGCATAATTATAGAACTGATGGTGTAAGGTCAAGTAATGTCAAAGTAGCAGCTTTCATACTTGATGGTGAGTGGAATATGCAGCAGTTAGCCACTATACTTCCTCCTTCTCTGTTGCACCCTATTCTCAGAACTTCATTCCAATATCAGGAAGGGGGCCCTAATTTCCCACTTTGGACTCTGAATCCAAGTGGTGAATTCAGTTGTTTCTCTGCTTGGGATTGACTAGAGAGCACAGAGACATAACACTGCTGAATAGTTATATCTGGCAAAGGTGGATTCCTTTCAAATGATCATTTCTTCTTTGGAGAGTGCCGAGAAAGAAATTGCCTACAAATGAGAGGCTTAGTCACTTTGGTATAGCCCCTGTCAGCTGTGGATATTGTCCCACTTCTGGTTGGGACAATATTCCTCACACTTTTGTGGAGAGTCCATTTGCTAATCATATTTGGCAGTATTTCTCTTCAACTATGGGTCTTACCCATGTCTCTTCCTCAATCAAATACTTACTATTGCAGTGGTGGAAAACTAGAGCAGTTAATAGAGCTCATAAATTGGTGTTGCAGGCTTTGCCAATTATCATATGTTGGAACTTTTGGAAGAACAAGTGTGCTATTAAATATGGTGACAAATAACCCTAACTAGCCAGAGTTAAATTTATGATATACAAAGATATTTCCCTTCTGCTTAACACAACTTTTACTTATATCCCATGGCCTTCTGATTAGTCTAACCTGGTAGCTTATGTAGAGAAATGTAGACAAAAGACAAGAGTCACAGCAGTGTATTGGTCTAAACCACCAGCTCCAATGGTCAAACTGAATTCTTATGGTAGTGCACTCACTAATCCTGGAAGGATTGGTGCAGTGGGGTTATTAGAAGTCATAAGGGTGAGGTCATCTATGCTTATGCTACTCCTATGGGGAATGGGACTAATAACCAAGCAGAGGTGGAAGCTGTATGTTATATGGGATTTATCTTGGTGCCTGAACAATGGTATTCAATAGGTTGTGGTGGAGGTTGACTCTGAACTCTTGATCAGGCGGATAAGGGGAAAATTATCAGTACCATAGCATCTGCAGCCTCTTGTGGATTCCTTACAGAAGCTCATCTCATAATCTCACCTGTGCATATGTAGACATGTTTACAGAGAAGCTAACTTTGTAGTAGATGCTCTATCCAAAGCCAATCATCAATGTGCCTGCGACAATATTAATTTCACAGCTGTCAGCTCCCACCAGAAGTTGCAGGATATTTCGAGCTTGATCAATTAGGCATGCCAAGCTTCAGGAGAAGGAAGTTGACTAAGATTCATGAACCACCCTAGTGTGTTGACAGAACAGGAAAGAAGGCTAAGGCAAATCATACTATTTTTGCATACTTGTACATTGCATATTCACATATTTTAGGTCACACTTTCATATGTTGTAACACATTTGGAGATTAGGTTGATGCCCCCCTCTATGTACAGTTTTCCTGTAGTTTAATGAAAAGGCATGGGGGTGTTGCTCAACCCCTAAAAATTTCTATCAAAAAAAATGATTGCACACAATTGGTTTTAAAGTGTTGATATAGGAAGGGGGTAATATGTTTGAGCTTAAAGTGATGATTGACTATCTTGGATAGCTTAGATTCTCCTAGTTAAGTGTCATATTTTTATTTTGTTTTATTATGTTGCCCGAGGACAGACAAATGTTCTAAGTTGATGGTGTTGATATGCTATGGATTTATAGCACTTTTGATGCTTAAAACGATGAAAATATGCAAGTTTCTTAGGTTGTTTTGTGAGATATGATATGTTTGTAGGAAATCAGGTTTTGGATGCTAAATGGAAGAAAAATATGAAAATTGAAGTTTTGGGCTACTTGCCGAGGCATTTTTGGGTGAAAGTGCCACTTATCGGGCGTAGGTGACCAAAGTAGGTGTCAAAACTTGAAGTTCAGAGGCTCAGAAGTAGGAAAAAAAAACCCTGTCACTTACTAAGGGCACCTACTATCCGTAGATGCCACCTACAGTCTGTAGGTGACCAAAGTAAGTGATAGAGGTCCAAGTACAGAGAGTTTTAGGAGCCGTGCAGGAGGTCTGACACTTACTTAGGACCACCTATGGTCCATTATTATGGTTGATAATTCAGTTATAGACTTTGGGTTTTACTTGTTGATCATTGTGATATTATTTAATGCTTTTCATCATGAATTTTGTTGATCGTTTCACAAACATAAGTGGATAAAGCCCTTAGCTAGGGTTGTGGGAACCTTGGCATATAGACGAAGTAGGGGAAGTGCTAAGTTGTTCTGAACCAGTCTGTTTGCATGTATTGTATTATCTTTGGTTTGATAGATATCTTAGAGGTTGAAATCTGCCTAGAATATCACTACTTACTCCACAAGAGAAGTAGTGACTAGGAAAAGATAATCACAATAATAATTTAAAAATTAATTGTCGATCTAGGCTAATCATTATCATCTATGTAAGATGGTTATCTATCATCTAATAACTTGAGACTCAAAAGGTAATAGTTAACGGAGATCTATGATAAGAGTTAGTAATGCGACATCCTGAGACTCAAAACGTAAAGGATGAAATCCGTCAATGAGTCCACAAGACAGTTGATGGTAAATAACTTATTAGATTTTGCATGCAAGGTACTGGGTTAGTTTAATAAAACAAGAGAAGTCTATTGAGTTTAGAAGACAGGGTGAACACAATCCTAGTATTCGTCTCTAACTGATTACAACCAAAGTTGAATTTTGTTACTTGTTCGAGATTGTTACTACAAACCCCTCATTTACTTCCAGTTCTGCCCGTTGAGTTCAGCAATCTAGAGATACAAATCCACGTTTTCTCTGTGGGTTCAACCCTAACCTAGTTGGGTTACTTTACTTGACAACGACCACTTTATCCTTCAGTTGCAGGTGTAGTTTGTGCATTGATAAACAACCCATTTGAGGTGACACATCTTATTATATTTGGGTCATCCACTTTTTCAAGAAAATATACCGAATCGTCACTTCATTCGAGATGACATATATAAATATATTTGGGGCATCCATCCTTTCAAAAGGACACATATTATTGTATTTGGATATTCCATCCTTAAAGAGTATGCATTGGACCATCATTTTATTTGAGACATCATGTTATTATGTTATGGACCGTCACCTCCTTCAGAGTGACATGTTATTATGTTATGGACCGTCATCTCTTTTAGAGTGACATACTATTATGATCGTCACCTCTTTCAGAGTGATATGTTATTATGTTATGGACCGTCACCTTCTTCAGAGTGACATGTTATTATACTATAGATCGTTATCTCCTTCAGAGTGACATGTTATTATGTTATGGATTGTCACCTCCTTCAGAGTGACATACTATTATGTTATGAATTATCACCTCCTTCAGAGTGACATGTTACTATGTTATGGACCGACACCTCCTCCAAAGTGACATGCTATTATGTTATAGATCGTCACCTCCTTCAGAGTGACATGTTATTATGTTATGGACTGTCACATCCTTTAGAGTGACATGCTATTATGATCGTCACCTCTTTCAGAGTGACATGTTATTATGTTATGGACCGTCACCTCCTTCAGAGTGACATGTTATTATGTTATGGATTGTCACCTCTTTCATAGTGACATGTTATTATGTTATGGATCGTCACCTCATTCAGAGTGACATACTATTATGTTATGGATCGTCACCTACTTCCGAGTGACATGTTCTTATGTTATCGACCGTCACCTACTTCAGGGTTGTTTTATCCTTTTTGAATTTTATTTGGCGAGAAAATGGTTTTGACCTCTTTAAAACTATTTCAAAAGATTCAAGAAAATTTTGAAATAATTTTAAGAAAATTCACAGAGTCGCCACTTGATTTTTATAGAAAAAATTAAGAAAAATCTTAAAAGAGTTTGAAAGGTTCAAAAATAGAAATAAACCTTAAAATATAGAGAAACTGGGTAGGAGTTCAATTAACGCACTAAGAAGGTTTTTAAGGCACTTAGGAATGTCCGTTTAAAATGGTTTACCAAAAAGAACTAACTTAACTAACTAAAAGTGGCTAAATTTCGCAAAGACTTGATTTTATAGAAATTAATAACATTAGTTATTTAAACATGACATTTATTTATTCAACAGCGAAACATTTTACTTACTATATGGACTACTTTTGCTTGCAAAGTTGAAGTTGTTTTCAGGTCGTTGATGAGAACCTCTAAGCTTTACTGAATTTATGTGAATGTTTATCGTTTTTTTGAATGCCTGAAACTATATTTGTGTTCAATATTGTTTTAAAGTGAAATTTTCAACTTGAAGTTTCCACCTGGCATTGTATGGTCAGTAAATTGGTAGCAGGTTGTTGTTGTTGTTCATTGTTCAATATGTTCTGGTTCATCTTAATCTTTCATTATTATATCCTTACTATGACAAACAATGAGATTTTTTACATTCACGGGCCTCTTATGTGATGATTTACATTTTTTTTAACCTTGAACATGTGCTGTTAATTCCGTATTCAAATATGAGTTGTGCGTTGTGTTTTTATCCTTTGCTTGGACATGTGAATAATTATCAGTAGGTGCCTATGCTTTAATGTGAGTTTTGATTTCTCAAAGTTGCTGGATTTTTATGATGATTTATGCATATGAGCAAATTCCTAAGCTTTGAATTCTTATAATCTTCAAAGAACTGATTTCACACTTTCTTAACTTCCCCGGAAACTTTTGTTCAAGTTAATTTTGTTCCTTTCTTTTGATTTCAAGTGTTAATCTTAGTCGATTAATTGACATAAATTGCTAAAATGGGGTTATCCAGATTAGGATTCCTATTAAATATTGTTATACTGTAAATGGGATTGAAGGTGGATGAAAAATAATCACATTTTGATTATCAAGCATTTCCATCATCTACTTTAACCATGTTCGTTAAATCATACATATAATGTAGAGTTGCCTGACCGTTATTTCCTTTTGTGCATGGAAAATCATCCTCAAGTCCCAATGGACTCTCATCCCTGCATATCCTCGGGACCAAGACTCTATAGCATTGAGTCAAGCCTTCTCCTCTAAAGTACAAAAATGGACTAAAAATCAGTTAGATCAAGGTTGTATACAAGGATATACAATGGAGAAACATTATATACAGGTGTTGGAAACTGATTTACTGATTCAAAGAAGTAAAAATAGAAAGACAAAAGTTGGTATACAAAGTTTCAAGCCGATATAAGGCGCGTATAAAACACAAAACATGAATAAGAGGAGCTGATATACAGCTGAAAAAATGCTAAAAAGGATCCATTTAAATGGGCCCAAAGCCTGGGCAGATCTGAAATTAGCCAAATCTGAAATTAGCCAAAAGGGGCCCAACTAAACTTTTCTTCCTTTATTTGCTAGTAGCTAATTTAATTTAGGAAATTGCATTTCATAGACTCAAATATGAGTGGCTTTAGATATATGACTCAATAAGAAATGTCTTTAATCAATAATCTTTCTTAGTTTTTAAGTATAATACAAGTACCATTTTGCCCCTCTACACCTCAAATATATTTTTTAAACTTTCCATACTTATTTTTCTCTCAAATTTTATTTTTTATTATTTTCACTTTTTATTTTTTTCTTTAATTTTATTATTCTGTTTTTTATTATTTTCACTTTTTATTTTTTTCTTTAATTTTATTTTCATGTTTTAATTCATTTGTCTCAACCTTTATTTTTTCTCTTTTTTCCTTTTTCTCAAGCATTATCTATTTCTTTTTTTTTCTTTTTTAATTTATTTGTCTTTAACCTTTATTTTTCTTTTATTTTTGGTTTTTATCAATTCTCCTTTTTCCCATCATTTTTCTCAAACTTATTTTATTTTTTTCTCTCATTTTTTATTTTCTCAATTTTCTTAATTCTTCATTTTTTTCTTAATCTTTATTTTTTTCTTGTCTTTTTTTTCTCTCTCTTTTTTTTTTATTTTTCAATTTTGTTTGATCATTTTTTTCTTTTTTCAATTCTCTTTTTTCTTTCATTTTTCTCAAACTTTATTTTTACTTTACTTAATTTTTTTAATTCTTCACTTTTTTCTTCATCTTTATTTTTTTCTTTCCTTTTTTTCTCAATCTTTTTTTATTTCTCTATTTTGTTTGATCACTTTTTTCTTTTTTTCTCAACTTCTATTATATTTTGCTAATAAATAAAAAATTGGATAATCCGCAAAGGTATCTTCTTTTTTTGACATCAAAGTAAATTTAAGGGCATGAATTATTGTTACAAAGTTCATTGAAAATTCTTGAGATAAGTCGTGTCTCTAAGGCGAGAGTTGTAGAATATCTCATAAATAAAGGCATAATGTGGTAGTGTCAACTCTTGCCCGTGGGGCATAGTTTATTATTTGAAAGTCCTTCAGCTAAATTTTTCCTCTAAGGCAAGAGTTGTAGAACATTCCATAAAAGAAGACATAACATGGTAGTGTCAACTCTTACCCGTGGGGCATAATTTGTAGTTTGAAAGTACTTGAGCTAAGTCTTGCCACTAAGGCAAGAGTTGTAGAACATCTCATAAATGAAGACATAATGTGGTAGTGTCAACTCTTGTCCGTGGGGCAAAATTTGTAGTTTGAAAGTTCTTGAGCTAAGTCTTGCCTCTAAGGCAATAGTTGTAGAACATCTCATAAATGAAAACATAACGTGGTACAGTCAACTCATGCCCATGGGGCATAATTTGTAGTTTGAAAGTTCTTAAACTAAGTCTTGCCTCTAAGGCAATAGTTGTAGAACATCTCATAAATAAAAATATAACGTGGCAGAGTCAACTCTTACCCATGGGGCATAATTTATAGTTTGAAAGTCCTTGAGCTAATTAAGTCTTGCCTCTAAGGCAATAGTTGTAGAACATCTCATAAATGAAAACATAACGTGGTAAAGTCAACTCTTACTCACGGGGCATAATTTGTAGTTTGAAAGTCCTTGAGCCAAAACTTGCCTCTAAGGCAATAGTTATGGAACATCTCATAAATGAAAATATAACGTGGTAGAGTTAAATCTTACCCGTGGGGCATAATTTGTAGTTTTAAAGTCCTTGAGTCAAGTCTTGCCTCTAAGGCAAGAGTTGTAGAATATCTTATAAATAAAAACATAATATGATAGAGTCAACTTTTTTTCGTGGGGGATAATTTATTGTTCGAAAGTCCTTGAGCTAAGTCTTGCCTCTAAGACAATAGTTGTAGAACATCTCATAAATAAAAATATAATGTGGTAGAGTCAACTCTTGCCCGTGGGGCATAATTTATTATTTGAAAGTCCTTGAGCTAAGTCTTGCCTCTAAGGAAATACTTGTAGAACATCTCATAAATGAAAACATAACATGGTAGAGTCAACTCTTGCCCGTGGGGCATAATTTCTTGTTTGAAAGTCCTTGAGCTAACTCTTGCCTCTAAGACAATAGTTGTAGAACATCTCATAAATCAAAATACAATGTGGTAGTATCGACTCTTGCCCATGAAACATAACTTGTTGTTTGAAAGTCCTTGAGCTAAGTCTTGCCTCTAAGGCAATAGTTATAGAAAATATCATAAATGAAATATAACGTGGTAGAGTCAACTCTTTCCTGTGGGGCATAATTTATTGTTTGAAATTCCTTGAGCTAAGTCTTGCCTCTAAGGCAATAGTTGTAGAACATCTAATAAATGAAAACATAACGAGGTAGAGTCAACTCTTGCCCGTGGGGCATAATTTGTTGTTTGAAAGTCCTTGAGCTAACTCTTGCCTCTAAGACAATAATTGTAGAACATCTCATAAATCAAAATATAATGTGGTAGTATCGACTCTTTCTCATGAAACATAACTTATTGTTTGAAAGTCCTTGAGCTAAGCTTGCCTCTAAGGCAATAGTTGTAGAACATCTCATAAATGAAAACATAACGTGGTAGAGTCAACTCTTGCCTGTAGGGCATAATTTGTTGTTTGAAAGTCCTTGAGCTAAGTCTTGCCTCTAAGGCAATAGTTGTAGAACATCTCATAAATGAAAACATAACGTGGTAGAGTCAACTCTTGCCCGTGGGGCATAATTTGTTGTTTGAAAGTCCTTGAGCTAACTCTTGCCTCTAAGAAAATAGTTGTAGAACATCTCATAAATCAAAATACAATGTGGTAGTATCGACTCTTGTCCATGAAACATAACTTGTTGTTTGAAAGTCCTTGAGCTAAGTCATGCCTCTAAGGCAATAGTTGTAGAAAATATCATAAATGAAAACATAACATGGTAGAGTCAACTCTTGCCGTGGGATATAATTTGTTGTTTGAAAGTCCCTGAGCTAAGTCTTTCCTCTAAAGTAAGAGTTGTAAAACATCTCATAAATCAAAATACAATGTGGTAATGTTGACTCTTGCCCATGAAACATAACTTGTTGTTTGAAAGTTATAAGTCTTGCCTCTACAATGTAGTAGTGTCAACTCTTGCCCATAAAACATTGTTCATTGTTCAAAAGTTGTAAGTCTTGCCTTTATAATGTGATAGTGTCAACTCTTACTCATGATAGTGTCAACTCTTGCTCTTGCCTTTATAATGTTATAATGTGATAGTGTCAACTCTTGAATGGAAGAAATCGAAGAAAATAACAAAAATAATAAAAATTGCGGAAAAAGAAGAAAATGAAGAAAAATATTTAAAAAACAAAAATCAAAGAAAATGTAGAAGTTGAGAGAGAATAGGAAAAAATAAAGATTGATAAAAATAAAAAAAATATTAAATAAAAATAAAGGTCGAGAAAAATTTAAAAAGAAAAAAATCAAAGAAAAATAAAAAATATTTTTTTTAATAAAAGTAAACGTTGAAAGGTGTAAAGAAAAAAAGTAAAGAGTTGAGAAAAATTAAAAAGACCAAAAAAAAGAGGAAATAAAAAATAAAAAATAAAAATAATATAAAGAAAAAAGAAAAAAAAAGAAGTTGAGAGGAAAAAAGGAAAAAAGTAAGGGTTGAGAAAATTAAAAATAAAAAGAGAAAAAGAATAAAAATCAAAGTAAAATTAAAAGAGAAAAAAAATAAAAGTTGAAAGATATAAATTTGGAGTTGTTAGCCATTATGAGGATCATTTATGTAATTTACCCCATTGATCAGGGGCAATTTTGTCCAAAAGAATATTAGTTAATAGGTAAAGGCTATTTTAAGAAAGTTTTTTATTTGGGGCTAAAATTTGAAAGTCACCCCAATTTGGGTCTATTTTTTAAATTCACCCAATTTAATTATTTATTGGTAATTTAATTTAATTAATCTAGATGAATCCTCGGGGAGGAAGTTTATGTTAAAATGATTCATTTTAGTTATTGAATATTGATTCCTGTATTTAGGCAAATCTAAGCTTTCAAAAATAACTCAAGAACCCTCTATATTCTTTCGTAGTTATTAGAAAGTTTTTGAATCCATGTTTAAGAGTTTGAATTATCAATTTATTTAAAAATCTCAATTCGGATAAACTGCTAAAGTTAGAATTATATTCGACGTTTAATTTATTTCATTACTTTGGAATAAAATGAATGAAAAAGTTCTAATAAATTTTATTCATTTTTAAATAAGATTTTTGAATAAATTCAAGATTTTTAAAATAAGATTTTTTTCAAGTAACTTAAGATTTTTTTTTAAGAATTAGCCAAAAAAGTTTTGATCCGTTGGGAACCACGCTTTGTGGATTTTCGAAAGTGCCTAACACCTTTTTTCGAATTTACTTGAACCCTTACCTAGACTCTAATTATTTTTAAAAGGTTTTCTTTCAAAATCACTTTTTTAATGATTTTTTAATTTTTCTTAAATTAAGTTGCGACTTTAAATTACTTTTTCAAAATAAATCAAATAGACTTCTCTTTTTGTTGCCACGAAGTTATGGAATGTTTTTAACTAGTTTCGAAAATGAAGCATAACAGCTGTCGTATTCACTACTGGGATGGCTGGGGAAACAACTTGCTGATTATTCTAAGTAGTCATAGATTGGGCTAATGCTGTGAAACCAGCCCTGAACTCAGCATAGACCATTTCATTCAGAGGGTCTTCAGGAACTGGCGGTGGTGTTTGTTGGTTCCCGTTTCTTCTTCCATTAGTTTTCTTTGGAGGCATTTTATGTAAACGGGTAGGGGACGAGTTAGAATAAGAATTATAATAGATTTCACACTCTATCGCAGGACATGAATTATCAAAGAAGTGATACCTTCCTAAAATATTTCGTAGCCTCTCGCCCATAAGTGTGGCGCACTTCACACCTATGAACAAGACTCTACTTAATGCAACTTTCGAACACCCTAGGACACTTTAAACCTGCAGCTCTAATACCAAGTTTATCACGACCAGAGACTGCCCCATAGTAGTTACACGATGCTTAGAGTCACAAGTGACCCCAAGCTAACCCATGGTCTAACATAACTCTAAGAATACTAAAAAAGTAACAAAATACTGGGAGGAAGCTAAACTGAAATAACTGATGGAAATAAAATAGTGAAATGCTGAATATCAACTAAAAACTAGAAATAAAACTGTCTGACAAACCAACATATTGAAAATCTAAATATCTGTCTGAAAGCCTCTAAATCATAGTGAGTTGTTGGGACAAGCCCCTAACTAACTCCAACTAACAGTAACTAAAACAAAGCAGAAAATAAACACTGATAACTAGTCCTTGAATGATGAGAACTCACCAAAACTGTTGTTGGATGTGGCGCAGAACGTGATAAGTATTATCTGGGTATTGAGTGTCCGAACCTATATTATGAGACAATACAACGCAAGGAGTATGCGATCATTACTTTGAATGTACTGAGTATGTGATATGAGAAACCAACTAGTCGATCTGAACATGAATACATGAAACATGATAAGCTGAATGCAAGACTAAGTTTATACATGTACTGTAAAATTGAATATTTGAATAACTGAATACAAGGTCATACATATCTGTACTGAAACATAAGCTGAACATAAATTGAGGACTGTGGGAGCTAACAATAATTGATATACCCCAATCTGAGCAAACTGGGTCCAACCTGTAACCCCAATTGGAAGAGTTCTAGTACCTTATCAAGGGTGCCAACACTGGCTGGCGTGGATCGACTAAATTGATGTCCCAAAGGACTAGGGTGTCAGTCCTAACTAGCGGGTCACCCTTTATAACTGAAACACCTTGGATTTTGACCCTTAGAAATTTTCTGAGTTTGATCTTTCTGATCATCATACGACTCATGTTTACTTATAGTATGATATGGGTACAGTTTAAGGGTCTTGGTCGCATGTTACTCAGTGTGGTTTTGGTTGTTTTCTGTACAAAGTATGAATGGACATCATAAGGATCGTAGTTTGATGGTACAAGATAGGAGAGCCACTCGTTTATTGCTCAGTATGTCAAGCCCTTGGTAGGCTGCCTAGGGTACGATTCTAGGGTACTAATCATATGTTGTGGACACTAGTTGATCTATGAAATCGTATGTTGGACAGTATTGGAGTCCAACTTTCTGTCTAGGGTACGAGTGGTGGGTACCACTCGTATGTTGTGTGTACGAGTTAGGGGGCCAAGTCATACCCTCTTGCACATATTTTTCAACTTTTAAGCTGAGGGTCTTCTGGACATTTCTCATTCCTAAACCCTTAAAACCCTATATATTATAACACTTTGTGGCCTCTAATAACACACTTTGAAGGATCAAAAAACTCTCAAAATCCTTTCTAAACTTTCTCTTGAATATTGGGCTAGGGTTTCTACAAGGTGTTCATCTAGAGGCTCAAGAGTCAAAATTCTTTCCGTGAATCTTCATGAATAAGGCATGTGACACTTCCCTCATTGTTAGTTCACGCAAATCATGTGTTTAAGGCTTTATTTATGAATCATTAATGGTGATTTTGAAAACCAATGTTGAGGGTTTTGTTGCATATTATTGGGTATTGTTTACGCTTGGTTTAAATTGTGAATATACATATTTTAATGATGGTTTTGCGTATGTAGGTCCTCAATAATTATGATTTAATAATTGGGTCATGGTTGACCCTAAACTTGATCATTTTTACTTTGGTTTTGGTCTTGGTAATGGTATGCCCTCAATGTGTTTGTGAAATTGTGTAAGAGAACAAACTTGTCACATGTTGCATTGTGTTTTGGACTAAGGCATTGGCCTAAAGATTGTGAATCATTGGTAATTGACTTTGTGAAGGCCTTGTTGGCTATACATTTATTCGAATTGTATCCTTGGTGGTTAAATTGGTTAAATAGATTTGAGTCCCAACACATTAAATTGAACTAATGCCTTTGTTAGGCAATGGGTTTGAGTCCCAAATAAATAGTTGATTAATTATGGTATTGGCATGTGGTACATTTGCAAGTGGTGTTGGTATGACGATACCAATGGTATGCCTTGGTAAGTAAGTGGTTTAATGGTTGTGTATGTGTAATGAGTTGTTTTAATTTGGGATTTAAAGCAGGATGCATAGCTGAGCCGTGAAAGTGGAGTCCAAAGGAATAACACTGAAAACTAGGCTAACCGGTTCGGGTGTCTTTATGATCGGGTGGTTTGAGTCCCCAGAATTAATATATGAATGGGATGTTCGAGTCCCCGTTAATACATGTATTCGTGCTCAAGTTACCTTGATTAGGTCAAGAGATTTGAGTCCTTCATATAGGCATATACGATTTTGGATATTCTCTGGTTTGTGCAGCTACACGTACTGGGCCCTTTTATTTGGGGGAGAACTGGGCCCATATGAACCGTGGGTGCCTTGTTATATGATGGTTATGCTACATACCTCAGTTAATGTTTACAAAGTTCATGTTAATCTTATTCTCTATCCCAGAATGGTATATATATGTTTTGCATTGGTTATGTGCATTGGTTGATTGGTTTTGAACTGTTGGAATTATATTATCCTTATCCTTGAGTTACATGCTAGCGCTCCAACCGCTAACTGTCTTTGGATGTTGTATCCCTACGCGATGCAGGGACTGGTCATACTATCACACCTCTATCTCAATGACTTAGAATCGAGGACAGCTTGTGCTGACTTGAAGTGGTGAGCTTTCATACTTTGGAAGGCTTCATTTCTTACTTTTAGTTTTTTATGTCTTTATTGGATTAGACTTGGATATTGTTTTTGGCTATGGTCGGGGGTATGTACCAACTGGACATTCTTGGTTTGTTTTAGAGGCTTTGTATGGACAAACTGTGGATTTGGGTACGTTATGAAATGGAATGATTATGTTATGGTTGTTGGTTTGGTTTAGACGGTTTGACTTGGTTGGGTTGGTCTCAATATATACTTGTACCAAAGTCATTACATTAAAAATTACTCTATGTTGTTGTATGTTCAAAATTTATCCGACTCAAGGTATATGTTGGTTGGTTGGATTGGGTATCAGGAGTGGTCTTTTATCCTTGTTGGACTTGAGTTGCTCATTATGAAAAGGCCCTGGTTCGGTTCGTGTCAATAATCTATGGTGGCACCGTAGTTCTGAAACTTAGAGACTTCTACTAAAGGTCTCGATTCTAACTGATGGGTGAGTCTTCATCTCTACGTTCACTTAGCGCTAAGTACCACTCCCAATTGAACGACACTGAAAACTGATATGTATGCTCAATATAGTAGTATTTTTTAAAATAGCAACATATACATAATCTAAAGTTCTCTAAACATGTCAATTGATACATGCTTGAAATCCTAGGTATTGGGTGTTCACCCACCAACTCTGTCTAATGCAACTGAACATGATAATAATTTAAAATTGATCATAATAGAGAATTTTATAAAATAAAACCCAAACTCAATAATTTATCAATAATAAGAAGATCACGAGGATTAGTATGGGAAGATACAAATCTTATTGAAAAACACATACTCATGGATGGACTCAAGGATTAAATCAAAATTCAATAAAACTCATAATTATCATGGAACCTTAGTCAAAATGGTAATTTAAACTTGTGAGTTTGAAAACATCTTAGGGACTCAATGGGTGAAAGGAACTCATTGATAAAATCCCACATACCTGGAGGTGGAAGACTTGGAGAAATCCTTGGAAGTCGTGCCTGCAGTTGAGGAACCCTACTTTGCTGTTTGAGGAGAGAAAATCGCCCCTTTTTGCTAAGTGTCAATTAATTTTGAGTTTATGAGGTGTTAGGGTAATATTAATTCCCAATAACTGATCTAAGAGTACCCAAACAATGTACGTTTAAGGTATGGGAAAAAAACAAAAAATCCTTCTTAAAATGTTCAAGAAATTTTGGGAAACAGTCATCACGGCTCGAGTAACGACTCGTTATGTCTGGTAACGAGTCATGGCCTGAGTCGTGACATAAGGACCTAAGGTTTGGGACCTTTTTATATGACAACAACTCCTCACCTCATGACTCGTTAGGTTTGATAACGAGTCATCATGAGACTCGCTTCCAAGGGGCTAAGTTCTTGGTTCCTTATTATTGTGACAATGGGTCCACACATAACGACTGATTATGTCTAACAACGAGTTGTGTGCTGGACTCGTTTCCACTGGACTAAATTTCTTGGTTACTTAATGTCATGGAAACAAGTCTAGACTATGACTCGTTGTGTCTGAAAATGGGTCACTGCCAGAGTCATTGTCACTGGCAGTTTGACCGTGTCTTAGAAGATTTTCCACAACCTTTTACTACGATATTAGATTACGGCAAGACTAGTGGCATTGAAAAGCTAATTTAATGGCTTATCTTTTTGGTGGATCTAAATCTTATAGACTTGCGACATTACAGTATCTTAGACAACTATTTGCAATGTTTAGTTCAATGTCATGATCAGAATATATTTGGCAATTAACATGAAAATTATTATAAGAAGATATCCTCCAAGAAGAAAGAGTATTGCTATCTGATCCAAGTATGAATTTATAGTTAAGAATAACTAACATTTTGTATGTAGGTCGATATTATATTTTTATATTATTATTATTATTGTGATATTTTTATTCTTTTAGAGGCAGAGATGATAAATGATGAATTAAGAAATCATTGTTTGCAAAGATTGGAAAAAATTTAAAAGGTTGTGGAAAAAATTTTCAGGATTTTTTTACTATGCTAAGACCTATTTACAATGAGCAACAAGTGGACAATAGCAATAGATTAATCCTTGATGATCCACGTTATAATATGCATTCTTTGTTGGTTGAACACCAACAATGAGTAACGAATTTGACAACTGAATAAAATTTGGTGTATGACAAAATAATGACAGCAGTGGATGAAGACAAAGGTGGAGTGTTCTTTTTATATGGTCATGGAGGAACTGACAAGACTTTCATTTGGAGAAATTTATCTTCTGACATATGATCTAGAGGAGATATTATTTTAACTGTTGCATCAAGTGGAATTGCATCTCTTTTGTTTCTGAGTGGTTGAATAACTCATTCGAGGTTTGCAACTCCTCTCAATCCAACTGAAGATGCAACATGCAATATAAAGCAAGGTAGTCCTCTAGCAAATTTAATTAAATTTGATTGTCAAGATAAAGTTAATTATTTAGAATGAGGTGCCGATAATGCATAGAGACCGTCTTAAAACTCTTGATCAGACTCTCAGAGATATTCTTAGGTTTAAAAACACATCCAGTTTGGATAAATATTTTAGAGGAAAAAGATTGTTTTAGGTGGTGACTTCAGATAGATTTTACCCGTCATAACCAAAGGAACTAGAAAAAATATTGTTAATGCCACTTTAAATTCTTCAAATTTATGGAGCCACTGTAAAGTTTGTAAGCTAACAAAGAATATGATATTGCAAGGGAATCAGTTAGGCATACATTTGGAAGAGTTAAGAAACTTTGCTAATTGGATTTTGACAATCGTTGATGGAAACATTGAAAGCTCCATTGATGTCATTGAGACTATTCAAAATCCCTGATGATCTTCTCATTAAGGATTGTGTCGATCCAATATCGATAATTGTAGAGAGTACATATATTAATTTCTACCATCATTCCAGTGACTTAGATTACCTCCAGCAAAGAGCAATTCTTGCTCTGACTCTAGACATGGGGGAGTTGATCAATATTTTTATAGTATTACTTAAGAAGACATATCTAAGTTCTGATACAGTTTGTATGTCTGATCATTCTTTTACGACATTGGATCATGTGCACATACCAAAATTCCTAAATAATATTAAATTTTTGAATTCAAAATCACTTAATCACATTAAGGGTAGGTGTACCGGTAATGTTACTGAGAAACAAAGATCAATCATCAGGATCATATAATGGGACGAGGCTGATCATCACAAGACTTGAAAATCGAATTATAGAAGCTAAGATTTTATCAAGATAAATGACAGGTGAAAAGGTGTTTATCCCAAGAATGAGTTTGACACCATTTGAAGCGAGAATATCTTTTAAGTTTTAGCGAAGACAATTTTCCATCGTTGTCTCATTTTTATGACCATCAATAATAGTCAAGGACAATCATTGTCTTATGTTGGGTTATTTTTTAAGAAATCAGTGCTTACACATGAAAAATTCTATGTTGCTCATTCACGAATCACAAGTAGGAAAGGATTAAAGATTTTAGCCTACGGTGATAAAGAAAAAATAACAAATAAAGTAAAAATTTTAGTGTACAAAAAGGTTTTTTATAATTTAATTTAAGAAATTAATAAATAAAATTTTCAATTGTCTTTTGATCTTTTGTTCTCATCATGTTGGGCAGTTTGCTAATAATATTTTCATGTGATTTGCTTCTTATTAATCAAAATGAGTATTTTATTTTCTCTTTGCTCTAAAGACTTTTTCATAAAAAACATAAAATTTAAGAAATGGTTGAATATTTACCGATGGTTCAAAGGGAGAAGTCGGATATAACAAGACCAGTATTGTAGAGAGCCACTAATATACAGGGAAATCAAGATCAACATGGTAGAGAGCCACTAATCTGCATGGGAGAAAATTCTTTGGTGAGTTCATATAATACAACTTGTATTATAACTTCATAAAACATTAACACATGGCTCATTTTCACCATGCCTTTCAAATTTGTGTTCCAGATTCAAAGAGAAAATTTGATCAGAGATGTTTTAGAGAATCGAAATGACAGTCATCAATGAATTAATACAAATAGAGGAATGGTTGATAGAGTTTTATTTCTTTTCCTTCCCTTTCATTGTACAGATAACTATGTCCCGTGTACATTTTATATTCCTCTACTAAGGTTCAACGGATTTTGCAAGGTAAATCTAAAAGCAGGTGAAGATAACACTTCATCAATTACATCCAAAATACAAGGTCGTTTTAGCCGAAGCTAAAAGCTCACTATTTTCATATAGAGTAGTCTTCAATTTTTTTTCGAAAAGGGGACTAAGCAGGTAATAATAACTTTCACTTTTAAATTGATTTTTTCTCAATTTTTCATTTTAAGAGATATGATGGTTCATGTTTTATGTTGAAGGAGCAGGTTGCTAGAGTTGAAATGCACATATGTGGCAGCAAAAGAGTAACAAAATTCTCTATTATTTTTTAAATAGGGAAGCTTTAAAGTTTTATTTTTCAATCAGCATAAATTACTTAATTGATGTGTCCTCGGGTGTTTATTCTATCGTGCCAAAATCGGATAAAAGAAATATGCAATAGAGACAAATAAGAAAGCTCACGAATAGGTAGCCGAGAAGATGATGGAGTTTTTTATGTTCAAACCCTTTAGGTGGAGAGAGAATAAGAATTATTTGGTGAATGAGATTACTAATTCAGGTATGTTCAAAGTGGAATGTGGAATTAGAGAGTTGTAATAATGCTACGCTATAATATCCTTTATGTTATTTTTGAGAGTTGCTCAATTCCTTCTAATAAAAAATCGTAACTAAATTTAATTATCAGGAAAATATTTTTGTTAATACTACTGCTACTTTGAGTTATTAGTTACTCATTTTATGCTAAAACTTTCATGTAACTGTACACTGAGTTAAGAACTATAAATGGTTTTTTTCAATCTACAAAAACTACATAACTAATGTATCCTTAGGTGTTCATTATACTGTGCTAAAATCATATAAAAGGAATAAACAACATAGACAAATGAGAAAGCATTGAAATAGGTACTCAAGAAGATAATGAATCCCTTATGATAATACTAATTGTTTACCATATTTTGCAGGTTCTATAATCATAACACATTTCAGCTAACACAATAGAGGAGATATCAAATGACTAACAATGTTACAAAGGTTTCATTCTCAGAAAATCAGTTAGACTCTCTGTTATGTACCTCTTTATAAGACCACTCAAAATTTCAACAATTTTATTTTTTATCCTTCCGCATTCATGGTATTGATTTTTGAAGTAAATTATGTTTAGGGATATTAAAAGGCTATTTTGTATAGATTTTGAATCTTTAGAAGGGTTTAGAGGTCATTTTGGGACCCCGAGGCAATGAGGGTATGCGATAAAATCGTATCACGGAGGTTAACCTCTGAGATATTGACATGGAATGAAGGCTAACCGCCACAATATTGGCGTGCCACGCTAATATTTTAATTTCATTCAGTTTTTTATTTTTGCACGTGGGTGAGGGGCTTTTGGCCTTTTTAACCCTTGTACGCCCTTATAATATAAAATAACCCCATTCACTTCAATTTTAAAAGATAAAATCATTCTCTTTCTCTCTCAAACTCAAAACCAAAAAACATTCAAGGGTTTTGCAGTGAATTCATCATCGGGCTCCAAACTTCAAATTGACTTCAATTTTTTGTGTATTTTAGGAATGTTTCTCTTCCCTAAACTTAGATTTTACATTTTGGCATTAATTGAATGGATTTCATGTGATTTAAATTATAGGTTTTGAAACTGAGTTAAGGGGTTTGAATTGTTACTGATTGAATTACTTGTTCCATGTTTTAAATTGATTATTCATGCTTTAAATTGATATTTTTGGGACTGAATTGATACATTGTTTAAATGGTTGGGAATGGAGGACATGGATTTTCCTAAATTGGATGAATTTGACTTGGAATTTCCATTAACCTTAATCCACTTTACAACCTTGGCTTTAAATATGAATAATTACATAGTTCAACTTGTTTTGAACCTATTGCATTGCATTAAAGGATAAATGGATATGAATATGATTTTGGATGGCCTTGGTGGACTCGGTTTGGATTTAAATGGAACTTGGGAGTCCAATTTGGTTGTGTGGATTGGTTTGAAATGTTTAATTTAGCTTGAAAGCATGTTGGTAGGACAATACCAAGTGGTAAATGCCTTAATGAATTATTCATAGGTTACTGGTTGGTTTTATGTGCAGATTATTTTAATTTGGTCTTAAAAGAGATTGTGTAGCTCACTGTGAAGGTGTAAGTCCTTGGGGGACAAACAATGGAAATCACGTTTGCCGGTATTGGGGGTTTATATGACCGTGCGCTTGATGCACACTTGATATATGTATATTTGGGATGTTTATTGCCTTGGTGGCTTTAGTTTTTCCTCGGTTCATGTGGCTAACACGCACCTAGGCCTTTTCAGTAGAGAGAGAAAAACCCATATAGCCCATGAGTGCCTTTAGGATGGATCGAGCTACCCAATTTAGGTTAAATCTTTAAACTCATCTAGTTATGACCTTTTTCCCTATCTCAACATCCTATATATATATACATATATGAATGTGCGCATGTGGTATTATTGGATTTTTGGAATGACATTACTTTATCACTTTCCTTGAGTTACATGCTAGTGTTTATCCCACTGAATGTCCTAGGATGCTACATTATTTCATGATGTAGGGTTTGAAGACTTTTCTATTGCTTTTGTGTAGCATTAGGTGGTTGAGCACGTATGTTGAGTTGCTGTTAAGTAGTGAGCCTCCATCCGTTGAAAGGCCTTGTCATTTCATTATTCTTTCTTTATGATCGTATTGCTTTTGAATTCTTTTGGTCATAGTTGGGGGCATGTCTTGACTAGATGTTATTCTAGTTTTAGAGGCTTTCGTGGTTGGATTCTTAGAACTTTCATTTGATATATTTTTCTTTTATTACTATCTTTATTGGATTCTGCCTTATTTTTATTGATGTGCTCTTGAGGTTAGGTTAAGGGGATGATCTCCGGTCCATGGTGGGATTGAGATACCCATCACAACTTAGCCTTATTTCAGGTCATGACAAGCTCAAAATCAAAGATCGATTTAGGGCCATGGGTGTCCTCAAAGCCGTGTTGAGTAGAGTCTTTTTATAGGTGTATAGTGCACTGCACTTATAAGGAGGAGGTTACAAGGCATTTACGAATATTTCCCTTTCTTGTGTTTTATTTAGGGCTATAGAGTCTAGTATTGTGAAACTTCTCTAACTCCTAGCTTCCTCGCATTTTAGATTATGTCTCCCCAAGGATCTGCTATTCATAGAAACTCCGTTGGACCCTCTTTCCTACCTGAGGAAAATGTGGAGGGAACTCGCCCTACTTATAGAGTATAGACCGGGTCTAGGATCCCTGCTGCTGAAAGTATCATCCCACGTGGAGTTCCACTAATCCCTACTAGTCCTCCTCAGGCTTCATGGGTTGGTGATACTTATGCTCAGTCACAACAGAGAGATATCTCTAATGAGGGGTTTTGTCATTCTATTCATATACTTATTCAGTTAGTGGCATCACAGTCTCATCAGTCTGATCATGTTGGTTCTGTTGATCATTCATCTGAGATCACTCAGGTTAGCTAGTTGATGAGGTTGATTCCCCCAACCTTTACAGGCTATAAGGTTAAGGAGGATTCGCAGAGGTTCATTAATGAGATGGAAAAAAATTTTGGGTGATACATGCTACTGATTTAAAGGGTGTAGAGTTTGTTGTGTATCAATTAAAAGATACTTCTTATCAGTGGTATAGGGAGTAGGAAGATATGAGGGGTGATAATGCTAAACAGGCAGAATAGAATAACTTTTTAAGTGCTTTTCTTGATCACTTCTTCCCTCGAAAGCTGAAGGAAGCTAGGGCTGAAGAGTTTGTGAATCTGAAGCAAGGTAAGATGAGTGTTAAGGAGTATGATCTGAAGTTTCAGTAGTTGGATCGTTGTGCTCCAGAGTTAGTGCCTAATATAAGGTCCCGAATGAGAAAGTTTGCTTCTAGTTTGTCTCGCGATTTAGTGCTGTAATGAAAGGCTGCTATGTTGAACAATGACATGGACATCTTGAGGTTGGTGGTTTATAGCCAGTAGATAGACGATAAAAAAAGCAAGGAGAGATGGGAGAGAGGCAGAACAAAAAGTTTAGCTATTCAGAGTAGGGTACAGGTCAACAGAATAGTGAGAGAGATGATAGACAGTAGACTAAGAAGAAAAATTAGGGAATTTCGTATTCTATGGCTAGTGCTCCTTATCCTAAGACTTCAGGTGATCTTCAATTTTAGGCTAGCAGTGGTCCTAAGGCACAGGGTGCCCAGTCTCATGATATTTATTATTTGCTTAATCTTGGTTCTACCTTTTTCTATGTGACCCCTTATGTGGCTATGCATTTTATTTTGGTCCCAAAAATATTCCTAGCCCCTTCTTTGTGTCTCCTCCAGTCGGTGATTCCATAGTTTCCAAAAAAATCTATAGGGGTTGTGTGGTGTCTATCTTTCTTAGAGAGACATTAGTGGATTTGATAAAATTGGATGTGGAGGATTTCGATGTTATCTTGGGGATAGATTGGCTTCATTCATGCTATGCTTTTCTGGATTGGAGAGAAGTTTCTTTATGCCCAAAGGGAGGTTTATTTCCTATCTTAGAGCTCAGAAGTTAATTTTCGAAGGGTGTTTGTATCATCTAGTTTGATTTAAGGATTCTAACTCTGAAAGTCCTTTTCAATCTATGTATGTGGTTAATTAATTTCCTGAAGTGTTTCTCGATGATCTTTCTAGAATTACTCCTGATAGGCAAATAGATTTTGGGATTTATCTTCTACTGGATACCCATCCTATTTCCATTTCTCCTTATAGGATGGCTCCAACTAAACCAATAGAACTTAAGAAGAAATTGACAGATCTTCTTGATAAGGGTTTCATTCGTCTTAGTTTTTCTTCGTAGGGTGCTTCTGTACTTTTTGTACAAAAGAAAGATGGGTGCCTTCGAAAGTATATAGACTATTGCCAATTGAATAAGGTTACAGTGAAGAATAAGTATCTTCTTCCTAGGATTGATAATCTATTTGATCAACTTTAGGGTGCTAGATATTTCTCTAAGATCAGTCTCTATTAGGGTTATCATCAATTGAAAATTAGGGAGGTTGATACTATCAAGACTGTTTTTCAAACCTGGTATGGCTACTATGAGTTTTCGATTATGTCATTTGGGTTAACTAATGCTCTGACTACTTTCATGGATCTTATGAATTGGGTGTTCAAGTAGTTTTAGGACTTATTTGTGATAGTCTTTATTGATGCCATCTTGGTGTAATCTAAGAGTGAGGAGGATCATGTCAATCACCTTCGAATTGTGTTGCAGACTCTTATGAATTAGAAGTTCTATGCTAAATTTTCAAGTGTGAGTTTTTTCTGAGTACTGTGACCTTTCTTGGGAAAGTTGTTTCTAGTAAAAGGAACATGGTGGATCCACAAAAAGTTGAGGCAGTTAAGAAATGGCCAAGACCCACAACTCCAACCGATATTAGGATCTTCTTGGTATTGGCTGGGTATTATAGGAGATTTATGGAGAGTTTCTCGTCTATTGCTGCTTTGTTGACAAAGTTGACTTAGAAAAAGGTTAAGTTTTTATGGTCTGATTCTTGTGAGGGTAGTTTTGAGAAGTTGAAGGATAAGTTGAATTTTGTGCCAAATTTGACCCTATTCGAGGGAACTGATGGTTTTGTTGTGTTTTGTGATGTGTCCCATGTAGGACTAGGTTGTGTCTTGATGCAACATGGTAAGGTTGTGGCTTATGCTTCTAGGTAGCTTAAGGTTCATGAGAGAAATTATCCAACTCATAATTTAGAGTTAGTGGTTGTGGTCTTTGCTTTGAAGATTTAGCTCTATTATCTGTATAGGGTGTATGTAGACATCTATTCAGAGCATAAGAACTTGCAGTATATGTTTACGCAGGAGGAATTGAATCTAAGGCAAAAGAGGTAGCTTGAATTTCTTAAGGATTATGACATGAGCTTTCCCTACCATCTAGGTATAGCTAATATTATTGTTGATACTCTTAGAAAGTTGTCCATTGGAAGCTTATCTCATGTGGAAGAGTGGAAGAGAGGGTTGGTGAAGGACATTCATAGGTTGGCTAACTTGGGAGTTTGGCTTTTGTATTCTGAAGATGGATGAGTGATTATTCAAGAAGTGGTTAAATCATCTCTTGATATTGAGGTGAAGGATAAACAGGTTTTGGATCCTATACTTATGCAGATTAAGGATGATATGGGTCAATAAAAGGTTATGGATTTTGAGATTGGAGGAGATGGCATCTTGTGGTATAAAGGTAGGTTGTATGTTCCTGATGTTGATGGGTTGTGAGAAAGGATTTTGACTGAGGCTGATGAGTCCAGATGTACATCTCATCTAGGTTTAACTAAGATATACCACGACTTGAAGGAAATCTACTAGTAGAATAATATAAAGAGAGATGTGGTAAATTTTATTGCCAAATGCATAATTTGTAAGCAAGTTAAGGTTGAGCATTTGAGGCCTGGTGGTATGTCTCAAGAGATAGAGTTGCCCATGTGGAAGTAGGAGATGATCAACATAGATTTCATTATGGGTCTTCCGCAGTCTCACAATTAATACAACTCAATTTAGGTTATTGTGGATAGGATGACTAAGTCTGGTCACTTCTTGCCTATAAGGACTGACTACTCCAGAAAGGATTTTGCTAAGTTGTTCATTCAGGAGATTATGAAGTTACATGGTATGCCAGTGTCCATTATTTCAGACTGAGATACACAGTTTTCTTCTTACTTTTGGCATTTGTTTTAGAAAGGTTTGGGTACACAAGTGAACCTTAGCACCTCTTTCCACCCTCAAATGGATGGACAAGCGGAGCAGACTATACAACTTTAGAGGATATGCTAAGGGCCTGTGTGATTGATTTTAAGGATAGTTGGGTTGATCATTTTCCTCTTATTAAGTTGTGTATGGTAATAGTTACCATTCTAATATTCAAATGGCTCCTTTTAAGGCTCTTTATGGTAGGAGGTGCAGGTTTCCTACTGAATGATTTGAGGTTGGTGAGACTAGGTTGTTTGTTCCTGACTTGGTTACTAAGCCATGGAAAAGGTAAAAGTGATTAGGAAAAGACTTAAGACTGCTCAAAGTCGCCAAAAGTCTTATGCAGATGTGAGGCGAAGAGAGTTGGAGTAAATGATTAGGTATTCTTAAAAGTGTCTCCTATGAAAGGAGTCATGAGGTTTGGGAAGAAGGAGAGGCTCCGTCCTCGTTACGTTGGTCCATATCAAATTTTAAAGAGAATTAAGAATGTGGAGTATGAGTTAGTTCTCCCAGACAGTTTAGCTTCGATTCATCTTATTTTTCACGTGTCTATGTTGAAAAAGTGTGTGGGTCTTGATAGTGCCGGTTGAGGATGTTGGTGTTATAGATTCCTTATCTTATGAGGAATTTTCAATTGAAACATTGGATCAGCAAGTTCGTAGATTGAGGACAAAGGATGTAACTTTGGTGAAGGTTCTTTGGAGAAATCAAATGGTAGAAGAAGCTACACGGGAAGCTGAGGAAGATATGAAATGCAATACCCATTCTTGTTTCCCATGTTGGATGAAAGTGCTTAAGGTATGAGTTTTATTTTCCTCTTGTCACTTTCCGAGTTTGTCATTTGATTCTGGTGTATTCTTGTTATTCTCATACTAAAAGTATCCTAACTCATCATTCGGGGATGAACGATCCTAAAGGGGCGGATTAATGTAAGACCTCTCAAAATTTCAATGAATTTATTTTGACCCTCTCACATTCATAATGTCGACTTTTTACTTGAATTTTTTTTATGTTGAGTTCTAAATCGAGAGGACGTCATACGGAAGCTTCTAGTTTGCAAATCAAGACGGTGATAATTTAGATGACAAATAAAAATATATTAAAAAGACATATTATTAATATGATTAAGTCAAACGACCTACATATGAAAAACTAAAGATGAAAAACATAAAACCTATTGGGAGAAAAATCTCCCCCTAAACAAAACTATTAAATGACTACATTGTGGATGATATTGTGTTGTTCTATGAGAAGGAAAGATCTTCTATTTATAGAGTTTCAAAATCTTTTCTCCAAGAAAGAGGTTTGTCAAATATGAAAAAGTTTTATATTTTTCTTTCAGAAAAAAATATAAGTAATTATAGTATTACTTTTATTTTTCTTTTACAAAAAATAAAACTTAAATTTTGTAAGAAACTCAGGGCAAAATCATAACAAATCTCCCCTTTTTGGCTTGATTTTCTTTACTTGATCCGCTTTCTTCACATCACATACATGAACTTCTTTCTTGATATAATCTTCATAACTGCTGCTTGCCATGGTTAAAAATAAGATTTAAAATATTATGGTTAAAATTGGGTAAAAAATAAATATTTTATTTTTCTTTTTAAAGATGTAGCAGCAGGAATGTTGAAATATGTTTTAAGCTCCTTCTTCACATGTAGCTAGACAAAAATCTTCATTATCGCCAAACTGTTGCGACATAATTTTGAAACCGCTTTGAACCTGTTTAATCTCGTCTCACCACACCATTGGGCCATTGACCCGTAGGTTCTGATACCACTTGTTGAGTTCAAAATAGAGAGGGTGTGCGGAAGCCTATAGTTTGCAAACCAAGACGGTGATAATTCAAATGACAAATAAAAATATATTAAAAAGACATATTATTAATATGATTCGGTCATACGACCTACATATGAAAAACTAATGATGAAAAACATAAAACCTATTGGGAGAAAATCTTCCCCTAAACAAAACTCTTTAAAAGACTACATTGTGGATGATATTGTATTGTTGTATGAGAAGGAAAGGTCTTCTATTTATAGAGTTTCAAAACCTTTCCTCCAAGAAAAAAGTTTGTCAAATATGAAATTTTTTTATATTTTTCATTTAGGAAAAGTAAAAGTAATTATGGTATTACTTTTACTTTCCTTCTACAAAAAATAAAACTTGCATTTAGTAAGAAAATCAAGGCAAAAACTCTAACAATTTAGGGATGTTAAAGGGTGTTTTTGGAAAGTTATAAATTTTTCAAAAGGGGTTCGGGGTCATTTTGGGGCTCCGAGGCAGTGAGGTGTCCGCGATAAGTCCGTTTCACGTAGGCTAACCTCCGTGATATTAGCGTGCCACGCCAGTATTTTAATTTTATCTAGTTTTGATTTTTTCACTTAGGTGAGGAGTTTTTGGTCTTTTTACTCCTTGTACGATCTTATAACATAAAATAACCCTATTTACTTTAGTTTTAAAAGATCAAATCATTCTCTTTCTCTCTCAAACTCAAAACCCAAGTACATTCAAGGGTTTTGAAGTGAATTAATTCATCATCCGAACTCCAAACTTAAAATTGAATTCAATTTCTTGTGTATTTCAGACATGTTTCTTTTCCCTAAACTTGAATTTTACATTGTGGGATTAGTTGAATGGATTTCATGTGATTTAAATTATGGGTTTTAAAATTGGATTAAGGGGTTTTGATTTTTAGAGATTGAATTACTTGTCCCATGTTTTAAATTGATTATTCATGCTTTAAATTGATATTTTTGGAACTAAATTTATACATTGTTTAAATAATTAGAATGGGGGACATGGATTTTCCCAAGTTGGATGAATTTTGACTTGGAATTGGCATTACCTTTAACCCACTTTATAACTTTGATTTTAAATATGAATAATTGTATGGTTTAAATTGTTTTGAACCAATTGCATCTAATGGATAAATGTATATGAATATAGTTTTGGATGTACTTGGTGGTCTTAGTTTGGATTTAAATGAAACTTGGGAGTCCAATTTAGTTGTGTGGATTGGTTTGACATGTTTAATTTAGCTTGCAAGTGTGTTGGTATGACGATACCAAGTAGTAAATGCCTTAATTAATGACTACTGGGTTACTGGCTGGTTTCATGTGCAAATTATATTAATTTGGACTTAAAGAGATTGTGTAGCTCACCATGAAGGTGTAAAAGTCTCGAAGGGACGAATACTGAAAATCACGTTTGTCGGTGTTAGAGGTCTATATGATCGTGTGCTTGATGCACACTTGATATATGTATATTTGGGATGGATATTGCCTTGATGGCTTTAGTTTTCCCTTGGTTCATGTGGCTAACACGCATTGGAGCCCTTTCAGCAGGAGAGCTGAACCATATAGCCCTTGGGTGCTTTTAAGAAGGATCGAGCTACACAGTTCAGATTAAATCTTTAAACTTACATGTTCATGACCATTTTTCCTATCTCGGCATATATATATATGTGTGTGTGCGCGCGCGCACGCATGTGATGTTGATGGATTTTCGAAAATGGCATTACTTTATTAGTTTTCTTGAGTTACATGTCAGTGCTTATCCCACTAACCATCCTAGGACGCTACATCATTTCATGATGTAGGCCCAAAGACTTTTCTGTTGCTCCTGTGCAGCGTTAGGTGATTGAGAACGTCGGTTGAGTTGCTGTGAAGTGGTGAGCCTCCATCTTTCAAAAGTCCTTGTCATTTCATTATTCTTTCTTTATGGTCGTAGTGCTTTTGGATTCTTTTGGTCATAGTTGGGGGCATGTCCCGACTAGATGTTATTCTGGTTTAGAGGCTTTTGTGGACAAGCATGGGTTGGATTGTTGGTTTTGGATTCTTAGAACTTTCATTTATATTTTTCTTTTATTACTATCTTTATTGGCTTTCGCTTTATTGATATTGATGTGCTCTTGAGGTTAGGTTAATGAGATAGTCTCCGGTCCATGATGATATTGAGATACCTATCGCGACTTGGACCTAGTTCGGGTCATGACACTTTTCACCTTTTAATTGTACAGTGTATGGTATTAATGGCCTTGAGTGTTTATTCTACTTTGTGAAAATCAAATGAATGAAATATGCAGCAGAGGTACCTGCATTGAAAAATGAGCCACAAAAGAAACTTTAACCGCAAACAAAGGATGAAGACATATAAAAAACAACAACATGCAATAATAAATCAAGACGAGAAAAATAATAAGACACCCAAAACACCAGCAGACAACACATAAGAAAAAGAAACAACAACAATACTAGCACAATGCATCATTCTTAGTCAGAAATGACACAATATCTACCATAATAGAGTGTGCAGGAATACACTGAGTAAAGGTTAGCCCATTTACTAGGTATACAACAAATTCGTGTTTCAATGTCAAAGAGAAAAGCATACCTTAGATGTTTTATAGAGTCGGATTGTACTTATTAATAAATTATACAAATAGAGGAAAGATTGATTGTGTTTTGTAATGTTTTTCCTGCCTTTTCATTGTATAATAACTCTATTTTGTAAACACATTATATCCCACTACTAAGGTTCAATGAATTTTGCAAGTTAAAATTAGAAACAGCTGAACATAACATTCAACAATATCTAGAATATAAGGTAGTTGAAGCTGAAGTTAAATACTTACTTTTTTTAAATAGGAACTGTCTTCAATTTTTTTTGAGAATGGAACTAAGCAGGTAACAATAATTTTAACTTCTAAACTAAATTTTTGTCTCTTAATTTTTCACTTCAAGGGATATATGATAGTTTAGTTTGTGTTGAAGGAGCAGGCTGCTGAAGTTTAAATGCACATATTTGACAGCAAATGAGTACGAGAACTCTCTGAAGATTTTCCAAATGGAGAAGCTATTAAGTGTTTTTACAAACTCCAGCTGATTGCAGTTGGTCAAGTTTCCTCAATAATTTAGTTATAGTTTAGAAGAAAGAATCAAACCAAGGTTTGGCATTATGACTGATAAATATGTAAGGTTATTACTGAACCAAATATTATCACTGTCACAGGATTCTTTCGATAAGGCTTTGGAGAAAAAATCAGAAATTATTAGATAATTAGCCACAAGAGATGTCTCTGATGGAAGTCACCAACCATTAAAGGTTTGAAGATCTTAACATTTAGATTTCCTGTCCATTTAGCCAAAAGTTATGATTTTCAGATATTGCTAGGTGAAGATAGCAGTGTTCTTATTAGGTTTCTACAAAGTTTTCTCAGTGGATGCTAGGAAAATTTGCTTTCTCTCCTCTTGAGGAATCTTATTGAGTCAGTAGACATCTCATGTGTCTGGTGTACAACTGTATAGGATAAAGTAATTGAAAATATTGGTGGGATAGCTTTTAGTCAATGTGTTTTATTTGTATTTGTACTCAAGATTCGTTGTGTTTATAGGCCTTTAGAATATGATCCAAGTTTTGTTAACAGGATTTATTTGCAGTCGTCAAAGTTCTTTACAAAGTGATTTCTCAAACTTGAGAGATCAACACATTCTTTGTGAGAACATATAACTTTCAACGGGATCCTTTGTAAGAGCTATGTTTTCTTTTATAACTAGACAATGGAACAACTCTTAATCACTATTTAGTTTAGGTTTTTGTTTGGAGAAATCATGGAAAATTTATTTTCCTGTTGTTATGTATGTATTATGTAATGAGACCTACAATTCAACTTGACTGCTTCTTTACATGCGGAAAAGAGATCTACAATAACCCTTCTGAAGTAAGGAGCATTCTCATGATTTTGGTAGTTCACATATTGCTATTCAAGATATTGATTCAATTCAAGATCATCAAGAATAGAAAGCTTTTGATGGTATGTTATTCAGTTTATAAGATTACTCAATATAATTCTAATTAGTCAACTTAGTTAGCACACAAAAATCCGACGTGCTTTGACACTATTTTGCAATTTACATTAAAGCCTTTGACAATATTGGGACAAATACATGTTACCTCTCTTATTAAACTACAACTTCTAATAGGAGAATATCTAGGCCAAAAGCACAAACCACGTCAAAGATATTTGCCTCATGCATATATAACTATCAATATCAACTATCACTGTAACATGTCTAAAAGCATTGAGAACGTTGCTATGCATCTCTTAAAAGCACATGCAAAGTGTGTTTTGTCACATGCATTTTAGGAATAACTCACATTGTATGATAATTGAAGTGCATGAAAAGAATTTTAAACTTAATCAATCCAATACATGGTTTACTGATTGTAATTATTAAGTTAAATATATTAATTCTGAGATACTTCAATAGAATGAAACATATTGTGGCCTGCAGAATAGTTTACTAGAACCAAAAACACAAACATCTACAAGCAACTAATGTCCTTTTGAGAGAATCTAAACCATTTACAAAGTTAAAACTACTAACCTGATGGTTGTAGCCCTCCTGGCTATGTTACTTCCAAAAACTCTAGGAGTAGAAATCGGTTTACTTGTATTTGATCCATTCACTTTTCTGTATCCAGAAATAGGTTTGGTTGACTCTAGAAAGGGTGGTTAGAAACAAAATAACACCTTCGTGAGATGACATGATGAACTATGCAAAACTTGACTTGATTATGTTTTTGAAAATATTCTACATTATCATGTATATACCTGACCCACCATACCTAACATATCGTTCTGTACCTCCCCTACTGCCACGTCCAGAATTGCTAATTACACCACGTGGCCTAGATTTAGATGTATCCTTACTCTAAATCAAAGATAAATGAGTGAAAAATGAAGAACTAAACAAGCCATTTAAGAAAGCTACGTAAAAAAAATTATAATATTCTGCTAGAGCATGTAAGATATCCGATAGACATAAAACATATCAAGAGGAAAGGAAACCTTGGTACACAACTCAAGACAACATAGTGCACCATTTTTTTGGGAAAGGATACAACAACCCAGTGTATTCCCACAAAGTGGAGTCCGGGGGGAAGGGGTTTAAAGTGTACACAATCTATACCAATACCTCGGATGTTTTGGAAAAGAAATAATGCACCATAATTTTTTATTAGTATAAAACAGAAAGAGATATTGAGACATCAAGAATAAGAATAGGGTGCCTGCTAAAAAGAACCTCTACGGATTAAATTTTCAAATAAAGAATCTTTCACTTTCTCTTTTTTTAACAGATTAAATATTCAGGATTCCATCAGAGGTTAATCATTAAATTAAGTAGTAAGAGATCTGAATAGAATAATTTTCCCTTATCTCACATCAAATAGATTACAATAGAAACAAGTGGTATTAAGGACAAGAAAGTTAAGATAAGAGATCCATAACCACATTTGTGTCTAGATCCTGCTCAAGTAAAGATTACAAACCTCTTCTCTTTTCACGTTTTCTCTTCACCTCAGGAAAAGTATCTAGCCAATCAATGAACTTCAATTAGAAGGTGATAAAAATGAATGACAGAATACGCTCGCCATTCCATAGGATGAAAGAAGACCATGCAGTAAAGAACTAAAAACAATATCACCTCAGGTGCAAATTACAACATAGAAGAGCACAGAGGAAGGGGAACTCTATGCCTTTTAAATATTTATAGAAATGTCTTTTAAATAAATACACGAGGACTAATCCATGAACTTTGTCTTGAAAAAAGGAAATACTTAAAAATAAATATAGTCGGCAAACTCTATGTCAAATCTCAAGCAAATTAAGGATGAAAATGTTAGTAATTAGGAATAGGAAAATTAGAAATTTATAGCATAAGAAAAGTGACCAGATCACAATTAAAAATTTAAAGTTGCAACTGATTCTGAAACTTTAGGTGCTCTTTTGAACGTCAAAGATACAGCTGAAGCACTCAACTAATCTTGAACAAAAACTCAGTGTATATGATACTTGGTGTTAATATCGACGGAATGCAATAAGGTAGAAGTAATTCAACTGGATAGAATTTGTCCAAAACCTAGAGTAGGGTAGCTATAGATACTATCATGGGTCACCTTTAATAGTAATTGTTTGGAGGGACATTTAATTTAGAAGAAAGGGAAACAAGTGCAGGAATGAACAGTGCCATTTTCTTAGAATGGGGTCCCACATGTTTTCTAACAAATGGTATCAAGACTCAATTGTTCACGATTACAGAATGAGCCATGAAATTTTAAAAGGCAGGAAAAGGCAAAAAGTGAAGGATTTTTTCTTTCGGCACCATCTCAAGGCTGGCTATTATATCAAGATGTTCTACTACACCACGTGAAATGATGCACCACATATGTTGTATCTCAAACCAGAAAATGCTATACCTGCGTGTTATTTTTGTGAGGGAGATACAAAGTTAGTAGTTTTAAACTATAATATAACTGCTTCAAATCTTCTTGAGATGTTAAGCGATAAATGCATCACCTCAAATGCAAAGCAGCCTCCAAGATCTAAATCCTTTTTTAAACATTTGATAAGACCTCCAAGATCTAAAATGTTATTCAATGAGAGTGATGATCCTCAGGTTTGGGTGTGCCATACTTGGTATTAGATTACAAGGAATATTCAGTTATAAATGTCAAATTGTGATCTCTTTACATTTTCCTATGTAGTTTACCTACCCCATTTTGGGATTAGAACTACTATACTTAAAAGGTTTTTTTTATCTCATTCTCAATAGAAAATTATGCTTCCATTGTAGATATTCGAATATGAAATACAGTAGGATGAGTAGCTAACATCCAATTACCTTCTTTAGTTCAATGAAAACTCAACTAACTCAAATATTATTAGATGATGTTTTACCAAAATAGGTTGAACAATCAACTATCAGCAATCTTCTACTTCTATCTGTGGATCTAACAACGCATAAATCTAGGCCAAAAGCACATACCAATTAAAAGATATTCGCCCTCGTGCATAAGCAACTATCAAGTTCAACCTTAAAAGTTGACGGTATGTAGAAGAGTGGGAAAGAGAACTAGAACTTTTAGAAAAACGATTTTCAGAAAAGTTCTTTTCTATTTTTTAATTTTGAATAACTCGAGAAGATAATGAATCCCTTGTGTTTAAATCCTTGAAGAGGAGAGCATAGAAATTCTTTGGACTAACTATTTACCATATTTTGCAGGTTATATAAATTATACTCACATTTCAGAGGGCTAACATTAACACGGAATCAATTAACACAATAGAGGAGATATCAAATGACTCTAACAACATTACAAAGGTTTCATTCTCAGAAAATCAATAATGTTCTCTGTTACATACCTCTTCACCTTTTAATTTCACAATGTGTGGTACTAATGGCCTTGCGTGATCATTCTACTTTGTGAAAATCAGATGAACGGAATATGCAGCAGAAGTGCCCTCGTCTAAAAATGAGCCAAAAGAGAGACTTTATCCACAAACAGAGAACGAAGACATACGAAAATCAACAACATGCAATAATAGATCGAGGTGGGATAACTAATAAGACAACCAAAACACCAACAGACAACACAAAAACAAGAAAACAACAACAAATACTAGCACAATGCATCATTCTTAGTAAAAACTGATACCATATCTCTCATGGCTTCAACAATACAACAATAGAAAGGAACAACAAGTTACTGGAAGAATCAAAATAGAGCACCAAATCTTTAGTAACTTAACATCATTTTTCCACTCTCAGCTGCATCAAGCTCTGAACTTCAACTCTATCCATCAAATAAACACTGAAGATAAAATTAAAAGAGGTTTCTAGATCTCTTTATTGATACACAATCTTATCAAGAAAATTAAAATACTAAATTCAAATACTAGAAAGCTAACCGGTGGACAACAAAATCTCCAAATTAACTTTGAATAGTGAGAAATAAACCGAATGGAGAAATTTACGCTAATTGCCACTATGATAGAAGCAACTGAAGATGCTGAGAAACCCAAAGTCATGCGTTTTGTCACTATAATAGAAGCAAATGAAATTCTAGAGTACAGAGAAAGTACAAATATTACTCCGTTTACTATACTTTCCTATTTGATTTTTGTATATTTTATTTTGGGTCTGTGGCCAAGAATTTAAGGTTAAAAAATTTATCTTCAAAATTTATTTTCATATAAAAAATTGAAATTTTAATAAATTATTTCCAATAATTTTTACTCGCTCCTTCTCAATTTATATGAAATGTTTTAAATGGACACGCATTTTAAATAGAGATAATGTTCTATTTCACCCTTGAACTATACCCAAAACGGCTGAGACACACCTCAATTTTAAGGGGTCCTTTACCCTGAACTAATTAAAAGTATAATTTTGACACTCTTAGTATCTACGTGGCACAACACACTGAAGGGTTCACGTAGACACACGTGTGCGCCACGTATATGCCACGTAGCCAGTCACTACAACAAGAGGCATCTACAGCTACAAAAACTAAGTTATGAATATAGAAATCATAGTTGTTAACTAGTAACAACTATAGGATTCATAGCTATTTATAGATTTCTAAAATTTCTTAGCCATGAAAATTAAATTGGCAAAGTTAATTCTTCACTTTTGCTATGATTACTAGCAATCGTGACAATAATTACTTAAATATTTACAACTTATTGCTATGGTAAAATTTTATAGCTAATCATAAGTTTTTGTCATGCGATATAAGTTATTGTAGCAATAGTAAGCTTTTTAGCCACAAAAAATATTTAAAATAAAATAATGTAGCTAAATGAATTCTCTTGCTTCAAGTCATAAAAAATCATGGCAAGAGTAAAATGATATAGCCACATTTTTTTCGCTATAACATAGTTTCATAGCTAATTATAAATCTTTGCCATGAATTGAAACTTATTTGCCGTAATAGTTACATTTTAGACATAATAAATTATTTAAAATTAAATATTATGGCTAAATAAATAGTTTTGCTTCATGTTACGAAAAATTAGTGCAATAAGTTAAATGATATAGCCATAGAGTTTTTGCTACAATAATATTTTATAGCTATTGTTAATTGTTGCAATGTGTTGAAACTTGTCATAGCAATAGTGACCATCTAGCCATGAAAAAGGTTATTTAAAATAAAGTATTATAGATAATAAATATTTTGACTTTGAGTATCAAAAACCGTGGCAATAGGTGGATTAATAAAAGTTATACTCTCTGTTTTAAAATAAATGGTGATTTTAGTTTGGACAAGCTCTTTAATAAAACTATTCATTCCTAAAAAGCAAATATGTTTTAATAACTTTTCCTTGATAAATATCTTGAAAAGGATTAACTCTTTAATAATTTCTTAATTATGTAAAATTCTTTTTATTTAAAGAAGGATAAAATTGGAAGAATATCATTAATGTTTTCTTGATTATCTAAAATACCGCTTAGTTAGAAATAAAATAAGAAATGTTAAAACCACTTATTTGAAACAGGGGAAAAATTATTTATCATGGCGAACAGATTTAGCCACAAATTTAATACTATTATAAAATTTTATAGTTAGTAATTAATTTTTACCCCAAGATGAAATGTATTATTGCAAAACTAATTTAGGTAATTAGAGGTGTTAATCGTTCGGTTCAATTTGGTTTGATTAGATTCAATACTACATGACTAATTGTGAATTTCAAATATAATTTCAATAAATAGAGACTTCTAATTAATTTTGATTAACTAATTATGTTTAATTTAAAAATAATTTCACTTAGTATTACATAAGTTTAATCTCAATCAAGTTCTTTTAAAATTATCATTTGACTCAAATTTGTTTCACCAGAATAATATATTTATCACTCTAATGTGATTGAAGATATTAATCAGCCGATTTAATTCAATTTGTAGATTATAAGTCGTAAATAAATAAATATTTGATTATATTTATTTCAATTAAATAATCATGCCATATTTCATAAAAACTTCATCCCAACCTAATATTTGCATTTAGAATTATTATTTGAATTTAATATGATGTATTGAAACAACACTTTTAAAAATTTAATGTAATTAGAGGTGTTCATCTTTAAACTGAATTCAATTTTGTGTGATCTTATTTCTTAGTTTCAAATTTAATTTTATATATATCTATATCTATAATATATTAAAAGTGAGAAGGGCCTTAGAAATGTTGTTTGAACTTTTTGTCCATCATTAAAAGTCTTTATTTTATATAAAATCGTCTTTTCACCATTTTTCCTAATATTTTAGAGTTGAAAATTAATTAAATATATTTATGGTAAAACCTTTCGTTATTAGAAGTCATCAGAATTAATGACAACTAATACTTTTTTCATGGGTTAAGGAATTCTAAATCAACTTAATTTGATTTTTAAAAAATTTAAAAATCTAGAAATAAATATAAAAGCATTAGAATAAGAAAAATTTAAGAAATACCAAATTTTAAAAAGTTTTAAATATGTAATAAAAATGTAATCAATGATTTTGTAAAGATTTGACAGTAAAAATAAGGAAAGATTTTAACTATACAAAAATTAATCGTACCGCAAATATGATTCAAATTGATATGTCTCTCTTAGCATCTGGTACCAAGGGAAAAAAGTGTTTCATGACAAATACAAAAGTGATGATCTATCAACCACTTGAAAGTTCTGGTGGTAAAACATATATGTGTTTATGCTAAAATATATGTTTATATTTACATTATTATATTAAAATGTGAAGAATTTTTAAAAAGTTATTTGAACTTTTTACACTTCATTACAAATCTCCACAATAGATAAACTTATTTAATTTTAAATAATCAAACGTTATTCGTGCGAGACACATGTTTAAACTATAATATATGTTTATGTTTAGATTATTATATTAAAATGTGAAGGATCTTTGAAAATAGATTTGAAATTTTTACACTTCATTAAAAAGAATCACAATATATAGAATTATTTAATTTTAAATAATCAAACGTAACACGTGCGAGACACATATGGTTAAACTAGTACACACACGTACAAGAATCAATTAAATTTCAATTAAAAACATTATAATACAAAAAAGAAAAAAAAGATAATATACATAATTATAACCTCAAACGTATCAACTAACTTCTTAAACATATCAAGTAAATTTTATTTTGTTGCAACATATTATTTTGAATGTTAATTATATTTTTTTTAAAAAAAGAAATATACAATTAATTTGTATGATCTTACTTCTACGTTTCAAATATAATGTCATATACACAGATAGAATCAATTAAAAGCATTATAATACAAAAAAAAAAAAGGTAATATACATAATAATAACCTCAAACTTATCAACGAACTTCTTAAACGTATCAAGGTAATTTTATTTTGTTGCAAAATATTATTTTGAATGTTAATTGTCCCTTTTTTCAAAATAAATAAATAAATATACAATCAATTCTTTTTTGAAAGTTGTAGCTAAATTTTTCTATACTTGGATATTTTATTGTTTTAAAGTAAGTGCATATTTTCCTATATTTAAGAACTTTTTTTTTTCAAAGAAAAAATAGGCATTCATAAAAACTTCAATAATGTAGATATATTATGTACATGTATATTTGAATTCACACGATACATGGACTTTATTAAGCAATCATAATATTTACAAATGTTATATGATTTTTTTGAAAATATTAAATTTCTACTTATTTATTTTATTTATAAAAATGAAAACAAAAAAAATATACATTTTAGTATATCAAGTAAAGAGAAAAAAAATATCATAAAAAAAAGTAAAGCAAAACAGAGGCCAAAATTTTACCAAACATTTATCCCCATTTATCTCAAACCCCAAAATCTCCCCCCAAAAATAAAAAATTGCAAAAGGACCAAAATTTCCCCCCAAAATTTTAAAATCAAAACCTTCATTACATAACCCTATTTCCCGCTTAACCCCATTGTTGACCCTTTTTCCCCCTCCCCCGCATGCCTTGCGGCCCCTCACTTTTTTTAAGTTTTTGATTTGTTTGAAATTTTTATGTTAGTGTTATTGATTATTATTTTCTTTTTTGTAGGTTTACAACATGCAATTCACCATGTAGATGAAATAAATTTTACAATATGAGTATTACATTAGATTGTATATATTTTTGTTAATTTGAAGGTAATATTCTGTTCGTGTAGGTTTTAAAATTGATATTGAGATTTGAGATCTAACTCTTATGAGATTATATTGAATATCTTTTTGTTGCTGTATTGAAATCTGAAATTCATATCTATATATTTTAAGAAGTTTAAAAAGTATACGGGTTTGTTTATTTTTTTGGTTGCTCTGCATTTTCCTTATTGTTATTAATTAAGGTATATTTTTTTCCTTGAAATTCTACATATACACATCCGTATTTAATTAGTTGGTATTAATTTTTTTGGTGCTAAAATACTTTACCATTATTGAAAGATGTATTAATAGAATAAGAGCATATAAATGGCAAATTAGGATGTATGTTGTCAAGTTGAGGTGCAGTTGAAGATTGAAGAAGAAGAGATAGGAGAAGACTATCCTGTTTTGGATTAAAACAAGATGGTGTTTTAAAATAATTATATATTGTGACTATTCTTAGTTGTAAAATGCAATTATATGTAATTTGACAATTGTTTTAGAATCTCAAAAATGAATTTATAGTTATATTATATAATTTTTCTTATTGACAAAACCTGTAGAATTTTTTTTAATATATAGTAACGGAATTGTATATATATATATATATATTAGTTTTATCCACATTATAGAAATTCTTGTTATTAATAATATTTATGAAAATATTCTTCAATTTGTAGCAATGAATTTTTGTAGCTATATATATAATTGTAAAAAATATGTCTAATTATTTTTACTTTTCGTAGCAAATTTAAAAAGTAGCTATAATTTATGTATTTCGTGGCAAAATGAATAAATTCTTAGCTATGTGCATAGTATTTATGATATTTACTTCATTTTATAGTTATAGATTCTCTAACTCATAGCTACATGCAAATATTGTTATCACAAGACTAAAACATAAACTAGCCACAAATTATAAATTTTCATAGCAAATTATTTTGCTATAATCTATAATATATTAAAAGTGTGAAGGGTCTTAGAAATGTAGTTTGAACTTTTTGCCCTTCATTAAAAGTCTTTGTTTTAGACAAAATCAGTTTTTCACTATTTTTTTCTATTATTTAAGAGTTAAAAAATTAATTAAATATATTTATGGTAAAATCTTTTCTTATTAGAAGTCATCAGAATTTTAATATTTTTTCCTAATTTAAGAGTTGGAAATTATTAAACCAATTTATGGTAAAACCTTTCCTTATTCGAAGTATCAAAATTAATAACAATTAATACTTTTTCTATTAGTTTAAAAATTCTAAATCAACTAAAATTGATTTTAAAAAGGTTTAGAAAATCTAGAAAAGAATATAAAATTATTAGAATAAAAAAAATTAAGAAATACCACATTTTAAAAAGTTTTAAGTACGTAATAAGAATGTAATCAATGATTTTGTAAAGATTTGACTTTAAAAATAAGGAAAAATTTTAAATATATATATAAACGTAACACAAATATGATTAAAATTGATGTGTCTCTCTTAGCCTGTGGCAACAAGAGAAAGAGGTACTATATGGCAAACACAAAAGTAATGATTCATCAACCAATCAAAACGTCTGATGGTAATACATATTTGTGTATATGTTTATACTTACATTATTATATGAAAGTATGAAAGATTTTTAAAAAGTAATTTGTACTTTTATACTTTATTAAAAGTCTCCGCAATAGGTAGAACCATTTAATTTTAAATAATTAAACGTTACACGTAGCTATAATACTATAAAAGATTGCTACAAATTCTATTTGTCGTAGCAAAGAGTAAATTTATTTGCTTTAAGTATATATTTTGTAGCAAGATTTTTTTACCATCTAAGCCATAACACAATCATTTTTATAGTTGTAAGTATTTGCCCTTAGCCACAAATCATGTAAAGTCTATAGCTAACTTTTAGTTACGTCACTTCTTGCTACAAATGCTACGAAAAAAAAATTATGGCTAAAGTGTTTAGCCATGAAACTTTTCATATTTAGCTATGACATATCATGTAGTTATACATGTATTTTGTTGTAGTGACTAAGGGTGTCAAAATTACACTTTTAATTAGTTCAGGGGTGTAATAGGACCCCCGTTAAGTTGAGGTGTGTTTCAGCCGTTTTGGGTATAGTTCAAGGGTGAAATAGGGTATTTTCTCTTTTAAATGTAGGAAGACTTTCAAAATTTATGGTATAAATAGCTATACATGTTTGTGTGGCTATAAATTATTTTTTTGTGGGTGAAATTGTTATTTTATAGTTATTTTTACTTAATATATAAATGTGGTATTCTTTGTTGACTTGATAAAAAGAAAAATATGTCATATAAATCGAAATAAAGATAGTTCAATATTATAGGTCAAAATTTAATTTTATATAAAAATGAGAATTGAATTTCTGAAAATGACGATAAAGGTACTATACATGTATAGATTCTTTCAAACAAAATTATGCAATTCACGTTCAAATACATTTGGAAAAAAATATTGATTTAAAAAATTTTATTTTTAGAATAAGTCTATAATAATTGAGATACATCTTCTCATTGAGTTATTCGCCCATAAAATATAAACTATTTATAATGTTTACAGAAAATGAAAGTATTAAAATAATTGATAGTTTATACCATACAAAATGTTACTATATACTAAGATAATCCCAAATAAGATCGAGAATAAAATATTATAGATAATTAATTTTTAAACTGACAAGTAAGTAATAATGTGATTATCTTTTTATTATTTGTGCATCGACAATATAAGAAGGGGAGGGGGGGATAATTTCATTGAGAAATAACGTCATGTTTGAATTTCTAATATAATTCAACATGTTCAAACTAGATATTTCAATATGAAATAATTAAAAATGATATTTTAATGTTATTCGCGCATCGCGCATGTACGTATACTAGTTGAATAAAAAAGACTCCTCCTTCTACCTATTTGAATTAAAAAATACCCCTTAAACTAACGATTGACTAGATGAGGTTGTATAAAAAAATCCTATGGCAGTGTTTGATTGTTCTAAATACTAGTCCAATGCAAAATAAGTTATTCAACTCATACGTATTCTCTATTTTCTTTATTTGTGATTGTGAGCCGGGTGTAGACACCTAATTTTGTCCCTCCCCGATATTAATTTTATTCATTTTTACCTCACTTTATCATACACCCTACCCCACTACCCACCCACGTGACCCCTCACATTATCACCTTTCAGATATATATATATATATATATATATATATATATATATATATATATATATATATATATATATATATCACATTCACGGATAGAGAAGTGAGAACCACGAACAAAAACTCTATTTTTTTCTTTCTTTTTCGGCTCTTCTCCACTCACACTCACAACACACCAAAAAAAAAAAAAGAATTCACCTTCTTCTCCAATATTTACTCACAGACACCCTCACTAATATTTTCCATTCACCATACTTCACCCATATACGATCCCTTATCCTCACCATAGCAGATCTCACTCATGAGAAACCACCATTAACACACACACTACACAGATACAGACCACAAAGAATAACAACACAGTGAGATGGCGAGAAGAGAGTATCAAGAGAGGGTGGCGAAGAGAGAGAGTAGAGTATAGTAAGGGTAAATTGAGAGGATGAAGAGAGTTTGAACAAGGTTTGGTCAGTTTCTGGATATTCTCTGGCAAAATCTCACTGGAAGTGACCCGTGTTCGTCGTTGCTCGGTCTAAGCTTGCCGAATTTGTCCTCGAGCTCACCGAAACTGGTTTCTCTTTCATCGTCTGATCGTTCCCATCACAAAATCGCCCAAAACTCTTTGTTTTTCTCTAATTTTTTGGGGTGAATTCGGTCGAGATGTGTTAGGGGTCATCAGAATTGGTTTTCGTTCGTCAATCGGATCGGTTTAAGCCCCTCCAAAACACCGAAACTAGCGTTGGTTCTAGGGATTTCTATATGGGTTGGCTCTTTTGGAATTCAGTATGGGTACCTCTCATTTCTTTAAAAGACTAACCCCGTTTGGTTTGATATTTCTTCTTCATTTCTATTCAGAAATTGGGTTTTCAATCGGACTACGAGTTCGAAGTGGATATCGAGTTGGGGGTTGTCGTTTGAGGTTCAATTGGGACATTTTGAATTCGGCTCCATTTTCTAATCACATAATCTGACATATAAAAGTCCATTTAAGGTCCAACTTTATCTCTTCTAATTTTACTTTACTATACCTATTTGATTTGCCTGATGTGTGGTTGAATTTTGGTAACATTAATTTGGTGTTCGATTTCGTTGAATAGATAGTTGTGGATTGTTGAGATAACTGTCCTGAATCGTTGGAATTTTGTATAAAAATGGAGTAAGTGGGGCGAGAATTGAAAACTTGATATAATTAGTGAATTTTGATTAGTTTGATTCATTAGTTGTTTGACTTGAAATAAACGTTAATTGAATTTGGTAGTATCAAAATACGCCGATTGGAATAGGCAAGACGTAGGTTGGGTAGGCAAAATCTAGAGATTATGGGTTGATTGAATGTTTGAAATTTGATTGAATGGTTTGATTTTATCACTTTTGAATCAATTGTATAATTTGTCCGGGGAATGCTCCGAAGTATCTGTATATATTTATTCACCGGAAAATGCCCCGAGGTATCATGTACCCGGAGGACGTTCGTGATGAAGGCCCGAGGCGTCGGGTAGAGCATTAGTCTAGAATTAATTTAAAGTAGGATTTTTATTTTTACACATTTTTTTTTTTGGACTGTATAATTGGGCTGGACACTAAATTTTGAATTATTTTATCTTGTTTGCTTGATTGATTGTTTTGCATGTTTTGTGTGGTTTATATATTCATAATGTCAAATTAGCCTATACGCTCCGCCAAGCGACCGTGGTCAAACCACGGGATCGACGGGTGCCTAACACCTTCCCCTCGGTCAACAGAATTCCTTAGCTAGAATCTCTATTCGTAAACCAGTTTTAAAGAGTCAAACCATTTTGAAACGAATTTTCCAAAGGTGACTTGGCACACCGGATTATGCCAAGTGGCGACTATGAATTTAATTATAAAAAATCCTTTTCGGAACAGAATTTATATTTTTTGTCACTTAATAATAAAACCCTTTTGAACTTAAAAATTAATCTTTTGGATGTTGAAAAAGGGGTGTGACAGCTCTGGCGACTTCACTGGAGATCTTTTCAGAATTCGGTCTTATTTTTGGAGTCGTATCGGCTTTGTTTGGCATTATGGGTTTATAAACATTGTTTGTGATTATTGTTTGTGTTATTGTTATCACTGTTGTGCGTTTTTGTGCTCTTTGTGTACAATATTTATCCTATATGTTACCGTTTTTATATCTGGCATCATGTGTCTACCCCCAGACCTTATTTCTACAATAAGTTCGTAGTACACGTGTTGTACACGACCTCTAGTTGAGTCACCCTTATTTTAGGAGAGGAGCCATCGGTGTTATGGAGTAGGTGAAAAGCAAAGCAGCCACTATCGACCATACGCTCCCCCGAACAACCTTTTTAGTGAACCACAACGTAGGTCAGCCTTTAGGTCATGCTTATGTGCATCATACTGAGACCTAGCGGGACCCACATGGCCCTTTGTAGGAGACTCACCTCTAAAGCATCCCTACGTGCTAAATGTTTCATCTTTGAGGATAACGTAGTCATTTGACGGACTGATTTGGGAAAAACATGTGTTAGAAGTGAAGTGTGTGGATAATGAAAATAAAAACAAGAAAAAAAAAAGAGTTTTGTAGTTTTTAGAGTTTTTTTTATGGCTTTTATTTTTCACAATTCCAAAATTCAAAAGAACTTTTTTACCTTTCGCACTCATTTTCTCAAAAAACATCAAAAAGATTTTCCTTTGTCTCGTTTAGCATGCATTCACAATTCGAAAACTTCAAAAAGATTTTTCATTCATAGGATGTGTTTATAAAAGAAAAATGCAAAAAAAAAAAGATGTTAGAAATTTTTTACATTTCGTATAATGAAAATACCAAAAAGTTTTTTCTTTCATAGTTGTTGATGTCATTTTTCTGTGAAGTATCAAAATGAAAACTCAAAAGATTTTATTAATATGGTTCATCATCTGTCTTTGGTCGTGTCTCTTAAGTCAGGGTCTAGCCTGTTATTTAATAATTAATTGTCTAATCTGGACGAACTACGCACCCCTGATTCTCCTCTCTTGGGAGTGAGATACGTAGGCAACCTATTGTTGGTTCAGGGATCTTATTTCAAAAATTCAAAAATATTTTTTCTTCACTCTGTATTTAGAGTAGGTGTCATATGCATCTTCAAAAGGAAACAACAAGAAGATTTTCCTTTAATAGGTTCAAGTTTCATTTTCACATGAAATTCAAAAATCAAAAATCCAAAAAGATTTTTCTTTAGTAATCATATGTTTCGTTTTGTATAGGGAGTTTAAACTTGAAAAATGCAAAAATATTTTCGTCAATTCTTTTGACAATTTGTTATTTTGATGTTTCAAAAAAAAAAAGAAAGAAAGAAAAGTTTAATTGGCCATTTTGGCAAAACTTCACGAACTACGCACACCTGATTCTCCTTTTTCGGGGGTGAGATACATAGGCGCCCTTCTTGGGTTCGGTGATCTTTTCTAAAAAAAAGGGTTTTGAAGAAAAAATGTTGAACTCTAACATATTTGTTACCTCTTGTTCAGTTAGTTTAAAGTGGTTGGTTTGTGGCTTCCTGACTGGTCCTCCATATCACACCAAATCCAAGGAAGGGTTAGTTGTGTCCAACAAGGATATAGAGAGTGGCATCATGGATGAAACAAAGAGTCAGGAAATTAAGAGTTTAAAGGAAGAGAATTTGAGACTGAGACAACAAATGATGAAAATGTACCGAGCTTGGGCCAGTGGGCTGCCTCCATCTCTGTTCCTCACTTTTGTCCCTGCAAATACCTTGAGTCTTCCACCAAAATCGCAAAGTCAGTTTCTTACTGTTGTTGATACATCATAGCATGCCGTAGAATCCATTTCATGTCAAATGCACCCCAATGCTTCCGCCTCTCATTCTTTAGCTCCTCAGTATAAGCCTACCACATTCATAGCACCACATACCGTCTGTGTTTTTATTGCTCAACCTTCTACTAAGGCTTCCACATTACCTATCAATCCAACAGTTGTGCTGCCCCAATCTGCTAGTGGACCCATGTTCAAGGCTCTTGATGATCATTGCTATACTCTTGAGCCTACAGTTAAGTTAAGATTAACGCTAAAATTTCTTACCAAGAAGCCTAGCATACCAGAAAAATCAGAGAAAATGGTGGGAAAAATGAAGAGTGTAGAAAATGATATGGAAAGTTTCCTGGGACTTGTGGGTAAAGAAGATGTTTCATATAAAGACTGGGGAATGTCTTCAAGTATCATCCTTCTTCAAAGCTTTGAGATATCAAAATTTGAGGAACATGATGGGCAGAAGGATTCTGTGAAACATTTAGAACGATATTGCAATCAATCCAAGGAAACTGAAGGAAAGAAGAAGAAAAACATACCTATTGTCGTGCCAAGGCCAAAACAGAGTTTGAGAGGTCCAAATCACCATTACTGTCAGCCTCAATCCCGAGCTTACATATCAAATCCACTTACTCATCTGCAACAAGGTGCCTCTTTTCAAAATCCAAGGAGTTTCATTCCATTTCCTCAATGTCCTTTGAATAATGCACAATTGCACAATTGTTTACCCATCCGTCTGCTTATCCACAATGGTATGCACCTGTCCCTCAACATCATCCTCAACCCCCACAAATTTACCAAGGAACCTCTAAATCCACGTTTCATCAAAGGCCAGAGTTTACAATGATGAGGAATGAAAAGGATAATTTTACTCCTATTGGGGAATCTTATACGTGTTTGTTCCAGAGATTGAGACATAGGGGCATGATTACTCCTCTCCCTGGGCACACTCTTAATCGGCGTTCAAGAAATTTTGATCTTAATGTACGCTGTGCGTATCATTCTGATGCTCAGGGTCATAGTATTGAAGATTGTCTAGATTTGAAAAGAGAAATTGAAAAGATGATTCAAGATAAATCAATCATGGTGCAAAACATTGACAGTGAGAAAAGTTCTAGTCATGCTGATATGCAAACCAGTGGCTAAGATGTCAGGCTGAGCAATTGAGAAGTCACCCCTCTCCTTATGAGGAAGGGGTTTGGTAGCTTATTTTGTTTTATTTTTCGTTCTCCGAATTATTTTAGGGTTGTAGTTTGGGATCTGTCTTGTTTTGTCCTTTTGTTGTTTATGTTCAAACCCTTCTATCTTTTGTTTCGACTAAATGAAGTGTCTCATATTCCTTTGTGTTTTAAATATGTGTTGTTTGTTTGTTTTCTTTACACAGTACATTTTGTGTTGACTCTAGTGATATGACATGCTAGTGAAATTTTCAGCCAGATCTTAAAATCCAGTTTAAGCATGAACATTGAATCAAAGGGTTAAAGTTAGAAAAAGAGAGCATATGAGAAAATAGATAGAGTGCTGAGATATTTAGTGACAAGTTAAGGCAATTATTTTGAGAATCACAAGAATAACTTGGTCATCGATCGAAAGGCAAGTCCCAATTAGGTCAAATAGTGGATGTGTGATCCCTATATCAAGAGAAACAAGAAGATAAGCATCTCCACGAAAGCATGAGTCATTTGATATGAGGAATGTACAACAAAGGTGGAGTTTACAAAAGAAGTAGTGACGCACAGACTCAATCTGCTTAAAAAGATGTCGCAAATGATCTTCATCTCTCACTTCCAATTGCATATTATGTACTTGCATTTCTCAAGGATTGATATGATGAAGGCATTTCATTCTGACAAGCTGCCAGAACTACGCATGACCTGATTCTCCTCTCTTGGGGGTGAGATATGTAGGCTGCCCTACTAAGGGCTCGGTCCAACCAAATAAAAAATTTAGCGTCACCCAGTAAAAAAAAATTGGGGCATGAGTTAATCCTCATTGATTGAGTCGATTCCAAAAGTTGTAAGTCCTAACTCACTTCAAGTGTCGTTTAGGCCTCATGCCATCCTTTCTTTCTAACCCTATCCAAAAGCCAAGTTACAACCAAAGAAAGACCTTCAGATCAATCTTTGAGAATGTTAAGGCTAAGCATGCAATGGATGTGATGATGCATTTTGGGAACTACTTGTCTTTCTTGGCATAAAGAATTAGGAGATAAATGAAAATGCGAGAGTCTTATAGGTGAAAACCCTCGTGGACACTGTAAGACGATGGTAAGCTGAGAGAGATAACAATGAGAGAGTCTTATCGGTGAAAACCCTCACGGGCATGATAAGACGACGGTGAGTTGAGAAAAATAAAAACAAGAGAGTCTCATTGGTGAAAAACCCTCACGGACACCATAAGGAAATGGTGAGCTAGAAAAATGAGAGAGGCTTGTTGGAAACAAAAAAACCCTACAAGGCGCCACTAGTCGAACGAGGTCTTAAATGCAATTGACTTAAGGAAACAACTTAGTTTCAAGGCCATTAACTCAACAACAATTGGTAGAAAGTTTGGATGGAAAGATCAGGCAGCCTGACCCAAAATGCATGGCATAATCTTTGGAGTTGACTGTCATTTTTAGATAAATTTTTATTTCTTTGTTTCAATTAGGACATTCATTATCTTTTCTTTCTTCTCTTTATTTTGTTTATCTTTCTTGAGTCAGTTATCCAAATAAAAGTCATTGTCATTTTTCTCTTGTTGTTGAGTCAAGTCAATGTCGAAACAAGTGAGAAAAGATTTCAAAATTGGCTACCATCTTCTTCAATTGCAGAAAGCAAGTCAAAAGGCCAGCACATGAAAGAGACATGATTGTGAGCCAAAACAAGGCATGCAGAAAGTTTTGTCAACAAACAAGTCTGGGAACTCATGGAAATACCAAGGTTCAAAGGGTTTATTTGAGAAGCATGATAAAGCAGGGATACTATATTTGTTTCAGAGTCACTCTTAATAATCTGAGTTTGGGTCAATGATACAGCAAGTCAATGGACTATGTTAATGGTTGGAAGCAAGGTTAAATGTGACGGGGGAAAAAGCGATTGCCGTGAAAGCTAAGCCACAAACTAATCACTGTTTTTTTAAACTAACAAGTTTTCTTTGTATGAAATAGGAACATATGCTACCTTTGAATCAAGGATTTCAAAGCCTAAACATCAAGGGCCGTAATATTCTCACTTCTACAAAAGCAAGAGGCAATGTTGCTGCACATATTTGGTATTCAAACCCATGGTAATTCAAACGGCATTTGTACGGAGACGCACTTCCTTGTTTTGGTAATTCTAGCAACATTTGTAAAGAGACGCACTTCCTTGTTTGGGTAATTCCAGCAATATTTATAAGGAAACGCACTTCCTTATTTGGTAAATCCAGCAACATTTGTGAGGAAACACACTTTCTTGTTTGGTAATTCAAGCGGTATTTGTAAGGAGATGCACTTCCTTGTGTGGGAAATTCAAACAACATTTGTAAGGAGATGCACTTCCTTGTTTGATAATTCAAGAAACATTTGTAAGGAGACGCACTTCCTTGTTCAGGTAATTCCAGCAACATTTGTAAGGAGATGCACTTCCTTGTTTGGGTAATTCAAGCAACATTGTAAGGAGACACACTTCCTGGTTTGGGCAATTTGAGCAACATTTGTAAGGAGACACACTTCCTTATTTTGGGTAATTCAAGTACTCTCATAAAGAGACATACTTTTTTTGTTTTGGTAATTCAAGTGGCATTGGTAAGGAGACGCACTTCCTTGTTTGGTAATTCAAGTGGTATTTATAAGGAGACACACTTCCTTGTTTGGGTAATTCAAGAGGTATTTGATAAGAAGACACACTTCCTTTGTTGGGTAATTCAAACAACATTTGTAAGGAGACGCACTGCCTGGTTTGGACAATTCAAGCAACATTTGTAAGGAGACAAACTTCCTTATTTTGGTAATTTAAGCGCTATCATAAGGAGACACGCTTCCAAAGGAAACATACTTCCTTATTTTGGTAATTCAAGCGACATTGGTAAGGAGATGCACTTCCTTTATTTGGTTAATTCAAGAAACATTTGTGAGGAGACGCACTTCCTTGTTTGAGTAATTCAAGAGTCATTTGTCAGGAGACGCACTTCCTTATTTGGTAATTCGATCGACATTTGTAAGGAGACACACTTCCTTGATTTGTTAATTCAAGCAAAATTTGTTAGGAGACACATTTTTTTTTGATAATTCAAGCAACATTGGTAAGGAGATGCACTTTCTTGATTGGGTATTTCGAATTCTGATTTTTAGGTGATGCACTTCCTAACTTGAGTCTTGATTTCTAGAAAATACACTTTCTAGTCGAGTTATTGCACTTAACCCTTAGGAGACGCACTTCCTTGCTAGTTTTCATTTGTCAGGTGATACACTTTTAACTTAAACTTGTATCTCTAGAAGACGCACTTTCTAGTTAGAATCCCTCACTTTAATTCTTAGGAGACGCACTTCCTAGTCTTGCTTATTCAATTATACTCTTAAGAGATGCATTTCTTAGTCAGAGTCTTAATTCATTATTGCAACATACAAGTAGGTATGATGTGACTTTTCCAAAAGTCTTCTGATGATAAACTGGGGCAAAAAAAAATTAGTTTCTATTTAGGGACTTTACTTTCTGTTCAGGACCCTCCTGAAAATGGGATTTTACTTTCTGTTCAAGACCCTTCTGGAACATGGGATTTTACTTCCAGTTCAGGACCCTCCTGAAAAATAGGATTTTAATTTCTGTTCAGGACCCTCGTGGAAAATGGGAATTTACTTTCTGTTTAGGACCCTTCTAAAAAATGGGACCTTACTTTCTGTTCAGGACCCTCCTGAAAAATGGGACCTTACTTTCTGTTCAGGACCCTCCTGAAAAATGGGAATTTACTTTCTGTTTAGGACCCTTCTGAAAAATGGAAATCTACCTTATGCTCAGGACCCTCCTGAAAAATGGAACTTTACCTTCTGTTCAGGGCCCTCCTGAAAAATGGGATTTTACTTTATGTTCAGGGCCCTCCTGAAAATCGGGATTCTATTTTATGCTCAGGACCCTTCTGAAGAATGGGAATTTACTTTTCGTTCAGGACCCTTCTAAAAAATAGGACTTTACTTTCTGTTCAGGACCCTCCTGAAAAATGAGATTTTACTTTCTGTTCAGGACCTTCCTGAAGAATGAAAATTTACTTTCAGTTTAGGACCCTTCTAAAAAATGGGACCTTACTTTCTATTCAGGACCCTCCTGAAAAATGGGAATTTACTTTCTTTTCAGGACCCTCCAGAAAAATGGGATTCTACTTCATGCTCAAGACCCTCCTGAAAAATGGGACTTTACCTTCTGTTCAAGACCCTCCTGAAAAATGGGATTTTACTTTATGTTCAGGACCCTCCTGAAAACTAGGATTCTATTTTATGCTCAGGACCCTCCTGAAGAATGAGAATTTACTTTTAGTTCAGGACCCTCCTGAAAAATGGGACTTTACCTTCTGTTCAGGACCCTCCTGAAAAATGGGATTTTACTTTCTGTTCAGGATCCTCCTGAAGAATGAGAATTTACTTTTAGTTCAAGACCCTCTTGAAAAATGGGACTTTACCCTCTATTCAGGACCCTCTTGAAAAATGGAACTTTACTTTCTGTTCAGGACCCTCCTAGAAGATGGGACAATGCTTTCAAAAATGAAATACTACTTTACTATAATTTTTGTTTGGGATAATTTTCGTTCTAGTTTTAATTTTGGGTTTTAGGGGCCCGCCTGAAGAACAGGGTGATGAAATAGCAAGTCAGGAGCCCGCCTGAAGAACAAAGTGAAGAAATGAAAAGTCAAGAAACAAAGTGATGAAATAGCAAGTCAGGAGCCCGCCTGGAGAATAGGGTGAAGAAATGAAAAGTCAAGCAACAAAGCGAAGCAATTGAAAGCCCAGCAACAAGTTGAAAGAAATTGCAAGTCAGGAGCCCGCCTGAAGAATAGGGTGATAAAAGTCGAGTCAAGAGCCAACAGAAGTTGTATAGATAGGGTTTTGTAATTTCATTTATATTTTAACTTGTTATTTTCATTTTTGATGTAATAACAGAGCCTCGGACCAGAACCTCGATGCAACCTCACTCGACTCTCCAACTTGGTATAGTCCACTTCTCGTCCAACCCTTTGAGATACTTGTGACTTAATTCCCTCATAACTTGGGTAGGTAGGATTTTCTAAGTCAGGACTCGATTGTCCTTCTTCTTTCTGTTTCTTCCTTTGAATAATGATCGGGACAAAATTTTATCTCGTTGTCTACTTCTTTGTCTGAAAACACTTCGTGTTTACATTAAAAGGGGGCATGATGTAGACGCCTAATTTTGTTCCTCCCCGATATCAATTTTATTCATTTTTACCTCACTCTATCATACACCCTACCCCACTACCCACCCACGTGACCCCTCACACTATCACCTTTTATATATACATATCACATTCACGGATAGGGAAGTGAGACCCACGAACAAAAAACTCTATTTTTTTTCTTTTTCGGCTCTTCTCCACTCACACTCACAGCACACGAAAAAGAAGAAGAATTCACCTTCTTCTCCAACATCTACTCACAGACACCCTCACTAATATTTTCCATTTACCATACTTCACCCATATACGATCCCTTATCCTCACTATAGCAGATCTCACTCACGAGAAATCACCATTAACTCACACACTACACAGATACAAACCACAAAGAATAACAACACGGTGAGATGGAGAGAAGAGAGTAGATCAAGAGAGGGTGACGAAGAGAGAGAGTAGAGTACAGTAAGGGTAAATTGAGAGGATGAAGAGAGTTTGAACAAGGTTTGGTCAGTTTCTGGATATTCTTTGACGAAATCTCACTGGAAGTGACCCGTGTTCGTTGTTGCTCGGTCTAAGCTCGCCGAATTTAGCCTCGAGCTCACCGAAATTGATTTCTCTTTCATCGTCTGATCGTTCCCATCACTAAATCGCCCAAAACTCTTTGTTTTTCTTTGATTTTTTGGGGTGAATTCGGTCGAGATGTGTTAGGGGGTCACCGGAATTGGTTTTCGTTCGTCAATCGGATCGGTTTAAGCCCCCCAAAAACACCAAAACTAGCGTTGGTTCTAGGGATTTCTATATGGGTTGGATCCTTTGAAATTCAGTACGGGTACCTCTCGTTTCTTTACAAGACTGACCCCGTTTGGTTCGATATTTCTTCTTCATTTCTGTTCGAAAATTGGGTTTTCTATCGGACTACGAGTTCGAAGTGGATATCGAGTTGGGGGTTGTCGTTTGAGGTTCAATCGAGACATTTCGAATCCGGCTCCATTTTCTAATCACACAATCCGACATATAAAAGTCCATTTAAGGTCCAACTCTATCTCTTCTAATTTTACTTTACTATACGTATTTGATTTGCCTGATGTGTGGTTGAATTTTGGTGACATTAATTTGGTGTTCGATTTCGTTGAATAGATGGTTGTGGATTGTTGAGATAACTGTCTTGAATCGTTGGAATTTGGTATAAAAATGAAATAAGTGGGGCGAGAATTGAAAACTTGATATAATTAGTGAATTTTGATTAGTTTGATTCATTAGTTGTTTGACTTGAAATAAACGTTAATTGAATTTGGTAGTATCAAGATACGCCAATTGGAATAGGCAAGACGTAGGTCGGGTAGGCAAAATCTAGAGATTATGGGTTGATTGAATGTTTGAAATTTGATTGAATGATTTGATTTTATCACTTTTGAATCAATTGTATAATTTGGCCGGGAAATGCCCCGAAGTATCTGTATATATTTATTCACCGGGGAATGCTCCGAGGTATCATGTACCTGGAGTACGTTCGTGATGAAGGCCCAAGGCGTCGGGTAGAGCATTAGTCTAGAATTAATTTAGAGTAGGATTTATTTTCACACATTTTTTATTTTTGGACTGTATAATCGGACTGGACACTAAATTTTGGATTGTTTTATCTTATTTGCTTGATTGATTGTTTTGCATGTTTTGTGTGGTTTATATATTCATAATGTCAAATTAGCCTATACGCTCTGCCAAGCGACCGTGGTCAAACCACGGGATCGAGGGGTGCCTAACACCTTCCCCTCGGTCAACAGAATTTCTTAGCCGGAATCTCTGTTCGCAAACCAGTTTTAAAGAGTCAAACCATTTCGAAAAGAATTTTCCAAAGGTGACTAGGCACACCGGATTATGCCAAGTGGCGACTCTGAATTTAATTATTAAAAATCCTTTTCGGAACAGAATTTTTATTTTTTGTCACTTAATAATAAAACCCTTTTGAACTTAAAAATTAATCTTTTGGATATTGAAAAAGGGGTGTGACACCGGGGGTCTATCGGAAACAACCTTTCTACTTTTTCGGAGGTAACGGTATGGATTGCGTACATTTCACCCTTTTCAGACCTCACTGTGTAGGAATATACTGGGTTGTTGTTGTTGTGGGTTGGATCAATGCATATGAGTTGAGTAATTTAGATCATATTGAATTACCATTTGGACCAATCATATATCGTCATGCGGTTTTTTCTATATAGCCTTATTTAGTCAACTAGTCAGTCGTTAGTTTTAGGGGCATTTTAAGCCAAAAACTAACATTGAGGAGATTTTTGGTCCAAATATAGATGAAAATAAGGACATTTTTTGGTCCAATTAGAAGGAAAATATTTTGATGCGAATTCAGGTAAGGGGCATCCTTGGCCCTCTTCGATTTCAGCTATACTATTTTTTAAGTCAATTAATGCTGCAATGATTATTATCTCCTTTAACTACCTGAAACATTATATTTAGAGAGACATGTTGAAAAATATCTTAAATTTAATGCGAAATATTATTTTAATTTTCAAACTATATCTAATATTAAAAACATCCTAAACTTGACTAAATAAACTTAAAAACACCCCCAAAATGCTACGTGGTATAACAAGTGGCTTCAAACTCTTGTGGACACGTGGACTACTTAAAAACAATGACACATAAGTATTAAGTGATAAAAAAATCACTTTGAACTTTTTTCTTAAATTTTCATCAAATTATAATTGCTGCCACAATCTTTCTTCTTCATGTTTAATTTTTCTCCATTAAAACACACCTCTAGTTTGTACTTGAACTCTTTTATCATCTTATTTAATTACTAAATTTTTTAATCTCAATTATTTTGATGACTATACTTTGTAGATTTGGACTTTTAGTATCGTTGAAAATTTTATGATTGGATGACAATCTCGGAAGGAGATTTAATGATAACTGCCCACACTAAATAAACTATATTTATCGATATTTTTATCAAAGATTTTTTTAGTTAAAGTCCTTTAATCCAACGGTTATGTTAGGAAATTCTGGGAGAGTTATGAGGAGGAGAGAAAGATTATTAGAGTTGCGAGATAATTTGTAGGGCTATTTCAATTGCTTTTATGACTATACATTGTAGATATGAATTTTTAGTAGCGTTGAAAATTTCATGGTCGGATGATAAACTCGAAAGGAGATTTAATTAGTGTTGGATTCGAAATCGAAAGAGCTTCATGCGAAAGCTAATATTTTGTAAATCAAGACGGTGATAGTTTAGATGACACAATACAAAATACTAAAAACATAATATTATTATATGATTTAGTCATTGACCTACATGCATATGAGACTAATATAAAGAAAACATAACAAATTATTGGGAGAAAATCTCCCCTTAAACAAGACTCTTAAACGACTACGTTGTGGATGTTATTGTTATTTTAAGAGAAGGGAGGGTTTCCAAAACCTTCCCTCTTAGAAAGAGGTTAACCAAATATGAAAAAGTTTTATATTTTTCTTTCAGGAAAAGTAAAAGTAATTGTGGTATTACTTTTATTTTTCTTTTAAGAAAGGTAAAACTTAAACTTGGTAATTTAAGAAAATTCAGACAAAAACCCTAACAATTAGCATTGTCCACACTAAATAAACTACAAATCAAAATGAAGAGAGATTATTGTCGTTACTTTATCAAAGATTTTTTTGGTTAAAACCCTTTGATCCAATGGTCATGTTAGGAAATTCGGGGAGATTTATGAGGAGGGGAGGAAGAGTTCTAGAGATGTGAGATAATTTGTAGGGTGATTTCACCGGATAGGATTATTTTAGTTGATTTATTTTTTAAATTTTTTTTCTTTTGGGCTTTAAATATTAACGTGGATGTTGCATAAATAACACATCACCAGGCAAGTTCAGTTGGACCACGAGTAAACACACTTTAATTAGATATGTTAATCATGTAATCAAGCATAAGGGTGTTTCTAATACTAGGTATAATTCGGGGACTAAAGTAATAATTCATATCAAATTTAGGGGTTTTCTAAACACTTCACTTTTATTTACATTTACATTTACATTTATATTTACATTTACAATATATTAAAAGTGTGAAAACCCTTATAAAAGTAATTTGAACCTTTTGTCCTTCATTAAAAACTCCATAATATACACAATCGTCATTTACTATTTTTTAAAAATACTTATCATTAAATTATTATTTAAATACTTAGAATACAGAAGAAAAAAAAAAGAATCTCACACCTAAAAGGAATCAAATGTAACGTGTGAAATTTCTTGGTGGGAGTTCTATGCAATTTTTTAGGAGAAAAATGATGGAAAGGAAAAAAAAAGGAACCATATTTATTAATTCAAAAAACAAATACGCATGGCAGCTTTTAAGGTAAAAATTTTACTGATCAATATATATATATATATATATATATATATATATATATATATATATATATATATATATTTTAAAAAATCTATGTATGAAAGGAAAAAATTATTTGATTCAGGCAAGAAATTGTAGTATTTAACATTTCTAAATCAATTAGAATTTTATCTTATATAAAAACTTCTAAATCATATAGAATTTTACCTTATATAAAAAAAAGTGTTTATACTTCTAGTTAAGTAGTATTCTGATCAAATTTTACTTGAAAAAATACGTGTGATTCTTCTACTTCTATGTTTTCTTTTTTATATTATTTTGATTTTGATGATTGATGATTAATTAAAGTTTTCTTCTTGTATTCATTACTAGAGTTTTCTAACCTTCTTCATTATATGAATTCTCTTTTAAATTTTTGATTATACACAATTATTTTAATTATGAATAAATTATGAGATCTAGCATATCATCATTATATTTTTTAATAGACTTTATTGTTATGTTATTTTTTTCGTGCGGGCTCTAATGGTTATCGCACATATAAAATATGACCAAACAGTATTTCTAGAGGTAATTTTAATTTCTTTTATCAATTTAAATAACTATGATTTTCTAATATATGATTCTTTGCAACTTGCAAACATGTTTTTCCATTTATAATAGTAGTTCAAAATTGAAACATAGCTCCTTTCTACTATCTATTTTTTTTAATTGTATATAAGCCAAAGTTAGAGTCTTCTAGCAAAATAATTTATTTTAAAGTTAATTAGCACTTTCTAATAATTTTATTTTCTTGTATATAATTTTATTGTTTGATCCGTGACACAGATATAGCACAAATTCTTGGCATTTAAAAATAGATATTTACTTACGACACTATATTTAGGACTTAAGTGTACAAAATCCTTTATATTCATTATTTACTGAAGATAAATATACCTTTTTAATTATATTATTTTGGTAAGTGATACTTTTTAAAATATAAACAGAAACAAATAGTAAATATATGTAAATATGGTTGACCATAATTATACCTTTTAAATATAGTTAATTTTAATTATTTTTTATTCTTGCATTAATTTCAAAACCCAATAACTTCCTCTATTTTTTATCAATTAAGTTATTTTTATAATATTGACTTAATATATAAATTTTTCTTTAAATATATTATCTAATGTTATTTATGTAATTTTCTAAATTCATCTACTCACTAATACATACAAATACAGAATGAATTTGTATATTTAATATATGCAACATTCTTTTTTTAGCGCTAGACACACGTGTAAAACATGTATAGTAAAACATGTATACCTAAACTAGTATAATAAATAGAATAGTGAAATACTAGATAAGATGGGTTCGATATGAAGGAATATGTTTTTCATTGTAATGTTTTTAGAAACTAATTTTTAAATTTACTTATTTTCTTATATGTTCGATACGGAAGTAAAACATATTGTTATAAAAATATTTGTTTAAAATTTAGACATATACTATGGAAGGTTGGGTGAAAATAGAGGATGAGAGGACATAATGTGAAATTACACTTGTGTTACTTGTTTTCTCAATTCCATTAAAGAAGTTATTTTCCTCATTAAACTTATTTCCTTAGAAAAAAAATATGACTAATCGAACATGAAAAAAATTAAATATATTTTCCTCGTAGAAAACCACACAGTGAGAAAATATAATAGCGTTGTTGGTTTTTAATTAAGAAATTGATGGTTCCTAATCTACAACACATTTTGCCCAACTTACTAGTCATCAAATTTGACTACATATTGATATCTTAAAATTAGAGTTCTATGCGTTAAAGTGCTAGCTGTTAGTAATTTTCTTCTTCACAGTAATATTTAGACTAGAGGTCTAATGGAGGAAAGATTCAATTGACAATTTTTCCTGTTTAAAGAATAACAATGTCCTGTTGGTTGCTCTAATTCTCGTTTAAGGTTAGTTTCTATAGCATATGTAAACATTCGCAGTTCTTTTTGGAACAAGAATGGATTTTTTATGTTCAAAATTTGGGGATATCTGCTAAATCTCCTTTCTTTTAAATCACATAACAATGTTTTTGTTGGTTGCCTCACTTCTAGTTTTAGCATTTTAGGTCAGAAAAGATAGAAATTAGTAGCATTTTAGCTTTTGTCAGATAAAGCTTACAGCGGTTAAGATTTATTTTGGTTTGTAATCTTTTGCGCCTGAATTTGCTAACTTGATCCGGGGTCTTTCGGAAATAGCTGTGGTAATAAAATTTTATTAAATTAAAATTCGTGCGAAATTCGGATCATATTAAATTCAAAATATATTAATCCCAAAAAAATATTGTGGATTAATACAAGGGAGAAAAACAAAAATAATCCCTCGCATAAAATTAATTTCACAAAAATAGCACCTGATTTTAATTCCCTCTTAATAACCGTTAAACTAATTCATCTTCTAGCCATATTGTAAACATGGCTTAAAAAAAGCCGCAAAATTCAGCCTAATAAATATCTTTCCTTTTCGATTAAAACTCACATTTTTCTTCCCCAATTTTACCTCATGATTCCCTTTCCATTAAAACCTCACAATTCCTCTTTCAGATACTACATATTACCTTAAATACTTTTATAAATTGTGTATAAATCTATAAAATTACTCCATCAATTAGCTTCATAAAGTATTTTCATTCACAATTAGCTGAAATTGATATGAAATTATGGCTTCAAGTTCAGTTTTAGTTTCAATTATGCTACAATACGGAGGAGAGTGGTTAAGTGATGTGCAGTTTGAAAAATTTATAATCAAAGGAGTACTTTTGAATTCGGATTGCAGGTGCGAATATTTTGTTGATGAACTGTATAACCAATTGAATCTAGAGTAAAATTCAGGTTTAATAATGATAAAATACATTGGAAAGAGTGGATCTATGACTATTTACAATGATATGAGTGTTAACTATATATGAAGATGAAGAAAAAAAATTGAATATAAATGAATTTTCATTGTGTATAACACTATAAAACGCATTTGAAAATGGAGAATCCTCAACTGAAAATTTGATCAAAACATCTCTGACTGCTATTCAAGTTCATCCGATACCTATTTCTGATTATATAATTGAAGATAATTTTTCTGAGGAAGAAATGGAAGAAGAGCCCGAATCTATAATAAAGAATCCACTTCATAGAGATGTTGAAGAAGGGCAGCTATACTAGGACAAAAATACAATATCAAGTGTGATGAAACATTATGCAATCCGTGAGAGATTCTAATTTAAGATGAAAAGATCATCATCATCAAGGTATGAATTTTCATATAAACAGTAAAACATATGTATAAGAATTGCATCAATCATGCATAGGTTCTACATATATATTGAATATTAAACTATATAACTACTTTATATAACCTGTATCAAAAATGTATAATGTCTATATGTTGTTTAGATATAGCTATGAACTTGCCTAAATACTGCATATAAACCGTGTAACTACTGTATAACACCTGTGTATATATATTGGATATTAAATTATATAACTACTTTATATAACCTGTATCAATAATGTATAAGGTTTATATTTTATTGTAATATAGGTATAAACTTGCCTAAATATTGCATGTGATTGTGTAACTACTGTATAGGACTTGTATATATACTACATATAAACTGTGTAACTACTGTATAGGACCTGTATATATACTGCATATAAAGTACTGCATATAAACTATGTACCTACTATATAGGATTTGTATATATACTGCATATAAACTGTGTACCTACTGTGTAACTACTGTATAGGACCTGTATATGTACTGCATGTAAAGTACTACATATGAACTATGTACCTATTGTATACCTATACTATATAAATGTACCATTATTGTATATAAATGTATCTAGGTACTATCTTAAGTGTATCAATCAAAGATACAACTGGACTTTTAGATCTTCAAGTCAATAAAATTCATAAGTTTTCATGATGACAAAATTTGTTGATAATCACACCTTTCCAATTACGAACAAAATGCTTTCACAACGGCATGATACTTTATTAACCATTGCTAAAATGGTGAATCACAACTATCTAAATCTAAAGTCAACATACACCCCAACAGAGATTATGGATGAAATGAGACACTTGTACGGAATTAGGATGAACTATAAAAAAATAAATAGAGCCAAAGAAAAAGCACTTGAACTGATGAGAGGTTTCCTGGGTGAATTTTATGCTAAATTGCCAACTTACCTATATATGATAAACACAATAAATCCAGGATCGTTCACAAGGCTACACAAAATGGAGCACAATCACTTTTTATATACTTGTATCGCGTTGAACACATTAATTAGGGGCTGGAGATATTGTATGCCTATCATTGTTGTTGATGAAACTTTTCTGAAATCTGGATACTAGGTAACAATGTTGTCTGCAAGTGTGCTGGATGTAGTAGGTGAGTTTTATGAAACTCTTTTAGATAAAATTATATATATGGTGACGTGCATTGAAAGACATTTCTCCACTTGCTTAATCAATACATATTTTGTCACTAACATATGTAGTTGTTGATTCTGAAAATGATGCTTCATGGGAATAATTTTTTTTGCATGTTTAACATTGATTTTGGTGAAAGCGAAGGCATGTGCATAGTATCTGATAGGCAAGATAGCATATTAAAAGGTGCTATAATTGTATATCCAAATGTGGCTCACTGTATATGCATCTACCATCTATGGAACAACATCAAGGGTAAGTTTAAGAAGAATCAAAAGCAATTAAAGGGAATTTTTGTTACAATGGGCAGAACATACATAAAGGCAGATTTTGATCGGCTTATGAAAGACATAAACAAAATCGATAATAGGGTGAAGGAGTATCTGTTTGATATAGGTTATGAAAAATGATCCACATCTCATTCCCATGTCAACAAGTCGATGTTTATGACTTCAAACATAGCAGTCCCTAAATTCATCAAATAGAGATACAAGAGACCTGTCAATTGAAAAATTGCTACAATTCATGATGAATCTGATCATGAGATAGAATAATGAACATAGACAACATTCAAAAGAAATATTTATAGAATTGGAAAATAAATATAATATAATAATAAGGGAAAATCTCATTCTGTCTGATAAAATGAAAGTATAACTTCTTATTTCTGCTTCACAGAAGCTTACATATTCTAATGTGATACACTATTTACTACTACATTTATACATTGCAGGTGATGGATTCTACTCACTATTCTTATGTAGTGATTAATGAAAATAAAAAATAAAACATTGTGTGCATGCACAAAAAGAGATGCTTCTGCCTATAATTTCAAGTAGATGGCATACCTTGTCCACATGCTATGGCGATGCTAACTTACACGCATATGAACTTACAAGGCTATCGTGCTCCATATTACACAAAAGAAAATTTCTTGAAAGCATATGAACTTTCAGTTATACCACTTCCTGATGAAATAACTTGACACATTCCACCAGGGACATCAGCGAATATAGGATTGTCACCAATCTAAACATCAAGACTAGGTAGATCAAAAAATAACAATCGAGGAAAGGACATTATGGACTACTTTAAGAAATAAATTTCATCTGGACGGTGCTAAAAATAAAACACAATCGAAGAACATGTGAAAATGCTCCAACAAGAATCTAATAGGATGCTGCTACAAATATACTTTTATGTTTCTCATTTTTTCCTTGAAAAAGACTATTCTTTTCATAGTAATGTAATATCCTCCTCTACAACGATATTATTTTACTTCAAATACAACACTTTCAGTTTATAGAATAATGCTTATGTCTTTTTTATGATGAAATTATCTAATTTCAATTTCATTCATATTCTAAGTATAAAAATCTGTGCATTATGATGTTTCATTCATTTTAAGCACATTCTTTGGTTATGTGCACTTATCAACTCCTCTGAGTTAGGGGAGTTTAATTTTTCTTCTACAATACCTAAAAAAACTGCATATTATCTGTGTCAGTCATGTATAATACCTATATATAGGTTGAATAAATATAGGTAGTAGTATTTATCTTTTGAATTTTTTGCACATTTTTAAAAAATATATTTAACAGCTTAATCATAAGAATAGTCATCTAAATTATTTCACTTTATTTTTCTTTAACGTCTAACTTAATTAACACTTTACAAATTAAAATAGTAAAGGTAGATTTATACTGCACTGATATAAATCATGTGTCAATCATGTATAGGACCTCTATATGGTTTGGATATAGGACCAAAATTAATTAGTGAATGCATAACACCTCTATATATTGAATATAAATTATAAAACTACTTTTATAAACTATATAACTACTTTATTTCGACAATATATAAGTTCTATATGTAGTTGGGATAAATGTATGAATTGCATAAATACTGCACTTAAACTGTGTAACTACAGTATAGAAACTGAATCAATACTTCATATAAACTATGTTGCATATAAACTGTGATCAAAATAAACTAACAGATGCAATGCTATTGTCTTTTCATAAAATCAAAAATCACTTATACCGAATTGTATCAAGCTCCAAAACATATAGTATTCAACATAACATTTTGAGATAAGAATCTCTAGTGCATCAACACAAAAACAGAAACACTAAGCATTTCAACACTAAACATATATTTCACATCTAAGCTTCAAAGACATTCCTAACTAAATTTGCTGCACACCATTATTTTTGTTCAATAATCGACCAATAAATTCATCTTTATTAACTGCACATTGCCTTTATTTGTTCTTTTCATAATCCCATAGCAACACACCATACCAAATTCAATAGCATCAATATCATCTAAATGATTAGAAATTCCAAGACTATCAAGCAAATACTCAGCAAGGGCAGTACCAAATATACCACAGTCCCTGCAACATAATACATCATCGGTATAATTGATAAAAAATTATTTAAAAATGAGCAATTGAATGTGCATTCAATATATTATATGTTGACAGTCCATCAACAATACGAATATCAAAAGAATTATCCACTAGAAGTTTATCACTTCTACTTTCCCAAAATTCAATACAAGAAAAAAAGTGTGGAATTAACTCTGAATACACTGCAACTAATTTTTGAACACGAACGACATGCCTTGCACCATGCATTGAATCATACATATATATTTACCGATCTTTAAAATACAGCCTCACCAAAATTCAGTGAAACTTCTCAGCAAGATTAATTGGGAAAAGAACGTTGTCAACACTATTTCACGGGACATTGCATCTTATAAAAAATCTAAGAATGTACTTAAAAATTTGATGTTCTTGAGTGATAAGTGTTACATCTATATTGTTCTCCACAAACCACTTATACAAAGTCTGAATCAAGCAGTTAAACCAACAATCGGTGGTTGTAAATTTACCTGAACCACCAACAGGCCCGTATTTTGACTTCTTTCGCAAATAGTAAAAGATAACATTAATATGCTGAAAATACGAACAATAAAACTACGTTAACATGCTAAAAATGAATACAAAACACTTATTAAAATCTAAAAATACGAACTACTTATATAACATGCATCATATACAAAAATTCAGTATTCCAATTAGTTTATCACTAATCAAGTACAAACATAAAAACTATATAACCTACTTAACTAACAAATTCATTACTTACTAAATCGGTTAAGGGTATTCTTGGATATGCCAATGTGAAGAAACACTCTTTCATTTTAATGATATCAACTCTATAGTTAAATTATTTTGGGAGAATATTGACAGAATCTGAATAAACAGGCCCGTAAAAATGTTACAAAAATTATAATATATGACAAAATAAAGTGAAACAAAAAGAAACTACAAACAAAAAATTTATATCTGTATAACATGCAACGATCTGACAACAAATCTATTAAACTGTAATGTCACTTTCATATTATCAATTCGCTCTATAATATTCTTCACAAAAGGATGTTTTATAGACAAGAGGCGTTTACTTGGCTTAGCATTCTCTATACACTTAGATGGTTGACCTTCAACTTTGCCACAATCAGAATCAAATTTTGACAAAAAATGGCGATTCACATATTGCCGTTGTCTTACATAATCGATGAGGAACAATAGGTGTTTCATCCAACATAACAATAGAAGCAACCACTATATTTTTCTTAATCCCTTTAACATTATCACTTGCATTTGCATCAACCTTTCTAACATTATCACATACTATACCAGTTGCATCAATCATTGCAATACTCGTATAGGGTTAAGTGAACTTAGAAATTTCAGTGTCTGAAATTTCTGACCAATCAAGATCATTCTGGCTAAGCACTGCCATATCACCTTCTGTTTTTTTTATCATGAAAAGGTTGAGTAAATTTGGACACTTCAGAATAAGTAAAATTAGACCAATCACTATCAACCTGACTATTTCTATCCTCCCCTATAACCTTATTTTCACCTGAGCTTTGTGTGAACTTCAAAAAATTAAAATTTAGAAAATTCTTCCAAGCACCATCCTTAAAAGTTTTGCCCGCAGACTCAACATCGACATGACCAACTGCACAATCACCTACAAAATCAACTTTTTTCCCAAAATCATCCACCAAATGATCAAATACATTACCACCTACAAAATTTATTTTTTTTCTACATCATCCATCAAATTATCACTTATATTATCCACTTCCGGTGCAACAACATTTTGTTATCCCACATTAGGTGGATCATCAACTTGATCATCACCTATACCACCAACATTAGGTGTATCATCATTTTTTTTCTTTGAGTTGTACCATTGTTATCCCCATTTGATGTAGTAAGCTGTACAAATAACTTTTTAAAATAATTACAATAGTGTATATACGTTTTATTAAGAAAACCAAAAATATTCAGGAAAAAAATACTTTAGGTTCATTCTTTATATGTAGAGCTCAAAAAATCAATTCAAATGAGGATTTCATAAACTTCTCCATCGAGAAAACTTTTTTCGTTAACTAAACATAAAAAGAAAATTCAAAACATCAATTAACAAAAACATACAAATATTAATAAAATTCTTTCACATACTATTTTAACATCACTTCTCAGAAGTGTCAATTCATTATCAGAGCTCAAATGACTACATTCTTGTTTACTGGTACCAGTCAAATCACCAGAGTTCACAACCGCATCCACAGATTTGAAATCAGGTAATTGAAGTATTGATTTTTCAAGAATCGTCGGAGTAATGTTACTCAACCTACCTGCACATAAAAAAAAACACTCGACATTAGAAAGCACATAACCATTTCACAAAACATATATACATTACGTTTTTAAACAACTATATACCTGCTCTTGTATGATATCAAAAAATGCAGACTTGACCTCCTTGTATGTTGGTCTATGCCTTACAAATCAATTAAGTATATGTGACACACTATCACTAAATCGATCAACAAGATGACCATCGGCATAAGGACAACACTCATAAAATCAATATTGAAATGCTAGGAGAAAATCAGGACAATGATACATAGTTTTTCTCTGATAAACCTTAGACTTCATTGACTTCAACATCAAATGAAAATAAAATTTTTCCCAAGAAAATATTTTATAGTTCCTAAATTTAATGAATAAGAAGTTATTCGTTGTTCTAACATCACCATATGTGATAGAAAAAAGAAAGTTATGAATAAAGAACAAAACAGGAATTTGTAAAGTATCTTCATCACATCACCACCTTTTTTCCATGAAACACTCTTCTAAATCAAGCTTTGTGATCTTGGAATTTTCTGGAAAATACAACTCGACCAGCTTACTTCATTGAGTAAGATCAAACTCATTATTATAATTTCCAGTATATTTTAAGCCGCTAATTATAGCAAACTCTTGTAAGTCAAATCGTAACTTAGTGTTATTCACTTTAATTCATATTTCATCATCTTTCTCACAAACAAGTTTCCTAAGCAACATTTCATGAATAAGTTGATTTTGAGCAAAAACATTTGGTAAAGATAAGAAATACTCAAAGCAGCTATTCTTAAACAAATCAAGTTACTTCTTATCCAACTTAGATTTCAAGGCACTACAATACCACAGTTTGTATGCATACTGAGTTGACACTTGTAATGATTAGTTGGACCAAGAATCAAATCCCAAACTTGCAATAAGTGAGTATACTTTAAGTTCTAAATATTTGAAAAAGCAATGTATATTACGCATACAGTATTCATTACTACACTGTTACAAATTCTACATAGTAACAATACATATATTCAAACTATACACATTTTTTATGTAATGCTGATACATAAATAGTAATAACATCACATATCTCAAAATTATACAGCCACTATACAGTAAATTACACAAATATCTCAACCCTATATATTTCATATTCAATACGGACACATGTCATATACAACAATAACACACATATTCCAAACATAAACAAATTCTACATAGAAATATTTATCATGCATAATTAATAAATAGGAAGCACACACAATGTACCTCAAAATTAGATAATTTGGGTACTTTTCTCTTCGAATGAACAAAAACCATGTTACTTTTCTTTTTGAATGATTGAGCATCATCTTCTCTATCATTTGATTGATTTCTTTTTTCTATTTTTTGGGAGGATCAAGAGGATCTCCCTCATTATTCACACCAATATTTTCCTTTTCTTTAGATGACTTACCATCATCTTCATCATTTATTGGATGACTCTTTTTTTTTTTAGGAATAACAATAAGATTTACTTCAGCACTCACATCTATATTTGCCTTTTTTAGCTGATTTTTTTGTCCCGACATTGATGGATCACCTAATACTTTACCTTGAGACCTATTAATTTGACTAGGAGTAGTACTTTGAGATGTATTTCTTACGGTATACGGTGAATGACTTTGAGATCGAGTCATTCGAGCACATGTTGTACTAGATATTTTTGTATTTTTTTCTAACTCATTAGGTGGATGAACATTCTTCAAATCCTTTAATTGAACATCATGACTTGTTAAATCTTCAAAATCATCATCATTAACAACGAAGTTAGGATCAAATCTAATACCTTTATCAGCCAATTTCGAATCAATATTAGTCTTTTTCTTTAATTTCATCACCACAGACTTTGGGTCAACTGATTACAATGTAAAAAATACTATTTCTAATGAGAAATTAAATAAAAATTGAAAAACCCTAATTAGAAAGAATACTCAAAAAAGGAAACTGTACTTAGTAGTTGAGTCTTTTTTTTCAAAAAAAAGGACATCCTGTAGGCCCTTTTTTTCCTTTAGCTAAAGCTGAATAATAGAATTGAGTCTTATTGCAAGAATGACTAATAAAAGGTATTAAAAAGACCCGAAGTGTTATTTCTGCCCAAAACTTGAAACGTAGGCTATTATTTTTAAAAAGTGCTCCAGGGTGTCCTTTTTTCTTAATATAATTGGATTAATTATTTAATTCCAAACATGTGTGGACTTAATTAAAATCCAATTTTTATTGGGCTAGCCCATTGATTTGGGGCTATAAATGATGAACCCACTTTTTTAAGCCCAAGATGTTATCATATTCTAGAGGTCCAAGGGAGTGTCACGTATCAAATGACGTAGCATGTCAAGTTAAGTAAAAGAGCCAATGGGACTATGCCATATGTCAAAATGATGCAGCAGGCCTAGTGAAATGAAAATCCCATAAAGACGCCATATCACTTAAATTTAATTAGTCAAAGAAAGTCCATATTCATCATGACTCTTTCCTTTCCATAACTATAAATAGGGGTCTCATAATTCAGAAAAAGAGACCAAGAACTCTAAAAAGAAACAAGAGAAAGCTCGTGGATCAAACATCACAATTTCTCTACAAAGCTCAAGCACTCAATTTCAATTCATCAAGATTCCAGATCAAGATCGCAAAATTCAAGAACAAGCTCAAAAGCCCTTGAATTCAAGCATAAGTCAAGATCAAATCCATCAAATCCATAAATCAAGTTCAAATTCAATATCCAGCTAGAATCCCTTGAATTTATATCTGAAAAGGCGAATCATAGGATTCATAGAGATTGTAACACTCACATATTGAAATCAATAAATTGATTATTGCAATATTTTTTTTGTCTCGATTATTATTTTTGGTCTTGAGAATTTTATTTTCCAACAAATTCTGGCACGTCCAGTGGGACAATCTCTACCTCTCATTTCAACTTTTTCAACTTCAAAGTTTAACAACACTAAAATGATTTTCAAGAAGGTCAATTCTCAATCAACTGCTTCCAAGGCTGTTGATTCAAAGTTCTCTACTGAAGTAGAAAACATCCGCGGTGTTACTTTCGGAAGCTTGGGAGCTGTCACAAGGAGCAAGACCAATATGCTAGGACAACAAACACATCCAGTGTCGTCCACGTCAACTACAGTTTTTGGATCTTCAACCCCAAAAGGAACGAAGTCCAATGTAAGTGCTTTGAAAGGAGGAGTAGTGTATTGGAATCTCTTAAGAAGACTCTATCTCTACTTGAACATTTTGGTTCCACATACTCTGGTATAAAAAGCGATGGTTGTTCAACAAACTCGTCATCCCCACTTACACCGCATAATCTGAGCACTTCAAAGATTAATTTATGTGACAATCCATGTTACTTTCCAATGTCTCCAGTGATCATGCAAGCAATGGTGACTGATGCCTCATCTATGGAGGAGTAGCTTGCGAATCTAACAAAGGTAATTGAGGGCCTGACCAAATATGTTCAGAATTAAGATGCTCGAGTTGATAAGATAGTGGATAGGATAGAAGGCTTGATAGACAGAGAGTCTACCCATGCACCTTGAAAAGCTCCGAAAGATCATGAGAGAGAACATTATGTGAAACAAACACCACTAACTAAGGAGGTTCAAGTTTCTTCTGAGGGAATGATCCCGATTGAGCAATTGAAGAAATTCATTGAAAGAACCCTCAAAGACAAGTATGATGTTGTCACCAAGTCTTCCCTGACATACGCTAAGCCCTATAATGAAAGGATTGATAGCTTAAAATGCCTGCAGGCTATCAACCCTCCAAATTTCAATAATTTAAGGGAAAATAGAACCCAAAAAAATATATTTCGCATACTTTTTAAGACATGTAATAATGATAGAACTTACAGTGATTGTATTTTCAAATAATTTGCTCATTTCCTAAAGGGAAACACCTTTGATTGGCATACGTGACTATCTTTTCAAATAATTTGTTTATTTCCTAAAGGGAAACACCTTTGATTGGCATACGTGACTATCTTTTCAAATAATTTGTTTATTTCCTAAAGGGAAACACCTTTGATTGGTATACAGACCTTGAGCCTAACTCCATCAATAGTTGAGAGCAATTGGAGCATGAGTTTTTGAATCACTTTTATAGCACAAGGCATATAATGAGCATAGTAGAGCTCACAAATACTCAACAAAAAAAGATGAGTCAGTCATTGACTTCATTAATCGATAGAGAAATGCGAGTCTAAACTGCAAAAATAGGCTTAGTGAAAACTCTGCAATAGAGATGTGTATCCAAGGAATGCACTGGGAGCTTTTGTATATATTGTAGGGCATTAAGCATAAATCCTTTAAAGAGTTAGCTATTAGTGCTCACAACATGCAGTTGAGCATGTCTTCTGGTGGAAAGGTAGTAGTGCCTATCCATGACCTTCGAAGGGAAAGGATAAGCAAGAACCCAAAATGTGGGGCAAGTTTATCCCTAAAAGTGATAATAAGTAATCTATGAATGTTGACGTATCTCGTGTGAAGGTCACCATGAAGGTGAGAAAGAAGCAAAGCGTGAAGATGACTTCTCGTGTGCGTCCAAATCAGAAGTTAACTTTAAAGAAGAATTAAGAAAAAAATATCCCTTCCTTGAGCATAAGCTTATTGAACTTCTAGAGATGAAGTGGCTCAACGAAGCTGGAAGGACCAACGACTTAAATTATTGCAAGTATCATAGGCTTATGGGTCACCCTATGGAAAAGTGTTTTGTCTTTAAGGACAAAGTTATGCAATTGGCAAATGAGAAGAAGATTTTCTTTGATAATGAGATGACCAGTTCTCATCAAATTTCTATCACTTTTGGCTCGCTTGATCCATTCTATATATGTGTTGAAGTTCATAATAAGAAACTATTAGAGCCTAATAGGTCTTTAGTTGATGAAGGCAATAATGTAGGTTGTACTCTAGTGACAAGGCGCAGATGCAAGAAGACGAGTCTATAAAAGGAGTCATCCAAGAAACCAACTAGAAGAAGGATGGTGAAAAAACCAAGGAAACAGAAACTGGTTGAACTTTTGAAGAAGACGAGGGTAATGGAGCTTCACCACCAAAAACCACGGTGTCCATTAACGTTGAAAGAATTCTTACCAAGTTGGTTTCTTGCAAAGATTGCTCAAGTCAACCTTGAGGCATCTTGTTTTAATACAGCCAAAGAGGGGGCAAAGGGTGAAAATCTACCCATGGAAGTTCCTTCATCTTCTAAAAAGCATGTTGAAACTTTTGGACAGGAGGCACATGTATGTGATACAAAAATAAAAGTTACAAATAATAATTTTCTGCTTGGAGGAACCCTACACATAGAATCTTGATTGATGAGGGATTCAGAGTTAATATCCTGCCTATCTGCATAATGAAGGAACTTGGCATCGCTACTGATGAACTGGCCAAAATCCATATAATAATCCAAGGCTTTAACCAAAGAAGCCAAAGAGCCATGGGATCTATCAAGTTGGGGATTCATATGAATGATTTTTGATCAAATGTTTTGATGTATGTGATCGATGCCAAACCTTCATACAATATATCACTTGGTAAGACTTGGGTGCACGAGAACAAAATTATCTCATCCTCTTACTATCAATTCTTAAAGTACCTTAAAGGAGGAGTGAAAAGAAGGATAGTTGCAGATGATAAGCCATTCACTGAAGTTGAGTCACACTTTGCCAATGCAAAATTCTACTTAAAGAATTATGTTGTGCATGAGAAAAGGGTTGAAGATGTCACCAAGACCAAGTGTGATGATCTTGAATCTAAGAAGGTCTCGATGATTGATGAAAAATTCACTACCAAGAAGCCTCTCTCCCTTTTGAATAAAGAAAGCATTGCACCTACGAAAAAGAAGACAACTCCTGTTCTTGGCTATGTACCAAAGGTAAAGAAAGAGAAAGATCACCCATCTGGTGCCTAAGATAATATTTTAAAGAGGATAACTTTACCTATCAGGAGGATTAACATAATAAATCCATCCTCAAGGATACTTGGAGAGTCTGTGGCTCAAAATCTACCACAAGATATGACACTCCCTATGAAGCATAAAAAAAGGGGCTTCAATCCAAATGCGTACAAGCTATTTGTAAAGGCTGGATATAATCCTAATGAGCCATCAAGGTTAGGCAAACTTTCGTTGAAAGGTACAACTAGGCAGGCAGATGAAGGCCTAGGATACACGCAACTACCTCCAATTCACATCTCCATAAGAAAGGCAGTTCGTAACTACATCACTGTAGAAGAGGAGTCTACTGTATCCAATAAAAAGCCTTCTGTCTTTGAACGACTTGGAGAATCAATTGTAAGAACTTTAGTGTTTGAGAGGTTGGGTCTTCTAAATAAGAAGAGAGGTAACAAGCGTTAGAGAAGTCATCAAAATGCGACAATACACTCTTTACCTAACATCCAGAAGGATTTCCAAAGTTTGATTCCTTTTAGAATAAGACAAAAGATGGAACTGGTGGTTTCATGCAATAAGGTGTTAAAAGCTAAGGTTCATACCGTGGTTTAACCAAGAGGCGTGAGGAGGATGAACAAAGTATTGGATCCTCGTCTTCTATTATAACCCAAAATAAGAAAATGTCTTATCTCAAATGAAGGTTGATAAAGACATGGATGATACTTTCTGGTGTTACCACATATCCATCAACGATGATGATCCTCAAAAGGAGAAAGACGCTGTAGATGCTCCATTACAACTTGAAGAAAGAGTGAAGGCCATAATATATCCATTAAAAGAAGTTAATCTTGGAACTAATAAAGACCCAAGACCAATTTACCTTAGTGCATTTCTAGAAATGGAGGAGGAAATTGCTTATATGAATATACTCAAAAAATATATGGATGTCTTCGCTTGGATTTATAAGGAGATGCCTGGCTTAGATCCAAAAGTAGCAATCCATCAATTGGAGGTAAATAATGGTGCTCGTCCTGTTAAGCAAGTCCAAAGACGCTTTAGACTAGAGTTAGTTTCGTTGATCGAAAATGAGGTCAATAAACTCATCGAAGCTGGTTTTATTTGTGAATTTAAATACCCCACATGGATTTCAAGTATTGTTCTGGTACAAAAGAAGAAAGGCTAAATTTGATTTAATGTCAACTTTTGGGATCTCAACAACGCTTGTCCTAAAGATGATTTTTCGATTCCCATACCCAAATTGATGATTGATGCTACCACTAGTTATGAGGCAATTTCCTTCATGGATGGTTTATCCGGTCCGCATGGCACCAAAAGATGAAGAACTCACTGCATTTTGTACGCCCAAAGATATTTATTGCTATAAGGTGATGCCTTTTGGTTTGAAGAACGCTGACACCACTTATAAAAGGGATATGCAAAACATCTTTGACGGCCTACTCCATAAAAATGTTGAGTATTATATGGATGACTTAGTGGTAAGTCAAGAAAAAGGGATGACCACATAAAATATCTAAGAATGGTATTCGAGTCGCTTCGAAGATATCAACTTAGGATGAATCCATTAAGATGTACCTTTGGAGTTACTTCTGGAAAGTTCCTTAATTTCATTGTATGACACCAAGGAATTGAAATTGATCAGGCCAAGGTCGATGCGATTTTGAAGATGCCCGAGCCTTGAAACATTCATGAATTAAAAAGACTTCAGGGAAGGCTAGAATATTTAAGGAGGTTCATCTCAAATTTGATCAAAAAATGTCAACCATTTAACTGTCTCATGAAGAAGGACACTCCCTTCAAATGGGACCAAGCTTGTAGTAAGGCCTTCAAAAGTACCAAATCATACTTGATGAAGTCACCAGTTCTTGCGGCACCTATACCTAAAAAATCATTGATATTGTATATCGCGACATAAGAAAGGTCAGTTGGAGCACTACTAGCACAAGAAAATAGCGGAGACAAGGAAAACTCCCTTTACTATCTAAGTAGAATGATGACACCAAATGAGTTAAAGTATTCTCCAATCGAAAAGTTGTGTTTGGCATTGATGTTCTCAATTCAAAAGATGAAACACTACTTTTAAGCTCATGTTGTTCGTCTTGTGTCTAGGTCAAATTCCATCAAGTTTGTAATGTCAAAACCAGTCCTTAGCAACTGACTTATAAGATGGGACCTTCAATTTCAATAGTTTGAGATTGTGTACATTCCCCAAAAGGCTGTAAAGGGACAGTCATTGGCTTACTTCTTGGTAGACCACCCGATACCTGATGACTGGGAACTAAGCGATGAACTTTCTAACAAAGATGCAATAGTTATTTAAGCCAAACCCTTGTAGAAGATGTACTTTGATAGTGCCGCACATTGAGATGGAGCGGGTGCTGGTATGGTGTTTTTCACCTCACAAGGAGAGGTCATCCCATACTCTTTTACCCTAACAAACAGTTGCCCTAATAATGTTATTAAATATCAGGCGTTAATACTTGGACTTGAGATGCTAGTTGACATGAAACAATTGTAATTACAAGTTCTTGGTGACTCCCCATTGGTGATAAAGAAGCTATTGGGAAGATATAAAGTTAGAAAGCCTGAGCTACGACCATATCATAATTATGCACAGAAGTTGATGGGATGGCTTGGAGAAGTGACAATATAATATGAGGGCCCAACATCGGTGAACAAAGCTTTAGGATGGGCCTAGCTCTGATACCATCAAAAATAGCTCTTAGGCCTAACTCAACCTTAAAAGCTAGCTCATGAGGGAAGGATTGACCAAGTCCATATAAGGAGACCAATTACCTATCCCTTTTCCAATGTGGGATACTTATCAAACATCAACCCTAACTCTGAATAATTAGTCATAAGTTACTATCCACCAAGAATGGGTAGTACCACCACTGAGTGAGGGTGAAGATGTAGAAAATAAAGTTGAGCACCTCATCGCCGTGTCTGAAGCTGTAAAGAATGATTGACGACAACCTATCATTGACTATATGTGTTGTGGGATACTTCTAAAAGATCTAAAAAGAAGGATCGACATCCTTTATCTCGCACCTCACTTTCTTTACTATAAAGACAGATTATATAGAATATCATTTGAAGGAGTACTCTTACGGTGTTTGGGAGAGGAAAAAGCAATTCAAGCTTTGTAAGAAGCGCACTCTAGAGTTTATGGACTGCATTAATCTGGACCGAAGCTCCCTTTTCACATTAAAAGGATGGGATATTATTGGTCAACGATGGTGAAAGATTGCTTGGACTATGCTAGAAAATGCAAAGCTTGCCAATGCCATGCAATATTCAAACATCAACCTCCTAAAATATTACACCCAACTGTAGCATCTTGGCCATTCAATGCTTGAGGAATAGATGTTATTGGGACACTACTACAATCTTCTGGTGAACACTTATACATCTTAGTCGCGACAGATTGCTTCTCAAAATAGGCCAAAGTTGTTGCTCTAAAAGAAGTAAAGAAGGGAAATATTGTGAATTTCATCTGAGTGAATATCATGTACCGCTTTGGAATCCCTCAATATATAATAACCAAAAATGACAAGAAATTGGATAACAAGCTGATGAATAAGATTTGTGATCTCTTTGGTTTCAAGCAGCGCAAGTCTTCTACGTACTATGTTGCCGCCAATGGTCTAGCCGAAGCATTTAATAAGAATTTATTCAATATGTTAAAGAAATTCATCTCCAAGTCCAAACAAGACTGGGATAAACGAATGGAAGAAGCTTTGCGGGCATATAAAAGGACTTACCGCATATTGACACAAGCAACCCCATATTTGCTTGCTTTTGGAGTTAAAACAGTGCTGCCACTTGAGAGTTAAATACCTTCTTTAAGACTGGCTATTCAAGAAGGGCTCACCAATGAAGAAATTCTAAGTTACGAATTATAAAATTAAAAGCTCTTTATAAGAAGAGACTATAGGCTCAACAAAATCTTGAATGTTACCAAGCCCGTCTATCTCGTTCTTTCAACAAAAGAGTTCAGTTGAGGTCCTTACAAGTTAGAGATCAAGTTCTTAAAGTAAGAAGACCCATTATTACTTCTCAAAAGTCTGGGGACAAATTCACCCTAAAGTGGGATGGACCATATGTTGTACACAAATTATATTGAAATGGTGCTTACAAGCTTGTCGATGCAGACAGCGTGAAAATTGACCCGATCAATGCTAAGTTCTTGAAGAAGTACTATCCTTAAAAGAAGATGACACTCCTAGACCGCAAGAGTATAAACTATGTAAGCCTATAAAAATGTCCGCTAGGTTGAAAACCTCGTAAATGGCGACCTAGGAAAAAGTCGGGACACAAAAAAACACTCACCCCAGAACTATATTGTGACTTGATCCTTTTCATTGAGGTACGTATGCGCTTGGAATCTTATTCTGAGTTCAATTACATGAGTGTCACTTAAATACATGTCCCCACTTCATCCGTCCTATGAAGTTAAGACTGCATACATCTCAGTTATGTTTGGGACTTATGCCAAATACTTATGGTTCAATGGGGGCAACCCATCAAAAAGAAAGAAAGTTTTTTCAATAGGATTTGGAATACCCAGAGCCTACAGTTTGGGTCGTAAATCTACCAAACATGCAATTATCAAATTTTCAAGTTAAAGGCCTTAATTCTTAAGGTTTCCAAACTGAAGATCCAAGTCCAACTCGGTTGTGACACAAAGATGGGAAGCTAATAGTCATCAAGTTTGAAGAAAAAACCAGAGTTTAATACTTTAACATCAACACGTCAAAATAAGCAACCAATTCTTGGAGTTGAAATTCAAAAGAAATATTAAAATAAATGTGCAATATAAAGAAAAAGAGTTTCTATTACAACTAATAGATCCAACTACTCAATAAAAGGGTAAAAGAAAACAACAAGAAGGTTTGAAGGAAGACATCTCCTAAGGCTAATCTAAGAATAGCTTATAATTGACTAAATCTTGTAAAGATGCCTCTATGAATTACTTCTTCTTCTCCATGACCTTTGAGGCATTACGGTTGCAAGAGAGACGTTAGAACAATTGACAAACTCTTCTTCAACAGTTGAAACTTTGGACTCCATCTCTGCAGCTTCTTGTTTGGCAGTATCTCGGCTAGCTTTTAACTTCTTCACCTTCTTTCTTGCCTTCTCAAGTGATTCGCAAACTGCAGAAACTTCTTCAGATTTCTCATCCCTCTCCATTAATACAACCTGAAGATGCTCTTTGGCTTTTAATTATGGCTATGATTCTTTAATTGTTGTAGTTTTATCAACAAGGGCGGATCATGGTCGGTCATAAGAAGTTGCAAGCCCAAAGAAAGACCTCAATAAATTCTACAAAGGGGAAATATCTACCACCATTCCACTCATGTCATTGAGTATAACTTCAAAATTATCTTGGATAGAAGAAGCATGATTCGTAGTAAGGCCTACAAATTTGGTGCCGATACTAGCCCAAGCTTTCTTGATAAAATCCCTTTTAAGCTCTGAAACAACCTTCTTTCCATAAAAAATAGACATGGTTACCACTAGTTGTCGAGAAAAGTTTGACTCTACATTTTCTTTGAGTTTACCGCAAGGGTTAGAAGTGACCTCTTTAGAGGACAAAAGTAACTCTCTTGAGTCTGGACCTACTATAGACTCGCTACTATCTTGTGGCTTACTTCGGTGAGGATCTTCCAAAACTTGGATGTTATCTGTCTACACACACAAAGAAAAATATCATATGGGGGGTATATAAAAATGATTCATATACTATGAAATAGTAGAGAGTTAAGTTGTTACCTTCTCGATGGTTGGCAGAGTCTTTGATAAACTAACAAGAATTTCCACATAGGAGTTAGAATTACCTTAATTTTCCAAGGATGGTTTTACCTTCTTCCAACAACGATCTCCATGACTACTATTGCTCTTGTCTTGAGATGGTCGTTTATTGAAAACCTATTGAGTCAAGGCAGACGACTCCTCTTTTTGAGTTTCTGCATATGGAGGTCCCTTGACTTTTTATGGAATGACTACCTTAGATTTCAAAATAGGAGGCTTAACCACAATTAGGACCTCCTCACTATGTTCTTGAGGAGTGTCGATAATAGGACCAACAACGTTCAAGTTAGCTTCAAGAAAGTTCCCATGAAGTTTATCCCACTAAGATTTATACGGTGTGGATGAATATCTTTGCACATTGGATGTGGCTTTAGGAAAAGTCACTTTCGACATAGAACCATGTGATACACAAATTCAATGAAATTTAAGGTCTTTATCTAGTAAAGCACTGCGAATATCATCTTCTAAGATTCCGAGAAGGCCTTGATAAAACCAAAATTGATGGCTAAACTGGTGTGGGTTGTATGTCTAAAAAATAAATGAACCTTCACATCTAAAAAGGAGGAAGTTAAAATGGAAGCTCATCAATTAGCTTATCTCTGACTCTTCATCCTTATCATCATTCACAAAGTCACAAGGAGTGGACTTGTTTGGCATGGTGGAAGTTCAAATAACACTGTCTCCTTGATGGATGTGCTTTCTGGAAAGCTCTCCATCAAAATACCTTGCTCCACCTTCACCAGAATATACTGTTATCAACGGAATAGATGTCCCATTAGATGATGGAAAGTCTGTCTTAAAGTAGTAAGCAATCCAACCATACACATAATGGATAGGAAAGGATACTCTGAATTGCTCAATCTACGAAGATTTATAAACTCTATTTACAACAACAACAACAACAACAAACCTAGTGTATTCCCACAAAGTAGGGTCTGGGGAGGGTAAGATGTACGGAGTCCATACCGCTACATCCAAAAAAGTAGAGAGGCTATTTCTGATAGACCCTCGGCTCAAAATAAAGAATAGTAAATAAGGGGGGATGGGTGATATAAAAGAAAATCAGGAATATGAAATGATAAAAATAGTAATCGTAGAAATACAAAATATGAGAAAATATTGGTGACACAAAATAAGACAAATAGGAACTAAGACATAAGAAAAAGGGCACCCACCTATGTACACAATCCTAGGGTTACTTCCCCGGTAACACAAGATCTCTCCTAACTGCATGCTACAACCCCATACTCACACTATCTTTCTACCCTTTTCCGCGCCCTCCACACCTTCCTATCTAGGGTCATGTCCTTAGTAGCTGAAGTTTCTCCATGTCATGTCTAATCACCTCACTCTAGTATTTCTTTGGCCTACCTCTACCCCTCCTAAAGCCATCCAAACTAGACTCTCACCCCTACGAACTGGGGTATCTGCACCCCTCCTCATCATATGCCCAAACCATCTCAGCCTTCCTTCCCGTATTTTATCCTCCACCGAAGCCACTCCCACCTTCTCCTGGATAATCTCATTCCTTACTCTGTCCCCTATAGTAAGCCCACACATCCAACATAATATTCTTATTTTCGACACCTTCAATTTTTGGATGTGGGGGTGCTTGACTGGCCAACACTCCACTCCATACAACATGGCTAGACGGACTGCCACTCTATAGAATTTATCTTTAAGCTTAAGGGGCACCATTTTATCATATAACACCCCCGAGGCAAGCCTCCACTTCATCCATCCACTCCAATACGCTTAGAGACATCCTCGTTAATCTCACCATTCCCCTGAATCATAGACCCAACATACTTAAAATTATCCCTCTTACAAATGTTCTGGGAGTCCAAACTCACCACCACTTCGTCTTCCTACCTCAAGCCACTAAACTTGCATTCCAAATATTTCGTCTTTGACTTACTCAACTTGAACCTCTTAGACTTAAGGGTTTGTATCCAGACTTCTAATTTGTCATTCACATCCCTCCGCATCTTATCAATCAGCACTGCATAGTCCAAAAATAACATACAACAAGGCTCCTCGCCTTAAATACTCCACATCAAGACGTCCATCACCAGTACAAAAAGGAATGGACTAAGAGTTGATCCTGGTTGCAACCCTATTTTGACCAAAAACTGCTCTAAGTCTCCTCCCGCTATCCTCACCTGGGTCTTCCCTCCATCGTACATGTCCTTAATAACTTTGATGTAAACTACCAGAACCCCTCTCACTTCCAAGCATCTCCAAAGAACCTTCCTCGGGACTCTATCATATGTCTTTTCTAGGTTGATAAACACTATTCGTAAATCCCTCTTTCTTTCTCTATACTGCCCCTGGGTCTATCGGAAACAACGTTTCTACTTATTTAGAGGTAGAGGTATGGACTGCGTACATCTTACCCCCCACAGACCCCACCAGGTGGGAATATACTGGGTTTGTTATTGTTGTTGTGTTGTTTCTCTATACTGCCCTACCAATCTCCTCACCAGGTGGATTGCCTCTGTCGTTGAGTGACCAGGCATAAATCCAAACTAATTCTCCAAAATGGACACGACCCTGCCCAACCTCTGCTCAACCACTCTCTCCCAAATCTTCATAGTGCGACTCAACAACTTAATACCCCTATAGTTGTTACAACTCTGAATGTCACTCTTATTTTTATATAATGGAATCATCGTACTCTATCTCCAAGCCTCAGGTATTCTCACAATCTTGAAAATGCTATTAAACAAATCAGTCAAACACCTCAAACCTCCCCCACCAGTATAATTCCAAAAATCCACTGGAATCTCGTTTGGACCCGTCGCCTACCTCTACACATCTTACGAATAGCTTCTCTAACCTCATTAACCTTAAAATGCCTACAATAACTAAAATCATGGCTCTTCATCGTAACTCAATGCCTCTGTCCGCCTCCTCATTCAAAAGGCTATGAAAGTACTCCTGCCATCTCCTCTTAATGTAAACATCCTCCACTAAAACACTACTATCCTCCCCCTTAATGCACTTTACTTGATCAAGGTCACAACCCTTCTACTCCCTAGCCTTAGCAAGCCTATACAACCTCTTTTCCCCGCTTTTCTACTCTAACCCCGCATACAAGGTCTCGAATACTATCGACTTAGCAGCCATAACTGTTAAATTAGCCTCTTTCCTTGCTACTTTGTAAACCTTCTTATTCACCTACTTCTCCTCTTCAGCTTTACTCTTAATCAACTTAACATACATCTCCTTCTTAATCTCCACTTTCTTTTTCACATATTTATTCCGCCATCAGTCCCCCTTATGACGTCCTGCCCGACCCCTCGAGACCACCAAAACTTCTCTAGCAGTCTTCATGATACAGGTGGCCACCCTCTGCTATATAATATCCACGTCCCCCTTGCACTCCCAAACCCCCAAACCCCTCACCTTTTCCCCTATCTCCAGTACGCTAACAGGCATCAAGCTACCCCACTTAATTCTAGGATGGCCCTCCCCGAATCTTCTCTTTTTGCACTTCTTGATAGACAAGTTCATCACTAGAAGCCTGTGCTGGGTCAAAAGATGCTCAGTCAGAATGACTTTACAATCCTTACATAACGCCCTAGCCCTCTTCCTAACCAGTAGAAAGTCAATTTGAGTCTTAGCTATTGTGCTTCGAAAGTTAATCAGGTGATCCTTCTTTTATGAAAAACTCAAATTCACTACCACCAGCCCAAAAGCCCTCATAAAATCCAACTGAGTAGCTCCCTCACCATTCCTATCATTGAAACCAAAACCTCCATGCATATCATCGTAGCCCCCCGATAATACCCCAATGTGGCCATTGAAGTCCCTTGATATGACAATTTTCTCTGAGCTAGGCACGTTTCTTACCACCTCATTTAAATTCTCCCAAAATCTCGATTTCACCTTATCTTCCAAGCCCACCTGCGACACATATGCACTATACACATGTAGCATAAAACCCCTTATAACTAACTTAATCTTCATCAGCCTATCGCTGACCCTCTTAACCTCCACCACCTGACCTCTTAGCTACTCATCCACTAAGATGCCCACTCCATTCTGACACCCTCACTCCCTGAGTACCACAACTTGTACCCATCCATATCCCTAGCCTTATATCCTACCCACCTAGTCTCCTGAACACATGCAATATTAATTCTTCTCTTCTCAAGAATCTTCACCAGCTCTACAGACTTACTCTGGAGGGTCCCAATGTTCCAAGACCTTACCCTTAACCTATCTACTGTTGCCTCTCACCTACCTCTAAAACCCCTTAACAAACCTACCCTAACACCCGACCTATACCCAACACCCACCCCTGTCCTTCCCCTTACCCCCTCCCAAAATAACCCTCACCCCCAACCTCCTTATAGACTCTATTTAGACCATTATAAATACTTAATAGTACTAGAACTGTAATACTAAAAGTTTTATTATCTTCCATCATAGACGCAACTCAAAAAGTTCCCGAGCAAATGAAATGGCCACCCTTAGAGGGAAATACAAAGGTGCACATCCAACATGATAGGAATGCTGGCATATATGTATCAGTCCTACGTTCATACTTCATTCTAAGTTTAGAAAATATGGCATCATTTGCATTTGACCACTTTACTACTATTAAAATAGTCCCAGTTGGGTTATGGGTTGACTTTAAACGAGCATATTTTTTCTCCTTTCTTAGTGGAGTTGACTTATATCTTAATACTCTCTTGCACCAAAATTTTATCCACTTGGTTAGAGGAACTCTCAAATTAGAAGTCTCTCCTTCTTGAAGATATTGGAAAGCTACAAATAAGAATTCACAAAGATAAAGGATAAATCTTTCATTCTTTTCATCAACACCTGTAAGCTCCTTCAATTTAGGCTCTACTTCTTTATAAGGAAGACCTCATATGGGTAGGCCTCTAATTTTGTAAAAGTCCCAAAGGGATATGGATAGATCTCAACTGAAGTAAGCAATGTGTTGGTAGTTGGACACCAAGCCTTAAAGAATGCCTGTAATATGTTAGAGTTTTGATCATAACTAAACAATGAATCATAAATAACATTATATATTTTTGTTGACTTCAAGCTTTGTTCACTTCTAGACAATATGTCCTTAGCCCATTCCCAGTATCCTTGAGTATGACTATATTTACTAGTTATCTCCATAGTGTCTCCCCAATAAATATATCCTTTGAGTACCCGACATCTTAAGCAAAGAAGGGTGCTCGTAATATTCAATTGACATTGGTTGGGATTTCAAAGAAGCCATACTTTAATCAATCAATTAGCACCAATATCATGATCTAAAGTTCAATCTGGCATATTGAGAGAATTTTGCAAGGGTGGCCACGGGTCTGCATACCTGCCTACTATTAGAGTTTTAGTTAGTAAGCTGGTTAAAACCATACCATCATCGACCGTAATTAGAAGATACTTGCTTTTAGAGGATGAAAATGTGTAGTCTCTAAATTGAACCAGCTCTGCACGCTTCATAAACAAAAGAATCTTGGTCAAACATAGAGTCAAGATTCATAAAAATAACTGCAAAAATACCAAAGAATATAAAGGTCCTCTATGTTTTGGCTTTGGTGAAATATAATCATGTATGCTTGAAGCCAAACACATCAGGTCTTAAGGTGATAGAGGTGAGCTTGACCTCTCACATCTTAAGTTGACCATTGAAAATGGCCCATACTTAGAGAAGATCATTACATAAATACAACGGTAAAAGGGCCCATACTTAGAGAAGACCATTGCATAAATGCATCAGTGCAAGGTCCCATACTTAGAGAAGACCATTGCATAAATACATCAGTGAAAGAGCCCATACTGTAATACCCCACATGTTTCTAAGCTAAGAAGTGAATAAGTATTTCTATGTATGAAATCTCCTATCCTGTGATTAATACTTGAGTACATGATTTACAATGAATATCCTAGTGATAAGATAACTTATGATTCATTAAGCATGTTCATATGAGTCACTTATATGTTATAGGACTGTCAGATACAGTCATCTATGTTATCAGATACAGCCATCTATGTTATCAATTTTAGTAACAGTCTTAGTAAAAGAACTCAGGGCGTTTTTCAGATTTTAGTATATACAGGACTGTCAAATATAGTCATCCATGTTTTCAGTTTTAGTATCAGGACAGTTATCAGTAAACCATGTATTAGCTTACAAGTCATGCTATCACGTATTCACGGTCCCAGTTTCTATATATGTGTGTTTGCACTCCCACGTTCATATCAGTCAGTCAGTGTTGTTCATGTAGGAAACCCTTTATATTCAGACTACCTTCCTCGTATACTCAGTACTCCAGTTGTACTGACGCATTTGCGCTATGGTGCTTTTTTTCATGTTACACCACAGGTTCCGAGACACGAGCTCCAGCCCAGAAGTAGCGGTAGCATTCCAGTTGCAGAGACACAGTGAGTCCTTATTGATTCAAGGACAATATAATTTGATCCATTTATTTATTTCTTCAGTTTAGTTTTACGGAGTTAGTTGGAGACTTGTTCCTTTAACTCCTTATTCAGATAGTTTAGAGGCTTTCAAATTTATGTTCAGATTTAGCTATTTTAGGTATTTTCGCCCACATGATTTTATTCAGTTGAACCTTATGGCCTTACAGTTCCATGTATTCCACATTATTATATTATGATTTGCAGAATACAGGTATAGATATCAGTCATGGGTTAGCTTGGGGTCCCTCGGGGTCATGAGCACCGTGTAGCATTCTGGTTCAGCAAATCAGGGTGTTACAAACTTGGTATCAAAGCCTAAGGTTCAATAAAGTCCTAGGAAGTCTGAAAGCCGCATCTAGTAGAGTCTTGTACATGGGTGTGTTGTGCGCCATATTTATGTGTGGGAGGCTGTAAGATATTTTAGGAACAATCCCCTTTGTTCATTATTCATGTCATGCTAGTGAGCATAATCACAAGTTAAACTCTCAGTCTAATCCATTTGCAACACCCCGTACTTAATTACGTGCATTAGCCATGGTTATATGTGTTAGAGTATATGTATTGATCATAAGTTAGGTATATATGGGTTTAAGTATGAGTATTGATTATTTTGAGATGGTTTCAAGTGTATAGTTTGATTATATGTGTATAGGAATCGACTTTACTTATACCGAAATTTGCTCGTCGAAGTTTATCGAGTTAGCTTTCCAATGATATAAAGATTTCTGAAAATAGATGAGTATCGGATATAAGTGAGCATGTTCGAAACTTGAAAACGGTGGACGCAATGAACAGTAAATGTGTAGAAATTTTCTGCACACAAAAGTACTGCAGCCAAACAGATTTTTGGGTCGACTTTAAACAATCATAACTCCTTGTAAAAAATGAACTGTGTGAGCTGCTATATATCGATGAGAAGCCCCAATAGTTTTCTTTCTAATGCAATTGGTTTCACCCAAATCCATTATCGGAGAAAAGAGTTATGGTCGATTTACTTTAGCCTATCAAAACAGTCCACCATGGACAGATTCGGATTTATTTAAATTTTAAGGGCAATATGGTCATTTTCCATCACCTCATGGACGAAAATTGGTCATTATATACATATACTTAGCCTCATATCCATCATTTATCATCTAAATTATTGAAGAATAAGAAACCCTAGCCTAATTTCAACTCCAATTATCTTGTGATTCAACGAGGTATGTAAAGCATACTCTAACGATGTTCTTTGGCATGAAAACACCAATGTTCCGTCAAGTAAGATTTCGAGGTTGTCCAAAAACATGTATTGTTCTACATTACCAACGAAGTTGTTTCCATTCTATAAAGTGTCAAAATGTTTCATTGATATACTAAAAGGCTTCTATTTCATTGTTGTGATATTGATGATTCGGAAACACATTGTTGATGTACCAATGAGTCTTTATTACATCGTTGTTGTATAGAAGGTCTATTACTTGGTTCCTATTGATGTATCATTGTTCCAAAGGTACTATATTGGCATGAACACTAATTTAATAATCTCAAAAGCTTTTGAACTAAGTTATTGGAAAGATATCTTATGTGTGTTACTTGATATACGTGTGGGTGGTAGCTCAGGAGCTTAAGCTTAGCATGGGTCGATCCCGATACTTGATATGATTACAGTTGATATGTACTGGGGGCAGCCTAATGGTGACAGTACGGTACAGTATTGATTATTGTTAGGTGGTTGGAGGTTCGGGAGGAGGAGGTAATGGCGAATGATAATTATAAAGAATGAAATGAATGAATGTATACCGTTCCACAAATGTGTTTGAATTCAAGAACCCAATTCTGATTAATGATAATGTACATGATCCTAAAAGTGTTTATGAAGTGTGGTTTACTTCTATTATGATTTATTCACTTGTGTCTAATTTTCTTGATCCCCCATATCACATATGATTATTTACATCTTTACATACTCAGTACATATTTCGTACTGATGTCCCTCACGGGGGGGGGGGGAGGACCTGCATTTCATGCTTCAGGCATAGGTGCTTCAGCTCATTCGCAGCATAGATAGGAGCCAGGTCATACAGCTATTGTTGGTGAGCTCCAGTTTACTTCGGAGCTTTCCGAGTCGGTTTCTTATGTTTTGTTATTGTACAGGAGCCATGTGTGGGCGGGGGTTTGTCCCGACCCTAGTTATGTCATGTATATCCTAGAGGCTTTGTAGACATAAGGAAGGGTAAAGTCATAGAAGTTTATATAGTGATATTATATTTGTATATGTGGTGGCCCCGACGGCCAAGTATTATATATATATATTTGTGCGTGTTGTGCTGATACAGGTAATTAGACCCTTCTATATGCAACGAAGTGCTATCCAAATTTTTGGTGACATGTAAGTGAAAGTACAGGTATTTGAACGGTTTCTCCCGGGCCTTCTCAGCTTTGGGTGCCAGTACGGCCCGATGGGATTTTGGGACGTGACACCATTCTTATCTTATTCCAAACCATGGCCCCAAAGAGAAGAAACCAGCCAGCTCCTCAGCCCGAAGATCCTTTGGGCGAACATGTTTCCCGTGCGGAGTTTAGAGCCACATTTACCACAGTTGCTCAGTCCGTGGCTGCACAGAATGAATGGCCACTAGTCATTCCGGCCAATCCAGTGGCCACTCCCAAAGCAACTAGGGTTCGGGACTTTACCCGGATGAACCCTCCATCTTTTCATGGGTCTAAGTCTGATGAGGACCCTCCGGAGTTCATTGACCAAGTCCAGAAGGCCATTGACATCATGGGTGCTCTTCTATTGAGAGTGCTGAGTTAGACGCCTACCAGTTACAGGATGTTGATCATGATAGGTACAATCAGTGGAAGTCTGAGAGGTTAGATGATACAGGCCCTATCGAGTGGGAGAAATTTGTCACGGCCTTCTTAAACAGATTCTTTCCCCAAGAGATGAGGGAAGCCAAAGTTCTTGAGTTCATCAACCTCAGGCAGGGGAATATGACGGTTAGGGAGTATTCTCTCAGATTCACTCAGCTAGCCAGGTATGTTCCTCATGTGGTTACAGATAATAGAGCTAAGATGAGCAAGTTCGTGTCAGGGGTCAATGATAGTGTGGTAAATGAGTGTAGGTCTGCAATGCTGATTGGTGATATGACCTTAGCAAGACTCATGACCCATGCCCAGCAAGTAGAAGAGCAGAATTTTAAGACTAGGGAGAGGCAGAACAAGAGAGAAATGTCAGGTAATTTCAACTTTGCTCACCCCAAGTCAGATGGAGGAAATCATTCATAGTTTTGGTCCAAGTCAGCCATTCCAGTTCCTTCCTCTGCCAGCGCTCCAGTGCTGAAGTTCAGAGACGGCAATAGAGACAAAGCGCTAGGCTCTAAATCTCAGGGCAGTATTAGCAGTGCCCGCACGAATCCCCTTTGTCAGACTTGTGGTAAGAACCACAAGAGCATTTGCAGAGCCGGTAGTGATGTCTGTTTTGGTTGTAGTAAGCCAGGCCACAGAATTAGGGAGTGTCTGCAATCAAGTCTTCAGGGTCAGCGAAATTATTCTACAGCTCAGTCTAGTCGCCTAAATCAACAGGGTGCCATTTCCAGTGCTACAGTGGGCAACGCCCAAACAGACTCTATGCTCTTCAGTACCGGCAGGATCAAAAAAATTCTCCTGCTATCGTTACTGGTACGTTAAAGATTTTCCATGTTCATGTTTATGCTTTGCTAAACCCAGGTGCATCTTTGTCTTTTGTTACTCCATACATAGCGAGCAATTTCGGAATCAATCCCAAAGTCCTAGTAGAGCCCTTCTCAGTCTCTACCTCAGTGGGTAAAACCATCATAGCTCGACGGGTATACAGGAACTACCCGGTTATGATATCTCAGAAATCTACGTCAGTAGATTTAGTAGAGTTAGAGATGAATGATTTTGATGTCATTCTCAGCATGGATTGGCTTCATTCCTGCTATGGCACAGTAGACTGCAGAAACAGAATAGTTCAGTTTTAGTTCTCGAATGAGCCCGTCCTAGAGTGAAAGGGTAGCATTTCTATTCCACCATACAGAATGGCACCAGCAGAACTCAAGGAACTGAAAGATCATTTGAAGGATCTCTTATATAAGGGATTCATCAGACCCAGCATTTCCCTATGGGGTGCACCAGTATTATTCATGTGTAAGAAAGATGGTTCTCTTAGGATGTGTATTGATTACCGTCAACTCAACAAGGTCACAGTCAAGAACAGATATCCTCTTCCCAAGATTGATGATCTATTCAACCAACTTTAGGGTGTCAGTTACTTCTCCAAGATAGACCTCAGATCAGGCTATCATCAGCTCAAAGTTAGAGAATGTGACATTTTAAAGACACCTTTCCATACTCGGTATGGTCACTTCGAATTTTTAGTCATGTCATTTGGTCTTACCAATGCCCCAGCAACTTTTATAGATTTGATGAACCGTGTGTTCAAGCAGTACTTGGACATGTTTGTCATAGTCTTCATAGATGATATTCTGGTCTATTCTTGCACAGAGTGTGATCATGCAGACCATCTCAGGATTATTCTTCAGACTCTTAGGGATCACCAATTATTCGCTAAGTTCAGCAAATACGAATTTTGGCTAAGATCAGTAGCATTCCTTGGCCATATTGTTTCCGGTGATGGCATTAGAGTAGATCCTCAAAAAAACTAAAGTAGTAAGAAACTGGCCTAGACCCGTATCTCCATCAGATATTAGTAGTTTCTTCGGTTTGGCTGGCTATTACAGAAGGTTAGTCGAGGGATTTTCTTCTATTGCATCTCCCATGTCCAGATTGACTCAGAAGAAGATTAAGTTTCAGTGGTCAGATTCATGCGAGAAAAGCTTTCAAGAGTTGAAGACTCGACTCACCTCCGCTCCAGTTCTAGCTATTCTAGATGGTTCAAATAGTTTTGTAGTCTATTGTGATGCATTCAGAGTGGGTTTAGGTTCTGTCCTCATGCAGCATGGTAAGGTCATAGCCTATGCCTCCAGACAGTGAAAGCCACATGAGAAGAATTATCCTACTCATGATCTTGAGTTAGCAGCGATAGTTTTTGCCTTGAAGATTTGGAGTCATTATCTCTATGGAGTTCATGTAGATGTCTTCACAGACCATAAAAGCCTCCAGTATGTCTTTTCCCAAAAAGATCTCAATCTTCACTAGAGAAAGTGGTTAGAGCTCTTGAAGGATTACGACATGAGTGTTCTTTATCATCCGGGCAAGGCCAATATTGTGGAAGATGCTCTCAGTCGACTCTCCATGGGTAGTATTTCTCACGTTGAGGATAGTAAGAAAATGATGGCTCAGGAGATCCATCAGCTTACCAGACTAGGCGTTCACTTAGTCGATTCTTCAGAGGGTGGTATATGTGTTCATAGTAGTTCAGAGTCATCTTTAGTTTCTGCGGTGAAAGAGAAACAAGACAGGGATCTTAGCCTTTTTCAAGATGAAAGAGTCAGTTCATAATCAGAAAGTCAAGGTTTTCTCCCAAGGGAGAGATGGTGTTCTTCGTTGTCAGGGTCGTCTATGTGTTCCAGGTGTAGATGAATTGAGGTAGCGAATACTTGCAGAAGCGCATGGTGCGCGATACTCTATTCATCCAGGGGCCACTAAGATGTACCGCGACATATGGGAGATCTATTGGTGGAGTGGGATGAAGAGAGATGTTGTAGAGTTTGTGGCTGAGTGCTCTACATGTCAGCAAGTTAAGATAGAGCATCATAAACCTAGTGGTTCCATGCAAGAGTTCACCATTCCTACTTGGAAGTGGGAAGAAGTTAACATAGACTTCGTGATGGGTTTTCCTAGAACTCATCATCAGCATGATTCAGTCTGGGTCATTATAGATAGAATGACCAAGTCAGCTCATTTCCTTCCTGTTCGTACTTCTTATTCCACCGAGGATTTTGCCAAACTCTATATCATGGAGTTAGTCAGATTACACGGTGTTCCACTATCTATCATCTCAGACAGAGGTACCTAGTTCACTTCTCACTCTTGGAAAGCATTCCAAAAGGGTCTCGGTACCTAAGTCCGTCTCAGTAAAATATTTCATCCTCAGACAGATGGTCAAGCGGAGAGGACCATTCATACTCTTGAATATATGCTAAGGGCGTGTGCAATTGACTTCAAGGGAAGTTGGGATGACCACTTGCCTTTGATTGAGTTTGCATACAACAATAACTATCATTCTAGTATTTAGATGGCTCCATTTGAAGCTCTCTATGGCAGGAGATGTAGATCTCTGGTTGATTGGTTTGAGGTTAGTGAGGCCTCAGTCATAGGTCCTGACTTAGTATTCGACGCCTTAGAGAAAGTTCAGTTGATCAGAGAGAGACTTCGGGCTGCTCAGAGCTGACAGAAGTCCTATGCAGATGTTCGTACAAAGGATCTCAAGTTCAAGGTCAATGACTATGTATATCTTAAGATCTCTCCCATGAAGGGAGTGAAGAGGTTCGGCAAGAAAGGGAAACTCAGTCCCCGGTATGTCGGTCCCTTCAAAATTCTTTATCGCTTCGGCAAGGTAGCTTATGAGCTTGAGTTGCCTTCAGATCTAGCCTCAGTCCATCCAGTCTTCCATGTCTCTTTGCTAAAGAAGTGCATAGGTGACCCAGTTGTTGTTGTCCCTATTCAGAGCATCAATATTTAGAACATACTCTCCTATAAAGAGATTCCAGTCAAAATCTTAGATTATCAGACTCGTAGATTAAGGAACAAAGAAGTCCCTCTAGTCAAGGTTCTTTGGAGAAATCAGTCTCATGAGGGAGATACTTGGGAAGAAGAAGTAGATATGCGTACCAAGTATCCTCATCTCTTCCCCACCAATTCAGATCAATCTCAAGGTAACAGTTCTCCTTAAGCTTATTAAGTTTCATGTTCATGTTTCCAGTATAAACTTGGTACCTATTAACTGTTTCATACTCAGTCATGCATTCATGTATCAGTTGTCCGTGCATCAGATATGCACGAGTTTAGTATGTTTAGTATGTCAGTCATGAGATCAAGTTTCAGTTCTTCATGTTCAGTTCAGGTTCTATTGTCTTGTATCCCTTCTCAGTAAATTCTCATTCGAGGACGAATGTTCCCAAGGGGGAGATATTGTAATATCCCGCATGTTTCTAAGCTAGGAAGTGAATAAGTATTCCTACGTATGAAATCTCTTATCTTGTGATACATGACTTACAATGAATATCCTAGTGATAGGAAAGCTTATGATGCATTAAGCATGTTCATATGAGTCACTTTAGGTAATACAAGCTAAGAGTTTTTGAATCCATCAAGTTTTAGTGTTTGATTTTGCAAGGATCATTTTTGAACGAGTATAACTCGATGTTAATGTGGTATTTTGTCTGATTTAGACCCACCAAATTGTAGAGAATCAAATTAGCTTTCCAACGATACCATTTTTGCCTTAATCCAATACCTGGGTGAAAAGTTATGCCCATTTTTGTGAGAGACAGTAAGCATAGGCGATTGGTTAGGCGCCGCCTAACCCAAGCATAGGTGATTGGTTAGGTGCCGCCCAACCCAAGCATAGGAAATCACTTGGGCACCGCCTAAGACAATTCCAGGTGTCAAAAACACTCCGTCTTGAGTTATTTTAAAGGTAATTAAGTCTTTAAATACTCCTTACACGTCCGTAAACTTAACCCTACGAAATATATAGCTTCTAAACATACTGCAACCCTATTTTCATCTCAAAGCTCATCATCCAAGATCACTAAAGGATAAAAACAACTAGGGTTGCATAATTAAGCTTGAAGATCCGATTTCAAGGAAATTCCTCCGTCAATCATCAAGAATCTTCCTTCTAAGGTATGCGTAGTGTTCATCTATGGATTCAATTCATTCATAGAGTTCAAGAATCAATCTTTAAAATACAAAAGCTTGGTTGATTGTGGTGATATGATCATACCCATGTTGATGCTTTTTTGTTTTACTCTTTTTCATTATAAAGTATGATTTCTATATTGTTGGGTGTTAATGATCATGTTGTTGATATTGGGTGATTCCGAAGATGGAATCTTTATATGTTTTTGTGAATTCATGATATCATATGAGTTGGAACCATGTAAATTTGGTTGTTCATGATGTATAATTTGATGAATTCACCTATGCTTAAGATGTGCATGTAAAGTGTTTGATAAAATGCCTAAGGAACTAGAAATCATGCAGTATAACTAAATTGTGACTAAGTGAAGGATTCATGATATGCCCTTTCGTTCCAATGACTTCTATGTTGTTAATGTGCCTTGTAAATGTTGTTGGAATACTCATGAACTATTCTTACGAGATTATGCTATGTTTACTTGCAAATCCTACTTATAATCAAGATGTATGATAACCATGCAATCCATATGAACTTCCATGCTATTAGTATGTGTTGCCAATATGATTATGCGACGAACATGATATTAAGATTGTGCAAGTACTTCCATGTGATATGAAATCCTTTCCATGCAATACATTGTTGATAACCATGCTTAGTATGAGATCCCTACTTATGATATTATAAATTATGGACTCTACTCTTATGATCAAGTCAGTCATGTGTGTCAGTTTCCTTCCATCGAGTCCTGGGGGTACTTGTACCCGAAAACTATAGTTGTGTGCCTAGATCTACATCATGTTTCACGATATCCGAACTCAAGCTATGATTCCATAGACTTCAGTCAGTCATGTGACTCAGGAAAACCTCATGATCTTAGTCAGTTGTCAGATATCAATAACATTCTGCCAGTCAACGAAATTCAGTAAAATTAAGTCATGCACAGTCAAAGTCAGTTATTCATGTCCAGTCCCTCCAGATGGGAGTAGAGGTTAGCATCGAGTGAACCCAAGGATGGGAACTCATCCGCCAGTTCAGGGTATGATTCTTAGTAGCAATCTTTGTGTTCCAGAACTACGTAGCCAGCGTAGGTTGAGACATCTTAACCCGTAAGCTTAGGATTGATGAGGTGTCTTAACCCGTCAGTTTAGGGTTCCCACCATTCTCTTTGAGTACCTTCTAGATAAGGGTCACTCACAGCTGTCCTTACCAGTGGCGCGGTATTGAAACCCCTCCAGTCAGGGCAGATATTGGACCCCAGTTTAGCCATAAGGGTATACATGGGGCATGTCGGTTAAACACTACTTCCCACAGTTTCAGTATCAGTCTAAATAAAAAAACTCTGGGCGTTCTTCAGATTTCAGTATATACAGGACTGTCAGATACAGTCACCCATGTTATTAGTTTTAGTAACAGTCTCAGTAAAAGAACTCAGGGCGTTCTTCAGATTTTAATATATACAGGACTGTCAGATACAGTCATCTATGTTATCAGTTTTAGTAACAATCTCAGTAAAAGAACTCAGGGCGTTCTTTAGATTTCAGTATATAGAGGACTGTCAGATACAGTCATCCATGTTATCAGTTTCAATATCAGTCAGGACAGTTATCAGTAAACCATGTATTAGCTTACAAGTCATGCTATCACGTATTCAACTCCTTATTCAGACAGTTTAGAGGCTTTCAGATCTACTTTCAGATTTACGTTCAAATTTAGCTGTTTTGGGTTTTTTCACCCATATGATTTTATTCAGTTTAACCTTATGGCCTTACAGTTTCATGTATTCCGCATTATTATATTATGATTTGCAGTATACAGATACAGATATCAGTCATGGGTTAGCTTGTGGTCCCTCGGGTTCATAAGCACCATGTAGCATTCTGGTTCAGCAAATCAGGGTGTTACACATACTTAGAGAAGACCATTGAATAAATACATAGGTGAAAGAGCCCATACTTAAAGAAAACCATTGCATCTTGAAGCAAAATTGGTCGGGTCTTAAGGCGACGGAGGCAAAGTTAATGTCTCATACCTTAAGCCAATGTCCACCATATTCAAGCAAAATTGGTCGGGTCTTAAGGTAATGGAGGCAAAGTTAAACCCTCGGACCTTAAGCCGACGTCCACCTTCTTCAAGAAAAATTGGTGGGGTCTTAAGATGACGGAGGCAAAGTTAAACCATCGCACCTTAAGCCGACGTCCACCATCTTTAAGAAAAATTGGTGGGGTCTTAAGGTGATGGAGACAAAGTTATACCATTACACCTTAAGCCAACATCCACCGTCTTCTAGCAAAATAGGTCGGGTCTTAAGATGATACAGGCGAAGTTAAACTGTCACACCTTAAGCTGATGTTCACCATTTTCAAGAAAAATTAGTCGAGTCTTAAGGTGATGGAGGTGAAGTTAGACTCTCGCACCTTAAGCTGATTATTGCATATTGATATTTGTTTCAACCCTACAAAAAAGGAAAAGACTAAAAAAAAGAAAATAAAATAGAATAGAAAGAGAAAGAGAAAGGGATTACCTCACATCAATTGAGAACCAGAGACAAAGATACCGCCATAAGAGACTTCACAAGTGTATGCTACGATAATGACAAAGATCAATGAGTATTTTTAGGCATTGTAAGACAGTGTGAATTCTGTAATCTCAATTAAATTAGAGAAAAGTTATGAGGATCCTATTAGAATAATGATATGTCACAGAGGTAATGTAAAGGTGGTATAAAGACTCTTATGTACAAAGGAATTTGGAGTTTGCTGTCAATTTTCTTCAATTAAAAAAGGAGCAGTCCCATACATTTTAGGAAAAAGAAAATGGCAAATGGTAGGCAACGACGGACCCCTACTAATCCAAAAGAAATTGGGTCATTTTACTAATACCTTTGATGGGAAAAACAAGAGTCCATAGGACCCCACATTTAAAAAAGAAAAAGAAAAGGAGGGTACACGTGAGTAATAGCATTAAATGCCAAAATGAGAAACTTAATCCATTTGTTTTGCACTTTCTCGTGTATCGAGAATTCAAATATATATGTATATTAAGATGTTGCATGGCCAATATGTTTATGATATATTTTATATACGAAATTGGTCCATCATAATTTTGTTTGCACACAAATTTTTGTATCAAGTTCATACTTAGAGCCTAGTTTTTGAAAGATCTCAACAAGTCTTGAAGTAGGAGGCATTTTGTGGGCAACAAAATTTTATTAAATTAAAATTCATCCAAAATTTAGATTATATTAAATTCAAAATATATTAGTCCTAAATAAATATTGATGATTAATATAATTGGTTTAATTTTTAAGTCCAAAAATGTGTGGACTTAATTAAAGTTCAATTATAATTAGGCCAGACAATTGATTTGGGGATATAAATAATGAACCCATTTTGTTAAGCTATGATACCCCGTATTAGTCTTAGCTCAATTCAGCCCATAGTGCATGCATAAGAGGCTTAGAACCTAAAAATTTAGCGAAGTGTTGGAGACTTAGTTTTATTTTTGTCCACTTAACTTTGATGATTTTTAAAGTGACCTTCCTGACACCGAGACATAAGTTTTTGAGTTATTTCATGTTCAGGGGTGTAAGGATCTTGTCACGGGGAAATTTCAGATTTTTCGAACGAGGTTTGGGCCATGTTTGGATTTCAATTCCAGCAACTCAATGCGATTGTGGTGGAATAGCAATGGCATCACTGGCGTGTCATGGTGATGGCATAATCGATGTCCCAGTTATGAATTTAAATTGCAAAAGGGCAGTCTTGTCTTTTCACATCGCCCCAATCCATGTTAATACGAGATTTAGCTTCAGTTAAGGCATATTATACCCAAAATAAAATTTTACTCACAAATAGACCCCAAGATCTTCCCTAGTTCATCAAATTAAACTCTTTTCCTTTCAATAAAAATCAAGAAAACAAGTTTCCAAATTCAAGAATCTCTAAGAAAGCTTAAGGAATTGTTTTTCTTTTCAAGGATTTAAGCTTGTAAGGTATGTTATATGTTCATTCATGGGTCCTTATCACCCATGGAGTCCAAGAACCCATTTTCAAGATTAAATTTATGATTTTTACTTGTTATTGTGAGTTATCTTCAGGAAGCTATTATGAACTTGGATTTCAAATTATGTTTATCATGTGATTTCATTGGAATTAGCCTTAACACATTTGAATGGTGCTTATTCGCTTGTCAAATATTAATCCATGATTTTAGTATTGTAATTATTATATTATTACATGTTTAAACTATTCCCATGCTTAAGCCCAAGAATTTTAAGTGTTTGATGAAATGCCTAAATGATTGAGTTTGAACAATGGCAACTTATTATGTTTTTTTCAAACCTTTAGTATGTCCTATTGTTATTATTATCAAGTCCTGGGGGTTATAAATACCTAAAATTTAGTTGTTTACCTAGTTTTCAGTATCTACAGAATGATTTCAGTCATACTATGAGCAATATCATTCAATCAGTTAATACGGTCAGTTGTGGGTTCAGTTAAGCTTAGTTCAGTCTAGTGATCAGTGCCAGTTCAGTTGGGAGTAGGATTCAACACTGAGAAAACTCAGGGATAGAGGCATTCCTTCCAGGTTAGAGTATGACCCTTTGTAGCAATCCCTAAGTTACAGAACTACGTAGCCAGCGTAGGTTGAAATGTCTTCCTGCCAGTTTAGGCTTGACTCTAATCTCATGAGTACTCCTGCTAGATGAGGGTGACTCTTTAGTTATCTGGGATACCAGATTAGTGGATCCATACAACCATTGTCAGTACTCATGGCACGGTACTGACACCCTTGTGACTGGGGTTATGACTTAGACCCCGATTAGCTCAGATTGGGGCATATCAATTAGATGATACCTCCCACAGTCTCAGTCTAGTATTCGGTTTAATTCAGTCAGGTTTACATTAACCATAGCATATAATTATAAGATATTCAGTTAACAGGTTTCAGTATTTTAGTTTACAAACTATTTCAGAATCATGTTATAGTCTTGGTCATGTATTCTCAGATTTTATAGCATTCACGCATTTATATCAGTTATTCAGTGACCTCATACTATTCATCCAGTTAGTTATTATTCATGCATATAATCCGTGCATATCACCCTAACCTCATCTAGCATACCAATATATTCAAAGTACTGATAGAAAACTCATTTCTTATTCTATGATGTCTCATATCATAGGCTCGAATGCTCAGGTTCCCAATTGCACTTAGACATTCCAGCATATCATCATCATCAGCTGTGGTGAATCCTCATATTTTGACAATCGATTATGGTTATTTTAGTGTTTTTATTTTAGTAGTCAGTTGGATTTAGTTGGGGAATGTCCCATTAACTCTTGTTCAGTTAGTTTTAGAGGCTTTCAGACACTTTAGACAATCAGTTAGTTTCTCATTACCTTTATTAGTTTTCAGATAGTTATTTTCTGGTAGTTGTTTTCAGACTTATGTTTCAAAAATGTTTTAATATTTAAAACCTTATGGCGTATTCAGTTATTCCTCACATGTGTATTTTATTATTATGATTTAGTGCTCACATCAGGTACCTGCTCATAGGTTAGCTTGTGGTCTTTTGGGATCGTAAGCACCATTTTCACAACTAAAGGGCAACCTCGAGTTGTGATAAGACTTGGTATCAGTGTCTAAGGTTTTACAGTGTCCTAGGGAGTCTGAAAGTTTCATTGAGTAGAGTCTTGTACATAGGTATGAAGTGCGCCACACTTATGGACGAGAGTCTATAAGATATTTTAGGAAAAAATTCCCTTCTTTTAGTATTCATGTCGTGCGAATGAGCATGAACTCTATTTAACTCTCCTTCTAATTAAGTCTCCCTTCCATTTATAGAACATGCCTCCCAAAAAGACTAATGGAAGAAGAAACAAAAAGCATCCCCTACTTTCGCCCGTTCAGAAAGATACCCTGAATGAGTATGTTTCTCATGCTAAGTTTAGAGTTGTATTCACCACTTTAGCTCACTCTATAGCAGCTCAAAAATAATCAACAGGCTACTATCCCGGCCATTCTAGTTGTTAATACCACCGCAGCTAGGATTCAAGACTTTACCTAAATCAATCCTCTTTTGTTTTTGGGATCCAAGTTTGATGAGGATCCATAGGAGTTCCTAGATATGACACAAAAGGTGACAGATATCATGGGTGTCATATGTAGTGAGATTGCAGAATTGGTTGCTTTCCAGTTACAAGATGTAGCTCACACCTGGTTTAAGCAGTGAAAGGGGGATAGAAGCGCAGATGCAGGGCCTGTTGAATGGGAGGAGTTTGCTACAACCCTTTTAGATAGATTCTTTCCCTTAGAGTTAAGGAAAGCTGAGGTGCTGGAGTTTATTAATTTAAAGTTGGGTAGTATGAGTGTGAAGGAGTATTCTCTTAAGTTTATTTAGTTGGCAAGGTATGCTCCTTATGTGGTGGCTGATAACAGGTCTAGGATGAGCAAGTTAGTGTATGGTGTATTTGATAGTATGGTCAAAGAGTGTAGGACTGCAATGTTGATTAAGGATATGGACTTGTCTAGTCTTATGGTCCATGCTCTGCAGATTAAGAAGGAGAAGGTTAACGAGAAAGAAAGAGAAAACAAAAGGGATAGACCATGTAGTTTTAACTTTGCTTAGCCAAGGTTGGAGGGTGGTAATCGTCCTTAGTTCTGTTAGAAATCTTCAGCTCCAGCTCAGTCTTTAGCTAGTGCTCTTGTACCAAAGTTCAGAAATGATAATCAAGATAGGCGCCAGGCTCTAAATCCCAGGGCAGCATAAATAGTGGTTGTATGAATCCCCTTTGCCAAAAATATGGTAGAAACCATATATGTATGTATAGGTCTGGCAGTGATGTATGTATTGGATGTGGTAATCCAGGCTACAGAATCAGGGAATGTCCCAAGGTGGGTCTGCAAAGTCAGCATAGTTGTCCTTCATCTCCAGTTGGTCGCCCGACTGAGAAAGGTTTCACATCCAGTGTAACCAGTAGAAAGCGCCCAAACTGACTATATGCGCTCCAGTCCCGATAAGACCAGGAAAGTTCTTCTGATGTGGTTACCGGTATGTTATAGGTCTTTCATGTACATAGTTGTGCTTTGTTAGATACAAAGCTTCTCTTTATTTTGTAACCCGCTATATAGGTGTCAACTTTGGAGTCAGTCCCAAAACCTTAGAAGATCATTTCTCAATATCTACACCAGTGGGTAAGTCTATCATAGCCTGGTGGGTATACAAAAACTGCCCGATTACAGTATCCAAAGAAGTCCATTCAGTAGACCTTGTGGAGTTAGAGTTGACGGATTTTTACATCATTCTCGACATGGATTGTCTCCACTCATGCTATGCTTTAGTTTATTGTAGAAATAGAGTTTTTTATTTTTAGTTTTCGAATGAACCAGCCCTTGAATGAAGGGTTAGCAGTTCAACATTTAGGGGTCAGATTGTTTCATACCTTAGAGCGAGAAAAATGATATCCAAGGGGTGTGTTTACCATCTTGTTCAAGTCAAAGACTCTACTTTAGAAACTCCCAGTCTTAAGTCAGTCTTAGTAGTAAGATAATTTCCAAATATGTTCCCTAAAGATCTTCCCAGAGTTCCTCCCGAAAGGGAGATTGACTTCGGAATAGACCTCCTTCAAGATACCCATCCTATCTCTATTCTGCCCTATAGATTGGCTTCATCCGAGCTTAGGGAATTGAAATAACACTTAAAAGATCTCTTAGATAAAGGTTTCATCAGGCCCAGCATCTCCTCATGGGGCACTCTAGTCTTTTTCGTGTGAAAAAAAAACGGTTCTCTTAGAATGTGAATCGATTATCGTTAGTTGAACAAAGTCACAATCAAGAATAAGTATCCACTCTTTAAAATTGATGACTTGTTTGACCAACTTCATTGTGCCAGTTATTTCTCTAAGATAGACCTTAGATTCAGCTATTATCAGCTCAAAGTCAGAGAAAGTGACATTTTAAAAACAACTTTCAAAACTCGGTATGGTCACTTCAAGTTTCTAGTTATTTCCTTCGGTCTAACAAATAATCCAACAACTTTCATGGACTTGATGAACAGAGTGCTCAAGCAGTACTAGGATATGTTCATCATAGTCTTCATTGATGATATTCTTGTCTATTCCCGTAATGAAAATGATCATGTAGACCACCTCAGAATTATATTGTAAACTCTTAGAGCCCATCAGTTCTTTGCCAAATTTAGTAAGTGCAAATTTTGGTTAAGATCATTAGCTTTCCTTGGACATATTGTTTCCGGTGATGGCATTAGAGTTGACCCTCAAAAGACCAAAGCAATGAGAAACTATCCCAGACCTATCTCTCTATCAGATATCAGGAGTTTCTTGGGTTTTGCTAGTTATAACCAATGGTTTGTTGAAGAGTTTTCATCTATGGCATCCCCCATGTCTAGATTGACACAGAATAAAGTTAAGTCTTAGTGGAAAAATTCTTGTGAAAAGAGTTTTTAGGAGTTGAAGACTCGACTCACCTCAGCCTCAGTGTTGACCTTTCCAGATAGTTCAAATAGGTTTGTTGTTTACTGTGATGCTTCCAGAGTTGGTTTAGGTTATGTGTTGATGTAGAGAGGTAAGGTCATAGCCTATGCCTCTAGAAAGTTTAAACCCCATGAAAAAAATTATCCTAACCATGATCTGGAGTTAGCAGTTGCTGTTTTTGCCTTAAAAATTTGGAGGCACTATGTTTATGTGGTTTATGTTGATGTGTTCATAGATAAAAAAAGCTTGCAGCATGTATTTTCGCAGAAAGATTTAAATCTCCGTCAGAGAAGGTTGTTAGAATTATTAAAAGATTATGATATGGGTGTTTTATATCATCCAGGCAAGGCCAATGTAGTGGCAGATGTCCTTAGTAAATTGTGTATGGGTAGTGTTACTCATGTAGAAGAAAAGAAGAAGAAGCTAGCCAGGGAAGTTCATCAACTTGCTAGATTAGGTGTTCGGTTAGTGAATTCAGATGAGAGTAGTGTATGGGTTCTGTAAGACCCCACAAAGTTCCCCCGTATTCTAAGCCTTTAGAGCATGTCAAGTAAAGCCTTTATACTTAGAAATTTGACTAAGTGTGGGACTTAGTTCATTTTTTAGTGCCTTCAAACTTTGAAGATTTATTTCGTGACCTTCTCGGCCTTCAATAGTTGATATTTTTCTAATTTATGATCCGAGAGGTCAATAGGTGTTCCCGAACAAGTTTTGGATTTTTTGGACCGCTTTTAGACCACGCTTGGTGTCCCAAAATAGTGGACTAATGCGATCTTGGTGTGCCATGTCTCCCATCACATTGGTCAAGTTTTGTACAGAAAAAGTCCTGAGGCTTGACGTGATGATAGCGCGATGCGTCGAGTGTCGCATCGATGCCCATGACGCATCGTGTTGCCTACAATGTCAATGCCATGTTATTTTTCATCTTTTAAAATTCGCATCCTAGGAGGAAATTTATTCATTCCCCCCATCCCTTTTCAGATTTAACACGGGATTTAATCCCTAAGACACCAAAATACATACATTTTTTTCAATTTCCATCAAGAACTCATCCTAGGGTTTCAACCCAAAACCCAAGAGAACTCAAAATTTGACCGTCATTTTTTGAAATTGATTCAAGATTTGGAATCCTTAAATCAAGAGCTTCAACAATCACCCACTAGAAGTTCAAATAGCATCCAAAGTCAAGAGTCCATTCAAAGCTTCTAATTTAAGGTATGTGGGGCTTGAACAAGGACAAATCTTTCGTCCTTATGCCCAAAACTTGATTTTTATTACAAGAGTTATTTGATTTTACATGTTTTCCTATGAAATTGAAGTTGGGTTTATACCCTATGTTTCTATTTATGATATTATGAAATTTTCATTGTTTTAGAAGTTAAATTACATAAGTATGTTTATATCTTGGTGTATATTGCTGAAATTTTCAGATTTTAAGATGATTATGAATGTTTTGTTATCAAAGCATGAATTTTGAGATGTTGAAATCATGAAATTCATATTATGAGTTATTTTCCCATACCTCAATTGAGATGATTGAAAGCTTTTTAAGATGATTGTTGAGCATGAAGTCTAAATATGATTTTTGATGCATTAAAGCTTTATATTTTGAGTCCTAAGTGCAAGTGATGAGTTTATAAGGAGATTATGATCTCAAGTTTTGTTAACAAGTTTTAATAAGTGCTTTCAAAAGCAAAGATTGATCTTTTGATCCTAAGCTAAGATAGGAATCCACACTATTTATGATTTAAAGTAAAGAGAAGTATATTTGGTCTCCATTATAGACCCTTGAGTTATTTTAAGGTGGATTTGCTAAAAGCTCTAAGCTTAAGTATGGGAGTAGTAGTTAGTACCGAGTTAGGCTTGATTCCAAGGTCTCATGCCCCAGAATTATGAGCCTCCATAGGATTTGATTTACCCCATGTGGGTTAAGATAGTGAATACTAAAGTTAAGGTTCTATTCTGATGGCAAGGATAGAACAACTCTCCCCAATATGGGAAAGACGTTGGACTCCATGTAGCTCACATGGTTTATGTCGGTTAGAAGAAACTCCCAAGTGACCCAAGTCATTGAGTACCAAATTTCCCACAGTATTCCAAGGTCTTAAAGTGTCAAAGTTTTCCCAAAGTCCTAAAATCCTTAGTCTTTAAGTTTTTAAAGTTTTAAAGAAGTCCATTATTCTCCTTAAGATAAAAGTATTAGTTTTGAAAGGCTATTATTGTTATGATTCCTTTGTGCTTACAAGTTTTAAGGATGAGAGGAGAATACAAACTTCTTAACCAAGTATGATGACTCACTAGATTATGATTCCTGCTTCATTATGATATATTTCAGTTTATTCAAGTTACGTGAGTCATTTATATCAGCATGCATGTTTTCTATAAAGATTGATGATAATGTTTAATTATTGGATACACCCCCATATTCTCAGTACATCCTCAAAGTACTGATCCACATATACGTCTGTGTGCTACATTATCTCATAATGTAGGTTTAGGTGCTCAATCTCAGACGAGACCGTGATCTCTGATACCTTGTCTACATTCCGCAGTTTGTGAGTCTTTATGGTTCGAGGACCAATTTCCCAGACTTCTAGTTTTGATATCAGTTATTATTGCTTTTAGTCAGTCAAGTTAGTTAGGGTTTTGTCCCAATTACTCTCTAGTTCATTAGTAAGTAGAGGCTTGTCGGACTTGACTAGTGGTTGAAGTTTTCCAAACTTTTCTCAGTATTTGACATTCAAATTATGTTTTTCAGTTAATTCAATCTAGATTTGGCATAATATGCAATTATTTCTTGGTTTCTTTATCTTGAAGTAAGTGTTAGAAGTATTAGTAGGCTCAAAGGGTTAGCTTAGGGCTACTGTAACCTTAAGCACCGTGTGACATCTCGGGATGAGATTTCAGGGCGTTACAAACCTGGTATCAGAGCCTAAGGTTTAAAGAGTCCTAGGGAGTCTGATAAGCCACATTGTGTAAAGTCTTGATCATCGGTGTGTAGTGCGCCATATCTATGAGCAAAAGACTACAAGACGTTTTAGGAAAAAACCATCTCTTTTTTTCAAAATCCATCATGCATATAGTTGTCTCTCTCTGCTATTAATTCATGCTCATTTATGACAAAAAATTCCTCCTCAAAGAGAAAATGTCCGCAGAAACAATAACGATCAACCTCAGCCTGTTGATCCTCTGAATGAGACTGTGTCTCACGTTGAGTTTCAGAAAGCCTTTAAGGTGTTATCCCAGGCCTTCACCATAAATTTTCAGGCCAATAACCAAGCTATAGTTCCACATCAGCAAGGAGGGGATTTAGCTGCAGCCAGGATTTGAGATTTCATGAGGATGAACCCGCCAGATTTCTATGGGTCGAAGGTAGGTGAGGACTCACAATTGTATCTTGAGGAGGTGAAGAAGATCACCCAAGTCATGCATATTTCTGAAGAAGAGAGTGTAGAGCTGGCCTCTTATAAGATGAAGTATATTACTTATGACTGGGTTATGGCATGGAGGAAGAATAGAGGAGAGGATGCTGCTCCTATGACTTGGCAGATTTTTGAGGATACATTCTTGGACAAGTTATTCCCACTTGAGATGAGGGAAGCAAAGATAGAGGAGTTTATGAACCTAAGGTAAGGCTCTATGAATGTAAAGAAATATTGCCTTAAGTTCAACTAGTTATCTAAGTATGCTTCTGATTTGATGGCTGACACCCAAACTAGTATAAGTAAGTTCGTGACTGGTGTGTGTAGTTTGGTGCTGAAAGAGTGTAGGACTGCTATGATCAATAGGGATATGGATCTTTCCAGATTGATGATGCACGCATAATAAATTAAGGTAGACAAGATAAGGGAGAGAGGCAGAGTAAGGGGAAATAAGAAGGCTAAATCTGAGCAGCATAAGTATGGTCAACTAGGTCCCATAGAGGGAACCATTTGCAGTTTCAGAGCCATTCGTCTATGCCAGCGCCTTCATCAGCTAGTGCTTCTGCACCCAGAAATAGGCAGGAGCAAGGAAATAATCCATCCATGTCTAGATTCCAGAATAGTATGAGTAACAGGCCCAATCATCATCCTTATGCTAAGTGTGGTAGGACCCATCTCGACGAGTATTTGGCTGAACAGAGGGGTTGTTTTGGTTGTGGAAATTTAGGCCACAGACTTAGAGAGTGCCCACATGCTAGACAAGGGAACAGAGATGTCCGACCTCAAATACAAGCTACCAGTATACTAGCTCTTTTAGCCCGTCCAACACCTTCTCAGGGTGCTTTATCCAGCACTAATGGTGGGCAGCGCCAGAACAGGTACTATGCTTTACCATCCCATCAGGAGTAGGAGGATTCTCCCGATGTAGTTACTGGTATGCTTTGTGTCTTTTGATTTGATGCTTATGTGTTTTTGGACTCTGGGTCAAGTTTCTCTTATGTGACCCCGTTAGTTGCTGTGAATTTTGAAATGAGTCCCGCAAAGATTCCTTAGCCTTTCCTGGTTTCTACTCCAGTAAGTGTGTCAGTTGTTGCTAAGCAAGTGTATAAGAAGTTTCCTATCACTATTCTCCATAGAATCATATTTGCTAATTTGATAGAGCTAGAGATGGTTGATTTTGATATTATTCTGGGTATAGATTAGCTTCACTCTTGTTATGCATCTATAGACTGTCGTACCCGTGTGGTTAAGTTCTAGTTTCCTGATGATCTAGTTTTTGAGTGGTCCAGGAGTTCTGTATCCCCCAAGAGTCAATTTATATCCTATCTCAAAGCCAGAAAGCTAATATCCAAAGGTTGTATCTATCACCTAGTTTGAGTTAAAGACACTAAGTCTGAGACTCCAACTCTCCAGTCAGTTAATACACTGAATGAATTCCCTGATATTTTTTCGAAAGATCTCCTAGGTGTACCTCCTGATAGAGAGACAAAATTTGGGATTGACCTTCTTCTCGACACACAACCTATTTCTATTCCTCCTTATCGTATAGCACCAGTAGATATTAAGGAGTTGAAAGAGAAACTCAAAGATCTTCTAGATAAAGGTTTCATAAGGCCCAATGTCTCCCCTTAGGGCGCACCTGTCCTATTCGTGAGAAAGAAAGATGGTTCCTTGCGTATGTGAATTGACTATCATCAGCTGAATAAGGTCATAATTAAGAATAAGTACCCTCTTCCTAGAATTGATGACCTCTTTGATTAATTGCAAGGTGCAAGTTACTTCTCAAAGATAGACCTTAGATCCGGCTATCATCAACTCAAAGTAAGGGAGTATGATATCTCAAAGACAGCTTTCCAAACACGTTATGGTCATTTCGAGTTTCTAGTCATGTCTTTTGGGCTAACCAATGCTCCAGCTACTTTCATGGACCTCATGAATTGAGTGTTCAAGCAGTATCTTGATATGTTTGTCATAGTGTTCATAGATGATATCGTTGTATACTCTCATAGTGATAATGACCATGTAGATCATCTTAGAATTATCTTGCAGACTCTTAGAAATCACCAATTATTCATGAAATTCAGCAAGTATGAGTTTTGGCTAAGGTCAGTAGCATTTCTGGGTCACATTATTTCAACCGAAGGCATTAGAGTTGATCCCCAAAAGATAGAAGTTGTAAGAAATTAGCCTAGACCTATATCTATATCTGATATTAGGAGTTTATTGGGTCTAGCTGGCTATTACCACCGTTTTGTTGAAGGTTTCTCAACTATTGATTCTCACATTACTTCAACCCCTGTGTTGACTTTACTTGATGGTACAGATGGTGTTGTGGTGTATTGTGATGCCTCTAAAGTAGGCTTGGGTTGTGTGTTAATGCAGAGAGGTAAGGTTATAACCTATGCCTCTAGACAGTTGAAGTTGTATAAAAAGAATTACCCAACCCATGACCTTGAATTAGCTGTTGTGGTCTTTGCTTTGAAGATCTGGAGACACTATCTTTATGGTGTTCATATTGATGTGTTTACTGACCACAAAAGCCTACAGTACATGTTTACTCAGAGGAAGTTAAATCTTAGATAGAGAAGATAGTTGGAGTTGCTAAAAGATTATGATATGAGTGTGTTATATCATCCGAACAAGGTTAATGTAGTGGCAGATGCCCTTAGCAGGTTGTCTATGGGCAGTGTTGCTCATGTGGAGAAGGATAAGAAAGAATTGGCTCGTGAAGTTCATTGCTTGGTTTGACTGGGTGTTAGGTTGCTTGATACGGCTGAAGGTTATGTTTGGGTTCAGAGTAGTTTCAAATCTTTGATAGTTTCGGAAGTGAAGGAGAAGAAAGAGTTCGATCCTAGTTTGGTCAGACTAAAGGAGTCAGTTAAAGACCAAAAGGTGGAGGTTTTCTCCCAAAGGGAGAGATGGTGTGTTGAGATTGCAGGGTAGACTATGTGTTCCTTATGTTGATAATCTGAGGTAGAGAATTATGGTGGAGGTGCATGGTATGTGGTGTTCTATTCATCCCGATGCTACCAAGATCTACCGCAACTTGTGAGAAATCTATTGGTGAAGTTGCATGAAGAATGATATATCAGAGTTTATAGAGAAGTATGAAACTTGCCAATAGGTTAAGGTAGAGCACCAAAGACCTGGTGGTGTAATGCAAGAGCTTGGTATACCCACTTAGAAGTGGGAAGAGGTGAATATGGATTTTGTGACTGGTGTACCTCTTTCGCGTTGTCATCATGATTATATTTAGGTTGTTATAGACAGGTTGACCAAGTCAGCACATTTCTTGCCTGTGCATACATCTTTTTTAGCTGAGGATTACGCTAGTCTATCTGGGAGTTAGTTAGGTTGCATGGAGTTTTCTTGTCTATTATTTCAGCTAGGGGTACTCAATTTACTTCTCTGTTTTGGAGATCTTTTCATAGGGGTCTTGGTACCCAAGTGCATCTTAGTTCTGCCTTTCATCCACAGACAGATGGTCGGGCTGAAAGGACCATCCAAATGTTGGAAGATATGTTGAGAGCTTGTGCTCTTGATTTCAAGGGTAGTTGGGATGAGCACTTGCCATTGATCGAGTTTGCGTATAACAATAGTTATCACTCTAGAATCCAGATGGACCCATTTGAGGATTTGTATGGGAGGAGATGTAGATCACCCATAGGTTGGTTTGAAATGGGTGAGGCTGCTTTGGTTGGACCTGATGCAGTGTTTGAAGCTATGGAGAAGTTAAAGTTGATTAGAGAGAGGTTGAAGACAACCCAAAGTCATCAAAAGTCATATGCAGATGTGAGAAGGAGAGATCTTGAATTCAAAGTTGATGACTCAGTTTATCTAAAGATTTTACCAAGAAAGGGGTGAAAAGGTTTGGCAAAAATGGGAAGCTTAGTCCCTGTTATATTGGCCCCTATAGAGTTCTGAGTTGTATTGGGAAAATAGCCTATGAGGTTGAGTTGCCCGCAGACTTGTCAGTTGTTCATCCCGTCTTTCACGTCTCCATGCTTAAGAAACACATTGGTGATTCTATTGCTGTAGATCCTTCAGAGAGCACTGATGACTAGAACAACCTATCGTATGATAAGATTCCGATTGAGATTCTAGACCACTAGATCCGTAGACTAAGAAACAAAGAGGTACCCTTGGTCAAAGTTTTGTGGTGAACTCAGTCGGTTGAGGGTGCAACTTGGGAAGCAGAAGCAGACATGCGAACCAAGTACCCACACCTCTTATCCACGAGTTCAGATCAATCCAAAGATATTATTCTTCCTTAATTCAGTTCCTTTCCAATCAAAGATTTGGCTATGTATCTATTCGTATTAAGTTCATACATTCTCTAAAGTGCCCAAGAGTTTAGAATGATATATAGTCGGGTTAGCAATTTATTTCAGTTGTGCACCCTTAGTTCCTCGGTATTTCTAGCCTAACTAGAGATATTCGAGGATGAATGTTTCCAAGGGGGAGATATTGTAAGAGCCCGCAAAGTTCCCTTGTAGTTTAAGCCTTTAGAGTATGTCAAGTAAAACCTTTATACTTAGAAATTTGACCAAGTGTGGGACTTCGTTCATTTTTTTAGTGCCTTCAAACTTTGAAGAATTATTTCGCGACCTTCCCGGCCTTTAATAGTTGATATCTTAGCTAATTTACTATCCGAGAAGTCAATAGGTGTTCCCGAACAAGTTTTAAATTTTTTGGACCGCATTTAGACCTCGTTTAGTGTCCCAAAATAGTGGACTAACGCGATCTTGGTGCACTGCGTCGCCTATCATATCGGTCAATTTTTTTTGCAGGAAAAGTACTGAGGCATGACGCGATGATGGCGCGATGCGTCGAGTATCGCGTCGATGCCCACGATGCGTTGCGTTGCCTACATCATCGATGCCCAGTTATTTTTCAGCTTTTAAACTCTGCGTCCTAGGGGGTAATTTAGTCATTTCCCCATCCCTTCTCAGCTTTAACACGAAATTTAATTCCTTAGACACCATAATACATACACTTTTATCAATTTCCATCAAGAACTCATCCTAGGGTTTCAATCCAAAACCCAAGAGAACTCAAAATTTAACCATCGTTTTTCAAAATTGATTCAAGATTCGGAATCTCCAAATCAAGAGCTTCAAGAATTACCAGTTAGAAGTTCGAATAACATCTCAAAGTAAGAGTTCATTCAAAGCTTCTAATTTAAGGTATGTGGGGTTTAAACAAGGATAAATCTTTTGTCCTTGTGCCTAAAACTTGATTTTTATTACAAGAGTTATTTGATTTTACATGTTTTCCTATGAAATTGAAGTTAGATTTAAACCCTATGTTGCTATTCATGAGATAATGACATTTTCATCATTTTAGAAGTTGAATTACATGAGTATATTTATATCTTGGTATATATAGCTGAAATTTTCAGATTTTAAGATGATTATGAATGTTTTGTTATCAAAGCATGAATTTTGAGATGTTGAAATCATGAGATTCATAGTATGAGTTATTTTCCCATACCTCGATTGAGATGATTGAAAGCGTTTTAAGATGATTGTTGAGCATGAAGTCTAAATATGATTTTTGATGCATTAAAGCTTTATATTTTGAGTCCTAATTACAAGTGATGAGTTTATAAGGAGATTATGATCTCAAGTTTTGTTGACAAGTATTAATAAGTGCTTTCAAAAGCAAAGATTGATCTTTTGATCCTAAGCTAAGATAGGAATCTGCACTTTTTATGATTTAAAGCAAAGAGAAGTATATTTGGTCTCCATTATAAACCCTTCAGTTATTTTAAGGTGGATTTGCTAAAAGCTCTGAGCTTAAGTATGGGAGTAGTATTTAGCACTGAGTTGGGCTTTATTCCAAGGTCTCATGCCCCAGAACTACGAGTCACCGTAGGATTTGATTTACTCCAAGTGGGTTAAGATAGTGATAACTAAAGTTAAGTTCTATTCCGATGACAAGGGTAGAATAGCTCTCCCCAACGTGGGCAAGACATTGGACTCCATGTAGCTCATATAGTTTATGTCAGTTAGAAGAAACTTCCATGTGTCCCAAGTCATTGAGTCCCGAGTTTCCCACAGTATTCCAAGGTCTTAAAGTGTCAAAGTTTTCCCAAAGTCCTAAAATCTTTAGTCTTTGAGTCTTTAAAGTTGTAAAGAAGTCCGTTATTCTCCTTAAGATAAAATTATAAGTTTTAAAAGGCTATTATTGTTATGATTCCTTTGTGCTTACAAGTTTTAATTTTTGAACTAAGTATGTTGACTCACTGGATTATGATTCCTGTTTCATAATGATATATTTCAGTTTTATTCAAGCTACGTGAGTCATTTATATCAGCATACATGTTTTCTATAAAGATTGATGATAATGTTTAATTATTGCATACACCCCCATATGCTCAGTACATCCTCAAAGTAATGATCCATATATACGTTTGTGTGCTACATTGTCTCATAATGTAGGTTCAGGTGCTCAGTCTTAGCCGCGATCATGATCTCCGAGTACCTTGTCTATATTCCATAGTTGGTGAGTCCTCATAATTCGAGGATCATTTTCCCAGAATTCTAGTTTTGATATCAGTTATATTGCTTTCAATCAATTGACTCAGTTGGGGGTTTGTCCCAATGACTCTCTAGTTCATTAGTAAGTAGAGGCTTGTCGGATTAGACTAGTGGTTGAAATTTTCTAGACTATTCTCAATATTTGACATTCAAGTTATGTTTTTCAGTTAGTTCAATCTAGATTTGGTATAACATGCGATTATTGGTTGGTTTATTTATCTTGAAGTAAGTGTTAGAAGTATTAGCAAGCTCAAAGGGTTAGCTTAGGGCTACTTATAGCCTTAAGCACAGTCTGACATCTCGGGATGAGATTTTGAGGTGTTACAGGTTCAGAATAGTTCAGAATCTTCTTTAGTTAATAAAGTGAAGGAGAAGCAATATAGGGATTCCCGTCTGGTTAAGTTGAAGGAATCAGTTAGAGATCAGAAGATAGAGGTTTTCTTCCAAGGAGGAGATGGTATGTTTCGGTGTTATGGTAGGCTATGTATTCCATGTGTTGATGGGTTGAGACAGTGATTCCTTGCAAAAGAACATGGTACGCGATACTCTTTTCACCTAGGGGCCGCTAAGATGTACCATGATTTGAGGAAAATCTATTGGTGGAGTGGAATGAAGAGTTAGCTAAGTGCTCAAATTGTCAGCAAGTTAAGGTTGAACACCAAAAGCCTAGTGGCACTTTGCAAGAGTTTAGTATTCCCACTTGGAAGTGGGAAGAAGTGAACATGGATTTTGTGATAGGGTTGCCCTGTTCGCATCGTCAGCATGACTCGATATGGGTTATTGTTGACCATATGACTAAATCAACCTATTTTTTGTCAGTTCATACTACCTATACAACCAAAGATTATGCCAAGCTCTATATTAGAGAGTTGGTTAGGTTATATAGAGTCCCACTGTCTATCATTTCAGATAGAGGTACTCAATTACCTCTTACTTTTGGAGAGCTTTTTAGAAGGGTCTTGGTACCCAAGCTTATCTCAGTACAACCTTTCACCCTCAGATAGATGGTCAGGCAGAAAAAACCATTCAGACCCTAGAAGATATATTGAGAGCATGCGTTATCGACTTTAAGGGTAGTTGGGATGATCACTTTCTATTGATTGAGTCTGTCTAAAATAACGGTTATCACTTAAGTATTTAGATGGCTCCATTTAAGGCTCTTTATGAGAGGAGATGTAGATCTCTTATTGGTTGGTTTAAGGTAGGTAAGACTGTGTTGATTGGGACGAATTCAGTGTTTGATGCCTTGGAGAAAGTTCAGTTGATTCGGGAGAGGCTTAAGACAGCCCAATGCCGACAGAAATTGTATGAAAATATAAAGAGAAGAGATCTTGAGTTTAAGGTTGGAGATTTGGTATATTTGAAGATCTCTCCCATGAAGGGAGTAAAGAAATTTGGCAAAAAGGGGAAGCTTAGTCCCCGATATGTAGGCCCTTACAGGATCTTGAGTCATTTTGTAAAGGTAACCTATGATCTTGAGTTTCCTACAGATTTGGGATCAGTGCATCCAGCGTTCCATGTCTCATTGCTAAAGAAGTGTATTGGCGACCCAGCTATAGTATTCCCTTTAAAAAGTACAGATGTTCAGGACAACCTTTCTAATGAGAATATCCCAGTAAAATCCTTGATCATTAGATTTGTAGACTAAGGAACAAAGTTCCAAAAGGAACAAAGTTCCCTTGGTCAAAGTTCTTTGTCGGAATCAGTCCATTGAGAAAGCTACTTGGAAAGCAGAAGCAAACATCCGTACCAAGTACCCTCATCTTTCCTCAGCAAACTCAGACTCAGTTTAAGGTAACAGTTTTTATTAGCTTATCTCTTTTCCATTCTCAGTTTCAGCGATATAATCATCTTCTTGTCATTGCATGCATTCACAAATCAGTTCAGTCATGTATCATGTTTGAGACTCAAGTCATGTAACCCTATTTTTAGTTATGCTTGTTCAGTATGTGATCTTAGTTTCCTCAGTATTCTTATCTTAAATAGCCTCATTCAAGGATGAATGTTCCCAAGGGGGAGATATTGTAATACCTCGTAATAGTCTTAGCTCAGTTCAGCCCATAGCACATGCATAAGAGGCTTAGAACCTAAAAACTTAGCTAAGTGTTGGGGACTTAGTTTTATTTTTGGCCTCTTAAATTCAATGACTTTTAAAGTGACCTTCTCGACCCTGAGATATAAATTTTTGAGTTAATTCATGTTCAGGGGTGAAAGGTGCATGTCTTGGGGAAATTTTTGATTTTTTGGATAAGGTTTGGGCCATGTTTGGATTGCAATTCAAGCAGCTCAACGCGATTGCACCTCTTTATGGTATAATAGCGATGGCATCCCTAGCACGTCATGGTGATGGCCTAATCGGGTTCCCAGTTATGAATTTAAATTATAGAAGGGTAGTCTTGTCTTTTCTTATTGCCCCAATCCATATTAACACGAGATTTGGCTTCAGTTAAGGCATATTATGCCCAAAATCCCCAATTTTACTCTCATATAAACCCTAAGCTCTTCCTTAATTCATTAAATTAAACTCCTTTCCTTTCAAGAAAAATCAAGAAAACAAGTTCCCAAATTCAAGAATCTCTAAGGAAGCTTAAGAAATTGTGTTTATTTTCAAGGATTTAAGCTTTTAAGGTTTGTTAGATGTTCATTCATGGGTCCTTATCACCCATGGAGTCCACAAACCCATTTTCAAGATTAAAGTTATGATTTTTACTTGTTATTGTGAGTTAATAGTTATATTCATGAAGCTATTGAACTTAGATTTCAAATTATGTTTATCATATGGTTTCATTGGAATTAGCCTTGACACGTTTGAATGGTGCTTATTACATGTTTAAACTATTCCCAAGCTTAAGCCAATGAATTCTAAGTGTTTGATGAAATGCCTAAATGATTGAGTTTGAACAATGACTACTTATTATGTTTTTTCAAAGCTTTAGTATGTCTTATTGTTATTGTTATTGAGTCCTGGAGGTTATGAATACCTAAAATTTAGCTGTTTACCTAGTTTTCAGTATCTACAGAATGATTTCAGTCATACTATGAGCAATATTATTCAGTCAGTTAATACGGTTAGTTGTGGGTTCAGTTAAGCTTAGTTCAGTCTAGTGATCAGTGTTAGTTTAGTAAGGAGTAGGATTCATCACCAAGCGAACCCAAGGATGGGGGCATTCCTGCTAGGTTAGGGTGTGACCCTTATTAACAATCCCTAAGTTACAGAACTACGTAGCCAGCATAGGTTGAGATGTCTTCCTGCTAGTTTAGGGTTGACTCGAATCTCATGAGTACTCCTTCCAGATTAGGGTAACTCTTTAGGACACCAATTTAGTGGATCCACACAGCCATTTTCAATACCCGTGGCATGATACTGATACACTTCTAACTGGGGTTACAAGTTGTACCTTGATTAGCTCAGATTGGGGCATATCGGTTAGATGATACCTCCCACAGTCTCAGTCTAGTATTCAGTATGATTCAGTTCAGCTTTTTATTAACCATAGCATACAGTTATCAAATATTTAGTTAACAGGTTTCAGTATTTCAGTTTATAGACTATTTCATAATTATGTTAGATGCTTGGTCATGCATTCTCAGATTTTACAGTATTCATGCATTCATATTAGTTATTCAGTTACCTCATGTTATTCATTCAGTTAGTTATTACTCTTGCACATAAACCATGCATATCAGCCTAACCTCATCTAGCATACAAGTACATTCAAAGTACTGACCGCATACTTATTTCTTGTTCTATGATGTCTCATATCTTATGTTCGAACGCTCAGGTTCTCGACCGTACTTAAACATTCCAATGCATCAGCAACAACAACAATGGCGAGTCCTCATATTTTGAGGGCTGATTATGTTTATTTTAGTGTTTTTAGTTTAGTAGTGTAACGCCCCAGAAATACACTATAAATGCCATACCGTGCTTGCGAACCCGAAAGACCACAAGCTAACCCGTGAACTAGTACCTGCTATGAGTACTGAATAATAATAGAAAAATACACATATGATGAATAATTGAATATGCCTTAAGGTTTTAAATATGAAAGTAATACAACCAAAACCCAAAAGTTTGAAACATATTCAAAATTATTGAAACTTTGACTGAAAAGACCAACAACTGACTGACTATCTAAAATGTTTGAAAGCCTCTAAAACTATCTGAAAGAGAGTTGATGGGACGACCCCCAACTAACTCTAATTGTCTAGCCGAAATAAAATACTAAAATGAACAGGCATAACAACCATTTCCTCGATAGATGAGGACTCACCACTGTTGCTGATGTTGATGCAATAGAATGCCTAAGTATGGTCGGGAACTTGAGCATACGAACCTATGATAGTAAATATCATAGCACAATAAAGGAGTATGCGATCAGTACTTTGAATATACTGGTCTTCTAGATGAGATTGGGCTAATATGTAGGGGTTCATGTGCATGAGTAATAACTAAATGAATGAATAGCATGAGGTAACTGAATATAAATGCATGAAAACTATAAAAATCTGAGAATGCATAACCAAGCATATAATATGATACTGAAATAGTCTATAAACTGAAATAATGACATACTGATAACTGAATAACTGGCAACTGTATGCTATGGTCAAGCAAACCTGAAACTGGACTCTGTACTAAATACTGGTCTCAGACTGTGGGAGCTATCATCTAATCAATATGCCCAATATGAGCTAATTGGGGTCCAACTAGTGACCCCAGTTGGAAGAGTGTCAGTACCATGCCATGGGTACTAACAATGGCTATGTGGATCCACCAAGATACTGAAGAAACAGATTATCAAGCCTAAGCTGATGGGTAATCCCTGGGTGGATTCAATCCTAAACTGATGGGTGACCCCTGGGAGGTAGTCAAGCCTAAGCTGATAGGTTACTCCTCAGAACCCACGCTGGCCATGTGGTTCTGGAATGCAGGAACTACTACTAACGACTCTGCCTCACTGATGGTAAAGATGTATCCCTACATTCGCTCGGTGCTAAATCCTACTCCCAACTTAACTGACTCAGAATACTGAATTGATCTAAGTTTAACTAATTATGAGTTCTAATAGTGCTCATTATGATATAATAAATGAGATATCAACTATTCTCATGGTTTAACTAAAATAATTTTGAGGATACTGAAAGTATGTAAACAACTAAATTTCGGGTATTCAAATCCCCAGGACTCGATAGCAATAATAACAAGATCATACTAAAATTTTGAGGACATGACATGTAGTCAATATTCAAAACTCATTCTTTGAGGCATTTCATCAAACACTTACAATGCATGGCTTAAGCATGAAAATAGTTTTAAACATGTAGTAGTAGCATAATTTTGATACTAAATCACCAATTAAGGTTTAACTCAGTGAACAACACCATTCAAATATATAGGATTTAATAACAACAACAATTATATGTAAAAATAGTATAGAATCAAAATTCATCGGGATTCATGGTTAAAATCACAATAACTTTTAAAAAATTCATAAATTTGAATTTAAAATTAGATTATTGGACTCCATTGGTGAAAAGGGTCCATGGATGAACATCTAACATACCTCAAAAGCTTAAATCTGGAAGGAGAATAACTTTTCTTTAAGGTTCTTGAATGGTGACGCTTGGATTCTTGAGAAAGGGCTTGAATCTTGTTCATGGGGAATGATCTTGATAGAAATCATAATTTTGATGTTTAGGATCAATGAGGAGTTATGTAGTTTAAGTCAATGGAATTAGGGGTTAAAAGGGTGAAAAGAGACCCAAAAATCTCATTAAAATCGTCATTACGTCGTTGAACAGGTCCGGTTGACGGTTTGGGCGACGGACCGTCACTCTGATGACTGACCATCACTCAAACCATTATTTTATGGCCATAAAACAATCTCACTGCCTGAGGTTTAAGTCCTAGCTTGACGGTCCATCACTGGGTTGACAGTCCGTTAACCTGGCCGTCGCACCTCGGCAGTCAGACAACTCTCTGGTAAAATGGGTATAACTTTTTACCCCGATATCAGATTAAGATGAAATTGGTTTTGTTGGAAATCTAATTCAATCATCTAACTGTTGGTATGTCAAGAGCTCAAAAATTCTTAGTAAAACAAAAGATATGCTCATTTAAATTTTTACCATAGCAATATCCTTCTCAAGAACTCAATTAGTAAGGGATATTTTGATTCGTCTAATAGCTAGGAGTTATTTGAGGCCTTAATATACATCAAATCGCTCATAAAACTACTAAAGCACTATAATTTATTTCTCATAAGATTGAATCATGGTTCTAATATTGGTTTGGATTCTTGGGGTTTTAAAAGTAGCCAGTTGTAGTTTGTTAGGGCCTATCTCATCAACTCTTATTCAGTAAATTTTAGAGGCTTTCAGACGCTTCAACCAGTTAGTCAATTTGTCATTACCTTTATCAATTTTTAGACAGTTATTTTTTGACAGTTGTTTTCAGACTTATGATTCAGAAAAGTTTTAGTATTTAAAACCTTATGGCGTATTCAGTTATTCTGCACATGTGTATTTTAATATTATTATTTAGTGCTCATAGTAGGTACCAGCTCATGGGTTAGCTTGTGGTCTTTCGGGATCGTAAGCACTGTTGTCGTAACTAGGGAGTAGCCTCGGGTCGTGATAAAAGTCCAAGCTATTATCATATTCTAGAGGCCCAAAGGAGTGTCACATGTCAAATGACGTGGCATGCCAAGTCAAGTGAAGAGGCCAATGTGACCATGCCATATATCAAAATGATGCAGCAGGCCTAGTGAAATCAAAAGCCCATAAAAGGTGCCACGTCACTTAAATTTATTTGATCAAAGGAAGTCCAACTTCATCGTGACTCTTACCTTTTCACGACTATAATTAGGGATCTCATAATTTAGAAAAAGGATCAAGAATTCTAACAAGAAGCAAGAGAAAACTCATAGATTAAACACTACAATTTCTCTACAAAGCTCAAGCACTTAAATCCAGTTCATCAAGATTCGAGATCAAGATCAAAAAATTCAAGAACAAGTTCAAAATCTCTTGAATTCAAGCATAAGCCAAGATAAAATCCATCAAATCCACAAATCAAGCTCAAATTCAAGATCAAGCTAAAAGCCCTTGAATTTATATCTGAAAAGGTGAATCAGAGGATTCTTAAAGATTGTAACACTCACATGTTGAAATCAATAAATTGATTATTGCAATATTTTTCTTGTCACAATTATTATTTTTGGTTTTGAGAATTTTACTGTCCAACAACAGCCTCTCAACCTTCCTAAGCTACTGGTAAGGTCTGCGTAAACTTTACCCTCCCAGACCTTACTTATAGATTTCAGTGCATATGTTGTTGTTGTACCCTCTCTGTTTAAAAAAAGAATTACCTACTTTCCTTTTTAGTCTATTTAAAAAAGAATGACCCTTTTCTTTTTTTGGCAATACTTTAATTTTAACTTTCCATATGTCATGTTAAGAACCATAAGATTAAAGGGCATTTTGGTACCACATGACCGACAAATTTATCCATTGGTTAATTAACAAAGCTAAGAATGATCTTGGGTTATCATCCAAACCAGCCATTTCTCGTACTCTTTCACCTCTCTTGGTCAATAGAGCATTATCTGTAGACGTTCCCTTGAAATTTGCTCCATTCTCACCAACTTCTTCCCCACACCCTTTTTCGACCCTTTGAGTTGGAAATACCTACTGTGAGACATAAGGACCTGCTGAAAATCATCCATTTCATACCTTGGATCTTTTTCCAGTGGGTTGCTCCGATCCTATGATCAATGAACGCCAATTCCCCAACCAACTTTAGTTCTTATCTTTGGATGGTCACTCAGACCATTTTAGTTCAGAGTTCTCTAGTGACCACTATTTACCTGGACCTGCATTAGGTCCAAGATTAAGTCGAAGGTCTCCAAGCTTCCCTGAGGTTCCTTTTAAGATCTATCATCACTTTAACAAAGGCTTTTTTAAGCATGGAAATAACTGTAGATACATTCATGGACATCCAACTCCGGAAATCTTCTTCCAATTTTTCAATACAAATTCAAATGAAGTAGGATCTGATGAACATATATTCTCCCCTGTATCTCTAGAGAAACTAGAGATTGAGCTCACTCAACTTCTTAAATCCAAAAGGGGTTACCCTATTTCTATTACTTTGTTGCCTATGTTATACTATGGGGGTGTTTGCTAAACACTTTAGGCGGAGGGTTATCTCACAGAAAGCCAAAGACACGGGAAAGCTGGATGTAGCCTGAATAAGCTTCTTGCCCAATTAAGAAACAACATTCGTGTCATCAACAGGTGCAACTTGTATAGTTCTCTCCTTTGCTGAATTTTATTTTTTTATACAGACTATAAATATTTGAAATAAATGTTTGTATATGAGATAGGCCCCATGGATATCATGCGGTTATTTTAGCTGAGGATATTCCAAAATACATGGAATACATTGGAAAAGGAAATGAACACGGAGCAATAGTAGTTGGATCTCGCCAGATTTATCTGACTTATCTAGTCGAGAGTAACATCAACAAGCAAGATAATCTCCAATTATTTCAAGTAAGTGACTCCAAGTGAAAACACCTTTTATTAGTCATGTTTTTTCGTCTTCACAACTTATTAGAGCCTTCGCATTTTTATGCAGTCAACTTAAACTAGTTCAAGAAGTTAGGATTCCTTGTCAACATGATAGAATATTTGGATTTTTAATTTTTGCACACCCAACAACAGTTAAGCAGATCTTGGAAAAGGGGAATCATCACTTAGTTTGTGGAGCACGTGTTTTGGTGAAACCTTTCAGGGAAAAGTTCAAGCTTGTTGAGTGATTAGTGAGAGCTTATCCATACAGTTATGCACTCTTTGAATAGGAATCCATTTTTTGAAAGATCATGGATTTCGTACTTTGGTAGGTCTTCGAGATTATTTTGATGACCTATGTGAAAGGAATATCTATCTTATCTGATCATTGCATAAATCCTGCGATAGCAATGGAGCTAGTGATAGATAGGTATATTTTTTGGTTTCTTTTTCTATGAAGGCTTCTAATCAGTTATTTGCATATTTTTGGTTATGGTAAAATATCTTTATTTCCAATGTACCCTACTTAACCTTGGATAATGTGGAATGCTGAGCATGCAATGATATTATGTTTCTAATGCCATTTATCTTTGTAACTTAATCTATTGAAATTGGAAGTGGTTGCTCTTTGAATACTCTCGATTATATGTGAATTTATGTTTTCAGATCTGTGGTTGTTGGTTAAATATTGTTATTCCATTTGTAAAAGAATCTGATCATAAGTGTCGGATAATTCTCAAATATAGACCCAAATTAGGGTGACTTTCAAATTTTAGCCCCAAATAAAAAGGCTTTGTTAAAATAGCCTTAACTTGTAAGTCATATTTTTTGAATGAAAATACCTTTCTCCAAATTATTCGCTGTTAAATTTATTTCGTCTTCAGAATTGACTTTTTCTTTCTTTCTTTCTTCGAAATTCAAGAATTGAGTTTTTCTTCCTTTCTTTCTTCCAAATTTTAGAATCAACTTTTTCTTCCAAATTCTAGAATCGACTTTCAAATATTTGCAGAATTGACTTTAGCCATAAGGGTCCTTCAGGTATGAAATTCATCATCAAAATTCATTGTGGTAATTTTAGCTTATTGATGCATTGTGGTAATTTTAGCTCGTTATATAATTAGCATATTGATTTAATTTTTGGGGATATAAACGTAAGCTAAACTTGGGATATGTTGTTGTTGTAGTAACATATTTACCATTGAGAAATTCCATCGAACAGTTTGTGGGGAGTTTGTTATTGCGGTTATAATTGTGTTTGAGTAGTTATGGGAGGTCAGTCTTGGAGGGAAAGGCTGTTAATATGGGAGTTAACGTTGATCGCAACATATTTTGGGAAGGCCAAACGTATAAGGTGAAGGTGGTACAAGAAATTAGTTTCAAGTATTTCAAACTAGTGGTATGATTAGCATTAGAAGATAATGATGAATTGCGTCGAACAGGTTGTGGGGAGTTTGTTATTGCAATTATAATTGTGTTTGAGTAGTTACGAGAGTTTAGTCTTGGAGGCAAAGGTTGTGTTTTCCATCTGGGATGAATCCATCCTATGTTTTAGAGAGTAAAGAAGCACAAAATTGTTGATTATAAGAAAGAGCATCTCAGCTATTAGCTTGTATAACATAGAGCAACAAGCAATGGGTTTAAACTTTCTAATGGTAGTAGAATTTGGAAATTTAGGTAACAAGGTTACTATTGTACAGTTTACTGCATTATACAGCTTTTTCGTGTTAAAAAAATCCTTCATTGTTGAACACGCATCATATTTAATCCTTCATCTTTAGTTAACTATAGTAGTATTAGTTACGTCTACTTTAGGATAGTAGTATTCATGAATTCATCTCTTTTTAATGCTCGCGGTATGGAAGGGTAAGGGATTATTAACTGAGAGCTTTGGAATCACACAATAAAAGTCTAAGTATATATTACCGTTCCCACATCCTTTATTATTAGGTCTTTGTATTTTTCTAGAGCAATTTTGTTTACGAAATTACCAAAAAGATAAGAATACCAGAGAAGCGATCCTCCATTTATTAGAGCCCAATACAACCCGACATCAGTAGTACTATATCCAACTTGGTTGACTATTTGAACAAGCTTAGTAATCCAACTTGCTTAGGAGCTAGCGTGTTATCTTCTGCATCATGTATTGTATGGCTCTTGTTAGTATCATCGTACAAATCATTTCCATACAAATGGAGATTTGATTGTCTAGAATGTTGAACATGGTGGCTCTTCTCCTCATAAACACGATCAATACATTTCACCTCACAATCTGATGTATTGGTGTTGAAGCTATTTTCCATCTGATTGACGTGTCTATAATGACCTCTTAAGGTGCCACGATTATGTGTATTTGACCTGGAACATTGAATTAAAATGATTAGAAAATCTGTATACATGCAGATTGATGCTGTGAAACCAATTTGACCTGTTGTGTTTGCTTAATAATATATAGTGAAGTATTCGAAGTTTGCTCTCTAGCATCTGAATCTTTTTGATGAGATGTTCACACAATTAAGCATTTATCATAGCGTTTAGATGCCTTATGTTTGAGTCTAAATGTACTAAAATACACGAGGTTTGAATCACCTTGCTTCTACACAAAGCCCTAAATTTTTATTATAACATGCTCTCTTCAATATTGCTCCACTTGACAATAATAGTCAGTACATTATTCTCTTTCAAGGCCATACTATTAGAGTATTGAGTTGATAAACTATGTTGTATCACTTGCAACGTATCTTTGAAGTAAACAACCCTCTCAGAATCACCCCTGTAGTGTGTGTTATTCAGTAGTTTCAAGTGCGATTTTAGCATCTTCAGATTTTGCCATACATTTTAAGTTATGCACCATGGGCAAGAGCTGACACTTCCTTAGTCTGTAATGATTTGGCAGATGACCTATAACTCTTGCCCTAGAGGCAAGACTGAGACAGTTATGCCCCGTGGGCAAGAGTTGACATTGCCATAGTCTGTAATGATTTGACAGATGACCTATAACTTTTGTCTTAGAGGCACGACTTTGACAGAGATGCCCCATGGATAATAGTACACTATGCCTTATTCTTTAATGATTTTACTTGTTGAAGATATATATTCTAAATTAAATTGTTACTAATCTTTTGTTGTTTCATTTTCCACAAGGGTTGTTCCTGGAATGCATGAAAACGAAATGAGTATTAAAAGTATTGATAGAAATAATGAGTTATAGGTTATTGAACAAATATTGGAGGCTAAAATAGCTGATCCATCTAAGATTATGAGGGTACGCCAAAAAAAGAAGAGGATACTTGATGTCGAAACTACTCTCTTGAGACACAATGCCTCTTTGAATAAGGTAAATGCCAAGTCAATCTTCATTGATAAACAAAATATGATGAAGTGCATATCAAACACTGCAATTATACACAACATTCAATTTAAGGTTATCAAATCAAGCGCAACAAGATATTCACTGTGATGTTTGGACGATAATTGTGTGTGGCGGTTTCATACCTCAAAGATTCCCAATTCCTTGCTCTTTCAGGTTACTACATATGAAAAGTCTCACAGTTGCTCGGTTGATTTCATAACGTCCAACCACATAAATACAACATCAAAGGTCATATATGACTACATACTAGAGCTCGTGCATGACTCTAGTAATGTAATCACACCCAACTTCGTGGTAGATGAAATAAGAAGGAAATACGAAATCATCATATCCTACAACAAAGGATGGCGAGTGATACAGCATGCCTATACAATGATAAGAGGAACCGCGGAAGAGAACTATAACAGGTTGCCATCGTATCTTTACATGATGAAAGAAAACAACCCAGGCACGTACACAAACATAAAGGGGGATGATGAGAATAGGTACAAATGCTATACTGTTAAAATTGATAACTTTTGCCCAAGAGGCAACAATTTATCCTATATTTGCACTGATTAGATTATTAACATAGATGGAAATCTTGCCTCATGGGCAAGACTTGGTTTAGAAAATTATTGAAATTGAAAACTTTTGCCCAAGAGGTAACAGTTTATCCTTTATTTGCACTGATTAGATTATTAATATAGATGGAACTCTTGCCTTATGGGCAAGACTTGGTTTAAAAAATTGTTGAAATTGAAAACTTTTGCCCAAGAGACAACAATTTATCCTTTATTTGCACTGATTAGATTATTAACATAGATGGAACTCTTGCCTCATGGGCAAGACTTGGTTTAGAAAATTGTTGAAATTGAAAACTTTTGCCTAAGAGGCAACAATTTATCCTTTATTTGCACTGAGTAGATTATTATAATAGAAGAGGCAACAATTTATCCTTTATTTTCACTAAGTAGATTATTAACATAGATGAAACTCTTGCCTCATGGGCAAGACTTGGTTTAGAAAATTGTTGAAATTAAAAACTTTTGCCTAAGAGGCAACAGTTTATTATTTGCACTGATTAGATTATTAACATAGATGGAACTCTTGCCTCATGGTTTAAAAAATTGTTGAAATTGAAAACTTTTTTCCAAGAGAAAAAAGTTTATGATTTATTTGCATTGATTAGATTATTAACATAGATGAAACTCTTGCCTCATGGGCAAGACTTAGTTTAGCAAATTGTTTTACAAATGCTATCCTATTGAAGTTGAAAACTTTTTCCCAAGAGGCAAAAGTTTATTCTTTAATTGCAATGATTAGATTATTAACATAGATGGAACTCTTGCCTTATGGGCAAAACTTAGTTTAGAAAATTTTTGTACTCTGATTGTAAACATCAAATGCAAATTTTTACTAATATTCTTTTGCTCAACACAGGTTTCAATATGCATTCTTTGCTTATGGCGCTTCAATCATTGGATGGACCAACTGTAGACCGGTAATAATGGCAGATTCAATATTTTTGAAGGAAAAAAATCGTGGTGTCCTCATGATAGCAGTGTCAAAGGACGGAAACAAAAACATATTTCCTTTGCCTTTTGGAATTACAGACTCAGAAAATAATGAGTCTTATAACTAGTTCTTCAATCAGTTAAGACATACAATTGGGGTACGTGAATAATTATCTATTCTATCAGATCGTTACCCAGCCATTGCAAATTTCTTTCCAGAGTGTCAGCACAGGATATGCATCTATCAGATGGATAAGAATGTAAGAAAAAGATACTTCTCAGATGTGGTTCTATTACTCTTCTACAACGCAGTAATAACATACAAACGAATTGAATTTTATACTTCCATGGATGAGATAGAAAAAGTCGACAAAGTTATTGCAGAGTACTTGAAAGAACAAGAACTATAAAGATGGGCTCGTTCATTTTATACCAACAGAAGGTACAATATGCTTACGACTAACAATGTGTAGTCCATGAATGCGGTACTGAGAAAAGCCAGGCAACTGCCAATACTAGGACTGATCAACTATATCCAAAATAAGTAGCAAAGTTGGTTTTATGAAAGAAAAATAGAATCGCAAAGCAACTTTCATGACATCACACGTTGGGCGAAAGTGTAGGTGACTGACAAGATTTAAGTCATCTTGAAATTAAAAGTAAGTAATTGAAATTGTATTTTGATAATAGGGAAATATGCTATTACTATTTTTTTATCGCAGATTATACATAGCTGGTTTACTGTTATTTGTGATTTATTGCTAGTTTTTTTATTTTCTTGAGATTCGTGCATGAAATATGTGTTTTGTTGCTTCTGCTCATAGTTGCGTGATCGTTTATGATTTGATGTTGTATGCTTGATTGTAGCTATTTTTCGATTGCCTCAAGATTTATCCCCTATGTATGTTTGATTGCTCTGTATGGATGATTCTGCTGATATACTAGATGTTTCACTATCATAGTTGATTCTACTCCTAGATTAGATGCAATATCTATTTTATCTTAGTTTATTTGTAGCTGATTCTCCTGCTCATATATTGGAAGCATCACTATTGAATCAGTTGTTGTTCCTGAGCAAGGTTCTGTCTTTTCTATATAATATAGGAAATTTGACTTTGAAAGCTCATTCCTTGGATGACAGATCTTTCTCCTGCACTTTCCCTGACCAAGTCAAGTATCAAAACTCTAACTATCCCCTATATTGGCCCTTCTCTTCCATTTTGAAATAGAACCTTAATTGTTACTCCTTATTATTGGTCACTTATTATTAAATTTTCGATTAGTTCAATATTAGATTGTGATTTGATGCTATATGCTTAATTGTAGCTATTTTTTGGTTACCTCAAGATTCGCCCCCTATGTATGGTTGATTGCTCGGTATGCTCGATTCTGCTCTTACACTAGATGTTTCACTAGAAGTTGTCATTTATTTATCATTCTATTTCCAGGTAGACCCCATTGATGTAACAAGATGTGTTGTAAGAGAATAAAGAGTTGAATATATTGTAGACCTGAATAGCAGGATTTCTCAATGCTTGGTATTTCAAACAGATGAGATACCATGCACCCATGTAATTGCAGCGATAGAGAGTAGACATATGAACAAGTCTATCTATTGTTCTCATTGGTTCTCAAAAAAGTCTTCGCTACAAACATACCAGGGAGAAATCCTACCAGTTGGAAGCACAACATCATAGATTGTCCCAGATAGCATAAAGGATCTGATCACAAGTCCCCCAAATAAGGAGGTTATGCTTGGGAGAAGACAAACATCCAGATATCCTTGCAGAACAGAATCTTCAAGAAACAATTACAGATGTTTGAGATGAAAAAGGACCAGCATAACATATCGAATTGTCATTATACTCCTATCATTCATCCATAAGCAAGAAGATACGGAAAGACAAATAAGAAAACATGATTAGTTTTACTTTTTATCCGAGAAGTTGGATCAAAATAGCAGTTATAATAGAATTTTTTTATCCCTATTTTAGTTCGTAACAAGTTCTTTTGACTTTCAATCACGAATGTCTTCTTATTTATATTAAAGTTTTAACATGTGGTGAAGTATTTAACTCAATATCTTCTTATTGATTGTTTATAAAAATTACTTAGCATGTTAAATTTTTTTATATATTGATGTGCAAAAATATAACATATTAACAGGATTAAGGGAAGGACTACACCCCCAAGAGATGTGATGTGAATAATTCCATGGGATACACTTTAAAATTTGCCTTGAAGGCAAGATGCAGAACAAGTTGTGCCCCATGGGAAAAAGTTGACATTAGCTTATTCTGTAATTATTCGGCAGATGATCTACAACACTTTCCCTAGAGGCAAGACTTAAGCCCCAAAGAAACAAGTTATGCCTTATGGGCAAGAGTTGACACTAACTTAGCGTGTAATAACTTAGCAGATGATTTGCAGCTCGTGTCCTAGAGTTAAAACTTAATACAACAAATGAATAAGTTATGTCCCATGGACAAGCGTTGATACTAAATTAGTGTGTGATGATTTGGTAGATAATTTATAAGTCTTGCCCAAGAGGCAAGATTTTTAGACCCCAAAGAAACAAGTTATGCCTCATGGGCAAGAGTTGACACTAGCTTATTCTGCAATGATTCGACAGATGATCTACAACACTTGCCCTAGAGGAAAGAATTAGACATCAAAGGTGGTTCAACTCATAATTTTTTCAAAGAACATTCTTCCTCTACAATACAAAATATGTTTATAGAAATATTAAAATCTTACAACCATATGAGAATCAATCTTCTAATCCAAAAGCTAAAATACTATAAGCCAAGAACAAAAGCAATAAACATTAAAAACTACAAAAAGAAAAGCAAGGGATATAGTATTCAATTGCGAGTAGAAAATAAGATGATACCAATCAACAAAACTAAGCATCTTACCAAATAAATAAAAGTGGAGAACCAACTACTGAGGAGGAGTAGTTGACCCTTGGATCACAAGGTCTAAACTATTTCTTATTTTATGCTATTTAATCGAGGAAAAATCTAATTGAAAAGTTCATAATGATCAAAATACTCATATAGAATTCGTACATAATTAATGCTAAAACAGCCCCCATAGGAACAAGTTATACCTCATGGGAATGAATTAGCCCTGCCACATTGTTTACTAATTTAAGAGATACTCAATAACTCTTGCCACAGGGGCAAGACTTGCCATAAGAAAAGGCAAAAAATATTCTTCTATAATAAAACATAAAGATACAAAGATACCAACAAATGAATCAGTAGTGATTCTACATTGTATACTTTACGTTATCGCATAAAAAATAGTCGTTTCAATTTGAAAAGACTGTTTAAACTTTACATAATCGCATAAAAATAGCTAAAAATCCTTCATGTGTAGTGAGTTTCAATAACTACAAAACTAAAAATAGCTACAAAACTTTCATGTGCAGTGAGTTTCAATAACTATAAAACTAAACTACTACTCCTGGTGCGTCCTCACCCTCTTTTCCTTTCCAAATAATCTGTCAATTTTTCTGTAGTGTTGCCGTTTATACAAGCTTCTAGTTTTCTCTTTCCATAATCCCACAACAAAGCTCCATAACTCATGAGAATATGACCAGTGTCAATTTATTTAGGAATATCTCTACCATGAATGACATATTCAGCAAATGCACAAATAAATGCTCCACAATCATTGTGATACAAAAGAAATATATTATGTGAATATATGGAAAATAAAAAAAAAGTGAAATGAAAATTTAAAAAATGAATGCAATGAGATACCATTGAGTTTGTTGTGGCAGCTCATCAACCATTTTTATCGGCAAAGTGTCATTTTCAGATTTGACAATGCCCTCCTCAAGATAGAGATTGACCTTTTTCAGAAAATACGGTATTAATGTTTGGTAAGGTAACATCAATTTTTGAACAACTTTATCACCGTGCCTGGTACGGTTGGAGTCATATACATATATGCACCAATCAGTAAAGTCAAAAACTCCCAAAATCCAGTGTCCAAGTTCAGATTTTTCCCGTGGAACATAAACTGGAAATAACATATAGTCAACCTTGTTCCATGGTATGTTTGGATCACAATAGAAGCCTCTGATATACTCTTCAACCTCATGTTTCTCAGGGATGGCAGAAAAATCTTTCCCATTTTCCACAAAATCGTGATAAAGAGCATCAATCTTGTTTCAAAATACAAAATCAGTTGTAGTAAACTTCACAACAATATTAGGTTCATATTTTGCCTTCTTCCTCATGTAGTAGAATATTGTGTCCAAATGCTGTGACAAAATAAAAAAAAACACTGAATAAGAGAATTACAACACATTCATTACATAAAGAAGTAACCAAAGTAAGATGATCGCCAACAGTGGAATATAGTTGGCAAAGCACTTGGGCATGTTATGATACAACTCAAACTTACTCGTGATTTATAGACACCTTGCCTAAGTCAACATTCAACCTTTTCCAGAGTTCTTTTGATATTTTGGAGTAGCCAATTCAATACATATATTTACTCAGCTGAACGATTTAAAAGAAAAAGTCTGACCAGAGCATAGAATAAGCAAGGGGAAATAGAACTTCAAGAATTGAACATATAGAAAAGTTTATAGTTTTACACCAAAGTTACAAAGTAGCAGCTAGATATTTAGCCAATCAACTACTGAAACAACATCGTTCAAATGGGTAGAGGCTGGATTTTCATCATCTTCAGTATATACAAAACAAAGAATTTTCTAAAAAATACTGTAGCTAATCCATACACCACTATTACTATGAATAGTTAATATTATTTTACAACTACCGATAAAAATTCAATGAAGGTCTACAAGAGAGATCTGAAGAAGATGTTTATGTAGCAATCTTATCCCTATCTTGAGAAATAGAGAAGTTGTTCACAAAAATATTTGGCACAAGTAAAGAAACTATCTATTGCTCTCGATTTGATTTGATTTGATAATTTATTTTATATTAGTGTGACAACAGTTAAAAACTATTGATGCTCCAAATATTAATCTGAAATTAAAGGTCCAAGAATAATTGCACCAATGATAGAACAACTTATACATAACTAAATATGATTACAACTGCCAATTAAATAGAGTCCAGTACTAGTGACAATACTACTAATGACGATGATAACACAATATATTAGACGTAGCAAGGAATCTAACTGAGAGTAGATAAGGTGAAGTCCAAAATCATGAATACTATGTATTGATTTGATTTAATACTACTAATAATATAATACTAATAGACAGTGAAAAGAACAAGTGACAAGACTAGTGGTGAGGACAGAAAGTGAGCAAGTAGCTGCTACCAGTGCAAGTGGCAATACTAGTGGGATCATTGTAAGCATTATGAGTAATCTTTAGGGCAAGTAGTCTTGAATATCCTTGAGTAAGTTGTTGGCTTGCAAATGTAGATTACAAATATAGATTATCTACTAGAAGAAAGGGAGGAACAAAACAAAGGACTAGTAAAAAGCACATTACAAATATAGATAAGGATAGCAAGTGATAATACCGTGTCATTCAAAGGTCGACCACAGGTTGCAAGTGAATAAAACCACTCCTTTGAATCCACAGTACAAGATCCAAACATTAAGCGTCCGGGCAATATATCTTTTCCTTTAATGTTTATATTTTTGACACTTAAAATACATGAAAAATGAATACAATCAGAATATATGCATTACCATAAGTACAAAATGAAAAGCTTAAAGACAGTAAATCTACCATTTCAACGTATTCAATCCTCACTCGATGAGCGCCCAAAAATTAGTGTTCAAGCTTGACAAATTATCAAATGCTTCAATGTCACAGAAGAAAGGATGCTTCTGGTAAAAAATGGATTGAGAAGCACCCGAATCAACTAACTCATTTTTTAAGAGTTGCATCTTTTGCTTCAGCTTCCATGGAAGATTCCATGGAATTCAACTCGCAAGCAACATCACTAATGGCTGCTTTGCTGCCCTTTTTCTTCCTAATGTTTGTTCGCTTTTTCATTGGAGAGCTTTTAGGTTTTAGTGGAGAGACTTTACTTTTCATTGGAGAAACACGAGTACTTTCTTGTTCATCATGCTGAAAAATAGAGAAAGAATTAAAATGCATAGAAAAAACAACCACTAGGTAATAAAAAAACAAAAAGCTAGATCTTACAGATATCTCAACAACACAAGTTGTTGAATCAACATTCACAAAATTCGTAGTTGCATCAACATCAGAAATCATGTCTGTCATATCATTATTAATACCACCAAGCTCCTGTTGAAAATCACAAAAGAATCAAAGAGAATTAGTTTAAGCAAATAATCACGTAAATTGGAATTTGAGACACTTACCGATCTTTTAGCTTGAGTATTTTTGACATCAGTAGATGTTGGCAAACTAGAAGAAGCTGCACACACACTAGAAATAACATTGTTGATTATTGAATCAACATCGCCACAGTTCTTTGTTTCATCAATGTTGTCCTCATCAACTTTAGTACCACCAAAGTCCTATTGAACAACATAAACAAGTTGTGCATTAATTTTAACAAATAGACTAGTGGAACAATTATCATTTTTTCTTGGTGATAAGAAGTTGTCTGTCGTTGGAGATATGTTGCTCGCCTAAATGAATTTGTTAGAAAGTCTTGCCTCATCTTCAGAAGGTTTATTAAAAAGCAATTTATTTTACAGATATATTATTGTGTACAATTGTTCATATTTATAGTTTGACATTAAGGAAACAATTATGAATATCACAACCTTTTCAAATTTTTGATGATGTTGCAGAATTATGGTTTTATGTTAGGCAGACTTATCATGACATATTTTTTTTCAAAATTTGATTTTCTGTCGAGCAGAATTATGGTCGGCTTACCTGCAGGTCAAAATAGGGAGAAGATTTTGAGAACTCTTCTACCAAAGGAAAAGGTAGAAGATCTTCAACTCCCGCATTCTTTTCCTATAAGGAAGAAGAATAAATAAGAAAACAAAAAGCATGCGTAATAAAGCAGACAATCAAAATAAGGTAAAGTTGAAAAAGAACAATTAGGAGCTAGTGGCATGTATTACCAAATCTTTCTTCCTAGAAACCTAGGTCATTGATCTGCTCAAAAGTGCTATTGTAACATCTCAAATTTTTAAACCAGAAGTCCAAATAATTGAAAGGAATTCCTTTTGGGGTTTTAGATATTTTTCATCTACAACTAAGCTCCTTGTATATCTTTTGGAATCTAGTTCTTATATTGTCAGTCCATTGAGTACATGTTCTTCTGGGACCTAATGAGGACGAAAAGAACATTACTCTAGTAATACACAGGTCTGGGACAAATACATTTCTTTTAAAGTATCTTTTCTAGTATGGAGATCTCTCAGAAATAAAATCCCTACTAGTGGTAAGATATATTTGTGTTGCTGTATTATACCTGGTGAGGACAGAAATAATTATACATTTCTGTTAGGTAGTTTTGCCAATTATACTTAGAAATTCCTTTCCAATAGTTTGGGTGTCATTCATGTAACTACACCTTTGCCTAATTTACTTATGAAATGGTGGTGTATCAAGCCTAATAATGAATACATAGACTAGTCCTGCAAGCTCTACCTATTTTATTATGATTAAATTTGTAGAAGAATAAATGTTCAAGCAAATATGGAGGTAAAAAGTCTAGGAGTACTAGAGTTAGACTCGTTGTTATGAAGGATATTTCTATGATATTATCTACTGCTTTTCCATATAGTGCCTGGTTATTAGATTGGAGAATTTTAATTCAACAAATAAAATAATGTAAACATGAGGTGCATGTCATATAGGTTTGTTGGACTATACCAATTGATACATTAGTTAAACTCATAACAGATGGTAGAACCTTGACTAATCCAGAAAGTATAGGGGTTGGTAGCGTTCTTAGAGATCATGGAGACAATCTTATCTTTGGATTTTCAGCTTCTTTGGGAATAGGCACAAATAATCAAGCAAAATTATAGGTATCCATTATTATCATCACCTGGTTCATTTCATGGATATAGTAAGGTGATATTGGAGGTTGATTCTAAGCTTTTGGTTAAATGGTTGAAAACAGGTATATATTCTCCTTGTAGTATTCATAAGTACGTTGTGGAGCTCTAAGAGTTGCTAGTATTTTTACTTGAATCTTTCCACTATCAACACATCAATAAGGAAGCTAATTTTACTGCAGATGCTCTCTTCTAAACACAGTTATCAGGTAACTCAATTATAATACTTTTACTCAGCTCAACCTGAAGATGCTAAAGGATACTTTACATTACCTGTGTTTTACAAATACTTAATGGACTGACAATATAAGGACTGAATTACCTGATTCTTTGTCTGTCTTATTTCTTCCATGTTTAGAGGCCCCAAACTATTGACTCTTTCTTCTGCGGCTTCTTCTTTCTCATCTGAATGACCTTTTGCATCCTTGCCTTCTTCAACTCACTGTTTTTTTCCTATAAAGAAGAAGAATGATTAAGAGAATAATAAAAGATGCATAATAAAGCAGACAGCCAAAAAACATAAAGTTGAAGAAGAACAATCAAGAGTTAGACGCATGTATTACCAAATATTTCTTACTAGGAACCTAGGTCATTGATTATTCCAACCATGTATTTTATGATGCTTCTCTCTTAGATCATCGGGAGGATGCGATTTCAAGCAGAGCGAGTACACCTAGGAGATAATTTAACCCATCTTCATTTGGAGTATTCGCTAATCTTTTAAAAGTGGATCACTTCTTAGGGAAATCCTCAAGAGATTCTGGGGATAAGAGTGAGGGAAAACAAGGGATTTCTAAGATTATCACCTCGAAGGCAGAGGCATGGATGACGAAGAATAGCTTATCATTGCCATGGAAAAGTAATGAGAGAGAAGCGTCAGAGTCAAGAACTACACAATTTGTGTGTCCTTGGCTAAACCATGACCAAGACAATGAGTTAAACCACATCACCAGTTATAATACATTTAAACCATACAATCATGTTATTGGAACTCACCAGACAACCACTAGTGAAGCTCTAGGGTCTTGGTCTTCATTTAATACCAACAACATAAGCAGTGCTAGTAGCTAAAGAAGCACCAGCAGTAGTGTTGTTAATAAGGTGGACGTGGATACTGACCACTTGGATTACGAAATCTTGTGGGAGGACTTAACTACTGTAGAACAGATCGAGAAGGTACTAGAATATCTTTTACAGGTGATAATAGAATATAAGTATGATAGATTCTCCTTGACCAATTTAACGGATGTTCATAAGACTAATAAGCAAGATTGCACAAGCAATATAAGGTCACATATACCAATTGATGAGTAAGCAATTTTCTTCACTAACCTTTGCACACTGGATAGCATAATATTCGAAACTCCCACAAACAAAACATGGTTTATTACATCTAATTGAAGTACAGTTAGATGCAGTGTGACTCTCTTCACCACATTTATAGCTTGTTCCCTAACTCACACAAGAACATAAAAAGTAAGGCAAGGCAGGAAACTATTTACTTACAGATCTCTTTTTTGTAGGATCATTATATTGATCATCAACCATTGGATCATGACTTGGTTCACCTGGAGATTATCCGGTTGTTTATTGGATAGAATATCCCCATCCGCTTTAAGCTTTCCCACAGTAATGTTTTGATTTCAGATAACTCGAAATTCAAAGATTTGTTCTAGTCAAGAATCTTTTTAAACTTCTTTGAACATGTGCTTTGAAGTTTCTGCATACACAGTACATGAAAAATTTAAAAAGATAAAATTTTGAACATCTATTTTTTCTATTAATGAAGTTTGAAATTTTGAGAGAAATCGGATTAAGAGGAAGAGGAGCAAGAGAAGGAGTTTTGAGAAATGAGGAGAAAAGAAGAACGAGAAGGAATAATTGACAAAAATTCTTGGGAAAAAAAGAGAAATTTTAAAAATTCTAAATAAAGGTTAAAGATAAATAAATTTAAAAAAGAGAAAAAATGAAGAAATAGATAATGGTTGGAAAAAAAAGGAAAAGAGCAAAAAAAAATAAAGGTTGAGACAAATAAATTAAAATTTGAAAAATAAAGTTAAAGAAAAAATAAAAATTGAAAATAATAACAATCACAATAATAAATTTAAAGGGAAAAAAAGAGTGAAAAAAGTAGAATAATAAAAGTAAAGAAAAAATTAAAAAGTGAAAATAAAAAAAAATTGAGAAATAAATGAGTATGGAAAGATTAAAAATATATTTGAGGTGTGGAGGGGCAAAATGGTACTTTTAGTATATTAAAAAATAAGGAAGGTTATTCTTCAAATACATTCTTATTTGGGGTCAAATATCTAAAGCCACCCATATTTGGGTCTATTACATGCAATTTTCTGCACTTTGTATGCATTTGGTACTATCTTTATCTTATATATGCAGAAGTAAGTAGAAAAAAAATATTTTTTAATTATCTCAAAAATAAAGTAATAATATATTTCTAATCCTTTACTATCATGATTAATTGATATCAATAAACATATAGTGTTAATACATTCAAACGTTACTATATATGTCAATAGTAACATATTATTTATTCATTCTTCATTGGGCATTAATGAGGCCATTGTTACTCATTATGATGTTCGCATAATTTCCATTTATATCATCTTATTTATGGGCCATTGTTGCTTACCAACTAAAGAAGAAAAATATTGGCCTTGCGTTGTTATATTGTAATGACCTTCTTAGTAGTTACATAGGAATTCTTTAAAATCTCAAGTCCAAATTCCTTCAGATTTGAAAGTTATAAAATTAAGGTAGGCTAGTTTCAATTAATTTGCGAGTACGGTTTAGGAGAATTTGGGAAAGTAAAACTTTCGGAATTGATGTTAGTATAAAGACATTATTTGAAGTGCCCCAAGATAAAGGTGTGTTGTAAAAAATAGAATTTTTGGGTGAAGACATAGTTTTTGTCCTGCCAACACGCTATAATAGCGAGCGCTATAGCAGTATTGCTATATTGGTGAAAACCGCAGATTTATGTAATATTTTTCTAAAATAATTTATTATTTCTAAACTCATTTGGAACAAAGGGTGAACTAGGGTGAATTCCATCAGAAATTCATTGTTTGGCTTCGTTTAGGTAAGTAATTCATCCTTGTTAACTTGTAATTGATGATTAAGCCTTAGAATCACTAATTCACAAAATTCGGAGAGGGTCTTAGGGCTGAATTTGGTAAATTACTATGCAATGGAGAATTAAGGGATAAACTAATAATTTTAGTTTAAATAATGATAATTTAGCTTTATTTTTTATTAATTCCATAATTTATTCATGAAATTAGTAGTTTTAGGTGAATTGCAGTAGAAAAGCCCTAGAACTAAATGAAAATGATCATGAACTTGGCCTTAGAAATTGGGTGTGAGCTATAAATCCCAACACGTTAGGTCATTTCTTGATGTATGTATTTATATGCATGTTTTAGACCACGAGCAAACGGGAATTGCACGAAAAGGCAAGGCTCTGATTTAGAGGATTGTGCAAGCTTGATTTGAGTTAGGTGATGATATTGTAGTTAATCCAACTTGTATTATATGTGCATGCTAACTACTTTGTAGTGTGTTTGGTTAATGCATGTTGTTTCTTAATGAATTTACCGGGTTTATTTCTAATTATGAAATATTTTGGTCTTTAAAACATTCTCACGAGTTATTGGTGGAACAAGGCTGGTAGACACTTAATCTGGATTTAGTACATGGATGGTAATTGTCCCTGCAGGTCATGGCTAGAGGGTGGTTGAAATTTTCTTAGCGTGTATGTACGATGGTTAGCTGAGATAGTTGGTTCCATGAGTGAACCAAAAAATTATGTTTTTATACTTAATAAGTTTTCTTGACTGGTTTGACTTAGCTCGACTATACTTGACTTGGTGATAACACGTCGATTGTTGCTTGACCTTAACTGTTTGTTGTTGTTTATATGCCGAATGTATATGTGTTGAGCATGGATTGATTGGTCGTATTGTATTTTAGTTATGTGTTCATATTTTCATCTTGGGTTAGCCAAATGATCCTACCAGTATACTATTGTTCTTGTATGTTAATATTACACATACATTTACTTTTGTGAGTTCAACAGATATTCCAACGGTTCTTGTGAGACCTCATTTTTTATTCCAGCAATTTAGTTCCAGATTTCAGGGTGAGCAGTGTGTTCTGGGCTACCATGGAATCTCTCTATTGACATAGTTCTTTGTTCTGGATTATGGTTTATTACTAGTTTGGGGGTTGCATTCCTTTTTTCTTGACATTCTTAGAAATTTTGGTGCAATGACTTTCAGCGCATAGAGATATTTTCTTGGTTAAGTACAATGGTTCCGCTATAGGTTGTATTTATGCTTATTCATTTAGACATTGATGCTTATTTAGTGGGATAGTTTCATGTTTGATTCAATGTTTTAATTAGTTATTTCAAGTTATTGATTCTCCCACTAAGTTAGTAATATGGGTGGCACTCACAATGGGATTGGATCCTAGCCTATATAACTATATATTTCAGCTTTCTTTAAGGGGGAAATATAGAGGGTGATATTCTTTTGGTGAAAAGAGAAACTATGAGAAAAATTCCTTTTTCTATGATATATAGTAGCGATTTTTCTTCTTAATGAAATCTTTGTTAGATTCTGGCTTCTAGTTTAAGGCTCCATTTATTTTTTTTTAAGATTCAGATGTCTGAATTTGAATGCACATCTGAACGATTAAGATATTATCTCTAGATCTGAAAACTGAATGATTAAGACTGTTTGTTTTTTAACATCTAAAGTGTAAAAAAATTATTTGCATACATAATAAAAAATCAATTATATATTAAAAAAGTATGTAATTTAATACAACAAAATTATTAGTATCTTATTGAGAAAAAACATTTATGTTTGTTAGTGATAGTGGAGATGGCTTATATTGGTGGTTGCGGTGACGATGATTGATGTTAGTGATTAATAATATTGGTGGTGATAATTGTGATGGTTGGTATTGTAGTGACTGTTATGATGGTGGCGATTGATGGTAATGGTGCTTGTTGTAATGTGTGTTGCTTGATGTTAGTAGTTTAAGGTGTTGATTGTATTGGCTGAAACATAAATGTATGATGATTGACGATGTGTTGGTGCCAGTTGGAAATGTTATTTGTTGTGATGGTGGAATGGTTGTTAGTAGAGATAAATTGTAGCGATGGTACTGGTTGAAGTGGTGGTAGAGGTGGCTTTACTAGTGACAATGATGGTGGCGGCCAAAGAATGTGTAGAGGTTGTGATATATTAGTATTAGTTAGTGGTGGTGCTAGTTGTGATAGATGAGCTGTTTGGTAGTAGGGATTGGCCAATAGTGGTTGCTGATTGTGGTGTTGTTAACGGCAGTGGTGGTGGTGAATATAATTAGAATAAAAGAGGTAGTAGGTGAGATAGCGGTTGACAATTATGGTTGGTAGCGTTATTTTTTGTCGATGGTGGTTGTGATGATGGAGATAGTTGGTAGTGATGGGTGGTGGTTGACAATGGTGACGGTGGCAGAGGTGGTTAGTGGTGGTGACTGCTGAATATGAATAGAGTGGTGAATATTATCCAACACCAGAATATCCCTTCAGACCTATTAAGACTTGGTTCTAGATCTGAATGATTAAGACCTATTAAGAGTTAAAACCTTAATAAAAAACAAATGCACTTAATGGTCTAAAGTCTAAACCATTCAGATTCAGACCTCCATTAAGTGCAAACAAATGAGGCCTAATAGTAGAAGAACTTGTTGAATCCCAGGGAATACACCCATACCAGGTGAAATATTCTTAAGGACAGCGTCTGACACGCCTCAAGCATTAAAGAATTCCATACAAGTGTTTGAAATGAGTATTTTTGGGAAGATTTTACAACAATCTTAAGGATATTTTTGACTAAACTCTTACGGAAAATGATGAAAATTATATTCAGAAGAAAATATTTGAACTATTTATTTGGAATAAAACCAACAGTCAATAAATTATCACCAAGTCAAGTTCATCCAAGACAAGTCAAGAAATTAAATAATTATCAACCGTATAAATATGTTCCCCGATTCACTCATGAAACCATCAAACTCACCTGACCCTAGTATATGAACAATATGGGTAATACATCTACCCTCTAGCCATGACTTACAAGGGACAATTTTCATCCATATAGTAAAACCCATACACAAGTGTCTGCCAACCTTGTTTCACCAATAATCCATAGAAATATTTCAAATACCAAAACATCCTACATTTAGTAATGAGGTGGTCAAAATCATACAATAATATAAAATCTTTTGCATTTACCACACAAAACAAAATGCACTAACAAGCCACACTACAAAGTTGTTAACATGCACATATAGCAATGATTAGATTAAACTACAATACAATCACCTACCTCAAATCAAGCTTGCACAACTCCTCCGAGTCGGAGTTTTATCCTTCCGTGCAATTTACTCTTGTTCTTGGTCAAGAACATGCATATAAACACATAATTAATGAAATGACCTACCATGTTGAAAATTATAAGTCCCACCCAAATAAGTTCATATCAAAATCATTCTTTCTCATTCTAGGGCTTTTCTACCATAATTCACCTAAAACTACTAACTCCATGAATTAATTAGTGAATTAAAAAAATGTTAGGATAAATACAATAATAACAAACCCAGTATATTCCCACATCATGGGGTCTGGGGAGGGTAGAGTGTACGCAGTCCATACCACTACCTCTAAAGAAGTAGAGAGGTTGTTTCCGATAGACCCCCGGCTTAAGACAAAGGACAATATATATAGAAAAAATGCATGGAACATGATAAAATAACATAGGCATGACATCCACCAAAAATATTGAACACTGCCAAACAAGGACACCAAAGCCCTCCTACCTACTGCCTATGATTCAACCACACACCTTAGCCCTCTATCCTAATATTTTTTCTCCATAGCTTCCTATCCTGGGTCATGTCCTCAGTCAGCTGTAACTGCTCCATGTCACGTTTAATCACTTTCCTTCAGTATTTATTTGGTCTACCCCTACCCCGCTTGAAATCGTCCAAGGCCAACCTCTCACACCTACGAACCAGGGCATCCATGCCTCTCCTCATCACATGGCCAAACCATCTCAACCTAACTTCCCGAAATTTAACCTCCACCGACACCACTCCCACCTTCTCCCAAATACTCTCATTCCTAACCTTGTCAGCCCTTATTAAACCACATATCCAATGTAACATCCTCATTTCTGCCACTTTCAACTTTTGGATATGAGAATTCTTAACCGGCTAACACTTCTCTCAATATAATATAGCTGGCCGGACTGCAACTCTATAGAATCTACCTTTCATCTTGGGGGCACCTTCTTATCGCATAAAATTCTCGAAGCAAACCTCCATTTCATCCAACCTGCCCCAATACGGTGAGAGATATCCTCATCTATCTCTCCATTCCCTTGAATCATAGAACCAAGATGCTTAAACCTATTCCTCTTGCAAACCGCCTGGGAATCCAACTTTACTACCACCTTCTTCTCTTACCTCGAGTCACTAAACTTGCACTTCAAGTACTCTATCTTAGTCCTACTCAACAGAAAACCTTTAGACTCCAAGGTTTGTTGCCAAACCTCTAGCTTATCGTTAAAACCTTATCGCGACTCATCAATTAAAACTACATCATCTGCAAAAAGCATACACCAAGGCGTCTCTCCTTGTATGTTCCTCATCAACACATCCATCACCACGACAAAAAGAAATAGACTGAGAGTCGATCCCTGGTGCAACCCAGTCAAGATCGGGAAATGCTCGGAATCTCCTCCCACTGTCCTTATCCGAGTCTTCGCCCCTCATACATGTCCTTAATTGCTCTGATGTACGCCACAGGGACCCCTCTCGCCTCGAAGCATCTCCACAGAACCTTCCTAGGAACCTTGTTATACGTCTTTTCTTAGTCAATAAACACCAAGTAAATATCCCTCTTTCTCTCTCTATACTGCTCTACCAGTCTTCGTACTAGGTGAATTACCTCATTCGTGGAGTGACCAGGCATAAAACCAAATTGATTCTCTGAAATAGACACAATCTTCCTTAACCTCCATTCCACCACCTTCTCCTAAATTTTCATGGTGTAACTCAACAACTTAATACCCTGATAATTATTGTAACTCTGGATGTCACCCTTGTTTTTATATAAAGGGATCATCGTGCTCTATCTCCACGCCTCAAGCATCTTAGTGTACTTGAAAATTATGATAAACAAGTTGGTCGCCACCTCAACCCTGCCCAGCAAGAAAACTTCTAAAAATCTACTGACATATTGTCGGGCCCCATCGCCCTACCACTTTGCATCTTGCAAATAGCCTCGCTAACCTCCTTTACCTTAAAACGCTGACAAAAGCCGAAATCACGACACTCCCCAGAGTGCTCCAACTCCCCCAACATAACACCTCTGTCCCCCTCATCATTCAGGAGCCTATGAAACTATGACTGCCATCTTTTCTTAATGAGGGCTTCTTCCACCCAAACTCTGCCATCCTCTCCCTTAATGCACTTCACTTGGTCCAGATCCCGGCTCTTCCGCTCTCTAACCTTAGCAAGCCTAAACAACCTCTTTTCCCCTCATTTCTCCTCTAACCCCTTATACAGACTTACAAAAGTTGTTGTCTTAGCAGCTGTAACAGTTAACTTGGCCTTCTTCTTAGCTAACTTGTACTCCTCCCTTCTCACTCACTTCTCCTCTTCATCTTTAATCTCAACCAACTTAACGTACACCGCCTTCTTTGTCTCCACCTTTTTCTTAACTCCTTCATTCCACCACTAGTCCCCCTGATGCCGGCCATCCCATCCATTCAAAATACCCAAAACCTCTCTAGAAAGTATCCTTGATGTAACCTGCAACCATATCCCACATACTATCCACGTCCCCCCTACACTCTCACACCCCCATCCCTTCCAACTTTGCCCCTATCTCTAAAGCACTGGTTGGAGTCTGGACACCCCACCTAACTCTATATCGACCCTCCTCATCCTTCCTCTTTTTGCCCCTCTTAATAACCAAATCCATCACCAGAAGTCTATGTTGTGTCATAAGATTCTCATTTGGGAAGACCTTATAATCCTTACACAACACTCTGTCCTCTTTTCTAAGAAGCAAAAAGTCAATTTGGGAATGTAAGGATAAATAAATCGTCAATAATTAAAATCCGTTACTTATCACATAATTTCCTTTTTGCATAAGAAAAAAACCAAAATCCATCCTAAAATTCTCCCCGAACTTCATAAGTTAACAATTCTAAGACTTAATTAGCAACTACAAATTAACAAAGATGAACTTCTTACCTTTATAAAGTCGAACAAAGAAAATCTGGTGAGAATCACCCGAAATCACCTCTTTTTAGCCTCAAAATGAGTTTTAGAAAAATAAAATATTTTGAAAAAAACTTTAATTAAACTGTGATGCATCATTATAGCAGCACTTCGCGCTATTGCGGGTGCTGACCAAGTAGGATCATCGCTATACAGCGATCGCTATAGCAATGTCAATAGGACAGAATGTTTAGTTTAGCCCAAAAATTTTAACTAACTATTTTGGGAGTTATTTTAAAAATTAAACTACTTTTTTACAATACACCTTAAATCAGGGATATTTCAAATGGTTCCCTTTGCGCTAAGATCAATTTTGGGAGGTATACTCACCAAAATTCAATTTCGTAAATTCCTATGGGTTCCTGTATCATATTAACTAACTAGAAATCAAATCAAATATCATCAAATTTTCCCAAATCATTTCTGGATTTTCCTAGACCACACCTCGCTCTAATTTCGTTCAAAACTAGCTTAGCCTGAAATTTACAACTTCAAAATCCGGAAGAGTTTTAACATAAAACTTTCAATGGAAGGTTTATATATAACATAAGAAATTATCATTACAATAGATATCAATTTACCCCATTCATCTCTGAATGACCAAACACAAAAATTAGGCTAAAAATGAGAGAAGAGAGAAGTTGTATCCACAAACAATTGAAAGTACTTATTCCGCATGTCCTTTTTTATTTTTCAAGTGTCTTCCTCAATCGAATGATGCTTCTATTAAACCTTAATTCAATAAATTTCCTTCGTCCTTAATTTCTGAACATCCCAATCTAAAATCGCTACTGGTTCCTCCTCGTAAGCCAATTCTTTATCTTAAAAAACTAAGTCCCACTTAATGATGTAGTTTTCATCGTTGTGGTACCTCTTAAGCATAGAAATATAGAATATTGGATAGAAGACCGAAAACCTGTCAGTAGATCCAACCTGTACGTAACTGGACCCACATCTTCAAGAACCTCGAAAGGACCAATATATCAAGGGTTGTGATTACTCCTCTTGCTAAACCTCGTGACTCCCTTCATGGGAGAAACCTTAATAAAAACTTTCTCTCTAATCTTGAGGTCCATGTTCCTTACCTTACGATGTGAGTACTCTTTCTGCCTACTTTTAGCAGCCAAAAACTTAGTTTGAATGAACCTTACTTTCTCTAGAGCCTCTATTGTCAAATCAATGACCAAAGGTTTGACATTGCCAATCCTAAACCATTAAATAAGTGACTTACACTTCCTTTCATAAAGTGACTCTGATGGTGTTATATCAATGCTGGAGTAATTTTTTACTGTTTGAAATCTCACACAATGAAAGAAACTGATCCTAGTAACCTCCAAAATAATCATGCAAGTCCTCAACATGTTCTCTAACACCTGAATCATCCTCTCCAACTACCCATCGATTTGAGGATGAAAAGTCATGCTAATAGTGAGCTTGGTGTCGAACTTCTCATGCAACCTATTCCAAAATTTGGAAATGTACTTTGCATCTATATCAGAAATAATGGTAATTGGCACCCCGTGAAGTCTGGAAATCTCCTTGACGTAGAGTTTAGCTAACTATTGAGAGTTGTAGTCTATCCAAACTAGCAAAAAGTGAGCTAATTTTGTCAACTTATCTACTACCACCCAAATATATCCGTACTTCCCCAAATTCTTAGGAAGACTTACAACAAAATCTATAACAATGTGCTCCCATTTTCGCATAGGTATAGGCATCCTTTGAAGCCACCCCACAGGCCTTTGGTGTTTATACTTCATATGCTGACAATTTTGACACTTGGACACATAATCCACAATCTACCTCTTAATCCCGAGCTACCAATAAAGTTTTCTTAAATCACGATACATCTTATTCGTACCTGAATAAATAAAATAATGTGAATCATGGGCCTCTAAGAGTATATCATGAATCAAATTACCAACCTAGAGAACAAATAGTCTTTCCTTAAATCACAACACTTCACTTGCGTTAAGAGTGGCGTCTGTACCTTCCCACATACCATTTTATTCTGAGTGTATTTCATTTTTTATCCTCAAACTGCTTGGCCTTAATCTACTCTACAAATGTTGATTTTACCTCAACACTAGACAATATTCTGCCCCTTCCGAGAACCCAAAGTGCATACTCAGAGAGAACCCAAGCTAAAAAGTAAAGCATTACAAAACACTATAAAGTTCTTATATTGAATCGGCAGCGAAAGGATAGGCTCTGTAGTCAAGAGTGTCTTTAGCTTTTGAAAGATCTTCTTACACTGATCCGAACTAACAAATGGCACTTCCTTCTGAGTCAACATTGTCAAGTGTATTGCAATGGATGTAAAAAATTTTACAAACTTGCGGTAATAACTATCAAGACCCATAAAGATCCTTACTTCGGTTACTAAATTAGGTAGAGTCTAATTTTTAATTGTCTCAATCTTCTGGGAATCCACCGTTACCCCATTTTTGAAACCACATTCCCTAATAAGGCCACTAAAGACAACTAGAACTTATATTGTGAAAACTTAGCAAATAGTCATTTCTTCCTTAGAGTTCCCAAAACTATGCATATGTGACCTGTATGTTCCTCCTTACTCTTGGAGTAGACTAGAATATCATCAATAAACACTATAACAAAAGAATCCAAGAATGATTTGAAGATATCATTCATCCGGCTCATAAATGTTGCAGGTACATTAGTTAATCCGAAAGATATCATTAGAAACTCATAATGGGCATACTGGGTTCTAAAAGTTGTTTTTGTTATGTCCTCTAATCTTATTTTCAACTGATGATAACCCGATCACAAATCAATCTTTAAAAATACTAATGCACCCTATAATTAGTCAAACAAATTGTCTGTATGAGGCAAGGGATATTATTTCTGATAGTAACCTTATTCAACTGTCCATAATTAATGAACATCCTCAAACTATCATCCTTCTTTTTAACAAAAAAGACTGAAGCATCCCAAGGTGAAACACTTGGATAAATAAAGCTACTATCGAGTAGTTACTGCAATTGAGTTTGAGCTCCCTCAACTTTACTAGAGCCATTTGATAAGAAGGAATTGATGCAGGACGAGTGTCTGGCTCTAAGTAAATACAGAAATCTATATCTCTATCAGAAGGCATTCTCGATAGGTTTGAAGGACCTACATCCTAAAATTTGAAAACTACCAAAACTAACTTTATAGAAGGAGACCCCGCATTCCTATCCTAAAGATGAGATAAAAACTCTAAACACCCCTTCCCCACTAACCTTTTAGCTTAGACAAATGATATATTCTCACCAGTTTGGCCTTATACATTCCCTTCACTCTAGTTTATCCTATTCCAACATAGCTAGAGTCACTGTCTTAGAATTATAAGTTAAAACAACGTGATATGGAGATAACCAGGTCATACTCTAAATTATATCAAAGTCCAACGTATCCAGAATAATCAAGTCTACCCAAGTCTAAAAATTCATAAATAACACAGGTCAAAAATGGTATACATGGGTTACCACCACAGACTTACCAACTGGGAGTAGACACATAAATAGGATAATCAAGTACATCACAAACCAGCTTCAGACCCACAGTAAACTGAACAAATACATAAGAATAAGTAGACCTCGAATAAAATAGAGCAGAAGTCATGCGATCACAAACAAAAATAGTACCTATGATTATTGTATTAGAGCCTCGCATTAGTCTTTTCCAGAAATGCAAAATAGTAAGTTGGTCATCGATTTGAGTTAGCCCTTTACCTAATTGTGCTTCTCTACCTATGCTGCCATTTCTTGAACATCCCAACCACCTGCCTGATTTCTCCATCCACCATGTGGATGACCCTTACCATTAATTTCTACTTCCTTACTTATTGGAACCATAACCCGAGTTTGTTGCTATGCCTAAGAATTTGCCTATCTGATAGGACATACCTTCTTAAAGTGACCACCATTACTATAATGATAACATCCTTAATCAAGAGAAAATCGGATGGTAGAAGAGTAAAAAGCCCTTTGGCCCCTAACAGTCTGTTACTGAGAAGCAACCTTAGCAGGAACCACAGTAGAAGCTGGCAAGGCCGCTTAAATAGGACAAACTAAATAGGCCTGCTGATAGAGGCCCTTAGAGTAAGACCCACTGAAATTATCAACATTGCGGGAATTCTTGGCTAACATATTAGTCTAACCTATTTTTGTTACACTCTCCAACTTCTTCACATAGTCAGACAATCCATTGAACACCTTTTTCTATAAAAGTCATATACACAGACAAAACCTAAAGATCATAATTCAAACCCTTAACAAAGAGGTGAATCCTTTCCTTCTCAGTAGTCAACAGCTGAGTAACATATAAAGACAAGGCATGGAACTTATCCTCATAGGCTACAACTAATATATCACTCTGATCCAAAGCTAAGAATTCATCCTCCTTGCAATCCCATAGACCACGAGGCACATGTTTCTCTAAGAACAAAGCATGAAACTACTCTCACTCCAATGGAAGCAAAACCAATACTGTTGGTTAGCATTCTTTCCAATCGAAAAGTCACAAAATCAGCTCCATGTTGCTTCATAATACCCATCTTATATAACCTCTCATAATAGATGATGAACTTTAAAGCATCCTCAAATCAGTACCTTGGAATATAGGTGGTTTTATTTTCAAAAACTTTGTAAACAGTTCATGTTTTGTACCAGTTTTCATAAACCCAAAATGAAACTAGGAAAAACACTGGTCCCTGAAGTTTCATCCATTCTAGGAGCCATAGCAATGGTAGGGTGAACAACTAGAGCCTAGAAAGTCGGTGTTGTGGTTGTGGCTCCAGTCTCTGCCAACCTATTCAGAAAATCTAACACTTGATGAATAAACTTTGTGGTCATAGGTGTAGTCCTACAGCCTCTGGTTGAGCCATCACCTCTGCATCTACTTTCTGCTACTCTACTGTTCTTTTTCCTTAACATGATTCTGCAGTAGGTGAGGTGAGGGGTTGCTGGTCAGGTTTTGTTGGAAGTAGTATTCATCATCTGCAAACAAAAGAATAAAGAAGATTATATACAAATTTGAATTGTCAAATACTAATTGGAATAAAGTTATAGCATAAAAGAAGTAAGAATGGCAGATTTTCTAAAGCCCTATATCCTTCCAAAGAAAAGAACAAACGTCCCTGCACCATTTTGCAAGACTCTATATGACTCATTTTGGTACGGTGAGAACGACGAACCTGGGGTCTAATACTAACTTTGTGATGATCCAATCCTATGAGTACACCCATACTAACCTTATTGGAGAACCATCCATCGCAAAATATCTTTCCAAAGTCAACACTTAAAGAGATAATAAAACTAATCCATAAGTAGAGTTATCCAATCCCAAATCAAAACATAAGTACAGCAAAATGTAGAACATTGTACTTAACCAAACCTCTCCTAGTAATTGAAATTCATTTGTACCAAAACTACCAAATATTATCAAGAAAGGAATGCAACTCCAAAAAGTGAAAAGTAAACATAAGTTCAGAAATAAAGAACTATGTTATAGAGGAGAGATTCGTTGGTATTCCAAAACATATTGCTTACCCAGAAATCTAGAATCAGCCGTTGAATCACAAGTGAGGTCTTGTAGGAGCTGCTGAAATATGTGTTATACTTACAAAAGTAAGAGCAGGTATAGTATCAACACATAAGAAAACAACAGTGCACTAATAGGGTTATTTGGCCAACCCAAGATGAGAATATGAACAGTTAACTAAAACACAATATAACAAGTTAATCCACGCTAAAAAAAAAATTCACTTAGCATAACAAACGACAATTTCACAATTCAAAAATTAAACTAATAAGTAAGGGTGTACATCGGTCAGTTTGGTTCGGTTTTTTATATTATCGGTTAAGTTTATTGGTTTTTGATTTTTAAATATGCTAAACCAATAACCAAATCAATAAGATACTTTTTATCAATTTTTGGTTTATCGATTTTTAGTCCTTAGCGGTTCAGTTTTTGGTTTAACCAATTAGAAAATACTCATAAAATAGAAATAGTAGTAACTAACATGAAAAAAAAAATGAATCTTAGTTGCAACCAAAAATCCTACATGATGTGTTTTAATTTATAAGAATCTTCAAGTTTGAACTAAATATTGTTAGGAGAAATTAAGAGTTTGTATAATTGAAATAATAGGTTTGTTAATTTGTAGAAATTAAAGAGAAATTAAGAGAAACACACACACACACACACACACACATATATATATATATATATATATATATTCTTATTGGGTTATCGATTTATCCAATAAGAAAAAATCGAACCGAACCAATAACCCAATAATTTTTTTATAAAATCATTAAAAATCGTTAACCCAATAACAATAAACCAATAACATTTTTATCGGTCGGTTCGATTTTTGCACACCCCTACTAACAAGTCAACAAATTATCACCAAGTCAAGTTCAGCCAAGCCAGGTCAAGATAAGTCAAGAAATTAAACAATTATCAATAGTATGAATATATTCTCCGATTCACTCATGGAACCATCAAACTCACCTGACCCTAGTACATACACACTATGGGTAATATATCCACCCCTCTAGCCATGACTTATAGGGGACAATTTCTACCCATGTACTAAAATTCAGACACCAATTTCTGTCAACCTTATTCAACCAATAATCCGTGGGAACATTTCAAATACCGAAATATTCCATATTTAGAAATGAGGTAGGTCAAAAATCATACAACAGCATAAAAATCCCTTGCATTGACCACATCAAACAACATGCACTAACAAGCCATACTACAAAGTAGTGAACATACACATATATCACAAATTGGATTAAACTACAATACCATCACCTATATCGAACAAGCTTGCACAACTCCTCTAAGCCGGAGCTTTGCCATTCTGTGCAATTTTCACTTGCTCCTGATCCAGAACATGCATACAAACGCACAATTAATGAAATGCACTACCATGTTAGGAATTATAATTCTCACCCAACCCCTAAGGTCAAGTTCATGATCATTCTTTCCCCGTTCTAGGGCTTTCCTATTGTAATTCACCTAAAACTATCAATTCAAGAATTAATTAGACAATTAACGAAATACAAGGATAAATTAATCGTCAATAACCAAAATTCATTAATTTATTACATAATTTCCTCTCTTGCACCCAAAAAATAACTAAAATCCATCCTAAAATCCTCCTCGAACTCTGTAAGTTAACAATGCTAAAGCTTAATTATCATCTATAAGTTAACAAGGATGAAATTCTCAGCTCATTTGTCTCAAAATGAGCTTTAGAAAGTAAACTATTTTGGAGAAAACTTTAATTAAACTGCGACTTTCACTGCTATAGCGAGCGCTAACCCAGTTTGATCATCGCTATAGCGTTAAATTTATCCACTATAGCAATGGTCGCTATAGCAACGTCGATAGGACAAAATATCCAGTTTCATCCAAAAATTTTATTTTTTGCAATACACCTTAAATCAGGGACATTTCAAATGATGCCCTTTGCGCTAAGATTAATTTTGAAGTTCTGCTCACCCAAATTTAATTTCGTAAATTTTTATGAGTTCCTTATCGTCTTAGCTAACTAGAATCAAATCAAACACCACTAAAATTGCCTAAATCATTCCCGTATTTTCCTAGACCACACTTCTCTCTAATTTTGCTTGAAACTAGCCTAGCCTAAAATTTAGAGCTTCAAAATCAGGAAGAACTTTTACTTGGTACTTTCAACGGGAGGTTTATACATAATGACAAAAATGGTCATTATAAGTGATAATAATGTTTATGAGATCATTTGAAAAGGTTTGGTGAAAGTTTTATTTGAGTTTGATAAGGTGTAACAAAATTAATGTGTTTGTGATTATTGAAAATTATAATCATGATTTACCTGCGCTTAAAGTTTACAAGTTATGGAAACATGTATAGTTAGATACTGAATGTGATAATTTTTTTGTCATTACTGTCTCGTCTGATGTTGCTGAATTTAGTTCGTGTTACTCGTAGGATTCAAAATATTAATTAAGTTATTAATGTAATTTTTACCGTTACTTGATAATTCATGTACAAACAGTATTTCAGGGATCTTTTTAGTGATATTATAGTGCATTTGGGTTTTGTTGCCAAGTGCTACTGCATAAATTTTATTTTTGTATAGTATCTCTATTTGGATACTAACTTCTGAATTTAGTACTGAAAATGTGTTTCGACCATAGTATATAGCTATTAAAGTATTTAAAAGTCCAGAGACCTTTCTGTTGCTCCTATTTATACTTAGCTGTCGTTTGGTAGAGTGTATTGAAAAAGTTAATGCATGCATTAGTTTAGTATATTATTAGTACCTTGTTTAGTACATTTTTTACTCTATTAGTTATACACTTTATAGTGTATTGAACTATGTGTTACCAATACCATCATTTTCCTATGTATTAGTAATACAAAGAGTTTCAACACATGCATTAACTTGATAATAACAACCTTGCCCCTCAAATTCATTATTTCTTAAGTTCTTTTGCTTGTGGATTTCTAATAGATAAATTAATATGCAAAATAATCAGAAAAAAACTGAATATTAAATTTTTATATATTAAAAATAAAAACACTGGAGTATTCATTTACTTGAAAAAAAAAAAAATTGTGTGTTTTAGAATTAAACACATAAAAGGATTTACTTTGAAAACAGTGTTTTAAATTTATTTTAAGAAAGAAGAAGGAGAAGATAGGATTAACGTTGAAAAAATTGTGCATTTTACAATTTAAAATGGAAAAATATATATATATTTTTTTAAAAAAAGTTGTTGAATGAAAAATACTGAAAGAATTAAACTTTCATTTTGTTTTACAAAATTAAAGAGTGTAGAGGATATTTTTGTAAACAGATACTTTTCTATAAAAGCTATACAAGAAATAGTATTTTTAATACATCAAATCAAATAATTTATAAGAAATAATGTCAACATAACTAATGCAAGTATAACTAATACCAGCATTACTAATGCAAGCATTATTAATAGACCATATTTTATATTATTCTTATATGCCCTACCAAACGACCCCTTCGTGTTTTCTATTTTGGTGAGAGTATATATCAAAGTGGCAACCATATGAATTGCGTAATAGTTATCCCCTATTTTGAAATATTGAAAGTGTAGGGGTGGCTTGTTAAGGCTGTGTTATATGATATTGTAAAATAGTTTAATTTTTTAAAATTGTATGTTATTGTAATGTTGTATATATAGAGAGAGATCCATGATAATTAATAATGATGCGATTGAATGCAACGTTTATCGGGGAAAAAATTATTGAGTCTGTTAAAGAAAATTTTAAACTTTAATGATGATAATATTTTTTTATTTTTATTTTTCATTCGGTGTCCGTTGCCCGCATTGGAGCCCCGACTAATTCAAATCGCGCAATACAGGGTCCATTAAGGTGACAGCACTCCCAACAGACTGATGATAATATTGGTAATGAATATAGTGGATTTTTCATTGTACTAGTGATGTTAATTAAATCTTCGATTTAAATGAGACAAAGTCCATGAGTTATTATCATTACATCCTTGGTGGGTGTTAAAAAATAAAAGTTAGTCAAACGTAATTTATTATTTTAGAGTTGGTTATTGATGATACTAAGTGGTTAAGAGATCTCTTAGTGAGCCTTTGGGTTGAAATTAAACTCATGTGTCTATATATATTTGTGGTTGTCAAGCAACATCAGTTGTTGTTGAAATATAAATTTTCTTTGGTGAAATTAGATACATGTGTTTGAGACATACTGTGATAAAGCAACTGTTGTGAGAGAAAATTATTTATGTAAATAAACTATGTGTAATCAGTGGTGAATTTGATCAATTCACAGACTAAAAAAGCATCGAAGGGATTGGAATTTTGTAGTCAATTTGAGAGCGACAATGATGGTAACACAATGTATGTGATTGAAAATCTTATGAATTAAATTCATATGGGTAATAACAAGTCATTAGTTGATCATGTAAGCACTATTAAATCATGTCCCTCCTATGATGTGTGAATATAGTGTAGTGCTGCAAGACAAAATGAGGATTGAGTTAAAACTCTTAATCCAATTCATATTCTTTATAGGTGGTGTATTGTTCTGCAGAATACACTTAATGATTGGATCTATATGAGTGTGGAGTGGTGCCGCTACTATGAAATTGTGATATATTTTTAGAGCACTCATGCATACCAGGACATGCACATGGCATCTTAGCGCAAAACCGCAATAACGATAAATATTGTGCAAGTATGATGTGACAGATTAACACTTCGTTTGGATGTTGGCTTGCCATGATTTCATAATGTACGGTATTGTATGGTATGATATAATACAGTACGGTATAGCACAATACAATATTTGGATAGACTGTATTGTTCAGTGTTGTTTAATGAGAGTTTTATTGTTTGATTTGATAGTATGGTATTGTATTGTAACTGGTAAGTTTACCAAAATATCTTTAATTATTATAAATGTTAAATTTATTAAAAGTTATTAATAAAATAATTTTGTCCTATTAGTTTGTCAAAAATTATGCCATGTAAATATATTAAGTTGTTATATTCATGTAAATTCTAACAAAGTCAATAAAATAATTGATCAAATAAATATAACCAGATTTATTTTTTATAATAACAAATTTTATTTCTTTTTGGTGTTTTGAAACATGACATCAATGACAAGTAGAAAGTTTGAATGCATCTTTTGTGTATGTTATGGGTATGTTCGGTATGGAATCCAAAAAAAATTATTTTTCAAGAAAATAAATTATTTCTTACTTATTTTCTTGTGTTCGTAACACAAATAAAAAATTATTTCGAAAAGCATTCGTATATATTTAACACTAATAAAAATAAATATGATACAAGGGGGAGGGTAAGAAAAAAATTAAAAAATTTTAAAAAAAATATTTAGAGGTGGGGGTAGTGGAGTAGGGGGTCGTGATAAGGGGTAGGGGTAAGGGTGGGGGTAAGAAAAAAAGATCTAAATTTTTTAAAAAAATATTAATTTTAAGAAAAAAAATTGTGTGTGTGTAGGGGTGGCTAATAGGGGGTGGGGTGGTATAAGAAAATTTTATCGAAAGTTTTAAAAAATAAATTTTAAAAATAGAAAAGAAATTGATAGGGGATGGGGGTTAGTAGGTGGTGGGTGGTGGGTTGGGGTGAGGGTTAAGTAAGAACAAGTTTTTAAAATATTTTTAAAAAATAAATTTAAAAAAAAATTGGGGTGGAGGTGAGTCAAGGTAGGGGGCGAGGGCGAGGCTGGTTGTAGGGGTGTGCATCGGTCGGTTCGGTTTATCGGTTTTCGATTTTTAAATATGCTAAACTAATAACCAAATCAATAAGATATTTTTTATCGGTTTTCGATTTATCGACTTTTAGTCCTTAACGGTTCGATTTTCAGTTTAGCCGATAAGAAAATACTCATAAAATAGAAATAGTAGTAACTAACATGAAAAAAATCGAATCTTAGTTGTAAACAAAAATTCTATATAATGTGTTTTAATTTACAAGAATCTTCAAGTTTGAACTAAATGTTGTTAGGAGAAATATATATATAAATTTTTTTTATAAAACCATTAAAAAACCGTTAACCCAATAATAATAAACCAATACCATTTTTATTGGTTAGGTTTTTGCACACCCCTAGCTGGTAGGGTGGAGTTGGGGTAGGAGGTGGAGTTAAATAATATAAGGTTAAGAGTAAAATAAGATTACATAATATTAAATAAAGGTATAATTGAAAAAAAAAAAGAATAAGCAAATCATGGGATACCACCAAATCGGTGGTTACATAAAATGAGGGATTTCATGGTTACCAAATCATGAAATTAAATCATAACATACCTTATATTTTTAAAAAACAATGAAAACAAGCATGGTTTTCTTAATAACTATATCATACTATACCATGGGAAACCACCATCCAAATAGAGGGTAAGACTCTACTCTTACAAACGAATTCTTGGTTCATAAAAGTTCTAAACTTCACCAATGATTCTGTAAGTCTATATCTTATTTAATCTAGGTTTGGTTCATAGTTTACAGACACTAAATTCGATGCATTGTACTTATACGTGAAAACCAAGCAAAACTCTTATTTTGTGTGTCATATTTCTTAATATTATTTTTGAGATATGCAGGGAATTATTAGAAAAAAATAAATTATCTAAAAAATAAAGTTATAATATATTTCTAATCTTTTACTATTTTTTTTTTTCTTAAATCACCCGGTGTCTGGTATCCGCTTTTTTTAGGGAGTTTGACTATATCCGAATTCGCCCCACGTCGAACCTCATTTGGAGGGGAGAGCTCCCAACAGAGTGTTTGACCATACCCAGGATTGAGTGCTCGAACTCTGGGTAGATTGGGACAGCCTCTTTCCGCTGCGCCACCACTGCTGTTGGTAATCTTTTGCTATCATTATCAATTGATATCAATAAATCTATACTATGCTAATACATTTAAATATTACCATATATGTCAATAGTAACATATTATTTACTCATTCTTCATTAGCCTTTAATGAGGCTATTATTACTCAATGACTATTATTACTCATTATGATGTTTGCTTAATTTTCATTTATATCATGTTATTTGTGGGCTATTACAGCTTGCCAACTGAAGAAGAAAAACGTTGGCCTTACATTGATATATAATTATATATTTCATCTTTCTTGAGGGGAAAGAGATAGAGGATGATATAGTTTTTGTGAGAGCGAAATTATGAGAAAAACTTCTTTTATATGATATTCAGTGTTGGATTTTCTTCTTAAAAGAAATCTTCGTTACATTCTGACTCCTAATATTGAAAAAACTTATTGAATTATGGGGATACATCTAGGAGTGTGCAAAAATCGAATCGATAAAAATGTTATTGGGTTATTGGGTTAATATTTTTTATTGGTTTTATAAAAAAATTTATTAGGTAAACGATTCGGTTTCGATTTTAGCTTAATCGATAACCCAATAAGGATACACTAAGTTATTTTTTTTACCCCTGTTTATGTTATATATATATATATATATATATATATATATAAGGAAATCAAAATCCTTAAAGATAATTCACCAATAAGAATAAATAATCTTTTTGACAAAGACGTAGGGCAAAGAATTAGGATATATATATATACACTACTTATTCACAATTTGGTGATTCACAAAGTATTATTCACAAACCCAATATATATATACACTACCTATTAAGGGCAACAAAGGCACAATATAAAGCAAGGGTATTATCGTATTGAAAAGCTTGAAGCATTTAGTAGCTTCCAACAATAAGGTTCAGTTTTTTTTTTGACTAACATTCAGTTCAATTTTGAAGATTCTTGTAAACTAAAAATACATTGCGTAGGATTTTCGCGGTAACTAAGATTACATTTTTTTATGTTAGTTGTTACTATTTTTATTTTATGAGTATTTTCTTATTGGTTAAATCGAAAATCAAACCGTTAAGGACCAAAACCGATAAACCAAAAAACGATAAGAAAATATCTTATTGGTTGTTTATTAGTTTTACATATTTAAAAACCAAAAACCGATAAACCGAACCAATAATACATAAAACCGAACCGAACCAATCGATGCACACCCCTAAATACACCCATATCGAAAGAAATATTCTTAAGGACATACGCCTCAAGCTTTAAAGAATTTCATACAAATATTCGAGATGAATATTTTTCGTAAGATTTTACAAACAGAAGATGCATGGAAAGCTTAGCAAGCTTCCTATTTTAATCCATCTTCCACTGGTGCAAATCTGAGCACCAATATTCTGAGATGCATTTCAAGTCAACCTATGAAAATCTACCTTCAGCATGATAATTATCTTAACTGCCTAAAACACTATATTTATAAAATAGATTCATGAAACACCTAACTAGATAGGTTGGATTTGGTAGGAAGGAATATATTTTTCATGTAAAACGTTTTCTTGGAAAATGAATTTTAGACTTTTTTATTTTTTTGTATTCGGTACATAGTAAACATATTATTATAAAAATATGATATGAATTCGGAATCAAAATAAGCCAAGAAATGAATAAAGTGACCAAAATAGGTCACCTATTTAACAAGTTATCAAAACAGGCTAAATGTAATAATTTATTACGTTTTGTTTCTTTTTTTAACGATCAACTGACGGAGGTGAACAGTGAAAATATTGTTTGTAAAACGTAATAAATTATTACGTTTTACATGAAAATTAAAAAAAATAAAAATAAAGCATTATATTGTCCAATCAACAGTTTATGTCAACTTTTTGTCAAATCAGTATACTATTTATAAAACGTAATAATTTATTACGTTTTACAAAAAATTTTGTAAAATGTAAGTAATTTATTACGTTTTACAAACAAAAAAATTATAAAACGTAACATTTTTTTTATGAATTATATAAATAACATCACCTAAATTTTTAATTACTGATAAATTTTACAAAAATATAAAATAATTTTAATCATCTAACTCCGTCCCATCCATTCAGCACTGACAAATTTTTAAAAAATCTAAAGTATTTTCGAAAACATAACTTTTAACTATGTACTTTTAATTATTCTGTCTATTTGTATAAGAGGTCACATCAATAATTATACATTTATCTGAAAAATTTAGAAAAGAATGTAACTTTTTATTATATTTTAATGAAATGAAATTTTTAATTAGGTATATTTTATTTTTGTATTTATAAAAAATAACTTTTTAATATGATTTATGAAAGAATAAGTCAAAAAAAGAGAGCTTCGTGATACTTGCTTTGACAAAACGAAGCAATAACTTTTTAAAAAAATTTATTTTGATAAAAAACATCATAAAAAGTTACACTTATAATTTATAAATTGTAACTTTTTATTACAATTCACACGATGCTGCCATAATGCTATGAATTAGACAACACACCACTTTTTTCTTATAAATTGTAAAAAGTTAGAATTTATATAAATTGTAATTGAGATAAAGCCGTTGATTCGACAATATATTTTATTTAATTTTGTGTAAAACACAATTATTTTTGACAGTTAGGATAAAATTGTTGATTTTACAATACACGATTGTAATAAATTTTGTCTAATAAATATTTTGATTTTACAAAAATTTTTGACAATATAAAAATTTGACTAAAGGTTGAGATAAAGTTGGTGATGAAAAAATACACTAATTTTTTTTTATTTTCGTGTAAAACATAATAAATTATAGAACATTTTACAGAACTTTTTCTAAACTATAAATGATTACAACTATAAAACGTAATATTACGTAATACTCTCTCCGTTTCAAAAAGAATGATCTACTTTGACTTGACACAAAGTTTAAGAAAATAAAGAAGACTTTTGAATCTTATGGCCTTAAATTAAAGTTGTGTAAAATGTATCAAATTACCCTTTAATCTTGTAATCCTAAACATGTCGTGTGGAAAGTTGAAATTAAAGTATTGCCAAAAAGGGAAAGGGGTCATTCTTTTTTAAACGGACTAAAAAGAAAAATAGGTCATTCTTTTTTCAACGAAGAAAGTAAATTATATAATGTTTTACAAAACTATATTATGTTTTACAATTGTAATACTTAAAATTAAAGGATGGGACGGGTTAGGTGGGTGCGGTGAGGGCCGTTGAAAATAAAGTAAGTAATGAATGGGACGGGATTAGGTGATGTTATTTATATAATTCATAAAAAATTGTTATGCTTTACAAATTTTTTTTTGTAAATAGTAATAAATTATTATGTTTTACAAAAAATTTTGTGAAATATAATAATTATTACGTCTTACAAGTAGTATACTGATTTGACAAAAAGTTAACATAAACTTTTGATGGGACAATACAATACTTTAATTTTTTTTTCCGTGTAAAACATAATAAATTATTACGTTTTACAAAATTTTTTGTAAAACGTAATAATTTATTACATTTTACAAATAGTATTTTCACTGTTCACCTCCGTCAGTTGACCGTTAAAAAAAGAAAAAAAAACGTAATCATTTATTACATTTAGCCTATTTGATAACTCATTAAATAAATAGCATATTTTGGTCACTTTATTCATTTTTTGACTTATTTTAGTTCTGAGTTCACTATGAAAGGTTAGGTGAAAATAAAAGGATAGTGAGGACAAAATCAATGTGAAATGACACTCTATTTAGATCGAGAGAAACATGAGGATTTTTTGGGAGGCTAGTAAGACATGGAAAACTGTAGCGAAGTAAACCATTTTTGTTATTTGTACCAGAACAACGCCTAGAATCCACAACGTAAATTGCAACATTGTTTTCTAGTGTCGCTCTTGTGTGGATCTGTAAGACATATAACTAGCGGTGTATAGAGAAAATTGACTTAGAACAGTAGCTTTCTCTCTCGATGACTGAACAAACTAATGAGAACATCGCCCTATCGGAACCCCCCGACAAAGGGATAATCCAAATGGCAATCGATGAACCAAAAGGGGCTTCTTACAGCGAAATCGTCAGGAACAGCATTCGAGGGGATACAAATTACCTCACCTACCGTCCAGAAGATGCGACTGCAAAGGAACAGCCAACAACACAAAGATGTTATCCACCTAACGGAGGAGGATAAAGAAAGAATCTACTGTCCATGGAGATTCTCCGCTATCATAAAAGCGGTAGGCAAAAGGTTCAACCACCACTACCTAAGGACCAAGCTCGCCGAACTATGAAAGATCCAGGAGGTTTTTCCCCGGATAGATCTTGGTCATGATTTCTTCACAGCAAAATTCAATCGAAAAGAGCTACAAAAAATGTGCTCCACCAAGGCCCATGGTTTGTGGCCGGAGCCTACCTATCTATCCACAATTGGGTCCCAAATTTCATACCCAGTGAATCAAAGATCCCAACTACTGCATTCTGGGTCAGGTTGACGGAGATACCAACGAAATTCTACGATAAGAACATACTAGAGATGGTGGAAAGAAAAATTGGGCAATTAGTAAAAATAGACACTTGTACATCAGCGATACTCCGTGGTCGCTACGCTCAAATTTACGTCCAGATCCTGATGGACACCCGAGTTAAAAACTCAGTTACCATTGGAAACCACCATAAAATGCTGCACTATAGGGGAGATGGATTCTTATGCAACACATGCGGGAAACTAGGCCATACAAAAGTGAATTGCCTACAAGAAATTTCGACCACAACACAACAAGACAAGGATAACCCCCAGGTTAAGGATCCAATCCAAGAACCAACAAACCACTGGACTACGGTCACTTTTAAAAAGACAAGGAAAAAAACTCCAATTAGGGAAGCAACGCATGCAACCACAAATGGGATCGATCCAGGTAAGTTCTCTAAACTATCCCGTGACGCCTCCGAGAAAGGGAAAGCTATAGATGACGGAACCCTACCCCAAGGAAGCACTAAGGAACTCACCCGAACCCGAGGCCCAACCTTCAACAGGCCCAGGGAAATGGTTAATGGTCCAAGTCAAACCAGCACCAATAGACCAGTAATCCCCAAGTCCAATAAGGAAAATATAAATCTCAATAAAAGGGAGTTGGGCTTCCTCAAATGTGACTTTTCCATAAATTCCAACAAGGATTTCAGCGGGCCCCAGAATATAATGGGTAAAGGGCCTGATATTTACATTTCCACTTCGGGAATGAATATACAAAACGAAATACCTGTCTTGTCAAAGCCTTTGACAGCAACTACTCCTCGAAATATGGAACCCCCTGCTGCTTCAATAAGTCTCATCACTAACTCCGACATGACTGAGTTAAGTGAAATTAGCTCTGATAACCTATCCATTATCATCTCTAGCCCCTTAACTAAGACTCATACTCCCATGTCTAAATCGCAATCTAACTCAAACCCCTCTAACTCAAAAAATGGTGCTACCTCTTTCTCTAAGACCCCCCAAGCCATCTTCACCTCAATTTCTCTACCATCGGACCACCATCCAACTTCATGGTTGGTGATGGGTCTCACAAATCAACTGCTACCGCTAAGCCCGGACTGGGAGGGAAGGAAAATCAGAATTCTTATCCAAAATCTCCTATACCTAGCTTAGGTAATAATGGAAGGATTGAACACCGGACTCAATAATTTTGGCCAGAACATATGGTTGACAACCCTTATGAAGCTAAGCAACCAAGCCTAAATGGGTCCCCTGTCTCCAGAGATGCTGAATATAGAGATGACCTTGGCAAGTCAATCTTCCCCCTTCTTTCCAACCAAAATTCCAATGATGCTAGAGAGGGACTCTCTTTTTGTACAAACCTTTAGTCCCCCCTAAGCCTAGGGGGGACTACTACAACTCCCCTGTCTTTGACCATCCCACCACACGAAATGCTAGAAAGAGAGCTGACTCTAGAGGCCTTAAGAGAGAATAACTCAGAAATAGAGAAAATCTTAGCTTCAATAAGGGTGCCAAGAACAGAAGTAGAAACACTAGGAAGGCCAGTACACCTTCTCTTCGAGGATCTAGTAAGAGAAATGAATATAATCCTTATCTCTTATGATCTAGGAACCTTCAAATTGGAAATAGTTCTACCATCCCCAAAAATAGGAAACTTCTACAAAACCAAGATGTCTCTCCTGTCAAGGAAGAGAAAATACCCAGAGGAGGAGAATGCATTGAACCACCTCCAAGGGAAGGGCAAGGAAATAATGTTGGATCACACAATACCCCACCCATCAATGATGAATTGCATAATATAGAACACTAGGTGAGCTAACAGTGCTGATTTTAAAAGACACTACAAAGCTATGGTTGACCTTCACAAACCCTCAATCCTAGCTCTCTTGGAGACTAGGATGGGAGACTATAACCAACTGGATGACCTCCTAGGATACAATAATAAGATTTAATACCCTGCTGTTAGGAGCTATAGGGTTCTAGTAATTATATGGAATGATGATAACATAACATCACTCCTCAGGGTATCCATATCACTATTCAGGTAAGTAGCCCTTTGGTTTTTCAGTGCCATTTATGCTAGCAGCTGTCATGTAGAAAGAAAAACCTTATGAGAACAGCTTAGAACTATGGCTGATACCATAAGGGACTTGCCTAATAATGCTTGGCTGGTGGGAGGTGACTTTAATGAAATTCTTAAATCCTTTAAGAAATTTGGGAGAAATGGTATCAACCACTGTAGAGTTAGAATTTTCTGGGACTGTATAAACTATAGTAGACTCATAGACTTAGGCTTTAAGGGCAGTAAGTTCACTTGGTCTAACAAAAGGTATAGGAATAAGAAATCCCTTATTTTAGAGAGATTAGACAGATGTCTTGCTAATGACAACTGGATTAGTCTCTTTCCCGAAACTTCTGTTACACATCTTCCAAAAAGAATAACTCTGATTACTCCCCCATATTGATTAGCCTCACAAAGCATCACCTGATATCCAGTAAACCTTTTAGGATCGAAACCATTTGGTGCTCCCACCCCACCTTCCCAGGGATGGTTAACAAATGCTTCAATTGTAACACTAACCTTACCCAGGTTATTTCAAACTTTGAAGTCATTATTACATCCTGGAACAGGGGGGTATTTGGGAATCTCTTCCATAGGAAAAAGACCCTCTTACCTAGATTGGAAGGTATCCAGAAGTCTGATGACTATCCCTTTAGCTCTTTCCTTCACAATCTTGAAATTAAGCTTACTAAAGAATACAGTGATATCCTTGGGCAAGAACAAGATTTTTGAAAACTTAAATCTAGAATAAGTTGGCTCACTGAGGGGGACAACAACACTGGATTCTTTCACACCTCCATTATCAATCGGGGAGAAATAGAATCAATTCCCTGGGTAACTGGGTCTATACCTAAAAAAATATCATACCTGCATCCTGCAATTCTATCAAAGCCTGTTCTCCACAGAACACACCTTTTCCACTTATAGGTGCCAAAGAAATCCTTCTTCCAGGGGTTCTATCAACCTTATGGATCATCAAGTCCTGAAAACTATCCCTAACCATGATGATATCAAGAGAGCAGTGTTCTCTTTTAAGCCCACAAAGGCTCCTGGGCCTGATGGCATACACCCCCTGTTCTACCAAAAGTATTGGGACATCCTAGGAAACTTTGTAGCAAAGTTTTGTGAAAATATCTTCACCACTTGTACTATGGATGAGAAAGTTAACACAACATACCGATGTCTGATTCCCAAATGTAACAATGCCACAAACCTCAGGAATTTCAGACCTATTGGCCTCTGCATCACTCAATACAAAATAATAACTAAAATTATTACCAATAGAATGAAGCATCACCTGGATAACATCATAAGCCCCACCCAATTAAGCTTTCTCACTAACAGAAGAGCCTCTGATAATGCCATTATCGTTCAAGCGTACATCACCTATTTCTCAAAAATAAAGGGGAAAAAAGCTAACATGATTCTCCAGATTAATCTTGAAAAGGCTTTCGATAGAATTGAATGGTCCTTTGTAAGACAAGCCCTTAACTTCTTCAATTTTCCCCCAAACCTTATCAAGCTGATCATGTCTTGTATCTCCACCTCCTCTATCTCTATATTCATTAATGGGGGTAAAAATGAATACTTCAAGCCCACAAGAGAAATAAGGTAGGGTGATCCGATTTCACCCTACATCTTCATTACTTGCATGAAGCTCATGTCTAGGAGGATTGACCATGAGGTGGATCTTCTGAACTGCTGATGACCTCATCCTCATAGCTAAAGCAGATGAAAAAAATTGGCAGACCACCATCAAGACCCTTAACAACTTCTCCCACCACTCTGGACAAAGAGTAAACAACTCCAAGTCCAAAGTTATTTTTTCCCTTAATTTCCCCCAAGATAAGAGGCTTTAGCTCTCTAATATTCTACAAATCAGGGATAAAGCCGACTTAGGTAAATATATAGGCTTTCTTATTTTTTATAACAAGCCTAGGAATAGGGACTTTCACTTCATTCTTGACTCCCTAAATTTCAAACTGGGAGGGGTGGAAAACTAAGTTTCTCAATATGGCTGGGAGAACTACTCTTGCCAAAGCATCTCTTAGCAATATCCCTAATCACATCATGCAATACATCTCCATTCCCAAAAACATTCTCAAGCGCATTAATAGAATCCAGATGAACTTCATTTGGGGAACTACCAATGACAAAAAAAGAATGCATATAATCTCTTGGAATACTGTCACTCTCCCAAAAAGAGAAGGGGGGTTGGGATTTAAAAAACTGCTATAAAAATGAGTCTATCCTGATGAGTCTGGCCTGAAGAGTTATGACCCAACCCACAAACCTTTGGGTTAGAGTTCTGAAAGAGAAATACAACAAAGATGGTATGGTTTGCCAGCCCACTGACTCCAGAACCTGGAGGAACATCTATAAGGGGTGGACCAACTGTAGAAATACTTTTACATGGGCAGTGAAGGATGGGCACAATGTAAATTTCTGGGGGATAGGTGGCTTCCTAACTTCAAACCCCTCAAAAACATCATTCATGGTCTCCTTTAGATCTCTGATGATCAAACCAATTTGTCCCAAGTCTGGCAACAGGGCAACTGGAATTTTGATTCCCTATCCATTGACATCCCTCATGACCTTAGACATCACATTAGGAACTCTTTCTATGCTAACATGAGGATCCCTAGGGACATACCTGTGTGGTCCCAAAATGGAAAAGGTTCCTTCTCTACTAGCACAACTTACCAGCACCTTACTTACAGCTATAAAGACCCTACTTGAAATATGGTAAAGCTTTTAATTGGATCTGGAAACTGCCTATCCCTCCAAGCTTAAATTCTTCCTCTGGCTTTTACACCATGATAGACTCCCCTCTAGCCTCAACCATGGGCGGACCTACATTCAGTTTTAATGAGCTCCGGCACCTAATAAACTTGATGCAGAATAGGTAAAATTACATAAAAATATATAAAAATAGGTATATATTATATAAAAGCACCCACTAAAATAAAAGTTGTTTGGGTGCATTAGCATTTAGGTTGACCTTAAGATTCTTCGTTGGAAGGGATGCTCAGGTTCGAACCTCATTGAAGTGATTTTTTTTTCTTTTCAGTTTTTAAATTTTTTAAGCACCCTCTATCCTTAAATTCTGGGTCCGCCACTGGCCTAAACCTAGCAACTAGTGGGGTTAAGGTTAATCCCCACCGCTTATCCTGTCCCAGTATCATTGAGAGCACCAACCACCTCTTCTATGAGTGCCCTAATGCTGCTGAACTTTGGAAGAACTTGATTTCTTTAGCCAAGAACCCCTCTGTCATTACGCCTTCCAGCTTTATGGTCACAAACTGGCCAAACACCTAGAAATTACAAAGAACAAGGCTTTTGACCACCTCTTCCTCTAGCATAAGATCATCCCTCAATGTCTTTGGGCAATTTGGAAATCCAGGAACCACAACCTCTTTAACCAAGACACTAATAAGCCTTCTTTTGTGCAAACTTATGCTAAGGCTATCGAATACAATCTCCTCCAACACAAAGGTCAGAAACATGATCACTTAACCACCATATTGATCAAGTGGAACCCCCCCCCCCCCAAGGAGGAACCACTACAAACTTAATGTTGATGGTTCATGCCTAGGCAACCAAGGGAAAAGGAGAATAAGAGATGTCATTAGGAATCATTACAGGGAGTGGATCATGGGATTTACTCAAAGCTTTATCAATGTCACTAATAACCAAATGGAGCTCTTATCTCTCAAAGAAGGCCTCACTCTCGTCATTCAATATAACTTAATGCCTGTAGAGATTAATATTGACTCAATAGAAATCTTAAACATACTTATGAATGCGAACAAACATTATGATGGTATTATTGATCTTTAGAGGTCCAGGTTAATGGAGGCTGGTTTACCAACAATTCATCACTGCTACAGGGAACAAAATCAAGTTGCAGACAAGCTAACTAAACAAGGAGCAATATCAGATTATGCAAATGAAGCTCGTGTTTTGCTATTTCCTCCAATGTATGCCCAACAAGAGCTGTGGTCAGATATGATAGAAATTTTTTTTGAAAGATCTGTTAGAATTGATGCTCAAACTCTTACTGAGCAAAGATGCTTCTCTTTTGCTATTAACCCAGGCTGAACTTCCTGGTTCTGTAACTATAAGTCACTACTTTTCTTTCTTTTAATCTAACTGCTCCTTCCTCACCCAAAAAAAAAAAAGGTGTATACTACCGAAATTCTTTTCCTCATTAATCTTATTTTCCAAGAGAAAATATTTTTGACTAACTGAACAAGAAAAATTAGAAAATATCTCATCTAGAGCACACCTAGTGAAAAATTATAAGAGCATTGTTGGTTTCTTATTAAGATTCAACGTCCCATTTCGATTTTAATTTGCGCAAAGATTTTATTTTACATAAAATTTTCACTTGATATGAGAAATTATTCTCAGCCATATTATTTTTTTATATCACGTAAATTTATCTTTAAAATTTCTATCACCGTCAAACTCTCATACTTTAAAATTCCTTAAATTTTCTTCAAATATAATACAGGTAGTCCTTGGCATTGCTACATGTGATTATTGGGTTTTGAAAAGATTTTAATTATATGAGTTTTTAAAAGTGAGAGTTAATTTGGTATAAAACAAAGTTTTTCTATTATATATAAGTAAAGGTTTGGTGTACTACTAATTTGTCTTTTGTGTACTATCAAATCTTTTCTTATACTAGATTAGTGTACGTACTTTGGATGTGTATTTCATGTTCATATATTCGAGTCACAAAATAAATACCAACAAAAAAGTTTAAGTTCCTAAAATTGTTTAATTTTTTGAAGTTTAAGTACACATCTCTTTTAAAAAAATAATAGACAAATTAGTATTATTTCTTCGAAATAAATCAAAAAATTTCTATTTTAACTTTCAAGTTCCTATCCAATATTTAGGTCCAAATATAAAAACTAATATTAACATTAAAATATCTTCTAAAATTTAAACTTAAAGATTTTAATATCTCATCTGAATCACTTAAGGAAAATATTGTAACTTATCAACTTTTTTTGACGAGAAGTAATACTATTAATTCTTCTAAAAGTCAAGCAAAAAGAGAAATTGAGGTTAAAATTAATTTAAATGATGACTTTGTGATACGAGTACGATCACGTAGATGGATTTATGTGGGTATGTATTGAAGTCGTCCAAGAGTGTGTGCAAAAGAAGTAATTAAGGATTTAAAAAAAACACCAAAACAGTCCACTCCAAACACTAGAGGGGCGGCCTATCAATTAGGGGCCCTTTTCGTCATTTTACCCTCTATCTTGTAATATACTATATAAGGAACAACTTAGGATTTTTGTAGTTAGTTTTTTGATATTGAAGATTGTATAACACACTTGAAACACACAAGTGGCCGAAACTAGGTAACAACATAGGTGTGGAATCACTTTTGTTGTTTGTTTGCTTGGATCGTTGAGTGCTAGACGGATTGAGTCCCTCTTGTGTCCTCCGAAGAGCTGTACGTGTTACTACTACCATTAGTAAGGGTCTGTGTGTGTAACATACACATAGGTTCTTAGTCTTTGTAGTAGTGTATGTCTATCTATCTATCATTTACATTGTGTAATTTTGTAGCCATGTGGTGTATTATTTCCTTTGTAACCCATATGTTGTTATTAATACATTGTTGTGGTTCATCTTGTTCTTCATATATTGTGGTTAATCTTAGTTTGGGCTGCTGATTTGGTGTCAAATACACCACTATATCTTATAATCTTGTTGTTGGTAGTGAATCCGCGAGTGGTCTCCATTTTGGTCCTCGGATTCTTAAGATTTGTGGACTGATTTGGGGTGTTTTTCGTGCCTTACTTGTTTGTCTTGTATCACTTTGGCCTCATTTATTTGCTTTTAATCTGAATGATTTAGACATTAATTTATTACATACGCCTATTTTTTCTACTCAAAAATCTCATAATGAAGACAATAAACTTTAAGTAACAATACTTCAAATTAAATTGAGAACTTGCTATTTTAACTTTTAAGTTCCTATCCAATATTTAGGTCCAAATATAAAATTAACATTAACATTAATGCCTTCTAAAATTCAAATTTCAAGGTTTTAATATCTCACCTAAATCACTTAAGGAAAATATTATAAGCTTATCAACTTTTTTTAAGGAAAAAAATTACCACTATTAATTCTTCAAAAGTCAAGCTAGAAGAGAAATTGAGGTTAAAATAAATTTAAATGATGACTTTGGCCTCATTTGTTTTCTTTTAATTTGAATGGTTTAGACATTAATTTATTACAAACATTTTTTTTTTCTACTCAAAAATCTCGTAATGAAGACAATAAACTTTAAGTAACAATACTTCAAAATAAATTGAGAACTTGCTATTTTAACTTTTAAGTTTCTATCCAATATTTAGGTCCAAATATAAAATTAACATTAACATTAATACCTTCTAAAATTTAATTTATTAAGATTTTAATATCTCACATAAATCACTTAAGAAAAATATTGTAAACTTATCAACTTCTTTTAACGAAAAAAACTACTACTATTAATTCTTCTAAAAGTCAAGCTAGAAGAGAAACTGAGGTTAAAATAAATTTAAATGATGATTTTTGCCTTATTAATTTGCTTTTAATCTGAATAGTTTAGACATTAATTCATTAAGTATGTCTATTTTTTTTTTTTAGTAAAAGATTTCGAAATGAATCTAAAAGAGTCTAATAATTTAGATCTATAACACATATGATACAACAAAATTTAAGTAACAATCAAAACAAACATTGTATTTTAACTAAGAACACAATACAATATAATAAATAACAACCATTCAAACAGAGCTAACCACTCAGTGTTAAATAATCTAAGTTAATCATCAATTTGGAGGTGAGTTTGTGAGAAAGTAATGGTGATTTATTATCAATCTAATTACACAATTGACAGCATAATAATATAGTGAGTTGTACAAAAACTGAACCAAAGAAATGAAAATATTAAGAAGTAAAAATAACTATTCTTTATCCACGTAATTTAATCAAAAAAAATTAATTTTAGACTCTTATATGATTTATATTAGGAACTATCAATTGTGACTGAGAAAAGAGGACTCCTATAATACATACTAAAAAAGACTCCCACCTTGATTTTTATTCTGCAAATTAAAAATGTTTTGACAAAATAATCTAGTGTTGCCAAGATCACGCGTTTGTTTTGCCAAAAAAGACAATATTATAGGACTCCTACCATATGTATACTTTTTACACTGTCAAAAATAATGAAAGGTTATTCTCGTAAGTTTTTGTTTTGCGCCAAAAATAAGACAATGTTTGTTAGAATTCCTATTATATGTCTAGTTTACAAAAAATAATGGGAATTTTTTATTTCCTAAATATTATAAGAAAAATAGTAGATGACAGTTTTGTCTAAAGAAGTGTTTTTTTAATGAAGGACAAAAAGTTCAAATCACTTTTCTAAAAGTCTTCATATCTTTAATATATTGTAGATATCGATGTAGCTAATTTTAAGAATTATGTATAGTATTATACATCATTACAATTTATAATAGATTATATTTAAAATTAATCACCTATAGTTCGATGAAACTGATATACATCTTTATCATAAGCTCAAAACACATACACAATATCTTCCACCATCAACATCCATTGTTTATTGAGTTTTTTCTAAGTTGGACGTCTTATTATCATCTTATAAATAATGTTGGATAATTTAGTGTGCAATTTAGAAGTATTAAAATAAATAAGAAAAAGATTTATAGAAGGAAAATCTTACTCAAGCATACCTATGTTTTTAAGTTTTCAACCGTATTTTTTTAATTCTACATTCCAAATCATATTTGTGCTTGAGATCATAGTAAGAAGGTTCTACTTTTTTTAAAAAAAAAATGTTACTTGACAGAATTTACCCGTTCTTTAATATGTTCAAAATTACAATAATGAGTTAGGTCTAAAAAAAATTCTCTCAAGTTAGTGTATGTATGAAAATAAGTTTAAGAGGAAAAGAAATCACATTGTAATTGTGAAGATGATAAAATGATATATTATGCTATATATGAATTTTAAAAAAGTTTGAACCATTAATAAATTTTAGAATTTTATATATAAACAATCTGGAACAGTACTCCTACTTAGTGTGAAAAGTTAGATTTAAGCTTATCAACTATAAGTCTCTCAAATTTTTAAAATTTATATTCATGTACAGTAATAAGTAAAGAAAATATTAGTTCTCTTGCAATGTAATTCAGAGCCAAAAAACTAAAGCAACCCACCCTACAGTAGATCTTCAAAATCTGCAACCTGCCCTACCTCATAAAATCTTTCTTCACCTAACAAGAATATTGAAGAAGCAATCAATAATAATTTATATAGATTTATTCATCTATTGATTGAAGGTCTAATAGCTTTACAAAGACAATAAATATATTGATAAGAGAGAAATAGAAAAAGATCAATAGTATTCTTGAAACATTAAGCATAGAAGAATTAAGTTTTCTTTCAACATGGATGCATCTTCTCAATTGAAAAAATACCTTGAAGATACTTTTTTCATGACTGAAATAACTAATAAGCTATACGTTCTCTACTTAGTCCCACACACTCTCTCATAAAGCTCAGCTCTTCAGATCGATAGTTCCCTCTTTCAAAATCCTCGCGAGGTTTTCTTTCGGTTGATCAAGAAGAGGGATTGGAGTGGCATAAAATATGCCGGTCAAATTCTCTCGGAAATAGTCTCTCCACCTCCACAAGATAGTAGAAGGTCTGCGTGTAATCTACAGTCTACCTTCCCCATACCCCACTTGCGGGGTTTCACTGGGTATGTTGTTGTTGCTGCTTCAAATTTTAAGTTGTCTCATGTCGCACAAAAATATGGTCTACCTTATGTATTTGAATCTATTTTCCCTTCTTTAGTTTCCATGCCACTTTTAACGTGAGAAAAGAAAAAGACGCATCATGAGGCATTTAAGTTGTTATATTTAATTTAATTAAGGAAAGAATTTGTACAAAATATAACTGTAAACCTATAGAAATCTTAAAGTTTAGGACTTATTCAGCCGACTCCTTCTCAAAGAATATTTTTTCATATAGTTTTAAATTAGAGAAAATGAGTAAAAAAGATAATTTTATCTATTATGGAGACTTTTAATAAAGGGCAAAAAGTTTAAATCACTTTTGTAAGTGTTTTCACACTTTTAATATATTATAGATATAGATATAGATTATAGATATTCATTTTGTTTTTACTATTACTACTATTGTTGTTGTTGTTGTTGTTGTTGTTATTACTGTTACTTTATTACTACTAGGGTATTTCGATAATTTTAGTCACTCCAACCTTCACTTATATATAGTAGTAAATAAAATGCATACACATGCATATGGACATACATCGATTCCAAAATATTTATTACACCATAAAATTACTAAAATATCCTTGGTAGTTATTTAATAAGGAACAAAAAAATATTTATAAAAAATTACTACCACGATAATTTATTAGAAAGGTCTAAATAAAAATATTATTAAAATAATACATGAAGACAGAACTAAAAAATATAAGAAAGTGTAACCATTTTATTGCACCACAAAATTATCGAAATACCCTTGTGGTATAAAAAATAGGTAATTTAATAAGGAACAAAAAGATATTTATAAAAAATTACTACCATGTATAATTCAATTACAAAAGTTTAAATAAAAATATTTCTATTATATAGAAGCAATGGTTTCGACATGTCTACTTCAGCAGGCTGCTTGCTCCGTAATTTTACTAAATCATCCCTAATTAATTCTTATAAGTTATTTATATATAAAAAAAATAATAAGATTTAATTAAAAATAAAATAGACATCTATGATATGTCTGTTTCAATCACAATTTTACTATATCACCTGTAATTAATTATTATATGTCATTTATATATTAAAAATTAATAATATTCAATCTACGCTTTTACTATATCATCCCTACTTAATTACTATAAGTCATTTATGTATTAAAAAATTAATAATATTTACTTAAAAAAATAAAATAAACATTTATGGCATGTCTGTTTCAGCTGCTTCAATCGTGATTTTACTATATCACCCTTAATTAATTATTATAGTCATTTATGTATTAAACAATTAACAATGTTTAATTAAAAAAAGTAAAATAGACATTTATGACATGTCTAATTTAGCTGTTTCAACCATAGTTTTACTAAATATCAACCCAAATTAATTATTATAAGTCATTTAAGTATTAAAAAATTAATAATATTTAATAAATAAGGTAAAATAAATATAAAAATGATAAATCAACTCTTGATGTTTTAAATTAACTTGACGTCTTATATATGGTCCACTTAAAAAAAAAATCACGAGTATTTTTTATAGCAATTTTGCTATGTCACTTCTAATTAGTTGTTGTAAGTCATTTAAGAGATTTATGCTTCACTGATTCAATCGTGATTTTATTATATCATCCCTAATTAATTATGGTCATCGAAGTATTGTGTCACTTAAATTGGAATAGAAAAATATTATAAATTATAATAATTAAAAAATCAAATTATTTAAAAAATATAATTGGCTATCGACGACACAAAACTTTGGACAAGGAGAGTAACATATATTATTCAAAAGTTACATAAAAAGTATTATAAATTACAATAGTTAACAACTGAAAATATCTAAAAATAACTTAATCTGTTATATATTTCAAAAAAAATACGTAAAAATATTATAATTCGCAACAATTAACAACTTAAATTTTTTTTAGAGATATAAATATTTAGTTGACTCTCGAAATTATATTAGTGTCACTTAAATTGGAATAGAAGAAAAGTATTATAAATCACAAAAATTAAGAACTTAAATTATTTTTAAAATATAATTGACTATCAATGCACAAAAGTTGGACAAGAAAAGTAATGTATATTATTTGAAAATTACATTAAAAAATATTATAAATTACAATAGTTAATAGATTAAATTATCTAAATACATATTAAAAATATGATTGATTATCTAAATTCTATTTGTGTCACATAAATTGAGACAAAAAATTACATATATTGAATCCGTGCTAGATCCCGGATGAATCTTAGAATGTATATACAACTTTTTTTTTAAACTTTTGTTTAAATGTATCAAGATTGAAAAGGCAAGCTCTAATACAACACATCAAATAGTGTTTAAGAAATAATGTTAGCATAAATAATATCAATATTACTAATACAAGCATTATTAATGCAAACATTACTAATACATTCTATTCAAAATTATTTATATACACTCTAACAAACGACTCCTACGTTTCAATGGAAGGAACATATACAAAAGCAGAGTTCGACAAAACATTTACAGAAGTATGTTTTATCGTGTTCTCAACATCAAATAACTTAAATCAATATGATAGATGGTAACTTATAGTTTTTTTTTATAATTTTTAAAACACTTAAACTTTAAATTTAAAATATTAATTTAATTTAACTTCAACGAACAATTTGATAAATAAAAGAGAAGGAAAAATGAAAGCAAATGATGTTTATGTCGGCTTAGTAGGGAAACAAAATGCAATTTTGGGTTATTAATTGCAACCCCCATGTGATGTAATAGGCAATGACTAGATAACTCTTTATTTTTTTCAACAATTATTCTTTATTTTATACAACAGACATCAAGTCTTATGTATCAATTTTACTTTCATAGTTTATACTTAATGTATCATATCTCAGTCACGTGATTAAAGATCTAAAGTTTAAAATGCATCGAATTTTGTTATTTATATGAATAGGTTATACATAATTATCTTGTGAGATAATTTGGTTCCTTGAAAAATACTATCAATTAGTTAATATATTTTGTGTATTCATGTTTTATAATTCATAATTAAAATTGATATCAATCTAACTTATTGTACATAGTTAAAATATCTTAATGTTGGGCCCGTGCTGATACGGGCTATGCTACTCTATTATTAATTAAGCAAATCATTTTCATCAATTTTTTTTGCCTTGTGATAAATATGTAACTCTTAATTCATGAATAAGAGCAAGAGGAAATTGGAACTGAAAACATATGAATTAGTTGTTTTGATTATGCTGTATTTTTATTTTTATTGTAAATGAATTTTTTGTCCTTTTCCTCTTGGTGTTTTTTGACTTTGTGAAATAAATTTGAAGTGTCTCGCTATTATAGATCATAAACAACCATTTAATATAGTTTTTTTTATACTTTGAAATTATTAAAATTCAAATCTCTTTGTTATTATATTGTCACTAAAAAAAATTAAAGATAAAATTTACAAAATTGTATATTATATATACTATGTAATTGTTCAATTATATTATTCATTACACTTTTTGATTTATTCATGGTGCTACCTATCTTAAATTTATCTACCATGACATCAGATATATTATCAGTCATTATCATAAAATTGCTTTTTTCAAAATATTCCCTTCAACCATATACATAATAAAATATAGTCATCTCAGATTACTATATACTAGATTATTCTTAAATAACATGTTCTTCGGTCACTACTAGCATGGTAATTCGGATACTTTTCCCTTAAACAGCGCCTCGACTTTGGTTACTCCCCTCCACGGCTTCTTGCCTCATTGGTTTCACCTTTAGGATGGCATAGTTCCTTGGGATTTTTCTCCGTTTCCACTTTGCTAATAAACTTCTTAACATATTATTTTTCGAATAATTCTACTATAAAGTAACTAATATGAATTTATTTTATCATATCATGATTGTCGGGAATTATGAATTTAGCTATTCATAATCGTAAATAGATATACCTGTTCCGGTAGCTTTGATATTTCTGAGATTTGTTGATAAATAGATTTATAAATAGATTTATTATAGCTGATGAATCTATTCTTTTTTGTGCGTGGTTATTTCTTAGATTTTTTTTTAATAAGTTATTCTTTTTGTGAGATGTATTCATTAATTTTTAGTTTATTATTTTATCCTGTAGTAACTGCTGAGTTACAAATTTCTGTGTAATAACTTATTCTTTCTGTACTGTAGTGTATATCTAATTCTAGATTTTCTATGTCATTTATTATTTTGTGTTGTTCTTCTCGTAGTGAGTTTTTTTATATTATATAAACTGTTACATGTACTTTTTTCTAAATTTTCTAAGGTTTTTTCTATCCATATTAACTTTTCTTTTAGATTTTCCATTATTTTTCTAATATGGTTTCTATAATTAACTTCGTTATTTAGATTATCTTGGTTTTCTCTAGTTTTTCTAATATATTCTAACATCCACAATCTTGGTCTGAATAATATCCTTCTGGGTAAATGTCTTCGTATATTTGTGTTGTGGCATTTATCATTTCAATTTCGTAATTTATTACTTCTTCTAATATCATTTTCTTAATATCTATTATTTCAATATCTTTAAGTATATATAAGATTAAAACTCTAAGGTAGTCTAAATGGGCTATTTTTTAAAATTGATATTTTATAGTTATTTGTCTTAGACTTAGTAGTTTTTGCATATTTTTATTAAGAGATTTTATATATTTTTTATTTTCCATGTATTTGTCTATATTTATTTTTATCTGTTTTTTCAGTAACTATATTTTTTGCGTATCTTTAAAAATCCTACGTAATTTTAACATAATAAATTTTTATAAGAGTAGTTAGGTATGTGTGGTATATAATTTATTCTATCCGTATAATTTTGGGGTCTTTTGGTATATTTGGTGTATATGGCTTGTCAAATAGCTTATTTAAGTTCATATTTTTTCTAACTCCTTTGCTTGTACCTGCAGAAGTAGATTGATAAACGTTATGGGTTTTATGGAGTATCCCAACATCTCCTTCTAGCTCTGGAATTTTATTGTCTTCCGATCGATATAGCTCTGCACATTGCTGAGTTAGCTGATTCATAGCTATAGACTTCAGTTTATCTTCACTAGTCTTTAGCTTTAGTGTTTCTATCTCAGTCCCCATCTTTACTATCTCAGTACTCATACTGTCCACTTTCAATGAAAGCGTAGTCAGGGCGTTGAGTATCTTTTCATGTATATTTTCTTCTATCATTTCAGTTTGTGTAGCTTTGTCTTGATATGTAATCTGCAATAACATTTTTGTTAGTACTGATTACTTCTATTACAAATGTAAAATTTAATATATTTAAAACTAGTCTCCGAATCTCTTTTGTTGTAACTGAATTTTGTATTTTCTTTGTTAGCCACCAGCGTACCTGTGTATTATCTGTTCGCACAATAAATTTGTTATATACAATATATGGCTCAAATGCTAATAAACATTTATTCTTTTTCATTTATTTTTCCTGTTATGTAATATTGGTTTAAATTACTTATTGAATTTGTTTCATAACTCATTCTTTTTTATGAGCTCGATGACTCTGGTTTTTCATTAGCTATTCTTTTCGTTGTACTTATTCTATCATTTACTATTTCTAAATTTTCTTTTATATCTATGTCTCTATAGCTATAGTCATTATAATCTATTGTTTTTACAATTTGCTCAAATGGGCTATCTATTTGTATTTTATTAATCTTATTTTTCCCTGTTATTTTATGTTTTGTTGTTAATACATATAAATTTTTACATCTTGCTGTAAATATTTTACTTCCTGGGGTTAATTCTATTCCTGATATCTTCCAATATAATACTAATGATTTATCTATATTTATATCTGTTACTGCTACTGAATAATTTGCACTTATTATAAATTTAAATTTTTGGTATATTAAATTTCCTTTTACGACAGTTATTATGCTTTTTTCTATAGGTTTTATAATTCTATCATCTGCTAAATATAATTCTATTGGTGTATCTATTCCTTCTCTAAAACATGCTTTTATTAATATTTCTGTACCTCCAAGGTGTACGTATTTTATTGGATCTCCTTTACTTTTTATATCATTTATTTCTTTATTAATTATCCTTTTTGTTACTAGTGGTATACTAGCTTTTCCTTTTGCATATCTACAGTCTATTACATGTTCTTTTTGGCATACTACATAATATTCATCTTTTTTCCTACTAAAAATATTTTTTATTGTTGGTATTTTAAATATTTTTTCTACACTTAAATCTAACTCTTTTCCTTTTATTTCATTAAATATATTACTGTCAAATATTATCTTTTGTTTTGTTCCTTCGTCATTTAAATATTCTTCCTTTGTTATTATTTTTATATCTTTTTCAGTCATTTGATTCATCTATCTCACTATCTATTTCAGTATCTGTGTCGTTTTCTGAAATTTCATATATACTATCTTCACTTTCTAGTTCATAATCTATATAATCTATTTGCATATATTCTGTATTTTCTATTTTTATTTCGGATATTTGTTTATTTTTTGAATTTTTAGGTAATTTACAATCTCTAGCTAAATGTCCTAACTTTCCACAATTATAACAAGTACATTCTTTTATAGATTTTTTCTTTCTATATGGTCTTTTATTTTTGTAATTTTTTACATAATATCTTTTTCTTGGTTTCTTATATTTATATTTTGATTTTTTATATTTCTTATATTTCTTATGTCTTTTTCTTTTCTTATAATATCTTTCTTCGCGTCCAAATTGAGGTGCTATTTTATTTTTGCAACATGCTAAATTTCTTATTAATGTTTTTTCCATTTTTAATTCTTCTCTATATTTTTCACATAACTTTCTATACCATTGTTGTAAAAATTTTATTCTAGCTCCTAATGTATCTACTATTTTTGCTTCTTCCCAACTTTTTATTATCTTTGAACTAAATGGTTCGGGTAATTTATTAAAATATATTTTTCTTATTTCTTTACTTTCTTCTATACTATATGCTCCTTTATAATAATATTCTTTAAATGCGCAAGTATATTCATCTATATAACACATATTACATATTGTTAATTTTATCATAGGCGTATAATATCTACTGTAATATCCTTCCACTACTATCTTCATTAATACATATATTTTCATTTTATGTTAAGGCTCTTCTTAAGAATAATCTTTCCCTATTATATGTTATGGCTAATTGTGTATGTTCTATATTATATGGTTTTACTTGTTCTAACCATTTTATTCCTAATATTATATCTGCTTTTTGTATTTCTTCTTTTACCTCAAATTCTATTTTTATTTTTCTAATTCCTCCTATTATTATTTCTTTTTCTACTATATCTTTACTATTTATTAAACTTCTCGGTAGATCTGGGCATATATCATTATCAGTTTTTATTTCTTCATTTTTTACTAGATATTTTGCTATATAATTTTCTTCTTGTCCTGTGTTTAATAGTATTAAATGTTCTTGTCTCTTTATTTATAGATGATTTTTTACAAACACTTTACATTTTTTTACGTAAAGGCTAAAGTCTAAAAAACAAAAATGGTAAAAAAAGTCTTAAAGGCTATAGTAGCCTACTAGTACCTAGTCTAATCCTAAAACAAACAAAAACAAAAAAAAGTCTTCACATTAATAGTACTAAAGACTTTACGTAACTTTTAATAAATAACTTGTCTCCGTGGTTTTTGTCGTATCTGTTGTATCTCCATTATTGCTCTTCTTTATCTTTTCAGCTGTCGTCTTTATCTTCTTTTATTCTAGCTGCACTGCTGGGACGTCATTATCTCCTCCATTACATTTTGAACACTTGTGGTCTGGATATTTGTGTCCAATAGTTTTGCAATATCTGGTCAATAATTCCTCTGAAATAAATTTTTCTCTAATAGCTCTGGCGATAGGTTCTGTCTCTGGTTTAAGCAACGCTATAATCCATTGCCTAATAGTTTCCATATCTGTTTCCCGTAGCTCTTTTGAATTCGAATATATTAATACATGATTTCTTGAATAATAACTCCATATAGGATTTTGATGGCAATATGTATTTGCTAGCTCTTGTAAAATTGTAGATAGTCCGATAACTCTTTTGTTCGCATAAAATTTTGGTATCTCGATTCTGGGTATCTCTGGCTGTGTACCAATATCTTGTGGTATAATCATATCTCGTGTCATTCCTATTTTTACAACTTGTATAGGTTTCTTAACTTCGTCAAATAATATCTATGCTGGTGCCGTGTAGATTTTTATAAAAAATAAAGTACCTTTGGTTATTCTTTTAAATGTGCTAAATGCTTCATATATCTCGGGTATAGTGGATATCTCAGTTCCGTCCGTGGTATATACGGTACTAAGTAATCCATATTCGTAGCAAGTTTTAACTAGGCTTGGTTTAGTTTTTGGTAAGGCAATTAACTTGTTGTATCCGGTTAATTTCTGGGTTATATAGTTCGTATCTGGTTCTTGGATATTTGTAGCTTTGGGGTTGCTATTTAAGAAAGTTTGTACGTTGTAGATATTTTCTATATATGTGCGGGCTGTGTAGTTATATGTCTTTTTGTCTTGGTTTAGGCTATCTCGATATGTGGTAACTTGTGGGGATGTAAACATGGGGTCTTTTGGTATATTTGGTGTATATGGCTTGTCAAATAGCTTATTTAAGTTCATATTTTTTCTAACTCCTTTGCTTGTACCTGCAGAAGTAGATTGATAAACGTTATGGGTTTTATGGAGTATCCCAACATCTCCTTATAGCTCTGGAATTTTATTGTCTTCCGATCGACATAGCTCTGCACATTGCTGAGTTAGCTGATTCATAGCTATAGACTTCAGTTTATCTTCACTAGTCTTTAGCTTTAGTGTTTCTATCTCAGTCCCCATCTTTACTATCTCAGTACCCATACTGTCCACTTTCAATGAAAGCGTAGTCAGGGCGTTGAGTATCTTTTCATGTATATTTTCTTCTATCATTTCAGTTTGTGTAGCTTTGTCTTGATATGTAATCTGCAATAACATTTTTGTTAGTACTGATTACTTCTATTACAAATGTAAAATTTAATATATTTAAAACTAGTCTCCGAATCTCTTTTATTGTAACTGAATTTTGTATTTTTCTTTGTTAGCCACCAGCGTACCTGTGTATTATCTGTTCGCACAATAAATTTGTTATATACAATATATGGCTCAAATGCTAATAAACATTTATATAATGAACATAATTCTTTCCTATTTATTTCCCATTTTATTTCTGTCTCGTTAAACGTACCTGAGTAGTATCTACAATGGTGTTCTATTTTTTCTACTTCATATCTATATTTAAGTACTCCTCCGTAACTATATTCACTGGCATCTGCTTCTACTATGTATGTAAATTTTCTATTTTCATCCGGAAATTGTAATTTTGGTAATTCCTTGCAAAGTAATTTTATTTTTTGAACTTGTTTTTTATCTTCTTCATTATAATTATATTCTATATCCTTTTTTAATTTTTTCTGTAGTGGTTTTAGGTTTTCTGTTAATTTCGGAATATATTCTCTTACTTGGTTTACTAATCCTAAAAATGATTGTAATTTCTTTTTTGTATCTAATTCTTCTTTCGAATTTATTATTTTTTGTACTATATGTTGTTGCATTTTTACTCCACTTTTATCTATTTGTATTCCTAAAAATTCTATCTAGTTTTTCATAATTTCGGTTTTCTTTTCACTTAGACTTATTCCTGAATTTTCTATTATATCTGTAAATTGTTCTAATAATTTTATATGTTCTTCTTTAGTCTTTGTGTATAATAATATATCATCTATGTATACTATGCAATTAGGTAATTGTTTAAAATAATTATCCATAAAATGTTGATATCTACCTGGTGCATTTTTATATCCAAATGGTAGTACATTCCATTCGTAAAATTCTTGTGGTACCGTAAATGCGGTTAATTCTTTAGATTCTTCTTCTAACTTTAGATGGTAAAATCCTGATTTACAATCGAATTTACTAAAATAATTATATCCTTGGATTTGTCTTATTTTTAATATCTTATTTGGTATTGGATAATTATATGTTATAGTTTTTGCATTTAAATTTCTATAATCAATAACCATTCTACTTTTTCCTCTTTTTTGTTCACTATGCTTATTTACTATAAATGCTGGACTATTATGTTTGCTATTACTTTTTTGTATATATTGTTTTTCTAATAATTCATCTATATGCATTTTAAATTCTTTTAAATCATCAAAATTATATGTTAATGGTTTTTGGGTTATTATACTGTTTTTATCTATTAATTCAATTTTTATGGTAGTTTTATGTTTTTCCCATCCTTTTAACGGATCTTCGCTATATAATTGTTCTAATTTTTTCTTAACTATTTCTATTTTATTTATTGAAAATATAGTTATTTCTGTTTTATTTATCGAAAATACTACTAATTCTATTGTATCTTCAGCGTTTTTTATATTTTCTAACTTTTGTGTAATTTTTTCACTTCCTTTTATCCAATCAGTTTTCTTTCTTATTTTATTATTAACTCTTTTTGCTCTTACTTTTTGTTTACATGGTGTTGTGAACCACCAATCGTTTCTAGTTATTATATGTGGGTATAGTTTATCTAAAAATGACATTCCTAAAAGTATATCTTTTGATGTTAGTTCATAATTATAAATTTCTTCTATTGTCAATATCTTATCCCATATTTGTGCTTTTACATTCCTAGCTTTATAAGTAATTAAGCTTCCTTCATTATTAAATCCTTTAACTACTATTGGTATTTTTAATTTATCCCATTTACTTTCTGGTAAGCAATTATATCTACATAAATTAGCTTCTGCTCTTGTATCTATCATAGGCGTATAATATCTACTGTAATATCCTTCCACTACTATCTTCATTAATACATATATTTTCATTTTATGTTAAGGCTCTTCTTAGAAATAATGTTTCCCTATTATATGTTATGGCTAATTGTGTATGTTCTATATTATATGGTTTTACTTGTTCTAACCATTTTATTCCTAATATTATATCTGCTTTTTGCATTTCTTCTTTTACCTCAAATTCTATTTTTATTTTTCTAATTCCTCCTATTATTATTTCTTTTCCTGCTATATCTTTATTATTTATTAAACTTCTCGGTAGATCTGGACATATATCATTATCAGTTTTTATTTCTTCATTTTTTACTAGATATTTTGCTATATAATTTTCTTCTTGTCCTGTGTTTAATAGTATTAAATGTTCTTTTTCATTTATTTTTCCTGTTATGTAATATTGGTTTAAATTACTTATTGAATTTGTTTCATAACTCATTCTTTTTTATGAGCTCGATGACTCTGGTTTTTCATTAGCTATTCTTTTCGTTGTACTTATTCTATCATTTACTATTTCTAAATTTTCTTTTATATCTATGTCTCTATAGCTATAGTCATTATAATCTATTGTTTTTACAATTTGCTCAAATGGGCTATCTATTTGTATTTTATTAATCTTATTTTTCCCTGTTATTTTATGTTTTGTTGTTAATACATATAAATTTTTACATCTTGCTGTAAATATTTTACTTCCTGGGGTTAATTCTATTCCTGATATCTTCCAATATAATACTAATGATTTATCTATATTTATATCTGTTACTGCTACTGAATAATTTGCACTTATTATAAATTTAAATTTTTGGTATATTAAATTTCCTTTTACGACAGTTATTATGCTTTTTTCTATAGGTTTTATAATTCTATCATCTGCTAAATATAATTCTATTGGTGTATCTATTCCTTCTCTAAAACATGCTTTTATTAATATTTCTGTACCTCCAAGGTGTACGTATTTTATTGGATCTCCTTTACTTTTTATATCATTTATTTCTTTATTAATTATCCTTTTTGTTACTAGTGGTATACTAGCTTTTCCTTTTGCATATCTACAGTCTATTACATGTTCTTTTTGGCATACTACATAATATTCATCTTTTTTCCTACTAAAAATATTTTTTATTGTTGGTATTTTAAATATTTTTTCTACACTTAAATCTAACTCTTTTCCTTTTATTTCATCAAATATATTACTGTCAAATATTATCTTTTGTTTTGTTCCTTCGTCATTTAAATATTCTTCCTTTGTTATTATTTTTATATCTTTTTCAGTCATTTGATTCCTCTATCTCACTATTTATTTCAGTATCTGTGTCGTTTTCTGAAATTTCATACATACTATCTTCCCTTTCTAGTTCATAATCTATATAATCTATTTGCATATATTCTGTATTTTCTATTTTTATTTCGGATATTTGTTTATTTTTTGGATTTTTAGGTAATTTACAATCTCTAGCTAAATGTCCTAACTTTCCACAATTATAACAAGTACATTCTTTTATAGATTTTTTCTTTCTATATGGTCTTTTATTTTTGTAATTTTTTACATAATATCTTTTTCTTGGTTTCTTATATTTATATTTGATTTTTTATATTTCTTATATTTCTTATGTCTTTTTCTTTTCTTATAATATCTTTCTTCGCGTCCAAATTGAGGTGCTATTTTATTTTTGCAACATGCTAAATTTCTTATTAATGTTTTTTCCATTTTTAATTCTTCTCTATATTTTTCACATAACTTTCTATACCATTGTTGTAAAAATTTTATTCTAGCTCCTAATGTATCTACTATTTTTGCTTCTTCCCAACTTTTTATTATCTTTGAACTAAATGGTTCGGGTAATTTATTAAAATATAATTTTCTTATTTCTTTACTTTCTTCTATACTATATGCTCCTTTATAATAATATTCTTTAAATGCGCAAGTATATTCATCTATATAACACATATTACATATTGTTAATTTTATCATTAAATTCATATTTGTATCTTTTTCTTCATCTTGTTCTTCTTCTAATGTTGTCATACTACCAAATTCATCTTTTATAGCTATTTCATATTTTTCCAATAATTCTATAGGTGTTAATTTTGTTGTTGTTGATGCTGCTCCTTCCATAGGTTTATTAGCTCCTAATACTTTCTTACTATTTTCAGTTAAATTTGTAAACCATAATTTTACTGATCCTATTAGTGTTTTTTCTATGTATTCTGGTGCATCTGTTATGTTTATATTATTATCTAATAATTGTTTTGTCATATATCCTATCCATAATTGTATTGTTTTTTCTGTATCTATTACACAGTCTAGATCTAAAAAGTTATAATTTTTATTAACTATTTGTTTTGGTGTCCATTTGTCATATTCATTATATCTTTTAAATTTATTTTTGTAATATATAGGTTTTCTTATTTCTGTTGTTTTGGGTATTAGATTTTCATCTTCTTTTTTGTCAAGAGTATTTATTTCTGTATTATTATTTTCTAAGTTTTCTTGATTAATTCTTTCTTGTTTTTCGTTAATTTCTAAATATTTTATATTTGTTAATATTTCCGTATATGTTTCACTATCTTCTGAATCATAATTATCCGTTTCTTCTACCTCTATATTATTTATTTCTAATTTTTCTTTAAATTGATTTATCTCGTTTATTAATTTTTGTTCTTTATCTATTTCTTCTTTTTCTTTTTGTCTTTGTTCGTATAAATCTTTTAACATTTGTAATTCTTTTTCTAATTCAGCAATTCTACTATTTTTAGTTTCTTCTATTTTTCGTATTTCTTCCGTAGATTGTTGTTTAATTTTTTCTATTTCCTTTTTTCTATCTATTTCTTCATTTTCTTTTTCTATTCTTACCATTGCTGTTAATTTATCTTCTAATTTTAATTCTTCTTTTTCTAACATTAAATATAAATGTTCTCCTATTTTTTTGTATCTTCTTCCTAAATTGGAAAATACTATTTTTATTTTTGATCCTTCGTGATTTTCATATATTTTTTCATCTATTATAAATTTTTCTTTATTCATTTTATTGTGAATAGTTCATGTTGATATATATATTCTAAACTATCTATTTGGGATTCTAGTTTTGATATTTCATCTTTTTGTATATTTATTGAATTTTTACTAACTCCGGCAAATATATTTTAATGTAATCTTTCTTTTCTTATTTTTAATTCTTTACGTTTTTCAGAGATAAATTGTTTTAATTCTTTGTATTTTTGCTCTTTATTCATTTAAATTATATTTATAATATTTTGGTGGATATCTAAATCTAATTTTATCATAATTAGGTGGTATATGTCTCATTCTTCTAGATTTTAAATGTATTATTAATTTTGCTTCAATACTAGATATTAATGTAATTAAATAGGCTAATCTTTGTGGATTTTCTTTTGTTTTATTTAGACTTATATATTCTGAATAATTACTAACTAAAGATTCTTTAATTTTTCTAAAAGCTTTTCTATTTTTAAATGGTCTTCTCATAATTAATTTAATAAATAAATAAATCTAATCTTAACTAAATACAAATCTAACTTAACTAATTTAACTAATTTCAACATAGCTATTTTAACTAAATCTTCTAACACGTATATCACTTCCATATCTTTTAAATTACTGAGCTCTGATACCATTTGTAGGGGGGTGCGGATAACTAAGCTGATAAATAGATTTATAAATAGATTTATTATAAGTACCTCATTTTTGGAGAAAAACTGTAGATTCCAGTCCAGTGAATCAGTTGAGAGCAATTAGGAGTTCATATAGTTTTGTCACTTTCTCAGGGTATAAGACCTTATTATAATTCTATCCAAATGTCTAATCAATAATGTTTACATTTAATGGCACGCTTTGCTCCTCAAATGAGCCGATCTTTAAATTTATATTTAGTTGTATGTATGAATTGCGTACAATTTATGAAAGTAAAAATATAAATTTATATCGAAAGAAAAAATTATTGTTTTAAGGATCAAAAATTAAAAATTACCGTGAATTTGAAGCAAAAGTGCAAATGATAGTGAAGGAGAATTAGGGCTACAAGGGTAAAATTGAAATAAGTAATAATTGCAAGAGATACATAGGTAATTTAAATGGTTAATTTAAATAGATTATAAGTTTTAAAAAAAAAATTGTTATTTGTTACTTCTTGTTTTTTAAGCTATTATAAATATTGCCAAACACCATTTTAAACAAAAAAAATAGCTTATAAATTATTTTGATTAACTTATAAGCTAATTCAAACACCCACATAATCTCAACCTTAGGCAGTTGGCTAAGCAACCATCCAATTGCGAACTATCTAATCCTAGACTTCTCAAGTGTAAACGTTAAGTATATATATATTGTTTGCTAGTCGTAGATACGACTCGCTCTGTATTTTTTTGAATAATTTGTCTGATGAATACATAATTAATCCTTCTTTACTATTAAAATATTGATTTCTCTCCATCCATATGATAGACACCAGCAGGTAAACTTATTCTGAAAATTGCTGCAATAGATCTCTTTACGTTTTAATAAGAATATCTCCGCTCCGAATCACAAAGTTGATGGGTATAATTACACTTTCTTCAAATTGAAATTGAACTAAAAAGTCGAAAAATAAAATTGGTAAATAAATGTGGCCCTAGTGTTTTCCCTTATCACGTGGTGACCAGATTTGCTCAAGAATAGTATCTCATTTAGCAGCTAAACTCATTCTGAAAATTGTTGCTATTATATAGAGCTCTTTCCCTTAGCATATGTTATATCCTTAATCACTTCTTCATTCCATCCCATACTACCCCTAGTAATTTCTTGCCACAACAAGATTTTTTGTCATATATTAGCAGATACAGCATATTTAATCAAAGGATAAGTATTGATGGTCTTCTATTTCCTCATCACGCAAAGCACACATCAAGTTAGATTCTATGCCCGATTAAGTTAATCTACCCTTGGATTATACCAAGGATAGGGTGACATGAGATTCCCTTACCTCAAGCCTCTTTTAGCGACTTTGTTCTTCGAAATCGACAGTAGCCCATTTATTTAGAAGCTATAACTCACTGTTGTCACATGCACAAAGCATAATTCATTTGACCATTTGATTAGGAAAATCAAGCTTTATTAAAATTTGTTTGATGAAGCACTATCCAATTGAGTATTACCTTGATTATTACAGATTAAACTTCTCCGAGCAACCTTAGGAAACTGCCTTTGAGCTAATTGTGTACTGCTTTGAAGAAAAATGATTCTGCCCCTGTAACCTCCTTTGTGTTTAGTGCATCAGATAACCATTTGCATGCAGCATGCTTATAATATTTTTTGAATTATCCAAGAGACATGCTTTGTCAATGTACCCCAAGATCTCCTCCCCTCAAGTAATAGATATGCGCCCACATGATCCACAACTTATTTGTACTTTAAAATAGCTGTTTTATTCTAAAGACACAAGTCTGTAATATTGAGTCCTCCAGCTGATTTTGGCCAGCATATCTAATCTCATGGTATGAATGTCTTCGGCCTCATTTGTTTGCACTTAATGAATGTCTCTGAATGATTCAGGCTTCAGATCATTATGTGCATTTGTTTTTCATTAAGATTTTGGCTCTTAATAGATTTGAATAGGTCTTGATCATTCAGATCTAGAATTAAATTTTAATCATTAAGAGGTATTCTTGTGTTGGATAATATTCACCACCACTCTATCCATAATCATCATTCACCACCACTAACCACCTCTACCACCACCACCACCACCAACCACCTCCACTATCACAGCCACTATTCAAAATCATAATTGCTGCTAACCACCATTTTCAGCCCCTACCATATCTACCACCTCCATTATTTTAATTATATTCGTCGTTATCACCACTGTCAGTGCCAATGCCAATGCCAACACCACCATCATCATCAACCAACTCATCTATCACAACTAGCGCCACCGCTAACTACCACTAATACATCATCAACATTCACACATTCTTCGACCACCGCCATTGTCACCGGTGTCGCCAACTCTACCACCGCTTCAACCACCATCATTGCTATAGTATATCTCCACCAACACATAATCAACCACCAGACATTCATTTTTAAGTTATTACAATCAACACCGCCAACTACTAACTATTTTGCGGAGAAAATTTGACTTTTGAGAGAGTCGCCACTTAATTTTGAAAAGGAATTAAGAAACCTTTTTATTTTACTTCAAACGATTCAAAGCAGAAAAATCGTTTTAAGTTAGAGATTCTAGATAAGTGGTTCCTATTAACGTTTTAAGAAGGTATTAGGCACCTAAAACGTCCGCTAAACTTGCAGTTATCCGGACTGTTTGAAAACGTCTTTTGATTAACTACTAAAAAGATTAATTTGTTTAAAAGTGATTGATTTTTTAGAAAAAAGACTTGTGTAAGATTTAGGCGACTTAGTAGGGATTTCAACTAATTCTAAACAAAACTAATAAACAAATAAACACATAAAAGGGAAGGGAGGAGAAAGTAAAGGATTTAGGCCATTGGGCCCAAATCAACGAGACCTGTCCTAGTCTAGTTGGACTTCCGACCCATTTCTCCTTTCACCTGTCCTATTTTTATGTTTTCGAGCCATTTGGCTCGAGTTTTCGCTTCACCTGTGTTAAGTACAACTTTGGCTTCGAAGCCGAAATGAATGAATAATTAAATAAGTAAAATAAATAAAATAAGGGCGTTAATGCTTAAATAAATAAAACGACAAATTAGACTTTCGCATCTTTTTGCCGCTTCAAATATGGGAATTTAATCCATTTTTCTTCTTTTATCCTCTTGTGCCCATACGTCAAGTGACTAACTTCTAACTTGGTCTTTGGAATCGGCTAGAAGAAGTGGGCTGGCCGCATTGGCCCTTGGAAATATGCAAAGGGAAAGAGTCCTTGTATGACTCGGGCAATTTCCATGTAAAGAATAATAAATAATATTAACATATGATTGACCAAAGAAAGAGGAAAGAAATTAAAGGAAATTAATGTGGGTTTAACTAAAAATGGCAGCATACGGATCTTCAATAATCAATAAAGTAGGCAAATTCACAAAGGTTGGTATGCGACTAAACAAAGATAGAAAAAGATATAAAGGTAGCGAATACGTGATTAACTAAAGAACCACATGACGCAGATCTTAACTAATCTGTTAGGACATTGTTTTCGAAGATGGCAAAACAAATTCAAGAACATAAAGGCAAAGCATATGACACCTTCACGACTAATTTGGAATAATTGCTTATGCACATAGGGATAAGATTAGCCCACGTTGAGAAGATTCATTAAAGGACAATAAATAGTTGGGTGAAAGCTCATAGCCCAAACAAAGGCTCTTTCTTGGAAAATATTTAAACCAAAGCTAGGATTTTAACATAAAATCTTCTCAGGGAAATCACACGTTTTACATCTATTGGCACTCAATAGCAATGGAGAACCAATCAACACCTAAATCATGACTTCAAGACATTCTCTAGCACAAACAAATGCCTGAAACAGAGGCAGTAACCATCTTTCATTAACACAATTGGAGACACAACGCGAATTGTAGAATGCAACGCCATCACATATACACACATTTTTAAGCATGGGGAATCTTTAAATCTTCTGATTATAAGGAAAGAAAACACTGATCTCATGACAATATCAAACTTTGAATATAATTCAACCCAGGCAAAACCAACACCCACCAAAATAAAAAATGCAATCTTGAGTAACGACATGAAAATCAGAAAATTACCCCGACTATGGAATAGAGAAAAGAAAGAACAAGGAAAACGGAGGCCACAAGATGGAATATTACCGGTTCAACAGTTACGATAATGACAAATAGTGACGGCAAGCAACACCAAAGAATGTTTCAATTCTCTTCCTCTTTCCGACCGAGTCGAACGAAACGGTCATTGAGATATCCTAGGATTTTTGGTACGTTTTTTGGACCTTACTCTCATTTTTCCTTTGGTATATAATAAACCAAAGGAGCCTATGAGGTGGTCCTGCTAGAAACACTGCTAGCTCGACAGCCATGACACCAACTAGTGGTAACCACATGAACAACACAGTCAAACAACAACTACGAAACAAACAACATCTGGCTAGAAATTGCTAAATAAACTAAAAGCAACAGACTTTAGCCAGAATACCAATCATTTTAGCCACAAGCAATACGCCAAGAGAGGCATTAAGCCGAAGATTAATCCATAACACCAAAAGTGGATGAAAGATTATGGAACCAAGATAAAAAAATGAACAGACGGAAACGATGTGAAATAATCCGAATAAGAATTAATCCTAACATAACAATACATCCAAAACTTTTCACTAAAAAAGAAAACTTATATGGTCTTTGAAACCTCTACAGCAGTCAGCCCAGTATACAAGATAATCTCAAATTGCTTAGGAATACAGAATAGTGAGATGAAGCAGAAACAATCTTAAGCTTAAAGGAATAGGACGTTACCTTTCAGGGAGCGGAAAACCAGGACGATGAGCTATCAGCAGGACCGTTACCACCGAGAGTTGAGGTTGTCTACTCAGGAATTTTTGATTGATCGATCAGCTTCCCTAAAAGAAGAACAAAAGAGAAATTTTTCACAGTTTTGACCCCACTGTTCGAACCAGTCCCTCGAAAGAAAATTCTTCAATTTTCCCAAGAACCCTAGAACTTCTAACCTTCAGTTTTTCCTCTGCCCCCCCCCCCCCCCCCAAAAAAAAATCTCTCCTGTTGCGGCGACCAAGAGGTCTATTTATAACAAAACCAATAAGGAGGGGTCCCTTAAGGGTTTGGAAAAAACGGATCCCCTTTTTCAAAATTTTTGGAATCTTTCACAGCTTTTCCTTCATCTCCCATTGGTACCAAATTTTGTATTCTTGGACTAATAGAATTGGGGAAAACCAATTCTCCTCCAAAGACCAATGAAAAATCACCAAATATGTACCAAATCGTACTCTACACCCGATATTTACGGACCTGAACCATTGGGGGTGACACCTCACCCCCCTTTCTAGAAAATTCTTAGCATCTTCTTCGTACGGATATGTGTGGGATGCGTGAATACATGAAGAAGGTTACCAATGGGTTAATTCGACCCCGGATTAACGTATTTGGGTAGAGAAAGGGTTGGAGGTGGTGACTTTGGGTTAGAATCCGGTGAATTTCCCATTGTTTAAACGGGTCGGGCATGTATGGGTTTAGGTCATCATTTTTTCGATGATACCATTGTATGAGTTGTCCCGATGTTTGATGAAGGAGAAAATGTGAAGTGGCGGGTCGGGTTAAGTGTTTGAATTTGGGTTGATTTAGGGGCTGGTGGCTTTAAGGAATTGGGCCTGTTGTTGTTAATTTGTTGTTGAGTTGGTGAGAGGAGTGGGACGGTTAGGAATTGGGTTTATTGTTGGCATGGGCTGATATTGGATTAGTTTTGGGCTGCTGGTGTTTGGCAAAATTGAGCTTAAAATTGGGATACATAGTTTAGAAAAATAGTTTCAATTAACATTTAACCCATTCTAACTAAAATTTGATCAAATTAAAGGATAATTGGCTAAATATATTGCGATTGTGGCCAATTTAATTTCAATTTATGATCAAATTTAATAGATTGATTAAATTGAATTGAAATTAAATACGAATTAATACTTCTTTTAATCCCAAATTTCTTGATTTAATAAATCCAAACAAGTATTTCTCCAAATAAATTACTTGTGAGAATAAATTATATTTAAATCAAGATTTAATTATTTAAAATTAATTTTCAAATAATCCTAAATTTAAAAATCCAATTTTGATGAAAATGTTCATTTAAATGACATCATTTATACCATGCAAATACAAAAATAAATAATTATCACCTGAATGATAAAATTAGCCCAACTACCTATTTTAAAATGCATTTATTTGGAAAAAATAATTGTTGTAGTTTTATTTGAAAATTGAAGAAACTCGAGATTAAAAGTAGTTTTGAAGGAAGAAAATTAGGTGTCAACAACTGTCCCCTCCCTTTGGGTAGGGTGGATGTAAGTAACTCTGGGCAAAGGAAGGTTGACGTTCCTAATTTTTGTCCGACCACAAATTCATTTCTAAAAGAGGTTGGTTTTCTGCATGAGTTTCAGGAATTATGGCTGAGCCTCGGTATCAGGTTTCCTACATATCTCAGGCTTCATAAGAATTCAAGCCACTTGTAGTTCATAAAGTTTGATTTTGAGCACGATCTTCAAGAAAATTCACCAACTATCATAGTTTTAGAGTGTTTTGGTTAAACATAGGGATTTAGGGGGAAATTGAAATGCAGTCGAGTTTTCTACATAGAGCCCAGCCTACATATCCCCGAGACTCAGGGAATCAGACTGCTTGTAGTTCGACACGATCGGTAGAAAAGATAGTCTTTTATTTTAGATGATCTTTAACTTGGGATGAGTGACAAGTTAATCGAGTTGCGAAAAAAAGGCTTGTAACCTCTTAACCATGAACGTGGAGCTCTTCACATCCATAGGTAAGAGCTTACGTAAGAATAATTTCCAAAACTCTAAGTGTGTTGCCACCTGAATTTGAAAGAAGAAAAAAGTTCCCCTCAGTATGAGTTAACAAATATCCCAGAGGTAAAGGTGAGACCAGAATATTCGAAAAATACCCGCATGCCTTCTAATAGAGGCGTGGTTAAATGGTGGTGGTGATCATCATTTAGCTCGCGTCTAGAGAGTTTGACATCCCTCTCCAGACTATGTCCCGTTTTGCTGCTGAGAAAGAGTTTCACGTTGCGCTGCGTCCTTTTTGGAGCCGTCCGCACCTGTGGTTTTGATTTTAGATTTTCATCCTCTCGGATGCTCTCGACAATGCTTCAGGCAAAAAGTGTTAGTGTTAAACATAATTCACAAAAGAGGTAAGTAATCTTTTACCATATCTCCACGTGAGTTGTGGCCTAAAAAATGAAGTTATCCTTTATTGTACCTATATCACTTGTTGTATGGGGCATGATAACCTCTCCGTTTGTAGCCGATGATCGATTTAAAAATTTTCCCTAAATTGTCAATCTTCAGATGATCTTGCGCATTATTTGATGTTGGATATGAGGTGACTTACAGATATCCTTTGAATTTCTAGCTTTTAGGTAATCCTGTTCATCATCCGACTCTGGATAAGAGATGACTTACAAATATCCCTCCAATCGCTAGCTTTCAGGAGTTCCTGCACATCATCCGACCTTGGATACAATATGACTTATAGATAATCCCTCAAATTGATCGTCTTTGGGTAATCCTGCACATAATCGATCTTGGATATGACGCGGCTTATAGAGAACCCTTGGACGTATCAATTTGACAATCTTGCATATCCTCCGATAAGAATTTAGTTGCGACTTACGGATAACCTTTGAACTATCAACTTTTGGGCGATCTTGCACACTATCCAGTTAGGATGTTATTGTAGCTTACGGATGACCTACAGGCTATCCACTCATAAGTGATCTTGAACACTATCCTATTTTAAATAATATGACTTATAGATGACCTTCAAATTTTCAATTGCTAGGAAATCTTATATATCATTCATCCTTAGATAGCGACTTGAAGGCGTCCCTCCAAATCATATGCTCTTAATGTATTCAGATGCTGATTCATGAAAATATGATGATATCTGCGACGCCAGTGTTGTGTCTTGCGTGTCAACAGATATATTGAATGCCGATGATATCCTCGACGCCAGCGTTGTGTCTAGCATGTCGATAGATATATTAAATGCTGATAATATCCTCGATGCCAGCATTGTGTCTAGCGCGTTAACAGATATTGAATGTTAATGATATCCTCGACGCCAGCGTTGTGTCTAGCGTGTTGACAGATATATTGGATGCTGATGATATCCTCTACGCCAGCGTTGTGTCTAGCGTGTCGACAGATATATTAAATGTTGATGATATCCTCGACTCCAGTGTTGTGTCTAGCATGTCGATAGATATATTGGATTCTGATGATATCCTCTATGCCAGCATTATGTCTAGCGTGTCGACAGATATATTGGATGTTGATGATATCCTCAATGCCAGTGTTGTGTCTAGCATGTCGACAGATATATTGGATGCTGATGATATCCTCTACGCCAGCGTTGTGTCTAGCGTGCCGACAGATATTGAATGATGATGATATCTTCGACACCAGCATTGTGTATAGCGCGTCAACAGATATTGAATGTTGATGATATCCTCAGCGCCAGCGTTGTGTCTAGCGCGTCAACAGATATGTAATGGCCTTTGCGGTAATGATATGTGATGGCCTTTGCGGCAATGATATGCAATGGCAATTGTGGTAGTGATAAAATAATTTTACCTGGCTTCATTTGTCAGTGTCTTGCTTTCTACAAGTACCTGTACTCAAGGTAGAAGATTAGTAGACACAAAGTCGCTTTTACTAGCGACTGTTTTCAGGAAACTTTTAAATACGATACGTGTAAAGAAGACAAAGTGTTTTTGTTTGTCGCCTACGATCTCAAGAAATGAGATGGACAAATCAAAAGGTCCTCAATAAATGGGAATTAAACCTATTTTTAGGGCTGCCCTAAAATACTGTTCTTGGGCATTAATGATCTATTGTGGCTCCCAATTTGCTCGGGAATTTTTGAAAGAGACTCTCATTTTGCTTATTGATCCCTGCATCCACAGAAAAACAATTAGTTGAATAAAATTACTCCATGTTGACCTTCTTTGATCCTTGATTTGCTCCTTGCCATCTCTTGGGCATTCCACCATATGAAGACTTCCACCCTGACACTCTATCCCAAATGATGTCTAGGCAAGTACTAAGTAAGTGAGTCGTAAGATTTTTGAAAATAGTCTTCAATTTTTAAAAATAATTTTGAAAACTTCTGTAAAATTTTAGAAAATTTCTACCAGTCATGTCATGTACTAGCTTAATGAACGTATTCCTCGCGGTTCTGACTATATCCGATAGATGGTTTCCAAAACTCATGATTATTGTTAGAGGGTTTCTTCAAGTAGTTCTATCATAGCCAAGAATATAGTCTACCCAGACTTTGTTACAGTTGATGGTTTCCAAATCTTTAACCTCTGGTGCTGGGGAATTTGGAATATGTTCCTGCATTTGGTGGAAATTTTGAGGTCTTCCCCAAAATTTCTGCCCCAGTTTAAACTTGTTTGAGATAATACCAATTTGAGTGGATCTGAAGTCTTTGCTGATCTTTCTTCTCTTTGTTGGATGTCGATCTTCTCTTATGAATTTTTGAGATTCCTTCTCAAAAATTCTGCCCCAGTTTTCCTTTCTTGAGGTTATATGACCGAGCCGTTGGGGCACCTACGTATCCCGTTGAAGCAGAAATTAGGTCAAACGTAGTTCAAGCTACGCTAGGGATATACAAAAGAAATTAATGGGTTGATCGAAGATGACATGGGCCGCCTATGTATCCCTTTTATTGGGAATTCAGGTCATCACATAGTTCATATATAGGGGGAAAGGATAAATTTTCCTAAGGGGTTGACCAAAGCCGACATAGGCCGCCTACGTATCCCTTTCTTGGAAATTCAGGTCAAAAGTAGTTCGTGCATAAAGGAGAAGTATTCTAGGCAGTTACACACTAGCAAACAACATTATTACAAAGGTGATTACAAACAAACTAAGAAAACACAAAAACTAGAACGTCATTCAAACATAATATCTCTTTACTATATCAGAATTGATTGGTTTGGTCCACTCTGTGCCATCCATCTCAGACAAAATCAGAGCTCCTCCAGATAGCACCTTGCGAACTATGTATAGCCCTTGCTAGTTTGGAGCAAACTTGCCCTTGTACTCCTCTTGGTGAGGGAATATTCATTTGAGAACCAGTTGCCCTACTTCAAATGCTCGAGTTCTTACCTTCTTGTTAAAGACATGAACCATCCTGTGTTGATACAACTGACCATGGCATACAACGGTCATTCTCTTTTCATCAATTAACATGAATTGTTCATAGCGAGCACGGACCCATTCTTTGTTACTCAATCCAACTTCCTGAATAATCCTTAGGGAAGGTATTTCGACCTCAGCGGGTATCACAGCTTCATTCCCATAAACTAGTAAATAGGGAGTTGCTCCTGTGGAGATTCGAACTGTTGTTCGATACCCTAGCAAGGCGTAAGGTAACATCTCATGCCATGATCTATCATTTTCGACCATCTTTCTCAAGAACTTCTTGATATTCTTGTTAGCAGTTTCTACGGCTCCACTCATTTGGGGATGGTACTCTGTCGAGTTGCGATGCACAATCTTGAACTGATCACAAATTTCTTTCATCAAGTGGCTATTCAGGTTTGCCCCATTATTAGTAATAATCGATTCCAGCACTCCGAATCGGCAAATCAAGTTGTTCCTGATGAAATCTGCAACCACTTTCTTAGTGACGACTCTGTTTGAAGCAGCTTCGACCCACTGAGTGAAATAATCAATGGCAATCAAAATAAATCTATGCCCATTCGATGCTAGTAGCCCTATTGGTCTGGTGATATCCATGCCCCAAGCTACGAAAGGCCAAGGAGAAATCATTGCGTGAAGCTCGTGTGGAGGCATTCGAATCAGATCTCCGTGTATTTGATATTTTGGACATCTCTGCACAAACTTACTACAATCATTTTCAATAGTCATCCAGAAGTAACCGGTTCTCAGGATCTTTCTGGCAATGACAAACCCATTCATGGGGGGCCCATAAACTCTAGCGTGTACCTCATTTATCAACTTATTGGCTTCCGACGCATAGACGCATCTTAGGAATCCCAAATCAGGAGTCCTCCTAAAAAGAATTTCTCCACTTGGAAAGTAATTCTTTGCCAAACGCCGGATTGTCTTCTTTTGGTTGTTACTAGCCTCTTCATGATATATTCCAGATTTCAAATACCTCTTAATGTCATAGTACCAAGGCCTTCCATTAGGCTCCTCTTCAACGTGTATGCAATTTACAGGTTGCTCCTTCAGGCTTATTTCCAATGGATCGACATAACTCTAATCTGGGTGCTGAATCATGGTAGATATCGTGGCCAAGTGTCAGCAAACTTGTTTTGTGTCCATGGGATATGTCTGAAATTAACATCCTTGAATCTTCCACATAATTCTTGCACCAGCTTCACATAAGGAGTAATCTTGGAGTTTTTTACCGCCTCATTCTCCCCGTACCTAGTGAATCAGCAAATCTGAATCTCCGATGGCTAGCAATTCACAAACACCCATATCATGTGCCAATTTGAGCCCCAGGATGCAAGCTTCATATTCATCCATGTTGTTGGTGCATGGAAAACGTAACTTAGCAGTTATCGGATAATGCTGGCCTATTTCTGACACCAAAACTGCTCCAATTCCTGAACCTTTGAAGTTGACCACCCCATCAAAAAATAGCCTCCATCTGGGGTAGATTTTAGTGATATCTTCTCCTACGAAAAAAACTTTCTTGTCTAGAAAGTATGTCCGAAGTGGCTCGTATTCCTCATCAACTGGGTTTTCAGCCAAATGATCTGCTAAGGTTTGCCCCTAGATTATTTTTTGGGTTACATACACAATGTCAAACTCACTCAACAACATTTTGCCATTTGGCTAGCTTTTCTGTAGGCATGGCCTTCTAGAATATATACTTCAATGGATGCATTCTCGAGATGAGGTAAGTTATGTAGGATGACAGATAATGCCTCAACTCTTGTGCCGTCCAAGTCAAAGCACAACATGTCCTTTCTATAAGAGTGTAACGGGCTTCATATGGTTTGAACTTTTTACTCAAGTAGTAAATGGCTTTCTCTTTCCTACCGGTCTCATCATGTTGCCCGAGGATGCATCCAAAAGCATTTTCTGAGATTGACAGATAAAGCAATAATGGAATTCCTTCTCTCAATGGGACCAAAACCGGTGGTGCAGACAAGTATTCCTTGATATGATCAAAAGCTCTCTAACATTCTTCTGTCCACTCATTTAGTGCATTTTTCTTCAACATCTTAAGAATTGGCTTGCATATGACTGTTGATTGAGCGATGAATCTGCTAATGTAATTCAGATGACCCAGGAAACTTATAACTTCTTTCTTGGTACTTGGTGGTGGCAAGTCTTGAATTGTCTTGATTTTGGATGGGTCTAGCTCGATCCCCCTCCTGCTAACTATGAACCCTAGCAACTTCCCTGATGGCACAACAAAAGCACACTTAGCATGATTTAACTTCAAACTGTACCTACTTAATTTGTTAAAGAATTTCTCCAGATGAGTTAGATGATCCAAACTCTCACGAGATTTGATAATTACATCATCCACGTACACCTCAATCTCCTTATGGATCATATCATGGAAAATCGTCGTCATGGCACTCATATATGTCGGACCTGCTTTCTTGATACCAAACAGCATTACCCTGTAATGATAAACACCCCAGGGCAAAATAAAAGCTATTTTTTCTGCATCTTCCTCATCCATCAGTATCTGATGATAGCGGTGAAACAATCAACGAATGACTGCATTTCATGTTTCACATAGTTATCGATGAGAATATGGATGTTGGGAAATGAAAAATTATCTTTAAGACTAGCTCTGTTCAAGTCTCTATAGTCAACACAAATTCGAATCTTGCCGTTCTTCTTTAGAACAGGGACGATATTGGCCAACCATGTCGGATATTTTGTGACTTCGACAACCTTAGACTGGATTTGTTTTGTAACTTCTTCCTTGATCTTTAGACTTAAATCTGACTTGAATTTTCTCATTTTTTGCTTGACTGGATCAAACTCAAAATTTATCGACAATTTCTGTGAAACAATGCTGGTGCTCAACCTTGGCATATCATCATAGGACCAAGCAAACACGTCGATATACTCCCGCATCAGGTGGATGAGCTCTTCCCTTTGTGGCGCCGCGAGGTGGACACTGATACTGGTCTCTTTGATTTCATCATGATCTCCCAAGTTGACTATTTCAGTTTCTTCCAGATTGGGTTTTTCGCGATTCTCAAATTCCTCCATATCTTCAACTAACCTTTTCTCGTCATCGTCCTTCCAACCATCATCATACCCTTCATTTTGTTTATTCAGGATTTGACATGACACAACATTGGCAGGTTTTAAGCTACTGTTACTGTAATGGATAAACAAACTAAGTTAGATGATAAGAAAATAACAAAACCTATGACTAGGAGCATTTTAGAACTAATATAGTTTTCCAAATAAATGAAGGTCTTTTTATTGAAATTTGAGAAATAATTACAACACCATGCTTGTGACTTGCACAAATACAAGCCCCTGCCTTTTTTGAAAGCAGTAAGATACGAAAATAAAGTTTTGAGATATAAAAGGTGGATCATGGGGCCTTCTTCGGATCATCATCGATTTTAAAACTATTAGTAATTACCCTTTCATCTACCACGACGGGCGACGAGTTATGAGTGGAGTGGGGGTCCAATTTTGTAAAGCCTTCCCTGGCGCAATTTGCTTCACCCCGCTGGACTCTGGGAGATCTTCTGGTACAGCATTGCATCCTTCAAACAAATCTCTTATCCCATCCCCAAGACCATCATCATCTGACATCTCTTGTATGAGAAATGACTAGAACATGAGTGGCAAGGTCCTAAACAGACTCTTTTCTGGCTCATCCTCAACCCTATCTTTTCTGGTAGGCTGATACCCTAACCCGTGCTTAAATCTTCTCTCTGGTATCACAATAGGCTCGATAATTCCTTGTAAATTCTTGCCCAATCCTCGACCAGGTTCGAACCTATTTCTTAACATCACAGTTGCAATCATTTTGTAGACAGAAGGCATTGATATTTTGGGTGTCAAATCTCTTTTCGCAACATATACAATTTCCACTGTATAGAAACTGCTACCTTTTGGAACATCTTCAATCACCGGCATATAACCATTGGGACAATCCGCTCGACTTCCTTCTCATTGGATGACTACTTCATGATCTTTCCAAATGAACTTCAATAATTGATGAAGGGGTAATGAAATTGTCTTTGCCCTATGTATCCATGGTCTTCCCAAAAGCAGGTTGTAGCTAGGATGGATATCCATAACATAAAACTTAGTCTTATACTCAACAGGCCCCATTTGGATGTGCAAATCAATCTCTCCTATAGTATCTCTCTGCCCTCCATTGAATGTTCTCACATTTGACGAATTTTCCCTAGATCATAGCCCATTTGGACCAACGTAGAGAGGGGATAAATATTCACACCAGATTCGTCGTCTATTAATACCTGATTAATTGCATAATCTCGATAAATAATGGTGACATGTATGGCTTTGTTGTGCATTTCTCTTTCAAATGGCAACTCTTCATCACTGAATGATATGCGATGGTTCCCCACAACGTTCCCTATCATCGCATCCAAATTCTCAACGCTCGTTCCTACAGGAACATACACTTCCTCCAAGACCTTCAACAGAGTCTGTCGGTGGTGTTGCGAGCTCAATAATAGTTCCAAGACAGAGATTTGGGCTGGCATTTTCTCTAAGTGTTTGACAATTGAGTAATCCTTTGGTTGCATACGCCTCCAAAATTCCTCGCCTCTCCTTCAGTGATTGGACTTTTTTGTGAATCTTTCTTGTTGGTCAGTTCCTCAGGGATGTAACATCATCCTGATCACGTCATCCCCTGGGCAGCGGCGGTTTGCACAATAAATTCTTTTTTTGGAGGGGGAGCGTACACTTGAGTCGGTGCAGTCATCACTATAAATGGGGCTTTCTCGCTGATACTTAAGGCAGCCACAAATTTCTCTATCTTTCCTACCTCTTCCGTTTTTTTGCACTTTTCGGAGTTCACCTGGGTAATGGTCTTGCCATATGCCCATTTGCCTTTAATTTCAATCATGTTAACCGTAGATACCCCATGGTTGGGCAGTGGATTACTGCTATCATTTGGAGTAGGTGTCTGGTGCGTTATGACCTTTTGATCAATTAGATCTTGGATTCTGTGTTTCAAGATAAGACAGTCCTCGGTACTATGCCCTACTGCCCCTAAATGATAGGCACAATTTTGATCAGGGTGATAAAACTGGAAGCTAGGATTGACAGACTTTGGTTGTACTGGTTGCAAATGACCAGCATTCTTTAATCTTTCAAACAATTAGGTGCGACTTTCAGCTGGTGGGGTAAAGTTTTAGGGAGGTTTCTTTTCATGGTTTGGATGCTGGGGGTTATACGAGCTTAGGTTTGTAGGAGGGGGTACTTAGTGGTAATTTAGAGGTGTTTGAAAATTTGTCCAGCTATTTGGGGAAGTAGTTTGGAAATGAGACTGATAATTTAGAGGTGGAACTGGGTATTGAGTAAAGATATTTGGCTGTGGATCTTGGTATGATGGTGGGATGTTTGGGAGTGGAGTTTAGTATTGGGGGTGGACGTAGAATGCATGCAGAAGATTAGGTGATGGCGGGGAAGATAAAATGTTTCTAGAGTTGAACTGCTATTTTAATTTTGTAACAGAATTGGCAGAAACCCCACCTACCTCTTCCTTCTTCGTCTTAGAAAACATGGAAGTTCTAGATGATGTCGGGGTTTTGATAATTTTTTCTGTCCTAATACCTTCCTCTAATGATTCTCCTATTTTTACCAAATCTACAAAGGTCGCTCTGACAACGGACACCATCCTGGTATAATATTCTCCTTCTTGAGTGCGAGAGAATACGGATACCATTTCCTCCTCGGACATGGGAGACTGTACTTTGGTAGTTTCTTTCCTCCAATGAAAAGCATAATCTCGAAAACTCTCAATGCTCTTTTGCTTAATCCGATCTAGTGAATACCGATCAGGAACTATTTCAATGTTGAATGCGAACCGGTCAAGGAAACTCTTGGCCAATGTCTTCCAACCAGTCCACCTTTTCGGCTCCTGAGACATGAACCACTCCAAGGCTCTACCATTCAAACTTTGACTGAATAGGTGCATTAATAACACCTCGTTTTTTCCTATCCCTACTAGTTTCTCGCAGTACCTTCTTAGATGGGCCATTGGATTTCCGGTACCATCAAATATCTCAAACTTAGGGACCTTGTATCCTTCTGGTAGGTCTACTCCTGGGTGAACACACAAATCTTCATACCCTAAACTGTCGTGGTCCTTGGCCCCGTGAGACTCTTTGATCCTCATGATCTCTTCTTGTATGGCTAGTAAATTCCTTTCATGTTGGGCCCTCCATTCCTTCTCCTTATCTTCGTAATGGTCCATCTCGGGGTTAGGAAGGGGTTCATAAACATCAGGACATATGATGGCTTGAGGAGGATTTGGAAGGAAGGCTTGATTTTACAGATGGAGGAAATTTAGTTGGTAAGTGGGGAGAACATTTTGAAAATTGGGAAGGTTATGCGGGCCTTGTAAGTAGTTTGGCGGAATATGAGAGAGATTTTGCAGATTTGGAAATGAATTTGGTGGATTCGAAGGTAGGTTTGCCATATTTTATGGATTTGGGAGTAAATCTTACGGATTTGGGAATGCATTTTGTTGATTTGAGAATGTGTTTTGAGGATTTAGGAATGGATTCGAAGACGGGTTCTGTGGGGTTGCGGATGGATTTTGTGGATGGTAGGCGTCTGGATTATTTTCATGATTAGTGTTTTGGACAAATGGAGGAGCTGAGTCGGATGATACATTAGTTGGTTGGTCCCCGAGAATAGGGGTACTGAGGGGAGGGATTTGGAGTGGAGTCCCATGTCCCCCCAGAGCAGGGGCATTGATAGTGATGGCCAAGTTAGCCCATTCTCGAGTGCACTTTATTTCCTCCTGAAGCAATTCTAATTTTCTTGCAAGTTCCGCAATCATCTCATTTTGTTTCGCTATCATATTATCTCGGATAGCCAGTGCGCTTTCTTCGTTATTTCCTATCATTTTTGAATGATGGTCCGACAATGGGATTTTTTGTGCTTTCGATTGGGTGAAGTAGGGATGTTCTGCCAGTTTATCAACACGGAGTAATTTCTGTTATCTATAAAGTAAAACAACTCAAAGGCAGATGTGTTAGTTTCCATATATGATAAATAATGGAAAATATTTGACATGGAATAACCACATAGAGTTGTTTGAGTCATAGACAAGTTCGTCCATAGGACATAGTGGATAAACGTGCGTTTGACTCAAACATACGCACATAAGCACAAAAACGTTATAATAACGCGTATCCTAGCTGGGGTGACCCTTTTGAGCCAAGGGTTTAGGCCTAACGATTTTTGAATACATTATATGATTCCTCAAAGTCAATTCATTAACCTCCAACTTATATAGACATGAAAAGGGCATAAATACTTACAAATGATAACAAAATAGGGATACAATCTTTAGGGAAAGGGGAATAACATAAAAGAAGACACGTTCCCACAAAGGGGATAGAAAATACTAATTCCCAAGTGTTTCTTCTATCAACCTTCGCCTTCTTAGCTTCGTCCACTTCTTTTATTGGTGATATCCGTTGACGTTCAAACTGTGCCATAGATGCAACCTCCCAAATCGATCAATTTCTTGCTTATCTTGCTTCAATTCTTCTTACAAAAGTAAGCAAATCAAACTTTTTCCCGACCCCCAAAGGATAATAGATTGAATTAGAAAGACATACATTTTCTTCAACACATAAATATGGTTCGTCTATAATTGACTCGGAGTCAATAGACGCAGAGCAGGTTTTCTAATGGGCCAGTACCCCGCTCGGGTATTGGGTCATCCTAGGCTCATGCCTGAAATAGGGTTTTGGTTTTCCTCTATCCTAGGTATCTAGAATGGGTTTGAACACTGGTTCTCAAGCGGACAACTTGAGTTTGAAAATACGAACAGCGTCAGACGACTCATGTGCTGATAAGCTGTTCGTATTTCCAACACATTTTGGAATTGAACAACAGGGGCAGAGACATCCACGAAACCCCAAAATAGTTTAAATAATGTAGGAATATGCCATGAAATGCGATAATTAAACTTTACATAATCGGAACACATAAGAAGTTAATCAAAAGACGAAATCAATCATTTGGTTAGAATCAATCATTGAAAAGGAATTAAGAAACCTTTTTATTTTACTTCAAACGATTCAAAAAAGAAAAATCGTTTTAAGTTAGAGATTCTAGATAAGTGGTTCCTATAAATGTTTTAGGAAGGTATTAGGCACCTAAAACGTCCGCTAACTTGCGGTTATCCAAACTATTTGAAAACATCTTTTGATTAACTACTAAAAAGATTAATTTGTTTAAAAGTGATTGATTTTTTTAGAAAAAAGACTTGTGTAAGATAGATTTAGGCGACTCAGTAGGGATGTTAACTAAGTCTAAACAAAACTAATAAATAAATAAATACATAAAAGGGAAGGGAGGAGAAAGTAAAGGATTTAGGCCATTGGGCCCAAATCAACGAGACCTGTCCTAGTCTAGTTGGGCTTCCGACCCATTTCTCCTTTCACCTATCTTATTTCTATGTTTTCGAGCCCTTTAGCTAGAGTTTTCGCTTCACCTGTGTTAAGTACAACTTTGGATTCGAGGCCGAAATGAATGAATAATTAAATAAGTAAAATAAATAAAATAAGAGAGTTAATGCTAAAATAAATAAAACGACAAATTAGACTTTCGTATCTTTTTGCCGCTTTAGATATGGGAACTTAACCCATTTTTCTTCTTTTATCTTCTTGCGCCCATACATCAAGTGACTGACTTCGAACTTGGTCTTTGGAATCGGCTAGAAGAAGTGGGCCGGACGCATTCCCTTGGAAATATGCAAAGGGAAAGAGTCCTTGTATGACTCGAGCAATTGCCATGTAAAGAACATTAAATAATATTAACATATGATTGACCAAAGAAAGAGGAAAGAAATTAAAGGAAATTAATGTGGGTTTAACTAAAAATGGCAGCATACGGATCTTCAATAATCAATAAAATAGGCAAATTCACAAAGGTTGCAAATTCACAAGCACTCAAAATTACTTTCCCCTTAAAAAACTTGGGAGACATTGATCAAATGGTGAAATCACCAATTCAAGAATGGAAGAGCAACATTCTTGAATGCTACTTGTTTTGTGGCTTAGTTGAATTCCGAATATAGAGTTGTTACTAGTTCTTCTGTTTGCTCGTGGGAGAGACTTCAACTATCTTCAAGAAGCGTATTATCGTGCCTCTAAGCCAAGCAAGTTTTATTTTGAATTTCTTGTACAATTATCATTATTGTTTTAACACAACAAGATATGAACATGTACTGTTTAACTGAACTAGGACGTGTTATTTTAGGAATCAGGTCACATATGTATTATGGACGGGACATTTTTAATATCGAAATAGTTAAATATAATGTGATATTATAAATAAAATATGATACGAGTATGTTATAATTAACTTTTTAAAAAAAAAAATGATCCCACGTCACACGGATACTATACTAGTTATATTTATAAAATAGAATCGTGAAATACCTAGATAGGTTATGTTCGATATGAATAAATATGTTTTTATTTTCTTGTAAAATGTATTCATAGAAAATGATTTTCCCAAAAATAAGTGAGTTTTTTTTACTTATTTTCTTGTGTTGGCATGTAAGAAAAAAAAAAAAATATTTGTATATGATAAACAAACACTATGAAAGATTGCGTGTAAATTGAAGGGTGGATATCATGCAACCAACTTGGGGTATTATACTTTTGTTGAGAAAATAGTCTTCAAAAATTAACTAACAACATAAAAGAAAATTATAAAATAGTTCCCTGTACATAGCACACCCAATGAGAAATTATAAGAGTGTTGTTAGTTTCTTATTAAGATTCAACGTCTAATCTCAATTTTAATTTGCACATAAATCTCTTTTTATATAAAATTTTCACGTTATGATAAGGAATTAATCTCAATCATATTATTTTTCACATAAACAGCTTAACAGAAAATTTAACTAAATCATTCAAATTTAAGGAAGACTTGTTATATTTTGCTCAAATTATCAGTCATCAACTTTGACTACATATTGATACCTCTTCTCCTGCCCTTATATCGATCACAGGCAATTATTTAATCGGTAACCTCTTTTTCGTTTTACTTTGAAAATTACTAAAATTATAATCTCTTTACTATATTGCCATTAAAAAATTAAATATAAAATATACAAAATTGCATCCGTGCATGCTATATAATTGTTCAATTTTATTATTCATAAAACTTTTTGATATATATGTATATCATTAACAAACTTACTGGTATTTTCATTTGTTCTTTGATGAAACTTTACCATAAAATTGATAGGACCGCATGTTCAAATTCTTAGAAAGGAAATGCAAATTAGTTTTGTTCAGCGTTTGACTAAAGTTTAAAATTATCTTAAAATTAGAGTTGTATGCATTAAAAAGTGCTAACAGTTGGTAACTTTTTTTTTTTTCAAGACTAATATTAGAGTAGAAGTTCAATGGAGGAAAGATTCAATTAGACCAAACTAATTTGTCACAAATTTATGGCGAAATGCCAGGTAGCTTTTTGAGTGACAAACGTGTGGGCCCTACCTGTGAGCATATGTGGAGTAGGCTTTCTGTTGGGATTTTTTATCTATCTGTACTTTGGTCTAATATCCAAAAAAACGAAAACTGTCACATTGTGAGGAAATTTGACAAGTGACAAACATGCAAAATGCTAGTATTATATTTATTAGTAAAAAATATTATTGCATGCATGCCATTTATCATACGCCCTCACAAACTACAAACCATTCTGTTACAGATACAGACATTATACTTTTGAACTAAGGGACCCATTTGAATAAAAGTTAATTTCAAGCAAAACAAACTTATATTTGAACTCAAAATGAAAAGATTATTGCATTGGCTTATTTTGTAAAAAAACGTATAACAATAACACTAGCTACTTGGCCATTTTTCATTGTCATCAAAATAATATAGGAAACAAAGTTCGCAATGCACATTAAATTTAATTAGCTTATGGTTCTCTGTAGTAGGTTCAAGTTAACATATACTCCATAATTGGTTCCAATTAAATACTTACAAATATTGAATAAAATTTAAGATATATACAAAATATGAATAATGTTATTGAATTTTCGTGAACTCATATGTTCTCTTCTGAATTTACTATTTATCTTTACATACTTACTTTTTAAAAAGGAAAGAGAGAAGTATGCATTACCCCCTGAACTTGTCGAGTTTTATTCATGGTACACCTAAATTTTGATTTGTCCTAAATACCTCCGAACTTGTTGTTTTAGTAAGTCGCGAGGCCCTTTTTTGTTGGTTGTCCAGTGCGTGTACACCATGCGCGTACACGTGAAAAAAAGTGTTGATGTGGCTGTCCATGTGGATAAATACCATCCACTTCTCTTATATTTATCCTATATTAAAAAATAACTCACTTCTACCCTTAATTATCCGATTTCTCTCTAAAAAATTTATGTTTTTCAGTTTTCCTCAACTTCAAAATAGTGAAAGGTTGAATTTTCCTCGACCAATTAAGCTATTATCTAAAAATTTATATTTTTTGGTGTATGTTAAAAATATGAATATTTTTTTCCGGTTAGTGTTTCATAGTAGTTTCCGATTAGTGTGTCGATTAGGATTTTGAGGAGACTCACTTGCACAAATACGTCTCTTATTATAATTAACAGGGTAAGAAATTACAATTTAAGTTAGGAGAGTACAAAAATCAAACCGATAAAAATCTTATTGATTTATTGTTTTAGGGTTAACGATTTTTTAATGATTTTATAAAAAAAAATTATATGATCATTGATTCGATTTTAATAAACAGAAGTTTTACAGAATTAATAAATGGATGAATTTTTTTTTAGATTGAAAGTAACGGAGGAAGAGGATAATTAAATTTTTTGAAAAAATTAAAGAATTTTTTTTTTTTTTTTTAATCATGAAAAATGTTGATTTGGCCCAAAAAATACTCCATCACGCACGTGATGGAGTGTGACTACAAACATTTTGCCACATCAGTAAAAAAAGGGCCACGCGATTTATTAAAATAATAAGTTCAAAGATATTTAGAATAAGTTAAAATTCAGATGTATCATGAATAAAATTCGACAAGTTCATGGGCTAATAGATACTTCTCTCAAAAAGGAAACTAATTAATCTCCAATTCTGTTATACAAAATTTTTAAAAAGAATTGGATAAAGATTTAGCCACATAGATATATCGGAAAAAATATATGGGTGAGGGCAGTTATGTCATTTTACCATCCAGTAAAAGCTCTACTGATTAAAGTAGAAATTTAAGGAGCATTTCCTAATATATTCCCCATTTTTTCTGTAACTGCAGATGCAACATCTAAACGGAGTCATTTCAATTTTTTGTTTTAAAAAGTTTCAAGTTATCCATTTTTTCCTGTCACTATCAAATACCCATAATTTAAAATTCCTTAAATTTTCTTTAAATATAATACAGGTTGTCCTTGATATTGTTACAGGCTTATTGAGTTTGAAAAGTTTTTTGGATTTTGATTTTATTTAACATAAAGGCATTCTTAAGCAAATCCTTTCTGTCATTTTTGGCACATTTGGTTAGTAAACGAAAGAGCAATGTTGTGAGAGTAATATAGTATATATAGACAACTTTTTGACTACTGATAACATGGATTGGGGTGTTTGATTATTTTTTTCTTTTTCAGTGTTCTACTCTAGTGAGACACCTTCAAGGTATTTTTTTTGTTGTTGTTGTTGAAATTGGTGTTTTTTAACTCTTATGTGGCTTGTTTTTTTTTTTTTTTTTTTATATATTTGGTGGAATAATTTGAATTTTTATTGTTGTTTCAATGACGAAAAGAGACAGATTTTGATGTTTCTATGTTCAGAGAAATGTCAAAAATCTCTTCTTCTTTTTTGTGATATAACTGGTAAGTTTCTACCCTGTGACTATAAGGTTATGGGTTAAAGTTTTTGGAAATAACCTAGAAATGTAAGTAAGGTTTCGGGCCCTTTCATGACGCTGCTCACGAGCTTTAGTGCACCAAGCTGCCCAAAAACAAGATCAATCAGTTTTAATTTTCAAAATTTGGTGATGTATGCTAAAATTTCAGTTTCGTTAAAGAATAATAATGTCCTATTTGTTGGTTTAGTTCTCGTTTTAGGTTAGTCTTTGTAGTAAAAATTAGCAGCTCTGGATTTTTTATGTTCAAAATCTCCTCTCCCTCTCTCACCTTTTTTCTTTTTTCTTTTTAAACACATAACAATGTTTTTGTTGGATGCTTCAATTCTAGTTTTGGTTAGTTTATGTAGAAAAAATAGAAATGGGAAAGTATTTTGAATCTTCCCCAACTTTTGTACTTTGCCTCTTTTGGTAAAACTGATGTTTGCTTATTGTTATGACTAGGTTAATGTTATATCAGCAGTAGTGTCAGATAAAGCTTACAGCTGTTGTCTCACTTCTATCTCATTTTTTAAGATTTATTTTGGTTCTCTTATCTTCTGTCATTTTGCCCCTATGTTTTACACCAAATTCTCCATTTGAATTGACTTTGTTTGACTTTTAGACATGAGAAATGTATGCAGATGCCTGTGTTGTTCTTTGATGTATATGTTGCAATTAAATATTTTAAATTTTTTTTACCATTAATTGTTTTCTACTAAGTCAACATACATGTTCATTTGTTAGGTTGAAGATGAACATGGACTTCTCTGACTCTACGAAAATTGTGTATGATCGAATTCAGAAACTAGAGCCTGAAAATGTGTCTAAGATCATTGGTTATCTTCTCTTACAAGATCATGGTGAGAAGCACATGATTAGATTAGCCTTTGGCCCCGACAATTTTATCCATTCGTTAATTAACAAAGCTAAGAATGATCTTGGATTATCATCCAAACTAGCCATTTCTGGTACTCTTTCACCTCCCTTGGTCAATGGAGCATTATCTGTAGACGTTCCCTTGAAATTTGCTCCATTCTCACTAGCTTCTTCACCACGCCCCTTTCCGACTCTTCCAGTTGGAAATCCCTACTGGGAGCCTCAAGGACCTGCTGAAAATCGTCCAATTCATACCTTGGATCTTTTGCCAGTGGGTTGCTCCGATCCTATGATCAATGAACGCCAATTCCCCAACCAACTTCAGTTCTTATCTTTGGATGGTCACTCAGACCATGTTAGTTCAGATTTCTCTGTTGACCACTATTTCCCTGGACCTGCATTAGGTCCAAGATCGAGTCGAAGGTCTCCAAGCTTACCTGAGCTTCCTTTTAAGATCTGTCATTACTTTAACAAAGGCTTTTGTAAGCATGGAAATAACTGTAGATACATTCATGGCCATTCAACTCCGGAAAGCTTCTCCCAAGTTTTCAACGCAAATTCAAATGAAGTAGGATCTGATGAACATGTCTTCTCCCCTGGATCTCTGGAGAAACTAGAGATTGAGCTCACTCAGCTTCTCAAATCCAAAAGGGGTCTCCCTGTTTCTATTGCTTCGTTGCCTATGTTGTACTATGAGACGTTTGGCAGAACACTTCAGGCCGAGGGTTATCTCACAGAAAGCCAAAGACACGGGAAAGCTGGATATAGCCTGACTAAACTCCTCGCCCGTTTAAGAAACAGCATTCGTGTCATCGACAGGTGCAACTTGTATAGTTCCCTCCTTTGGTGGATTTTGTTCTTTTACACAGACTGTATTTGATATAAATGTTTGTACTTGAGACAGGCCTCATGGACAGCATGCCGTTATTTTAGTTGAGGATATTCCAAAATACATGGAATGCAATGGAGAAAGAAATGAACATGGTGCAATTGTAGCCGGTTCTCGCCAGATTTATTTGACTTTTCCGGCTGAAAGTACCTTCAGCGAGCAAGATGTTTCCAACTATTTCAAGTAAGTGACTACAAGTGAATTGACGCCTACTATTAGTCATCTCTTTCCGTCTTCACAACTTATTAGAGCCTTCTCGTGTTTATGCAGTCAATTTGGACCAGTCCAAGATGTTAGGATTCCTTGTCAACAGGAGAGAATGTTTGGATTTGTAACTTTTGCTTACCCAGCAACAGTTAAGCAGATCCTGTCAAAGGGGAATCCTCATTTAGTTTGTGGAGCACGTGTTTTGGTGAAACCTTACAGGGAAAAGTCCAAGCCTGTAGATAGGTATATTTCCTGGTTTCGTTTTCTATGAAGGCTTCTAATCACTTATTTGCATATTTGTTGGTTATTGTAAAAGATCTTCATTTCCAATGTACCCTACTTAATCTTGAATATAGAATGCTGAGCATGCAATGATATTGTGTTGGTAATGTCATTTATTAATGTAGTTCAATCTACTGAAATTGGAAGGGATTTTCTTTTGAATACTCCGATTATATGTGAACTTACGTTTTCAGATCTGTGGTTGTTGGTTAAATGGAATCTCATTTTCTCCTCTCCACAGATATTCTGTTTTTTTATAGAAGAATCTGACCATAATAATCTGTCTGACAACTGAGGATACTTGACGAGCATTGGTTCAGTTCAGTTCCAATTAAGCTTATTTGATTTGTTTATTGTATCTCCGTATGCATATTTTCAGAACGCATCTTTCATACAATTCAAATTAATATTTAGACATTTTCCTCAACTGTTGGCTCCATATGTTTCAAAATATTGCCTTGTCAAGAACATTTGCTTGAGGGGTTGAAACTTGCTGAAGCTCTTAGATTAGGAGACAACTTTTTGTCGGGATTTTCATTTGATACGATCTTTATCTTATATCTGCAGAAAGTGCCAGGAGAAAGCTTATCAAGCTTCCTATTTTAATCCATCTTTCACTGATGCACAATCTGAGCACCAATCTTGTAAGATTCACTTCACCTCAAACTGTTGAAATCTACCTTATGCTTGATACTTCTCTTGATTTTTTTTGTCATAGAAGTAATATTCATATCATTTTCTGCTTTTAGCACATCGAGTATGTGAAAATGCAAGACTATTGAAAATTGAGTTTGAGAAGCGACGTTTTCCAGAGTTTCAACATCATCAAATGCGCGTTGGCTACTCAGTAAAGGTTTTGAAGCTTTCTTTAGAAGGTTGTTAAACTTGTTCCATATCCTCCGCATAAGGATCCTTGATTATCCATATCATCTGACGTTGTTGTTTTCTTTTCCTGATTCCCCTTGTACAGGCCATAACGAACAACTAGAGTTTCCATCGGATGAGGATTTTTCTGACATGCTAGATGTATGGAACAATGGTTCCCCCAGCGACGACGAAACTAGGCACGTTGAGATGAATCACTGTGACCAAGAAAGGCAAGTCATTTTGATATATCACATATAAGTACAATTTAACATGCTATAACAAACCGGTTAAATGACATTGTTGGAAAAAAATGTTATTTTTGCAGTTAATCAGTTCTTTCGGATCTTGGCAGTGGTCAAGTATTGTATTCTTCCAGATAGCCCTTTTACATTTCCAATAAGGAATGGCATTTCAACTACCATTTAGGTTCAGAGACACACACAAGGATTACAAAGAGTTCAAGAGGACTTGTTTTTTGGAATAGCAGCTCATTGGTTCGACACACAAAGTACTTTTCTTCCTATATATTTTCCATAAAAAACGGTAGTACTAATTAATATAGTTGCTCAGCTGCCTGCAAGAAGTTTTTTTTTTTTTCCTTTTTTCCTTAGGTGGACATCATGAGAAAATGATATAGAAAAGGAATTCCAACATTTAACAAGAAGTTTCATAGGTTTTATGGTTTCATCTGAAGTTAATGATAGGGAGCATGCAAGCTTGAAGTTAAAGATGTAATTATGGTCTCTTTTAAAGAAATGATGGATAGGTGCAGATGTAGCAGAGTATGGTGTCCAATGTAGAGCTCTCTGCTATTAAACATAAATGTTTAATGTTGCTAAGTGCTAACAATAAAGTTATAATACATAGTTTTCATTTCAAGTCTCTCTTTATATTTTTTGATACAAGTTTATTATCTTTTAGATTTTGTGTATCGACGGTGTTTCTGTTAGTTTGTATGTACCTCGGCTAATTGACAAGTGTATTGCACTAGGTAATTCTATTCACCCAAACTTCAATGGACAGGAAGAAATCACGTAGTGCTTTTTTTAATCTTGTCATTTGAACATCATCTATGCCATTTATTGTGGTGATAAGTTGAATATTTTACTAGTTTGAAAACATGACTGATTGTAAGTTGAGTTGTAACGGCAACTGGAAGAATGGAGCCCAGACAGCTAAAAATGATTTTAAAACCACTTCACTATTTGTATTCCCTCTTAAGAAGCCATTAAACAAAATAAACAATCATTCTCTTCATTTTCTAAAGAGTATGTGTGGTCCTTAGCTGCATGTTCTCTTAGTTGGAGCCCCACCCAAAAAAAGATAATGATAATAAATAAAATAAAATAAAATAAAATAGAATGGTACGTTGACCCTTGATTTACGGAAGTCGTTTTTTTTAAAAAAAAAAATTATACCAAAATTAATTAGTTTGACCAAATTAAATGGCTTGTTCTACCTTGTGGTTAGGGATGTACAGATCAAATCGTCAAGTCAAATCGAACTGATGAATCAAACCAAATCGAGAAAAAAATTGACTTATAGTTTGGTTTGATTGGTTTGGCGTTAGAAAAAAAAAACGACCATTCTTGATTTGATTTGGTGTCAACAAAAAAAAAAGTCAAACTGAACCCGAATCAAACCGACATAAAATATATATATATATATATAATATTTTAACTTTTCTATACATAAAATATTAATTACAATCTACTTTTTAAATACTTTTTCAACTAGTTTTAGTAATTTTCAATAATTTGAAAGTAGATGTAGATATATATTTAGATTTGAACCTTTAAATTGTAATATTTATCAATTAATTGTTAATTAAAGGGAAAAGGACATGGGATGACCATTTTAAAAAAAAATGGCCCATAATTAAAAAGGTGGACATGCTATAGCTGGTCGGCTAAAGTAATGGGGAAAGGACAAAAACGACACTTCAAATTAAACTATTTCCTTGAAAATGGCCATGAAATTTAAATTTCACTTTCTAGCCATTTAATTTACTGACTGGTTCTATACCGGTTTTACACAACTTTTATACAGGTTTTATACAAATCTTATACATAAATATTCTATACGGAAATTATACAGTTTTGATACATAATTTATATAATAACTGTACATTTGCACTTCAAATTAAACTATTTCCTTGAAAATGACTATGGAATTTAAATTTCACTTTGTAGCCATTTAATTTACTGACATGTTCTATACCGTTTTTACATAACTTTTATACAAGTTTTATACAAATCTTATACATAAATATTCTATACGGAAATTATATAGTTTTGATACATAATTTATATAATAACTGTACTTTTTTTTTACACGTTTTATACAACAATTATATAATTTGTATACACTTTCTATATATTGCACATATACATATTTGATAGAACTATACAATTTCTATATATATATCTTATAGATTCATATTCTATTTAATAATTATATCATTTTTATATAATTTAATTATTATTTCTAAACAATGAAAAAAAAAGCAGAATATTTGATCAATTTAAAAATTTATAGTAAAAAAAAAATTGAAATATTTTTAAAAGGGACGAATTGCCCAAGTTGAATATTATATCAGTATTGTATATAGACTGTATCAGTATCGTATATGGACTGTATATGGACTACGTGGATCAAAATGACCCAAATTGGGAAAGATTAGAAAATGGCCATAAAATGACATTTGTTTAGCCGACTGAACATTATTTGTCCAAATGTCAAACTTGGGCTATAATTGGTTATTATTTTTTAAAAAGATCACAGAGTGTCATTTTCCCTAAAGTAATCTCCTTTTTTAGTCATTTGGCCCAATTGGGCACATGCGGTCTCTATACTCAATTGATACACTTTTATATCAAATTGATACACTTTTTAAAAAAGAGAAAGGAAATTCTATACAAGCACATGCAGCCCCTATACCCAATTGATATTCTTTTATACCACATTAATACACTTTTATACTGCATTGATACACTTGCAGTATCCATATACTCAATTGGTACTCTTATACTAGATTGATACATTTTTTGAATGCATGTAGAAACTATGTAGAGTCGTATAAAATATGTATCTAAATAATAATTGTAGTTAAAAATTGTATAGAATGTGTATAAAAATGCTATAATTATTATATAGAATATGTATATATATAGAAACTGTATCATTATTATATATAAATATATATCTTTAACAATTCTATTATATTAAAAGTATAAATAATAGGAATAAAAAATATAATGTACTGATTTTTTTCTGTTCTAACTATAAATTATTGAGAGAAAAAAAATTCATAAAATTATATTTAATTGTTAAAATTAAAAAAAAAAAACTTTTTAAAATTTAAAAAAGAATAGCGAGAGAGAGTGAGAAGAGTTGCCAACAAAGGAAAAAAAAAAAAAAAGAGCAAACAATGAATTGGTATATTAAAAAGGAGTCGAAATGGCTAATTGGTGGAATTACAATTCTTAGGTTACTTTTGGTGGAATTTGTTTAGCCGAATGGCCATTTTCGTCCTTTCCCCTTAATTAAATGGTCGAAAATCCAATATAAACTTAAAACCTAAATTTTTCACTCTTCATCTCACCTTTTAGTTTCAAGTGACTTTTTCGCTCCTCATTTTTTTATAATTATGATTTTTCATTAGCATATGAATGAAAATATATTTGATCTAATCTTCGATCACAATATAATTGTAAAAACTAAAGATTATAAAAAAATAAAAAAAACTGAAAAACCCAAAAAAAAACACCTAAAACCTAAATCGAAAAAACTAATTTTATGTTGGTTTGATTTGGTTTATAATTTTAATAAATCGACATGATTGATTTGATTTTTTTTTAATAAAAATTGAACCAACCCAACCTATGTACCCCTACTTGTGGTATGTGATGAGTTTGTGCTAAATGTTTTGTTGTTTTTATCATTTATTCTACTTGTGTAAAGAAGAAAATAATTGCGATTTGAGATTGGACTTATAACTTATTTAATTGTGATTTGACTTTGAGAAAGTAGTGGTGGTGAAGTGTAACATTGATTTTATATTATGTGTGGACCTGGATTTAATTATAGATTTATGGACCTACATATCTACTATTTGTTCTTTTTTTTTTATGTGACACAGGTGTTACAACATTCATAACCATTAACTTTTTATCATCCATTTCTTAGCCACAAAAACACTTCAGTTGATTCTATTCCCCATCTATTTCTATTGATTTATTTGTAATTTTTATTTTTTAAAATTAAGTTCCATTTGGTAAGTTTGTAAGATATTTCACAAAAGTTAATAATAATTGTTGATTCTTTTCAACTTTACATCAGTATAAGCAATATTTTAATCTAGTTTTATACATTTATACACGATTAAATTTTTAATAGAAGATCTATATTTTTTCATATTTTTTTGTTAATAGTATATGCTTGGAAAAATGTAAAGTATTTAATTTTACATACTAATTTTTATAATAGTAAGGGTGAATTCAAATTAATAAGATATGGTTTATTTGTCAGCAATTTTTTATTTATTTTTCAGAAAATTTTCAGGAAAATTCGCAGCCGCTACACCCTCTGCCACAGCCTCTAACCTTCGGGTGAGCACTGTGTGCGCACTGGGTAACCCCCTCCCCCGATGCAATAGCCTGCAAACCACACGGGGAGGTAAACCGCACTAGGCAAACCTAGTGCGACAGGCTCATGGCTCAAAGATATCGAGGGAGGATTCGATCCCGGACAGCTGTGGTGGGCTACCACCCTCCAAACCAGTGAGCCAGTGTCGAAGGACTTGTCAGCACTAATTAAATTGATTGTCAGCAATTTAATCAGTTGGATGATGTTATTTAAAATGGGTGAAAATCATTTTCAACCCCAAACTTTGATTAAAAAATCAAACGCCCACCTCAACATTGAACAATAATCATACCCCCTCTTCTTTATCTCATGCAATGTCTATTTTGTCCTTGTAAATTTAATCCTATATTTATGTAATATCTTTTAATATTATATGTAATGAATATTTTTTTAACATTGATATTTATAGCATTTTATTTAAGTTTATTAACTTTATAAGCAAATTAATGCTTTTTTAAAAATTTATCACAAAATTCAATGTTATTTTTTAAGATCGTTATTTTAATATTATATGTATTAAAGAGTCGCTTGGTGTGAGGTATAATTATAATAATTCAGAGATAAAGTTTATGATTATTTATCCTGCGTTTAATTAGATGTATTAGGTAGTCTCAAAATTATTTGTCGCACCATTTATACCACAGTGATGAGATAAGTTATCACACATACATGTTGGTACAACTTATTTTGTGATAACTAATTCCGGAATAACTTGTTTCCAAACAACCCACCCCCTAAGTGTGTATATATACATATGTATGTACATGCATGTGCATATGTTTTCGTGTTTTATCACTCTCTTACTAAATTCGTTTCATATTACATAACTTTTTGTTGATATAACACAATTCTTCAGAAAATTTTACTTAGAGGTATATTTTGTTAAATTAACCTTATTAATGATAATTTGAAACTTTAAATTTATTTATTCTGTTACTTTATGTAGTTTATTAACACTAAAGGGTAGAAAAAAAACATAATACAATTCTCTTGATTTCACAAATTGAGCAGATAAATTAAAACATCTATTTTTAGTATGTGAATCAAGTGATAAGAAACGATATTATCTGTTATCTATATTAGTAAATAAGTTGTGATTGTCATTAATAGAGTATTATTACATATTTTATAATTTATATAAATAAATATAATCTTTAAAATTTAACCTTATTTTTATTCGAGAAAAACATCTAGTACCCCTGAACTATGACCAAATTTGCTACGACACACGTCAACTTCACAGGGGTCCTATTACCCCTTAAACTAAATTTTAGCGTATTTTTGTCAATCGTTTTAGCTAACATAATACCTTTTATCAATCATTTTAGATGGCGTGACACCTTTGATGTGGGCTTCATTTTATGTAATAAAGGTGCCACATTAGCATAAAAAATGATAAAAATACGCTAAATTTGAGTTCAGGGGATAGTACGACCCCTGTGAAGTTGGAGTGTATCGTAACAACTTTGACCATAGTTCGGGGTGGTACTAGAGGTTTATCGCTTTTATTTATTGTTTGTATTTTCTGCATTGAAATATGTTTATAAAATTAGTATTACTTATTATTTTCACTAGTAAAATAAATATTATAGTTTTGGTTATTATTAATAAAACTAATTTTCTTATCATGCTAATTTATTTCATAAAGATCATCATTAGCTTATATACTTAATTAGTATTTCTTACTTTTTTTTCCTAGAAGATAATGCTTATATTTTTATGAAAATTTTGTTATATGATTTCTTTTCAAAATGAAAATATGATGATTTTATAGAAGTTAAAAAAAAAAAGAATAAAAAAATTGATGATAAAGGGTAAAATAGAAATTTTAAAAAGTCAATTAAGATAAAGAGGGGAGTATGATTATCATTAAAAATTGAGGGGGGAGTTTGATTTTTAAGACAAAATTGAGGAGGGAAAATGATTTTGACCCTATTTGAAATTTCTTTATTAATATGGAGATGTGAGTGATTTAATTCAAAATTCTGAATAATATCTAACATAAAGAGCATATATCTTAAAGAGCATATAGTTTTTTTTATAGAGATTTTTAATTTTTTAATCTATATCATTTAAGCAAAAACTAACTATTCATTAGTTAAAGCTTTTGGGTAGGGGTGTGTAAAAATTGAACCGATCGATAAATCGCATCGATAAAAATGTTATTGATTTATTGTTATTGGGTTATTGGGTTAATGGTTTTTAATGGTTTTATAAAAAAAAATTATTGGGTTATTGATTCGGTTCGGTTTTTTCTTATTGGGTTATTGGGTAAACCGATAACCCAATAGGAGAATCTCTCTCTCTCTCTCTCTCTCTCTCTCTCTATATATATATATATATATATATATATATATATATATATATATATATATATATATATATATATATATTTCTCCTTAATCTCTACAAATTAACAAACTTATTATTTCAATTATACAAACTCTTAATTTCTCCTAACAACATTTAGTTCAAACTTGAAGATTCTTGTATATTAAAACACATCATGTAGAATTTTTGTTTGCAGCTAAGATTCATTTTTTTTCATGTTAGTTACTACTATTTTTATTTTATGAGTGGTTTCTTATCGGTTAAATCGAAAACCGAACCGTTAAGGACTTAAAACTGATAAACCAAAAACTGATAAAAAGTATTTTATTGGTTTGGTTATTGGTTTAGCATATTTAAAAATTAAAAACCGATAAACCGAACCGATAATATGTAAAACCGAACCGACCGATGCACACCCCTACTTTTGGGGCTCAAAAATAATTATTGGGGCATCAAATTTTTTAGGGTCCGAAAAATAATGTTAGGGCCTAAAATTTTTTAGAGTCTAATGCAAAGGCTTTAGCCATCCTTTTTTATGTGAAGGTATTCATTGAGTATGAAATTTAAAAATAAAATAAAAAATCTTAATTATTGTGATTTACAAGCTATAGATATTTGTGTGCATATAAACCATTTAATTAAGAGTAAAATGAAAAATTTAAAAGGTGTACATTCAAAAGGCATATGACTCAATTGAATAGTGCTTCATCAAACAAATTTTAATGAAGCTTGTTTATCCTGAACAAATGGTCAAATGGATTATGCTTTCTGTGACAATAGTGACTTATAACTTCAAAATAAATGGAATATTATCGGAGAACATGGTGGCTAAAAGAGGCTTAAGGGAATGGAATCCCATGCCACCCTATTTGTTTGTTCTACTAATGGAGTACTTGAACATATGTCTCACCACTTGATGCAGGACTCAAATTTCAACTACCATCCTAGATATTAAAGATTGGGGATAAAACACTTATGTTTGCAGATGACCTACTATTCTTAATATGAAAGATGTTCAATATCCATCTATTTAGGGATAAATTCAATATGTTCTTTCCGACATCAGGATTGAAAGTTAATGTCTTAAAAAGTAAAGTGTATTTTGAGAAGTAGGAAATCAAAAGCTATTTGGGAGACAATTGGATATGAAATAGATGATCATTCCTTCAAGTACCTAGATGTAACTCTATCCGCTAAGAGACTCACAATCAACCATTAGTGGATGACATCACCATCAGGATCACTTCTTGGATGGCTAGGAGATTTTCATATACTAGACTAGAAGGATGCAATTAATTAGATTTGTACTTTATGGAATACAAGCTTATTGGTCGCAGATTTTTCTCCTACCAAAGAAGGTGATAAAGTTAAACCTGTTAATCGGACCAATCCGGGTCAACCCGACCTTGGATCGCTATTTTTTTATCGGTCTCGATCTGGGTCCGATCTTCTTGGCTCTAATTGGGTCGATCCGTGTTGGGCCCAACAGTAATAATTTTTGCAACGGTCCAGCCTAGGCCCTTTTAGCATTTTTTATCGAAAAAACTACAGGAATAGCCTCAAAATAAGGTTGCTTTCAAATTTTGACCCCAAATAAAAAAATTTCATAAAAATAGCCTTAAGCTATTGAGTGATATATTTTCAGACAAAATTGTCTATTACAATGGAGTAAATTACATAAATGATCCTCATAATGTATAATAACTTCATACTTATTCATCATTCAACTTTTATTTTTTTCTCTTTTTAATTTTACTTTGATTTTTATTTTTTATTTTCTCTTTTTATTTTTAATTTTTCTCAACCCTTACTTTTTTGCCTTTTCTCCTCTCAACTTTTTTTCTAAATTATTTTACTTTGATTTTTTTCTGTTTTTTTTTTCCTTTTTAGTATTTCTCAACCCTCATTCTTTTTTGCCTTTACTCCTCTCAACGTATATTTTTATAAAAAAAATCGTTTTTTCTTTAATTTTTATTTTTTCTTTCCTTTTTTTTCTTTTTAAATTTTTCTCAACCTTTATTTTTATTTTATCTCTTTTTTAAAAAAAAATTCTACCTTTATTTTTTTTCCGTTCTCTCTTAACTTCTACATTTTCTTTAAATATTATTTTTATAAATATTTTTCTTTATTTTTTCTTTTTTCACAATTTTACTATGTTTATTCTTTTCTTCGATTTCTTCCAATCAAGTTACATTCCATGAGCAAGAGTTGACACTGTCACATTATAGAGGCATGACTTATGACTTTTAAACAATAAGCTATGTTTCATGGGTAAGAGTTGACACTACCATATTGTAGAGGCAAGACTTATGACTTTCAAACAACAAGTTATGTTTCATGGGCAAGAGTTGACACTACCACATTATGTTTTGATTTATATTTGAGATATTCTATAACTCTTACTTTAGAGGCAAGACTTAGCTCAAAGACTTTCAAACAACAAATCATGCCCCACGGGCAAGAGTTGATTCTACCACGTTATATTTTCATTTATGAGATGTTCTACAACTATTGCCTCAGAGGCAAAACCTAGCTCAAGGACTTTCAAACTACAAATTATGCCCCATGGGCAAGAGTTAACATTACCATGTTATGTCTTCATTTATGAGATGTTCTACAACTCTTGCCTTAGAGGCAAGACTTAGCTCAAGGAATTTCAAACTAAAAATTACGCCCTACGAGCAAGAGTTGACACTACCACGTTATGTCTTCATTTATGAGATGTTCTGCAACTCATGCCTTAGAGGTAAGACTTAGTTCAAAGACTTTCAAACAACAAATTGCGCTCCGCCTGCAAGAGTTGATACTACCACTATGTCTTTGTTTATGAGATGTTCTACAACTCTCGCCATAGAGGCACGACTTATCCTAAAAATTTTCAAACAAGTTACATACATTGGGCAAGAGTCAACACTAACACATTGTATTTTTACTTATGAAATGCTATATAACTCTTGTCTTAGAGGTAAGACCCAGCCTAAGGACCATCAAACAATAAGTTATGCTTTATGGGCAAGAGTTGACACCACCACATTGTATACTGATTAATGAGATATTTTCTAACTCTTTCCTTAGAGACAAGACTTAGACCAAGGGCTTTCAAGTAACAAGTTGTGCTTCATGGGAAAGAGTTGACATTACCACATTGTGTTTGATTTATGAGATATTCTATAACGCTTGTCTTAGAGGCACGACTTAACTCAAGGACTTTCACACAACAAGTTACGCCCCATAGGTAAGAGTTGACACTATCACATTATGTTTTGATTTATGAGATGTTCTATAACTCTTATCTTAGATGCAAGACTTAGCTCAAGGACCTTTAAACAACAAGTTATGACACATGGGTAATAGTTGACACTACCACATTATGTCTTGATTTGTGAGATGTTCTATAACTCTTGCCTTAGAGGCACAAATTAGTCCAAGGACTTTCAAACATCAAGTTATTCTCCATGGGCAAGAGTTCACACTATCATATCGTGTCTTGATTTATGAGATATTCTATAACTCTTGCCTTAGAGACAAGACTTAGCTGACAAGTTACGCCCCATGGATAAGAGTTGATACTATCATATTGTGTCTTGATTATGTGATGCTCTATTGTTAGTCCTGCCTCTAAGACAAGGCTTAGACCAAGAACCTCCCAAAAGAACAAGTTACGCCCAATGGACAAGTATTGATACTACCACATTGTTTCTTGATTTATTAGATGTTCTATAACTCTTGCCTTGGAAGCAAGATTTAACTCAAAAAATTTCAAACAAGAAGTCATGCTCCACAATCAAGACTTGACACTACCACATTGTGCCTTGATTTATGAGTTGTTTTATAATTTTTGCTTTAGAAGCAAAATTTATCCCAAAAGAACTTCCTAACAATAATTCATGCCCTTAAATTTGCTTTGATGTCCAAAAAAAAAAGATCCCATTGCGGATTATCCAATTTTTTATGTATTAGCAAAATATAATAGAAGTTGAGAAAAAAAAAATGAGAACAAACAAAATAGAGAAAAAAAAAGAGATTGAGAAAAAAAGACAAGGAAAAAATAAAGGTTAAGAAAAAAATGAAGAATTTAAAAAAATGAGAGAAAAAAATAAAAATAAAGTTTGAGAAAACTGAGGAAGAAAAAAGAGAAATAATAAAAACTAAAAATAAAAGAAAAATAAAGGTTGATACAAATGAATTAAAAAAGACAAAAAAAGAAATAAAGAAATAGATAATATTTGAGAAAAAAGAGAAAAGAGAAAACATTAAAGGTTGAGACAAATTATTAAAACATGAAAATTAAAATAAAAGAAGAATAAAAAAGTGAAAATAATAAAAATAAAAATAGAATTTGAGAGAGAAATGAGTATGGAAAATTTAAACTTATTTGAGGTGTAGAGGAGCAAAAATGTATTCGTACTATACTTAAAAAGAAAGGAAAGTTAGTCTTTAAAAACTTTTCTTATTAGGGTAAAAAATTCAAAGTCACCCACTATTATGACTATACCATGTAATTTCATGTTTTTTAACAGTATGGGCTGGTCCAAGTTCACCCAACTGGCCTAGCTTGATGTGCCGATTTATCCGTCCTACACTTAAAAAAAATTATGTTATTTGAATTTTGGATGTTTTAATATACATTCAATATATACTACTTTAAAGAATATACATTCAATATATACTGCTTTACAAATATACATACATATATACATTCATATATACTAATTTAAAGAAGGGGAATGACAAGAATAGCCACTCGGCTAAAAGAATTGCCGCAGAGTAGCCATTGATTTTGAATTTCCAAAATATAGCCATTTAGGCTATTTTTTGCTACTGCCTTCATGTTTCTTTTTTCTTGTCTTTTAGCTAGTTTTTTTAAATTGCTAGTACAATTTTTTAAAAAATTGAATGCTTGTCCTTTTTTTCTCAAAATATTTTTGTCTTTTTTTCACTATTTTTTTTGCAGCTCCATTTTTTTTTTAAAAACTATTCTTCTAATTGGTGTAGTATTTCTAACAATCAAATACGATTTTATAACATTGTAATTGTTGCTCTTCTTTTTTATCAATTAAATACAATATTTGATATCAAATACATGAATCTTCGATACCAAATACAAATACAAATACATATTTTATACAATAATTGTATAAATGTGTATTAATGTGGTACAAAAGTGTCTCAATGTAGTATAAAAGTGTATCAATTGAGTATAGAGACTGCATGTGTCCAATTGGGCCAAATGGCTAAAAAACGAAAATAAATTAGGCCTACTGGCTTCAATTATCCACATTTTTAAATTGTGGATCATTTCTTTTCAAAGTGGCCAGTTCATGTCCTTTCCCCTTTAAAGAATATACAAACATATATACATTCAATATATACTACTTTAAAGAATACTTATAAAACATATATACATCAATATATGCTACTTTAAAGAATATACACACATATATACATTCAATATATGCTACTCTAAATAATATATATACATATATATATATATATATATATATATATATATATATATATATATATATATATATATATATATATATATATATATATTCTATATATACTTTAAACAATATACATACATATATACATTTAATATATACAATTCAAAAGAAGATAAAAAATATATACATATATGTATACATTCAATATATACAATTTAAGACGCTACTTTTAAAGAATATACGTTCATATACATTCAATATATATACTGCTTTAAAGAAGAGAAAAAACAAAAAGTCACTCCTCAACTTGTTCGATTTTTTCAAAAAGACACCTAAACTATACGGGTGAGCTATTACCTCATGAAACTTATCTAAACTATTGTAAATACATCATGTTGACTAAAATTTTGCCTATGCATATAGACACACATAAGAGGCGCGTGAATACTTAAGAGTTGACTGAAATAACCAATTAAAAGATGTCATGTGTAATAAAAAGGCTTCATTTTTTTTATTTTTTATTTTAGTTTTTTTTTCTTCCTTTTCTATCTTTTTCTTTTGTTTCTTCCTTCTTCTTCTTCATTAATCTCCATTAATAGTGTCTTTGTTTTTCTTCTTCCTTTTCTTCTCCATTAATGGAGTGATGATGAATTTTATCACGGTCAATGTTTAAAAATTCTCTTTCCCCTAGTGCCTTGTAATATTCTGTGTTCTCTTTTTGCATCTTCTTTTTTTATGAATCATCAGTTCTTTTTCCTCAAAATTGACAGTTCTCCGTAAAAGCACATTCCTGTTTCTTTCTTCACAATGAAATTTGTATAAGGTCGGTGAACTTGTGAATAGTGACTGCATTAGTTTGCTTAAGATTTCTTGTTTCCTAACGTGTTTTTTTTGGTTAATAGGGAGATTTCTTGACATAAATATTACTAGTAAACTAATATACTTTAAAATCCTAGTAAACGCCCTATGATTTTTAATTTTTAATTCAATAGCGATTTTGATTTTTCGATTTTAATTTAAAAAAATGACATATTTATTTCACTTTTAAATTGTTTAAGGGAGGTAATAGGACATTTGTAAAGTTTAAGTGTCTACTTGCAAATTCAGGACAACTTCAGTGGATATTTGGTGTCTTTTCTCTTTAAAGAATATATATAGATATATACTTTCAATATATGCTACTTTAAAGAATATACATGCATATAAATATTCAATATATACTACTTTAAAGAATATACATATATATTTACATTTAATATATACTATTCAAAAGAATATATATAAAATATATACATATATGTGTACATTCAATATATACCACTTTATAGAATATATATATATATATATATTCAAATATACTACTTTAAAAATATACTTTAAATATATTCAACAACATATACTACTACTTAGTAAAATATACATACATACATACATGCGCGCGCGCACACACACATATATACATACTAGTCTAACCTCATGTGCCTTGCACATGTAACGTTTGATTATTTACAATTAAATGATTTTGTCTATTGTGAGATTTTTAATTAAGTGTAAAAGTTCAAATCACTTTTCAAAATTCTTTCACACTTTAATATAATAATGTAAATATAAACATATACACATATTTTACTACCAGAAGTTTCAAGTGGTTGATGAAACATCACTTTTGTATTTGTCATATAGTACTTCTTTCCCTTGTTGCCACATGCTAAGAGAAACACATCAATTTCAATCATATTTGTGTTAAGATTATTTTTATTTTTATTTTTATTTAAAATATTTCCTTATTTTTAAATTCAAAGCTTTACAATATTATTGATTACATTCTTATTACGTGCTTAAACTTTTAAAAATCTGGTACTTCTTAGAGCCCGTTTGGATAGGATTAAAAAAATTACTTTTTAGCTTAAGTGATTAAAAACTTAAAATAAGTGCTTTTAAATTAAGCAGATAAATGTTTGGATAAAAGTGCTGAAACTAAAAAAAATTTGTTGATATGTTTGGTAAACAAGTGTTGTCAATCACTTTTTTGTTGTCAAAATGACTTAAATATCCTTAAAGCTCTTAACACATAATAACGTGAATTATTTATGATTTTTAACTCTAATACTTCAACAATAATTTTTATTTAAATACACTTTCAACGTAAAGTGATTATGATAGGTCAATTTATAAATATAAGTTACTTTTTTATTTTTAAATATTAAAAAATAAAAATTTTAAGATATTTTTTTATATAAATATAGTATTATATTGCAAAATTGCAAGCTTGTAACAATTTGGTAATGTTAAAAAATGTTACTGAAATATTGTTATGGCTATTATGATAACAACGATTTATCCCATTAGAAAATAGACAAATCAACAATACAAGAGACTACACAGAGTTTTTTCGATAATGAATGATGAGATATCATTCTCAATAAACAATCTCAAATAAATATATTTAAATAAATTCAGATATAAAAAATAAAAAATATTCATAATATAACGTACATCAAGCATTAAAAATGTCATTAGCAATCATGTCCCGAAACCCCATCCAATACATACTACTTTGTTCTTCCATATTCTCAACATTTATATTGTTAGCTCTTGAAGATTGACTAAAATCAGGATTAATCGAAGGAATATATTTCTCATTCTCAGCTGTTTGAAAAGCATCATCCATACTACATTTTTTTCTAATATAATTATGAATGACCATAGTAGCAAGAACGATGTCTCTTTGAGTATCAATGTGATAGTAAGACATGTCTCTCAAAATAGACCACCTTGCTTTCCAAACATCAAATGTGCGCTACACGATATTTCTACAAGAAGAATGTAAATAGTTAAACTTTTCAACGCGTCCTCTTGGTTCTCGCAATTATCGTGTTGCACGCGACAAAATTCTGCCAAGTGATATCTCACATTATCACCTTTGTATGGAATCATATACCCCTTCATGTGTGAATATCCTGCATCAACTAGATAATATTTGTTTCCTAAAGGATGTGGAAAATTGAGTTCGGGTCTATGAAGGGCCTTACCAAATATACGATTATCGTGAGCTGCTCCTTCCCACCCAGCCCATGCAAATATAAAACACATTAAAATCTATAACAACAAGAATATTCTGAGTCGAATAACCTTTACGGCTAATATAAAGTATTTCTTGACCTTGCGGTAATCTGGCTTTGACATGTGTTCCATCAAATGCTCCAATGCAATTCTATAAATATCGACATGCACAAATTCAATATCAGTTAATAAATAGAAGAGAAAATGGATTATAGATTTTAAAAAGTATACTTGTGTTAAAAGGGACTCTTACTTCAAAGAAAAACAAGTATCGTTTGTTACCGGGTTTGTGAAATTCGACACCATCATTATAATTAGGATGTGGTCTAATCATATCTCTTGCAAGCTCACAAACGACTTTTGAAACACTATGAAAATGTCTATGAACTGTCTCTCCTGAATGTTGAAAGATGTCTTGTATCATTCGATTTCCAGCTCCATGTGCACAAGTCAACAAGAACATGCCTAACATTTCATAAGCAGACATTCTACATGTGGATTTAAGTCCACAGTTTTCACTTAAGTCCTTGGAAAGATCAACAAACACATTCTTCCTCAATCGAAAATTTTCATAACAAAGAGTCTCATTTCCACTTAATCTCTCCTGAATAAATATATATCCTGAACGAGAAGATGTACGACAAGGCTCTTTGCACAAGTATTTTTTGTAATACATCAAAATGTATTTACCTGTTATTTGACACAAAACCATTCGTTTATTCTCTTCTTGCTCTTTTTAAATTTCCTCTAGTTCTTGATTTTTGACATCTAACAAATCACTTGGATGGGAAGATCAAATTACTAATGTCCCAACTCTCCATTTAACTGAAAAAAATACCTCAATCAGTAATCAAATCTTTTTAAAATTTCAATGTGCAAAATTTCAAGGTTTAAGCCCTATCACAGGCAAAAACCTAGTATTCAAGTGAAGAAAGATAGAGGGACGGGTCCTTTATCCACCAAACTTTGAACCGTGTGTCATTGACCCTCAGGATTTCCTGGTTAACAAAAAGGTAACTGTGTGTTCTTCCCGCTATTGAAGCCACATTGTATTCCAGAAAGCTATGTGATCTTTCTAAGATTCTATTTCAGAACTAGTTATCTTCTCATGCTATCCTACTGCAGCTATATCATAGACTGCTGATTCCTCCACCGTTGTCGGTTCCTATTTAGTTGATTTCATTTGATTTGTAATAGCTTTGCTGCTCTGGTGCCGTCTTTGGTCCTTTAACCAAGTAACTTAATTTTAGTTCCATCTACTGGATTCCCTATTTAGATAAATCACCAAATCCATAATGAACAATGTACTACAGAATGTTGGACTATGGTTCAGGATTCAGGAACGTTTAATTTCTCTTGCAAAGTATGATTCTATATAGTTGCTTATGAAATTTACTTAAGTATTTCCTTTCTTCTGTTTACCGTATTTCTGAGTCATAGATACACCTTTATGTCTGTTCATCAAATTTATCTTCAGGGAAGAGTGAGTGAGGAGGCAGTCACCAGTTATTGATCCTTGAAGAGCTGACACATTCTGTGGTAACAGCTTGGAATATCATGAATGATGGACTGATAGCAAGAACAGTTATTAACGTCTCAATTCTAAACTAGTTAATGTGCACTCCACTTGAAAATGTTGCAATCAGTTCCCTACTCCGAGATTTTATTTCTCACTTACTTACTATCTACAATGGTCTTAATCATTCACATTTCTCTCTCAAAATACTGTCAGTTGGCAGACTTGAAGCTTGTACAGATGGTAATAATACCAGACGCTTTTACCTAGTGCCAACTTACGAATCTATGCATAAGTTAATACTCAAAACTATTCGAAATCATAGACATCACTCCATCAAAAATTACCCTCAATCCAAGTTAAACATAGGCTCAAATCTATGTGTAACATTCCAAGTATTTTTTAAACCGGTTTTAAAAATTCAGCGTTCAGACTTTGTAGTTATTGCAGTAAACCAAACAAACGTATATACAACTAAATAGACATAGCTAGTTACATAGGAAAAAACAGCTACCAGAAAGGGATCGAGCAAAGGTGAGAGGACAGCACATCTCTTTACAGAAGAAATCTATTACTCATCTAAAACCTACAGGGTTCAATCAACTAATACAAAGCAAAAAGTTAGAGCACACACACTCAACAAGTAGCGAGCAAAGGCGAAATGAGAAAGTACCATATCTCTCTACATAAACAAGCAATACACCTAAACCTAATACAATGCATCAAGTTTGTCAAAAGAATATCACACACGCATCCCTTGGGTGCAAAGTAAAGAATAAACAACATAAAATTTTCAGGAATGAAACAAACTATTAAAAAGAATCAATTTTTAAAATTTAAATAACAAGCGGAGATTCTATATGAACTAAAATTTTTGAGTGTATCTTATGTAATGATGGATTCTCTGTAAATAAAGGAGAAACTGGAGGGAAAAGATGAAAAAAAACGGCAAAAAGAAAAAGAAAGAAAAATCATTAAGGGCTACAAAGTTTAGGGTATTTATTGTTAGAATTATAAGAAAATATATGAGATAAAAAGGTAAATATTTTGGTCAAACCTAAAAAAAAATTAATCTAAAAAGTAAAAAGCTAGGGGTATCCGGCTTCTCAATTTTTGTTTTTTTTTAATCCACTTTTAGCTTTTTTTAAGCTCTTTTTAATTTTATCAAACACCTAAAAAAGCTAAAAATGTGATTACAATCTAGTTTGACTAGATTTTAATCCTATCCAAACACCCTCTTAAACATTTCTTATTCTAATGGATTTATATTTATTTCTAGATTTTTCAAATCTTCTTAAAATCAAATTTAGTTGATTTGAATTCTTTAAACTAATGGAAAAAGTATTAGTTGTCATTAATTATGATAACTTCTAATAAGGAAAGATTTTACTATAAACATATTGATTTAATTTTCAACTCTTAAATTAGGAAAAAGTAGTGAAATTCTAATGACTTTTAATAAGAAAAGATTTCACCATAAATATATTTAATTAATTTTCAACTCTTAAATATTGGGATAATACCCACGAATATACCTGAACTTTAACCAAATTTTTAGTGGAGCATATTGAATTTTGAGGGGGTCCTATTACCCCCTATACTTTTTTAATTGGAATTAATTCCCCCCGGACTTTTTAAAGTGGAATTAATCCCCCCAAAACGTTATACCCAATTTTTACGGTGAGAAGTGTGGTACACACGCTGTTTCTTCTCTATTTTATCACTTTTCAACATTTTTTCACCATTACAACCATATTAAATATTCCAAATGATTTCATTGAGTCAATTTCAAATTCCAAGCCCATTCTTATCACTCCAAAAGTTTTCAAATTCAATTTCCAATTTCAAACTTTGAATTCCATTGAGTTTATGAAGAAAGTTTTTTTTAAATAATTGAATGGAATCTTCCATTAATTTTCCATTGAAACTCGAAAGATTCAATTAGCAAGTTCCGAGTTTGAATCTTTCGAATCTTCCATTGAGTTTCAATTAGCGAGTTCCATTAATCTTTCAGAATAGAAACTGAAACGGAATCTTCAAGAATTTAATTTCAATTCAACAATGGAGCAACCATTGTTGAAGAAAAGAAAGAAAGAAGAAAGAAGAGAGAAGAGAGAAGAGAGAAGAAAAAGAATAAAAAAATAAATAAAAAATATAAAACTTTAAATAATTATAAAATTAAGGGGTTGTTTGGCCTAAAAAAAGTTCATAACGTTTTTAACACTTTTCACGCGCTCAATGCGCGTGACTAACACGCAGCGGGCCAAGTGGCAGATATATGCCATTAAAATACGAAAAAAAAAGTCTGGGGGGTAATAGGACCCCCACAAAGTTCAATATGGTCAACTGGTAATCCGGTCAAACTTCAGGTATTTTTGTGAGTATTCTCCCTTAAATATTAGGAAAAAAATAGTGAAAAGACGATTTTGTCTAAAGCAAAGACTTTAAATGAAGGACAAAACGTTCAAACAACATTTCTAATGTCCCTCACACTTTTAGTCTATTATAAATTATATATATATACTAGTTTAGTGTACGTGCTTTGCACGTGATTTTTATGTCAATTAATACAGCTATCTTATATTATTTAAGCCAAAAATTAATAAGTTCTAAATCAAAAGAATAGACAATAACCCTTAATAAGCGCCAAATCAAAAGAGTCGATTACAACCCTAAATTTATAGGTTCATCATTTAAATAAAAAAAACTGCATATCAAGATTCACTATGAACGTATATTTCAAATCCAATAAATAAGATTAGTTAAATATCCAATTATAATACTAACGAATAATATATCTAAATAAAAGCTTAATAACATAATCGTAACCAAGTCACATTTAAACAAAAAGAGAAACTAAAGGACAGAGATAAACCTTTGACTTTTATAGGCTTCTTTATTCCGCAACAATGTTTTTATCGCCAATTTTTCGATCACAAAATTTCAACTGAAAAAAGAACACATACATTATCAAAAATAGAGAATTCAAGGTCAATTATTAATTATGTGTAATTCATATATTATCTTTAAAACTATTAACTAAAAAAAATAAAGAAAGACAACACTTCAGAAAACAACTTGAGCTAAAACTAAAATGTGAAGAAAAAGTAAAAATAAAAGCGGAAGAAGCGTATGCATGCTTCTTGTAAATTTTGTTTCAAAATATTACTTATAGAATGTAGAAATCTTTTTTTACATAAGGTAAAATCTGAATTGATTTAGAAGTATTACATGTTACGATGGATGCCTGAGGCTTGGAGATGGAGTACGATGATTTAGTTATATAAAAACAAGAGCGATGTTCAAAGTTGCAACAATTATAGGGGTATTAAGTTGTTGAGTCACACTATGAAGATTTGGAAGAGGGTGGTCGAGCGAAGATTGAGGAAAGTAGTGTCTATTTTGAAGAATCAGTTTGGTTTTATGCCTGGTCACTCAACGACAGAGGCAATCCATCTGGTAAGGAGATTGGTAGAGCAGTATAGGGAAAGAAAGAGGGATTTACACATGGTGTTCATCAACTTGGAGAAGGCGTATGACAAAGTCCCTAGGAAGGTTCGTTGGAGATTTTTAAAGGTGAGAGGTGTTCCGGTGGCATACATCAGAGCTATTAAGGACATGTATAATGGAGGGAAGACTCAGGTGAGGATGGTGGGAGGTGACTCAGGGCATTTTTCGATCAAGACAGGTCTGCATCAGGGTTCGACTCTTAGCCCTTTTCTTTTTGTGGTAATGATGGACGTGTTGATGCAGAGTATTTAGGGTAAGGTGCCTTGGTGTATGTTATTTGCGAACGATGTAATGTTGATTGATGAGACGCGGGAGGGGGGGTGAATGAGAAATTAGAGGTTTGGAGGCAAACTGTCATGACCCGAGCCTAGGCCCTAGCCGTGACGAGCATCCTGAACCATGAAGGCCCGGAACACCCATTCTCTGTCTGGTTATCATGCACAACATTCATAATCATAATAAAATGTGGAATTGAAACTGAGTACGGAAACATGGTCAAGATCTGCAATATTTCTGAATAATACTATCTGACATCAGTCTGCGAAATCTCTACTAAGAATATAAACATTTGTCTGAAAAGAAACTGGGACAAGGCCCCCAGTAGACCAAAACATAATAAATAAGATAATGTCTGACATAATTAGGCCTTCTGAATAATAGAAGGCTCACCATCGTGAGGTCAAGTCTGCAAGCCCGAGAATGTCTACTGAGTAGCTGGACCCCTAGACTGTGCTTCAAAACCTGGAAGGAGGGGGGGTCAGCACAAAAGTACTGGCACGCGAAGCACTCCAAAAATAGTATAATGGAACATATATATATATATATATATATATATATATTAAGTGAAAGCAAATTTTTCATCAAGACATCATGTATAAAACTATTTCTGAAAAGTACATGGGCACTTTCTGAAAACATGCAACCTGTCTGTTCATTTCAAATCATGATCTGTGTTTTACTTCTGAGTTAAGTGGTATTCCCCTACATTTTTGAAAATTCCATGGGCTGTATGGAATCCGCCATTGACTCGGCGGGGAAGCCCCCAACCCGAGTATGCCGCAAGGGTTGGAGTCTCTGATTCTGATATGCCATAGGACATTTAAGTCAGCGCATAATAATATACCCGGGTCGGCAAACCACGGTTTTAGGCAAAGAGTTATCTGAACTCAAGCCCTCTTCGGGGAAACCGCCTAACATCTCTGTATGCCTATTTTTAACCTTTTCTGAACAAGTATCATTCTGAAATTTCTAAATCATGAAAGTCTGATAAAATCTGATTTCTGAACTAGTCTGAAAAGTCTGTTAGTCTGAGTCTGATATGGCATTTATCTGAGTTGGTATCGTCATACCAAGAACTGCAGGTTCTATTTCTGAGCCATAATGCATTAAGCATGATCTTTCATAAAAGTGTAGTTTCAGACCACCCAAACATGTAATTTGCATAAAAGATTTCATGTTCCGAAACACAAGTCAAAACCATGCAAAAACTTTCATCAAATATATGGTGGTCATGTGCTTTTGGCAAAATTATGCAGTCTTTCATTATATGTATATTCAACATTTACAACCCTCTCTTTCGTGTTCAAAATTGTATTCGAAACATAGCAAAGCCAAAGCATTTCATATCATGATTTTTTCAAGACTTATTTCAAAACAATCTATATCATGTGAAACATGGAAAAAATACATCAAGAGAGGAATTTCATGTAAATTGTGCTCTCAAATCATATTTCAAGGCAAAACACATATATACATATACAATATATTTTCAGTCAGAAGGATCTAAATCTGAGGCAGCGAAGGTGGATGGAACTATTAAAAGATTATGATGTCGATATTTTGTATCATTCAGGAAAAGCGAATATAGTAGCTGATGCGTTAAGTCGTAAGGCTATGATGATGCCTATAGAAAGACAAGGGATGATTAAAGATCTTCACCAGTTAGCTAGTTTAGGAGTTCGCCTTCTTGAAACTCCGGACAAAGACCTTATCGTACATAATGCTGCGGAATCTTCAATAGTAGCTGAAGTAAAAGAGAAGCAATATGCAGATCCTATTTTATTACAGCTTAAGGAGAATGTTCAGAGTGGTGCAACCAAGGCATTTGAGCTTACGCGAGAAGGAGTACTTCAGTGCCAAAACCGATTATGTGTGCCGAATGTAGACGGGCTAAGAAAGAAGATTATGACAGAGGCACATTTTTCAAGGTATTCCATTCATCCAGGATCAACCAAAATGTATCAAGATTTTAAAGATATGTATTGGTGGAATGACATGAAAAGGAACATCGCAGAATTTGTAGCTGCATGTCCAAATTGCCAACGAGTTAAAGTGGAACATCAAAAGCCCGGAGGCTATATGCAATGCATAGATCTTCCAACTTGGAAGTGGGACATGATCAACATAGATTTTGTTACAAGTTTGCCTCGTACAGCTCGGAAATTTGATTCTATATGGGTGATTGTGGATAGGCTTACTAAATCCGCACATTTCTTACCCGTTAAGACCATTTACACTGTTGAAGAATATTCGAAGCTGTATGTTAAAGAAATAGTCCGATTACATGGAGTGCCAACTTCTATTATATCAGATCGGGGAACTCAATTTACTGCAAACTTTTGGAAGTCTTTCCAACGGAGTTTGGGAACACAAGTGAATCTGAGTACAACTTTTTACCCTCAGACGGATGGACAAGCAGAGCGCACCATTCAAACACTTGAAGATATGCTACGAGCATGTGTTATAGATTTTAAAGGCAGCTGGGATGATCATTTACCTCTTATTGAGTTTGCCTACAATAATAGCTATCATTCAAGTATCAAAATGGCACCATATGAAGCTTTATATGGGAGGAAGTGTAGATCACCAATAGGATGGTTCGAAGCGGGTGAAACTCTTATGTTCGGACCGGATCTTGTGTATCAAGCCATAGAAAAAGTCAAGGTGATTCAGCAACGGTTGAAAACAGCCCAAAGTCGACACAAATCATATGCGGATAGTAGAAGAAGAGGGCTAGAGTTTTCGTTAGGCGATTGGGTATTTTTGAAGGTATCGCCATTGAAAGGGGTGATGAGATTTGGCAAGAAAGGAAAGTTGAGTCCACGATATATAGGCCCGTATAAGATTATTCGAAGATGTGGGCAAGTTGCTTATGAATTAGATCTACCCCAGGAACTCTCATCAGTGCATCCAGTATTTCATGTATCGATGCTTCGAAAGTGCATCGGAGATCCGTCCCTTATTACTTCTACTGAAGATGTGCAAGTAACAGAAGATCTTACCTATGAGGAGATACCTATTGCTATATTAGATCGTCAAGTTAAGAAGTTGAGGAATAAAGAAGTAGCATCGGTGAAAGTACTTTGGAGAAATCAACAAAGGGAAGAGATTACATGGGAAGCGGTGGAAGCAATGAAATTGAAATACCCTTATTTGTTCAAAGATGAAAATGAAGTGCAAGGAGTGGAACTGGGACACTAACAAGTAAGTTTTTACATATGCATAACATCTATATGATGACGTGAATATCAATTATGAATTCGAACTTGTTTCGGCTAAATAACTACATTCACATTCGAGGACGAATGTCCTTAAGGGGGGAAGGATGTAACACCCCATACTTAATTACGTGCATTAGCCATTGTTATATGTGTTGGAGTATCTGTATTGATCCTAAGTTAGGTATATATGAGTTTAAGTATGAGTATTGATTATTTTGAGATGGTTTCAAGTGTATAGTTTGATTATATGGGTATAAGAATCGACCTTATTTATATCGGAATTTGCCCGTCGATGTTTCCATACGAAGGTTATTGAATAATCTTTCCGACGATATAAAGATTTTCAAAAACGGATAAGTTTCGGATATAAGCGAGCACGCTCGAAACTATAAAACGGTGGCCGGGATGTGAACAGTAAAATTGCAGGAAAATTTCCAGTTTTTGGGTCAAATTTGAACAATCATAACTCCCTCAATATAATGAACTGGGAGAGCTACCACATATCAAAAGAAAGATATTTGAGTCTTCTTTCCAATGCAATTAGTTTCAGACAAATCCAACATCCAAGTAAGGAGTTATACTCGTTATACTTCAGCCTCTCAAAACAGATTTTTGTGAACAGTAAATTAGCAGGAAAATACTGAGGCCTGCCAGTTTTTGGGTCAACTTTGAACGATCATAACTCCCTCAATATAATGAACTGGGAGAGCTACCACATATAAAAAGAAAGATATTTGATTCTTATTTCCAATGCAATTAGTTTCAGCCAAATACAACATATGTGTAAGGAGTTATACGCGTTTTACTTCAGCCTCTCAAAATAGATTTTTGTGAACAGTAAATTAGCAGGAAAATACTGAGGCCTGCCAGTTTTTGGGTCAACTTTGAACGATCATAACTGCCTCAATATAATGCACTGGGAGAGATACCACATATCAAAAAAAAAATCTTTGAGTCTTCTTTCCATTGCAATTAGTTTCATCCAAATACAACATCTATGTAAGGAGTTATACGCGTTTTACTTCAGCCTCTCAAAACAGATTTTTAGGGTCAACTTCAAACGATCATAACTCCTTGTACAGGACGAACTGGGTGGCCTAATTTATATGAAATGAAAGACCTTTGAATTATCTTTACAATGATACCAATTTCACCCAAATACGATATCGGAGCAAAGAGTTATGATCTATCTACTTCAGCTTATCAAAACAGTCCACTGGAGGACATATTTGACATTATTTAAATTTTAAGGGCACTTTGGTCATTTTCTATGGTATTATGGACGGGAATATGTGTATATATACATGTATATGAGTTCAAAAACTCATATTCATCATCAATTAGAGGAAAGAACAAACCCTAGCCTAATTTTCAACTCTAATTATCTTGTGATTCAATCGTGGAAAGTCCAAATTGATTCCGTAGTTGTGTTCATCGTCTCAAGGGCTTCGAGAAGCACCCCTTATTTGTGCCAACAGGACTTCAAAACCCAATGGGCCATTCTATGGTAAGGATGTAAATTATGTTGGTGTTATTTATATGGATATGTGTTATATATATATATATGCATGTGAGCATAAGAAGTATGTTATTTGATTGTTGTTGAAAGATGATTGGAAATGATGTTGGATTATTCTTGTGCATGGTTGGATTGTGTTGAATTGTGAAGGTATGATATGGTATTGATGATGTGGTATTGAAATGATGATTATATATATATATACACACATAAACCTATTGTTCAAGTTGGTTTTTGGAATGCTTTGCAAATATTGGTTGTATGGAATTATGGTGTTGGGTTGCTAATACTAGATGCCAAATATTTCATTGTAGATAAGTGATTTGTAAAGGCGGGAAGTTGTGTTGAATTGGTATCCGAATCTACAACGAGGTATGTAAAGCATACTCTAACGATGTTCTTTGGTATGAAAACACCAATGTTCCATCAAGTAAGATTTCGATGGTTATCCAAACACATGTATTGTTCTACATTACCAATGAAGTTGTTTCCATTCTATAAAGTGTCAAAATGTTTCATTGATATACCAAGAGGCTCCTATTTCATTGTTGTGATATTGATGATTCTGAAACATATTGTTGATGTACCAATGAGTCCTTATTACATCGTTATTGTGTAGAAGGTCTATTACTTGATTCCTATTGATGTATCATTGTTCTAAAGGTACTATATTGGCATGAACACTAATGTAATAATCTCAAAGCTTTTGAACTAAGTTATTGGAAAAATCTTTTATGTGTTTATGGGTGGTATCCAGGGGCATAAGCCTAGCATGGGTCGATCCCAATTGATATGTACTGGGGGAAGCCTAATGGTCACAGTACGGTACAATATTGATTATTGTTAGATGGTTGGAGGTTCGGGAGGAGGAGGTAATGACGAATAATAATTGTAAAGAATGAAATGAACGAATGTATACCGTTCCACAAATGTGTTTGAATTCAAGAACCCAATTCAGATTAATGATAATGTTCATGATCCTAAAAATGTTTATGAAGTGTGGTTCACTTCTATTATGATTTATTCACTTGTGTCTGATTTTCTTAATCCCCCATATCACATATGATTATTTACAGCTTTACATACTCAGTACATATCTCATACTGACGTCCCTTACGGGGGACCTGCATTTCATGCTGCAGGCACAGGTACCTCAGCTCATACACCGCACCAGTAGGAGCCAGGTCATACAGCTACTGTTGGTGAGCTCCAGTTTACTTCGGAGCTTTCCGAGTCGGTTCCTTATATTTTGTTATTATACAGGAGTCATATGTGGGCGGGGATTTGTCCCGACCCTAGTTATGTCATGTATATCCTAGAGAATTTGTAGACATAAGGAAGGGTAAAGTCATGTAAGTTTATATAGTGATGTTATATTCGTATATGGAGTGGCCCCGACGGCCAAGTATTATATATATGTATATATATTTGTGCGTGTTGTGCTGATACAGGTAATTAGACCCTTTTATATGTAGCGAAGTGCTGCCCAAATTTTTGGTTACATGTAAGTGAATGTACAGGTATTTGAACGTGTTCTCCCGGGCCTTCTCGGCTTCGGGTGCCAGTCCTGCCCGATGGGATTTTGGGCCGTGACAAAAGTGGTTGCTGCCCAAATTTTTGGTGACATGTAAGTGAAAGTACAGGTATTTGAACGGGTTCTCCTGGGCCTTCTCGGCTTCGGGTGCCAGTCCGGCCCGATGGGATTTTGGGCCGTGAAACAAACCCTGGAATCTAAGGTGATATGATTCAAATGGCCGCCTTAGCTTTCAATGACATCATTCAAAGTCAGTACATAGGGCATCAAGTTTTGGTCATATTAAGGAAATGGGATCCTACATGGAGGGGCCGATTTGAGTACACCAAAGAGCAATCCCTCGTGTGAAAGATTGCTTGGAGCATTGAAGATTGAGGACTCATGATTTTGGGCCTTCATTAAGGACATTTTGGTTACTTAGCCTTGTCGAAGTAACATTCCATGACCACCCCTTTTCATTAAGGGTATTGTGGTCATTTTGTTATGTAATAAGTTAGACTATAAATAGGTTTTATTAGTTCATTTGTTAGTTAGTTTTTGAATGATGAATGTATGAAACACTTGAAAATCCTCTCTTTTGAGAGTAGACCACCTTAGTGTAGTCTTAGTTAGGGCTTGGAAAAGTTATCCTTAGTATAGGGCTTGGAAAAGCCAATATTGACCTTTGCTTGGCAACGGTGGATCTTGAGGTGAGTTGATTTCCTTAGCGGTCACTGTAAGAGTGTGGTTTTGATTATTATATTCATTAGGGTTAGTGTTGAAATACACTTGGTTCTTAATCTTGTAATAATCTTGGTCTCACTATCTATCCTTTTATTATTTTGCAAATCCGTATATTTTTGTGTTTGTCATCTTGTATCCCTTTGTGTTGCTTGTTCTTCTCACAGTTTGTGGACTGTTTTGGCATCTTGGTGGGCTGTTTTTGTATCATTTGGTATCAAATCCATCATTGATTTTATTCCCACGAGATCAATCTTGGGCTTGCTATCTTGAAAAATCACAAAAATAGTGTTGGAAAAATTAGAAAACGCAAAAAAAAGTAATCTGTCTCGTTTTTGTGTTTGGGCCGAGATTTGAGGTTTGGTTTTCTTGTCTTTTTTGTGTGTTTTGTTATTTCTAGTGTTAGTCTCTTCTTCACTAACACTAATAGAGTCTACATCTAAATTTTGAGCTAAATCCAAGTGGTTCTTGAATGTTGGAAGGTTGTTGATATTGTTGTTGAAGATTGGTGGCTGGAAAAATGTTTTGTTGATGTTGTTGTTGAAGATTGGTGGCTGGAAAAATGTTTTGTTAGTGTTGTTGTTGAATATTGGAGCTTGAATATGTGTTTTTGATGTTTGGGAGGTCCAACATTAACCTTAGAACTCCAAAATTCAAAGTTGTGTTCGTGGTGTTCTTCAACATCTTCATATCTTGTTGAAGAGAAAGTGGTTTGTTTGATCTAAAATCAAAGAAGAAAGAAGGTGTGGTCTTGAAAGGCTTCAAAAGGTGTTTTGCCAAAAGGTTGAAAGAAAAGTCAAGCCTTTAATTTAAACATTGAAAAGCCTCTAAGTCTTGTTGTTTCCCTCCCAAAACCGAAAATACACTCTTCCAATTGAACATTGATCAATACAAATTGAAAACAAGAAAAACATTTTTCAAAACTTTCGACAATTTTCAACAACCAATGAGAGGCTGCCACATCATCACCGAAAGTGGTTAAGCTCAAAATTTTTAGATTCTTAGTTTCATTTTATTGTTTCATTAGTTTCATGTCTTGATTCTAGAATTAATTAACAACTAGTAATCACCTACTTAGTTGTAGATTAATTGTTGAATCCATTTCTTTCGTGTCTTCGTTATTTGTGTGTTTTTCTCATTTTTAACTCGTAGTAACTTCTTTATTTCAAGTTCGTAAGTAAATTTTGTTTTTGTGTCTTGAGTTGATCAAACAAAAATCCATTCTGTCCACCAAGTAGAATTGATATCCTATTGACTACCGGAGTATAAGCAACTTTCAATATTCGTCGCTCCAATTGTGAGAATCACAAAGGTGGGTGTATACGAGTGTTGGTGAGGAGCTTTTACTACTAATCTTGTTTGTTCATTGTGTAGGTACAAATGTGATATAAGGGGAACATGTCTTCGATAGACGGGGACTATTGTGACTACAAATGGGAGACTATGATTGTAGTGAGGGGTTTTATGGCTACGAAGTTGAGGGAGATTACGGAGGCTATGAAAATAGCCATGATCAAAACTTGGGCAGATTTGAGAGTTACGGTTTTGAGGGGGAAAATGAGGTGAATAGAATGTCTAGTGCTTATGGTGAATTTGGAGATGATGTAGGACCTCGTGATGGATCTTATGATGGCGTTGGGGCATGTGAGGAGTCCTACACTTCTTACTCCAAACCTAGATTTGGTGTTAGGTATAACCCTTTCGTTCGCAAAGATTATGAGAGCTATGATGAGAGTACACGTGAGGAGTGTGGAGATTCATATTCTCCACCTTGTAGTACTTTTTCTCAAGGTCGATATAGTGTGAATGGTTATACTAGCTCTAGTGGAGGTTGTCCAACGAGAAGACGAGGGTATGCATCTCCAAAATCGAGGGGTACTCGTGTGCTTTACAATGTTGATCCGAGAAGGAGTGTACACTCCGAAAAGGTGACCATTTGCAGGATACCGGGCTACCTCGTTGTGTTAAATGATAGGTACTATAGAAACTACATCATTCCATCCATAGTTGACTACTTGGGGTTGTTTTGCGAGCCTTTACTTATTCCATACTTCTTGGATGGGTTTAAGGTTATTGAGAGGGTCAAAGTTGTCTTCTCCCAATTTGAATACCATGAGAAGGTGTGGTGCGATATTCTTCCATTGACATACGGTCATGTATGCTTAGGTGTTGATTGGTTTGCACAACATAGAGTTCCAAATATGCAAAATTGACCTAATATTGTAAGAGATCGGTGAGGAAGTCACCTCGTAACATACATGCTGCCTGAGCCGCAAAGAGAAGTGAATACTTACTCCAATATGAATGCTTATGAGAGACAAAAGATTGAGAGAAGTAAGGGTGTGCAAGGTGGTAATCCGAGAGTGGAAAAAAAAGTTGTGTGGAGTAAAGTGAGGGGATTGCCACCAAACCGAGCTAACATTGTTTGTCCTTCTAGTTTTAAGGACATTTGTGTAGGTACCGACATGGCAAGTGAAGGAGAGCAATGCCAAAATGAAGTTGCTGCCCAAGCTTGTGGAGGACCTTCACAACACAGCAAAGGAGAGTAGACTCAAGAACTTCAAGGTAAAATAGCTAATTCTTACACTTTAGTGCATGTGAATGATAATTGTGTGGCTAGTAGCCTATTGAGTTTGAGTAGTAGATTACTTATTTGTGAGTATAATGATTCTTTGCCTTTTGTTGATGATGTACATGTTGTGAGCATGGATACACTAGTTGATCCTATTGATGACCAAATTGACACTTCCCGTAAGATCAATTTATGTCCACTTAGTGTTGAAGCCTATATGTTGAACGAAAGTACATCGTCTTGTGTAATTGGTGTTGATCAAACTATTTGTGAAAATTATTCACCACTTAAGTAATGTGTGTAATGTGATTAATCAAACAAGTGAGTGAAGTATTTGAAAAAGTTGGTCAACAAAAGGGGAGTGAACCCGAGAGCTATTCTTGGGACAATCTTGTGCTTGAAACTGCTTTGAAACTTGATATTGATCTCTTAGAGAGTGAGAAACTTGCTTGTTCCAAATCTGCCCATGGGTTGGATCATGTACTCTTCAGGTATAATGTTTTTTTTGAAAATGATATAAACACTCCTAATGAGCCTAGTGGTGAAAAAGATGGTATAGCTTACCTTGGAGGCTATAGCCTATATGTTAACCCACTATGGTGTGACAACATTCCTCCTAAAGATGAAAATCTCTTCTTGGAAGATGAGAGTACTCTTAAGGGTAAGAAATGCGAAGTCTTGAAAATTACTCCTTCTTCTACTTTGTGTGATTTTATTATTGAGAGTACTCATGATGATGATTGGGTAACTAGTAGTGAGTACATACATGAGGGAACTTTAGTAGAAGTCAACTTGAGTGGTATTTTTCTCTGCTCTCTATTTTCTTTTGATGATATGTATGTTATTGTAGAGAGTATGTCATTTAGTTTGGGTTGAGACCACAGGAAAGGGGAGTGTTGTCTAGACCCGTGTCTATGGCCACTCTTCCTGTTTGACCCCGGTGCCAAATATGGAAATGGTGATCTTGGTGTACCCAACTTGTTGCTTGGTATACATGACAAGCAAAGTGTCACTCTTGGTGAATCCAATAACCAAATCCTTCGTACATTTTTCATTGAGTTTTTAATATTTCATTCAAAAGATCCTTGGTTATATTCTAAATATTTGCAACCTTGGCATGTTGAGGTGATTTGTCGTGCTTACCCTAACCCTCATGCCATGAGGAGTTTGTATTTGTGTGTCCTTTATTTGGTTTTGCAAGGTTTGGATTCGAGGTCGAATCCTTTTCAAGAAGGGGAGGATGATATGATTCAAATGACCGCCTTAGCTTTCAATGATATCATTCGAAGTCAGTACATAGGGCATCAAGCTTTGGTCGCATTAAGAAAATGGGGTCCTACATGGAAGGGCCGATTTGAGTACACCAAAGAGCAATCCCACGTGTGAAAGATCGCTTAGAGCATTGAAGATTGAGGATTCATGATTTTGGGCCTTCATTAAGGACATTTTGGTTATTAGCCTTGTCGAAGTAACACTCCATGACCACCCTTTTTCATTAAGGATATTGTGGTCATTTTGTTATGTAATAAGTTAGACTATAAATAAGTTCTATTAGTTCATTTACTTATTAGTTTTTGAATGATGAATGTATGAAACACTTGAAAATCCTCTCTCTTGAGAGTAGACCACCTTAGTGTAGTCTTAGTTAGGGCTTGGAAAAGCTATCCTTGGTATAGGGCTTAGAAAAGCCAATATTGACCTTTGCTTGGCAACGGTGGATCTTGAGGTGAGTTGATTTCCTTAGCGGTCACCGTAAGAGTGTGGTTTTGATTATTACATTCATTAGGGTTAGTGTTGAAATACACTTGGTTCTTAATCTTGTAATAATCTTGGTCTCACTATCTATCCTTTCCTTATTTTGCAAATCCGTGTGTTTTTGTGTTTGTCATCTTGTATCCCTTTGTGTTGCTTGTTCTTCTCACATTTTATGGACTATTTTGGCATCTTTGTGAGCTGTTTTTGTATCATAAGGGGTTCAGGTTGAGTAGGTCCAAGATGGAGTATTTGGAATGCAGGTTTAGTGACGCGAGTCAGGAGGATGAAGTGGTGGTGAGGTTAGATTCCCAGGTTGTTTGTAAGAGGGATAGTTTTAAATATATTGGGTGTATTATCCAGGAGAATGGCGAGATTGATGAGGATATTTCTAAAAGTATTGGAGCAGGGTGGTTGAAGTGGAAGCTCGCTTCGGGAGTGTTGTGTGATAAGAAAGTTCCCCTTAAGCTTAAATGAAATTTCTACAGAGTGGCAGTCCGTCCAGCCATGTTGTATGGAGCGGAGTGTTGGCCAGTCAAGAACTCCCACATCCAAAGACTGAGGGTGGCGAAAATAAAAATGTTGTGATGGATGTGTGGACTTACTAGAGGGGATAGAGTTAGGAATGTAACTATTTGAGAGAAGGTGGGAGTGGCTTCGGTGGAGGATAAGATACGAGAAGGAAGGTTGAGATGGTTTGGACATGTGATGGGGAGGGGAACGGATGCCCCAGTTTGAAGCTGTGAGAGGCTGGCCTTAGATGGCTTTAGGAAGAGCAGAGGTAGGCCAAAGAAATACTGGAGGGAGGTGATTAGACATGACATGGAGCAGTTGCAGCTCACAGAGGACATGACCCTAGACAGGAAGGTGTGGAGGTCGCTGATTAGGGTAGAAGGTTAGGGCGAGTGTATGGATTGTGGCTAGGTGTTAGGAGAGCGAGTGCGTATCCGGGCAGTAATCCCAGGCCTGTGTCCTTGAGTAGGAGCCTTTAGCCAGGTGACTTCGGGTGGGGTGGGTAAGTGGATGTCCTAGTTCTTATTTCTTATTTCATATTGCTCGTATTTCTCTTATTTCGTACTTCACTGATATTTATTTCTATTATTTCTTATGTCTGCTTGCCAACCTTTCCTGTTACATGTTCCAATACGATCTTGGTTTATAATTCGAGATTCTGAGCCGGGGGTCTATCGAAAACAACCTCTCTACTTCTTCGGAGGTAGTGGTATGGACTGCTTACATCTTACTCTTCTCAGACCTCACTTTGTGGGAATACACTGACCTGTTGTTGTTGTTGTTGAGTTCGTATCTAAATTAAATAATCAAACCTAAAGAGTTATAAATCAAACTAATTATGAATTGTTTTTTATCCCAAAAACATGAGAAAAAAATGCACCATATTTAACTAATATGATACATCAAAAAGTTGAAAAAGACCATTTCAAAGTCTATTAGCATTTTCAAAGTCTGTTAGCTTGTACGAAAATATCATTAGAAATTGAAAGTAATAATTATTATAATTTCATCCAAAATTCTATCAGTATTTTTCTCTTATTTTTCTTACCTTGTATTTTAGAATTTCTTTCGTACCATATATTTGAAGACTCTTTTTCCATTTATAAAAAAAAAAAAGTACCAATATTAGTACTCCATATATTTTGCTCTTACCAAATATTGTAGGATTCTTTAATTTTTTAATAATTTATTAAAAAATGGTGAAAAGACTATTTTGTCTATTATGGAATTTTTTCATGAAGGGCAAAAAATTCTAAACACTTTTTTAAGGGTCTTCATACTTTTAATAGTCAAATGTACGTTCGTTGCACGTGTGTTTTATGTCAAGCTGTTAATTAACATAAATTAATATTGAAAATAGCAATTGACTTTAATTAAATATAATTTCTATGTATTATAAATCAAATATAATAATTCAAACTTGCGAGTTAAATTCTATTCTTGAGATTTATTGATAAAAGTAGGAGAGAAACCTTCAAAAATAGTTAAACTGAGTGCTACTAATTTCTCGGAGGCGATGTAACATCGACACTAGGACATGACCCACAATTTGTTCCTTAAAATTTTATGACAACACAAACTTACTTGGATTGAAAGAAAAAAAGATTTCCCTCACATTATCATCAAGAAATCATATATGGTTTGGGGAGAATAATGTGTACGTTGATCTAACCTTTTTCTTATAGAGGAGGAGAGATTGTTTCTGATAGACCCGCAATTTCAAACTGATGAAAATGACGACAATAATAAAAAATTTCAACAATAACTCATTTAGATTATATTTTACCTTTTGAGATAGTTCCTTTTTAGTTCTTTTATTTTAGGAACCTTTTTATAATAGAAAAATATTAATTGATTCTTCTTCCTATATATTTTAGGAGTTTAGTCAATATTATAAAAATAATTATATAAAATTAGATGAAAAAACGAAAAGACGATTTGTATAAAGCAAAGACTTTTAATGAAGGGTAAAAAACTCAAATCACTTTTGTAAAGGTCTTCACACTTTTAATATATTATAGATATTTATAATTATTATATGTAACCAGAAAGGACCCCCTCACTAAAATCCTGCATGGGCGAGATTTGCTCGAATCTATTAATAGAAAAATCGTCGAATATTCTACTGCTCCACAAAAGAAAGCTGTGGATGATAAAAGTCTAAGTTATATCTCTAGAAGAATCTCTGTACATGAAGGAGACAAATTAGAATTGATTGAGAAATATTTAGAAGAAGTTCAAAAAAATTGATAAAAACTGTGGAACAATGTTCGGATACTTCTATGAAAAGTCTTACAAGTGAAGAAACTGAAGATATCTAAGAATCTCAGCCACTTCCGTCAGAAAATATTCTCAATGACGAAGAAATTAAAAAACTCTGAGGAATTACTCTACCAGATAAAAAGAAAAGACAAGATGTGATAAGAAGGACCCATCTACTAAGTTATTAGATGCCTTTACTATGTTTATATGTATAGGACTAGGATGTAGGGCCCTTTGTAATAGTAAAAATACTATGCGCTACTGTGCGCAGATTCTTTTTCTTTCTATATATAGACGCCTCATTTGTTAAAGAGGCATAAATTAGAAAATTTTATTTCTTTCATTTTCTCCCTCTAAATCTGCTCTCCAGGCTCTCTTCCCCTCTTGTATAATATTTCAAGTCTTTAATAAAAGAAGGCAGCTAGCCAACATTTACTATTCCGGCTTTGCACTCGGCACCTGTAATGTATTTATTTCTTTTTCTTCTGAATTACTTTTAATACTTCCTCTTCCCTTCCATCCGTGACTATGTACGGCTAAAAAGCTTCTCATACCTATGTTGGAAATCTAACTTCTCTCACTAGATAAGTATGAAAAATCCAAACTTTATCAAAATATGAAAGAATTTTTCTATGATTTCTTGACTTGGTTCCAAAATGGTTGTACAGTCGAAATTTAATATGATTTATGTTGGGTTCGTCTTTGTGACTACGTCTAGTAAGTTGTGCCTCTTTGGCCCGATAACATGGAAGAAAAAGGGCGACCTTTTGCACAGTATGAACTTCTAGACACATGGGTTCAACATAAATATATTAAACAACTGACATGCCCCTTGTTTGGATAAAAGATTATATCTTCCATACAGTCATCAAGCTATTTGAAATTCTTTTATATTTCAGTTGGTGTTTTGGTTTGGTATTCTGACTAAGACTTAATCCGATACTTATAAGTTAGTCTGCTAGGCAGCGATCACCACTGCCTCTTCAGATCCTGCTAAAATGGTATCAGGGCCTGGTTATTTCATAGTAATCGAGTATTAGATGTGAAATATTCAGCATAGATATGAAGTTTTTTATTGATGGGTATGGGAGAAGTTAGTACGAAAAGTACTAAATTAGAGGAGATAGATTTACCTCAAAATATGAATTTACTAAATAAATGGACTATTCCAAAAATTGACATAAAAACATTTATGAATATGGATTTTTTGATAAAATAATGCATAAACAGATAATAAAAACCACTGAGCAATTTATTGCTTTGAATGCTGATAAGCAAACTATAACTTTATTAAATAAAAGAGATATCAATATGTTTAAACACCATTATAATTTTATGCATATTGGTTTTAGTGCAAATTGCTTTTAAACCTTTAACTTTGAGAGGTCTTCCAGAGACATTTCTAACTGCACTGCGCGATGCTAGAAATTTAAATTTCAGACAATCTCTGATGGGAACTATTGAATCTACTCTAGCTTATGACCCTGTATATTTTAATACTCAGCCAAATTTACAATTGTCTTTGACTGATAGAAATATTCTTAATGCTTTTACTCTCCATCTTCTTGCGACATATCATTGAACTTACACTCCAAGTACTCCGTCTTGGTTCTACTTAGCCGAAAACCTTAAGATTCAAGCGTCTGTCTCCAAATTATCATTAACTCCACCCCGAGTCTCGTCGATCAGAACCACATCATCTATGAAATGTGTGCATTACATAATCAAATTATTTGTTTTGCACCATGGTTTATATCTGCATATCTGTCATTATATGTCAAAGTATTAGAAAGATCTTATCAAGATGCTAGTGGTAATATTCTTTGGACTATTTATTCTCCCCAATCACCTTTTATTTTACCTAACAATACCGGTATTACTTATTCTGCATTTCAAAATTCATTGATAATGAAGTTGGTAAAATAACTATTGCGGAAATAAATAAATTTGATTGCTCAAAATAATTATTTGGGTCTTTATGTAGAGGTCTTGGGAGAACATATTTCCACTCTTGATAAAAAACTTGATGAAGTCATTTATATAGTTAAAAATTTTAGTGATAGTTCAAAATTTTCTGATATTGCTTCCACTTTTGAGAGTAAGAATGAAGATTTGACAACTAGGCCTTGTATTCAGAGACCCCTTGATATTGAAGGATTGGAAAAAACTTCACATGTGAAAGAATTGGAAATACTGCTTGATGAAAAGTTTTCAAATTAAATATTAAACCTATGGATTTGTCTAACGAATTTTCAAATATACAGCACATTGAAGATTCTTTCGTTGACAAAATCAATTCTAATCCTATGAACGCCACCAATCACTCAGAGCTTAATAAGCTCAGAGGAATGATAAGAAAATAACAGGGGAAAAAATATGTTGATATTCCCCGAATGACTACAACTTATTATCCACGACCAACTCCTCATGATGTTCTGATAGAGAAAAGGAATTGGAATCAAATTAATACATCTTATAGCGGGGATGCAATTTATGAATGGAACGTAGATGGATTATCAGAAAAAAAGTTATCTATCCTTGTTCATCGAATGCTTATGTATTCTACTATACCAAAGGCTACTGCGTCTGCTGAGAATAAGTCTAGATGTACTAATTCTGTTGTATGTAAGATGATTGTCGCTGGTTTTACTGGTCAACTTCGTGGCTGGTGGAATAATTATTTAAGTGAGGAAGAAAGAACGAAAATCCTTGAGGCTAAGAGCTCTATCTTTGGTAAAGGTAACTTAGGAAGAGAGTTACCAGTAGGAAGCACAGATGCAGTTTATACCCTTATGCTCACTATCATGAAGCATTTTGGAGGTAGATTTACGAACTAATATGAAAATACTCGTACTCTCCTTAATGGTCTTCAATGAAGGACTCTAAGAGAATTTAGGTGGTATAAAGAAACCTTTTTAAGTCGAGTTATGGATTTACCAGAAACCAATTTGCAATATTAGAAGGCTAAGTTCATAGACGAACTTCCTCCTTTATTTGGTGAAAGAGTTAGGAAAAAACTTAGGGGATCCAATGTTGATATACCCTGGAAAGATCATACTTATGGTCATCTTATTGCATCTTGTACTGAGGAAGGTTTAGCCTTATGTAATGAGTTAAAATTAAATAGGCAAATTAAGCTTGATAAGCTTAGAGAAAAATCTCAATTAGAAGATTTCTGTGAACAATTCAGAATGAACCAGCCGACTCCTCAAGGAAAAGGTCAAAAATATTCCAAGTCTAATAAGCCTTATAGGAAAAAGAGATCTAGAAATAGATCCAAAGAAGAGCATGAGACTCAAAAAGCTCATCGTAGGTCCACTAGGTTTATGAAAAATAGGTCCAAGAGAGACTTAGCAAAAATTAAGTGCTATAATTGTAAGCAGTTCGGGCATATTGCTCCCAATTGCAAGCTCCATAAAATTAAGTCTTTAGGACTTACAGAAGAACTTCATGATCAAATTTATGGTTTATTATACACCTCTGGTTTTGAGTCTGATTATAATTATAATTCAGAGTCTAAAAATGACATTGAATTGCCTGACTCCTCTGATAGTAATTCTGAAAATACTTGTCCTGATTGTAATGGTGATAATTGCACCTGTAATGAAATGTTTTATAAATTGCAATCACAGTTTGAAGATTTAGACTTAAATGTTCAAACTCTTACTGCTGATAATGTTCTTGAATTATTAAAAGAAGTTTCTGATGAAATACTTCGTGAAAAAATTATCAATTTTGCTACTAAAATATTTGGTAATAGCACCCCTAGTACTTCTAAAAGTGTTAACAGTACTCAACTTACTGCTGAATCTGATTATCACATGCCTTATTGTCTAGCTGAGGTTAATAGACGTCTTGCTCTAAGTAAATCACCAGGTAAGGAGACTTCTTTCAATGGTCTAAAAATCGAGATGGACAACCTTAAAAAGGAGATCATCTATTTAAAACAAAACCAGATGATTTGTCATCATAGAATTACAAAAATTGGTATAAAATATCCTATAGAGTCCGGATATTTGTTCTATCGTGTAACCAAATTCAACACTCCACTTATGTATCCATGGAATGGAGAATTCTATAAAAAATATACATTTGGTCGATTTTATCCAAGTTGCAGATGTGGTCCGAGTGATATAAATCTGTTAAGAATGGTGATACTTTAGCCCATTCTTTGTAAAGATGCAAATATTCTGCTGGCAGTATTTTAACGGTAGGGCCATGATACGACCACCATTGAATAAACCAATTGGGAATTGGGTCTTCAAATACTTTTGAACAAATCTTTAGAAACCAAGTATGTTTATGTTTAATGTTGTTATAATATAATGTCTGAGCAAAGGCTTTTATATAGTCCCAATAAGTGAAAGAGATTCTTGATCCTTTCATTGTCATGGCTTTTTCTGTCATGGAGGTGGTTCCCCAGTCTTCTATCGGGATGAGTTTTTTAATAACCATTTTGGAATATCCATGAACATCTGGAGTTGTTTCACCCATTTGGTGGTATTCTATTTCAATACTCCCAGTAGACACTAGTATTGATTCATAAAACGCTCTTGTCTTATAAGATTCTCCTGCAAAACAGAGGTTAGTTAACAAGTGTTTTTGGAGGAGCTTCCATGGATCATTTTGTTTACATATCTGAGAGTTTTCTACGAGAACTATTAATTCTCGATTTTCAAGTTTTTCGTAATTTTGCCTATCGGCAGAGTTTTCTTTGGTAACTGAAGCAAATAAATCAGTTTGCTTAGCGTCATATAATATTGCAGTTGCTCATATAAGGGATGGTCCTCTGGAATATCTTCTAGATGGATCGAAGTGCTCATATGCAGAGTTTTTGATGATTCTACGATCTGCTGAATTCTTGCATTAATTAAACTCACATTTCCCCTTTGCAAAACTGGGAAATTGGATGATGAAAAAGCATATAATGATGAAGGGGAGTTTCTTCCCCTAGAGGAGGAGTATCTCCCTCCTTGGCTTCTGCCGCCTTTTCTTAGACCGCTGGCTATCTGTCAAGGTACTGCACGAAAAATTAGTATTTATCAAATGATGAGTCGATATCATCCCAATCGATTTCGTCTCTTATGTCTTCAAAACTTAGAAGGCATAAATCTTCTTTAATCATATCATGAATGATTTTTTCTAGTATAATAAAATGAATATCTTCATTTAGACAAATACATTTAATTATAGTAATTATTGTTTTTTCAGAAAGAAAGTAAGTATAAAAATTCATTTAATCTTTTAAATATTCCCTGGACAAAGAGTTAGGTAAAAAATTTTCACTATCTTTCTTGTATTGTATTTCAAAATCAAAAGGGGCTAATTGAGCTTGCCACCTTGCAAAAATTAATTTTGAAGCATCGTGTTTAAAATCTTTGTCAAACATATATTTGACTGATTGGGCGTCAGTTCTTACTATAAATTTCTGATTATATAAGTCATCTTAGAATTTCAGAACACATTTAACAATAGTTCACATTTCATGGGCCATAGTGACATATTTTTTCTGACTTTCAGACCATTTTTCAGAATGAAAACTAATAAGACATTCAGTATTATTATGGGGATTTACTTGTTTAAGTATTCCTCCTTAACCAATATTAGAAGCATCAATCTCGACTATTTTTAACCAAACAGGATTAGCTAAGGTTAAACAAGGTAAAGTCTTGACACGTTTTTTAATCATTTTGACTAGATTAGTGTGAGAAGCCGTCCAAGGTTCTTTATGATTCTTTTTTAGTCTATCATACAAAGGAGCTAAATCTCGAGACAAGTTTTAATAAAAAGGAGAAATATAATTAAACTTCCTAAGAATCGTTGTAAATGAGTTTTATCAGTAATAATATTAGGAAAGTTTTCTGCAAATTCCATAGCCCTTTGGATATGATCAATTTCTCCTGGACAGATATTATGTCCTAGAAATCAAACACTGGTTTGGAATAAGCACATTTTTTTATTTAGAAATGACCAAGTCATTTTGTATTACAATTTGTTTGAAAATATTCAGTTGTTTGAAATGTAATTCTATTGTTTTAGAAAATACAAGGATATCATCAATATATACAATTATAAAATTCATGTATGGATTAAATATATCATTCATGATTTTTTTTTAAATTCAGAGGGAGCATTTTTCAGACCAAAGGGCATAACATTCCACTCATATTAACCAAAGTGCACATTAAAAGTAGTTTTATAAGTGTGTTCTTTAAAAATTCGAATTTGCGAATATCCAGATTTTAAATCGAATTTTGAAAATATATTGGCATCATATAATCTAGATAATAAATCCTTTTTTATTAGGTATTGGATACCTAATCCATTTTAAAACTTTATTAAGAGGTTTATAATTAATAACAAGTCTAGGCATACCTCGTTCTTTCTCTACAGCATTATTAACATAAAATGTTGTGCAAGACCAAGGGGATTTTGAAGGTTTTATAGAATTCTACTAACTCTGTGTTCATTTGGCAGAGTCTAGATTTTGTTGGAATACTATCTTCTTTGAAATCATCTTCATAAGGAAGAGTAACAACATGTTCTTTGCGATTCCAGAAAGCATTTGGGTGATCAACACAAATATCCACAATCAATTTATCATATATCAATTTTATTTTTTCTTGAATTTTCACAGAATTCATTGTATTTTGAACATTCATACTCATCATTTCAAGTTGTAAGAAATTCACATGTTTTTGCTTTATATCAATCAAGGCATTTATGTCTCTTGTTATTAGATCTGTAACAAAAGGATAAGAAATTTCTTGGTTTTTATAGGTAGCTTTGAAGCATTTAAAAGTATTTAATTCATACAAGATATTCAATTTAAATGAAAAAAATATGTAAAGAGTAAATGAGCCTTATATTTGATTTATTGCAAAATGTTTCAAAACTTAGAAATTACAAGGTTGCAATTACCTTTCACTAATCTCACAAAGTTGAATTGAAAAATGAAAATTCAATAGATTAATTGTAAATTCTACAAATTTTTCATAATTTTTTTCAATTAACCCATGTTAATATTAATGGGAATTGGCTGAGGATTATCAAAATCAATGGCACTAAGGTCATGCAATGGACTTGATTGTGTTGAATCCTCCGTTGAAGTTATTATTTCTTCAAGATTTTCTTCGTCTTCTAAGATACAATCCAGGTGAGCTCAAGACCCTTTACTAGAAGCCAAGCTCAAGAACTTCAAGTACTCCAAAAGGGTTTTCATGAAGCGAGAGGTGATTGAAGACATCCTATTACCAACAAAAGGTTGTTATGTGTTGGTGATTGAGCCTACTACGGATCAAGAGGCCTTGGACCAGTGGCGGATCTACCCTTTGCCGAGAGGTTCATCCGAACCCCCTTCGGCGAAAAATTATACAATATATACATGGTTAAAATTATATTTTATGTATGTATATTAGATGTTGAACCCCCTACTGTTAATTCGTATGTTCACTTATGAACCTCCTTAGTGAATATCCTGGCTCCGTCACTGCCTTGGGGCGGTCAAAGAAGTGCGAGACGGAGCTAAAAGGACCATTAGAAGGACCTGTGAGCACACCTGCGCCCGCAAGTGAGCCTCCTGCTTGAGGAGGTGAAACCAGTATCATATGCGGCGATGACCTACGTGAGCAGGTGGGCCAAATTGGTTGAGTAGTTCTTTTAGGGCTAAATGGGTCACTTTTGGGCCCTAGTTTGTGATAATTAGACTAAAGGTATAAATACCCAAATTAAGCTTTATTTTTTTTAGTTTTGCTTGATTATTGATGAACACTTCTTTAGTGAGAGTTTTTGGTTAGCATTTGTTGAACTTTTGGCTTAAAAACGAATTATTTCAAGGGTGATCTATTCCCTCTTGGTCACCGTAGGTGTTATATCCCCTTTTAACGCGGGTCAAATCGAGGCACAATATATTAGAAAACTTCTAAATTAAAATTAAGGAAGTTGTCACATACGGTGAATTAGGGCACCCAGTGGCGGAGCCAAGATTGACATCAAGGGGTTCACAAGTAAATATACAAACTAACCGAAGGGGTTTCGACATCTACTATATATACATAAAAAATAATGTTAACCATGTATATATAGTATAATTTTTCATCGAAGGGGGTTCGGATGAACCCCTTACCTTATATGTAGTTTCGCCCCTGAGGACACCTATTATAAACCAAGTGATTTAAAGAAACTAAAAACTTCATTTCAAGACCTACTTAACTTAAAACATTCTAGGTAAGGGTAGTAATTATCCTAAAGGGAAGGAATTAGGCACCCTAAAGGATCCGCTAACTACGGTTAACCGATCAAACTTAGATTAGACAAGAAAATCAAATTCTATGTTAAGAAAGATATAAATAAGGTATTAAAAATACATCTTATTACAAAAAAATAAAATAAAATGAAAAAAATAGAAAACTTTAGAAGGCCCTTGTAATAAATCCTACCGTTCAAATATTTTCAAAAATAATCTTTTATAAGACCTCTTAAAAATAATGCAGCCTTATTTGTCAAAAGGAAAGTTATTTAAAATCATTTTTTTACAAAAGCTTTTAATTAATAATTAAAAAATTAATTATGTTAAGAACTTCACAGTTTTTTAATTCTAAAACATGACTCTTTTGCATTTTATTTTTGTTAAATCAAATTTTATAAAATAGGAGTAAATAAGATGGTTAATTACCTACACTAGATGAATCATTAGAAAATAGCTATAAAAATAAAAATAAATATTTTGAATCCATAATAACATGAGAATTTATTTATTTTTAAAAAAATATTTTTTTTCGGCATTTGAAATCTTAAGAAAATGCCTCATGGAATCAAATTGAAAATGTCACTTCTTATTTAAAATTGATGAAAACGGAGTTGATTTATCATATCCAAAGTAGTTAAAGTCGATTTCCAAGTTTAACGATAATATGATTGTCTACCGCAAAACTTATATTTTTATTAATCTGATACTACCAATTAGTGCATTTACTTTTTGTATTGGTTATACTATTATTGATCCTAACTCGGGGATCTATCGAAAACAGTCTCTCTACTTCTCTTGAGGTAGTGGTATGGTCTGCGTACACTCTACCCTCTCCAGGCCCCACTAGGTGAGAATACACTGGGTATATTGTTGTTGTTGTTGTTAATACTACTAATTAGTGAAGAACTAACTTGATTCTAAGGATAGACTACTATTTCGTATTAAAGAAGCATTAAAGGATTCTAACAAGCTCGGTCATTTATTCTAAAATATATGCTTTAACCTACCAAATTTTAAATTTTTTTATGATATAAGTTAAATACAAGTCTAGCGATATGCTAAATTTAAAATCTAAGAGGGGCGAAAAAGGAACAAATGAATTCACTAACATATTTAAGGATTCACACTAATTCAAATACAAATATATAAAACACAAATTTTAAATAATAATGTGTCAAATGTTAAATGACAATAATAGCAAGTATCTATAAAGGAAGAATAAAGCTAGCAAAAGGGAAAGAGGCACTAGACTGCTGGACGAAAACACGTAGTGCGTCTATTATTTGCTTCTCTGATTTGAACAGAGATGAAGTCAAGCCAAAAGACCCCAAATGCGCTTTCGAATTCACATGAGACAAAGAAAAAAAAAATAGAAATTTGTTAAAAGGCATAATAGTGTGAGAGTAAATTTTATAGAACATTACAATTTTGACTGATACATTATTTAAAATTCACAAAAAATCGAGCAATATCTGAATTTGTTAATATGTGGACAGAAATCAACAAAAAATTCACATAAAACTTATAGAGGTATTAAGTTATCGAGTCACTCTGAAGATTTGGAAGAGAGTGGTCGAGGTGAGGCTGAGACGGATAGTGTCTATTTCGGAGAACCAGTTTGAATTTATGCCTGGCCGCTCGACGACGGAGGCAATTCACCTGGTACGGAGGTTGGTGAAACAATATAGGGAAAGGAAGAAGGACCTGCACATGGTGTTTATCGACTTGGAGAAGGCATACGACAAAGTCCCCAGGGAGGTGCTTTGGAGATGCTTGGAGGTGAGTGGAGTCCCGATGGCATATATCAGAGTAATTAAGGACATGTATGATGGAGCTAAAACTCAGGTGAGGACGGCGGGAGGAAACTCAGAGCATTTCACTGTCTTGACAAGATTGCATCAGGGATCTACTCTTAGTCCATTTTTGTTTGCTTTGGTGATGGATGTGTTGACGTAGCATATTCAAGGAAAGGTGCCTTGGTGTATGCTTTTTGCAGATAATGTAGTTTTGATTGATGAGACGCGGGGGTGTGTGAATGATAAATTAAAGGTGTGGAGACAAACTCTTGAGTCTAATGGGTTCAGGTTGATTAGAAACAAGACAGAGTATTTGGAATACATGTTTAATGACGTAAGGCTGGAGAATGAGGTGGTAGTGAAGTTGGAATCACGGGTGGTATGTTAGAGGGATAGCTTCAAGTATTTCGAGTTCGTGATTTAGGGTAACGGTGAGATTGACGAGGAGATCTCGCACCGTATTAGGCGGGATGGATGAAGTGAAAGCTCACTTCGGGGGTGTTGTGTGATAAGAAGGTGTCGCCCAAGCTTAAAAGGCAAATTCTACAAGGTGGCAGTCCATCCGGCCATGTTGTATGGAGCGGAGTGTTGGCCGGTTAAGAACTCCCACATTCAAAAAATAAAGGTGGCGAAAATGCAAATGTTGCGTTGGATGTGTGGGCTAACTAAGAGGGATAGAGTTCGAAATGAGACTATCAGGGAGAAGGTTGATGTGACTCCAGTGGAGAATAAGATGCGGAAAGTCCAATTGAGATGGTTCGAACACGTGATGAGGAGGGGCATGGATGCCCCGGTTCGTAGGTGTGAGAGGCTAGCTTTGGATGGTTTTAGGCAGGGTAGGGATAGGCCGAAGAAGTACTGGGTAGAGGTGATTAGGCGGAACATGGAGCAGTTACAGCTCACTGAGGACATGACCCTAGATAGGAAGATCTGGAAGACGCGAATTAAGACAGAAGGCTATGATTAGTTTGGGTCGCTAGTGTAGGGAATTACTTGGTGAGGGTATTATTCTTGTTATGATACCGTGTTTCATGCTTTATTACGAGTCTGTTTACTTTTCTCTGTTTACTATTACTTGTGGGTGTCGTATTTATGTTATGCCATCTTGTTCCATGCTTTACTATGAATTTGTTTAGTATTCCGTGTCTCGAGCCGAAGGTCTATCGGAAGCAGCCTTTCTACTTCTTTAGAGGTGGAGGTATGGACTACATACATCTTACCCTCCCCAGACCTCACTATGTGGGAATACACTGGATTTGTTGTTGTTATTGTTGCTAACACCTGTACAAATTCATATTAAATTTATTCCAGGCATAAAATTTAGCTTGAAATAAGTAACACTATGCCTCCAAATGATGCAACTTTTGTAAAGTTATAGGCATGGAACACAAAGCAACAATTTTAAAGTAAGTATATATTGTAATTATGTAACTTGGCCAAAACACCTTCTAATACCATGTATATCAGACAGAGTCAAGCCATGCCATGTTCATGCCTTTTAACACTCAAACAAACTCAAAGAAATGTTTTACCCAGGAGCAAAAACTTGATGCGTTTTATATGAAAATGATGATAAATAATACTGTTAAGAGAAATAACAGGAAATAAATACATTTTTAGAGCTTAATACATTTGAATGGTTCCCATGCGCAGAATATACATTTTAAAAGATAAGGAAATAAATCATTCAGACCAAATTTGTTTTGTCAATTTTCAACTATGAAAACGACTATCACACTTACAAATCATTTCAATATTTAATAAAGATGAAGAAGGTTTCCTACAACTATAGGTTATCTAAGCAAGATTCAAATTTCTGACATAACTAAACAAAGTCCAATATGTCTTACCAAAGCACATTGTGCAGTTTTTCACTTATCCCCAAAGTTCATGCTTTGCTAATATAATTGGTCATAATGATTTACTAAAGCATAGCCCTTTCATAGTATGTTCTGGAGAGTGGTCATATAGTGAGAGACCATTCACCTCAAAGAAAAGACAATTACAATCAAAGAAACTCAAGTGAATGGACCTATTTGACTATTAATCCGTTCATCTTTGATCGTTAAAGATAGAAAAAACTTGTACGCAAATCTAGTACTTAGGTCTAACTTCCTAAAGATCATCATAGTCATGAAGAGTAATTCAGAAATGAGTTAAACGAACTCAAACGAAAAGCACAGAGTAGTACTAGTAGGAACTATAATCTCCAGAAAAATGGAAACTAATCAAATGAGATTAGATCAACTGTTCCACATTGTCAAGTTCACAAATATATGCATTAACCTAATGTCACAATCATATTTATACAGAAAATGCTGAATATGATGTTTGCAACACCATCTAAACAGAACATTATTGGAAAATGTGTACATTTGTGAATTTAAGCAACCCTATGATTAAATGTGAATTTTTAACAACATATTCAATATCCTATTATTGTACGGATGCGACCAACAACACAAATAAAGCTAGAAAAGAACAACATGCAACCACCATATTCAAAGTAGTCAAGATCAGTTACAAAATAATAATGTTTATATAATGGATCACAGCTAACAGGTTCTGTCTTTTTTTCCACATATACTAGACACTAGTCATGGAAATAAGTTTCAAGTATAAGAGGACACCTAAATAAATGACGCGAACTTGGCATAATTGCTGTTGATTAATCTCATGGATGTAGTTCGACTAGTATCGACCAACACCACTCTTTTAAAATGCAAAATTTATTCAATCTTACTAAATCTGAGGTGCTAAAACATGACCGGTAGGTTATCACGAGAAGCCTTATTTATCAAACTGAACAAGCAACCTTAATATTTTAAAAAAGAAAATTGGTTCTTGATTTGAACACAGCCGACTGAAAGGCAACAAATTTTTTGCCAGACCTGTAAGCAAGGAATTTGTAAATCTTAGACAAAGATTGAATCAAAATACACATTTTTAGCTTGATCTTATAGAAAGTGAGCAGCCTACAGTAAAGAACAATGGTCAACATATGTAAACCTATTCAAATGACACCGAGCATGTGCTGAAACTTCCGATAAACAGAATGACAGGAAGGGGACTGCCCTCACTTAATCCATATCAAAACTCTTCTCCCATTTACTCAAAAACATAAACAACAAGAGCAGAAACCAAGCTCCGATTTAACTTTTTTTTTAAAAGAAATTATGAGTCTCTTATCCTTTGTCTAAACAAACCAGAACACTGTGCAAATAGTGAATGAGGCCAAAACTCTAAATGCTGGAGCCATATTAGTATTTTGACAATCTTTCAATACTGATTTAAAACTAAAAAGACTGACAGATTCTTGGACACAAAATAAATAGATTCGTATGAGACTCACGATGAAGATACTGCAAGGCGAAGAGCAAAACCAAACATATTCTTAGTTATTCATTCAGTGCCATTTTTCCGCACAAGGACATAAATAGAAGTTCTACATTTTAGAAAAGAAACTTGACTTCTCGAGCTAAAATGGTGTTGTCTAGATTATTCAACCATTTTTTACAAACTGAAACTACAACAAACAATGAAACACAAACACATCCAAATAGCAGAATTTCAAAAAAGCAAAAAAGATTATTGAACGACTACATTTTTGTTTCAAGGAACCGAAACAAAACGAGAGGTGAATGTGATTATAGACCTTATATGGAGCAGCGAATTAGGACTTGCTCGTCAAAGATTTAAACTCGAATCTGAACTTCACACTCGACAAGAGAGCAAGAGAATAAAGAGGAAATAGTAGTATGAACTACTATTTGGTATTAATTTTTTTATAATTCAGATGATTCTTGATTCTTGCCTCTTAAAAATGGGAGCCTAGGGGCTCCTTTTATAGATGAATTTTAGAGTGCTGCAACGGCTCTCAATAGGGCTTCAAGAATTCAAATTTGAATTCTTGGAAAGGCTCTAAATTACAGAAAAGAAATTGAAGGCAGAGAAGAGACTGATTTTTCATCTTTTTAGGTTGATGTAAAAAAGGGGAAAAGGGCTACTTTATGGTGGAAGACTTGGAAGGGAATAATAACCTCAAATCCGATGGTTCTTCACTCCTTTAACCTTTCCCGGAAGTAGCAGAGGGGCTGGAGTGTTTTGAGATCTAAATTGAGCAAGAAAAGTTGATGGTGAAGGGATTGAAAGTGTTAGACACCTAATTTTGTCCCTCTCAAAATTCAATTTATTCAATTTTTTACCTTTTGTTATTAAGTGGGGCGGCTTGACGCCAGTGAAGGCGTGGGAGATAGGGGAGAAGTTGGCGGGATTGGGGGTGTGGGAATGTAGGGGGGATGTGGATAGTATGTGGGACAGGGCGGCGAGGTGCATCACGGAGAATGCAACTGAGGTGTTGGGTGTTTCTAGGGGCCGCGAGGTGCTTTAAGGGGGAGGACGGTAGAGTGTTGGTGGAGGACGGCCACATTAAGAATAGATGGCAGTCGTACTTTCATAGGCTCTTGAATGACGAAGGGGATAGAGCTATTGAGTTAGGGGAACTGGAGCACTCAGAGGAGTGCCGGGATTTTAGTTATTATAGACGTTTTAGGGTTGAAGAGGTTAGAGAGGCTGTTCGCAGGATGCGAAGGGGTAGGGCGACGGGGCCGGATGAGATATCGGTGGAGTTTTGGAAGTTCGTTGGAGAGGCTGGTGTAAGGTGGTTGACTGGATTGTTCAACGAAATCTTCAAGACGGCAAAGATGCCCGAGGCTTGGAGGTGGAGTACCATGATCCCTCTCTATAAGAATAAGGGGGACGTCCAGAGTTGCAATAACTATAGGGGGATTAAGTTATTGAGTCACTCTATGAAGATTTGGGAGAGAGTGGTCGAGGCGAGGCTGAGACGGATATTGTCTATTTTGGAAAACCAGTTTGGGTTTATGCCTGGTCGCTCGACGACGGAGGCAATTCACCTGGTACGGAGGCTGGTGGAACAGTATCGGGAAAGGAAGAAGACCTGCACATGGTGTTTATCGACCTGGAGAAGGCATACGACAAAGTCCCCAGAGAGGTGCTTTGGAGGTGCTTGGAGGTGAGTGGAGTCCCGCAGGCTTATATCAGAGCAATTAAGGACATGTATGAGGGAGCAAAAACACAGGTGAGGACGGCGGGAGGAGACTCGGAGCATTTCACCGTCTTGACAGGATTGCATCAGGGATCTACTCTTAGTGCCTTTTTGTTTGCTTTGGTGATGGATGTGTTGACGCGGCTTATTCAAGGGGAGGTGCCGTGGTGTATGCTTTTTGCGGACGATATAGTTCTGATTGATGAGACTCGAGGGGGTGTGAAAGCTAAATTAGAGGAGTGGAGACAAACCCTTGAGTCTAAAGGGTTCAGGTTGAGCAGAAGCAAGACAGAGTATTTGGAATGCAAGTTTAATGACGTAAGGATGAAGGATGAGGTGGTAGTGAAGCTGGAATCACAGGTGGTATGTAAGAGGGATAGTTTCAAGTATCTCGGGTCCGTGATCCAGGGTAACGGTGAGATTGACGAGGATGTCTCGCACCGTATTGGGGAGGGCTGGATGAAGTGGAAGCTCGCGTCGGGGGTGTTATGTGATAAGAAGGTGCCGCCCAAGCTTAAAGGCAAATTCTACAGGGTGGTAGTCCGTCCGGCCATGTTGTATGGAGCGGAATGTTGGCCAGTTAAGAATTCCTACATTCAAAAAATGAAGGTGGCAGAGATGCGGATGTTCCGCTGGATGTGTGGGCTGACTAGAGGGGATAGAGTTCGGAATGAGATTACCAGGGAGAAGGTTGGTGTTACCCCAGTGGAGAGCAAGATGCGGGAAGTCCGATTGAGCTGGTTCGAACACGTCAAGAGGAGGGGCATGGATGCCCCGGTTCGTAGGTGTGAGAGGCTAGCGTTGGATGGTTTTAGGCGGGGTAGGGGTAGGCCGAAGAAGTACTGGGGTGAGGTGATCAGGCGGGACATGGAGCAGTTACAGCTCACCGAGGACATGACCCTAGATAGGAAGGTCTGGAGGGCGCGAATTAGGGCAGAGGACTAGGACCAGTTTGGGTCGCTAGTGTAGGGAATTCTTGCTGGGGGTAGTATCCTGGTTATGATTTCGTCTTACTTGTTCCTTGTTTTAGTACGAATCTGGGTGTTTTCCTCCGTTTTCCTTCTTTTCTTTTTCTTTTAGTTATGGGTGTCGTATCTATGTTATGCATGTTATGTTATGTAATCTTGTAACCTTGTTCGGTGCTTTACTTTGTATTTGTATTTGTGTGGTATCTTATGTCTTGAGCCGGGGGTCTATCGAAAACAGCCTTTCTACTTCTTTAGAGGTAGAGGTATGGACTGCGTACATCTTACCCCCCAGACCCCACCAGGTGGGAATACACTGGGTTTGTTGTTGTTGTTGTTATTATATACCCTCATACATGTGTTTATATCCCACAAAAATACAACAACAAACCCAGTGTATTCCCACCTAGTGGGGTCTGGGGGGTAAGATGTACGCAGTCCATACCTCTACCTCCAACGAAGTAGAAAGGCTGTTTCCGATAGACCCCCGGCTCAAGACACGAGATACCACACAACTACATAGTAAAGCACAGAACAAGATTTCATAACATAAATACGACACCCATAAGTAACAGAAAACAGAGGGAAGCACCCAGGTTTATAGCCCACAAAAATACAAAAAATAAAAAACTAACTACTCAATCAATTAAATCTCAACACCCTCTACATTATCCTAACAACCTAACCTACCCCTATCCACATGGACCCTACACCCTCCTCAATATAGATTGTTTTGGTTTCATAACAGAATGGGCACCTAACCGCTCCAAGTAACAAATGCATACCCACTCCAATTTGCACTCAACAACAATTGGCACAAGAGGTCCCATACGTATACACATACCATGACTTTATATGCATTTTTCTATATATAACAAATACACAGACAAAATATAGAGGGAGGAAGGCAACAATTTCCAGTGGGCCCACAGTGAAAGAAAAAGAACCATCTTCTTTTCTTTTTCCAATCCATCATCATCATCATATTAGGACTCACGAAAACGATCATACACAGACCTCTATTTTTTTTTGTTTTTTCTGGCTCTCACCATCAACCCACAGATTACACATAAAATCCTCTATGGATGAACATTCCAACACAGCTTGATGTTCCATTAACACCAAAAAAAATAAAAAATTAAAGAAGGCAACACACACTCACATACTCTCCACCCACCATTACTCTCACGTTCCACCCATCCACCACGAACGCACACACAGAGAGCTAGACGAAAAACACACACACTACACAGAGAGATTCGAGAACGCTACAGAAAAACTGTGAGAGAAAGAAGTAGAAAAAACTGTGGGAAGGAACGAAATTTCATTGTTCCGGAGATCTACTCCCCAGAAAAACGTTAATCCACCCATGATTCACCGAAATCTAGCCTATTTCAGTCAGTTTCTTTCACTGTTAGCTCACCGGAGTCAATTTGTCGAGGTTCTCAGTTCTTCATCGAGAATTGGGTCTGAGTTTCGTCGTTGTTGTGTGAAACGGGTCGGTCAATTTTGTTCAAGTCAGTTTGGGTTTTGGGTTATTAAAGTCGGGAGTTCGTTGTTGGGGAATTTCTATTCAAGGTATTCTGGCACCGCTCAGTCAAACAGTTAAATTGAAATAATACGTCAAATTTGAGGTCCATTTCCAATCTTTGCTTTTTACTTATTATTTCCTTGTTCATAATATTCGGTGTTATGGTTTGGACGTTGTGTGTTGTTTGAGCTTTGTCAATGGTGAATAATTGCTTGGTTTTTTATTCATTGATTGATTTCGTTCATTATGAACTGCATGATGAAATAGTATTTTGCGTTTGAGAATTAAAATTGGTTATTTGGGGATGAGTGGAATGAGAACTAACACTTGATAAAAATGTTAATTTTGGTTGGTTTGATTCATGAGTTATTGTTTGACTTGAAATGAACGTTAATCAAACTTGATAGTATCATAATATGTTGAAATGGATAGGCAAACGTAGGTTGGGTAGGCAAAGTTTAGAATTTGTGGTTTTGTTGAATGTTTGAAATTTTGTTGAATGGTTTGATTTTGTCGCATTGAAAAGATGTATTTATTTTTGCCGAAGGATGCCTCAGGACCTTTTGTACTTATTTACCGGAGAATGCCCCGACGTATCATGTAAGCAAAGGAGGTTCGTGTTAAAGGCCCAAGGCACAGGGTAAAGCATTGGAGCATAGTTTAGGATTAGTGTAGGTTTACTTTTCAGTACTTTTTTACTTCAGTTTGTAATAATCGGACTGAACATTATATTTTGGATTTGTTTTATTTCGCGTGTTTGATTGATTGTTTTTATGTGTTTTGTGTGGTTTATACATCCATAGTGTTAGATTAGCCGATACATTTCACCAAGCGACCGTGGTCGAACCACGGGATCGAGGGGTGCCTAACACATTTTCCTCGGTCAACAGAATTTCGTAATCGGAATCTCTGTTCGTAGATCAGTTTTAGAGTCAAAACGTTTGAAAAGGATTTTTCAAAGGTGACTTGGCACACCAAATTATGCTAAGTGGCGACTCTGAATAAAAAATGTAAATAAATCTTTTTTCGAAATAAATTTTTAATCTTTTGTCACTTTAATAATGAAAACCCTTTTGACCCTTAATCTAATTCTTTTCGATTAAAAAAAGGGTTTGACAGCTCTGGCGAGTCTGCTGGGGACTATTTTAGAATTCGAGCTTATTTTGGAGTTGTATCGGCTTAGTTTGACACTATAGGTGTATGAATATTTTGTTTGTGTTATTTTGTGTTATTGTATTATCACTGTTGAGTGCCTACGTGCTCTTTGTTTATAGTTTTTATTTTATGTGTTACCGCTTTATATCTGGCATCATGTGCATAACCCGAGTCATTCTTTCTGCAACAAGTCCGTAGTACACGTGTTGTACACGACCTCTAGTTGAGTCACCCTTATTTTAGGGGGGAACCGTCGGTGTTATGGAGTAGGTGGAAAGCAAAGCAGTCACTATCGACCATACGCTCTCCCGAGCAGCCTTGTTAGTGAACCCTAACGTAGGTCAGCCTTTAAGTCATGCTTATGTGCATGAAGACCAAGTAGGGCCCACTTGGCACTCTATAGGAGACTCGCCTCTAAAGCATCCTTACGTGCTAAATGTTGCATATTTGAGGGTAACGTCATTATTTGACAGACTGGTTTTGGCCAAAGCATGTGCTAGAATTAAAGAAAGGTGTGTAGGCATGAAAAAAAAAAGAATGATGAAAGAAAAAGAGTTTCGTAGTTTTTTTTAGATTTCTTTATGGATTTTATTTCACAATCCAAAAATTCAAAAAGATTTTCTTACCTTTTTGACGCATTTTCTCAAAAACATCAAAAAGAGTTTCCTTTTGTTCCTTTACCATGCATTCACAATTCAAAAAAAGATTTTTTTTATAGGAGCTTTTTATAAAACAAAGATAAAAAAGATGAGAAAAGTTTTGTACATTCCATATAACAAAAATACCAAAAAAAAATTTCTCTTTCATAGTTGTTGGTGTCAGTTTGATGTGAAGTGTCAAATTGAAAATCCCCAAAAAAGATTTTATTTTCATCATCTATCTTTAGTTGTGTCTCTCAATTTAGGGTTTAGTTTGTCATTTAATCCTTATTGTCCAATCTGGACGAACTACGCACCCCTAATTCTCCTCTCGCGGAAATGAGATACGTAGGTAGCCTATTGTTGGTTCGGGGATCTTATTTCAAAAATCTAAAAATATTATTATTCACTCTTCATTTAGAGAAGGTGTCATATGCATCAATAAAAGAAAAGTACAAAAATATTTTCCTTTAATAGGTTCAAGTTTCATTTTCGTATGAAATGCAAAATTGAAAACCCAAAAAAAGGAGTTTTTTTTGGTAATCATCGATTTCATTTTGTATAGGCTATTAAAGCTGAAAAAAATTCAAAAAGATTTTCGTCTATTCTTTTGACAATTTGTCATTTTTCTTTTCTTCTTAAAATTTCAAGAAAAAGAAAAAGAGTTTAATTGGCCATTTTGGCAAGGCTTCACGAACTACGCACACCTGATTTTCCTCTTTCGGGAGTGAGATATGTAAGCGGCCTTCTTGGGTTCGGTGATCTTTTCTAAAAGAAAAAAGGTTTTGAAGAAAAAATGTTGAACTTTAACATATTTGTTGCCTCTTGTTCAGTTAGTTTAAGGTGGTTGGTTTGTGGCTTCCTGTCTGGTCCTCCATATCACACCAAATCCAAGAAAGGGTTAGTTGTGTCCAACAAGGATAAAAAGAGTGGCATCATGGATGAAACAATGAGTCAGGAAATTGAGAGTTTAAAGGAAGAGAATTTGAGACTAAGACAACAAATGAATGAAATGCACCGATCTTAGGCCAGTGGGCCTGCCTCCACCCCCGTTCCCCACTTTTGACCTTGCAAATACCTTGAGTCTTTCACTGAAATCGTAAAGTCAGTTTTCTACTGTTGTTGATGCACCACAGCATGCCTCAGAATCTATTCCACGTCAAATGCACCTCAATACTTCCACCACTCTTTCTTTAGCTCCTCAGTATAAGTCTACCATATTCACAGCACCACATACCGTCTGTGTTTTTGTTGCTCAACCTTCTACTAAGGCTTCCACTTTGGCTATCAATCCAACGATTGTGCTTCCCAGTCCACTAGTGAATCTACATTCAATACTCTTGATGAGCATTGTTATACTCTTGAGCCTACAGTTAAGTTAAGTGGACCACCAAAATTTCTTACTAAGAAGGCTAGCATGCTAGAAGAGCCAGAGAAAATGGTTAGGAAAGTTAAGAGTGTAAAAAATGACATGAAAAGTTCCTTGGGACTTGTGGGCTATAAAGATGTTTTATATAAAAACTGGGGCATGTTTTTAAGTGTTAGCCTTCCTCCAAGCTTTGAGACATCAAAATTTGAGGAGCTTGATAGACAAAATGATTCTGTGAAACATTTGGGACGATATTGCAATCGATCGAGGGAAACTAAAGGAAAGAAGAAGGAAAACACACCTATTGTTGTGCCAGGGCCAAAGCAGAGTTTAAGAGGTCCAACTCACCAATACTGTCAGCTTCAATCCCGAGCTTACATATCAAATCCACTTACTTATCTGCAACAAGGTTCCTCTTTCAAAATCCAAGGAGTTTCATTCCACTTCCTCAATGTTCTTTAAATAATGCATAATTGTTTACCCATCTGTCTTCTTATCCACAATGGCATGCACCTGTCCATCAACGTCATCCTCAACCCACACAAATTTACCAAGGAATCTCTAAATCTATGTTTTATCCGAGGCCAAAGTTCGCAAAGATGAGAAAGGAAAATGATAATTTCACTCCTATTGGGGAATCTTATGCCTGTTTGTTCCAGAGATTGAGAAAGAGGGGCATGATTACTCCTCTCCTTAGGAACACTCTTAATCGGCGTTCAAGAAATTTTGATCCTAATACACGATGTGCGTATCATTTTGATGCTCAGGGTCATAGTATTGAAGATTGTCGAGATTTGAAAAGAGAAATTGAAAAGATAATTCAAGATGGATCAATTATGGTGCAGAACATTAACAGTGAGGGAAACTCTAGTCATGCTGATATGCAAACCAGTGGCTAAGTTGTCAGGCTGAGCAATTGAGAAGTCACCCCTCTCCCTACTAGGAATAGGTCTGGTAGTTTTTTTTTTTTTTTTTTCTGTTTTTCAAATTATTTTAGGGTTGTAGTTCGGGATCTATCTTGTTTTGTCCTTTTGTCATTCATGTTCAAACCCTTCTATCTTTTATTTCAACTAAATGAATTTTCTCTTTTCCTTTGTGTTCTAAAATATGTTTTGTTTTTTTGTTTTCTTTATACAGTACATTTTATGTTGACTCTAGTGATATGACATGCTTGCGGAATTTTCAGCCAGATCTTAAAATTCAGTTAAAGCATGAACATTAAATCAGAGGGTTAAAATTAGAAAAAGAGAGCATCTGAGAAAATAGATAGAGTGTTGGGGCATTTGGTGATCAAGTTGAAGCCTCTTTGAAAATTAAGGCAATTATTTTGAGAATCGTGAGAACAACTTAGTCATCAATTGAAAGACATATCCCAATTAGGTCAAGTAGTGAATGTACGATCCTATGTCAAAAGGAACATAAAGAAAATCAGCTCCACGAAGTCATGAGTCCTTCAGCATGAGGAATGTACAACGAAAATGGAGTTGTATGTTTGACAAGGGTAGAAGAAGAATTGACACACATGCTCAGTTGAAGTTAGTGTTGTTAAAGTGTCACAAATGATCTTTATTTTTTATTTCATATTGCATGATATGTACTTACATTTTCAAGGATTAATATGATGAAGGCATTTCATTCTGATATCCAAACATTGTGCCATCCTTTGTTTACCCAATTTGAGCCTATTTCTATTTTCTTTCATACCCCTCTTTTAGAATCAGGATAGAGTCGGTAAAATTTAAAAGAAAAGTGTCGAGCAAAAGAATAGAGTCAAAAAGTTTCAAAAAAAAAAAGAGAAGAGAGAAAAAATATGTCCAAAAAGAGAAAAAAAAAGAGTTAAGAAAAAAGAGTCGAAAAAAAATCCCAAAAAGAAAAGAGTCAATAAAAGTCAATGGAATAAAAAGGGAAGTCAAAATCAAGCAAAAGAACAAGCTGTCAGAACTATGCGTGACTTGATTCTTCTCTCTAGGGGGTGAGATGTGTACGCTGCCCTACTCTGGGCTCGGTCTAACCAAATAAATAATTTAGAATTACCCAGTCAAAAGAAATTGGGGCATGAGTTAATCCTCATTGTTTGAGTCGATTCAAAAAGTTGTAAGTCCTAACCCACTTCAAGTGTTGTTTGGGCCTCATGTCATCCTTTCTTTCTAATCGTATCAAAAAGCCAAGTTACAACCAAATAAAGACCTTCAGATCAATTTTTGAGAATGTTAAAGCTAAGCATGCAATGAATACGATGATGCATTTTGGGTACTACTTGTTTTCCTCAGCATAAAAAATCATTAGAGAAATACAAATGAGAGAGTCATCGGTGAAAACCCTTTCGGGCATCGTAAGATGATGGTAAGTTGAGAGAAATAAAAATGAGAGAGCCTTATTGGTGAAAACCCTCACGAGCACCATCAGGCAATGTTGAGTTGAGAGAAAGAGAATGAAAGGCTTGTTGGCGAAAACCCTTCAAGGTGTCATTAGCCGAATGAGGTCTTAAATGCAATTGACCTAATGAAGCAACTCATTTTTCAAGGCCATTAACTCAACAACAATTGGTGAAAGTATGGATGGAAAGATCAGGCAGATTAATTCAAAATGCATGGCATAATCATTAGAGTTGACTGTCATTTTTAGATAAATTTTTCATTTCTTTGTTTCAAATAGGGACATTCATGGTCTTTTCTTTCCTTTCTTTATTTTATTTTTATTTTATTTTCTTGAGTCAGTTATCCAAAAATCATTGTTATTTTTTCTCTTGTATTTGAGTCAAGTCCGCAAAAAAAATAAGTGAGAAAAAACTTCAAAACTGTCTACCAGCTTCTTTAATTGCACAAAGCAAGACAATAGCCATCACATGAAAGAGACATGATTGTGAGCTGAAAGAGGACATGCAGAAAGTTTTTTCAACAGACAAGTCTGGGAACCCATGAAAATACCAAGGCGCAAAGGGTTTATCTGAGAAACATGGCAAAGCAGAAATACTATGTTTGTTACAGAGTCACTATTAATAACCTGAGTTTGGGTCAATGATGCAGCAAGTCAATGATGCATGCTAACGGTTGGAAGCAAGGTTAAATGTGATAAGGGCAAGAACAATCGCCGCAAAAGCTAAAGCCACAAACCAGTCACCGTGTTTTAAACTCATAAGTTTGCTTTCAAAGCAGGGACTTCAAAGCATAAACATCAAGGGCTGCAATGCCTCACTTTTACAAATGCCGGAAGCAATATTGCTGCACAGGTTTGATAATAAAATCATGGTAAAAATTTATCATCCCATATCCCTCGGAGACACACTTGTCCAGGGATTTCAGTTTTCATTTGCTAGGTGATACACTTCTTAAATTGAACCTTCACTCCTAGGAGACGTACCTTTTAGTCGAGTCATCCCCCTTGATTCCTATAAGACGTACCTTTTAGTCGAGTCATCCTCCTTGATTCCTATAAGACGTACCTTTTAGTTGAGTCATTTCCATTGATTCCTATAAGACGTACCTTTTAGTCGAGTCATTCTCCTTGATTCCTATAAGACGTACCTTTTAGTCAAGTCATTCCTTTTGATTCCTACAAGATATACCATTTCATTGAGTCATTCCCTTTGATTCCTATAAGACGTACCTTTTAGTCGAGTCATCCACCTTGATTCTTATAAGACGTACCTTTTAGTTGAGTCATTCTCCTTGATTCCTATAAGACGTACCTTTTAGTTGAGTCATTCCCTTCGATTCCTATAAAACGTACCATTTTGTCGAGTCATTTCCTTGATTCATATAAGACGTACCTTTTAGTCGAGTCAATCCCTTTGATTCCTATAAGACGTACCTTTTAGTCGAATCATTCCAATTAACTTATAGAAGATGCATTTCTTTGTTTGGGATAATTTTCTTTTTAGTTTTGATATTATTTCAGGAGCTCGCCTGAAGAACATGGCGAATAAATGAAAAGTCAAGCAACATGGTGAAGAAGTTGAAGGTCAAGCAACAAGTTGAAGAAACAGAAAGTCAATAGATTGAAAAAATAGCAAGTCAGGAGCCCGCTTGGAGAATAGGGTGATGAAGTTGAAAATCAAGCAGCAAGTTGAAGAAATTTCAAGTTAGGAGCCCGCCTGAAGAATAGGGTGATGAAACTCAAGTCAAGAGTCCAACAGAAGCTGTATAGATAGGATTTTTGTAATTTCATTTATGGTTTAACTTGTAATTTTTCATTTTAATGTAATGACAGAGCCACGGACCGGAACCTCGACAGCGACCTCCCTCGACTCTCCAACTTGGTATAGTTTCTCTCCTTCCAACCATTTGAAATACTTGTGATTTGACTCTATCATAACTTGGGTAGGTAGGATGTCAAAGACCCGGTTGCCCTTCTTCCTTTTGTTTCTTTCTTTGAATAATGGTCGGGTCAAAATTTGGTCTCGTTGTCTGCTTTTTTTTTTTATTTGAAAACACTTTGTGTTTACACCCAAAAAGGGGCATGATGTAGACAACTAATTTTGTCCCTCCCGAAACCCAATTTATCCATTTTTTTTACCTCTTGTTATTATATACCCTCATACATGTGTTTATATCCCACAAAAATACAAAAAAATAACAAACTAACCACTCAACCAATTAAATCTCAACACCCTCTACCTTATCCTAGCAACCTAACATACTCCCTATCCACATGGACCTCACACCCTCCTCAATTTAGATTCTTTTGGTTTCATTAACAGAATGGACACCTGGCTGTTCCAGGTAACAAATGCATACCCACTCCAATTTGCACTCAACAACAATTGGCACAAGAGGTCCCACACGTATACACATACCATGACTTTATATGTATTTTTCTATATATAACAAATACACACAGAATATAGAGGGAAGAAGGCAATAATTCCAAGGGGGTCCCACAGCAAAAGAAAAAGAACCATCTTCTTTTCTTTTTCCAATCCATCATCATCATCACATTCGGACTCACGAAAACTACCATACACAAACCTCCATTTTTTTTTCCTTTTTCTGGCTATCACCATCAACCCACAGATTACACATAAAATCCTCCATGGATGAACATTCCAACACAGCTTGATGTTCCATTAATACCAAAAAAGAAAAAAAATTAAAGAAGGCAACACACACTCACATACTTTCCTGCAGACTTTGTTATTTTGGATTGCGAGGTGGATTCTGAAGTTTCCATAATCTTGGGATGCCCTTTCCTCGCAACTGGAAGTGTGCTTATTGACTTAAGAGCTAATGAGCTTTTATTTCGATTGAATGACGAAGTGGTCCGTTTTGATGTATGCAAAGCAATGAAGCAGCCCAGCGATATGAATGTGTTCTCTGTAGATGATGTTTACTATGAGGATGAGAAAGAATTATCGGTATAGAAGCAGCTTACTGTTGAGCCATTGTCGACTGTGCTGTTGAATGTTGAGCATAAGGATGTTGAAGATTATGAAGAAACCGTTTGTGCTCTAAAAGGAATAAGGTCCTATTCTCATGCTCCTCAGAAGCTGGACCTTGATCTTAAGAATCGACCTTCACCAACAGCGAAGACTTCCATTGAAGAGCCACCAGTGCTAGAATCGAAAGAGCTCCCCAGTCACCTAAGGTATGCATTTTTGGGAAGTGGAAATACACTTTCGGTAAGTGTTACGGATGATTTAAGTGAACAGCATGTAGAGGCTCTCATCTCTGCTCTGAAAAGGTACAAGAGAGCTATGGGTTGGAATATTGATGATATAATTGGTATCCCGCCTGGGATATGTATGCACAAGAGTCATCTCGGAGAAGATTGCATGCCCACAGGTAAGCATCAACGTCGTCTGAATCCATTCAAAAAATGATGCGCCATGTATCTCGATGAAGTCTAAGTAATCGAGATAGATATGTCGTGTCGCGATAATAAATCAAGCGCTTGATGGGAGGTAACCCATCATTTTTAATTATTTTGTTTTAGTAGGAGTTTGTTTTTATAGTCGATCCACGACCAAAACTAAGGCGCTTGATGGGAGGCAACCCATCGTTCTAATCGTTTTTGTTGTTTTTGAATAAGTGTAGGTGCAAGAAGTATAAAGGAGGAGCTTGGTCTCAAATTTTGATTTGAAAGTGAGCAATGTTAAAGGTGGTAAGTGAGTAATGGAGGAGCAAAAGGCTTTTCGTTAGGCATTTCCTATGTAAATCTAGGCAACGGACAAGGCAAGGCCTATGCTATGGCCTTTGTTCTCTGAATCTACAATGCCATAGTATAGGCGCCGCCTATGCCCAACAATGCCATAGCATAGGCGCCGCCTATGCTCAACTAGGCAAAGCATTAGGCGCCGCCTATGCCAAGTATAGGCAAAGCTAAAAGCGCCGCCTATGCCATTGCCTTTGCTCTCTGAATCTATAATGCCATAGCATAGGCGCCGCCTTTGCCTCCCAAATCACTCAAAACTTTTCTTTTTGCTCATCTAACCTTGAAAGATCATCTTCCGAGTTCAACACCAAGTAAGTTCTTCGTTTATATTTCGAAGTTGTTACAATCTTACGCTTATAATGGTATTTTAGATCTTAAAGTGGTGTTGGTGATTTGAATGTAGTTGATTTGTTATGATATATCTAGTTGAGTGAAAGAATATGTGTGGGTGTTCTTGACTTGGTTCCGTCTTGTAGCTGATTGTGATACACTGTCATACTTTTGTGAAATCAAAATGGTGAAGTTAATTGCATACTCTTCAAAGTTGAATGCTTGGATGACTCGTTCATCGAGATAAAGATCATGATTGAATACAAGCATGAGATGTTGTGATTATTTCTATGCCATAGCTTGATACGATCTCTATGTAGTAGTCTTGTTCAAAAGGTGAATTAATCCACACATGGAAGTATAGTCAAGATTACATGAAATAGAGTTGGAAAGGATAGTATAATGACATGAAAGTATGACTATGCTGAACATATTGTTGGAACATATCACCTAAATGTATGTCGATGAAGTCTGAGTAATCGACATCATTCACTTAATTAGTTTGTGTCAACAAATTAAGTGTGGGGTGGTGCCACTATTATCTGTTTGTCGATTAAATCTTCCGAGATGAGCTAGCATGAATTTATTTTAGTCTTAGGTAAAATGGCACCAAAAGGTCGACCAGGAAAAGAAAAAGCGTTCACCTCACAGAAAGGTCAGAAAAGCTGAAGAAAAGAGCAAGCTGAATCCTCCTCTCTGCAAATACCTCGAATGACAATGTGAAGGACAGCTCTGGTAATGATGACTCTAATGATGATTCCGACGCAAGGGGTTTGACCCCAGACATAGAAAAGGAGTCCGACTAATCCAGGTTCTTCTTATTTATTTTCCACTGAGGACAGTGTATCCCGTCTAAGTGTGGGGTGCTGGTATTTGTATGCTGTATTTCTTTGCCTACCTACATTTATTTATGTTCATTTGTTTGATTTTTAGTAGTAGTTAAATTTTCAAAAAAAAAATTCTTAAAGTTTTTTTTAGATTTTGCATGAAGTGCATGAAATTGTTCTGATAGGCGGCATGGTATTATGACAAGAGTTTGTGCTAAAATCATTATTATTGAGACATTTAGGCTCCAAGTGTGACTCACTGTGTGATAATTGTGTGGTTTAATTCCTTCATATGTTGGGTCAAGAGTCTATACTGCTCCCAATAAAGTTGACCATGTGCCTTGTGTGTGAGATAATAGTATATTCTATGTTGTGGCTAATGCTAGAACTTGCCTGGTGTGTATGCAAAGCGAAATAAAGAGTGTAAGTTTAGGAGATGATTTAGGCATTTCTTTGGCAGCCTGTTATTGTTTACCTTTTTTTTACCTACCCATGGACATTATCCAAGTTAACCCCCTTTGAGCCTTTAGCTATTTTCTTTGATAGCTTCATATGTAAGCCTAATCCATTTTTTTCAAGACCATAATTTGATCCAAATTCCTAAGTGCTTTAAATTGTAAAGTCATATGACAACATAAGAGGAAATTAGGTAAGAGTGTGATGCCTTAGAGTGTAGTGGTACTTGAATTTGTTATGAAAAAGAGTGGCTATCATAGAGGTATGTTATAAAAAAAAAGAGAAGAAAAGAAAAAGAAATAGAAAAACAAAAAGATAAATTGTGTTCAAATAAAAAGATAGTTATGTTTGAATGGCAAAATAGGTGAAAAGGGGTGGTAGATAAAAGAAAAGTAAAGAAGTTTAAAAGAGAGTGTTAATGGCATAATGTGATGTATTAAAGCGCTTAGGAACATAGTCACTATTTCTGGCCAAAATAGTCCTACCCGTCCCTTAGCCTACATTACAACCTGTAAAAGACCTATTTGATCTTAAGCTTAGCATTCTATGGTCACCAGTTGCAACATATGAATTCTTTGTGAGAGCGAGAGAAATACTTGTACCCATGTTTTGACAAATACTTATGAGTCATTGTGGGTGATATCTTGTGTGAGACACACATGGTTGACGAGTTTTGGGTAGTCTTGTATGATTCTTTGTACCTTAACTTGTGGATACGAATTAACCACCATCACGAGTCTATGTTGGAGGTTGAATTGTTTCTATTAATGATCAGAAAACTACTCTTCGTTAATAATTGTCGTGCCTGTCGTGTTGAACATTTTGTGTTGTTACTCTGAAACCCTAAGTAGAAGCTTATATGGACATGATATTTTGTTCGAGGACGAACAAAGCTTTAAGTGTGGGGTGTTGATGTTAGGCATATTTACACGCTTAAAGCACCTTAATTTACCCATATTTTAGCTAAGTTTTAAGGACAAAATATATAATTCCTGCACTTTTAGTCCTTTTTCCTGTAAGTGATCTAACCAATGTGATTATCAAGTTTTCAGATATAAATGATGAAGATTTCAGCATTTTGTGGACTGTTGGACACCAAAGGAAACTTCAACGTAAGATGGAAGACAGCTTTTGGAAACTGGTGGACTGAAAATGATGCATGGAGAACTTGTCCCAGGAAAAAACAACATTTCTAAAGACTTGAGGGATCAACAGTAACTTAGTAGGATTAGGACAAGTATGCAGTAACCCAGTAGGACTAGGACAAGGATAAAAATCCTATTTCAGTAGGACTAGGACAAGGATGTTATAAAAACCCTATTTTGCTGAATTTTTCAGCATTCAACTCATTCATTAATTCAAGTCTTTTTCATTAAATTTCTGCTCCTAATTCACGTTACAATTTTTAACAGAGAAAGACGCTAACTCGTGGGAAACACCAAGAGAAAAAATGTCAGCCTTATTGTGACGCTACACTCCTCTCCAATGTGAGATCATTCTAGTTTTGCTATGATGATGATGCTTATTGTGATCTCCGTTGTACTCATGAGTAGCTAAACTTCTCTGTTAGGGTTATGGAAGCCTTATGACATACTATCTATTCCTATGAGTTTGTGAATTCATGATACGTATGCTGCTTATATCATTACTCTCTTCATCTTAATTGAATTCTTGTGGTTGCAAACATATAAAATACGCCAGTATAGCATTAACTTGTTTGAAAGAAAAGTTACATGTCTGGAAAAGAGAGAGTGACAAGGAAATAGGGCTACCAACCCCTATTTAAAAGTCAGTGCCGTAACTGGATTAACCTCTTGGAGAATTCGTACCATTAGTTATACGCTTTAAGCTCGAAAGAGTTAAAGTGAGATAATCCCTGATGGTCGAAAGACACTAGGATTTACCATAGAATACGAAACTCTATAAGCGCATGCATGTCTGAATTTCGCATAACTCATAGCCAATAGATACGTACAACTCATAAGGTGGACATAACCCTAACTTACAATTCTCATTGATTAAAATCTTACTAAACATTCCGTTTTTACTTTGTTATTTTGATAATTTTACTTCACGCATAAAATCCCCCCTTTTTCGCAGAACTTTCACCAAAAGTCTACTAATCGTTGCATACTTGGTGACCGAGTATTCTCTGTGGGATTCGACACCCAACCCAGTTGGGTTCTATATTTGATGACGATCGCTTACACTCTTACGAGAGCTGTAGTTTGAGCGTTATCAGAAACCTAGTCAATCGTAGTTCGCATTACAAGAAAAATGGATTTTTGGAAAATTTCTACTTAAGAGACCAAACCTGACGTGGTTTTCTACGTATTTCCCCAAGGGAACTAGGTCATCCATAATTTCATTACATAGAAAAGAAACATTACCAAAAAAACAAGGAATTCTAAACATAGTATCTCTTAACAGAGCTGCATTGATGGCTTTCGACCATACTTCACCATTCATTTCTGCTGAAATCAATGCTCCGCCTGTCAGTACTCAATAAACTATGTAAGGCCCTTGCCAGTTAGGTGCCAACTTTTACTTAGCTTCATTATGGTGGGAAAATATGTACTTCAACACCAATTATCCCTATTTAAATTATCTCGTTCTTACCTTCTTGTTGAAAGTTTTGGCCATTCTATTCTGATAAAGATGCCCATGACAAACGGCGTTCATCCTCTTTTCATCAATTAGCATCAATTTTTCATACCAATTTTTAATCCATTTGGCATCACTTAACTCAGCTTCCTGTATGATTCTAAAAAATGGTATCTCTACTTCTGCGGGTAATACTGTTTCCGCTCCATGCACCAAAAATAAGGTGTTGCTCCAGTAGAAGTCCTAATAGTGGTGCGATAGCCAAGTAGGGCAGATGACAAATTCTCATGTCAATGCTTGTAGTTATTAATCATCTTCCGTAATATCCATTTGATGTTCTCATTAGAGGCCTCAACTACTCCATTCATTTGAGGATGGTAAGGGGTGGAATTACGATGAGTAATCTTAAACTTCTCTCATATCTCATGCATTAAGCCACTATTGAGATTAGCTTCATTATCTATTATAATTGACTCTAGAACTCCAAATTGACAAATAATGTTATTGCGGACAAAATTTGTCACCACCTTCTTTGTCACTAACTTATATGAAGAGGCTCTACCCATTTGGTTAAATAATCAATAGATACCAAGATGAACCTATGTTCATTTGATGCAGTTGGCTCAATAGGATCGATGATATCCATCCCCCAAGCTGCAAACGGCCAAGGAGAACTCATCACATTGAGTTCATTTGGTGGAACATAAGTCAAATCACCATGAATATTACATTGATGATATTTTTGCACAAAGTGAATGCAGTCTGTTTCCATTATCATCCAAAAATAACCTGCTCAATGAATCTTCTTTGCCAAAACAAAACCATTCATGTGCGGCCAATACATGCCCTATGTATTTCTTCGACTAACCTGATCGCCTTCTGAGCGTCGATGTACCTTAACAATCCTAAATCTGGAGTCCTCCTATAAAGGATTTCTCTATTTAGGAAAAAGTGATTGCCAATCTCTGAAGTGTTCTCTTCTGAATACTAGTTATGCCTTATGGATAATCTCCTTCCTTGATATACCTATTAATGTCATTGTACCAAGGTTTTCTATCATTGTTGCTAATGCATCTACTAACTCATTCTGAGTTCTCAAGACATATTTAAATTCAACCTTGATGATATTCTTGCGCAACTCCTTCATGCACTCCATATATGGAAGCAGCTTCACGTTCTTGACACTCTATTTGCCTTGTACTTGATGAACCACTAAATCTGAATCCCCTATAACCAAGAGTTCCTGTATGTTTATATCAGTAGCTATTCTAAGACCAAGAATGCAAGCCTCATACTTTGTCATATTGTTAGTGCTTGGAAACCCGAGTTTTGCTGAAATTGGGTAATGCTGGCCTAATTCTTAAATTAGTACTGTCCCAATACGAACTCCTTTGAAATTTGCAGCCCTATCAAAGAATATTCTCCATCTTGGATATTTTTGTGATATATTTTCTCCAATGAATAAAACTTCTTCATCTGGGAAATAAGTTTTAAGACGATTGTACTCTTCATCTATGTGGTTTTCAGCAAGATGTCGGCTAACGATTGTCCTTTGACCTCCTTTTGAGTAACATAAACAATGTCAAATTCACTCAGCAAAATTTGCCACTTTGCTAGCTTCCCGGTAGGCATGGGCTTCTGAAAGATATACTTGAGTGAATCCATCCTACAGATGAGAAAAATGGTATACGCATACATATGCCTTAACTTTTGTGCAATCCAAGTCAAGGCACAACAGGTACGTTCCAGTAATGTATATCGGGCTTCATAAGGTGTGAACTTCTTGCTCAGGCAATATATAGCTTTCTCTTTCTTTCTGGTTTCATCATGTTGTCCTGAAACATACCCAAATGCTTTTTCTAACACAGACAAATATAGCAATAATGACCTTCCGGGCTTTGGGGGCACCAAAATGGGTGGATTAGGCAAATACTCATTGATTATATCAAAAGCTTGTTGGTAATCTTCAATCCACTTTATAGCAGCAGCCTTTCTTAACAGTTTGAATATTAGTTCACAAATCACCGTAGATTATGCAATAAATCGACTGTTGTAATTGAGCCGACCTAGGAAACTCATCACGTCCTTTCAACTTCTTGGAGGAGGCAAGTCTTGGATAACCTTTATTTTTTAAGGATCCAATTCTATGCCTTTCCTACTCATGATGAAACCTAATAGCTTCCCAGCAGGGACACCAAATACACATTTTGTGGGATTTAGTTTCGGATCATACCGCCTCAACCTGTCGAAGAATTTATTCAAATTTGTCAAGTGATCCGAGCCCTTTTACGACTTGATAATGACATCATCTACATAGATTTCAATGTCCTTATGGATCACATCGTTAATAATTATGGTCAAGGACCTCATATAAGTTGCCCTTGCATTCTTGAGTCCAAAACACATCACCCGATAACAATATAATCCCCAAGGTGTGATGAAAATGGTTTTCTCGGCATCTTTTTCATCCATCAAGATCTGGTGATACGCTGCGAAGCAATCGACAAATAATTGCAGCTCATGCTTTGCATAATTATCAATGACTATGTGAATATTTGGGAGAGGGAAATCATCTTTTGGGTTGGCCTTGTTGAGATCTCGATAATCCATACACACTCTGATTTTTTCGTCTTTCTTTGGCACTGGTACTATGTTGGCTAACCAAGTGGAATACTTCGTGACTCAAATGTCATTGTCATCAAACTGCTTCAACACTTTCTCCTTGACTTTCAAACTCAAATCAGGCTTCATCTTTCTTGGCTTTTACTTTACGGGAGGACAAAATGGATTAGTTAGCAACCTATGTGAAACAATGTTTATGCTTTGACCCAACATATCATCATAGGACCATGCAAACATATCTATATATTGCTTCAAAAGACCAATCAATTCATTCCTTTGGGACATGGTCAAATGAACGCTAATATTTGTTTCTCTTATGAGTTCCAAATTCCCCAAGTTTAAGGTCTCTGTTTTAGGGGTATGCAAAAACGGAATCGATAAAAATGTTATTGATTTATTGTTATTAGTTTATTGGGTTAACAGTTTGTTAATGGTTTTTTAAAAAGAATTATTGGGTTATTGGTTTGGTTTGATTTTTTCTCAATAACCCAATATATATATATATATATATATTATTTATTTCTCTAAATTTCTCTTTAATTTCTACCAATTAACAAACCTATTATTTCAATTATACAAACTCTTAATTTCTTCTAACAACATTTAGTTCAAACTTGAAGATTCTTGTAAATTAAAACATAATATGAAGGATTTTTAGTTGAAACTAAGATTCGATTTTTTTTTCATGTTAGTTATTACTATTTCTATTTTATGAGTATTTTCTTATTGGTTAAACCGAAAACCGAACCATTAAGTACTAAAAACTGATAAATCAAGAATCAATAAAAAATATCTTATTGGTTTAGCATATTTAAAAATTGATAAACTGATAATAAATACAACCGAACCGAACCGACCGATGCACACTCCTACTCCGTCTCATCGAAATTCAATTTTGCCTTATTTTCAAAATGTTTAAATTCTTTAGTCAACTCTTCAGACAACAGATCTTCTTCATATTCTGCAAAGTGTTGTTCGCTAGTTGGAATTGTTTCACTTGTTTCATTACATGTCACGTACATATTATTGACACATTTGTTAGTTTGCTTGCTGAAAAAGGAAAAAGAAAAAATAAATTAATAAAGACGATTCGAAATTAAAGAAGCAAAACATAGTTGGATTTGACATTTAATCTTTCAAATATGGAGGTAAAATACATAAATTCATAAACACGATTCAGACCTCCAATTTGATCTGTAGTTTTATTAATACTAATACAATCATCTACCAAGATTCTCGGAGAACCGAGGATGGGGTACAAGTCTAATTGTTCAAAGCGTCTCCAGGCTCAGCATCCTAGATAGTCAAGGTCTCGATGTAATTCTCCAGAATCACATTGCATTCAACTTCTTCTACATTAATAAACAAATTTTTGTGTCCTTACACGAGGTCTTATTTAGCATCATCCTTCTATACTTGGGCAACAAACTCTTTGGAAAATGACTAATTCAGGAGTAGGACGAGCTTTGAAAGGAAAATGTCACCTTTCCTTTTGAGATTAGCCAATGAGACTTCTTCAGGAGTGGGCTCATATCAAAGACCAAAAGTGCTCTTCTGTTCGAACAATTGAACTGGCTCTAGTATTTTATCCAAGTTCACACCAAGACTTTGACCAGGCACAAAACCATTCTTCAACATTTTCAAGGCCACCATTATAAGTGCCCATGGCAACTTTACCTTTCTAATTGAGCAGTACACATGATCTCTTTAACATGAAAAATGAATCTGCCTAGGTGTTCCACTTGTTCAATAATAGGGACTGCGTTCTCCTGGTCAATAGAACTATTTTTCTCTCCATGAATCACAATCTCATGATAATCCCAAACAAATTTCTAAGTCTGGTGCAGGGTAGAAGGGACTACCCAACACTATGAATCTATGGTCTTCCAAGTAACAAATTATAACTAGTAGATATATCCAACACTTAAAATTCCATGGTGAAATCCACATGTCCAATTTGTAGTGCCAAATTAATTTCCCCAATGACTCCCCTTTGAGTCCCATCAAATCCTTTAACCCTCACATTACTTGCACGAACCTTCCTAATGTCAATTCCTAAAGCCCGAAGAGTAGTATAAGGGCAAATGTTAACAGCTGAGTCATTGTCAATAAGAACCTTAGAAATGAACTTGTCCCTACACCTGATAGTGATGTTCAATGCTCTATTATGCCCCAAGCCCTCGGGCGGCAACTTAGACTGTATTATCTTCCAAAACTTATCCCACTAGAGCTAAAAGGTTCTCACTAGTCATCTCAGTTGGCACATAAGATTCATTCAGCACCTTCACCAGACTACTCTTATGAGTTGTAGAATTCATCAGTAACGACAACAAGTAGATTTGGGCAGGAGTTTTCTTTAGCTGTTTCACAATAGAATACTCCTTAGTCGACATTTTTCTCCAGAAATCCTCTATCTCAGCCTCTGTCACAACCCTTCTTTGACTATTACCCTTATTATACGCTCCTTGCATAACTCCTTCATGGGTATAATAATGCCCAGATCTTGTCATTTCCACAGCATCAGCTTCCACAACCAACTTTTCTTTTTCTTTGTCCCTTTTATCAATTGAGTAATTCCAAGGAACTGCCTTAGTATTTGAAGGTGTTTGAGTAACTAAGGCTATGATAGTGAGCCTTGGAATAACAACTTCTATTTCAATTAGCGCTCCTATCTGAACTATAATTACATTCTAATTTTTCTTTATCACTGACTGATATAATAGTTTCTTCCAAATTGTATTATTCGTCGATGGTGATAATGTTCATATGGTCACCCCTATGATCTGGCAAGGGATTGTTATTCACAATGGGGGGAACCCTTTTAAGCTGAATAACTCCTACTTTGATTAAGGCCTCAATCTTATCATTGAGAGTAAGGCAATTCTCAGTGTCATGCCCCGTAACCCTGGAGTGATAAACACAATGCTTTGTCCCATCATACCATCCCGGCAGGGGATTGGGAATTCTATCTTGGATTGGCTGGAGTACTTCTACATTTCTCAATCATTCATATATTTGGGACAAGGGTTCAACTAGAAGTGCATAGGTTTTGGTTGGCCTTTTTTCAAAGTTTGGGCGAGATCTGGGTGAATTTGAAAGATGATTTTGCGGTTGGTAGTGAGTCTGAGGTAGATAGGTAGGTTCATAATGTGGTGGATTTTGATAAGCTGGTACCCGGGGTAGGCAATAAGCTGGGTGGGTGGCATAAACTAGATATGGGGAAAGTAAAGGTTGGTAATATGGATGAAGAGTTTAGGCATATTAATTATATTATGAAGGCTGGGGTGGTGGATTTTGGTATGTTAACATTTGGTTTGGTCTTTTTTCTAAATAGTCATGACATCGAAAACTTCATCTTTCTTCTTTTTATTCGCTCCCCCAGTTGGATCAAATTGCATTACCTTGTCTCTTGTAAAACTGCCAGATTAGTGATTATCCCAGTTTTAATCCCTTCTTCAACGAATTCTCTTATCCTAACAACCTTAGAGAAATTTTTTGGCAACCATGCTTATCAACTTGTCATAATACGTCGCATCTTTTTTAGACTGTACAAAAAGAGAACTGATCTCACTTTTCACCATCAGAGGTTAAACTTTTGCGGTGTATGCTCTTCACCGCATGGCATATTCTTTGAAGGACTCTGTCGATTTCTTCTCCATCTTCATCAAGTGGAATCGATTTAGGATGACTTCAGTGTTAAACCTGAACCTATCCGTAAATTCTTGTGCGAAGTCATTCCAACTATACAATTTCTATGGGTTTTGGTTTGTGTACCAATCTAAAGCTTCTCCCATCAAAATTATTATGAACAACTTCCTTCTAATTGCCTCATCCTTCCCTACTCCCACTAGCTTGTTACAATACGACCTTAAATGAGCTCGGGGATTCCCTTTTTCGTCAAATATATTAAATTTTGGCATCTTATACCCTACCAACAACTCAACATCTGGATGAATACATAAATATTCATACTCAAGTCCTTCACATCTTTTCTGTTGTTGGATGTTTTTGAATGCTTTCTTTAATCTACGAATCTTCTTTGCTACATTTTCATCTACTTTGGACCTTGCCTCTCTCTCCATCTCTTCATAAGGATCAACTTCTTGTGTGGTTGGCATCGGGATAGTAAAAGGTTGAGCTCCCGTTACATATAATTGTGGCATATATTGCGGTTAGGAATTTCAACATGTGCCACCGATATATGTGGGGCCGTTTGGTGGTTTTGGACTATTGGGGTAGTTTGGACAAGTGGGATATTTTGGTTATGCGAAGCTTGGGTAAATGGAGTTTGGGTAAGTGGAGTTTGAGAAACATAAGGAGTAGTGAAGGTTAATGGGTCTGTTTTTCATGAGTCGACTTGTTGTGGGTTATTTTCTTATAGGCAAAATGACTCGGTGGACCCCTGTACTATGTCAATTTTGTAAGTTGGACACTTCTACTTGTTTGTCATTTGGACCCCTGAACCCATTAAAAAGCTATATTTTAAACCCTTTGACCGTTGACTTTGCCTATATGGCATTAAAATGGTGACTAGGATAAGGAGAGTGATTACACTCGCCTGGGGTGCGAGTGGGGGTCAATTTTTGGCCAATTTTAGATTAAAATAATTAAAAAAAAAAAAAACTCCCTTAACCTTTTAAATTTAAATACATTTTTAAAAACTAAAAAATAATATATATATATATTTTAAAAAAACTCCCCCATCCAGCACCCTCACCCCCACCCCATCCCCGCCGTCCACCACCATCATGAACGCCCCTTCCTCACTATTCTCATACACCAAAACACAATTACACAGCATATTCACTCAACTCCCAATCTTCCTCCTCTTCCTCTTCCAATTCTTCATCAAATTCTTTATCTTTTACATCTTCAACTTTGTGGGTTTCTCTAAAGTGACAGGAAGTTCAGCCATTTATGGAACCTTGAAGATTTTTCACGGTGGAAGATGGTAGCATTGACAGTTATAGGAGCAACGAAGGTTTTAGGAAGAGAGACAACAATTTATATTTTTTGATATGTTTAAGGTGACTTTTAATTGGGTCGAATGGGCATATGACCATGACTCTCCCGCTTCTTCATCTTCTTCTTCCAATTCTTCAATCTTTACATCTTCACGATATACACATACACACAACCACCACCATTAACGCATCCCCCCGTCCCCTTATCCAACGATGGCTGCCATAGCCGTCACTATTAATGCCCCACCCCCGCAGCCCCAAGGATCTCTCTTCGTATTTTTTTTTCTTCTTCATCATATATCCCAAATTCTCAGAAAATAGTAAGATGTTGTTGCTGTGGTTGATTTGTTGTTGTTGTTCATTGTCAAAAAAAATTATCGTGGTTGATTTATTGTTGTTGTTCATCGTCGTGGTTGAACTTCAGTCGGGGCTGATTTTATTGTTGTTGTTTTATTTTTTAAATTTTTTAATTAACTTTCTCAATTTAAATTTTTCATTTTGTTTAGGATTATATTTATAACTTTTACAAATTGTTAATGATATTTAAATAAAAATTGAAAATTCATTATGTTTGTGTATGCGTATTTATAGTTAAAATCTTAAATTAATTAGAGAAAAATTTCAATTATTTGAAATAAATTTGATGTTTAGTTAAATTTATTGTGTTTGTGTATTAGAATTTATAGTTGAAAATTTAGATTAAAAATTTATTGTACTTGTGTACTATAATTTCTACTATTCATAAAAGAAATTTATTTAATTAAATTTATTTTAATATTTAATTAAAAATAACATAAAATTTAATGTATGTGGCAGCTGATGTGGACAAATAAATTTAATGTAATACTCAAAAGTGATGTGGCAGCTGACGTGGCGCGGTTGTGTTACACACACCTTCAGAGAGGTTTAAAATGTTGCTTTTTAATGGGTTCAAGGTTCCAGATGACAAACATGTAAGTAGAAGTGTCTACATTACAAAATGGACATAGTATAAGGGTCCACCAAACCATTTTGCCTTTCTTATAGGTTAACGAGATATTTGTAAATAGAGTTGTTTTGGTGGAGTCAAGGATTTGGTAGGAAGTGTTGGGAGGCGGGAGAGTAAATAGGTCGAAAAAAGATGGAATTGTGGTATTTGTTCCATGTTCAGGAAGTGGAGTATTCATGCTAATGGATAGTTTGGTGAGGTTTCGAAATCGATAGATTTCACTTTGCATGTCGGCCATTTGCTGCATCATATGGGCTATATATTCAACATGAAGTTTACATCCCTCTCTTCTAAAGTATCAGGTTCATCTCTTGGGACAGTGACAAGTCCTAAGCCATTAGGTGTACCTGAATTAGTCATATTGGTGTTTGCTCGTGCTTTTGATCTCATAAAGTATGGGCGATCAGCTAGTTTGTAGTCAACCCAAATCAACTATTGAGGGAATAAATTAAAAAGAAGAAAACCCTTAAAAAGAAATAAATATGTCAGTATGAGAGAATAATTTTTCATGAATAACTCACAATTTAGCAAACAACATTGGGAGAGAAAAAGGATGTTTCATGTTCCAAACAAAACACATAATAAAAAGAAATTTCAATAATCAAAACGCGTCCTATTATGTATGGGACCTCTTTTGTGCCAAGAGGTGGGACTAAGCGTCAAGTAATTGAGATTATGATAAACTGAATCAAGCCATTAATTTGAGACAAACTTTGAGTTTGGAAATAAAAAAAGAAAACCACCTCGACCGGATCAGAGTAAACAACACAATGTCGAATCAGGTCGCCCTTTGCCTTGAAAGAATTCACACGCGGCCAACAACTTTCCCAAAATAAGGGGAGATCTGCTGCTTACTACTCACGAAAACATCTACCCTACACTATAGTAAAGTCGTTCGCCTATCTTTCTGATCTTCCTTCCTTCTATTCATCAGATTTTTGGCTTTAACCCAATAAAAAATGGGGTTGATGGTGTTGGCTAAAAAAAGAGGAGAGAGGAGAGCCTTAGGGTATGCTCACTTCTGCATTTTTGTTTAGGTTCTGGAGATTTTCAATTGCTTATTTTAGTAGTGAGGAGAAATAGTACGCGAATGGTGGTTCTCAAAAGAGGGAATCATTCCTCTCTAATAAAATAAAAAGAAACTAAATAGAAAAGGACAAGTTTCATTGAAATTTTAATCGAGTACAATGATAGGAAATAAATTTAAAATACACAAAAGTAAAAAGACAATCCTAAGACTTGGCCTAGACACTGCTTCTGATCATGTTGGTGGAGGAAATGAAGATGATGCCCTAATATTGCTGGCCCCACTCCCACATTTTCCAAATACTGCATTATGTTGGCCATTTGATCCCACATTTCAGGCGTGACCACTGTGGTTCCAAGATGAAAATGTCTTATCTAAATAGTTATCCCAACATCCTCAAAACCTTGTTCCCCTTCTGGACTTGGGTTTATTTCGCCACGATATACTCGAACACATCCATAATATTCTGGCATACACTTTGTTGTTCCGCGTCTCACATCTATTGTGAGAATGTTACTCCATTCCTATAGAATTTGACTGGCCCTAGGAACTCTGAAGTCTGGTCCAAAAAAGACTTTTGAAACTCATATATCTGCTTGAAAAAGGATGATCTGTGTCTGACCAAACTGTTGGAGAATACACACTAGGACATATGGTTGTAGACCTCTTAATTATATAAGCTCAATATAATAAAGCCCTCTGCACCATATATAAGCTATGGAACATAAAAGTCGTGGGTATCTCCACTGGATTTGGTCACTTGTACGAGAGGCTAAGAACTCAAACCAATCATCAGTTCGATCGGGGACATGAACCTCCTCATTATGTCATCATGAGTATCGGTCTTATGTGAAGCGCTAAACATTATGTCGGTTATATTGTCACGCTTGTAGAAATTCTGTTTTGCCCACATCTGCAGAAAGAGATTGCAACCTTCAAAGAACTTTATTTCACCACGTTTACACTTTCTAAGTACGCGAAATATATCTGCCAAGATCATAGGAACCAAGGTAATTTCTGCGCCATCAAATCCTTTAAAAAGTGCTCGAGCCACAAAACATATGCAAGTACTGATCTTTTCATATTCTTATAGAAATACCAAAGTCCCTAACAAGGCAACAACAAATACAATCGGACTTCTAACCCTCCAATGGGTAGAAGTGCAAGTTAATTCCTTCTTGAGTAGCTTATAACTATCTTGATGACCATATTTCTTGTACAAATAAACCAAATAAACCCAATTGTTTTCTAAGCAAAGGAATTCATCAGTGTTCTTTAATCCTAAGTACCAAAGAAATTTCTTTCCTGATTGACTGTGTAGGGTAATATGACCTCTCCTTTGATACTTCAAATTAGTGAAGTAATAGATCTCTTCTAATGTGGGGATGAGTTCAAAGTCTTTGAATGCAAAGACAACTCGATCTGGGTCTCAAAATGGAATCAACTCTCAAATCACATGTTTGTCGGAGGAGATCTTAAAGAGTGTAAGGACCCCAATTTTTTGTTGATCGCTAATTTTTTAGTCGAGTCAAAATTTTTCCACCATAGCCTCAACTTGTGTGGAACACCTTCGTCCATTCTAATTTTGGCGATTTGGGGAACTAAATCCATCCTACAATGTAAATACAATAAAATAAGTACACATTTTCCAAACTCGTGGTGTCACAATTAGCTTGGATCCATTTATCATTATCACATGCACATAATATGAGCGGTTGTCGTCAGGTCGTAGACCCATTTGACATAATGGCATTTTCCTAAATTCGTAGAATGACACCTTGGGTCACACCACCTAAGGCTTATGCATGCACAACCTATATCCAGGGAAACTCTATCTTAAGTTCTTCTAAAACTTGGCTTACTAGACACAAGGTTTTCGAGTGGACAACTCGAGTGAGAAGGCTACACGGTCACACAGAAAAAGATTCGGACACACCACGCATACGCTAACTCTCCTAAAATTTAGAATTTGAAATAAATTTGCTAGTGCGCGAAACACACATCACGTGTACGTGTGATTGTGTCAGTTTTCCTGAATGGAAGAAATATGAATGGAATGACATTTTACATAAACCAATAACAAATAATTCATACAAAGTAATAGTAAATAAACAGCTTATATCATATAAAAATGATAAACACATAAAGCAAATAAGGTAAAATAAATAGATATTAGAAAAGAACTTACTTATTAACCTGAGTTTGTAATGGTTAGAACCTAATGTTCCCAGTGAAGTCGCCAAGCTATTATACCCCATTTTAACATGATGTCAAAATAGTGTACAACATATTGAAAGACTTTCAATTTGATTAAAGAAGTCGCCACCTAATTAGTTCTACGGTGAATCAGGACACGTATTTTAAACTAAGTGATTTAAAACAAGTGAAGACTTCATTTAAGGTCTACTTAACTAAGTGATTCTAAGTAAGGGCTCTAACTATCCTATAGGGAAGGAATTAAGCATCCTAAAGGATCCGCTAACTATGGTTAACCATCAAACTTAGGTTATTTATTGAAGTTAATAATGAGTGCTAAATTTTATTTTATTTTTATTTTTTAGAAAAACAAAAGCCGAGAAATTGAGTGAGAACAAAATTTCTTTTAGAATTTTTTTTTAACATCAGTGGGGTAAAACTTGAATTTGAAAACCCCCTTTGAATTCGCGACAAAAGGAAAAAGGTCATTTGATTGAAATAATATTACTTGTCCAAAATACAAGGCAAAATAAAATGAAACAAATCTAATTTTGTTCATGGATTAGCAAAGATATTTCTTTCTTGAAGACATTTTTTTAGAATAGTACGAAAACAAGCGACTGAATTTATTTTTAAAAAAACTTCTGTAAGCCAAAATCTACCAATAAATATGAAAAGAATTTATTTAACTAGTAGGGGTACCCAAGCCCCATCTATTTCGCTTTAACTAGCGCAATTATCTATTTCACGTTGGCTATTTGATCCAAAAGAAACTAAAACACACTCAATCATACAAACAAGTTTAATATGTAAAGAAAAAATAAGTAACAACTAAACGCTGAAACAATAGGTAGACATGAGTGAATCCGAACGAACGAATGCAGGGATGATGGTATGTGAGTCTTACAGACTTGATTTTTGCGGGAGTCCCGAGATTGAGACTCGATTGTCCCTCCCAAAGTGTTCATGCAAACATATAAAAATAACAGAATTAATAAGATAATTCAAGAGTATAACTACATGAAAGTTATATCGAATATAATATCAAAAGATGAGACATGTGAGAATGCCAAATGATATATAACCTTCATGCCAAACATCAAATTAAAATTAAAAAAAACGACAATCCTCATTCAAAATCCTCTCGACTGACTAGAAACTAACGCTTCAAACTCTTTAAATACCAAGAACTAACTCTGCTATCATTTCAAAGTAAGACAAATGTTTTTCTTCATAAGAAGGTTTACGGTTCTAGGCGATATAAGCAATGCAAAGCTTAACCCATGGTTTATACAGATACAAAATCACTGTTTCTAATTCATTATCATAAAAGAATGCTCTTAAGCAACTGTCAAGTATACCTTTTAACAATAGTAGAGAACATTATGTGTGTTTACGCATATGAGCAGCAAATTAGTAAGTAGTAAAAAAAATGTGATTCTTGAATGCCAACAGGGCTGTTGACACCTTGTTTTACAGTTCTAGGCCATACATAAGGCGCTAATATTATTTCACATAATATTTTAGATCTAAAAATCAAAATAAAGGAGTGACACAGACCTTTTTTGATGCAGTGAACTGAGACTTATTCGTCACAGATCTACGCTTGAACTCGGGCCACAAACAACTCAGAAAAATGCCCAAAGGCAGCAGCGTCCGACCAAAATGAAACAATTATGCAAAAAAATCAATATCCTAAGCAAATATTAGTAGTTATATGGTGCAGGGGGCGACCAAACAGCTTCCCCAAAGCTGAATATAAAGCTGGTATTTATAGGTCGAAAATAGTGCTTTGTTGGGTGGGAGTTTGAGCATTTTGAAAAAAAAATAAAAAAAAAATGCAATTTAATCACTCAAATGGTCACTCAACTTATGATTTTTCTCTTGTAAAGTCACTTTACTTGAATTTTTATTTGAAAAGTCACTCAACTATGAGTTCTTTTTTTCTCAGAAAGTCACTCAACTTTAATTTTTTACTTCAAAAGTTACTCAACTATGAATTCTTTTCTCAGAAAATCACTCAAGCTATTTAATTATTTTTTTCATTAAAATTTGTTATCATGTAATTTTTATTTAAAACAAAAATTTTAAGAAATAAAAAAGATTTTCATTTAAACAATCAATTTAGTGATCCAGCCATATCCAAAATTCATTTAAATGGTTTAATTGAACATCTTTTTTATTTCTTAGAATTTTGATTTTACTACTATTTTCTTGCCTAACGATTACTCTATACTATAAAGTGTATATAATCATATAGATTATCAATTAATATTCTAAAACCACGCTCATTTGATTGTACAATTTTGCGGGTAATTTTACTTCATCGCAGTGTATATATTATAATGTACAAATGTTTAATAACATTTGGTAAGTTTTATATCATATCATTTTAGTTTAAAATCTATAACTATCCCTTTTATCAACTTATTAGGAATAGAATTTATTGTATTTATTTGATGCATATGTATATTATACAAGTGGCAATATAAAAAATTACATTATGATTGAAAATCAATTTCGTAAATAAGTATCACGTTGAAAGTTAATTTAATCTAATCAACTAAATGAATATGATTCGAAAAATCTTAAAAATTAATATTAACATTATAAGTGAATTGATATAAACTATTTAGGATATTTAATTTCAGAGGGTTAAATATAAAGTAATCATGAGAATATGTAATAAATATGGTTCAAATATTTTTTATTTTTTTTTAGAATTTTGGTTTTAAATAAAATTTTAAGTTTAGCAAATTTAATTAAAACAAATAATTAAATAGGTTGAGTGACTTTATAAGTAAAGTATTCATACTTAAATGACTTTTGAAGTGAAAATCAAAGTTGAGTGACTTTCTGAGAGAACAATCCTAAGTTGAGTAACTTTTTAAGTAAAAAATAAAGTTGAGCGACTTTCTGAGAAAAAAATCATAAGTTCAGTGGCCATTTGAGTTATTAACTCCAAAAAATGGATGTTTGAATTTGAACTTTGGGAGCCATTATAGTAGATGACAACCGATGCAAGGAGGGATCAAAAAATTAAGCCAAAAATGGTAAGAAATAAAACAAAAATTCAAGAGAGAATTGATGGGTATTCCCCAAAATAGTGTACCTCAAAAGCTGGTCGGTATATCACGATTTCAAAGTGATTTGGTGCAGAAAATCTCTCAAAATAGCTATACAAACTTGTGATTTTGTGGTAGAGGTCGAATCTTTTCCCTCAAAATAAAGATGAGGCCAAAACTTCTGCTCTGCTATTATAGAGATCAAAAGGTACGTAACTCTTTTGATTGAGAAGATAGGTTTAGGGCTCCATTGGGTAAACATGGACTTGGGTTAAGAATTATTTGATTTTGATGGGCTGCTTATATGTGGTAATGAACTTTAGGCTGAATTCAAAGCCTTTTCATTTTCTTTCTTTTAAATTATTTTGGGCTTCTAACTTAATATAAAAAATTGGAAAAATCACATAAATATACAAATTTAGAGCCTATATTACAAAATCTACCAGTATTATTTTTTATTCACAGAATGTAGTTTTTATTTATAAAATCTATCATCCACTAAAAATAGTATTTTTTGTTTTTAAATCACACATCCAGAAATTAAGGGAAAATATTATTTTGAGAATTAATTTAGGTAAATTGGCTGAATTTATGGTATACATATTTATCCTTTTTTGTAGTTAATATATTTTACCGTATCTTTATTTACTTCTAGATTCTTCTTCTTTACTACATCTGATACTTTACTTTTCATTAGTGAACTGACAATCCTCACCATTTTCTTCACCCAAAATTATACAAAATTATCCTCACTATTTTCTTCACCCAAAATTTTCAGAGCATCAATAGAATGCAAAAATGGTGAATTCAAAATCTTCTACGAAATGTACTCCAAGAAGAGCGCTAGAATAGGGGCAAATCGTACTCCTAGTCCCATACACTTTTGTCCATCGAGTTTTAATTTGGAATCGTTCATTCCAACACAGGTCTTGAAAGTTTTGAGTCGATTTTGAGCTTGTCGGTGACTTTGTGATTTTGGTCGAAGATGTCGTGAAGCCGGCGGTAAAAGAAAGAGGAAGAAGATGACATGTGAAGCAACGTTAAATTGAAATATAAATTTCGATCTCGTTTTTCTGTTTGCATGTATATGTATGTGCGAAGAGGATTTTCTACGTCAAGAAGGCTTTGTTCTACCATTTTCAATTGATAAGTTGATAATTTCCATTTTTAAGTTCATATGTTACCGTTGATATATGACTTTGTGATTTCCGGCGAAGATGCCGTGAAGCCGACGGTAAAGGGAAGAGGAAGAAGATGACATGTGAAGCGACGTTAAATTGAAATATAAATTTTGATAGTTTCGATGAGTTTCGAGAATTATCCGATGACATCGACGGAGAAGGATATCAATGATTTTATGGTGCATCAATTGTATAGAAAATTGGTGTATTTATAATTTTATGATGCATAGATTATATAGAATTTGTTGTATTTATAATTTTATGATACAAGAATTGTATAGAAATTGGTGTATCAACAGTTTTATGGTATCTGAAATAGTTTTATGGTGCATGAATTGTATAGAAATTGATGTATCAACAGTTTTAGGGTGTCTGAAGTAGTTAAAAATTGGTGTATCAATAATAACAATTTATGGTGTTTGAACTATATATAAATTGGTGTATCAATAATAATAATTCTATGGTGTATGAAATATATAGAAATTTGTTATCAATAATAATAATTTTGTGGTGTCTGAAATATATAGAAATTGGTGTGTCAATAGTTTTATGGTGCTAAAATAAATAGAAATAGGTGTATCAACAATTTTCTGGTGTCTGAAAATATAAAGATTTTAGTGTAACTATATACTAGTGAATTTGATGCGCTTCGCGCGATTATAAATTAACTTATCAAATTTATGATATAATACTTTTAGCGATGAAAATTAAAATAGTGGTATGTTAATTCTATTATTTGGCACACACCGACAAAAACCTATTTTCATGAAGCTATAAGATAACAAAAGAAAAATTCAAAAGAAGATATAAAAATTTATCCAATTTGCAAGGCACGATTCTTTATTAGTAAAGACAATCATTCATGGAATTAAATTTCACCATAATTTTTTTTTTTTGAAGCTCCACATAATAACATAAAGTAATGTTTTTAAGTCTAAATACCAACCAAAAGTCATCAAAGATTTGAAACCTATCACCATAACTTATCTTCACTACAAACTTTTTTTGAGATTGTATTCTTGTGTTGTTATCATTTGAAACTTTCAAATATAAATTAAAATTTTAATTAAAGACAAAGAATCAAAGATACATGGAAAAGAGAGGGAGGCAGGAATATATAATGAAAGTGAATTTTGTTGAAAGAGTGCAACTACAACAACTAAAATGATTTATTCATGTATGCATAATACGGTAGTGTGAGATATATATAGAATAGTTTGTCTTTTTATCTCCCATTTTTTAGCACATTATTACTGCACATTAGTAAAATTAATTAGGATTAAAGATTAAGGTGGTAGAATACATGAATACATATTAAAATCTCTAATAATGAAGGTAATCATAGTAGGAGATGAAAATTGATTAATTGAATAATTAATTTTTGAATTATGAAAAATAAAATAAATAGATAAATGAAGAAGAAATTGTCAAAAAATGAGAAAAAGAATAAATAAAAATGGAGCTTCTAGAAAAGTGCTACATAACCTTTTTATATTTCTTCGTTATTATTATTATCTATAGATTTAATTTAATACAAACCAATCACATAAATTACAGAAAATATAAAAACAATTAAAAATAAAAAACAAAAACAGAAAAAGATAAATTGTCTTCTTGTACATTAACTAATTGAGGGTCATGAATATAAAGACTTGAGAGTTATAGACATTACTAATATTTAAGATTAGAATTTTTATAATTGAATGTATGAATTAAGGACATGATCTTTAAATCTTCACATAATCATCACTTCATCTTCATTTCATCCGTTCACTATTTGATCTTCTTCTTATCCCTATAAAAAATAATACATCACAAAAATTAATACATTATGAATAAGAATTGTAAGAAAATAGATTTAAATCAGACATGTTCTTTCTTAGAAGTTACAATTAATATACGGTAATAATAACACCAAATTTAGTATAAATCAAATCAATTAAAATGCCGAAAGAATAATACATGAAGAAGAAGAAGAAAAAACAACATATCCAAAAGAAAATAATAAGGAGAATATTTTAGAAGGTATACAAATGAATTTTTTTTAAAAGAATATGTATAAGTTCAAAAAATATACAGTGAACGAAATATTGTTAATTTTATTGATGGGGGAAGAAGACTTATAATGCTTCTATTTATAGGACAACAATATGAAATATGAAATGATATCATAAAGGAGTTATGATCATCAAAGATCATGATAGTAATACAACAACAACAACAAACTCAGTGTATTCTCACATAGTGGGGTCTGAGGGGAGGGGGGGTAAGATGTACGCAATCTATACCACTACTTCCAAAGAAGTAGCAAGGCTGTTTCCGATAGACCCCTGGCTCAAGATAAGGAATAGTAATCAAATTCATACAAAAATCATGGAACAAGATGGCAAGACATAAATACGACACCTACAGCGTAAATAAAGAATAGTAAGTGATCGTAATACAGCATGCAACAAGCTAGCATAACAAGCATAATACACCCACCAAGTAATGCCCTACCCTACCTACCCAAATTAGCACTAGCCGTCAATCCTAATACGCGTCCTCTAGATCTTCCTATCTAGGGTCATGGCCTCCATAAGTTGTAACTGCTTCATATCCTGACTAATTACCCCTCTCCAGTAATTCTTCAGCCTACCCCTGCCTCTTCTGAACCATCCAAAGCAAGCCGCTCACACCTATGAACCGATGCATCTGTGCCCCTCCTTATCACGTGTCCGAACCACCTCAAATGGACTTTCCACAACTTGTCCTCCACCGAAGTCACTCCAACCTTCTCCTGGATAGTCTCATTCTGAAATCTATCACCCCTAGTAAGCCCACACATCCAGTGCAACATCTGTATTTCCGTCACCTTCAATTTTTGAATGTGAGAGTTCTTGACTAGCCAACACTCTGCTCCATACAACATAGCTGGACGGACTTCCACCGTATAAAATTTGCCTTTTAAGCTTAGGTGGCACCTTCTTATCACACAACACCCCCAAGGCGAGCTTCCACTTCATCCATCCCGCCCCAATACGGTGGGAGATATCCTCGTCAATCTCATCATTCCTTTGAATTATGGACCCGAGATACTTGAAACTATCTCTCTTACACACCACATAATAATCCAACCTCACTACCACCCCGTCCTCCTCCCTCGAGCCATTAAACTTACATTCTAAATATTCGGTCTTGATCCTACTCAACTTGAACCTTTTAGACTCAAGAGTCTATCTCCATACCTCTAGCTTATCATTCACATCACCCCTCCCCCGAGTCTCATTAATCAACACCATATCATCTGCAAAAAGCATACACCATAGGACCTCTCCTTGGATACACCTATCAACACATGTATCACCAAAGAAGACAAAAACAAACTAAGAGTAGATCCCTGATGCAACCCTATCAAGAAAGGTAAATGTTCTGAATCGCCCTCCGCCGTCCTCACCTGGGTCTTAGCTCCATCATACATGTCCTTGATTGCTCTGATATACGCCACTGGGATCCCGCTTACCTCCAAGCATCTCCAAAGAACTTCCCTACGAACTTTATCGTATGCCTTCTCCAAGTCAATAAACACCATGTGCAGGTCCTTCTTTATTTCCCTATACTATTCCACCAGTCTCCGCACTAGGTGAATTGCCTCCGTCGTAAAGCACTCGGGCATAAATCCTATATTAAATAGAATTGATCCTATATTAAAGGTCATAAGAGTAATGGAAATAAAAAATATTAAACTTTTATATTAAAGGATATAAATAAATGTATGAGTAGTAATTGATCCATTTATTTTGTTTATTAAACAAATTGATTGATAAATGAAAAGAATAAGAAAAAAGCTAAAAAAAAATCACAAAAAGATAAATAGCTTTTCTTGATTTTAGGCATGCCACATAGGATGGAATAATATTCTCTTACATATATATATATATATATATATATATATATATATATATATATTGATTCATCCCAGACCTTTCTTCAAAAAAGACTCATAAAAATTCAATTTGGGTAACTATATATTCTCCTTGTGATAACCAACGACACATGGGAAAAGAATAAGAAGAAGAAATTGGTGAATGAAAAGGAAGAGTATAATAGAACAAGTTCTCTTGTTGGTTTCAAATTTTATGTTCTTTCGGTGTGTGTATGTTAATTTTATAGCAATTTTAAAATTTTGCCCTAAAATAATTTTGATTTTTAAAAAGGAAAGGAATTGGTTATGGAATTGAAAATATATTAGGAGAAATTATAGGAAGGAATATCAATTATTCCTTATCCAATTTTGGTATTTTAAACTGTTTTTCTCCTTTTTACCTTATTTGATAAGTTTTGCTAGTTTTCTATTGGTATATTTTGAAAATTTAAAACTATTGGTAGATTTTGTAATATTGACTCTTATATTGTATATTTATGTGATTTTTTCATATAAATAACACTTCAAATAAAATATATTACAAATATTTGAATAAATAAATAAATAAATAAAAAATATCTATATAAATAATAAAGCAAATAAGTTAGCCTAAAATTAAGTCAAGTGGTATATTAAGAACTATCCACTTGGTATTTTGGCAACAAGAATATATTTGTTGGAAACAAATTTATTTTGATGATTATTTTGGTGAATAACCAATTAGTAATCAAGCAACTTATATGGAAAAAATACTATGACCAAACCGTCATTCCTAAATAAAAAATATTTCAATAGAGATGTCATTCCTTAAAATATGTGAAAAATAATTTAAACAACATAAATAATAATACTACAATTGAGTAAATAAAGAAAATATTACAAAAAATCAATTAGTAAATAGTAATCTTGTAACTTATATGAATAAGATTATAATAATCAAAAATTCATTTCAAAATAAAAAAAAATTATGAAAAAGGATGTTATCCCTAAAAAATATGCACAATTAATTTAAATAATAATATTATTAAAAAACATTTATGATTTCACTACAATTTAGTAAATCAAGAAAGTATTACAAAAAAATCAATTAGAGAATAACTAATTAATAATCAAGTAACTTATATGAAAAAGATTATTATGACAAATGAGTCCTTCCAAAATTAAAAATATTATGAAAAAGATGTCATCACTCAAAATGTGTTTATAATTAATTTAATAATAATATTATATAAAAAAATATTTATGATTTGATTACAATTGATTAAATGAAGAAAGTATCAAGAAATATCAATTAAGAAAATAACCAAGTAGTAATCAAACAACTTATATGGAAAAAAATATAATAATCAAAGAGTTATTCCAAAATTAAAAATATTATGAAAGAGATGTGATCACTCAAATGGTAACTTTGGACTACAAAATGAAAGAAATTTATTTCAATATATTTCAAGTTATTTTATTTAAAAAAATATGCATTCATATTTATTGAAAGAATTTTCATTCAATATATTTTAGGTAATCTATATTTAAAACAATATGCATTCATCTTTAATGAAAGGATTTTCATAATTAAGAATAACTATCAATGAGTAATTACACTATCATTCCTTATTAGGAAATGAATAAATGATAGTCTTGAATTTAAAAGGAGGGTAGATTGAAAATAAATAAATATAAATATAAAATGAATAATCAAGTAACAATTATATACGCATATATGGAAAAGAATATTGTACCAACTATAATTAATCTAGAAGTTTTAATGTCATAATAATTTACCACTATACAAGAAGGCTACACTTAGTAAAAGCTAATTAATTTCCGCCATAACATTTTGGAGAAGATGAATTGTGCAAGTGATTTCTGCCACAACTTATCTTGTTGTGATAATCTCTAGAATCTCAATTAACTATGAGTATTATTTTAGAATATATTTTTCTTGATTTATCAAGTCAACTAAATATACAGGTTATATTGCATATTCATTTTATCTTCGGCATGTTTGGTGAAAATTTTATGAGCCAGTATTCATGTACTTTATGTTTTATAAAAAAATATAATTTGTACTCTTTGAAAAATTAAGTTAGTGATCTTTTAATATGTCATACATTTTTAAAGACTTATAAAAATTTATCTTGATCAAAATGTGCAATAAGAATCTTGGTTTTTTGGACTGTAGGTGATAAAAGAGTTTTAAAATGCGGTATATGTGACACAAGTCTTAATAATTAAGTGGAGGTGATAATTACTTTATTATGGATTAAGAAAGTTGGGAAAGTTTGAAAATAACCCACAAGTTTTTTAATTTATACTTTGATCCAAATGTTAGTTGATATAACAGGAAACAGAGGGGAAAAATATGCGTTTCTCTCTATTCTCATCCGTTGTTGTTTTCTCTCTCTTCACGATTATTGTTGTTCATTGTTGCAGCTGCTTTATTCATCATGTCTTATTTCATTATCATCATCTTCTACTTCATTATCATCTTCATCTTCTTCTTATCGACCATTGTTGTTGTTGTTACCGCTACTGTTGCTATTTGACCAATTTCATAGGTTAAATTTTATTTCCTATATCACTTTCTACTTTGGTATTACTTCATAGGTGACTTTGTTAATTAAAATTATGATTTTATTCGAATATATCATCTGTGTACACAGTTACTGCTATTTTTTCTAACAATGAATAGAACTCGATCATGAATCCAACATAAGTGCACACAATTTAAATAGATTACTCATCTGGTGCATCAGATGAGTAATCTGTTGCAACGGAAGACTCATATATTGGATTCATATTTATGCTTCTATAGTACCCGTAACATGAATCAAACAAATGGGTAATCAGTTGCAACATACTAGTTATCTGTTGCAGCAGACTAGTTATATATTGCATCAGACTAATTATCTGTTGTATCAGACTGCTTATCTGTTGCAACATATGAGTAATCTGTTGCAACAGATGAGTAATCTATTTGGAACAACACAAATCAGCCCCTGCCACAAACCCAACAGATAATCAATATGTTTTAACTCTTGCTATTGCTACTGAATTCAAAGTTATGTCGACATGTTTGTTGAGAAGATAATAGATAGAATGAAAATTAAATACTCCCTCCGTCTCAAATTACCCATCCAAATTTTTTAATTTGATTTCTCATTTTATTTGTCTTTTTCATTAATCAAGAAGAGACAAAAAAATTCCATGTTTTACCCTTTGCTACTTTTTCTTCAAATTAAAACGTAACATCATTTAATAAGGGTATTATGGTAAACTAGGCATGTTACTAATTATTTTTCTTAATCAATGTACCATCTTAATTCGGGACAGGTAATTTGAAATGGAGGGAGTATGAATTAAAACGTTAAAGCCATACAATAGACTAGTTATCTGTTGAAACAGACTAGTTATCCATTGCTTAAGACTGATTATCTTTTGCATCAGACTGATTATTTGTTGCATCAGACTGCTTATCTGTTGTAACATATGAGTAATCTGTTGCAACATATGAGTAATCTTTTTAGAACAACACAAATCAGCCCCTGCCACAAACTCAACAGATAACCAATATGTTTTAACTCTTGCTATTGCTACTGGATTCAAAATTATTCCTTACGTCCAATCGTCGACATATTTGTTGAGAAGATAATTGACAGACTGAAAATTAAATATGAATTAAAACGTCAAAGTTGATCAAACATATTTTTTTTTACTAAACAAAAACAAATAAAAATACACATACTAAAAGAAAAAATCATCTAATTATTATTATTATTATTATTATTATTATTTTTATTGTCAGCCGACCAATCTTCAAACGGTAGCAGCAAGGCCCTCCTCAGTCTGCGGATCTCACAAAGCATCCTTGCTCTAACTACTCCCAATTTCCATTGCAGGTCATGAACCTGCATCCGAAGTTCATTCACGACGTTTACAGAAAAGCAACATCCCACACTGGATTAGCTATATCTAGTACACATATGAATTGACAAAAAAAGTAAAAACAAAAGTAAAGAAAAAAATATCAGAATGTAATACAACGTATACTACAAATTGGTAAGAAAAAAACTTACCTGAGTTGGGGACTGTTCACCTCCATTTATTAATTACATTTTTTATTACTGTGAAAAGTTATTACTTAATTAAATTAAGAAATATTGTGAGAAGTCTTAACTTTTCATATTATTATTATTATTAATTAGTTCTTTTCAAGAACCGTTTTTACTGAGTTGTGACAACATATTCTATATCTGTTGCATCAGATAACTCATCTGTTATAATAGATATATCATCTGTTGCAACAAATAGATAACCTGTTGCATCAGTTAATCTATCTATTGCAACGTATAATCTAACTGTTCACCTCCATTTATAAATTACATTTTTGATTACTGTGAAAAGTTATGACTTAATTAAATTAAGAAATATTGTGATAAGTCATGACTAAGAAATATTGTGATAAGTCATGACTTTTCAGATTATTATTACTAATTAGTTATTGTCAAGAACCATTTTTATTAAGTTGTGACAACAGATTCTATATCTGTTGCATCAGATAACTCATCTGTAACAACAGATATATCATCTCTTGCAATAAATAGAAAACCTGTTGCATCAGATAATCTATCTGTTGCATCATATAATCTATCTTTTTTTTTTTGAAATTATCATCATATCATTAATTCAAATTTGCTGACTTTTTGTTATATAAATTAAAAAAACAGATTTAAAAACAAAAATGTTTTCTTTGAAAAGAAATGACACCTATTTAATATTAACGTCAATTATTCAAATTAAATAACTATTTTTTTACGGTTATAAATTGTGTTTTTTTATCATTTATTTCCTTATTGTTTTCTGTAAAAAGAAAGAGAAAATGGTCTATTACCCCTAACCTTTAGTCAAAATCCCAACTACACTCAACCTTTAAAGGTGACCTATTACCCCCTAAACTTTTTTTACTGAATTTATTACCCCCCAGTTGCTGACCTGTCACCGGACGTGACTACACCTGCCCATGGGCGCATCAATTGACCCCATTAATGGAGTTCCTCATCTTCCTCATTAATGGATTTCTCCGAAACTAAGAAATTCTTTTTTCTCCAAAACAGAAACCAAGAAACACTTGAACTAAGGAAACAATAAGATTTCTCCGATTAATGAATTCTTGAATGAAGAAGTTGGGGAACTCCGATTCAAAAAACTTGAAAAAATTCAAGAAATTCGATTTCCTCTCTTTTTGCTCAAGATCACCATTAATGGCGAGCTCAAAGCTTCAAATTTTCACAATGTCATATATAATTTCCAACATAACCTACGTATAATTTTCAACTCATTTCTCTGATTTTCTCTATTTTTGCTCAAAATCCGTCATTAATAGTGAGCTCCAAGCTTCGAATTTTCATAATGGGGAAGAATTCGCCATTAATGACGATCTTAAGCAAAAAGAGATGAAATTGGGTTGAAGAACTTCATTAATCCGCCATTAAAGAACTTCATTATTCCGCCATTTTTTTCTCAAGAAGTTTATTTTTGACCCAAGAGGATAAAATTGGTTGAAGAAGAAAATGGAGCAAAATGGAAAATGGGGAAGGAAATAATAAATTTAAATAATTAATTTTTTTAGAGTAAAAAAAATAAAAGATGACGTGGCAATGCGTGCATCACACCACATTTTAAATGACTGGTTGTCAGTTTTCGGAAGGGGGGGGGGTAATAATTCCACTTTTAAATAGTTCAGGGGGATAAAATTCTACTTTAAAATAATTCAAGGGGTAATAGGTCACCTTTAAAGATTGAGTGTGTAGTTGGGATTTGAGGTAAAGGTTGGGAGGCTTTTGACCATTTTCTCGAAAAGAAATGACTTAATTAAATCAAGCTGGTGAGTTTTTTTATTATTGTGACAAGTCATGACTTTTCAGCTTATCATTATTAAATAACCTTTTTCTCAATTTAAAAATCGAAGACACCTTTTCAATACCGTTTCTTTAATAAAATAATAACCATTTTTATTGAGTTCTAGCAATAGATTGTATATCTGTTGCATAAGATAAACCATCTGTTGCAACAGATATACCATCTGTTGCAACAAATCGACATATGTTTTAATAGTTTTTTTGATTTCTTCTTACACCTGTCGCAACAGATGGGGAATTTGATGTATTAGCAACATCGTTGAATGTGTTTTAGACAAAAAGTCACGTCTATTCATCTTTGTCTTAACAATCATCATATAAGTTAATTAATCCAATATTGTGACTTTTTTAATTATATAATAAATAAATTATTTTACAAAACAAATTTTTAAAAAAATGGTGAGAAGTCACGATCAGTTATTAAAATTAAATAACCGTTCTTTTACGATCATAAATTGTGTTTATCATCTATTTCCTTATTATTTTTTTACGAACCATTTTTCATATTAAATAATCGAAAAGTCATGTCTTTTCACCCTCTCAATAACAACAATACCCCTTTTTTATTAATAACCACTTGTTGCAACATATGATCCATCTGTCGCATTAGATTAACCTCTGTTGCCACAAATGGTCAATCCCTACCACCAACCGTCGACATGTTAACAATAAGGAATATACAGAATGATAATTAAATATTAAATAAGAATTAAAAATTCAAAGTCGATCACCAAACATAGATTTTTTAATCCCTTAGGTAGATCTGATCCACAAAAGGAAAATACATACTCTAAAAAAAAGCATAACCTAATTATTATTATTATTATTATTAGTATTAGTATTACTATTATTGTCAACCGGATAATTTTTATCTGGCAGCAGCAAGGCCCGCCTCAGCCTTGCTCTAAAGTCGGCCAAATCCCTCTGGAGTTTCTCAACCTGCCTTTGAAGTTACCAGAAGGACTCGAAATGAATCTTTTTGTACAAATCTAGATCAACCATAGTTGTAAGTGTAGTTGAATGAATGAGTAAGGAGGGACCTATTTATAAATGATTGAATTCGAAGGGGTTAATAAAAAAGCCACGACTGTTTATCCCTTAATTAAATAAAACTGGTGACTTGTGAATATGTAAATTAAAAAAATAGATCTAAATACAATATTTTATATTTATTGTATTTTGAAATGAAAAGAAAATTACTTTAAAATAAATCTAACAGATGGGTAACCTGTTGCAAAATATATTCCATCTGTTAGATAACTTAAAACATATTGACAATCTATTGTAATAGATGGATATATCTGTTTGATTTTTCCAACAGATATGTCATATGTTGCAACAGATTGATCTTCTATCGTAATAGATATCTGTAATTATTTGACAATTTAAACAGATGTGGCATTTGTTGCAACTTGTTGGTCATTTGTTTATTCAATTTAATCCATAGATAGGCTAGGAAGAATAAGGTGCGTGTAGATGGATAGATCTACTTTCATGTGTGGGAGTTATGTATTATTGATAAGGTCACCGGGACAACACACACAAAGTATAATATTTTTGTGAATGCAATTTTTAACCGATTAGGCACTGATCATTCAAACAAGATTATGCATTGTACAATTAAGTTTGATGGGTTTGAACTGATAAGGCCAAGGGCCTCATGATGATGGTGTTGATACTCTATTACGAATTATTGACGATTGTTGCTCATGTTTATGCGTGTTAAGTTTTGAGAAGGGATCAATATTTGGTGTCATTGCAGAGATCCAATAGCGTTTGGACTTAACTTTAAGTGTGCATTAGACTCTACGAAGGCCTTCGAAGCCTCGCACTGCATCAAATAAGTACAAAAAACCAGTAGAAATTCCCCTGACCCAAATTTATATAGAAGGGTTGTTCGAGAAGATAATTATACGCCAGAAGGAGCCAAAGGAGAATTCCTGTGAGGGAAAGGGGAGTTGATGAAAGACTATATCTTCTGAAAGATAATCGAAGAGGAGACATAGGGTAGCAAGGAACTTCTAGCAAATTTGGCCAATGAAATTGACTTAAAACATGAGATATCTGAATCAAGTGCAAATATGAAAGTGTATCCGATAATGTAAATCCATCTGTTGTTTCTCTCAAAGAAAAATAATGCAGATGAAACTTTGCAAGAGAGCTACGTCTAGGTAGCATAGTCGGAATTATCACCTAGATAGAAAATAGTAGAAGACCAAGAAAGCAGCCTCGCGAGCATCGAGGGTTGAAATGATGTACAGTAAGTCTATAAAACTTGTGCCAATAACACCTGCAGTTAAAATAAGGAATCTAAGAGAAGGCTGCAGTTTCTGAATTGTAAATTGCATCCCATGCCTTCTTATGTATGGTTCTGATTAAGTCCACTGATGTTGACCTTATCGAAACCATAAATAACATTGAAATACATATTGAGTATCATTACTTCCTTAGTAATATGGATTAATTGATTGTATTTTCTTGCCTTAGCATGCTTTCAATATATCTTGGAGAAGATCAGAGACTTGTTCTAGTATGTGAATCCCGATAATATTCAAGCTTGCCTCCAGCTTGTCGATTGGGCATTCAATATTATCGTTGTCGTCTTTGAAGTTGGTATAGAGTTCCTGGTCTTTTGTGAGCTCAATCAGGAATATTTTCTTCAAAGTTCTGGCATTGTAGAAGGCCTTCAGAACACTTTTTCAGAAGCCTTAAATGATACATGGAGGGTCGCTATGTTTGTTTTAGGTCAAAATGTGTTTATGCACACTCAAGCAGTGGTCCCAACAGTTGAATAGCTCACTTTTATTGAGTGTTTCTCAATACAGCTTTGGTCAACCAACCTTCAAGGTATTTGACAAATTAATTAGCAAGGAGTTATGTAACGTTTGATCTAAACTGACTCTACCAAGCCTATCAAAGGTTACGTAACTCCGGGCTTATTATCCTATCAAGAACCTTTGCCTGAGTTAGTGGACAAATCAAATAAGCTCAATATCTCTTCCTTTCAGTTGATCGCTCTTCTCCCATATAGATTTCAAGATATCTGTCATGAAAAAGTCTACACCGTCAGCAGAAATGCTTGCCACACTGAAAGTCTTTAGAAGACATGGCTAGTAATCTCTTAATATCACTTTTATGGTTATCTTGACATCTCTTTCCAATATATTGGAATGTACATAGCGAGCAACTATGCTTAGTTTGGTTTGTCCATTCCAATATAATTGCAAGAGACGTTAAAAAAGTCATAAAAGTGATATTGAGAGATTATTAGTCATGCTATATAAAGACGTTCGTTGTGGCAAGAATTTCTACTGATGGTGTAGACTTTCGTATGGTGGATATCTTATCCTCTATATGGGATAAGAGAGATCAACAGAAAGCTTAAGCGATTGAGCTCGTTTGATTTGTGCTCTAACTCAGGCAAAGGTTTTTTATAGGGGAATGAGCCTGGAGGTATGCAACGTTTGATAGGCTTAGTAGAGTTAGTTTAGATCTAATGTTACATAACTCCTTGCTAATTAATTTATCAAATCCCTTGAAGGTTGGTTGAGAAAGTTGCATTGAGCAATGCTTGATAAAAGTGAGCTATTCAACTGTTAGGACCACTGTTTAATAGTGCATCAACACATTTTGACCTATAACAAACATTGTGACCCTCTATGTATCATTTAAGGCTTCTCAAGAAAGTGTTTTGAAGGCCTTCTACAATGCCATAACTTGAAAAAAGTGTTCCTAATCGAGCTCACAAAAGACCAGGAAATCTATACCAACTTCAAAGATGGCAACGACAAACTTGAAAACCAAATCGGCAAGCTAGAGGCAAGCTTGAAAATTATCAATATTTACATACTACAACAAGCCTCTGATCTTTTATATGATATGTTGAAAGCATGCTAAGTCTATAAAACACAATCAATTATATCCATGTTTCTAAGAAAATAATGATACTCAATCTGCCTTTCAATCTCATTTGTGGTTCTGATCAGGTCAACAATAGTGGACCTAATCAGAACCACAAACAAGAAGGCATGGGATGTAATTTATAATTCATAAATTGAAGCCTTCTCTTAGATTTCTGATCTTAACTGCAGTTGTTATTTTCACAAGTTTTCTAGACTTACTGTACATCATTTCAACCCTCGATGCTCACAAGGTTGCTTTCTTGGTCTTCTGCTATTTTTTATTAAGGTGATAATCCCGACCATGCTACCTAGACACAAATCCCTAGCAAAGTGTCCATCTTCATTATTTTTTTTGAGAGAAACAATAGATGGATTTACATTACTGGATACATTTTCATATTTGCACTTGATTCACATTTCTCAAGTTCTAAGTCAGTTTCATCGGCCATATTCGCTAGAAGTTCCTTTATACCCTATGTTTTCTCTTTAATTAGATCTCAATTGATATAATCTCTATTCAATCTCTTTATAATGACACCAAAACTAGATCCCCTATAATACCCCGAGACTCTAACCAATAGTGAAACCATGAATCAAGCTCATGAGAAGTAAATTATAGTTCTTTTGTTGTTTTTTGATCAAGGGTGATGTGTATTAAGGCCTCAAAGATGTCCTAGCGATTAGGTGAATCAAAACATTCCTTACCGATTGAATTCTCGAGAAGAATATTGCCATATTCAACTTCAAATAAGCATATCTCTCTTTATACTATGAATTATTGATATCATGACCTACTAAAATATATATAATTTAATTATCTTTCCAACGATACCAATTTCACCCAAGTCCGGTATTGGAAGCAAGAGCTATGCCCATTTTACTCCAGCATGTCATGCTGGAAAACTAAGTGATGTCATTTTGTGATAAGCTGTCACAAGTGTGATGACTTATCACGAATGTCATCAGCCTTTAGATTTCCACCCCCAGTGATGACATTTGTGACAAGTCTTCACAAGTGTGATGACTTATCACCAATGTCGTCAACTTTAAGCAGAATATCATAAAATCCACCCTTTTGTGATGACATTTCGTGATGACTTTCCACGAATGTCATTAGCTATTTTTTCAGCAATTAAAGGATGTTTTTAAGGGTATTTTGGTCTTTTCTCATTTTTGGAGGCCCCTATATATATGAGAATTCTCATCTAAACCCTAATTTCTTCATTCTCTCTTCCAATTCTGTTATGAAATATATCTAGGGTTTTTATTTAAGGATATTAATCTTCCAAAAATCATCCATAAATCTTCAAGATTTCTTCAAGAATCAAGTTCCTCAGAGTGTGGGCTTCGAGAATCATTTATTACGAGTGCGAATAGAGTCTCAAGCACTAGAATTCATCCAATTTCAAAGATTAAGGTATGTGAGGTTTTGAACAAGATAAATTCTTTCGTTCTTGTGCCCAAAGCTTTGATTCTATCATGGATTATATGATTTTGCAAGTGGGTTTATACCCAAATTACTTCATCATGAGACTATGAGAATATAAATTATTCAAGTTTTGTTATATTTGATTATTTTACTATTCCTAAGTTATGAATTGATATTTAATATTATAAATTTCATATTTCTACCATGAGTTGATAGTTCAAGTTCTTTCAAGATATGTGTCAAGCTTTAAGCTTCCTTATGACAAATTAAATTATTGAGTATATTGATTTATGAGATTGAGTTGTTACGATGAGTCTTGATATTTACTCAAAGTTATTGATGTTGTCATGATTTAATGAATTGATACATTTTGATATTGAGAAAGATTGATTTGATTTGAGTCGAGTTAGGAATCCACAAATTGATTATGATTTTATAAATGAGAAAGAGATTTGATTTGGTCTTCATGATAGACCCTTGTGATATTTGTGGTGGATTTCCTAACGCGTTCTGAGCTTGTGTCTGAGAGTAGTATTTAGCACCAAGCGGAAAATGTGGTATTTTCCCAAAACTACGTGCCACCATAGGATTGATATTAATAATTGTGGGCCAGAGGCCGAGTATGAGATTGTGATCACTAAATTTAGGTTGTACTCTCTGGTAAGAGTACGACGCTCCCATCAATATGGGGTTCTCTCCTTAGGAGGGCAAAATATTGGACTCCATGTAGCTCACATGGTTTATGTCGGTTATAAGAACCTCCCATGTCCATAAGAGTTTAGTTTCTTGAATTACAGAGTCACTCCGAGTCTTGAGTCTTGAGTTGAGTTATTTATGATGATTTATGAGGTTTTTATCATATAATTTATTTACTATGAGATCATGAAAAGTACGTTTCAATCTAACTCAAGCCAAGTGAGCCATTATTGTACATATGCTTATTTTTATGAAATTGATGATGATATTTGCATTGTTGCATGCACCCCCACATACTCAGTACATTCCAAAGTGCTGACCCAGATATTTTCCTATAGGCTATATTTTCTCATAATGCAGGTTCAGGTACTCCCCTCGTTTGCGATATTCGAGTGCCTCTATGATGATAGGCGAATTTACACGCCTAAAGTACTATAATTTACCCATATTTTAGCTAAGTTTTGAGGACAAATTATATAATTCATGCACTTTTAGTCCTTTTTCCTGTAAGTGAGCTAACGAACATGATTAGCAAGTTTTCAGGTATAAATGATGTAGAATTCAGCATTTTATGGATAACTTGACGCCAACGAAAACTTCACGAAAGGAGGAAAGCAAAGCTTGGACGCCAAGGACCAAAATTGGCGCATGGAAAATCTGTCCCGGGCAAAAATAACAATTCTAAAGACTTTAGGGACTAGCAGTAACTTATTAGGATTAGGATAATGATACATTAACCTAGTAGGATTGGGATAAGTAATGCAGTAGCTTAGTAGAAATAGGATATGGGTGTTATAAATACCCTATTGTGCTGGAGATTTTGATAATTCCCATCCATCCATCATCCATCCATCCATCCATCAAAATAATTCTCCACCACCCTCATCCCTATTCCATCCTTCCCCTTTTCTTTATTAATTCATTGTTGACATTACTTTTCAACTATTCGACTTTTAATTTTACAATAATAGAATCGCTATTTTGCAAGGAATTCACGCCTAACGCCATACCACACCATACTACACGTGAGATCTTTTATTGTGGTATAATGATAATGTCTATTGTGTTTTCCATCGCACTCATGAATAGCTAAACTTCTTTGTTGGGGTTATGGAAACCTTATGAGATACTATCTATTGCTATGAGTTTGTGAATTCGTGACACGTATGCTGCTTATATCATTATTCTCTTCATCTTAATGCAAATTCTTGTGGCTGCAGACGCATAAAATAATGCCAGTATAGCATTAACTTGTTCGAAAGAAAAGTTATATGTCTGGAAAAGAGATAATGTCAAGGTAATAGGGCACCAACCCCTGTTAAAAAGTTAGTACCGTAACTGGACTAACCTCTTGGATAATTTATACCGTTAGATACGCTTTAAGCTCGAAAGAGTTAAAGTGAAATAGTCCTTTTTAGGTCGAAAGACGCTTGGATTTACCATAGAATACAATTCTCTATAAGCACATGTATGTCTTAATTCCGCATAACTCATAGCCAATAGAGACATATAACTCATAAGGTGGACATAACCCCAACTCTCAATTCTCATTGGTTAACATCTTACCAAACATTCTTTCTTTTTACTTTGCTATTTTCTGTTTTTACTCTACTATTTTGTTCACATCAATTGCACGTTACAATCCCCCCTCTTTTACGAGACTTGCACCAAAAGTCTAATAATCTTTGCTTACTTATTGACCGGCTATTCCCTGTGGGATCGATACCCAACCCAGTTGGGTTATATATTTGACAACGACCGCTTTACACTCTTACGAGAGCTGTAGATTGAGCGTTATCAAAAATTGGCACCGTTGCCGGGGAATACGGTTATCAACTAAGTTTGTGATAGTTACTAGACCCTTTTGTCAAAGATTCTCGTACTTTTACTTTTAGTTGTTATTTTTGTTTTATTTAGGTTTGCTCAGTGCATCAATGGATGCACAATGTGAAATTGAAAGGATGGCTGCTCAAGTGCATCAACAGAATATTGATAATCCAGGTCGGGCAATAAATCCTGATGATGAGGACCTGGGTGATGATGAGCTACTAAACCCTAGGCGTGATGCTGAGGTGGCGACACCTGCTAACAGAAGAGATCGTCAAGCTAGGTTTAGGCCTGAACGCCGAGCTGTCCAAATACCGTTCGACGATGATGATGATGATCTTGATGGAGCTGGTGCCACAGGAGCTATTATTCCTCCGCCATTGGCGCCCGGAGCCAAGTTTAACATCACTAGCACCAAGATTCAGTTATTGCAACTCAAGGGATTATTTGGTGGACTTTCTTGTGATGATCCGAATATGTATCTGGTCAACTTTATCTCTACATGCAAGTCATTCGACAATCCAGGCGTTGGACAAAATACAATTCAGCTACGCTTATTTCCATTGCCTCTATCTAGTGAGGCAACTCTATGGTTGAACGGGATGACTCCTGATTCTATTACAAATTGGAGGCAATTGAAAGACGCTTTCCTAGAAAGATTCTTTCCGCCATCCAAGAGAGCACAGTTGAGAGATGAAACCATTGATGCGGTGCCTAAACCATTGATGATAGGTGAATGTACACGCCTAAAGTACTATATTTTACCCATATTTTAGCTAAGTTTTGAGGACAAATTATATAATTCATGCACTTTTAGTCCTTTTTCCTGTAAGTGAGCTAACGAACATGATTAGGAAGTTTTCAGGTATAAATGATGAAAAATTCAGCATTTTATGGATAACTTGACGCCAAATAAAACTTCGCGAAGGAAGGAAGGGGAATCTTGGACGCCAAGGACTAAAAGTGGCGCATGAAAAATCTGTCCTGGGCAAAAACAATAATTCTGAAGACTTTAGGGACTAGCAGTAACTTATTAGGATAATGATACATTAACCTAGTAGTATTGGGTTAAGTAATGCATTAGCTTAGTAGGAATAGGATATGGGTATTATAAATACCCTATTTTGCTAGAGATTTTTATTCATTCAATAATTCTCATTCTACTTCTAATTCATTCTGCTATTATTCTATTACTCTACAACTCTTCTTCTAATCCTTCCATTAATTCTACTTTTTATTCTTCTTCTATTCATCTATTCAATTCTTAATTTCCACAACAAGAGAAACGTTACTTTGCAAGGGAGTTCAAGCCTAACGCCTACCACACTTTACTACACGAGATCTTTATTGTGGTATAATAACAATGTCGATTGCGATTTCCTTCGCACTCATGGGTAACTAAACTTCTCTGTTGGGGTTATGGAAGCCATATGAAATACTATCTATTGCTATGAGTTTGTGAGTTCGTGACACGTATGCTGCTTGTATCATTATTCTCTTCATCTTAATCTAAATTTTTTGTGGTTGCAAACGTATAGAATACGCCAGTATAACATTAACTTGTTCGAAAGAAAAGTTATATGTATGGAAAAGAGATAATGTCAAGGTAATAGGGTCCCATCCCCTATTAAAAAGTTAGTGTGGTAACTGGATTAACCTCTTGGAGAATTTATACCGTTAGATACACTTTAAGCTCGAAAGAGTTAAAGTGAAATAGTCCTTGTTGAGGTCGAAAGACGCTTGGATTTACCATAGAATACAATTCTCTATAAGCACATGCATGTCTGAATTCCGCATAACTCATAGACAATAGAGACGTACAACTCATAAGGTGGACAAAACCCCAACTTCTCAATTCTCATTGTTTTATATCTTACCAAACAGTCTTTCTTTTTACTTTGCTATTTTTCATTTTTACTTTAATATTTTGGTTACATTACTTGCACGACAAAATTCCCCCCTTTTAGGAGATTTGCACTAAAAGTCTAGTAATCTTTGCTTACTTGTTGACCAAGCTATTCCCTATGGGATCGATACCCAACCCAGTTGGGTTATATTTGACAACGACCGCTTTACACTCTTACGAGAGCTGTAGATTGAGCGTTATCAAAAATTGGCGTTGTTGCCGGGGAATACGAGTGTCAATTAAGTTCGTGACAATTACTAGACCCTTTGGTCAAAGATTCTCGTACTTTTACTTTTAGTTTTTGTTTTGGTTTTCTGTAGGTTTTCATTCAGTGCATGCCCCATACTCGAAGTTCTGGTCAACCGTTATTACCTATCAATCCTGAACCACAATGTATTGGCAGAATAGAGGCACAACACGAAATTGAAAGGATGGCTGCTCAAACGGAATAGGCGATACTAGCTTCTCTTGCCGCCGCTTAAGTGCATCAACAAAACATTGATAACCCTAGGCGAGCAATAAATCCTGACGATGAGGACCTAGGTGATGATGAGTTACTGAACCCTAGGCATGCTGCTGAGATCGCAGCACCTGCCAACAGAAGAGATCGTCAAGCTAGGTTTAGGCCTGAACGTCGAGTTATGCAACCAGCTTTCGACGATGATCTTGATGGATCCGGAGCCACAGGAGCCATCATTTCTCCACCATTGGCACCCGGAGCCAAGTTCAACATCACAAGCACTATGATTCAGTTATTGCAACTCAAGGGATTATTTGGTGGACTAGCAGGCGATGATCCGAATATGCATCTCATCAACTTTATTTCTACATGCAAGTCGTTTGACAATCCTGGTGTTGGTCAGAATGCAATCTGATTACGTCTATTTCCATTGTCTCTGTCTGGGGAGGCAACTCTATGGTTGAATGGGCTGACTCCTGATTCTATTACAAATTGGAGGCAATTGAGATACGCTTTCCTAGAAAGATTCTTTCCGCCATCCAAAAGAGCACAATTGAGAGATGAAATCAGCAACTTTCGTCAGCTTCTAACTGAATCCCTTCATGAAACATGGGAGAGGTTCAAGATGAAGCTAATGCGGTGCCCAAACCATCATATGACTAATGTTCACCTAATAGAGATACTTTACAGAGCCTTGAATTCAATAACTAAACTAGTGGTGGATAATGCGGCTGGAGGATCAATTATGGACCTCACCTTTGGTCAGGCAAGCAATATGCTAGATCGGATGATGAAGCAAAGTAGAGCTTGGCATACCAGGGATTCTGAGGTAGCAAGCCCCACTTTATCTATTGGCATGACTACAGACCAAAGAAGAAGAGAAGAAGAACATGATCAAGATATGACGCACATGAAGACACAAGTGGATCTTCTTACAAAGCATCTATTATCAGGGAAGACCGAAAAAGTCAAAGCTATTGCATCAAAAGGAAGAGACGAATCTGATTCGGAAGAAGAAGCCAACTACTTGAACAATCTGGGGGGTTTTCGAGGCAATGCCCAAGGAAACCAAGGTCGGAACTACTATGACAAATCTGGAAACAAGGACCAAGGTAGTTGGAAGAACAAGAATGACAAAAGTGGTTTGTACGTTCCCCCAGGAAAATGTGACACCACCACATCTAGTTCTGGAAGTATGAAAGACATGATGGCTAAATTATTGAAAGGAGTGGAAGCAACTAGTGCGGGAGTAACGGAGGTGATAAATGATTTGTCCTCTATGAAGCGATTAGTTGATTCACATTCCACTTCAATCAAGCAAATAGAGCAGCAATTGAGCCAACTTTCAGCAGCACTCAATCAAAGAAAGGCTGGCACTTTACCTAGCGACACTGTGCAAAACCCAAGGAATGATGGGTCATACATGGCTATTACTACCCGAAGTGGTAAAGTGCTGGAAACTCCATCAAAAAGTAAGCAAGTGGTTAACGAAGTAGCGGACATCGATGATGAGGCGAAAGGAGAAGATTCCTCAGAAGCTGGTCACGACGTCCATGACGTCAACCCCAGTGGTTTGCAGCCTGAAACTACCAAAATTCGGAAGCAAGAGGATAAGAAAGCTGTGGAGAAAACAATTCCATACCCACCACCACCTTTTTCTCAAAGATTGTAGAAGGTGGCGGATGATATAAAGTTCAGCAAATTCATGACTATGTTAAAGCAGCTGACCATTAATGTTCTATTGGTGGAGGCACTTGAACAAATGCCTGGGTATGTGAAATTTATGAAGGATCTTTTGACAAAGAAGTGGGCAGCAAGCTATGAGTTGAAAGATAATGTTCATCACTGCAGCGCAATCGCTACCCGATCACTAGTTCAGAAGAAGGCTGACCCCGGTGTTTTCACTATTCCTTGCACCGTTGGATCTTTGAATTTTACCAAGGCATTATGTGATTTATGAGCCAGCATCAATTTGATGCCATTATCTATCTATAAAAAGTTGGGGTTGGGTGATCCTACTCTAACCAATATGAGGCTCGTAATGATGGATAGGTCGGTAAAATGACCTGTTGGTATTCTATGTGATGTATTGGTGAAGGTTTCTTCATTCATCTTTCCATTGTGCAAACTCTTGGAGAAGGATGCTAAGTTTGACTTCAATGAAGATTGTTTGAAGGTATTCGAATGCCTCAAAGGAAAACTAATTGAAGCTCCTATCATGGTGGCACCAGATTGGTCTCTACCATTCGAAATCATGTGTGATGCTAGTGGGGTAGCCGTTGGCACTGTACTAGGCCAGAGGAGGGAGAAATTATTTCATCCTATCTACTACGCTAGCAAGGTCCTAAACGAAGCCCAAAAGAACTATATTGTCATAGAACAAGAGCTCCTAGCGGTTGTGTATGCGTTTGAGAAGTTTCAAGCTTATTTTTTGGGAACCAAAGTGATCGTTCATACAGACCATGCAGCTCTGAGGTACTTAATGACAAATAAGGATGCAAAACCAAGACTAATTCGATGGGTCTTGCTGCTGGAAGAATTTGATTTCAAGGTTAAAGATAGAAGAGTTTGTGAGAACCAAGTGGCTGATCATCTATCTAGACTCGAGAACGAGCATGTGGCACAGCCTGAAATCGAGATTGATGATGCTTTCCCTGACGAGGAGGTCTTAGCAACGATAATGGAATAGTTACCATGGTATGCCGACTTTGCGAATTTTGTAGTGAGTAATGTGATACCTGCAAACTTATCTTACCATCAAAAGAGGAAGTTTATGCATGATGTAAAACACTACTTTTGGGATGAGCCATATTTGTTTCGACGATGCGTGGATGGTGTTATTCGACGATGTATATCCCATGTAGAGGTGCCTACTATATTGGAAGCATGCCACACTTCCCAAGTTGGGGGACATCACGCAGGTAATCGGACATTAAGGAAAGTATTGAAAAGTAGATATTATTGGCCTTCGATATTTAGAGATGCCTACGACTTTGTAAGAAGATGCGACCAATGTCAGCAACAAGGTGATATTTCAAAACACCATGAGATGCCCATGTCGAAAATTCTTGAAGTAGAGCTCTTTGATGTATGGGGTATTGATTTCATAGGTCCATTCGTAAATTCGTTTGGAATGAAGTACATCCTAGTTGCTATAGATTATGTCTCAAAATGGGTTGAAGAAGTAGCGTTGGCCGACAATGAAGGAAAGCTTGTTGTAACATTCTTGAAGAGGAATATCTTCTCTCGCTTTGGAGTACCACGTACTATCATAAGTGATGGAGGATCTCACTTTTGCAACAAGCTATTCAAATTCGTGTTGGCAAAATATGGTGTCAAGCAACATAAGGTAGCCACACCTTATCATCCACAAACTAGTGTCCAGGTAGAGGTTTCCAACCTTGAGATCAAGCAAATCCTTGCTAAAACGGTAAATGCTAATAGGAAAGATTGGTCTCGGAAGCTGGACGATGCACTATGGGCGTACAGGACTGCATTCAAAATACCCATTGGCATGTCCCCATACCAACTAGTTTATGGGAAGGCTTATCACTTACCCATTGAGCTCGAGCATAAGGCATTGTGGGTGTTGAAGCTATTGAATTTGAATTGGGATGATGCAATGAATCTGAGATTGGAGCAACTGAATGAGATGGATGAATTCCGTCTACATGCTTATGAAAGATCGAACCTATACAAAGAGCGGATGAAAAAGTATCATGATCAGTGGATTGTTCGATGAAACTTTCAAAAGAATGATATGGTACTTCTCTTCAATTACAGACTAAAGTTATTCCCAGGTAAGTTAAAATCCAAGTGGTCTGGTCCATACAAAGTTATCCAAGTCTACTCGTCTGGAGTAGTTGAGTTGGAAGACAATAAGGGTGTTGTCTTCAAGGTGAATGGCCAATGAGTAAAACCTTATATCGGTCCTCTTGATTCGATAAACTATATGGCCATCACTTATCTCAATGAAGTCTAAGTACTCGAGGTAACTATGTCGTGCCGCGACAATAAATCAAGCGCTAGATGGGAGGAAACCCATCATTTATCGTTTTTCGTTTTCCTTTTGTTCTAGTATGTGTTTTGCTTTTGATAAATAAAAATCCAAAAATAAGAGTCATTCCATGACAAAAACTAAGGCGCTTGATGGGAGGCAACCCATCATTCTAATCGTTTTCATTGGTTTTGAGCAAATGTAGGTGCAAGAGGTATAAAACGAGGAGATCAGTTTCAAATTTTGATTTGGACGTATTGCATGTTAAAGGTGGTAAGTTAGGAATGAAGAAGCAAAAGGCTATGGATTGGGCATTGCTTATGAAAATATAGGCAATGAACAAGGCTAGTCCTAGGTAAAACTAGGCCACGAACAAGGCAAGGCCTATACTATGCCCTAAGGTCTCGGAATCTAGTGTGCCATAGCATAGGTGCCGCCCATGCCCAAGTATGCCATAGCATAGGCGCCGCCTATGGTAATGCCTTTTGTCTCTGAATCTTATATGCCATGTGAAAGGCGCCGCCTATGCCTAGGAATGCCATGGCATAGGCGCCGCCTATACTAGACAATGCATTGCAAAAGGCGCCGCCTATGCCAAGCATAGGGAAAGTAAAAGGCACCGCCTATGGTCACTTGTTATCTCCAAATCCAATTTTAAATGGGTCAAAACCCGACCCAACCTTCTCCTATAAATATGAGACTAGTCTTGAACCAAAAACACTTTGGAAACCTAGCTTAAGCGTCGCCTATAGTCTCCAAATCCTCTCAAAAATTTTCCTTTTGCTCTTTTTCTTCACAAGAACATCATCCAAAGGGATCAATCAAGTAAGTACTACTTTGTTCTTCATTTACATTCCGTAAGTAATACACTACTATACCTATTACGAATTATTAAATCTTGAAGAAGTATTGGTGATGTGAATGTGTTTGAATTGTTGAGATACAACCAAGTGAGTGAACATATACGTAAGGATGATCTTAACTTATTTCCAACTTGAATTTGATTTTGATGCATTATCATACTTTTGCGGAATTGATAAGGTCACGAAAATTGCATAATCTTGTCACTTGCATACTTACATGTTGGAATGACTTGTTCATTGGAATAAGAATTATAGTTGCCTACCAACATAGGAGGTTGTGATTATTGTTAGATGCTATACCTTGATTCAATCCCTATGTAGTAGTCTTGATACATCAAACATGAAAGTATTGCCATGATTACAAGAAGTATGGCTGCACTGATTTTATTGTTGGAATATAGCACCTAAAACGTATATCGATGAAATCTGAGTAATCGACCACTTTCACTTCACTAGTTTGTGCCAATGAACTAAGTGTGGGGTGGTGCCACTACTGCTTGTTTATAGATTGTATCTATCGAGATGATTCTAACATGAACATTGTTTTAAGTCTCAGGTACAATGGCTCCCAAAGCAAGACAAGGCAAAGATAAGGCTACCACTTCACAAAAAGGCAAGAAAAGAGGACGAAAAGAGCAAGGAGAATCATCCTCGATGCAATTACCACGCCGCATGTTCGGAATAAAATGGTTTCTTGAAGAGGAAGCAAAGTAATGGTATAGGAAAGACAAACAAAGAAAATATGTTCATGTGGACTTGATAAAGAAGGAAAGCCTAGCGAAGAAGGAGCCGCGCATGTTGGCTAAGATCATGGCATTACATCTTGATTTCATCTTCTGAGACATGGGAGAATGAAATCTCGATTTAACAAGAGAATTCTACGCCAACTGGTCGCCGAAAACCACAGGAAGCGAGGTCAAGATTCGGGGCCAAGTTTTACAACTCAATTTGGAGTTCTTCAACTCCTTTCTAGGCTTGCCTTCAGTCGATACATCACCATTCAAAGAGCTGTACAGTAGACCTACATATAGATCCATCCGACACACACTTTGTGGAACAAGATCCATGGAAAGATGGAGCAAAAACAAGGACACCGGTCGACACAACACCTTCCCATATGCTCCTTTGAATAAAGAATCAAGAATATGGTTGCGCATAGTCAATTCTTGCCTAATTCTAGGGACTCAGTACACAAAGATAACAAAAGATAGAGTGTGCTTTTTATACACATTGATGACGAATGTCCCTATCAACATTGGGGCAATTATTCGATCCACAATGTGGAAAGCTAGGGTACACAAGAGGTCCCACTTCAGTTTTGGCAATCTGTTGACCGCAATACTGAGAAAGGAAGATATCAAAGAGAAACCGGCTAATCATAAAATCCCACACAACCCAAAGAAGGTTGACCTCACGAAGGTTAAGGATGCTGAAACTACGCATGGCGTCAACCTTACCACTTCAGAAAGGCATGCTCGAGATGAGAGTTTCTTTTGCCAGCTTTATGGCATGACTCGGTTTATAATGATGAGCGGTGGTCGTGTTCCAACTGCTGCAGAGCTCCAACAGCTGGATTATGACTACCCAATGAATGAGCACGCGAAGGCGATGTGTGGAGTAGGTACATATTTTGAGGAACCTCTTGATGACGATGTGCCGACCGATGATGATCGACGAATGCCAGACTCCAACGTGGAGGAGAATTCTGATGACGACGACTCCAATGATGATTTCGACGAAGGGGGTATGACCCTCGACATAGAGGAGGAGTCTGACTGACCAAGTTCTTCGTATTTATTTTCCACTGAGGGCAGTGTGTCCCGTCTAAGTATGGGGTGGTAGTATTTACATGCAATACTCCTTTATCCACATTTGCATTTATGTTTGTTTGCTTAGCTTAGTTTTTTTTTTTGTTTTTTTAAGTAAATTTTTTTATTTTTTTTTACTTAACTTTGCATGAAATTATTCTAATAGGCAGCATGAGATTATAGCAAGAGCTTGTGCTAAAATCATGACTATTGAGACGTTTAGGCTCTAATTGTGACTCACTATGTGATAATTATGTGGTTCAATTCCTTCATCTGTTGGGTCAAGAGTCTATACTACTTCCAATAAAGTCGACCATGTGCCTTGTGTGTGTGAGGATATAGTATATTCTATGTTTGTGGCTGATGCTAGAACTTGCCTGGTATGTAAGTAAAGCGAAAATAAAGAGTGCAAGTCTAGGAGATGATTTAGGCATTTCTTTGGCAACCTATACTTGTTTACCTTCTTTTTACCTACCCATTGACATCATCCTAGTTAACCCCTTTTAAACCTTTAGCCTATTTTCTTTGACAGCCTCATATGTAAGCCTAATCCATTTTTTTAAAGACCATAATTTGATCCAAATTCCTAAGTGCTTTAAAGTGAAAAGTCATGTGACAAGATATGAGGAAATTGGGTAAGTATGATGCTTTAGAATGTAATGGTGCTTGAATTTGTTATGGAAAAGAATTGCTACCATAAGAGGTGTGTTATGATAAGAAAAAGGAAAAGAAAACTAAAAAGTTAGTTATGTTCAAAAAAAAAAAGAGGAGAAAAGGGGTGGTAGATTAAAAGAAAGTAGAAAGGTTGTTTGAAAGAAAGTGTTAATGGCATAATGTGATGTATTAAATCGCTTAGGAACATAGCCACTATTTCTGGCCAAAATAGTCCTACCCGTCCCTTAGCCTACATTACAACCTGTAAAAGACCTATTTGATCCTAAGCTTGGCATTCTGATATTTAGTGGAGCATTACACTAAGGGCAAGCCTATGGTCATTAGTTACAACATATGAATTCTTTGTGAGAGTGAGAGCAAGGATACTTTTATACCCATGTTTTGACAAATATACTATGCATGTGAGTGATTATGGGTAATAAATGGTGAGACACACATGGTTGATGAGTTTTGGGCAGTGGTGTATGCTTATTTGTGCCTTAACTTTTGAATATGAGTTGACCACCATCACGAGTCTATGTTGGAGGTTGAATTGTTTCTACTAATGAATAGAAAACTACTCTTTGTTGATAATTGTTGTGCGTATCTTGATGAATATTTTGTGTTGTTACTGTGAAACCCTAAGTAGATGTTTACATGGACATGATAGTTTGTTCGAGAACGAACAAAGCTTTAAGTGTGGGGTGTTGATGATAGGCGAATGTACACGCCTAAAGTACTATATTTTACCCATATTTTAGCTAATTTTTGAGGACAAATTATATAATTCATGCACTTTTAGTCCTTTTTCCTGTAAGTGAGCTAACGAACATGATTAGCAAGTTTTCAGGTATAAATGATGTAGAATTCAGTATTTTATGGATAACTTGACACCAAAGAAAGCTTCACGAAGGAAGGAAGGGGAATCTTGGACGCCAAGGACTAAAAGTGGCACATGGAAAATCTATCTCGAGCAAAAACAGCAATTATAAAGACTTTAGGGACTAGCAGTAACTTATTAGGAATAGGATAATGATACATTAACCTAGTAGGATTGGGTTAAGTAATGCATTAGCTTAGTAGGAATAGGATATGGGTATTATAAATACCCTATTCCGCTAGAGATTTTTATTCATTCAATAATTCTCATTCTATTTCTAATTCATTCTGCTATTATTCTATTACTCCATAACTCTTCTTCTAATCCTTCCATTAATTCTACTTTTTATTCTTCTTCTATTCATCTATTCAATTCTTAATTTCCACAACAAGAGAAACGTTACTTTGCAAGGGAGTTCACGCCTAACGCCTGCCACACTTTACTACACGAGTTCTTTATTATGGTATAATAACAATGTCGATTGCGATTTCCTTCGCACTCATGGGTAACTAAACTTCTCTGTTGGGGTTATGGAAGCCATATGAAATACTATCTATTGCTATGAGTTTGTGAGTTCGTGACACGTATGCTGCTTATATCATTATTCTCTTCATCTTAATCTAAATTCTTTATGGTTGTAAACGCATAGAATACGCCAGTATAGCATTAACTTGTTCGAAAGAAAAGTTATATGTCTAGAAAAGATATAATGTCAAGGTAATAGGGTCCCATCCCCTATTAAAAAGTTAATGCCATAACTGGATTAACCTTTTGGAGAATTTGTACCATTAGATATGCTTTAAGCTCGAAAGAGTTAAAGTGAAATAGTCCTTGTTGAGGTTGGAAGACGCTTGGATTTACCATCGAATACAATTCTCTATAAGCACATTTATGTCTGAATTCCGCATAACTCATAGCCAATACAGACGTACAACTCGTAAGGTGGACATAACCCCAACTTCTCAATTCTCATTGTTTTACATCTTACCAAACAGTCTTTCTTTTTACTTTGCTATTTTTCGTTTTTACTTTAATATTTTGGTTACATTACTTGCATGACAAAACTTCCCCCTTTTACGAGACTTGCACTAAAAGTCTAGTAATCTTTGCTTACTTGTTGACCAAGCTATTCCCTGTGGGATCGATACCCAACCTAGTTGGGTTATATATTTGACAACGACCGCTTTACACTCTTACGAGAGCTGTAGATTGAGCGTTATCAACCATCATATCGCCAATGTACACTTGATGGAGATATTTTATAGAGCTTTGAATTCAGTGACTAAGCCAGTGGTTGATAACGCAGCAGGTGGGTCATTCACGGACCTCACTTTTATTCAGGCAAGTGATATGCTAGATCGTATGACAAAGTAAAGTAGAGCTTGGCATACCAGAGATTCTGAGGTAGCAAGCTCTACTGTATCTATTGGCATGACAGCAGAACAAAGGCGAAGAGAGGAAGAACATGATCAAGATATGCCGCACATGAAAACAAAAATGGATCTTCTTACAAAGCATCTACTATCAGGGAAGACCGAAAAAGTCAAAGCTGTTGCGTCAAAAGGAAGAGAGGAATCTGATTCCGAGGAAGAAGCCACTTACTTGAACAATCAAGGGGGTTTTCGAGGCAATGCCCAAGGAAACCAACGTCGTAACTATTATGATAATTCAGGATATAAGGACCGTGATGAAGGTAGTTGGAAGAACAAGACTGACAGGAGGGGGTTGTATGTCCCTCCAGGAAGACGTGATGCCGCTGCATCTGGTCCGAAAATATGTCCATGGAATATATGATGGCTAAGCTGTTGAAAGGAGTAGAGGCAACCTGCACGGGAGTAACGGAGGTAATCAATGATTTGTCCTTAATGAAGCAATTAGTAGACTCACATTCCCCTTCAATAAAACAGCTAGAGCAATAATTGAGTCAATTATCTGCGGCATTCAACCAAAGAAAGGCTGGAACGCTACCCAGCAACACTGTGCAAAATCTAAGGAATGATGGAACATGTATGGCTATTACAACCGGGAGCGGTAAGGTGTTAGAAAATCCGTCCAAAGGCAAGCAAGTGGTCGATGGTGTAACGGACAACGATATTGATGTTGATGGTGAAGACGCCGTAGAAGCTGGCAAGGGCGATCATGACATTACTCCTAGTAGTCTGCAACCTGAAAAGATCGAAAGATAGAAGCAAGATAAAAAAAAGTGGTGGAGAAAACTATTCCCCTTCCACCACCACCTTTTCCGTTGAGGCTGAAGAAGCAGGCGAATGATACAAGGTTTATTAAATTCATGATGATGCTAAAACAACTGACCATTAATGTTCCGTTGGTGGAGGCACTAGAACAAATGCCTGGGTACACAAAATTTATGAAGGATCTTTTAACAAAGAAGCGGGCAGTAAGCTATGAGCCGGCAGATAATATTCATCATTGCAGTGCAATTGCCACAAGGTACTTAGTTCAGAAGAAGGCAGACCCTGGTGAATTTACTATTCCTTGCACTGTTGGATCTTTGAATTTTTCCAAGGCATTGTGCGATCTGGGTGCTAGCATCAATTTTATGCCACTATCCGTCTACAGGAAGTTGGGGTTAGGTGATCCAGCACTAACCAATATGAGGCTCGTGATGGCTGATAGGTCGGTAAAACGACCTGTGGGTATCTTGAATGATGTGTTGGTGAAGGTTTCTTCATTCATCTTTCCTGCAGACTTTGTTATTCTTGATTGTGAGGTGGATTCTGAAGTGCCCATAATCTTGGGACGTCCTTTCCTTTCAACAAGAAGTGTGCTTATTGACATAAGAGCTAATGACCTTTTATTTCGGTTGAATGACGAAGTGGTCCGCTTTGATATATGCAAAGCAATGAAGCAGACCAGCAATATGAATATGTTCTCTGTAGCTGATGTTCATTATGAGGACAAGAAAGAATTATTTGTAGAGAAGCAGCTTACTGTTGAGCCACTATCTGATGTATTGTTAAATGTTGAGCATAAGGATGATGAAGATTATGAAGAAACTATGTGTGCTCTAATAGAAATAGGGTCCTATTCTCATACTCCTAAACAGCCGGACCTTGATCTTAAGAATCAACCATCACCAAAAGCAAAGACTTCCATTGAAGAGGCACCAGAGCTAGAATCGAAAGAGCTCCCCAATTATCTAAAGTATGCATTCTTGGGAAGTGTAAATACACTACCGATAAGTGTGGCGGATGATTTCAGTGAACAACATGTAGAGGCTCTCATCCCTGCTCTGAAGAGATACAAGAGAGCTATGGGTTGGACTACTGATGATATAATTAGTATCTCTCCTGAGGTATGTATGCACAAGAGTCATATCAAAGAAGATTGCATGCCTACAAGTAAGCATCAGCGGCGTCTGAATCCATTCATAAAACGATGCCCTATCTATCTCGATGAAGACTAAGTAATCGAGATAGCTATGTCGTGTCGCGATAATAAATCAAGTGCTTGGTGGGAGGCAACCCATCATTTTTAAATATTCTTGTTGTTTTTGTTTTCTTAGGATTTTGTCGAGCCACGACCAAAACTAAGGCTCTTGATGGGAGGCAACCCATCATTCTAATCTTTTTGTTGTCTTTGAGTAAATGTAGGTACAAGAGGTGTCAAAGAGGAGATTGGTTTCAAATTTTGATTTGGAAGTATTGCATGTTGAAGGTGGTAAGTTAGGAATTAAGAAGCAAAAGGCTATGCATTGGGCATTGCTTATGAAAATATAGGCAAAGAACAAGGCAAGGCCTATGTAAATCTAGGCCACGAACAAGGCAAGACCTATACTATGGCCTAAGCTCTCAGAATCTAGTGTGCCATAGCATAGGCGCCGCCCATGCCTAAGAATGCCATAGCATAGGCGCCGCCTATGCCAATGCCTTTTGTCTCTGAATCTCATATGCTATGCAAAAGGCTCCGCCTATGCCCAAGAATGCCATGGCATAGGAGACGCCTATGCTCAACAATGCTTTGCAAAAGGCGCGGCCTATGCCAAGCATAGGCAAAGCCTTTGGAGCCTCCTATGGTCACTTTTGGTCTCCAAATCCAATTTTAAATGGATCAACACCCGACCCAAGCTTGTCATATAAATGAGAGACTTAGTTTTAGACCAAAAATACATTGCAAACCTAGCATAAGCGCCGCCTACCTCTCCAAATCCTCTCAAAAATTTTCTATTTGCTCTTTTACTTTGCAAGAACATCATCCAAATCCATCAATCAAGTAAGTACTTATTTGTTCTTCATTTATATTCCGTAAGTACTACACTACTACGCATATTATGAATTGCTAAATCTTGAAGTAGTATTGGTGATTTGAATGTGGTTGATGTGTTGTGATATAACTAAGTGAGTGAAAGAATACGTAAGAATGATCTTAACATGTTTCCAACTTGAATTTGATTTTGATGCACTGCAATACTTTTGCGGAATCGACATGGTCAAGGAAATTGCATAATCTTGTCATTAGAAGTTTACATGTTGGAACGACTTGTTCATCGAGATGAGAATCATGGTTGACTATAAACATACTATGTTGTGATTATTTCCAAATGTCATGACTTGATTCAATCCTTATGTGGTAATCATTGCTCAAAAGTTACATCAATCCAAACATGTGAAGTCTTGCCAAGATCTCATTAGATAAAATCAAAAAGGATAGTTAAAGATGCCAAGAAAAGTATGACTGTACTGATTATATTGTTGGAATATAGCACCTAAAACGTATATTGATGATGTTTGAGTAATTGACAACTTTTACTTCACTAGTTTGTGCCAACAAAATAAGCGTGGGGTGGTGCCACTACTGCCTGTTTATTGATTGTATCCAATAAGATGACGCTAACATGACTATTATTTTAAATCTCAGGTACAATGGCACCCAAATCAAGACAAGGCAAAGATAAAGCAACCACTTCACAAAAAGGCAAGAAAAGAGAACGAAAAGAGCAAGGAGAACCCTCATCGCTGCAAGTACCACGCCGCATGTTCGGAATTAAATGGGTCCTTGAGGAGGAAGCAAAGGAGTGGTATAGGAACAAAAAAGAGAAAAAATATGTTCATGTGGAGCTGATACACAAGGAAAGCCTAGCAAAGAAAGAACCACACATGTTGGCCAAGATAATGACGTTACATCTTAATTTCATCTTCCGAGATATGGGAGAGTGCAATCTCGATTTAACACGAGAATTCTATGCCAACTGGTCACCGAAAACTACAGGAAGCGAAGTCAAGATTTGGGTCCAAATTCTACAACTAAATGCAGAGTTCTTCAACTCCTTTCTAGGTTCACCACTCAAGGAGTTGTACAATAGACCTCCATACAGAGCCATTCGACACACACTTTGTGGAACAAGATCCATGGAACGGTGGAGTTGACACAAGGACACCGGTCGACGCAATACCTTCCCATATGCTCCTTTGAACAGGGAAGCAAGGATATGGTTGTGCATAGTCAACTCTTGCCTAATTCCAGGGACTCAGTACACCAAGGTAACATGAGATAGAGTGTGCTTGGTATACGCATTGATGACGAATGTCCCTATCAATATTGGGTAATTATTTGATCCACAATGCAGAAAGCCAAGCTACACAAGAGGTCCCACTTCAGCTTTGGCAATCTGTTGACTGCAATATTGAGGAAGGAGGACATCGAAGAGGAACCTGTTGATCATAAACTCCCACACAACCTGAAGAAGGTTGACCTCACAAAGGTAAAAGATATTGAATCCACACATGACGTCAACCTTACTACTGCGGAGAGACATGCTCGCAATGAGAATTTCTTTCGCCATCTTTATGGCATGACTCGGTTTACTATGATGAGTGGAGGTCATGTTCCAACTGTTGCAGAGCTCCAACAGCTGGATTATAACTACCCAATGAATGAGCATGCAAGGGCGATGTGTGGAGTAGGTACATATTCTAAGGAACCTCTTGATGACGATGTGCCAACCGATGATGATCGACGAATGCTAGACTCCGACGTGGAGGAGAATTCTGATGACGACAACTCCAATGATGATTTCGACGAAGGGGGTATGACCCCAGACATAGAGGAGGAGTCTGACTAACTAGGTTCTTCTTATTTATTTTCCACTGAGGACAGTATGTCCCGTCTAAGTGTGCGGTGCTGGTATTTGCATGCTATACTTCTTTATCTGTATTTGTATTTATTTATGTTTTTGTTTTGTTTTTTAGTAGTTAATCATTTTTTTAAATTTTTTTCTTTTTCACATTTTTTTTAACTTTGCATGAAATTATTCTGAGGGACAGCATGGTATTATGACAAGAGTTCGTGATAAAATCATTACTATTGAGACGTTTAGGCTCTAATTGTGACTCACTATGTGATATTGTGTTGTTCAATTCCTTCATCTGTTGGGTCAAGAGTCTATGCCACTCCAAATAAAGTCTACCATGTGCCTTGTATGTGTGAGGATATAGTATATTCTGTGTTTGTGGCTGATGCTAGAACTTGCCTGGTATGTATGTAAAGCGAAAATAAGGAGTGCAAGTCTAGGAGATAATTTAGGCATTTCTTTGGCAACCTATACTTGTTTACCTTCTTTTTACCTACCCATGGACATTATCCTAGTTAACCCCTTTGAGACTTTAGCCTATTTTCTTTGACAACCTCATATGTAAGCCTAATCCATTTTTTCAAGACCATATTTTGATCCAAATTCCTAAGTGCTTTAAAGTGTAAAGTCATGTGATAAAATAAGAGGAAATTGGGTGAATATGATGCTTTAGAATGTAATGGTGCTTGAATTTGTTATGAAAAAGAATTGCTATCATAAGAGGTGTTATGAAAAGAAAAAAAAGGAAAGAAAAACTGAAAAGTTAGTTATGTTTAAAATTGAAAAACAAAGGTGGAGAAAAGGGGTGGTAGAATAAAAGAAAGTAGAAAGGTTGTTTGAAAGAAAAGTAATAATGGCATAATGTGATGTATTAAAGCGCTTAGGAACATAGTCACTATTTCTGACCAAAATAGTCCTACCCGTCCCTTAGCCTACATTACAACCTGTAAAAGACCTATTTGATCCTAAGCTTGGCATTCTGATATTTAGTGGAGCATTACACTAAGGGAAAGCCTATGGTCATCAGTTGAAACATATGAATTCTTTGTGAGAGTGAGAGCAAGGATAATCTTATACCCATGTTTGAAATATATACAATACTTGTGAGAGATTATGAGTGATATATGGTGAGACACACATGGTTGATGAGTTTTGGGTAGTTGTGTATAATTCTTTGTACCTCAACTTGTGGACACGAATTAACCACCATCACGAGTTTATGTTGGAGGTTGAATTGTTTCTACTAATAATCAGAAAACTACTCTTTGTTAATGATTGTCGCGCTTGTCTTGATGAATATTTTGTGTTGTTACTGTGAAATCCCAAGTAGATGTTTAGATGGACATGATAGTTTGTTCGAGGACGAACAAAGCCTTAAGTGTGGGGTGTTGATGATAGGCGAATTTACACGCCTAAAGTACTATAATTTACCCATATTTTAGCTAAGTTTTGAGGACAAATTATATAATTCATGCAGTTTTAGTCCTTTTTCCTGTAAGTGAGCTAACGAACATGATTAGCAAGTTTTCAGGTATAAATGATACAGAATTCAGCATTTTATGGATAAATTGACGCCAAAGAAAGCTTCACGAAAGGAGGAAAGCAAAGCTTGGACGCCAAGGACCAAAAGTGGCGCATGGAAAATCTGTCCCGGGCAAAAACAGCAATTCTAAAGACTTTGGGGACTATCAGTAACTTATTATTATTAGGATAATGATACATTAACCTAGTAGTATTGGGATAAGTAATGCAGTAGCTTAGTAGGAATAGGATATGGGTGTTATAAATACCCTATTATGCTGGAGATTTTGATAATTCCCATCCATCCACCATCCATCCATCCATCAAAACAATTCTCCACCACCCTCATCCCTATTCCATCCTTCCCCTTTTCTTTATTAATTCATTGTTGACATTATTTTTCATCTATTCGACTTTTAATTTTACAATAAGAGAATCGCTATTTTGCAAGGAATTCATGCCTAATGCCATACCACACCATACTACACGTGAGATCTTTTATTATGGTATAATGATAATGTCTATTATGATTTCCATCGCACTCATGAATAGCTAAATTCTCTGTTGGGGTTTTGGAAGCCTTATGAGATACTATCTATTGCTATGAGTTTGTGAATTTGTGACACGTATGCTGCTTATATCATTATTCTCTTCATCTTAATGCAAATTCTTGTGGCTGCAGACACATAGAATAATGCCAGTATAGCATTAACTTGTTCAAAAAAAAAAGTTATATGTTTGGAAAAGAGATAATGTCAAGGTAATAGGGCACCAACCCCTATTAAAAAGTTAGTTCCATAACTGGACTAACCTCTTGGAGAATTTGTACCGTTAGATACGCTTTAAGCTCGAAAGAGTTAAAGTGAAATAGTCCTTGTTAGGTCGAAAGACGCTTGGATTTACCATAGAATACAATTCTCTATAAGCACATGTATGTCTGAATTCCGCATAACTCATAGCCAATAGAGACGTATAACTCATAAGGTGGACATAACCCCAACTCTCAATTCTCATTGTTTAACATCTTACCAAAACATTCTTTTTTTTACTTTGCTATTTTCTATTTTTACTCTACTATTTTGTTCACATCAATTACACGTTACAATCCCCCCTTTTTTACGAGACTTGCACCAAAAGTCTAATAATCTTTGCTTACTTATTGACCGGCTATTCCCTGTGGGATCGATACCCAACCCAGTTGGGTTATATATTTGACAACGACCACTTTACACTCTTATGAGAGCTGTAGATTGAGCGTTATCACTCTACTACGTTCCCTCAGTGTTGAGTCCTTATGGTTCGAGGACCGTGTTTATATTTTTGGTGATATCGTTCTGTTGTTATGGCTTTCAGTACTGTTTTAGTCAGTTGGGCGTTTGTCCCAATGGCTCCTTGATTTTGATGTATAGAGACTTTGTCAGACTAGAGGGTTGGTATGTACAGACATTCAATATATTTTGGTTGTATAGTCTAGTATTTTCCTGTATTTCTCTTGAACCCGATGTGGTATATCTCTTTGTTATGCATGACTATTGTTGACTTGAATTCCTTGAGGTAGTATCTGGATCTGAGGGTTAGCTTGGGGCTATGTGTAACCCTAAGCACTGTGCAATGTCTCGGGATAAAATTTCAGGGTGTTACAAAGCTTGATATTAGAGACTAAGGTATAAGGAGTCCTAGAGAGTCTAACAAGCCGTGTTACATATAGTCTTGATCATCGATGGAAGCTCACCATATCTATGAGCAAGAGGCTAAAAAATGTTTTAGGAAAAGTCATTTCTTTCTTTCTAAAGTTTATCGTGCCTACAACTGTCTCTTTATCGGCGATTAAATCATTCTCTCTTATAACAAAAAATGCCTTCTCATCAAGCTCATAGAAACAATGAGCAGCCTCAACTCATTAATCCCTTGAACGAGCATGTGTCTCATGCGGAATTTTGGGCAGCTTTTTAGGCGCTAGCCCAGGCAGTTACCGCCAATTCTTAAGCTAACACCCAGGCTACTGTTCTACCTCTGCAAGAGAATACTTTTGCTGCAGCTCAAGTTTGTGACTTTATGCGGATGAATCCGCCTAAGTTCTATGGGTCGAAGGTAGGTGAAGACCCACAGATGTACTTGGATGAAGTGAGAAAGATCACCCAAATTATGTATGTAAACTGAGGAGGATAGTGTTGAATTGGTTGCCTATCTAATGAAAGATATTGTATATGATTGGGTGGAGATGCGGAGGATGAGTAGAGGGAAGGATTCCACTTCCATGACTTGGCAGTTATTCCAGGATGCATTCTTGGACAAATTTTTTTCTCTTGAGATGAGGGAAACAAAGATAGAGAAATTTATGAATGTGAGATAAGTCTCCATGACTATTAAGGAGTATTGTATTAGCTTCAATCAGTTATCCAAATATGCTCCTAGTATGATGGATGACTCCTGGACTATCATAAGCAAGTCTGTGACCAGCGTGTTGAGTTACGTTGTTAAAGAGTGTAGATCTTCTATGCTTAATAGGGAGATGGACCTTTCTCAGTTGATGATACATACCCAACAGATTAAAGCTGATAAGATGAAAGAGAGGGAGAGAGTAAAAGGGAATAAAAGAGCTAGATCAGAGCAGCAGGGATTTAGTCAGTCCAAATTTTAGGGAGGGAACCACCCTCAATTTCAGGGACGTCATTTATACCCATGCCCTCCTCAGTTAGTGCTCCTGCACCTAGAAGCAGGCAGGAGTAGGGGAACAGGCCTATCCCATGTAGGTCTTAGGAAAGTGTAAGTAACAGATCTCGTCCTCCTTCATCTGCTAGGTGTGGTAGAGATCATTTTGGCAAGTATTTTGTGAATTAGAGGGGTGGCTTTAGTTATGGTAAGTTGGTCCATCGACTTAGAGATTGTCTGTATTCTAGACAGAGGAGTCGAGATGCTTGTCCCCAGAGTCAGGCTACCAGTACCCTCGATCCCGTAATCTATCCAGTTCCTCCTCAGGGCGTTTCTGCTAGTATTGTTGGCGGTTTGCGCCAGAATCGCTTCTATGCTATACCACCCCACCAGGAGCAGGAATACTCTCTAGATGTGTTCACTAGTATTCTCCATGTCTTTCATTTCGATGTGTATGTATTAACGAACCCCAGTTCGAGTTTCTCTTATATGACACCTCTGGTTGCTATAAATTTTGAGATGGACCCTGAATGGATTCCTGAGCCTATTCTGGTTTCTACCCCAGCAGGAGAATCTGGGATTTTTGTAACTCCAAAGAGCCATTTCATATCCTACCTCAAAGCTAGGAAGTTGATTTCCAAGGGTTGCATCTATCACCTAGTTCGAGTTAAAGACCTCAAATCTGAGACTCCGACTATTGAGTTAGTTACCATTGTTAATGAATTTCATGATGTTTTCCCAAAAGATATCCCAGGGGTCCCACCTAATAGAGAAATAGAATTCAGGATTGATCTCCTTCCCGGCACTCAACCTATTTCTATTCCTCCATCCTGTATGGCTCCCTCAAAACTTAAAGAGTTGAAAGAGAAACTCAAAGATCTTTTAGACAAAGGCTTTATCAGACCCAGTATTTTCCCATGGGGTGTACCTATTCTATTTGTGCATAAAAAAATGGTATATTGCGTATGTGCATTGATTACCGTCAACTCAACAAGGTAACTATTAAGAACAAGTACCCTCTTTCTTGAATTGATGAATTGTGACTTCTGAAAAATAGACCTTATATCCGGCTATCATCAGCTTAAAGTGAGAGAGTGTGATATTCCAAAGACAGCCTTCCAAACCCGTTAAGGTCACTTTGAGTTTCTTGTCATGTCCTTTGGGTTAACCAACGCTTCAGCAGCCTTCATGGACCTTATAAATCGAGTGTTCAAGAAATGTCTTGATATGTTTGTCATTGTATTCATAGATTATATTCTTGTTTATTCCTGAAGTGAGGATGATCATGCCGACCATCTTAGAATTGTTTTGCAAACTCTTAGAGATCATCAATTATTTGCTAAATTTAGCAAGTGTGAATTTTGTCTAAGGTCAGTTGCTTTTTTGGGTCATATTATTTTCGCCGAAGGCATTAGAGTCGATCCCCAAAAGACACAAGTTATAAAGAATTGGCCTAGACCTACCTCCCCATCTGACATTAGGAGTTCCTTGGGTCTAGCTGATTACTACCATCGTTTTGTTGAGGGTTTCTCTTCCATTGCATCTCTAATAACCCGATTAATCCAAAAGAAAGTGAAGTTCCTGTGGTTGGAACCTTGCAAGAAGAGTTTTCAGGAGTTAAAGACTCGACTCACTTCAGCCCAAATGTTAGCTTTACCCATTGGTACTGATGGTTTTGTGGTGTATTGTGATGCTTATAGAGTTGGTTTAGGTTGTGTGTTGATGCAGAGGGGTAAGGTTATAGCTTATACCTCTTGACAGTTGAAGCCTCATAAGAAGAATTACCCAACCTATGATCTTGAATTAGCAGATGTAGTTTTTGGTTTGAAAATCTGGAGACATTATTTGTATGGTATTCATGTTGATGTGTTTACTGATCACAAAATCCTGCGGAATGTGTTTACTTAGAGGGAGTTGAATCCTAGACAAAAAAGATGGTTAGAGTTGCTAAAATACTATGATATATGTGTGTTGTGCCAATATTGTGACAGATGCTCTTAGCAGGTTCTCTATGGGTAGTGTAGCTCATGTAGAGAATGATAAGAAAGAATTGGCTAGTGATGTGCATCATTTGTCTAGGTTGGGTGTTAGATTACTTGATTCTGCTGAAGGGAGTATGTTAGTTCAGAGTAGTTTCAAGTCCTCTTTGGTCTCAGAGGTAAAGGAGAAGCAAGACAGGGATCTAAGTTTGGTCAGACTAAAAGAGTCAGTTAAGGACCAAAAGGTAGAGGTTTTCTTCCTAGGGGGAGATGGTGTATTGAGATTGCAGGGTAGATTATGTGTTCCCGATGTTGATGATCTAAGGAAGAGAATTATGGCTGAAGCGCATGGCGCGCAATATTCTATTCATCCCGGTACTACCAAGATGTACCATGATTTGCAGGAAATCTATTGGTAGAACGGTATAAAGAAAGACATAATAGGATTTTTGGCAAAGTGTTCTACTTGTCAACAGATTAAGGTAGAGCACCAAACACTCGGTAGTGTAGTGCAAGAGTTTAGCATTCCTACTTGGATGTGGGAAGAAGTGAATATGGATTTTGTAATTAGTTTGCCTCCTTCTTGTTGTCATCATGATTTGATTTGGGTTGTTGTAGACTGGTTGACAAAATTAGCTTATTTTTTGCCAGTGCATTTGTCTTATACAACTGAGGATTATGCTAGATTGTATATTCGAGAATTCATTAGACTTTATGGAGTTCTTTTGGCTATTATCTGTGATAGGGGTACTCAATTTACTTCCCAATTTTGGAGAGCTTTTCAGAAGGGTCTCGGTACCCAAGTTCATCTAAGTTTTGCTTTCCATCTACAAATAGATGGCCAGGCTGAGCGGATCATTCAGACTTTAGAAGATATGTTGAGGGCATGTGTGCTTGATTTTAAAGGTAGTTGGGATGAGCACTTACCATTGATCGAATTTGTGTATAACAATAGTTTCCATGCTAGTATTCAAATGGCCCCATTTAAAGCTTTGTATGGTAGAAGATGTAGATCACCTATAGGTTGGTTTAAAGTAGAAGAAGTAGTTGTAATTGGGCCTGATACTGTGTTCGCGGATATGGAAAAAGTTAAGTTGATCCGAGAAAGATTGAAGACCACTCAAAGTTGTCAGAAGTCGTATACGGATGTGAGAATAAAAGATCTTGAGTTTAATGTTGATGATTTAGTGTACTTAAAGGTTTCACCCATGAAAGGGGTAAAGAGATTTGGGAAGAAGGGAAAGCTTAATCCCCGTTATGTTGGTCCGTACATGATTCTGATGTTAGAAAAGTAGCATATGAGGTGGAGTTACCCACAGAGTTGTCTAGCGTTCATCCAGTATTTCATGTTTCCATGCTTAAGAAGTGTATTGGTGATTCTGTCGTGGTTGATTCTTACGGAATCTTAGATATTCCGGATAGCTTTTCATTTAAGGAGTTTTCGGTTGAGATTTTGGATTTTCAAATTCGTAGGATAAGGAACAAAGAAGTTCCTTTGGTTAAAGTGCTTTGGCAAAATCAATCTGTTGAGTGTGCTACTTGGGAATTCGAAGCTTATATGCGAGCCAAGTACCCTCATCTTTTTTCTGTGAGTTTAGAGCGAATAGAAGGTACCATTCTTTCTTAATTCCGCCCTCTTCTTATTAAAGATTCAGCCGTGTGTCTACTTCCATCACAAATTCATGCATTTTGTAGGGTATTCAAAGGTATAGAGTGAAGTAATCCCTTTGAGTGAGTCGTTCCAGCTATTCATCCTCATTTTCTCTTGTTCTTGGCCTATATGGCAACATTTGAGCACGAATGTTTCCAAGGGGGAAATATTGTAATACTCCGAGACTCTAACCAATAGTACAACCATACTCAAACTCATGAGAAGTAAATTATAGTTCTTTGGTTGTTTTCTGATCAAGGGTGATGTGTATTAAGGCCTCAAAGATGTCCTAGCGATTAGGTGAATCAAAACATTCCTTACCGATTGAATTCTTGGGAAGGATATTGCCATATTCAACTTCAAATGAACATATCTCTAGTTATACTAGGGATTATTGAGCTCATGACCTACCAAAAGATAGATAATTGAATTAGATTACCAACGATACCAATTTCACCCAAATCCAGTATCGGAGCCAAGAGTTATGCCCATTTTACTCTAGCATGTCAGGCTGGAAAACTAAGTAACGACATAAGTTGTCACAAGTGTGATGACTTATCATCAATGTAGTCAGCCTTATGCAGATTTCCACCCCCAGTGACGATATTTGTGACAAGTCTTCACAAGTGTGACAACTTATTACCAATGTCGTCAACCTTAAGCAGAAAATCATAAAATCCACCCTTTTGTGATGACTTTTCATAAGTCTGACGACTTGTCACGAATGTCGTCAACTGTTTTCTTCAGCAATTAAAGGATGTTTTTGCAAGGGTATTTTGGTCTTTTCCCATCTTTTGGAGGTCCCTATATATATGAGAATTCCTATCTAAACCCTAATTTCTTCATTCTCTCTTCTAATTCTCTTAAGAAATATATCTAGGGTTTTTATTTAAGGACATTAATCTTTCAAAAATCATCCATAAATCTTTAAGATTTCTTCAAGAATCAAGTTCCTCATAGTATGGGCTTCTAGAATCATTTATTACAAGTACGAATAGAGTCTCAAGCACTAGAATTCATCCAATTTCAAAGATTAAGGTATATGGGGTTTTGAACAAGAGAGATTCTTTCGTTCTTGTGCCCAAAGCTTTGATTTCTATCATGGATCTATATTGTTTTTCAAGTGGGTTTATACCCAAATTACTTCATCATGAGACTATGAGAATAGAAATTGTTCAAGCTTTGTTATACATGATTATTTTACTATTCCCAAGTTATGACTTGATATTTAACATTGTTAATTTCATATTTCTATCATGAGTTGATATTTTAAGTGCTTTCAAGATATGTGTCAAGCTTTAAGCTTCCTTATGAAAAATTGGATTATTGAGTATATTGATTCATGAGATTGAGTTGTTACAATGTGTTTTGATATTTCCTCAAAGTTATTGATGTTTTCATGATTTAATGAATTGATACATTTTGATATTGAGAAAGGTTGATTTGATTTGAGTCGTTTAGGAATCCATAAATTGATTATGATTTGATAAATCAGAAAGAGATTTGATTTGGTCTTCATGATAGACCTTTGTGATATTTGTTGTGGATTTCCTAACACGTTACGAGCTTGTGTCTGCGAGTAGTATTTAGCACCGAGAAAATGTAATATTTCCCCAAAACTACGTGCCACCGTAGGATTGATATTGATAATTGTGGGATAGAGTCCGAGTATGAGATTGTGATCTCTAAATTTAGATTGCACTCCCTGGCAAGAGTACGATGCTCATACCAATGTGGGATTCTCTCCTTAGGAGGGAAAAACATTGGACTCCATGTAGCTCACTTGGTTTATGTCGGTTATAAGAACCTCCCATGTCCATAAGAGTTGAGTTTCTTAAATTATCGAGTCACTCCGAGTCTTGAGTTAAAGAGTTGAGTTATTTATGATGATTTATGAGTTTTTTATCATATGATTTATTTACTATGAGATCATGTAAAGTATGTTTCAATCTAACTCAAGCCAAGTGAGCCATCATTGTACATATGCATATTTTTATAAAATTGATGATGATATTTTTTGCTCTCTCTCTAACATTCTTGGCTATCTCACTAACGTTCACTAAACCCACGACCATTTCCCCTTGACCGACTGACACTGACGACGACATCGGAGCACCGGTAATAGGCAAGGATAACCCTTACTCCCCCTTCTCTCTCCTCAGTTCTCTCTACCCTCTTCTCTCTCCCGTTTCCTGTCCCCCTCCATCATTTGAACCACTCGTGCTTTTGCCAATAGTTAAGGTTGCTATCGGCTTGACTCTGGCGACAAAAGTAGCGCACAGCTCTGGTCACAAACAACCAATCCGGAAGGTCCATCTAATGGTACCTCTGGTTCCAACCAGATCTGGTTCCCAGAACTTCAGATTTCGGAGGAACTTCAAGAAATTATCCCAGCGACCAGTTTCGGCATCAGTTTGATGGGACCCAACATACTATGTAGGAAAAGAGGATTTGGTCTACAAGCATAAGTCGGTGACTTCTAACCTTTGCCATTCATTCTTTGTATAATTTCTTGTATTATCTCCTATATCTTGACTTGTGCTTAATTTGTTGGGAGTGTTTGTTGTCAAATATTTCCGGTTTATTCCATTGCTTAACTTAGTTGTAATTGGTGGTTTTGACTTTTTCTTTATTATTACATATTATATACTGTGCTTGTCCCTTCTATTTCCTGCTGTTACTTGATTATTGTCGTTGTGTGTTTTTTCTGGGGTTTGTGGTTGTGGGCATTGATGGTAAGATAGGGTTATATCTGATAGGGTTGGGGCGGGAGCCTGTGTTGGAGGTGGGGGAAGAAGGAAGGATGGGTGGGGGAGTGGGGGCTAGGCCTAACATTAGGGAAGGTAGAGGAAGATGGGTTGCTAGAGTTGATATGCTACGGGTTGGGTCTTGGAATGTAGGTACTCTGCAGGGTAAGTCTATAGAGCTAGTGAAGATTCTTAAAGAAAAGAGGATTAATATTGCTTGTGTGTAGGAGACTAAGTGTGTAGGCTCTAAGTCTAGGGATCTGGATAGTTACAAGTTGTGGTACTCTGGTAGAGATAGGCATAGGAATGGAGTTGGCATCTTAGTAGATGAAGAGATTAGAGGGAAGGTAGTAGAGGTTAAACTGATCAGGGATAGGTTGATGACTGTTAAGTTGGTCATTGGAGGGTCTACTCTAATCGTGTGTAGTGTTTATACATCGTAAGTAGGCTTGGATAGGGAGGAGAAGTTGCGGTTTTGGGAGGTGGTGGATGAGGTGGTAAGAGGAGTGCCTAGTTTCGAGAAGATTGTTGTAGTAGGGGGTTTCAATGGGCATATTGGGGCATTACCGGGAGGCTTTGGTGATGTGTATGGAGGTTTTGGTTTTGGGGAGAGAAATGAGAAGGGAACTGCTCTGTTGGATTTTGCGAGGTCCTTTGGCTAGGTAGTGGTGAATTCGAGCTTCTCGAAGAAGACCGATCACCTGATCACCTTTTGAAGCGCAATAGCCAAGATGCAAATTTACTTTTTGCTGCTTAGGAAAGGGGATAGGGTGTTGTGTAAAGACTGTAAATTTATCTCAAGTGAGAATCTTTCAACCCAGCATAGGCTCTTGTGATGGACTTAGGTATTAACAAAAATAAAAAGAGAAGGGGTGAGAAGGGTAGACCTAGAAATAAGTAGGGTGGCCTTATGCAAGCAAATACGAGAGAGATAAGAAACAGGGTGATAGAAATGAGGGTGTGGAAGTGCAGGGGGACATGGATGGTATGTGGGATTGGGCAGCTAATTGCATCAAGGAGACTGCTAGTAGGGTGTTGGGTATTTCTAGGGGATGTGATGGCCATCCTTGGGGGGATTGGTGGTGGAATGAAGAAGTTAGGAAGAAAGTAGAGACTAAAAAAGGGGTGTATGCTAAGTTGGGTGAGAGTAGGGATGAATATGAGAAGAGGGATAACAGGCAGGAGTACAAGATAGCTAGGAAGAAGTCTAAGTTAGCAGTCATAGCGGCTAAGACGGCAGCGTTCGAGAGCTTATATGCGGGGTTATAGGAGAAAAGAGGGAAAAAGAGGTTGTTTAGGCTTGCTAAGGCTAGGGAGAGGAAGGGTCGTGACCTCGACCAGGTGAAATGCATTAAGGGGGAGGATGGTAGAGTATTGGTAGAGGATGTTCACATTAAGAAGAGATGACAGTCGTACTTTGATAGGTTATTGAATGAAGAAGGGGATAGAGTTATTATTTTAGGAGAGCTAGAGCACACTGAGAAGTGTTGTGATTTTTGTTATTGTATACATTTTAAGGTAAAAGAGGTTAGAGAGGTTGTTCGCAGGACGCGTACGGGTAGGGTGACGGGGCCTGATGAGATCCCTGTGGATTTTTGGAAGTTCTTTGGAGAGGCAGGCTTAAGGTGGTTGACTGAATTTTTTAACGGTATTTTTAAGTCAGCAAAAATGCCCGAGGCTTGTAGATGGAGTACTATGATCCCTCTTTATAAGAATAAGGGTGACATTCAGAGTTGTAATAACTATAGAGGTATAAACTTATTGACCCACACTATGAAGATTTGGGAGAGAGTGGTCGAGTTGAGTTTGATGAGGATAGTGTCTATCTTGGAAAATCAGTTTGGATTTATGCCTGGGCGTTCGACGACGGAGTCAATTCACCTGATGCAGAGATTGGTGGAATAGTATAGGGAAAGGAAAAGAGATCTGCGCATGGTTTTTATCGACTTAGAGAAGGCGTACAACAAAGTCCCTAAGGAGGTGCTTTGGAGATTCTTGGAGGTGAGTGGGGTACCGGTGACATATATTAGAGCAATCAAGGACATGTATAATGGAGCTAAGACTTAGGTGAGGACGGCGGAAATGGACTCAGAGCATTTCCCTATCTTGATGGGGTTGCATCAGGGTTCTACTCTTAGCTCATTTTTGTTTACTTTGGTGATGGATGTGTTGACGCGGCGTATTCAAGGAGAGGTGCCTTGGTGTATGCTTTTTGTAGATGATGTAGTTTTGATTGATGATACGTGGGGTGTGTGTGTGAATGATAAATTAGAGGTGTGGAGATGGACCCTTGAGTCTAAAGGGTTCAGGTTGAGTAGGAGCAAGACAGAATATTTAGAATGCAAGTTTAATGACGTGAGGCAGGAAGGCGGGGTGGTATTAAGGTTGGATTCCCAGACGGTGTGTACAAGAGATAGTTTCAAGTATCTGGATCCATGTTTCAGGGGAATGATGAGATTGATGAGGATGTCTCCCATTGTATTGGAGCGGGATGGATGAAGTGGAAGCTCGTCTCGGGGGTGTTGTGTGATAGGAAGGTGCTTCCCAAGGTTAAAGGCAAATTATACAGGGTGGCAGTCCGGCCGTCCATGTTGTATGGACCGGAATGTTGGCCAGTCAAGAACTCTCACATTAAAAAATTGAAGGTGGCAGAAATGTGGATGTTGCGTTGGATGTGTTAGCTTAATAGGGGTGATAAAGTTTTAAATGAGACTATTCGAAAAAAGGTTGGAGTGGCTTTGGTGGAGGACAAGATGCGGGAAGTCCGATTGAGATGGTTCGAGCATGTAATGAGGAGGGGCACGGATACCCTGGTTCGTAGGTATGAGAAGCTTGCTTTGAATGGTTTCAGGCGGGGTAGGGGTAGGACGAAGAAATACTAGAGACAGGTGATCAGGCGGGTCATGGAGCAGTTACAGCTTACTGAGGACATGACCCTAGATAGGAAGATCTGGAGGGCGCGGATTAAGATAGAAGGCTTGTGCCAGTTTGAGTTGTTGGGGTAGGACATTACTTGGTAGATCTATTATTCTTGCTAGGACACTTTGTTGTATGCTTTATTACAAATGCTTTTATTATTCTTTGTTTATTATTCCTTGTAGGTGGCGTATTTTTGTCTTGACATCCTCTTCCATGCTCTATTAAGTATCTGTTTATTATTCGTTGTCTTGAGCCGGGGTCTATCGAAAACAACCTTTCTACTTCTCCTGAAGTAGTGGTATGGACTGCATACATCTTACCCCTCAGACCCCACTATGTGGGAATACACTGGGTTTGTTGTTGTTGTTGTTGATAATGATATTTGCATTGTTGCATGCACCCCTACATACTCAGTACATTACAAAGTGCTGACCCACATATTTTTCTATGGGCCACATTTTCTCATAATATAGGTTCAGGTAATCAGCCGCAACCGCGTTAGCGATATTCGAGCACCTCAACTATGTTCCCTTAGTGGTGAGTCCTCATAGTTCAAGGAACGTGTCTATATTTTTGGTGATATCGTTCTGTTGTTATGGCTTTCAGTACTGTTTGAGTCAGTTGGGGGTTTGTCCCAATGACTCCTTGATTTTGATGTATAGAGGCTTTGTCAGACTAGAGGGTTGGTATGTACAGACATTCAATATATTTTGGTTGTACAGTCTAGTATTTTCAAGTATTTCTTTTGAACCCGATATAGTATATCTCTTTGTTGTGTATGACTATTGTTGAATTGAATTCCTTGAGGTAGTGTCTGGCTCCAAGGGTTAGCTTGGGGTTACGTGTATCCCTAAGCACCGTGTGACCTATCAGGATGAAATTTCGGGGAGTTACATCCCCTCACAATACTTGACACATAAACATGAGCAACAACCGACATTAAATCTTAACAGGGTATCAGAACCATATTCATGGTCGCTCAGCCTTATCAGTTCAGACCAATCAAACTTCACTATAAAATTGCAGATACCTTATTTGATAGATCAATGACTAAACGGTAAAAACAACATTCATAAAATCAATGTACACTATGTGTGTTTTCACGATAACATTAGCCGTAATACATACTTCCCACATATAAAGTGGTTTCATCTGCAAGTAGTTTATTCCTACGAATCCATCTTTACTGTAACCTCTTGTGTTGATCGATAAAAGGTTGATCAACTTTAAGTTCCTTATATCTACAAATAAGAGAAAAAAATTAATGTCAAATAATAGAAGCATAGAAAGAACATTATCCATCTGTTGCAACAGATGTGGAGTCTATTGCAAAAGATGTGGAGTTTGTTGGAATACATCAAACCAGCCTTGCTAGTGGTTTGATATGTTCCAACAGTTGCTCCGTCTGTTCCAATATCAACAACAACATAAACTATAAAGAAACAACAAATAAAGAACATCAACAACAAATAAATAACATCATTTGTCCAACACCATCAACAACATTATCAACAACAAAGAAGCAACATCCTTTGTTCCAACACCATCAACAACACCACACAATAAGTTTCAAAAACACCAACCCCACCAACAATATCAATAACATCATCAGTAACAAGAAATAAATAAAATACGTACAAAAAAATATTACTGCCAACAAGGCATTTAAACTTCTCCCAACAGATGATTTTTTCGCATATTGTAATAAAAATTCTCGATTTATTTATTCAATACTTAAAAGTTTCTTCAAATATTTTAAATAAATATGATATACGTAAATGGTAATTAAATAAAAAACATATGTAAATAACTTGCAAAGAAGAAGACTAGAATAAAAGACCAATAGTGAACCATATCTTACCTGCAATGTCAAAAACGGATCCAAACAACAATTTCAATTGAGGAAAGATATGGTTCGATTTAGATCCAAAAGGATCTTTATGAGAAAGAGGAGAGAAGAGAGAGAAAAAGGTTATGATAACCCTAAAGAGGAGAGAAAGAAAAAGATGAGAGATGAATAAAATAAATTTAGGGCTGAAGAAGAGATGAGATAATTTAGGGTTTAAATACAATAATTAATATTCAGTAATAACTCGAGGGGCACGAGGAAGATGGGTGATATTGAAAAGACAAGACAAGACTAGTCAATGAGATTTTTGAGTTATCCAAAAAATATTTTTATCGCCTTTAGTAGTACTATTTTATCTTTCTTTAAGACAGAAGCTTGCTTTAAAATTAAAAGAAAAAAAAGAATTTCAAACAAATATTTCATCTGTTGCAACAGATATAAATATTGTTTGAAAAATTCCAACAGCTCATTCATCTATAACAACAGATGCAAATGTCCATTTGATAATTAAATTAGATATGTCATATGTTACAAAAAATATCAATAGCTGTTTGAAAATTTCCAACGGCTCAGTCATCTGTAACAACAGATGAAAATGTTCATTTGATAATTAAATTAGATATGTCATCTGTTGCAATAGATATCAATATCTATTTTAAAATTTCTAATATCTTAGTAACCTGTCATAACAGATCCAAATATCTATTTGATAATTAAATCAGATATGTCATTTGTTGCTACAGATATGAATATCTATTTGAAAATTTTCAACAGCTTTGTCGTTTGTTGCAAAAGATTTCATTCCAATTAATTTAAGTATAACTAAGGATGAATGAGTCCATAGGTTCAACTATAACTTTAATTAAGTCTTTGCAATTGCATGGTGTTGGTATTGCATTCATCTCGACCTGAGTCGTCGATCGATCACTCAAAGTTGAAAATATTCTCATTAACTTAATGTTAAGCTAGCACCAAAATTTATTAAGGTAGAACTAGGGATGAATGAGTTCATAGGGCCAACTACAACTTCAGTTGAGTCTTTGCAATTACATGGTATTGGTGTTGCATTCATCTCGACTCGAGTCGTCTATCGATCACTCTGAGTTGAAAAGATTTTGATTAACTTAATATTAAGCTAGTACCTAAATTGATTTTGGTATAACTAGGGATGAATGATTCCATAAGTTCAACTAAAACTTTAATTGAGTCTTTCCAATTACATAGTGTTGGTATTGCATTCATCCCAACTCGAGTCGTCGATCGATCACTTTGAGTTGAAAATATTCTCATTAACTTAATGTTAAGCTATCACCTAAATTTATTTTAGTATAACTAGTGATGAATGAGTCTATAGGATCAACTACAACTTCAATTGATTCTTTGCAATTGCATGGTGTTGGTATTGCATTTATCCCGACCCAAGTCGTCGATCGATCACCCTGAGTTGAAAAGATTCTCATTAACTTAATGTTAAGCTATAACCTATATTGATTTTGGTATAACTAGGGATGAATGAGTTCATAGATTCAACTATAACTTCAATTAAGTCTTTGTAATTGCATGGTATTGGTATTGCGTTTCTCTCGACCCGAGTCGTCGATCTATCAGTCTGAGTGTAAAAGATTCTCATTAACTTAATGTTAATTTAGAACCTAAATTTATTTAGGTATAACTAGGTATAAATGAGTTCATAGGGTCAACTATAACTTTAATTGAGTCTTTGCAATTACATGGTGTTGGTATTGCATTCATCCGAACCCGAGTCGTCAATCGATCATTATGAGTTGAAAAGATTTTCAATAGCTTAATTTTAAGCTAGTACCTAAATCTATTTATGTATAAATAGGGATGAATGAGTTCATAGGGTCAACTACAACTTCAATTGAGTCTTTGAAATTGCATGGTGTTGGTATTGCATTCATTCCGACTCAAGTCATCGATCAATCACTCTAAGTTGAAAAGATTCTCATTAGCTTAATGTTAAGATAGTACCTAAATTGATTTAGGTAGAACTAGGGATGAATGAGTTTATAGGGTCAACAACAACTTTAATTGAGTCTTTGCAATTGTATGGTGTTGATATTGTGTTCATCCCGACTCGAGTCATCGATCGATCACTCTGAGTTGAAAAGATTCTCATTGACTTAATATTTTAAAAACTATATCATTAAAAATTTTAAAAATTAATTAAGATCAAATAGGACCAAAACAATAATTTCAAAACTTGTCATTCTTTTCCAAAATTACAAATTAACCCATACAAATCATCCATTTGCGTAAAAAACTTTTCCTCATTTCAAATCTCAATTTCTCGCTCTTCTCTCTCTCTCTCTCTCTCTCAATAATACAGATAACAACTACTCAACATATTGCTTAACCCTTAAAACATATTGATTTTTCCCAGTTTTGATCACATAGTTGTTATTTTTTACTTCATTCTCACTTGTATCCGTCATTTTATCTATTTTTACAGGTAATAGGGTTCGAGAAGAGTTCTACATTTTTTCTTTATTCTAAAAATTTGGGATTTTTAGTTAATAATGAAAAAAAGACTTTTAGTAGTATTATCTTCGAGAATGAGTTAACAATTTTGAGTTTTGATTCTAAAAAAGTAGAAAGCACCAGAGAAAACCCTAGTTTTGGTCACAGTGTTTTGTTAACCGTTGTGGTATTATTGGATAGTGTTTGTGGTATTTTTGGGGGTTGTTGTTGTTGGTGTCGGTATTTGTGGTTTTGTTGGTGGTGTCGATGGTCTTGGTATTGGTATTGACATTGGTGGTAGTGTTGGCGGTCTTGGTATTGTTGTTGGTCTTGGTGGCATTGGTACTGGTCTTGGTGGCATTGGTGGTGGCATTAGTGGTGGTCTTGGTGGTTCATCTATTGCAACAGGCGGAAGATCTATTGGGAGATATTAAATAGGTCTTCAAACAGATTCCCCATCTGTTCCAACTGATAGGTTATCCGTTGGAGTATCTTTATGTAATGTGGCATATAATAATTTATTGACATTTGTCTTACCTTTTTTTTAAAAAATTATGCAGACATCAAATATTTAGTATTTTTTATTTTTCTATTATTTGTAGTTAAAAGATGTCTCCCAAAAGAAAAGAAACTGAAACTGAAAGTGGATCAACTTCTGACCACCCAACAAAAAAGTCTAGATTACAGATAGATTCGGAGGAACTTCCTCAGTCAGGGCAAAATTAAGCTGAGGAAAGTGAGAACTCCTTCTCACCAATAGGGTGTGAATTAATATTAAAATCCCAGCATAATCTGTCAAAACCATTAGTATGGACAGGTTTCGAGTTGCGATGCCAATACATCACCCTAAAGAAGTAACTGGTGATCTTGTACTTAAATGTCAGTTGGGGAAAGGTTTTAATAAATTTAGGAGTATTATAAAGAATCAAAACATCAACGGACTTTTTAAGAGGAGTTGCTTTGCATACTTTCTTAAGCTTCCTAAGGACCACACTCTCTGTTTCAAAATAAACATAGTATATGGTCTTCTCAAGCGCAGGATCAAGTACGCGGGGGATGATAAAGATTCAAAGGAGGGCGGAAAAAATATGGATAAAATCTGGAGCAACTACTACATCATGCTAGTTTGTTTTGGATTGAAAGAATTTGCCTTAGTGACGGGCTTGAGATGCGATCGTCCAGAAGAACCTCTCATCAAGGAAACACTCCACAAACGGTCCAACAAACGTAAGAAAAAAAAGATGGATTATTGGACGTAGCTACAAAGCGGGGGATTTGATAGCAAATCTCAAGGATGAAACCATACCAAAGCAGTACAAGGAGAAATTATGTTTAGTTTTGTTTGCCCATTTCGTTATATTGGCAAGAGACGTCAGAAAATTCATAGAAGATGATTTGTTGGCACTTGCTGATGATTTTGAGAAATGTAATGATTATCCCTGGGGATATGACAGCTACTACTTGACTGTCCAATAATTACTGACAAAGCTATCCATAGGGATGATCACATTATACGGCTTTCCTTGGGATTTCATGGTAAAATTAATCACTTTTACTCACCCATTAATTTATATTGAATATAGTTATTATTACTTTTTTTGTTTGCTTTCTGTTTATATTTTTTAGGCATGGGTATTTGAAGCCATTCCTCCCCTCCGATACAGTTCAAGGATTACCCGAATGAGATTTCTCATTAAAGGATCCTTAGGAGGTTGGCTGCAAAGGCAGCAAAAAATATAAGGCGGATGATCTGTTTAACCCTACGGATAATCCATTCATCTTATTTCAAATAAAATAATTTGCCTCAAAGAAATATATTGAAACAGATATGCCATCGGTTGCGACAGATGGGTCATCTGTTGCAACAGATTACCCATCAACTGCAACTAGTGTAACATATGGGTAATATATTGCGATAGACGATCCATATTTTGCAATAAATTGGGTTCTCTAAACCCGACTCAACAGATTACCCATCTACTTCAAATTATGCAACAGATGGGTAATCTGATACAACATATTATCAATCTATTGTGACATACAAATTAGCTATTGTGGTAGATAGTTCATTTTTTGCATAAGTTGGCTGTTTTAATATGTAACCCAACTGACTGTAAATTATTATTATATGATATAATTTAAATGCCTTTTATATTTTTTTTATAGGTTGTGCATCCTTGGGTCATGCCTACTGAGAAGGAGTTGAGGATGGCTTCTTTAATTACTCTAGATTTTGTTAATACAATAACAGACCCAATGGTAGAGTTAATAAAGAAAGAATTGGCTGGAGCAATAGCCATAAGAAGATCAGTTAGGCAAGGTCAGCCTAATGTTGAAGCTCTTCATGACCAACCTACTGCAATAGATCTGTGTGCTTCTTCTAGGGGTGTTTCTGGTGAAGTTTTTTATGATGGTGGTAGCCATCCTGATGTTGCTATTACTTTCGGTCATGATTGTGAGCATATTGGTGCTCAGGAAAAAATAAATATGTTTGGAAACACCCCTTGCACAGGTCCCTCTTAACCCTCATGTTCTTATTGTAAATGCAAAGTATGCAAGGACAAAGAGGATAAACTCCTTGAAAAACTAAAGGCTATTGCTGAAGTTACCAAGGAGTTGAAATTCTAAAGGGATGTCATACCATCCAAGAAGGTTAGGGAGCCATACACTCCTACAAAGGTGGTTAGGAGGAAGAAAAGATCAATTAGCTAAGTACTCTCCAATAAAAAATCCAAAAAAATTGCAACTCATCTCGCTCCAAGAGTCGTTGAAGTTTAGGGGTTGTTGAAGAATGTGGACATATACGTGACACTTGGCTACAAAGATAAGAAGGAACTACAAAAAATCATGGCTAACAAGACGAAGGTTCCATAAAAATACACCATGCATTTATTTGACGCCCAAGACTTCACGAGTATGACAAATATACGTGAGTGGTGCGTGGACAATGTAAGTTTACTTTTGCTAACCTAGCCTTCCTATCTACTCTATGAAGAAGTATCTACACAACAGATCTGTAATCTGTTGCAACAACTGGGTATTCTGTTGTAACATAATACACATATATTGCATAAGTTGCGCTAGCTAGGTAATTTTTGAACTAATTCAGAGAACCCTCTGCAACAGAATCTTTCCACTGTGTTTTTTTTCATTATAATTACTAACATATTTAGAAATTATCTTCTAATAGAACATTATGTTTATGAAATTCTCTTCCTCATGAGGGGCAGACAATTAGCATACCCGGATGCTTATGATGTTGCCGATAGGATAATAGACCTCAACTTCTACAATAATTTCAAGAGTAGATAGATACTTTCCATAGTCAAAATAGTCCCGGTGGCTGGGGAATTAATCAGTTAGTTGCTACGTTCAAATGGGATGAAGACATGATTAACTATGTTAGAGAGAAGAGGACATATCCATACAACAAAAGCTGGACTGAGGCAAAGAGAATCCTTGCAGTCATGAATGTGGAAGCCAAACATTTTCTTGTTGTCGAGATGCTACTCGATAAGGAAAGTATTAAGGTTTATGACTGCAACTTACCTATCTTCAAGGAGGCCAAGTTTTTAATCCACGTGCAACCACTTTTGAAGTTGTTCCCCAAGTTGTTGACGCAGAGTAAACTGATGGATCATTTACCGACGGAAGTCATGAAGAAGGAATCATGGGATTTTGAAAGTCAAAATACGAACATCCACCACTAGAAAAATAAAATCAGTGTCGCGCGTGGGTCATACTCGCTTGCATACAGTGTTTGTGACCGGCACAGGAATGATCGGTCTCTGCAACGTCGTTATAGAAAAGATGCAAGAGGTCTGGGCTTATGGGGTACTATTAAATGCTTGGAGCCCGTATATAAAGAAGAATATGTACAAAGGAAAAAATAAACACGATGATAATTTTTATGTCAAGTCACTTTGTTCACTTTACATTGTAGTGGAAAATTTTTTATGTCTGATGAAAGTTAAATTTTTATAATGCAACAGACTGTCTATCTGTTGTAATAGATATCATACCTGTTATAGCAGATTGATTGTCTATTGCAATAGGGTGGTCATATGTTTTATTATGCAGATATTTTTATCTATCTGTCCCAACCGATATATGATATATTGCAACATATAATCTGTCTGTTGTAACTGAAGGGTAATCTATTTGAACAAATAAAAAAAGTAGGAAGACCTGTTATAAAATTTCCAGCAGATGACCTACATGTTGCAATATATGTCTAAATCTGTTTGATAAGATATGTCGTCTGTTGCAGCAGATGTATTATCTGTTGTGATATTTGAATCTATTATTCCATTTTAATTGACAAGTTCAAAACTAAGGATTAAATTATATTCATAAATAACATAAAATAAATCGAAGCCTTCAAAAATTATATGAAATGCCTCAACAAATAAGTGAAATGTAAAAAAATTATTATGGGTACAAATGATCTACTGTACAAATAAATCAACAAGTTCACCAAGGAGGATATGTTAGTACATTTACACACTCAAGCTATAAATATCTACTCAATATGGATAAGTTGTTCTTCATCCGGTGATATGAAATTCGGCTTTGGTCATCGTGGATCTTTAATGTCGCTTACGCATGGTTTCTGAGCTTTTGCTTCTCCATATTTCCATGAAAGATCAGAATATTTTTGGCAGAGTAATCCGGTATCAAGTCCATCATTTGGTACTTGTAATTCATCGCTCAAATACTTGACATAAGCAGCAACAAAAAGACCGCGAACCCTACAATTTAAAAAAATAGATAATCTATATCTTGCAGTTTATGTAAGCGTTATGAAATTTATGAAATGAAACTAAATCATGATACTTATACTTACCGGCTACCAATAGTTTGTTGAGAAATTCCTTTAACATATGGTACATCAAATGGATTACCCATTTTATACCAGTATGCTTCAATTGTGGACCAATCTGATACAAGACTAATCACGGATATGGACTTATGAGAGTGCGTGTTAGACCTTATACTTGGTGTGTGAAATTGAAGAGCCAAAGAGGACCTAATGATGCACCAAAACCGTCCATACACTACACTTGGACTATACTTGATAGGCGTCTCACAACTTAAGGGCCTTTTGGTCATTTTAGTTTCTATTATGTAATACACTATATAAAGAACAATAAAGAGTTTCATTACTTAGATTTTAGATGATAATTGTAAGTCTTGTATGACTTTTGAAACACCAAGTCCTCTCTCCTTTGAGGCAAACCAAAACTAGGACAAAAAACTAGTGTGGATTCACGAGTGATTGTATTTTGATTAGAAACGTCTATGCTTGGGAGGTGGATTCCGATCTTGTGTCTACGTAGGATATTAGTGATAGTTTGTATAGGTTGTAAGGGTCCTTAGATTTAATATATCTTAGGGTTCTTAGGGTTTATACACTCCTTTGTAAATCTATTTACTCTTTAATATTTTGCATTTCGTTTATTGTTCTTGTGTTGTGTTCTTGTGCCGTTTTTAGTGTCTTGTTGTTCTGGACTATTTTGTGATGTATTGTGGCTATTTTGTGTCTTCTTTGGACCATTTTTTATCACAATCAGTACGATGCTTTTGGTCTAAAAATCCATTCATATCAAGGTAAGTAGGCAATATTTTGGCCAGCTTGTGTATCTCAGGCGATGGCTCGGAACATCTCCTTTGCGACATCAAGTGATAAACTCGGATATGCCTCTCTTTTAGAACGATGATAGCCAACACCCAATGGAATTTATAATGATAATTGATTGTGATGTACACTTCATCGACTAAATGCCAAGGTAAGCCAGCTGGAATACTAAAACCTTTGATGATGTTTATTAAGAATTCCTCATTTTTGGAAACTTCCGGCTATTGTTGACAATACCTATCGTAGGCATTATAAATGTAATCTTTGAATAAATAATTGTCTGTTGTGTATCTGTATTGTCATGGGTATTTAAGCCCTAATTTAAGATTGTTATTTTGAGATTATTTGTTCCATGAGCACCCTCAGATAAGATTATTCTCAAATTTTGATAAAGATTTGACCTTTTGGTCCTAAGTTAAGATAAGAATCCACTTTGTTCAGATAACTTAAGATTTAAAGAAAGAAAAGCATAATTGGTTTTCTTGTAAACCCTTGTGCAATTTTTGAAGTGGATTTTTTAAGATTTTGAGAATAAAAATAGGAGTAGTATTTATCACCGAGATGGGTAGGTTAATATGTTTTCAGACCTCAGAACTACATGCCAACATAGGATTTAGATTTTTTCCCACTTCTATGTGGATGACTCAGATTGTGATCACTAAGATAGAAGTTTTATTTCGATGGCAAGTTTAGAACAGCCCTACCTAACGGGGGCCAGACATAGGAATCCATGTATGCTCGCATGGGGTATGTCGGTTAGAACAACCTCCCAAAAAGATGTGCCCCACTCTTCAATAGTCTATTGATTTAAAGCTTTAAGAAAAATGCATGTGTTTTAGAAGTTATGGTTTTAAGATTCTTAAGCTTTAAGATAAAGTATTTTATAGATTTTAGAACAAAGTGTAATGGCTCACCCGATTTACGTTATATGTTTTATCATTTATGATTTATGATCTTCAAATTTCAGATTACTCAGGCCTGTGTGAGTCATTTACATTTATCATGCATGATTTTATACACTGTGATGATATTATTTACTTATTGCATGCACCCCTATATACTCAGTACATCCTCAAAGTACTGATTCATATATATGTCTATGTGCTACATTGTCTTATAATATAGGTTCAGGTGCTTAGTCTCAGCAGTGTGAGTGATTCCCGAGCATCTCATCTATATCCCTGCAGTTGGTGAATCCTAATAGTTTGGGGACTTAACTATTCATACTTTTAGTTTATTAGTAGATGTTCCTTTATTCATTTTAGACAGTTAGAGTCAGCTATGGGTCTATCCCAATGACTCTCTAGATTCAGATAGTAGAGGCTTATCGGACTACTAGATTCAGTTTTAGACATTTGATTCAAAATTCAGATTTTTTAGTATTATTTTACCAAGACTTCTAGCATGTTTCAGATAAGATTTTCCACATTATTATGATTTCATATTCATATTTCCCCTATGTCGAGATCCATACTTAGTAGAAAGCAGCCAAGATTAGCTCAGGACTACTTGTAGTTCGTAGCACCGTGTCGCATCCCGGGAACTAGATTTTGGGGCGTTACATTATGTATATGTTTTCCATAAACAAAAATATTATTGAAAAATCACAATTGATAAATGGTCAGTTGATGTTATGTATATTAAATCATCTACATAACATATTATTTTGTATATGAGGTGATATTTTAGCATATCCCAATTTAGAAAAAATTATCCTTTTTTTTTTGCTTCATTGTTAAGATCTGCACTTTCCCCTTCATAATTATGTTAAAACATCAAATGATTTCTCAAATATTTTTTTAGAACATCCATTTAAATTAAGAGCGACATATTTAACCTTATTATGCTGCAACTTTGGACTGATATTTACTCCTGACTTTTCCGCATCAAATTTTGCGTCATGCTCATCCTATATAAACATTAAAATCAGCAGTTACATAAGTTAACATATTTCGAAATGACATTTTGATAAATAGGCAAGAAAGTATGATCCGTCACGTGTGCCAAGGAGATGTCGATTGACATTGACATGTATATGCACATCACGTTTTTATATATATATGTTTAGATCATGTTAAGAAAATTATAATGTTAAATGTCTATTGTATTCACACTGAACATATAGTGGGTAATTGGACATTTGATGTTATGTATTTGCTTGCATTAGGATACTAGTATTATCACGTTGACTCTCTCATAGTAAAAAGAAACAGTATGTCTAACAGAAAGGATAATCTATGAAAGTCAAATACATAACATTTATGCTTTGAACTAAGGTGTGTATATAATTTTTATATTTAAATATATGAAATTCATTTGCATATATAAGTCATATGAATTTTATGTTTATATGAAATTCATACACGTAGCATTTTTATATGAATGAAAAGTTTGATGTAATATATATACTCCCTATACAATACTATGTCATACATATATGAGTAGATATTTATAGAGATATAAGTTATCTTTTTTTGTGTGTGTTACTTGTGTGTCAACTTTTACATCAGTTTGGCATGTTGTTTAACAATTATATGTTGAAGAATGTCAAGCTTTTTATCAACCTGCACATAAATATCAAAAACTTATGAGCATATTATTAAATAGTCTACAATGTTTGAATTTAAAAAAAATACTTACATAGAACAGTATAAATGACTTTTTCTCGTCCAAATCGACTTTCATCATGAATTGATGGTCAGGATTGTTGGAAGATGGGGAAAGACTTCTCTGTGTCACTGTGCGGTGAAGAACTTCTTGAAACTACAGGATCTTTAGTTTTGGATTCACCGTCAACTGTTGTTTTCTATATCGACACATTTACTCTTGAAATACTAGTTGTTGATTTTTGTGGTTCTTGCAGCTCGACCATTTATGTATCAAAGCGAACTATCCTCCTCCTCTTTGTAGGTTTTGTGGATGATGTATCAGTACTATAACCAGCCTTTTTAAGAATTTTGGATGGTGGTACTGTACTGAAATCCTTAAAACCTTGAGTTTCGGAGTGCAAATGTGACATCATGTCATCAACAATTCCTTACCATGACGATCTGTCGAAGTGGTAGGTGAGGATAAATAGGCGAGATCATATATTTCAATGGCCTCTCTCACAGGTAAATCAAGCCTTTGAACTTCTTCAAGTGTTAGGCATAGATTCTTGTATATTAACTATGAATGAAAATAGGGAATCTAAAATTAATAATAATAAATGTTTGGTTGTTTAAGAGTCTGCTGAACTAAAAAATGAAATAAAGACATAAAAGTTTCAAAAGTATTTAAGAATTATCTTACTGAACATGCCACCCACGAATTCCTCATAGTTCGGCTTGATCCCACAGCCTTTCAGTTAAAAATTCTTTGAATTACATTTCTCACCTGCTTAACTATCTTACTGACAACCTCTAAATAACATTCATACATTCAACACATTGGGCATTCCTTCCATCTGATATAGTTGTCTGTCAACAAATAAATCTTTTTTTCACATTGACATGAGCTTTTGAAACGAACTCTTCCCCCGTGGAACTTGTTTATAATGGTCATCCTCAACCATCAAGAAGTTTGATTTTCTAATAGTTGCATCATGTAATTGTGAATACAAAAAAGTACAAATGAAAAATAGAATAGACATGTGTAAAGCATTCGTATTGTTGTCAAAATTTCCATCTTAAAACGCTGAACAAAATTCAATATTTTGATCAAATTTTTTGCATTGGAAAAGTACTTCTCCATTAAAATAGATTTGGATGATTCAGGTGATCCTTGATGTTATCGGTACATTTAAGATCGATAATTAGCGCAAAATCAAATATGAAAACCTTAAGCATAGTCGCCTTGACAAAAACATGTATTTCATCTGAGTTATGTTGCTCTATCTAAAGCATGAGCAAATATTTGAAATCTTCCCATGAAATTTACACTGAGACACGTCGAGAAATGAATCAAAAATAATTGTCAAAAAATATATTGTACTTCTTCACCCAGATAGTTTTTGATATCTGATCTAAAATCACGGTTGCATGAACTGTCGAAATGCAAAGAATGCAGAAGGACTTCTTTTATTCTATATTTCAAACCATATAAAAGCAAAAAAATGCATCATAATGTATGTACCTCTAAAACACAAAAATATTGTTATGTGTAATGAACATTATACACTTCAGTGCTAAATATGTGCCTCTATATGTATGTGAGTTTTTATATACTCCCCCCGTTTTAAAAAGAATGACCTACTTTGACTTGGCACAAAGTTTAAGAAAATAAAGAAGACCTTTGAATCTTGTGGCCATAAATTAAAGTTGTGTCAAATGTACCAAAATGCCCTTTAATCTTGTGGTCCTAACAATGCCATGTGGAAAGTTGAAATTAGAGTATTGCCAAAAAGGAAATGAGTCATTCTTTTTTAAATGGGCTATAAAGGAAAGTAGGTCTTTCTTTTTTAAACGGAGGGAGTACTACATTACACAGTAAATTGTTATGTATGTTAATATAAATAAGAATATAAAGTTTATGTATATTGTCAAAATACATAGGAAGTATTGTGTAAATGAACTAAAAAATTCCAGGGTGGACCATATACATAACACTCTGATATGTATATGGACTAACAATATTAGTGTAGTCCATATACATAACTCTTTATTAAGTATATGGACTAATGTACCACCCAAGCATAAATAGAGAACACCGTATCCAAATCTTATGTATATGCCTTTATACATAAAAATGTTATGCATATATGTCATGACCTGAATCAGGTCCTGATAGTGACGAGATCTCAAGTCCACCGGGGATCAGAAACCAATCCTTTTGCACCTAACACAACAACAAAATATTTTTAATGTCGGATAAATTTCAAACATATAACAAGATAGCACAAGATAAGATTTAAAGAATAAAGGGTATGTCTACAACCGACAACCATCAACCGCCCAAACCAACCGACTAACATCACCCAAATCCATAGTAAACTAACAAAGCCTTCTAGCAAAATATCCAAGAACTAGTCTTGTTCGGGACATGTCCCCGACTCTGACAGATGACAATGATAATGAAAACTCTCAATTCTAATCTATAATAATAACTGATGAAATCACTAAGTCTTTCAAAGAATGGAAGCTAACCACTTCACCTTAACTAACCGACGAATCGAGCCAATCCACCTAACACTGTGCAGGAAAAATAGAGGTTTCTCTGGTACCTGTATCACATGAGAATATAGTATCCAAAAATGGTTAGCGGTTGGAGCGCTAGCATGTAACTCAGAGATAGAGTATAAAATAATTCCATGAATATTAATTCAAAGCCAATCCAAAATCCAATACACATAACCATATACAATTACATATATCACGTGTCAGGATAAGGAACAAGGTTTAACATGCACTTGAAAACTTTAGTCTGGACTGTGTAGCTCAATCGTCATAACATAAGAATGCACCCATGGGTTATATGGGCCTAGCTCTCCTCCAGCTGGTAGGGCCACAGTGCATGTGGCAACATGAACCATAGGGTATACATATACACTATAGGGGGCTCAAACCTCCTGATATATCAAGGTGACACAGACACCCAATCATGTAATATAATATGGGGGACTCGAACCTCCTAATCATATGATAATAATAAATAGGACTCAAACCACCCGGTCATTTCAGACCCCCGTATTAGCAACTACAATTTCCAGTAAAGATCTCTCGAGACCACCACTTTCACGATTCAGCTGCAAAACCCTCATTAAAGCCCAATTAAAATAATTATCACACATTTCCATTTATTGAACCATGAAACACATTTAGGCATACATCGTTGGTATCGTCATACCAACTACACCTACAAGGTAACATCAACATACCAAACAATTATCATCACTCGGGGAAACTCACAACCCCCTTGGTTAAATATAAAATCATTATGCTTCATCAATTTTTTTCACATTATGCAATAGCTCAAGAATAGTTGAATGTGCGTAGTTTTCATATTCAAAACCAATTCCACATAGGGGATTGAGGTTAGTTCATAACCACTACAAAAGTCATAAGTTTGGGAAAATCAGAATCCCTTAATTCATTCACCATCCCCATGCATCAGTTTGAATATCAAAACGACTATTAAAATATAAACCATGCAGGGACAAACATAAAACATAACATAAACAACAGTTATTCAAAAACCCTCAACCCATGTTTTCAATACCAACATCAATACCGTATGAACAATACTTTAAAACTTATGCTTTTAGCAAATTAAGATTGAGGGAAAGAGTAGCATGCCTGTAATACCAAGTTTCATGAAAAGAATTTAACCCTTGAGCCCTTGGATGACCTATTTCTTAGAAACCCTAAGTATGACTGCTTGAGGGACTTGAGAGGGATTTTGAAGGTATTTGAGTATGTTATGAATGAGAAATAAGCCCCTTAAGTTCCTTATGAACGTGAGATTTTAATTGGGTGAGATGGAAATTGTCCAAAGTGCCCTTAATTTTAAAACAAAAATTTTGTCGTCAATGACTACGGGTCACTATACGACTCATAGAGACTCATTATGACTCATTACCATGAGTCATAGCCATGATAGTTTCTAGGGAATCACACACTATTGGCCCTACGATTCAAATAATACGACTCATAATAGGACCTTAGAACTCATGAGGTCCAGTCTTAGTCAACATAGAACTCATTTAGGGTGAACAGTGGACATCCTATAATTGGCACGAGTCCTTATGACTCTTAGTGAGACACTCGTACTCAAAGAAGAACTTAGTCACACACTTATATTTTAGGCTATAATTCGATTCCATCGACTCGTTAAGACTCCTTACAACTCATAGGGTAAGTTGTAGTCAAGACAGTGAGGATAAAATTTCAAAAATTTTCAAGGACCAAAAACCCGAGGCGTTACATACTTCCTTAGAATTATTCATCCTCAAATGATAGGAAAAGGCATTTATAGCACGAATTGACTCCAAACACAACCACACTTACCTTTAACAAAGTTAGAAAACAAAGATGCCAAGGAAATTAGAATTTTTTTAAAAAAAAGTCAGGAAACAAAATTTTAAGGAATACATATACCTCAAGCACGATTATCCGAAATGGGGAACAAGAACATATACTTGGACTTCATGTCCTCCTAGACTTCCCATGTATCTTTCTAGACCTTTTGGTTCCTCTAAAGAACCTTTACCGATGCCACATCCTTGGTCTGCAACCAACTGACTTGCCGATCCAAAATTTTAACTAGGACCTCCTCACCAAAATACCCACCTACTCTAAAGGAACAACTGTTGAAAGTTTACCTATACACTTTCTTAATATCAAAACATAAAACACCGGGTGAATGGAGCTCAAACTAGAAAGAAACTCCAATTCATGTACAATATTACCAACCCTTTTCAAAACCAAGTACAGACCAATATAACAGGGATTGAGTTTCCCCTTCTTACCAAAATGCATTACTCTCTTCATGGGAGATACCTTCAAGAACACCCAATCACCATCACCGAACTCTAATTCTTTTTGCCTCATATCCACGTAGGACTTTTGTCAATTTTGGGTTACCTTAAGCCTATCCTGAATCACCTTCTACATGGCTTAGTGAACGAAATTGGGGCTAAATAACTTATTTTCACCAAACTCAAATCACCCAATAGGATACCTACACCTCCTACCATATAAGGCCTCAAAGGGGCCCATACCAATACTACAGTGATAACTGTTATTGTAGGCAAATTCAATGAGAGGCAAGTGGCCTACCCAACTACCACCAAAATAAAAAACTTAAGCCCGAAGCATATATTCCAAGGTCTGAATTATCCTTTTCACTTGTCCATCCGTCTACAGGTGGAAAGCGGTACGAAGGGTTACCTTAGTCCCCAAACCTCACAGGAATGACCTCCAAAAGTATGATGAGAACCGAGTACCCCATATAGATAAGATGGAAACTAGACTACCATGCAACTTTACGATCTTCTCAAGGAACAACTTGGTGCAATCTTTAAAAGAGAAATTAGTCCTTACTGGCAAGAATTGAGCAGACTTAGTCATCTTATCCATGATGACCCAAATAAAATCAAATTATTGATGAGACTGCAGAAGACCGGTAACAAAATCCATATTAATTATCTCTCATTTTAATACTGACAGCTCAATCTCTTGAGTCAACCCATTGGGCCTCAAGTGTTCCACCTTTACTTGCTGACACAACATCCACTTAGCCAAAAAATTAGCCATATTTCTGTTCATATTATTCCATCAATAAATCTCCTTAAGATCATAATACATTTTCGTCAAACTAGGATGAATAGTATAACGCGACTCATGAGCTTTGGCCAAAAATTTTCCTCGCAACCTATCGATATCGAGAATGCACAACCTCTATTGGTACCTCAAGATACTATCACCACCAATCTCAAAAAAACACCACCTTCTATCTGCCCACATCATTCTTGGTTTACCTCAAGATAGGGTCTAATATCTTCTTCTCCTTCACCTCAACACCAAGAGATGACTTCGCCACCACGTGAATCATCACAACACCATTTTTAGAGTCTAAAAAATAAATATCGAGATTAGCCAAATGGTGAATATACTTTACCAAATCGCATTTCTTCTCATCTGTGTAAGATAAGCTTTCTATGGACAGCCTTCTAAGAGAATCAGCAACCAAGTTAGCTTTACTTGGATGATAGTGAAGACTCATGTCATAGTCCGTGAGCAACTCAAGCCACCTCCTTTGCCTGAGATTTATCTCCTTCTAAGTGAACACATATTGTAGGCTCTTATGTTCAGAATAATTATCAACATAGACCCCATAAAAATAATGTCGCCAGATCTTTAATACAAACACCATACCTAACAATTCCAAATCATGAGTCGAATAATTCTTCTCATGAACTTTTAACTATCTAGAAGCATAAGTAACCACCTTACCATGTTGCATCAACACACACCGAATCCCACTCGGGACGCATCACAATAGACCATAAAACCATCAGTACCCTCAAGTAGAGTCAAAATTAGAGACGAAGTTAATTTATCCTTCAACTTCTCAAAACTACCCTCACAAACATCAAACCATAATAATTTTACCTTTTTCTGAGTCAACTTAGTCAATGAGGTAGCAATAGAAGAAAAAATCTTTACAAACCTTCTATAATAGCCGGCTAAATCCAAGAAGCTTCGAATGTCGGTTGGAGTAATGGGTCTAGGACACTTCTTAACCACCCAAACTTTTATGGATCCACCAGATACCTTCACTAGAAATAACATATCCCAGATAAGTCACAATATTTAAACAGAACTCACACTCTGAGAACTTTGCATCAAGTGCTGATCTTTTAAGATTTGCAGTACAAGGCAGAGGTGATCGACATGATTCGCCTCACTCTTAGAATATAGCAAAATATCATCAATAAAGACAATCACAAATAATTCCAAGAACTGACAGAAAACCTAATTCATAAGATCTATAAATATTGTCGGCACATTTTTCAAACCAAAGGACATTACCAAAAACTTGAATGACCATACAGAGTTCGAAAAACAGTCTTAAGGATATCAACCTCCCTAATCTTCAACTATTGGTAACCTGGATGAAGAGCGATCTTAGAAAAGAACTTAGCACCCTGAAGTTGATCGAATATATCATCAATCCTTAAAAGAGGATACTTACTCTTCATGGTAACCTTATTCAGTTGGCGGTAATCAATACATAAACAAAGGGACCCATCCTTCTTACGCACGGAAATAATAGGAGCACCCTGCGGAGACACACTAGGGCAGATAAAACCCTTATCCAGAAGATCTTTAAACTGCACCTTGAGTTCTTTCAAAACTAAATCAGTTCATAATAGGAGTAATCATGTTCTTGGCCTTAACCCTGGAAAAGGGTTTTTGACCACTCATGGACATAACTGTAATCACTATAGATGAATACATGATAAAATTGATAAAAAAAACTAAAGTAAAAGGAAGAAAAACCATCTTTAAAGTATTATCCAGCCTCCCTCAAAGTTTCAGAGTCATCAAAGGTGTGTAGCATCATATTTAAGTTTCCTATTTATAGGAGGACAAAATTGCCGAAATTGAGCTAGGGTTAGCGTCGCGTCCTCTACTGCAGTACCTAGGGTTTATGATGTGTCATAATCGTAGTAAGGCATGTCATGTGCCACATAGAAGTTTCTAAGCTCTGCAACGTGCTAGTGACCCCCAATCATCCATTTTTACGTCAAGTATTGTCCTATGCTTTTTTCATCCATTCCAAGCCTTGTGATGTTATTTACAATTGATTTAAAGCTTGAGTATCATCCATATTTCATCATAAGTATCTAAAAAAGAATACAATAGCATAAAACACCATGGATTATAACTCAAAATAACACAACATCCAAGACGGTGAACTAGAAACTTAAGCTAAGAACTAGTTTTGACTTTTTTATCGTTAACTTAGTTTTGACTCTTGACTTATTTCAATTGATTATTAAACACTAATAACAAGTTGTTCCATACATAATTACACAATAATGCCATTAGGAACTCATTACACACACTAGCATTCATCGAGATCAACTAGAACAACACATAACTCAAGCTAGTAACACTAGCTTTCTCGTTTACACTCTAAGTGACCAATTTGAATCCAAACTTGTTTGAAATACACCATAAACATTTTAATCATTTAATTTAACACTTAGATGCTTATTTATACCATTAAAAATATATTATTCACACTAAAAGTCCTCAAAACAAGGCTAAATAAGCTCAGATATAACACTGAGGTGCAGAAATCCACCTCAAATCACAACCCTACACTTAAAGCCTTGTTCTTTCTCGAACAACTCCTTACTCTAAGAATCATAATTAGAGAAGACTCCACACTTTTATAACAAGAAAGATACTCAATCTAGTACTACAATGACTACACATAATGCAAATTTTTACACTAAGCATGTTATACACACAATTGAAAGCTCAAGAACACTACTCCAAAACATCCTAGCCTCAAGAATTGACTCACCAAGTTGGAAAACTCATACATATTACTTAATGAAAGACATCACCCAACAATCATAAAACATGTGCCCTCACAACAAGAGAGTTACCCATACTCACTCACATAGATGTAATTTATCACAAAATGGGTACATGAATCAAATTACGCTCACTTTCACAAAGACTTCACAAGTTACACAAGTTGACCCATAGGCTTACCTTTAGTGTGGTACTCCACTAATATCAGAATGCAAAGGCTCAGGATCAAATAGATCTTTATGGGTTGTAATGTAGGCTAAGGTAAAGGTAGGAACTAATTTTTCCAAGAATAGTGACTATCTTCCCTGAGCGTTTTAATACATCACACTTTTCATTCAATCAACTTATAACAACCAATTTTCACCACTTCTATCTATAAACATCTTTTTCTTTACCTTATCTCATTAAATCATTCACATATAATATGGAAGGGAGTATTATCTATTAATTAATTATTCAATTTTTAGCATAAATTTCTTTTACTCCCAACCACAATACCTCAATTGTATACACTAATAACTATTGCTTTGGGGCTTTAATTTTACCTTTCTACTTCCTCAATTTCTAACTCCTTAACTAGCTTAATTTTACACTAAAGTGCTTAGGAGCTTTGGATCAAATTAAGGTCAATTAGAGAAAGGGATACAAGCTACATATGAGGCTACCAAAGAAAACAAGCTAAAGGCTCAATAAGGCTAACTAGAATTATGCACAAGGGTAGGTAAAAGAGGGTATGAAACGTGGCTATCAAAGAAATTCCTATATTATTATCTAAACCACACTCTTTATTTTGTTTTGCACATACACCAGGCAAGTTCTGGACATCACATGCAAGAAGGAATATACAAACACATCACACACATGACATATGCTCTACTCAAGTAGGATCACCATAGACTCGTAACCAAACAATAGCATGAATTCAATATCAAGCTAACAATTTACAAGAGTCATAATCGTGAGCCTAGGCGTATCACAAGTAGTAATTCACACAATCCACATGCTCCGTACATACAAAACACTTGCATCATGCAATAACACATAGCACCAACAAGAATATATCACTTACCTAAAAAAGAATTTTAAAAATTACTCCTAAAAAGAAAAAGGATATTGGATTCAAGGGCCAGCCCCATGGAAAAAAACCCAAAAGAACAACCACAGGGCGAGTAAAGTGTGCACCTATTAGATTGACGCAAATAAACTAAAAGCTAAAAAGAGAAAATATTTTTTTAAGTTTTCTAAATTTACCCAAAAACTAGAAAAACAACTAAGAGTCAAGATCTTACACCATCACTTTACCCGAAACAGTGGAAATTTTCCTACCCCATATTTAAAAATCTACTTTGCCCCCAAAGTAAAATTAAAAGTAGAGATAGAAGTACTCTCTGAGGTCTCTAGGTCTAGATAGTAGCATCTTTATATATCAAGAGGGTCCAGGGACCCCATACTCAGTATTTACCATGCTCCTTAGCTCAGGTTTTCAATACTCAGACTTCCCATTAACTTGTGACTCAACAAAAATAAAAACTAAAATACTAAAAATAAACACCTACCTTAACTTAGGTTACCTCCCAAGCAACGCCTGATTTAGTATCACAGCATGACCCAATTCATCACACTTAACCATTTTTCTTCATCCTCTTCCTCCTACTTGGAGTCTATCTTGTTATTCATTTTAACATCTTGAGTGCAAACTTTCAAGGTCAATAACTTTCTCAACAATATCATTCTTAGGCTCATCAACCAACAACCCTTTAGGCTTAGGTAGCGGTGGCTTGGGCAGCTCAATGAGAGAGTCCTAAGAGGTCTTTAGTGGATTAGGCTCTATCACCACACACTCATCCACTTCCGTCACTATAATCATGCATAAATATTTGTAATAAAATAGTGTGTTGAGTGGTTTGTAAACCTTGAAGACCACCTCTTCATCATTCAACCTTATTTTGAGTGTGCCCTCTCTCACATCTATTAATATTTCTCCCATCACCAAGAATGGATGTCCCAACATAATCAATATTCTGTCATCTACCTTATAATCAAAAATAATAATATCGGCAGGGATAATAAACTCACCAACCTTTATGAGAACATACTTTATGATTCCTTTAGGATGGACTCTAGTTTGGTATGCCATTTGGAGTAGCAAAGAGCACAGTCTCAGCTTTCCCAAACCCAAGATGTTGAACATTGATAGGGGTATCAACTAATACTTTCCCCCAAATCACTTAGTACATGGACCACCTCCCTGTTACCAATATGAATAGGGAGAGTGAACCTCCCTAGGTCCATAGGCTTTTTGGGCATCTTCTGCAGCACCACCAAGATACACTCCTCAGTGAGTGCTACTGTCCAAACATCCTGCAGCTTAATTTTATTAGTTACCACGTTCTTCAAGTACTTAGATTACTTGGGTATTCCATGCAAAAAAAGAGAAAGGTTAATGTAAAGCTCTCTGAATGTATCAAAGAACTTCTTGAAGCATGCATCTTCTTATGTTTTTCTTATCCTCTATGGAAATGGTGGTGGTTGTCTTTAATTCTTACCAAGTTTTGTTTTTGGGGTACTCAAACTTTCCCAAATTATCAATAACTTTGTCTACAACTGATTGAGGAATCAACTCTGCATCTACCTCCTTATTTGTCTTTGGAGGTCTATTAATCAACTTTTTACCACCCCTCAAAGTGATTACCATTACTTGTTTAGGAGGTGCATTTTCACTTGGAAAACCACTTTGAGGCTTGGTATTTTGTGCCTGTTGCATTTGCCCCAACTGATACTTCAACTGCATCTGAAGTACTTGTTAATTTTTTAGTTCAACGGTCATCTGTTCTTAGGTGGACATGATCTTATTTAATATATCCTCTACGTTACTGGCCTGAGGGTTTTTCTACTGCTAAATTTACTGATTATTGTTCCACAAATAATTTAGTGCCTGAGTTTGCCACTTTTGGTTGTAGGCATTACCATAATTTGGCCTTTGAGCATTACCCATAAAATTAACTGATTCAAGATTTGCACCAGACATATCTGCAGAGTGGACACTATTGCCATAAACCTCACACCATGCCAGAGTCTGTTGTACTGCATTCACCTAAGCCTGACACTGCTGCACACCCAACTTACTGAATTATGTAGTAATTTGGTTCTGCAAAGATGATACTTAGGCGGCTAAGGCTGTAATACTATCAACTTTAATCATACATGTAGCCTTTTTTATTGAGCCTCTTAAGGCATCACCATGCCAATCTATATTTCCTTGTGCAATCTTATTCAATAAGGTGTATAGTTCATCATAAGTCTTTTCCAAAGCTTGACCACCTACAGCTGAATCTAGCAAATTTTTATGTTATAGTCAAGGTCTTCAACAAAGGTGTGAGCTAATACCTCATTGGACTACTGATGACATGGACAGTCTCAAAGAAGAGACTTGAATTTCTCCCAAGAATGATAAAGGTTCTCATCTGGCCTTTGTTTGAAGCTCAAAATCTCACTGCAAAGTTTCGTAGTCTTTCCAGATAGAAAGAAGTGGATGAGGAACTTTTGGGATAACTCATCCCAAGTTTTTATTGAATCTGTCGGCCCAACATTCAACCACTTTTTGCTTCTCTCAGCAATGAAAAGAGGGAGATCATCAGCCTTACATAATCAGTCGACACACCCGTAGGGGTAGATATGTCACTAATCTCCAAAAAGTTCTTCAAGTTGACTTGTGGATCTTTATGTGATAGCCCGGTCAATTGTCCACTGCTATGAATGAGCTGCACCATGTTCTGATTCAGCTCAAATCTACCTCCAGCAGCTGGTCTTTTAATATGAGAGGTCAAATTTATTACAAGTGGGATTGCCACTTCGTAAACTTTTGCAAGCTAGTGGATCCTCAGCCATGGGAGCAGGAATATCTTGTGCTTTATTAATTTGAGGTATACGATAGATAAGAAATAATTCTCTCCTCCATTTGCTTAAGCGTTGTTCGGGCTCAAGGTCTGGTTCAACCAATTCCCAGTTGTTTGACAACTTAAACCTACTTCCTGCAAAGCCAGAAGCAAGACCAAGTGAAAAACACCAAATATATCTAAAAACTAAAACTAAAAACACCAAATAAATCTAAAAACTAAAACTAAACAATTGCCAAATTACAAGTCCCCGACAACGGTGCCAAAAACTTGTGCCCAAGAACACACACAAGTGTATGTCGTCCCACCAAGTAGTAAAGTGGACTTACAAAAGCCAAGTATCGATCCCATAGGTACTAGTGTTAAGCAACTATCCAATTCTAGTTCACTATTGATATTAATAAAGTGCAAATATAACCACAAGTTTGAGAGTTATAAACTAGAAGTAAAGTAAATAATGTGGTAAAGTAAATTTCTTAGACAATCAATGAAGAGAAACCCGGGGTTAAGGTTCTACGAAAAATCATACTATGTTATTGAACTTCATTGGTTAGGTTACTTATCCTGGTTGTTGATTCACAGGGTTGATATTATGAGTATGGTCTTCCGTGCCTCTAGTCACCTATCTAACTTAGACCTATAACTACATCGTTGAGCGGGGATGTGAGAGCTAAGTTTTACACATTCATATTTCATCTCGTAAGTGAACCAAATATGTCAATAATGTATATTCCTATCCTAATTACAAATTATAACTTCATTTTGTAGAAGATTACAATCCTATTCTATTTACCCCATGTTCTATCCTTTTGTTCCTCCTTCTACGCTCACAAGATGACAATGGATGCATTTTAAGGGTCGCGAATACTTAAAATAGTAATAACAATGATAAAAAAACATCCAAATATAATAAATAATCAAAACCAAATCAATTCACAACAAGATTAATCATGTTCTTGGCCTTAACCCCGGAAAAGGGCTTTTACACGCTCATGGACATAACTGTGATCACTATAAATGAAATCATTATAAAATCCATAAAAAAAAACTACATCAAAGGGATAAAAAACCTATTTTAAGTGTTATCCAGCCTCCCTAAAAGTTTCAAAGTCGTTCTAGGTATGTAGCATCAGGTTTAAGTGTCCTATTTAGAGGAGGACAAAATTGTCAAAATTGAGCTAGGGTCCGCGTCACACCCTTTATTACAGTACCTAGGGTGTGCAATACGCCATAATCGTGGAGACACACTATTTTTGGTCCCATAGGAATATCCCAAGCAATTTAAAGTGCCACATAACTATGTCTAAGCTCCACGACATGCTAGTGACCCTAAATCGTTCATTTTTACGTCAAGTCTTGTCCCGTTCTTTTGTCCATCCATTCCAAGCCTTGTGATATTGTTTGCAATTTATTCACAGCTTGTGAATCATAATTATTTCATCATAATCATCTCACTAAGCATCCTATAGAATCAAACACCATATATTAGAGATCAAAATAACACAACATCCAAGACGGTGAACTAGAAACTTAAGCTAAGAACTAGTTTTGCCCTATTTATCTTTAACTTAGTTTTGACTCTTAGCTTGTTTCAATTGATTCTTAAACACTATAAACAAGTTTTTCCACACATAATTACATAATAATACCATTATGAACTCATTACACACACTAGAATTCATCGAGATCAATTAGAATAACACATAGCTCAAGCTAGTAATACTAGTTTTCGCGTTTACACTCTAAGTGGCCAATTTGAATCCAAACTTGTTTGAAATACACCTTAAACATTGTAATCAAGTACATTAACACTTAGATGCTTATTTATACCATTAAAACACATTATGCACAATAAAAGTCCTCAAAACAAGGCTAAATAAGCTCGGATAACAACACTGAGGTGCATAAATCCACCTCAGATCACTCTGCCTTTCACTCATCTCCAATTTCTTTTTCTTTTCCTCTTCTACTTGTTGAATATACACCACAAATCTAGAGACTTCCATATAATTGTTTAACAAGGCAACCCTGTTCTCCAAGATCAACTCATAAGACAACCCAGAGGCAAACTTTCTTATTCTAGCCCGTATGCTAGACATTAATTATGAAGCATAACGCGACAGCTTATGAAACTCCAAGGCATACATCTTTACTATAATCCTGCCTTGCTTCAAATTCATAAATTTCTTAGACTTTTCCTCTCTCAACTCATGAGGAAAGAATTGATCAAGAGAAGTACTAGAGAAGTCATCCCACAAAGCAAACTCAGCATCATCGCCCCTACGATGCTCCCACTCTTTATACCATTGGTATGCTACATCCTTTAACTGATAAGCTGCAAACTCTACACCCTCCACATCAGTAGCATGCATCACATGAAGGATGTTTTTCATCTCATCAATGAAATTTTAAGTATCTTTCCCGACTTTAGAACTAATGAAAATAGGAGGACTCAACCTCATAAATTGGCAAACTCTAGTGGCAATAGAGGGTGGAGCAATAGAAACAACACTCGCAGCCTGAAAGGCCACCAACTGGGTAAGCAAATGAATCGACTGGCAAAACTCAACATTAGTCACACCAACTTGAGGTTCCTGAGGAGGATAGGGGGAACCGGTGTAGCTCCATCAGGGCAATCAGAAGCAGCGAACCTAGACCGGGTCTGAACTCCTGGAGTAAGATGAGCTCCATCCATATTGTCCTCAAACGGGATAGAAGAGTTTCAACGAACATCAGATCTTTTGGGAGGTATGATATGAAAAACAAGTATATAGGAATTAAAGGAGATTCAAGACCTTAAATGCTATAGCTCAAAATAGAACAACAAGAAAGAAAAACATTCTTAAATGCCTCATAGCCCCTCCCTTATAAGAGTGGTGCGCTACACACCCATAAACGAGACTCTACTTAACACAATTTTGTTGGACACCCAATGACACCAAACCTAGGCTTTGATACCATCTTTGTCATGACCCGAACCAGGGCCTGGACGTGACGAGTATCTCAAGTCCACCAGAGACCATCCCTTTTGCACATAACATAACAACATATTATCCCCAATGTCGTATGAATTCCAAATATATAACAAGATAGCACAAGATAAGTTTTTAAGAATAAAGGGTATTTTTATAACCGACAACCATCAACCGGCCAAGACAACTGACCAGCATTACCCAAATCCACAGTAACCCAATAAAGCCTTCTAGCAAAAAATCCAAGAACCAATCTTGGTCAGGATATGCCTCCGACTTTAACATATGACAATGACAATAATAATGTTAATAAGAAATCTCAATTCTAATTTATAATAATAACTGATGAAATGTTGAAGTCTTCCAAAGAATGAAAGTTCACCACTTCACCACAACGGACCGACAAACCAAGACAATCCATCTAAATCTGCACGATAATAGTAGAGGTATCTCTAGTACCTATATCGTGTAGGGATACAACATCCAAATATGGTTAGCATTTGGAGTGCTAGCATGTAACTCAGGGATATGAGATAAAATAATGCCATGAATATCAATTCAAAACCAATCTAAAATCTAATACATATAACCATATGCAATTATATATATATATATATATACACACACACACACACCACATGTCGGGATAGGGAACAAGGTTTAACATACACTTGAAAACTTTAGCATGGACTTTGTGGCTCAACCATCATAACATAAGAAGGCACCCACGGGATATGTGGGCTCAACTCTCCCCCAACTGGCAGGGCCCTAGTGCTTGTGGATGCTGAATCAAAGGGTATACATATGCACTATACAAGACTTGAACCTCCTGGCATATCAAGGTGACACAAGTACCCAATCATGCAATATAATATAGGGGACTCAAACCTCCTAATCATATAATAATAATAATAAGGGGGACTCAAACCACCCGATTATTTTAGACCCCCGCATTGACAACTTCGGGTTCCAGTAGAGATCCCTAGAGGCCTCCACTTTCATGATTCACTTTCAATAATAGTTCAATATGCGTAGTTTTCATATTCAAAATCAATTCCACAATAGGGGATTGAGGTCAGGTCATAACCACTTCAAAAGTTACAAGTTTGGGGAAATCACAATCTCTTAATTCATTCACCATCCCCATGCATCAGTTTGATTTTTAAAACCACCATTAAAACATAAACCATGCAGGGACAAACATGAAACATCACATAAACATTAGTTATTCAAAAACCCTCAACCCATGTTTTCAATACCATATGAACAACATTTTAAAACTTATTCTTTTAGCAAATTAATATTTAGGGAAAGAGTAACATTCCTGTAATACCAAGTTTCACGGAAAGAATTCAACCCTTGAGCCCTTGGATGACTTACTTCTTGGAAATCCTAAGTATAGTTTCTTGAGAGACTGGAGAGAGCTTTTGAAAGTATTGTAGTACGTAATGAATGAGAAATAACCCCCTTACGTGCCTTATGAATGTGGATTTTAATTGGGTGAGATGGAAATTGTCCAAAGTGCCCTTAATTTAAAAATTAAAATTTAGTCGTCAGTAACTACGGGTCACGATACGACTCGTGGAGATTCATTATGACTCATTACCATAAGTCATAGCTAAGACAGTTTCCAGGGCACCCACACACTGTTGACCCAACGATTCAACTGATACGACTCGTAATGGGACCCTACAACTTGTGGAGTCTAGTAGTAGTCAACACAGAACTCATTTGGGGTGAACGCTGGACATCCTATGATTTGCACCCAATAACTTGTAATGAGTCCTTATGACTCTTAATGAGTCACTCATACTCAGCAGATTTTTGTCACACACTTACTGTTTAGGTTACGATTCGAGTCCATCAACTTATCGAGACTCCTTACAACTCTTAGGGTAAGTCGTAGATAGGACAGTGAGGATCAAATTTCAGAAATTTTCAAGGACCAAAAACTCGGGGCGTTATTATATGATAGACACACACATAACTATTGTTATGTATATAGACTGACAACTACTAACAACACTCACATTACTGGAAAAAAACAGAATTCCCAAAAAAATAACAAGCAGATTCCGAAACAAAAATTAAAAAATCTTTGATAGACGGGGCCGTGAAGTATCCTTTTTTTCATTTTTCTTGTTGATTTTTTTTTTGATTTTTGAACTTCAAGCAGCAACTTTCCTCAGCTTTTTCATCTTAACAGGATCGTAGCAGTTTTTTTTATCTAATTTCACTAAAATTAGTGTCCTCGTTATCAAAATTTTTAGGAACAAACCCGATTTGTTGGTTCAGTATGCTCTAGTTGAGTTAATCCTAAACAAAAATATGGAGAATCATCCATTACTAAGTAAAAATTAATGAATGAATGATATGCATGAACTTATTTAGTTGAATCTTGATTTGGTGAAGGAGAAAGAAAAAAAAAATTTAATAACCTCCAATCTTAAATTTAGATGTTGTTAACAGAGTTTCTGAAAAAATTGAATGCTTCTGAAGAAGAGTTTGAACCAAACATGGTTGAGAATTCAAAATTGATAATCGCTAGATAGTGGCTCCTTGATTGTAGGCATCTTTCAAGGAGTGAAAACCGTAAAGAGATAGAGGTAAAGTAATGTATATGTCTTTTTAGAGAGAGAGATTGAAAATGTAGATATTTGTAATAAGTTTTAAGAATCGAGATATTGTGTAATAAATGACAGTTAAGTTGTTGTTTTATGTAATTTTTAGATATTATTATTACACTGCATCATAAATAGTTCGTCTATCGAAAACAACCTCTCTAGTTCCTCGGAGGTAGCAGTATGGACTGCATACATCTTACCCTTCCTAGACCCCACTCTTGTGGGAATACACTGGGTATGTTGTTGTTGTTGCATCATAAATAGTTTGCGAAGGCCCTCACCAACTTGCCAAATTTAGTTGTTGTTTTTTTCAAAACGTATAAAAAATCACATGTTGAATTCTGCTTATGATTTCAAGTATAAATACTAAATAAATTTTGTGTAAAATATGTATATAACAATATATTTTTTATAAGTTAGGTTTCTGGAAAAATCTATATATAATTTTGTTTGTACACAATATGCATATAATTGTATGTATGTTGTGACTCTGATAAAGTGCATATAAATTGTAGGGAAAAGGTTTAAATATATCATCGAGCTATTAAAAATGGATTATTTATATCATTTGTTGTAAATTTTGCTCATTTATACCATTACCACAGAAAGTTTGGCTTATTTATGTCACTGTCGTTACAGAAAGGTTCATTCGTATCATTATTTTGTAATGATGATTTTTGTAAAATTATTTTTGCCATGTGTCTCCTATTAGACGTCCATATTACCAAATTCAAATCGATCAATATTACTTAAAATAATTAATTAAAAATTGAATCCATTAAAATAAAATTTGATCCACACAATTAAAATAAAAACTGAACTTATTAAAAATAAAAATTAGACTAATTAAAAATGAAAATCGAATCCATTAATTATGTTGGAGTTTAGTTTAGTGGGTATGAATTTTATTTTGATTTAAGTAATATTGGTTGATTTAGATTTGGTGACATGGACTTCTAATAATAGGTCACGTGGCAAAAATAGTTTTACAAAATCACCGTTGTAAAATAATGACACCAATGAACTTTTCTATTATGATAGTGGCATAGATGGATCAAGCTTTTAAAGGTGATGACATAGATGAGTCAACCTTGTAACGGGTGTTCAATAGTTCGATGACATATTTTAGTCTTTATCTAAAGTTATATAAGTATCTGATAAAGTATATATAAAATTTGTAGGGTCCAGCACATCCACGCTTTTTTCCCAAATCTAATAAAAATTGTCAAAACTTGCTATGTTTGGTAAATAAAAAAAATCTATAAATTTAGTAATTTAGGTTCTTATTAATTACTATTTAGTTATATGGAGGTAAAAGTTCCTAGATTAAATACTTGTATCCTAGTATCCATGAAATTATGAAGCCCAATGCTCATAAGTGAGCTGGATCATAGCTGTTGAAGTCGATCTCTATCATTATCCAATCTCTTTTCTGAAGCCCATTGTTATTCCCTCAAGATACTTTGCATCTTATTGGATTTCAAAAAAAAAAAAAAACAATATATTCAATTGATTTTCAATTTTCAAAGATCAAGTGACTTCCCATGATGCTTGAATGTTTCAAATTGTAAACTTCGAATCAAAGAAAAGAAGGAAAGAAGGAAGGAATTATGTTGGAGTTAGTGGTGTATGTGGTTAAAAACTTATTTGTATCGGATGTTTATATTAAGTCAATATATGCATGTCATGTGTTTGAATATAGAATTTTTTTACTTAATCGTGATTAATTAACATGTATTTTTACTTCATTAAAATCACTTAATTATGATAAGTTGTATTGATTTGATGTAACATCTTGAGTGTGTAAATTTACACCAAATTGGAGCCTAAAATTAATTAACGGATACATATTCTCTTAAGTCTTAAGTTGCTATATTTTAAAAATGATTATTATGTTGAGTAATTAGTTAAAAGTGTCTATAAAATTAATAAGCAGGGGTCTTATATCGTTGTGTGGCGTAAAATTCTCAATAATTATTGTGATAATAAAATGATCCTAAAAAAAGAAGAATTCTTAAAATATGACCAAATTTTTTTTGATAGGAAAGATAAACTATATTAGATTATCCAAAAGGAACATGGGGGCTAATATTCCCAATATTGGGACAAAAAGAGTTGGTAGTAGTATCTATTCTATGACTTGAGTAGTATGCATCTCTTGATCTGCTTTGTACATATATCTATAAGAAAAAGAGGAGGGCGTTGAAATATTTTGATGCTACTATCTTTGATGGATGAACCAAAATGTGTCATTTTATCAGTTACGACATTTTGCTCCCAGCATACATAATGAATCTCCGATATCCCTTAAATGAACGATTTACAATATAGCCACGCATATTTTTTATTTTAATTTTTTAAAAATGTGAAAATGATGAACAAGGGAAAGAAAGTTAAAGGATATTTATAATTGAAACTTTGGCTATTCTTAGGGGTTTGGAGAAGTAAAGTTATTAATTAATCACCCAATCAAAAGCAAAATTAATTTCATATACATATATATATATATTTAGTTACAAACCCCATTCAATAAAAAGATTTATAAAGTGTTTGTTATCGTACTTTTGAGTTAGTAAACTCGTTCATTTGTCTGCAGTTATTTTTTGACCATTGGAATTCATATGATTTAAATGCTGACTTTTTAGCTGAGTCTAGCGACAAACAAGTTACTCCTTCCATTTCATTTTAATTGACTTGACACTATTCTTAAAAAAATATTTAATATAAATTTATTTCATTTTAATTGACTTGACACTATTCTTAAAAAAATATTTAATATAAATTTATTTTACTAAAGAAGCCCTATTAATTATGCATTGAGAATATGAATTTGAATATATACATTTTACATAATCATTTAATAATAGGAATAATATTTAAAAAAACACAATAAACTTATCTTAATTTTAAAAATTAGATAATTAAAATAAAATAAATATTTTTAACAAGAGGACTAACTAATATAAAACGCGAGTTAATTTCTCAAAATGTCATTGAACTTGTGTAAACATTCCACTAAAGTAACTTTTGTTTCTTTTAGGACAACATTGTCACTGAACTATGCACTTTTTTTCATTATAAGGTAAAATTAAGAAAATATTAAGGATATTTTTGGAGAACCACAAGAAAAATGAAATTAGATGTAATTACATAGTCCAATTCTCAATTAGGAATAGAAAATTAGGTGCAATTACATGATGTAATTACAAAGTTATATTTTATTTCTTTTTTGAATTTTATTTTTTTCTTTTAATTTTATTTTTTATTTCTATTATTTTAATTTCTTTTTTATTTTTATTTTTTTTTTCATTTTACATTATTTATCTTTCGTCTCTTTTCTTCTCATTTTTCAACCTTTACTTCTTATGATTCAATGTAATTACTCGTATTTTTTCCTTCATTTAGCGCATTATTGCATTTTTATGCTAATGTTTGAATTAAAGTAGTATTTCATTATTGAATGAGATGACTTATGTGTTTTTCCTTTCTTTTGAATTATTTACTCGTTGGGATTTTATATAAGAGTATTGCGTTTTTTTCTTGAATTTTCAATTTGTGATTTGTTTTATGTTTCAATTTATTTCTTTTAGTACTATAGACTTTTATTTTATATTGCATGTCACTTCAAATTGTCGAGTTAATTTTCCAAATTATCATTGAACTTGTGCAAACATCCTACTAAAGTAACTTTTGTTAATTTCTTTTAGAAAAATATGTCATTAAACTATGTACATCTTTTCAAAATAAGGTGAAACAAAAAAATAGTTAAGGACATATTTGGAAAGTCATAGAAAAATTTAAATTATATGTTATTAGACAATTTGCAGTGACATGCAATATGAAATAGCATGTCTATAATACTAAAACAAATAAACCAAAACATAAATTCAAAATCTAAGAGAAAAACATAATACTCTTGTATAAAATTTCGATGAGTAAATATAATTCAGAGGAACGAAAAACACATAAGTCTATAATCTCATTCAATAATAAAATACTACTTTAATTCAAACACTAGAATAAAAATTATAAAAATTCAATAGTGCACTAAATAAAGAAAAAAATATGAGTAATTATATTAAATCATAAGAAGTCAAGTTGGAAAATGAGAAGAAAAGATATGAAAGATAAATAATGTAAAATGAAAAAAAGGTAAAAATAAAAAAGAAATTAAAATAATAGAAATAAAAAAGAAGTTTAAAAGAAAAAAAAAAATTTGATTTAAAAAAATAAAATAAAATGTAACTTTGTAATTAAATTATGTAATTGCACCTAATTCTCTATTCCTAATTGAAAGTTGGACTATGTAATTACATCTAATTTCACTTTTCTTGTGATTCTCCAAACATATCCTTAACAATTTTTTAGTTTTACCTTATAATGAAAAGAAGTGCACAGTTCAATAACAATATCGTTCTAAAAAAACAAAAGTTACTTTAATGGAATGTTTACAAGTTCAATGACATTTTGAGAAATTAACTCTGTAAAACGGAGGGAGTAGATTAGTTGTTGTTTTCTTTTGAGTTCAACGCGCCAAGTGATACTTGGCTTCCTACTACTTCTAGAGTAGAAAAAGGGAAACTTCCAAAAGTGGTTTTGTTCTTTCCTTCTTTTAACCTCCATTTTTCTTTGGGAGCAAATTCTAGGTGATAAGGTTCAACCCAAAAATAGAGTGGCAGACCAAAGACACAAAAGTGTAAATCAGTGGAAATAGACAGTCAAGGATATGGTGGAATGACTAAAATCCACTAGTTGCATGTTCAGTTTTTCTCCTAAAGATGTTAAAGATTTAATATGCATAAACAAAAGTATAATTTTTATTTTTTTCTGAATCCCAGGATAATTCGCAACTAGAGGTGTTTGTGGTTTGGTCTGAATCGATTTTAGATTAAAATTATAGTTAAATTGATTAAGTTGATTTTTGAAATTTTAAAATCAAATCAAATAAAATAAAAATTATTAATTTGATTTGATTTGGTTTATTTTGGATCTATGATCAGCCAATGATAAACGATAATAGTTAAACATCAGGATATGAGACAACTATTTCAAATGAATATAAAAATTAATATATTTTCTCTACTATCACAAGATGAATGCACATGAATCTTCTATTATTTTTCAATACTATTATAAATTCTTAGTATATTTAAGTTACATAAATGTAGAGGTTCTTTTACTTCGCATGTCTAACATCTATAGAAGCAATATACATCTATAAATGGAATGGTCAACCTCTAAAAAATCAAAGAGACAAGCCACTAAGAGTTGATGAATGTCTTAGTAAAGAAAATTAAAAACTGACGTATACACCATACCACATATATACAATTAGATAATCAGGCTTAGCGTGTCGAGTTTGGACATATTTTTTTTAAAATGAAATGTAAAAGTGTTGTAGTGCATGTAAAATAAGTAGATTAAAGTCAAATTAATGCTTAAAAGGTTTAAAATATTTATAATTATTTATGAAAAACTAATATAGCATATTAAATAATTATAAAATTCATGTATATAATTTATCGGTTTGATTTGATTATTTTTTTTTATTTTTCTTAGTAGAATCATAACCAAATAAAATATTATCGAGTTTAAATTTTAAAATCAAATCAAATCAAACTAAATGTCGATTTTCTTAGTCGGATTGGTTTACACTTTGCAGTTTGATTTGGTTTTTAACCAAATCATGAACACCCCTATTCGCAACTGCTACAACCTCTGCCACAACCTCTGCTAGGCAAGTCCTGTGAAACAGGCTCAACTCAAAAGGCACTGAGGGGAGATCAATCTCGGATCATCCGTGTGGATAACCACCCTCCAAATCAACTGAGTCATCCCGATGGACAAGTATAATTTTTGACTTGTATATTTAATACAACTTATATACTATATAATTTTTTTGAGGATTGATATTCAACTGACTATCTTTCATTGCTTGTCGTTGAGCGTCCTTGACTAGAAGTCTCATATTCGAATCTTGAACATTAGAGACAGATTCACCCTTGATATCAGATTTATTTAAATTTAATACTTCTAATCTGAAGTATAAATTTACCTATAAAAATTTAATAAAATTATAATACATAATAGATATGAACTCACAATTACAAAAATACAAAGATGAAAGGTTGAACCTATTGAAATTTTAAATCTGAATTTGCCTATCCTAATTCTTAATAGTAAATATTATACTCCATTAATAAATTATTTAACACGAATTTAAATTAATCAAATCAATATATTTTAAATACCAAATGCTTAAAGAAAAAAAAATGTAAAAGTAGAGGACCTAAAGGAGTATGCGGAAAGAAGGGTGGAGATCTAAAGGGGGTCCACAATCCATGTGAGAACCAAAATGCAAAGCTAAGAATATGGTCAATTGGGTCCATCTATATTAGTCTTTTGGACAGCCTTTTTATGGTTAAATGGATCGTAAGGTCCTAGGAGATGAAGACAGAGAAAACAAAGTGTGCAAAAGCTAACAGGAATGGTCGTATAATAACAATGCAAGTGTCAATACTAACCTGAAAAAGACAACATTGTCTGTCTGCTTCTTTTGATTGCAAAATGACTCACAAAGTCAATTTATGTTTCCATTCATCATGACTTTCCTCTTGTTATTCGTTCCTTTGATTTTCACCAAAAAGTATCTCGTTTGATTTTCACAAAAAATCTTGTTTGTATTCCTTAGCGTCATTGCTACTTTCTTCGTTTTATTTCTTGTCACATTTTATTTTTTAAGAGTTAAATTTTATGACTTTAAATAATATTTTAAGATAATTTTATTTTTTTTATATTGTCTGAAAAGAATTATAACTTATAATATGTTCATGTAATTTTCAAACTTCTGAATTCTAAATTTAAAAGATTAAATTATTCTAATTCAATTTTAATTTAAAAAATAGCTAAATTAACTCTCATGAAGTAAATTATGACAAATAAAAAAAAACATCGAGAATACTATTGATTAGAGGCAAAATTATGATTTGAACTTTAAAAATTTATTTAGTTTAATTAAATTCGTAGCTCGATCATCGATGATCATCGATTCTGCCTCTACCGCTACTAATAATAATCTACTATCTCCCATTTACTAGAATCCTTTTTCTTTTCTTTGATGGGATTGTGTTTTTTTCGTGCTAATCAGTTTGCTTTGCACGTGTGCATCACATCAAGTCGTTAATTAATATAAAATATATCATTAGTAATAATTTATAGAAAAATAGCAACTGACTTTAAATATAAATTTTTTCTTTAAGGTTAATTTCACATTAATTGATATAAAAAATATTAAAAGAAAAAATTGATGAGATGTTTGATGAGGTATAAAACTTTGATGAGATCTTCTTCTTCCACGGTACAAGAAATTTAGCTTCTTGTTTCTTTAATTTTTCTTTCAACTGATCTTCAATTGCTTCTCTATCGTCTTTGCATATTTGGATTTAAAAAATCGAAGTATATCAAAACTGAATATTAAATAGTGGCATAAGCAATAAATATATCATACTAAAAATAAACAGATTATTGCTCTGCCACATCTAGATATGCTTCTAGCAGCATTAGCCTTTGATGATATTGGCTATAAATGTCAGATAAACATTCTCAACCTTGTCATCTTATTATTTCCTATAGATTGATCTAATTTAAATATTTAATTATCTCTTTGAGGTCCACTCGTTATAATTTTTTTGTTTTTTCCTTTTTGTGATTAATCATCTAAAGATACGGTCCTTTGGGACTGGCTCACTGGTTTAGAGGGTGATCGCCCATCACAGTCGCTCGGGATCAAATCCTCCCTCAATGTCTTTGAGCCATGAGCTTGTCGCACAGGACTTGTCTAGTGCTGTTTACATCCTCGTGTGATTTACAAGCTATTGCATCGGGAGGTTTACCCATCCTCGTGTGATTTGCAAGCTATTGCATCGGGAGGTTTACCAAGTGCGCACACAATGCTCATCACAAAGTGCTCACCCGAAGGGTAGAGACTGTGGCAGAGGATATAGCGACTACGAATTTTCCTGAAAATTTTCCAAAAAAAAAAAAAACTCTATTGATACGAGGATATTTAGTCATCATGATTATTCTGCGAAGAATACGCAAAAAACTTCTCATAAATACCACATATTTAAACAATTAATATTTATATATAACTGGGTCAAAATCACGTAACTAAAGTAAGTTATGGAGATTACCATCTTCAAAATTTAAGAAAATTACTATTTCACTCAAGTTGGTGAAGAGTTAAAAATAATTAAGAGATGAAAATTTTTCTAGTTAATATTCCCAAATCACGAAACAAAAATATATAGAAATTAGAACCACAATGTAAAATTAAGATGATATCCGGCAAATCAAATATCAAGTAATAACAATTAAGGGTGTTAAGTGGGCTGGGTCAATTCGGAACCGGCACATTAAATTTAGCCGAGTTGTGGGCAGGGCCGAGTCCGGGTTGGGATTAAGTGGGCCGAGCAGGACCGGGTTCAACAGTAAAATTTCTAAAAATAGCCCTAACCCGACCCACTTAACCCTACCCGGTCAAACCCACTTAAATCCGTTTTAAAATCAGGTCAAACCCGGTCAAACATAAAAAAATATCAATATACACTATATATACCCACCTATATACATTTTAAATACGTTAAACAATATATATATACTATATATATAGTATATACGACATTAGAATTTAAAAAATATATACACATATACACAATTACACATAGATACGCACTATTCAATGTATATGTGCTACTTTAAATAAAATATACTACAATATATATATAGTTATATACTAATTTATAAAACATATACACATGTATACGTTAAATATACACATCTATAGAAGATATATACACATATATACGCACCATTCAATGTATATATACTACTTTAAATAAAATATACTACAATATATATACATTACAATATATATATATATATATATATATATATATGTATAGTTATATACTAATATATAAAACATATACATATGTATATGTTAAATATACACGTCTATAGAAAATATATTATATACACATATAGACGTACCATTCAATATATCTGTACTACTTTAAATAAAAGCATATACTACAATATATATACATTACAATATATATATATATATATATATAGTTATATACTAATTTATAAAACATATACACGTGTATACATTAAATATACACGTCTATAGAAGATATATACACATATATACACGCCATTCAATATATATGTACCACTTTAAATAAAACATATACTACAATATATATATATACATTATAATATATATAGTTATATACTAATTTATAAAACATATGCACATGTATACGTTAAATATACACGTCTATAGAAGATATATACACATATATACGCACCATTCAATGTATATGTACTACTTTAAATAAAATATACTACAATATATATATATATATATATATATATATATATATATATTACAATATATATATATATAGTTATATACTAATTTATCAAATATATACACATATATACGTTAAATATACACGTCTATAGAAGATATATACACATATATACGCACCATTCAATATATATGTACTACTTTAAATAAAACATATACTACAATATATATATACACAATTTGTAAAACATATATACATATATACATTAAATATACACATCTATAGAAGATATATACAGAAATATATAAAACATATGCTACTTAATTTAATAAATTAATAATACATTGGAAGTAAGTTTTAAATTTAAACTAGAAATTCAATTTAAATCATTAAATGAAAAAAATTACAAAGTAAGGACTAAGGAGTTAATGAATCTTGAATTTTATTGATTGCGAAATGATCCAAAAATCTATAATACATGAATGAAAAATCTACAAATTATGCATCATTTTTTTTCAACTTATTCATGTTAATATTAATGGGAACTTGTATAGGATAGTCAAAGTAAAGGGGGACTTGATTCTGCTGAGCTCTCCCGTGAAGACATAATTTCTTCAAGTTTCTGCTCATCGTTCGTCTCTGATTTCATTTCTTGATTTCTTCTTTCCGCTCTAATCCAATCTCTGGGGCAAACTAGAACATTCATTGCATTGCTTCCCAATGAGTGTCAGTTGTCTCCAAGTTGTTGTCGTCCCTGACTAAAGGCGCTCTCTGATGCAACGGTTGACATTGGAACATTCAAGATATCTCTAACTAATCTTGAAAGCACAGGATATTGTGTTTCATTACTCCTCCACCAATCTAATGTGTTGATCCGTCGTCTACGATCCTCTGATGGCGATCGAAGATAATATTTAAGCTCTTTTCGATAAGTTGATGTGTAAACTCTCTCATCAACACTGTTCCAACAAGGTAAATCATAAAAGGAATCAGAAAAATCACTATATGACAGCCTTTTAGAAGATGATGGCTCCTCTAGAGGATGAGGAACGACAGTTGGAGTAATATTTGTAGGTACGACTAAATCAACTAAATCAGCATAATGATTATATAATTTTTCTATGTATTCATTCCATCACCCATAGCCGTCCACAGATCAGGTTGTACTTGTTTAGAATCATTATTTGTATTTATTTCTAAGTTAGCATAAATAATAGTACTAAAGTGGCACATAATATTATATTTCATGCACATTTAGCATAACACCAACCAAATAAATAGGGGGAATCGGAAAAAATATTTTTTAAAATTTAGTAAACATGGCACCAACAGCTTCTTTATAACTTTCTTTATTTTTATATTCTTTGATCAGACAAAAAATATCGGTTATATATATCAAAATATTACAAACAGTAGGATAATAAGCACAAAAAAATTCAACCATAGCTACATAAATTGTTTCTAAAAACTTAACAAGATCATTAATTACAACCCAATCAGAATCATGTAGCATGCAATCAACAGAATCAACAAATGAACCACAATATTGGTTAAAAGCTAGTGTAATAGGAACTCTATATTTATAACAAGTTTTTAAAAAATCATATGTAGAATTTCATCTAATATCAATTTCCTCAGCATCAATATCGGTGCAAGTTCATTTTCTTGAGATTTAACTTTAAATTCTCTAATTCTTTTTCTTCGATTATTTCCTTGAATAAAATCAAAAACAAGACGAATTTTTTCAATATAAAGCTCAAAAAACTCAAGACCCATCTTTTACAATTAAATTATATAGATGACATGCACACTTAATATGAAAAATTTCAGGTTATCAAAAGCAATACATAAGATTTTATTTTCGATACCATAAAATTCGGCAACTTTAACAATAGACTCAGCAATAAAATCTTCAGTATGTTTACGATCTTCATCATATAAAAAAGCAATAATACGTTTTTGCATAACAAAATTATTATCCAGTGTGACAAGTAACGGTTAAATAATCATTTTTATTTACAGCACGATCAAAATCAGAAGTTAAGGACAATCTACATTGAATATTTTTTAACAATGTTGATAAATAAAAATAATATTGTGAATGAAGTCTAAAAATATCAGACCGACAAGTACTTCTAGGAATACTATTAAACATAAGATTATAAATTGCTTGAATATAATGAATAAGGGCATCAAAATAAGGAAAACTAAAAGACAAACAACCCACAACTATCATTTTAGCTATTTCTTCTCGGTCCCTCAATTTATTATACTTCTTCATTACCTGATCGGTTGTTGAGTCCATTCTAGTTTGCGTTGGTCCACCAACATCCCCATCAACTCGTGCAATAGTTAACTCTCTTTCGTGGGCATCACCTATATGTCTCATTACCGTACCCGTACCTCCTTACTTGCCTCCGCTTTTATGCTTATGTCTTTGTTGACAAATATTGTATTGCACCTCAGTATCTGATACACGTTCAAAAAATTGCCATACAATATTAGTTGTTTCACGAGCTCTTGGGGCACGGGGAGGACGGGGAGGGAGATTAACTAATTCATATCTAATGTTAGCATTTTCGACTGCGGGTGTCTCACCAGTATTTTCATCATCTTCATCTAAATTAACTGCATCTACTTCATTTTCTTCTTCTATACCATAATTTTTCTGAGCTTCTACATAATCCATAACGTGAGCACCTATACCTATTTCTTCCTCAAAATGTGTACCAAGTGGTACCGGAGGCGAAGACACATGGGTATATTTACTACTTGAAGTACCTCTACCGCTAGTAATTTGCTTTTTACTATCACTACCGCTTTCGGAACAAAAAAATTTAATACCTTTAGTAGCGAGGTTTTTTAATTTATCTATAATATAAATTAAACTACAAAAATTCAAAATACACAAATATAATAAAATTAAATATTCAACAATTAATACACTAAATAAAAATTAAACGTAAGAGATGAAACGACAATACCAAGTTTTGAAAGTATTCGAAGGTTGCGACTTTAGAAACTTCCATTCGTACTTTGTAATCGCAAAATTAAAAAATTAAAGTGAGCACTTTAGGAAATTAAATATATAGAATATTTGAGAATTGGGAATTGAGATTTGAGAGAATGAAAAATTGTGTAAAAAATGATTTGAAGGTGTAGGGTATTTATAGATTTTTTTTTAGAATTAAAAAATATTTTAAATGATTTTTTTTTTTAATAACAAGGTCTAGACTAGCCGTTTGGATCCAAAAATGGCTATATAGCCTTTGGGTCAACAACTAGTTTGGCCCAAATCTCCAAATTTAAAAAATAAAAATAAAAAAAAACAACCGGGCCGGATCGGTTAACCGACGGGCCTGGACCGGGCTTGGTCCGGACCGAGTTAACCGGGCACAACCAAAAAATTAAATCGATCCGGAACCCGGTACCCTACAACCCATGAGTTGATCGGGACGGGTCAAACAGGGCCAATTTTATTAAACGGTCCGGTTCGTGCCGGGTTAGGCCGCCGTTTGACAGGCTTAATACCAATAGATAACATAAAATTGAAAAATACACACAAATATCACGTAATACCAACAGATAATATAGAACCTACAACATCACAAAAATTGCCGTAAAATGAAAAAAATAATTTATCAAAAAAGAATCAAAAAAATATGTAATGAAATATAAAATTATAGCGTTTAATATCAAACCGATCATACAGAGTACGAGATTGTGGTGGCTGAGGTGGCGTATAGGGCTTGGCTAGGTATATGGTGGATGTAGTTGGGGGGTGGAGTTAATTGGTAGGAAAAAAAGTTTTTTCTTTTTTTTTAAATGAAACAAAATAGAAACTTCAAAGTTTATTTTGGGGTCAGTGAGGAGGTAAAATTTAAAAGTTTTTTCTTTTAACAAAATAAAAAATTTATATATTATTTTGGGGTTGGGCAGGAGCTCAGGGTCGGTGGTGAGGCTAAGGGTGGGTGCAGTAACGAAAAAAAGTTTTTCTTTTTTTTTCAAAAGAAAAAATGTTGGGGGAGGACGGGTCGGGGTTAAGAGTTAGGTGAGGTAAGAAAATAATTCTAAAAAAACATATTAAAAAGTTTAAAAGAAGAAGAATTGGGGTGGGGTGGGGTAGGGTGGGGTGGTGGAGTAAAAATTGAGGTGGGTGTAAAATTTGGTGGGATGGGTAATTTTAAGACTGGTTTGAATGATTTTAATTGAATTAATTAAACATATAATAATAAATATAAATAAAAACTTAAAGATATTAGTAATTGCAATTGTGATTAGCTATTATCCATAGAAATGGATAAGTCTAGTTGCTTAAGAAAGTCGAATACCCCTAATAAATATTAATATTTCTTTTTTCATATCAAAACATCTGAAGTAATTGCAATTATGATTAGCCGTTAAGTTCAATTGTAATGTGATATAATAAAAATTGACTAATTTTATTATTTCAAAATGAATAAGCTAATATTTTTAATAAATATTTTTTAAATTCCACGCATCGCACGGGTGAAATCAAGTAATACCAACAGATAATATAGAACTTAGAAAATCACACAATTTACAATAAATTAAAAAATAATGTACCCAAAAAAATAAAAAAAAAACACTTTATCAAATTTATAAAACTATAGTGTTTAATATCAAGTCGATCAAGAATCAAATCAATTTAAAGTTGGATAAAGCAACACAATTGACTATAACTTGATAAGCAATAGAGTTGTACGCAATCTACAAAGTTGTGGACGTTGATGCAAAACTCAACGCTCATTGTTATTCTTACGTAGATGCAATTTTCTAATATAAATAAAGTTTTACACGAAAACTTTTCATGTATTTAGGAGTTCTACCTCCCATATATTTAGGAAGATCAAACTTTCTATAAATTAATTATAGTCAATATTTAATATTAAAATAATTTTAAAAAAATAACAAAAAGACGTTTTACATGCTGCAAAATTTTGTTGAAAAAATTCAAATAATATTTCTAATATTCTTCACACTTTTCATATATGAGATATTAGAGTTAATTCAAAAGAAATCAGTATAAGTAAAGGGGATCAAACCTTAACTTATTAAGTGAATGTTTAGTTATGAAAAAAATTTTGATTCACATCAGGATAGTTGAAGGATATTTTAACTCAATTAAAAAAAAAAAGGATTTCGGGTCCATTTGGATAGTTGGAGGATTTATTGAACAAAAAAAATATTTTTGATCTAATTGAATTGTTGAACCCAAAAATATAGGACAAGGATATTTTTAAGTTTTATAACCCAAAAATATGGACAAAAAAAATAATCGGATAAATTTAACCTGTTTCAAATAAATTAGTTTATTTTTGACTTTTTTTCCCTTTTCCTAAGTTGAAAGAGTTTAGCACTAGTGATCTCGACTTGTTCAGTATGTCCGTCCAAATTTTGATAGTAAAGTCTTCAATTTTTTTCCGTACTAGATGACGAATGTCCGTGCACGCATGAACCCAACATATATGTCTTTTTTTTTCTCTTGTTTTACCCTTGAATTATTTCAGTAATTTTTTTTATTTTCAATAAGTAATGCTGTAGATTGATATCTAACAAAAAGGAACTTCTAAATTTCAGTTTATGTGTAGGATTGTCAAAGCACCTTTTACTTATTTCCTGCAAGGTGGGATGATCTACATGACATAGTTATGATATATGTGTGTATGTATATATGTATATATGTATACACACACTATATTGATAACTGCACTATCATTATTTACATTTTTACAGTTTTTTACAGAAGTTGATATGAATAAAAAGATAAACAACAACATAATTGGTCACTATATTTGTGATAGAAAGCTTTATGACACTGTAGCTGACAAAATACCTGTGAATGACGGAGGAAGCATTTTAAGTAATACTCCCTGTGTTTCATAATAAGTGAATTATTGAGTTATTTATTGGTGTTTCAAAATAATCTTTAAGATTCCCTTTTGAGAAGGTGTTTACTGTTGAAAGGTTTGGTGTGGAAGTTATGCTTGTTTGCTGGTTCTAAACTGGTGTCAGTGATCTTATGCTTATCTGCTTCCGCAATGCTTATCAGATTTGTAAGATATCTTGATATGAGAAATTTGAAAATAAGAAGTATCTTGGTGTTGCAAATTTCATAGATCTCTTATATTGTGAGGTATAAAATTCTTTCTGCTAGGTGATTTGAGATGAAAGTGGTAATGAAACATATGTGATCGGTGATTGTGACCTCAAATTGCACTCTATATAAAGAAGCAAAATAAAAAATGAATATACTGATTAATTAGGGTGAAGCACATCTACTAAGCATATAGAAAGCACCAAAAGTGTATCAAACTTCAATGCAGTCTATCAAATAAAATCAAGAAATATAAAACTTGTTTCACAGGATATAGTGCAGAAAAATAAAGTAGCAATGCCACATAATTTCAAAAGAAAATAAAAAGATGGAGTACGTGGGATTAGAAGTTCCTCTGGGTAACTGAGACTTTATTTTTTCTTTGTTATTCTATAGCAAATATAGCTTGTCCCTCCCCTTGAGAATCTGTTAACAGATCCAAAAACTCAAAAATGTCAAAATTTCAAGAGTTAGGATGCTACATTCCTTTCTTTAAAAGGCCAAGCAGACAATCTCCGAGGGTACACTATTACATTTCCAAGACTTGAGAAAATAATGTCACAAAATCATATGCTACTTTGATTACTCATAAATCCTTTTCAAATTCCACTTTTCACACACAAAAAAAAAATTATACTGCGATTAAATTGATAATTAAATTGAGATTTCTATTTTTGGTAGGAGACTGATTATTTGTTATGTTTTGTATAAAATATTTTTTTTTATGATAAGTTTAATCTATTTTATATTTTAATAACACTTTTTAAGTTAGAGTTGATAATAAAAATGCACGCAACTTTACTTCAAAAACAAAAAAAAGGCTTCTCTGCGTCTTTTTTTTTTTTTTTTTTTTTTGTAGAAAGGGCAAGTAATGAATTAAATTCAAAACAAAAGTTATAAGTTTACAAGTCCTGAACTTAAGTTAGGATTCAAAAATGCAATGGGATGGCATAGTATGTCAGAATCATTAGTTCTATGTCTAATTCTTCTTTCAAAATAAGTTTCCTTGATGTCTGCTCAAACTGCTTCCTTTGCACACACTAGGAGAACTTCAAAAAGCATCGTGACATCAAAGTTGCAACTCCTTGCCCCTTCTTTCGCAAGTGAATCTGCTACTCCATTTTGTTCCCTATAGCAGCGGGTCACTTCTGGTTCCCTAGCCTTCTTAGCCTTGATCTTTAGTCCAAAATCAAAGCATTACAGTGGAGATTTCCGTTAGTTAGCATAGAAATAATTTTCAAGGAATCAATATTGATTTCAATGGGTGGAAGATTATTTTGTTTTACAATTCTGAGGCCCTCATTGAGGGCCAAAAGTTCCATATGTTGTTGGTGGATTTATGGAAGCTTTTACAGAAGCCTAGTACCCATCCCCTATTGCTTGTTCTAATGACCCCGCCAATTTCTTCTTTGCTAGGATTACCCAGGCATGATCCATCCGTGTTGAGATTAAAACCACTGTTGCTTGGAGGGTCCTTGTAATGTTGATGCTTTCAGGGTTAGAGAGACAAGAGTCCTTTATGGTGAGATGCTTGTATTCTACAACTTATGAGTAGGAATGGGTGAAGTTAGGAGGGTCCTTTTTTCTTGTAGGTGTTGTTGTTTCTGGCATTCCATATAATCCAGAGACAGAAGGAGGGATGTCATACTATTTAAAAATATAATCAAATTCAACAAAATAGAAAAAGTTCCAGATTGAGTGCCAGTTAGAAGGTAAGAGGTTGTTAATGGGGGAGTTAGAAGATATGGAATGGGATTTACTAGCTAAACCTTTTCCCATAAGGTAAGAAGGATAGGATATTCGAAGAAGATGTGGGAGATGTCTTCTAAGCAGTGGCCACAGATATTGTAATTGGCATTTGGCCTGATTCCCCTTTTTTTAGAGGGTAAGGTTGGTGAGGAGTCTATTATGTTGTCCCATCCATAAAAATGTTTTGAGCTTGGGGGGATCTTGGTCTTCCATATTTAATTGAAAAAAATGGTAGGGTTGCTGGATAGTTTATTGGCAAGGAGGTTGTAGGTACTTTTGCTAGAGAATATACCATTTCTAGTAATGCTCCAGATACGTTCATCTTTGGTGGCCTTGGGGTTAGGGAAGAAGGTGTTGGTGATGGTTTGGATAATATCCTCTGGAATGACAATTGGGAGGTTTCTGAAATCCCAAGTGTCATCCTTTCAGATCTAAAAAAAAGTGGTGTCCTGGAAGTGCTGGGGAAATAGGGCCTAGATAATGTTGGAAAGAGGTTGACAATGAGGAACCCATCTATCCTTCCAGAAGTTGATAGATTCCCCTTTGTGTATGGACCAGGAGGAGGCTGATAAGCAAATTTCCCAACTCATGTACATGTTCTTCCAAGTTCTAGAGTTGTTGGGTTTGCATGACATACCATAAGGGCTGTATTTATTCCTGGATCTGGGCCCAGGTGGAATTGGGGTGCTTATAGAGTCTTCAGGCAAGGCTGGTGAGCATGGTAATGTTCCTCAAAGAGGCTATTTGGAGACCCAAACCCCCATTGCACTTTGGGGTAGTTAAGGTCTGCTAGTTCAAGAGGTGCATTTTTTTTTCAGGGGTGGATCTCCAAACAAAGTTCCTCCGGACTTTGTCAATTGTTTTATGGATTTTGAAGGGTAGCATAATGTATTACATGACATGGGTGGGGATGCTGACTAGAAAAGATTTGGTGAGGGTAGTTCTGCCAACCATATTAAGGAATTTGGTATTCCAACAAGCAAGTTATTTTTTAAGTTATCAAGAATGAATTGGTAATCCTCATTGGAGATTTTTTTTATGGAAAATAGGGATTCCTATGTACTTACCAGTAACGCTCCAAAAATAGGTCCCAAGACGTAACACTGTGCCTAGGATCATAAGTGATCCCAAGCTAAACCTTCTACCGGCATACTTGCAAACAACTGAATAAAATACATAAATTTGAATAAAATCAGTGGAAACATAAAAACACTTCTGAACTGGATCAATTCAAATCTAAATTTATAAATTACAAATCTGCTGTTATAAACCAAACTGAAATTGAATACATCAACACTACTAGTATGAAGCCTCTACTAGTACTAACTATAGGTAGCCGGGTCATGACTCCCAACCATCCTAACTCAATATGACAGAATAAAGAAAATACAATACTTCTCAAACTATATAACTGACTCGATCCCTTAAATCAAAAGGACTCATTACCTGCTGGCTGGAAGCTGCTAACTGAATGAATATGGTGTATGTGCTACAACTTGTTCCTACATTATGAGACAATGTAGCACATAAACATATATGTAGATCAGTACTTTGAGGATGTACTGAGTATATGAGGGTGTATGCAATAGTTAAACAATATCATCAATCTTTATAGAAATCATACATGCTGATATAAATGCCTCACATAGCTTGAGCAAAAACTGAAATCTAAATCTCATGAATCATGAATAAGGAAACATGTAGTATAAATCTCGTGAGTCATTACACTTTATTCTAAAATTTGTATCCTCTTCTTGTTCTCAAATCTTGTCAACTGGATGGAATCTTAAAATAATAACTTTCAGGACATATACTTTAATCTTATGAAAATAAAGGACTTCTCTTGAAACTTAAGAATTATAGCACTTTAGGAAACTTGGGACTCAAATATTGTAACACTTTTAGAGACTTTGGGACTTAAAACTTTTGAAATCTTAAAAATAATAACTTTCAAAGGATATACTAAGACTTTAAATCTATAAACTATTTAAAGAGTAGGGGTCTTCTTTTGAAACTTAGGGATTATAGAACTTTGGGAATTTGGACACTCAAAGATTTGGGCTTGAGAACTTTAAGACTATAAAACTTTGAAATACTGTGGGAGTTTCTTCTAACCGACATAAACCATATGAGCTGACATGGAGTCCAATGTCTTGCGCACGTTGGGGAGATCTATTCTACCCTTACCATCGGTATAGAACCTTAACTTTAGTAATTACTATCTTAACCTACTTGGGGTAAATCAAATCCTATGGTGGATCATAGTTCTGGGGCATGAAACCTTGGAATCATACCCAACTTTGTGCTAAATACTACTCCCATACTTAGGCTCAGAACTTTTAGGAAATCCACCTTAAACAATACAAAAGTGTATAATGGGAGCCAGCTATGCTTCCCTTTAACTTAAGTCAAATGGTGTGGATTCCTTTCTTAGCTTAGGATCAAAATCAAATCTTTTCTTAAAACTTTGGTAGACTATCACCAATAAGCTTTAAAACTTTAATAGTATGGAAATATTAATACTCTTCTTGAAATACTTTAGAAAGTATCAATAATTCATTTTTGGACTTAAGGCATGTATATTCTTAAAGGATCGCAATTTCACAATAAGGCTTAGTTCATGACACCAATCTTGGAAACACTTAAAAATATCACATCAATATAGGAATGCGCAATTTATAGCATGGATTATCAATTCAAATCATAAATAAGCGAAATAATCTTGCAATTCAAGACTTGAACAACTTATCAATTCCTATTCTCAAAACAATATAATTTGGGTATTGACCCACTTGCAAAAATATGAAATTCATTTATAAAAAAATTGAAGCTTTGGGCACAAGAACGAAAGAAGTGTTCTTGTTCAAACCCCATATACCTTAATATACTTGGTTGGACGTAGAGAATTTGACTTTGAAACCCTAGGAGATGATCTTGAATGCTTTCTTGAGATTCTTGAATTGTGCAAAGATTGGACTTGTGAGCTTGATTGAAAGAATCCATGTAGAGAACTTTGAATTTGGAACTTAATTTCTTGATTCTTGAAAGGCAAACTTAGATTTTGTTCTTGGGAAGAGGGGAAGGGTTTTGGATCGTAACTTGACTGATTTAGGGCTTAAGGATTGTAAATAATGTGTTTAAAAATCCCTTATAACGATTTGGAGTGTTTAGGGACGATTTGGGGGTGTGAAATGACTTCAACACCCATGATATAAGTCAAAACGAAGTTTTTTTTGCACTTGGAACTGACTTAGGCGGTGTACAAGTAATTGCACAAGCTAAGGTGGGTGACTCCTTTCCAACCGTATAAGTTTAGTTGGGCAGCGCCTAACCAATCGCGTACCTTTACTGCCTCTCACAAAAATTGGCATAACTTTTTGTTCGGGTATTGGATTAAGGCAAAATTGGTATCGTTGGAAAGATAATTCAATTATATACAATTTGGTGGGTTTAAATATACCAAAATATCACATATACATCAATTTATGCTTGTTCATAGATGACCCTTGCAAAATCAAACACTAAAACTTGAAGGATTCAAAAGCTCTTAGCTTGCATTACCTTAAGTGACTCCTATGAACACGTTAAACACATCATAAGCTCTCTTATCACTAGGATAGTAATCATAATTCATGTACTTAAAGATGAATTACAAGATTAGAGGTTTCACACGTAGGAAGAACGGTTTGTTTTCTAGTTTTGAAGTATACGAGGTATTACAATATCTCCCCCTTGAAATCATTCGTCCTCGAATGATGGGTAAGAACTTGTTGAAATGTTAAAGTATGGAATAATGTGTCTTCTAACAAAGAATATAGCTGAGCATAAACTTTAGAAATTCTATCATGAACTGAACTTTGAGCTGACTTGACTTACTAACCATCGGGAAACTGATTCATTCTAGGAGTTTAGAACTCACTTGAGATTCCCATGATACAATCATTAATATAGAACTGTGAAGTGATGAATTATTCAGGAACGAATCATAAGACAATGAGACTAAGATTGTACAAGGGGTGCTACGCTATCTGAGCTGGTATACTTGGAAAACTGAGGTTATGCTATGAGCACTTACGAACTTAGTCATGACTAAATACCTGAATCTTAAACATGATGCTTGGACTAAACTGAATTTGCAACTTGCATGGACATGAATGAATTACCTCAAGAATAGGAAAGATAGAAAACCATGGGAACTTTTTCGTCTGATTACTGAACTAAATTGCTCGCTATACGGACTGAATTATACTGAAAGCTTATACTCAACCGGAATATTTCTTCAGCATTCTTAGCAAGAAGTTATAATAACATTAGAAAAAGAAAATCTTGGGTATGATTTGACTGAGATATCTAAATAAGGAATTCTCAGTACAGCTATAACTTTGAAACATGGAACATAGGTTTCTTAAACATAAACTAGTTTAGAATTTCTAGGCCTTAGACAATGCAACTACTAGTTGTTCAAGATCAGAAACACTTCTCAAATACTCTTTTCAACTACACTTTCTCCCCTTTAATACTATGCTCACACGGGTTCATATAACTTTATATACAACTGTTTGATCTGAACTAAATTCTCTCACCATGTTCAAGCCTAACTTGAATCACAACTTACTACACATAACATTATAACACTAGTATGGACCATGAATTCAATACCCCAAGCATTTTCACAGCTTTTTCTCTCTAAGATGATTCTTCTTATCACTTTAATGACTAACTCTAAACTCTTACTATAGATTCACTAGCGCATATTGCATTCCTCCACTTACATACCAACACAACACTTAAGCCTATCATTATAACCACATATGAACTTCAAGGCAAACACCCATAAAGGCTTACTCCTCCTAGTTTCTAAACCTCTATCAACAACAACATTCTTGCACTATTCTTAATAACATACACATAATGTATTAAAGACTTGGCCTCAATCTTTCTTCAACTTATAGCCTTAGCTAAAGCGGGCATACGATGATCTTTTCTCAATAATAAATATTTACTCTCTCCCATCTACACACTTGTTCATCATCACTATCTTAACTTAGGAAAAGGTCACAGAAGGGCTAACACATAAGGACCTGAAGAATGGAAGAATACTATACCTAACTTTAACACTTAACTAAGGCCTGAGGAATTGGACGTCAATGGTATAGATTCGTTAAAGAGCTCTAAACTGAGGGCATACATGATATAAACTGGATTTCACTAGGATCATGAGTTTTTGAGAACTGATCATACTCTGGAACACGAGTTCATACTTATTATGAGCGGTTCAACATAAGATTGAAGTTCATAGATTTTTGAGGAATGAATCGAATCATAGACTGAAGCTGTTACTTACTAGAAACCGATAATGGATTTGAGTACACATGAAGTGTATAAGAATTGGCCTTTGGAATTGATCTATCACGTATTACATAAATCTGATGTGATAAAGATTGAAATCCAAGGAGTACTCTAGAGTAAGAAAGGATCAATATCTCATCGCAACTCTTGTTGACATATAACGCAATCTAACTCACAAAATTTGGTTTGGTTCTTCACTCTACCATATCCCCCTTAGATCAAAGGTGACATTCTAAGTTTATGGAACCTTTTACTAACTCTAATCTAAAATGCAATCCCTTTACTCTAGAGTCTAGGGCATAATAATTCCCATAAATAATAAACTTACCCTGAAAGACTACACCTTAAAGGGTAAAACCCACCGCTAATACTTCATTCTAAGATACAACTCTATCTTTCTATGTCCCCAATATTCATCATCTAATAACTTGAACTCTTACTAACTTAGAATCTTCAGGAGTATCACCATACTATGAGTTCACACTAATTAGTTCTTCAACTCTACTTTTTATTAGCTCAATCTTTAAAAAAAAACTCAACTTAGGTTCCAACACTTAACACGAATATCTTAAACCCATAATGAATCATACTACTTCCGTCATAGCTTACCAATATCGAATCTCCAAACTTATATTCTAGACCATGAGAATCAAGACCATAACAAAAGGCTCAACACTATCCATCAAAACTCCTTAACTTGGCTATTTAGAACACCATATACTATCTAACTAGTCTTTCTCCACCTAGCAACTCAACAGTACTACTAGCCATACACAACATGTCATAATCCTAAAAAAATAATGCAGCCCCATATTACCTTGGGCATACTTCTACATCATTTGTACAACATCATACTTAATCTCAAATCAGTAAACTTAAATTCTTGCATTTACTGTTTCAAGCCTATTGGTTCACCTCCATATAGCTAGCATCACTAACCAAGCAATCGGTATTTTCACCTTGATGATCATCTACTATTCAAACTTAGTGTCTAGTGCTAGGCATGATTAACAACAAAACCTCATATACTATTCTCACTTGGAACCCATAAAACAAAGCATCAAGAGACACTAACCCACTAGAATCTTATAACCATAATAATTGATCAATAATCATATGGCCTATCTTATTTACAATCCATCAACACATCCTCCTTCTACACATTATTACTATCTACCCTTTTTTTATGCAACTAAACTTAGCTCATAGCTCTATAAGTTTCAACTAAACTCCCTCTTGTAATATCAAGGTTGCCTAAATTAACAACACTCATCCACCAAGCACCTTCATCAATAACCTATACTTTTCTTGCATAAAAACCACCGTCAACAACTTTTTTCATACTTCAAGCAAACAATAATTCACCTTAACTAATAACTCCTTCTCTACCTTCTACTAAACTAATATAAAAGGATATATCACTTTATTATTAACTTGATCATATGCAAAAAGATTTTTCTATACATATATTCAATAAATTACACTTACCACCCTTATTATCAATACAACTTTAAACCCAGTTCCAACTAACACAAGAACAACAAGGTGAACAACAAGTTGCTAGTGAATCGAAATAGACCTCACATGAATTCAATAGACTTTGATTTTTGAGTTTTGAACAAAAAATAAGATGAATAATAAGGAAACTATGCTAGTGAATCGAAAGAGCCCCACACGGCTTCACTAGACTTTTAGTTAAAACCAACACAATGATAACAAGATTACAAGAGATAAAAACTTGACACATAATACTCAATGATCTAACAATACACATCTTACTCTATATTAACTGATCGACTCATAAGAATGAGGGCATGACTTTAAATTTGAGGGGCTTATAACACACTAGAAGGCTCCTCTCAAGCTACTTTATGAAAATTCTAAAAACTTTTTGCTAGCAAGTCTGAGAGCATTATCAGGGGAGGAACTGGAACTTGTTGATCATGCTATCTCAAGAATAATACATGGATAGGGAAGTATAGATTTACATTATGGATTATGATGAGGAATCTGAAAGCACCTCTGACTTGGGCTTAATGCACGACTTTTATGAACATGAATAAAGCACTTCAATATTTGGAACTCAAAAGCACAAATGGGATACATTCTAGCTCACCTACAATCCCATAACTATCTGTGGAGACTGTCTGAGAAAGTACTATCTATAAAAATTTAAGCTTGATTATTTCTAATATCTAGAAAATAAGGCGGAGATTGCCTGAATAGAGTAGGATGAAAATCTGTATAAGCTTCTTAGAGAACCTTTCTATAGCACAATCTGAGACTTAAAAGAATAGAGACATTTCCTAAATGACTTATAGCCTCTCGAAGAAAAGTACAGACGTCTCCGTACCGTTCCGCACGACTCTACTAGACACGACTTCATAGATACCCTAGGACTCTTGAACTCTATCCTCTGATACCAAGTTTGTAACGCCCAAAAAATGGGTCCCGAGATGTCACACGATGCTTAGAGTCACAAGTGATCCCAAGCTAACCCTTCTACTGGTATACTTATAAGCAATTGAATAAAATACATAAATTTGAATAAAATCAGTGAAAACATAAAAACACATATGAACTAGATCAATTCAAATCTAAATTTATAAGATTACAACTCTGCTGTTACAAACCAAACTGAATACATCAACTCTACTAGTATGAAGCCTCTACTAGTACTGACTATAGGTAGCCGGGTCATGACTCCCAACTATCCCAACTCAATACAACTGAATAAAGAAAATACAATACTTCTCAAACTATATAACTGACTCGAGCCCTTGAATCAAAATGACTTATCACCTGCTGACTGGAAGTTGCGAACTGACTAAATATGGTGTATGCGCTATAACTTCTACCTACATTATGAGACAATATAACACATAGACATATATGTGGATTAGTACTTTAAGGATGTACTGAGTATATGGAGGTGTATGCAATAGTTAAACAATATCATCAATCTTTTTAGAAATGATGAATGTTGATATAAATGACTCACATAGCTTGAGCAAAAACTGAAATCTAAATCTCATGAATCATGAATAAGGAAGCATGTAGTATAAATCTCGCGAGTCATTACACTTTATTCTAAAATTTGTATCCTCTTCTTGTTCTCAAATCTTATCAATTGGATAAAATCTTACAATAATAACTTTCATGACATACACTTTAATCTTATGAAAATAAGGGACTTTTCTTGAAACTTAAAAATTATAGCACTTTAGGAAACATGGGACTCAAAGACTGTAACACTTTTAGAGACTTTTGGACTTAAAACTTAAGAAATCTTAAGAATATTGACTTTCAAAGGATATACTAAGACTTTAAATCTATAAACTATTTAAAGAGTAGGGGACTTTTTTTGAAACTTAGGGATTATAGAACTTTGGTAATTTGGACACTCAAAGACTTAGGTTTGGGAACTTTAAGACTATAAAACTTTGGAATACTATGGGAGTTTCTTCTAACCGACATAAACCCTATGAGCTAATATGGAGTCCAACATCTTACCCACATTGGGGAGAACTGTTCTACCCTTTCCATCGGAATAGAACCTTATCTTTAATGATCATTATCTTAACCCACTTGGGGTAAACCAAATCCTATGGTGGCTCGTAGTTCTGGTGCATGAGATCTTGGAATCATACCCAACTCGGTGCTAAATACTACTCCCATACTTAGGCTTAGAACTTTTAGGAAATCAACCTTAAATAATACAAAAGTGTATAACGAGAGCCAGCTATTCTTCCCTTTAACTTAAGTCAAAATGGTGTGGATTCCATTCTTAGCTCAAGATCAAAATCATCTCTTTTCTTGAAATTTTGGTAGACTATCACCCATAAGATTTAAAACTTTAATAGCATATAAATATCAATACACTTCTTGAAATACTTTAGAAAGTATAAATAATTTATTATTGGACTTAAAACATGTATATTCTTAAAGGATCACAATTTCACACTAAAGCTTAATTTATAGCATGAATTATCCATTCAAATCATAAATAAGCAAAATAATCATGCAATTCAAGACTTGAACAACTTATCAATTCACATTCTCAAAATAATATTATTTGGGTATAGACCCACTTGTAAAAACATGAAATTCATTTATAAAAAAATCAAATCTTTGGGCACAAGAACTAAAGAAGTGTTCTTGTTCAAACCCTAATACCTTAATAGACTTGGTTGCACGTAGAGAATTTGACTTTGAAACCCTAGGAGATGATATTGAATGCTTTCTTGAGATTCTTGAATTGTGAAAAGATTGGACTTGAAAGCTTGATTGAAAGAATCCTTGTAGAGAACTTTGAATTTGGAACTTAACTTCTTGATTCTTGAAAGGCAAACTTAGATTTTGTTCTTGGGAAGAGGGGAAGGGTTTTGGATCATAAAATGACTGATTTAGGGCTTAGGGATTGTAAATAATGTGTTTAAAAATCCCTTAGAACGATTTGGAGTGATTAGGGACGATTTAGGGGGTGTGAAATAACTTCAACACCCTTGATATAAGTCAAAACGGAGTTTTTTTTGCACTTGGAACTAACTTAGGTGGTGCACAAGTAATCGCACAAGATAAGGTGGGCGACGCCTTTCCAATCGCATAATTTTGGTTGGGAGGCTCCTAACCAATCGCATACTTTTACTGCCTCTCACAAAAATGGGCATAACTTTTCGCTCGGGTTTTAGATTAAGGCAAAATTGGTATCGTTGAAAATATAATTTGATTATCTAAAGTTTGGTGGGTGTAAATATGACAAAATATCACATATACATCAAGTTATGCTCGTTCAAAGATGACCCTTGCAAAATCAAATACTAAAACTTGAAGGATTCAAAAGCTCTTAGCTTGCATTACCTTAAGTGACTCCTATGAACACGTTAAACACATCATAAGCTCTATTATCACTAGGATACTCATCGTAAGTCAAGTACTCAAATATGAATTATAAGATTAGAGGTTTCACACGTAGGAAGAATAGTTTGTTTTCTAGTTTAGAAGTATACGAGGTATTACATTACCAAAATTTTCCTTGACCTAGATACCTAGGATGGTGGAAATTTGTTTCTTGTTTTCTTGAGAGAATTTGTTGGAGAGAATGACTTTGGATTTTAGGGATTTGATTTTTTAACCAGAGTGGTAGGTGAATGAAACACCCTGGGTTTTGAACCTTAGAAAAATTTGCCAGGTTTTGGTTTCTAGATATCATACGACTTGGGGGTGATATTTGTATGATAGGGTATGGGTCGACCCAGTCATATGTTGTCTAATGTTGGGTGGTTGAGTTTCTAGAATGGGTACGACTAGGTGGGTACAAATCATATGGTTGGTGATGAGTCATTGGGTTGGTTTTTCCTTCACTTAATCTTAAACTTAGTAACTTAACTTGGATCTAAATATGAGTGGCTTACCATGAGTCGTAAGGATAGGGTACGAGTAGTATAGTCCAACTCGTATGTTGGACAGTATTGGGGTCTATGGTGGGTACCACTCGTATGGTAGGGTATGATTGGTATGGGGTGGTCATCCCATCTTGTAGGGATTTTAAGTATTTTAAGTTTGGGGTAATCTAGACATTTTTCCTCTTAACATCTTAAGGCCCCATGACTTATAATACTCTTGAGGAATTATTTAACGTATTTTCAATCACTCAAACTCTCTTAAGACACTCTCAAATTCTCTCTAAGTCTCTTGGGTTAAAGAAGGTTAAGTTTTCATCAATAAGAGTGAATTGAGACTTACAATGATGATTTCTTTCCGTCATCTTCTTAATCTAAGACATGTTACTCCACTCTTACTATTAGTTTCAGCTAAAGGCATGTTTTATGAATTGTTTCATGGTATAAATATGGTATGATTTTGGGTTTTCAAATATATGTTGGTGGTTTTGGTTACAATGGTTGGTTATGATTTTCCCATGTCTTTTACTCTTGGTTTTCATATTATTATGGTGGTTTAAATATCTAGTTGCATGGGAATGATTAATTGGTACATAGTTTTGGCTTTGGAAACACTATGCCTCTAACATATTTGATTAAATGTCTATGAAAATATTTTTGATTAAATTGTTGGACTCTCATTGAACTATGCATGGAATGACTTGGTAATGGAACTCTAAATGGTATAATTGGTTTAAATGGTTAAATGGTAAGGTCTTAGTGGTTATGGTTGGTCTAATTTAAAGCTTTGTGGGGTACAAGGAAATCTCCCATGCAAGCATAATAATGATCACTTGCAGGGTACATGGAATTCCCCCAAGTTAACTTAATAATGTAATCTATGGATACATGAGAATCCCTTTTTTCAAGCTATAGTTGGTATGACGATACCACTATTTATAGCCTTGGTTAATAATAAAGGGAATGATGGTTTGGTTGTGTGGTAATGGTTTTAATGGGGCAATAATGATGGGGTATGATAGCTAACCGTGAATGTATGAGTCCAATGGACGGACACCGGAAACTCATGTTTTCTAACATGAGGATTAGTCATGGCGACCATATATGATACTTACGGGATACACAGGAATTCCCTAAGTACACTTGTACATATGTATCATGTAGAGCAAAGGGTACTCAGGAATCCCTTACTCCTATGGTATTTCCGATTCATACGACTACACGTATCGGGGTATGTTCAGGTGGTTATACTAGACCCATATAGCCCGTGGGTGGTTCTAGGACAGTTAAGCTACATATACCCAGGTTAATGATTTTAATGGCATGCTAACCACAGTTTTTTTTCTAGCATGGTTATATATACGTATGTATGGTTGTGAATGCATATGGTGTGTTTACTTGGGTTTAAACGTTGACATTATTTTATCCTTATCTCGAGTGCATGCTAGAGTTCACCCGCTAACTCGTCTTCGGGTGGCTAACTCCCCATGCAATGTATGAATTGACTATTTTATTCCTCCTACTTAGTAATCTAATACAGGATTAGCTCAGTTGGATTGAAGTGGTGAGCTTCCATATTCCAGAAAGATCCATTTCATATCATGGATGTTTTTACATACTTTAGTTATTTCATAGACAATGGTTTTGGCTATGGTTGGGGGCATGTCCCAATCAAATATTGTTTTACTTTTGGTTAGAGGATTGGTGAAACTACTATGGGTTGGTATAGGCGGTATGGTAGTGGAATCAACCTTAGTATAGGCATTGGTATTAAGGCTGATACCGTTTGACCGTATTATCCTATTATGTTTTGGATTATATATATTTATATTGGAACTCATTTGGTATGGGATATATAGATTGGTTTATGGTTTGGTTTTTGTTGTATGGATGAATAATGGATGGTTGGACTTGTTTGGGTTGGTTACGTTCATGGACCTATCCTAGAGTCTGTAATTGTAATAAACTCAATCTTGTTATACGTTTGGAATTCATCCGACTCAGGGTATGAATGTTTGCAGGTTGGGTTGGGTAACAGGGGTGGTCTCTAGTCTGGTTGGACTTGGGATGCCCATTACGATAAGGCCCTAATTCCCGTCATATCAGTGAAGCCGTTGAGAGTGTTTATGATGGTTTCATAGTTACCCTCGTTGGCATCAACAAATAGGGTAAGGTCATCAGCAAAGATGATAAGATATAGTTTGAGGCCTTTTTTACTAATGGCTATGGGAGTCTAGGTGAGAATGTCTACCTCATGGTTGATTCTCCTAGAGAGTTATTCCATGCTCATAATGAAGATGAATAGTGAGATAGAGTCCCCTTGTCTAATACCCTTGGTGGGGTTAAAGAAGGGAATTTTCTCACTATTAACCAGAATAGAAATGGATGAGGTAAGGATACAAGACATGATGAGAGTAGCTAGTTTGGGGAGAATGTTAAAGAAGTGGAGAGTTTGTCTTATGAAAGAACATTCAAGTCTGTCAAAGGCTTTCTCCATGTTAATCTTGAGAATCATATTAGCTTTTTTCCCCTTTATTTTCCTGAAGTGGTTAATAACCTCCTGGACTATGATAGCATTATCTGAGGTCCTCCTGCTAGGAAAAAAACTAGATTGAGTAGGGCTGATGAGATTAGTGAATAGAGGTTTTAGCCCGTTGACTATGATTTTGGTAACAATCTTGTATCATATGTTGCATAGTCTAATGGGTCTAAAGTTTTTCAAATTTGTAGCATTGCTAAATTTAGGGATGAGGCAAAGGTAGGTAGTATTGACTCTAGTATCAATGGCAGAAGAGTTGAATATTTCAATACAAAATTTAATAGTAGTAGGTCCCATGATTTACCGGTACTTTTGGTACATTAAAAGATGGATACCATCAGGTCCAGGGGCCTTGCAAGGCTTGAATGCGAAGACAACTTTTTTGATTTAAAAAATGGTAGGGATACTATTTAGGAGGGAATGGTCCTTATATTAAATAGAGCCATAGAAGGATTTTGGCATCTAATGGGAGAAAAGAACTGTTCAGAGTTAAAAATCTTGTAGTAAAAGGTAAGGATAGTGGACTTAATGTCCTCCAAGGAGTGATACCAGTTGCCATTATCATCCTGGAGATCTCTAATTCTCTTTCTCCTTCTTCTATTAAGGGTAGAAGTGTGGAAGAACCTAGTGTTAGAATCCCCTTCAGTGAGCCAGTCAATTTTAGATTTGATTTTCCAGAATTCTTGCACATCTCTAGACTCTAAGGATATTACTTAACTCATTATGGAGGGTGGTTTCGAGCGAGTAGAGGAAGGGACTGTGTGGGTAATGGGGAAATTTCAGAATGCCAGCCAGTCTTACAATGATTTTGTTCTTCTTCTGGGAGATACTGTCAAAAACTTTTTTGTTCCAGGTTTTTACAACATCTTCAAAGTAAGAGAGGGCCTCAAATAGGGGCATGATAGAACTAAAAGATTCCTTTACTAAATTAATAAAGGTAGGGTAAGAGAATCACATAGATTTCATTCTAAGGGGTTTTAAGGAGGAGAGGATGGTGTAAGAATCAAAATTAAGAAGAAAGGGCAGTGGTCAGAGTGGTTCTTAGGGAGATGACTAACAAAGGCATCAAGAAACATGCTTATCCATGAGTTGTTGGGTAGACATCTGTCTAGCCTTTCTAGGATAAGAGTTTTCCTATTTTTATATCTCTTGTTAGTCCAAGTAAATTTATTACCCTTGAACCCTAGGTCAACTAAGTGACAAGAGTTAATGCAGTCCCAGAAACTAGAAGCTATATTGTTATTGATACAATTCCCTCTAAATTTTTCAAAGGATCTGAGGACTTTATTAAAGTCACCTCCAATGAGCCAAGAATTTTAGGGGGCATCCTTGATAGTATTGGCAAAATCTGAGAGGTTTGACCTCAAAATTTTTCTATACTCAATGTTATTGCTAGCATAAATAATGCTAAGAAACCAAGATGGTGAAGAGTTATTTACCTTGACAGAGACATGGATCACCTGAAAGAGAATAGAAATGTCATTGATACTAAGAATGTTATTGTCATACATGATGACAATAACCCCATAGCTACCCACAGAGGGAATTGAATTTGGCTTCTAAATCCAAGTTCATCAGTATGGGCTCTGTGATCACTTATTCTGGTCTCCAGGAGAGCTAAAAGTGAGGGCCTATGGATCTTGATCATGGCTTTGCAGTGTTCCTTGGATTTGGGATTGTTGGCTCCCCTAGTATTCCATATGATATAATTTTTCTTAATCATTGAGACTTAGTTGGGTGGGTCTATCATTACTGTTTTTTATTTTCATTGGGATGGTAAACCTTTGTAGGGAAGGGGATTTTTTCTTTTCCTAGAGATTGGGGTTACCTTTGATGTGTAGAAGATTTACTCCCCCGATGGTATTATTTCCAAGTCAAACTTGTTGAGCTATATTGGAAAGAGTACCAGAAGTATTTTGCTGATAAGGTCCTTGAAGGAGTGTTTTAGAGGCCTTTCTAGAGTGACTATGTTTGCACTTGGTGCTTTGAGGGATGCGAGAATTTTCTCCATCTCCCTATTATTTTCTCTTAAGGCTTGAACTGTCTTTTACTTTTCCTCCATTTCCTGAAATAGAGTGTATAGAGTTGGCACCTCTGAAGTCTCCATAGAGGAGGGGGGATAAGTTAGAGAAAGGACTGATGGGTCCACTATGGAAGGTGGGGAGGGGAACCCATATTTTTTAGCAAAAATTGGTCCCATCTCCAGTATTCCAGGTATCCTTAGAGGTAGAAATGAGAGGCATTGACTCCTGGAGTGGAACTCCATGTTGATTAGTTCTGGGTCCAGATTTCCTGGTCGTATGTCGCAAGTCCTTGGTTCAGGCCCTTCATTACTAGTTGTGCAAGATAGTATGGGTCTTGTATTATGATCAGGGTTTTCTTGCCTTCCACTATGAGTCTTAGTGGTATTGTTGTCTGAGATAGGAACATCTCCAACCATGAGGTAGGATGATGATCCAAGAGAAGTGGTATTAAGTTAAAGACCATCTTGTCTTGAGAAGAGTTTGGCATTATCGCAGCTCAAGTTGGAGATAGTTAGAGAGAGACTTGGAGGAAAGCCAATGTTAACTTTATAAGGTGGGTTATTAGCAAGAGGAAAGGGGAGAGAGAAGGGTCTTTTGAGCTCCCCTCATCATTACCTCTAAGTTTGGTAATTAATAGAGGCACTTTGAAAGTGAAAATTTTGTCACTATTGTAGATGTGCGCTCGTAGAGGTAGGGGAGAAAGTCAAGACATTTGGGTGCTAGAGGTGGAAAGTAGAGTGATTTGGCATTTTTTACCTTCCACATCAGCAAAGTAGGTGGTATTGGCATTATTTCTTAAGTAATCCTCGGTATCTGATTTTTGATTTCATTTTGTATTAATGTCAAAGGTATTAGCTGAGGGATTTGTTTGGGTAGCTTGAGTTGGGATTTCGGGTATCCCCTTTATGCTAGGATCTTGGATGGAATTGGGGGGGCTTATAGGCCTAAATTGCCCAATGGTACTTTCTGAGGGCCTTTTCCTATGGTAGTTTTTGGGCCTCTCTGTGTTGGAAGTCTCAGTAGTTGGGTTGGGCCTAAAGTGGGAGAGGAAAGTTAGGCTTGTCTTACTCGGTTTGCCTTTAGGGTTTTCACCAATGTTTGGGGTTAGTTTGTAAACTTTGCCACTGTTGGGCGCTATTTTGGTCGGTGTCAGCGCAGGGTATTGAAAGTTTTTAGTTTTAAGAAACTTACCTGAATTTGCATCAAACAATTTTACCTTGATGTTATGAGCGGTACCCGATGTACCTGGATTGCTTTGCCTGCGAGTATTGATGTTGGAATTCCTTTTCCTGGTAAAGGGGATAGTCTTTCATTCTTCTACTGCGTTTTAGTTTCTTCTAAAGAGGTGGATGGTTGGGTTGTCCATGTAATATATGATCGTGTATGCCAATCGTCCGCAATTATTGCATAGAAAACCCTTCCCTTCATAGAGAATAGGTTGGCAGTAGTTGCCGATGTTGATTGAATTTCGTAGAGGGGTGTCTAGGGGGAATTGTAAGTAGATGGGTGCATACCTACCTCTAAGGGTAGCAGATGTGTGCGCATTTATCTTAAGCAGTTTCCCAATTTTCCCTCCCACCTTTTCTAGGATTTCCCTATAGTAGAATTCAGTCACCAGCTGGGGTAGCCTGATCTAGATCGTAGTAGCTTGGATTTGTGATTATTTATGAACAAAGTTTGGTTCCCAAAGTCTCACTAAAAGAAAGGTATCTGCGACAAACCATGGCCCCTCCCGTGTCATTTTTTTGGGATAGGGTATAGTTGAATTTTACTGTACAATAATCTATTCCCAGATCGATTAGAGCAAAATTCTCTTTCAGCTTCCATAGATCTGTGAGTTTGGTGCACATGTATAGGTGATTGAATTTTTTGCCTACGACTTTGACAATGATGGAGTGTTGCCAAGGGGCATATAATCTCAGTTTGTTATCTTGGGATAGTGGAATTATGTCATCTTTCCTAGTGTTCCGGGCACTGGAGTATTTTTCTGATGTTTTACCTAGTTGGAAGTTTGCTGAGATAGTAGTCTTGCCCATAAGGATTTCACAATATGACTCTTTCTAGGAAGGGTCTACTGCCATTTTATTGCCTAAGCCATCAGGTGGTTCAGGTGGGATTGAATTTGGGAGATTGCTTAAATTTTTGTGAAGGGCCATGACACCGTTGGACATTTTGTCATGGGGTGATGAATTCTAGAGAGTAGTGGGTCTTTCTCTCTCTACTTTATATGAGAAACCACTTTCTGCGTCTTACTTCTCTTCTTCTATAACTCATCTCTATTTTTAACTGCTAAGTTATTGACTCTCCTTGCTAATTTATTTTCCTTTAACGGTATTAAAATCAATAATTTTTTCACACTTCTAATAAGTAGAAATATAAGTGTCACAATTTTGACAAAAAAATAATTGTTCTTTCCTCTTCGAGTGTGCCAGATTTGTAGCAGTGAATTGTAGGACAAACAGAAGTACTATACACAGTACTCCTTCGGTCTCATTTTAGTTGATCATTTTATTAAAAATAAATATCTTATATTAGTTGATCACTTACTAAATCAAATTGGATTAATTAATTTTTTCATTTTATCCCTACAATTAATAATCTATAATCTATATCTATATCTATATCTATAATTTATAATCTCTAATCTCTAATCTCTCTCTCTCTCTCTCTCTCTATATATATATATATATATATATATACCAAACTTGTTAGGAAAAAAGATAGCAACATCGCATAACGATTTCCTTTAAGTTAAAATTGTAATTAATTAACTGTTTAATAAAATTTTAAGGCAGCAAAGTCACGTTATAATTTTAAGACAATAAAATTACATTAGCAAAGTCATATAACTATTAAATAAAATTGTAATTGCATTTTAAGTTATTTTATTATTATTAAGGGTAAACAACTAAAATTTTGGTTATCAGACTTTTCCTTAAACTATTAGGTAATTTTAAATTTTCTCAAAGATGAGTCATATATATTAAAAGTCTTTACTTTAGACAAAATTATCTTTCACAATTTTTTTAATATTTAAGGGTTAAAAATTAATTAAATATATTTACGATAAAACTTTTCCTTGTTTGAATTCATTTAAATTTAGTCCTTAAACCTTTCCTTGTTTGAATTATATACCATATAAGGACTTTTACATTAACTACATCTTTATTAAAGTCAATTTAATTACTTGAAACGTTAGTATTACGAATTTGGTAGCTTTTTTTTTTTTTTGGAGTAATAAATATTTCTCTTAGAAAAAATAAAAATTATTATAGATTTTGATTTTTGTTTTTGTTTTTATTTTTACAAGCTTTTGGTTAATACTAGTTAAGTGTACGTGCTTTGCACATGTACATCACATCAACTATATAACACGGTAAGAAGATTAATTTGTTTAAAAATAACTATTCATGTTACACTAAATGTGATACTACTGTTTATTTCCAAAATAAAAATAAATATTATTATATTAATACAATAATTGAATTCAATATCTTTTAAATATGTAAAAATGAAGAATTTAGTTGAATCAATAATATAGTATTTGTAATATCTAAGATACAAATATGTTAGATTAAATGTATTGAGAACCCTTTAAATTTACCTATAGATTTTTAAGTTCTATCAATTTACTTATGTATATTGTGTAATCGGATGGTATAAAAGAAAACATATCTAGCTTAATTTTTTAATATAAAAATAAACATGTTTAGTTGCTGATGATGTCTATGTTTTTCTTTATTTCAAATTGAAGTTGAAGTTAGTTGCACAATCCGTAAAATTCAGCATCGTAAAATTCAGCATAAAAGAACTATGACATGAACATGATTTGAACTCCCACACAATATGAAGTTTTTACCAACACTTGAAGTCAAGAAGAATAAAACAATCTAATATTTTGCCCACAACAAAAAGGAGCAAATACATTTTTAGTTGTTCGAAGTTTGAACAACCTATTGTCGAGAAAGTTAACATACCGAAAGTAAATGCACACACTTGTGTTGTCCAAATTTTTGATCAGAAATTTTCTACTGAAAGAGAAACACAAGAAATTGTTAAAAAGGAAGAATATATTATGAATGTTAAAATTTATAATTCATATATAATCTTTAAATTTATTATCTAAAAGAAATAAAAAATATAAAAAGAATGATGATGGATGCAAGAAGAAACTTGAATCAAAACTACAAGAAAAAGAAAAGTAGAAGAAGAGGCTTTTGTTTTATTGTAAAGTTTGAGCAAAATATTACTTAAATAGAATTGCAGATTTTTTTTTTACATAAGATAAAATTCTAATTGATTTAAAAGTGTTAAATAATTCACTTTTTCCATATGCATAAATAGAATTTTACTTTGTTTGAGACTAAAAATTATGGAAGTAAGAGAAATTCACACCAACAATTTTTTTTTGGGAACCGCGTAGTTTTCAATAAAAATTTAAAGAAAGAAACATAAGAATTTGCCGTTTATGAAAAAAATGTTATATCAAATTATGTTTTGGACTTCACAGACCTTCCTTAAATAAGAGTATTTGATTAGGACTTAATAATACTTTTCCTAGTTAAATAATATTTTTTAAATATGAAATGACTATTTTGTCTATTGTGAATTATTTTAATAAAGAGCAAAAACTTCAAATCATTGTTTTAAGGGTCTTCACACTTTTAATATATTATAAATATAGATATAGATATAGATATAGATTATAGATTATAGATATTAGTGTGAGTTTTAACAATTAAATTGCATGTGAATTGTGATGCAAATCATACAAATAAAAGGAAAGAAAGAATAATTCAAATTAGGAAAATAAGAAAATTCATACGCAAAAGAAATAAAAAGAAAACATGAAAGGTAAACAATATAAAATTTTATAGAATTTCCTTATATACCCATAAAATCATATTTTAAAAATTAAGGATTAAATATATGCATAAAATCATATTTTAAAAATTAAGGATTAAAATATATGATAAGAGAAAAATATAAGATAAAATATTTAGGAGGTAATAATTAAAGAGTCCTAAAATATGTAGTAAAAAAATTAAGCAAGGATTCCCATAAAAGATACTATCTAAGCTTGGAAAAGGATAAAAAGTTGATAAAAAAATTCATGCATGCAATATGTTCAATTTTATTTCATCTAGAATTCTTAGTCCATGTATATTTATTATGTGCTTTTGATGAACATATTTTGTTTTTGGTTTTAGGTTGTTCTTGGTTGTTTGATTTAGAATTTTTTTTCTTTCAAAAATCATATTATAATGTTTAATTTGTTTTACGTCGATTTTGTAGGTATCTCGAAGATGAATGATGATGATAATATCAACATGAATTGATGAATAAAAATTTAAAGGTAAATTGATTTTAGATGATTTTGTTCAATCAGTGTTGTGTATAAGAAACTTTTTTGTTGCATTGAAATTAAAGAATTACCGACATTTGATTGAGGGATGGCCTTGGCTCAGCGGTAAGCTTGCTTACCGTGGTGTGCCAGGGTCGGGGGTTCGAAACGCCCCTCCAGCAAAGCTGGGGTGAGGGCGCGTAGGTCAGGCCCGGAGTGGTCCCCCCCTCCCCGACACCTACGGAGTAGGTATGAACCGGGTCGTCCCTTTTGATTAAGGGTGAAGGTACTTCAATAATTCCACCACCACCTATATTGATTTGAGACTTATGAATTTGTCAATACGATTTGGAGACTCAATTCCAAATCCGAAAGGCGTTTTGATATCCAATAAGAATTTTTTCTTTTTTTTTAGTCTAGGATTTGTTGCCACCTTTAGTAGAAAAAATTCACTTGCTTGTAACTTTGATATTCGTGTAGAAAAATTTAAATTATTAGGGTGAAAATTAGTCAAAGAAACTTGATTTTAGATGAACTGAGTTTGTTTACATTATAATAACAGGAGTTCCTAATTCAATAGTTGTTACATCTGAATAGTCTATTGCAACTTTGGATCGAAAATTTCTCCAGAGAAAAAAGAATTTATAAATTCTTAACTTTTTTCTGGATATAAAGTAATGGTCTATGGAATGTGGCTTTCAACAAATGTATGAAATTGTTACTGTATTGAGGCGGTGAAAACAGGTGATGAATCATCTTAGATCTTTTAAAAAAAAAGAAAAAAATTATCATCACTCTGAACTTTTTGTTTTGTTTTTCTAAGAAAGTTGGATTAAGGATGGACATTTTTGAATTGTAAGAGTTATATTTAAGTGATAATAATATAATTTACTTTGCACGCATTAGATGATTGCAAATATGTTGTATTGTTTATTTATAAAAAATTAACTTAGGTTATCTTTTTGTGTAATGTTGATATAAATTATTTATATAATTATGATTTAAACTCTTATGCACAATTTATTTTAGATAATTTTGCAATGACAATTGAATAGACTTGCTGAATAAATGTATGTCAATTAACAACTTAAGCAGAAATGATTCCGATTGAGCTGTCTAGGTAAGATACATCAACATAACATCTCTATATCTCATAAATTAAGTGTAACTATAAGTATCGCAGACTCCACTTGTGAAATTACATTATATATATATATATATATATATATATATATATATATATATATATATATATATATATATATATATATATATATATATATATATATATATATATATATATATATATATATATATTATGATTTGATTTTTTTTGATACTGAATTATTTGTTTATTTAAAATAGATGTAGAGAATTGAAGTTGAAGATTCTTAGATGACTAGATAAAGAGTATGTAAGTTTGTGTTTCTTTGATTTAAAGCTTTGAATTGATAAGTTACGTTAACTTTGATGTATTTATTATTTTTGTGAACGCCTATTTTGAATGATTGAATAATTTTTGGTGAGTTGAGTTAATAATAATTATGCACTAATATAAAGATGGTCATAATCTAAGTCAATTTCTTATAATTGAGAAAAAATTAATTTCTCACCTTACATAGAGTTTTTTTTACTTAAGTTGATTTGTTTCTTCAATAAAATTATTTTATTACTTTGGTCACTTTCTTCTATGTAATACTTATAATATGTAACAGATATAAATTGTTAATTGATTTGACACACGTATTTGTTGTTTAATTAGTTGATAGCATGTATCGGATCATACTCAAAGCAATCACACGAACAATTTGTGATTTTATTCTCTCTTCAAAAAGCTATTAAAATCATATGATTGTTTTTTTTTTTTTTTTTTTTTGTATTTGAACGAATTAATCAGGATCATCAAGGGCAAGAGTCCATGAATATATGTATTTAGTATATTATTCTTTGCATGAGAAATATAAACTAATAGCTAAGGATTGAATTTTGATATGCACTGATAGTTAAGGGTTGAATTTTGATATGTAGAATGTTTACTTGAATGATGTATTGAGTAAAATCAGGTTCGAAGTGATCATATTTAAAAAATTGTATAACTCCAAGTTGCTAATCTTTTAAATAAAGTTCAAATATGTATAACATTTAAAATTTATTATTATGAGATTAATTTTATACCAAGTTTTTTGGGACAAACGTGTAAAACATGCTCATATAGACAGAATTAATGACAATTAATAAGAATGTAATCAATAATTTTGTAAAGATTTGACTTTAAAAAGGAAAAATTTTAAATATAAGAAAAAAATAATCGTACTACAAATATGATTCAAATTGATGCATTTAGCCTTTGGCAGCAAGGGACAGAGGTACTGCATGACAAACGCAAAAGTGATGATCCAACAACTACTTAAAACTTCTGGTTGTAAAATATATATGTGCTTACACTAAAATATATGCTTGTGTTGACATTATTATATTAAAGTGTGACGGATTTTTTATAAGTGATTTAAACTTTTTACACTTTATTAAAAATTCTGCAACAGATAAAATCATTTAATTTTAAATAATCAAACGTTACACGTGCGATTAAACTAGTATATATTAAATGTGAACCATTACAATTTCAATATTCATTTCTATTCCAAATGAATATCATTATTATGGGTAAATGATAAAATAGACAATTTCCTAATCACCTTATAAAATGAAATGTGCGCAACTAAAATGGAACGGAGGGGGTATATTTTTTGATTTACCCCGAAAGGCCCGACGTAGCAAGAACATCACTTGATCTTTTTTCTTTAGGACCGACAACCTGACTTATTCCATAGGATACCTATAGCTATCATCTAGCTTTTTTTGTTTCCGCTCGAACTTGAGCCTGAGACCTCGCGATTCTTAATTATTTCATTAGCAACGAGATCACATCCTTGTGTTAAAGTCTTTATCAATATTATAGTGTGAATTACGAGAAACGTTTTGGCATGTAAAGTAAGAAATTCACAATGATCTAATTCTAACAAATCTTCAAATTTAAAAATCATCTTTTTGTAATAATAAAATAGCTAAACCATACGTTAGTAGGGGCTTTGAACTAAAAGTGACAAAAGAGTTTGAAAATGAGGCGTAGGTGACTTAAGTCTTAATAATTAAGTGGATGTGACAATTACTTTATTATGGATTAAGAAAGTTGAGAAAATTTAAAAATAACCCACAAGTTTTTAAATTTATATTTTGATCCAAATGTTTGTTAATATAACGAAAAATGGAGGGAAAAAAGCGCGTTTTTCTCTCTTCTCATTTGTTGTTGTTTTCTCTCTCATCACGATTTTTATTGTTCATTGTTGCTGCTGCTTTATTCATCATCTTCTGCTTCATTATCATCATCTTCTATTTTATTATTATCTTCATCTTTTTCTTATCAACTATTGTTGTTGTTTTTATCGCTACTGTTGCTACTTGACCTATTTTTTAGGTAAAATTTTATTTCATACATCACTTTCCACTTTGTCATTACTTCATAGGCGACTTTGAAAAGTAAAATTATGATTTTTAGATGACACTACTACTGCTGTTTTTTCAACAATGGACAGAACCCGTTCATGAATACAACATAAGAGCCCACAATTTAAACAGATCACTTAGTCTGTTGTAACAGATAAATTTTCTGTTGCAACAGAAGACTCATATGTTGGATTCATGTTTATGGTCCTATAGTGCTCGTAACCTAAATCAAACAGATGGGTAATCTATTGAAACAAAATAATTATCTGTTGCAACAGACTAGTTATCTGTTGTAACATATTACTTATCTATTACAACAGATGAGTAATCTGTTAAAAAAGAATATTTATCTGTTACTACAGATATTATTCTGTTGCAACAGATGAGTAATCTGTTTGGAACAACACAATACAGCTCCTAACACAAACCCAACAGATAACCAATATGTTTCAACTCTTGCTATTGCTACTGGATTCAAATTGTTTTTTAATCGTCGAGATGTTTGTTGATAAGAAGAAATACATAATGAAAATTAAATAATAATTAAAACGTCAAAGTCGATCAAACATAAATTTTTTATTAAACAAAAACAAATAAAAATACATAGGCTAAAAGAAAAAAAATCTAATAATAATAATAATAATAATAATAATAATAATAATAATAATTATTATTATTATTATTATTATTATTAACAGTAGGTCAATCTTCAACCGGCAGCAGCAGGACCCTCCTCAGCCTGCGGATCTCTCGGAGCATCCTTGCTCTCACGACACCCAACTCCCACTGCAGGTCATGAACCTGCCTCCGATGTTTCCGCACGGCGTCTTGCAGAAAAGCAACGTCCTATACTGGATCTACCATATCTATAACACACATGAATTTATTAAAAACGTAAAAACAAAAGTAAAGAAAACAATTTGAATGTAATACAACGTATACTACCAATAGGGTATATTTACACACAAAGCAAGAAAAAAACTTACCTGAGTCAGGGAAGAGAAAGTAGTTGAAGGTGTAATATGAAAGACAAGATGCAAGAAATAAATAGAGTGTAATAGAATGAACGAGTGAGTAAGGAGGGCCCTTTTTATAGAGGATTGAATTTGAATGAGTTAGGAAAAAAAGGCGCAACTGTTCACCTCCATTTATTAATTACATATTTAATTACTGTAAAAAGTTATAACTTAATTAAATCAACCTGCTGACTGACTTTTTAAATATGGTGATAAGTCATGACTTTTTATCTTATTATTATTAATTAGTTCTTTCCAATAATCATTTTTATTGAGTTGTGACAATAGATTATATATCTGTTGCATCAGATAACCCATCTATGACAACATATTCTATATATGTTGCATCAGATAACCCATCTGTGACAATAGATATATCATCTATTGCAACATATAATGCATTTTTTTTTTTTACTAATCATCATATCATTAATTCAATTTTGGTGACTTTTTTATTATATAAATTAAAAGTAGATTTAAAAATAAAAATGACGAAAAGTCTCTACTTGTCACCTATTTAATATTAACATCAATTATTTGAATTAAATAATTATTTTTTTATGGTTATAAATTGTGTTTATCATTTATTTCCTTATTGTTTTCTGTGAAAAGAAATGACTTAATTAAATCAAGCTGGTGAGTTTTTTATTATTGTGACAAGTCATGACTTTTCATCTTATTAGTATTAATTAGTTCTTAAATTTAAATAACCTTTTTCTCAATTAAAAAATCGAAGCCAGCTTTTCAATAATCATTTTTTTAATAAAATAATAACCATTTTTATTAAGTTATGGCAATAGATTGTATATCCGTTGCGCCAGATAACCCATTTGTGGCAACAGATATACCATCTGTTGTAACAAATCGACCATCTGTTTTAGGAGTTTTTTTATTTTTTTCTGACAGTTGATTCATCCGTCACAACAAATGGAGAATTTTGATGCATCAACTTGTTTTGAATGTGCTAGACAAAAAGTCACGACTGTTCACCTTTTTTTTTAACAATCATCACATACCTTAATTAATCCAATGTTGTGACTTTTTTATTATATAATAAATAACTAATTTTAAAAAATAGATTCAAAAACAAAAATGGTGAAAAGTCACAATCAGTTATTAAAATCAAATAACCGTTCTTTTACGGTTATAAATTGTGTTTATCATTTATTTCCTTATTATTTATTTACGAATCATTTTTCATATTAAATAATAAAAAAGTCATGAGTTTTCACCCACTCAATAACAATAATCCTTTTATTTATTAATAACCTCCTATTGCAACGTATGATCCATCTATCGCAACAGATTAACCATTTGTTGCAATAAAAAAAGAACATACCCTCGGGTAGATCCGATATAAAAAAAGAAAATGCATACGCTAAAAGAAAAAAAAACTAATTATTATTACTACTACTATTATTATTATTATTATTATATTATTATTATTATTATTATTATTATTATAATAATTAGTTTTTTTATTATTCGGCAGCAGCATGGCCCTCCTCAGCCTTTCTCTAAAGTAGCCCAACCCCCTCTGGAGTTCATGAATCTGCCTTTCAAGTTCCCGCAAGGACTAGAGATGAATCAGCTTGTACAAATCTGGATCAGTCATATCTAGAAGTGGAGTGGAATGAACGAGTAAGGAGAGACCTATTTATAAAAGATTAAATTCGAATGGGTTAGTAAAAAAACCATGACTGTTCACTTCTTTTTTAATAATTACATCCCTTAATTAAATAAAACTGGCGACTTTTCGAAAATGTAAATTAAAAAAATGAATCTAAATACAATATTTTATCTTTATGTATTTCGAAAAGAAAAGAAAATTGCTTAAAAATAAATCTAACAGATGGGTAATCTGTTGCAAAATATATTCTATCTGTTTGATAATTTACAATATATTGACAATCTATTACAACGGATGGATATATGTGTTTGAATTTTCTAATAGATAAGTCATATGTTGCAATAGATTGATCATCTGTCATAATAGATATCTATAATTATTTGATAATTTTAACAGATGTGTCATCTGTTGCAACATGTTAGTCATCTGTTTATTCAAATCAAGCATTAGATAGGCTAGGAAGAATTAGTGCCACGAACCAGATTAACGGACCGTGCGGGCACCTACATTATTCTATGTATTTAGGAGACCCCTTATTACCCAACTAAAAATATGCGGAAGAATTTTATTTTTAAGGAAATATAAAGTAAATTTAAAACTAATATCTAAGCTTTTTCAAAAAATTCTTACAAATGTCATTCACTATCCCAAGACTTGGCCAGACATGTACAAGAGCTACCTATTACAACATAGACTGACAATGAAATAAATAATACAAGGACTCTAACATCTTCCAGGAAGAAAGTGCAGAAGTTAGTGCTGAATATCGTCATCCATCTAGTAACTGCAAACTAACTTGTATTCAGTCTACACCCCAATAAGGAATATAGAAGAGTAGGGTTAGTACAACCACACATATTGGTTGGCATCATCGACCGACTGTGTTAGTTTATATAAAAATAAAATGTAATTAAGGAAAATAAATCATGACATCTTGAATGGAATATAATTCAATCAAGGCTATAATAACATTATTACTTTATCTATATAAGTTACATCATCCAATTACTCTTCCAACTCCATCAGTATTATATTCACTACTAACATACTCTAGCCTCATTAATTCATACAATCAACCATAATCCAACGCTAATACATCATTATTACTCTTTATTCAACTTATCTTTTTCATTACTCATATTCACAGCAATAAACTCGTAATCATAGACAACCCACACTAAACTCTTGAGCTAACAACCAAATGCTCTCATATAATATTAATGAATGATAACTAGCTATTCTGGTAAGCTACAATTAAAACGCGTATAAATGAAGCAAGTCATCCAACATATAAGTAAGTACAAAGTTTCACTTCTTCAAATACATATCACACAATCAAATACCAGATGAATCAATAATACAATAATAACAGATCAAACAGTGGTCACAACAAGCCATATAACCATCAAGAGTATCAACCATACTGTAAACATCCACATACTCAACAAAAATATGTACACACATGTTATGGGACATATTTTTTCCTAAATAGTCATGAACTGCAGGGAATAATCTATGTTTATGTACCGTACCGGTGTGGTACCGGATCCACCATATACATATTCGTACTGGTGTGGTACCCTATCCATCATATACATATTCATACCAGCATGGTACCCAATCCAACATAACATATCAGTATCGGCATGGTAACCGATCCAACATATAAATATTTGTATCGGCGTGGTACCCGATCCATCATATATATATCGGTACCGGCGTGGTATCCAATCCAACATATACATATCTGTACCAGTGTGGTACCCGATCCAACATACACATATCCGTATCGGCGTGATACCCGATCCAACATACACATATCCATACCGGTGTAGTACCAGATTCAACATATACATATCCGTATCAACATGGTACCCGATCTAACATATACATATCCGTACCGGTGCGGTACCCGATCTACTATAAATAAGTAATATCAGTATCAAATTTACACTTCCTCATAGCATACAACACGATGTACTATGTTTACAAGTACACTTAAAGTCATGAGACAATTCCATTAAGAAAATTTTAATAATCATTTATACACGCATCAACAAGTCATTCATGGCATTAATACAAGGATTTATCATTATCAAACAAGCTTCTCATAGGCACATTTTAATAAATCATCATTATCACCAATTTATCCTCTCATGGGCATCCAATAGATAAAGTGCTTTTATCAATACCAAAACAAGAATATCATAAAATAAATCACAATCTAACACTTAAGCATTCAAGTCACTATTGGAGTATTACTTACTCATTAACTATTAAAATATCACTACCTCTTTCCATATAATACAATCATAACACTAATTCAAGTTATTTATCAGTTAGATATTACTATGATCATCAGTACATAATCCTAGCATGGTTCTCCTCACCATATTATTGTGCAACACATACAACTTAATATCTATTATAACTCAACTAGGTTCATCACCTAAACAACTAAGAACTATCATGTTCACATCCTTCATTTACAACAATCTCATTGCAGCACATAGCACATATATCACAAATATCACATAATTAATCAATAATATTATTTTCGGGATTAAAGTTAAGTTCTCGTGCCTTTATCCACCTCAACTCCATGCCCGCATGCTTAGGCATGCTTTCTCTCATCAAATTTAAATTATGATAATATAAAATAACATAATCTTCTACTTATTAAACCTATCCTGCCTAGACGCCAAGATTTTGGAAGAAATAAGCTGCAACAAGGATGCCCTTTCCTTTCTTTCATGCCTTAAAACAATCAATCATCTAAAATGAAGCAATTATAAGAGTAATTAAATAATTACTCTTCAAATAAATATCTTGGGGATTCAAACCCACTAATTCTACCCTTAATTCAAGGTCTATATCATTTTCCAATTCAATTAACCATTAATTAGCTCTTTCAAGCTTAATCCATCTCCATTAATGGAGTTTTTATGTTAAAGGTCTCATCTTTACGGAATTCAAGGTTCCTAACCATCAAAATTCATAATCTAGTTTATGAAATTCATGTTAGGAATATTTAATTTATAGCTATGAATCAGCTCTAGGTCATATTAAAAACACCCAAGAGTATTCTCCAAAAGAATTCCACCATTAAAGGTCTTTTTAAGGATTTCAAGATGTTAAAATATTAAAAGATAAAGAAAATAATGGAAAAACATACCTCAACGAAGGAATTTCATCTTAAGCTTTGGAAAATCACCTCTCTAGGGTTGGGGAATAAAATTTGGAGTATTTAGACCTAAAATACGGCTAAAACAAATTTAAATATCATCCGAATTTCTGCTATAGGGAAATCCGATTTCAGCCCAGACAGTGCTCTAAAACAGTCATAACTTTTATTCTAAGTAGCTAGGAGAACCCTTATTACCCAACTAAAAGTATGCGGAAGACTTCTGTTTTTAAGGAAATATAAAGTAAATTAAACACTAATATCTAAACTTTTTCAAAAACTTCTTACAAATGTCCTTCACTATCCCAAAACTTGGCCAGACATGTACAAGAGCTACCTATTATAACATAGACTGACAATGAAATAAATAATATAAGGACTCCAACATCTGCCAGGAAGAAAGTGCAGAAGTTAGTGCTAAATATCATCATCCATCTAGTAACTGCAAACTAACCCGTATTCAGTCTACACCCTAATAAGGAATATAGAAGAGTAGGGCCAGTACAACCACACGTACTAGTAGGCATTATCGGCCGGCCATGTTAGTTTATATAATAATAAAATATAATTAAGGTAAATAAATTATGACATCTTGAATAGAATATAATTCAACCAAGGCAGTAATAACATTATTACTTTACCTATATAAGTTACATTATCCAATTACTCTTCCAACTCCATCAGTAATATATTCACTACTAACATATTCTAGCCTCATTAATTCACACAACCAACCACAATCCAACTCTAATACATCATTATTACTCTTTATTCACCTTATCTTTTTCATTACTTATATTCACAGGAACAAACCCATAATCATAGACAACCCACACTAAACTCTTGGGCTAACAACCAAATGCTCTCATATAATATTAAAGAATGATAACTAGCTATTCCGGTAAGCTATGATTAAAACACGAATAAATGAAGCAAGTCAACCAACATATAAGTAAGTACAAAGTTTCACTTCTTCAAATACATATCACACAATAAAATACCCAATGAATCAACAATACAACAATAACAAATCAAACAATGGTCACAACAAGCCATATAACAATCAAGAGTATCAATCATACTGTAAACATCCACAGACTCAACAAAAATATTTACACACATGTTATAGGAATTATTTTGCCCAAATAGTCATGACCTGTAGGGAACAATCTATGTCCATGTACTGTACCTACATGGTACCCGATCCACCATATACATATCCGTACCGGTGTGGTACCCGATCCATCATATACATATCCGTACCGGCATGGTACCCAATCCAACATACACATATTCATACCAGTGTGGTACCGGATCCAAAATATACATATTCGTACCGATGTGGTACCCGATCCATCATATACATATCCATACCGGTGTGGTACCCGATCTAATATATACATATTCATACTGGCGTGGTACCCTATCCAACATACCCATATTTGTACTAGCATGGTACCCGGTCCAACATATACATATCCGTACCAGTGTGGTATACGATCCAACATATCTATATCTGTATCGATGAGGTATCCGATCCACCATAAGGATATGTATCGATGAGGTATCCGATCCACCATAAACAAGTAATATCAATATCAAATTTACACTTCCTCACAGCATACAACATGATGTACCAAGTTTACAAGAACACTTAAAGTCATGAGATAATTTCATCAAGTAAATTTTAATAATCATTTATACACGCATCAACAATCCAAACATCAACAAACCATTCATGGAATTAATACAAGAAGTTATCATTATCAAACAAGACTCTCATAGGCACATTTCAATAAATCATCATTATCACCAATTTAGCCTCTCATGGGCATCCAATAGATAAAGTTCTTTTATCAATACCAAAATAAGAATATCATAAAATAAATCCAAATTTAACATTTAAGCATGAAAGCCACTATTTGAGTATTACTTACTCATTAAATATTAAAATGTCACTACCTCATTCCATATAATACAATCATAACACTAATTCAAGTTATTATCCTTTAGATATTACTATGCTCACCAGTACATAATCCTAGCATGGCTCTCCTCACCATATTATTGTCCAACACATACAACTTAATATCTATTATAACTCAACTAGGTTCATCACCAGAACAACTAAGAATTATCATGTCCACATCCTTTATTTACAATAATCTCATTGTAGCACATAACACATGATATTACAAATATCACATAATTAATCAATAATATAGTTTTCGAGATTAAGATTAAGTTCTCGTGCCTTTATCCACCTCAACACCATGCCCGTAGGCCTAGACATGCTTTCTCTCATCAATTTTAAATTATGAAAATATAAAATAACACAATCTCCTACTCATTAAATCTATCCTACCTTGACGTCAAGCTTTTGAAAGAAGCAAGCTGCAATAAGGATGCTATTTTCTTTCTTTCATGCCTTGGAACAATCAATCATCTAAAAATCAAGCAATTATACTAATTAAATAATTACTTTTCGTTAGACATTGATCATTCAAACAAGATCCTGCATTATATAGTTACGTTTGATAGGTTCAAATTGATAAGGCCGAGGGGCCCATGAAGATGATGTTTATACCCTGTTAAGAATTAATGACGGTTGTTGCTCATGTTTATGTGTGTCAATGTTAGAGAAGGAATCAATAGTTGGTGTTATTGTAGATATCTAATAGCAATTGGGCTTAACTTTTAGTGTGCATTGGACTCTAAAAAGGCCTCTGAAGCCTTGCACTGCATCAAATAAGAATGAAAAACCAATAGAAATTCTCCTGTCCAAAATTTATATGGAAGGGTTGTTTGAGAAAATGGATTAGACATTGATCATTCAAATAAGATCCTGCATTATACAGTTACGTTTGATAGGTTCAAATTGATAAGGCCGAGGGGCCCATGAAGATGGTGTTTATACCCTTTTAAGAATTAATGACGGTTGTTGCTCATGTTTATGTGTGTCAATGTTAGAGAAGGAATCAATAGTTGGTGTTATTGTAGATATCTAATAGCGATTGGGCTTAACTTTTAGTGTGCATTGGACTCTGAAAAGGCCTCTGAAGCCTTGCACTGCATCAAATAAGAATGAAAAACCAATAGAAATTCTCCTGTCCCAAATTTATATGAAAGGGTTGTTTGAGAAAATGATTATACGCCAGAAAGAGCCTTGGAAGAATACCTGTGATAGAAAGGGGAGTTGATGAAAGACTATATCATTTGAGAGCTAATTGAAGTGGAAACATAGGGTACCAAGGAACTTCTAGCAAATCTGGCCGATGAAACTGAATTAAAATATGAGAAATCTGAATCAAGTGCAAATATGAAAGTTTATCCAGTAATGAAAATTCGTCTATTGTCTCTCTCAAAGAAAAATAGTTCAGATGGACACTTTGCTAGGGAGCTGCAACTAGGAAGTGTGGTTGAGATTATCATCTACATAAAAATAATAAAACATCAAGAAAACAACTTTACGAGCACCGAAGATTAAAATGATGTACAGTAAGTCAAGAAAACTTACGCCAACAATAACTGCAGTAAAACTAAGGAATCAAGCGAAGGAGGCAATTTTTAAATTTTAAATTGCATCCCATGCCTTGTTGTTTGTGGTTTCAATTAGATCCACTGCTATTGACATGATTGGAACCAAAAATAAGATTGAAAGGCAGATTGAGTATCATTACTTCCTTGGAAATATGGATATAATTGATTGTATTTTATTGCCTTATCATACTTTCAACTTATCTTGGAGAAGATCAGAGGCTTGTTGTAGTATGTGAATCTCAATAATTTTCAAGCTTGCCTTCAACTTGCTAATTTAATATTCAAGTTTGTTATTATCGTCTTTAAGGTTAGTATAGATTTCTTGGTCTTTTGTGAGCTCGTCAATGGGGAACACTTCCTTCAAAGTTATGGCATTGTAAAAGGCCTTCAAGAGGTTTTTAGAGAACTCTTTTTAGAAGGCTTAAATGATATATGGAGGGTCACAATATTTGTTTTTGGTCAATGTGTTGATGCACACTCAACCAGTGGTCCCAATAGTTGAACAACTCACTTTCTCGAGAATTGTTCAATGCAACTTGTTCAACCAATCTTTAAAGGATTTGATAGGTTAAAGAGCCTAGAATTACGTAACGTTTGATCTAAACTGATTTCACTAATCCTATAGCTTAAACGTTAGGAGAAAACTTATTTGACTCTAGGATTTGTAGAATTATTTTAGATCAAACGTTATGTAATTCCAGGCCCATTAACCTGTCAAATCCTTAGAAGGTTGAGTTGAACAAGATGCATTGAACAACGCTCGAGAAAGTGAGTAGTTCAACTGTTGGGATCACATCTTGAGTGTGCATTATTACGTTGACATAAAATAAATATAGCGACCCTCCATGTAACATTTAAGCCTTCTAAAGAAAGTGTTCTGGAAGCCTTATGAAGGCCTTTTACAATTCTATAACTTTGAAGAAAGTGTTCCTCATTGACGAGCTCACAAAAGACCAAAAAAATCTATACTAACCTTAAAGATGTCAACAACAAGATTGAATACTAAATCAGCAAGCTGGAGGTAAGCTTGAAACTTATCGGAATTCACAAACTACAAGAAGCCTCTAATTTTCTCTAAGATATTTTAAAACTATTCTAAGGCAAGAAAACACAACCAGTTATGTCCATATGGCTAAGGAAGTAATGATACTCAATCTAACTTTTATTTTTTTGTGGTTTCAATCATGTCAATAGCAGTGGACCTAATCAAAATCACAAACAACAAGGCATGGGATGCAATTTAAAATTTAGAAATTACCGCCTTCGCTTAGATTCCTTATTTTAACTACAACTGTTCTTGGGGCAAGTTTTATTGACCTACCATACATCATTTCAGCCCTCGATGCCCGCAAAGCTACTTTCTTGGTATTCTATTATTTTCTATGTAGGTATCATCCTGACCACGCTACCTAGTTGTAACTCCTTAAAATAGTGCCCAGTTGTACTATTTCTCTTTGAGAGAGACGACAAATGGATTTTTATTTTTGGATACACTTTTATATTTTTGCACTTGATTCAGATTTCTCGTGTTATAAGTCAATTTCATCGGCTAGATTCGCTACAAAAGTCCCTCCTATCCTATGTTTTTTCTTCAATTAGTTCTCAGATGATATAATATTTATCAACTATCCTTTCCCCACATAGGTATTCTCCTACCGCATCTTCTGGCGTATAATCATCACCCTGAGTAACCCAACCATATAAATTTAGGCTAGGGCAATAACTATATTGTTTTCTATTCTTGGTTGAAGTAGTGGGAGGGTCTGAAGACCCTCTCAGAGTCCAATGCACCTTAAAAGTTATTCCAATCGCTATCGAATCTTTTTATAATGCCATCAAAACTTGATCAGTTCACAAATCTTGACATATAGACATGAGCAACAACGGTCATTAAATCTTAACAGAGTATCAGAACCATATTCATGGTCCCTCAACCTTATCAGTTTGGACCCATAAAAATTAACTATAAAATTATAGATATCTTGTTTGAATGATCAATGCCTAATTGGTGAAAAACAACATTCACAAAATCATTGCACTCTATGTGTGATTTCACGATAATATTATCATTAATACATACCTCTCATATTTGAATGGTTCCATCTGCAAATAGCTTATTCCTCCGAACCTATCTTTACAGTAGTAGCCTCTTGTGTTGGTTGGGTAAAAGTTGATCAACTTTCATTTCCTTAAATAAAAAAAGAAGATAAAAACAATTGATGTCAAACAAGAGTAGAACAAAAAGAACATTATCCATATGTTACAATATTCTACTTATCTGTTAAAAAAGGCTCCACATCTATTGCAACAACTTCCCATCTGTTCAATAGATTGTAAATATGCTGTAACAGATATGGAGCCTGTTACAACAGATATGGAGTTTGTTAAAATAGATATGTAAATTGTTGGAATACATCAAACCAACCTTCCGAGTGGTTTGATTTGTTCCAATAGTTGCTCCGTCTGTTGCAACATCAACAACAAAGAAACAACATTATTTGTTTCAATACCATCACAACACCACACCACAAGTTCCAACAACACCAACCCTACCAACAACATCAACAACAAAGAAACAAATAAAATACATACAAAAAAATGATACTGCCAACAAGGATTTTAAACTTCTCTCAACAGATGACTTTTTTTTTATATTTTAATAAAAACAATGGTTCGTTCATTTAAGGCTTAAAAGTAACCTTTCCTTTAAATTTTATTTAAATAAATATGATATGGTTAAAGGGTAATTAAACAAAAAATAGATGTAAATTTTTAATAAATTACAAAGAAGAAGACGAGAATGAAAGAGCAATAGTGAACCATACCTGCAATGTCAAAAGCAAGGGGATCAAAAAAATAATTTCAATCAAGAAAAGATATAGATCAGTAGAGATCAGAAAGGATCCTTATGAGAAAGAGGAGAGAAAAGATAGAAAAAAAGGAGATGGTTGTGATAACTCTAAAGAGGAGAGAAAGAAAAAGAAGAGAGATGAATAAATTCAGGGATGAAGGTGAGATAATTGTAGAGATGGGTTTAAATATTCATTAATAACTTGAGGGGCGCGAGAAATATGTGTGACATTGAAAAGACATGATAAGACTACTCAAGGAGGAGATTTTTGAGTTATCCAAGAAATGTTTTTTACCGCCTTAGTAGTATGTTATCATTCTTCTTTCGGATAAAAGATTGCTTTAAAATTAAAAAAAAAGATTTTCAAATAGATATGTAATCTGTTGCAAAATCTATCAATATCTATTTGAAAATTTCCAATAGCTCAGTCATTTATCTCAATAGATATAAATGTCTATTTGATAATTAAATCAGATAGATAATCTGTTGCAACAGATCTCAATATCTATTTAAAAATTTCCAATAGCTTAGTCATTTATTGTAATATATTTCTTTGTAATTAATTTATCTAGAATTAGGGATGAGTTTATAGGGTCAACTACAACTTCAATTGAGTCTTTGCAATTGCATGATGTTGGCATTGCGTTTCTCCCGACTTGAGTCATCGATTGATCACTTTGAGTTGAACGATTCATATTAACATAATATTAAGCTAATACCTAAATTTATTTATCTAGAACTAATTATGAGTACATAGGGTTAACTACAATTTCAATTGAGTCTTTGCAATTGTATGACGTTGGTATTGCATTCCTACCGACCTGATTCATCGATCGATCACTTTGAGTTAAAATGATTAATATTTAATGTTAATCTAATACCTAAATTTATTTATCTATAACTAGGTATGAGTACATAGGGTCAACTATAACTCCAATTTAGTCTTTACAATTGGATGATATTGGTATTGTGTTTTTCCAGACCCGAGTCTTCGATCGATCTCTCTGAGTTGAAATGATTCATATTAACTTAATGTTAATATAATGCCTAAAGTGATTTATCTAGAACTGGGGATGATTACATAGGGTCAACTACAACTTCAATTGAGTCTTTGAAATTGCATGATGTTGGTATTGCATTTTTTCCAACCCGAGTCATCGATCGATCACTCTAATTTGAAATGATTCATATTAACTTAATGTTAATATAATACCTAAATTAATTATCTAGAACTAAGGATGAGTACATAGGGTCAACTCCAACTTCAATTGAGGCTTTGCAATCACATGATGCTGGTATTGCGTTACTCCCGACTCGAGTCGTCGATTGATAACTTTGAGTTGAAATGATTAATATTGACTTAATGTTAAGATAATACCTAAATTTATTTATCTAGAACTACAGATAAGTACATAGGGTCAACTACAACTTTAATTGAGTCTTTGCAATTGCATGATGTTGGTATTGCATTCCTCCTGACTCGAGTAGTTGATCGATCACATTGATTTGAAATGATTTATATTAACTTAATGTTAAGGTAATACCTAAACTGATTTAGCTAAAACTTGGGCTGAGTACATAGGGTCAACTATAACTTCAATTGACTCTTTACAATTGCATGATATTGGTATTGTGTTTCTCCCGACTTAAGTCGTCGTTCAATCACTCTGAGTAGAAATGATTCATATTAACTTATTGTTAAGCTAATACCTAAATTGATTTAGCTATAACTAGCGATGAGTACATAGGGTCAACTATAACTTCAATTGAGCCTTTGCAATTGCATGATATTAGTATTGCGTTCCTCCCGACCCAATTCGTCGATCGATCACTTTGAGTTAAAATGATTCATATTTTTTAAAATTTAAAAAAATAATTAAGATCAATTTGGACCAAATTAAAAATTTCAAAACTTTTTTTCAAATATACAAATCAACCCATACAAATCATCCATTTGCGGGAAAAATATTTCATCATTTCAAATCTTGAGTTCTCGCCCTTTTATTTCTCTCTCAATAATACAGAAAATAACTACTCAACATATTGCTCAACCATCCAAAAAAGATTAATTTTCTTCCCATTTTCGACCACATAGTTGTTATTTTTGACTTTATTATTGCTTGTATTTGGTATTTTCTCTGTCGTCGTAGGTAACTGAGTTTGAGAAGAGTTTTACATTTTTCTTTATTCTAAAAATTTGGGCTTTTAGTTAATGATGAAAAATAAGACTTTTAGTTGTCTTATCTTCGATAATAGGTTAAAAATTTTGAGTTTTGATGCTAAAAATGTAGGAAGAACCAGAGAAAATCTTAGTTTTTATCACAATGTTTCCTTGAATATCATATTATTATTGAATGGTGTTTGTGGTTTTTTTGGTGGTGTCGGTATTGGTGGTCTTGGTGGTGGGTTAGGTGGTCTTGGTGTTGGTATTTATGGTATTGGTGGTGGAGTTGGTGGTCTTGGTCGCCTTGGTGTGGGTATTGGTGGCATTGGTGTTGGTGTTGGTGGTCTTGGAGTTAGTATTAGTATTGGTATTGGTATTGGTGTCATTAGAGTTGGTGGTGGTGGTACTGATAGTCTTGGTGGTGGTATGGTGGTCTTGATGTTGGTATTGGTGGTATTGGTGGCATTGGTAGTGGTGTTGGTGGTGGTCTTGGTGGTCCATCTGTTGCAACAGGTGGAATATTTATTGGGAGATATTAAATAGATCTTCAAACAGATTCCCCATCTGTTCCAACTGATGGGTTATTCGTTGGAGTATTTATTTGTAATGTGGCATATAATAATTTATTGAAATTTGTCTTAGCTTATTTTAAAAAGTTATGCGGACACCATATGTAATGTATATTTTATTTTTTTTGTTGTTTGTAGTTAAAAGATTTCTCCCAAAAGAAAAGAAACTAATATTGTGTCAACTTCTGACCACCCAAAAAAAGGGTGGAGTACAGATGGATCCGGAAGAACTTTCTGAACAATCTCACTCAACGAAAAATAAAATTGAGGAAACTTATGAAAAGGGAGGTGGAGAAAGGTATATAGAGGCTGGTGAGGAAAATAAAAGTGGAGAGGAAGAAAAATATAAACAGGATAATAATGCATCACCAATAGGGCATGAATTAAGATCGAAATCCCAGTATAAGGCTGTCAAAAATATTAGTATTGACAGGTTTCAAGTTGCGATGCCGATAGATGACACTGCAAAACTAACTGGTGATCTTCTATTTAAATGTTAGTTGGGGAAAACTTTTGTTGACTTTAGGAATATTATAAAGAATGAATGCATAGATGAACTTTTTAAGAAGAGCTTCTTTGGACGCTTTCTTGAGCTGCCTGAGGACCACACTACCCATTTCCAAATAAGCATGATATATGTTCTTCTCAACCGCAGGATCAAGTCTGTGGGGGATGATAAATATTTGAAGGAGGGGAGAAAAATATGGATGAAATTTGTATCAACTACTGTGGCATTGTAACACCCTAGAAATACACCCTAGACGTCACACGGTGCTCAAGAATACAAGAAGCCCCAAGCCCTTTAAGCCTTCTAATAACTTTGACACTTATAAAAAGGATAAACTTGACAAATGAAATCTCTAAATAACTGAATTTAATATCTTAACTGAACGTCTCAATCATAGATATCTAGAAAACGACCACTTTTGAAATCTAAAATGGAAAATAGTTGGACAAGCCTCTACTTCTAACTAGAGAGACACTGGGATAAACCCTAGCTGACCCAACTTAAACTAAAATCAAAGAGCTGGGATGTAGGTGGTGATGCTCGAATCAATCTCACTGCTGGAACCGAGCACCTGGACCTATATTATGAGACAATGTAACACATAGACGTATATGTTGATCAGTACTCCTGGAATGTACTGAGTATGTGGTGGTGAATGCATAAGTAAAACAACACCTCAATGCTCATATAAACTTGTCAAGAATGCATGCTAAGTGTGAATAACTCACCTTAAGCTTGAATAAAACAAAAGATGTAAAATCATAAACATAAGTGATGGAGCATAAGTATGAACTTTGTGAGACATGACACTTAGTTTCCAAAGCTTTAATTTTATTTTTCTTTAGGGAGGTTCTTCTAACCGACATACACTATGTGAGCTATCATGGAGCCCAGTGTCTTACCCACGGATAGGAGATCTCACGATGGGGAACGTTGTCCTACCCTTGCTATTGGAATAAGATCTCATCTTTAGTGATTACTATACTTTAACTTATATTGGGACTTTAGACCTATGGTGGCTCGTAGTTCTGGGGAATGAGACCTTGGAATCATACCCAACTCGGTGCTAAATACTACTACCATACTTATATGCTCAAACTTTAGGAAATCCACCTTAAAATAGCATAAGGGTTTATCATGAAAAACCAGTTATGCTTTTCTTTGCTTTAAACTGTAATCAAGATAAATAAATTTGGATTCCATCTCTTACGTAAGGATCAAAGGATCAATTCTTTCTTTAAATCTTGGTAAATAACTATCAAAGAGGTTTACGATCATAATCTTCTTGAAATCTCAAAACTGATACTTGAAGCCTAAAACATATGTACTTAAAATTTCAGAGTGTTTCAATAGAGCTTCATTCTTAATAATCATCTTGAAATCATTCAACAATATCAACTCACAAAAAGAAAGTACAATTCATGATATAAATCTTCAAGTCAAAGCATAAATAGGTGAGATAAACATGCACTTCAATACTTAAATCACTTATAAACTCAAAACAAGATAATTTGGGTATGAACCCTAATTTTCAATTCAAGAAATCTTAACTTAAAAATAAGTTTTGGGAACAAGGATGAAAGAGTATCTTTGTTCATAACCCCACATACCTTTGAACTATTAAAGATGTTCTTGAAGGCTTTTTCGTAAAGTTCTTGGATTCAAAAACTTCGATTCTTGATTGTCTTGAAGAAGATGTAATAGAGTTTTGGATTTCTTGGAATTTGGTTAGGGTTTCTTAGAGAGAAATTTGATGAAGAATGAGTGTATAATGCTTAAACCAACATCTAATCTTCTATTTTTATGGCTTGGGGTGAATGTAAATGACTTAATTTACCCTTTGGAGATTAAAGTCACAACTGGAATGCCGTTTAGGGACTTGGATGACACAATGACATATTCATCGCTATACCCGATGCGACACGGTGAAATCGTGTTGAGATAATGGAATTGAAATTCAAACACAACCCAAACCTCATCCAAAAATTCCAAAACTTCCCCAATACATGCTCCTTACACCCTTGAACATGAATAAACTCAAAAACCATTATCTCGAAGCCCGAAAGGTCAACTTAAAAATCCTCGAAGTTAAGAAGTCAAAATAAGGCTAAGTTTTCAACACTTAGCTAAATTTTGAGGTTCTAAGTCTCTTATGCAAGCACTAGGAGATGAACTAAACTAAGTCTAATACGGGGTATTATAGGTATACCAATTTGTTTTGGCTTAAAAGAGCTTACCATAGTGACAGGCTTAAGATGCGATCGTCCAAAAGAACCTCTCATCAAGGAAATACCTCGCGATTGGTCTAAGGCAAGTAGGATAGCCAAACTACCACTATCAAATAGACGGAAGGCATTGTCCAAGCAACCACCCACCAAAACCAATAAATGCAAGGAAGAAATAGATAGGTTGTTGGACATTGCTGGACGTAGCTACAAAGGGAGGATATAATAGACGATCTCAAGGATAAAACCATACCAAAGTAGTACAAGGGTCAATTGTGCTTAGTTTGGTTTGCCCCTTCCGTTATATTAGTAAGAGATGTCAAGAAAGTCATAGAATATGATTTGTTGGTGCTTGCTAAGGATTTTGATAAATTCAATGATTATCCCTGGGGATATGATCACTACAACTTAACTGTCCAATATTTATTGACAAAGCTATCCCCAAAGACGATCATATTATACGGCTTTCCTTGGGATTTCATGTTAAATTTAATCACTATTTTTTTAATCATACATTATTTTATATTTAATAATTATTATGATTTTTTCTTGCTTTCTATTTACATATTTTAGGCTCGGGCATTTGAAGCCATTCCTCCCCTCCGAAAGTAGGTCAAGGATTACTCGAATAAAGTTTTCCATCCAAGGGTCCTTAGGTAGTTGGCTACAAACCGTAGTACAAGAATTACGTCTTTTTTTAAGTAAAATAATTTGACTCAAAGAAAGATATTAAAATAAATGTGCCATCTGTTATGACAGATGGGTCATCTATTGCAATAGATTACCCATCTACTATAACTGGTGCAACAGATGGGTAATCTGTTATGGTAAATGATCCATATTTTGCAATAGATTAACCATTTGTTGATTTGGTTCTATGAACCCAACTCAATAGATTACCCATATAGTGCAAATTATGCAATAGCTAGGTAATCTGATACAATATATTGTTAATTTGTTGCAATATATAGATAAACTATTACAATATATAGATCATCTGTTACATAAGTTGAATGTGTTAACATGTAACCCAGCTGACTGCAAATTATTATTATATGATTTAAATATATCTGTATTTTTTATAGGTTGTGCATCTTTGGATTGTGCCTACTAAGCAGGATTTAGGGATGACTTATTTGATTACTCTAGGTCTTGTTGATACAATAGCAAACCCAACGGTCGATTAATAAAGAAGGAATTGGCTAGAGCAATATCCATAAGAAGATGATCCAGGTTCTTCTTTTGAAGGTGTTGCTGATGGAGTTATTGATATTGGTGGCAGCCATCTTGATGCTAATATTGCTGCCATTCATGAAGATGATCATGTTGATGCTCCAGAAAAAATAAATACGTTTGAAATCACCCTTATATTGGTCCCTCTCACCCTTATATTGATCCCTCATACCCTTATAGTGGTCCCTTTCACCCCTCTTCACCCTCATGTTCTCATTATGAATTCAAAGTATGAAATGACAGACAGGATAAACTCCTTGAAAAAATAGAGGCTATCGCTGAAGCTACTGAGAAATTGAAATTCAAGAGGGGTGTTATACCATCCAAGAAGGTTAGGAAGCTATACACTCCTATAGTGTCGGTTAGGAGGAAAAAGGTGAACATATACGTGACACTTGGCGATGAAGAGAGGAAGAAACTACAAAAGACCACTGTAACACCCAAAAAATCTATCCCGAAACATCACATGGTGCTTGGAACCATAAGTGATCCCAAGCTAACCCATGAACTAGTATACTATTAAGCAATTGAATTATGGCATAATAAATAACTGTTTACTGTAAACATAGTCATACTAAAGATCTAAAATATATACAATACATATGAAGCTTTATAATCTGATAAATTTGAAGGATGAAACTGAAATTTACATAACTGACTCTGACTGACATCTATGAAGCCTCTACTATACTGACTGTAGATAGTTAGGACATTCCTCCAACTACCACTAATCAATACACATAAAAGTAAATAAAATGTACATGAACTAAAAACTGTCTAGAGTTTCTGAAGTAGGAGAACTCATCACCTGTTGGCTAGAATATGCAGCTGTCCGATCATGAAGCATAGGATATAACTGGTACCTACATTATGAGAAAATATAGCCATACAGGCAAATATAGGGATCAGTACTTCTAGAATATACTAAGTAGGCAGGGGTGAATGCAATAAGTAAAACTGATTTCATACGTAATCATAAAACATGCATTCTAACTGTAAGTAGACTCACTAATAAGCTGGAATAAACTAAAAGCAAAAAACATCTTAAAACATGAGTAATAAACATGATCTGATAAGCTGGTGAATCTTTACACTTAGTTTCTGTAAAACTTACTTTAATGATATAAGTATAACTGAAGTTGGGATATGATAACATAGGGTATGTAATACTAAACTGTACTTGTCTAAATAACTGGACTAAAACTATAGAGTATTATGCATATGAGAAAGAGACTGACTGAGTAACATGAGATAACTGAGCATGAATTCGAGAAAACTGTATTTTTTGAGAATACAAGATCAAGAGTATAACATGATTCTAAAATAATTTGTAAATTGAGGTACTGAAATACTGAAAACTGGATAACTGTTAAAAGTACGCTATGGTCAAGCAAACCTAAAATTGAACTGAGTTACTGATCTGATTACTAGACTGAGACTATGACTGAGACTGTAACTAATATTGTAAAAAATACTCATATTGGAATTGAATACTGAGTTCTAATAACTGAGTGACTGATATATGGGATTACTGATAACTATATTATTGATAAATAGGGGACTGTATCTGATGGTCCAATTTCTGTGGAACTATACTATGTTCCGTACTGAGCTGAGTGACTATATCTGACAGTGCTAAATCTGCAAAATTAAACTAAGTTCTATACTAAGCTAGGTGACTGTATATGACAGTCCGGATTCTGTAGAACTGAACTGAGTTATACACTGAGTCCAAAACTAAAATTGTGGGAAGTAATCATCTAACTGACATGCCCTAAATAAAGCAATATAGCTGAGTTGGGGTCCAATCTATAGCCCCAATTCAAAGGGTGTCAATATTGCACCATCGTTAAAGACAAGTTATGAGTGACCCTCAACTTCCAGGTACTCAAATGAGAATGGTGGGATCCCTCAACTGGCAGGTAAGCCACCTCATCAACCCACAACTGGCAGGTTAGATGTCTCAACCTACGCTGGCTACGTAGTTCTTCTGGAATGCAAGGATTGCTTCTGAGAATCACACCCTCTATTGGCAGGTGAGTTTCCATTCTTGGGTTCACTCAGTGCTAAATCCTGCTACCATATGAAAAGACACTGAACATGATTAACTAAACTGAATTGGACTAGACTATGTTCATTGAGTTTTGTTGACTGATGAAATACTATTGAGATTACTGAATTTCTGATATCTCTGAGATTACTGGAATTACTGAGCTTACTGAGCCTTCTTGAGTCATGCGACTGACTGAATTCTATGGATCATGGCTTGATTTAGAGTATATTGAAAACATGACACTGATTCTAGGCACACGGCTAAATTTTTGGGTACAAGTACTCCCAGGACTCGATAGAAGAAAACTGACAGGGCATGACATTCTTGAATACATGACCAACATCAACATTCCATAATACAATAACTTGGGGATTTCATGAAGCACATGGTTATCATAATAGCATAATAATAGTCAATTGTCAATAATGCTTTCATTTAGACATATTTTCAAACATTTGGAGGTTATGGACTTGTACATGAATGAGAACACATGGTTATGTGTCATGATTATCCTATTGAATTAATATGGGCATTCTATCAAGCACGTGGAGATTAATTAATACTTAGACATGGGAATATCTTAAAAACATGGGAGCATAGCATGCTTACATAACTAAAATCATGATTTGAGGATTTACGTGGAATCCACGTGAAATAGGATATGGGTTTTCATCAAAACATGTAAAATTCATAACTTGAACATAAGAAAGTCTTAATCATGAGGGAATAATAGAGTTACATGGCAAGATCCATGACTTGGGGATTCATCTTGAAACTCGTTAAATCATGGATATGTAAGCCTTTGTTCAAAAATCATTCTTGTAGTCATTTCATCAAACACTTGTAATTCATGGTTAAGGCCAAGCATGAGAATAGTTAAAAATAGTAGTAATAGCATGATTCCAACTATAAAATCACCAATTAGAGTTTAAATTTGGCAAACAATACCATTCAAACATGTAAGGTTTAATATCACCCACAATTTCATGGAAACATGATAAAAGTTTGAGATTCATGAAAATTTATAAACAAAATTCATGGGAACATGTAAAGATTATAACTTTAAACTTGAAATTTGAGTTTTGGGCTCCATGGGCGAAAGAGGACCCATGGATGAACTCCCACATACCTTAAAGCTTTAATCTTGAAGGAGAAACACAATCTTGAAAGCATTCTTGAATTAAAAAACTTGATTGTTGATTTTTTCTTAAAGAAAATTTCATGAAGTTTTTGGTTTTCTTAAGAAGGCTAGGGTTTTGTTGGAGAAAAAACAAAGATGATTAATAATGTATCTAATGTTTTTGGGGATGAAATTAAGTGTTAGGGGCGTATTTGGGTGAGGGGAATTGACCAAAGTGTTCCTAGACCTTTCAGGAACTGAATTAACATGTAAAACAACTTTGGATCCACTTCAGTTTTTCGTGTCGGGGCGCAGTCGATGTGACGCATTGAGATCGCATCGGCTTACTGCCTCACACAAAAAATGGCATAACTTTTTACTCGGTATAAGATTTTGGAGAAATTGATATCGATGGAAAGCCAATTTAATTATCTACAATTTGGTGGGTGTTGAACTATAAAATTCCATCTATATAAAAAGTTATACACATTTAAAGTAGACACTTGTAGAATCAAATATCAAAATTTGGACGAATCAAATGATCTTAGCTCAACTTGGCTCTAAGTGTTTCCTATGAACATTTTTAACCTCAAAAGCAAATTAAACATGAGGATAAAGATTTTGAAACTTGTATTTACATGGGAATCACTTGAATTTTATCTGTATTTACATAGGAATCACTTGGATTTTATCTTATACTCGTAAGAATGATGGTTCATAGACTAGTCTAAAAATGCGGGGTATTACATTATCTCTCACTTGGGAACATTCGTCCTCGAATGAGACTGATCAGACTGAGAGTACTGTACGAAGGTAACTGAAATCATATTCTAAATATGCACAAATGGAAAAAAATGATTGCACAACTGATTCTAAAACATATTATATGACCTGAATATCATGAACTGAACTAATTTCGTGAATACATGTATTGACATGAGAATGATTATAAGGCTAAGATAGAAATGAGAGAGTCAACTGATGAGTAACCATTACTTTAAGATCGATCTTGTTTGTTGAGGAATATATAAAAGATTCAAGACATGAATAATCGGGGTATTACACCTCTCCCTTGGGATACTTTGTCCCCCGAATGAAACTGAAATTTACATAATTGACTCTGACTGACGTCTATGAAGCCTCTACTATAATACTATAGATAGTTGGGATATGCCTCTAACTACCTCTAATTAATGCATATGAAAGTAAATAAACTATACGTGAACTAAAAACTATTTGGAGTTCCTGAAGTAGGAGAACTCGTCACCTACTGGCTTGAATCTATAGCTGTCTGATCGTGATGAATAGGCTATAACAGGTAACTATATTATAAGGAAATATAGGCAGACAAGCAGATATATAGACTGGTACTTCTAGAATATACTAAGTATGCAGGGGTGAATGCAATAAGTAAATCTGATTTCATACGTAATCATAAAACATGCATGCTAAGTGTAAGTAGACTCACCAATAAGCTGGTATAAATTGAAAGATGAAAACATCTTAAAACATGAGTAATAAACATAATCTGATAAGCTGGTGAATCTCTACACTTAGTTTCTATAAAACTTACTTTAATGATATAAGTATAACTGGAGCTGGGATATGATAACATATAGATATTGTATAATTACTGGGTATGTAATACTGGACTATACTTTGTCTAAATAACTGGAATGAAACTGTAGAGTATTATGCATATGAGAAAGGAAATGACTGAGTAACATGAGATAACTGAGAATAAATTCGTGAAAACTGTATTTTTTGAGAATGCAAGACCAAAAGTATAATATTATTCTAAAATAGTCTGTAAACTGAGGTACTGAAATACTAAAAACTGGATAACTAATAAAAGTAGGCTATGGTCAAGCAAACCTAAACTTGAACTGAGTTACTGATCTGATTACTAGACTGTAACTAATATTGTAATTGAGACTCATATTGGAGCTGAATACTGAGTTCTAATAACTGAGTGACTGATATATAAGATTACTGATAACTATATTAGTGATAAATGAGGGACTGTATCTGATGGTCCAATTTCTGTGGAACTATACTGTGTTCCGTACTGAGCTGAGTGACTATATCTAACAGTCTTGAATCTGTAGAACTGAACTAAGTTCAATACTAAGCTGGGTAACTGTATCTAACAGTCTTGATTCTGTAGAACTGAACTGAGTTCTACACTGAGTCTAAAACTGAAACTGTGGGAAGTAATCATCCAACCAACATGACCTAAATAAAGTAATATAGCTGAGTTGGGGTCCAATCTGTAACCTCAATTCGATGGGTGTCAATATCGCGCCACCAGTAAAGACAAGATATGAGTGACCCTCAACTACCAGGTACTCAAATGAGAATGGTGGGAACCCTCAATTGGCAGGTAATCCACCTCATCAACCCTCAACTGGTTGTTTAGATATCTCAACCTATGCTGGCTACGTAGTTCTGGAATGCTAGGATTGCTTCTAAGAATCACACCCTCTACTAGAAGGTGAGATCCATCCTTGGGTTCACTCGGTGCTAAATTCTACTCCCATCTGAAAAGACACTAAACATGATTAACTGAATTGAAATGGATTGAGTTCATTGAGTTTCGTTGACTGACGAAATACTATTGAGATTACTGAATTTCTGAGATCTCTGAGATTACTGGAATTACTGAGTTTATTGAGTTTTCCAGAGTCATGAGACCCACTGAATTCTATGGATCATGGCTTGACTGAGAGTATCTTGAAAATATGACACTGATTCTAGGTATACAACTAAATTTTGGGGTACAAGTACCACCAGGACTCGATAGGCGGAAACTAACAAGGCATGACATTCTTGAATACATGACCAACATCAACAATCCATCATACAGTAAGTTAAGGATTTCATGAAGTACATGGTTATCATAATATTATAACAATAGCCAATTGTCAACAATGCTTTCATTTAGACATTTTGTCAAACAATTGAAGCTTATGGACTTGTACATGAATGAGAACACATGGTTATGTGTCATGTTTATCCTATTGAATTCACATGGGCATTCTATCAAGCACATAGAGATTAATACTTGGAGATGTGAATATCTTAAAAACATGGGAGCATAGCAGCTTACATAACTAAAATCATGATTTGAGGATTTACGTGGAATTCATGTGAAATAGGATATGGGTTTTCATCAAAACATGTAAAATTCATTGCTTGAATATAAGAAAATCTTAATCATTAGGGAATAATAGAGTTACATGGGAAAATCCATGACTTGGGGATTCATCTTGAAACTAATTAAATCACGATATGTAAGCCTTTGTTCAAAAATCATTCTTGTAGGCATTTCATTAAACACTTGCAATTCATGGTTTAGGCCAAGCATGAGAATAGTTAAAAATAGTAGTAATAGTATGATTACACCTCTAAAATCACTAATTAGAGTTTAAATTTGGCAAACAATACCATTCAAACATGTAAGGTGTAATATCACCCACAATTTCATGGAAACGTGATAAAAGTTTGAGATTCATGAAAATTTATAAACAAAATTCATGGGAACATGTAAAGATTATAACTTTAAACTTGAAAATTGAGTTTTGGGCTCCATGGGAGAAAGAGGACCCATGGATGAACTCTCACATACCTTAAAGCTTTAATCTTGAAAGAGAAACACAATTTTGAAAGCATTCTTGAATTAGGAAACTTGATTCTTGATTCTTTTCTTAAAGAAAATGTCATGGAGTTTTTGGTGTTCTTGAGGAGGACAGGGTTTTGTTGGAGAGATAAAAAGATGATTAATAATGTATCTAATCTTTTTGGGGTTGAAATTAAGTGTTAGGGGGGTATTTGGGTGAGGAGAATTGACCAAAGTGTTCGTAGACCTTTTAGGAACTGAATTAACATGTAAAATAGCTTTGGATCCGCTTCAGTTTTTTTTTTTGTGTCGGGGCGCAGTTGACGCAACGTGTCGAGATCGCATTGGCTTACTGCCTCACATAAAAAATGGCATAACTTTTTACTCGGATATTAGATTTTGGAGAAATTGGTATCGTTGGAAAGCTAATTCAGTTATTTACAATTTAGTGGATATTGAGTTGTAAAATTCCGTGTATATAAAAAGTTATACATATTTAAAGTAGATCCTTGTAGAATCGAATATCAAATTTTAGATGAATCAAATGATCTTAGCTCAATTGGCTCTAAATGATTCCTATAAATATTTTTAACCTCAAAAGAAAGTCAAACATGAGGATAAAGATTTTGAAACTTGTATTTACATGGGAATCATTTGGATTATAGCTTATACACGTAAGAACGATGGTTCATAGACTATCCCGAAAATGCGGGGTATTACAACCATGTATGCCAAGAAGAAGAAATCTGCACAAGAATACACCATGCATATATTTAACACCAAAGACTTCAAGAGTATGAAAAATATGCATGGTTGGTACGTGGACAAGGTAAGTTTACTTTTCCTAACCTAGACTTCTAATCTACTCCATGAAGAAGAAGCTACGCAAAAGATGTGTAATCTGTTACAATATCTGGGTATCTGGTGCAATTGGTGGTAGTTCTGTTGCAACAGATTAAACATCTATTGCATAAGTTGCGTTATCTAGGTAATCTATGAACAAATTCAGAGAACTCTCTGCAACAGATGGAACATCCATTGTATTTTTCACTATGTTTTTCTTCTTTACAACTACTAACCTATTTAAAAATTATCTTCTTATATCACATCATGTTGATGAAATTCTCCGCCTCATGAGCATCAGGCAATAAGCATACCCGGATGCTTATGATGTTGCCGATTGGATAATGGACCTCAACTTCTACAACAATTCAAGAATATGTACAATGATCTCACTAGGCTATCTAAAACTTCCGGTGGCCCAGGATTTGATTGGTTAGTTTCTACGTACGAATAGGATGAATATATGATTAACTATGTTAGAGGGAAGATGTTAAATCAACATGGCAAGAGATGGACCAAGGCAAAGAGAATTCTTGCAGTCATAAATGTAAAAGCCATACATTTTCTCGTTAATGAGATACTTCTCGAAGAGGAAAAGATTAAGGTTTATGACTGCAACTTACCTGCCTTCGACGACTGTAAATTTTTTTACCCACATCCAGCCATTTTTGGAGTTACTCCCCATATTTTTGAGGCAGAGTAAACTGATGGATCATTTGCTAGCATAGGTATTGAAGAAGAAACTATGGGATTCTGAAGGTCGAAATAAGGACATGAACCTTCAAAAAAATAAAATTGGTGTCGCGTGCGGCACATACGTGCTTGCATACATCTAATGTTTGCTGATCGGCACAAAAATAGTTAGTTTGTGCGATGCCATTGTGAAAAAAATTCAAGACATCTGGGATTATCGGGTACTAACTAGATGCTTGGAGCCTGTGTATAAAAAAGATGTACAGAGACAATCATGTAACGACCTAATTTTTAGAATCGGAATGTCACACGGTGCTTATGATCCCGAAGGACAACAAACTAACCCTCTATTAATATTTGTACCTGAGCACTGCATAATATAGGTAATAAATGTGGAAAACTGGCGAAAATTATCCATAAGGTTCAAAACATATACATGAATGCACAAACTATAATTGAAATCATCATGACTATGATTACTAAAACTCCGATACTGCTTTACTAATGTCTGAACTCACTACTAATATCAAGATACTGAATGACTGAATCTACTGATATTGATAACTGAGTACTGAAATTCAGTTCAGTCCTATCTAGCGAGTGATCTCATAAACTGATGATACTGAAGTTGATTAGCTGATTCTACTCATATCAATGACTGAATTCTGAGCTTTTAACTATCTACTGACTACATCTGAGATCAAACCTCTCAAACAAATGATCCCTGAATCTACTATCAATGATAATAAATGATTATGTTTGAGATCAGACCTATCTAGCGAAAGATTTTTGAATCTGACAATGAGAACAATCAACTGAATTTGAGATCAGGCCTATCTAGCGAGTGATCTCAGGATCTGTAATGAGAATACTCAATTGAACCTGGTACTGAGATCAAGCCTATCTAACGGGAGATCTCTTTAAGTACTAGTAATGAGAATACTCAACTGAATCTGAGACTAAGATAAAGCCTATCTAACGGGTGATCTATGGATTTGTTAGTACTGATACTGAATAATTTTATGAGAGACCAAACCTATCTAGTGGGTGGTCCATAAATCAATGGAACAATTTGAGTTCCTGACTGAGAAGGTGATTGTATCTGATAGTCCTGGTTTTTGAGATCTACTCTAAAGACTGGTACTGAAACTGCAATTGTAAGTGTTCTCACTTAACCGACATGCCCCAAATCTGAACTGGTGGGGTCCAACCTGTAACCCCAGCTGGAAGGTAGTAGGGTCCAACCTGTAAACCTAGCTGAAAGGGTGTCAATACCATGCCACGAGTAGATACCTCTACTCTAGTCAAGCTTCTCTAACGGGTGACCCTCAACGTGAAGTCAAGGATAAGGCAGTGTAATAGTCAAGCCTTATTCTAATGAGTGACTCCTGATCCTGCGCTGGCTATACAGTTCGGGAGTTCAAGTATTGCTGCTAACGACTCTGCCTCTCTAACAGAAAAGTCGTCATCCCTGCACTTACTCTGTGCTAGCTCCTACTCCCAACTAAGGACTCTGAACTGATTCTTACCTGAACTTAGACTGAGCTGAATCTGTTACTCATCATATTTCTTGACTGATCTGACTGAGTAAAGCTGAATTCACTTGGTTCCATTATCTGATGGTATACTACTGAATCTCGTTATCTAACTGAATGATACTGAACTCTGAACTGAACACTTGAATACAACTAGATCTGAGCTGAGTACTGAACTAAGGCTAGAATACTAATGATACTAAGATTACTGAGATTTCTTAAGTTTTGTAACTGTCTAAGAGTTTTGAGTTCTATAACTCACTGAGTTCTGAGGATCGTGGCTTGACTGATATTATCATAAAAACTAACACGGGCTCTAGACAACAGTGAAATTGTCGAATATAAATACCCCCAGGACTTGATAACATAAAAGTTAAATATAACCATTCTTGAATAATCATAACCATGGACATTCATTCACCATCACAATCACTAAAGCATCTCTTCAAGTATTTAGAAATCATAAACATATGATAACATAGGGAGACATACTATTGGCTCATTCCCCATCCCACAAGGTCTAGCATAAAATACTTAGCATGTATTAAAGTCTTAGCATGTATTAAAGAACACATAGTTGTGGAATTTCATGCTATCATGTCATAATTCATTCACTAAGGCTTTTTAACAAACACTTGGAATGCATGGGCTTGCACACAATTGAAGATTTCTAGTCAACATGCTATAATGGCTTTAATTCCTTCACATAAGCATTTTGTCAAACATATGGGGAGCATGCTTTGCTTATTCAACAATTTCTACACTTAATTGACATAAACATATCATTTAACAAACAACTTGAACATCACATAAATATCACATACTGGGGTCAAGACTGAAACCCTATAAACAAACATGAATTAAAAACTAAATAATAGCATGAACTTCAATTTCAATTCACATGAATCATGAAAACTCATAAACATAAGATCTTTGAATTTAGAAAAGGATTATTGAACTTCTTGGGTAAAAGGATCCCAAGAATCAACATCTGCATACCTTAGGAAACTCTTTCTTGAAGGCCCTTGGAGAGATTCTTGATTTATCTTGAAGAATGGTTTTTATTTTGTAGTAAACCTAGCTTTTGATGTTATGGATGACAAATTAAACCCTCAGTTCATTCAGGATATGTATATAACCATTAAAAGAGTGGGAAAATACCAAAATACCCTTTTAAACATAACTTATGATTTTCGATCAATTCATGCGATGGTAGGGTGTAATGGTCCATTGCTGGATCAACGGTCCGTTGAACTGGACCAGAATTAAAACTTACTGCCTTGGTGTGATGGTGGGGTGTGATAGTCTATCTCTAGTTTGAAGGTCCGTCAAAACTCTCCGTCGTACTCATCCAGTGAGTGGACTCACAACCTCGATGGGATGGTCCATCGCTAACTGGATGGTCCGTCGGACCTCTCCATATCACCTGGGTAGTTCAGACCTCTTTATGTAATTCGGCCATAACTTCCTCATTCGATGTTGGAAAGCCATTTATCAATCTTTTAAGGTTGGATTTACACTTCACTTGACATGCTCTAAGGCTCAAACTACGAGAGAATTTTATGTGGTCTTATAATATCTCTCCCTTGTAAACATTCATCCTCGAATGTCACTTGATAGGCTAAAAATCTTGATCAACTAAACTTACTTAAGGAACGTGTCACGACCCAAACTGGGCCCTGGCCATGACGAAAATTCCCAAACCTGAAGGCCCAGAACGCCTTTTGTCTATCTGGTAATCATGCACATAATTCATATGATCAAAGTAATATGATTAGTCACAATAATACGGAAACATGGTCAATAATTTAAAACAGTTAAAGGCCTAAAACATCCCCAACAATATTTAATTAACATCTACAACAGTTTGCGAAATCTCTACTGGCATACTATCTGAATAACTGGGACAAGGCCCCCAGCATACCAAAAACTATTCTGAATTAAATACCTAAAAGACTAGGCCTTCCGAAGCAAAGAAGGCTCACCAGCTGAACTCTGAGACAACCCTATCTGTATACTCTACTGAGGATTTGGACCCCTAGACTATGCCTTAGACCTAGGAGAAAGGGGGGTCAACATAATTGTACTGGCACGCAAAGCAATCCAAAATAGAGTAATTAAACATATATATATATATATATATATATATATATATATATATATATATATATATATATATATATATATATATATATATATAAAATACGTGAGAGCAAATGTTCATCAAACATTATGCATAAAATAGTTTCTGAAAAACACATGGTCACCTTCTGAAAATATGTAACTTGTCTGTAAATCTCAAACTCTGATCTGGGTTCTGAGTTAGGTGGTATCCCCTACAAGTCTGATATTCCACGGGTGATATGGAATCCGCCATTGACTCGGTGGGGAAGCCTCCAACCTGAGTATGCCGCAAGGGTTAGAGTTCCTGAATCTGATACGCCACACGACACTTAAGTCAGCGTATAATAATATACCCGGGTCGGCAAACCACGATTTTAGGCAATGAGTTGCTTGAACTCAAGCCCTCTTTAGGGATTCACCTAATATCTCTGTATGCCCATTTTTAACCTTTTCTGTACATGCAATATTCTGAATGTCTAAAATCATGATAGTCTGAAATGTTTATTAGTCTAAGTCTGATATGGTATTGGTCTGAATTTGTATTGTCATACTAAGACTTACAAGTCATGATTTCTGAGCCATAATACATTAAGCTAAATCTTTCATTTAAAGTATAATTTAGACCACCAAAAACATGCAACTGATATAGAAGATTTTGTGTTTCGAGACTCAAGTCAAAATCATGCAAAAACTTCATCAACATATGGTGGTCTAGTGCCTTTAGAAAATCCATGCACTTTTTCATTACATGCATTATGAACATTAAACATTCATGCTAGATTCCCTCTTTAGTGATTTAAAACCACCTTTAAATCATAACAAGAGTTCAATCATTTTATATACTGTTTTTCAAGGATGCATTGCAAAATAATTCATATGCTATGAGAAATCTGAAAAATTCATAATAGGAGGAAATTCATTGAAAATCATGCTCTCAATAAGAATTCATTCTTAAATACATGATTTCATACATTCATATTCTCAAATCACTTTGGGGAAGGTCAAAAGACCAAAACAATAATGTTAAAACATTTAATACGTGAATATATATATAGATTAAAAAACCTCATTCTAAAACATGATTTTTCTATGCCCATGAGAATTTAGGAAAACCCCGCGACCTCTATTTCGGAAAATAATGGGTGCTTCTTGAAGCCTGTGGATTGGGGATTTCGAATCTCTAATCAATTTTGAAAACCCACAGTTGAATCTTGATTTATTTGGGTTTTTAGTTTGAAGCCCTTGGGAGTATTCTTTAGAATTTTTGAATGAATGTGGATGTATTTTGGAGAATTGGGGACTGAATTTCGTGTTTATAGCTGAATAAGGGTGGAAAAATGACTATTTTGCCCCAAAAAATGGAGTGTTTAAGTCACTTAAAACCATTACACAGGCGTCGCATATGATATCACCTATATGTACATAGGCGCCGCCTATGCTATTGCCTATATGCTTTCCAGTGGCCATGTGCGATTGGTTAGGCGATGCATTCTACTTTAAAAGGCCATAACTTCTTGCTCGGGTGCCGAATTTTAGTAAAATTGGTATCGTTGGAAAGATAACTCAAAAACCTATCATTTTACACATAGTAGGCTCTCTAATTCGATATATACAAAGAGTCATGGTAGATAGAAGTTGACATAAATTATAATGTCCACTTAAACTTAATCGATCGAAGTAGTTTTCAACTCGTCCTTGAGTCAAAGGACCTCTATGGTCTAAATTCAAGCTTGAATGAATTCATATACTACGCAAATAATTAACATGCCATATTGGCATAGGATTTATGGCTTCGAGATTATCAACGCATCAGAATTATGATCTATATTGGAGCCTGAAATGCGGGGCATTACAGAACGATAACATCTGAAACATGACTATGCAACTGGAACTACTAATATTCTGAGCTCTCATACTGGACATGCATATGTGATGCATGGAATACTCGACTGAAGCGACTCATAAGCTGAATTCTTATAGTAGACATGCATATATGATGCATGTATACATAATTGAGTTTTTCTCATGAATGTATGACTGTATATACTGAAAAGCTGAACTTTTTCTACTGAACATGCATATCCAATGCATGAATATCTGATTGAACTGACTCTTAAAAGTATGACTGGCTAAGCAATGATAACTGGAGTTAACTTCATAAAGAGAGTCTGAACATGCAACTAAATGAGTATAAGGACATGAAAGCATCGTATTATTATGGGGTATCTCCCCTTTTGGACTCTATATCCCTCTAAAAACACTTTGTTGAAATACTGGGGCGGGGCACGAGGCTCCTATGAATCGGATCATGATTGATCGTCTGAGATCTGAAACTAATGCATAATATGGGAGCTGATCTATATTCACAACAAATAGGATACTCTATCTTGGAATAGTCACATTCCAGAGATTTTTGATAGCATGATCAGGTGAAGAAATAAAATAACAAACCATATGAATCTGACTGCTAAACTGACTTGTTGGATCTAATAATTGACTCATGTAAAAATATTAGCTCAAATGGGAGGGAAGAATCTAACAATGCATATCATAAATATGAAGGACTCATTACGTACCCGAATCTATATCAGGGAACCTTTCCTGATCATGGTAAGTCAGAAGCGTATAGAGTCTATTCAGGCGCTGACCATTATTAGCACCGGAAATGGCACCCTGTGGACGAAATTCTCTTCCCCTTTGAGCTAGCACTCTACATTCTCACATTCTGTGGACTAGATTACCATAACAAAAACACATATTACTACCGGATCTACACGTACCTATAGGTGGCTCTTGCCACACTCTCCACAAAGCAGATAGGTACGCTCACTTCTCACACTACTCAGGGATTAAGAGCCTGGTGCTCCATCATGACTGATATCCCTAAACTTTGGTGCGGGTACACTAGCTGAGGATGGATCTGGGACTAAAAACTTCTGCCTATGCTAAGAACGACTACCACCCTGTGACCCTACCTGAGAGAAATTATGACAACCTAATTTGGATTTCTTACTCACTCTCTCTTTTTCTTTTGTCTTTTCTATCTCAATCTATTATGCATGTATCATTAGTCTAGCAAGGTACGTATCTCTATTGATCATAGCAGTCCTACACTCTTTCAACACCAACCCAGACACACCAGTCACAAACTTACTCGTACTCACTCTAGGGTCAGCTATCAAGTCAGGAGCATACTTAGCTAACTGGTAGAACTTAAGACAATACTCGTTAACTGTCATGGAGCCTTGCCTTAGGTTCATGAACTCTTGTACCTTAGATTCTCTCATCTCTAGTGCGAAAAGTTATATAGAAAGGCATCCTGAAACTCTTGCCAAGTCATGGAAGCTGCATCCTCCCCTCTACTCTTATCCCACATCACTACCCAATCATGAGCAATATTCTTTAGCCTATAGGATGCTAAATCTACACTCTCCTCCCTCTCAATACATGTATAATCTGCGTAAACTTTCTCACCTCCTCTAGATAAAGCTATGGTGAACTCAACCTCATAAAATATCTAATTCTGGCTACGACTAAACCCCCATATTGCTGAGGTGAGGCCACAGTCTGACGATTACTCCAAACACTAGTCGTTACAGCTTGGGATAGTGCCTGAAAAGCTGCTCGAAACTCTACATGTAACACTTTCTCATTCTTAGGATCTACTGGCTGAGGTGGCTAGTCATCCACCCTATTGGCAATGTCTCTGTGAGGATGCATACTCTATAAATAGAAGAAAGAGGAGGATTAGACTGAGGATTAACATGAACTCATGGTCACTCGCACGACATGAACACTAAAAAAAAGGAAACTTTCCTAAAAACATCTTATAGCCTCTTTTACATAAATGTGGCACGCAACACACCCATGCACAAGACTCTACTAGATGCAGCTTTTCAGACTTCCTAGGACACTATTGAACCTTAGGCTTTGATACCAAGTTTGTAATGACCCAATTTTCTGGAACCAGATTGTCACACAGTGCTCATAATCCCTAAGGACCACAAGCTAACCCTCTACTGATATCTATACCTGAGCACTACACAATATAGGTAATAAATGCAAAAAACTAGCAAAAACTGTCCATAAGGTTCAAAACATCTAAAATAATCAATACTGAAAATTGAATACTGATATATTTGTCTAAAAAGCCTCTAAACGGTCTGAACTGTAGAGTTGATGGGATATGTCCCTAAATAAATCCATCTATTGAAAATAAACTAAATCTGATTCGATGATAAAATAAGGATCATCCTCAAATGAAGAGGACTCACTGCTACGTTTACTGCTACTAACTGGAACTCAGCTGCTAAGGGTACCCTAAATCTCGAGCCTCTGAACCTATGGTGTAAAATAAAACACCATAGCGTAAATGCATCAGTACGTGGAAATATACTGAGTATGCATAATGAGGTAAGGTTAAATACAAGGTCTTATACATGAACAATTACTTAACTGAATAATCATAAGAGTACTGAATGAGGACATATGCATGAATGAACAAACCATAACAGAAATCATCGTGACTCTGAATACTAAAACTCGGATAATGCTTTACTAGCATCTGAACTCACTACTAATATCGAGATACTGAATAACTGAATCTTCTGATATTGATAACTGAGTACTAAAATTCAGATCAGTCCTATCTAGCGAGTGATCTAAAAAACTGATGATACTGAAGCTGATTAGGTGACTCTACTCATATCAATGACTGAATTCTTAGCTTTCTACTATTGACTAACTACATATGACATCAAACCTCTCTAGGGGATGATCCCTAAATCTACTATCAATGATAAGAAATGATTATGTTTTAGATCAGACCTATCTAGCAAAAAATCTCTGAATATGACAATGAGAATAATTAACTATATCTGCGATCATGCCTATCTAACGGGAGATCTCTTGATCCGATAATGAAAATACTTAACAGAATCTGAGACTGAGATCAAGACTATCTAATGGGTAATCTCTGTAAGTACTGGTAATGAGAATACTCAACTAAATCTGAGACTGAGATCAAGCCTATCTAGCGGGTGGTCCATGAATCAATGAAACTATCTGATTTCTTGACTGAGATAGATGACTATATCCGACAGTCCTGATTTTTAAGATCTACTCTAAAGACTGATACTGAAACTACAACTGTAGGAGTTCTCACTTAACTGACATGCCCCAAATCTAAACTAGCGGGGTCCAACCTGTAACCTCAGCTGGAAGAGTGTCAATATTGTGCCATGGGTAAAGACCTCTACTCTGGTCAAGCCTCTCTAATGGGTAACCCTCAACAGGAATTCAAGCCTAAGGAAGTATAATATTCATGCCTTATTCTAACGGGTGACTCCTGGTCCTGCGCTAGCTACGCAGTTTAGGAGTTCAGGGATTGCTGCTAATGACTCTACCTCTCTAACGGGAAAGTTGTTATCCCTGCACTCGCTCGGTGCTAGCTCCTACTCCTAACTTAAGGACTCTGAACTGATTCTTAACTAAACTTAGACTGAGCTAAATTTGTTACTGATAATATTTCTCGACTGATGACTGAGTTAAGCTGAATTCACTTGGTTCCGTTATCTGATGGAATACTACTAAATCTCGTTATCTGACTGAATGATATTAAGCTTTGAACTGAACAATTGAATACTAATAGATCTGAGCTGAGTACTGAACTGAGGCTAGAATGCTAACGATACTGAGATTACTGAGATTTCTTAAGTTTTATAACTGTCTGAGAGTTCTGAGTTCTATAACTCACTAAGTTCTGGGGATCGTGGCTTGACTAAGATTATCGTGAAAACTAATACGGGATATAGACAACAGCTAAATTGTCAGGTATAAATATCCCCAGGAATCGATAACATAAAAGAAAAACATAACCACTCTTGAATAATCATAACTATGCACATTCATTCACCATCATAATCACTAAATCATCTCTTCAAGCATTTAGAAATCATAAACATGTGATAACATAGGGAGATATGCTATTGGCTCATACCCCATTCCACAAGGTCTAGCATCAAACACTTAGCATGTATTAAAGAACACATAATTGGGGAATTTTATGATATCATGCCACAATTCATTTACTATGTCTTTTCAACAAACACTTGGCATGCATGGGCTTGCACACAATTGGGAATTTCTAGTCAATATGCTATAATGGCTTTAATTCCTTCACATAAGCATTTGTCAAACATATGGGGAGCATGCTTTTCTTATTTAATAATTTCTATACTTAATTGACATAAACACATTATTGAAGAGGGTTTATCATGAACATCACATAAATATCACATACTAGGGTCAAACCTTGAAACCCTATAAACAAATATGAATTAAAAACTCAATATTAGCATGTACTTCAATTTCAATTCACATGAATCATGGAAAATCAAAAACATAAGATCTTTGAATTTAGAAAAGGATTCTTGGACTTCTTGGGTGGAAAGGAACCAAGAATCCACATATACCTTAGGAAACTCTTTCTTGAAGGCTCTTGGAGAGATTCTTGATTTCTTAATTTCTCTTGAAAATGGGTTTTTTATTTTATATAAAACCCCAGCTTTTGATATTATGGATGAGAAATGAAGCCCTCAGTTTATTCAGGATATATATAAGGGTTAAAAGGGTGCGAAAAGACCAAAAAGCCTTTTTAAAAATGACTTAAAATTTTCGATCAGGATATGCAATAGTGGGGTGTGATGGTTCGTCCCTGGGTCGATGGTCCGTTGGACTGACCGTTGCACTGGACCAGAACTGGAACTTACTGCCTTGGTGCAACGGTGGGGTGCAACGGTCCATCGCTAGCTCGATGGTTCGTCGGACCTCTCCAGCGTACTCATCCAGAGATTTGACTCATGCCTCGATGTGACGGTGGAATGCGATGGTCCATCGCTAGCTCGACAGTCTATTGGACCTCTCCATCGCACCTGGGTAGTTCAAACTGGTTTCTGAAATTTGGCCATAACTTCCTCGTTCGATATCGAATTTTGATGAAATTAGCATCGACAGAAAGTTTATTCAATTCTCGATATTAGGGAAATTATATATGGTTTAAAATATTTCTCACTTGGGAAGCCACTTCTCAATCTTTTAGGTTAGAATTTATGCTTCACTTGACATGCTCTAAGGCTCAAACTACGAGAGAATGTTGTGGGGTATTACAATATACCCCCTTGGAAACATTCATCCTCGAATGTCGCTTGATAGGCTAAGAATACTAATCGACTGAACTTACTTAAGGAACAAGAATATCTGAAACATGACTATGCAACTGGAACTACTGATATTCTAAGCTCTCATACTGGGCATGCATATCTGATGCTTAGAATACTCGACTGAAGCTACTCATAAGCTGAATTCTCATAATAGACATACATATCTGATGCATGGATGTGTAACTAAGTTGTTTTCATGAATGCATGATTTTTTACACTAAAAAGATAAACTTTTTCTACTGAACATGCATATCTAAAGCATGAATGTCTGACTGAACTGACTCTTGAAAGAATGACTGGTTATGCAATGATAATTGGTGTTAACTTCGTAAGAAGAGTCTGAACTTACAAATGAATAAGTCTAAGGACATGAAAGCATCGTAATATTATGGGGTATCTCCTCTTTGGGACTCTATGTCCCTCTAAAAACACTTTGCTGAAATACTGAGACGGTGTACGGGGCACCTACTAACTGGGTCATGATTAATATTCTGAGATCTAAAACTAATGCATAATACGGGAGCTAAGCTATACTCACAACTACTAGGATAATCTATCTTGGAATAGTTATATTCCAATGATTTTTGATAACATGATTAGGTGAAGAAATAAAATAACAAACCATGCGAATCTGACTGCTAAACTGACTTACTGACTCTACAAACTGACTCATGCTGAAATATAAGCTCAAATAGGAGCGAAGAATCTAACAATACATATCATAAAGATAAAGGACTCATAACGTACCCGAATCTATATCAGGGAACCTTTCCTGATCATGGTGAGTCTGAAGCGCACAGAGTCTGTTCTGGCACTGACCACTATTGGCACCGGAAGTGGCACCCTGCAGACGAAATTCTCTGCCTTTCTGAGTTAGCACTCTATATTCTCGCATTCTGTGGTATGGCTTACCATATCCAAAACACACATCACTACCGGCTCTACACACACCTAGGTGTCTCTTGCCATACTCTCCACAAAGCGTATAGGTACGCTCACTTCTCATACTACTCAGGGATTTGGAGCCTGGCGCTCTATCATGACTGACATCCCCAAACTCAAGTGTGGGTACACTAGCTGAGGATGGAGCTGGGACTAAAAACTTCTTGCTATACTATGAATGACTACCACCCTGTGACCCTGCCTGAGAGAAATTATGACTACCTGTTCTGGCTCTATTACTCACTCTCTCTCTTTCTATCATTTTATCTGCCTCAATCTACTGTGCATGCTTCATTAGTCTAGCAAGGTCCATATCTCTGTTGAGCATAGAAATCCTATACTCTTTCAACACCAACCCGGACACATCAGTCACAAACTTACTCATACTCTCACTAGTTCATCTATCAAGTTAGGAGCATACTTAGATAACTGGTTGAACTTAATAGAATACTCTTTAACTGTCATGGATCCTTGGTCTAGGTTCCTGAACTCTTCTACCTTAGATTCTCTTATCTCTATCTAGAAAACTTATCTAGAAAGACATCCTGAAACTCTTGCCAATTCATGGGAGCTGCATCCTTCCCTCTACTCTTGTCCCACATTACTACCCAATCATGAGCAATATTCTTCAGCCTATAAGATGCTAACTCTGCACTCTCCTCCTCATAAACATGCATAATCTGGGTAAACTTCCTCACCTCCTCTAGATAAAGCTGTGGGTCATCACCTGCTACTAACCCAAAGAATTCTGTCGGACTCATCCTCATTAAATCTTTAATTCTGGCTACGAATAAACCCCCATATTGCTGAGGTGAGGCCACAGTCTGACGATTACTCCAAACACTAGTCGTCACAGCTTGGGCTAGTGCCTGAAAAACTGCCCGAAACTCTGCATGTAACACTTTCTCATTCTTAGGATCTACTGGCTGAGGTGGCTGGTCATCCACCCTATTGGCAATGTTTTTGTGAGGAGGCATACTCTATAAATATAAGAAAGAGGAGGATTAGACTGAGGATTAACATGAACTCATGGTCACTCGCACGACATAAACACTAAAAAAAGGGAAACTTTCCTAAAAACATCTTATAGCCTCTTTTACATAAATGTGGCATGCAACACACCAATGCACAAGACTCTACTAGATGCAGCTTTTTAGACTTCCTAGGACACTATTGAACCTTAGGCTTTGATACCAAGTTTGTAATGACCCAATTTTCTGGAACCAGATTGTCACACAGTGCTTATAATCCCTAAGGACCACAAGCTAACCCTCTACTGATATCTATACCTGAGCACTACATAATACAGGTAATAAATAAGAAAAACTGGCGAAAACTGTCCATAAGGTTCAAAACGTCTAAAATAATCAATACTGAAAATTGAATACTGATATATTTATCCGAAAAGCCTCTAAACTGTCTGAACTGTGGAGTTGATGGGATATGTACCCAACTAAATTCTTCTATTGAAAATAAACTAAATCTGATGCAATAATAAAATAAGGATCATCCTCGAATGAAGAGGACTCACTGCTACGTCTACTACTGCTGACTGAAACTCAGCTGCTAAGGGTACCCTAAATCTCGGGCCTCTGAACCTATGGTGTAAAAAAAATACCATAGAGTAAATGCATCAGTACGTGGGAATGTACTGAGTATGCATGATGAGGTAAGGCTAAATGCAAGGGCTTATGCATGCACAATTACTTAACTGAATAATCCTAAGAGTAATGAATGAGAAATGAAGCTTGATGTTATGAATGAGAAATGAAGCCCTCAGTTCATTCAGGATATACATATAAGGGTTAAAAGGGTGGGAAAAGACCAAAAATACCTTTTTAATATGACTTAAAATTTTCGATTGGGACATGTGATGGTAGGGTACGATGGTCCGTTGCTGGGTTGATGGTCCGTCGGACTAACCGTCGCACTGGACCAGAATTGAAACTTACTTCCATAGTGCGACGATGAGGTGTGACAGTCCGTTGCTATCTCGATGCTACATCGCTAGCTCGACTGTTCGTCGGACCTCTCCATCGTACTCATCTAGAGAGTGGACTCACTGCCTCAATGCGATGGTCTGTCGTTAGCTCGACGGTCCGTCGGACCTCTCCGTCGCACCTGTATAGTTCATACTGCTTTTTACAATTCGGCCATAACTTCCTTGTCCGATGTCGGATTTTGACGAAATTGATATCGACAGAAAGCTTATTCAATTCTCTACATGACAAAAGTCTATATTAGGGAAATTCTACGTAGTTTACAATATTTCTCACTTGGTAAGCCACTTCTCAATCTTTTAGGGCCAGATTTACACTTTGCTTGACACGCTCTAGGGCTCAAATTATTAGAGAATTTTGCGGGTTCTTACAAAACAAGATAACATTTTTTATTTTAAGCCACTTCACTTTACATGTAGTGGCAATTTTTTATGTTTGACGAAAGTTGAATTTTGTATAATGCAACAGATTATCTATCTATTGTAACAGATAGTATATCTGTGGTGACAGATTAATTATCTATTGCAATAGGTTGGTTATCTGTTGCATTATATAGATATTTCTCAGTATATATATCGCAATAGATATACAATTTGTTACAAAATATAGTCTATATGTTGCAACTGATAGGTAATCTATTGGAATAAATCAAAACAGTAGGAATACCTATTTGATAATTTCCAACAGATGACTGTTTGCTAATTTCCAATAGATATATCGTCTGTTGCAACAGATGTATTATTTGTTATGATATTTGAATCTAATATTCTATTTCAATTAATAATTTCAAAACTAAGGATTAAATTATATTCATAGACAACATAAAATAAATTCAAGCCTTCAAAAATTACATAAAGTAACTCAACAAATAAATGAAATGTAAAAAAATTATTATGGGTACAAATGATCTACTCTTAAAATAAATCAACAATTCAACCTTTGGTGCTAACAATTTCCAAGGAGAGGTTATTACTTTGAAAAACTCAATCTATAAAGATCTACTCAATATGGGCAAGTTGTTCTTCATCCGATGCTATAGAATTTAGATTTGGTCATCGTGAATCTTTAATGTCGCTTGCGTACGATTTCTACGCTTTCGCTTCTCCGTATTTCCATAAAAGAGCAGCATATCATTTTCAGAGTAATCCAATATTAAGTCCATCATTTGTTACTTATAATTCATCGCTTAAATACTCAGCATAAGCGACAATGAAAAGACCGCAATCCCTGTGTTTTAAGAAAATGGATAATCCATATCTTGCAATTAATGTAAACGTTGTGAAATTTATGAAATAAAATTAAATCATGATACTTATAGGCTGTCAATGGGTTATTGAGCAATTCCTTCAACATATTCTACATCAAATGGATTATCCATTTTATCCCGGTATGCTTCAATTGTCGACCAATCAGTACGAACCTTTTGATCCAAAAAGACACTTATATCATGGTAAGTAGAAAATATTTTGGCTATTTTTTGTACCTCAGATGACGGACATGAATGTCTCCTCTGCGACACTTATGAATGCCTCTCTTTTAGAATGATGACAGCTAACACCCAATGGAATTCATCACTACAATTGATTGGAATGTACGCTTAATCGATCAAATGCCATGGTAAGCCAGCTTGAATGCTAAAATCTTTAATGATGTTGATAAAGCATTCGTCATTTCAGAAAACTTCGGTTGTTGTTGACAAAACCTATTGTAGGCATTATTGATGTAAACTTTGTACAAATAATTATTTGTCGTGTATATGTATTGTTCTTGTATTTGAAACTTGGCCATCTTTAGGTGGTAGTAAAAAATGACATCGATGTGTTGCACATATTATCAAACATTTTAGATTACGTGATAATAAAATTAATAAATTACGTGACAGTAAAATTAATACACAGATGCAATTAAATAAAGTATTAATTAATAGTAATATGTATGGCATTTAAACCTCAGTATTCTAGCAAATTTGGGGTTTTGATATCAAATAGAACCAATCCTTCATTTCGGAATATGCAACAACAAAGTAAAATATATCAAAACCAAGACTCGACTCGTTCTCTTTGTAGTGTTCGTCATTTTGTTTTCTACATGATTTAAATGTGTTAGTGTCATGTTTTTACAACAAGAATTGTATAAATCAATATCTTTAAAAATAATTTATGTATCTTCCAGCATGATGGTTTAACAGCCCATCTGCAATCCATTTTGAATAGTCATTGATCAACTTTGTTAGTCTTTTTGGAGCCTCATCCGAGATGTTGAACCCTTCAAACGGGTAATTCTTCCATTCTCCCAAACTGATAGACTCTACTTTTTCTTCTTCCATGAAAGCAATTGATGGATTATCAACTGTGATATTATGTTGTTCAGCAGTATCTTCTACTATGATATCCACCTGGAAAGCCAAAATTATTGATTCTAATCACAGATATACAATAGATTGTCTATCTATTGCATTAGATTGGTCATGTGTTGGGACAAATTTGAACAGGTAAAACAGAGTTGTACGATAATTTTAAATAGATGACCATTTGTTGCAGGATATGTTTCATCTGTTGGTACAAATTAAAATAGTACAAAGACCTGTTTGATTTGCTAAAATAGACAGACACATATTATAATAGATAATGCATCTGATGCAATAGGTTAGACAACAATTGCAACAGATGTATATATCTATTTGATAATTTTAAGCAAATGTGTCATTTGTTGAAACAAATATGTGTTTGTTTGTTGGAACAGATGATATACATTTAACTTTAACTCATGTTGCTCTCTTGTGGCCCTTTTACATTGATCAAAGGTGCAAGACAAAGACAGGGGAGTTGCAATTTTGATTTTTTCAATGCTTGATGATTCCTTGGAAATTTCTTTCCTTCTCCTCTTAGCCACCTTGATATCTAGTGGAGTGTATAGATATGAAATCCTCTTTGATGGAATAACACCCCTCTTAGATGTCATTTTATTTACAGAAGCAGTTAATGCATTAATAACATTAATCACGCAATCATGTTTCGCCTTGCAGTCTTGACATTTGTATGCCAAATATTTGCTAGAAGTGGCAATATCTGTATAAACAATATGATCATAATCATAATGGTTTGTTGTTTTAGAAACTGTAAGAGGAGTATCATTAGCCCCAGCAACAGCACCACTACCACTACCATCATCAACAACAATAAGCCCACCCTCTAAAATTATTTTTCTTGTGATGGTTGTTGCTCCAAACAATTCTTTGTTTATTCTATCAATGACCTTAGGGTCCGATAAAGTTTGCAAAGACCGTAAAGTATGAAAAAATGGCATCTTCAACTCTCGATTGGTTGAAATAAGCCACGGATGGACAACTTAAAATAAATTAGTACATATATTAGAATGATGATGAAAACATTAATTAAAAATAAAAACTTAATTGAATTAGACTTACTGCTTCCTTCGGGGGTTGAAGAGATCAAGAAATTTTGCATTTTTATCAGTTTTCGCCGACAACTATCTAAGGATTCTTGGACAGAAAACTTTTTCCTGGTAGTTCACTTGTTGTATCAAATAAGGAATGACTTAAAATGCCCAAGACTATAAAATAACACTAATAAATCAAAAATATTATTGAATTAAAAAATGAACCATATCATAATAAAAGAAATATTTAACATGAAAGCCCATGGAAAGCCATATAAGTTGACTATCTTAGACGTTAACGAAGTCAACAACTGTTTGACAGTCATTTTGAAGCTTTCATAACCCCAAAGATAGTTGTTAAAAGCCTCAAGATCCTGGAGAGCTTTATCAAACCAAGTGGTATGTTGTTGTTAGTGTCTCTCACCCAAAGAATATTATGTACGAACCAAACCAAGCACAATGATTGTTTGAGCTTCTTGGAAAGTCTTTTTACCTTTCAACGCTTCTATCAAATTTATGTTTTTAAAGCTTAGACCAACAAGGGACACCAGTTCATTACGATCACTCGACTTGGCTTTGCTTTTTTGGGTGGTGGATTGCTTTTTGGGGGGTTAGAATGGTATAACTTGAGAAGGAGAGGGAGGATAATATTTTAATCTAGTAACTATGGCAAACTCCCTCTAACCAAAGCAAACAGACATGCTACAGTAATTTATCCACACCTCATCCATCTTATCTTTGTTTTCATACATAAACCTATGCTTAAGAAGATCATATACTATTTTCATTTGGAAACGAGGATTGTTGTCCTCAGGCAAATCAAGATATTGCCCAAGCAGCTATACCTGAAATAAGCTTCCAAATTTTGTTCTCAAAGTATTTTTCTGAAGGCGTCAAAAGATTTTTCCATGGCTGACTTAACTATGAAATCACCCATTAAATTTGTGGCACCATTGCACTGCATTCTTATAAGATAACTACCAATGTTAAAGGTTTTGATCAACTCTTTAGTGGAAAGGCTATTAGCATTTGGATCATATCTTTTGAAATATTCCTCCTCATGTTCATTATCTTCCACTTCTGATTGAGATAATACTTGTAAAGCAAGCTCATAGAGTGGTGGATGTTACCTAGCTGCTTCACTTGTTCCTTTACTTGGACTTGATTTGTTTTTTTTTCTTTTAGGAGCCATATAATCTAAAAATAATAGGAACATAAAATAAATTATAATTGATTAATGCATCATTAAAAAGGGTTATAGTATATCTGACATATATAATAGTAAAATAACAGTTCCTACAGATCACACATCTGTTGCACCAGGTAGGTTATCTATTGCAACATATAACTAACCTGTTGCAATGGATAAGTAATTTATTACAACAATAAAAACAGATCACTCATTTGTTGAAATAGATCACTCATCTGTTGAAATAGATGGCTGATTTGTTGCACTAGGTATGTTACCTGTTGTAATATATAACCAACCTGTTGCAACAGATGAGTAATCCATTGGAAACAATAAAAAATGCTCACTCATCTGTTGAAACATATCACTCCTTTGTTGCACCAGGTAGGTTACCTGTTGTAATATATAACCAACATGTTGCAACGAATGATTAATCCATTAGAAACAGCAAAAACAGACCACTCATCTATTGTACCAGGTAGATTATCTATTGCAACATATAGCTAATTTGTTGTAACGGATGAGAAATTCATTAGAAATAATAAAAATAGATCACTCATCTGTTTAAGCAGATCACTCATCCGTTGTCAAATGAGTTATCTGTTGGAACTGTTATCAACTATAAATATTATTTAGGTTTCTTCTAAAAAGAAGAGTCATCTATCGCAACAGATAAATGATCTGTTAAATTGTTCATCTATTGCAGCAGATTTTAATTTGTTGCATCAAATTTTTATTGTTGCATTAGATTTTAATCTGTTGCATCAAATATTTATCTGTTGCATTAGATAGTTCATCTGTTGCATCAGATGATTTATCTGTTACATCAGATGGTTCATCTGTTTCATCAGATGGTTCATCTATTGCATTACATAATTCATCTATTGCAGAAAAAAGGTACCAAAATTTTGATCAATAAAACAACAGCTCTATCACCGTTTAATATTAAATACACCATTTTTATCAAGAAAAACAACAAATCAACCCAGCAACACCAACACAACATACACACTAAGAATATCAACGGTAACCAAAAATTACGAACATTGTTGTTTTGCATTTGTACAAATGATGATAGGCGAATTTACACACCTATAGTGCTATATTTTACCCATATTTTAGCAATGTTTTGAGAACAAATTATATATTTCATGCACGTTTAGTCCTTTTTCCTGTAAGTGAGCTAACGAACATGATTAGCAAAGTTTCAGGTATAAAAGAGGCAGAATTCAGCATTTTATGGATAACTTGACGCCAAAGAAAGCTTCACGAAAGGATAAAAGGGAGTCTTGGACGCCTAAGGACCAAAAGTGATGCATGGAAAACCTGTCCCGGGCTAAAAGAGCATTTCTGAAGACTTTGGGGACCAGCAATAACCTATTAGGATTAGGATAATGAAACATTAACCTAGTACAATTGGGTTAAGTATTTCATTAGCTTAGTAGGATTTGGTTAAGTATTTCATTAGCTTAGTAGGAATAGGATATGAGTATTATAAATACCCTATTCTGCTAGAGATTTGGAGGCATTTTACTTTTAAATAATTCATCATTCATTCCTCATTAAGACATTCTATCATTCACCATTCTTCTTCCATCAATTACAACTCTTCTAATCTTTCCATTAATTCTACTTCTTATTCTTCTTCTATTCATCTATTCTTAATTTCCGCAACAAGAGAAACGTTACTTTGCAAGAGATCACGCCTAACGCCTACCACTCCTGTGCTACACGAAAATCTTCAATTGTGGTATAATAACAATGTCGCTTGTGATTTCCTTCGCACTAATGGGTAACTAAACTTCTCTGTTGGGGTTATGGAAGCCAAATGAGATACTATATATTGTTGTGAGTTTGTGAGTTCGTGACACGTATGCTGCTTATATCATTATCCTCTTCATCTTAATCTAAATTCTTTGTGGTTGCAAACGCAAGAATACGCCAGTATAACATTTAACTTGTTCGAAAGAAAGGTTATCTGTTTGGAAAAGAGATAATGTCAAGGTAGTAGGGTCGCATCCCCTATTAAAAAATTAGTGTCATAACTGGATTAACCTCTTGGAGAATTCGTACCGTTAGACACGCTTTAAGCTCGAAAGAGTTAAAGTGAAATAATCCTCGAATAGGTCGAAAGACGCCTGGATTTACCATCGAATACAATTCTCTATAAGCACACGCATGTCTGGATTCAACACACTCATAGCCAATAGAGACGTATAACTCAGAAGGTGGACATAACCCCAACGCCTCAATTCTCATTGTTTACAACTTACTAAATATTCTTTTCTTTTTATTTTGCTATTTTCAGCTTTTACTTTAATACTTTGTTTACATTACTTGCACGACAAGACTCCCCCCCTTTTTACGAGACTTGCACTAAAAGTCTAGTAATAGTTGCTTACTTGTTGACCAAGCTATTCCCTGAGGGATCGATACCCAACCCAGGTTGGGTTCTATATTTGCTAACGACCGCTTTACACTCCCACGAGAGCTGTAGATTGAGCGTTATCAACAAACACAAACAACAAAAATTAAACTTCAAAAAACTCAACAGATACCAACAAATCGAATCAATAGTTCGACAACAAGAACTACAATAACAACAAAAAATTATATTTCACACCGAAAAGAGTAGAGAAGAAATGCCAGAAATTAGGATTTTCTTCAATACACATTTTAAATTTAAGAAAGAAATATTGAAATTGTTAACCAATACTAGAAGAGAAGTTGGCTCAAGTTCCTCTTTTTCTTTATAACTAAAAAGACATAATTTTTTACTTGTGAAAGAAGAAATGAGATGACGAAGAACTCGAAGTTGTTGTTGCCGGAGAACACTGCTGTCATGTCAATTGACAATTGAAACTCAAAAAGAAACTCGCCTAACTATTTTTCGCTAAAGGTTGAAGTCATCGGGGATTGAAGGAAGAAATTTTATGAAACTGTTGATTGGGGGGGAGAGAGAGAGGAGAAAGACGGTTGATGATTTGGAAAGGAGAGGGTGATGGTTGATTTGTATTTTTAAAAGTGGGTCGATTTGTATATTTGAAAAGATTAGAAAGTTTTAAAAATATTAATCAAGTTCACAATTAACTTAATCATGTTTTCTAATTATGTTTGACCTTTTAAGTTGGTTAATGTCACAAATCTTTCATTTAAGACTTAAATGACACTTTTTCTTCAATTTTCTCATGTTAGTATGCCAAGAAAATCCAAATTAGGGAAAACAAAGTGTAGAGCAAGAGATCAGGTACTAAGACAATTGCATACTCGTTTGGAGAAAAATTTTATGGTGGAAGAGGCCCACCACGTCATAGTTGTAACAGGGTTTGACACATGGTGAGGTGGACCCCACCCATTTATTATTACTTCCCTCAACTCATATTTACCATCATTCTCTTTCTTTCGCCCTTATTTTCTTAAATTTTCTCCACTTTCTTGTTTTATTAATTTTTTAAGTTTTCTTTAATTTACTCCCTCAATTTTTAAATAACTATCATTATTTTTGTGTGCAATTTTTTTTAAAAAATATTGATTACATTCTAAATTTCTCAAGTATTTCTCTCTTTTTTATACTATATTGATATCTTTCCATATTTATAATTTAAAAAGATAGAAAAAAAGAGTAAATATGGGTGTGTTCGATATGAAGAAATTTTTTTTCTAAAAAATATTTTTCTATTTTCTCTTGTTCGTTTGACTAAAAAATTTGAAAAATATTTTTCCTAAAAAAGTATTCTTCAAACTAAGAAAAATGACTTCCTTAATCAAAGTATGAAGAATAAGTTGTAATATTCCTATAATTATCAGAATTAACCCACCGCACCCAAAATAAAAAAAATTCACCCACCACCTAGCATTCCACCTCCATTTTTTTAAATTCAATTTTTTTCTTACCTTGCACCCTATCATCTGACTCATGACTCCCTATCAGCTCCCCTTACCACCACTCTTCGCCAATTTTTATTTTTAAGAAAAAGTTTGAGTTTTTTTAAAAAAAAATATTTTTTTTTCTAGAAAATATTTTCTTAAAAACCCTGTCTCGATTATATTAAATAACAAGTATTAAGAAATATATATTTTTAGCAAAGGCGATAACTAATTAAGAACGAGTAATTATGTCTTGATTTTATTAAATACCAAGTATTAAGAAATATTTATTTTTAGTAAGAATGAAAACTAATTAGGAACGTATGAGGAGTAATAAAATTAAAAACGTAGGGACAACAGCTAATTAATTTTCATAATTACCTAAATCCTTATCACTTAATATACATTATTCGTGACGTAGATAAATTAAAAAGTTAGTCTAGATCAAAAATGAACGTAGTAAACAACAAAGAGAAGTTATATTTTTCCTTAACAACAAAAATTTAGTCTGGATCAAAATTTTCTTAATACTTGTTATTTAATAAATTTAAGATATAATTATTTATTTATTTTTATCTTTATTCTTAGTCATAAATCGGGAGAGATATCAATATAGTATAAAAAAAAAAAGAGAAATACTTGAGAAATTTAGGTCTTGCTTGGCCATGAAAATCATAATTTTTCGGAGTTGGAGCTAGAGTTGTGTTTGACCATGAATATGAATTAAATTTATTTTTGAAATTCTGTTAAAGAAGTATGAGTGAAAACAAGTAAAACTTGTTTTCACTTTTCGAAATACAATTTTGAAATTGTATTTGAAATTTTCATGGCCAAATGCATCTTGTTTTCATTTTCTTCACTAAAGTGAAATAATTTTTTAGAAAAAAAAAATATTTTTTATGACCAAACGACTACTAAGAATGTAACTCATAATTTTTAAAAAAAATTACACACAAAAATAATGATGATTATTAAAAAATGAGGGAGTAAACTAAAGAAAACTTACGACTAAAGAAAACTTACAAAATTAATAAAACAATAAAGTGGAGAAAATTTAAGAAAATAAGGTGGAAAGAAAGAAAATGATGGTAAATATGAATTGAGGGAAGTAATAATAAATGGGCGGGATCTACCACGTTATGTGTCAAATAATGAACACCCTCTTACAATTATGATGTTATGGACCTCTTCCACTATAAAATTTTTCCTTGTGAACTAGCCGATGCCAACGAAATTAGAATTTTGAATTTATAAGTTTTATATTTTATTTTAATAGTAGAAAGTTACTGAGTTTGTTGAATAATGTAGTACTTATTAAGTGGATATTTTAACATAAATGTGCGTCAAATGTTTCCCCTAATCAGTGATCGTCATGCTATTTCATCACTGTATGCCAGTTTAGATTCATACATTTTATTTCAAAAATAATGGATCACAGCCTTTTTACAGGGTTATAAATATATAAATTTTATATATGGAAAAGGGACTAAAATATCCTTCAATTATGTAAATTGGTGTAAAAATATACTTCATTTATCTATTGGATCTAAAATGTTCTTCTCGTCTACCTATTGGATCTAAAATACCCTTCTCACCTACCTATTGGACCTAAAATATCGTTTCCGTCTACCTATTGAATCTATTTTATCCTTTTATTTAGACAAATTATATGAAAAGACCATCCTTAAAACTTAGTTACATAAATAATAATACTTTTTCAATATTTACAAAAAAAAAAAAAATACATATATAGCCATTTTAAAAAATAAAAAATGATAATTATAATTCTTAATTTAATGTTATAACTAATTATCAGTTCACCTTAATTTAAGAGGTGTATTTTCAATCTTCAAATTAAAAGTGGAAAAGATAATACCTGCTTTCAAATCTTTCTCTCTCTTATATTCAAAATTCAAATATTAGCTAAGTATTTCATTATTTGCCCGTGTATGTTCCGTTTTGTTTTCATGTATGTTAATCATGCAATATTATTTTATTATTGTGTATTTTTAATTTTAATGTAATGGTTTAACCATAATTTTTTATGGATAAATATTTATGGAATAAAAGTCATTATATTGGAAGTACAAATATACCATGTATTGTTGTTGTATAAATATAATTTATGATAAAGTTAGATGATTATTATTATTATATTTTTGATATAATTTATGAGAAAAATATTCATGGTATATCTCATTATGTCGGAAGTACTTTTCTTGTTAAAAAATTATTTATTAAATACAAATATATAGTTTCAGTATTACATGGTATACATTTTTTATATCTAAAATATACCACGTATGTTTATGGTATAAATAATTTATATGATATAAATATAATTTGTATGGTATAAATATATCATGTATTTTTATGATAAAAATATAATTTGTATAATATATAAATATACCATGAATTTTTATGGTATAAATATACCATATATTTGTATGAATACATCGTGAAAGCCGGCAATAAAAATAAAAAATTCAAAATTTTGATATAGTATATAAAAAATAAATGAACAATGGCTTTCATAAAATTAGGCAATAAATAAGAAATATGAGAATTTAATATATAATTATTTTTCTATATATTAGAATCTATTGTAAAATAAAATATATTATATGCTATATTTGACAACCAACTAATACAGTTATGTATAAGTAATAATTTTTTTAAAATGACTATTTATGTTGTTTTTCTTTTTATTTATCAGATCAATTTGGAATGATGAAAAATTGATATTGTGCACTATTTATTTGATTAATATTAATAAAAATGATAGAAATTTTATGTAGTTTTATAAAAATAAGTCGTGGTATTATATAATTGTTTTTTAAATAAAAGAATAAAATAGTCCCAATAGGTAGACAGAAAGGGTATTTTAGGCCCAATAGACATAAAAGACATTTTAGGCTCAATAGATAGAAGGAAATATTTTTACACTATTTCAAATAGTTAAAGGATATTTTAGATCCTTTTCTGTTTAATAAATATAAAATTTATGCTAAAACTACTAAATTCAATTGATCTCAATATTTAAACAATTAACTCCCAGACATTGTAGATTTTGAATTGAGAGAATGAATATTGAAATGTATTATAACTTTATACATGTGTATTTTCTTGTAAACAAACATATTATAGATAGACTCCTTCACTAATCCAACACTTTGCTTGTTGGGTTTATGAGAATTCATTAATTTTTCCTCAAATTCTATATATATATATATATATATTAAAATATTTATTAAATATTTATAAAAAATTAACTTTAAATTCAATTATTATCATATTTATATTAATTAAAAAAATTATTATAAAATTCATAAACTTCAAATTACTAAAGCTGTAATTTGAATGTGACAGGGAACTTGGAGAAAGAGTGGAGAATTACTTTTTTGATAAGGTCTTCATCGTCATGTGAGTTACAGGGTGCCATGCATATTGTAAATGGCTTTCCATAGTGGTGGGGAGCTAATATATACCAAAAGTCTTTGTTCTCATGTTTGAAGTTTGAACTATTGAGTTGTTTATTGTAAAAACTTAAACATAAACATAAACTACTTGCACACGCGTGCGCAGACAGACACTAATAATATACATAATATAAAGTAGTATTTAAATTATATTTTTAACATATACTAACTTCTATTATTATGCGCATGCCATTCAATGACTTGGCACCCTTCCAAAATAATATATCCCTCCAAAATAATCAAGATAAAAAGTACACTACGGAACAAACAATTTTGTTTTTTTTGAAAAAAGAAAAATTGTCTAAGAAACACACCTCTTCTGGAAACATTATTGCTCATACATGCATGTTATTTTTTAAAAATAAAAAATTAAAACGAAAATTCACATTTCATATTTTTCTTATAATAAGTGCCTAAAAAGATTCAAGAGGGCAACCACCCCCAAATTGATCCTATTTTTTGTCTTTTCTTTACACATTATCACAGTAGTTTTGATAAGGAGGAGCCGTGGAAGACATTGATTTATTTATTTTTAAAAAAAAAAAAAAAGAGATGGTAAAGATGCAAAATAAGTTCATGATTAAATATAGGAGTTTTGTGGTTTTGTTTCCTTTCTTTTTCTTTTTTCTACATAGGAGAAAAAAAATAAGAAAAAAGAACACGAGATCTTATTAATAGTATTATAAAAACAGGATATCAGATTACGATATGCATTTGAGATCTTCGCAATTAAAAAATATGAATATTATATTTGAACTATTTGTTTGGAAACACAAGGAGTTGAATGAAGAGATTAGACTATCAAAAGTTGTCATGATGTGATAGATAGAAATCTTTTAGGAGTATCTTTTATTAGAGTTCACAATCTAGCATTCTAGCTTTGAAAAAAAAAAAGAAATCTTCCATCTTTTATTGGACTTTCCAATTGAATTTTGAAAAGAAAAAAATCACGATAACAAGCACTTCATTTATAAAGTGGATGGTAAAAATAGTGGATAATTGATATGCGTTGCAATAACAACTCAATGAGTGAAACTCCCTTCACAGAGTCAAAATAGAGGAAATTCTTACATCCTGTTAGGAGGGCGGACGTATCCCTACTCTACTATTATTGTTCCTTTACATGTACTTCCTCGTTCCATTTTACTGTCTTAAATTTTTTAATTTGTTATCTCATTTTATTTATCTTTTTTTACTTATCAAAACAAGACAATTTTTTTTTCATTATATCCTTAGTATCATTAAGAGTACATCATTAAAAATACAAATGGTGTTTTGGTATTAGACATCCATCAATATTGAAACTAACAACAAGACACAATTAAGAGGGGCAAAATGATAAAGTTACATTACCAATCATTATTTTCTTAATAGCTATGTCATCCTAATTTGAAACCGATTAAATAAAACGAAGGAAGTACTTATTAGTTACAACTCTATTTGTAATTCATTAAGAGGGGCAAAATGATAAAGTTACATTACCAATTATTATTTTCTTAATAGGTATGTCATCCTAATTTGAAACTGATTAAATAAAACGAAGGAAGTACTTATTAGTTACAACTCTATTTGTAATTCTAACAAAGAGCATTTTCTTATTATTTTACATGACGTAAATTTATACTAATTCAAATTTTAAAGTCAAATTTTAAAGTCGATGTCAAACGTGGGATGAATGAAAACAAAAATTAGACAAAAAGATAAAGAGGGCTTGTTGTTGTTTAAGATAAGACTTTGTGGGGCCATGAGATAAACACTTCTTTGGAAAGTAGGGAGACAGAGGAAACAACATTCCATTTTTTTATTTATGCTTTTATATCTTTGCTAACGGAATACATCTTCAAGAGGGGAAATGGGAAATCCCTTGCGTGATTACATGCAAATTAATTAATGAATAAAATACATAATCTCACATCGGATAGCAAAGTTAGGAACTTAACTAATCACATTTTTTTTCAAGTAGATGGAGACAATTATGAACATGATATTACTTAATTACCCTTAAGTTATTTTCAGTTTAATAAATAAAAGCTTATTTAAAAGAAAAACAAACAGCGAACTTTATAGCTGATTTTATTAGAAATTCGATATGCCCATTAGGATTCCTACTTAAATATTATTAATCCAGTACGTGTAGGAGTTTTATAGTTTGATTTGTATTATATCACGCGTCTCAGTGTACTTGTATATACAATAAATATAACTAATGATTTATACTGGCTCCTTCGAGCCTTGAGTAATCTGTTTCATGGTATCAGGGTCAGGTTGACGAAGAGCAACAAATGCTCGAGGAGGAGAAGACAATGATGAAGACGATATGGATAAACAACACCCTCTCTGGAGGCTTTCACGAGTTAGTATTCCCGTATGCTACACTGTCTTGTCCTTCAGTAATATCCCAATCCTTCTCTCCTTCTGATCCTCTTGTGGTCACGTCACCTTTATTCCCGTTATAGCTACCTACTTAATCTAGGCCTTGTGTGGCCTCGTCTAACTTTCAAGTCACTCAACCTCCTCGTCTTGTTGCTTCTTCAACCTCTGCAACTCTACAACCATCTATTGACCCCATGAATGAGTCACACTCTGAAGATCTTTCACCATCAATACCTACCTCATAATTCATTACTCTTTCTACTTTCAATTCCACCAACACATTTCATATGATGCAAAATCTCTCAAAATCTGAAATTTCTAAACCTAAGAAAATGTTGTCATCAAGTGCTACTTCTCATTATATCATGCCCTCTTGTTTCTCATATGCAGTGAAAAATCTAAAGTGGCAACAAGCTATTGCAGACGAGTTTAATGCTCTTTTGATAAATAAAACTTAAATTCTTTTTTCTTTTCAACCTCACATGAATATGGTCGGTTGTACATAGATTTATCGCATTAAATATAATTTGAATGGGTCTATTGAGTGGTACAAAGTTTGTCTTGTATCACAGAGATTTCATCAGGCATTGATTATCATGAGACACTTAGTCCTGTTGTTCGTGCTACTATTGTTTGTATTGTACTTTCTTTGTCTATTTTTTTATCTTAGTCTATTCGTCAGTTAGATGTTAAAAGTATTTTTTGCATGGTGTTCTTACTGAGAAGGTCTTTATGAAACAACCTTCGGGTTTCATTCATCCAGACTTTTCTCACCATATTTGAAAATTAACCAAAGATATTTATAATTGAAAATAGGTTCTACGTGCGTGGTTTTATCGCTTTTGTACATTCTCCTTTATCATGACTTTATTTGCGGCAAATCTGATGCATTAATGTTTATTCGTCGCTTCTCATCAGGTGTTCTTATTTATTACTTTATGTTGATGATATTATACTTATCAGTAGTCATTCATCTCTCTTTGATCGGGTCATTAGTCTCTTTTTTCATCAGTTCGCTATGAAAGACTTAGGTGATCATTATTTTCGTTGTTTTAAAGTTGTTCGCACATATCATTGTCTCCATTTATCTCAGCAAAAGTACATTTTTGATTTGCTTCTTAAGTTTCATATGCATACATGTAAGTCTGTTCATACCCCCCATTATTTTTCGTACTGTTATTTCTCTCATGATGGTGAATTACTTTGAGATCCTAGTGAATATAGGAGCATTGTGGGTGCTCTTCAATATTTGATTATGACTCATCCTGATATTGCATATGTTGTAAGCGTTGTTTCTCAATTTATGCATGCCCCTGGTACTACTTATTTGTATTACGTGAAGTGTATTTTTAGGTACTTACAGGGTACTGTTAAGTATGGACTATTCTTGTGTGCCTCCACACAGATTTCAATGGTGGTTGCTTACTGTGATATTGATTGGGTTGGTTGTCCTGATAATCGACATTCTTTTACCAAGTTTGTTGTACCTTTTGGGTTTTAATCTTATTTCTTGACATGCAAAGAGATAACCAACAATATCAAGATTATCTATAGGGGCTAAGTACAGGGCTATTGCTTATGCTGCAGCTGAAATTTTTTGGATTCATCATGTTATTCATGAGCTTAGTTTTTGTCTTTGTAAACTAATTTAAGTTCTAAGTGACAATGTTAGCTCCAGATACATGTCTCGTAATCCAGTGTTTCATGACCGCCAAACATACAGATGTTGATTTTCATTATATTCGAGACAAAATAGCTCAAGGAGATCTTGTTTTTCAATATGTGCCATATCACTTAAAATTAGTTAATGTCTTTACAAAGGTTTTACCCTCATCTCGTTTTTTCTTTTTACGTGATAATTTATCTATAATTTTATTTCATCAAGATTGAGGGAGCAGTTTAGGACTCCTCGTTAAATATTCCTAGGCCAATATGTGTAGGAGTTTTATAGTTTGACTTGTATTGAATCACGTCTTTATGTATAGCGGCTCAGCCCACTAATGATATTTCTATTATGGATCTAAACCCGCACGGCTTTAAAACGCTAACGCTTTGCTAGAGTGAAAAAAATTATTTACTTATATACCTAATATCTCTCTTGTGTTGTTTCGATGTGGAAAACCTTATCTTAATTTTAGGTGCTACATACACCCTCTTTTATGGACTCGGCATCCTCGCTGAGGTTTGCCCCACCGAATTGAATTTGACTAGACTCAAAACTTAGTTTTTTCTCATCTTATTGGGATTTGCCTATATTCAATATGAACTCTGACCCACATCTACAAGGATGACACAGTAGTGGCTCTGATACCATTTATAACGGCTCAATCCACTAATGATATTGTCCGCTCTAGGACTAGAACCGAACTATTTTAAAATGTGTCGCTAGAGTAAAGGCTTGTTTACTTATATATCCAACATCTCTTTTGTGTTTTGCCAATATGGGACTTCTTAGTCTAAATTGAGGTGTTACATAATTATCACCCCTCGAGCCTACACCCTAGACATAACAAGTACCCAGAACCACAAATGGACCGAGAGAACCACTTGACCTGACGTGAAACTAATAAAATTGAACGTTGATAAAAGTGCGGAAGCTAAAACATTGGCTAAACTTTTATAAATAAAATGAAATAAAAATATTATGAACTCTTAAGTGAAACATATCAAATGCTTAAATCTAGTTACAACTGACTTGCCTTTGCTATATTTTTAAAACCTTTACTGCATCCTGAGTACAACAACTTTATATAACATAAGAAACTGATGACTGAAATACTACTAAGTCCTCAATATGAGAACTCACTTAAGCTGATAGCATAACCTACTGAGTCTGTTCACAACCTACACATCTAAAAGCTGGCAGCTATATCATCCAATGATGTAGCGCCGAAAATCGGTGTCAGTACTTTGAATGTACTGCATGTAAAGCATTAAAGTAAAATAGTACTAATAGATAAAACTGGTGAGCTGAAAACTGAGACGTAAATAATATAATCATAAAACAAGACTGAACAACTGAAAAGAAGGATAATTAACCTCAATGTTGAAACTTAAAGTAATATAAGTAAAAATTTCTTAAAACATATTCATAGAACAAAAACTAAAACTGGAAATTGAATGATTGAAGTCTGAACAAAACTTAAATTTATACTTCATAAAAACTCTCTTTAAATTTATGGCCTCAGGGAATTATATATTATCTAAAAATAAATAAATTTGTTTTAGGGAGTTTATCTTAACTGATATAAATTATATGAGTATCATAGAGTACAATGTCTAATCCACATTGCCAGAATCCAACGCCTTACCCACATTGGCAGAGCCATCCTATACCTTATCAAGGTATAAGATGAAACATAATCAGGAAATCCCAAAGCTAAGCCCGAAGTCTATACATGATAGAGGCGTCGCTCTATTTGTAAATTATCTTATCCTACGGTGGCAACATAGTTTTGATGAAAGTATTGCCTAACCCTTACCCATCGCGGTGCTGAATAGTCCTCCCAAAATAGACTAGCTGCTCATAATATAAGTCTTAAAATACTTTTTAAAAATTATTATTGACTCAAAATATCGTATTATAGACATTTATATTTTTTTGAGCCTCAACTCAAAATCTCTTTAACTTTTATATACAATAAAATTTTCTAAGATACGATAAATTTTTCTCTTTTCAAGATATAATCACATCATAAAGATTCTTTGCAAACTTTTCATGAACATATACTTGAAACTCTTAAATAAATCTTTCTGAAAAAATATAAATCAATTCCAATAACCATGAAAATAATAGTTTAAAAGATAAATTGATTATCAAATTCATAAAGAAAATTCATACAGTTTCTTGAAAGCATCAATAAACATAGATTGGAAATCAAATCAACAGCAATATTCCAAATTTATAGAATTTTGATAATAGTATAGAATATTCAAAGACTTGTATCAAGAGATAAGGAATTAAATTTAAAGATCTTGACTTCTCAAAAATCTTAACTTGTTTCAAGAATTGATATAAAATTGAACTTGATTGTAGGGAGAATGGGTTCCCATGAAGAAGCTTGAGAAGTATTTGAAGGAACCTTACTTAAAGGTCTTATGTTTTGATTTTTCTTGAGAGTTTTGCCTTTGGGGTTTGAGAGAGGAAAAGGGGAAAATACGATGAAAATACTGATTAGGACCTTTTAATGAGAGATCTTGGGGTAGCTCTAATTCATATGCAACATGTCCAAACCTTCGAGTGATCTTATACGGGTCTATATAATGTGGACTCAACTTCCCTTTCTTGCCAAATCTCATTCCCTCTTTCATTGATGATACCTTCAAAAATACCCAATCACCTATAGAAAACTCTAGCCCTCTTCTTCTACTATCCGCATATGACTTGTGTCGACTTTAGGTTGTTTTCAGTCATTGCTGAATTACTTTAACCTTCTCTATGGCTGGATAACAAGATTTGGTCCGAACAAAAGAGTTTCACCCACTTTGAACCATCCTATTGGTGATCTACACTTTCTTCCATATAAACCTTCATATGGCGCCATTTTGATACTTGAATGATAGCTATTATTGTAGGCAAACTCAATAAGAGGTAAATAATCATCCAGTTGCCCTTAAAATCTATTACACAAGCTCGTAGAATATCTTCAAGTGTTTGGATGGTACATTCTGCTTGTCCATCTGTTTGAGGGTGAAAAGTTGTACTCAACTTCACTTGTGTTCCTAAAATCCTCTGAAAAGACTTCCAAAAGTTTGTGGTAAATTAGGTTCCCCAATCTGATATTAGAGATTGGCACTCCATGTAATCAGACTATCTCTTTAATGTACAGCTTCGCATACTCTTCAACTGTGTAAGTGGTCCTAACTGGTAGGAAATGTACGGATTTGGTAAGCCTATCAACTGTCACCCATATAGAATCAAACTTCTGGGATGTATGAGGCAAACCAATAACGAAATCCATGTTGATCATGTCCTACTTCCAGCTTGGAAGATCAATGCATTGCATATAACCTTCAGGTTTTTGGTGCTCAACTTTAACTCTTTGACAATTTAGACATTCAGCTACAAATTCTGCAATGCTCTTCTTCATGTCATTCCACCAATACATATCTTTCACATCTTGATACATTTTGGTTGATCCTGGATAAATGGAATACCTTGAACAATGTGCCTCTGTTATAATCTTCTTTCTTAGCCCGTCTACATTCGGCACACAGAATCGGTTTTGGCACTAGAGTACTTCTTCTCGCGTAATCTCAAATGCCTTGGTCGCACTACTCTGAATGTTTTCCTTAAGCTGTAATAAAATAGGATCTGCATATTGCTTCTCTTTCACTTCAGCTATTAATAAAGATTCTGTAGCATTATGTATGATAAGCTCTTTATCCGGAGTTTCAAGAAGGTGAACTTCCAAACTAGCTAACTGGTGAAGATCTTAAATCATCCTTTGCCTTTCTATAGGCGCCATCATAGCCTTACGACTTAACGCATCAGCTACCATATTTGCTTTCCTTGGATAGTACAAGATATCAATATAGTAGTCCTTTAATAGTTCAAGCCATCTCCGCGGCCTTAAATTTAGATCCTTCTGATTAAAAATATATTGCAAGCTCTTATGGTCAGTATATATATCAACATGAACCCAATATAAGTAGTGGTACCATATATTAAAAGAAAAAATAACAGCTGCCAACTCAAGATCGTGTGTAGGATAATTTTTCTCATGTGGCTGCAATTGTCTAGAAGCATATGCAATTACCTTATCCTATTGCATCAATACACATCCTAAACCAATTTTGGAAGCATTACAATACACTGTGTACCCTTCGGTGCCTTCTGAAAGCACCAACACGGGTGTAGAAATCAACTTGTTCTTTAAATCTTGAAAACTCTTCTCATAGGCATCATTCCATTGGAATTTGGATGCTTTATGGGTTATCTTAGTTAAGGGTGCTGAAATGGAAGAAAAGCCTTCAACAAACCTTCTATAATAACCGGCAAACCCGAGAAAACTACGAATCTCTATAGGCATTGTGGGCCTTGGCCAGTTCTTCACAGCTTCTATCTTTTGAGCATCAACCTTTATCCCTTCACTAGATACAATATGACCTTATTTAATTGCCGATAATCAATACACACCCTTAGCGAGCCATCTTTTTTGTGCACAAATAACACTGGTTCTCCCCAAGGGGACATACTAGGCCTTATGAATCCTTTCTCTAGCAAATATTTCAATTGTTCTTTCAACTCTCGTAATTCTGTTGGGGCCATTCTATACGGAGGAATGGAGATTGGTTGGGTGCCTAGTATTACATCAATACCAAACTCTACTTCTCGTTGAGGAGGCAAACCTGTAAGATCTTTAGGAAATACATCAAAAATTTCATTTACCACTGGAACAGCGAGAAGAGTTGGTGGCTAAATGATATATGTATCCCTTGGAAATTATTTTTCTTGCCTTAAAATAAGAAATAAATCTACCTCTTGGCGAGCTAATTTCACCTTTCCATTCAAGGACTGATTCATTTGGAAAATAGAAATATATCTTTTTCATGTAGCAATTAATTGTGGCATAACAAGACGCCAACCATTCGATTCCCATTATAACATCAAAATCTACCATTTCTAACTCCACAAGATCAGCCATCGTATCACGACCATAAACAATTACTATGCAGTTTCGGTAAACCCTTCTAGCTATAATAGATTCCCCAATCGGTGTGGACACTTTAAATGGCTTAACTAACAGTTCGGGTATTCTTTCAAACTTTCCAGAAACCTATAGAGTAATATAAGATAATGTACAATCGGGATTAATTAAGGCATATACATCGAATAAAAATATAGACAACGTACCCGTAACCACATCTGTGGAAGCCTCTAAATTCTGTCGATCCGCTAGAGCATACGTATGATTTTGATCCCCGCTAGAACTTGTGACTCCTCTATAACCTCTAACACAACCCATTTGTTGTGCACCCCTTCCTAAATAAGGCATCGATGATGATGATACAACAAATAACTTCGTAGGTCGTGCCTACCCCTTATGCCCCTTCGTGGGTATTCTCTCATCATATGCCCCGACATACCACACCAAAAGCAAACATTGGTCCCCAGCCAATATGCGCCTAAGTGATACCTTCTATATTTATTGCATGGCTCTCGAGGAGGGCTCGATTGGCTCATATTCCCTTTCCCTTGGTACCCCACTATCCGCGAACATTGACTCTCACTTCTGTGCCCAAATTGATTTCCTCTGGACCCTTGAAAATGTGATGGGGCACTAGCTGCAGAGTAAAAAGATAATGGCCTAGGTGGTCTAGCAGAAAACTGTGGTCTGAACCCTCCTTGGGATGCCATGAACGACCCTGTAGATCTGGCCCTTTTGAAATATCCTCTTTCTAATTTCTGTGTTCTTCTCCTCTACCTCTGATCTTCTATTTTTAGTACAAAAGCTTGGATCCTCACTATGTCCATATCTTTGTTCAAAGCGGCAGTAGTACAATCTCTAACCAGATATGTATCATGCCTATCCACATATTGATGAACTCTGTCATCCATAGTAGCTACAACATTAGGAGCAAATCTCAACAAGGAATTAAATCAGGGACTGTACTCCCTTACGCTCATAATCCACTAACGAAGATTTAAAAACTGATCTACGTGGGCCTGACGAATCTCGAATGGAAGATAATGATCAAGAAATACCTCTTTGAACTCTTTCTAAGTATCTGGGGGTGCATCAATACCCCTAGATCGTTTCTAGTCCTTGTACCAATATATAGCCTCCCCTTTGAATTTATATGCCGCTAACTCCACTATCTCTTTACCCGTTACATGTATAACATCTAAGGCCCTTTGAATTTGATCAATAAAATCCTGTGGGTCCTCGTTAAGATCTGATCCAGTAAAAGTGGGAGGATCCATCTTAAGAAAATCCTGTGTTCGAAGGCTAGCCGCCCTATCTGTACCACTATGACCCGTGGTAGGAATGGTTTGCCCTTGAGCTTGCCCAGCAACTATACGAGTCAAAAGTTGCACTGTATTTCTAAGATCTTGATCAACAACATTAATAGGTGGATCTGGGGATATAGTTCTCCTCCCCCTTATTTCTTTCGGAGTGGAAGAAGTTTCTAATGCATGCTCAGCTGGAGCCTCACTTTGATTAGCTGGTATAGTAGGTGACTGACTAGTCCCCTCTCCGGCAGCCATATCTACTTACTTACCGATATTCTTGCTTCTGGTAACCGACATCATTACTATAATAAGATAAACAAATGGATTTAGTGGTCAACTATGGCTTCATATACAATATAGGCTCTATCGCACGATCTAAGACATGAAGAAAAGAGACAATTCTTAAATGTCCATAGCCTCCTGTTTATAGATACGGTGCATAACACACTGATAAACAAGACTCTATGTAGACACATCTTTGTAGACTCACTAGGATGAACTTCTCTGATACCACTTTTATCACGCCTCAAATCCTATTTGGGCGGACTGGCACCCGTAACCGAGGGGGCCTGGGAGAACCAGCTCATAACCTTATACTTCCCATACATACCTCTATGACAACCTGAAATTCGGACAATATCATGTCGTATATAAAAGTAAATAATCACCTGTATAAGCTCCAGCACACATATATATGTATATACAATACTTGGCCATTAGAGTCATCACGTCTATTAACAAAACACCACCTTGACTGTACATTAGGTCTACAAAGCCTCTAGATAATACATAGAGTTTAACTAAGGTTGGGGCACACCCCGCCATATAACTAACTTCTATACAATACCAAAAGTGATTGGATATGACACGAAAAGCCCTGAAGTAAATTGGAGCTCACCAAAAGCAGCTGGATATCCTGGCTCCTACTTGTGCAGTGTATGAGCTGAGGTGTCTGTGCCTACAGCATGAAATGCAGGTCCCCCATGGGGGAGATCAATATGAAATATGTACTGAGTATGTAAAGCTATAGATAATCAAATATGATATAGGAGCTCAATAGAAATCAGTAACAAGTCAATAAATCGTAATAGGAGTAGACCACACTTACTAGAACTTGTTACAACCTGTACATTGTATTTATTCAATAACTTTACCTACGTTCTTATCATCTTTGTAATCATTACTGTACTTTACTGTGACCGTTAAGCTGCCTCCAGCACATATCAACTGGGATCAACCCATGATAGGCTTATGCCCCTGGGATGCCACCCGATAAGAGAGAACTTCCATCACTTAGTTTATTTAATCTTTGAGATTGTTATTTCGGTCGCCACCGCATTTTTGATACTTTGAAACAATGATACATCAATAAGAGACATATAAATAGACCATCAATGCAATAACAATGAAGTAAGAACTCACTGGCACATCAATGAAGTGTTTTGGAGTCACCAATGCCATGACAATAAAGTAGGAACTTATTGGTATATCAATGAAATGTTTTGGAGTCATTAATAGCACATGGATTTTATTTGAGTAATCGGATACCTTCTGACATTCATTAGTGCAATAAACATGTAAGATTTAGAAAACAAGTAAGTATTGGAATTTCTTGACATCTTATAGGGCGGAAACAAGTTCATTGGTAACGTAGGACATCATACAAAACTATTATGGATCACATGTTATTGAATAACTTTGGAAACTTTCTTAATAGAACAATTGTTCACTTTCATGCCAAAGATATGGTACAGAGTAAGCTTTACATACCTGACTATCAACCTTCAATACTAGTCCCAAATGGACTTCCTATCTTTTTGTATTACTTATCTACAATGAACATATATAGCAATCTAGTATTAGCAACCAAATGTCACAATTCAATTATTTGAATTCACCAAACTAGTGGTTAAGTAGTAAGCCTTAATTACACCATAAAGGGTGTCACTTTAACCGTCTTATACTCCAATTACATTCACATGCCATGCATATTTATACAACGTCCTCCAATATCAAGTTTGGATTCATTTATCCTTCCAACCAATCCATTAAACCAAATTGAGCCATAGACATAAATAATCATCAATTAAATAGTATATCACCATATCAACCTTTCATAACTCAATTGCCATATCCACCTTCCGTAATTCAATACAATCAAACCATGCAAAATATTTTATAACCCTATTTCCATCACCTTTCAATAACAACCATGACATATAATCCTCTATCACACATATACAAATGGAAAAGAACAAAGGCAAACAATATTCATACCTTAGAATTCACCTCATGCTTATGCAATCTTGTTTGCACAAATAATAGGTGTCATTCGAAGCTCTCGAGATGACAAACACAGTTATCGGATTACTTTGGAATTTCTACGGTTGAATCAAAAGTAATTTAAAGGTCAAATTTAGCTAGGGTTTGTTCTTTCTCAATGATTGATGATGAAAATGAGTCTTTGAAATCATATATATGTATATATACACATATTCCCGTCTATAATATAATAGGAAATGACCCAAATTCCTTTAAAATACAAATAATGTCAAATTTGTGCTTTGGTTGACTGTTTTGATAAGCTAAAGTAGATCGACCATAAATCTTTACTCTGATATTGAATTTGGGTCAAATTGGTACCGTTGGAAGGATAATTCAAAGGGCTTTCATTTCATATAAAGTAGGCCACCCAGTTCTTCTTGTACAAGGAGTTATGGTCGTTTGAAGTTGACCCTAAAAATCCATTTTGATAGGCTGAAGTAAAACGAGTATAACTCCTTACTCAGACGCTGGATTTGGATGAAACCAATTGCATTGGAAAGCAGATTCAAAGATATTTATTTTCAAAGGTCGTATACCTCCTAGTTCATTATATTAAGGAAGTTATGATCGTTCGATGTTGACCTAAAAATTCAGCTGGCCTCAATAGTTTGTGTGCAGGAAATTTTCCTGCACATTTACTATTCCCAAATATCCCGGCCACCTTTTATAGCTTTGAACATGCACGATTATATCCGAAACCTATTCGTTTTTGGAAATCATTATATCGATGGAAAGCTTATTCAATAACCTTCGCATGGAACCATTGACGGGCAAATTTTGGTATAAATAAAATAAAAAATTAATTCCATATAAATAAGATCAATGCACGTACTTGAATACGCCAATACACGTACTTATATATCGGGTGTTACATTTTATTAACTTCTGCATAATGTCAAGGAATTCCTGTGGGTCCTCTTCAGACTTGAACCCTAAAAATAAAGAAGGATTCATTTGGGTGAAGCACCAAATACAAGCTGCAACAGTATTGGCCACTGGTTTGGCCTAAACAGTAGCTGGTCGATTATTCTGGGCTTCCAAACAATGGGCTAGAGTGGTGAAAGCTGCTCTAAATTTTGCATGAGAAACATGCTCATTTAGGGGATCTTCCTGAATGGGCGGAGGTACCGGTTGATTCCCAGTCCTTCTTTCGTTGGTCTTTTTGGCAGGCATGTTCTATAAACGAAAGGCAAAATTAGGTTAGACAAAGAGTTTAACTTGAGCTCATACTCACTCGCATGATATGAACACTGAAAGAAGGGAAACTTTTTCCTAAAAATGCCCCATATCCTTTTGTCCATAAGTGTAACACGCTACACACCCATACATAAGACTTTACTTGACGTGGCTTTCAGAATCCCTAGGACTCTTTAGAATCGTATGCTCTGATACCAAGTTTGTAATGCCTTGAGACTACACCCTGGGTGTCACACGATGCTTACAACCCTAAAGGATCACAAGATAACCCATAACTATCACATGTTGTAAGCACTGAACAACAATACAGAAAATATATACAAATGTTAGGTTGAGAATGCCATAAGGTTCATAAACTGAAAACAAATATTGAATAATGATAATAATACTTAAAATACTAAATATTTGTCTAAAGTAATCTAGTCTGAAAGCCTCTAACTGTCTGAATATGGAGTTGATGGGACAAGTCCCTAACTAACCCTGACTATTGAACATACTAAATCTACTGAAATGCTAAAATAAAATAATGTTCTCGATGGATGAGAACTCACTACTGAATCTGTCGCTGATATCCTGAGCTGCTAAGTATGGTCAGGACCCTAAGCATCCAAACCTATGATATGAGACATAATAGCATAAAAAGAGAGAGTATGCATCAGTACATGGAATGTACCAATATGCTAAGTAAGTTAAGGCTAATGTACATGGGTTTATATGCATTAGATGATAACTGACTGAATGAACATAAAGTAACTAGATGAGTGTACATGCAAAACTATAACTGTTGAACATATTGAACATGCAATACTGTGTATGTATATATACATCATGTATCTGAGACTATACTGAAAATGAGTACTGAATTCTGATGGCTGAGTAACTGATAACTGATAGCCATGGTTCTGTAGAACTGACTGAGTTTTTTACTGAATACTGAGACTGAAACTGTAACTGTGGGAATGTTCATCTAACCGACATACCTCGATTATAGACTAATTTGTGGTCCAACCTGTGACCCCAATTGGAAGGGTATTAGCACCTTGCCACGGGATACCAACAATGCTGGGTCAATCCTAATCTTGAAAGAAGACTCATGAAATACATATATAATGGAGTCAACCCTAGTCTGGCAGGTGGATAATTTACCCTACGTTGGCTACGTAGTTTTGTAATGTAGGGACTGCTACTAAGGGTCAAACCTTCTACAAGCAGAAATGGCCCCATACCTAGGTTCGCTTAGTGCTAAATACTACTCCAATTGAATTGACATTGAACTAATCACTAGATTGTACTAGGCTTAACTGAACTGACACTAATCGTGTTGACTACTGAACTGGACTTAGTTCACAGAGTTCTATTACTGATTGAGTACTACTATTCTTGACCTTTACTGGGACTATTCAATAACTACTGTAACTAAGTAAACAGTTAGATTTCGGGTAATAATTACCCCAAGGACTCGATAGCATCAATAATAAAACATAACAAATCTTGAATGCATAACAATAGTCAATTGTTCACAATTCATTCACTAAGACATTTTGTCAAACACTTGGAGGTCATGAACTTTTACGTGAATGAGAACACATGATAATATGTCATGATTACACTATTCAATTCACATGGACATTCTATCAAATACTTGGGTAGCATAATTAATGCGCATAGTAATGAACAACACATAAGTATCATGACTATAACTTAAACTTGTAATTTCAAGGGTTTTAACGTGGGAATTACATCAACCAACATATATGTTATCTTATGTTCATGAAACTTACAATTAAATCTTGAATTAAAACACATACAAAAACACAAACATGAATACAACCCAATTTACGCATGTGAATCATGAATCTGAAAAATTATACTTTTAAAAAATATTCTTGAACTCCAAGGGTGGAAAGAAACCCGAGGATGAATACCTAACATACCTTGATTGTTGATTTTGTGAAGATTGTTGGGGTTTTCTTTGAACTTGAAGAAGCTATGTCTTTGTTATTGAAAGGATTTTGTGAATAACGAACGTAATTTGCCCTTTGGGGAGCTTAATTTCGTGTTTTGGCTGAATTGAGGGAGAAAGGATCTAATTGCCCTTAGAAAGTTGTAATTAAATGAGAAAACTATGCCCAGCAATGCGATACCCGATACGCCGCATCGATGGTATCGACGCGATAGCTAATGCGTCACGTCGATGGTGACAACGCGATGTGCGTCAAGATTGCATTGGCTTGCTATTTTGGTCATCCAAACGTGACTAAAATGACGTCCGAAAATTCCAAAACTCACCCAATATAACTTATTGACATCCCTGATTATGAATCAATTTAAAATTCTAAAATCTAAGGCCGGAAAGATTGTAAATGATGCCATAGAAATATCAAGGTCAAAAATAAGACTAAGTGTCAACACTTAGCTGATATTTTCTAAGTCTGGGACCTCTTTTAGCATGCTATATAGGACTGAAATGACTAGGACTTTGCGGGGTCATACAAATTTAAAGTTTTTTATCCATATTTGGCTCAAAATCTATCTCATTTGATGGAGCTGGTAATTTTGGTGAATGGTTCAGGGTGGTTTATATAGTTTGAAAAACTCATTATTGACCTCAAGTGCAATATATTATAGATGTTGTATGTTAGTCTCTCCAAGTTGCCCTCTTTATTTTTGAGTGATCTATAGGTGTCCTTCCTATGTTTTAAATGGAAATTAAATATGTTGTCATTTAAGTACTAATTGAGATTAATTATTCTCTATTTATAGGTGTCAAACATGAAGAAAGAAGTGATGATGAAATTGATCTTAATTGAGAAAATTTTTGAATCATTGATAGATTTTTTAATATCGATCTTTTTTATATTAAATTTCGTGAAACTTATCAGCACTCGAACTTTATACTATATGGAAAAACTATTGATCATTTGACTTTAACATTTTACTTTTGAATTTAGATTACTAGTTTGTTGCATATTTCAATTTGGATTATTATTAATGAAAATTTGTTGTGATGTGTGTTTATATAATTGTGTATTAATACAATTAAATATATATATATATATATATATATATATATATATATATATATATATATATATATATATATATACACAAAAAAAAACAAATAAATTTACAATATAGGGTTGACTATTTTATTTAAACCATCAATTGGTATTTGAAGTAGTTGCAATAGCTAGCAAAAGAAGTTGTAATAGCTAATTAAAATAGTTGCAATAGGTAGCAAAAAATATTGCAAAAGGCCCGAAAATAATTGCAACAGGTGTCAAAAAGAGTTGCAATAGGTAGTGAAAATTCGTTGTAAAACACCAATAACTGTAGCAGTAGATTTTCAAAAATTATTGCAATAGAGTCATTATAACACTTTCATGTCGTTATAATATAGTCCATTGCAACAGATATTAACTGTTGCTATAGACAATATGAAGCGGCCCAACAGGAGGTTAAAAAAATTATTGCAATAGGTCTATCTATTGCAACAGTTGTTGTAATCGTCGCACAAACCATTGCGATACATCTATCCTCACGCTCGCATATTCAACACATGCCAACCCGTTACAGTACCTCTATGGAAATAATTTTAGTATATATAGCAACAGTTTTTGAACCATTCTCAAATGAGTAATTTTCAGTAGTGTACTATCGACTGAACTTTGCGCTAAATGTTTCTTATGACTATGATTTACATTAAAAGCACTCATTACATTAGGAATTTGATCCCAACACTTATATTTAATTAGAAACATTGAGTTTGGATCCTGTACGCATACAAATAATGGTTCAAATCCTAATCGAATTTTTTCGGGTGTAACAATATTCCCCATTGAGATGATCGCCCTTGAATGATGGGTTTCTCTAGAATGAACCATGAAAATATGCCATGACTAACATATGCTAATACGCGGCGCTAGAAAATAGTATTGCCATGACTAACATAGAGAGAAATTTCACAAGTACAGGTAAAATACAATCATACCCTAGCCAAAATATCTAAAGAAAATTCAATGATGCTAAGAATAGGCTTTGCTTAAAAACTCACCATCTCCCCCTTAGATTAAAGTTAATAACTTAGTGTCTCAAACTAATTCTACTTACTACACATTTTAACTAAAATCAACGAAAACATCACTATACTCATAAGACTTGAACACTGATCCTCAATAAATTTCTCAATTTCTTCTTATAAATACTCTTATGAACCATCTTAGCTACTTTCACACTTAACAATGTTAGATCACTTTCTAACCACACATAATTTTTAAGACTTCAATATTCCATGCTACAAAAAATATACTATCTATCTTAAGCACACACTATTTTTTTTTCATTCTAAGACTCCTCTTTACCTATTGACATAGTTACCATCTTCACATCTTACCTAGGGGTTTCATCTACCACAATAAAAATTTGACACTAACTTTCCACAAAACCTATATCAAGCTTACATAGGTTATATATCCAAAATTAACTCCTCAAGACACCATATAATGGCTATCCAGCATTCTCTACACTTATTAACTTAAAGGTACTAATTATACCCACATAACAATTAATAACTTAGAATCTGGTCAACATTATATTATCTTGGATACATAATTTCGATTCTAATACTAAATATATATAGCAACCCAACTAGTCTACTGATCGACCTCAATCACACAATATGTTTACTTACAACCCACAAGCATACTCCTATTTCACAACTACACTTACACACTTAATATACCTTTCTTTGACATAATGACATGTCATTACATAATGCTACCCAAGTTCAATTATATTCTAAGTCATCTTTACCGACCATATCTTCTCTTCTTACCACCATAACAACAACACTTATTAAACCTAAGCCAACACCTAAGAACACATTACCCAAACACTATCTCCAGGCTTAAACTACTATACTTTTGAATTCGTACTTCTCATGACCCGAAAGTCATGATGGGTATCTGAAGTCCACGTTGGAATGGAGATCGCCCCCTAATTTATCCTCAAGAGTACAATAGTAATAATAATAACAATGCGGAAGCCAATTAAACAGTAATAAATGATAAATAGATAACTCTATAATAACTAAGAGTCAATCAATAACCAACCAACCTACATTTGTCCATAATAACCTCTAAAATCATAATAGTAACTAAGTTGGGACATGCCCCTGATGATGACCAAAAAGAATTCAAAAGTACTGAATCAATAAGGAAATAATTCACAGCAACTCAACCGACGTGCTAATCCAGCTATCACTGCATAACATCAAAAATATCTTCGAACAATACATCATGAAACAATGTAGCATACTAGGACGGTCAGTGAGATAAGCACTAGCATGTAACTCTTTAAGAAGTGATAACATAGTGCCATGTCCAAAATCAATCAAAACCACATAAATACATTTAAATATACATATATAGGATGTCAGGATAGGAAAAACATAATAAACACAAGAGCTTTTAAAAATATTAACCTGGACTGTATAGCTCGATCCGTCCTAAAGGCACCCATTAGCTATATGGGTTCAGCTCCCTCTCCTAAAAGGGCCCAATGCGTATTAGTAGCATAAATTGAGGAAAATCTAAAGAAATACTAAATCCACCTTAAGCAATATCTATCCTAAATATATATATATATATGTGTGTGTGTGTGTGTGTGTTATACACATGGTTATATATACCCCCAATGTCGGCAAATGTGATTTTCACTGTCCATCCCTCTCGGACTTACACCTTCACGGTGAGCTACACAACCCCCTTTAGACCCAAATTAAAATAATTTCCATATACAATCCATCAGTAACCCAGGACTCATTCATTAAGGCATTTACCATTAGGTATTGTCGTACCAATACGCATGCAAGAAAAATTAAACATGTCAGACAAATTCAAACAACCAAATTGGACTCTCGATTTCAATTAAAATCCAAACCATGTCCACTAAGGCCATCCAAATTCATTTTTGTGTCCAATTATACATTAATGCAATGCATTGGGTTCAAAATCAAGTTAAACCATAAAATTTTCTATTTTTAAGATCAAATAACAAAGTGAGTTGAGGTTCATGCAATTTCATGCCAAAATTCTTACAATTTGGGAAAACCCATGTTCTCCATTTCAACCATTTAATTAAAGTACCAATTTAGTCCCCCCCCCCCCCCCAAAAAAAAATGCTCAAACCAATTTCAAAACCCACAATTTAAATCATATAAAAATCTATCAAATCAATGCCATATTGTAAAATTAAAGTTTGGAGAAAAGAAACAAGCCTGAAATACACAAAAATTTAAAAGTAATTTGAAGTTTTGAGCCTGGATGATGAATGCACAATGAAACCCTTAAGCTTTCTTGGTTTAGGTATTAGAGAAGTGAATAAGAGTGTTTGATCTTTTTAACTAAAGGGGAAAAGGTCACTTTTATGTTTATAAGTCGTAGGAAGGATAGAAAGACCAAAATTCCCTCACCCCTAAGGGAACAAAACAAAACTGGATAAATTTTACACCTTGGCGTGGCATGCCATTATCGCGGAGCTTATCCTCCGTGCCACGCCAATATCATGGAGCGTAACCTCCATGACACAATGACATCGCAGACTCTTACTTCTTCAAGGTCCCAAAATGACCCCTAACCCCTTCTGAAAATTCCAAAACTTTTCCAAATTATCCATTTAACATCACTAAACATAATTAAAGTTAAAAATCGATATTGCAAACACAGAAGTCAAAAATAAAATGATCAAAATTTTAAGGGACTTACATTATCCCCCCTTAGGTTCATACATCCCAGAATAATGAGTTAGGAAACTTTTAGCACAAGAATAGTAAGAATACATAAAAATCAAATGACAAATTAGAAATGCGACAAAAGGAAAGCGGAAATCATACCTTATGAACTTTCATCTAATGTGGGAAACAAGAATAGATTTTGGACTAAATATCTTCCTCATCTTTCTATGTAGCCTCTTCTACCTTTTCGTTGCTCCAAAGGACCTTCACCGAAGCTACATCTTTGATCCTCAACCTACGAACTTGCCTATCCAATATCTCAATTGGGACATCCTCATAAGACAAGGAATTCATAACACCAATGTCCTCAACAGACACTATCAATGAAGGATCACCCACACACTTTTTTAGCATGGACACATGAAACACAGGATGAATAGAACCCAAACTCACAGGCAAATCCAACTCATAAGAAACATTCCCAGCTCTCATCAAAATCTGATAGGGACCAACATAACAAGGACTGAGTTTTCCCTTATTCCCAAACCCCATGACTTATTTCATAGGAAACACCTTCAAGAATACCCAATAATTCACTTCGAACTCTAATTATATTCGCCTCACATCTGCATAAAACTTTTGGCGACTCTAAGAAATCTTAAGTCTTTCTCTAATCACTTTCACCTTATCCATGACTTTGTGAACCATGTCAGTACCAAAAAATATAATCACACAAACCTCAAACTATATGTAATACCCCGCAAAAAAAAATCATCCATGTGTTAGCTCGTGGTAATATGCTCTTAGAGTTAAATGGCTAAAATAGTGTCAAAGAGAGTTAGTCTCATTTTTTACTTCCAAAGTGAGTAAAGTTTAAAACATATATAATTTTTTTAATTTTGACTTTTAATCATTTGGAAAATTGAATGAGCTTTCCATCGATATAAGATTCACCCAAATTTGATACCCGAGAAAGAAGTTTTGGCTAATTTAAGTTCTAATCATAAAACACCGTTATTTTGCTGCTTGGCATATCGTGGAGGTCGTCTATTTAACAATTGTTCAAATTCCAGTATCCTAGCATGATTGTCGTGCGTCGCGCTGAAGTTCCAGGTCCCAACCAGTGGGATAACGCGATGGCTCCGCATCGTGGTGACCCTAAGAATCCCATTTGTCAATTTTCAATGAGCCACCATGATTGTGGTATATCGCGGAGGCCCATAAAATCAGACTCCCAGTTATATTTTTATTCTATCTCATTAAGGGTGTATTGGGTATTTTTCACTCCCTTATCAGCTTAAACACGGGATTTAATCCCAAAGACACCAGAATACAATCCGAATCAGCCAAATTACTCAAGAACACTCTCTAGGGTTTTAAACTATAACCCAAATAACTCAAGATTCAACCATGGGTTTTCAAGATTTATTGAAGATTTGGAATCCTCAAATTGTAGGCTTCAAGAATCATCCATCTAATTTCCTATTTTGAGGTATGTGGGGTTTATTGTAACATTCTGCAAAGTCCTCTTTTAGTCCGAGCCTTGGAGCGTATTCAGTAAAGTAAAAATTCGAGTCTAAAAGTTTCAGAAATATCTCCCCAAGTATGAAATACTTTGGATCATATGGAATTTCCCTAATTTTAACTCTTTGTCATGTAGAGAAATTAATAAGCTTTCCATCGATACCAAAGTTGCCCAGATCTGACACTCGGGTGAAGAGTTAGAGCCATTTTAGAGAGACAGTGTACCACCTGGCACCTTAGTGCGTTGCGGAGCCAACCAAAATGGAAATTATCAAATTCTAGTGAAACTCCATGATTCCACCGCATCGTGGTATAGTTTCAGTTTGCAACCAAGGGGGTAATACGATGTCCACCGCATTACACCGACGTGCAGTTTTCTAATTGTCAAATTTTCGGTGAGCTAGCGCAATTATGGCGCATCGCGCTAGTATGTAAAATCGTGGATTTTTTAGTTTAATTCCAAGGACTTTTTGGTCTTTTCCCCTTTTCTCCAGCCTCTATAAATATTTGGTTGAGGGCCTTCAGCCTCATTTTCTCTTCTTCCACCCAAAAACTAGGGTTTCCAAAAATTAAATCCTCTATTTTTATTCAACAAAAATCAAGAGAGAATCAAGAGGAATCAAGAAATATTTCCAAGAACCTTCAAGAAAAGAGTTTCTCCAGGTATGTAGATGTTGATTTTTAGGTCCTTTTCATCCAACAAGCTCAAGTACCCTTTTTTAAAACTCAAAGATTTTATGTTTATGAGTTGTTAATGATTCATGTGAGTTGAAATTGATGTTCTAGCTATTATTGAGTTTTGATTCATGTTTTCTTACAAGATTTATATGCTTTGACCCTAGTATGTGGAATTTGTATGATGTTTATGATGAGCCCTCTTGAAGTGGTTTCCTATGTGATGTGTCCATGTTATTTGGGTGTAGAAATGGTTGAATAAGTGAAGCATGTCCCCCATAAGTTTGATAAAGAGCTTAGGTGAAGCATAAGGGCCATTATAGTATCTTGAATAGGAAACCCCCAAATTGGGAGCTAGTCCATGCATGCCTAGTGTTTGATAAAATGCCCTAGTGAATAAATTATTCCATGATAGTAGGAAATCCCCAAATAAGTGTGAACCCGTGCATGCCTAGTGTTGTTCAAAGACCTTAGTGAATAAGTCGAAATATGATGGTTGTAAATTCCCCAATTATGTGCTCTCTAATATATGCTAAGCTTTTAATACATACCAAGTAGTTAGCAAGTAAGTTGAGACATGATAGTATGAAGTTTTCCCCAAATCATGTGATGTCCAAATACATGTCAAGACTGATTTAGGTATGAAGTACTTGAGGTAAGATCTTGTTTAAGGAAACATAATCTATTATCATATTTTCCCTATGTGGGTATATGTTGATATTTCCTAAATGCTTGACGTGATGCCTTAATGATTGTAAAGGTGAAGGTATGTTATGTTTCGGAAATACTTAAGGAGATGCTTTAATGATAATGATGGTGAATGAATGACTGTGATGATGAATGAATAATTGTAATGATAATGAATGAATGAATGAATGTGATGATAAATGAATGATTGTAATGATGACGAATGAATGACTGTGATGATGAATGAATGAATATGTTTTATTTTATGTTATCGAGTCCTGGGGTATTTATACCAAACAATTTAGCTGTTGTCTAGAGCCTGTGTTAGTTTCACGATAATTCCAGTCTATCCATGACTCTCAGAACTCAGTGAGTTATAGAACTTAGTATCCTTAGACAATTACAGCATGTAAGAAATCTCAAATATCTCAGTAATCTCAATAATTTCTGTATCGCTAGTAATCTAGCCTCAGCTCTATACTCAGCTCAGATCTAACAGGATGCAAGTGTTTAATTCTAATCTCAGAAGTGATTCAAATAATCTATTCAAGCTCTATATCGTCAGTAAGATACCGTGATTCAATACCATTTCCGTTAGATACAAAACTAAGTGATCTCAGCGTAGCTCAATTAGAGCTTTTGATAAACATGATTAGTATCAGATTCAGTTCAGTTGTGTTCAGTTAAGAATTCAGTCAGAGTCTTTCAGTTGGGAGTAGAAACAAGCACTGAGCGAGGGAAGGGATGGCGTCTCATCCCACCAACAAGAGAGAGGTCGAAGTCGTTAGTAGCAATACCTGACCTCCAAAACTGCATAGCCAGTGTAGGATATAGAAATAACCATTAGTAAAAGGTTGTTACCTCCAGAGAGAGAGTATTTTACTATTATATTACCTTAGGTCGACTTTCTGGTAAGGGTCATCCGCTAGAGAGGATTGACCAGAGAGAGATCTTTACCCATGGCACGGTATTGACACCCTTCTAGCTAGGATTACAGGTTGGACCCCACCTGTGGTAGGTTGGGGCATATCGGTTAAGTAACTACTTCTCACATTTTCAGTTTCAATTTTAGATTCAGTCTCAGTGTCAGTATCAATCTTCAGAAATCAGGACTGTTAGATACAGTCATCTATTTCTATGAGTAACTTAGATAGTTTCATTGATTCATGGACCATCCGTCAGATAGGCTTGGTCTCATATACAGTTATTTGATATCATATTCAGAGATATGCCGCCAGACAGGCTTGATCACAATCTCAAATTCTATTGAGTATTCTTGTTTTCAGATTCAGATATGATCATTTCCTTACCATTGATAATAGTTTCCTTAATCATCCATTAGAGAGGTTGATCTTTAATCTTGTCAGTCGAGAGTAGTAAGCTCAGAATTCAGCCATCGATGTAAGTACATCCAGTTTCTCAGTCATCAGTATAGATGAGTCAGTGTCACAGTATCTCAGTGTCAATAGTGAGTTTAGTCTGCAGTAAGGCAGTATCCGAGTTTCAGTCTCTAGAGTTATAATGATTGTGACTATGGTCTATGCATTCATGTATGTGTATGTGTTCTCGTGAGGCATTTTCATGATTATTCAATTTAGATATTATGCATGCATGAGCCCTTGCATTTAGCCTTACCCCATCTACATACTCAGTACATCCCTATACTGACGTATTTGTGCTATGGTGTTTTATTTGGCACCATAGGTTCAGAGGCACAGGATCCAAAGTTTCCTCAGCGGTTCAGTCCCAGACAGCAGGAGTAGCCATAGCCATGGGTCCTATTCTTTCGAGGATGAATCTCAATTTACTATTATTGCATCAGACTTTATATATATTTTCAATAGACGGAGTTAGTTGGGGACCTGTCCCATCAACTCCACAGTTCAGACAGTTTAGAGGCTTTTAGACGGATTTATTAGTATTCATTTTTCAGTTTTTTGTATTCATAGATGTGTTGAACCTTATGGCTAGTTTCTGCATTTTTTTCAGATATTATGCAGTGCACAGGTACAAATATCTGTGAAGGGTTAGCTTATGGTCCTTCGGGGTCATAAGCATTGTGTGATATCTCGGGATGGGATCTCGGGGCGTTATATTTATCGTAAAAATACATGAGATTGTTGAAAACACACAACTATGATTTAAATGTTATCAAGCATAAAGTTGTTAAAGGGGTTTAAAATCCATGATTTTATTATGCTTTATGCATGTTATTTATATTGTTCTTTTATCCTTTAGGTCTCATCCCCTTAAATTGATTTACAAGTATATGTATATGTATAAAATTGAAATTTAAGATTTGTTTGAGAGAATAGATTATGAAGTCCCTCTCTAGTGATAGATTCAAGTTTATGATCTTATTGTGTATGATTTGAAATGCATGATTTATGGTTCAAAATTAGTTTTCTCAATACCTTAGTGTTTGAACATGATTTAGAGATGATGAGAGGGATCTTCTTCATATAATTACATCTTTGTTTTAAATGAGAAAGAGTTGCATGTGATTGAGAAATTTGACATAACCACCTTGTATTATTGAAATACTTGACAAAGAGAGTTTCTAGCATGTGTTTACATGAGGTTTGAGCAAGAGTTTCTTTGAATTGACTTATTTATATGGTGGTACCAAACTTATGTTTTGAAAATAGAGATTATAATATATTATTAATGGCTCAGAGATGTGACTTACAAGTCAATGGTATGACGATACCAAAAGTATGTATCCCATAACAGAGTATGTTAGCAGAATATGTTTTCAGAGAATGCATGTTTTAAAGAGTTAAAATGGGGTTTAAAGAGGGTTAGGTGGTTACCCAAAGAAGGCTTGAGTTTAAGCAACTCTTAGCCTAAAACTGTGATTTACCGATCCGAGTATATTATTTTTACACTAGCAAAGGCCTTGTGGTGTAGCAGAGTCAGAGACTCCAACCCTTGTGGCACACTTGGGTTAGAGGCTTCCTCGCTGACTCAATGGTGGACTCCATATAGCTCATGGAATTTTAGAGTTGTAGGGTATACCACCTAGCACAAAAGTAAAAAGAAAGAGTGTCACAAAGTTCCGATGATTTTTCAGAGTCTTTCATAAATGCCCATGAGATTTCTTACTATATAATATGTTTATGAAATGTTTTAAATTGGTCTCATATATGTTGAGTAGAAATTATTATTTTGGATTTGCTCTGTGTACAAGTACAATTGTATTGACCTCCTACCTCCTAGGTTCGGAGGTTCAATCTACGGGTCCAGCTAATCAGTAGAGTATCCAGAGAGAAGTGATCTATGAAGGGGTGAGCCTTCTTTGTTCCAGAAGGCCTGTTATTTTTAAGATTATGTTATTTATTTGTTTTGGTCTACTGGGGGCCTTGTCCCAGTTTTCAGAATAGTTTTGAGATGTAGTAGAGATTTTGCACACTCAGTCAGATCTTATTAAGATGTTTTGAATTGCATCTTTCATTCTTATGTCTTGAAACTCAGAGTTAATGACCATGTTTCCGTAGCAAATTGTATTTTCGCATCTTCTGTTATTACATGAATATTGTGAATGACTACCAGATAAAGTAGGATGCCTGGGCCTTCATGGTTTAGGATGTCCATCATGGTCAGGTCCTAGTTAGGGTCGTGACACCATCCAATAGGAGACTTACACCTCCTACCATAGAGATCCTTAAAAGGAGCCATATGAATGCTCGAGTGATAACTATTATTAAACACAAAATCAATTAAAGGAAAATGATCAGCCCAACTTCCCTTGAAGTCAATCATACAGGCCCTTAGAATATCCTCTAAAGTTTTATTAGTACTCTCTACTTTCCCATCCGTTTGAGGATAGAAAGTAATGCTAAGTTTTTTTTTTATATCCAAACCTTTCTGAAATGAAAGAAGTGAGAAGAAAATTGCATAACTCGGTCTGAAACAATGGATACTGGCTCACCATGCAAGTTAACAATCTCCTGAATGAATAGCTTGGCATAATCCTCTCCTAAGTAGTTAGTCCTCACAAGCAAGAAGTGAGAAGACTTAGTCATCCTATCCACAATAACCCAGATTGAATCATACTGATTGTGAGACCATGGAAGACTCGTAATGAAATCCATATTAATCATCTCCCACTTTTACATAGCCAACTCTATCTCTTGGGATATACCACCAAGTCTCAAGTGTTCCACCTTGACCTGCTGACAAACCATGCATTTGGCAACAAAATTTGTCATGTCCCTCTTCATATTGTTCCACCAATAGATCTCCTACAAATCACGGTACATCATAGTAGAACCTGGATGAACTATATACCTGGACTCATGAGCCTCAGTTAGAATTCTTTCCCACAACCCATCAACATTAGGAATATATAAACAACCAGGAAACCTCAAGATACCATCTCCCCCAATCTCTAAGACCATAACCTTTTGTTGACCCATCTCATCTTTAATTTGCATGAATATGGGTTCGTCCAAAGCTTGTTTATCCTTCACCTCAGCATCAAAAGATGATTTAACCACTTCTTGTACAATGACTCCCCCATCCTCGAAGTCCAAAAGACGAACTCCCAAGTTAGACAACTTGTGAATGTCCTTCACTAATCCTCTTTTCTCTTCATCAATATGAGATAAGCTACCCATAGATAACCTGCTAAGATCACCAGTAATAACATTATCTTTACTTGGATGGTAGTAAAGGCTTATTTCATAGTCTTTAATTAATTCGAGCCACCGCCTCTGCCTAAGATTCAACTCCTTCTACGTGAACACATACTACAAGCTCTTATGATCTGAATCGATATCCACATACATCCCACACAGGTAAAGGCGCCAAATTATCAAACCAAAAACCATAGCCACCAACTGTAAATTATTAGTCAGATAATTTATTGCATGAACCTTAAGCTGCCTAGAAGTATAGGTGTAATGGCCCGATTTGTTGAACCAGAATGCTACACGGTGCTTATGACCCCGAGGGACCACAAGCTAACCTATGACTGATATCTGTACCTGTACACTACATAATATACTTGTAGAATGCGTAAAACACGAACAATAGAACATAAGGTTCAACTAAATAGAATATCTAATAAATAATAACATCCATATAGGGTAACAAATACCCAAAACAACTGAAAGCTGAATCTAAAATCTAAACTAAATCTGAAAGTCTCTAAATACTTTCTGAAATTGGGAGTTGAAGGAACATGTCTCCAACTAACTCTGTTTAGCAAAACTGAACTGAAATAATGAATGAAATAAAATAATATCGTCCTCAAATAGATGAGGACTCACTGCAACTCTACGACTGGAATACTACTGCTGATCTGGAACTCGTGTCTTTGAACCTATGGTGTAACATGAAAAAAAGAACCATAGCGTAAATACGTCAGTAAGACTGGGAGTACTGAGTATATGAGTCAGGTAGGCTAAATACAAAAGGGTCTACATGCATGAACAACGCTAACTGACAGACTGATATGAACGTAAGAGTACAAACATGTATACATAGTAACTAAAATCGTGAATACATAATATCTGGATCTGTATGTTAATGCATGGTTCACTGTTATCTAACATGGCTGATACTGAAATTTTGATAATATGTATGACTGTGTCTGATAGTCTTGAATCTAATAAAACAACCTAAGTTCTTTTACTAAGACTGGGACTGAAACTGTGGGAGGCAGTTGCTTAACCGACATACCCCAATAACGTATATAGCTAGGTTAGGATCCAATCTCTGCCCCAACTAGAAGGGTGTCAATATCACGCAACTGGTAAGGATAGCTGTGAGTGACCCTTAGTTGGCAGGTACTCGAATTAGAATGATGGGAATTCTAAACTGACAGGTTAAGCCACCTCATCAACCCTAATCTGACAGGTTAAGATGTCTCAACCTACGTGGGCTACATAGTTCTGGAACACAAGGATAACTACTAAGAATCACACCCTAAACTAGCAGGTGAGTTCCAATCCTTGGGCTAACTCGGTGCTAACTTCTACTCCCATATGAAGAGACTGAATGTGATTTAACAGGTTGTACATGGACTGAGTAACTGACTTCCGTTGACTGACCAAATAGTACTACTATCTGAGAATTTATTGAGATCATGAAAAATCTAAGATTTCCTGAGTCACATGACTAACTGAGTTCTATAGATCATGGCTTGACTAAGATTATCGTGATAACGTGACATGGCTCTAGGCACACAACTATATTTTTTGGGTACAAGTACCCCCAGGACTCGATGGAAGGAAACTGACACACATAACTAACTTGATCATAAAATGGAGTCCACAATTTACCATATCATAAGTAGGGGATTTCACACTAAGTATAGTTCTCAATATCTTACATATGGAAGGAAAATTCATACAACATGTGTATACTTGCATAGCTTCAATATTATGTTCAATCCATATCACAACAATGACGCATATCAATCATGTAGAATTCATGTGAATACATAAAGCATAGAGCATGGACTTGTCATTTAAGCACTATTAAATAATGGGACACGAATCTTATCACCTTAAGTATTTTATCAAATACTTTGCATGCATTCTTTTAGCTTAGGTGTGTTTTCATGAATTTCCCCATTTTAAACTGCACAAAGTTCATGAATTTCAACTAACAAACACATATACATTATGAAAACACCTTTAGATATTATCTTGAAACTTAAACAACAATCATCAATATGTACATGGTCATATCACAACAAGACAATCACAAAATAATATTTAAAACATGGTTCTTGAGCTCTATGAACGAAATGGATCCATAGATGAACACTACGCATACCTTAGATGGAAGATTCTTGATGATTGATGGAGAAATTTGCTTCAACTTGAATCTCCAATTGAAAACCCTAATGTGTTCTAGAGAGAATTTTTAGAGAATAAGTATGTTTTGGTAAAATAAGGGCTTAATTCCGTGTTTATGGAATATATATAGCGGTGAAAAGATGACCCAAATACCCCTCTAGATGCGTCATTTAATTTCTGTGAAAATTATCCGATTTGGGTCCCCGACACGACGCAGAAATATCACGTCGCCCCCCGTTTGTGACCTGGAAACTCACCATATGCGGTGGAATCACGAAGAGATACTAGAAATTGACAAACATCATTTTGGCTTATGGCGCGATGCACCACTGACTGAAATGACGCTGCTAAAACTTTAAATCGCCAAAACTTCTTCACTGGATGTCTGTTTTATGCGAATTTCATATCGACGAAAAGCGTATTCAATTTTATACAATTTGGAGGGTATAAACCTGCCAAAATACCACCTATAAACCAAGTTATGCTCGTTAAAATATGACCTATGTGATATCACATACGAAAACTTTGTGGATTCAAAAGCTCTTAGCTTGTCTTACTCTAAGTGACTCTTATGAACATGCTCAACACATCATAAGCTCTATTATCACTAGGATACTCATCCTAATTTATGTACTCCAATATGAATCACAGGATAGGAGGTTTCATGTGTAGGAACAACGATTCATTTTCTAGCTTAGAAATATACGGGGTAGTATAATAGGCCACAACCTTACTATGCTGCATCAGAACACAACTCAGTCCCACACGGGACACATCACAAAATACAATAAAACCATCCATACCCTCGGGAAGGGTCAAAACTGGCTCAGAGGTAAACTTATCCTTCAACTTCTCAGAACTACCCTCATAAGCATCGAACCACAATAAATTAAACTTTTATTGAGTCAACCTCATCAACGAAGTAGCAATAGACGAAAAACTCCCTACAAACCTCCTATATTACCCAGCCAAACCCAAAAAGCTCCTAATATTGGTTGGAGTCGTGGATCTAGGACATTTATTAAACGTCTTAACCTTCTATGGATCCACCTTGATCCCCTCACTATAAACAAAATGCCCAGAAAAGTCACAGCATTTAGCCAAAACTCACACTTTGAAAATTTAGCATACAACTTCGGATCCTTAAGTGTCTGCAATACAATTCGAAGGTTATTGAAATGATCTTCCTCACTTTTAAAATACAAAAAGATGTCATCAATAAAGACTATAACAAATAAGTCCAAAAACTTCCTGAAAACCTGATTCATAAGATCCATGAAAACAACTGGAGCATTAGTCAACCCAAATGATATCACGAAAAACTCATAGTGATCATACCGTGTTCAAAAGTAGTTTTAGGAATATAAACCTCCATAATCTACAACTGATGATAGCTTGAATGAAGATCAATCTTAGAGAAGCATCTAGCACCCTGAAGCTTCAAAAAGGTAATCAATCCTAGAAAAAGGGTACTTATTCTTCACTTTCACCTTATTCAGATGACGATAGTCTATACATATTCGAATAGACCCATCTTTCTTTCACACAAAAAGCACAAGAGCACCCGAAGGAGAAATACTATGACGAATTAACCCCTTATAAGGAATATCCATTAACTGCTTCTTAAGCTCTTTTAACTTAGTCAAAGCCATTTTATAAGGAGAAATGAAAATAGGACGAGTATCCAATAGAAGATCAATCCTAAAATCTATTTTTCCTGTCGGAGGGAATTCTAGAAAGATCATCGAAAAAAAAATTAGGAAATTCATTAACCACAGGGACAGATTGTAAAGAAGGACTTTCAGACTTAAAATCTTTAACCCAAACTAGATGATTTAAACACCCCTTTGAAATCAATTCCTAATCTCTAAGATATGAAATAAACCTCTCTTTGGGTACAATGGAACTCCTCTCCCATTCTAATACTTGTTTATTCAAAAAATGGAAACTGGCCTTTCGGGTCCTATAATCCAAGATGCATAGCACGAATAAAGCCAGTCCATTCCCAGGATCACATCAAAATTTACTATATTCAACTCTATCAAATCCACTAATGTCTTTCTATAAAAGATAGACACCACATAGCCCCTATAGGCTTTTCTTGCAACTATAGAATCACCATCGGGGTAGATACTGAAAAAGGGTCGGAAATACTTTCGGGTCTAAAACTAAAATGCACAACCATATAAGGGGTCACATAAAAAGGTGTAGAACCTGGATCAAGCAAACAATAAACATCATGGAAAAAGAGTTGCAACATACCAGTAACAACATCAGGAGATGCCTCAGATTCCTGACGGGTGGCAAGATCATAGAGACAATTCTGGCTAGTGTCAGTACCAGAAGTAGGGCTCTTTGTAGCATGAGCTGAAGAAGTAAAACCTACAATTCTATTAGCTCTAGTAACAAACCTCGCTGTAGGACAATCTCACTACATGTGACTAAGCTGACCACAATTATAACACTGATTCCTATTATTCTCACAATAACCATGATGAAGCTGCCCAAAAAAAATAATAAGGAGGATAAGGTGGGGCTGACTGAGCTCCACTAACCTAAGATTGGGCACCCTGTGTCTTAGGACCACTGCTAGCCTGAAAGCGATAATCGCCCAAAGGCTTAGCATAGGGAGCACTAGAAGATGAATAAGAATTGCCATAGTTCTTCTTATTGGTCCACTGTCTACAATCTTTTCCACTATTTTGTTGACCCCTACCCTGCTAAACTTTTTATTCTACCTCTCACCTATCTCTACCTATCTTTTTGTTTCATCTTCTACCTGCTGCATATAAACCACAAGTCTGGAGATGTCCATATCATTGTTCAACATTGCAGCTTTATACTCTAATACCAAGTCATGGGATAACCCAGAAACAATCTTCCTCATTTTAGATCTCTGGATAGATACCAAGTCTAGAGTATAACGAGACAACTATTGAAATTTCAAGGCATACTCTTTCACATTCATCTTACCCTGCTTTAGATTGACAACTTCTCTGGCTTAACTTCCCTCAGATCTTGAGGAAATAAATGATCAAGAAAGAAACCCAAAAACTCATCTCATAATGTCAACTCTACATCAGTACCCCTCAACTGCTCCTAATCCTCATACCACGGATAAGATATATCTTTCAACTGATATGCAACAAACTCTACACCTTTAGAATCAGTATCATGCATCACTCTGAAGATATTCTCCATCTCATCCACAAAACCCTGCTGATCCTCCTCAACCCTAGAGCTTGTAAAGATTGAGAAATTAAACCTCATGTATTGGCCAACTCGAGTGACCTAAGATGAAGGATAAATAGAATAACACAATCCAATTAATAAGACTGAGATGTCACAAACTGAGTAAGCAAATAAATAGACTGACGGAACTCCGCATTAGATATGTCCCCACTGAGATAGTTGATCATAAGCATCACTACATCGAAAAGCTTGAGAAAGACTAGTAGGGATAGGTAAAACTCCACGTGGAGTGGCATAATCAGGACCAGGGACCCTAGACCGGGTATGCACTCCATACACAAGGCGAGTTCCCTCCACATTATCCTCGGGAATGACAGAGTTCCCAGAAGAGTTTCTATGAACATCATATCTTCAAGGAGGCATGATCTAAAATACGAGAAAGCTAAGATTTAGAAAAGTTTCATAATGCTAGACTCTATATCCCAAAATAGATCACAAAAAAAGGAAAACATTCCTAAATGCCTCACAGAATCGACCTTATAAATGTGGAGCGCTAGACACTCATAAAAAGAACTCTACTTGACACGGCTTTATGGATACCTAACGACTCAAAACTGTGCTTTGATACCAAGTTTGTCACAATCTAAACCAGGGCTAAGTCGTGACAGGTATCTCAAGACCACCACATATCAGAGATCACCCCCTAACCTAACCTCAGGAGCACAATAGTAATAATAATAACAATACGAAAGAAAATTAAATAGTAATAAATTATGAATAGATAACTCTATGAAAACTAAGAATCAATCAATAACCAATCAACCCATATTTATACATAATAACCTCTAAAACCAGAGTAAGTAAGTTAGGATATGTCCTCGACTATGATCAAAAAGAATTCAAAAAAAAACTGAATCAATAAGGGAAGAATAATGAAATTATAAGGTCTGCCAAAAGATGGAGGCTCACCACTTCACAACAACTCAACCGATATGCTAATCCACCTAACGCTGCACAGGAGCAATAGAAATGTCTTCAGACCCTACATCATGAAATAATGTAGCATCTTAGGATGGTCAGTAGGATAAACACTTGCATGTAACTTACAAAAATGATAACATAGTGCCATTTTCAAAATCTGTCAAAACCACATGCACATTCATATATACCTATATAGGATGCTAGGATAAGGTAAGGGTAATGAACATAGGATTTCTAAAAAACCATTAACCTGGAATGTGTAGCTCAATTTGTCCTAAAGGTACCCATGGGCTATATGGGTTTAGCTCCCCCTCCTGAAAGGGCCCAGTGCGTGTTAGACGCATGAAGCGAGAAAAATTCAAGGACCAAATACCACGCCAAATTCATCCAATTCATGTAATGAACATATGTTAACAAAGTGGATTGAGGTTCATGCAATTCCACGCCAAAATTCATCCAATTTAGGAAAACCCATGTTATCCATTTCAACCATTTAATTAAAGTACCAATTCAATTCCAAAAACACCAATTTAAAGCAGAATAATCCATTCAAATCATGGCACAAATAATTCAACCAAAAATAACCAAAACCCCTCAACCCAATTTCAAAACTCATAATTTAAATCACATGAAAATCTATCAAATCAATGCCACAATATAAAATTAAAATTTGGAAAGAGAAACATGACTGAATACACAAAAAATTGAAAGAAATTTAAAGATTTGAACTCGGACAATGAATGCACAGTAAAACCCTTTAGCTTTCTTGATTTAGGTGTTAGAGAAGTGAATAAGAGTGTTTAATCTTTTTAACTGAAAGGGAAAAGGTCAGTTTTATTTTTATAAGTCATGGAAAGGGTGAAAAAAACAAAAGCCCTTTGCCCCTAAGTGAAAAAAAATAAAACTGAACGAATTTTACACTTTGGCATGGCACGCCGTTATCGTAGAGGTTATCCTCTGTGCCATGCTAATATCACAGAGGGTAACCTCCATGACTCAATTATATCACGGACCCTCACTACCTCAGGGTCCTAAAATAACTCTTAACCCCTTTCAAAAATTTTGAAACTTTCTCAAATTATTCTTTTAACATTCCTAAACATAATTCAAGTCAAAAATTGATATTACGAATGCGGGAGGGTCAAAAATAAAATGATCAAAATTTTAAGTGTCTTACGGTACTTTTGCTTTGGGGTCATTTTACTACTTATGTCTTATAGTATCCCAACTCACAATGTCTCCCGGTAATCACACTACACAAAAATCTAATCTGGATATATACATTTTAGGGATGCTATCTGAACAAGGATTTAAGAATGGGTCTTAGAGAATTTATTACCTTGGATCGAACGTATGATTCATAAGAACAAAGTGCATTCTTTTGAATTTATGAACTCAATGCACTAATGGGCTCCTCCCAAGCCCTTGTGTGGTCTCTTAACTTTCTGCTAGATCTATCTGAGAGAACAACATCAATAAGTATCTTAACTTTATTATTTTCACCACCTCAAAGATAAGGCATAGTTGGAGGAACTTTAAGCAATGTACGAATCTGCATAACTTTCTTATGAGAAAGCTCTATTGCTCTAGAATGTGAAAAAATAGAAACAATTTCTTAAATATCTGTAGTCTCTTATTTATAAAAGTGGAGCCCTCACAATAATAAATAAGATCTTATTGACACAACTTCACAGTCTCTCTAGGACACTTGAACTTTGTGCTTTAATATTAAATTTGTAACATCTCGAGCCTACACCCTGAACATAATAGGCATCTGAAATCACGAATGGCCTGAGAGAATTATTTGGCCTGACATAAAACTAATAAAGTTGAACTTTGATAAAAGTTTAGAAGATAAAACATGGGTTAAACTTTTGTAATTAAAATGAAATAAAAATAATGTAAACTCCTATTAAGTGAAACATTACAAATATTTAAAACTGGTACCCCTACTACATCCTGAGTACAACAACCTTATATAACATAAGAAAGTAATGACTGAAATACTTCTAAGTCCTCAAGAATAATGAGAACTCACTCAAACTGATAGCATAACCTACTGAAGAGTCTTTCACAACCTGCATATCTGAAAGCTGACAACTACATCTTTCAATGATGTAGCACCGAAAATGGGTATTAGTACTTTGAATGTACTCGCATGTAAAACAGTAAAGTAAACAGTGCTAATATCTGAAACTGATGAATCTAGAAAATTGAGACATAAACAACATAATTGTAAAACAAGACTGAATAACTAAAAATAGGGATGATTAACCTCAATGTAGAAACTTAAAGAAATATAAGTAAAACTTTCTTAAAACATGTTCAATAAACAAAAAATAAAATTGGAAATTGAAAGGTTGAAGGCTGAACAAAACTTAAATTTATACATCATAAAATCTCTTTTAAACTTGTGGCATTAGTCAATCATATATTATCTCAAAATAAGTAAAAAAATTTAAAGAGTTTCTCTTAACCGATATAAATCATGTGAACATCATGGTGTACAATGCCTTATCTACGTTGCTAGAACCCAACGTCTTGACTACATCGACAGAGCCATTCTATACCTTATCGGGATATAAGACGAGACATAATTTGAGAATTCCAAAGCTAAGCCCAAAGGCTATACATAATAGAGGAGTTGCTTTCTGCAAACGATCCTATTCTACGGTGGCAACATAGTTTTGGGACAAGTGTTGTCTAAATCCTTACCTATCTCGATGCTAAATAGTCCTCCCAAAACATACTAGTTTCTCATAAGTCTTAAAACACTTTCTAAAGACCATGCTTGATTCAGAATATCATATCATGGATATATCTATCTTTGTGAGCCTCGACTCTAAATCTCTCTAACTTTTCTTAACTTTAATTTTTTCAAGATACAATAAACTTTTCTCTTTTCAAGACATAATCACATCATAAAGATTCTTTTCAAACGTTTCGTGAACATACACTTGAAACTCTTGAACAAATCTTTCTAACAAAATATAAATCATTTTTAATAACCACGAAAATAATATTTTAAAAGACAAATTTACTATCAATGTTCATAAGGAAAATTCATATTTTTTTTTTGGAAGAATCGATAAACATAGATGAGGAATCAAACCATGGAAAATATTTCAAACTCATAGAAATTCTAAAAATTAAGCATGGAATATTCAAAGACTTGTATCAAGAGATAAGGAATTAAACTTAAAGATCTTGACTTCTTAAAAATCCTAACTTGATTCGTGAATTGAATCTAAATTTGAATTTGATTGTAGGAATAATTAGGTTCCACACGAAAGGATTAGTTTTACATACCTTGGAATGAAAAGCTTGAAAAAGATTTGAAGAAACCTTGCTTGAAAGTTTTATGCTTTGATTTTTCTTCAGAGCTTTGCCTTCGGGTTTGGGAGAGGGGAAGGGAATAATATGATGAAAATATTGATGAAGGCCTTTTAGGAGTTAAGTAATTTGTTTGTTTGTTTGTTTGTTTGTTTGTTTGTTTGTTTTTTTGGGGGGGGGGGGGGGGGTCCTAGGGGGTAGAAGGACAAAAATGACATTTTTAATAGCTTTTCATCGGCCAAAATGCGGCACAGTTTACCGCACTGCATCATGTTAGTAAAATGATCATAATTTTTTAGTCGAAACTTGAATGGACGTGCGGTCGGTGGCGTTAGAAAGAAGACTCGAAGATATTTTATTTGGTGGATACTGGATCACAAAATTTTTTGTATTGAGAGAGTTATGGTGGTTTGAAGTTGATCCAAGTAAAATCACATACTAAAACTCTATTCATCGAAATGCTCTCAACTGAACTTTGCACTAAATGTTTCTTATGACCATGATTTACATCAAAAGCACTCACTACACTATGAATTTGATCCTAACACTTATATTTAATTAGAAACATTGAATTTAGGACTTATATGCGTACAAAGAATGGTTCAAATTTCAGTTGAAATTTTTTATAACGGCTCAACCCACTTGTGTTATTATCTGCTCTAAGTGTAAATCTTACAGGGTTTTAAAATGCGTCGATAGAATAAAAGGTTTGTTTACTTATATACCCAACATATTTCTTATTTTTTGTTAATATGAGAATCCTTATTTTAAGTTGGATGTTGTACTATGTGTACATATACAATAAATATAGTTGATGATGTATTTTGGCTCCTTGAGCCTTTAGTAATCTGTTTCAGTATCAAGTGAGAAAAGACAAAAATGATTTATACGAAATGATTAAAAATAAATATTTTATTACTTTCTAACTTGACACGTTTTATTTTGTGACACTTAAGTATATCCTTCTTGTTGCTACCTCATGAATTTTCATTTTGATAGCGGCGCCGCCCAGCCAGATTTGAGACTCTCAGATACATTGGTTTTCTGTTCACTTGACATTTTAAATTTTTTTAACTTTTTGGATCTACCTTTTTTCAAGTTAAATTTGTAGTAATAAAATAAATTGGTTGAAACTTCATTAATTGGATGATCTTTTTAGTTTAGCTAATTTCCACCAATTTTTTATTGCAGTTTTTAATTGAAAATTAAAATTAAACAAATTATTAATAGCATTATTTCAGGTAAAAGATTTCAAAAAATATAAAATTGAAATTTTATTATTTTTAAATAAAAGAATAATAAAAGGAGGTGGGGTGGGTAAAGGATGGCATGTTAGCTGAAGTGGAAGTCACTTATTCCTACGTAATCTCTCCAATCTAATTATGAAAGCTGCCTCTCTTCTTAACCGTGTGGGTCACAATCATATATTATTATTATTAACTCTAACTAGCCCCTCCTAATGTTTGTTTAATTATTAATTGTCCCTTCATAGGTCATAGGTTTCTACTAATAAACTTTATTCCCCCAGCTAAAAACAAAAGTTAAGAGTATCTAGACACTAGTATTTATCAATATACACAAGTTGCTTAGTTTAGCCTTTTCTTTAAGCTATTTTTTTTTGGAATTTACCTTTCTAGTTTTTTTTAATGATAAAAGAGGGAGACTAATTAATCTTAAATGTAACAACATAACCGTCTATTTTATTTTCAAAATGATTTTTGTTTATAACGGTGATGTTCAGAGTAACATTTGTGTATTTGGACTATCTCATTGAGCAATGATGATTGATGGACCTACATTGATTTTGATGCCACAAGTGCAAAGTAACCATTATATATGTCTGTGTTGGAAACTAGTAGTAAATATTGATTGAACACCAAGTTCAGAACGTAGCAATATTAAATTAAAGATTTTGAGCACTAATAACTTGTAGATAGGGTATTACTATCGCTTGAGTATTTACTATCTTCCGTCAACTAGATATCAAGTAATTCTGCTCCGATAATGACTTCTCAAAAATTCGAAGTCAACACACTTTTATTTTTTACTGTACTGGCTGTACTACTTGCTATTAGGTTTGAAATTCTATAATTTCTTTAATTCTTTTTTAATTAAGGACCACATAATCGGATGGCTTAGAATCAGACCTAAACAAGTGGAGTAAAAGTTAATACCCAAGTTGTTTGGAATGTGGTTAACACTTGTTGTAAAGTTGAACTACTCATTTATCCTTTTTCAATAAATAAATAAATAATTGCCTTATACTAATAGATTTACAATTTACTTCCTCCATCTTAAATTATAGTATCAGATTTTTCTTTTATATATCTCTTAAGAAAAATACTAACTAGGAAGAATTTTTGCCTATTTACCCTCATTTTTGTCTTAGCATGTAATTTCTCTTTATTAAATATTTACTCTATTTAGATATTTGTAGTAGTCAAGAATAATTACTATTAGGTATAAAATGAAAAATAATAATTAGTTTTATTTTGAACTTCTAAATAATGAATTGAGACAATTTTTAAAAATCACGCTAAATTATTTGAGACGGTGGAAAAATGCCCTTAAAATGGTTACATACTTACGTTGTTCGGAAACTTTTGAAATTAAATTAGATATAATGAGTTATAGGTTTTATTTTGTTTGTTAATTTGTTTTTTAGTGATAGTTTTATTTCATTTTAAAAAAAAACTACATCAAGGTGACAATATATATGTGGTTTTTATCTTTTTGCCTCAAATGAATGTTTTGTTCTGTTAAGATAGCAGGAAGAATAATGTATACGAATCCTTTCGTCCTCTTATAGAAAAGGATGGGAGAAAAAAAATTCTTGAAAAGGGTTTATTCAGAAAGATCCTTACCATGATATATGCACGATTGAGTGTAGGTAACTATTACATTTATTTTGTATGATGTAGATAAATTTTTTTTGATAAATTCTCAACGTAAAAATATTCTCAAAGCACGTTTCAAAAATAGAAGAGCAAAAAAATTCTGATAAAAATATTTAAAAAGAGAAATATGACATAAATATAATGTGATAATCAAAACAAAAGAAATAATAATAGTAATAAAAATGATGAATAAGATAATAATAATAATAATAATAATAATAATAATAATAATAATAATAATAATAATAATAATAATAATAATAATAATAATAATAATAATAATAATAATAACAACACAGAAAAGGAGGAAGGGAGTAGATAAGGTCTTCTGAGGTTCAATCTAGCTCCATGCTCTCTTATTTAAGGTCATGTAAGTGGTGATTTGATGACTGTGTTATATATATTTTGTGTAATCATCTCTTCTACTTTCTCTTGGTGTACTCTCTGCCTCTTCATAGATCTATCACTGTCAATCTTTAGCACCTCTTCATCGGGGCATTTGTTTTCCTTCTCTTCAATATCTGTTGTTCAAGTCTTTCTTTGAGCAGAGTACTTTCTTTCCGGTCATTGAACCGTCCTAGTCTCGCTTTTTTCATTGTGTCCACTTGAACCTTGCCCCAATTGTTTTTCCTCATAATCTTATTTATCTCAGTATGCTCACACATTCATTTAAACATCTTCATTTTTACCGCTTTTATTTATAAATACTAGTTTAGGTGTACGTGTCTTGCGCGTGTACCTTACTTTAATGAATTCAAACATTACGCTAAATAGGATATTTGTTTAAATAATAAAAATGAATATAATAATTAAATTTAATATCTTTTGAGTATGTAAAGATGAATAATTTATTTATTAAACCTAATCTTTACCAAAAATATTTTTAAAAGTCGATCGGCATTCATCTACGATCTGTAAATTGTAACAAAACAATACAATGACAGAGAGATCAAAATAATACAATTAAATCTAATCTTTACACACAAAATTCTTTTCAAAGTCGTCTGACACTAATCTATCACCTGCAAACAATAACAAAATAATACGATAATAGAGATATCAAAATAATATAACTAAACCTAACCTTTACATAAAAACATTCCTCAAGGCTAACCAACATTTATCTAACACCTGTAAACTGCAACAAAATAATATGATAAAAGTGATATCAAAATAATACAATTAAACTTAAACTTTACACACAAAAATTTCTCAAAGTATGAACTGTAAACTACCACAAAATAATAAACTAATGGAGACAGTGGCGAAGCCAGGATTTTCAGCAAGGAGGTTCACAAGTGAACATATTATATAACTGAAGGAGGTTCGACATCTACTATACATACATAAAAAATCAAGCATCCACCAATCTAGACATACAATCGAATCAAGTTAGATGAGCATCAATTATATTATCGCAATAGGCAAATCGATTTGTTTAGAGTCCTCTTTTAAGAGTATTTTTTTAATTGAATAGTAGAACGAGGAAGAGAAATTTTCTCGAGGCAGAACTTGTGTCCAGATATATTTGATTTACTGTTCCGATTCTTTATTGAGGTTGGGAACGTTTTGAGACTCGAAACACAAAAAGCTAACATTTTCTCTAACACTCACTGTTTTAACGTTCACTAACCCAACGACACCCTTGACCGGTTGACGCCGGCGACGGCGTCGGAGCGCCGGTAATAGGCAAGCATGCTCTCCCTCCTTCCCCCTTTCTCTCTACCCAGTTTACTCTACCCTTTTCTCTCTCCCTTTTTCTGTCACTCTCCATAGCTCAAACCAACCAGTGTTTCGCCGGTAGTCAAGGTCACCGGTCGCTAGACTCCGACGACATAAGTAGGCGTTGCTCCGGTTATAAGTGATCGATTTCGGTGGGCCCATTTGAAGGTTCGGCTGGTTCTGTCTAAATCTAATTCCGCCAGCATCAGATCTGACTCCGGAGGCACTTCCGGCGAAGCTCCGGTGAGACTATCTCGATGACCAATTTTAGCATCAATTTGCTGAGATCCAACATACCACGCAGGAAAAGAGGACTTGTCTACAAGCGTAACCCGGTGACTTCTACCCTTTTGCTATTTCATTCTTCGTACTAATTCTACTATTACTTTCCCGTATCTTGACTTACATTTAATCTATTCAAACTGTCTGTTGTCGTAGTTTGCACTGTTTTTTACTATTAGTTTTGTTGTCCTTGGTGCTAAGCCATTAGTGTGCTCTAATTTCCCTGCTCGTAGTTTGTTTTAGTTTGTTGTTGTCTACATACTTTTACTAGTTATTATTTTACTATTTTATTTGTAGTATTTTATTTCCTGTGAGTATAATTGTGATGGTCTACTTTAGCTGATTGGTGAATATGTGTTGTGTTGTTCGAGTCTGCTAGGCCGGATTGGGTTTTTTGTGAGTGACTACTGTTTCTTTACTGCTTTCCTCTTTTTTTGCTTCTCTTTTGGAGCTTTGTTTTTGTGTATTCCTGTGTATCGGTTTGGGGTTTTGTTTGGGATTGGTTTTGGTCCTTAAATGGTGGTTGTAGGGGCGGTGGAATAGGGTCATGTCAGAGGGGGTTGGGATTGGGGGTGGCTTCGAGTGGGGGTGAATAGAGGAGGGCTGGTGTAGGAGTGGGGTCTAGGGCGGGTGTTAAGTCTCGGGCGGTGTGTGGTGGTAGAGGTAGGCGACAGGCGAGAAAAGATAGGTTGAGGATAGGGTCTTGGAATATAGGAACCCTTCAGGGTAAGTCCGTAGAGTTGGTGAAGATTCTTAAGAAGAGGAGGATTAATATTGCGTGTGTTCAAGAGACTAAGTGGGTAGATGCTAAGGCTAGGGATGTGGATAGTTTCAAGTTGTGGTACTCAGGCAGTGAGAGGCGTCATAATAGAGTGGGCATCTTAGTGGATGAGGATCTAAGAGGGCAGGTGGTGGAGGTTAAGAGGGTCAGTCATAAGCTGATGATGATTAAGTTGATCATTGAGGGGTTTACGCTGCATGTGTGTAGTGGTATGCGCCGTAGGTGGGCTTGGGAGAGGAGGTGAAAGAGAGTTTTTGGAAGGCTTTGGACGAGGTGGTGAGAAGCATGCCTATAGCTCGAAGAAGATTGTCATAGCGGAGGACTTCAATGGGCACATTGGAGTTTATCGGGGAGGTTATAATGAGGTGCACGAAGGGTTTGGTTTCAGTGAATGAAATGATGAGGGAGTTGCTTTATTAGATTTTGCGAGGGCCTTTGGGTTGGTGGTTGTGAACTCGAGCTTTCCGAAGAAGGAGGACCACCTTATTACCTTCCGAAGCGCATCAGCCAAGACTCAGATTGACTTTCTGTTGCTTAGAAAGGGGGATAGGGTTCTCTGTAAGGATTGTAAAGTCATTTACAGTGAACACCTGTCGACTCAGCACAGGCTGCTGGTGATATACTTGTGTATCAGAAAGAGCAAGAAGAGTAGGGCTGGAGAGGGGTGAAGGTAGTGGGTTTGGGGGTGTGAGAGAGTATGGGGGATGTGGATGTCATGTGGGATAAGGTGGACAGCTGCATCCGGGAGATGGCTAGAGAGGTTTTGGGTGTTTCAAGGGGTCGGGCAGGTCGACATAAAGGGGACTGGTGGTGGAATGAAGAAGTTAAGAAGAAAGTGAAGACTAAGAAGGGGACGTATGTTAAGTTGATTGAGAGTAAGGATGAAGAGGAGAAGCGGGTGAATAGAGAGGCTTACAAAGTTGCAAGGAGTAAGGCTAAGTTAGCTGTTACGGCTACTAAAACAGCGGCGTTTGAGAGCTTGTATGCGGGATTGGAAGAGAAAGGGAGAAATAGGTTGTATAGGCTTGCTAAGGCTAGGGAGAGAAAGGGGCGTGACCTCGATCAAGTGAAGTGCATTAAGGGGGAGGACGGTAGAGTTTTGGTGGAACATGGGCACATTAAGAAGAGATGGCAGAAGTATTTTCATAGACTTTTAAATGAGGAAGAGGACAGAGGCATTGTGTTAGAGGAGTTGGAGAGCTCGGATGAGAGCCATGATTTCAGTTACTGTAGACGTTTTATGGTAGAGAAGGTCAGAGAGGCTATTCGTAAGATGCAGAGAGGTAGGGCGACGGGGCCTGACGAGATTCTAGTAGAACTTTAGAAGTATGCTGGTGAGGTAGGCTTAAGGTGGTTGACTGATTTGTTCAACGCCATTTTCAAGAGATGGAGAATGCCTGAGGCTTGGAGATGGAGTACGTTGATTCTGTTATATAAAAACAAGGGTAGTGTTCAGAGTTGCAATAACTATAGGGGTATTAAGCTGTTGAACCACACTATAAAGATTTGGGAGAGAGTGGTTGAGCGGAGGTTGAGGAGGGTAGTGTTCATTTTGGTGAATCAATTTGATTTTATGCCTGGACGCTCAACGACAGAGGCAATCCACCTGGTGAGAAGATTTATGGAGCAGTTTAGGGAAAGGAAGAGGGATTTGCATATGGTGTTCATCGATTTGGAGAAGGCGTACGACAAAGTTCCTAGAGAGATTCTTTGGAGATGCTTAGAGGTGAGAGGAGTTCCGATAGCATACATCAGAGTAATTAAGGACATGTACGATGGAGGAAAGACTCGGGTGAGGACGGCAGGAGGAAACTCAGGGCATTTTTCGGTCGAAACAGGTTTGCATCATGGATCGACTCTTAGCCCGTTCCTTTTTGCGTTGGTGATGGACGTGTTTATGCAGAGTTTTCAAGGTGAGGTACCATGGTGTATGTTATTTGCGGATGATGTAGTGCTGATTGATGAGACACGGGGGTGTGTGAATGGAAAATTAGAGGTTTGGAGGCAAACTCTTAAATCTAAGGGGTTCAGGTTGAGTAGGTCCAAGATGGATTATTTGGAATGCAAGTTTAGTGACTCGAGTCATAAGGACGGTGTGGTGTTGTTGTTGGATTCTCAGTATATTTGTAAAAATGATAGTTTTAAGTATCTGGGGTCTATGATTCGGGGGAATGGCGAGATTAATGAGGATGTCACTAAACGTATTGGTGCAAGTTGGATGAAGTGGAGGCTCGCCTCAGGAGTGTTGTGTGATAAGAAGGTGCCACTTAAGCTTAAAGGCAAATTCTACAGAGTGGCATTCCGTTCGATCATGCTGTATGGAGCGAAGTGTTGGCCAGTCAAGAACTCCCATATTCAAAGATTGAAGGTAGCGGAAATGAGAATGTTGCGTTGGATGTGTGGACTAACTAGGGAGGATAAAGTTAGGAATGAGATTATCCGGGAGAAGGTGGGATTGGCTTTGGTGGAGGATAAGATGCGAGAAGGAAGGTTGAGATGGTTTGGACATATGATAAGGAGCGGCACAGATGTCCATGTTCGGAGGTGTGAGAGGCTAGCTTTAGATGGCTTCAAGAGGAGTAGAGGTAGGCCTAAGAAATACTGGAGGGAGGTAATTAGGCATGACATGGAATTGCTTTAGATTACTAAGGACATGACCCTAGACAGGAAGTGTGGAGGTTGCGGATTAGGGAAGACAGCTAGGGTGAGTGTGTAGGTAATCGCAAGGTGATAGGGGAGTTTGGTTGTGGTGGGTGTTTTAGGACTGTGAGGGCATGTTACTACCACATGGGTATCTATGTTCTTATTTCATATTCCGTGTTGTTCGTATTTCTCTTATTTCCTATTTCTCTGAGACTTAGTGTTCTTATTTTTTTTATCTCTTATTTTTGTTATACTATGCAGCCTGTTTCATGTCTCATTACGACCTTGGTATACTATTCTCTATCTTGAGCCGAGGGTCTATCGAAAACAGCCTCTCTACTTCCTCGGAGGTAGTGGTATGAACTGTGTATATTTTACCCTCCCCAGACCTCACTTTGTGGGAATATACTGGGTCTGTTGTTGTTGTTGTTGCAGTAGTAGTAGAAAGAAGAATATTAATTAATTCTCCTACCATATATTTTAGGTGTCTCATATATTTAGGAGGGTTAGTTAATATAATAAAAATAATTAAATAATAAATTTTAAAAATAGTGAAAAGACAAAGTGACTTCTTATATCAAAGTATTTTACTCTAGAAGTGTCGTATTCAGAATTTATATAAGAATATTTTATTGTAAAAGCACCGAATTCAAAATTTCAATAAAATAGGTGTATTAAGTTTGATTGTATAAAATTTTAGATTCAGATAAATGAATATAATATAATCAATGGTACATATATTACTCACCGGTCATGATGTCGGAGATTTATCGCAATTTCAATAAATCATCAATTATTGTCGAAAAAAAAAAATCACCACAATCGATGAATTTTTTGCAACAAATAATTCTAGATAAATATACGCTACCACAATTTTGGGTAGACAAAAACAAAATTTAACAGTTCTATTATTAAAAGAAAAAAAAAGTTCATGCCAAATGCAATAAAGAAGTAAATTATAACCATAAGAGTTTCTCCGTATGTGTATTTACTTTAAAGGAAACTTTTGATGTTTGTTTTTCACTTGACTACACAAACCACGATGTGTTCATATAAAAAAGAAATAGACATAGAATCCAAGATGGAATACAATTTTGATTACATACACGAAGCAATAAATTTTGGTAAATTGTGGACTTTCTATTTTTATAGTTTGTTAAAATAAGGAAAGATTTTACTAAAGTATTTAATTTATTTGAGTTTCATATATTTTAAGAAGTCTAGTAGAATGAAAAATATTAATTAATTCTCTTACCATATATTTTAGGTGTCCCATATATTTTAGGAAGTCTAGTTAATATAATAAAAATAATTAAATAATAAATTAAAAAATAGTGAAAAGACAGTTTTGTCTAAAGAATAGTCTTTTAATAAAGGGTAAAAAGTTCAAATCACTTTTCTAAGGGTACTCACACTTTTGATCTTCACATTTTTAATATATTATAGATATAAATTTTTTTGATTGATCAACACTTTATCTAATACAATATAGTTGATCTAATAATCACTCTCTAAAACTTACTCCTTCTAAGTTTTATCTAATAAAATTCATTAGTTCAAATTTTATTCTTGTACTAGAGGGGTTTTCTAGCAAAGATAAAATATAAGGGGTGTCATATCAAATGAATAATTGTCCCAACCACTATCTTTAAAGGGTAATAAAATTGGTGCTCATTGGATAAGTAGACAACTGACCGAAAGGTGTTGCTAACAACTTATTGGGAGTGCATTGTATTTGTTAAGTAGTAACCAATTTGTCCCACTTGATAAGTTCTTGAACACAATAATTACGCACTCAATTCATTCATTTGCATGTGCTACTTCTACTTATCAAAAATCATAAATAACTGTTAAGCAATTAACAACTACGATTTATTTTATCTCTTGGAAAATTTACAAAACCCCTTCTAGTTGTATATAGGGTTTGCAAATAAGCACCACATACTATATAAATACTGATGGAGCTAGAGCGTTAATTTTGAATTTGGCCGAGTTATAAATTTTGGCTTGAAAAGTCGACTGAATATGTACAAAAGCATCTCCGTCATTTATTTAGTAGTAATAATTACCATGTGACAATGCATTGCATATAAATTAAAATATATATTTTTGAGGATAATATAGAATTTTAAATGCAATTTGTGAGAGTGTACATGTGTGTGTATGTTTAATGTGTTGATCGATCCAAACTATAGTACGCAATCTTACATTACATTTCTGTCAAAGACTGCAACATATAAACAAGTAATAAATATTTTCATTCAATTTGATTTTGCATTATTTTTGGTTCAACGTTTGAATTTCTTATTTCAATATTAGCATGTAAGCCAATTGGATTTCAATTAAATTCAACATTAATTATATTTGAGTTTTCATTTATTACAAACAATTTATATACTTAATGTAATTTCACATTGATTGTTTAATTAAAAAAAATGCACATCTATATTTTGTTTCTTCTATCTTCAATTATTAACTTAAGAAAACGTCCAAATCTCTCTTACTTGAGACATGACAAATTTGTCACTTTCTAGTATTTTACATATATATTAGTGATAACCTCAAATTAATGATCTACGTATAATTCAACCTTAATCATATTTTAAGATCATATCATTATCAATAATGACATTAAGATGTGAAATTTGTTATAGTGACGCTTATCATCATGCCTTATACAATATTTTAATTAATCCTTTTATTATTATTATTAATGATAATAATAATAATTAACAAGAATTGACCTACCATCATAGATTGTGGTGCAGTGGATGTGGTTGTTTCACCCTTAATCAGAGGTTGAGGGTTCGACTCTGGGTATGGAGAAAAACTTTATTGGGAGCATTGCCACTTTAATGGGCCCTCAATTCGCGATTCGAATTAGTCGGGGCTCCAATACGAATACCGAACACCAGATGAAAAACAAAAAAAAAACAAGAATTGACCTCATCTTATCTTTTGATGATGAACGTCGAGCACTTTTAGTCTTTTACCACTATGCTAACAGTAAAATGACATTGGCTTTTAAGTTTTAATTGTTGATAATCCGTAATTAATTAATTAATTATAAATGTTAGTCGAAAAGTCGAATTCATACCTAAACTATAGAAGTGATTTATTACACACCTTAACTATAAAAAAGTGATATTTTTTACTCCTTAGAGCTGACGTGAAAAATACATAATTATTTCAATAAAAAATGGCGCGTTTAAATTTTAAAAAATAAAAAATAAAATAAAATACTCCTCCCCCAACCCCAGCATCTATCTACCCACCCTCACCTTCAAACAATCATCTTCTTCATCACCCCTCACCCCCAAACCATCATTTTCTTCATCACTCCACCTTCAAATTCCAACCCCATCCCCAAATAACACAATTTATCCTTCACCTTCATCGAATCAATATCAATTTCACAATGAAAAAAATCAAATTGTATTTGATGTTTAAACGGGCAAAATCAAATTTTATAAAAAAAAAATTAAAAAAAATTGTAGCAAGGATGTTTTCCGGTGAATTCTCAACGGAAAAGTCGGATTCATCATCGACTTTTTCCTCTTTGTCTGTTAATTATTAATCCATCAAAAAATGAAGCTTGCTACCATATTAGTTTTTTTTTTTAAAATTATAGCTGAAAGATAAATAGAAAAAGTACGAAAATGTGCTAGTCATTATCATTTAAAACACAAAGGCCAACAGTCGAGTGACCATTTTTTGAAACAAAAATGACCATTATAGCTGAGAATTTTTATTTTTATTTTTTAAGAAAAGACGATGGGTTACGGATGAAGAACATTGTTAGAAGAAATTAATTATTATGGTAATTTTATTGATGGGATAAAGTTTATGGTGATGAATATAGTGTAATAGGGACTTTGGACATTGACAACAATGGAGATTTTAAACATTGAAGAAGAAGGATAAAAAATTAAAAAGAAAAAAGAAAAATTTATGAAAATAATAAATTTATTATTTTTTCGAATTATGCTGACGTGGTGCTGTCGTGGCAGCGCATGTAAAACACCACACCACATGCAAGTGGTGTATTGTCTGACAGGGTGTAAAAGTATCACTTTTTTATAGTTAAGATGTATAATAAGTCACTTATATAATTTAATTGTGGATTCGACTTTTCAACTATAATTTGGGATAAAATGATGCCTTTTCCCAATAAAATTAAGTAAACATTTGCAACTTGATTGTTTAAGCAATACATGCATTAGTGTTGAGTCGTATTAAAAAAACATTTTACGGTAGCATATTGCTAGTATTTTTTAATTCATACGTTAGACTTATTAACTTGATGTTTATGTTCTGTAACTTCTTAAATACACAAATCTGACGAGACACCTAATTAAAATTGAGTTTAATTTAGTTATTGTTATTCCTTCCAATCATTTTTACATACTTCTTTCATTTTTTGTGAATCGATTTTGCTAAGCAAAATTATATTAGATTAACTTAAATTCTTAAAATTAAAATTTAGATATTCAAAAATAATATGAAAAGTACTATAAATTATATTTTTTATTTTTTTTAATTTAATTAAGAAATACATCTTAAAATGTTGATCAAAATTTGTATTATTTGATTCTAAAAAAGAAAAGGAAGTATATAAAAAGGAACGACGAAAATATTAGACTGACATTTTTATAAATGGATTATATAAAGCGTCAAATTTAGAGATCTCCTAATTTTTCTCGAGAGACCGGTTATATCAGTAAAAAAAAAAAACCTAAATTACTAAATATTACTATAACGTATAATAGACAAATTAAAACGAAAGATTTACATAACTGAATGTAGAATACATGTTATTGAATAGTAGTTTGATTAATTTAATTGATAATTGACGTTAGCTTCATTTTTGTGGCTGGAAAAAACTGAAGTATTCTGATAAATGTTAGCTTTATAAATGGTCTATGTAAGTCAATATAATATTCCCTTTTAATTATTTCAATAAAAAAAAAAGAACAAAAAAAAATCCCAATTGATTTTCCAGCTTAATTACTGTAACGTGTGGAGTGGGTACTTCTGATTTTGTTATATTGTCTCGAGTCTTGACCATGAAAAAGAATGTAATCTTTTTTGTGAAGAAAAAATGGAAGAGAACTTGGTACTGAGAGGATAGGATGGGGTTGATCAAAGTCAATTGAAAATTTATATCCTTAAAATACTTTTCCTCGCCGAATATTTATATCAAATTAAATAATTTAATTTTAGTAATTAAAAATATAAATAAGATACATTGATTAAATGATATAAATATTTTATGTAAGACATATTTTATATTTATTAAATTGATATAAACACCAGATTCAATACATATTGACCATCATTTTCCTGTTCATTTAGGGACAGTTTCTAGTCAACTTATGTTTTTCTTCTCTTCTTCTAAGTTTTTTCTTCTTTTGTAACTAAACTTGAAAAATGGATTATACTAATTTGTTTATTGTAAGTCAAGAATTACTATGCTCATAAAAAACAATTTCATGTAGGGGCGGAGTTAGGATTTCAACTAAGAGGGTTCAATATTTGAAGAAAATCTAATCGAAGGGGGTTCAACACCTACTGTAGATACATAAAAATTAATTTTAATCATTTATAAATGATATATTTTTTCGTCAAAGGCCATTCGGATGAACCCCTACCAAGGGGCCGGCTCCAACCCTGATTCCAAGATCAAAACCTCAGCATATGAATAATAATGTCAGGCATTGAAAGAAGACCATTTATTTTTTTTTTTTGGTTTTTGTTTTGTACAATTCATTAAAGAAGAAAACACTTTCTACCCAGATTTTTTAAATTAATTTAAAATTTCTGATTAACGAAAATTAAAGTGATCTTATTTGTCTCATCATAACCCTACATGGTCTGTATTGCCTATCAACTTTGGAATGAAGATCATGAGATGAAAGTTTAAGTTTCATATTGAATTGTTAACTTCAATTACTAACACTGTAACCGTGCTAAATTATCAGCCATTAATAAATTATTTGTCTAACATTTATAATTTGTGAAAACGTGTATATGACTTGATTTAAAATGAATGGAAGGCATTTAACTATAACTCCATCAGTCAAGCTCTTTATCTACTCTAGATTCTAGACCCTAATGCCAAAGTTAACTCACAATATAGAATATTCCCTAAAACAATATTGTGCTTTTTTTTTTTTTTTTACTAGTACCAATTAATGAGATTTTTTAATTTGGCATTCGAAATTTATTGATTCAGATTCACGTTGCGTTGCATGAGACTTATTTAAGGAAAAGTAACCAATCAAAGAAAAATTATTATATTTTAAGACTCGAATTCAAAATCTATAATTATAAATGGTGAAATTTTTATCTATTCCATCATAATTGGACAAAAGAGTCCATATTGTCAAGTCCGTCGCCTTTTTTTTAATTTTGGCTTATATTTGATAGACGTCAATCATTTTGCCCCTTGATTTTTGACCTATTTTTAATAGTAAAATCTACTCTAAATAAGCTCAAAATTGTAACATAAATTTCAACAATAATAAAAAAGAAATTCGAGTCGTCGTTTTGTTAAAACAATAAAAAGTAACATCAAGTCTAGTAAATTCATTTTACAACAATGATAATTTGTCAAAATTTTGTCAAATAGGAGGAGGAGAAGGGAGAGTAGGGAAAACATAGAAGGAGATTAGCTTATTTGAAATTACCTGTACTTTGAGTACTAATTAAACTTTTAAGAAGAGGAGAAAAAACATTGAACAAGTAGCTTGTTTGAAATCATCTGTACCTTAGGTAAAACATTATGTGAAATTTTATAAAATAATTAAAATTCGTCACCCGTAAAATCTATTAAAAATTTTCCATCAAAAAGAACCATTTCAATGCTAAAACTGAAATTTCTGATTAATGGTGTGATTCCTATATATCTATTCTGCCACAATTCTTAATGGTCTTTAATTAACTATCAATTTTGGAATGAAAAATCATAAAATAAAAGTTAAAGTGTTATTAAATAGCTAGGTTATTAGCTTCATTGATTTAATAAACACTGTAATGGTGCTAAATTGCCAACCGTTAATGACTAATAAGGTATTTGTCTAGCATTTATTTGTGAGTATAATATGTATAATTAAAATCAAGGTACATAAGGCATTTAACCATAAGCCAAACTCTTAATCTAGTCTAGACCCTAATGTTCATTATAATCATATGGACAAATACAATTAGCTCACAATTTCTTTAAACATTGTGCAATTCTATTACAATCAATAAATGAAATTTTTTATCTGATATTCAAAATTTATTGATTTATTTAATACAAATTCATCAATTCATGTTACTATTTAATGTTTCAAATACATTATTAATATATTATTAATAAAACAAATTCAAATACATTATTAATAAAACAAAATTTTTCAGTTTGATTAAGTGACAAGCTTGAGTGCAATATCTCAATGATGACGATCTCTCAACAAGAAAAAATAAGATCTGTTTATAGTTTAGCTGATGGGTAGAAGTAAAACCACACTAAGCCAATAACTTTTGAAAGAAAATAACAACATTAAGACAACAACAATAAAATATGAAAAAAATAAAGTATGTTTTAGGGATAAAAATATAATCTTAATATAATATTATTATATTATCAGTTTAACCATTAATTAAAATTTTAAAACCCAAAATTGGATCGAGAGCCCAATAAAAAAGTTTACAAAAATTATTAACTCAATAATTCAATACTAATAAACCAATAACACTCTTTTTTATTCGATTTATCGATTAAACTAATTTTTGCATACCCATAATTTCGTGTATTTTGAGTATCATACACTTTTTTTATAGTTATTATTCTTTTTTAAGTATGCTCGATTATAGTTTCGATTAGTATTTTGTGTTAGACTTCTACTAACCTTAGCCTTTCACTTCAGAAGGTAATGATAAGATCTAAGTACGCCTCTCGACTCAATTTATAAAATTACACTGAAGTGTTGTCAAATTGTACCTTGCACTTGGCCATGCCCACTAGTTATTGCTTATAGAGCCTTTTAGGCCCCCTAGATCAATTAATAACAAAACCATAGTGGCATTCTTGTGTTTTTCCTAAACAATAAGGTCTTAATAATAATCATGATCTTTTTATAATACTTAAATTCACAGATTTTTTTTTTTTATCTTCATAGGGTCCTCTGCTCTTTCTTCCCTTTTCTCTATCATCAGCATAAATAAATAAACTGTTCTTTGAGTTGTAATAAAGAAACAACATATTGCAAAACAAAAACAAAAACAAAAAATTGGGATTCTTCAGTTTTAAGGTTGGTATACCAACTTACTAAATTCATAGTAATATGTAACTTGAGTTACTGTTTATAAATTCTTTGTGGTTGCTTCTAAGCTTCTTTGCTATATTATCCCATTTCACTTATTTTTCTTTCTTTCTTTAATGTGATAAAGTTGAAATCTTTTTGATATTCTTGATTCAATTTGAGGATCTTTTTTTCTTTTGAGAAAAATCCAAAAATTTATGTTCAACTTGGTTATTGGTTATCTGATAGATCTACTAAAGGTAGAATTTTTATACTTACAATTTGTATTTTAATTCATTTAGCTGAGATTTTTTCTCTTGTTTTTGTAAATATTGTGGATTCTTGAGAAAATGAAGCTCTTTTTTGAAGTTGGGTTTAATCAAGAATGTGACAAAGTTTGTTTATACTGTTATTTTGGAATTTATGGCTAATTGAAATGAAAGACTTGAGTTTCAGTTTTTAAATTGAACTGATAAAGACATATTAAAGAAAGAAATTAAACTCTTGCTTTTAGTAGTAATTTATTAAGAAGGTTGTAGATACATGGACCATTTTATCTGGTTCATGTTCTGCTCAGTCTTTCTTGCTGCATTCAGTGTACTTGTTTTTTTTTTTTTTTTTTCTTTTTATAGTTTATATATCCGTGGTGTCCGAGCCAGCTTAGCTTATTTTTAACTTTGTTAGAATGGCTTATTTAATAAGAGCAGTTTTCTCTTTACTTTCAATTTTTTGGTTAGATCACTTGCTTCTTTCATTTTTTTCTACTCCTTTTTTAGTTTTCAATTTCAATTGAAATAGTTTATGTTCTTGATTAAAGCCATTGATTTTCATCCATGGTAGATTTTCTTTTTCCTTTTTTTCTTTTTTTGAAATATCAAATTCTTGACCTTTTTGCTAATTGAGATTATAGTGGATCTTTGTCTAGGACTTCTGGTGTAACTAGTTTTTTTTGCTTTCAAGGTAAACAGATTGGACTAACTTGAAGTTTATCCATGTTTTAACCACTAGACAATTCTGAGGATATGTCACTGAGTATATTGGTCAGTGGTCCTTTTCTTACAATGAATGTAAATTTAGTTTAAATATGTATTTTTTTAAAAAAAATCAATAGTATAAATTAGATGAAGTAACATAATCTATAGAAGTAGTAGGCAAGTTCAGTAGTATATTTTGATCAGTGGCCAGCTCAGTTGGTAATACGGATTTACATTTTTTTTTTTTTTGTGAGGTGTATTTGATTCTGCAAGCATTCATCATTTTTCGGTTTTCCTTTACGTGATCTGTGGCTTCATAGGATTGATCTGAGATAGTAGTAACTAGATTTGAGGTTGGTTTAAAGTAGATAAAGCATAATGTGTAGTTGCTGCAGTAATCTCACTCAATGCTACATAGTAGAAGTAATGGCATAACACTTTAAAGTCTTTAACAAGCTGCAATAGAGATGTTGAATAGCGCATATTAGTTCCTTACTCTGACTTTATATTCCACTGCTTCTTCTCCAACAAATACTATATGTATAATGTGTAGGTTGTCATGGTTTGCTGCTAGAGTTTGTCCTTCCCTTTACAAATTCCGAACGCTGCTCAGCTTTTGAGGTTGGTTCACTGTGAAGGTTAAAATCACTCCACTGCGGCACCATGAAACTTTGTAAGATGTATAATCCTTGACACCAAATAAACGTGCACACCAAATAGGTACCAGACTGCATAGGGCATATATTGACAAGACAGGAACAATCTTAATTGGCAATGCAAGCATCACGACGCAGAAGAACAGCCATGTCTAATACTCTTTACTGTGAACCGCTGCAGAAGGCAGAGGCCTACTGTCTGCCTCAGTTTCAAACTTTAGATAGCCATTTGAGCTACATTAGTGGCAGCCATGGAGGTAACCACTCCCTTCAGACCTATCGTGACCGCTATTGCATGCTGGATTCGTCTTCTGCCACTGGAAACTATGCCATTTACCACTCACCATCAACTACTAGTTTCTCATCAAATGGAAGCACGACTTGCAATCAAGAATCTCAGCCATACCTATCAGATGTTCGCCATTCCCCTGAGACTAACTATGGCTCCCCTATTAGTGGATCTTGTATTACAGATGACGTGGCTGATTTCATGCACAAGCTAAAGGAATTGGAAACGGTAATGCTGGGACCTGAATTGGAGAGTTATGATAATTCCTTGCCAAGTAATATAGCCTCCCCAGAAATTGATAGCTGGAGGCAAATAATGCTGGCCATACCTAGACGAGATTTGAAACAGGTGCTTATCGCTTGTGCAAAAGCTGTTTCTGATGCTGAATTACTAACTGCACAAGTGTTGATATCTGAGTTGCGTCAAATGGTGTCAGTATCAGGGGAGCCAATTCAGAGACTGGGAGCATACATCTTGGAAGGGCTTGTTGCGAGGTTGGCTGCATCGGGAAGTTCCATATGCAAATCCTTGAGATGCAAAGAACCCGCAAGTTTTGAGTTGTTGTCATATATGCACGTTCTTTATGAAATTTGCCCTTACCTCAAATTTGGATACATGTCAGCTAATGGCGCCATTGCAGAAGCAATGAAGGATGAAAATAGAGTTCATATAATTGATTTCCAGATTGCTCAAGGGAGCCAGTGGGTGCCTATGATTCAAGCTTTTGCAGCTCGTCCTGGAGGACCGCCACATATCCGCATAACAGGCATTGATGATTCCACCTCAGCATATGCTCGTGGAGGAGGGCTTGATATTGTGGGCAAGAGGCTTTCCAAACTTGCTAAAACTTTCAAGGTGCCTTTTGAATTTCATCCTGCTGCCATGTCCGGTTGTGATGTTCAGCTAGAAAACCTTGGAATTCAACCTGGCGAAGCACTAGCAGTAAATTTTGCTTTCACATTACATCACATGCCAGACGAAAGTGTGAGCACTGTAAATCATCGGGATAGACTATTACGGATGGTCAAAAACCTCAGCCCCAAGGTTGTTACCCTTGTTGAGCAAGAATCTAATACGAATACTGCTGCTTTCTTTCCTCGATTCCTTGAAACCTTGGATTATTATTCATCCATGTTTGAATCAATCGATATGACTCTTCCACGGGGACATAAGGAGCGAATCAACGTTGAACAGCATTGTTTAGCGAGGGACGTTGTTAACATCATAGCCTGTGAGGGAATTGAAAGGGTGGAGCGGCATGAACTTCTTGGTAAGTGGAAGTCGCGGTTTAGAATGGCTGGTTTTAGCCCATATCCATTGAGTTCATTGGTGAACGCTACGATCAAGACATTGCTAGAGAGCTACTCAGATAAGTATAGGCTTGAAGAAAGAGATGGGGCTCTTTACCTTGGTTGGATGAATAGAGATTTGGTTGCTTCTTGTGCCTGGAAATAACAAATGGTTCTTTCACAGAGCCCTTTTCTTTAATCCCCCCCTTTTTTCTTCTTCTTGATCTCTGTAATAGCTGAAGTGCTAATAGTAAGAAAACAGGTTCCTCGTCAAGTGTATCACTTGATCAATCAAAGTAAAAGTTTATTTCTTCCAATCCATTTTTCAATTTACATGCAAAGGAAGATATAGATAGTAGGTTTTAGTAATCTTATGCCAGTAAAAAAAGGTCAGAGCTGTCTTGGGTTACAAGTTCCAGCTGTACATTGAGTTGCGAACTCACTGTATTTAAGTGGAGAAAGGTAAGAGGGATAGGTCCATGTCTCTGAGTGTCAGAGATTGATTGTAAATTTTCAGTCACAAAAAATGGGAAATAGCGTTTTTCATTGCCATAGATTCTTTATTAAATCTGGCCAGGCAACATTTCAATTACCAGTACAACTTTACTAACCAAACTTTCTCTGATAGCACAGATAGTGGGCCCCAGTCTATATGGTTTTTGGTTCCACAAAATGACTTTCTGGAACCCCGTAAGTTGGACACTTCTACCTACATATTTGTCATCTGGACCCTGAACCCACTAAAAAGCAACATTTTAAACCCTTTTTTGATGAGTGTAACCCACGTCAGCCGCCATGCCTAACACGTCTGCAACATCATCTGACACGTCATTTTTTAAAAATAACAAATAAAAAATAAAAAAGTATTACATTAAATTTCAAGTCATTTTTAAAATGCTACATAACAAATTAAATATTAAAATTAATTTAATTAAATAAGAAAAATTTATAAATTGTAGAAAAATTTCAATAATCATTTTTTATTTTTGCTCACAAATTAAACATCAAATTCATTCCAAATAATTAAAATTTTTCTTCAACAAATTTAAATTTTTAATTATAAATTCATATATACAAACATAATAATTTTTTGATTTTAAAATTTGAATATTTTTAACAAATTCACAAAAAGTTTAATTTTTTTCAAGCGAAATTCACTAATTTTTTTTCAATATTCACTATCACTCACTTTCAATTTAAATTTAAATTTTAATCCCCAAAAAAATAAAAAGATTTCAAATTTAAATTTTAATTTAAAAAATGAAAAGAAATGAATTGAGAGGAAAAATTAAAATAAAAAATAAAAAGTGAACACGTATGTGGGGGGAGGGGGGGCTAGAAGAGTGTTGGGGTGGGGTGTGGGGTCTGGAAGGGGCTGGGGGTAGGGTGGGGACGGGGGATGGGAGGGGTGAGGGGCTGGGGGTGGGGTGGGGACAGGCTGGTGGGGGAATGGGGACGGGCTGGACGGGTGCTGGGGAGGGGTGGAGGGACTGGGGTGGGGTGGGATGGGATGAGGGGTGGGGACGGGCTGGGATGGGGTGGAGTGGGAAGGCTTTTTAAATATATATATATATATATATATATATATATATATATATATATATATATATATATATATATATATATATATATATATATATAAGATGAAGGAAAAAAAAAGCCTTTTCTATTTTTTTTATTTTAATATTTTTTAATTTTTTAAAAATTTATTTTATAGAAGGGGCTGGAGGTGGGGTGGGATGGGGCTGGGTGGGGGTGGGGGTGGGGACGGGCTGGGGTGGAGTAGGGAAGGGTTTATAAAAAAAATTATTATTTTTATATTTTAAAAAAATTAAATTAAAAAAGATGGAGGAAAAAAAAAGATTCATTTTTATTTTTTAAAAAATTTTAATATTTTTTTAAATTATTTTAATTAAATTGACCAAAAATAGACACTCACTCGCACCCCAGGCGAGTGACTACACTCTCCTTGTACTAATCACCATTTCAATGCCACATAGGCGAGGTGAACAGTCAAAGGGTGCAAAAATGTTGCTTTTTAATAGGTTCAAGGGTCCAGATGACAAACGTGTAAGTAGAAGTGTCCAACTTACAAAACCGACATAATGCAGAGATCCAGAAGGTCATTTTGCCTTTTGGTTCAGATTACTTGCTTCTTTCATTTTTATCTACTCGTTTTTTAGTTTTCAATTTCAATTGAAGTAGTTTATGTTCTTGATTAAAGCCATTGATTTTCATCTTTGGTGGATTTTCTTTTTCCTTTTTCTTTTTGAAATATCAAATTCTTGACCTTTTTGCTAATTGAGATTATAGTTGATTGTTTCTTAAGATGTATGGTATGGTCTAGTGCTTGTTTGGATGGTGGTTCTTCATGGTTTTATAATGTACGGTATTGTATGGTATGGTTGTCAAGTGGGCCGGGTTGGGCCCACTTAAATAAATCGGCCCGATTTAACCCAGCCCAGTAATCCCGCTTTAGGGTTTCGAGTCCCGGGCCAGTTATTTTTTTAATTTGGGTCCGGTTAACCCGGTCCAGGCCCGCCGGTTAACTGGCTTGGCCCGGCCCGGCTAGGCCCGAAATCTTTTTTTTTTCAATAATTTTTTTTTTGTATAAATTAGTATATAACTATACAAATATATATTGTAATGTATATATATTATAGTATATTTCATTTAAAGTATTACAAATATATAGAATAGAGTATATATATGTGAATAGATCTTCTATAGACGTGTATATTTAAAGTATACACGTGTATATATTTTATAAATTAGTATATAACTACACAAATATATATTGTAATGTATATATATTGTAGTATATCTCATTTAAAGTATTACCTATACATAGAATAGAGTGTATATATGTGAATAAATCTTCTATAGACGTGTATATTTAGCGTATACATGTGTATATGTTTTATAAATTAGTATATAACTATACAAATATATATTGTAATTTATATATATTATAGTATATTTCATTTAAAGTATTACATATACATTGAATAGAGTGTATATATGTGAATAGATCTTCTATAGACGTGTATATTTAACGTATACATGTGTATATATATAATTATATATATATATATATATATATTGTAGTATATTTTATTTAAACTTTAAAGTTTAAAGTAGTACATATATATTTGGATGGTGCGTATATATGTGTAATTATGTATATTTGTATATATTTTTAAATTCTGATGTAGTATATACTATATATATAGTGTGTATATATTGTTTAACGTATTTATAATGTATATAGGTGGGTATATATAATGTATATTGAAAAAAAGTTTTTTTTTTTTTATATTTTTGACCGGGTTTGACCAATTTTTTAATCGGGTTTGACCAGGTTTAGGTGGGTTTGACCGGATTGGGTTAAGTGGGCAGGGTTAGAGTGATTTTTTATTCTTTTACTGTTGGGCCCGGCCCACTTAGACCCCAACCCGGACCCTTCCCGGCCCTCAACCCGATTAAATAACATGGGCCGGTTACGAGTTGGCCCAACCCGACCCAATTGACAGCTATACTGTACAGTACAATGTTTGAATGGACTGTATCGTTCACTGTTGTTTAATAACAGTTTTATTGTTTGATTTGACGGTATGGTATTGTATCGTAACTGATAAGTTTACTAAAATGCCCTTAATTATTATAAATATTAAATTTATCAATAATTATTAATAAAATATTTTTCTTCTTGCTAATTTGTCACAAATTATGTCATATAAATATATAAAGTTGTTAAAATTCATGTAAACTCTAACAAAATCAATAAAAGGGTAGATCAAACTAAATGTAATCAGATTCATTTTTTATAGTGACAAATTTAATTTCCTTTTGGTTTTCTGAGACATGACCATCAACGACAAGTACAAAATTTGAATGCATATTTTGTGTATGCTACGGGTGTGTTCGGTATGAAATCCCCAAAATAATTTAGGAAAATAAATTATTTTTTACTTATTTTCTTGTGTTCGTTACATAAATAAAAAAATATTTTCTAAAAATATTTGTATATATTGAACACAAAACAATGAAAACGAATAGGATAAGGGGGTGGAATAAGAAAAATTATGATTTTTTTTTAAAAAATATTTTGATGGTGGGAGTAGTGGAGTGGGGTAGGGGGGTGAGGTCAAGGTACGGGGTGAGTAAGAAAAAAAATTTGAATTTTCGTATTAAAATATATTAAAGAAAATTGTGGGGGAGAGGCTGATAAGGAGTGAGGGTGGAGTAAGAATTTTTTTTGAATTTTTTTTAGAAAATAAATTTAAAAAGTAAGAAAATTGGTGTTGGTAGGTGAAGGGGGGTAGAGGTAGGGGTGGGGGAGGTTGGGGTAAGAAAAAGTTTTGAATTTTTTTTTAAAAAAATATTTTTTAAAAAATGGGTTGGGGTAGTAGGGTCGGGGTAGGGGGTGGGATAAGAATAAATTTTAAAATTTTCTAAAATAAATTTTTGTCGGTGGTGGAGGTGGGGGCTGATGGGGTGGGTGGTCGGGGTAGGAGGTGGAGTTAAATAATATACGGTTAAGGATAAAATAATATTATATCTAATCTATAATATATTAAAAGTGTGAAGGGTATTAGAAATGTTGATTGAACTTTTTACCCTTCATTAAAAGTCCTTGTTTTAGACAAAATCGTCTTTTTACTATTTTTTTCTAATATTTAAAAGCTAAAAGTTAATTAAATATATTTATTGTAAAATCTTTTCTTATTAATTATTTTCCTAAAAGAAAATGGTTTTGTTTTTATTTTTGGTGCGTCACTATTCCCCAAGAAAGGGTGGTTGACTTAAAAAGAAATTGTTTTTTTTTTTAATTTTTGAGTACGTGATGTTTTTAAAAATAAAGAAAACAATTAAAACTTTGCCTAAAATATATGAAAACAACTAAAACTTTGCCTAAAATATATAAAATAAAAATCCTATTGAAATATTAGGCTTAATCTAACATAGTCCTAATTGTACTTGAACTTTGCTTCTTTTTGTTTTCTTTTGGTATTTAAATTATACTCAAAGATGGAACAAATATCAATTTAGAAAAGGATAAAGTCATTTACTTCTATAAATTGTTCTATTATTTCATGTTTATCAACTTTTTTATGATATTTGAGAATTTTTATTTAATTTATGTTTATATATATTTTGGTGTATGTTGGTGGCACAAATATTCTTATTGCTACTATATCGATGTGGTCTAGAATAGTTTTATCAATTTTAGGTTTGTGTTCTAGATCAGTGTTCAGACGGATTTTGAAATTTTTTTGTATGAATGTTAGTTTTAATCGTATTGTTCTAATATCTCAATTATTATATTCTTTTGTTGTAATTTCTGTTTAATGACAACTAATACTTTTTTCATTAGTTTAAGAATTCTGAATCAACTAACTTTGAATATAAGAAAAATTGAAAATTTAGAAATAAATATAAACACGTTAGATAAGAAAAATTTAATAAGTATCAAATTTTTAAAAGTTCTACGTAATAAGAATGTAATCAATAATTTTGTAAAAGTTTGATTTTAAAAATGAGAAAAGATTTTAAATATAGGAAAAAATAATTGTACCACAAATATGATTCAAATTGATGCGTCTCTCCACTGCATGACAAACGCAAAAGTGATGATCCATCAATCACTTGAAACTTATGGTAAAATATATATTTGTTTACACTAAAATATATGTTTATGTTTACTTTATTATATTAAAGTGTGAAAAATCTCTGGAAAGTGATTTGAACTTTTTATACTTCATTAAAAATCTACGTAATAGATGAAATTACTTAACTTTAAATAATCGAACGTTACACATGCAAGGCACGTGTGGTTAAACTAGTAATATTAAATAAGGACATAATTGAAAGAAAGAACAACGAAATCATGGGATACCACCAAATTGGTGGTTACATAAAGACCCCCTGATCTCGTCCGAGTTTTTCAAAAAGATATTTAAACTTTACTTTCGACCTATTACCCCACGATTCTTTTTTAATCCATTGTAAATACACCATTTTGACTTAAAATTTGTCTCTGCCTGTATACACGCATAGCAGGCGCGTGAAAAGTTAAAATTTGACTGAAATAACCAATTAAAACTTGTCACGTGTAATTTCTTTGTCATTTAATTTAAAAATCCCTTCTTCTCCACTTTAAATACCCAATTCTCTCTTCCTCCATTGATATAGCCATTGGCTATTTTTGAAGAAAAAATTGTTTCTCTTCTCAAACTTTTCACAACAAAATCAACCTTAAAAGGTAAGATGTTTCCATTTATGTTGTAATTTCTAAACAAAATCAGTCGTAAAAATTTTAATTTTATCTCAATTTTCTTATTTTTTTAAATCGAGTTAAATTTAGTGATCAAGTTTATTTTTGAAATCATAAATAAATTGTTGTTCCTGCAGTTGATGATGAGGCACCATCAAATTACCATTACCACCACCACCAGCTGCCTCAAGCTTAGATACAATTAATGGCTTCGGCTAAAGCTATTCAGCAGGGAGCAAATTGACTTGTTTCCTCGTCAAGAAGTCACAATTGGCATCAAAAAACGAAACTTTAGGCAATAGACCACCCAAACTCGAAACAAGGGCACCTAAATTGTGATGTTTGGGCGGATGCTGTTCTTGATTGATAATGTTGACACAAGAAGCATTCTAGAACTGGTTTTGGAGTAAATACATCATTTTGATGATAATTTTAATAAGAGTTTGACTTCTCTTTGGGTGATTCTCTCAAGCATATTCTTCATTTTTTTTTGTTTTTTCGTCGTTAAGTCATTGATTGGACGGAGGATTAGACAGACCTCAATTAAAGTTTAAGAAGAAGTTAAAGTTAATACATGAATTTTTTATCCCACTAATTGATTCGTTGAGGAGAATTTTTTTTTTAAAAAAAATTTCTAAGCTTTAATGGCTGTTATTGAAGAACTGGGGAAGAAGAAGAAAAGAGAGTGCCAAATACGCACCTAAGGGTTGCTGAAGAATATGGTCAAAATGGTGTATTTACAATGGATTAAAGAAGAATCGTGGGGTAATAGGTCGAAAGTAAAGTTTAAGTTTCGTTTTGAAAACTAGGACAAGATCGGGGGGGTCTTTAGGTATTTTCTCTTTAAGAAACAATCAAAACAAACATGGTTCTCCTAATAACCATACCATAAAAAACCGCCATCCAAACAATGTGTTAATTTCATGGTTCGATAACCATGAAAATCCTCACTTTATATAACCACCGATTTGGTGGTATCTCATTGTTCCCTTATTTCTTTTTCCAATTATACCTTAATATTACATAATCATATTTTACCCTTTATCCTATATCCTCAACTCCCGACCTCCACCAGCCACCCCCACCCCCGACCCTTTTCAGACTCTATTTATGGGTGAACATGAGAATCTTATCGAAAACCACCTCTCACACTCTCTTCATTTATGGGATCACGCTGGCTATGTTGTTGTAAAGGTTAGTTCAACGAGATTTGTGCTCAACTTGTGAATGCTAATTTAAAAATCATTAACACTCTTTTTGTTCCCATAAACTAGTCTTACGACAATAAACTTTTCTCAAATCAGTAGAAGTATTTGAACTTAAAATGCACAAGATTATAATATATGGTGAATTACCAACAAATTTGTAGTATAATATGTATTACAGTGAAACACCGATAGATTCTGATGTCAATTATTTGTTAAAATGAGAGCAGTATCAACCAACTAGATATTGCAAGAATTGAACAAACTATCATTTAGGCATCTAATATATGTATAAACACTAGTTGAAGGAGATAAATTAGTCTGATCAACTGACAACAAATTAGATACAAATGATCAAATCTGAACACTCTTATGTTTATTGACAACACAACTTATACAGTAAATTCAGGAATTCACACCAATTATGAGGTTAAATCAGAAGTTCCTAATACATATTTTTATCCTTTCTTCTCTCCTGAATATATAAAATTAGATGACTTATGTGATGTATCATGTATGATCATCTAAATCTGGATAAGTTTGTTTGTTTGTTTGGCATTATGCTCAATTTACACCAATATGGAAAACCCTGTCAATTGTCAACATGTTTGTTTCCACCTGATTCAGATGTGGACTCTCCACTTATTCTGGTTGTATTAGAATCCGAATTTTGCGTAACAGTCCTGGAAAGTGGGATGTCATGCTCATGCTGCCCTTCATATGCTGTAATCACTAATTTTGGATCATGGGATGCCCTCTCCACATGCTTCTTTGCAGGGCAACCAGCACTCGAGCATCGGTAGTAACTCCTGTAGATAAAAGAAGCTGGGTTTATAGAGAGAGAGAGAGAGACGGAGAGCACAAGAATCAGGGAGTGGGATGGAAGGGAAGAGAACGAGAAAAGCATACAAAATTTGAACATTATCATAGACGAGAAGTATGATCAAAAAACATTCATGTTGGACAAATAGAATGTGGGAGCAAGTGAAACAGAAACTGATCATATCAGCTTCTATATACAAGACTATACTGCAGTAAATAAGCCTGCTGCAGTCTTTTTTTTTTTTTTTCTTTTAATCTTGATTAAAAAGTCTTTTAACATTTCATTTATTGATTCGCTCGCAAGACCATATACGAGGATTTAATATTTTAAATTTTCTTTCTAAAAAGAAGTATTTTTAGAAGTTGCACCAGAAGAGTGGAAGGGACCCGCGCAAGAGTTTTTTACTTTCAGACTATTTTGGGACAAGTTAAAAAGGAATGGTGGACATCGGGTATGATATGAAGACGGCAATTGTTCTAGACACCACATTCCATTACTTTCGTTCCATTCATGGTTCACAGTGGAAGAATAGGAATGCTTCGTAACCAATCATGACTGGAGAAGAACTCAAGGCTGAGAAGTGATGAGAAAAATCTATTTGCATGGGAAAAAAATCTCAAACATGTTTTTAAGAAAAGGAAATATATTTACCTAGGATTTGGATTTCCTTTCACAAATTTTTGCCCATATTTACGCCAACGGTAACCATCATTGAGTATATCCACTTCACTCCTAGTTTGAACGATGTGTCGTGGTTCACTATGAGACTTCATAGGTGGAGTCATGTCATCGCTCCTAGGTACTTCTTTCTTCCTGTCGCAAGGCAGTTGCAGAACTATCAACTCTTAGATAGTGTATAGACCTGAACAGTGACGACAAATAAAGAAGATCTTGACTTTCACATACCGTCTCTTTGAGTTCCGACCACCATTACTATCACCCTCATCTCCTGATTTAAGTGGCTTCGGGACAGTATCTCGTGCGCTACCACCAGCCGATTCAACAGCCGCTGAAATGAGGCTCTCCAATGGTTCGATAGATTCACATGCTTGACCAAGTGCAGTAGATTTCCCACCTTCAGCTAATTATGTCACTAATTAAAATTTATAATTCCTACTTATCTAAACCAAACAAAGTAATTGACTCGGCCAATCTTGAATACCTTGTGGTGTGCCCATTAGCATGTCTGGTCGTCTCATTTCCGAAGGCACTACAACCTCAGGGGAGATTTGGGGACTATTTAGAGGTTTTGGATGTCCATGGTTCGTTATATACTGAATATTGGTAATATGCCCATCATGTGATCTCTCCACTTGCTTTTTTGCTAGACAATTGGGGTGTGTGCACTTGTAATAACTCCGAGTAAACATATTTCCTCTAACAAGTTTCTGACCATATTTTCTCCAGTTATATCCATCTTCAAATGGTTTTTCAGGTTCACTGAAGGGAGTGACTCCTTGATCAGATGGCAAATCCCTGACTCCTTCATCAGATGGCAAATCCTGGACACTCGTATCAGGATTCCGCCTTGGTCGCAATTTATACATAGCATTCTCAGCCATTGTTGAATAAGTTACTCGTTCTTGATGAGATTGAGATACAACTTCTTCCATTTTTTTACTTTGAATTTGTGGTGAACAATCTGAAGCCATTCCAACTACCAGGGAGATGTTCCCCTCTTTTACAGGAGAATCTGATTTACAAGATTTTATGTATGGTTCCTCCTTTGGTAGGACAGAAACTCGACTAGATTCTGATGCACCAACCTCACTCTCTGGACCCTTTTCCTGATGCACGTTTTCTGAATTTTCCTCTGGTACATTAGAAAGGGAACTATATTTTTGATTGGATTGTGACACATTGATCTCTTTATCGACATTCCTCCTTGGCTGGCCTTCATTCAATACTCCTTGACATGTCGTAGGATGTGCACTTTCATCTCGATTACTTTGTGATACCTTTGCCAAAGCATCAGGGTTCGGTCTTTTATGTAGTTCATTAGAAACAACTTCAGCTGACATTGATTCACATGTTCCTTTCTCTGTCGACTCTGATCCGTTGATGACAGTGTCAGGGTCCTGTTTCTGCTTTAATTTTCTGGAGGAAATTTCATCCGTCATATCATCCTCAGATATGCCCATTCGGCCTGAAAGGAAGTATTTGAAGAAAAATCACCAAAGTATAATATTTAAAACAGGAACAAATGTATATAGGCATATGCAACATATGGATCCACTAATCCCAAAAATGCCATACACAAGTGAGTCTCCACTGTCTATTTAGAACATATTGAACATCAATTTTTTTAGAGTATGATAAACCAATGACATGCAAATAATTTTAGCATACAAAGACAGATATATTAGTCTGTCCCCAGGAGTTAGTTTAAGTGGCAAAGGTTGAGAGAATTCTGACTTGTGTCAAAGGTTCGAACCTTGTGCCATACGACTAACAAGGTATTCAAGTGGAGAGGGTTATGACCGAGTTTCAAAGGCTGCGGTTGGTGGCCACAGACGGATTTCTTGGTCATAAGAGAAAAAGGACAGATGTTATTTTACTGGAAAAGGATGATAGCACTTACTGAACTCAATCAAACAAGATGCAGAAAACAACTACGCCTCAGTCCCAAACACATAATATAGAAAAGGTATGGGAATTATAATAGGTATAGGTCGGGCTCTAGATTCTTTGTATCCATTTCGCTTCATTCAAGTCTTATTCATTATACAACAACAACATGCCAGTGTAATTGCACAGGTGGGGTCTGGGAGGGTAGTGTATACGCAGACCTTTGCCAGTACAAGGTAGAGAGTCTCAATCACTAAAGTACTAAATAATTTGTTTTTAGGGTAAATTAGGGATTAATAAAACAAATTCACATAAAAATACAAAACCTAACACAATGTAAGTGTAGCAACAATAAACCAACAACTAAGGCGTTGATTCCAGCTAGCCAGCATTGTAAATGTGAGTCTTTGCCAATTGTGATTTATTCTTTCTTCTTTTCGGAAACAGACTCTCTACCTTATCGAGGTAGTGGTAGGGTTTGCGTACACTTCACTCTCCCCAGACCTCACTTGTGGGATTTTACTGGGTATGTTGTTGTTGTTGTTGTTGTTGTTGTTTCTTCCTTCCCTCCCCAGACCTCACTTGTGGGATTTTACTGGGTATGGTGTTGTTGTTGTTTATTCTTTCTTTGGGATCAATTTTATTAAGTTCAATTCTTAAACAAAATTACACTGATTTTCAGAGTTTCTAGGGCTTCTGCAACAATTTCCTTTGTATATGATTTCAAGTTTCCTGTCTCCTTTTGACAATTGTGATCATCATATTAATGCACACAGAGACCTGGTGCATGACCGTCAACATAGAAATATTTTCCTATGTGCTTCACGTAGCACTGCTACTGGTACCCACCATACAAATGTGACCATATCTAATCTTGTCAAAATTGTATGAACGTTTTTTTTAATAAAGTGGAATTGAATCCAGATTGCATCTACCTCGACTATGACTAGATAGCTGCTACCTACCACCAGCACAGGGTACCGGGTAGCTCTGTCCATCAAGATTAGGCAGATGGAAAGAACTCGCATAGCGCTTTCTCTGTTGGGAGCATACATCCATTACATACATACTTCTATGAAATTCATCTTGGACATGTTAGGCCTCTATTCACTTACCCCTATAACATTGTTGGTCTCACAACTTTATCATAAAACTTTCCTTTCACTTTGTTAGATATCTTCATTGTTATAGCACTCGAGAGTTACTCCTCTACCTCAATCATCTTATTTCAGTTTTATGCATAGTACCTTCATCTATCATGTCATTCCTGTGAAGATTCAGCTTAGACATCTCAGCTACTGGCTTTTAGCTTAGAGAATTTCACTCCTTTTATATTTTATTTTACTTCTACTTTTTCTTTTGTAGTTCGGCCTTTCCTAGAACCCCGCACATAGAGGGAGTTTTAGTGCACCGGGCTGCCCTTTATTTTTACTTTTTCTTTTCTTTTTTCACTTCATTTTCTTCTCCCTACTACCTTTTGCGCCACATCAACCAAAACACCTCCTCCGCCAGTACTGGTCTCTTTTTGTACTTGGAAAAGGCCACCAGTGAGAAAGGAACCGACTGCAAATCTTTCAAGCCACCGGTACCTGAAAGACTTGCTTTTCTAAAATAAATCTTTCCAACCCGTGCAAATCTGAGGGCTATAGATCCATTAGTACCAGTTTTAGGGGACTGCTAAGAGGCATTCCAACTCATTGAACGAGTCATCAGAAAGATCACCAGAACAAGGCGACAGAAAGTGGAAAACAAAAATCCTCAGCAAGATCCGTCACCACTGAAAATCTTAACTTAAAAAACATTGCATCAACCAATTTGGCTGGCAAATATGGATATCCTAATCCTTTGTATCCAGCAGAACCCGTTGCTGATTTTGTTAGATTCACCGATATGAAAGTTCAACATCCCGGTAGAAATCTCTATAACACCATGAAATAATATTTCAACAAAACATGGCGCAAGATATGTGACTAAACTTAAACTAAATCAATTAACAGACAATTTATTCGATCCAAACAATCTCTGTCAAAAGGAGTTCATGATGAACAATGATCAGCACTCTGCTTTCATTAAAAATCACCTACTATTCTCTTCTACTTCCTCTTTATTTTTTGGTAACTATCATTTTCCATCACAACACCAAAATTAGTGCGGACCTTTACAGACATCACCACTAGTCCCCTGTAAAAGCGTTCACAGGACCTCTTAGCAAAGCTAACTCGTTCAATTGAAAAAAAAAAGGACAAGTACAGAAGGATCTTTGTGTAGTATATAGATTTCTTACATTAACGTCCCAGTTCATAAAAAGATATCGATTAAAAGATGTGAAAGTGATTTAAAACTGATACTTTGAATTAAATGGTGTGTAACAATATCATTACACATCAACATGTCTTTTTAAAATTGGTGAAATTTCCTTTTAAGGAGAGAGGTCATGTTATCTGAAGGGGCTAAAAAAATAAGTTGTTTAAACAAAATAGGACAGGGGAGTTATTAAAAACTATTGGAATCATACTTTTATTAGTAAGCCACGGTTAGATTAAAAATGTTGTTGAACTGTGAAACAAAAGCATAATAATTCGATTCAGTAAATTATCTTGTCTCAATGCCCATCAAATTCATGATTTATTTTATCATTTTTTTCCTCAAACGAAGAATTCTCCTTAGCTATTCTTTCCTAAGTTTTCCCTTTACCTAAATTCCACATCAGCTGCACCTGAAACAGATGCCCGAGGCAGGGATGGCGAAAGCACTACTTGGTGAAATAGGTTCTTTTACAATCAATTTCACACCATCTGCTAGAGGTTGTAAAAATCCAAACAATTCCCACTACATCAAGACTCTTTGGACATTGCACAAAAGTCATTATTTTACGTTCAGCTAGGACTAAAAAAAGGCTGCTCCTAGCACAAGTGGTAGATTATTCCCAGTCTTTTTTTTCCTAGTCACTCAATGTATTACTATCAACATAACAATCAAAAGATATGAATTGAACGTCAAACTGATTATACGTATGATTATCCAAAATATTTAACACACTTTATAATCCAACACGGATTCAGAATTCTGTGGTAATTATCATGGATCACCAAAAAGAAAATGAATTAACAGCAGCATAGCAAAAAAAATAAAGAAACAATAGTACAGCATAACCACTAGAAAGTCGAGAATTTTCTCAAACATCAAATGAAATTACCAAAAAAGCCAAAAGAGGTGGAGAATTCACACCTTGTTGTGAGGCTGTTTTAGTTTGAATTATGGAAGAGATGTTGATTCAGCAGAATTGACTTTGGACCAACTACTTTTTTCTTAGCTCCTTACCACCAAGACGGGTGTGTATGTCTATGTCACTAATCTCTGTGTGTGTGTTTGGAGAACAACTACTCCAACCTTCTTTTTGGAATTAATTAACAAGAATTTTATAGAAGAAGAATTTGATCAATTCTTTTTTCTGTTGGTTCACGTGTGAGAGAATCAATGGAACTCAAAGGACATTAGATTTGATAAAGATTGTGATTTATTGAAAGAGAGAATCTTATTCCTATGTTGGACTTTCCCACTGTTACCCATTCCACACGTTGCACTTGTCCGTAATCAGATGTTTTATTTGTTGACTTTCTTTTTCTACTGTGTACATCTTTTTCTTCTGTGTACATAGAAGTAGTTACCAGCACTAATATTCACATCAAATCAAATTATAGTAGTATTTAGTTATAATTAAAGGGGTAATTATAAGTAAAGGAGAGTTCAATGCACCAAATTGATATTATGTACGGAGTTAGAAAAGAATCAGACTATAAAGATCTATTATATATTGTCTTACTTTGAATTTCTGCAACAAATTATTTCTACACAAATCAGAAAATTACCAATTAGGCCATAGCTCTTCTTCAATATTTAATTATAAAGTGAGTTAAGTATAAGTTTATTAGTTTCTAGTTAAAATAAAGATATATACTCTTTTCTTTTAAAAAAGAATGACCTACTTTCTTTTTTTTAGCAACTTTTTAATTATAACTTTTTACATGACATGTTTAAAACCACAAGATTGAAGAATATTTTGATACATTTGGCATCTCTTTAATTTAAAACCACAAGATTCAAAAGTTTAAGTATTTATTTTCTTAAACTCAGAACCAAGTTAAATTAAGTCATTCTTTTTAAAACAGAGAGAGTATTTATTTATTCAATATACATAAAGGGTATAAGTGAACTTTTTGCATGCCCCAACTAAGGTTTTTTATACTATTATCTTATTTTCCTTTATATCAACGATTTAACTTAGTTTGCTGTAAAATTATGGTAGAGCTGTGTTTACTTTTGTTCATTGGAATTTGATTAAGAAAGAACTGAATTATGTAAGGAAATAGTTGTTTCTGCAAGTTATTTTCAAGTAAGCACAACAGTTACTTTTGAACTTGAAATAAACTACTGAAAAGTTTGTTTGAGAAGCAACTCAAGTGAACCAATTAGTGTTCCTTCTCTAGAAGTGAAATACACATTTCAACACAACCCGAACCTGTTTTCTAATTTCACTTCCAAATACTCATTTTTCCTGAAACTAAATATCATAAAATTGAAAGATTGTGATCCCTCTTATATGATCGGAAAGGTAAAAGAGGGGTTGGAGGTTTTACCTCCAACTTAAAGCAATAAATCTCCCACATAAAGTTGCAAAATGGAAGAGCAGACCTAGTCATCAACAGCTTGTTTTGTACACTGAGAATATAATGGAGGATAAGGAGGCACTTTAACTAACAGTTAAAGCACACTAAAAACACCAGACGTCATTTAGCATAGGCTAGAATCCAAGCCCAGTGTTCCAGTAACAGCCTTCAAAAATGTTTCAGATGTTGTTTCGCCTATAAGAATACTTTGGGGTAAAGAGCTCGTTATTTTGATGTTGAATTTAGCTCCAATGGAAGGATCCCGTTGCTTGCTGCGTAAAATACAGCAATTGCAATCAAAAGAACGAGTATAACAATCCACAAGTTCAGACCTGCAAAGGTAAATGATATGTTAAATGACATAATTACGTAACTGTTAGAATAGGAACAAGAACAAGAATAAGTATATGCAATTCTACTTAGAATGAATAGGAACATGAATAGTATATAGGATCCTACTTGGTAAAGGATAGTATTATAGTGTCGATAAATAGGGTTTCTATGTAATAACATAGATACACAATTCACTAATATTCTTCTCCAATATTTCTCACACCAAAGCGAGGATAAAAACGGGTGTTCATCTTGGCGGATTCTGTTCTAGCTGCAACCTATTTGACAATAATAAAGATATTATTTTTGAGAAATTTTATCAGAGTGATCACTCTATGTAGAGACAGATTTAATGGAGGAGATTTTGAACATGGAGATTCAACTTGAAGATAATGTGACGAAGATTGACACTCAATTATGTAGTCTCTTACGGCGCTCTATTGATTCCAAGTTGATGCCCTTGTTTCACCCTTCCCAGACAGGTTATTCAATTTGGAGAAAGGCTCGTGCTTTATACACCAATGACATATCTCGTTTCTATGACGTGATATCTCGGATGACCAACTTAAAGAAACAAGAATCCGATATGTTTACTTACTTGGGACGGTACAAACAGTCATGGAGGAATTTGAAATGTTGATGCCCATCACTAAGGACGAGGAAAAACAACAGGAGCACAAAAGGATGTTGTTTCTAGTTCTTACACTTGTTGGACTTCCTACTAACCATGATTCAGTACGTGATCAGATTTTAGCTAGTCCTACTATTCCTACAATTGATGAGTTATTCTCTCGTCTACTTTGCCTTGTCGCGCCTCCTAGTCACGAAGTAGTTTCATCACCCGCCATTGACTCCTCTGTTCTCGTATCTCAAACCATAGAAAAACAAACATATCAGGCTATGGAGAATCAGCGACGAACAGGTCATTTTAGAAAACCACGACCCAAGTGCAGTTTTTGTCATAGGCTTGGACATACTAGTGACATATATTATATTTTGCATGGTCCACCACCCAGTTATGATCCTATTGCTCAAAAGAAATATAATGAGTTTCTTTGAAATCGCACGAGTAAGCAAATATCTCCACAAGTAGCCTCTATTGCTCATCATGATCGACCATTCAATAATGCTCAAATTGCTCCGATAGAATATGATGAGTTCCTATAGTGTCGAGCAAGTAAGCAGACATCTCCACAAGTAGCCTCGGTTGCTCAGTCTGATGCTTCAGTTGCTAGTAATTCTTTTGCTTATGTTTCACAATCTAGTACTATTGGATCATGGGTCATGGACTCAGGCGTTTCTGATCATATTCCGGGTAATAAATCACTTTATGTTTGATATTGTTAATTCACAATATTTTTTTGCTACTACTTTACCCAATGGGATCCAAACAAAATCGAAAAGGGTTGGACAAGCCAAAACCCTATCTTTTTTCTTTCTAGACTCTGTTCTTTACGTCTCTGGTTATCCTTTTAATCTTGCATCCTTTAGTTAGTTCTCACTCCATTTATTCCGTTCGTTGAGTGAGAAATGGGAAATTTATGGAAAGTTACAATCCCTACCACGGAATAGTGCTTTGACACGTACCCTACATTGTGGCAAAACATTTTTTATATTTTTTTTCCATGCAAGCCCGCGGTACGGGACAGACAATTAGCATAGGACATGAATCACAAGGCCTCTATTGTCTTATCTCTTCAAATTCCTTCATAGCATGCTCCGTTACGAATTCTCTAGACCTAATTCACAAACGTTTGGGACATCCGAGTCTATCCAAGCTACAAAAAATGGTGCCTAGCTTGTCTAGTTTATCCACATTAGATTGTGAGTCATGTCAACTTGAGAAACACACATGTGCTACATATTCACGTAGTACTGAGGGTCATTCAGAGTCCATTTGAATATTTGGGATCCTAGTCGAGTCAGTTCAACCATTGAATTTCGTTATTTTGTCAGTTTTATTGATGATTATTTAAGATGTACTGGGGGTTTTCTCAATGAAGGATTGTTCCGATTTATTTTCTACATTCAAAGTTTTTGTGTTGAAATACAAAATCAATTCGGTGTTTCTATACATACTTTTCGTAGTTATAATGCCTTAGAATACTTATCGTCCCAGTTTCAGGAGTTTATGACTCACCAAGGAATTATTCACCTGACATCTTGTCCGTACGCCCCTCAAGTAGCATAAAGGAAGAATAGGCATCTCACTGAGACTGTTCGCACTCTTCTCATTGAACCCCATGTTCCGTAGCATTTTTAGGACGATGCGGTCATTACATCTTGCTATTTAATTAATAGAATGCCCTCATCTTCTATTCAAAATCAAGTTCCACATTCCATATTGTTTCCTCAATCACATCTCTACTCTATCCCCCTTCGTGTCTTTGGAGTACATGCTTTGTCCATAACTTAACCCTAGGAAAAGATAAATTGGCCCCCGATGCTCTCAAATGTGTCTTTCTTGATTACTCTCAAATTCAAAAAGGACATCGTTGTTGTTCACCTGATCTTCATCGATACTTATGTCCGCCGATGTCACATTCTTTAAATCCCAACCTTACGATACAACTTTTAATCACCCTGATACCTCTGATACCTCTGAGATTTGACCCATACCTCAAGGCTTACCTGCACGAACTTTTGAGGAATTAACAGTTACTTCTACATCTCCAGTCCTAGTGCCACCACTTCTAACTTATCATCGTCCTCTGTGTACATCATTAGTCCCAAATGATTCATGTCATGCGCTGAAACAAGCTCCAACTGCGAACTTGCCTTCTCCTAGCCAGGCAATTGCACTTCTAAAAGGTATACAATCCACTCAAAATGCTAACCCACATTATACTTTCTTGAGTTGTTATCATCTACCATCACCCCATTATGTATTGTATCATTTTTGCCCTTTATTTTCATCTCTAAGACTAAGACTACAACTGAAGCACTTTCTCATCCTCAATAGAGCGAGCCTGTGATTGATGACATGTCTGCTTTACATATGAGCGGTGCTTGAGAGCTTGTTTCCCTTCCTGTAAGTATTGTTGGTTGTCTTTGGGTTTATGCAGTCAAAGTTGGTCCAGATGGCCAGCTAGATCGACTTAAGGCTCGCCTTGTTGCCAAAGGGCATACTCACATATTTGGCTAGATTATCGTAACATTTTCCCTCCTGTGGCTAAATAGCATTTGTCCGGCTTTTTCTATCAATAGTTGTCGTTCGTCATTGGCCTCTTCATCATTAGACACTAAGATGTTTTTCTGCAGGTGATTTTGAGGAAGAAGTTTATATAGAGCAACCACCTGGTTTTGTTGCTAGGGGAAACCTAGTAGCCTTGTATGCCAATTGCGGATTTGAAAACAGTCTCTTCGAGCCTGGTTTGGAAAGTTCATCACACTAATTCAAGAGTTTGGAATGACTCGTAGTGGAGCCGATCACTCTATTTTCTATTTGACATTTTGCACCAAATCTGTGTATTTATTTGGTAGTTTACGTTGACTATATCATTATCACCGGCAATGATCAAGATGTTATCACTAATTTGAAGCAACATCTCTTTCAGCATTTCCAGACTAAACACCTCAACAGACTGAAGTATTTTCTAGGCATTAAGGTTGCTCAATCCAGATCAGATATTGTTATTTCTCAACGCAAGTATACCTAAATACATTCTTGAAGAGACAGGAATGATGGGATGTAGCCCATTAACACTCCTATGAATCCGGATGTTAAAATCCTGCCAGGACAAAGGGAGCCACCCAGTGACTAGACCTGACATCTCTTTTCCTGTGAGTGTTATAAGTCAGTTTATGACTTCCCCTGCGATAGTCATTGAGTGTAGTTGTTCATATTTAGCAATATATAAACTACTCTTCAAGGATCGAGGCCATAAGCATATCATTAGATATACAGACGTTGATTGGGGATGATCACCCTCTGATAGACGTTCTACATCTGAAGGTAATTTGATATCCTGGAAAAATAAGAACCAGTGTCGTTGCTCGATCTAGTGCAGAAGCAGAATATCGAGCAATGAATGTAGCAACTTATGATCTAGTTTGGATCAAACATTTGTTGAGAGAACTAAAATTTGGAGAAATCGGTCAGAAGGAAGAATTTGTGTGTGATAATCAACTGTCCCTTCATATTGCATCAAATCCCTTGTTTCATGAGAGGACTAGGCGCATTGACATTGATTGTCAATTTGTTAGAGAAAAGATACTCTCGGGAGATATTGCTACAAAATTTGCGAAGTCAAGTAATCAACTTGCAGATATCTTCGCCAAATCCCTCATCGATCGTCGCATTAATTACATTTGTAATAAGCTAGGCACATATGACTCGCATGCACGAGCTTGGGTGGGAGTGTTAGAATAGGAATGGGAACAAGAATAGGTATATACAATCCTACTTAGAATAAAAATAGGAACATGAATAGTATATAGAATCCTACTTGGTAAAGGATTGTATTATAGTTTCTATAAATAGGGTCTCTATGTAATAATGTAGATACACAATTCAATAATACTTTTCTCCAATATTTCTCATAATAACAATAGTCGATTACGCATATGTGCAAAGCATGGCATTTGATAGCAATACTAGAAAGAGATTTGTTTGCAGTACAATCGCTATCAGCCAGTTGGACAAAATGATACAGATTAATATAGGTAATAGTGACGGCCAAACTCAAATAAACTGAAATGCTAACAAAGAAAATTCCTCACACACGTATATTTACAGTAGTTTCCTACTAGTTCATGTCATCAGTAATATATTATTTTTTCTTACATGACGATCGAGTTAAAACAAAACTAATCAGGATCAATAACAGAAACGTACAAACTACAAACATTAGGCTCATTTTCAGGACTCAGCTGGCTCCCTGCTAGCAACCACCGCATGTAAACTAGCTACCCTACCATCATATTTGTAATATTGATCAAATTAAATACTCACCACTTTTCTTCTCTTCCTTTATAACTGTCACCCTCACTCTTGAATCCATGGAGGCAGAAAGCAAGGCCCTGAAGAAAGAATTTTTTTTTTTTAGAATTGTTTGTGTTGACTGCAGGCTTTTACAGTTACTACCAGGAGCATGAAAAACATTTAGGACCTCGAATCTTCTGAGAACTTCAATGTTGTTACCAGACCAAGATGAGCCTTTTTTACCACATTTTGCACTTGTAAATTGTTGGAAGACACTATCAGAACATCTCCCTCAATTGTTCCTCTGCAAAGGAAAATGAAATACAGTAAGCATCAAGTTCCTAAGAACATAGCTATGGAACATCACTACTACTTCTGCAATTCAATATTATAAGATGTCAACAAGATGGTGGTAGTTTCATGTGGATCATCATTTATGATATGAACTTACTGAAAATCTCCTGAAAGATTTACAACCTAAATGTAATTTTTTTAATAAACATATTAGCTGGAGAAACTAAAATTGATTCAGTAGTCCCGCAGAACAATTCGTGATGTCTCTTAAGCAACAAGCTAACAATCTGACATCTTACTATGAAACTTGCTAGCTTTCTGAGTGTCTTCAACGATACAGACCTAATCATATACAAGAGCAAGCATCTTGAAAATAAGTTCCATCAAAAGTCAATCAACCACTTATTTTTTATTGATGTTGGTGTCCAGACAGTTACCTACAACCCACAAGCACAGGTGGTCGAGTAAACTTGCTCACCAAGGTTAGCAGGTGGACCCATACTAAGTATTATTGCTCCTGATATAAAAGCCGGAAGGAGGGGAGCTAGGGGTCGTCTTATTTAGGAGGGAACTTGGATAATTTGGACTACACTTTTAGGTTCTCATTGGTTTGATCTTTTACTGCATGTTTTAACCTCAAGACATTTTATAAATCAAATCAAGTTTCCTGTTTTTCCAAATGCTCTAATTTTGAGGCTGAGACCTTACAACAAACTATTAGCACGGGCCTACAACCACTAATGTTATATCTAAACTTCAAAGCTGGAATCTCCAGGTGTGCTATACCTATGCATCAACCTCTCCACCATCCCCTTTGGGACAAGTGAACTAGTTGTTTCTCATCTTAGATTATAAATTTGTTAAAAATAAATGAGCTGCTTTGGTAAAAAAGTGCTCACACTCTTTGAAGGGCAGCACTACGTTTAGCACATTATATAAACGGACTTTACAACTTTAAGAACGTTCAGCTATATGGAGAGATCTGTGGTGCAATGACATATGGTGATTATAGACATTTGTGGAAGAGAAATCAACAAAGGGTCTCACATTGCCAGAAGCTTTCCATTGGGTGAAAGATTGAAGGCACAAATAGGATCACGAACAACACGCTTTGACTTTATCCTCTTCCATGTAGTAGTATTCCACTTTGAAATACTTCCACCTTGATCTTTGCAAATACAAGAATACAGGGTTAATTTTTCATACATGCCAAGTGAAGCACTATCTAAAATTAGGTAATTCAGATAAAGCTCCAGTGTAGCATATCCACCTCGCATTGTGGTGATGTATAGAACCTGATTCTCATCGTTACTTGGTGAGAATCTACAATAGCCAAAAATCTCATCCTGGGTACAGAAGACACTTCTTGTCAGATAACTAACGCAACACAGTAAAATTGGGTTATATGCCCACACAACTACCTTAAATTGGGAGAATACAAAAATCCACATGTATGATGTAAATACTCTTATCTTATATTAAAAATAAGAATCCACATGTATGATGTAACATCTCTTACCTTATTAAAAATAAGAATCCACGTGTAAGCGAGAATCAGCTTATATAAAGCCAATTGACAGGAGAAACGGAGCATTTAAAAATAAATCTACTCTGCTTTTTGAGTAGTCTTAGTGTTAATTAAATCGGAAAATTGACATCATTTTTTCCGTTCTTTTGGTAGGGAAAAAGTGGAAGACAACACACACAGCATCTTCCAGCATTTAAAAGCCATTCATAGATATTCTTACATTTTCCTTCATCAAAGAAGCTACAGATGTTGATTTTGAGACATCCCAAATCCGACAAGGGCCGCTTCCAACAGATGCAAGAAATTTTCCATCAGGGCTGCATATACAACCGAAAACATTTGAGTCGAAATCCATCTACCATAAAACATATTGCTTGTAGTGCTTAAACTGAAATTGGGCAATGCTATGAACCCGAAGTCTAGATCCTTCACAGAAGCATGAGCATTAGCCTGATCAAGAATATTTTCCATGCTAGGCCACTTGTAAACCCTCAACTTGCCTTCCTGTACTGCACCAAAAATCAATAATCAAGATATTTATAATTTACCCACACAAACAAGGTGATGTAATTCCATATTTCAGTCTTTATACAAGGACAGCAAGAAAGAAGCAAAAGCTGCCTCCTTGATCTAACAAATCAATCACGTCTCAATCCGAAACTAGATGTAATAAATATTCTCCAAATCAAACTTGACAAAAACATAAGGAATCTTTGGGGATGGAATGACGGACTGTTCAGCATGATTATGTAGCCTAAAATTACACAATCAAAACCACGAAGTATTATGGTCATCATTGTTCTGCAGGCTCACATTACACTTTACAGTCAGAAGAAACTGATCTTAAATGTCCCATCCACAAATTATCAAACATTATTGGCAATTACATAGTCATGGAGGGATGATGTATAAACTTGGTCACACTAAGAAATGGCTAATAACGTCAATTCCAAAATCCTTCTTTAACTCCAGAGTCAAAAAGAAATAGCAAGCGTAGAATGAGAGGGTGGCGGGAAAAAACTAGCATGGAAGTTCATATTTCCTGATGGAAATATATTCCTTTCTTTAGTTATTTATTACTCCCTCCGTTTCATTACTTGGCCCTATACCAAAAATAAATGTTCCATTTTACTTGTCCATTTTAGCAAATCTAGAAAGTTTTATTACGTTCTTCCACATACTACCCTTAGTACTAAATAACTTCCTAGTGTTCAAATTTAGAGGTCCAAAGCATCATTAATAAGGTTAGTTTAGTTAAACACTCCTCCAATTAAAGCTATCTTAAGAGGGGTGCTAGGTCAACCTGGCCCAAGTAATATGAAACGGAGGGAAAAGCATCTAAGGAAAAACTTCTTACATTGTGTGCTATGAAGAGATACTAAGAAAATTCTTAGAATTGAAAAGACTTCTTTTAAGTTTTCCTTTTACTTTGCTATTAATTGCCTTCAACTGTTAATTATTTCTGAAAGAGTTTAAGTTGTTCTGGCATTTTTCTAACAATAAAGAATTAAAATCTGAAAAGGAGAAAGCCAAATGGGCTCTAAAGGTAAGGTAACAGTGTGGAATCCAGAACATGAGTCAAACATAGCCACTAGATATTCGTAACTAAGACTGATCAAATCTTTATGCCAAAGAATCAGGCTATAATCCTGAGTTTACTCCCTTCATTTCAACATAAAATTATAAATTGTGGGGCAGAACAAGATTTCAGAAAGGAAAACAACCCCGCTTTAAAGAGCACTTTCAGTAACCTTTACAGATTAATGCAGGGAAAATATGTGTGCCACCACCAGCGTTCCTTTGGTAATTAGTGATGCTTAGTAGCGGTGCCACAATTCGTACTCAGACTATCTCCTCCTTTTCCATTACATACAATCTAACTCATAACATACAAGAATATTTTAGAGGGTAAAATAAATAAAGACCGTGTTTCCTGGTTATGTTTTTAAGGAACACTTCATCCCACCTTAAGCAAAATACGAGAATAACCGAATCATACAAAAATGGCCTTCTAAAATGTTACATACACAATGAACAACACAGTAGTGCCTTCACGTTGAACAGTTTTCATTCAATGGCAAGCAACAACCATACTTTCATTTCAACCTGAAATAGTTTAAGGGAAGATATCTACCTCACCGCCAACAGCAAGTAAAGAACCGTCATTGTTAAAAGCTAGCGCTAATTGTTGTCCAACATCTTCCAATGGCTCAAGTACTCTCTCAGATGATTTCAGACCCAATGCACGATTTTCAGCTCTCTGAATATCCCAGTCAAACCATCTACACAGGTAGCACGCTGATCAGCTGCTTACCCAAGCTAACTCGCTAAAAGTACAAACAAAAGTTCCAAGCATAATTACAGCAAGTGGTCTACTGCGGTCTGTGGACGAAGCTGCTAAAGCAACTAACCAGATAAAGGATTGAATAATCACAGAAATGAACAATTTCAAAAAAAAGTTGTAGACCTGATGTCAAGTGATATCACTTTAGACTTAACTATATAAGCCAACAAATGTTCTATCAACAACTACACGCTCCCCTTAGCCCATGCCACCACCCACAAGTCACAAGGTGAAGGGTGAAAGGAATGAAGAGAATACTCAACATGAACAGTAATCTAAGATGAAGAGAATACTCAACATGAACAGTAATCTACGATGAAGAGAATACTCAACATGAACAGTAATCTGAGCCTTCAAAGTAGATCCCATCGCACAAACTTTACCTGCAGCTTTTTGGCAATGAACATATAAGACCGTCTCCACCTGGATGTACTGCCATCCTATAAGGAAGATCACCGCCAGTTCCTAACCTAGCCACCTTCGACAGAACACACATTTTTAGTCAAACTGATCCAAGGAAGTGACAAAGATAATTTCTCATGTTCTTCTAATGTTTAAGGAAAACAAAAGTGAAGAGCATACATGGCAATGGAATTGAAGTTAACTGACCAATCATAACACTCACTGATATATTGTTACCTTTGGATGTACTTAATAGTTTTAGCTAAGGCTCTTATTAAAAAGGAATAGTTTTATTAAGCTTAGAACATCTGAAAATGTAAATCTATAAGCATCAGAAGTAACCAGGTCTGACAAAGATAACGTGCTGCAATGAAAATAGCAAATCTGATGTAGTCAACCCATTCGAGCCCCTCTCATCCTTCAGCAAGCAGGATTTCGGATTCACCAAGAATTTCCCCAAGACAAAAGATAATTTTAATGCTCAGAAATGGTTTAATCATGTATCCCCTCCAACTCAATTTATATGGAGGGGCTTGATTCAGGACGAAGTTTAAGGTATTCATTTTGACTCATGTATCATACTAGTGGCTGTTGAAGAAAATAGTAAGCTAATGATTGAAAAGTTAATTTGAATAAAAAAAACATCAAATTAAAGTGTAGAATTCAAAAAAATAATTAGTTGCTTCAGATTCTCGTAAGTTGTGATTCTTGTGGAAGCTTGATAGAAATAGAATAGTGTCAAACATGTTCAAATGTTTCAAAAAGGAAATCCAACAACATAACCAGTGTAAACCCACTAGTGGGATCTGGACAGGGTAGGCTGTAGAGTGTAAGGAAACTTTAATCGAGGTAGAGAGGTTGTTTCCAATAGACCATTGACTTAATGAAAGAACAGTACAAAGCATTAAAAGAAAAACGGAATTGCAGAAGCTATGTCTAACTACTATAGAAAGCATGTTTCAAAAAATAAAAAATATCACATAAATAAATAGAGGGAGTAGCTCATTAAGCCACATAATCATGCATGTTTAAAATTACAAGTTGACTATAATACATATTGATTCCATAACTTCTATAGCTATACATCAGGCCTATGGACCGAAGAAATGAACAAAAACTAATCCTTTGCTAAGTTATAACTTGTTCAGCCAAGCTTTTGGGAGGCAAAAAGTGCTTACTTTAAAAAGCGAGGTGTTTGGCCAAGTTTTTGGGAAAAATAAGTATTTCTGGAGGTACCAAAAACTGCTTTTCAGAAGCTAAGAAAATAGCTTTTTCCTAAAAGTGTTTTTTTCCTAGAAAAAATATAATTAAAATACTTCTAAAAAGTTTGGTCAAACACTAATTGTTTCTCAAAAGTGCTTTATGAAACACAAATTGCTTTATGAAACATAAACTGCTTCTAATCAAAAGCACTTTTCGAAATAAGCAGATTTCAGAAGCTTGGCCAGATAAGCTACTATTAGTTTCCATTAGCTTGATCAGTCATTTGATCTCTTGAAAACTAAAGCCATCGGGAATTTCAAAACAGGGACTGAGCTTGACCTCAGCTTGTAGAAGATCAACCACAAGACGAAGGAATGAATCTAACCGAACTTTCAAAAGAAGACAAAAATTGCATGTATAATAAGCACAAACACAAACACAAAACAATTCAGTTTGCATAAAATCACTAGAAATGGAATCATAACATGGAAGATTCATGACTTACGGGTTCATCGGAGAGGACATTAGAATCAAAATGGAATTGAGCAACAATGAGAGCGTTACGAATACCGCTATTTCCTTCTCCACCGCCTCCGGCAAGGACAACATAACTTTCCGATGACGATGATTTCTCGACGCCGTCGTCCTTATCATCATCAGTCGCCGGCGGCGGTTCGACTGCAGATATGAGGGCGCTCGGTGGGACCCAACCGGCACCGTAAATAGGGACGCCATAGTTCTTCGAATTTCCGGAATCAGCCATCTTTGGTCACTGTGATCCAGAAATTGAGATGTGTATTTTGTCCCTCTTGTGTTTTCTTCAGTCAAACGCTACTGTATATCTGTGTAATACTTCAACGGAACCGGTTCGCTGAGATTCTAAAACCGGTTTAAAGGGTAGAGCCGATTTTCTCCGTTTAAAAAAGTGGGAAAGGACAAAAATATCTGCTCGCCAAAAAAATATTCCCACTAAATAGACACTGCACTTTAATTCCCTCTAAACTAATTCTATTTTATAACCAATGATTATTTTGTATTCTAGTTACTACTCATTTTTTTAAAAAAAAAATCTAGTTTATTTTATTTTTTTAATTTTACTGATTTTTTATGTTCTATTTTTTAAAAAATTTGATGTTTCATTTTATTATAAAAAAATTGCTTTTCTTTTGTGTTTTTTCACTGTTTTATACTCTTTATTTTGCAGCTTTTTTTAAAAAAAAAAATCTATTTCTTTTTTGAAATTAGCATAACCATAATTGTTGTACATTAGAACATACATTATGTATATTTATGGAATGATGACATTGACTATCAAAAAAAGCCATGTGAAAGCTTTACTATAATAAATTTTATTTGACCAAAGCAATTACATAGAATTTTGGGGAGCAGATAATGTAACTTAAACTCAAAATGGAAAACCTAACTCTAACTTTTTAGCAGTTCAACTGCAATTCACCAAATTCAAAAATTAACCCCCAACATTATTGCAAGTCCAAAAGAGGAACAATAAATAAAACAAGTCAAACATCAAAAAGAAAATAGATATACACATTCTATATAATTTTTAACTACAATTATTATTTAGATACATATTTTATACGACTCTATATAGTTTCTACATGCATTCTAAAAATGTATCAATCTAGTATAAGAGAGTATCAATTGAGTATATGGACACTGTAAATGTATCAATGTAGTATAAAAGTGTATTAATGTGGTATAAAAGAGTATCAATTGGGTATAAGGACTGCATGTGCTTGCATAAAATTTTCTTTCTTTTTTTAAAAAAGTATATCAATGTAGTATAAAAGTGTATCAATATGGTATAAAATGTATCAATTGAGTATAGAGATTGCATGTGTCCGATTGGACCAAATGGCTAAAAAAGGGAATTAAATTTAGCTGACTTGCTACAGTTGTCCACCTTTTCAAATTATGGGTCATTTTTTTTTAAAATGGCCAGCCCATGTCCTTTTCTCTTAAAAAAAAATCATGAATTACCTATTAAAATTAGGGTCGTTTAAAATCGAACGGTAACCGTTAACCCAATTGGCTTATTGATAATGGGTTATCGGATTAATTATTGAAAAAAATATTAAAATTTTATAATTAATAGTTTATTGGTGCGGGAGCGGATTACTCAATTTTATAAAAATTCAAATAATATTAAAATTTTGATTTTTCTGTCGATCTAGTAATTAAGAATATTTCTACATACATTTTAGGTCTATAAAAAAATTCTTATTTGACTCTATGTTTTAACCTATTAAATGACTGCACGAACAAAACTCAAGAAGGCTAAAAGATTAATAAATAGATCAATCGTAGCATACAAATAACTTAATCGGAGAAGAAATGGAGGAACTATCAATAATTGCTCGATATTTCATTATCTCTTAAATTTATCCATTATATCGTCCGATAACCATCCGTTAATTGCTAATCTGATATCAAACCAACTGTTATCTTATTGGGTGGCAAGCGGGTTAGTATATTTAAAAGTTGATAACCAATAAGTCGAACCGCTAAGCATAATTATCCAACTGATCCAATCTATAAACAGCCCTAGTTAAAATTAGAGTAAACTATGCCCTATTTGGCGATGAAAATTATAATTTTTCGGAGTTGGAGTTGAAGTTAAAGTTGGAGTTGGAGTTGTTTTTTGCCATGAATATAAATTAAAGTTGTTTTTGAAATTTTATGAAAGAAGTAGGAGTGAAAAAAAGTGAAAACAAGTTTTTTCATGGCCAAACATCTACAGTTTTCACTAAAGTAAAATAATTTTTCGAAAAAAAGTAAAAACTTTTCATGGCCAAACGGTTACTTAATTAGGAAAATCATGAATTGTCGTTAAGATAATTTGAGTAAAATAATAATTAAATCCACTAAAATAAAAAGAGAAAAGGTTAATTATACCCCTGAATTATTTAAAATGAGTCAATTTTATCATATGCAGCGTGGATGAAGTGGAGGTTTGTCTTCAATTTTATCTAATAGAAAAGTACTACTTAAACTTAAATGTAAGTTCTATAGAGTGGCGGTTAAATCAACTTTATTGTATGGGACAAAGTGTTAGCCAGTCAAGAACTTTCTCATGTTCGAAAAATCCAAGTTGTGAAAAAAGGGAGGCTGAGATGGGTGTGCGGACATACTATGAGCAATACGACTATAAATGAAAATATTCAGGATAAGGTGGGAGTAACCTCTATGAAAGACAAGAGGAGGGAAGCAAGACTGAAATGGCTTAGACGTGTGAAGAGGAGATGCGTAAACACCCCAATGAGGAGGAGCAAGAGGTTAGATATAGTAGGTATAGGGAGAGATAGAAGTAGATCAAAAAAGTATTAGGGAGAAGTGATTAAACAACATATGGTGTAGCTTCGCATTATCGAGAACACTAAGATATGAGGGTGTGAAGATTGTTTATTAAGGTAGAAGATTAGTAAGTATTAGAGTGTTGTCGTATTTTTTGAAGGTTTGAACTTATTGGTATTTATCATAGTACTAGTCGTATTCTCATAGTTATTGTTTTAATATCTATCATCATCTATTATTTATTGTATATACATTATAGCAGTATTCTAATGTTGTTATTGTTCCTTTCCTGTAGCTCTATGAGCTGAGAGTCTTTCAAACAACCTCTACGAGTTAAAGGTATGATCTACGTACATTCTACCCTTCCTAAACCCTACTTGTAAATTTTCACTTGTATAATGTTGTTGTTGCGTGGCGTAATATTCTAGGGGTGTTCCTTCATCGATTCGAATTTTAGTTTGTAAACACCATAAATCGATAACGAAATCATAAGATATTCATTATTAATTTTTAGTTAATCGATTTTTTATCCTTAACGGTTCACTTTTTGATTACCGATAAGAAAATGTTTCTTTCCTTATTTTGATTTATTCATATATATGCTTCCTTCATGCATTAAAATTTACACGAATTGCTGGAAAAGAAAAAAGCAAATCCAAATAAGTTACTGCTAAAATAGTTATTTATTTTAGTTAAGTAGTAAATTTAAATGCAGTGTCACTATAGCAATCCAGAAAAGAAAAAACAAGGTTAGTTAACAACTCACATTGATGGGTAGAACTAGAACCTAACATATCAATGACTTTTGAAAGAAAATAACGTCACCATGTCAACAACTATAAAATGTACTAGTAAAAGAATATAGGCCTTGTATTTAAAATTCAAAGTCACTATTGTATAATTATTAACTAGAGATAAAAAAATAATTTTAATATAATTTTAATGGCTTATCAGTTTACCCGTTGACTGAAATCTTAGAACTGAGAACCAAAACCGAACTGATAACCTAATAAAATAATATTTTTTCGCTTTGGTGAAATCTATTTTTGCACACTCCTATAATATTCCATATTGAGCGGTACCTTTTTGAAAAGAGAACAAACATAAAGTCACCATTGAAGTTGTTTCAAATTTACAAAAAATACTAAAGTTTAGGGGGAGGGGGGGTTATTTTTTCCTTATTCTTATTTAAAGTGGATTTATTATCCCATTTTGAGTCTGCGTGGGGGATAGAGTGAAGAACACTTTCCAATGGTGCGTGAGATAAGAAAAAAATAATTATTTTTAAAATTTATTTTAATATTTGTTCATTAAAGTACATTTATTATTTTATTTATTTCATTTTACTCCTCTTCAATTAGAAGACCCAATTGCTTACCCTATTCGAATCTTTGTCACTTTCTCCTCTAATTTCTTTTTCATATTTTCCTTTTCCTCGATCTCTTCAATATTTTTTCTTTAATTCATCATTATGTTGTCTATTTTTTTTCTTTGTGATATTTCTACACGTTCTAATAACTCAAGTGAGTTATGCCCGACTTTTATCTACGAATGGACCAAGTTGCCTAATGTGTTCCAACAGAAATAATAAAGACAGTAAATAATGAACACGATAGTTTTACATGAAAAACACAGGGTTCACAAAAGGTATAAAAAAATACGACCTGTACTCTCTACATGATTTAACCCCAACTTCACTAAACATGATGAGCCTCTCAACAAAGAATTACAAACTCTGTAACCTAAGAAATTATAAACTCTAATTTCTAATGTTCAACAATCTTCCAGACTGTTGAAACCCACTTCAAGTTTCTCCACTTAAAAATCATATTACAGAACTCTAACAATCGTAGGAACTAACTCTAAACACACAAACCTCTTAAGGTTTATGTTCTCAAGTCTTCGAGTTATCCTAACTTGAAGATTAAACTCCCAAATCAATTGTAACAGGCTAGTACTAAGAAAGCATGAAAATTACAACTCAATAACTTCCTAATACATAATAAAAAGAATAGAAGATTGTTAGACACATGGATGAAATAGGTTATTTAGTTTGATTCTTCAATTTAGTTCATTGTATTAGGATGCACTTTGATAAGTAGGCAGAAATATCTCAAAAATTGTTCTTGCTTATTTGCTCGTATTCTACCTTTTTTCTCTCAATATAAGTATATGAATTTCATTTTGAAAGATCTTGAGTATTTGTAACTCCAACCAAGTAGACTTCTAACTCCACAAGGATTTCTATATTTTTTGGACTCATTTCTTGAGTGTTGTAGTCGAATACTAACTCTCATTCTTAGCACATGGTGATCTCCTTATGTTTATTTGAAGTAACAAACTTATGTTTCTTTATTTTTGCACATGTGACTTTATTTACACAAAGTCCTCTTGCAAATTGAACTCTTTTAAAGAATTTTGTCATGAATCAGTTAAGCTTAATTGTTCCATGACCTCTTGTTAATCATCAAAATTTCACAAGTCCTAAAAATTTTTACCTTTTTTATGATGACAAACTCAGGCCCTCGTACATTCTATTTTGATGTCAACATTTTGGCTTATGGACGCTAAAGCATGGAATACTTGAATGAAAATTCATGCTCTTGTATAATCCATTTCAGTACGAATATCTTGACCTGTGAAAACTAAAGCATGAAACAATTGAATGAGCCATATTAATTTACTAGATTATAAAATTCACACAACTCTTATCTTTCTTCTTTTGACATCATCGAAAATTGTTTCAACCATATGGATAACAAAGAAGTATGGACTCTGCATAATGAAACAAGTAATAAAAATATGTTTCATGTATCTGGTTTATCACTTTGTCAATCATCAAAATCTATTACATCCATTAAGAACTTTGTTTGACAAGGACTCATATCTTCTTGAATTCTTGAGCCAACATATTTGTGGATTCCTTATATAGATATGGTTTGTCAAAATTTGTAAGAACTCTTTCTTGACAAAGGCTTTCATCTTACTTGGATGCTTGAGTCTGTATGTTTTTGGACTTCTGCCTTGAATATGTTTTGTACATAGTTTGTGGTCTTTTCTTCTTGAGACTTTCTTTATTTCAAAAAGTCCTTATACAAGTTAGACTCTGTACAGAGGAATATGTTGATGAACCTATTTCATGTAAGTGTTCCACTGCTTTTTCAATCATCAAAATATACACGAGTCTAATAATTTTTATCTTTTGATGATGACAAACTAATGCATCTTGCATACCGTGTTCAATCTATTTCAATCGGGTTAGAGTCTAAACAAAGTATCAAAAGATATACGTTAAATGAACCAGATCAGAATCATTGGCTATAAATATTACACATTATAAATACTTTTTTCTTTTGACATCATAAAAAAAATTGTGTCAATTATACAAACTAAGTCTCTTGGGTAAGAAATTTTATGCTCTTGTCCACTGAAACTATCATCTATACAAATACTTAAAAGTCAAAAACTAAGTTAGATATAATAAAGTATTTGTAAAGACAAAAAAATAGCAAGAAGCAAGAGACTATAATTAAACATTTTCATTGATCATTTATAAGATGCACCACAGATTTTTAACAAAATTAAAAATAATATTAAAGCACTTGTGATGAGAATGCAATTTTTTTTTAAGAGTCTAAGAATGAGGACTGGGATTTTGGTGAAGTTGGAGCATGAGATGATGAAGGGGGATTTTTCTTGAGCAAGTCAAAGTCTTGTATGATGTAGAGTTTGTAGCTTTTTTTTTTCTTTTTTCTATTTTAACCTTAATGAAGGACAAAAAGTTCAAAAAACATATTTTTCACTTTTTTCACGATTTCAATATATGTTACAGTAATTTTTTTTTTGAACTTTTGTCCCTCATTAAAAGTCTCTACTTTGGATAAAATCGTCCTTTCACTATTTTCCTGATATTTAAAAGATAAAACTTAATTAAATATTTATAGTAGAACTTTTTTTATTAGAAGTCATAGAATTAATGACAATTAATACCTTTTTCATTAGTTTAATAATTCTAAACTAAAGTTGATTTTAAGAAGATTTGAAAAATCTAGAAATAAATATGAACGCATTAGAATAAGAAAAATATTAAAAGTACCAAATTTTAAAAAGTTTTAAGTAAGTAATGAAAGATTTTCTAAAGATTAAATTAAAAATAAGGAAAGATTTTAAATATAGGAAAAAATTTAAATATTAATTATACTATAAATATGATTCAAATCGATGCGCCTCTGTTAGCCTTTAGCAGCAAGGAAAAGAGGTACTACACAGACGTAAAAATGATGATCCATTAATCACTTGAAACTTCTGGTGGATATATATATATATATGTATGTATGTATGCATGTTTGTATATATGTGTGCGTGTATGTGAGAGAGAGAGAGAGTGTGTGCGCATATGTATGTTTACAATAAAATATATGTCATGTTTATATTATTATATTAAATTGTGAAGGATCTTTAAAAAGTGGTTTGAACTTTTGCACTTTATTAAAAATCTTTGCAATAAATAAAATCGTCTAATTTTAAATAATCAAATATTACACACACACACATAGCATGTTCAAGACCTAAAAGTGCAAAGCACGAAGTGCTGCAATCTCATTTTCTTTAGCAGTCAAGGCAGCTCTTAGGTGCTATAAAAGAGTATTGGACCTTCTTGAAGAAGCATGTACAATATTCAAATTCACAAATCTTAGAGTGTCTAGTCTTTTAGCGAGTATATTGACTGCTAATAAACATTTTAAGATAGGATCACACCTGTTTTGAAATTAATGTGAAAATAATAATACTTTTGTCATTAGCTTTGCCCATTGATACAAAAGAACCAGGTGCCTCAACCTGTTTCATAGGTACAAATATTGCAGATTCAAACCTTAATTATGCATCATTATTCACCAATCGTAAATTCATTTTTATAGTAAGCCTAATAAGAGAATTAGGTTCTACAGAAGAGTCCCCAAACATATCCCTCTAAATAGATACTTTAATATAATTGGGTTCATCAGATGATTCCAACTCAACTATGAGGTCACCCAAATATTCTATCTCATAGGATACATCTTTTTAACTCCATCAACAATATTAGCAGTCTTATAGACATATTCCTCCTGATTCACACCCCAGATGATTTTCCTCACTTGGTACCTCAATTTTCTCTTAATTATACACAACAATTGCACCTTTATCAATAATAATTTTAGAAGTAGCTACTTTCTCAGAGTTACTATTCGCATGATTACTTTTAAATTATCAATTGACTTTGAGAAGAGGTGTATGAGATAAGACTGACAATTTTAAAGAAAAGTTATCATTACCTTGAACTTCTTATGTTTGAAAGAGTGATGGTTATCGAGTTCTTTTAGAAGTCAGTCTCTTTTGAGCATTTTGGAAGAAAGAGGTACAAACGTTTTATAATTATTTCTAATATTTGAAAAATCTTTGGTATAAATATCTCAATCAGTATTTCAATAATTGATCTCGCTTTTATTTTTCAAGTCATTTTTATGACACCGATAAACATAATATTATATTACATGAGTCATTTGAACTTGAAAGTGGTATAAAGACATACAACTAAATGTACAAGACTGAGCATAAAATTAAATTTAATGTGCACTTTGTACAATGTTCTTTAGCCAGTTATTGAGAGATACTCATGTAATGTTAATCATTTTCAATTAGATTACTATGATAGGCTAGATTCATCCACATATTTTATCCACGATTTTCCCTATCATAGGGTTTTCAGTCTTTCAATACCACATATTCTCCCTTTCATTTCATTTTGAAAGCTACATTTTTTCCTTTCATATCTGTGAGTGAAAGAATTTTAGTTTATCACCTTCATATGCCTTGAGCAAGCAATAGTCATCTATCATGTTTGTTTGCTTACTTTCACTCGAATCTGCAAAACACTCAAAGGTCAGTTTTAGAAATCCAGACAAGCTTGTGTACGTTCTTATGATTAAATAGATGAATCAAACTTTTTTTTGCCCAGCTTGGTGACAGGTTAGAAGACTTATTTCTTTTAGTAGATTTGAAATAATTTTCTTTATTCGGTTCTATGTTTTTATTCACAAAACCTATTGCAACTGAACATTCAGTAGTGCAATACTCAAGTCGTCCACAAATATAACACAAATTCTTAATAACAAATGTTTCTTTATGAAAACCTAAACCCACCTTTTCATTATAAGTCCTTTCACCTAGCTTATTTACAATTCCAGGAGACTGGGTCTATCTATTTGCTCTTTCAAAATTCAATTTTAACTTGGATACTTCTAAATTCAGTTTTTTGACATTTTTTGTTTCACAAAAAAAAATCATCTTTGCATTGCATCAATTTTGACTCAATTTTTGTTAATTTTCACTCATAGTTTCTTTTTCTTTTTTAATATTTGACAATTTTAAGATTTTGCATCTATCCAAGTTAGATAAGTTAAGTTAACTAGCTTGTTCTTTTAAGGTGCAGTTTTCTATATTAGTATCATTCTTACAGGTATCAAGATCAATGTAATCTAACTTTAGATTTGCAAAAGCACCAAATAACTAATTTCTATCAGATATTAGCTCACTAAAATCATCAATAAGTCCATTCATCAAGAAAATTAATTTTTTCTTAGAACAAAGATGCAATTTATCTTTACGATTAAGTAGATTTACCTCAGATTTTACATCTTCTTCTTCCTTTTTTCCAATCAGAATCATACATTGCTATGAGTGTTGTTTCATCAACTTCATCATTCGATTTTTCTGAGTTTGATCCTCATGTCGTCATCATAACAAAGAATTCCTTCTTTTGGTGTCAAATTTCTCTTTCAGCTTCAACTCTTTTTCAGTGCTTTCATTTTTTTGTTCTATTTTTCATAATGGACTTTCCTTGATCATGTGATCTATATTTTCACACTTAAAGCAACCAGCCTGAGACTTATAGTTGGAACAACACCTACTACTACTTCTTCCTTTCTTATTTTTCCACTTTCCTTTGTTAAAACACCTTTTAAAGTACTTGGTAAGATTTCTATCATCCAAATATGGTTCTTTGACGTCAGACTCTTTTAATGCTAGTGACTTATTCTTCCCATACGCATTTACATGAGTATCTCAAATTTATTTTGTGGTGGTGTAACTTGAGACCTTGTTATATTCATCTGGTCTATTTTCGTAAATAAAAATATACTTAGCTTTTGCATTCTTTTCAGTATCTTGAAGTCATCCGCATTATACTCATCATTTTCTTGTAATACATCCTTATTTCCAGCATTTTTCTTTATAGGATACTGTCCATTAATAACCTTGTTTCAAAGTGCATAGTCCGCAACTTGTAAAAAAACTTTCATCCTTTTTTCCACCCTAAGTAGTATTTTTCACTGAACAATGAACGTTGGTTAATGTCTTGTCCCTCATCGTTTCTGAGTAGAGGTGCAAAATTCATTTTCATCTTATCTTAAGGTATTATCCTTTACAAGATAACCCACTAATATCAATTGATATTTCTACACGTCCTAAAAACTCACTGAATATGTTTAATTTTTGCCTACGGATGAAAAGGGTTGTCCAACGTGTTCCAACAAAAATAGTAAAGACAATAATAATGAACACGATAATTCAACGTAAAACCACACGACTCACAAAAGGTGTAAAAAACTACGACTTGTACCTCTACAAGATTTAATCTCAACTTTACTAAACACAATGATCCTCCCGACAAAGGTACAAACTTTGTAACTTATGAAATTATAAATTCTAATTCCTAATGTTCAACGATATCCCTAGACTATTGAAACCTACTTCGAGTTCTCATACTTGAAAATCAGATTACAAAACTCTAACAACCTTAGGAACTAACTCTAATTCTTAAAAACACACAAATCATTCAAGGTTTATGTTCCCAAGTCTTCAGTTATCTCAACTTGAAGACTAAACTCCTAAACCAGTTTATAACAAATTGGCACTAAGAAAGCATTGAAACTACAACTCAACAACTTCCTAAGACATAATAACTAGAAATAGAAGATTGTTAGACACATGAATGAAATAAGTTCTTTAGTTTGGTTCTTCAATCTGGTTCACTGTATTATGTTGCACGTCGACAGGTAAGTGATAAGTCATCAATTTGATGACTTGCTAGCACCTTTTAAGCCTAAATTATCATGTTTTTCCATTAATTTGATGGTACTCTCTCACTTAATGCTCATTCATGTTGGTGAAAGTAAAAAAGAAAGATGAAAAAGTCATTCAAGTCATCAAGAAGTCAAATGTGAAGGAAAAGAGTCATCCATTTTGCATCTGCTTCGCATATGCTTTGGAGCTGCTAGCCATTTGCTCTCCATCCGCTTTGGATCCACTGAAGCAGATCAAGAATAAGGTGGCAGTTTTGTAATTTTCATCAAATGTAGAGTGGAGTTTAAAAAGAGGGTTTTATCTCCTTTTTCAAGACCTACTTTTCCTCTTTTCAAGATAGCCTCTCTTTTAGCTTTTAGCTCCTCTCTTCCTTTTTAGCATCTATCTTTTCATATTTTCAGAATTTTGTACTAAGCTTGAATGAAAAATATATATTAGTGATTTTTTATTGAAGAATTATTGAAACCCCAAGTGTGGAATTATATTGTCTCTATTTCTCATGGATGAAGTTAATGATAACTTTGGTATATTCTCATTTCTTTTATTCATGAGTAGCTAATTTCTAATCTTAGGATTATGTTTGCTTAGGTAATGGTAGTGCATGGGTTTTAGCTAATCATTTTTCTAATTAGTTAATGGTGATGAGTGTTGTATTTATTTCATGAATTAACTAAGAGTTGGGGGTTGCAAACTCCAACCACGTTAGAACCCATGTCATTCTTGAAAGAGGGAACATGGGTAAGGAATAAATGCATCCAATAACTTGATTCATTTCATTTAATGATACTCTTAGACATAAGGATGTCAATTAAGGCAATAGATGTGGAAAATTCTCACACTTCTAAGGTGTTCGAGAGAACCCATTTGTGAAATTTGGTGTTGTAATTGAAAGATTGATACCAATACATTTACATCTAGCCTACCCCTGACTTTTAGATAAAAGTTGAATAAATGGCCAAGTACCCATGCGTGATCCCACACCTATAATTTCATAACCCCAAGGCTTATTCTCAATTGAACTCACTCTTAGCATTATTCAGCATCAAGCTAGCGCACTAAAATTGAAGTAGCTATCATTTATAAATACATTCAAACTAAATCCCCCATTTTACATTTATACTTGCTTTATTCACACTACGGGTCATCTTTTAGTAAACTATCAGTACTCTTGAGTTTTGAATTTCATGCTTTCACTTCTTGTGGATTCGACCCCAACCTAAGTTGGGTTATTACATTGACAACGATCGCTTACACTCATTCAAGAGTGTAATTTGAGCATTATCAGTAGGCAAAATGACTCGATTTGAATCGGGAACCTTGTCGTAATAGGCGTCCCAAGTCCAACCAGGATCGGAGACCACCCCCGCTACCCAACCCAACCTCCAGCCGCTTGCCCTAAATTGGCTGAATTTCGAACATATAACAAGATAACATAACTGGACAAGGATTGACTTTGGGATAGGTATATTCCTTGACCAGCCCTACCAAGTCATCATGTCCACTAAATCATCCAACCAAACCAACAAGCCAAACAAATATCGAACCAAGGGCCATAACCAAATGAGATCCAAAATATAATATAATTAATCCCAAAATAAAATATGATGGAACAACCAACAATATCGCCAACCGGTATCATCCCCAATTTCAATACCAATGCTAAGGCTGATAACACTATCGACACCGCCAATTCCAACCCACAGTAGTACCAATAAAGCCTCTAACCAAAAGAATACCAAACTTCGGTAAGAACATGCCCCCAACCATAGCCAAAACTAATATCCATGAATAAGTTAAAATATGAAATAATATTCATGAAATAGAACCTTTAAGAATGATGGAAGCTCACCACTTCAATCCAAATGCTAACCCCGAAGTCCGAATCTCTACGCAAGAGGAGTGGAACAGCCGGTTCCTTCATCGCGTGGGGATACAACGCCCGAAGATGGATTAACGGGTGAACGCTAGCATAAACTCAGAATTAGGATAAAATAATGCCATTTATAAAACTAAACAAAAACCATTCATATGCACATAACCATACATATATTTAGCCATATTGGGAAAGGGGACCGGGTTTAGCATGCCATAAAAACCTTTACCTAGGCTATGTAGCTTTGCTGTCTTAAACCACCCGTGGACTATACAGGTTCAGCTCTCTCTGCTGAAAGGGATCCAATGCGTGAAGTCACACAACCAGGGAAGAAAACCTGGATGACTAGTACATCCCTAAAATATATAGTGTGACATCATGCACACGGTCACTAGAACCAAATCTCACATCGGCAAATATGAGTTTCCAGTTTAGATCCCTCCGGGACCTCCACCCTCCACAGCTTTGCTACACATCCCTCCTTTAACCCCAATTAAAACCATTTTCTAACCAAACTATAATTCCATTATTACTAACCAAGGCTATTAGTAGTGGTATCGTCATACCTTGCAAGTATTATCCTTAGACAAACCTTAGGGGATTTTCATGTACCCCATATGATTTCCAATTAACCAAAACCATGGCCACTAAAGCCTTTCCAATCCATTCAAAACCATTTAAACCATTTATATCATTTAGGGTTCCATTACCAAATCTAAACCATGCATAAGTTTCATTGAAAAACCAATATTATAGTGAAAACATTGTTATAGGCATTTTATCAAATACATTGGGGGGGTAGTATTTCCAAAAACCAAAGTCTATTGCCAAAGAACTATTCCCATGCAACCAATTATCCAAAATCACCATTAATACATATAAAATCATAATTAAAAACATGGAAAAACCATAACAAAGCATTTATAACCAAAATTCCTAAATCATATCCAAGACAGGCCCCAATTTACTCCTTAAGATGAAAACTTAACTTCCCTTGCCCAGAAACTCTAACGAGGATTTAAGAGTGTTTCCAAGTGCTTAAGAATAGAATAATAAGGAAAGTAACCTCCCAAGTGCAATATAAGTCGTGGAACCTTATTAGGATAAGTGGAGAAATTTTCAGAATACCCCCACTTAAGTTGCACAAAAATCCCGTTACAGGGATACGACTGACCCTTACGAGTCGTATCCTTCCTGTACGAGTGGTACCCACCACTCGTACCCTTGGCTTCTGTCACGCCTCAAATCCTATTAGGGTGGACTGGCACCCGTAACCGAGGAGGCACGGGAGAACAGCTCATAACCTTATACTTCCCAAGCATACCTCTATGACAACCCGAAATTCGGACGCATCATGTCGCATATAAAAGGAAATAATCACCTGTATAAGCTCGAGCATACATATATATGTATATACAATACTTGGCCGTTGGAGCCATCACGTCTATTAACAAAACAACACCTTGACTGTACATTAGGTCTACAAAACCTCTAAATAATACACAGAGTTTAACTAAGGTCGGAACACACCCCGCCATATAACTAACTTCTATACAATACCAAAAGTGACTGGATATGACACGAAAAGCCTCGAAGCAAACTGGAGCTCACCAAAAGCAGCGGGATATCCTGGCTCCTACTTATGCGATGTATGAGCTGAGGTACCTGTGCCTGCAGCATGAAATGTAGGTCCCCCATGGGGGATGTCAGTATGAAATATGTACTGAGTATGTAAAGCTGTAGATAATCACATATGATATAGGAGCTTAATAGAAATCAGAAACAAGTGAATAAGTCGTAATAGGAGTGGACCACACTTATTAGAACTTGTGACAACCTGTACATTGTATTTATTCAATCACTTTACCTTCGTTCTTATCATCTTTGTAATCATTACTGTACTGTACTGTGACCATTAGGCTGCCTCCAGTACATATCAACTGGGATTGACCCATGATAGGCTTCTGCCCCTGGGATACCACCCATAAACACATAAATAGGGATCGACCCATAATAGGATTATGCCCTTGGGATACCACCTGATAAGAGAGAACTTCCATCACTTAGTTCAATTAATCTTTGAGATTGTTATTTCGGTCGCCACTGCATTTTTGATACTTTGAAACAATGATACATCAATAAGAGACATATAAATAGACCATCAATGCAATAACAATGAAGTAAGAACTCATTGGCACAACAATGAAGTGTTTTGGAGTCATCAATGCCATAACAATGAAGTAGGAACTTATTTGTATATCAATGAAACGTTTTGGAGTCATTTATAGCACATGGATCTTATTTTAGTAACCGAATACCTTCTGACATTCATTAGTGCAATAAACATGTAAGATTTGGAAGACAAGTAAGTATTGGAATGTCTTGACATCTTGTAGGGTGGAAACAAGTTCATTGGTAACGTAGGACATCATACAAAACCATTATGGATCACATGTTATTGAATAACTTTGAAAACTTTCTTAATAGAACAATTATTCACTTTCATGCCAAAGATATGGTATAGAGTATGATTTACATACCTGACTGTCAACCTTCAATACTAGTCCCAAATGGACTTCCCATCTTTTCGATTACTTATCTACAATGAACATATATAGCAATCTAGTATTAGCAGCCAAACGTCACGATTCAATTGTTTGAATTCACCAAACTAGTGGTTAAGTAGTAAGCCTTAATTATACCATAAATGGTGTCACTTTAACCCTCTTATACTCCAATTACATTCACATGCTATGCATATTCATACAACATCCTTCAATATCAAGTTTGGATTTATTTATCCTTCCAACCAATCCACTAAACCAAATTGAGCCATAGGCATAAATAATCATCAATTCAATAGTATATCACCATATCCACCTTCCATAACTTAATTACCATATCCAACTTCCACAATTCAATACAACCAAACCATGCAAAATAGTCTATAACCCTATTTCCATCACCTTTCAATAACAACCAATACATATAATCCTCTATCACACATATACATATGGAAAAGAACAAAGGCAAACAATATTCATACCTTAGAATTCACCTCTTGATTATGCAATCCTGTTTGCACAAATAATAGGTGCCGTTCGAAGCTCTCGAGATGACTAACACAGTTATTGGATTACTTTGGAATTTCTACGGTTGAATCAAAAGTAATTTAAAGGTCAAATTTGGCTAGGGTTTGTTCTTTCTCAATGATTGATGATGAAAATGAGTTTTTGAACTCATATACATGTGTATATACACATATTCCCATCCATAATATAATAGGAAATGACCAAAATGCCTTTAAAATTTAAATAATGTCAAATCTGTCCTTTGGTGGACTGTTTTGATAAGCTAAAGTAGATCGACCATAACTCTCTGCTCCGATATCGAATTTAGGTGAAATTGGTATCGTTGGAAGGATAATTCAAAGGGATTTCATTTCATATAAAATAGGTCACCCAGTTTGTCCTGTACAAGGAGTTATGGCTGTTTGAAGTTAAACCTAAAAATCTGTTTTGATAGGCTGAAGTAAAACAAGTATAACTCCTTACTCAGACGTTGGATTTGGATGAAACCAATTGCATTGGAAAGAAGACTCAAATAACTTTCTTTTCATAGGTCGTAACTCTCCCAGTTCATTATATTAAGGGAGTTATGATCGTTCGAAGTTGACCCAAAAATTCGGCTGGCCTCAGTAGTTTGTGTGCAGGAAATTTTCCTTCACATTTACTATTCCCAAATATCCCGGCCACCGTTTTATAGTTTCGAACGTGATCGATTATATCCGAAACCTATCCGTTTTTGGAAATCTTTATATCGTTGGAAAGCTTATTCAATAACTTTCGCATGGAACCATCGATGGGTAAATTCCGGTATAAATAAAATAATAATAAAAATATTAATTACATATAAATAAGACCGATACACGTACTTGAATACGCCAATACACGTACTTGAATACAGGGTGTTACAGCTTCTCCTTGGACCCAACACTGTCCAAGGTATGACACACCCTAACCCAAGTCTTATTCAAGTGTACGGCTGGTACCCATAAACCATACCCCTGGTCGAATAGAATCTAGGAGGTTTGAACACTGACCACCATACGAGTCCTGGGTACAACTCGTACACTAGCTTACAGCTCATAGTAAGCTACTCTTACTCTGATCCAACTTAAGTTACCAAGTCTAAGATTAAGCTAAGGAAAACATAAAATAAATGATCTGTATCCAACCATACGACTCGTACCATTCAAGTCGTACTCATTCCAAAGACCAAAATCCATCCCACCAACCAACACTGGTCAGCATACGACTGGACCATACCATTCGTATCCCAACATACGGCTCGTACCCATGAGTCGTATTTGGTCCAGAGATCAAAATTCTAGGAAATTTTCTAAGGTATAGAAACTAGGGTGTTTCAGTTTCCCCCACTAAGAATATTCATCCCGAATGACGGACAAGGTAGGGGTAACCACACTCACAAGTCATTTGCATTATCAAATATATTTCCAATCTTTAACAAAATTTGAATACAAAGAGGAAAAGATGTTAATCATTCCTTAACACACTTAGAAAATAAAGATGTGTTGAAGATACATACCTTCCGCACGAATCCCAGAAGCAGAAAATAGATGCGGATACTTGGACTTCATGTCCTCCTCCGCTTCCCATGTAGTTTCTTCTACCTTATGGTTCCGCCACAGAACCTTAACCAAAGCCATATCCTTGGTTCGCAATCGATGAACCTGGTTATCTAAGACCTCAACCGCGATCGCTTTATAAGACAGAGAGTCTGAGATACCCAACCCCTCGAAAGGAACAATCGAAGAAGGATCACCAAGACACTTTCTCAATATGGAGACGTGAAATATCAGATGAATGAAGTTCAAACTAGAAGGCAACTCCAATTCATAAGCAATATTTCCAACCCTCCACAAAATCACATAAGGACCAATATACCAGAGACTGAGCTTCCCCTTTTTGCCAAACCGCATTACTCAATTCATGGGATATACCTTGAGAAACACCTTATCCCCAACCTCAAACTTCAAGTCTTTACGCCTTACATCCGCATAAGACTTTTGGTGACTTTGGGCAGCCTTAATCCTATCCCGAATCACTTTTACCTTTTCCATAGCCTAATAGACCAAATCTGGACCGAACATATTCGCCTCATCAAGCTCAAACCAACCAACAGGAGATCTATACCTCCCACCATACAATGCTTTAAATGGAGCTATACCAATAACAGAATGATACCTGCTGTTGTAAGAAAACTCTACCAAAGGTAGATGCTCAACTCAAATACCACTATAATCAACCACACATGCCTGAAATATTTCCTTCAATGTCTGAATAGTTCTTTCCACTTGCCCACCCATCTGAGGATGAAAAATAGTACTCGGACTTACTTTAGTACCCAATCCTTTCTGAAAAGACCGCCAGAAATGAGATGAAAACCGCGTACCACAATCAGAGATAATCAAAACATGTACCCCATACATCTTTACAATCTCCTGAAGGTATAACTTTGCATAATCTTTCACCAAAAAGGTAGTCCTCACTTGCAAGAAATGAGCAGACTTTGTTATCCTATCCACGATGACCCAAATGGGATTATATTAATTCCGAGACCAAGGAAGAACGATAACAACATCTATATTGATTATCTCTTATTTCCATTCGGGTAAAACAATCTCTTGATACAACCCACCAGGTCTCATGTGCTCAACTTTAACTTGTTGACACACCAACCACTTAGCTAAAAAATCAGCCACGTTCCTTTTCATACCATTCCACCAATATATCTCCTTGAGATCATGATACATCTTTGTCGAGCCAGGATGTACAACGTAGTGCTATTCATGCGCCTCAACAAAGATCCTTTATTGCAACCCGTCTATATCAGGAATGCACAACCTCTCTTGGTATCGAAAAGTACTGTCCCAACTGATCTCAAACACCATTACCTTATGCATACCCACATTACTCTTGATTTTTATCAAGATAAGATCTAGCACTTACTTCTCCATAATCGCTACACCAAGAGACGATCGAACTACTTCTTGTACCATCACCTCACCATCCTCAGAGTCTAAAAGAAGAACTCCAAGATTTGCCAAGCGGTGAATATCCTTGACCAATTCCCACTGTCCTTCTTCCACATGAGAAAAACTTCCCATGGATAACCTGCTAAGAGTATCAACAACCATATTAGTGTAACGCCCCGATTCCCAAGAACCAGAATGCCACACGGTGCTTATGATCCTGAAGGGCCACAAGATAACCCTTTTTCTGATATCTGTACCTGTTCACTGCATAATATAATAAAATACATGCGAAAACTGGCTAACACTTGCCATAAGGTTCAAACATCTAGAAATATACAATACCTTAAACCACACACTAATACATCTGTCTGAAAAGCCTCTACACTACCTGAACTGTGGAGTTGAAGGGACAATTCCCCCAACTAACTCTGTCTACTAAAATCAAATGCTGTAATAACAACATCCTCGGATGATGAAGACTCATTGCTGCACCCACTGCTGCTATACAAGTGACTTCTAAGATGCTCTAAGTTTCATTCCTCTGAACCTATGGTGCCCCAAAATAAAAGAACACCATAGCGTGAATGCGTCAGTACTAAGATGTACTGAGTATGCAAACAAGCAAGGCTAAATGTAAGGGGTTATGCATGAATGTTTAATCAACAGAATAATCATGAGAATAATGAACGAGTACACATATATGAATGCACAGTTCACAACCACTATAACAATTATAACGACTCCAGATACCACAGCTCGGGTACCACTTTACTATCCTCGGAACTCACTACTGTACTGGGGTACTGCATTACTGAATCACAGGATACCAACATTGACCAAACGAATACACTACCACCCCTGAATCCTGAAGATTTATACTGACATAAAAACCGTGAGAAGTAGTTACATAACTCACCATGACTCCTCATAAGCAACTAAATATGTGGGGGTACACGTAATAATTTGAATAATATCTTTGATTTCGTAAAACATGCGTACGGAAAATGAAGACTCACATGGCTTGAATTTCATTATCCATACTTCTCATAATATTATAGAGAGGAAAACATAAGTAAAATCCTATAAATCATCATAAAATCATCAATATTCATCATAAATTCTCATGACTCATCATAGACAACCAAACTCATCAACTTAAGACTCGGAGCGACTCGATAGTTCAAGAAACATACTCTTATCGATAGGGGAGTTTCCTATAACCGACAACCCCACGTGAGCCACGTGGAATACCAACGTTTGCCCTCCTAGGAAGAGCACTCCCATTGGCGGGAGTGTTGTACTCTTGCCAGGGAGTACAACCTTAAAGCTTTCATAATCACAATTCGGCTCTCTGGCCAACAATATCATCATCAACAACCCTACGATGGCACATAGGTTTGGGGAAATACCAAATTTCCCTATCGGTGCTAAGTAATACTCCCCGACTAGCTCAGAACGCGTTAGGAAATCCACCACAACATCGCAAGGGTCTATCATAAAGACCAAATCAAATCTCTTTCTTAATTATCAAATCATATCAATTTGTGGATTCCTAACTCAACACATTTTAGCTCAAAACATTTTAATTTTCCTCAACATCAACATGGTATCAATAACAAAGCATTTCGTCTCTGCGAGCTTAAAATCAATATAAATCATCCCGACTCTGCGGATGCAAATCAATATTCTCAAATGATCATTCTTTCATTTCAATATTCAAATCATGACAATAGCTTTTGAAAAGCATTTAAGATCTTCAAATCATAGTAAGATTTTGTATGTCGTAATGTAACTCAAATCATGGCTCTTATATCAAGAATCCTGAAAAAAATAATTTCATAGTAGTGGTATGCAATTTATGGCATAAAATCTCAATTCAAGAAAACAAGATAATAAGGTTATTATGTATACCAATATTGGACGATTCAAAGTTCCATAAATCATATCTTGAAAACACTTGAAATATCAACTCATGGTAGAAATATGAAATTCACCATATCAAATCATAACTTAGGAATAATAAAGTAATCATGTACATCAAAGCTTAAACAGTTTATATTTTTCATAACCTTATAATTCGTCATTAAAACATCTTGGGTATTTACCCACTTTACAAAATCATAAAATTCCAATGATAAAATCAATTCTTTGGGCACAAGAATGAAAAGATATTCTTGTTCAAAAACCCACATACTAAGTTCTCACGGAATTCATGTTAAGTTCTCAAATCATCAGAAATTCATCGATCGTAGCACGACTAAGATTATCACGGAACTGACTCAGCTTTAGACCAGCAGACTATTTCGGGCATACGTACCCCCAACAATCAATAACATAAGTAATACGTAGTAACAATAATGCATACTCACATGCCCATAGGCCATCATGCACCATGCATTTATTAACACCTCACACCAATCATTTGAAGATCATATTCATATACAAGTATTGAGATCTCATGCCATTACATCGTAGATCATTCAACAAGGATGCATATGGTTAAGGAAGAATACAACATAACATAGTTCATCCAATCGGGATACATACAAATAACATATATTCAACACATCATGGTTCACTTCTCAAGGTTCTGTCCTTTAAGATCTTCATATATGCAAGTCGACCCATAATTAGACATTTCACACTTAGCGTGGCCTAATGGCCTTACCATTTCCCTCAAGCATCATAGTAAACACGTAGCATGAAAGTATGGTATGAACTCATCACTTCGATCACAAGGGGTCATACGATCCATTCTTCTTCAACTAGGCATTTCTACAATTACCTTGCATGCACCATTTAGGCATAGGTCAGTATGAATAATTACATGTGCTACAACACCATCATTCATCTTAATTCCACCAACTAAATCCCTCGTCCGCACTTACAACCATATCAGAAGCCTTCCACACAACATCTCCAATTTTAGACAATAACATGGAGTTCATGTTGAACGTATACATAGAAAGTAGTCTAGTCATTTAGAACTTATTATATCCTAAGAACGTAAATTTATAGCCTCTTAGACAATTCCACAAACACCTTACATGCACTTTTAGGCATTGGTGAATTCGTCAAATTCTCATGTTTTCTGCCACCCCATATATCTCATCCAACACACATAATCATCACATGCATGTATCAACCAACATACACCATCACCACACACATATATATATATATATATATATATATATATATATATATATATATATATATATATATATCAACCAACATGCATAATCATCATATATATATATATATATATATATATATATATCAAGTAACATCCATAATCCTCATATATATCTCAACCATCAAATATCAATCAACATATATATATATACATCATCAAAGTCTAGAATATATATATATATATATATACGTATAAGAGAAATGAGAGGAAAATAATACAAGTTCTCAGCTGAATTGGGTATTTATAGAGGTTTAAAAGAGTGGTGAAAGATCAAAATTCCCTTAAGAATCAAATAAAACCCGAATTTGTCCTTCAGTGATCTATCCGATAGGCTGAAGTAAATTGGTCATAACTTTTTACTCCGATGTCCAAATTGGATGAAATCAATCTTATTGGAAAAAAAAATCTCAGGGATTTCCGTTGATATATAGTAGCTCACACAGTTCATTATATACAAGGAGTTATGATCGTTTAAAGTTGACCAAAAAAATCGCCTGGTTGCAGTATTTTTTTCCCTGCACATTTTACTGTTCACAGTTCGATCGGAATAGTCGTAGTTTGATCGGAATGGTCGTAACTCATCGCTCGAGTGTCCGTTTTGGGTGATCCATATATCGTTGGAAAGCTTATTTGATGCTCTACGAAATGGTGGGTCGAAATTCAAGAAATAACACACAAAAAAATTATAAATTATTCTCGAAGATAGGATCCAATATGTTTATGTACAAAATTTCGGTGAAAATTTTTTTGGGGTATTACAATTAGCCTTACCTGGGTGATAGTGAGACTCATGTCATAGTCTTTGAGAAGCTCCAACCATCTCTTTTTCCTGAAATTTAGTTCCTTCTGAGTGTAGACTCTTATGATCAGAAAAGATGTCTACGTGCACTTTATACAGATAATGCTGCCAGATTTTTAAAGCAAAAACCACTGCCAACAACTCCAAATCATGAGTAGGATAATTTCTCTCATGCACCTTCAACTGCCTAGAAGCATAGGCAATCACCTTCCCATATTGCATCAAAAAAACAACTATGTCCCACCGTAGATGCATCATAATAAACCAGAAACCCCTTACTTCCCTTAGGCAATGTCAAGACCGGAGCCAAGTTAGCTTATATTTAAACTTTTTGAAACTTTCCTCATAAGCATCCAACCAAGAAAACTTCACCTTTTTCTAAGTCAACTTAGTCAAAAGAGCAGCTATTGTCGAAAAGCTCTCCACAAACTACCAATAATACCCAGCCAAACCCAAGTAGCTCCGAATGTTGGTTGGAGTCGTGGGTCTAGGCTACCTTTTAACTATATCCCCCTTTTGAAGATCTATTATGATCCCCTCATATGACCAAGAAAATTCACAACGTTCAACAAAACTCACACTTAGAGAACTTGACATACAACTGTTGTTCCTTCAAGGTGTGCAATACCACACAGAGGTGGTTAGCATGATCCACCTCATTTTTGGATAGACCAGAATGTCATCAATAAACACAATGACTAAGAGATCCAAAAACTGCCTGAAAACCCTATTCATCAAGTCCATAAATATCGTCGGGGCATTAGTCAAACCAAATAACATCACCAAGAATTCAAAGTGCCCATACTGAGTACGAAAAGCCATCTTAAGGACATTCTTCTCCCTAATCTTAAGCTGATGATACCTAGATTGAAGATCTATCTTAGAAAAGAACTTGGCACCTTGTAACTGATCAAACAAGTCATCTATCCTTGGAAGAGAATACTTGTTATTGACTGTTACTTTATTCAACTGACGATAGTCAATGCACATCCGAAGGAAACCATTCTTCTTATGCATGAACAAAATCGGTGCACCCTACGGAGATACACTAGGATGAATAAACTCCTTATCTAGAATATCCTTAAGTTTCTCCTTGAGTTCTGTCAACTCAGTCAGAGCCATTCTATACGAAGGAATAGATATTGGACGAGTGTCCGAAACCAAATCAATACCAAAATTGATTTCCCTATCCAAAAGAACACTAGGAAGATTATCCAAAAAGACCTCAGGAAACTCATTTACCACCAAAACAGACCGTAAAGAAGGACCTTCCAAGTTAAAATCTTTAACCCGGACCAAGTGATAAAGACAACCTTTAGAGATTAACCTTTGAGCTCTAAGATCGAAATTAAACGTTCCCCTAGGAGCTAGGGAACCACCCTCCCACTCTATAACCAGTTTACTAGGGAACCTAAAGACAACCTTATTGGTCCGATAATCCAAGGACGCGTAACAAAAATGTAACTAATGCATCCCAAGAATAATATCAAAATCCACCATATCAAGTTCAAACAAATCTATCAAAGTCTGCCTACCACAAACAGATATCACACACACTCTATAGACTCTCTTAGGAATAACCGAGTCACCTACTGGGGTAAAAATAGAAAAAGGATTCGAAATAACCTCAGGATCAAAACCAATACATACAACCATAAGTGGGGTCACATAAAAAGAGTAGACTCCGGATTAAGCCGACAATACACGTCACGAGAAAAGAGTTGTAACATACTAATAACGACATCAGGTGATGCCTCAAATTACTGCCGAGATGCAAGAGCATAAAACCTATTCCAGCCAGTGCTAGTACCAGAAGCAGGAGCAGACACCGAAGTCGTACCACTGGGCGCAGGAGTAGAAGATGAAGTAATTGGAGCTTCGATCGCTCCCAAAGCTCCCTTACTAATCGGATAATTCTTGAGCATATGGCCTGGCTGGCCACATTTAAAATACTTTTTCCTTCTTTTTATCACAATAACCTTGATGAAGACGACCGTAGAACTGTAAAGGAGGGCATGAAGAAACCGACTAACCCCCACTCTCCTGAGATTAGTCACCCTGTGCCCAAAAATTATCACCACCTTGCTGACGCCTATCACCCGACTGCCTCGGGTAAGAAGCACTAATATAAGAGAAGGAACCAGAACTCCCTCACTTCTTCTTTAGCCATTTGCCTCTATCCCGACTACCTTGCGACTGAGCATTCCCTAATTCGAAATTTTGCTCCTCTTACCCTACCTATTTTTTAACTCCGCCTGTTTTCTCTTCTCATTCTCCACCTGCTGTATGTGGATAACTAATCTCTAAATATCCATATCATTGATCAGCAAAGTGGTCTTGCTTTCTAAGATCAAATCCCAAGATAGCCCAAAAGCAAACTTTCTCATCCTCGCCCTTATGTCAACCACCAAATCAGGAGCATACTTTGACAGCTGGTGAAATTTTTAGGCATATTCCTTGGCAGACATTCTCTCTTGCTTAAGATTCACAAACTCCTCCATCTTAGCTTTTCTTAGTACTTGAGGAAAGAAATGATCCATAAAAGCTCCAGAAAAAACATCCCATAAGGATGACTCTTCCACACCACCTCTATCCCTACCCCACTTTTCATACCATTGGTGCGCAATATCCTTGAGCTGATAAGCTGCAAAGTTTACACCCTCCATATTAGTAGCTTACATCACCCCAAATATCTTTTTCATTTCATCTAAGAAACCCTGAGGATCTTCCTCCACCTTCACACTAGTAAAAGTAGGAGGATTCAGTTTTATAAATTGACCAACCCTTGTGGCCTCAGCAGACAACCCACCAGATGCATCCCACTCAGCCTGAGTAGCAACCAACTGAGCAATAATATGAATAGACTGCGAAATTCCACATTAGTCACCTCACCTTGAGGAGGACTAGTAATAATCGGAGAAACTCCAGAACTATCGAGGATAGGACTCTGAGATCGAAGATGAACTTCAAATGTAGGACGTACCCCATCAACATTGGGACTGAAGAGTTTCTTTATGTTTCAGATCGTCGAGGCATGATCTGAAAAGTGAACAACCAAGGATTAGAGAAGGATTCCAGGACTTAGAATCCAAGCTTGAAAATAGACACCAAGAAAGTGAAATATTTGTAAATGCCTTATAGCCTCTTTATTATGAGTGTGGCGTGATACATACCCTTAAAAGAGACTCTACCAGACACGGCTTTGTGGACTTCCAATTGATCATAACCTGGCTCTGATACCAACTTGACCCGACCTGACCTGGAGGCCTTGTCGTAATGGGCATCTCAGGTCCAACTAGGATCGGAAACCACCCCCGTTATCCAACCCAACCTCCAGCCGCCTGTCCTGAGTTGGCTAAATTTAGAACATATAACACGATAGCATAACCAGAAAAAAATTGACTTTGGGATAGGTTTATTTCTAGACCAGTCCGACTAAGTCATCCCATCCACTAAACCATACCAAACTACCAAGCCAAACCAATACCGAACCAAGGGCCATAAACCATGCCATAACGAAATGAGATCTAAAATATAATATGATTAGTACCAAAATAAAATATGATGGAACAGCCAACAATATAGTCAATCGGTATCAGCCCCAATACCAATACCAATGCTAAGGCTGACACCACTACCGACCCCGCTCATTCTAACCCATAGCAGTAGAAACAAAACCTCTAACTAAAAAAATACCAAAATTCGGTTGAGACATGCCCCCAACCATATCCAAAACTAATATCCATAAATAAGTTAAAGTATAAAATAACATCCATGAAATAGAGCCTTCCGGAATGATGAAAGCTTACCACTTCAATCCAAATGCTGACTCCGAAGTCTGAAATTGCTAAGAAGGAGGAGTGGAACGGCTGATTCCTGTATCGTGTGGGGATACAGCGCCCGAAGTCGGGTTAGCAGGTAAACGCTAGTATGAACTCAGGATAAGAATAAAATAATGCCATTTATAAAACCAAACAAAAACCATCCATATGCAACAACAATACATATATATAAAACCATGCCGGGAAAGGGGACCGTGTTTAGCATGCCATTAAAACCTTTACCTAGGCTGTGTAGATTTTTCGTCCTAAACCACCCACATGCTATATGGGTTCAGTTTTCCCTACTGAAAGGGATCCAGTGCGTGAAGCCGCACGACCAGGGAAGAAAACCCAAGATGACTAGTACATCCCCCAAATATATAGTGTTACATCATACACACAGTCACTATGACTAAATCTCACATCGACAAATATGATTTTCCAATTTAGATCCCACCGGGACCTCCACCTTCCAAGGCTTTGCTATACATCCCTCTTTTAAGCCCAATTAAAACTATTTTCCAACCAAACCATTATTCCATTATTATTAACTAAGGCTATTAGTAGTGGTATCATCATACCAACAATAACTTGCAAGTATTGTCCTTAGCCAAATCATAAGGGATTTCCATGTACCTCGTATGATTTCCAATTAACCAAAACCATGGCCACTAAGGCCTTTCCAATCCATTCAAAACCATTTAAACCGCATCCTTCCTTTAAGCCCAATTAAAACCATTTTCCAACCAAATCAGTATTCTATTATTATTAACCAAGGCTATTAGTAGTGGTATTGTCATACCAATAATAACTTGCAAGTATTGTCCTTAGCCAAACCATAGGGGATTTCCATGTACCCTGTACGACTTTCAATTAATCAAAACCATGGCCACCAAGGCCTTTCCAATCCATTAAAAACCATTTAAACCATTCATATCATTTAGGGTTCTATTACCATGTTTAAACCATGCATAAGTTCCATTGAAAAACCAATATTGTAGGGAAAACATTGTTATAGGCATTTTATCAAACACATTGGGAGCATAGTATTTTTAAAATCAAAGTCCATTACCAAAGAACCATTCCCATGCAACCAATTATCACCACCATTAATGCATATAAAAGCATAATAAAAAATATGAGAAAATCATAACCAAACATTTATAACCAAAACTCCCAAATCATATTTTAAAACTCAAAATCATACAACATTCAAATCATAAAAACATTGTATAAAACCATGCCTTTAGTTGAAACTAACAACGAGGGAAGATAACATGTCTTAAACTAAGGTGATGATGGAGAGAAATCACCAAGATAAGCCCTAATTTACTCCTTAAGATGAAACCCTAGCTTCCTTGCGCAGAAACTCTAGAGAGGATTTAAGAGTGTTTTCCAAGTGTTTAAGAATAGAATAATAGGACAAATAACCTCCCAAGTGCGATATAAGTCGTAGGACCTTATTAGGATAAGTGAAAAAATGTCCAGAATACCCCCACTTAAGTTGCACAAAAATCCCGTCACAGGTATACAATTGACCCTTACGAGTTGTATCCTCCCTGTACGAGTGGTACCCACCACTCGTACCCTTGGGCTCCCCCTTGGACCCAACACTGTCCAAGGTATGACACACCCTAACTCAAGTCGTATTCAAATGTACGACCAATACCCATAAACCGTATCCCTGGTAGAATAAAATCTAGAAGGTTTGAACAATGACCACCATACGAGTCCTGGGTACGACTCGTACCTTGGCTTACGGCTCATGGTGAACCACTCATACTCAGATCCAACTTAAGTTACCAAGTCTAAGTTTAAGCTAAGAAAAACCCAAACCAAACGATCCATATCCAAACATACAACTCATACCATTCAAGTTGTACCTATTCCAATGACCAAAATCCATCCCACCAACCAACACTGGTCAGCATACGACTGGATCATACCATTCGTACACCAACATACGGCTCATACCCATGAGTTGTATTGGGTCCCGAGATCAGAATTTCAGGAAAATTTTTAAGGTCCAGAAACCAGGATATTTCACAAAAATCTCTCAGAAATTGTTCTTGCTTATTTGCTCGTGTTCTACCCTTTTTTCTCTCAGTGTACATGAATTTCATTTTAAAAGACTTTAAGTATTTATAACTCCAACCTTGTAGACTTCTAACTCTACAAAGACTCTCATGCTTCTTGGACTCTTTTCTTGAGTGTTATAGTCAAACACTAACTCTCATTCTCAGCACATGGTGATCTCGTTATGTTTATTCGAAGTAACAACCTTTGTTCCTTTATTTTGCACATGTGACTTTATCCACCCAAAGTCCTCTTGCAAGTTTAACTCTTTTAAAGAATCTTTTCATGAACCAACTAAATTTACTTGTTTCATAACCACTTGTCAATCATCAAAATTTCACAAGTCCCAACACTTTGATTCTTCTTATGAAGTTTTTTTTAATAGGTTTTGATTTTGGATTGTAGTTTGGTGATGGTTTTGATTTTTCTAATTTTAATATGCGAATGATTTAATGACAATTTAGTGATAAGTATGGTGGAGGTGGTTATGGTGTTGATCATAGTTGCTGAAGGATGATTGGCGACGAAGAAATTGATTGACGGTGAGAAGCAATTGGCCGATGTGATACATTGTCGCCATTTGTTTTTTTCAAAGGAAATGATAAAAAGGTAATAAAAAATGAAAGGAAAATGAAGAGGAAGATGATCATTGTTAGTCAAAATTTTATTCGATCAAAGAATATTTTGCAATGACAAAAAAATGACAATTAATTTTTGAAGTAGCAACACAATTCGATGCAACCTTTTCTTTCTTAATTCTCTGCAACTTTTTCTTTTCTTATTAGTGCTGAGGGTTAGAGAAAGGGAAAAAGCCGGTTGGAGCGTCGGGAGTGGGTAGTGAGGCTTGGAAACTTTTTAATTTTTTTTTTTTTAATTTATGTCTTTTTACACATGACAATTAGAAATTAGTCCGTGATAATTATTTTCCTGCTTAAGATTGAGTTTATCCCAAAATAAGATAAAAATACCACTTCACAATTATTCAATGTGATAGTAGGATATTCTTAAAATTTAAGCGTCTTTTTGTTAGTTGGGTACAACTTTGAAAATATACATTACCAGCTAAACTACTTTTTTTTTTTTTTTTTTTTTTTTTTTAAATTAAAAAACTTAAACAAAAGGGCAAAGGAGAACGCGTTCAACAAAATTGGAGGTGGATCTGTTTTTCCTTCTCCCTTCACAACTCTGTCGCCGCCACCATAGTATTATCCCAAGTAGATTTTTCTCTATAATATTCATCTTCGCCTTTCCACTCATCCTAGTTTCCATAGAAATTACCTGATCAACCATGTTGTTATCGCCGGGCCACTCCCCCCGCCACCTCTCATCGCCGTCATCTTCCCCATCATTACCCGACCAAAACCCTAATTCAACCACCACTAACCGTTCTTCTTCCTCGACAGTACCAACCAATAAACGCCGATCCAAAGTACTCGACGAGGACACCTATGTAGCCGCCATAGAGAAAATAATCGAACGCGATTTCTTCCCTGACATCCCTAAACTTCGCGATCGTCTTGATTGGCTTGAAGCGATTCGAACAGGAGATCCTGTTCAAATTCGAGATGCTCAGTTGAAAATCATCGAACGAAGAGGCGGTAGAGCTCTTGGATTAAACACTGAAGTTAAATTACGAACCCCTGGTTCCACTTTTTTTCGAAATTCTGTTACTCCTTTTGATGATCCATACAAAACCCCTACTGATAGTGTAGTTAATGGTAATAATTTGGGGGATAGTGGTGAGGGGAGTGGGGGTGAGGTGGATGAGAATTTGAGTTTAGATGAGTTTTTTAGGAGGTATACGAGTGAAGATAATGAGAGCTTTTCGAAGATTATTGAGAAAGTGAATAGGAAAAGGAAGGAGAAATATGGGTATTTATTGGAAGGTGAAAAGGAGGTGAAGTTGATTGGGGATGGTACTAAGAGGGCGCGGGTTGATACTGATGGATATGGGACATCAGATCAGCCGGTGGCGACATTGGAAGGGTGGAAATATGTTGCTAAGAATTTACTGATGTATCATCCAGCGGATAATGGGGAAGTAGCGTTGACTGAGGAGGAAAGAGCTGAGAGGCTTAAGGGATTGACGAAGGAGGTTAGTAAGGTGAATACGAGGTTTCATGGTAAAATGATGGAGTCGCAGCCCAAAGAGGATGAGACAGTGGCTGTGCTTTATACACCTGTTCCTGGGGTAACTCCAGTTCCTTTTCTTGATAGAGGCGATAAGACTAAGAAGTATGACTTGGATGATCTGAGGAAGACCCCGAATCAGTTCTTTGTTGAGTCGGGGAAGAAGGCTGAGAATGGGTATAGTTTTGTTAGTACTCCTTCACCGGCGCCTGGTGTGGATGAATCACCATTTATAACGTGGGGAGAAATTGAAGGAACACCTCTGCGGCTGGAGCAGGAGGATACACCTATTGATATTGGTGGAAGTGGTGAAGGCCCTCAGTATAAGATCCCAATGCCACCCTCTAGAGATGTCAAGGCTCATTCTTTATCTCGTGAAGCTGCTCGTAAGTTGAGGGAGAGGTCAAAGATGTTTCAGAAACCGCCATTACCTTCACCAGTTAGAGGAGGGAGTGCTAGTCCAGCTGCACGCACTCTTTCACCTGCTGCACAGAAGTTTATGCGGAAGGCAATTGCCAAGTCTTCTCACTCTTTAGATGAATCTCTCCGAGCAAGTTACCGTGGTTCAAGTCCTGGACTGAGTACTCCTAAACCTGGCAGAAGTTTGTCAAGGTTAGGAAGAGAAGGTAGTCTAGATTCCAGGTCACCTTCTATAAGAGAAGGCTCAAATCCTCCATGGTAATTGTCTTAGAGCAATGTAATTGGTAATTACCTGTTCCTTATCAAAAAAGAAAAAAGAAGAAACTGGTATTACCTGTTAACTGTAGTACTATTAATCAGTTCGGTCAATATACGTACTAAATCTTTGTCTCTTTTACTCAAGTTTTACGAAATGTTGTCTTTGCCTCAGTTGATGTCTGTAAATGTGGAAATCTTGAATTTGCTATTTATGATTATGCGTCATCCTTTTTTCTTGCGTCGCTTAGCAAACGTTATTTATCACTTTATGGACTGATAGAGCTTTAGTTTTCTCAAGTATGCTGAGCTATTCCCCTATGAGAAAGCTGCTTATCCATTTGAAAGCAATGAACTTCTTGGGGTAGCAAATTGATAAAGACTTTTTTTAAATATATTAAATTTCTGCTATTTTGATCCTGTTGTAGCTTAACTTGTTTTCCTTTGCTGCTTCTCCATGGTTTTGTTAGTTGTAAAGGTGTAATTGTATTCATGACCAAGTAGCACTGAGAACTCATTAGCTGTTTGAGCTGTTATTTTCTTGTTTATCTTTCTGCAACTAGTCCCTGCAGTGAACATCAATTTTATGTGTCATTTGCTCACATATATCAAAGGCAGGGTAAGATCTGCATACACCTCTCTCCATTTGTCGGACTGTATTGGGTATGTTGTTGCTCGCTAGTTATGTGACCGCAGGGGGGTGGGGTGGGGTGTATGTAGATAACCTTATTTCAGCCTTGTGGTGTTGTCGAACGGAAACCTCTAAAGAAGAGATTAGTGGGTGTGGGAAAGTCAGTTGACAGATCTGTGGAGGATATTTATCTTTGAAGTCAAGCTCGTGTAGTAGTTTCGTTAACACATGCTTTTTTGTGGTATGTTGTTAAGGAGTAGAACCTAGTGTAGTTCGGACTTCTATGAAGTCCTCTTCAGACTTCAGAGATACAGATGTGTGCTTGTGTCAGCTTTGTAATATATGATGCCATAGCTCGGTGTAATTTACAACACTTTCGCCCGTCCCAGTATGTCATGGGAGTCTGTAAATGGTGCCGTTGGTAGAGTAGTAGTGTAGCAGATATGGTTGGGATCTCTTTATATTTTTCAATAGATCTTCTATCTGATGAGATGCAGTGGATCAATTCAAATCCACCGTTCTGCTGTGTTTTAGCTCTCTTCTTTTCTTTTTGTGTCGCACGAAGGACCCCATCATACAATTCTTTCTGCTGATCTTTTCCAGAAGAATTTTACATCATTTCGCAGGTTAGGATATTTAACTTCTGACATCTGTGCCTGGTAAAACTAGCCAGAGTGGAACAGTGCATATGAAACACCAAGTTCTCTTTTTATATGGCCATTTATGATCTCTTTTTTTTATTGGTGGAAGAAAAGTAATCGGAGACTTCATATAGAGAATTTGCTCTTGCTCTTGGATCCTTGGGATTTCACTCGTTGTCAGCTCTGTTAACACACTAGTTATAATTTTATTGTCTGAGCAATTTTGCTTGCTTTCCTTCTGGTATCTAGTTTTAAAAAAACAGCAGGCTGTTATGTTCATGCTGTAGTGCAGTAGGGCTGAACAGTTGTTTTTGGTTGTTTTATGTTGTGAGGTGTAATATACTAGAGGATGCTGTGGTGTTAAAATGGTTGATAAAACACACATCCACTCTAGGCCTCATGGCTCCTTGCTCCTCTGGGCTCTTGGGGAAGAGGATGAAGTGGGTAATGCATGTAAGTTGAGAAAGGTGGGCAAGTTGTGCAAAGGTATTACCACAAGTTCTTCAGTTGAAGTATCATATTTAATTATAGAAGGCTTTATTGACTTGCACCATTCAGGAATGATTTGTCAGGGTATGGGGATGATTCTCCTGTGGTTACACACATTTCATATTTTGAAGTTGAATTGCTCTTGCATATCATTTGAGGTTAGCTTGCTAACCTGTTTTCCCATGTGTTTAGTACCTATGGTGGTCTTTCTTGTAATTAAGATAAACAGCCCCACCAATTCCCCGATGCCCATGAGTCAATGTGGCGCTTTTTCATTTTTTCTCCAATGATGACTCGTCTGTTTGCTTTGGTGATGGATGTTTTAACGCGGTGTATTCAAGGTGAGGTGCCTTGGTGCATGCTTTTTGCAGATGATGTAGTGTTGATTGATGAGATGCGGGGAGGTGTGAATGATAAATTGGAGGTTTGGAGACAAACACTTGAGTGTAAAGGGTTCAGGTTGAGTAGGAGCAAGACAGAGTATATGTAATGCAAGTTTAATGACTTGAGGCAGGAGGACGAGTTGGTAGTTAGGTTGGACTCTCAGGTGGTGTGTAGGAGGGATAGTTTTAAGTATCTTGGGTCCTTGATTCAGGGAAATGGTGATATTGATGAGGATATCTCCCACCGGATTGGGATAGGTTGGATGAAGTGGAGGCTAGCCTCGGGAGTGTTTGTGATAAGAAGTGCCGCTCAAACTTAAAGAAATTTTTTACAGAATGGCAGTTCGTCCGGCTATGTTATATGGAGCGGAGTGTTGGCTAGTAAAGAATGCTCATATCCAAAAATTGAAGGTGGTGGAAATGCGGATGTTGCGTTGGATGTGTGGGCTTACTAGGAGTGATAGGATTAGGAATGAGATTATTCGGGAGAAGGTTGGAGTGACTTCGGTGGAGGACAAGATGCGGGAAGTTCAGTTAAGATGGTTTGGGCATGTGAGTAGGAGGGGCGCGGATGCCCCAGTTCGTAGGTGTGAGTGATTGGCTTTCGATGGTTTCAGGCGGGGTAGGCCGAAGAAATATTGGAGGGAAGTGATTAGACGGGACATGGAGCAGTTACAGCTTACGGAGGACATGACCCTAGATAGGAAGGTGGAGAGGACGCGGATAAGAGTAGAAGGTTAGTGCCTGCGGGTGGGCCCTAGTCGGAAGCTAGGAGAGCTTTGGGGTGGGGGTATTGTGGGTGAGGGTGCCTTTGGTTTGTTAGTATAGGGTTCTACTGTGTGGGTGCCTTATTTTTATTGTTCCAACGTGTTTCATGTTTTATTATGAATTTACTTATTATTCTTTACTTATTATTATTCTTTGTCCTGAGCCGGAGGTCTATCGAAAACAGCCTTACCTCTCCGGAGGTAGTGGTATGGACTGCGTACATTTTACCCTCCTCAGAGGGAATACACTGGGTCTGTTGTTGTTGTCTCCAATGATGACTCGAACATCCAACCTCTTAAGGTTAGAGGTGGAGGATGAGGGCCTTCAGCTAAGCAATCCTCCTTAGTACCTATTGGGATCTTATGACCAAGGAATTCGTGTGTTTTTGGTTGAAAAGAGGGGTTAAGACGGTTGAAGTTGCCAGTGGGCAGTTTTGGAATCATTTGATGTTAACTGTTGGTAGCCATTAATAGACCACTGATTTTTCTTTAGGATGTGATAAACTGAGAACTACACTGGTGGATTATCCATATTAAGGATGTTAAACTGGAAAACTGGAACTAAATTGAGGTATGCTGCTGCCCAACATACAAGGCACGCTGTGTACATTTTCATAGAGTGAAGGCAGAATAGAGTAACACCACTATGATTTGTCTAATAGCCTACACTGCTATCTTGAATGTAATTACAATAGAGATAGAACAGACTACACGAACCAACTTCTACTATAATTAGACTTGTCAATGATCAGACACTCATGGTCCGTGTAAGTTTTGCATTACTCGGTATCTATATTAATACGGGGTAAGTGGGTACCCAACTAAATATTCCAGTGCATGCAAGCTGGCTGGCTCAGATAAAACTGTTATTAAGGTAGCAGAACTTACATTTGCCAAAAAGGCATATACTGTTAATTGTCTCAATGACCATGGTCGATTAAGTAAGGTTATTTGCAAGCAGCTCTTTGACATAACTTTTGTACCAAATGAGCTGGCTAGTTGACTTGAGGACCCAATGTGGGTCACTGAACTTGGAAGTAAATTCACATGTTTTCATGTGATTTCCTTAAATCGGCTGAAAGCCATTGTTATTGTTATGATTCTACCTCATGTGCCTGAATTAATTTTGATTGCAAATGTGTTCATAAGATGCTTTGTCTATTGAGAAAGCTAGAAGATATCTCTCTTCATTTCAACTGTGATACTTTAAGAGGATATCCTTAAGGGAAAGGTACACTCTACATCGCTTTTTAAAATAAATAACCCAAGTTTGATATCTTTTCAAAAAGTGGTCAGTCGGGAATACTATTCTTCTTTATTGCCATTTCTCAATTTGGGTCATTTGGTCCATGTAGTTCAGATACAGTTCATATAAAATACTAATACAGTCCATATACAGTACTGATATAGTTTTCAACTTGGGCCATTCGGCCCTTTTAAAAATATTTCATTTTTTTTTGCTATAAAAACTAAAAAAATATTCTGTTTTTTTTATTGTTTAGAAATAATAACTAAATATAATTATATAAAAATGATATAATTGTTATATAGAATATGTATCTATATAAGATATATGTATAGAAATTGTATAGTTCTTTCAAATATGTATATGTATAAAATATATATAAAAAATATATAGAAAATGTATAAAAATGATATAATTGTTGTATAAAATGTGTAAAAAAATAAAATACAATTATGATATAATTTGTATATTAAAATTGTATAATTTTAGTATAGAATATTTAGATATATTCAGATATGTATATAAATTGTATAGAAGGTGTGTAGAAACGGTATAGAACAAGTCAGCAAATTGAAATGACTACAAAGTAAAATTTAAATTTTATGGCCATTTTTATGAAAATAGTTTAAATTGAAGGGTCGTTTTTATCCTTTTCCCTATTGTTAATCCCATGGTATCCTTTGCTGAGATCTCTTTGATATTATTGCAACTTTTTTCCAGTGAGTTTTCGGTCAAGTATGTTTTCAATTGGATAATGGGCCGCCCTTCTATTCCTCTCCACTTACATATCAGACGAGTAAGGTTCAAATTCATGTTGTGCGTCTAATCCACATATCACACGCTGCTCTCTTACCACTAGACAAAGCCCCTGAGGTCTTTATTAAAGCTTCTTTTCCAGTGATAAGCAAGTAATTTTAGTTTAATGTTTTATTTCAGATCAAAGTAGATCGGTTCTCGATTGCAAAGGATAATATAAGCTAATTTGATATTTGAAAATAATAGGGTGATGTTGGACGAGTATTTTGAAAGGGAAAATCCTACATAACGTACATTACACACAAGTTATGATACTTCGGTTCTGGCCTAAAATGTCGTGGCAGATGCAATGCTCAATCACCGGATGTGTCTGACTCGGTATTTTTAACGTTGAGTATAATTTTTTTTTTTTTTTTTTAAAATTGCAACAAGTAACTGTTTCAAATTTATTATTTTAAAAATACCACAACATATTCAATATATTTTCACGAAATAGGGTTTGGGTGGATGACTGGGTAGAGTGTACGCGCAATCTAGGGGTGACAAACGGGCGGATTGAGTTGGATATGGACGGATCGAAAATGGGTCATGTTAAAATGGATAAAATATCTAACCCAACCCATATTTGATATGGATAAAATGAGTAAACCCAATAGATAATATGAATATTCATATTATCGGTCACTTCTTATTATGTAAAGACAAAAGTACTTTTATATTATAAGGAAAACTACATGGCTTATCAAACATAATTTTTTAATTATTTAATTTAGCCTAAATTTTGATTAATTACAATTCATAACTTCTCTTACTAATTAAATACAATCCATAACCTCCATCTTTTATTTCTCACTTAATTTTCTCTCTTTTTCTTTTTTTTTTTTCTTTTCCAATTTTTTTATCTTCTCCTTTCCCCCTCCCCCCCCCCCCCCCCCCCTTTATTTTTTTTTTTATTTTTCTACTTTTTTCTTTTTCATTTTCATCGTTTCTCATTTTTTTTTGTTTTTCTTTATTTTTTTCGTTTTGTTTCATTTTTTTTCTTCTTCATTTTCTTTTTGCTTTGTTTCGTTTATTCTTTTTTGTCTTTTTTTTTTTTTTTTTGCATTTTCTCTTTCATTTTTTGTTGTTTCTATTGTATTTTATATTTATTTGTATCATACTATATACTTTAAATAAATTTATTATTTGTATTTGAATAGTTTAGACATTAATATATATAATTTATTATTTGTATTGGTACATAAACAAGTATATGAATTAATTGTATTTGATTGAATCTAAAATATACAAATATACATGTATCATTTAATACAAATGTATCTTTAGTATTTATATGTCCTATTTATCATTTGTATTTGTATATAAAAAAGTATCATTGCTATTTGTATAGTTCAAGTTATATAAACATGTATCATTTGATATAATTATATCAATGAATATAAAAATATAAATAATAACGTGAACTATAAAATAAAAATACAAATACAAATACAATTATATCAACAAATATAAACATACAAATACTAGCGTGAACTATAAAATAAAAATACTCATGCAAGTGCAAACTATAAAATATAAATATAATTATATCAGCGAATACAAAAATATAATGATGGTGCACATACAAATATAATACGCGGTTGTGGTATTATTTGTGTTCGATATAATAATATTTTTCAAAAGTACAAAAAAAAAGGCAGAAAAGAAAAAACAAGAAAGAAAAAAATATATATATATAAAAAAAAGAATAAAGATGAATGAAAACTAGAGATAGGAAAAAATGAACGAAAGAAATGAAAAAAAATTAAAATAGAAAAAAATCAAACTAGAAAAAAAAAGGAGGCACAAGAAAAAGAAAACATACAAAAAAAACGAGAAAGAAAAATTGAAAAAGAAAAGAAAAAGAAGAAGAAAGAGAAATATAAATTCGAGATAGAAGAGAGAAAAAAAAACATAAAGAAAGAAATAAAAAAAAAAGGAAAATAAGAATAGAAAAGAAAACAAAACGTAAAAAAAAAAAGAGAAAAGGGTGGTTCAAATAATTTAAATGAAAAAAGTCAATTTACTTTTAAAAAAATAATTTTTCTTTTAAAATTAAGAAAATAAAATTTTAAAAAATGAAAAATATTTTTTATTTTTTTTTAAATGATTTTTCTTCTTCACTCCAAACGCCTCCTTAATAAGTATAGTTTAGAGGTTGCGACATTTTCACATACGTGATACTTTAAGGAGAGTATAATTGGTGGATACCCATGATTTATCCATATTTTAGAATGGATAATATGGATTGATCCATATTTGACCCACTATTAAATAGGTTGCATACCCAACTCATTTAACATGAATAAAATGGATGATTAACCATATAATTTATCTATTTTATCACCCCTAACGCAGCTTCCTCATGCGACTAATCACTAAACTTACATTTCAAGTACTCTATTTTGGTCCTACTCAACCCAAAGCCCTATGACTCAAGGGTTTGTCTCCAAACTTTCAACCTATCATTAACTCCACTCTGAGTCTCGTCAATCAGTACAACATTATCAATAAATAAAATACATTAATACACCTCCCCTTGAATATATCGCGTCAAAACATCCATCACCAAGGCAAATAAAAAAAGGTTAAGAGTCAATCCCTAATGCAAACCTGACAAAACAGGAAAGTGCGCTGAATCTCCTCTTATCGTCCTCACAAGAGTCTTCGCGCCATCGTACATATCCTGGATCGACCTAGTGTAAGCCACGAGCAGTCCTCTAACCTCCAAGCACCTCCACAAAATCTCCTCGGAAACTGTCATACGCCTTCTCAAGATCAGTGAACACCATGTGCAAGTCCTTCTTCTTCTCCCTATATTGCTCCACTAATTTCCTCACAAGGTAAATCGCCTCAGTAGTCGAGCAACCTAGCATAAACTAAAATGATTCTCAGAAATGGCCACGATCTTCCTCAGCCTCAACTCTACCACCCTCTCCCAAACCTTTATGGTATGACTCAATAATTTAATACCTCTGTAATTATCTCAACTCTGAATATCTCCCTTGTTCTTATATAATGGAATCATCGTACTCCATCTCCAAGCTTCGGGCATCTTAGCCTCCCTAAAAATGCTGTTAAATAACCTTGTTAGCTATACCAAACCTGCCCCGCCTGTGTTCTTTCATAAATCCATTGGAATCTCGTCAGGCCCGGTTGCCCTGCCTCTACGCATCCGTCGAATCGCGCCCCTGACCTCCTCCACCTTGATACACCTACAATAACCATAATCGTGATACTTTTCTAAGTTCTCCAAGTCCTCAACACAAATCCTTTATCCCCATTGTCGTTTAGAAGTTTATGAAAATAGGATTGCCATCTCCTCCTAATAAAGACATTCCCAACCAACACTTTGCCATCCTCCCATTTAATACACTTCACTTGGTCAAGATTCGGAACCTTCGCTTCCTAGCCTTAGCAAGCCTATACAACTTTTTTATCTCTGTCTTTCTCCTCTAAAACCGCATACAAACTCTCAAAAGTTATTATCTTAGCCGCCGTAATCGCCAACTTAGCCTCCTTCCTAGCTAATTTATACTCCTCCCTATTAGTATGCTTCTTTTCGTCATATTTGCTCTCCAACAACTTTGCATACGCCACCTTTTTAGTCTCCATTTTCCTTTTAACTTCTTCGTTCCACCACTAGTCCCCCCGGTTCTTGCCAGAACGACCTCTTGAGACACCTAACACCTCTCTAGCTGTCTCCCTAATAATTGGCAGCCATTTCCCACATATTATCCATATCCTCTCTGCTCTTCCAAGCCCCCATAGTCGATAACTTTCCTTCTATTTCCAAAGCACTGGCCAACGTCAAGCTACCCCACCTAATTCTAGGCCGCTTCTCTATACCCCTCTTCTTTCTGCCCTTCTTAATTACCAAACCCATCACTAAAATCTTATGCTGTGTCGAAAGGTTCTCGCTAGGTATGACTTTACAGTCTTTACATAGCGCTCTATCACCCTTTCTAATAAGGAGCAAAAAGTCTATCTGAGTCTTGGCCATTGAACTACGAAACGTAATAAGGTGTTCATCCTTCTTCGTAAAGGTCGAATTTGCTATCCACAACCCAAAAGCCCTAGAAAAATTTAAAAGAGAAGCTCCTCCTTCATTCTTCTCCCCAAAATCGAAACCGCCATACACATCATCATAACGTCTCGACAAAAACCTAGTATGCCTATTGAAATCTCCTCCCACGAAAAGCTTCTCAGTGCTTGGGATGCCCCTCACCACCTCATCCAAAACCTCCCCAAATCCCTTCTTCTCCTTTTTGTCCAGACCTACTTGCGGAGCGTAGGCACTAATAACGTTTACCGTAGACCCTCCAATGACCAACTTAATAGACATCAACCTATCACTGACTCTCTTAACCTCTACCATCTGCTCCCTAAGTTCTTCATCTACTAAGATACCTACCCCATTTCTATGTCTCATGTTACCCGAGTACCTTAACTTGTATCCATCCACATCTCTTGCCTTAGTGCCCACCTATTTAGTTTCCTGGACACACGCTATACTAACCCTCCTTTTTCTAAGAATCTTCACCAGCTATATAGACTTACCTTGAAGCGTCTCTATGTTCCAGGACTCAACTCTCAACCTAGAAATTAACGCCTTTATCCCACCTGGCCCTACTACCCCTTGCCCCCAACCCCAGACTCGAACCTAGACCCGACCTAACCCTGCACCAGACCCAAATCCCACCCCGACCTCAACTTATGACATGACCCTAGTCCACCATCTATCACCCCAACCACCACTCAAAAGGATACGACAGAAGAAAATGAATAAAAAAGGAGAAAAAGAACATGACGAGCAAAAGGGTACGACTAAAAATAACTAAATAAGCAAACAAAAACCAGCAAGCAGGCTTGATACTCACAAGCAACAACAAGCACTATGCTATATACCCACCGTAAATAGGTAGTATTGAGTTATTTTAAAACTACAATAGAATTAATATTAAGAATCTTAAAAAATGAGCTTATACAATGCAAATCCAGAATCTGCTTCTACCTTAACACAGTAGGCTGTTAAAGGGAGCTCGAGGCACTAAGCTTCCCCTACATACAGGGTCCAGAAAAGAATTGAACCACAAGGGTATATAGTGTGCACTGTCTTACCCTACATTTCTGCAATAGGCTGTTTTCATAGCTCAAATTCGTAATATCTTGGTCGCTTGACAGTGACATTACCAGTTACGTTAAGAATGACTTTGCAGTGGGTTGTAACACAATTAGTTGGTAGTTGCCTGTCTAGGAGATTCAGTGAATGCGAAGTGTTTGGACACGGGCGGTGCATGACATGAACTATATATTTTATTACGTAGTTTAATTTGCTTTTTACTTTCTGTTGTGGTGACAGCAATATTCATGCCACGGACATTTGCATTGTAATGTTGGAATAATAGATATTTTTCTTCAAAATATTTGAACCTTCACTTAGCAGCCATAGACTCCTTTCTGACTTTCACAAATACATTCACATGCTTGCCCTAGCTTTTCTCCAACTTGCAAATATAAAAAGAATTTCTTCAACTTGCAAATGATATTATAAAATTGTAAATAGAAGAAATGTGATGGGAGTTTAACCAATATCACTGCAACTTGGATCAACTGATGTGTTCTTTTTAAGCAAGCATATATTCGATTTTTCTACAAGTGACTTGAGAGATATACGCAATATTTTAAAAAAGAATCTCTTTATAAAATAGTATAGGATATATTCGACTTCTACAAATGTGACTGGAAGAAACCGAACATATTAATGTTGTATTTGCTATCAAATGGTATAATATAAATATCACTTTATCCTTAAAAGAAAGTGGATCATTTTACAATAAGGAAGATTTGATCAATACTAATCTTGATATTGCATTTTTTTCTTCACTCTGTTGGGGACAAGTTGGGCCAATGCATAGAGAGAAGAGAAGGGTTGGAAAATGCAGATTTTTCCAATACCATTAAGCTGCAACTTCAATCTTAATCATCCATGCTGAATCGAAATAGAAAGAGAGAAATATTATCATTTATCATGTAACGATCTTAATTGGTTTGAGATTGAGGCATAATGGTTATCAATTTTTTTCTTGTTTTTTTGGGCACAGATTGTATATATCTTTGGATGCTTTAATTTTTGTCTCTACTACTTGATTAAAGAAAATAAGTGGGTCAAAGTATCCCTAACTATTACCTAATTTCCCAAGGCAAACAATTTTAAAGAATATTTGTCCTGTAACTCTAATTCAGAAGAATTTTTTTTTAGAAAACTTTGCACAGGGTATAAATTCAGATGGCATACTCTGTCCCTTAGAGCATTCGTTCACTAATATGAACTTAAGATATAACTCGTGTTTCGGGACATAATTTTGGGATATAATTTTGTAATATAAATTCCTAAGGCAGAAAAAATTAGCTAGGTACATATTATGTCTTAAGAAATTTATACATGAACTTATGCCTTGTGAGGCATAACCTTGTAAGGTGATGCCTGTCTAGCAAATTTGTACGAATTTTGTTTGTCTTGCAATTTTTTTTTAATATTACCGATACTTTTGTCCACGTATATTATTTGAAATGGTGAAGAATAAAAATCAAAAATTACAAATTTAAAGGATAAAAATTAAAAAATATCCAAAATAGGATATTCGTTTAAATGACCCAATTGTTATTGATATTGTCCGGAAACATTATCATCTTTTCTTTTTCCAGAAGACGGTAGATGCCGTGCCGTGAGTCGTGACTAAACAAATATAAAAAAAACACTACGTATTTAATATTACTCACGAATTAAATGGCAACACATGTGATACTTATGAGCTGATAATCCAGTTGAAGACTATTCAAACTTTCGTAGAAAGTAATATTGCATGCCTACGTAAACTCCAACCCTAAGTTTACTTGAATTTGGTTTGAGTTCACTATAAATAATAACATGAAGATTTTGCATTAAATTTCTCATTGCCTTAGTGCCTTGTTCCTCCAGTTTGTTTGCTTCCCCAACTATTCCACATCTTGCCAAAGGTAAGTCTCTTCACTTTGCTTTGAGATTATTGTTCATGAGTTTTTTTTTTGGTTCCGTAGACGGTACCCATATTGGATTCCGACTAATCTTGGAACAGCTGGGTATGGCCTATTTGCGGTTAGTGCTTCCATAACAGGGCTCACAATTATTAAGGAAGGAATAATGGTGTCCACCGCACCACATCATTCGGTGGTAGATATTGTTCCTGAGTTAATTATTTTTAGTTGCCATGATTAATTAGATGAATATAATTTCATCATGATTCGTTAGTTTGAGATTGATATTCTTTTTCAAATTTCATGATGCATCTGAAATTCCAGTGAATCCAGCAATCTTATTTGCCCCGAAATAATTCTGTTTCATAGTTGATCTTGATTTGATGTCTGGTGAATGACATGCCCATAGTTGAACCTTGTAAATCTTTTGCCCAATTTATTCAAATGGAAAGGCAAATAATGGTTGGAATTTTCTCGATTTTTCTAGTACTTAGGTTTACTATGTTAGGACTTAGGATCTACTATTACCTCATCAATTGAGTGTAAAATAGTTACATGCACAATCATTGGCAGGATTAGATGTTTTTCTTAGAGTAGAACCCATGATCCATGATACGAAAATCGAAATCAGAATAATGAATAAAAAGGCATCATGATAGAGAAATTCATAGAGCTAATAGGATAGTAGAGTTGATAGCGAGAATTGAGATGATGAAAATAGAGATCATACTGCCAAACAGAAGTTAAACATAGTGAATTTAATGCAATCATTGTTGTAGTGCAAAACATAGTATTTTTTTTTTTTTACATTGTTTAAGTGTGAATCTTCTAAAGGCTTGTGTTTCTTTTGATCGTTTCAGTAGACCTTAAAATGCCATCTGCAAGTCCTGATCCAACTGAGGAAGAAAGGGAACAATTTGCTGAAGTTGATCCATCCGGGAGGTTTGGCCGATACGCCGAGCTGCTTGGCCATGGCGCAGTGAAGAAAGTATACAGGGCATTTGATATACAAGAAGGCAGAGATGTTGCCTGGAATCAGATCAAATTGAGCAAATTCAGCGACGCGCCTTACATCATCAGTAAAATCCATTCGGAGATCGCGTTGTTGAAGAACTTGAAAAATGACAACATCATAGTACTTTACCATTTCTGGAAAGACAAGGAACATAACATCCTCAATTTCATCACTGAGGAATGTGCCTCTGGTAATTTGAGGGATTATAGGAAGAAGCATCGTCACGTTTCCATCAAGGCGCTGAAGAAGTGGTCTAGGCAGATATTACAGGGCCTGAATTATCTACACACTCATGACCCTTGTGTCATTCATAGGGATCTCAATTGCAGCAACATATTTATCAATGGGAATGTTGGGAAGGTAATGAACTGATCATTATATATATCTTCAGTTTATTTTATGTGAATTGAGCTGTTAAATGCTTAGCTTAATGTTCCTCTCATCTAAAGCATAGTTCTTTGTCAGTATTTTGTATGAAACCTTTAAAGTACATTTGCACAACTGGACATACTCACACACTTAATTCTGATACCCGTACCGAGTCTTCTAGTAGTAATGAAAGGATGGTAGGAGTTTGATGCTAGGTATATACTACTCATATAGGATCATCAATATTGCTTTTAAGATTGTGCAACAACTTTTGAACAAAATAAAAATATCTTTTCAAATTCCGTTGGACTCGACTAGAGTAATACTTACATTATAGGAATCATACTTGTTGAAAGGTTACACCCTGTGTACAATGAAATTTTATTAAATTGAAATTCGTACAAAATATGAATTATATTAAATTCAAAATATATTAATCCCAAATAAATATTGCGGGTTAATATAATTGGATTAATTATTTAGGTCCAAACATGTGTGTATTTAAATAAAGTCCAATATTTATTGGGCTAATCCATTAATTTGGGCTAGAAATAATGAGTCCATTTTGCTAAGTCCAAGATATTCTAGAGGCCCAAAAGAGTGCCACGTGTCAAATGACGTGGCATGCCAAGTCAAGGGAAGGATCCAATAGGACCATGCCACATGTCAAAATGATGCAGCAGACTCAATGAAATCAAAGCCCAAAAATGACGCCACGTCACTTGAATTTGATTGGACAAAGAAAGTCCATCTTCATTATGACTCTTTCCTTTCCACAACTATAAATAGGGGTGTCATAATTCAGAAAAAGGACCCCCAGAACTCTAACAAGAAGCAAGAGAAAACTCGTGGATCAAACGCTGCAAAAAGCCCTTGAATTCAAGAACAAGTCAAGATCAAGTTCCCCAAATCAATAAATCAAGTTCAAATTCAAGATCAAACTTTAAACCCTTGAATTTATATTTGAAAAGGCGAATCAGAGGATTCATAGAGATTGTAACACTCACATATTGAAATCAATAAATTGATTGTTGCAATATTTTCTTATCCCGATTATTTATTTTTCCGACTCGAAATTTTACTATCCAAAAAATTCTGGCATGCTCAGTGGGACAATCTCTACCTCTCATTTTAACTTTTCATACTTTAAAGTTTAAGAACAACGAAATGACTTCCGAGAAGGTTAACTCTCAATCAACTGCTTCCAAGACTGCTGATTCAAAGTTCTCTGCTGAAGTGGAAAACATCCTTGGTGTTACTTTCGGAAGCTTGGGAGCTATCACAAGGAGCAAGGCAGGCTTGCTAGGACAATAAACACATCCAGTGTCGTCCGCGCCAACTCCAGTTTTTGAATCTTCAATCCCAAAAGGAACGAAGTCCAATACAAGTGCCCCGGAAGGAGAAAGCGGTGTGGCGAAATCACTTAATAAGACTCTAGTTCTACTTGAGCATTCCGTTTCCAAATACTCTGGCGTAAAGAGCGATGGTTGTTCAACAAACGCGTCATCTCCACCTACACCACATAAGCTGAGCACTTTAAAGATTAACTTATATGATAATCCATGTTACTCTCCAACGTCTCCAGTGATCATGCAAGCGATGGTGACTGATGCCTCATCTTTGGAGGTGTAGCTTGCGAATTTGGCAAAGGCAATTGAGGGCCTGACCAAATATGTTCAGAATCAAGATGCTCAGATTGATAAGAGAGTGGATAGGATGGAAGGACTGATAGACGAAGAGTCTAGCCATGCACCTGGAAAATCTCCAGAGGCTCACGAGACAGAACATCCTGTGAAACAAACACCACCAACTAACGAGGTGCAAGTTTCTTCTGAGGGAATGATCCCGATTGAGCAATTGAAGGAATTCATTGAAAGGACCCTCAAAGACAAGTATGATGTTGTCACCAAGTCTTCCCTTGCGTATGCCAAACCCTACACTGCGAGAATAGATAGCCTTAAAATGCCTGCTGGCTATCAACCCTCCACATTTCAACAATTTGAGGGAAAAGAGAACCCAAAACAGCATGTTGCACACTTTGTTGAGAGATGTAATAATGCTGGAACTTATAGTAACTATCTTTTCAAACAGTTTGTTTGTTCCCTAAAAGGAAACACCTTTGATTGGTATACGGACCTTGATCCTAATTTCATTGATAGTTGAGAGCAATTGGAGCACGAGTTCCTAAATTACTCTTATAGCACAAGGCGTACAGTGAGCATGGTAGAGCTCACAAATACTTATCAAAGAAAGGATGAAACAGTCATTGACTTTACCAATTGATGGAGAAATTCTAGCCTAAACTGCAAAGTTAGGTTCAATGAAGCTTCTGCAATAGAGATGTGCGTCCAAGGAATGCACTGGGAACTTCTCTACATCTTGTAAGACATTAATCCTAAATCCTTTGAAGAGTTAGCTACCGGTGCTCACGATATGGAGTTAGCATGTCTTCTGCTGGAAAGGGAGCAATGCTTATCCATGACCCTCAAAGGGGAAAGGATAAGCAGGAACCCAAAAGATGGGGCAAGTTTATCCCCAAAAATAACAACAAGGAATTTATGAACGTGTCTCTTGTGAAGGTCACCACGAAGGTGAGCAACAAGGAAAGTGTGAAGTCGACTTCTGGAGCATTTTTGAATCAGAAAGCTTTAAAGGAGATGCAAGAAAAGAAATATCCCTTCCTTGATTCTGATGTTGTTGAGATTTTTGATGAACTCCTTGAGCATAAGCTCATTGAACTCCCAGAGGTAAAGTGGCCCAACGAAGTTGGAAGGACCAATGACCCTAATTATTGCAAATATCATAGGCTTGTAAAAAATGCTTTATCTTTAAAGACAAAGTCATGCAACTAGAAAATGAGAAGAAGATCTTCTTCGACGATGAGATGACCAGTTCTCATCAAATCTCTATCACTTTTGGCTCACTCGATCCAGTCTAAATATGCGCTGAAGAACAAAATTAGAAACTATTAGAGCTTAATAGGTCTTCAGTTGACGAAGGCGATGATAAAAGTTAGACTTTGTGACCAGGCGCAGACGCAGAAAGTTGAGTCTATGAAAGGATTCGTCCGAGCAACCAACTAGAAGAAAGATGGTAAGAAAATCAATGAAACAAAGGCTGGTCCAACTTCTAAAAAAGACAAGGGTAATGGAGCTTCACCACCAAAAACCACAGTGTCCAGTAACTTTGGAAGAATTTTTATCAAGTTGGTTTCTTGCAAAGACTGTTCAAGTCAACCTTGAGGTGTCTTGTTTTAATATTGCCAAAGAAGGGGCAAAGGGTGAAAACCCACCTATGGAGGTTTCTCCATCTTTTGAAAAGCCTACGGAGCCACTTATCTTAAGAGGCACATGTAAGTGATAAGAAAATAAAATTTACAAATAGCGACCTTCTGCTTGGAGGAACCTTACACAATCATTCCTTATACATGGTAGGTCAAGTTTTAGGAAAAAGAATAAATAAAATCTTGATTGATGAGGTATCTGGAGTTAATATACTGCCTATCCATACAATGAAAGAACTGGGCATCGGTATCAATGAACTGACCAAAAGCCGTATAATGGTCCAAGACTTCAACTAAGGGGGCCAGAGGGCCATGGGAGCTGTCAGGTTGAGGATTCGTACGGATGATTTTCAATAAAATACATTGATGCATGTGATTGATGCCAAAACATCATACACCATATTACTTGGTAGGCCTTGGGTACATGAGAACAGAATTATCTCGTTCTCTTACTATCAATGCTTGAAGTACCTCAAAGGCAGAGTGGAAAGAAATATAGTTGCCGATCACAAAGCATTCACTGAAGCTGAGTCACACTTTGCCAATGCAAAATTCTACTTAAAAATTATGTTGTGAATAAGAAAAGAATTGGGATGTCACCAAGACCAAGTGTGATGATCTTGCATCTAAGAAGGTCGCGGTGATTATCGAAAAAGTTGCCACCAAGAAGCCCCTCTTCACTTTGAGTAAAGAAAGCGTCGCACCTACGAAAAAGAAGGCAACTCCCATTCTTCGATACGTACCAAAGGTAAAGAAAGAGGAAGGTCACCCATCTGATGCCCAAGATAATGTCCTAAAGGGGCTAACTTTTACTATCAGGGGTATTGACATAATAAATCCGTCCTCAAGACTACTTGGAGAGTCTGTGGCTCAAAATCCGTCATAAGATATGACACTCCCTATGAAACGTACGAAGGATGGCTTCGACCCAAATGCATAAAAGTTATTTGTAAAGGCTGGATATAATCCTGATGAGCCATCAAGGTTGGACAAACTTTCATCGGAAGGTATAACCAGCCAGGTATGTGAAGGCCTAGGATACACACAGCCATCTCTGATTCACATCTCCTTAAGAAGGATGGTTAGTAACTACATCATTGTAGAAGAAGAGTCTACTTCATCCAACAAAAGGCCTTCTATCTTTGACCGACTTGGAGAATTAATTGCAAGAACTTCTGTGTTTGAAAGGTTGAGACACTAAATAAGAAGAAAAGCAACAAACTTCAGAGATGATGCACTCTTCACTTAAAATCCAGAAGGATTTCCAAAGTTTAATCCCTTCTAAAATAAGGCGATAGACGGAGCTGGTAGTTTCATACAATGAGGTGCTAAAAGGAAAGACTCATACTGTGGTTTATACCAAGCAACTCGAGGAAGATGAAGAGAGTGCTGGCTCCTCATATCATGTTACGACCCAGAATAAGAAAGATGTCTTGTCTCAAATGAAGGTTGATAAAGAGATAGAAGATGCTTTTTGGTGTTATAATATATCCGTCAATAATAATGACCCTCAAGAGGAGAAAGATGCTGGAGATGCTCCATTATAACTTAAAGAAGGAGTAAAGTCCACAATAGATCCCTTGAAGAAAGTTAATCTTGGAACCGATGAAAACCCAAGACATACTTACCTGAGTGCATTTCTAAAAGTGGGGGAGGAAATCGCTTATATGGGCATACTCAAAGAATATATGGATGTCTTCACTTGGATCTATAAGGAAATGCCTGGCTTAGATAAAAAAAATAACAGTCCATTAGTTGACGGTCAAGAATGGTGCTCGTCCTATTAAGCAAGCCCAAAGGTGCTTTAGGCCAGAGTTGGTTACAGTAATTAAAAATGAAGTTAACAAAATTATTAAAGCTGGATTTATTCGTGAATTCAAATATCCTACGTGGATTTTAAGTATTGTTTTAGTACGAAAGAAGAATGGCCAAATTCGAGTTTTTGTCGACTTTCAGGATCTCAACAACACCTGCCCTAAGGATGGATTTCTAATCCCCATACCAGAGTTGATGATTGATGCCACCACTGGTTATGAGGTAATGTCCTTCATGGATGGTTTATTTGGCTACAATCAAATCTATATGGTACCAAAGAATAAAGAGCTCACTGTATTTCATATGCCTTAAGGTATTTATTGCTACAAGGTGATACCTTTTGGTTTGAAGAACACTGAAGCCACTTATCAAAGGTCTTTACAAAACATCTTTGACGGCCTGCTCCATACAAATTTTGAATGCTATGTGGATGATCTAGTTGTGAAGTCAAAAAAGAGAGACGACCACTTAAAAGACCTAAGAATGGTGTTCGAGTTACTTCGAAGATATCAACTTAGGATGAATCCATTGAAGTGTGCCTTTTGAGCTACTTCCAAAAAGTTTCTTGGCTTCATTGTACGGCACAGAGGAATTGAAATTGATCAATCCAAAGTCGATGCAATTTTGAAGATGCCCGAGCCTCAAAACATTCATGAGTTAAAAAGCCTTTCAAGGAAGGCTAGCATATTTAAGGAGGTTCATCTCAAACCTGGATGGAAAATGTCAACCATTTAGTCGCATTACGAATAAGGATACTCCCTTTAAATGGGACCAAGCTGATAGTAATGACTTTGAGAGTATCAAATCATACTTAATGAAGCCACCAGTTCTTGCGGCACCTATACCTGGGAAACAATTGATACTCTACATCGCGACACAGGAGAGGTCAGTTGGAGCACTACTGGCTTAAGAAAATAATGAAGGCAAAGACAATTCTCTTTACCATCTGAGCAGAATGATGACACCAAATGAGCTAAAGTATTCACCAATATTAAAGTTGTGTTTGGCATTGCCCTTCTCAATTCAAAAGATGAATCACTACTTTCAGGCTCATGTGGTTCGTCTTGTGTCTAGGGCGAATCCCATCAAGTTTGTAATGTCAAAACTAGTCCTTAGTGATCGACTTGTAAGATGGTACCTTTAATTTCAACAGTTTGAGATTTTGTATGTTCCCCAAAAGGCCATAAAGGGACAAACATTAGCTGACTTCTTGGCAGACCACCCAATACCTGATGATTGGAAATTGACTGATGAACTTCCTGATGAAGATGTAATGGTTATTGAAGCCAGAACCCTGTGCAAGATATACTTTGATTATGCCGTACATTGAGATAAAGCTAGTGTCGGGGTGGTGTTCGTCACTCCATAAGAAGAGCTCATCCGATACTCTTTACCCTAACAAACCGTTGCTCTAATAATGTTGCTGAATATCAAGCATTAATACTTGGACTTGAGATGACAGTTGATATGAAACAACTGTAATTACAAGTCTTTGGTGACTCCCAATTGGTGATTAAGAAGATTTTGGGGAGCTATGAAGTCAAAAAGCCTGAGCTATGACCATATCACGATTATGCACAAAAGTTGATGGGGTGGCTTAGAGAAGTAACCCTCCAGCATGTACCGAGAAAAGAAAATAAGCAAGCCAATGCCCTAGTTGCTTTAGCCTCAACCCTAACTCTTCCAAATCATATGCGAGTTACTATCCACCAAGAGTGGGTAGTACCACTGTCGAATGAGGATGGAGATATAGAAAATAAAGTTGAATACCTTGTTGTCGTATCTGAGCTGCAAAGGAAAATTAGCGATAACCTATCGTTGACTATTTATGTTATGGGATACTTCCAGAAGATCCAATAAGAAGGACTAACATTCGTCATCGTGCACCTCACTTCCTTTACTATAAGGACACACTGTATAGAAGATCGTTTGAAGGAGTACTCTTATGGTGTTTGGGAAAGGAAGAAACAATTCAAGCTTTGCAAGAAGCGCACTCGGGAGTTTGTGGATCACATCAGTTTGGCCCGAAGCTCTATTTTTACATTAAAATGATGTTATACTATTTGCCAATGATGGTGAATGATTGCTTGGACTATGCTAGAAGATACAAAGCTTGTCAATTTCATGCAAATTTCATTCATCAACCTCCTGAAGTACTACACCCAACTGTAGCATCTTGGCCATTCAATGCTTGGCGAATGGATGTTGTTGATCTACTACCAAAATCTTCTGGTGGACACTTATACATCTTGGTTGCAATAAATTACTTCTTAAAATGGGCCAAAGTTGTTGCTCTCATAGAAGAAAAAAAGAAAGTGTTACGAATTTCATTCGAGTGAATATTATCTACCGCTTTGGATTCCCTCAATATATAATAACCGACAATGGCAAGCCGTTTGATAACAATCTGATGAATAATATTTGTGATCTCTTTGTCTTCAAGCAGCATAAGTCTTCTATGTACCATGCTGCCGCCAATAGTCTAGACGAAGCTTTTAATAAGACTTTATGCAATCTATTGAAGAAAGTTGTCTCCAAGTCCAAGAGAGATTGGCATGAACGAATGAAAGAAGCTTTATGGGAGTATAGAATAACTTACTGTACACCAACACAAGCAACCCCATATTCACTTGCTTTTGGAGTTGAAGCAGTCTTACCACTTGAGTGTCAAATACCTTCTTTGAGATTGGCTATTCAATAAGGGCTCACCGATGAAGAAAATGCTAAGTTACGTCTTGCGGAGTTAGAAGATCTCGATGAGAAAAGACTAAAGGCTCAACAAAATCTTAAATGTTATTAAGCCCGTCTATCTAGTTCTTTCAACAAAAGAGTTCGTTTGAGGTGCTTCCAAGTTGGAGATCAAGTCCTTGCAGTAAGGAGACCCATTATCACTTCTCATAAGTCTGGGGGAAAAATTTACCCTAAAGTGGGATGGACCATATGTCGTACAAGAGACATATTCAAATGGTGCTTACAAGCTTGTCAATGCAGACGACGTGAAAATTGGTCCTATCAATGCCATGTTCTTGAAGAAGTACTATCCTTGAAGGAATAAAACATTCCTTAAGGCACGGGTATAAACTGCACATCCACTCCTGGACCACAAGAGTATAAGTTGTGTACGGCTAAAAGAAAAAAATTTCGCTATGTTGAAAAACCTCGAAAGAGGCGGCGTAGGCAAATGTTAGGACACGCACAAAATAAAAATTATTAAAAAAAACACTCACCTAGAATTATGTTGCCATTTGACCCTCTTCATTGAGGTACGTAGGTGCTTGGAATTTCATTCTGAGTTCAGTTACATGAGTGTCAAAAAAATACATGTCCCTCCTTGATCCACCATATGAAAGTTAAGCCTACATACATCTCAATTAAGTTTTGGAATTATGTCAAATACTTATGGCTCAATTGGGGCAACCGTCAAAAGAAAAGAAAGTTCTTTAATAGGATTTGGAATATCCAAAACCTAAAGTTGGGGCGTAGATCTGCCAAACATGCAATTATCAAGTTTGCCAGTCAAAAGCTTTAATTCTTAAGGCTTTCAAATTCAAGTTTCAAGTCCAACTCGATTGTGAGACGAAGACGTGAAGCCAATGAGCAACAAGTTTTAGGGGAAAACATGTAATTCTTGGAGTTGAAATTCAAAAGTAGTATTAAAATAAATGTGCAATATAAAGAAAAGAGTTTCCATTACAACTAATAGATCTAAATACTCAATAAAAGGGTAAAAAAAATTAACAACAAGGTTTGAAGGAAGACATCTCCTAAGGCTAATCTAAGTATAAATTATAATTGACTAAATCTTGTAAAACAACCTCCAAGACTTGCTTCTTCTTCTCTACAACCTTTGAAGCATTTGTGTTGCAAGGAAGACATCAGAACACTTAGAAAACTCTTCTTCAGCAGTTGAACTTTGGATTCCATCTCTGCAGCTTCTTGCTTGATAGTATCTCGGTGAGCATTCAACTTCTTCACCTTCTTTCTCACCTCCTCAAGAAATTTGCAGGCGGCAGAAACTTCCTCAAATTTCTCATCTCTCTCCCTTAGTACAAGATTAAGATGCTCTTTGGATTTCAAATATGGCTCTGACTCTTTAATTATTGTGGTTTTATCAACAAGGGCGGATCGTGCTTGGTCATAAGAAGTTGCAAGCCCAAAGAAAGACCCCAATAAATTTTGTAAAGGAGAAATATTTGCCCCCATCCCACTCATGTCATTGAGTATGATTTCGACATCATATTGAATAGAAGAAGCACGATTCAGAGTAAGACCTGGAAGTTTGGTACAGATACTAGCCTAAGCCTTCATGATAAATTTCTTTTTAAGCTATGAAATGATCTTCTTGCCATAAAAAATAGACATGGTTACCGCTAGTTGCTGAGGAAAGTTTGACTCTACATTTGCTTTGAATTTACCACAAGAGTTAGAAGTGACCTCTTTGGATGAAAAAAGTAACTCTCTTGAGTCTGGACCTACTACAGACTCGCTACTATCTTGTGGCTTACTTTGGCAAGGATCTTCCAAAATTTGGACATTGTGTGGCTGCATATACAAAGAAAAACATTAATGAGGGGTTTATAAAGGCAATGCATATACTATGAAATAGTAGAAAGTTTAGTCATTTCCTTCTCAATGGCTGGCGGAGTCTTCGATGAACTAGCAAGAATCTTCACATGGGTGTAAGAATCACCTTGCTTTGCCAAGGATAGTTTTACCTTCTTCCAACAATGATCTCCATGACTACTATTGCTTTTACCTTGAGATGGTCATTTATTGAAAGCTTGTTGAGTTAGGGCAGACGACTTCTCTTTCTGAGTTTCTGCATGTGGAGGTCCCTTGACTTTGTATGGAATGACTACCTTAGATTTCAAAACAGGAGGCTTAACCACAGTTGGGACTTCCTCACCATGTTCTTGAGGAGTATCGATAATAGCACCTACGACGTTCACCAAAGATTGCAAGTTAACTTTAAGAAAGTTCCCATGAACTTTGTCCCACCAAGATTTATACGGCGTGGATAAATATCTTCTCACATTGGATGCGGCTTTAGGAAAAGTCGCTTTCGACATAGAGCCATGCAATACACAAATTCGATGAAATTTAAGGCCTTCATCTAGTGAAGCACTACGAATATCATCTTCCAAGAGTCTGGGAAGGCCTTGATAAAACCCAAACTGACGGCTAAACTGGTGTGGACTGTATGGCTAAGAATGAATAAACCTCCATATCTAAAAAGGAGTAAGTTAAATAGAGACTCATGAAGTAGCTTACCTCTGACTCATCATCCTTATCATTATCCACAAAATGACAAGGAGTGGACTTGCTTGGCATAATAGAAGCCCAAGTAATACGGTCTACTTGATGGATGTACTTTATGGCAAGATCTTTATCAAAGTACCTTGCCCCTCCTTCGCCGAAATATGCCATCATCAATGGAATAGATGGTCCATTAGAAAGTGGAAAATGTGTCTTAAAATAGTAAGCAAGCTAACCATACACATAATGGATAAGAAAGGATACTCTGAGCTGCTCAAGTTATGAAGATTTATAGACTCTGTTGAGACCATTATAAATGCTCAATAGGAATGGAACGACAAGACTAAAAATTTGCTTATCTGTCATCATAACTGCCACTCTAAAAGTTCCCAAACAGATGAAAGATCCATCCCTAGAGGGAAATATAAAGGTGCACAACCAACATGATAGGAAGGCTGCCAAATATGTGTCGGTCCTATTTTCATATTTCACTCCAAGTTTAGAAAATGTCGCATCATCTGCACTTGATCACTTCGCTGCTTTTGGAATAGTCCCGGTTGGGTTATGGGTTGACTTCAAGCGAGCAAATTTTTTCTCCTTCCTCAGTGCAGCTGACTCATAACTTAATACCCTTTTGCACTAAAACTTTATACATTTGCTTAGAAGAACTCTCAGATTATAAGCCTCTCCCCCTGAAGATGCTGTAAAGCTACCAATAAGAACTCACAAGAACGAGGGATAGATCTCTCATTCTTTTCATCAACACCTGTAAGCTCCTTCGCTTCAGGCACTACTTCTTTATAAGGTAAACCTTCGATAGGAAGACCTCCAATTTTGTATAAGTCCCAAAGGAATATGGATAGCTCTCCAGTTGAAGTAAGTAATGTGTTGGTATTTGGACACCAAGACTCAAAGAATACCTATAATATGTTCAAGTTTCGGTCACAGGTAAACAGTGAAGCATAAACGACATCATATATTTTTGCTGCCCTCAAGGTTTGTGTATTTCCATCCAATATGTCCTCATCCCATTCCCAATATCCTTGAGTATGAAGATATTCACCAGTTATCTCCATAGTGTTCCCCTAATATATTTCTCCTTTAAGTACCCGACGTCCTAAGCAAGAGAGGGTGCTCGCAATATTCAATTGACATTGGTTGGGAGTCTGAAGAAGCCATGCTTTAACCAATCAATTAGCACCAATGTCATGTCCTGAAGTCCAATATGACATATGGAGAGAATTTTGCAAGGGGAGCCACGGATCTGCATACCTGCCTACTATTGGAGTTTTAGTTAATAACCTAGTTAAAACTGTACCATCATCAACCTCAATTAGGAGATACTTGCTTTTAGAGGATGGAGACGTGTAGTCTCTAAAGTGAACTATTTTTGCAAGCTGCATAAGCAAAAGAATCTTGGTCAAACACAAGTTCAAGATTAAAAAAAAATTCCTGTAAAAAAAAGGGTGCCAAAGAACAAAAAGGGTCCTCCATGTTTTAGCCTTGGTGAAATATAGTCATGTATACTTGAAGCCGAACCCGTTAGATCTTAAGAAGATGAAGGCGAAGTTAAATTCTCTCACCTTAAACTTGCCATTGTAAAGGTTCCATACTTAGAGAAGACCGTTGCATAAATGCATCGGTGAAAGGGCCCGTACTTAGAGAAGACCATTGCATAAATGCATTGGTGAAATGGCCCATACTTAAAGAAAATCATTACATCGCCAAACAAAAATTTTTGGACTTAATGTGATGGAGGAGAAGTTAAAATCTCGCACCTTAAGCCGATGTCCACCGTCTTCAAGAAAAAATTTTTGGACTTAAGGTGACGGAGGCGAAGTTAGACTCTCACACCTTAAGCCGATGTCCACCATCCTCAAGAAAAAATTTTTGGACTTAAGGTGACGGAGAAAAAGTTAAACTCTCGCACCTTAAGCCGATGTCTTCCATTTTCAAGTAAAATTTTTCGGACTTAAGGTGATGGAGGTGAAGTTAAACTCTCGCACCTTAAGACGATGTCCACCATCTTCAAGTAAAATTGTTCGAACTTAAGGTGACGGAGGTGAAGGTAAACTCTTGCACCCTAAGCCGATTGTTGCATATTGCTACTTGTTTCAATTATCCAAAAATAAAAACAAAAAAAAGAGAAGAAACAAGAAAGAAAGTAAAAACACAAAAATAAGAGATTTTACCTAAGTACCAAAATATCTTGACCATCAAAAAGAAATAGTTCAAATTGTTCTTTGAATCCTCTCGCTTGCTAAAAAGAAAAAAGAAAGGAGCAAAATCTATCATAAAATTTGAGATTAAGAAGAGTAAAATGAAAACAAAAGGGAAATTGTCCTATGACACTCACCTGCAATTTCTCTTCTCAAAGTACTTGCACAACAATGCAGGATCCGTGTCTCAGTAGTATAAATTGTGAGAACAAAAAAGGTGGGTAAGTGATATTTATAGAGAGGGAGAGGTGGCAGAACCTTTCCCTAATACCACCTAAAAAAAGAAAAAATTGGGCTAGTCCATTAATTTGGGCTAGAAATACAGAGCCCACTTTGCTAAGCCCAAGATATTCTAGAGGCCCAAAATAGTACCACATGTCAAATGACGTGGCATGCCAAGTCAAGGGAAGGATCCAATAGGACCATGTCACATGTCAAATGAAGCAGTAGGCCCAATGAAATCAAATCCCATAAAAGGCGCCACGTCACTTGACTTTGATTGGACAAATTAAGTCCATCTTCATCATGACTCTTTTCTTTCCACAACTATAAATAGGGGTGTCATAATTCAAAAAAAGGACCCCAGAACTCTACCAAGAAGCAAGAGAAAGCTCGTGGATCAAACGCCGCAATTTCTCTACAAAACTCAAGCATTCAAACCAAGTTCATCAAGGTTCAAGATCAAGACCGCAATATTCAAGAACAAGCCCAAAAGCCCTTGAATTCAAGCACAAGTCAAGATCAAGTCCCTCAAATCAACAAATCAAGTTCAAATTCAAGATCAAGCTTTAAACCCTTGAATTTATATTTGAAAAGGCGCATCAGAGGATTCATTGAGATTGTAACACTCACATATTGAAATCAATAAATTGATTATTGCAATATTTTCTTGTCCCGATTATTTATTTTCCCGACTCAAAATTTTTTTTTCCAACACACCCGAACCCAATGTTGTATCACAGCTCAAGCCCATGGCTAGCATTGGCTTTGGCTCAACAAACCCCACAGATTTGTCCCTAGAGCTATGCCATCATCGAGCTGAAAAATGCGTGTATCATGTGAACTTGTGATATGCCTTATAAAGCTCTTCAGTTTTCTCTCATATTTTGATGTAAGGTTCACCTAAAGTGTCACGTCCACCCTCCTTCTTTCAGAAGCTTGCTAGTCTAGACACTTGTTAGTCCTTCTTTAGTTCTCTTTGACCCGTACTTAGGGACCTCGCAATTTCTGACGAAGAACAGAAATATATATATATATTTGAAAAACTATTAAAATTTCAACAACTACTAAGTTGTGAATTCAAATCCCAAAATACAATTGAGTGTACTGCTAAAAACCTTAGAAGTTGAACCTATCAATTTAAAAATCTTGATCCATCTTTGCTTTGCTTGTGAGATAGGAACGTGCTAATCATCATATTTCTTATGTTTATACAGGTAAAAATCGGTGATCTTGGGTTGGCCACAATAGTAGGGAAAAGTCATGCAGCACATTCATTACTAGGGACACCAGAGTACATGGCACCAGAGCTATATGAAGAGAACTACACAGAGTTGGTAGATATTTACTCATTCGGAATGTGTTTGATAGAAATGGCGACTATGGAAATACCATATAGTGAATGTGACAGCATAGCCAAGTTATACAGGAAGGTGACATCAGGAATAAAGCCTCAAGCTTTCAACAAAGTGAGTGATTCAGAGTTGAAGGACTTCATTGAAAGGTGCATTGGACAACCAAGAGCAAGGCCATCTGCTGCTGACTTGCTCAAGGATCCTTTCCTTTCTGATGTTGCTGACTATGAGAATGATTTCAATTGTTGAAGTATGTACAATTATTATTTGAAGTATTATTCTTTGTAGCTCAAGCTTATTCAAGAAATCATTTCTTTAACGATTTATGTTATAATGCTACTATATACCCAAAGACTTTTACATGATTAGTGTAGTCAAACCTATTATAGCAGGTTAGCTAAGATTTTTAGCAAGTTATGGAGCAATGTTTATCATAACGATTTATTTTTATTGACCTTATAAGTCAGATTAAGTATTCAATTTTGGACTAACATAGTATTAGAAATCTTTTATGTAGAAATTAAAGGCTGAAATTAATACAAAACTGTGAGACTCTAGAGCTGGTTCGCTCGGTCAAGTTAAGGCACCAAGTGTCAGTCCGCTTCCCCAAGATTTGGGGCGTGACATTGAGCTAAAATACCATGAGACGAACCGATGATCAACAATATAATTAACTTTTTAGAGTAAGAGAGGAAACATAGTCTTTCTTTTCTTCCCAGAGAAAATATAGTATGTCAAAACACATAATCCTCATAATGTATTTATTAAGGTCAAATTTGAACCAATACGTAGGAAAAAGTATTTTTGAACCATTTCTAATTCATTAACGTCATTGTTGACCCTTTTCCTTTTTTTTCTCTTAAAATTTTAAAATTTTGAATATTTATGCTTCTGTATATAATAATTGTCACAAAATGAAATAATTGGTGTACTCATTGTTGAATTTATATTCTAAACTCATTAACTTGAAATATGAAGTTACACTTCTATTACTTTGTCCATATGTAAGTTACCCCTTACGTCAAGACGAGTAGGTCGTAACATAATTAATTGTTGATTGGTTGTCTTATCTTGGGAGATTCAGTGAATGCGAGGTATTTTTAGGGCAGGGGGTGGGGTGGGGGGGGGCATGACATGAACTATTTTATTTCGCAGTTTAATTTGCATTTTGCATTCTGTTATGGTGACAGCAGTATTCTTGCCATGGACATATGCATTGTAATGTTAGAATAATAGATATTTTTCTTAGAAGATATTTGAACCTTCACTTTTAGCAACCATAGACTTCTAACTTTTACAAATATATTCATATGCTTGCCCTAGCTTTTCTCCAACTTGCGAAATAATTATATAAAATATTTCTTCAACCTGCAAATGATATAAAATTTTGTAAATAGAAGTGCTTCCCGCGCGGGGCCTTTGTTCGACTCCCCTAGATGACCATTTTTAACTAATTTATTTTAGTGTAAACCACATAAATCCCCTAGGTAATGAAAGTAATTATACAAAATTCTCTTTTTTTTCTCTCTCCGGAATTATGGCAAAGATACTCATACATTCGGCCAAGTATTATACATTGGTCGAATGTATGATGAAACAGTTAATCCTAAATTTAAGGTAATTGAAATAAGTAATTATTTTACTGTTCCTTAATTAAAAGTAATAATTAGCTAACATTAAGTCGTTTATGGCTAAAACTAGTAACTGATATTTGAATTTTAAAAAGATTCTTATAAGTTTTTTTTTTTTTTTTAATCTTTGGTTCAAGATCTGGAAAGCAAAAGAAAAACCAATTTCTTCTACATACGTGCTTCAATACTTCTAAAATCGATATGAATATCCCCATATTGCTGCAACATTCTGAAATCTGGCAGTCAGAAATTAGTTATGAGTCATACAAAAGTGACACAATAATTGTTTCGGAAAATATTACTTTCTTGAAATTGATTTCTATGATCGCCATGGAATTGGATATCGACGAAATTCGTAAAAAAATTGAAGTTAAATATGTTGTTGAAGGAAATTCTTCTTCAATTATCCTAAGAAACGACAATGGAGTGAGGGTTTACGTTGAGTTGAAGAAATAATTTTCTGAGTTGGTTAATTTTCCGCTTTGTATTTCAACTTTCGACAAATCCAATAGTGAAATAGAGTTTGATAAAGAAACAGGTGCTGTAATGTGTATTGAGGGTAGTGAATATGATTCGGTTGCGTTAACAGTTGTTGAAATGGATAATCAGTATGCTCTATATGTTCCTGAAATTGAAGTGAAAAACTTTATTACCGATTGCAAAAACACTGAACTAATGGTGAATCAGATTTACAAGGAAAAGGAAACTCATGTTTCAGTAATGGCAAGACATGCAATAGCTAATGGCTTCAACACTAAAGTTAAACGATCCGACAAAAAAAGGTATGATATAAAAGTGTCAAATATATTTGCTGAGCTCATAATGTATGGAAATTTGTTGTTAGAGGTTTTGTAGAAGTATTTGTTGTGTAGTTGGGTGATCTGTTGCTTATGATTATTAAATTACGAATGTATAATGTATGATTATACATGCTTGATAATGTATAAATAAACCGTGCCAGTCAAATAAATGTATGATAATATGGTTTAAGACATTCTATAGTTGCTTTTATTTCTTGTATGTGTTTTAAGTTAAAATACGAATGTATAATATTTTATTATACATACAGAGAAATGTATAATATAGTTGGGTAGTACCATTATTTCCATTCCCGTCTTTCTATTTTCAATTGTAATAGTTTTGTTTAATACACTGACTTAGATTTTTATAGATTGATGCAGTTATGTATTGATTTGTCGTAACAAATATTATAAATGGGTCTTGAAGGCGTCTTGTATGAATAAATTGAAATTGTTTGTGATTAAAACATTTGATTCGGAGCATACTTGTAGTCTTAGCGACAGAGTGCTGAATAATGTGGTTGCGACAACAAATTTTTCAAAGGACTCTTGATGGAGCTAATGTGTTTTTTCTATATGCTGATGCTTTGAATGATTTTATTTGTATGAATATTTTTATTAGATTTTGTTGGAATACTGGAACAACTAATATCTAGCTGTTTAATTGTTATTGGATTTTCAATTCTTTAATGAATGTTTTATATTCTAAGAAAATTTAGAAGCATTTTTCATATATCATATTTCGTAATCATATTAAATTTAGTTATAAGTGATGTGTAAATTTAGTATGTAACCTGGGAACTATTACATTAATCAAATGTTAAAACATAAGCTGTAGCAAACTGTTACACATTAATAGTTAATGTGTATGAAATGTATGATATAGCGTTATATTTTATTTTATTGTATTATGTTAGACAAAAAAAATATCATTTAACTAACTTTTTTTTTTAAAAATTAGATTAAATATGAGAATCATCTTTTATGTGTTTGATGACACATAATAAGTTTTTTGTAAAATATATGTTGTTCATGTACGAATGTATAATATCAGATTATACATTTATGGCATTGTATGAAAGAGTATCATACTTCACAAAAGTGAATGTTGTGAACTATGTTTCATATTTGTTTTCCAGAAAAAAACGTATGACAACATGTATTATGTTATGTATTACATATATTTAAACGTATTAGATATTACTTCAATGTATTTTTAACTTTTAAGATAATGTAAATTACAGTAAAACTATAAAGTGTTCAAATTCAATATCAGTTTAATATTCTATTTGTTTCTACACGTTTAACAAAAAAATAAAAGAAAAATTCAATATCTACAAAGAATTAGTTTGTAATAATACAGTAGTGTGTTAGTAAATGAAAATTATTTTTTATCAAAAATAAGAAGACATCCATAAAATCTGCATTAACATCCAGAAAGTAATTTTGGATCTGTTTCACATCAACCACAAAAATAAGAATTAGTTCTTTCAATTTCGACTAGTTATTGACCTAGTTATTGCTCCTTTATTATCGGAAAAATACTTCGACATCAACGGTGATTTTGATGATGAAGTATACTTATAATCATCAATATCACCGGTACACTTAAGACCGATAATAATGGCAAATTGAAGTAATATGAATGTGAGGATTTCCCCTTGTACCCAAACATGAAGCTCGTCCTTATTATCTTGCTGAATTTCAAGCATGAGGAGACATTTTGAAATCTGTCCTATCCAGTTGCATCGTGGCAAATCCAAAAATATCTCAAAAATTGTATTTCGAAATGCTCCTAAAACATCCTCTCCAAAATATTCCTTTATCTCTTCACCGAAAGCACAGTTACATAACCTCAAAATATGCAATAGGTGTGGTGGGACTTTGTCAATTCAGTATTTCATGCCCTGAAAAAAAAACATACAATAATTAAGTAACAGTTACCCATTGTATGAAGTTCATTTATACTTTCAAGAACTAAAATAGACCCACATTAAACAACTGTTAGTGATGTATGAGAGTAACTTAAACACTTACAAAAAAACTTCTTTAATGTATAATAAAGTCAGACCAATTAAAACACTACAGTAAAACATGTATGAGGTTAACTTATACACCACAAAATTAATATAAGTTGTTAGACATGTATGATGGATACTTATTCATTAAAAAATAACTTGCATTAATGTATAATAAAATCAAGCCCTAAACACTCTAGAGTTAAACATGTATGAGGGTAACTTATACACCTAAAAATTTCAAATAGAATCATAATTAAACAACATAAACAACAACTATGCATGTATGAGGGTAACTTATACATGTCAAAATTAATATGTAACAATTTATATCAGACCAAACATATCAGACCATACATGTAATAATTTGTATCAGACCAGAACATAAACAACAATTATACATGTATGAGGGTAACTTATACATGTCAAAATTAATATCAGCTTTATTGGAATGTATAACCTATAGAAAAATATTTCAGAACACCTATATTATACATTACTGTGATGAAAGAACTAATGTATAATGTCTTATTATACATATGTCAAATTATACCTAAACTCATAATAAATACCTTCGGAAGACGTGGTCGGCCGAAAACATCAAACTTTTTTTTACTTGCTTTTGAACTAGACTTCTTTGATTTAGAAGCGGCCTTATCTTTCAATTTGTTCATTGTAATGGGGTCGTTTATGTGCTTTGAGCAATTCTCTGCGAATTTTGGATCCTGTTCATCAAAAGTACTAGGAACAAATCCAAGTGGCATATCTTTTTCATTTGAATCTAACTGAGTAATTCCTAAACTAAAACTTGGAGAATAATCCATTATCAATTAACACGATTTTAATTTAACAGTAGTGTTAAATCGAACTACCAATCAAGAAAATCAAAGATCTAACTTGTACTATATGAAAAATAACGAAAAAAATGAACTACTGAACTTGAATATGATTGAACAATACAGAAATTTGAACATGCAACAATCAAAATATGGAAAACCCCTGATTTGGTAAAGTTGAACAAAAAAATTGAAAAATTAATGAAGTAAATAATTAAAAACAGTTAAATCTTGATAACTTACAAATTGGTAACCACTATAAAACTGTTACTTTAATTTTGCTGAAAAATCAGGATTTCAAAAATGACGTATTAAACAGATGGATAATGGGAGCAATGGAATGAAAAACGGAAGCCAAAAGAAGTGTTTAACATGTATAAGATTTAGGAGAGAGAATTTACCAAATAAATAGATTTTTATAATTATTTTGAGATTTGTGTAAATACTTTACCAATTTGGGATTTAATGTAATTTTGTAACTTTAACTTGTGTATATATGTAATTTTTAGTTTATTTTAAGAAAAGTGAGAAAAAAAGGTATGAAACTGTGGATTGTATTTAATTGAGAAGTGAGACTATGGATTATAATTAATTAAAACTTAGGTTAAATAAAATAATTACGAGCTTACATATGCTGCCCTATGTAGTTTTCCCAAATATTAGTCTTGATTTTGAGATTACATTTTCTTTTCACTATTTCGGAAAAAGTAAGTTACAACTTCAATCTTTAAAGCAATCTTGGAATCTTTAATTTTAAAAATAATCATTCATGCTGAATCAAAATCTATAATCTATAATTTATAATATATTAAAAATGTGAATGCTCTTAAAAAAGTTATTTGAACTTTTTGCCCTTCATTAAAAAACTTTGTTTTAGACAAAATCGTCTTTTCACTTTTTTTTTTATTTCAAATAATTATCATTATATTATTATTTAAATATTTAGACTAAAGGGAAAAAATAAGGAAGAATCTCATACCTTATTAAATGTAACGTGTGATATTTTTGGTTGGGAGTCTTAAACAATTTTTTAGGAGAAAAACTATTTATACAAAAGAAAAAATATTTAAGCACCAAAATTTATATTTGACAAAAAATTATGCATATAAAAGAAAATTCAAAACTGTTATTTACTATTTAATTATAATTACTAACAATCATTTTTTGTTGAAAAAAAACTATCATGTATATATAATTTAATTTTCTTTAATTAGCTTTAGGTAATTACTAACAATCATTTTTTGTTGAAAAAAATTTACCGTGTATATATAATTGAATTTTCTTTAATTAGCTTTAGGATTCTATGAGTTCTACTTTATTTAGGAGTATTCTACATACAGTAGCAAGATTATAAAATTGGAAATTTAGGATCCTATAGAATTCTTTAGGAGTTTTTCTTTCTTATGATTCTTTAATTAATGGTGCTGTCATGGGGCACCGGAAAGTTCTGCTCAGTAAATATGTCAAGGAGTGTATAAGCATTCCTTCAAAAGAGGAAACGAATGTATCCAATTTTGTCCAATGAATATAATTGGAAGGAATTACAGTTCTGTTTTTTGTTTGACTGTTTAGGAGGAAGCAACATAAAAGGTGTGATGTAGTTCACAAATATTTATGCTATTGAATCAAAATTTTTATTTAATGCCAATTAACAACCTGCTGGGACAACTATTACAATCCTTCGAGACTACTTCACTTTCTTTGGAGCTCATGTTTAATGTTTTAGTCCTTACACTAATTGTTTTTGCTTTACTCACTAATTACTCCGCCTCACACAACACACACATGCACTACTCCGGCCACCTCCACCGCCATAAACCTATAAAAAGAATTAACTTTAGCTGTTGTTCTCATAACATCTCTTTCTTTTTTTTGCTCAAACTCCTCTGGTAACGTAGTGTTTGTAGTGTGTTTGCATTTTTGATAATGCTGAGTATTGTTTCTTTTACGATATAGCGATATTTTTACTCCGTCAATAATGTAGTTTAGCTTTTGTGTTTACTTTTATCGAGAACATGACCCTACTTCTACATTTTCTTCTTATTTTTATTTTAATTTTGATTGATGATTAATTAAAGTTTTCTTCTTGCATTCATTACGATTTTAGTATTCTTCGTTATATGAGTTCTCTTTTAAATTTTATTATGTGCAATTATTTTATTGTGAATAAATCACGAGATCTAGCATATCAACCTTATTTTTTTTAGTACACCTTTAATGGTTTTTTTGGTAGAGACTCTAATGGTTATGACACATACAAAATATGATCAATCAATCTTTTTAGAGGTAATTTAAATTTCTTTCATCAATTTAATAACTATTTTTCTCTAATAGATGATGTTTTGCAACTTGCAAGCATGTTTTTGAATTCAAAGTAGTAGCTTAAAATTGGGACATATCTCCTTTCTACTATCCATTTTTTCATCTTTTTTGTGTGTGTATGTAAATCACCCTTTTAACAATTTCGTGTTGCTCTGCGAATGAAGTAGACAAAAAAAATAATTTTTTATCTTGCCTAAAAATTAAGATTTATATTACGAGAATGGTGGTTCTCTTTTTGGTTGCTACAAGTTCTACTTTTTTCGAAGGTATTTGATCTATATGATTTTTTTATCGTAATAGGATATATATTGGTTAAAAAGAAAAGAGCACTTTAATCTCCATTTGATTTTAGAGTCTTTATTTTTTTTTCTATTTGAACCTGATATAAATTATCTGGAATTATTTTCTACTTTTAATTAAGAATACAACGATTCCTACGATAATAGTTCGGGGGTGGATAGTTTAGGCGACATGTTCAGGGATCTAGACGGTAGTGTAGGTAATCGTTATGTAGTTAAACCCATTGTTCTATATGTGCATGTTTAAAGAAAAAAATTTCTTTCGAAAAATGTCCAATTAGAAAGTAGACACAAAAATAAAGCGTTTGATTTTTTCCAATGATAGAAAAAAATTAGTTGTTTACCTTGAAAAGAAAATGAAGAAAAAAAAATGCTCATATATATACACAATATGAAAATATTCATATAGTCAAAGACTTTGCTATTGATTTATACGAAAGTAATTTGATATTACGTTTATGCAGTATAATTTTATTTTATTTAAATTTCTATTTCATAGCTTTATTATTAATTAATACGACACACGTGCAAAGCACGTACACTTGACTAGTAATTAGATAAATATGATCAGGAGAATTAATTATATAACCATTCTTAACTTATGATTCTTTAACTTGTAAGCGCTTTTGTGTTTGAACAAGTTTTCTCTTAGAAAAATTAGCTTTTTCTAGAAAATTCTGACTCCTATTCCGAATATTAACTCTAGCCTAAATCCTAAATTTGCCTATAGTCAACGACGACCGCCATGGCCTTAACGACCGTTGAGAATCCTCCGATGGAGGGTGCTCAACCCCTAACACCAATCACGAATCATGGGAATGAGACATGTATGAATTACGCATCACAACTTCAACCAACCAAATCTAAACGTGCCTCTTTACCCATGAAACCGACCACGTATCTGCATGGAGAATCAAGGTAGTCTGCGAAAAAGAGATGAGGATTTGGAATTTTCTGTAGTCGAAAAGTTCTCTTATGGATGGCCAGATATACAAAATCTTAGGTACTTGATTCCTAAACAGTGTGAACTAAAAAGAGATGTTGATATTGTATTTTTGAGTAATAGATATGTATTAAATAGAGCCTCGAGGATGGAATATATCTATTATCTTGGCCAGTATTCTATATTTCACATCACAATTGAAACTATCCAATGAGAACCCTCAAGTGAGATCCCCTGTCTGACCCGGAGATGAGACAACAATTATTATTGCTTGGATCTCATTGCCATCCTTACCACCTAACTTTTTTTTGAAAAAGAGACAATCTTCTCAATTATGTCTGTAGTTGGTAAGCCCTTACAGGTGGACATGGAAATGAGCAATAAGACTAGGCCTAGTTATGCACGAGCGAAAGTTGAAGTAGACCCGTTAGGTGATTTTCCTAAGAGAGTTAATGTGAGAATAAAAAAGAAGTCAAGAGAAATAGTTGCAAAGTGGATCACTATCAACTATGACTATCTGCCAAAATATTATAAAAATTGTAAGCTGTAGGGCCACAATGAGAAAAAATGTTTTGTATTACATCCAAAATTATATCCAGTAGACTCAGTGGAGGAGGAGCAGACTAGAGAAATAGACAAGGAAAAACAACCAAACGAAGTACAAATGCATAAGGAAGAAGAAAAGGACTATAAATAAAAAAAGATATTTAAGAAGTCAGACAAAAATGAACAACAATTTTAACAATAAAGACAAAAAAATGAAGCAAGAAGAGGTAGAGGTGCTATAGAGGAGGACTAATTCAGAGGTGGAATCCAAAGAAAGAGAGTAAAGATAGGGAAAAAGTTTGATGTGCTCAATATTAATGAATAAAAGGAGAACAATATTAAGAATGCATGTAACAATGAGAAAAATAATAAGGATAGAAAAATACAAAAGGTTAATCCAATGAAGTGGGTAGAGGAATTTTTGGGGACAATAAAGATATGACCAATGCTATGAACGAGGTCTGTCACCCAAAGATTAGATAAAAGGGATGAGACTCAAGGACAAAAGAAGACTTTGGGTAGTGTAGAGAAGGTTCAAGACACAAATAAAGAGGCAAAAGAGTGTATGAATTCGGAAGAGAAGCAACACAATATGAAAAAGTACTCAAAAGGTGAGGAGCAACAAATGATATATAAATAATCAGCAGTTGTAAGCACAAATAAGGAGATATCAGAAGATAAGGGGACATTGACAAGGAGGAAGAAGAAGTAAGATCAAAACACATAGAGACACCACCAAAGGAACCAGATATAGCAAGTCTGAGCCTTATAGCATATTCAGTAAAGCAAAAATTCGATTCTAAGAGTTTTAGAAGTATCTTCCTAAGTATGAAATACTTTGAATCGTATGAAATTTCCCTAATTTCTACTTTTTTTCCATGTATATCATTGAATAATCTTTCCATCGATACAAAATTACCTCAAATCGGACACTCGGGTGAAGAGTTAGAGCCATTTTAGTGAGACAGTGTGCCACCTGGAACCTTAGCGCATCGCGGAGTCAGCCAAAATGGCAATTGTCAAATTTCAGTGAAACTCCACAATTCCACCGCGTCGCTATATAGTTTTAGTTCGCAACCAAGGGGGTAATGTGATTTCCACCGCATTGCGCTGTCGTGCAGTTTCCCAATTGTCCAAATTCCAGTGAGCTGACGCGATTATTACGCGTCACGCCAGTATGTAAAATCGGGATTTTTTAGTTTAATTCCAAGGGTGAAAAGGGGATTTTCCCAACCCATTTATATACTCCTTTACACGGGAGTTGGCCTCATTTTCTCTGCTTTCACTCCAAAAACTAGGGTTTCCAAAATTAAAATCCTCTCCTCCTTCAATAAAAAATCAAGAGAGAATCAAGAGGAATCAAGAAATCTTTCCAAGAACCTTCAAGAAAAGAGTTTCCCCAAGTATGTAGATGTTGATTCTTGGGTCCCTTTCATCCAAGAAGCTCAAGTACCCTTTTCTAAAACTCAAAGATTTCATGTTTATGAGTTTTTAATGATTCATGTGAGTTGAAATTGATGTTACATGTTTTGTTGAGTTTTGATTTATGTTTGTTTACAAGATTCATGAGCTTTGACCCTAGTATGTGGAAGTCATGGGATGTTTGTGATAAACCCTCTTGAAGTTGTTTTCTATGTGATGTGTTCATGTCCTTTGGGTGTAGAAATGGTGGAATAAGCGAAGCATGTACCCCATAGGTATGATAAAAAGCTTAGGTGAAGCATAAGGTCCATTATAGTATGTTGAATAGGAAACCCCAAATTGTGAGCTAGTCCATGCATGCCTAGTGTTTGATAAAATGCATTAGTGAGTGAAATGTGCCATGATAGTATAAAATCCCCAAATAGGTGTAAACCCATACTTGATTAGTGTTGTTGAAAGACCTTAGTGAACAAGTCGAGATATGATGGTTGTAAATTCCCCAATTATGTGCTCTCTGATATATGCTAAGCTTTTAATACATGCCAAGTGGTTAGCAAGTAAGTTGAGACATGATAGTATGAAGTTTTCCCCAAATCATGTGATGTCCAAATACATGTCAAGACTGATTTAGGTGTGAAGTAATTGAGGTAAGACCTTGTTTAAGGAAGTATAATCTAATAGCATATTTCCCTACGCTAGTATATGTTGATGTTTCCTAAATGCTTGATGCGATTCCTTAATGATTGTAAAGGTGAAGGTATGTTATGTTTCCTAAATACTTGAAGAGATGCTTTAATGATAATGATGATGAATGAATGACTGTGATGATGAATGAATGATTGTGATGATGATGATGAATGAATGGTTGTGATGATGGAGGAATAATTATGCTTTATTTTATGTTATCGAGTCCTGGGGGGTATTTATACTCGACAATATAGCTGTTGTCTAGAGCTCGTGTCTATTTCACGATAATTCCAGTCGAGCCATGATTCTCAGAACTCAGTGAATTATAGAACGCTGTATCCTCAGATAGTTATAGAACTTAAGAAATCTCAGTTACCTCCGTAATCTCCGTATCGCTAGTAATCTAGCCTCAGCTCTGTACTCAGCTCAGATCTAATAGTATGGAAGTGTTCAATTCTAATCTCAGTAGTGACCGAATAATCTATTCAAGCTTTGTATCATCAGTCAGATACTGTGATTCAATACCATTTCCGTCAGATACGGAACTAAGTGATCTCAGCGTAACTCAGTCAAATCTTTTGAGAAACATGATCAGTATTAGATTCAGTTCAATTGTGTTCAGTTGAAAATTCAGTCAGAGTCTTTCAGATGGGAGTAGAAACTAGCACCGAGCGAGAGAAGGGATGACGACTCCTCCTGTCAGAGAGAGAGAGAGGCCAGAGTCATTAGTAATAATTTATGACCTCCAGAACTACGTAGCCAACGTAGGATACAGGAGTCACCATCAGGAAAAAGGCTATCTTCTCCAGAGAGAGAGAGTGTATTTGACTATTATATTCCCTTAGGTCGACTTTCTGGTAAGGGTCATCCACTAGAGATGATTGACCAGAGAGAGGTCTTTACCTATGGCACGATATTGAACCCCTTCCAACTGGGGTTACAGGTTGGACCCCACCTGTGGTAGGTTGGGGTATGTCGGTTAAGTAACTACTTCCCACAGTTTCAGTTTTAGTTTCCGATTCAGTCTCAGTCTCAGTATCAATCTTCAGAAATCAGGACTATCAGTTACAGTCATTTATCTCTATGAGGATTTCAGATAGTTCCATTGATTCATGGACCATCTGACTGATAGGCTTGGTCTCATATACAACTATTTGATGTCATATTCAGAGACATTCTGCCAAACAGGCTTGATCACAGTCTCAGATTTTATTGAGTATTCTTGTTGTCAGATTCAGATATGATAATTTTCTTACGATTGATAATAGCTTCCTTAATCATCCGTTAGAGAGGTTGATCTTTAATATTGTCAGTCGAGAGAAGTAAGCTCAAAATTAAGTCGTCAATGTAAGTAAATCCAGTTTCTCAGTCATCAGTATCAGATCAGTCAGTGTCTCAATATCTCAGTGTTAGTAGTGAGTTTAGTCTGTAGTAAGGCAGTATCCGAGTTTCAGTCTTTAGAGTTGTGATGATTGTGGCTATGGTCTATGCATTTATGTATGTGTATGTGTTCTCGTGCGGCATTTTCATGATTATTCAGTTTAGATACTATGCATGCATGAGCCCTTGCATTTAACCTACCTTGTCTACATACTCGATACATTCCTGTACCAACGCATTTGCACTATGGTGTTCTATTTGACACCATGGGTTCAGAGGCACAGGATCTAAAGTATCCTTAGTAGTTCAGTCCCAGCCAGCAGCAGTAGCAGTGAGTCCTCTTCTTTTGAGGACGAATCTCAGTTTACTATTATTGCATCAGATTTTATTTACTTTTAGTTGGCAGAGTTAGTTTGGGACATGTCCCATCAACTCCATAGTTCAGATAGTTTAGAGGCTTTTCAGACGGATGTATTAGTATTCAGTTTTCAGTTTTGTGTATTCATAGATGTGTTGAACCTTATGGCTAGTTTCCGTATTTAGTTAAGATATTATATGATGCACAGGTACAGATATCAGTAAAAGGGTTAGCTTGTGGTCCTTCAGGTCATAAGCATCGTGTGATGTCTTGGGATGGAATATCGGGGCGTTACAAACTTAGTATCAGAGCCTAAGGTTCAAGAGTGTCCTAGGGAGTCTAAAAAGCCACATCTAGTAGAGTCTTGGGCATGGCTGTGTTGCGCGCCACATTTATGTACAAGAGGCTACGGGATATTTTATTAGTAGTTTCCCTTCTTCAGTATTCAGATCTTGAGAGAGAGAATGAGCTCAAGTTTATTCTCAGTCTAATCCATTTCTTCCTTCCATTTACAGAGTATGGCTCCTCGTAGAGATTTTGTCCATGGGGTTGATGACCATCCCTCTTAGCCAGTAGATCCCGAGAATTAGAATGTGTCACATGTAGAGTTTCGGGTAGATTTCCAGGCGCTAGACCAAGCTGTGACTAATGTTTAGGGTAATCGTCAGGATGCAGCCCCACATCAGTAAGATGGGAATTCTGCCACAGCCAGGGTTAGAAATTTCATGAAAATGAACCCGCCAGAATTCTTTTGGTCAGTGGTAGGTGAGGACCTATATCTTTATCTAGAGGAGGTGAAGAAGATTACCCAAATTATGCATGTTTCTGAGCAGGAGAGTGTTGAGTTAGTATTTTATAGGTTGAATAATGTTGTTCATGATTGGGTAGTGATGTGGGAGAAGAGTAGAGGGGAGAATGAAGCTCCCGTGACTTGGCTAGAGTTTCAGAGTACCTTCCTAGATAGATTCTTTCTGCTAGAGATGAGAGAGGCTAAGGTAGAAGAGTTCATGAACCTAAGGCAAGGTTCCATGACCATGAAAGAGTATTGTCTTAAGTTTATCCAATTATCTAAGTATGCTCCCGAATTAGTAGCTGACCCTAGAGCGAGTATGGGTAAGATTTCTTCTGGGTTAGAGTTATGTGTTGAAAGAGTGTAGAGCTGCTATGCCCAATAGAGATATGGATCTTTCTAGGCTAATGATGCATACACAACATATTGAGGCAAATAAGATGAAGGAGAGAGAGAGTGAGCAAGAGAGCCAAGAAAAGTAGTCCACTACAAAAAAAATAGCATTTAGCGACACGCCATATTCGTCGCTATCATATGAAAATCCATTGCTAAATAGAAATAGCGATGGAATAGCAACAGAATTTGTTCTGTCGCTATATTGCTCGTTGCTAACCTCATAGCGACAAAAAATTGAATTCCGTCGCAAAATTTTTGACCAATTAGCGGCGAAATAGTTTGGTTGTTGATATTACTGACGTACATTTCCGTTGCTATAGCGTTGCTATTCCCAAAATTCATTTTGGTCGTGGCTTAATTTACGACAGAATATTTTATCGTTGATCCGTTGCAACATAATTTGGTCTACTTATTTAGCAACAAAATTTATCCATCGCTAAAGTTTTTCAGTAGCTACGACTGATGTTAGTCACTAATTTTTTGTCGCTAATTACAACCGTTTTAGCAACTAAATTAATCCGTCCCTAAAGTTTTTCAGTATCAACGACAAAAGTTTTTCACTAATTTTTTTTCGCTAATAATTTTATAAGAAAATTGTTGAAACACGTAAATTATAAAATGATTAAATATCATTGCACTAATTTTTCAGTTGCTGCTTGCTGGAAAAGTAGCATAAAACCAGCAGCAGCTGCAATAATAGAAAACAGCAAATATGTTCCACAGAGAAAATACTCTTTTTATTGCAAGATAGATAGAGGTAAGATTGCAAATACACTACCCTCACACACACGGTGAGATTACACTAGCTACGTTGTTGGTTGGAACCATGAAGTACAGTTAGGAACAAAATGAGGATATGTTTCATTGAAAAGATCTGCCAATAGAATTAATTAAAAAAAAGTTGATGATTGAAGAAAGATCATTAATATAAATAGTAGATAGCATTTAAATAGAAGTAAAGGATATTAAGGCAGATATTTTAGGGTTAAAATATCTTCCTTAATATTCTTGTTTTGCAGCCCAAACAAGGTAGCACCACTACCAGCTGCTTGCTACGCACTTTAGACACAACCATAGCTACTAAAACAACGAAGTAATGACTTAAAAATAATCAGCTATTTTAAGGTTCGTAGCAGCAGACCAGAGCATCACATATAGCGCCAAAATAAAGTGAAAAAACTAGCATGTCAATAGCCAAAAGAACATAGCAGCAGCCCAAACAAAATAACTTTTCGGGTTGATGAACAATTTTCATGAAATATATACTTACAAGTTTTTTCTGGTGCTCTCCAGCTGTGATAGATCCACCAGTGTGTGTCCCAATAGCTACTTCATGTCCACCACAATGATTCTTTGAATTTATCTCGGACTTCTTAACACAGTCATCACTTTGCCAAAGTTCCATCCACTTTTCCCACACATAGTCATTTACAAATTCCGGTTGAACTGTAGCTCTGTGCTTCTTTATATTGGAAATGAAATTCTTGTAGCATAATGCATCCTTCTTCATCCATTGTTGCTTCACCAAAACTTCACTAACGGAAGCATCCCAATAGAAATTCTTCTGAAATTCATTTTAAAGTAATATAATTAAGTGTTAGCTGCAAACTCAAACAACTTCTATTGATTATGATCTTAAAAAACATACCTAGAATTCTCCAAAATAACCATCTTTGCCATCTTGTGAAACACCTTTCCAGTTGATCCCATTAGGATCAACTTCACTTTTGAAAGATAATGTAATGGAACTGGAGCATTTGGAAGATGGTTCCAACCTGTACAACATCAAATTCAAAATCAATAACACTACACAACATCTATGTACAAAAATAGTAAACATATAAGTAGTAGGTACTAACCTTAAAGAAGTCAGAAAAATAAGGATCCGGCCATTGTTACAACTGGAATCTCCTGAAGTAGATACATTTCTCTGACTAGATGTTACCTCAGCTGCTGTGTTGCTTTGAGAATTCATATTCTGGCCTGTTGGACTGCTTTGGTTAGGTGAAACAGGAGATGTCTCAGGAATGACCGGTGTTTGATCGGGTGGCATGGAACTTGTATCATCCTGTTCGATCACTGAATCTGGAATAGAAGGAATTTTTGCACGATTAGCAGCCTTACTCCTACCCGTGGACTTGCCGGCACGATATCCACCTCGAGTCATATCTGAAAAAATAACGGTGTCATTAGATTATCATTATTAAAAATCAAATTAAAATGATGCAATATGAAAAATTAGCAGATTATTAAAAGAAAACCAAAAACTTATAAAATGATGATATCTTAGAGAAAAATTAGTAAAAACAACATACAACAAAGCTAAAATAACACATTTTTTTGAAGCACTTAGCACAACCTATGTTTTGAACTGAAAACAAACTACAACAAAGCTAAAATAGCAGATTCCGTAGTTTCTTACTAAAAACAAAATACAACAAAGCTAAAATAGCAGATATTTATCAAGTTCTATTCACTATCTATGTGTTCTTCAAACTCTTCCTCTTCATCCTCCTCTTTAGTTTCCTCGATTTCATATTCTTCTTCTGTACATCCATCTTGAATTTCATGATGCTCTTCAAATAAACCATCATTAAGAGGTTCATTCATTTCAAGTACACCCCCATTTGGATCATGCAATAGAATATCTTCATCTACAGAAATAGACATATCTATCTCATGGACTTCAACTTCTTCAACTTGAAAAGGAACATTCTTCGTTGTCCTTTTTCTTGCTTGGATAAGGTACATAACATACTTGCGTTGCTTGTATTGCAAAAATAAAAGGCTCATACTTTTTATATCGGCGATGATGGTTAATATCAATCAATTTGTACTGATCATGCTTCTAAACACCGACATCTATTGTTGGGTCAAACCATTCACATTTGAATAACACAGTTTGCTTTAAAGGTGCTTCAAGGTATTCCACTTGTATGATCTCTTTTATTCCCACATAATAATCCCCAAAATTTGGATCCGAGATACAAACTCCACTATTCATTGTTGATCTCATGCTACCATGACATTCTGTGTGAAATTTATATCCGTTAACAAAATAAACTGAATGGGATGTAGCTCCTATTAATGGTCCACGAGCAAGACTACACAAGTATTCATTTTCAATGGGATTGCACCGAGCCTATTTAAAAAAAACAAAGATCTAGTTAAACATGAGAAGCCAATTTAAGTATATGCATCATTATATGAAAGTTAATATATATTTAAATTTTACATATCCCTTGAACCATATAGCAAAATTTTCTTCAAGACTCTCGTCTATTGCGCTTTGAGAGAGATTCGAAAATTCTTCTTCCAAATGTTGCAGGTACATACTTCATTGCAAAAAATTAATTTATATATGAGAAGTCATGATATAAGAATAGATTTTATTATTATTAATTAAGAGAATTTGGTTACCTCACAAATGGCTCAAGATCCTCACAATTTAGTAAAATATAAGTTTGAGCCGCCTTGATTTCATCTAAGGTTAAATCTCTTTTCTTTGCTTCTCCCCAAAGTCGACCTGGATGGGAGAATATTGAAAGATTTTCTTTAAGATCTTCCACAACACCACCATCGTCATTACGATCAACATTATGATTTCGTGACATGACATGAGGTTCAAAATAATGAGAAAATAGTTGTGTTGACTCCATCATCAAGTACGCTTCACAAATGAAACCCTCAATACTAGCTTTATTCCCAATTATCTTTTTAAGAGTTTCCAAATACTTATATACAGAAAAAGATGTAACATTATGTTTTGGAAGGTTATGTATTAATTAACCGTCACAAGTTTGACATAGAGCTACAATTTACCTTTCAAAAGGATACACCCATTGATATTGCACAGGTCCAACAACCCTTGCTTCATATGGAAGGTGCACAGGAAGATGTTCCATTGAGTCAAAGAACCCAGGAGGAAATATACGTTCCAACTTGCACAAAATTTGTGAAATATCTCTCTCTAATCGCACCATATCATCCACTCGTAGAGTGGTTGAAGTAAGATCCTTAAAAAATAAGCTCAATTCTGTAAGTGCCTGCCACACATTACTAGGAAGTAGTTCACGAAAAGTAATAGGCATTAGTTGTTGCATGAACACATGACAATCATGACTCTTCATTTCAAATAACCTTTTCGCATTTGTGTCTGGCAACCTACCCAAATTTGAAACATACCCATCTGGAAACTTTAAGCATTTAACCCAATTAAACAAGATTGCTCTTGCTTCCTTGTCTAATGTATAGACATCTTTTAGACATTGTCCATTACTATCCTTTCTCAATTGAGGTCGATCACAATATTTTGCCGTATCTAACCGTGACTGTGGATTATCTTTAGTTTTGTCATCAAAATTAAGAACAGTGTTAAATACATTATCAAAGAAGTTTTTCTTAATATGCATAACATCAAGATTATGTCGAATCATGTTAGAACTCCAGTATGGCAAATCCCAAAAGATGCTTTGCTTTTTCCACCCACATGTATTACATATTATTTTATTAACTTGTTTTGGATCTAACTCTGTTACATTTCTTATCCCTAAATTACAAATCTGGTCCAAAATTTTCTCTCCTGTTCTATTTGTTGGGGGAGGTCTTCTAACAGTCTGGCCTTTAAGAAAGTTCTTTCGATCTCTCCTAAATGGGTGGTGCTAGTCAAGAACATTCTGTGGCAATCAAACCAGGATTGTTTTCTTCCATGCTGCAATCTAAAAGATTGTGTTTCCTCCATACAATAAGGACATGCTAATTTACCTGCAGTACTCCATCCCGATAACATAGAATATGCAGGAAAGTCACTAATTGTCCACATCAAAGCTGCCCTTAATTGAAAGTTTTACCTTTTTGAGATGTCAAATGCTTCCACACCTGTCTCCCACAACAAGGTCAACTCCTTAATTAGGGGTTGCAGATAAACATCAATTTTATGTTTGGGATTGATAGGACCTGGAACAATGATAGTTAAGAACATATAAGCCTCTTTCATGCACATTCCTGGAGGTAAATTGTATGGAGTAACAATCACTGGCCACGAAGAGTATTTTCTTCCAGATTGACTGAATTGTTGAAAACCATTTGTACATAACCCCAACCTGACATTTCTTGGTTCAACGGCAAAAAAGGGATGACTTTCATTGAAGTGCTTCCAAGCCTCAGAATTTGATGGATGGCGTATCACACTATCCTTTTTTTTATGCTCATGATGCCATCTCACATCAACAGCTGTAGCATAAGATGCATATAATCTTTGCAATCTCGGAATCAAAGGAAAATAATACATTCTCTTAAGGGACCAATTTCCTCTTACGAAAGCCAACATAATGCTTATACCTTGGCTTGCTACAAAATTTACAAGATGTAAGGAGTTCATCATCATCACCCCAATACAACATACATCCTGATTCACAACAATCAATCTTTTCAACTGGCAAACCCAAGCTATGCACTAACTTCTTCGTTTGATAATAGTTATCAAGCATGATGTTATCTTCAGGTAAAGACTCCTTAAGAAATTGCATCATTTTGTTATAGCCTCTCTGTGACATATTGTTCTCAATTTTGATATTCAACATTTGAGAGACAACTTCAAGTTGAGAGAGGGATGAACCGGGATATATTTCTGCATCAGCAGTATCTAACAAATCATAATTTTTTTGGAAATGGGATTAGGATCTTCCTCCATTGAATGTTGAAAAGGATGAGATGACTCGGGTTCACTATTGCTATAAGATTGCCAGCTTAAAACGTGAGAAAAGTTGGGACCAGTTGCATCCAAAATTATTTGTCGGTATGGATTCTCTTCGAATATTGGTTGACCACCACCATGCAATATATTACCATAAGAAGTCCCGCTTATATCATCTCTTTCCTCTTGATGCTTCTAAATAAAATAGTTCTCAATAAATCCAGATTGATAAAGGTGACATTTAAGAGTTTCAACATCCATGAATTTATAGTTCTGACATCTTACACGTGGACATCTAACTTTGTCACCACTCATACGATTTGGTTGAGAACATGCAAATTGAATAAATTCATCCACCCCGGTTACAAATCTAGAGTATAAACCCCCTAGGCTATCTAACCTCTCATACATCCAACTACGCTAGATTATTCATGTTCCTATTAAGGTTGAAATAAAAAAAAGGATAATCAGTGCTAATTAAACAGCTTAATAAGAAACACGACAATTAGTCTTAATTAATAATTAACCTTGTTGGAAATATTTATTAACAAATACGATAATGTATGATCTGGCTCTATATAAAGAACTACTTAGCAAAGAAAGCATAATTAAGTTGATCAATTGACAACTAAAAAAGTTTCACTAAATTATTCAAACTTATGCTCTTAAAGTAGAAAACAAAACTAGTTTACCGTTAAAATAAGATAAAAGTGATACATACTTCTATTTTAAGTTACAAACATAATCGAGAAGCCAACAAGATTACCAAGAAAAATTAAAAAGTCGAAAGAAAGTTTTAAAATACACCTGATTGAATACAATACTCCACTTATTTTACCACCAATCTACAACTGCACTACACCAATTCCAATAAAAAGACACCTGAAAGATAAGTGTATCAAATAAGTATTTGAATATATGACACACCCCGTTAACATTTTTGCAGAATCCAAGCAACATTGATGTACATACAAAACATTTGCAAAGAATCGGTTATCGGTTTATTGGCTAAAACTATTTCTCTTATATATTTTAGAGCTTCCGTGGAATATAGAAGTATTATGGAATAATTTTTTTTCTTCAGTACAGTTGGATAAATAACATATGATGTACATATGATGGCTAAATAACATGGAATGACTTTTTATCTTCAGTATAGTTGGATAATTTTACTATGTGTTTTGTGCATTACGTCTAAATTTTCATACAATTGCAGGACTAACTTAAGGATTCAAAAAGCTCCTCTTATAATTAGAGAAGAAGTTAATGCATCACTTTGGAGGCATTGGTTGCTAGAGACTACCCTAAGAAGAAAATCACTTGTTTAACTTTAATTACGAAATTGATACATATGATTCAAACCATACACATTAATACCCGATATATAAAGGACAAGGGTATATTTCAAAACAATTCAGTTTCAACTTCTAACTTCGCCATTCAACTAATAAACCGATCACATAAGACAAAAGTTTACATTGCTTCACTAGCCATAGTCCAAAGGAATTATTATTATGCTTTTGTATCAGTATCCAAACAATCCTCCAGCATGCTTTTAGACTTACAATGTGAAGAAGCTAATCTTTTCCTCCCTGGACGAATAAATACTCAAAAGTGCTAAAGCATATTCCAACTACCAAAGATGGATTTCTACCATAGGACTAGGCAAAGTTAAATACCTCAGAGGATAGCTCTACGTCACAGAACATACAAATAGACAAGATTTTGTTGAAGTAAGCTTAAAATAACATAACCCATTTTAGAAATATTTCAACATGTAGCGGGGGATTAAAAACCAGCAGGATGACTCAATAAACCAAAGCTGTTGATTCTTTACGAGAAGTCAAACTTTCTACATTATTGGTTGATGCCCTTCTTACTAAACCACCTCACTGGACAGATTAAATGAAAAATAAAGGCCAAGACAGAGTAGTAGTGTCACACATCATAACAACACTTACAAAGAACAGAAAGGGGAAAATGCCTCAAATAGCTGATTCCATCAAAGCCAAAAGAAAGTAGTCGCAAATCCAGAATCTTTCCTTGTAGATCAGTTTAGAAATTACATACAAATGGAATTAATCAGTTGAATAGAGGTCAAATTGGAAGCACGTATCCAAGAAAGCTGATTCAGTAAAAAGAAAGACAAGTGAAGCAAGAGTAGTGAATAATTTTGATCTAGAAATGGAGAGGCACATCAGTATAGAGGGAAAAGTATCTTATTTTAGAGAGAAAGAGATGGGGGGTGGGTGTAAATGAATAAAACCCTAGAGGCCCCCCCTTTTCTATAGTAAAAATTATTAATTAGAAAACTATAATTAATATTTTACGATGGCATAGTTGGTCGCTAAATAAAAAACTTTTTTTTTAAAAAAATGAAGGGCACCGATGAAAGTTTGTTGCTAAATCCGTTGCTACGAAATAATTAATATAACGACCAAAAAATTCGTTGCTAATCCGTCACTAAATTTGGGCGCCAATTTTTCCTGTGACCAAATTGAATGTTCCGTTGCTAATCTATCGCTACATAGTGATGAAATTTGGTCTATCAGTAAATTTCATCGCTAAACACAGTTTTTTTTATAGTGGTCGTGGTTTCTCTCTGGTAGGGTCCCAGAGTGGTAGTCATTCTCAACATGGTTGGAGATTTATAGTCCCAGCTCTATCTTCAGCTAGCATGCCCGCACCTTTGTTTGGGGGTATCAGATCTGAAGGAGCGTTAGGCTCCAAAGGCCATAGTAGCGTTAGTGGTGTTCGTACCTATCCGTGTTTTGGAGAGTGTGGCAAGCGCCAAAAAGGAGTGTGTAGAGACGGTAGCGATGTGTGCTTTGAGTGTGGTGAGCCAGGCCATAGAATGCGAGAATGTAGAGTGCTGACTCAAAGAGATAGACTCCATGCGCTTTAGGATCGCCTTGATCGGGAAGAATTCCCTGAAATAGACCGGGGTATGTTATGAGCCCTTCATCTTTATGATGTGCGTTGTTAGACCCTTTTATTTAATTTTGAGCTTATATGCTAGCATGAGTCATGCATGATTTTAGATCTCAGTCGGTCAATTATGACCTAGTCTGTAGGTGCCCCGCGCACCGCCCTAGTATTTCAGCGAAGTGTGTTTAGGGGACATAGAGTCTCAAGGGGGAGATACCACATAGTATTATGATGTTGGCATGCCATTAGATTCATCCAGATGCATGTTCAGATTTTCTTTATAAAGTTAGCATCTGTTGCTATTGCATTATCAGTCATGTATTCATGAGATCAGCCTAGTTATGAGTCCATGCATCAGATATACATGTGTGTTATGAGAATTCATCTATGAGTAGATTCAGTCGAGTATTCCATGCATCAGATATGCATGCCCAGTATGAGAACTCTGTATGTCAGTTGTTCCAGTTGCGTAGTCATGTTATGAGATGCTCACGTTCCTTGAGTTAGTTCAGTTGATCCGTATTCTCAGTCAATCAAGTGATATTCGAGGACAAATGTTCCCAAGGGGGAGATAATGTAATAACCCGCAAAGTCCTCTTTCAGTCTGAGCCTTAGAGCGTATTTAGTAAAGCAGAAATCCGAGTCTAAAAGTTTTAGAAATATCTTTATTAGTATGAAATACTTTGAATCCTGTGGAATTTCCCTAATTTCTACTTATTTCCATGTACAACATTGAATTAGCTTTCCATCGATACAAAATTCGCCCAAATCACACTCTCGGGTGAAGAGTTAGAGCCATTTTAGTGAGACAGCGTGCCACCTGGCATCTTAGCGCATCGCGGAGCCAGCCAAAGTGGCAATTGTACATTTCCAGTAAAACTCTGCGATTCCACCCCATCATGGTATAGTTTTAGTTCGCAACCAATGGGGCAATGCGATTTCCACCGAGTCGTGCCGTCGTGCAGTTTCCCGATTTTCTAAATTCCAGTGAGCTAGCACGATTATGGCGCGTCGCGCCAACATCTAAAATTGAGATTTTTTAGTTTAATTCCAAGGGAAAAAGGGGCTTTTCCTAACCCCTATATATACTCCCTCACATGGGAGTTGGCCTCATTTTCTCTTCTTTAACTCCAAAAACTGGGGTTTCCAAAATCAAAATCCTCTCTTCTCCTTCAATCAAAAATCAAGAGAGAATCAAAAGGAATCAATAAATCTTTCCAAGAACCTTCAATAAAAGAGTTTCCCCAGGTATGTAGATGTTGATTCTTGGGTCCCTTTCATCCAAGAAGCTCAAGTACCCTTTTCTAAAACTCAAAGATTTCATGTTTATGAGTTGTTAATGATTTATGTGAGTTGAAATTGATGTTACATGTGTTGTTGAGTTTTGATTTATGTTTGTATACAAGATTCATGAGCTTTGATCCTAGTATGTGAAAGTCATGTGATGTTTGTGATAAACCCTCTTGAAGTTGTTTTCTATGTGATGTGTTCATGTCCTTTGGGTGTATAAATGGTGGAATAAGCGAAACATGTCCCCCATAGGTTTGATAAAAAGCTTAGGTGAAGCATAAGGGCCATTATAGTATGTTGAATAGGAAACCCCAAATTGTGAGCTAGTCCATGCATGCCTAATATTTGATAAAATGCCTTAGTGAGTGAAATGTTCCATGATAGTATGAAATCCCCAAGTAGGTGTAAACCTATACTTGCTTAGTGTTGTTGAAAGACCTTAGTGAATAAGTCGAGATATGATGGTTGTAAATTCCCCAATTATGTGCTCTCTGATATATACTAAGCTTTTAATACATGCCAAGTGGTTAGCAAGTAAGTGAGACATGATAGTATGGAGTTTTCCCCAAATCATGTGATGTCCAAATACATGTCAAGACTGATTTAGGTGTGAAGTACTTGAGGTAAGACCTTGTTGAAGGAAGTATAATCTAGTAACATGTTTCCCTACGCTAGTATATGTTGATGTTTCCTAAATTCTTGATGCGATGCCTTAACGATTGTAAAGGTGAAGGTATGTTATGTTTCCTAAATACTTGAAGAGATTCTTTAATGATAATGATGATGAATGAATGACTGTGATGATGAATGAATGATTGTGATGATGATGAATGAGTGGTTGTTATGATGGAGAAATAATTATTCTTTATTTTATGTTATCGAGTCCTGGGGGTATTTATACCCGATAATATAGATGCTGTCTAGATCTTGTGTCAGTTTCACGATAATTCCAATTGAACCATGATTCTCAGAACTCAGTGAATTATAGAACGCTGTATCCTCAGATAGTTATAGAACTTAAGAAATCTCAATTACCTCTGTAATCTCCGTATCGCTAGTAATCTAGCCTCAGCTCTGTACTCAGCTCAGATATAATAGTATGGAAGTGTTCAATTCTAATCTCAGTAGTGACCGAATAATCTATTCAAGCTCTGTATCACCAGTCAGATACTGTGATTCAATACCATTTTTATCAACTACGGAACTAAGTGATCTTAGCTTAACTCAGTCAAATCTTTTGAGAAACATGATCAGTATCAGATTCAGTTCAATTATGTTCAGTTAAGAATTTAGTCAGACTCTTTTAATTAGGAGTAGAATCTAGCACCGAGCGAAGAAAGGGATGGCGGCTTCTCCCGTTAGAGAGAGAGAGAGGCCAGAGTCGTTAGTAGCAATCCCTGACCTCAGAACTATGTAGACAGTGCAAGATATAAGAGTCAACGTCAAGAAAAGGCTATCACCTCCAGAGAGAGAGTATTTGACTATTATTTTACCTTAGGTCGACTTCCTGGTAAGGGTCATCCGCTAAACATGATTGAATAGAGAGAGGTATTTACCTGTGGCACGATATTGACACCCTTCCAACTGGGATTACAGGTTGGACCCCACCTGTGGTAGGTTGGGGCATGTCGATTAAGTAACTACTTCCCATAATTTCAGTTTTAGTTTCAGATTTAGTCTCTATGAGGAGCTCAGATAGTTCCATTGATTTATGGACCATTTGTCAGATAGGCTTGGTCTCATATATAGTTATTTGATATCATATTAAGAGATATACCACCAGACAGGCTTGATCACAGTCTCAGATTCTATTGAGTTTCTTGTTGTTAGATTTAGATATGATCATTCCCTTACCATTGATAATAGCTTCCTTAATCATCCGTTAGAGAGTTGATATTTAATATTGTCAGTCGAGATAAGTAAGCTCAGAATTAACTCATCAATGTAAGTACATCCAGTTTCTCAGTCGTCAGTATCAGATGAGTCAGTGTTTCAGTATCTCAGTGTCAGTAGTGAGTTAAGTTTGCAGTAAGGCAGTATCTGAGTTTCAGTCTCTAGAGTTGTGATGATTGTGACTATGGTCTATGCATTCATGTATGTGTATGTGTTCTTGTGCGGCATTTTCATGATTATTCAGTTTAGATATTATGCAAGCATGAGCCCTTGCACTTAACCTACCTCGTCTACATACTTGGTACATTCCTATACTGGCGCATTTGTACTATGGTGTTCTATTTGACACCATAGGTTCAGAGGCACAGGATCTAGAGTATCCTCAGCAGTTCAGTCCCAGCCAGCAGCAGTAGCAGTGAGTCCTCTTCTTTCGAGGATGAATCTCAGTTTACTATTATTGCATCAGATTTTGTTTACTTTCAGTTGACGGAGTTAGTTGGGGACATGTCCCATCAACTCCACAGTTCAGATAGTTTAGAGGCTTTTCAAATGGATGTATTAGTATTTAGTTTTCAATTATGTATATTCATAGATGTGCTGAGCCTCATGGCTAGTTTCCGCATTTAGTTAAGATATTATACAGTGCACAGGTACAGATATCAGTAAAAGGGTTAGCTTGTGGTCCTTCGGGTCATAAGCATCATGTGATGTCTCGGGATGGGATCTCAGGGTGTTACAAAAGATGATGATATTCATGAGAATATCAAAAGAGTTAGTGAAAAAGGGAATCTCTCTTCTAGACATACACAAGAGCTTAAAAGTGGGAGAATAAAAGACAGAACTTGAACAAATAAGGGCACCTAAATACAAACAAGAAGTAGTTTAGCTAAACCATCACAGTTATGATAATGGTAGATAAAATATTATTTTGGAACATTATATCAGTACAAACTCAAAATTCTTTTGAGAGAGTAATTGATCTAAAAAGGAGACACCATTATTCTTATATTATTCTTCTGGAATCTTTCTAAGGGACAACATAAGTTAGATGAATAAATAAGGAACATACATATGGAGAATGCAACAGTCAACTTCTTCAGTAAAATATGGGTGTTTCAAAATGAAGAAATGAAGATTAGAAAGGGGAAATAATATCAGACATTCATCAATAAGTAACAATTGATTTCAAGCATCAAGCTAGCCTTAAGAGGGTAGTGATAACTTCAATATATTTTAGATATAGTATCTTGAAGTGACTAGAACTGTGGGAAGAGATGTAAAGGTTGACATAAGACATTGAAGTGCCATAAATAGTAAGAGGCGATTTTAATGTGATTCTAGATCAGAGAAGCTTAGGGGGTTACCTGCCACCTCATAGAAAATTATGGACTTTGCACAATGTATCAATAAATGTCTTTAAGTGAGATCAGATTTACAGAAAGCTCTTATATTCGGTGGAATGGGAGAATTGAGGAAAAAGTATTTAAAAAAAACTTGATAGGGTTTTTGGAAATACTGCTTTTTACCATAAATCTGCACAAAGTGAAGTGCAACATCTCATAAGGGAGAGATCTGACCATCCTCCACTACATGTGATATATAGGTCTTTACAAGTCCCGCCCCTATTGTGAAACCTTTTAAATTTCTTAACTTCTGGACTAAATATTATACCTATAGAGAGGTGGTGGAAAAGATGTGGGAGATCCAAATAGAAGGATCACCTTTCTATATATTTAATGAAAAATTAAAGATGTTAAAGAAAGCTCTATCTTTATGGAGTAAGACTACTTATGGAGATTTTTTTTCAAAAATTAGCCACCCCGGAAGATTTGGTTAGAATGAAAGAATTATAACTAAAATTAATCCTTCAGAAGAAAATAGAGAAGAACTGAGAAAGGAGGAAGCAGAGTTGCAGAAATTCCAAAGAATAGAAGCGTATTACTAGAAATAAAAGGCTGGTATATAGTGTTTCAAAGATGGAAACAGGAACACCAAGTTTTTCATTCATATATAAGAGGAAGAAGAGAGAAACTACTGATTCAGAAGATAGAGAATGAATAGGGGAAAACTTTTAAAAATTTGCAAGATATTGGAGAGAAGATAATCATAGTATTCTAAGAGCAATTTAAGGTTACTCAATGCTAGTTTGTATTCCTACTTTAGTAAATGAATAAGAGGCTGAGCATATGTCAAGATCACTAGAGATGGAAGAAGTGAAAGAAGCTGTATTTGATCTAAACAACAAAAGTGCTTGTGGCCCAGATGATTTTTCAGGAGAGTTTTATCAAGCTAGATGGGAGATCATAAAAAAGTTGTGTTGAGAATGGTAATAGCTTTTTTCTGTGGATATGAATTGCCCAGATATGTTACTCATACCAACTTGGTGCTCATCCCAAAAAAAAAACAAGTGAGTAAGTTCTCAGACCTCAGGCCTATTAGTCTGAGTACTTTCATAAATAAGATAATATCAACAGTAATTTATGGAAGGTTAGTGGAGCTACTGCCCCAAATTATCTCTCATAGCCAAACTTGATTTATGGCATTGCTGAGAATGTTTTGCTTTCCTATGAGATAATCAAGTATATTAATAAAAGAAATAATCATCAAAATATGATTGTGAAATTAGACATGACAAAAACTTATGATAGGGTGTCATGGATATATTTAACAAAGGTAATGATGAGGTTTGACTTTGGAGAAAAAATGATAGATATAATTTGGAGGCTGCAGGTATTTAATAACTAGTATTCAATACTAGTTAATGGACAATCTTATAATTTCCTTGCATCTAGTAGAGGTATCAAGCAAGGAAATCCCCTATCTCTCACCCTATTTATTATTGCAGCTGAGGTACGGGAAAGAGGTCTCAATAATCTCAAGGAGGATAGAGAATTCATTCGCTTTGGACTACCCAAATGGAGTGAGAAAATCAATCATTTATCATATGCAAATGACACTATTCTATTATTCTCAAGATAGTGGAAGTCAGTAAAGAAAATGATGAAGATGCTGAAGAATTATGAGAAGGTGTCAGGATAGTTAATTAATTTATCACATAATTTCCTATATCTTCATGTTAAGGTGCCAACAATGGTAGGACGGAGACTAATGAAACTAACAGGTATTGGTCAAGGTACCTTCCTATTTACCTACCTAGAGTGCCCCACTTTTTATGGAAGAAAAAGAAAATTTATTTTGAAGGTCTTATAAAAAAGGTAACAGGAAGAATCATGCTCTGGCAAAACAAGATGCTTACCTATAGAGGAAGGTATACACTGATAATGCACATGCTCCAATTAATGCTTATATACTTGATATACTTGATGTAAGCCATGAATCCACCAAAAAGGGTAATAGATTAGATTCACAAGAAATGAAGGAGAATAGGAGGTCTAAAAGGTAAGCACTAGGTGGCATGGGATGCACTCTGCTTGCTCAAAGAAGAAGGAGGGACTTGTTTTAGGTCCTGAAAGTACTCCACAATGAATTTTAGAACATTTATAAATTCATTGTGGAGTTCTTTAATGTGGAAGTATTACAAAAAGTGGCATCCTCTGTTAGTACAAGGATCAGGTGCTTCTCATGCTTTGAGAAAGATGATCAAAATGATAGATGAAGTGGAACATAATATTTGGTGGCAAGTTAAGTCAAAAATACTAGTTTCTGATTTGACAGCTGAACTAAATTGTGTACTTTCTACTATGTAAAAAAGGAGGGACAAGGAGAAGAGGAAACTGAAGTCAGGATTTTGGTAGAGATGGAGGCTGGAATAGGGAGAAATTAGATCAACATATCTCAACAAAAATGGTAGATCATATATGTGGACACATATCCCCCAGATGATGAAATACAAGTTGATAAAGCAAGGTGGTGGGGAACTCAAATAAAAGATTCTCAGTTAAATTAGATTGATACATTGTCAAGGCTAGAAAGCAAGCAGAAGGAGTGTACAAATAGATATGGACAAAAATATTACCTTTTAAGATCAATTTCTTTTTGTGAAGGAAATGTAAAAGAAGAATTGCTATAGATGATAATCTACAGACGATGAGAATAAATTTGATGTAAGATGTTGGTGCTGTGTGGGTTATAATTAGTAAACAATGACACACCTATTTCTAACAGCTCCATAGCTGAATTATTATGGAAGCATTTTGCTACGTGTCCAGGTATGGAGATTGAAGGCCTACAATTACATCAGATGATAAAAATTTGGTGGAATTATGACACTAACAAAAAGTTGCAACTAGTGTTATACCTCTTCTAACACGAGTCAAATTGGGGTACAACATATGCAAAAACCTCTAATTAGAATTAAGGAAGTCACCATCTAATTAGTTCTACGGTGAATTAGGATACCTATTATAAGCCAAGTGATTAAAACAGATAAAGACTTCATTTAGGTTTACTTAACTAAATGATTCTAGGTAAGGGTTCTAATTATCCTAAAGGGAAGGGGTTAGGCATCATTAAGGATCTGCTAACTACGGTTAACCGACCAAACTTCGATTAGATAAGAAAATCAAATGTTAAATTAAGAAAAGATATAGGCTAGGTGCAAAATATATATATCTTACCATAATATATGCTAGTTATTCTATAAGAAGAAAAAAAATTAAAAATTAAACCCCCCTCCACCCCCCCCTCCACCCCCCGTAAAATTTACTCATCAAGAATTACCGAAATAACTTTTTATAAAATTTCTTAACAATGACGCAACCTTATTTAGTCAAAAATAAAGATATTTAAAATTATTTATTTACAAAAGATTTCAATTAATACTAAAAAATTTAATTCTGTTAAGAACTTCACATTTTTTTTATTCTAAAAAAATGACTCTTTTGCTTTTTTTTTAACCAAACTTTATAACAATAGGTTAGTATCCTACACTAAATGAATAGCTAAAAAAACCTAGTTATCTTAATCTACAACGACATGAGGATTTATTTATTTTTATTAAGAAAAGACTTATGTTTTAAAAATATTTTTTCGTCGTTTGAAATCTTAAGAAAAGGCCTCATTGAATCAAATCGAAAAGTACTATCCTTTATTTGAAGTTGCTGAGAGCAGGGAGTTGATTTACCACATCCAAAATTAGTAAAGTCAATTTTTCGAGTTTAACGCAAAAACTTATATTTTATTAATCCGATGTTAATAATTACAGAAGAACTAACTTGATCCTAAGGATAGACTACTATTTCGTATTAAAAAAGTGTTAAAGAATTCTAACAAACTCGACCATCTATTCTAAAAGGTATTTTTTAACCTACTAAATTTTAAACTTTTAATGATATAAATCAAATGCCGAAGCCTAGTGATTTTGCTAAACTTTAAAATCTAAAAGGCTAGAAGGGAGTAAATAAATTTGCTATCTACTTAAAGAAATTAAGCAATTTCAAACAAACATAAATTTTCAATGAAAATGTGCAATATTTTTAGAGGAGATAACAGCATGTGTACTAATACAAAGGGAAATAAAAGCTTAGGAAGGGAAAGAGGCACTAGACTGCTAGATGAAAACACGTAAAGCATCTGTTTCTCTAATTTGAACAGAGATGAAGTCAAGCCATGAGACCCCAGACACGTTCTCGAGTGTACATGTAAAGAAAGAAAAAAATAAAGATTAACACGCAGTTGCGATTGATAACATATATATGACATATAGATGTCATTAAAATTTGGATCCAACAAAAACACTTAAAACAACTTGAGTATATATTTTATGTCAACTAATACATTAAGGTAAAGTGGACTTCAAGCAAAGTTTAATCAGTGAAGGTTTTTCCATCCAGTCTTGACGTGCCTTCCTCTATAACTGTACGAATTATTACCTCAAAAAATATAAGACATGTTCAAACAAACCCATTTCCTACATTCATGACATCTTTTATTTATGAACATGGATTTTGGGTAAACGAGAATGCAACAAATATATTGTTTACCACTTTAGGATTTAAATTCAGGGATTTTCGATAAAGCATATTATGGTCAAGTAATGACTTCCTATATTCAAAAAGTTAAAATCAGTAATCTTTTGATGAGGAAAACATATGTATTTAGCATTTTTGCATCTAATAAAGAGGCACGTTCTCAAAGATATCTATATCGTAAAAGCAAAGAAAACTTTCCTGATATCAGAAAAATAAATTTCCTAAATCATGAATATCTAAGAATATAGAAAACAATAAATCGGAATTTTTAACATAATATTCTTAGCAGGGGCTATGCTCTAAACAAAACAGAGAAAATAAACCGGGCAGAAAATGACTTTAACTGGTTAACAAAATGCTACTACAAAAAAGATTTATGAACCAGAATATAATGGTCTCAAATTTTACAGAGGAAAAAAAGGGTATTCTTTGTTTAAGGCAATAAGTCGCAAATAAGTTGAGGTTTTTGAGTAGTTGCGCAAATATAGCTGTGAGTGTGAGATTAAATTCATCTCTCATTCGACCCAAAGACAACTTAGGAAGAATTGATAACTTGAAATGGACAAAAATTGATAGAATAAAGTTATTAAATGAATTCCTACATCGTGATCCAGACAAAACAAATCCTCAACAATATGTTAACATGGAATGCTCAAAGTAGTGTAATGACCAAATTATCGTATTTAAACGAGCATCTTTAGAACAAAATAGAGTACTTTGGACGAAAACACAATCAAACTCATTTTCAACAAATCATAGACTTCAAAGATCGAGAACATGACTATTTAAAAATTGTCTATAGTAGCGGCCAAAGAAGCAAAAATAAAAATAAAAATAAAAAAAAATAAAAAATAACAAACATGTATAGTGATACCATGTAAAACCTGAAAATTTAAGAACCATTTCTTTTCCTTATTGCGTTCAGATTTTAGAACTTATTTTAATGGGTGCTCCTACTCCGAAATATATTACTGGCTGAACTGCTCGCTACTAGTTGGGTGATTTCTATTCAACCAACAAAAGATACTAAGTGCTTGGTTTCAACTTGGCTTTACTCTTCCCGTCTACTCGTTACCTGTACTTGTGGCTAACAGAACACTAAATAAGGCAAAACGAATTGTCTACAACACATAGTGATCAACCATCCGTAAACTGATCGTATTGAACTTCAAAGCAACTAAATGTAGAGAGATTTGATTTAAAATGTCATCTAGGGTGTACAAATTTGATGCACATAATAAGGAAAAAAACCATTGACCAAAAAGGATCTATGTAATCAGAACACAAAGTAAATCAAGGTTAATCATACTGATAAAAAGAAACTTAAAGAGAGCTTCAATTCCAAATAGAACCTAAAACATGTACTCTTAAGAGGATTTAAACATATTTTTGCTAACTGAACAATTAATGTAATCACACTTATGCCACGGAAATTCTCTTTTTACATGTGAAGAAACAAACCTAAATACCTACATCACACACTAAACCAAACCATTCATACAATCACTGAGTACTACATGCTTTCTAATTCACACCAAGTATTGGAGGAAAATAATTAAACAGAAGCAAATCCCTTCGAATGGCAGCAAACAATAGAAATAACCTACAGTTTACTACTTCTAACTTACAAACGTGAAAAGGAAAGAGATCAATGAAGTAACATTTTGGTTATATTTATATACACACTTATTAACAAGAAAGAAACTAAACAATAACCCTTGCTTCCAATGAATTCATGCATCTGGTAAGTTAAGATGAGGGTAATAAATTATAAAAAAATCTTTTGGCCAATTTAAGAATTTGAGACAGAAAGACACAAGTGAATCTTGACTTATGAATTTATGTTTTCCTACCTAATTAAAGCTTTGGTCAAGAAATCCCGGTAACATGATTTCCGACACAAACTGATTTTTAGAACTCCAAACAGTAGTCGGTCCCATATAGAACTCAAATAAAGTAACCACGTTTTAAGAAGCCAATATCTGAATCGCAAATCATGCTTCAAAACAAGTTGATCGTAACATATCATATTAATTACTAAACCTCATATTATTAAACCTTATATGGACGCGGATAAGTCAGTATAAAATCCCTTTTTATACACACAGTTACAGATGAAGCCTCAAAGCATGATGCAAAGAGCTCAGTGTAGACAACTAAATTTTATTAAATTAAAATGTACAAAATTCGGATTATATTAAATTTGTAATATATTAATCCCAAATAAATATTGTGGATTAATATAATTAGATTAATTATTTAAGTCCAAACATATGTGGATTTAAATAAAAGCCGATATTTATTGGGCTAGTCCATTAATTTGGGCTACAAATGGTGAGCTCACTTTACTAAGCCCAAGATATTGTCATATTCTAGATGTCCAAATAAGCGTCACATGTCAAATGACGTGGCATGCCAAGTCGAGTGAAGGAGCCAATAGGATCGTACCACATGTCAAACTAATGCAGCAGACCCATGAAATAAAAGCCCATAAAAGACGCCATATCAGTTAAATCTGATTGGTCAAAGGAAGTCCATATTGATCATGACTCTTCCTTTTCCACAAGTATAAATAGGGGTCTCATAATTCAGAAAAGAGACCCCAGAACTCTAACAAGAAGAAAGAGAAAGCTCGTGGATCAAACGCCGCAATTTCTCTAAAAATCTCAAGCATTAAAATCAAGTTCAACAAGATCAAAGATCAAAACCGCAATATTCAAGAACAAGCTCAAAAGCCCTTGAATTCAAGCACAAGTCAAGATCAAGTCCCTCAAAGCATTCAAATCAAATTCAAATTCAAGATCAAGCTTTAAGCCCTTGAATTTATATTTGAAAAGGCGAATCAGAGGATTCATAGAGATTGTAACACTCACATTGAAATCAATAAATTGATTGTTGCAATATGTTTTTCTTACCTCGATTATTTATTTTCGGCCTCAAGAATTTTACTGTCCAACAAATTTTGGCACGCCCAGTGGGACGATCTCTACCTCTTATCTCAACTTTTCCTACTGCAAAGTTTAAGAACATTGAAATGACTTCCAAGAAGGTCAACTCTCAATCAACTGCTTCTAAGGCTACTGATTCAAAGTTCTCTGCTGAAGTAGAAAACATCCTTGGTGTTACTTTCGGAAGCTTAGGAGCTGTTACGGGGAGCAAGGCAGGCTTTGTAGGATGACAAACACTTCCAGTGTCGTCCGTGCCAACTCCAGTTTTTGGATCTTCAACCCCAAAAAGAATGAAGTCCAATGGAAGTGCTTTGGAAGGAGGAAACAGTGTTGCTGAATCGCTTAATAAGACTTTAGCTCTACTTGATCATTTCGATTCCAAATACTCTAGCGCAAAGAGTGATGATCGTTCAAGCAACTTATCATCTCCGACCACACTGCATAAGTTGAGCATTTCAAAAATCAACTTGTGCGATAATCCATGCTACTCTCCAACATCTCCAGTGATTATGCAAGCGATGATAATTGATGCCTTGTCTATGGAGGAGCAACTTGCGAATCTGGCAAAGGCAATTGATGGCCTAACCAAATATGTTCAAAATCAAGATGCTCGAATTGATAAGATAATGAATAGGGTGGAAGGTCTGATAGATGGAGAGTCTAGCCATGCACCTGGAAAATCTCCAGAGGTTCATAAGACAGAAAATCCTGTGAAACAAACACCACTGATTAAAGAGGTGCAAGTTTCTTTTGAGGGAATGATCCCAATTGGGCAATTGAGGGAATTCATTGAAGGGACCCTCAAAGACAAGTTTGATGTTGTTGCTAAGTCTTTCCTTCTTATGCGAATCCTTACACGACAAGGATTGATAGCCTCAAAATGCCTGCCGGCTATCACCCGCCTAAATTTTAATAATTTGAGGGCAAAGGGAACTCAAAATAGTATGTCGCACACTTTGTTGAGACATGTAACAATGCTAGAACTTACGGCGACTATCTTGTCAAAAAGTTTGTTCGTTCCCTAAAGGAAAACGCCTTTGATTGGTATACAAACTTTGAGCCTAATTCCATCGATAGTTGGGAGCAGTTGGAGCACGAGTTCCTAAATCGCTTTTATAGCACAAGACGTACAGTGAGCATGGTAGAGCTCACAAATACTCGACAAAGAAAGGATGAACCAGTTATTGACTTCATCAATCGATGGAGAAATGCTAGCCTAAACTACAAAGATAGGCTCAGTGAAGCTTCTGCAATAGAGATGTGCGTCCAAGGAATGCACTGGGAACTTCTCTACATCTTGTAAGGCATTAAGCCTAAATCCTTTGAAGAGCTATATACCTGTGCTCATGATATGGAGTTGAGCATGTCTTCTGCTGGAAAAGGATCAACGCCTATCCATGACCCTCGAAGGGGAAAGGATAAGCAGGAACCCAAAAGATGGGGCAAGTTTATTCCCAAAAATGACAACAAGGAGTCCATGAATGTTGATGTGTCTCCTGTGAAGGTCACTACAAAGGTGAGCAAGAATCAAAGTGTGAAGACAACTTTTGGAGCATGTCCAAATCAAAAAACTTTAAAGGAGATGCAAGAAAAGGAATATTCCTTCCTTGATTCTGATGTTGCTGAGATTTTTGATGAACTTCTTGAGTATAATCTCATTGAACTCCCAGAGATGAAGCGTCCCAATAAAGCTGGAAGGACCAATGACCCTAATTATTGCAACTATTGTAGGCTCATAAGTCACCCTCTGGAGAAATGTTTTGCCTTTAAAGATAAAGTCATGCAACTGGCAAAAGAGAAGAATATCTTTTTCGATGATGAGATGGACAGTTCTCATCAAATCTTCATCACATTTGGCTCGCTCGATCCTGTCCAAATATGTGTCGAAGAGCATAATGAGAAAATATTAGAGCCTGACAGGTCTTCAGTTGACGAAGGCGATGATGAAGGTTGGACTCTAATAACCAGATGCAAGAAGACGAGTCCATGAAAGGAGTCAGCCAAGCAACCAACTAGGAGGAGAATGGTAAAAAAACCAAGGAAACAGAAGTTGGTTGAATTCCTAAAGAGGACGAGGGTGACGGGGCTTCACCCCCAAAAATTTCGGCGTCCGATGACTTTAGAGGAATTCTTACCGAGTTGGTTTCGTGTAAAGACTGCCCAAGTCAACTTTGAGGTATCTTATTTTAATACTGCCAAAGAGAGGGAAAAGGGTGAGAATCAACCTATGAAAGTTCTTTCACCTTCAGAAAAGCTTGCTGAAACTCTTAACGAAGAGGCACATGTGTGTGATACAAAAATCACATTCACAAATAATGATTTTCTAATTGGTGAGGATCTACATAATCGTCCCTTATACATGGTGGGTCAAATTCTAGGAAAGAAGATCAATAGAATCTTGATAGATAAGGGATCTGGAGTCAACATCCTACCTATCCGCACGATGAAGGAACTTGGCATCGCTACTAGTGAACTGGATGAAAGTCGTATAATGATCCAAGGCTTCAATCAAGGTGTCCATAGGGCAATAGGATATATAAAGTTAGGAATTTGTATGGATGATTTTCAATCAAACCCATTGATGCATGTGATCGATGCCAAAACTTCATACAATATATTGCTTGGTAGGCCTTAGGTGCACAGGAATAAAATTATCTCGTCCTCTTAGTATCAATGCTTGAAGTACCTCGAAGGCGGATTGGAAAGAAAGATAGTTGCCGATGATAAACCATTCACTGAAGCTGAGTCACATTTTACCGATGCAAAATTCTACTTAAAAAAGCATGTTGTAGATGAGAAAAAGGTTGAAGATATCACCAATACCAAGTGTGATGATCTTTCTTCTAAGAAGGTCGTGGTGACTGTCAAAAAAGTCACCACCAAGAAGACTCTCTCCACTTCAAATAAAGAAAGTGTAGCTTCTACAAAAAAGAAGGCAACTCTCATTCTTCGTTACGTACTGAAGTTAAGGAAAGAGAAAGATCACCCATCAAATTCCCAAGATAATATGCTAAAGGGGAAAATTTTACCTATCAGGATGATTGATGCAATAAATCCATCCTCAAGACTTCTTGAAGAGTCTGTGGCTCAAAATCTGCCACAAGATATGACACTCCTTACGAAACGTACGAAGGATGGCTTCAATCCAAATACATACAAGCTATTTGTAAAGGCTGGATACAATCCAAATGAGCCATCAAGGTTGGGCAAACTTTTGTCGGAAGGTACAATCAGGCAGGCATGTGAATGCCTAGGATATACACAGCCACCTCCAATTTGCATCTCCATAAGAAGGGTGGTTAGCAACTATATCACTGTAGAAGAAGAGTCTACTGCATCCAACAGAAGGGCTTCTGTCTTTGACCGACTTAGAGAATCAACAACAAGAACTTATGTGTTCGAAAGGTTAGGACCTCTAAATAAGAGAAAAATCAACAAGTGTAAGAGGAGTCATCAAATCACGATGATACACTCTTCACTTAAAATATAAAAATATTTCTAAAATTTGATTCCTTCTAGAATGAAGCGACAGACGGAACTGGTAGTTTTATGCAATGAGGTGCTAAAAGTAAAGGCTCATACTGTGGTTTATACCAATCAATGCAAAGAAGATGAAGAGAGTGTTGGCTCTTCATATCATATTATAACCCAGAAAAAGAAAGATATCTCATCTTAAATAAAGGTTGATGAAGAGATAGAAGATGCATTTTGGTGTTATCATATATCTGTCAATGACGATGATCCTCAAGAGAAAAAAGATGCTGGAGATGCTCCATCACAACTTGAAGAAGGATTAAAGGCCACAATAGATCCCTTGAAGGAAGTTAATCTTGGAACTGATAAAGACCTAAGACCAACTTACCTGAGCACGTTTCTAGAAATGGAGGAGGAAATCACTTACATGGATATACTCAAAGAATATATGGATGTCTTCTCTTAGAGCTATAAGGAAATGCCTGGTTTAGATCCAAAAGTAGTGGTCCATCAGTTGGCGATCAAGAATGGTGCCCGTCCTGTTAAGAAAGCCCAAAGACGCTTTAGGCCGGAGTTGGTTCCTTTGATTGAAAATGAAGTTAACAAACTTATTGAAGTGGGCTTTATTCGTGAAGTCAAATATCCCACATGGATTTCAAGTATTGTTCCAGTACAGAAGAAGAATGGCCAAATTCAAGTTTTTGTCAACTTTTACGATCTCAACAACGCTTGCCCTAAGGATGACTTTCCAATCCCCATACCAGAGTTGATGATTGATGCCACCACTGGTTATAAGGAAATGTCCTTCATGGATGGTTCATATGGCTACAACCAAATCCGTATGGCACCAAAGGATTAAGAACTCACTGCATTTCGTACACCTAAAGGTATTTATTGTTATAAAGTGATGCCTTTTGGTTTAAAGAACGCTGGTGCCACTTATCAAAGGGCTATGCAGAACATTTTTGATGTCCTGCTCTATAAAAATGTTGAATTCTATATGGATGATCTAGTGGTGAAGTCAAGGAAAAGAGACTACCACTTAAAAGACCTAAGAATGGTATTCGAGTTACTTCAAAGATATCAACTTAGGATAAATCCATTGAAGTTTTCCTTTGGAGTTATTTTTGGAAAATTTCTTGGCTTTATTGTGCAACACCGAGGAATTAAAATTGATCAAGATAAGGTTGATACGATTTTGAAGATGCCCGAGCCTCGAAATATTCATGAGTTAAAAAGCCTTCAAGGAAGGCTAGCATATTTAAGGAGGTTCATCTCAAACCTGGCCGGGAAATGTCTACCATTTAGTTGTCTCATAAAGAAGGATACTCCTTTCGAATGGGACCAAGCTTGTAGTAATGCTTTTGAGAGTATCAAATCATACTTAATGAAACCACCAGTTCTTGCAGCAGCCATACCTAGGAAACCATTGATACTCTACATCACAGCACAAGAGAGGTCAGTTGGAGCACTACTGGCTCAATAAAATAGTGAAGGCAAAGAAAACTCTCTTTACTATTTTAGTAGAATGATGACGCCGAATGAGCTGAAGTATTCTCTGATCGAAAAGTTATGTTTGGCATTGGCTTTCTTAATCTAAAAGATGAAACACTACTTTCAAGCTCATGTTGTTCGTCTTGTGTCTAAGGAAAATCCCATCAAGTTTGTAATGTCGAAACCAGTCCTCAGTGACCGACTTGCAAGGTAGTACCTCCAATTTCAGCAGTTTGAGATCGTGATCATCCCCCAAAAGGATGTAAAAGGACAAGCATTGGCTGAATTCTTTGCAGATCGCCCAATACCTGATGACTGGGAACTGAACGAAGGACTTCCTGATGAAGATGCAATGGCTGTTGAAGTTATATCTCCATGGAAGATGTACTTTGACGGTGCTTCATATCGAGATGGAGCTGGTGTTGGTGTAGTATTTTTCACTCTAAAAGAAGCGGTTATCCCCTACTCTTTTACCTTGATGAATTATTGCTCCAATAATGTTGTTGAATATTAAGCACATACTCGGACTTGAGATGGCTGTCGACATTAAACAACTACAGTTATAAGTTTGTGGTGACTCCCAATTAGTGATCAAGCAGCTTTTGAGAAGCTATGAAATCCAAAATCTCGAGTTAAGACCATATCATCATTATGCACAGAAGTTGATGGGATGGCTTGGAGAAGTAACCCTCCAGCATATGCCAAGGAAAGAAAATAAGCAAGCTGATGCTCTAGCTGCTTTGGCTTCAACTCTAACTCTTCCAAATCAGACATGAGTTACTATCCACTAAGAATGGGTAGTACCGCCATCAAATGAGGATAAAGACATAAAAGGCAAGGTTAAATACCCCGTCGCTGTGTCTGAAGCTGTAAAGGAGGATTGACAACAACCTATCATTGACTACTTGTGTTATGGGATTATAACTCTCTAATTTTCTGTAACCGGAATGCCACACGGTGCTCATGATCCTGAAGGACCACAAGCTAACCCTCTTCGGATATCTGTACCTATTCACTACATAATATAATAAAATACATGCAGAAAATTGGCGGAAACTTGCCATAAGGTTCAAAATATCTAAAATACATAATTCTATAAATTGAATACTTATATAACTGTCCTAAAAGCCTCTAACTGTCTGAACTGTGGAGTTGATGAGACATGTCCCCAACTAACTCCGTTTAATAAAATAAACTGGATATAATACTATACTGGAATATTAATCATCCTCGAAACATGAGGACTCTCTAATACTTCTACTGTTGCTGGCTGAATCTAGACTGCTATGGGTACTCTGGATCTCGTGCCTCTGAACCTATGGCGTCAAATAAAATAACAACACCATAGCGCAAATGCGTCAGTACGTTGGAATGTACTGAGTATGCAAATGAGGTAACGCTAAATTCAAGGGCTTATGCATGAACAATTACTTAACTGAATGATATGCAAGAGGTGGATTAGCACACATAGAGAATCTTTAACTACTGATCATACTAGGACTAAATCTGATAACTGATACTGGACATACTGTCAAGCTAAACTTTCTGAACCTACTGAGATTCTGAGTATCTGGAGCTACTGAAACTGATATCTGAGTTCACTAACTCTGGAATACTGTATAACCGAATCAACTAATATCAACAACTGAGTCTAAGCCTGCTAGTATTGACTGGCTGAATCTGAGATTGAACCTATCTAGCGGATGATCTCTAAGTCTTCTATAATGATAAGGAATAATTACATCTGAATTTGAGATCAAGCCTATCTAACAGGTGATCTCTGGATCTTTTGATAATAAGAATACTCGACTGAATCTAAGACTGATATCAAGCCTATCTAATGGGTGATCTCTGTAAGTACTGATACTGAATAACTTTATGTGAGACCAGGCCTATCTAGCGGGTGGTCCAAGAATCACTGGAACTATTTGAGTTCCTTACTGAAATAGATCACTGTATCGACAGTCTTGATTTTTGAGTTCTACTCTGAAGACTGATATTGAAACTGCAACTGTGGGAGTTCTCACTTAACCAACATGCCTCGAGCTTGAACTAGTGGGGTCCAACCCATAACCCCAGTTGGAAGGGTGTCAATATCGTGCCACAGGTAAAGACCTCTCTGGTCAATCCTATCTAATGGGAGACCCTCGTAGGAAGTCAAGCCTAAGATAGTATAATAGTCAAGCCTCTCTGACGGGTGACAAGCCTTTTTCTGACGTGTGACTTCTACATACTGTGTTGGCTACACAGTTCTGGAGTTCAGGGATTGCTCCTAACGACTCTGTCTCTCTGACGGGGAGCCACCATCCCCGCACTCGCTCGGTGCTAGCTCCTACTCCCAACTAAAAGACTCTGAACTGATTCTTAGAACTTGTACTTCAATTGAACTAAATTTGTTACTGAGTTTCTTACTTGACTAAGGTGACTGAGTTCACTTGGTTCCGTTATCTGACAGAATATGTATGAATTCTACTTTCTGTCTGAATATAACTCAGTTCTGTAACTTACAGGGGCTTTACTAGAATCTGAACTGAATACTGAGTACTGAGCCTGATTAAACTTAATATTGAGATTTACTGAGTTTTCTTACTGTTTAGACATTGACTGAGTTCTATTGATCATAGCACGACTGAGATTATCTTGAGAATGACTCAGCTCTAGGCACAGAACTATATTTTTCGGGTACAAGTACCACCAGGACTCGATGGAAGGAAACTGACAGGACTCGACTCTTTGAATTCATGACCAACATCCACGTCATAGTAATAGATTCACCATATACTCAATAAAACATCACTTTAAGTACTTGAAAATACTAACATGTATTTTTTTAGGAAATGCAAGCCAACACTTCATAACTCATTCCACAAGATCTTGCAATAAACACATAACATGCATTCAAGGTACATAATTAAGGATTTCATGCTAACATGTTACCATCCATTCACTAAAGCTTTTTAACAAACACTTGGCATGCTTAGCTTATACCAAACTTGGGGATTTCTAGTCAACATTGTCATAATGACCCAATTTTCTTCATACAAGCATTTTATCAAACATGTAAGGATCATGCTTAGTTATTCAACAATTACTACTTATAAATATCATGACTCCATCAACCAATTCATCATACAAGGATTTCAATATGATGTGATCATAGTTCAACACACATGGAAAAATATGATTATTTCCAACGTCTGTCAACATATAACAACTTCACACTTCAATCATCTTAGCTTTACAATAATTCATTACACCAATTAACATGATTACATAATTCAACATGCTCCTTGAAGAGGATTTATTATGAACACCACAATATCAACACATACTAGGGTCAAAGCTTGAGTCTTTATCATCAAATAATGAATTTAATTTTATCCATATAAAGAACTTCAACTTCAAACCATATAAATCATAAAAACTCATAAAAATATTATCTTTGAATTTTTAAAAAGGATTTTTGAGCTTCTTGGGTGAAAGGAACCCAAGAATCAACACTTGCATACCTTAATCTTTGAAATTAGATGAATTCTAATGCATGAGACTCTATCCACACTTGTAATAACTGATTCTCGAATTCTACACTATGAGGAACTTGATTCTTGAAGAAATCTTAAAGATTTATGGATGATTTTGGAAGATTAATGTTCTTGAATTGAAACCCTAGATATTTTTCTCAAGTGAATTGGAAGATAAAATGATGAAATTAGGGTTTGGATGGGGGTTCTCATATTTATAAAGGCCTCAGAAAGATAGAAAAAGACCAAAATAACCTTGTAAAAACATCCCTTAATTGCTGTAAAAAAAATAGTTGACGACATTCGTGACAAGTCGTCAAGTTGGTGATAAGTCATCACGAAATGTCGTCACAAAAGGGTGAAATCTTGATTTTCTAGTTAAGGTTGACGACATTGGTGATAAGCCGTCACGGGCGTGATGAATTATCAAAAAATTTCGTCACTGGGGGTGGAAATCTGCCCAGGGCTGACGATATTGGTGATAAGTCATCACGCTTGTGACAGCTTATCATGAATGTCGTCACTCATTTTCCCAGCCTGACATGCTGAGTAAAATGGGCATAACTCCTTGATCCGACATCAGATTTGGGAAAAATTGATATCGTTAGAAACATAATTCAAAGAAATTTTATTTGATATATAGAAAGTCCTCTAATTTGATATATACAAGGAGTTATGGTTGATTGAAGTTGACCCAAGTTTTGACGCTCACTAAAACTTGAACGATAGGAAAAATTTCAAATTGTCCTTGAGTTAGGGGACCTATATGATCTTAATTCATAATCAAATAGATTTCCACACTACATAATTGATTAACACGCTAAATTTATATAGGATTCAAGGCTTTTGGAACATCTACGCATATGAATGACAGATTTCCATTCAAGTCCAAAATGTGGGATGTTATAGGGATACTTCCAGAAGATCCAAGAAGAAGACTGACATCCGTTGTTGTGCACCTCACTTCTTTTATTACAAAGACACACTATACCGAAGATCATTTGAAGGAGTACTCTTATGATGCTTGGGAGAAGAAGAAGCTATTCAAGCTTTGCAAGAAGTGCACTCAGGAGTTTGTAGATCGCATCAGTCTTGAGCGAAGCTCCATTTTCACATTAAAAGGATGGGATATTATTGGCCAACGATGGTGACAAATTGCTTAGACTATGATAGAAGATGCAAAGCTTGCCAATTCTATGCAAACTTCATACATCAACCTCTAGAAGTACTACAACCAACTGTAGCGTCTTGGCCATTCAATGCTTGGGGAATGGATGTTGTTGGTCCGCTACTAAAATCTTCTGGTGGATACTTATACATCTTGGCCGCGACAGATTACTTCTCAAAGTGGGCCGAAGCTGTTACTCTCACGGAAGTAAAGAAAGAAAATGTTGCAAACTTCATCCGAGTGAATATTGTCTACCACTTTGGAAGTCCACAGTACATAATAACTGACAATGGAAAACCATTTGATAACAAGCTGATGAACAAAATCTGTGATCTCTTTGGCTTCAAGCAGCACAAGTCTTTTATGTACCATGCTAGCACCAACAGTCTAGCTGAAGCTGTCAATAAAACTTTGTGCAACTTATTGAAGAAAGTTGTCTCCAAATCCAAATGAGACTAGCATGAGCGAATGGAATAAGCTTTGTGGGTGTATAGGACAAATTACCATACACCGACGCAATCAACCCCATACTCATTTGCTTTTGTAGTTGAAGAAGTCCTGCCACTTGAGCATCAAATACCTTCTTTGAGACTGGCTATTCAAGAAGGGCTCACCGATGAAGAAAATGCTAAGTTGCATCTTGTGGAGTTAGAAACTCTTGATGAGAAAAGGGTGGATGCTCAACAAAATCTTGAATGCTATCAAGCCCGGCTATCTCATTCTTTCAACAAAAGGGTTCACTTGAGGTGCTTCCAAGTTGGAGATCAAGTCCTTGCAGTAAGAAGGCCCATTATCACTTCTCATTAGTCTGGGGACAAATTCACCTCTAAGTGGGATGGGCCATATGTCGTACAAGAGGCATATTCAAATGGTGCTTACAAGCTTATCGATGCAGATGGTGTGAGGGTTGGCCCTATCAATGCCATGTTTTTGAAGAAGCACTATCCTTGAAGGAAGATAACACTCTTTAAGGCACGAGTATAAACTGCTTGTCCACTCCTGGCCCGCAAGAGTATAAACTGTGTACGGCTAAAACCAAAAACAAAAGTCCGCTAGGTTTAAAACCTTGAAAGAGGCGGAATAGGCAAAAGTTAGGACACAAGAAAAACAAAACACACTCACCCAGAACTACGTTGTGGCTTGCTCCTCTTTACTGAGGTACGTAGGCGCTTGAAATTTCATTCTGAGTTCAGTTGCATGAGTGTCAAAAAAAATATGTTCCTGCAGTATCTACCATATGGATACAAAGTATGAAACTATTCTAATAAAATTTTAGACTTACTCTAAATATTTGTGACTGGGGGCAACTCGTCGAATAGAAAGAGAGTTTCTTCAATGGGATTTAAAATGCCAAAGTTCTCCAAACCTACAACTAGAAGGATCTCAAAATTTACATGCCTTAAGGTGGACAAGATTTGTTTGTTTTCACCTAAATCGGGCCTCTAACGAGTTTATATATCAAAATTTCCATGCCTTAAGGTGGACAAAATTTGTCCCTTTGCACTTTAAGCTGGCCTCTCAAGGGTTCATCCTTAAAAGGATCTCAAAATTTCCATGCCTTAAGGTGGACAAATTTGTTCCTTTGCACCTTAAGCAGGCCTATTACTTGTTTATCCTTAAAAGGATATAAAAATTTCCATGCCTTAAGGTGGACAAGATTTGTCCTTTTGCACCTTAAGCTGACATTCTGATGGATTGTTATGTAAAGGGACCATCTTGGAGTCAAATTGGTCGGTCTTAGAGTGTACGGAGGTGAAGTTTAACTCTCACACCCTAAGCTAATTGTTACAAAGTCAGCATCTTAAAGTCAAATTGGTCAATCTTAGAGTGTACGGAGGCGAAGTTAAACTCTCGCATCCTAAGACAATTGTTGCAAAGACACTATCTTGGAGTCAAATTGATCGGTCTTAGAGTGTACGGAGGCAAAATTAAACTCTTGCACCCTAAGACGATTGTTGAATATTGCTATCTATTTTAATTCTACAAAAGAAGAAGAAAACAAAAAAAAGAGAAAAGAAAAGAGAAGAGATATAAAAAAAAGGAGAAAGAAATGACCTCGGTGAGATTACAGATCACGAATGAAGCTACTGTCAAGACCGCAGTGTAAGAAAAAAATTATGACAGGCATAGGCTATTTATAGATACAGATATGCAGTTAATGTCTCCTAATAGGTAAAGGTAAAGGATTCCTACTCAAATCAATTGATGCTTCCTTGTATGAAAAGGACTCCTAAAGGCGGCTGCTACTGTTTATTGTCCAATCAATATAAGCTTCAAATGTTTAACGTGATTTAATTAGGAATAGGCTTGGTAGTGCCTTTGATGACATTATGGAATCTCTGACATGTCAAATAGCATTCCATTATACTGCTAAGTTTTATTATTTCATGAGAATCAAGGTGTTATATTTGAAGGTCCGTAACAAATTAAATGTTCTCTCTTTTAGTACTTCAAGCCTAGTCTTCGAGATCGATAAATTTATCCTCACAAGTCTTGAAGTAGGGGCATTGTGTAGACAACTAAATTTTATTAAATTAAAATCTGTACAAAATTTGAATTATATTAAATTTGAAATATATTAATCTCAAATAAATATTGTGGATTAATATAATTAGATTAATTATTTAAGTCCAAATATATGTGAATTTAATTTAAGGCCGATATTTATTGGGCTAATCCATTAATTTGGGCTACAACTGGCGAGCTCACTTTACTAAGCCCAAGATATTGTCATATTCTAGAGGCCCAAATAAGCGTCACGGGTCAATTGATGTGGCATGCCAAGTCGAGTGAAGGAGACAATAGGACCGTGCCACATGTCAAACTGATGCAGCAGACCCATGAAATAAAAGCCCATAAAAGGTGGCACATCACTTAAATCTGATTGATCAAAGGAAGTCCATATTGATCATGACTCTTCCTTTTCCACAAGTATAAATAGGGGTCTCATAATCCAGAAAAGAGACCCCAGAACTCTAATAAGAAGCAAGAGAAAGTTCGTGGATCAAACGCCAGAATTTCTCTAAAAAGATCAAACATTCAAATCAAGTTCATCAAGATCAAAGATCAAGACCGCAATATTCAAGAACAAGCTCAAAATCCCTTGAATTCAAGCACAAGTCAAGATCAAGTCCCTCAAAGCATTCAAATCAAGTTCAAATTCAAGATCAAGATTTAATCCCTTGAATTTATATTTGAAAAGGCGAATCAGAAGATTCATAGAGACTGTAACACTCGCATTGAAATCAATAAATTGATTAATGCAATATATTTTTCTTATCTCGGTTATTTATTTTTGACCTCGAGAATTTTATTGTCCAACACTCATCTCCCTAAACGTTCATCATTCATTTTTTTTGAAAAAGATATTGACATGAATATTGGAACAAAACAAACAAGTGCAACAGGCTCTGATGAATCTCGAAGCATAACTACGAAGTGAACGATGTACTTATTCACTTCTTGATGAATTAATCGAAATAGTTTCTCTAAATATTATCAGTTCTTATTAGTCATTTGTACATATTTAAAAGATATACTATAGCAAACAGAGAACACCAATGGGATTGAATAAGTAGAAATTCAACAAGCAACAAAACAAATGACTACTGAGCGACTATATTTATTTATAGGAACTGAAACAGAATGAAAGATGAGAGTGATTGCTGACCTTTTATGGATCAGCAAACTAAATTTTTCCGCTGAAGATCCAAACTTGAACTCGGACTTTGATTTTGAAAAGTGTAACGACCCGAGACTACCCCTAGTCGTCACACGGTGCTTAGAAACACATGTGATCCCAAGCTAACCCATGAACTGGCATACTACTAGGAAACTAAATTATAACATAATAAATAGCTGTTCTGCTGTTCGGAACCATAATCATACTAAAAATCTAAAATAGATACATTACTGATAAAGCTTTACAATATAATAAATTTGAAGAATAAAACTGAAATTACATGACTGACTCTGACTGACATCTATGAAGCCTTTACTATACTGACTATAGATAGTTGGGACATGCCTCCAACTACCACTAATTTATAAACATGAAAAATAAATAAACTGTACATGAACTAAAACTTTTTGGAGTTCCCAAAGTAGGAGAACCCATCACCTGCTGGCTAGAATTTGTAACTATCCGATTGTGATGTACGGGCTACAATTAGTACCTACATTATGAAATAATGTAGATACACAGATGCATATGTGGATCAGTACTTCTGGAATGTACTGAGTATGCAGGGGTGAATACAATAAGTAAAACTGATTTCATACATAATCATAAAACATGCATGCTAAGTGTAAGTAGACTCACTAATAGGTTGGAATAAACTGAAAACTGAAATATCTTAAAGCATGAGTGACAAACATTCTCTGGTAAAATGGTGAATCTCTACACTTAGTTTCTGTAAAACTTTACTTTAATGATATAAGTATAACTGAAGCTAGGATATGATAAAAACATGGATACTGTATGAATATTGAGTCTGAAATTACTTGATGGAGACTGACATAAATTAAGGATCTGAATATACAATCACACTAAGCATGAATGCATAAACATACTAACTTATCTGATTAACTGAATGTCTGATAGTTGAATACTGGGAATGTAAGACTGAAATATACTTAGTCTAAATAATTGGACTGAAACTGTAGAGTATTATCTATATGTGGTAAGGACTAACTGAGTAACATGAGATAACTGAGCATGAATTTATGAAAACTGTATTATTTAAGAATACAAGACTAAGCGTATAACATGATTTTGTAATAGTCTGTAAACTGAGGTACTAAAATACTGATAACTGAATAACTGATAATTGTATGCTATGGTTAAGAAAACCTAAAATTAAACTGAGTTACTGATCTGATTACTCGACTGAGACTATGACTGAGACTGTAACTAAGATGGTAACTAAGACTATAACTAAGACTCATATTGGAACTGATTACTGTGTTTTAATAACTGAGTAAATGATAGTATGATTACTGATAACTGAGTTACTAATAATTAGGTGACTGTTTCTATAGTCCTGATTCTGTAGAACTAAACTGAGTTCTATAATGAGACTGAAACTGAAATTGTGCGAGATAATTATCTACCGACATGCCTCTCTCTAAACAAATTGGGGTCCAACCTGTAACCTAGTTAGAAAGATATTAGTACCGTGCCACGGGTAAAGACAAGCTGAAGAGTCACCCTCAATTTGGAAGGTTCTCTAAATGAGAATGGTGGTACCCTCAACTGAGAGGTAATACATCTTATCAACCCTCAATCTGGAAGGTTGATGTATTAACCTATGCTGGATACATAGTTCTGGAATACAAGGACTGCTTTTAAGGATCACACCCTCTGCTGGCAGGTGAGTCCCCATCCTTGGATTCACTCGGTGATGAATCTTACTCCCAACTGAAATAGACACTGAACTAATTTCTAAATCGTACTAGGCTGTACTGAACTGTTACTGATCATGTTAACTGACTGAGCTGGACTGAGTTCATTGAGTTCTGATGTCTGACTGAATACACTGAGTTCTGTACTGGCTGAGTACTACTGATCGTAGCATTACTAAGACTATTCTATAACTACTGTAGCTCTAGGTAAACAACTAGATTTTTCGCTATTGAATACCCCCAGAACTCGATAGCATAGAAAGTAAAGCATAACATGATCTTGAAATGCATAGCCATAGTCAATTATTCACAATTCATTCCCTGAGATATTTTATCAAATACTTGAAGGTTATGGACTTGTACATGAATGAGAACACATGGTAATGTGCCATGATTACCCTATTCAATTCACATGAGCATTCGATCAAGTACGTGGAGATTAATACTTTAATATGGGGCAATTCACCAAACACATGTGGATCATGAACTTGGACATGAGAATATCTTAAACATGGGAACATAGCATGACTACGTAACTAAAATCATGAATTGGGGAATTCACGTATAATTCGCTTGAAATAGGACATGGGTATTTCATCAAAACATGTAAGTTCATAACTTGAACATAAGAATGTCTTAATCATGAGGGAATAATAAAGTTACATGGCAAAATTTATAACTTGGGGATTTATCTTGAAATTGACTTAACATGATATGAGAATTTCATCAAACATCTGGAAGACATGAATTTAAAACATGGGAATATTGCTAAACATCATGAATTTAGAATCTATCATGGAATTTACTTGAATAAAGCATGGAAAATTTAAATTTATAGAATGAGGAATTTAAAATATTTCATGGAATCATACATGGGCTGAATTGAATTAAAAACATCATGAAAACATGAAATTCAATCTTTCTTAAACATACAAAATACCATAGTAATGAAAAAAATTATTTTTTAAATAAAACAAAAGAGTTTTTGGGCTCCATGGGTGAAAGAGGACCCATGGATGAACTCCCACATACCTTAAAGCTTTAATCTTGAAGGAGAAACACAATCTTGAAAGTATTTTTGAATTAGAAAGCTTGAGTTCTTTCTTTTCTTGACGAAAAATTTATGAAGTTCTTGATGTTCTTGAGGAGGCTAGGGTTTTTCTTTGAGAGAAAAGATGAATAATTGAGTGTATATTGCTTTTGGGGGATGAAATTAAGTATTATCGGCTGATTTGGGTGAGGGAAAGTGACCAAAGTGCCCCTAGACCCTTTAAAAACTGAATTAGCGTGTGAAATAGTTCTGTAACGCGCAGGCCGACGCGTCATGTTGCTATTGCATCGGCTTATTGCCTCACACGAAAAATGCCATAACTTTTCGCTCGGGTATCGAATTTAAGAGAAATTGGTATCGTTGGAAAGCTAATTCAATTATATAAAATTTGATGGATCTTGAGCTGAAAAATTCTATGTATATAAAAAGTTATACACATTTAAAGTGGACTCTTGTAGAATCAAATGCCAAACTTTGGACGAATCAAAGGCTCTAAGCTCAACTTTGTTCTAAGTGATTCTTATGAACATTTTTTACCTCAAAAGCAAATCAAATATGAGGATAAAGATCATGAAACTAATATTTGCATGGGAATCATTTAGATTATAGCTTATACACATTGGAATGGCAATTCAAAGACTAACCCAAAAATGTGGGGTATTACAGAAAGAGAGCAAAAAAGCTAGATGGAAATAGTAATACCAACCAATTTTGATAGATTCTTTTGATGCTTCTTAATTGGTGATTCTTTTTTCAATTGGGAGCCCAAGGGGCTCCTTTTATAGACTAACCTGAGATTATCCCACAACATCTTGGAAGAGAAAATCTTGAACTCAAAATATGAATTCTTGAAAGTCACAATTGCAGGAAATAAAAGTAAAGCTGAATTTTGCTCCCCTTTTTTGGATTGATGTGAAGGGGAGAAGGATGATTTTGAGACTTCACGTTCAGACCTATTGAATTAAAGATATGACAACCTCAAGTCAAACGGTCTTTCATGCTCTTCACCTTTTAAGAAGCAACAATGGATATGAAGTATTTTAGGGGATTGATTTGAAAAGATATAAAGTTGATGGGAGATCTGAAAGGTGAAGGAGAAGGTGGAAGACCATCAAAATGGCCATTATCCGATGGTCTGAGAGGTTTCGCATTTTATAGAGAAGGGAGAAAGGAGAATATCCATATTTTGGTTGAGTTTGGATGAGAGAGGTGAGAGGCTAGGGATTAGTTCAGTTGAGGTGATTTGGGTGAAATTGGGCCGAGTTTTTTTTTACTATTTTGGGCTGCATATTTAGAAGAGAAAATAATATAATTCGGCCCAAAATGTGTAAAAGTAGACTAGTTTATAAGGAAATTTAATTTTTTCAATCATTTTTTCATTTGATTAATTTAACGATACTTCTTTTTTATTAAATAATTTTCATAATGTACGTATTATATTCATATACATATAAATTTATACAAGCGTAACTAATTTTAGGAAAATATTATATCGATAAGACAATACTCATTTAGAGTTTAAAGTAAAAGTTAACATACTAATATTTAAATATTTGATGTGGTATATGTAATATTTGCACAATATATATATAAGATTAAAAATAAGAAATAAAAAAAATGAAAAAAACATCCCATTTATGCCAAAATTTCTGAAATTAATATGAAGGATAAAAAGCGTCATTTTGATAAAGTATTAGGGATTAAGAAGCATCAGAAAAAAATAATTATAGAAAAAGGACATCCAAAATTTGGTGACAACAAGTAGTATATAAGGCAATTCCAACTATAATACTATAGGAGCTGTTGAAGAGAAGGAACAAAAGGAACCATGGTGGAGATACCAACTTTGATCAGATGGTACAACATGTTCAAACATCTGTATATTAGATGATAAAAATATTATACCTATGGATTGGATAGAAAGAAATTAACTGAAGAGAGATGATTATTACTCAAGGGAGATATAAGCCAAAGCTACATTATTATATCATCAAATGAGAGTTTCCAACACTGGGAGCTATAAAGTGCAATACAGATGGTGCGAGTAGGGAAAATCCTCGTCCGAGCTCCTATTATTTTTGCCTACGTGACCACAAAGGATATCTAGTCTCTGCAAAAATTGAAGCAATAGGTTAGGCCACAAACATAGAAGCTGAAGCAAAACCCATTCTTGAGACAGTAAGATGCTTGTCAAGCATGGAAGTTTAAGAGAAAATCCCGGAACTAGATTCTGTGGCAATGCTCAAAATAATTAAGTAGGCATGGACATTACCATAGGAGATTGACAGAGAGTGGAGGAGATTAAGGGGGGAGTGTCTAAGCAAAACATCAAGATACAACCCATTTTCAGAGAAGAAAATCAATCAGTTGACTACTTAGCTAATTTTACATAGGAGGAAAACACCCAAAAATACTTTCACAGTTTATAGATCTACCAACAATGGGGAGGAAAATACTCAACATAGATTAGTGGGATATCAACAATAAGGATTAGGACAAGAAAAATTAAACCACAACAAGCATAATTGTTCACAGAGGTCACATACAGAAAAATAGAGCAAAGAACAACAACCCAAACAACAACAACAAAGATATTTACAATACAAGACCATTAAATCTATTGCACAAGCTTTTCTAATCTATGTTCACGTTGTTTTAAATTTTGCCCCTCAAATTGATCGTTTTAAATTTTTGTCACATTGCTTATTATTTAATGACAATCTATTCTCCAAATTAGGCTTAATTATGATTTAATTTCACTAGGTAAACCTTTTGAGAGAATGATTGGTCTCTGACATAAGTTTAGTGCGATCTAATTCACAAAATAAATTTTTAACCTTAACATTTTTTTAACAAAGTCACTTGGCACAAGTTCATACTACTTTTTTTTTTTTAAAAAAATTATTACCCAGATGAGCTCTGAGTCGCATTGTATTAGCGAAAAAAAAGAAGATGGGGCTAGGCTTGATCTTAATACAGCACACAGCCATACGTGATATCAATCATAGGTGATATCACCCCACCAGAAGTCTGACACAATTATTATATTGCCTTCTAGTATCCCTACACAAAGCTATACTAGTTAACAAAAAAGTTGGATTTGTCATATTTACATCTACGACTAGGCATCATCCACTTATCTAATTGAATGAAAACTCTAGCCTATTTAGGACGATGAGAAAGGGACTGAGAAATAAGATTCTGTGTAGAGATGAAAGACAACTTGGCTAAACAGTCAACAACTTGATTCCCCTCCCGAAAATAGTGATTTACTTGAATCCCAATTCTATTCTACATACTTTTGATGTTGTCAACCACATTTTTCATCTTCATAAATTATTATTCAACATGTTGGTTATGATCGTGGAGTCTAGTTCAAGAGTGAAATTAGTGTATCCTTTATATTTACACTATTAACTCTAAACTCGGCTTCCAAAGCCTCTGCCATATTACTGCTACTACAACTGACAAAAATGGAAAATTCCATAACCATATCACCTCGACTATTCTTTACAATTCCACCAATACCAGCCTTACCACTTTCATATAAGTAACTACCGTATGTATTTATTTAATACAACCAACTTAAGGAAAACTCCAAGTAACCTGATTTAACATTTGAAATGGCTCGAGGTTCTTTATTGTAAGACATAGAGTTGGCCGGTGATTAATGTATTGAAAGTATTTAAAATGTTTCATCATTACAGATTTGATAAGACCAAAAGCTTAATAAATCATCTTACTATAGTAGACGTGTCTTTAGCCTTTAAATTTACAAGAACATCATTGTTTCCAAATTTTCCAACAAATGATACAAGGAGTGATCTTCAATAAAATTTTATGGATATCATTCTCTAGTCTTATACTCCACCAAGTGTTAAAGATATTGATAATTGGTTGATTTGGATATTGAATTCCAAGGGGATTTCCCATGGTATTCCATATGTGCTTTGCTATGTCCCCTTTACTAAAAACATAATGCATAGTTTCATTTTGTACAATCATACAACAAAAACAATCACTTTGTGAGTTGATATTCAATTTAATGATTAAATCATTAAAAGGTAATCTCCTTTTCAATATTTAGTCAAACCTGCCAAACTTAGAAACCATTAAAAAGCTTTAAACCATAAGCGTTATCCTTGTTCTCTTTACATTGTCTTCATCATAAGAACGGGTTGAGTATATTGACAATGTTGAACCATCAATAACAACTTTGTATAATCTCCTTGAATCTAGCTCTTGGGATCTCTAGTCTGCTAGGAAGAGTTACCGCTATACTAACTTGTCCTAGGCCTAAACTTATTTCCTTTGATGATCTCTCAACTCCTTCTCTAGATAAGCCTTTTTTTGTAAGTGGATTCGACACATTATCATTTGACTTCACGTAGTCAATAGTGATAATTTCACTAGAGAGTAGTTCTCTAACAATATTATGTCTCCGTCTTATATGATGAGATTTATCATTGTAAATCATGTTCCCTACCCTACCTATCGCTGCTTGACTATCACAGTGTATACATAGAGGTGCTAAAGGTTTGGGCCAATAAGGAATATCTTCTAAGAAATTTCATAGCCATTCAACTTCTTTACAGTCTTTATCTAATGTGATAAATTTAAATTCCATTGTAGAGCGGGCAATACATCTCTGTTTGGATTATTTCCAAGAGACTGATACTCCACCTAAAGTAAATACATATCCACTCATGGATTTTACTTCATTCGATCCGGTGATCCAATTTGCATCACTACATCCTTCAATTACCACTGAATGTTTATTATAATGCAAAACATAGTTTTGAATATGTTTTAGATACCACAAAACTCTTTTCATTGCCATCCAATGAGTTTGATTGATATTACTCGTGTACTAATCCAATTTACAAATAGCATATGCTATATCTAGTTGTATATAATTCATGATATACATCAAACTTCCCAACACTCTTGCGTAGTCCAACTTATCACTTTCACCTTCATTCTATTGAAGTGCAAAGCTCAAGTCTAATGGAGTCTTGGCAATATCAAAATCTAAATACTTGAACATATCAAGTACCTTTATAATATAATGAGACTATGACAATGCCAACCCTTGTGGAGTTTTATGAATTCTTATCCCTAAGATCACATCTACAACTCCAAGGTATTTCATATCAAACTTTCTCTCAAGTATTCTTTTTATAGCATTTATGTCTGGAATATCTCTACTGATGATCAACATATTATTCACATACAAACAAATAATGACTTTGTGATTTGGAGTATCTCTAATGTAAACACATTAATCACATTCATTTATCTTGAAGTCATTTGCGAACATGGTTTGGTCAAACTTTGCATGCCACTGGTTAGGTGCTTGCTTTAGTCCATATAGTGACTTAACCAGTTTACACACTTTATTTTCTTTACCAAGAACCATAAAACCCTCAGGCTGTTCTATGTAAATTTCTTCCTCTAATTCTCCATTTAGGAATGTTATTTTCACATCCATTTGATGTATTTCAAGACCATATACCATCGCTAAGGAAATTAACATCCGAATAAACATTATCCTTGTTACTGGCAAGTATGTATCAAAATAATCAAGGCCTTCTTTTTTTTAAAAAAATCTTTCACTACTAGTTTTGCCTTGTATTTGTCAATAGTACCATCATCTTTTATTTTCCTTTTGAAGATTCATTTATAACCAAAAAGTTTATTTCCTAGAGGAAGATCAATCAACTCTCAAGTGCGGTTGCTTAAGATTGAATTAATCTCACTATTGACTGTCTTTTTCCAAAAGGTTACACCCAAAGATGACATCACTTCTTTAAACACTTGAGGCTCAATTTCAAGAAGAAATATCACAAAATATGATCCAAATAAAGTTGACATTCTTTGACATGTACTAGGTCTTGTATTCTCATCATTAAGTTCATTGTTTCTTGGTTCATCTCGATCTTGTTTAGACTCTTCACTAGACTGCTCATGTCCAGTTTTATATGGATAAATATGTTCAAAGAACTTAAAGTTATCTGATTCAATTACTGTATTTTCATCGATACTCAGATATTTGAATTTATGAACAAAAACCTGACATGCTTTACTACTTTTAGCATATCTAATAAATGCGCAGTCCACAGTCGTAGGTCTTATTTTTACCCTTTTTAGGCATAGGAACTTGTACTTTAGCTAGACACCCCCACACTTTGAAATATTTCAAGTTGTGTTCTCTTCCTTTTCATTCTTCATATGGAATAGAAAGTGTCTTACTATAGGAAATTCTATTGAGTATTCGATTAGCTATAAGGATAGCTTTTCCCCACAACTATTGCGGTAAACCCGAATTTATAAGTAAAGCATTCATCATTTCATTCAATGTTTTTTTCTTGCAATCCCATTTGATTGAGGTGAATACAAGGCAGTAGTTTGATGGACAATTTCATTTTCTACACATATCTTCGCAAAAGGAGATTCATATTCTCCACTCCTATCACTTTTTATCATTTTGATCTTTTTATCCAACTAATTTTTAACTTCTATTTTATATTTCCAAAATCCGTATATTGCTCAATCCTTACTATTTAGCAAATAAATATAATCGTATCTTATGTAATCATCAATAGAAGTTGTAAAATACTTTTTCCCACCACGAGATGGTGTTGACTTCATATCACAAATGTCTATATAGATTAAGTCTAAGGGATTGGAATTCCTTTCAATAGACTTATACGAATGCTTAACATACTTAGATTCTACACATATTTGACACTTGATATATTGCACTCAAAGTTAGGAATCACTTCCTAACTAATCAATTTTTGCAAGGTTTTGTAATTGACATGTCCTAAATGTTCATGCCATATTCATTTGACTCAAGCAAGTAAGAAGAAGCCTCAACTTTCTTTATTTTAGCAACTATTACATCAAGGTTGAAAAGGCCCTCATTGAAGTTGCCTTTTCCGACATATGTTTCATTTTTGATTATTACAACTTTCTCTGCTACAAACGCATACTTAAACAAGATTTTAACATGAAGTATTATCAACACTATGTTCATCCTAATAGTAGGAACATGGAGAACATTATTGAGACTCAACACCTTGTTGGAAGTCATTTTTAAGAATATTTTTCTACTTTATTAACCTTGATCATTGCATTATTTCCCATGAAGATCATATCTTTGGTACCAATGGTATCACAAGTAGCAAAAGCTTCTTTGTCCGCATAAAAATATCTAGTAGCTCCTGAATCAAACCACCATTCATTTGAATATCCAACTTGGTTGCTTTCAGTGATCATAACACATAGATTTTCAATCTTTACAGCTTTTTTCAACATGTTTATCTGATCACTTTTCCTATTCTTACTCAGAACTTGACTACAATTGTAGTACTTTCCATTGAATGTTTTCTTGTTTTACTCTTTCTTTTGTCTAGAAGACTTTTTCATCTTCTTATTATTTGGAGCATCATCCTTAATATGATTTACAACCATCATTGATGATTTTTCATTCAATTGATTATCTCTCCTATCTTGGGATGACCCAAGATCTTTCAAACTTGACAATTGTTTTTCAATCATTACTTTTTCTGGAATATGAGGATCTATACTTGTGAACATTTGTATTTCAAGTTTGGTCAGCCAAAATAACATCATTTGAAGTAGCTAACTGCAGTCCCTAAGCCTACATGAAGGGGTTGGGATTCTATTGCCCTAGTACACCAACCATGAAGAAATATTTTATGTTTTTCACCTTTTTGCGAAACCAGAACAAGAGCCAATTGGGTCTGTCATTCTTTGAAGTTCACACCAAAATATTTTTGTTGGTTTCTCTACCATTTTCATTACTAAATACATATCTAAATGACTTAATAACGCAACATTGGTTGCCGTTGGAACATCACCATTCACAATCGAATCAATTTGTTGTTTAGTTTCATTCGTCATTTTTCTATCAATTTTTGAAGTATTTTAGAATACTAACAATAAAAACTTTAAACTTTATCCAACTTATTTCTAGTCAATAATAAAGTTTTTATATCTTTAAATCATCAATCAAATGAACTTTAAAATCTGACGAAGTTTTTATGATTTCAAATCAAAATCAAATTCAAATAGAGTGAAAATCTATGGGTTTTAAACTCTAAAAACCAATCCAGAGAGTTTATAAGATCGACGAAGTTTTTATATTCTTTGAATCGAATTTTCACACTGATTTCTCAGTGAAGTTTGTATATTCTTCTAATTGAGGGAGTAGAAATCAAAAGATTTTAGTCTCTTCAAAATTAGACCCAATACAGATTTACCAAATACTTGATTTATAAAGGATGATAATTTTTTTTTTCTTTCTTTCACCAAACAAACACAAAAACTAAATATTTTTCTAATTTTATTAAGATTGTTGTTTTTCTTGGGTTTAGTAAAATCTGTATTTTCAACAAAAAAACTTCAAAAACATGTTCAAATAATCACATGAACAATCCAAAGTTTAAACTCTATATTACAACTTTGAACCTTTAACAATAAGTTCAACCAAACTTAAGAACATCAACAAAATGAAGTTAAAACTATTTTTTGAAAAATAATAAAACCAAATGTTAAGAATTTCAACACAAGTTCAACCAACTTATGAACTAACAAAATGACGTTACAAGAACTTCAAACACAATTTTAAATAGTTGAAGAACTATCACTATGAAGTTCAAACTATTTTCTAGAAAAACAGTAAAACAACCTTTCTTCAAGTCCGCCGAATTCATGGTGTCTCCTTAAGAAAATTATTCCCTTCAAGTATCCAGGGTTATGAAATATATCCTCCCTAGATAAAATGAATCTCTTCAACAGAATAGCGGTAACTCAAATTCTGTCGAACTACGAATGCACTCAACGAGTGCAAATCACACTAGAGATTTTTTTTAAGAAAGAGGAGTATTTTTCTTCAAAATTTCATATCTATACCTAAGGAAAAATTTATGCATTTATAGCCATCAAGGTGTTTATTTATGAAGATAAGAAATGGTTCAGAAAGGTACACCCCTTAAAAAAGTTGCAAATCTTTGAAAAAAGTGCAGCTCTTCAAAAAAGTTACAACTCTTTCGAAAGGTCATAACCATCCAATTTGAAAAGGTGCCTATTCAAATTGTATCTTTTCTCTTGGTGTCTTTTTGGAAAGCACACCTAATCATTTCCCATTCACACCTCATTAAAATCCAAAAAGTTATGCAGGAAGGTGACATCAGGAATAAAGCCTCAAGCTTTCAATAAAGTGAATGATAAAGAGTTGAAGGACTTCATTGAAAAGTGCATTGGCCAACCAAGAGCAAAATCATCTGCTGCTGACTTGATCAAGGATCCTTTTCTTTTTGATGTGTTGATTATGAGAATGGTCTCTATTGTTGATGCCCTTTGTTTAAGTATGTACAGTTATTTTAAGTATTATTCTTTGTCGCTCAAGCTTATTCAAGATTTTATTTATTTAATGATTTAAGTTGTAATGTTACTCTATACATTATTAGTGCAAAGATTTTTACGTGATTAGTGTTGTCAAACACATTATAGCAGGTTAGCTAAGATTTTTCGCAAGTTATGACATAACTCATGTGGTTGAATTAATTTTGATTACAAATGTGTTTGTACGATCTGTTTTTCATAAGGCAAGCTAGATGATGTATCTCTTTATTTGAATTGATACTTTTCTTTAAGAAGATATGTTCAGTTCCATATTGGTATCCTTTCTGAGATTTTCTCTTCTATTATTACATTAAAACTTTTTTACAGTGATAATCAACTAGTTTTAGATTAATTCTTTGTTTATTTTCAGCTAAGAGTAGATCAGATTTAAATGCATAGAATAATATGACTTGAGAGATATATGATATATATTTTTAAAAAATCTCTTTATAAAATAGTATAGGATATTAGACTTCTACAAATGTGTTTCTGGAGGACACCGAATAAGGCAGTTTCACTCTATTATTCATAATGTTGTATTTTCTATGAAATGGTATAAATATTACTTTACACTTAAAAGGAGTCGCTTGGTAGGTGGATGGGATAGACAAATTGGAATATTATATGGGCTTAATTATTTATAAATGTCACATAACTTATCTCAATATTGTAGGGTATTCTTGTTAAATGGCCTTTTCATGTCTATTTTTTTTAATTAATATTGGACCCAGAGGTCCTTTTATTAATTATAACAAAAAAATGGTCTTATTATCCCAACATACAAAAAATAAAATTTGAGGCCCAAACCCGGCCCAAAAGACCATATCGGGTCTATATAAAAATCTCTAGTCCTAGGGTTTCCAAAATCAGCTTCTTGTTCCTTATTTGTCCACCCTCTCCGCCTCTAAAAATGTTGAGCTCTCTACCTTTCAACAATTATTTCAATCTCCTTTTATTGTGGGTGATGAATTATCTTCACCACTTTGTGTGTGTTTACTTCTTGCTCAACTTGCAGAAGTATGAACTCTTTATTTTCGTTTTTTTTTGTTGAGATTCTCCCTTTGTCACTGATTATTTCTTCTTCAGGTGTGTACGCCGGTGGATGTCCATGAGTTCTGATGTATCTTAAATCAGAGTTTGAACATTGCATCTAAGCTCTGTAGTTCTGTGTAAGCATTTTCTTATATCCCTTGTGTCACTTTTTTTCCTCATCATTAATTTATGTTGCCTGTGCATTTGAAGAAAAATTAGAGAAAAACAAGTTGCTCCCAACCTCCATCTTTCAGAACTCTTAGCTAGATATAAGTACTATATTGCCGATTCCGTTCCCTGACTCTAGATATTTGCTGTGAACCTTTTTGTTGGCTGATGTATCCTAGGCTATTTAGCAATCTCTTTGTTATTTTGCCCTTGTGATGCCTACAAATTATCTTGTAAATGTAATAACTGTGAGACGATGTGGACTTTCCTATTCCTCTCCTCATGTTTGATTGTGTGTGCTACTTATCTTCCTTGTTCTAACTCTAATAGATGGTATTTTCATCTTGTCTATATTAAGAATCTTCCTCCCTTTGCTTGGTAACTGATTAAAATTTTGATATTGTAACTTGTATTCCTGTTCAATTGTTGTGTTTGCCATGAAATTTTCTAGTTGATTAGCCTTTATGAATATATGACATATGTGGATGTTTGGCTGTATCATAAGTTCTCGGATTTCCTAAATTCTTTCTTTAAGAATCCAAAGAACCTTCCACTCTCTCTTAATTATCCTTTTAATGCGAAGTTAATTTGTAAAAGATTCTTGCTGAGACAGTATATGACAACCTTTAGGATTGCTATAGCTTCAGCTTCAATGTTTGAAATGATTCCCAAGTTCTGAGCCTCTGTATAGATCAAATCACCTTTACTGTTTCTAACTCAAAATCCATAAGAGCTCAAACCTGGGTTTTCTTAGCTAGCACCATTTGTGTTGCATTTAATCCACCCTTCTTCTGGCTTTCTCTGTTCCACTACAAGGTAGTGAAGTTTTGGTTCATAAGTTTGCAATATGTTCAACATGCTATTTTAGTTATAAGGTATATCCTTTATCCATGGAAATTTTACTTTAATAAGACAAAACACATTCTTTTGAAGTTGGTGTTTCATCTTATCCAAAGTAACCTTTTTTCCATGTATTCTAGCATTCCTCCCCTTCCACCGTTCCCACATCAACATTGCTGGCATAACTTTTATAATTTGCCTTATTATTGGATCTCCATCATAATTCCACCATCCATGGATTGTCTAATGACGATTGAGCCCATCCATGCTTGTAACGCCCTGGAAGTAACCCCTTGGACATCACTTGGTGCTCAAGACTACGAATAGTCCTAATCTAACCCGTTCAGCCTACTTAGCTTAAAACTCATAGAAAAAGTGAACTAACATAAATAGAACTTGAAGATAAATGAAGCCATATCTTAATAAAAGTCTTTAACTTGGGAATTTTTAAACAACTTTTTGAACTTAAGACTTAAATAGTATAACAAGCCTCTATTATTAACTAGAGAGTCATTAGGACAGACCCTAGCCGACCCGAACATAAACAGAAATCATGTAAATAAAACATTTCCAACAACGAATATAAATCTGATAAAATGGGACCTCAGACTATGAAGAATCACTAAGAGTCAGGATGTAGGTGATGATGCACGTGGTCAATCATGCTGCTGAAAACGAGCACCAGAACCTATATTATAAGACAATGTAGCATATATACATATATGTAGGTCAGTATCTTCAGAATGTACTGAGTATGTGGTGGTGAATGCATAAGAAAAACAATAACTGAATATACACATAGACTTTCAAATGATGTATGCTAAGTGTAAATGACACATCTTGAGCTTGAATAAAACAAGACTGCAAAATCATAAACTTGACCAATGAAGCATACGGATAAACTTTGTGAGCCATAAGACTTAGTTCTAGAATCAAATGGGAGATTCTTTTAACTGACATAAACCATGTGAGCTACCATGGAGTCCAATATCTTGCGTATATTGGGGAAAGATGTTCTACTATTGTCATCGGAATAGAACCTTAATCTTAGTGATCAATTTACTTCCTTTATATTGGGAAAATCTTAACCTACTGTGGCTCGTAGTTTCTAGGAATTTAGGATACGCTCATTCACATTCCCTTCTCAGTGATAAATGCTATTCCCATAATTATGAAGTAAATTGTGTGCCTCTGTCTGAAATGATGGATAAGGGTATCCAATGAAGCCTTACTAACTCCTAGATATACATTATGACATAATCCTCCGCGGTGTTTGAAGTATTGACTGATAGAAAATGGGCTTACTTAGTCATTTGGTCTACTATGACCCAAATCGAATCATGTTGATGTCTTGTATGAGGCAAACCTATGATGAAATCCATGTTTACTACTTCCCACTTTCATGTAGGAAAACCAATCTCTTGCATTGTGCCACCTGACTTCTAGTGCTCAACTTTGACTTGTTGATAATTGGGACACTTGGCTATAAACTCGATGATGTCTCTCTTAATACCATTCCACCAATAGATTTCCCGCAAGTCGCGATACATCTTAGCAGCACCCAGATAAATAGAATATCTCAAACCACAAGCCTCGATGATATCCTTTCCCTCAACTCATCTACATTAGAAACACAAAGTCGACCTTGATAATAAAGTACACCATCTCCCCCTTGGTAGAAAACCTCAATCTTTTATTGCTGAACTTTCTCCAACATCTAGCTCAGTATGGGGTCATTTCGCTGCTTCTCCTTCACTTCCACTACCAAAGATGATTCTAAACCATTATGAACTCCTCCTCCTCCATCATCAATGTCGAGCAAACATACTCCCAAACAAGCCAAACTATGCACTTGTTTAGAAAACTCTCACTCTTCCTCCTTCACATAAGACACACTACCAATAGGCAACCTTCTTAGTGTATCTGCCGCTACGTTGGCCTTACCCAGATGACAAAGCACATTCATGTCATAATCTTTCAACAACTTCAACCACCTTCTCAAATAGAGATTCATCTCTCTTTGAGAAAATACATACTGAAGACTCTTATAGTCATGAAAACATCAACATGAACACTATACAAATAGCAATTCCTCCAAATCTTCAAGGAAAAAACCACCGTAGCTAACTGCAAATAATGAGTCGGGTAATTCTTTTTGTGATCCTTAAGTTTCCTAAAGTCATAAGCTATCACTCTCGTATTCTTCGTCAAAACACAACCTAAGCCAACTCTGTAAGCATCACAATACACTATAAACCCATCTAACCTTTATGGTAAGGCTAACACTGGTGCTAAAGTCAATCTATCTCTAAGATATTGGAAACTCTTCTCACATTTATCCTACCATATACACTTTTCCTTCTTTTCGGTCAGCTTAGTCAATGGTGCAACTATAGAGGAGAATCCTTCTATAAGTCTTCTGTAATACCCATCCAGTCCCTAAAAGCTTTGGATATCAAATGGAGTGATGGTTCTAGGCCAGTGCTTTACAACGTTATTTTTCTATGGATCCACATGAATACCAGCCCCTGAAATGATATACCTTAAGAAGGTAATGGATTCCTACCAAAACACATATTTACCAAACTCCGCATATAATTGGTGCTCCTTGAGGGTCTATATTACTATTCTCAAATGATCCACATGCTCTTTATTACTTTTGGAATACACCAGTAGGTCACCAAAAAAGACTATGACAAACATATCCTAGTACTGCTTGAAGACCCTGTTCATCAAATCCATAAAGGCTGTAGGAGCATTTGTTACTCCAAATGACATAACTACAAACTCAAAGTATCCATACCTCATTCAGAAAGATAGTTTTGGAATATCGTGCTCCCAAACTTTTAATTGATGATATCTCGATCTAAGGTCAATCTTAGAGAACCACTTGGCACCCTAAATCTAGTCAAACAGATCATCGATTCTAGGAATGGTATACTTGTTCTTGATGGTAACCTTGTTTAACTATCTATAATTTATACACATTCTGAGAGTACCATCTTTCTTGAGCATGAAGAGAATGAGAGTACCCCACGAAGGGACAATAGTTCTGATGAAACCTTTATCTAAGAGGTCCTTAAGATACTCTTTTAACTCTTTAAGATCAGACGAAGCCATACAATATGAAGGAATAGAGATGGGCTGAGTGTCGGGAAGGTGATAAATACTGAATTCTATTTCTCTATCTGGAGGTATCCCTGGATAATCTTTGGGCAAAACCTTAAGAAACTCATTGATTACTCGGACTGACTAAACTATTAGGGCTTCAAACTTAGTGTCTTTGACTCGAACTAAATAATAGATGCACCCTTTTGATATTAAATTTCTGGCCTTAAGATAAGAGATAAAATAAACTTTGGGAGAAGCTACCCTCCCACTCAAGAACTGCCTCATTAGGAAACTGAAAATTCACCATACGGGTGCGACAATCTATTGATGCGTAGCATGAATGGAGCCAAACCATGCCTAGAATAACATCAACATCTAACATCTCTAACTCTATTAGGTTCGCTAGTATATTCTTATGAAGGATAGTGATAGGACACTTTTTATAGACTCATCTAGCAACAACTAACTCACTCACTGAGGTAGAAACTGAGAAGGTCTTAGAGAGACTTTCAGGATCTACTCCAAAATTCACACCATCCAAGGGAGTTATATAAGAGAGATTTGATTCCTAGTCTAACAACACATATACATCAAGGTGAAAGAAATGAAGCATACCACTGACAACATCTAGTGAAATCTCTTTCTTCTGATGGGATGGTAAAGCATAAAACCAATTTTGGAGTTGACCGCTATCGGTACTGGATGATACGCCTTGTGGAGGACTTGGGCGACTTGGCTGAGCTATTGCACTAGTAACCTGAGTCCCAGGACAAATATATCTGCTCCTATGCTTTATATACAAACACTCTTTGACAATATGTACCACTTTAACACAACCATAGCAACCCCTTTTACCTCACAAACAATCACCAGTATGGGTTCTGCCATACTTTGCAAAAGTTGGGTAACTAGGCCTTCCAACTACACTATTCTAAGACCTAGAATGTGAAGTTCTGCTCCATTGCTTCTACCTGGTCCTAGATGCAGGGATACTAGATGAAGATGGCGCTGGCACTGATGAATATCCTGAAACTGCGAACGGCTTCCTCCTCGAGACCTTGGCTGACTATACTCAAATTGTCCAGTCCTGGATCTCTTGTTTCTCTTCTCTCTTTCCTTCAACTTTTCTGCCTCAATCTGTGAGCATGAGTGATCAACCGAGCAATATATATATACCTAATCAACATGGAAGTCCCACACTTCTTAACTATTGAATCAGATACCCTAGTAACAAACTTTCTCATACGAGCTCTAGAGTCATATAACAACTCAGGAGCATACTTAAACAACTGAGTGAACTTAGGAAAATACTCTTTTACTATCATAAAGTCTTTACTTAGGTTCATGAACACCTCCACCTTAGCCTCCCTCATCTCACATGAAAAGAACCTGTCCAGAAAAGTATTTTGAAATACCTATCAATTCACAGGAGCGACATTCTCACCCCTACCTTTCTTCCACATAACAACCCAATCATAAGCAACATCACCTATAGTATGCCAACTCTATACTCTTCTATTCATTTCCATGCATAATCTAGGTAATCTTTCTCACCTCATTAATAAAGAGTTGAGGATACCCATCCACATTTGAACCATGTAACTTAGGTGGATTTATCCTTATAAATTCTCAAATCCTAGCTATAGTTAAATTACCATTTTATTGAAGTAGAACAGCTTCCTGTCGGTTGCCTTGAACATTGGGATTCACACTTAGGCAAATACTTGAAAGAAAGCCCAAAATTCTGCATTATGGATGTTCTCATTCAGGAGGTCGGCGTGAGTAGTTGTTGATCACCATTTCTCCGTGCATCAGATCAGCAAGGAGGCATATTTTGTTATGTAAAAGCATGAGTTATAGAAGATAGAGACAACTTTAATCATGATAGATCATGAATTAAATGATGATTCCTAACTCATTTCGTAGTCTCTTTCTTAGAAATATGGCATACTTCAAATCCATGATCAAGAATCTATGTAATGCCGCTTGTCTAACTCCATAGGACTCTTCAAATCCTTAGGCTATTATATCAAGTTTGTAATGCCATAAAAGAACCACCCAGACATCACACATTGCTCAAAACTATAAATAGTCCTAAGCTAAATCGTTCAATCTACTTAACTTGAAACTTATAAGAAAAGTGAACTAACATAAATAAAACTTGAGGGTAAACAAATACATATCTTAATAAAAGTCTTTAAATTGGGAATCTTTAAAAACTCTTTAAACTTAAGACTTAAATAATCTGACAAGCCTCTATTACTGACTAAAGAGTCACTAGGATAGACCCCAGCTGACCCGAACATAAATAGAAATCATATAACTAAAAAACTTCCATCAATGAATAAAAATCTAATAAACTGGGACCTCAGACTAAGAGGACTCACCAAAAGTCAGGATGTAGGTGATGATGCATGTGGTCAATCGTGCTGCTAAAAATAAGCACCAGAACCTACATTATAAGATAATGCAGCACATAGACATATATGTGGGTCAGTTCCTCTAGAATGTATTGAGTATGTGAGGGTGAATGGATAAGTAAAACAGTAATTGAATATACCCATAGACTTTCAAATGATGCATGCTAAGTGTAAATGACTCACCTTGAGCTTGAATAAAACAAGACGACAAAATAATAAACATGAGCAATAAAGTATAAGGATAAACTTTGTGAGCCATAATACTAAGTTCTAGAAACTTTACTTTGATTATTTCTTATGGGATATTTTTCTAACTGACATAAACCATGTGAGCTACCATAGAGTCCAACATATTACCTATGTTGGGCAGAGATATTCTACCTTTGCCATTGAAATAGAACCTTAATCTTACTTATCACTTTACTTCATCCATACTGGGAAAAAGCTAAACCTGCGGTGGCTCGTGGTTTCTAGGAATTTAAGATTCTCTCATCCGCATTCCCTTCTCAGTACTAAATACTACTCCCATAATACTAATAGGCTCATACATTAGGAAATTCACCTTAAATTAGCACAAGGGTTTTATAGAGTGAAAACCAATTATGCTTCTCTTTACTTTAAATCATAATCAAAATGAACAGATGTGGATTTAGTATCTTATCTTAATATCAAAAGATCAATCTTTTCTTTGAATCATAGTATAAACTTATCAATAAAGCTTGAGAGCATAATCTTCTTGTAAATTCAATACTTGTACTTAGGACTTATATCATATGCTTAAATTTTTAGAAATTCATGACAAAACTTCATGCTTAACAATCATTTTGAAATACTTCAATAGTTTCAGTCAAGATAATGAACTTTAAATCATAATATGAATCTTATAAATAAAAGGATGAATATATGTAAATCTTTATGCACTTAAACCCTTTAAATTTCATGGTAATATCATAATTCAGGAATATGTCTATTTGGGCATGAACCCTAATTCAAAATAAATAAATTCAATCTTAAAACCATGTATTTTGGGCATAGGGATGAATGAATAACCTTATTCATAAACCCCACATATATGAAGTTTCTCGACTTTTGAAGAATGCAGAAATCTTGGGACTTGAAGGATGAACTTGAAAGATAAACCCTAATCTTCATGTTTCTTAAAGATGAGAGGTTGTAAGTGTGGTTATTTAATTGGAATGAGCAGGAAAATAATGCCTATTTTAGGGTTATAGGTCGTGGATTGGGAAGTTATAAGAGAGTAAAAGACTAAAAAGCCCATAGTTAAACTTTATAGAAAAAGATCGTCACCTTTACTGGTCCACCATATGACTCGTATGGTATGATACGACCTAGATCTTCAACTCGTTAGCTTAGCAGACTCAAGGGGATACATACTGGTCAACATTTGAGTTCCCCATATGACTAGTATCATCTTTATACGACTCTTAACCCTCTAATCATACGTTATAAAAAAACTTGGGAGGACTACACTGATGAACTCATGACTTGACATCATACCACTCATACCCTACTTAACGAATCCAAGGGGTAAAGTCATATCCATTACAGAAAGTTTACCCGACCGCACTGTCTTGCATATGACTACAACATACCACTCATATGGTGTAGGTATGACTTAAGAGAGAAGTCGTATTATGTACAAAAACTTCTAGAAATGGGGTATTATATTTATCTCCCCGTTACATTCATCCTTGTATTTGATTCATTTAACATTGGGATTTGAACAAGCATCAATACCGCTAAACTGAATTCACACTCAATTTTTTCCACTATGACAAGGATTTTATTTGCTCATAACATGACATACGATACATGAGTACTTAAACGTACTTAAGGAGAAAGAATTTGATGGAAATAACACTTTACCTTAGGTAGGAATGGTACTAGAGGAAAAGAGATGAGTATATTTTGCCATCATATCTTATTCAGCTTCCCAAGAGGCTCCTTTAACCAAAGAACTTTTACTGATACTACTTCTTTATTTCTTAGCCTTCAGATTTGCCTATTATCTCTATAGGAATTTCCTCATACGATAAATTATCTTCAACCCCAATACTTTCTACAGGAACTACTAAGGATGAATTTCCAATATACTTCTTAAGCATTGAAACATATAACACAGGATAAACTGAAGCTAACTAAGATGAAATATTCAATTTGAAAGCAACTTGTAACACCCTGTACTTTTTCGAGCTAGAATATGTCCTTAGAAGGTTAAAGAATAGCTTCCCAGATAAATAATATAATTTTTCATATAGAATTTTCTAGAGTTAGACCTCCCATTATGTAGAAAATTGAATGAACTTTCCAACGGTATAATATCCGTCCAAATCTAATAACCGAGTGAGAAGTTATGGCTATTTTAAGTTCCAGTCGTAAAACACTGCCATTTCAGCCACTAGCGTGTCACGAAGCTAGTTTAAATGATATTCGTCAAATTCCACTGAGGCTCCATGATAGCACAGTATCACTAATAAACCTATTTTCCTAATTTTCTTATTCCAGTGGCCCTCCATGATGTTGGTGCGTCGCGCCGGAGGCCAAAATGGCATTTCAAAGGGGCACCGCGATGGTGGCGCATTGCAACATCTGCCCAATTCCTAGTTGTCAATTTTCAGTGAACCACCATAATAGTGGCGCGTCACGGTGGTCACCCAGTTTGAAAAGATATGGGTTATTTAGTCCATTTAATTATTTAAAAAGGGTATTTTGGTAACTTACCCAGCCCCAATCCTTCTTAAACAAAGAATTTATCATACTCAAGGCACTTTATGCCCAAATTCATCACTTTCCTCTCAAAAGAAAATCCTAGATCATTAAAGCTCCTTCTTTAAGAAACCCAAATTCTTCCATTGATTCTCTAAGATAATTCAAGATTAAGGATTCCTAATATAAGAACTCCAAGAATTCATCTTTAAAATCACAACAGGAATCCAAGATTCAAGGTTTTCATCAAAGATCATCAATTAAGGTATGTGGGGTTATGAACAAGGGTACTCCTTTCATCCTTGTGCCCAAAACTTATTTTTAATTATAAAAGTTATTTGATTTTATGTGATTTCCCATGAAATTGAAGTTAGGGTTTATATCCAATATTGCTATTCATAAGATTATGAGATTTCCATTGATTTAGAAGTTGAATTACATGATTTTGTTCATATTTTCATGCATATTATAGAAATTTCCAGATTTTATGATGAATTATAAATGTTTACATTATCAATCATGAATTTTAAGATGTTTTAACATGAGTTTGATTCTTGGGTCACTAAGCCGTAATGAGTATTGCTATTTCAAGATTGATTATGCTATGAGCACTTTATGACAAGATTCTTTTCAAATTATTGATAAAGATTTGACCTTTTGGTCTCAAAATAGATTTGAAATCCACTTTATAGAATTTAGATTACAGATTTAGCTTTACAGATATACAATTGGTTTTTATCATAAACCATTAGACTATTTTAAAAATGGATTTTTATCAGAATGAGTATACAAATTTAATGGGAGTAGTATTTAGCACTGAGATAGGTAAGTTACTACAGTTTCATACCGCAGAACTACGTGCCAATGTAGAATTTAGATTGTTTCCACTTCTACGTGGATGATAGATATGTGATCACTCAGATAGGTTATTCTCCCATGTAAGTGTATGACTCCTCTCCCCAACTGAGGATTTCTCTTTATGGCGATAAGAACGTTGGACTCCATGAATGCTCACATTGTTTATGTCGGTTAGAAGAACCCTCCCTTCAGATAAAAGGTAAAGTATTTCCTTAAAGCCTTCAGATAAAGCATTTTCCATTCAGCATAAGATTTCAGATTTCTAAACCCTTTAAGATAAAATATTTCTACACAGACTTATAGATTTCACTTAGCCTATATGATTTGAGAATAAGAATAGAATACAGATTTCAGAACTAAGGGTAATAGCTCATAAGATTTATAATATATGCTTTATCATTCATGATTTATGATCTTTAGTTTTCAGACTACTCAAGCCTATACGAGTCATTTACCTTTAGCATGCAAGATTTTATAAATTGTGATGATATTGTTTACTTATTAAATTCACCCCCATATACTCTGTAGATCCTCAAAGTACTAATCCACATATACTTCTATGTGCTATATTGTCTCATAATGTAGGTTTAGGTGCTCAGTATCAGTAGCGTGAGTAATTTTCGAGTATCTCATCTACATCCCTACAGTTGTTAAGTCCACATAGTTTGGGAACCTAGCTAATCATATTCTTAGTTGTTAGTAGATGCTTTATTATTCATCTCAGACAGTTTGAGTTAGCTGGGGCCTGTCCTAGTGACTTTCTAGATTCAGTCAGTAGAGGCTTGTCAAACTACTAGATTCAACTTTTGATTTCAGTTATAGTATTCAGATTTTCAGTTTTTGCTTATTCAGATAGTTTTCTGTATTTATTATGATTTTTCATTTACAGTTTGCCTATTTTGAGATTTCAATTTAGAAAAGGCAACCAAGGTTAGCTCAGGACTACTTGTAGTTTATTGCACCGTGTAGCATCCCGGGAATCAGATTTTAGGGCATTACAAACTTGGTATCAAATCCTAAGGTTTAGAGAGTCCTAAAGAGTCAGACAAGATGTGTTTCATAGATTCTTGATCATCGGTGTAAAGAGCACTATATCTATGAGCAAGAGGCTATGGAGCATTTAAGAAATCATCTCTTCTTTCATAATCTATCATGTATTCAGTGTCTCTATCTTATTCTAACTTATGCTTTCACATGATAGAAAATGCCTCCTAATCGAGCTAACGCACACATAAATAATAACCACCCACCTTAGCTATAGATCCTTTGAATGAGAATGTGTCATATACTAAGTTTCGGGATGCCTTTCAGGCGCTATCCCAAGCTGTGATAGCTAATATTTAGGGCAACCTTCAGGCAACCCCACTTCACCAAGATAGGGACTTAGCCGCAGCTAGAATTCAATATTTTATAAGATTGAATCTGCTAGAGTTCTATGGGTCAAAGGCAAGTGAGGACCCACAGTTTTATCTAGATGAGGTAAAAAAAAATACCCGAATTATGCATGTTTTTGAAGAGGAGAGTGTAGAATTAACATTTTATAGGTTGAAGGGTGTTGCATATGATTGGGTAGTGATGTGGAAGAAAAGTAGAGGGGAGAATGCAACTCCCATGACTAGGCAGATATTTCAGGATGGGTTCTTAGATAAGTCATTCCCATGTGAGATGAGGGAAGCTAAGATAGAAAAGTTTATAAACCTGAGATCGGGATCAATGATAGTGAAGAAGTATTGCCTTAAGTACAATCAGTTGTCTAAGTATGCCCCTGATCAGATGGCTGACCCTAGGTCAAGCATGAGTAAGTTTGTGACTGGTGTGTCTGGGTTGGTAATTAAGAAGTGTAGGACTTCTATGCTCATTGGAGACATGGATCTGGCTAGATTGATAATGCATGCTCAGCAGATTGAGGTAAAGAAGTTGAAGGAAAAAGAGAGAGTGAATAAGAGAGATAGGACAGGGTAGTTTGATTACTGTCAGAATAGGTCTGGAGGAGAAAATCGTTCCCAGTTTTAGAATCAGTCATCTATGATCGTACCTTCTCCATCTAGTGCTCCCGTACCCAGGAATAGGTAGAAATAGTGGGGTAAGTCTTCTATGTCCAGATCTCAGAATAGTATGAGTGGGAAGCCCAATCATCCCCAATGTTCTAAGTGTGGTAAGAATCATGCGAATTAATATTTGTGGGACTAGAAAGGTTATTTTAGTTGTGTCTGGGTGGGTCATAGAATCAAAAAGTTCTCATGTATTAGACAGGGAAATAGGGATGTTCTTCCCTAGACTCAGGTTGCTAGTATACCAGCTTCTCTAGGTCGCCCAACCCCTCCTTAGGGAGCTTTATCTAGTACCAGTGGTGGTCAGTGCCAGAATTTGTTTTATGCCTTACCATCCCATCAGGAGCAGGGGGATTCACCAGATGTTGTTATTGGTATGCTTCGTGTCTTTTATCTTGATGTTTGTATGTTATTAGGCCCTGGGTTAAGTTTCTCATATGTGACCCCATTAGTTGTAGTAAATTTTGAGATAAGTTCTAAAAAGATCCCTGAGCCTTTCTTGGTTTCTACTCCAGTAGGTGAGTCAATTATTTCTAAACAGATTTATAGAAAGTGCCCTATCACTGTCCTCCATAAATTCATGTTAACATACTTAATAAAGTTGGATATGGTTGACTTTGATCTTATTCTTGGTATGGATTGGATCCATTCTTGTTATGCAACCATAGATTGTCACACCCGAGTGGTAAAGTTTCAGTTTCTAGATGAGCCAGTCTTTGAGTGGTCAGGTAATTCAGTGTCTCCCAAGAGTCATTTCATATCTTATTTTACAGCCAGATAGTTAATTTCCAAAAGGTGTATCTATCACTTTGTTTGAGTTAAAGACATTACATCTGAGGCTCCAATAATTCAGTCAGTCAGTGTAGTTAGTGAGTTTCTTAATATCTTTCGAGAAATCTCCCAGGGGAGTCTCCCGATAGAGAGATAGAATTTTGGATTGACCTTCTTCCCGATACTCAGCCCATACCATTCCTCCTTATCGCATGGCTCTAGCCAAACTTAAAAAGTTAAAGGATCAACTCAAAGATCTTTTAGATAAAGCTTTTATAAGACCTAGTGTTTCTCTATGGGGAGCTCCCGTCTTGTTCGTACGAAAGAAAGATGGTTCTTTACAAATGTGCATTGACTATCGTCAGCTAAATAAGGTCACAATCAAGAACAAATATCCTCTTCTTAGAATTGATGACTTATTTGATCAACTCCAAGGTGCAAGTTATTTCTCAAAGATAGACCTTAGATCCGGCTATCATCAGCTTAAAGTAAGAGAATACGATATTCCAAATATAGCTTTTAGAACCCGTTATGGTAATTTTGAGTTTTTAGTCATGTCCTTTGGGCTAACCAATGGCCAAAAGCCTTATGGATTTCATGAATCGAGTGTTCAAATAGTACATAGACACGTTTGTCATAGTAATCATAGATGATATCCTTGTGTACTCTCGTAGCTAGGATGACCATGTAGATCATCTTAGAATTGTCTTGTAAACTCTTAGAGATAATAAATTGTTTGCCAAATTCAGCAAATGTGAATTTTGGATAAGGTCAGTATCCTTTCTCGGTTATATTATTTTTGCCGATGACATTAGAGTTGATCCCCAAAAGACAAAAGCCATAAGAAATTAGCCTAGACCTATCTTTCCATCAGACATTAGAAGTTTCTTGGGTCTAGCTGGTTATTACAGATGTTTTGTTAATGATTTCTCATATATTGCGTCTCCTATGTCTAGATTGACCTAAAAGAAAGTTAAGTTCCAGTGGTCAGATTCCTGTGAGAAAAGTTTTCAAGAGTTGAAGACTCGACTCACTTTAGCCCCAGTCTTAGCGTTACCCGATGGTATAGAGTATTTGTTTTTGTTTATTTTGATACCTCTAGAGTTGGTTTGGGTTGTGTGTTAATGCAAAAAGGTAAGGTCATAACCTATGTCTCTAGACAGTTGACGCCTCAAGAAAAGAATTACCCAACTCAGGATCTTGAGTTAGCTACTATAGTAATTGCTTTGAAAATATGGAGACATATCTGTATGGTGTGCATATTGATGTGTTCACGGACCATAAAAGCTTGTAATATGTGTTTACTCGGAGGGAGTTAATCTTTGGCAAAGAAGGTGGTTAGAATTGTTGAAAGATTATGACATGAGTGTGTTGTACCATCCGAGCAAGGCCAATGTAGTGGAGATGCCCTTAGTAGATTGTCTATAGGCAGTGTTGCTCATGTGGAGAAAGATAAGAAAGAGTTAGCTCGAGAAATTCATAGTTTGGCTAAATTGGGTGTTAGGTTGGTTGATTTAGCTCAAAGAAATGTTTGGGTTCAGAGTAGTTCTGAATCCTCCCTAGTTTCAGAAGTGAAGGAGAAGCAAGACATGGATTCTAGTTTGGTCAAACTGAAGGATTCAGTTAAAGACCCAAAAATAAAGGATTTCTCCCAAGTGGGAGATAGTGTGTTGAGGTACCAAAGTAGATTGTGTGTTCCATGTGTTGATGATTTAAGGCAAAAGATTATGATGAAAGTGCATGGTGCACGTTATTGTATTCATCCAGGGGCTACCAAGATGTACCGCGACTTGCGGGAAATCTATTGGTGGAATAATTTGAAGAAAGATATAGTAGAGTTCGTAGCTAAGTGTGTAAGTTGTCAACAGGTTAAGGTAGAGCACCAAAGACCCGGTGATACATTGCAAGAGTTTGGTGTCCCCACTTGGAAGTAGGAAGAGGTGAATATGGATTTTGTGACAGGATTACCCCTTTCGCATAGTTAGCATGATTCGATTTGGGTTGTTGTAGATAGATTAATGAAGTCAGCACATTTCTTGCCAGTTTATACGTCTTACACAGCTGAAGATTATGCTAAGTTGTACATCAGAGAGTTAGTCAGATTGCATGGAGTTCCCTTATCTATCATCTCAGATAGGGGTACTCATTTACGTCCCAATTTTAGAGAGTTTTTTCAAAGGGTCTTGGTATCCAAGTTCATCTTAGTTCAGATTTCCACCCTTAGATAGATGGTCAAGCAGAAAAGACCATCAAACTCTAGAAGATATGTTGAGAGCATGTGCTCTAGATTTTAAAGGTAGTCAGGATGAGCATTTGTCGTTGATCGAGTTCACTTATAATAACAGTTACCATTCAGCATTCAGAAGGCCCCGTTTGAGGCTCTTTATATGAGGAGATGTAGATCGCCCATAGTCTGGTTTAAAGTGGGTGAGGCCTTTTCACTTAGGCCTGATGTAGTGTTTGAAGCTATGGAAAAAGTTAAGTTGATTAGAGAAAGATTAAAAATAGCCCAGAGTCGTCAGAAAACCTATACGGATGTGAGAAGAAGGGACCTCGAGTTTGAGGTTGGTGATATAGTGTATCTGAAGATTTCACCCATGAAAGGGGTAAAGATATTTGAAAAAAAGGGGAAGCTTAGTCCCCGATATATTTCCCCTTTTAGAATTATGAGTCGTGTTGGGAAAGTAGCTTATGAGCTTGATTTGCCCGCAGACTTGTCAGCCGTTCATCCTGTAATCCACGTTTCTATGCTTAGGAAGTGCATTGGTCACTCCACTATTGTAATTCCTTTAGAAAGATCAGATATTCAGAACAACCTTTCATATGAAGAGATCCCAGTTGAGATTTTAGATCATCAGATTCGTATACTAATGAACAAATAAGTTTCCTTGGTCAAATTCATTAGTAGAATCAGTCTGTTGAGGGTGCTACTTTGGAAGCAGAAGCAGATATGTAAGCCAAGTATCCTTACCCCTTCTCCACAAACTCAGATTTAGTCGAAGGTAATCTCTTCCTTAATTAAGTTCTTTTCGAATCACAGATTCAGCTATATAGTGGTCCTCATATAAATTCATGCGCTCACAGAATTACTCAGAAGTTCAAAATCCTTGAGATTCATATTCGTAAATTTATTTCAGTTGTGCATGCTATCATATATCCTTATATTTCCTAAGTATTCCTAGTCTAATCAGCAACATTCGAGGATGAATGTTTCCAAGGGGGAGATATTGTAACACCCCTTACTTTTCCTAGCTAGAATTCATCCCTAGAAGGTTAATGAATAGTTTCCAAGATATATAATATAATTTTTTGTATAGAATTTTCCATATTTAAACCTTCCATTGTGTAGAAAATTAAATTAGCTTTCCAATAGTATAAGATTCGTCCAAATCCGATAACTGAGTTAGAAGTTATGGCTATTTTAAGTTCTAGTCGTAAAACACCGTCATTTCGGCCACTAGTGAGTCGCGGAGACAGTTTAAATGACATTCGTCAAATTCCAGTGAGGCTCCGTGATAGCCCCACGTCATGGAGAAACCCATTTTCCCAAATTTCCAATTCCAGTGGCCCTCCACGTTGTTGGCGCATCGTGTTGAAGGACAAAATGACATTTCAAATGGGTGCCGCAATGGTGGTGCATTGCAACATCTGCCCAATTCCCAGTTATCAATTTTCAGTGAGCCACCCGATAGTGGTACGTCGCGGGGGCTATCCAGTTTGGAAAAATATGCATTTTTTAGTTCGTTTAGTTATTAAAAGGGGTATTTTGGTAACTTACCCAGCCCCAATCCGTCTTAAACAAAGAATTTATCATACTCAAGGCGCTTTATGTCCAAATTCAACACTTTCCTCTCAAAAGAAAATCCAAGATCATCAAAGCTCCTTCTCCAAGAAACCCAAATTCCTTCATTAATTCTCCAAGATAATTCAAGATTAAGGATTCCTAATACAAGAACTCCAAGAATTCATCTTTAAAATCACAATAGGAATCCAAGATTCAAGGTTTTCATCAAAGATCATCAATTAAAATATGTGGGGTTATGAACAAGGGTACTCCTTTCATCCTTGTGCCCAAAACTTGTTTTTAATTATAAAATTTATTTGATTTTATGTGATTTCCCATGAAATTGAAGTTAGGATTTATATCCAATATTGTTATTCATAAGATTATGAGATTTCCATTGATTTTGAAGTTGAATTACATGATTTTATTCATATTTTCATGCATATTGCAGAAATTTCCAGATTTTATGATGAATTATAAATGTTTACATTATCAAGCATGAATTTTAAGATGTTTTAACATGAGTTTGATTCTTGGGTCATTAAACCCTAATGAGTATTGCTATTTCAAGATTGATTGTGCTATGAGCACTTTATGATAAGATTTTTTTCTTATTATTGATAAAGATTTGACCTTCCGGTGTCAAAATAGATATGAAATCCACTTTATAGAATTCAGATTATAGATTTGGCTTACAGATATACAGTTGGTTTTCATCATAAACCTCTAGACTATTTTAAAAGTGGATTTTCATCAGAAAGAGCATACAAATTTAATGGGAGTAGTATTTAGACTTTCAATTGGTAAGTCACTACGGTTTTATACCCCAGAACTACGTGCCAATATAAGATTTAGATTGTTCCCACTTCTACTTGGATGATAGATATGTGATCACTCAGATTGGTTATACTCCCTAGCAAGAGTATGAATCCTCTGCCCAACTTAAGGATTCCTCCTTAGTTGGACAAGAACGTTGGACTCCGTGAATGCTCACATGATTTATGTCGGTTAGAAGAACCCTCCCTTCAGATAAAAGCTAAAGTATTTCCTTAATGCCTTCTAATAAAGTATTTTCCATTCAGAATAAGGTTTCAGATTTCTAAACCCTTTAATATAAAGTATTTCTATACGGACTTATAGATTTCACTTAGCCTTTATGATTTGAGAATAAGAATAGAACACAAATTTCAGAACTAAGGGTAATGGCTCACAAGATTTATAATATATGCTTTATTGTTCATGATTTATGATCTTCAGTTTTTAGACTACTCAAGCCTATGCGAGTCATTTACCTTTAGTATGCATGATTTAATAAATTGTGATGATATTGTTTACTTATTGAATTCACCCCCATATACTCAGTAAATCCTCAAAGTACTGATCCACATATACGTCTATGTGCTACATTGTCTCATAATGTAGGTTCAGGTGCTCAGTTTCAGTAGCATGAGTGATTTTTGAGCATCTCATCTACATCCCTATAGTTCGTGAGTCCTCATAGTTTGGGGACTTATCTATGCATATTCTTAGGTATTAGTAGATGCTTTATTATTCATTTCAGACAGTTTGAGTCAGCTGGGGCCTGTCCCAGTGACTCTCTAGATTCGTTCAGTAGAGGCTTATCGGACTACTAGATTCAGCTTTTGATTTTAGTTACAGTATTAAGATTTTCAGCATTTGCTTATTCAGATAGTTTTCCGCATTTATTATGATTTTTCATTTACAGTTTCCCTATTTTGAGATTCAGATTTAGAAAAGCAATCAGGGTTAGCTCAGGACTACTTGTAGTTTAAAGTACCATGTGGCATCCAGGGAATAAAATTTAAGGGCGTTATACAACCTCTTCTACATACTTCTCTATCTCACAAGGGACAATAAATCGCAGAGTCAACTTCCCTTTCTTTACAAATCTCATTGTCCCCTTCTAGGCAGTACCTTCATGAATATTCAATTGCCTAATTCAAACTTGAGCTCTTTTCTTCTTACACCAGCATACGATTTTTGATGGATTTGGGAAGTTTTCAATCTCTCACAAATCAATGGAACATTCTTCATTGCATTAACAATCGAATCCATCCCAATCATACCTACTTTACCAACCTCAAACCATCCTATAGGTGACCTGCACCTATGCCCATACAATGCTTCAAATGGAGACATTTGAATGCTGGCATGGTAAATATTATTGTAAGAGAACTCAATATAAGATAGATGATCATCCCAAGTTCCTTTAAAATAAAAACACATGCCCTCAATATATCTTTAATGACTAAATTGTACGCTCAGCCTAACCATCGATTTGTGGGTTAAATACACTATTAAGCTTAACCTTTGTACCAAGGCCCTTCTGTAAAGATTGCCAGAACTATGAAATAAACTGTGTGCCTCTTTATGAAATGATGGATAAGGGTATCCTATGAAGCCGTACTAACTCCTGGATATAGATTCTGTCATAATCCTCTGCGGTGTCTGATGTCATGACTGATAGGAAATAGGATTACTTATTCATTCGATCAACTATGATCCAAATCAAATCATGTTAATGTCTTGTATGAGGCAAACTTATGATAAAATCTATGTTCACTACTTACCACTTCCACGAAGGAATACCAATCTCTTGCATTATGCCACCCGGCCTCTGGTGCTTAACTTTAACTTGTTGATAATTGGGACACTTGGCTATAAACTCGATAATGTCTCTCTGAATACCATTCCACCAATATATTTCCCGCAAGTCGTGATACATCTTAGTAGCATCCAGATGAATGGAATATCTCAAACTATAAGCTTCGACTAATATCCTTTCCCTCAACTCATCTACATTAGAAACACCAAGTCGCCCTTGATAATGAAGTACACCATCTCCCCCTTGGGAGAAAACCTCAACCTTCTGTTGTTGAATTGGCTCTAACATCTGGCTAAGTATGGGATCATTTCACTGCTTCTCCTTTACTTCCACTATGAAAGATGATTCCAAATCGTTTTGAACAAATATTCTTCCATCACCAGTGACGAGCAAACATATTCCCCAAAAAGCTAACCTATGAACTTGTTTAGCCAACTCTCATTCTTTCTTCTTTAAATGAGACACATAACCCATAGACTGCCTACTTAGTGCGTCTGACACTACATTGGCCTTACCTAGATGATAGAGCACATTCATGTCATAATCTTTCAACAACTCCAACCACCTTCTCTGACGAACTCCTTGAGAAAATACGTACTGAAGACTCTTATGATTAGTGAAAACATCAACATGCACACCATATAGATAGTTCCTCCAAATCATCAAGGAGAAAACCATCACAGCTAACTCTAAATTATGAGGCGGGTAATTCTTTTTGTGATACTTAAGTTTCCTAAAGGCATAAGCTATCATCTCCCATTCTTCATCAAAACACAACCTAACTCGACTCTAGAAGCATCAAAATACACTAAGAACCCATCTAACCTTTTTGGTAAGGCTAACACTGGAGCTTAAGTCAATCTATCTTTCAAATATTAGAAACTCTTCTCACACTTATCTTACCATATAAACTTCTCCTTCTTTTCGGTCAGCTTAGTCAATGGTGCAGCTATAAAGGGGAATCCTTCTACAAATCTTCTGTAATACCTAGCTAAGCCCCAAAAGCTTCGTATATTGGATGGAGTGCTGGTTCTAGGCCAGTACTTTACTGTATAATTTTTCGATGGATCCACATGAATACCATCCCCTGAAATGACATACCCCAAGAAGGTAATGGATTCCAACGAAAACTTGCATTTACCAAACTTCACATACAATTGGCGGTCCTTAAGGGTCTGCATTACTATTCTCAAATGATCCACATGCTCTTCCTTACTTTTGGAATACACCAGTATGTCACCAATAAAGATAATGAAAAACATATCCAAGTACTGCTTGAAGACCCTATTCATCAAATCCATAAAGGCTGCAGGAGAATTTGTCAGTCTAAATGACATAACTACAAACTCAAAGTGTTCATACCTCATTCAGAAAGTTATTTTTGGAATATTGAGCTCCCGGACTTTCAACTGATGATATCCCAATCTAAGGTCAATCTTGGAGAACCACTTGGCACCCTGAATCTAGTCAAACAAATCATCGATTCTAGGAATGGGATACTTATTCTTGATGGTAACCTTGTTTAACTATCTATAATCTATACACATTCTGAGAGTACCATCTTTCTTGTGCATAAAGATGACAGGAGTGTCCCACAGAAAGACACTGGGTCTGATGAAAATTTTATCTAAGAGGTCCTTAATCTGCTCTTTTAACTCTTTAAGCTCAGATGGAGCCATAGGATATGGAGGAATAGAGATAAGCTGTGTGTCGGGAAGGAGATTAATACCGAATCCTATTTCTCTACCTAGAGGTACCCTTGGCAAATCTTTGGGGAAACCTTGGGAAACTCATTGACTACTCGGACTGACTGAACTGTTGGGGCTTAAGACTTAGTGTCTTTAACTCAAATTAAATAGTAGATGCACCCTTTTGATATTAACTTTCTGGCCTTAAGAAAAGAGATAAAATGACTTTTGGGCAACACAGAGCTACCTTCCCACTCAAGAACTACCTCATTAGGAAACTGAAAATTCACCATATGGGTGCAACAGTCTATTAATGCGTAGTATGAATGGATCCAAAACATGCCTAGAATAACATCAAAATCTAACATCTCTAACTCTGTTAGGTCTGCTAGTTTGATCTTAAAGGACGATGATAGGACTCTCCTTATAGACTCATCTCGCAACAAATGACTCACCCACTAAGGTGGAAATTGAGAAGGTCTTTGAGAGACTTTTAGGATCTACTCCAAAATTCACAGCATCCAAGGGAATTACATAAGAGAGATTTGATTTCGGGTCTAACAACACATATACATCAAGGTGAAAGGAATGAAGCATACCAATGACAATATCTAGTGAACTCTCCTGCTCCTAATGGGATGGTAAATCATGGAACCAACTTTGGAGTTGACCGCCACTGGTACTGGATGATGCGCTTAGTGGAGGAACTGGGCGACTTGGATGAGCTATTGTATTAGTAACCTGAGTCTGAGAACGAAAATATCTGCTTCTATACTTTATATATGGACACTCTTTGACCCTATGGACACTTTAACACAACTATAGCAACCCCTTTTTCCTATCAAACAATCACCAGTATGGGTTCTGCCGCACTTTGCACAAATCGGGTAACTAGGCCTTCTAACTACACTATTTTGAGACCTGGAATTTGAAGTTCTGAACCACTGGTCCTGCCTGGTCCTAGGTACAGGAGCACTAGATGAATATGGCACTGACACTGATGAATGTCCCTAAAACTGCAAACGGTTTCCTCCTCCAGACCTTTGATAACTATACTTAAATTATCTAGTTCTAGCCCTCTTGTTTCTCTTTTCTATTTTCTTGAACTTTTGTTCCTCAATATGTTGATCATGAGTCACCAAATGAGAAATATCCATATCTCCAATCAGCATGGCAGTTCTATACTCCTTAACTACCGAATCAGATACCTAGTAATAAACTTGCTCATACGAGCTCTAGTGTCAGATAACAACTCAGGAGCGTACTTAGACAATTGAGTGAACTTAAGGCAATATTTCTTTACTGTCATACAGTCTTTTATCAGGTTCATGAACTCATCCACCTTTGCCTTCCTCATCTCACTCGAAAAGAACCTGTCCAGAAAAGTATTCTGAAATGCCTGCAAACTTACAGGAGCTGCATTCTCATCCCTACCTTCCTTATACATAACAAACCAATCATAATCAACATCTTTCACCTATAGGATGACAACTCTACGCTCTTCTCTTTAGTAACATGCATGATCTGGGTAATCTTTCTTGCCTCATTAATAAAGATTTGAGGATCCTCATCTACCTTTGACCCATGAAACTCAGGTGGATTCATCCTCATAAAGTCCCAAATCCTACCTGTAGCTAAATTACCATTTTGCTAAAGTGGAACTGCTTCTTGTTGGTTTCCCTGAACGTTGGCATTCATAGCTTGGGCCAATGCTTGTAAGGCAACCTAAAATTCAGCATGAGACATGTTCTCATTCAGAGGGTTGGCGTGTAGTGGTGGTTGATCACCATTTTTACATGGATCAGATCGACGATGAGGCATATTCTATTACATAAAAGAACTAGTTAAGGAAAATAGATTCAACTGTAAGCATGATAGATCATGAAAGAAATGATGATTCCTAACTCGTTCTGTATCCTCTTGCTAAAAAATATGGTACGCTTCACACCCATGATCAAGACTCTAACGTAACACCGCTTGTCTGACTCCCTAGGAATCTTCAAAACATTAGCCTCTGATACCAAGTTTGTAATGCCCCAAAACTACCCCCTGGATGTCACACAATGCTCAAAACTACGAACAGTCCCAAGCTAACCCATTCAGCCTACTTAAATTGGAACTCATAAGAAAAGTGAGTGAACATAAATAGAACTTGAAGGTAAACGAAGACATATCTTAATAAGTCTTTAAATTGGGAATCTTTAAACAACTCTTTGAACTTAAGACTTAAATAGTTTGACAAGCCTCTATTAGTGACAAGAGAGTCACTGGGATAGACCCCAGTTGACCCAAACATAAATAGAAATCATATAACTAAAACTCTTCCATCAATAAATAGAAATCTGATAAAGTGGGACCTCAGACTATATGGATTCACCAAAAGTCAGGGTATAGATGATGATGCACATGTTCAATCGTGTTGTTGGAAATGAGCACCAGAACCTACATTTAAGATAATGTAGCACATAAACATATATATGGGTCAGTACCTCTAGAATATACTGAGTATGTGAGGGAGAATGCATAAGTAAAACACTAACTAAACATACATATATAGTTTGAAATGATGCATGCTAAGTGTAAATAACTCACCTTGAGATTTAATAAAACAAGACTACAAAATCATAAACAAGAGTAATGAAGCATAAGGATAAACTTTGATTCTTTCTTATGGGAGATTCCACTAATCAACATAAACCATGTGAGCTACCATAAAGACTAACGTTTTACCCACGTTGGGGAGAGATGTTCTATCCTTGCCATCGGAATAGAACCTTAATATTAGTAATCACTTTTCTTTATCCATATTGGGAAAAATCCTAACCTATGGTGACTCATATTTTCTACGAATTTAGGATATGCTTATCCTCATTCCCTTCTCAGTGCTAAACACTACTTCAAGAATAATTATAGGTTTATACTATAGGAAATCCACCTTAAATTAGCATAAGGGTTTTATAGAGTGAAAACCAGTTAAGCTTCCCTTTACTTTAAATTATAATCAAAATGAACAAATATGGATTCCATATCTTATCATAAGATCAAAAGATCAGTCTTTTCTTTGAATCATAGTATAAACTTATCAATAGAGCTTGAGAGCATAATCTTCTTGTAAATTCAATAGTTGTACTTAGGACTTATGACATATGCTTAAATTCTTAGAAATTCATGACAAAACTTCATGCTCAATAATCATCTTGAAATACTTCAACAGTTCTAGCCAAGATAGTAAAATTTAAATCACAATATGAATCTTATAAATCAAAGAATGAACATATGTAAAAATTTAAGCACTTAAAGCCGTTACATTTCATGGTAATATCATAATTCAAGAATATGGTTATTTCGGCATGAGTCCTAATTCAAAATAAAGAAATTCAATCTTAAATCTATGTATTTTGGGCACAAGGATGAAAGAATAACCTTGTTCATAAACCCCACATACTTGAAGTTTCTTGACTTGTGAAGAAAGCTTGAATCTTGGGACTTTAAGGATGAACTAGTGAGAAAAACCCTAATCTTTATGTTTCTTGAAGATAAGAGGTTGTAAGTATGGTTATTTTATTGGAAGGAGTAGGAAATTAATGCCTCTTTGAGAGTTCTAGGTCGTGTATGGGAAGTTATAAGAGAGAAAAAGACCAAAAAGCCCTTAGTTAACCTTTACAGAAAAAGATCATCAGTCTTTACTAGTCTACTATACGACTCGTATGGTATGATATGACTTAGCTCCTCAACTCATAAGCTTAGGATACTCAAGAGGATACATATTGGTCAACATACGACTAGTATCATCTTTATACGAGTCTTAACCCTCTAATCGAACCTTGGACAGAAACTTGGATGGACTACACTGATGAACTTACGACATAACATAAAACCACTCATACCCTACTTAACAACTCCTAGGGGTAAATTCATATCCATAAAAAAAAGTTTAACCTACCACACTATTTTTCATATGAATACAACACACCACTCGTATGGTGTAGGTATAACTCAAGAAAAAAGTCGTATGATGTACTGAAACTTCTAGACACAAGGTATTACAATGCTAATACTTGCATATAAAACAAACTACCTCCATAGTTGTTAAGCTATAGAGGTTGTTAATAATAAATGTGTCATGGTTTGTTGTTGTCTAGCTTCACAACATTGACATTTTGATGCAATTTGGATATGCATCCTCTTACTATTATCATCTGTAGCTATCCTTTTTCTCCATACTCTCCATAAGAAGAATTCAATCTTAAAAGGAACACCTTTAATCAAAATATTATATATCCAATCAATTTTATCTCTTTTGTGCCTCGTGATGTGATATGCTGAGTTGATTGTGAAAATACCTTTAGTAATCCCTATCCACCAAGCTCTGTTATTGTCAACATATGCTATTTGAGGTTTGATGTTCTCAACTATGTGATTAATCAAATTCTCTGATAAGTATCTTTTAAGTTTTTTCATATTACACACTCCATTACTGATAAATTCCTAAACTTTCATTTCTTCTTCTCTCACTTACTTCTCCTCCACATAACATAGAGCCCCTAATTTTGTCCAATTATCAAACTAAAAGATAGAGTTTCCTTCTTTGAGTTGCCACCATATTTTGTGTTCCACTTGTTCTCTTATCTCAATCATTTTTAGACATGTGAAGCTCCTATGACTCTTATGATTATGATTACTAGATAAAGCTTTTTACAGTATTTATTGCCCATATAGGAGGCCCATAATGATGCAACTGATACCTTAAACTTTCACCATAATTTAGCAAATAAGGCTTTGGACATATCATACAGTGATCAAAAGACTAAACCCCACTCCTCTCTGGGATAGGATAAGTTTTCCCAAGCTGGCCAATGGCTTTTCTTCATATTTTCCAAATTTCACTGAAAGAACTTTGTAAAAATTTGATGCAGTTGATCAACCATCCTTTTAGGAGGATTCATAGCTGAGAGAGTATAGACATGTATTAATTGTAGAACATGATTAATGAGAAGTATCTACCCCCTAATGATAGTAATTTATTTTGCCACATCAGCATTGTTTTGGTTACCTTTCTCAAAAGGTATTCATAATGGGCCTTATTCTTTCTTACATAGAAAACAAGACATTCCAAGTAAGTAAAAAAAAGTTTCCTTGCCTTATACCTGTTAATCTTCTCTTTCTTATCGGAACAATCAGAGGAGTTTTGTTTTATGGATAGAAAAACTATTCTTTTTATTGATTAATTGTCTTGAAATACTCTCATAATTTTTTAACACCATCATCATTTTTATGATAGATGATCTATCTCCTAAATAAAATAAAATGGTGTCATCAGTGTATGAGAGGTAATTGATTTCAGGACTCCACTTTGGAAGTCCATATCCCTTGAATTATGAATCACTATGTAGCCTGTTTACCCCCTAGATAGGACTTCAACTGAAATTAATCTTAACCCTCCTAGAGGATTGAAAAAAACCATATGAGTTCCCGCTTATCAGTATAGAATACCAGTTATTGGAAAGCAGTTTCCAAACCATATCAATGATAAGCTCTGAGAAAACAAATCTCCCTAGCACCTTTGTGAGAAATATCCATGAGACCCAATCATATGCTTTGGTTATATCAATCTTAACCACAACATTGATATTTTTATTTATTGCATTGATGCATCTGATAATTTCCTGTGCTAATAAAAAATTCTTTGTAATGCTCCCTCCCTTCACAAACCTTGCTTGATTCTAAGGACCAATGCAATTCTTTCATGTAACACTTTAGCGATGATTTTATTAGTGAAAGTACTTAGACTTATAGGTCTAAGATCAGAGAAACCCTTCACCGATTCCTTTTTAGGTAATAGCACTAAATTGGTATGAGTAATGAATTAACATGGCCCAAATTGGGGCCTTCTTATAATGGGCATCTCAAGTCCAACCGAGATCGGAGTCCACCCTTGAAACCCAATCCAACTAACTAATAAATACCCTAAGTCAGATGAATTACGAACATATAGCAAGATAGGAAATTAGAAGATATAATGACTTTGGGATAGGTCTACTTACTAGACCAACCTAACTAATTCAATCAATCTAATAACAAACCATACCAAAAATAACCCAATATATATATAAATATATTATGACCATTCCATAGCCAAGTTCACAATTGTCCATAGAAAGCCTCTAAACTAAACTATAGAGTATCTAGTCGGGACATGCCCCCCAACCATAGCCAAAAACCAAAGTCTAAGAGCAGATAAAAATATGTAAAAAAATCCATGACATAAAATGGATGCCTTCTGAACTATGAAAGCTCACTACTCCAGTCCAACACCGACTGTTCCCAAATCTGATCAATGAGCAGGAGTAGTATGGCCGGTTACTGCATCGTGTGGGGATACAGTTGCCCGAAGATGGGTTAGCGGGTAAACGCTATCAAGTACACAGGATAAGGTTAAAATAATGCCATTCTTTAAAATCAAGTAAACCATCCATATGCATACGTAACCATACATATATATATATATATAACCATGCCGAAAAAGGGAACTAGGTTTAGCATGCCTTTAAAACCATTAACCTGGGTATATGAAGATTATCCGTCATAATCTAACCATGGGATATATGGGCCCAGTGTAACCCCCTGGATGGGCCTCGATATGTGTAGCCACACAAACTGGAGATACCATAGGAGTAGGGGATTCCCGTGTACCCTTCGCTCTCCATGATACATACATCCAAATGTTTGGGGATTCCCGTGTATCTCTCAAGTATATGGTCGCCATGACCAATTCTCATGTTCGTTAACATGAGTTTCTAGTGTTTGTCTATTGGACTCACACCTTCACAGTTAGATATCATACCTCGCTATTATTTCCCAATTAAAACCATTACCATACAACCAAACCACTATTTCATTTATTATTAATCAAGTCTATGAGAAGTGGTATTGTCATACCGACTATAGCTTACAAGAAATATTCTTATCCATCCTTTATAAGCAAAAGGTATTCCCATGTACCCATAGATAACATTATTAAGTTGACTTGGGAAAATCCCATATACCCCACAAGTGATCATTATTATGTTTGTGTAATACCCCATGATTTTTCCTAGCCTCAACTCGTCCCGAAAATGACAAGGAGTAGTTTCTAGAATGAGTGGTGTTTATTGCGTGTGAAATTCATTAGATTTGGACTTTGCATTAGCTTTCCAACAATATAAGATTCGCTTAAATCTGATAATCGGGTAAGAAGTTATTGTTATTTTAAGTTCCAGTCGTAAAACACCGTGATTTGGGTCCTTAGCACGTTGCGGAGAAACGTAAAATCATAATTGTCAATTTCCAGGGAGACTCCACAATTTTGACACATTGCGAAGAGTCCCAATTTCTCATTTGGCAATTTTCAGTGTCGCTCCACGATACTGGCGTGTCGTGCCAGTGGTCGAAATGGCAAACTTACGGGCTCCGCGATGGTGGCGCGTCGTGGAGCGAACCTAATTTCCACTCATCCCTTTTCCAGTGAACCACCGCGATTGTGGTGCATCGCGGTGGCTACTTAGATTGGGAAAAGTGTACGTTTTCCAGTTCCGTTTAAAAGTTAAAGAGGGCATTTTGGTAAATTATCCAACCCTCAATCCATCCAAAAACAGACGATTTATCAAATTTCAAAGCACTTTTGCTTTATTCATCTTTCTCCTCAAAGCAAAACCCTAGTTCATTATACTTTCTCTCTAAGAAACTGAGAATTACTCCATTAATTCTCCAAGATAGTCCAAATTTAAGGATTCTCAATACAAGAACACTAAGAAGTTATCTCCAAAACATCAATAGGAATCCAAGATTTAAGTTTTTCATCAAAGATCATCAATTAAGGTATGTCGGGTTTGAACAAAGATAAATCTTTTATTCTTGTGCCCAAAACTTTACTTTTATTACAAATTTACTGCAATTTATATGATTTCCCATGTATTTCAAGTTTGGGTTTATACCCATCATCATTATTTCAAGATTATGAGATTTCCCATGATTTAGAAGTTGAATTACATGACTTTATTCATATTTCTATGCCTTGTTCAGTAATTTCCAGATTTTAAGATGAATTATGAATGTTTACATTACCAAGTATGAATTTTGAGATATTTTAACATGAGATTAATGCTTGGTTCATTAGACCTCATTTAAAGATTGTTGTTTTAAGATTGTTTGTTCTATAAGCACCCTATGACTAGATTATTTTCAAATTTTAGATATAGAATCCACTTTATTTCAGAAGATTTGAGATTTAACGAAAATGCAAAGCATAGTTGGTTTTCTGTAAACCTTTGTATAAGTTCTAAAGTCGATTTCTTAAGATTTTGAGCATGAGATCGGGAGTAGTATTTAGCACCGAGATGGGTAAGTTACTACGGTTTCATACCCCAGAACTACGTGCCCCGTAGGTACAGATTATCAAATTATTCCCACTTCTATGTGGATGACTCAGATTATGATCACACAAAATTAGAATATTCTATACCAATGGCAAGAATAGAACGACCCTACTTAACGGGGGCCAGTCGTGGGACTCTATGGATGCTTAAATAGTGTATTGTCAGTTAGAAAAACCTCCCAAAAAATATCCCCTACTCTTAGACAGTTTTGTTTGATTTGAACCCTTAGATGCACAAAATAAGTTTTCAAACTTCACTTAGCCTATGTGATTTGAGAAATAGAATAGAACTACAGATTTCAGAACTAAGTGTGATGACTCAAAAAATTTAGATTACATGTTTTATTATTCATGCTTTACTTCTGGATTTCAGATTACTTAAGCTTACGTGAGTCATTTACATTTAGCATGCATGATTTGATAAACTGTGATGATATTATTTACTTATTGCATACACCCCCATATACTCAGCACATCATCAAAGTACTGATCCACATATATGTATATGTGTTACATTGTCTCATAATGTAGGTTCAGGTGCTCAGTCTCAACAGCTTGATTGATCTTCGAGCATCTTATCTACATCCCTGCAGTTGGTGAGTCCTCATAGTTCGAGGGCTTAATTATTCAGATTTCTAAGTTACCAGTAGATATGTCTTTACTTATGTCAGACAGTCGACTCAGCTGGGGCCTGTCCCAATGACTCTCTAGATTCAGATAGCAGAGGCTTGTCGGACTATTAGATCCAGATTTAGACCTTTGAGTTAGTATTTAGATTTTCAGCATTTGTTTTATTAGACTTTTGAGATTTAGTATGATTCAGATATACTCAGAAGCTTTCAGACAGTTTTCCGCATATGTTATGATTTTTCATCTACATTTCCCTATTTTGAGATTCAGATCTAGAAAAGGCAGAGCTCAGGACTACTTGTAGTTCGGAGCACCGTGTGGCATCTCGGGAATCAGATTTTGGAGCATTACAGTTTGCTTGAGGGATTCCTTTGTAACCCACAAGGCTTTTAATTAGACCAACCATAATCGCCAAGACCTTACCATTTAACCATTCCAAGCCATTTAAACCATTTATACCATTTGGGGTTCCATTACCAAGCTATACCATGCCATAGTTCCATTAAAAGTTCAATAATGTAGTAAAAACATTCTCATAGGCATTTTATCAAACACATTGTGGACATAGTATTTCCAAAACCCAAAACCAAGTACCAATTAACCATTCCCATGTAACCAAGTATCCAAACCTCCATTAAAACATGTATATGCATAATTAAAATATGGGAAAACCATAACCAAGCATTTATACCCCAAACTCCCAACATATATTTAAAAACCCAAAATCATACAACAATTATGCCATGAAAACAATACATAAATCATGTTTTTAGTTGGAACTAATCTCTCCAAAGTGTGTTATGAGAGGCCACCAAGGGTTATAAAACATGGGGACATAAGGGTTTTGGGTGGGAAATGTTCAGAATTCTCCCAGCTCAAAAACTAAAAACAAGCATGCATGAAGGTACGACTCACCCACTAAATCATACCTAGGGTACGAGTGGTACCCTAACTCATACCCTAGACCTCACCTTGATCCCCTATACTGACCATCATATGACCACATAGGGTTAACTTATATCCCAAGGTACGAGAAGTACCCATAATCCGTACCTTGAACATATTCAACTAGACCAAACTTTGGCCATCATAAGACTTGGCATCATAAACCTCGTATTCTACCATACAACCAATATGATGCTTAGTCGTATCTTGGAAAAACAACACAAATACACTGGCTAACATATGAAAGATGGGAGACCAAGTCATACTATAGCATACGAATAGTATGCACAAATCATACCTTATCCAGAATGTTCAAACCCAAGCAATTTTTGCAAAGGCTAAGGTTTACAGTGTTTCATTATCCCCCACTTAGGACCATTTGACCTCAAATGATGGGTAAGGTCAATCATGAGCACGAGATAACACATTAACACATGTCAAACTTCCCTCTAACCAAAATAGAAGATCAAGACAAAAATCAAGATGAGAAGATCATCACATACCCCAATCATGATTTACACCCCAACACCTTCATTTCGACCTTTAATTAAGTTAGAAAACAAAGACATAAGGAAAACCGCCCTTTATTTGACCAAGTTAGAAAACAAAAATATGATAAAGAACACATATCTTACACATGAGTTTCTGGAATGAAGAACCATCATGGATACTGGGACTCCATCTCATCCCCTACACCCTAAATGGCTTCCTCGGACTTTTCGTTCCACCATAGAACCTTCACCAAAGCCACACCTTCTTGTTTGCAGCCGGCGAACTTGCCAACTTAAGGTCCTCACGAGGACCTCCTTAGGACAAAGAATTTGAAATACCAATACCACCCAACGGAACCAACCAACGAAGGACTACCCACACCTTACCTCAACACAATGACATGGAATTTACGAAGAACTCATGCTAGAGGGAAAGTCCAATTCACCTTAGAATTTTACAAAGGTACATCACTACGAAAGCTTGAGTCTAGCTATACACCACTTCCATGTTCAATCCTATCCAAAGAAAAGAGGAAATTAACTTAGGACATAGAGCTTTGCTCCCCATATCTACCCAAAACACTACTCCTCTTCCATTACTACAACCAAGCATCATGCTCCTTAAAGATTCTCAAGTGCCCAACACAACGATTGGTATATCTATTTCATAACATTCAAGCCTACCTCTTCTATGCCCGCGTTATGATCTATCCTTCCAAAGGTTTAGCAACCTCTATCATCTTTAATAAGGATTTTTCACCACCTACTCCTCTTATAACCATTCCTCATTACAACAACCTTACCTCACCCTCCCCTTCTTTTCCATAACCTTAGTTCTAGTAGTTACCCTAGACTCTCACCCACTTAGGGACTTCTACCTCTCTCCCATTTCAATACATCACCACACCTCCAAAGCCACTACCATCCTAACATAAGAAGGGTCATTAAGGAACTAAAGTACAAAAATTAGTCATGCTATTCAAGGTGAGTCCCCTAATATAAGACACGGCACAATAGGCACGAGGTACTCTATTGCAACAACCTATTTCACAAAAGAGGATCCATCCCAACATAACACACCATAAAAAGAGTCCTTGGGACTGGACATCAAAAGAAATATAACTATATATATCACAGGTAATGCAAAATGCGAACCTTAAGGATAAGCGCTGCCAGAATGCATGCTACACTAATAAAGTACTCTCTTAATCGAGATAGGAGAGAATTGCTAGAATAAGAGTAAATGCACCCCGACCTTTCCTTGAAGTCTGCCACTAGAAGAAAATTTAAGATTAATCCTCGACCTTTAATTTATTACACCTATAAGCAGAATACTCCGCTCTAATGTGTATTACCAAGAAGGTTTACTAGGGATGTTTGGTTCTCCTATTCCTAAAACCTCATTTATCCAAATGCAACCTAGTGACCAGCATAGTCATATAGACTCTATGCTCTAACCCATCCAATGTTAAGAACCCCAATCCATCCGTTCTACCTGATGCCCAAGCCTAAATGTCACAACTTTCCCACTATTGAATTCCCCAAGACATCAACCTCACCCCTTTCCATACCTCATCCAACTTACCAATCTACCTTCATAATTCCTATATTACTATCCTCGAGCTAATATACTCCCTTCATTAAAATCAACATGTAAGTTCAAACCTAGCATTTATCAACCACCATGCACTACTAATAAAGTACCCCATAAAAAATATACATACTTGGTCCATCCCATAAGAAAGACACTCTAAATTCCTTACTCATCCCCCAATAACCTATGCACTTTTGCGGAAAACCATCCCTCTTATGCATAAAATAAAGAAAACACTCCACGGAGAATTACTAGGAAGGGTGAAATATTTTTCTAAAAGATCCCTTAATTGCTCCTTAAGATCCTTTAACCCAATCAGGACCATTTTATAAAGAAAGAATAGAAATTTGGACAAGCGTCTCAAATAAGACCAATCTACAATTTAATCTCCCCATTAGAAGGACACTATAAGGGTCACTACGAAGGACCTCAGAAAACTTATTCACCACCGAAATCTGATGCAAAAAAGGATCTTTCGAGTTAGAATCTTTAACCCAAACCAAATGATAGAGAGACCCTCTTTGGAGGTTAATCTCTGAGCTTCTAAGACATGATATAACCTTTCCATTTATAGACAGGGAATCATCCTCCTATCCTATAACCGACTCACCAGGGAGTATAAAGATAACCTTACGACTCCGACAGTCTAATGACGCATAACACGAGTATAACCTATCCATCCCCAGAATATCATAGAAATCCACCATATCCAAGTCAATCAAATCCACCAAAGCCCCTTTACTACCAACAGACACCACACACCCCGTACAGACCTTTTTGGCAATCATAGAGTCACTTACTGGGGTAGAAAAAGAAAAAAAGTCCCAAAATAACCTTAAGAACAAAACCAAGATATGAAACTACAAATAGGATCATATAGGAGATAGGGAACCATGGACCAAGTAAACCATAAACATCATGAGAAAAGAGTTTGCGACATACCAATGTCAGCATCAGAAATACCTTGGACTACTGAGGGACAGTAAGGGCATTAAGATAATCTCGACTAGTGTCGGATCTAGAAGCATCACCTGTTGGTCAAGAGCTAGAGAAGTGGTAACTGGTACCCCATTTTCCAAAACAACAATCCCTATGGGATACTCTCATTGTATGTGACCCAACTAACTATAACTAAAACACCGATTTCTCTCTTCCTCGCAACAACCTCATGCGATCGACTAAAAAATCTACAAGGAGGATAGGATGGCATGGATTGGGCCTCATTGAACTGAGATTTAGTACCTTATGCCCCAGAATCATTACCATTCTAAAAACGTCTATCTCCTAACAGCTTTGGATAGGGAACACTAGCCATAGAATAGGAGTTAGGACCAACCCAACTCTTCTTCTTGGACCACTTACCACCATATTGTTGGACTCCCCTTTGTTAAGAAAATTGAGACCTCTTACCTTGCCTTTTTCCTGACTTTTCCTTATTCTCCCTTGTACCAACAAGACCAGACTGGCATGACAAAGTTGTCACTATTTGGGTTAATAGATTAATAAAATATTAAAACTCGGCATGGTAACCTCTCCTTGAGGTAACTAACCATGAGTGCCACCTTCCGAAATAGGGTCAATGGAGACCGTGAAACTCCACGAAGAAACTCTAGTACTGATACCCTTGATCGGGTCTGTTCCCCATGAGTTGAACGAGATCCATCCATGTCATCCTCAAGTGGGAAAAGTGAGTTTCCACAAACTTTAGATTGTTGAGAGGACATGATCTAAAAAGTGAATGAAAGAAGATTTAGAAAAGAGTTCAAGATCTTAGACTCCACAACCCAAAAGTAAAAAAACAAGAAAGTGAAACATTCCTAGATGCCTCGTAGCCTCCTGATTATAAGTGTGGTGCACAACACGACCATAAGAAAGACTCTACTCTACACGGCTTTGTGGACACCCCATGACATCAAAACCTAGGCTCTGATACCAACTTAACACGACCTAAACTGGGGCCTTGTTGCAATGGTCATCCCAAGTCCAACCGAGATCGAAGACCACCTTCGAAACCCAATCCAACCAACCAATAAATAACCTGAGTTAGATGAATTTCAAATATATAACAAGATAGCAAATTAGAATATATAATGACTTTGGGATAGGTTTACTTACTAGACCAACCCAACCAAGTCAATTCATCCAATAACCAATCAACCAAACCAAAAATGATAACCCAATGTATATATATAAACATATCATGACCATTCCATACCCAAGCCCACAGTTGTTCATACAAAGCCTCTAAACCAAACCAAATAATATCTAATCACGACATGCCCTCGACCATAACCAAAAACCAAAGTCTAAGAGAAGACAAAAGTATGTAAAATAATCTATGATATGAAATGGATGCCTTATAAACTATGGAAGCTCACCACTTCAATCCAACACCGACTGTTCCCAAATTTGATCAATGAGCAAAAGGAGTAGTATGGCCAATTCCTGCATTGCGTGGGGCTACAACCACCCAAAGACGGGTTAGCGAGTGAACGCTAGCAAGTACTCAGGATAAGGATAAAATAATATCAATCTTTAAAACCAAGTAAACCATTTATATGCATATACAACCATACACCTATATATATATAGCATCATACTTTAAAAGGGAATCGGGTTTAGTATGCCTTTAAAACTATTAACCTAGGTATGTGTATCTTAACCATCATAATTCACCCATGGGCTATATGGGTCCAGTGTAACCCTCTGGACGGACCCTGATGCGTGTAGCCGCACGAATCGGGGATACCATAGGAGTACGGGATTCTTGTGTTAGGGTATTCTCGTATACCCCTCAAGTATATTGTCACCATGAACAATCCTCATGTCGGCAAACCTGAGTTTTTAGTATCCGTTTATTGGATTCACACCTTCACAGTTAGCTATCACACCCAACCATTATTACCTAATTAAAACCATTACTACACAACCTAACCACCATTCTATTTATTATTAATTAAGTCTATGACAAGTGGTATCGTCATACCGACTATAGCTTGCAAGCAATGTCCTTAGCCATCCTTTTTAAGTAGAAGGGATTCCTATGTACCCATAGATTACATTATTAAGTTGACTTGGGGAAATCCCATGTACCCCACAAATAATCATTATTATGTTTTCTTGGGGATTCCCTTTTACCCCATAAGGCTTTCAATTAGACCAACCATAACCGCCAAGACCTTACCATTTAACCATTTCAAACTATTTATACAATTTAGAGTTCTATTATCAAGCTATACATTGCAATAGTTCAATTAAAAGTTCAACAATGTAGTAAAAACAATCTCATAGGCATTTTATCAAACATATTAGGGGCATAGTATTTCCAAAACCAAGTATCAATTAACCATTCTTATGAAACTAAGTGTCCAAACCACCATTAAAACATGTAAATCCATAATTAAAACATGGAAAAACCATAAACAAGCATTTATAACCAAAATCCCCAACATATATTTGAAAACCTTAAACCATACAATAATTATGCCATGAAAATAATTCATAAAACATGCCTTTAGTTGGAACTAACAATGAGGGAGGAGTAACATGCCTTATACAAGAAGATTCACGGAAGAAAACTTGACTCTTATTATGAGCGAGTTTAGAGAGGATTTGAGAGTTTTTATGTGTTTCCAAAGTGTGTTATGAGAGGCCACCAAGGGTTATATAACGTAGAGACATAAGGGGTTGGGGTGGGAAATATCCGAAATACCCCCAGCTCAAAAAAATAAAAACAAGCATGCATAAGGGTATAACTCACCCCTAAACCATACCCTAGGGTATGAGTGGTACCCTAAATCATACCCTAGACCTCACGTTGGTCCCCCTATACTTACCATCATATGACCACCTATGGTTAACTTGTACCCCATGGTATGAGAACTACCCATAATCCATACCTTGGACAAATTCAACTAGACCAAACTTTGGCCATCATATGACTTGGCATCATACACCTTGTATCCTACCATACGACTAATATGATTCTTAGTCATATCTTGGATAGAAACCAACCCAAATAAACTAACTAACATATGAGATAGGGGACACCAAGTCGTACCATAGCATACAAGTAGTATTCTCAAACCGTACCTTGTCTAGAATGTTCAAACCCAAGAAATCTTTGCAAAGGCCAAGGTTTAGGATGTTTCATGAATTTAGGGAGTTCTTGCCCATAGAAAAAAAGCTCTTACCAGTTTGGTGATATCTTTGCCAATAATGTCTTAGCAACTCTGAAGGAATACTCCTGAGAATCCATCTGATCCACAATCACTGTCTCTATTGAGTTGAAATACCACCCTTTTACTTCCTCAAAGTCTGGAAGCCTTATCATTTTTTTATTCTGTTCTTCAGTAATGAGTTTGGGAATACATTACAACATTTCCCATTCTTGACTCACCCTTTCTTCTGAAAATTATTCTGTGAAAAAACAACTACTTCCTCTTTTATTTGATGGTTATTTTGAATAGTATTTCTTTGCCTATAATTGATCTCTACAATATGAAACTTCTCTCTTCTTCTTTTCACATAGGAAGGAAAAAATCTAGAAATTTTGTCCCCTTCTACAAACCATCTCTTTTAGCTTTCTTTTTCCAAAATTCCTTCTCAGTTTTCATCCATCTTTTCAGTTCATGTTTTGCACTATGTAATTTTGCTCTATTATCTATTGAAGGAAGTATTTCAAATTGAGCCTCTTTTACTCGTATCACATCCTCTAAAGTAGCAGTATTTTGGAAGATATTTCCAAAAGTTGTTTTACTTCATTCAGATAATGCCTTATTTATTTTCTTCAGTTTAGCCTGAAGTTCTATAAAAGGACTTCCTACAAAATCAACACTCCAGTTCTGCTTCACTACTTTCTTGAATTGTGAGTGCTTCACTCAGAAGTTCAAAAATCTAAAAGGTTTAATTATTGGCTCTTCTTCTGTGTTGCACACCAAGTGAAGTGGTGCATGGTCTGATCCTTGTCGAATCAGATGATGAACTTTAGTTGAAGGGAATATGTCCATCAATGCTTGATTTATCAACACCATATCCTACCTTTTAAAAGTACACTCCTTTTCAATTCTTTTATTCCACCAAGTACTACCTGTGAAATTCACCTTTGTTAGTGCACATCAAGTCTACTTTTTAATTAAATAGAGTACAAGTTCTCTTTTAAGAAAAAATGACCCACTTTTAAAATTTTAAATTTATTTTTGATTTAAAATTTATTTACAAGTTTTAAAAGTTATAAATTAGTTCACAAATCACCAACTTATAGAATTTAAACAAAACCCCACCACAAAAATCTTTTACACATTTTACAAATTAGTTCAAAATCTAATTTGTGAGGCAGATCTATTATCGATCCATTCGATATATGAACAGATTGATTATTAAATTCGACAGATCGATTATCGATCCGATCAATATATGGACATATTAATTACCGATCCGACCGATAGATCAATTATTGATATGACTGATTACATATATATACACAACCCTTTTTTAAAAAAAATAGAATAAAATTAAAGGAGAGTAGAAAACTTACAAATTTGGGAGGAAACAGAATATTTAGGAATAAAATACTATCTTCAAAAAGGAGAAAGTTGAAGAAACAACGAGTTTTTAGTTAGAATGGAGGAAAAAAAAGTTGAAGAGAGGGGAAAAAGTAATTTGAAATTGAAAAATGAGTTACGATTTTATGTTTTAAGTATATTTGTAAATAGCTCCCATAATTTTTAATATGTTATTATAGTTCAATTCTACCTTAAAGTTATTTTTTATTTTGTTTTAAAATGAGAGTGCTAATTGAAAACTTGAAGAGGCTTATTAGGCAAATTTTCAGATATTGTAGTACTAATGGTGGAATAAATATTATCAAAAATAATGGGTTAAAATCGTTTACACCCCCGAACTTTGTTATAAAAATAAAACACTCCTTCAACTTTGAACAATAATCATTCTCCCTCCTTTTTCCATTTTGATTTTTTAAAATACCTACTTTACCCTTGTATTTATATCAACATTTGAATTTTTTCTTTTTTAAAAAAACTTTTTATAAACACAATTTTTATTTTTTAATCTATATAACATATTTTCTATAAAAAGCTAAAAGTTATTTTTTAGATGAAAAAATAAAAGTGAGAAATATTAATTGAGTATATAAGTTAATTCCATTCTATAAGGAAATAAATGAGCAAAATAATAAAAATTAATTTTATTAAAAATAAAAATTCTAATATCTATTTATACGTGAAAATAATAGGCAATTATATTTTTATAAATATATTTCAATGTAGGTAATTCAAATTAATTAATAGTCGAGGGTCCTTTGAAAACAACTTTTCTACCTCCCTGAGGTAGTGGTAAGGTTGCATACCCCTACTCTCCTCATACCATACTTAGAAAATTTTACTGAGTACGGTGCTGTTGTAGATCTATATTTATTACAAATCAAATGATTATTATTAATGCATTATAAATTACAATTTAGAAAATAATTCATATTGACAATCAAAACTCGTTTATTGATGTTGGGTGTATTTACACGCCTAAAGCACTATAATTTACCCATATTTTAGCTAAGTTTTAAGGACAAAATATATAATTCCTGCACTTTTAGTCCTTTTTCCTGTAAGTGAACTAACCAACGTGATTAGCGTGTTTTCAGGTATAAATGAGGAAGATTTCAGCATTTTGTGGACCGTTGGGCAGCAAAGGAAACTTCATGTAAGAAGGAAGACAGCTTCTGGAAGCTTGTGGACTGAAAGTGATGCATGGAAAACTTGTCCCGGGCAAAAACAGTATTTCTAAATACTTGGGGATCAGCAGTAACCTAGTAGGAATATGACAAGGATAAAAACCCTATTTCAGTAGGACAAGGATAAAAACCCTATTTCAGTAGGACTAGGACAAGGATATTATAAAAACCCTATTTGCTGAATTTTTCAGCAAGCATTATTATTCATTCTATTTTCTATCCGACTTTTCTATTCATTCTATTTTCTATTCAATTCTATTTTTCTTTTATTCGACATTTAGTACTATTCACGTTACTTTCTGACAGAGAAAGCACGGCTCTTGTGACTAACGTGAGATCGTTCAAGCTTTGGTACGATGATGATGTTTATTGTGATCTCCGTTGCACTCATGAGTAGCTAAACTTCTCTGTTAGGGTTATGGAATCCTTGTGATATACTATCTACTACTATGAGTTTGTGAATTCTTGATGCGTATGCTACTTATATCATTACTCTCTTCATCTTATTTACATTCTTGTGGTTGCAAACATATAGAATACGCCAGTATAGCATTAACTTGTTCGAGAGAAAAGTTACATGTCTGGAAAAGAGAGTGTGACAAGGAAATAGGGCTACCAACCCCTATTTACAAGTTAGTGCCGTAACTGGATTAACCTCTTGGAGAGTTTGTGCCGTTAGTTACACTTTAAGCTCGAGAGAGTTAAAGTGAAATAATCCTTGATGGTCGAGAGACACGAGGATTTACCATTAGAATACGAACCTCTATAAGTGCATGCATGTCTGAATTCCGTATTCCTCATAGTTAATAGATACGTAGAACTCATAAGGTGGACATAACCCTAACCTATAATTCTCATTGATTAAAACCTACTAAACAAAGATTTCCGTTTTTACTTTGCTATTCTTAATTCACGTCAAACCCAAAATCCCCCCTTCTCCGTAGAATTTTTGACCAACAGTCTACTAATAGTTGCATCCTTAGTGACCGAGTATTCCCTGTGGGATTCGACACCCAACCCAGTTAGGTTCTATATTTGACAGCGACCGCTTACACTCTTACGAGAGATGTAGTTTGAGCGTTATTATTTATCTATATAGATATTAAAGAATAAGAGAGAATCAAAATATGCATCTATATACATAATTATATATACACACATACATACTTAATACCTATAATATAAAAATTTTGAATGTAAAAAATACCATTAGATTTTGTAATTAATTTATAAAAGAATTTACTAATAATGTAAATGAATTTAAATAAAAATGATAAATACCTCGGTTACGAAAGATAAATATATATAACATAAAAATATTATATAAACAGAAGATTAAAAATATTAAGGGTAACATAGGCATTACATAGTGAAAAGGGGGAGAATGATTATCGCTCAATATTAAGGGGTGTTTGATTTGTAAAACAAAATTGGAGGGTGTAAATGATTTTCACACACAACTAATTAATATCTCTCATCAAATGCAGGATAAAACAGTTCTATATTTTGTCCAGAAATTATTATCTCTTATCCCTCACAAAGGCGGAGCTAGGATTTCCACGAAGGGTTCAAAATTTGAAGAAAAATAAATTGAAGGGGTTCAACATCTACTAAATATACATAAAATATAATTTTAGTGATGTATAAATAGTAGTATAATTTTCCGCCGAAGAGGTTCGATGAACCCCGTTACGAAGGTTGGCTCCGCCCCTCCCTCGTATCAACGACACGCAAAAAAAAGAGTTGATCATTCGATAAAAAGGAAGATTTGATTAATGTTAATCTTGATTCTTGATATTACATATCTTTTTTTCCTCACATTCTTGATGTTACATATTTTTTTCTCACTCTCTTTTAGGGGGAAGTTGGGGGAATGCATAGTGAGAAGAGAAAAGGGGAGGAAAATGCAGACTTTTCCCGCATCATTAAGCTGCAACTTCAATCTTAATTCTTAATCATCCATGTTGAATCAAAATAGCAAGAGAAATATGATCATGAAAATTTATTATATAGCCGACCTTACTTGGTTTAAGATCGCAACATAATTGTTGTCAAAGTTGTTGCATAGATTATCCATATTTTGGAATGATCTTTAATTTTTTTCCTACTACTCATTTAATGAAAAATGTTCGTGTCAAAATATCCTAAACTATGACCTAATTTCACAAGGCAGACATTTTCGTAGAACTAGTTTAGGATATGTATGTTGCATGTGTATCAATCATTTATTAATAAAAGTAATGGCAATATATGTTTTGATATCCAAATATACTAAAATATACAAACGATAATAATAACAACAACAACATGCCTAGTGTAGTCCCATAAAGTAGGGTCTGTGGAGGGTATAGTGTACACCATACCACTACCTTAGAGGTAGAAAGACTATTTTCGATAGACCCTCAGCTCAAACAAAAATTATGTCAGAGCAGTATAGAGAAAGAAATAACAGAGTTGAAGACATTCATGGCAAGTACCATAGACAATCTGACAAATCATCTTAAATAGTAGTTGTAATAAGCTACCATGATAATCAAAGTTTAAAAGTCACAACTAGTGACTAAACTCAAAGACAAGAAACTATAAGAGAAATATGTCTCATAGTAAGACTAATAGCAAAAAACAATAAGTAACACAACACTCAATTATCTAACTAATCTTCTACTCTAATTTGTGTCATCCATAACTTCCTATCTAAGGTCATGTCCTCGGTAAGCTAAAGTTGTGTCATATTCTGTCTAATAACCTCTCTCGAATACTTCTTCGGCCAGCCTCTACTCCTTTTAAAATCATCTACTACCAACCTCTCATACTTTCACATAGTTGAATCTGTACAGACCTCACTCGAGTCTTGGATCTATTATATACATTCGAGATCACCTTAATATACGTCACATGTAAACCTTATCCTCCAAGCATCTTCATGTAAACTCTCTAGGAGCTTTGTGATAAGGTTTTTCCAGGTCAATGAACATGATGTGTTGGTCCTTCTTCCTCTTCTTGTACTGGTCCAATAGTCTCCTTTTAAGGTGAATGACTTATGTAATCAAATGTCCCAACATAAAATCAAACCGGTCCATAGAAATAGGCACATCCTTTCTTACTCTCATATCCACCTATCATTATAATCACAAATATGTTGGAATCAATAAATAACTCTCTAAATTAGAGAATAAATTGTCCTTTCATGTATAGTAAAAAAAGTTAGGTCTTAAGTTGTCAAGATTTTAATATAAATATTTTATGTGATAAAATGAAATTAAGTCACTTAGCTTTTTCAAGTTGAAATATTAAAAAAAAGAGTACTAAAAATTAGAAACAGGCTATGTATTCAAAGATACTACGTGTTTGATTATATATCTTTTTTTTAATATTTGACAAACCGATAATTATTGCATATAATGTACATAAGTTGGCCGACGCAGGGGAAAATGTATCTTGTTGGTACTTGGTAACCATCATGACTCGTGTGAATTCATACTTTAGTCAATAATAAAGATTTATGTATAAATTTTATTATATTATAATGACTTAACTCATCGATAGACCCTTAAACTTGTTTCAAAATTTCACTTGGACCCCTCAACTAGGACTAATACCTATTTAACACCTATACTATCTAGAAAATTATTTCAATTAGGCACTTTCAGATATTTAGCAAAAATTGTAAAGTGTGTAGCACGCTTGTGGTGACATAGCAAAAAAAGTCAATTAAAAGATGACATGTGGAATTGAGGGCCCAAATAATTATTATAAAACAATTATAAATTTTTTTAAAAAAATAAAACAAAAAAGTTGTCATTCCCCTCCCCCACCCACCTCCTTCATCTTCATCCCCATTTTCTTCTTCATTTTTTGGTCTTTGTTATTCTTTTCTCCTAATCACAAAACTCAATTTTTGTGAATTAATTTTAGATATAATCTTCTATTTTTTGCTTTCTTTCTACACATCCTCAATTTCACTTTCTTTCTCTCACATCAATTTATATTTATTGTTATTTTTTTTGGTATTGTGGGTTCTTTAGAATTTGAATTCTTTAATAATTTCAAAGAAAGTAATTTCAGGTTCATATTAAGTTTGCTGGAAAAAATGGAGTTTCATCTAAAAAAAAATTTTACTCATTTTTTTTGCGACTTTTTCGATGAAGATAACGACAACAACGATGTTTGATGAAGATTGAATGATGATATAAAGGAGAATATTTAAAAAATGGGAGTGATAGAGGGATTTAGCCCTTGAATGTTAAAAAACTTTTCTTCAATTTTTACAAATTCAATTTGGTATCTATGATAGATCTTTCCGCTATGACTCTTGACCAGTTCAACAAAAATTATGTGAACTGAAATTGGATGTTAGACCAAATCACATATAACTAGATTGAAGAAGAGAAAATATCTAATTAAGATGTAAGACGTAATTAAGGAGTACTGATTCAAAAATATTTTTCATTTATTAAAATAAAAATAAAATAAAATAGCAAAAAATAATAAAAAATTGAAGTAATTTTGAGAATCAAAAAATAGAGGTGAAGAAGATGAATAAATAGGGATGAAGAAGACGAAGAAATAGGGGAAAGTTAATCATTTTTAAAAAAATATTTTAAATGTAAAAGTTGAAAAAAAAAAAAAGAATTACTTTTTAAATATGGTTCACGCGCTTCGAGTGCGTGAGACACATTTTTTTTTATCATGTTAGCATTTTGTGTCTAATAGGAATGACTTTTGAATAGTTAAAGTGTTCAATAGGTACTAGTCCAAGTTGAGGGGTCCAAGTAAAATTTCAAAACAAGTTTAAGGGTTTATCGATGACTTCAGATAGTATATGAACTCATAATTTTAAAAATATAATGTGTTTAGTATTACTAATATTAGTTTGTTTGGTGGAATAAGGATAATAATTTTAGGATAAAGCTTGGAAAGACTTTATCCCATATTTGGTACGAGGTATTACCTAATTTCAAGACTATTTTATTCATCAATTGTACTAAGATAATGGACTATTCCATATATAAGGTGGATAAAACGATCTCACGGAATATCCCAGTCTCAAAAGATCAAAGAACTAAGACAATCGATAATGGTTGAACCCATAGGAGTCATTAGACTGATGGGATAAGAATAACAATCTCGAGATAAAGGTGGAACTATTTTATCCCGCATTTGATCATGCACATTAATTAATTATAGAATTATTTTATCACATCTTTGAGTTGAAATAGTGAAATTAGTTATCTCATATACTCCCTTCATTCCAAAATAAATGAATTATTGAGCTATTTTTCAATGTCCAAAATAAATGAATTGTTCATTCTTCAAGAGACATATTGTAAATTTCTTTCAATTTTACGCTTTTATTGAATGAGGTTCTTAAGTACTTCACATTTTCTATGAGAGAAATTTAAGAACAATTAAAAAGGTAATAGTGGAAAGTAACCTGGAGGTTTGGGCTGTAGGTGACAAAAGAGTTTTAAAATAAGGTATAGGTGACACAAGTCTTAATAATTGAGTGGAGGTGACAAGTACTTTATTATGGATTAAGAAAGTTTAGTAAGTTTAAGAATAGCCGATAAATTTTTAAATTTACACTTTGATCCAAATATTTACCTAATAAAATGGAAAACGGAGGGAAAAAAGGCGTCTTTTACTTTCTTCTCATCCATTTTTTCTCTCTCTCTTAGAGATTTTTATTGTTCATTGTTGTTGCTCCTTTATTTATCATTTCTGCTTCATTATCATCCTCTTCTACTTCATTATCATCTTCATCTCCTTCTTGTTGACCATTGTCGTTGTTGTTGTTGTTGTTGTTACCTCTACTATTGTTATTTGACCAATTTCTTAGGACAAATTTTATTTCGTACATCACTTTCCACTTTGGCATTACTTCATAAGAGACTTTGGTAAGTCAAATTATGATTTTAGTTGAATTTTTCATATGGGTAACTGCTACTGTGCTGTTTTTCCAACAATGGATAAAACACAATCATGAATCCAACATAAGATCTATCTGTTTAAACAGATAAATCATCTGTTGTGACAGATGAGACATCTATTTTAACGAAAGACTGATATATTGGATTCATATTTATGGTTCTATAGGCCATAATATGAATCGAACAGAAAGGTCATCTAATGCAACAGATGATTTATCTGTTTAAACAGATTAGTTATCTGGTGCAACATGATAAATATTTGTTGTAACAGATTATTAACCTGTTGCAACAGAAACTAAACTCGATTCCAACAGACGTGTTGTTTGTTGCAACAGGGTAAATATCTATTACAAAAGATTATTAACCTGTTGCAACAGAACTCGAACTCAATTCTAACAGATGATAAATATCTGTTGCAACATATTAGTAACCTGTTGTGATAGAACCTGACCTTGATTCCAATAGACTATAGTCTGTTGTAACATGTAAGTCATCTGTCACAATAAGTTAATTATTTGTTGGAACATGTCACTCATCTATTGGAATCAGCTTCAAAGGTGCGTCAGTACTGTAAAATAAATCCCAACAGACATATAGTCTATTGCAACATATGTTTCACCTGTTACAACAGATGAATCGTCAGTTGAAATCAGCTTTTGGAGTGTAACATGAATCCCAACAGGTAAGTAGTTTTTTATGAATAATTAGATATCTGTTGGGATTCATTTATGACACTATGAAATCACTATTAACTTTTTTAAGCAAATGGCTTTATTTAGGTACCACTAATGGAGGGATCAATAACAATAAGGGTAGATTGTCATGGTCAATGGATCTAGAAGAGCAATCGATATGTATGGTGTTGGAACGAGGGTGAAATGGTAGAGACAATAGCTATGGCATTCCAAAGTAATATTTCGTATGATGATTTTGTAAACTTAATCATCAGTTATTGTGGAATGAATTGTCAATCAGAAGAACTCATCATCAGCTACATGCACTGCTCCTTTGAAAATCATAAGGTACTGCCTTTCAAGATAATCAATCAGCTTTGGTTGCGTGCTTATCTTAGTGATTCATCCAGGCCGGTGTTAAAGGTGTACGTGGTTGAAAAGATGAGAGAGAATAAGAACCAGAACATAGAAGAAGAAGAAGAAGAAGAAGAAGAAGAAGAAGAACAAGACATCTTTGATGATAGGTTGGATGATCTAGACATGAATAGTCCAGATGATGATCAAACACCTACGCCCATTGATGCGACCAATACGATGTGTAGTTCTTTTCAATCGACACAGTCTGAAAATCTTCAAGACGACAGGACCAACTATTTTATTAGAATGTCATTCAAGGACAAGAATGAACTATCTACCACTTTATTTATTTCTTGCTTGAAAAAAGATTTCAGAATAAAGAAGGTGATTAATTCAAGTAGTGTCTTTTGCTTCAAATGTGCTAATTCAAACTGCAAGTATTGGTTGAGAGCAGTGAAGTACGCAAGTTCTGACAGATTCGTCATTCATAAACATGAAAAGCATCACACATGTGGTTTTGAGCACATCTCGGGCCAAAATCCTCGCGCCATGGCAAAGGTCTTTGGTGAATATTTCAGGAGTAGTTACCCCGATGGCAAAGGCCCTTCAACAAGGGTTATGGCCAATCAAATTCTTACGGAATTGGGTGTCCTGGTCAGTTATTGGAAGATATATGCGTCCATGGGGATTGCCAACGACTTTGTTAGGGGGACACTAGAGCATAGGTATGCAATCCTAGATGCCTACCATTACATGGTTGAGTCCACAAATCCCAAAAGTAAGACGGCATTGCACCATGATGAAAATGGAAGGTTCAAGTACTTTCTGTATTCTATGGTGCTTGGATTCAAGGTTTTCAACATTTGAGAAAAGGCATAGCCATCGACGGTACCTTCTTGAGGAGCAGTTATAATTGAGTTTTGCTAGCGGCGATGGCACAGGATGCAGAAAATCACATCTTTCCTGTTGGTTTTTGTGTAGCAGACAAGGAATGTGATGCCTTTTATGGATTTTTTTAAACAACTGCGAAGCTGCGTTGAAAATACCGAAGAGTTGTGTTTTGTATCGGATAGGCATCCAAGTATTCCAAAGATGGGTTCACGTTTCTTCACTTTAGCTTACTTTGGTTGTTGCATCAGGCATCTTTGAGAGAACATTCAGACCAACTATCACAACGAAATGGTTGTGACCCCTTTTTATAGAGCAGCTAAAGCATATAGTAGAGAAGAGTTTTTAGATCATTTCAACCAAATAACGGATTTGAATCCCAAGGTAGCAAAATTTCTCATACGTGTCAATTTCGGGAGATGAACCCAGGCATTTTGTCCTGCAGATAGGTACATTCTTATTGATTTTAATGTCTTGTTTGAGTTACAAGTTTAGTATGATGTCGTACTAAGTGATTATTTTGTATAGGTACAATATTATGACATCAAACATAGCTGAATCGGTGAATTCATTGTTTGGCGATGAAAGAGAACTTCTTATTAAGGCTATGTTTGAAAAAATAAGCTAGAAGTATGACACATTTTTTAATGAAAGGCGTATGCAGTTCAAGTGCCCAAAAAAAGAACCCGATTTGTTCTCGAAATAAAAAAAATAATATCAACGAACTTTAGTTTGGGGAATAGGTTATTACCTCATAAAATAGCAGATTATAAATTCAGTATCACCGGTTATGGTGATGTTGCCACGGTCAATCTTCAAACAAGATCTTGTACGTGCAGAGTTTTTAACTTGAACAAAATACCCTGTACACATGCTATGACAGCTCTTTGAGCTCAATACGGTCATAAATATAAAGCTAAAGTTTACGAGCACTCCTTTCAATATTATTCGGTGGAAAAATATGAAATGGTATATAGTGGGCATATTACTCCGGTGCCTCTCGAAGAATCTTGGGTTGTTCCTGTAGAGCTTATGGGGAGATTAATACCTCCTCAATATATTGACCCAAGCACTATCAAACCGGGAAGAAAGCCATATAAGAGGAAGCGTGGAGTTGGAGAATCATTTTCATCAAGAAGAAACAAGTGCTCCGTATGTAAGCGCGCTGGCCACAAAAGAAATACATTCCTGAAACGTAATCCACCATGATCATTGTAATTGCAGAAGCTTGTATAGTTGTTTGTTGTGGACTTTTATATATTTAACTCATTGTTGTGAACGTAACGTTATTATTCATTATATATAAAATATCTTTTTAACAACTTGTGCATCAATAAAAATAGGTAAAGCATAAACTAAATAGTACAACAGACAACAAGTATTTTCAACAACTTACTCATCTGTGGCAACAGATGGACATTAGCTGGAAGAACACAACACAGTTCTATAAAACTAGAATATTTTCCTCCAACAGATGATAAATTTGTTGCAACAGATGGATAATTTATTGACAGATACCCAATCGATGACCAATCTGTTCCAACACATGGTCCATCTGTTGAAACTCAAAAGGCAAAATTGCTATTGCTACTGGATTCAAAATTGCTCCTTACCTCCAACCATCGATGTATTAAAATGTAAAATATTTAGAAGAAGAAATAGACAAACCAAAAATTGAATAAGAATTAAAAAGTCAAAGTCGGCTAAAAATAAATTTCTCATTAAATGAAAAATAAAATAAATTACGTATAGATTCGATATAGAAAAATTAAAATAAATACGCTAAATGAAAAATCACATTCTAATTATCATTATTATTATCATCTTTATTATTAACGACAGTCGGCCAATCAACTCGCAACAGCAGGGCCCTCATCAGCCTCTGCATCTCTCTGAACATCGTCGCTCTCATGGAAACCAACTCCCTCTGCAGGTCATTAACCTTTCTCTGAAGTTCTCACACTATATCACACAGAATAGAAATGTCCTAAACAGGATCAGCCATATCTAGAACACATATGAATTGACAAATGTAAAGAAAAGAATCCAAATGTAATACAACGTATACTACAAACTGGTCGATTTACACTGGAAAAAAACTTACCTCAATATAAAGGAATATGCTGTTTGAAGAGAAGTTGTTGAAGAAGTCACACGAAAAGAAAAAATGCAAGAAATAAATAAAGTTTAACAGAATGAAGATTAAGAAGGGACCTATTTATAGAGGATTAAATCTGGATGTATAAGGACAAAAGGTACGTCTATTAAGCTCCATTGTATTAATTACATTCAAAATGGGGGGATTTTGTTTTCTGTGAAAAGTCACGACTTTTTGGTTTACATTAATACTTCTCACCTTTTCAAAATAATTTTGAGAATTGATAACAGTCGTTATTATTGTGTTGTTGCAATAGACCGTCCATCTTCCACAACAGATTTACCATCTGTTGCAACATATAGATTATCTGTTGCGATAGATGGACCATATGTTGGGGATGTTTTGATTTTTTCTAACAGTTGATTCATCAGTTACAACAGATGGAAAATTAGATTCATCAGTTGTTTTGAATGTGTTAGATAAAAAGTCACCACTACCTCTTTTTTAATAGTCATCACATGTGTGTAGATAAATAAACAATGTCTGGTCTGTCACAACAGATACAACAGATTTACAATCTGTTGCAACATATGGATTATCTGTTGCGACAGATAGACCATATGTTGGAGGATATCTTTGGATTTCTTCCAACAGCTGATTCATCAGTTGCAACAGATAGAGATTTTGATTCATCAGCTATTTTGAATGTGTTAAGATAAAAAAGTCATGACACTTCACACCTCATTTTTAATAGTCATCACATGCATGTAAATGAATAAACAACACTATAGTGTCTTTGATGGGGTAGGAAGAATAAGGTATGTGCAATGGATCCACTTTCATGCATGTAAGTTATGTATTATTGATCAGTCTACCGCGACAGACACATATAAAGTGCAATGATTTTGTGAATGCAGTTTTATACTGATTAGACACTGATCCTTCAAACAAGATCTTGCATTGTACAGTTTAGTTTGATAGGTGCGAACTAATAAGGCTGAAGAGTTCCTAGACGGTGGTGTCGAGACCCTGCTACAATTTATTGATGGTTTATGCTCATGTTTTTGTGTCAAGTTTGGGGAAGGGTTCAAGTTTTTGGCGGCAGTGTAAATATCTAATAGTGATTGGACCGACTTTAATGGCTCAATGGACTTCTTGAAAGGCCTCCAAAGCCTCGCACTGCAGCAAACACCAATGGAACCAATAGAAATTCCCCTGGTCTAAATTTATATGGATGGGTTACTGGAGGAGAATATTATACAGTAGTAGGTGCTTGGGAGAATACCTGTGCAGGATGGGGGAGGTTGAGAAGGAAATATATCATCTCAAACCTTGTTTAAAATGAAACACAGGGTAGGAAGCAAGGAAATTCTAGCAAATCTATCCAATGAAATTGACATGAGAAATGGAGAAACTGGATGAGGTTTAAATGTGGAAGTGTATCCAAATATAAAAATCCGTCGGTCACTAAAAAAAAAAAAGAAAAATGGTCAACAGGACTAGAGCTGGACACTTTGCTAGAGACTGCAACTAGCGAGCGTGGCCTCAATGAATATTCTCACAAAGTGTAGGACCATAACTATAAGGAAGAAGCTTCACGAGCCAAGAAAATTGATACGATTGTCGGTCAGAATTGAAACCTGAACAAACAACACCTGAATTAAAAATAAGGGAAGCTAAGGTGTCAATTTCTGAAGTCTAACTTGCATGCCAAGCCTTCTGTTTATGGCTATGATCAGGTCTATGGAAGTAGAAATAAAAATGTCTGAAGTTGGGCAGAAATCCCATGCCTTATTGTTTCTACTACCTTTCCATAGGAGGTATGGGATGCATATTTAACTTGAGAAATTACCACCTTGGCTTGATCCCTTATTTTAATTCAGGAGTAGTTGGTTCAAGTTTCAATTCTGACCGACAAACTTACCACCTTCTGTGTTGGTGAAGTTGCTTTCTTAGAGTTCTGGTCCTTCACTTTGTGAGAGTTTTCATTGATGTCACGCTCGCCAGTTGCAGTCTCTAGCAAAGCGACCAGCTCCAGTCCACTTGACCATTCTTCTTTTACTTTAACAACTGATGAATTTGCATTTTTGGACACGCTTTAACATTCGCAGTTCATCTAGTTTTTTCATTTTTCATGTCAATTTCATCAGCCAATTTTACTACACTTTCCTTCCTACCTTGTGTTTCCTCTTAAACAGGGTATGAAATGATATATGGCCTTCTCAACCTCCCCCTTCCCGTACAGGTATTGTCCCAAGAACCTACTGCTATATAATAGTTTCCTCCAGCAACTCATCTATATAAATTTGGACCAGGTGAATTTCTATTGGTTCCATCGATATTTGCTGCACTGCGAGCCTTCAGAGGCCTTTCAAGAAGTCCATTGAGCAATTAAAACTGGTCCAATCACTATTGGATATTTACACTACTACTACAAACTTAAACCCTTCCCCAAAATTAACACAAAAACATGAGCATGAACCATCATTAAATTATAACAGCATATCGATACCTCCTACTTGGTCCCTCAGCCTTACCAGTTCAAACCTAACAATCTTAACTGTAAAATGCCATATCTTATTTGAATAATTAATGCCTAATAGGTAAGGAACAAATATTCACAAAATCATTGTACTCGATGAGTGTTTTCACTATAGATTGATCAGTAATACATACCTCCCACATATGAAGTGGTTACATCTACAAACAGCTTATTCCTTCGAACCCATCTTTACTCTAGCCTTTAATGGTGGTCGAGAAAAAATAGATCCAGTTTAACTTCCTTTTATCTATAAACAAGAGAAATACATTTGACATCAAAAAAGAGAAAAAGAAAATGAACATTACAAAAGGGTAACACAAAATTGACCGAATCAATAGATGACAAATCTGATGCAATAGATTACCCATCTGCTAAACTGATAAGGCATCTATTACAACAGATGGATGACATATTGCAACAGATAAGTCATCTATTGGAATAAATCAAATCAGCCTTTTTATTGGTTTGATTTCTTCAAACAGTTGCTCAGTTTGTACAAAAAGGTAATACAAAGTTGAGTGAATCAACAGATAACCAATCTTATGCAATAGATTATCCATCTGTTCAACTGATGAGGCATTTTACAATAGATATAAAAACAATAGTTCATTCATTCAAGACTTAAAAGTCACCTTTTCTTTAGTTTTCTCAATAAATTGAAAACTGGTAAATAGGTAAATCATTAATAGCAACAGATGTAAATATCTAATTTAAATGATATACAAATAAGAAGACGAGATAGAAAGAGCAATAGTGAACCATACCAGCACTATGTAAAAGAAAAGGGATCAGAGTCTCCAGTTTAGTCGAGAAAAGATATTGATTGGTTGAGACCCAAAAGGATCCTTATCTGAAATAAAGAGAAAAAAGAGGCAAAAAAGAAATAAAAAGATAAAGAAGAAAGAGTGATAGATGAGTTGAGTTGATTCTTGAGTCTTACTTATGTCTGAAAGAGAGAGTATTCTTCTAGATATGGATTTTAAATATTCATTAATAAATTTTGATTTTTTAGGGGCACGAGAAGACGGTGACATTGAAAAGACTATATAAGACTACTCACTCTGGAGATTTTTGAGTTATCTAAGTAATATTTTTCACCGCCTTAGTATTTTAACTTTTTTTATCTCAGACAGAAAATACCTAAATTGATTTTTTAAAAAGGGTCTTAAAACATCTAAGTGCAACAAATAATAATTTTTGTTTGAAAATTTCCAAATCTCGATCATCTGTCGCAACAGATGCAAAATATGTTACAACGAAAGACTTAATCTGTTTGATTAAATCTAACAGAAAAGACATTTGTTGCAACAGGTTGAACATTTATTTTTATACAATTTCAATTGATTTCACATGTTATATTAATACCTTAAGGGTTCGTTTGGTAGAGTGTATTGTAAAATATAGTGCATGCATTAGTTAATGTGTATTGCTAGTACCTTGTTTGGTATGACTTTTTTCCTATGTATAACTAATGCAAGCATTAGTTATAGTTATACACTATTTCCTATGTATTAGTAATATAAAGTCTTTAAACATCTGCATGAACTTATTAAATGACCTTAATACCCCTCAATTTCCCTCTCAAAATATTTCATCATTCTTTTTCCTGCCATTTTAATTTGCACTAGTGAATCTTTTCAAAATATTTTATAATTTCTTTTCCCACTATTTGAATTTCCAACAATGAATGGTTGAGTTAAATAACTATAACATATTTTTGCTTTGCTTCGAGAGTCTTTAAAAAGATTTTAACAAAAATTGAGACTATTTCTTAATTTTATGTCTTGTATTTTATTTTTATTTTGACTATGTTAATCGATTGGTGTAATATTGTTGTACAAAGATGAAGTTCTTACAATTAATCCTAAACCTCTATATAATAGTTCAACAATATTAATTATGTTTGAAATAACAATAGAACTTTGTTGCAAAAAAGTGTACAAAATCAAAGAAGGGTATTTTTGTAAACAAAAATTTCTTTTATAGAAATTATGTAAGATGTATTATTTCTAATACATCAAACCAAATAATGTATAATAAATAATACATTCATAAATAATACAAGTATTACTAATGCAAGCATTACTAATACACTATATTTTGCATTGTTCTTATACACTCTACCAAACGACCCCTAATTGATTAATCTAGGAACAAGTGTGAGTTATTATAGTGTAAAATACAACTTCAATTGAGTCTTTTAGAAATTTAATGATGATACGGTATTGCGTTCCCCCCGGCCAGAGTTGTCGATCAATCACTCTAAGATGAACCGATTCTTAGTACATTATATGTTAGACCAAAACCTTAATTGATTAATATCGGACCAGGGGTGAGTTGTCATATGGTCAACTACAACATCAATTGAGTCTTTTGGAAATTGAATATTGAGACGGTATTGCATTCCTCCCAGTCAGAGTCGTCGGTCGATCACTTTGAGCTGAACCGATTCTTACTACCTCATATGTTAGACCAATACCCTGATTGATTAATCTCGGACCATGGGTGAGTTCTCATAGGGTTAATTACAACTTCAATTGAGTCTTTTGGCAATTAAATGATGAGACAGTACTGCATTTCTCCCAGCCAGAGTTGTCAATCGATCACTCTGAGCTGAACCGATTCTTACTACCTCATATGTTAGACCAATAACCTAATTGATTAATCTAGGACCAGGGGTGAGTTCTCATAGGGTCAACTACAACTTCAATTGAGTATTTTGGCAATTGAATAATTAGACAGTATTGTGTTTCTCCCGGCCAGAGTCATCGATCAATCACTCCGAGCTGAACCAATTCTTTCTACTTTATATGTTATACCAATACCCTAATTGATTGATCTAGGACCAGCGGTGAGTTCTCATAGGGTCAAATTCAACTTTAATTTAGTCTTTTGGTAATTTAATGATGAGACAGTATTGCGTTCCTCCCGGACAGAGTCGTCGATCGATCACTCTGAGCTGAACCGATTCTTACTACCTCATATGTTAGACCAATACCTTAATCGATTAATCTAGGACCAGAGGTGAGTTCTCATAGGGTCAACAACAACTTCAATTGAGTCTTTTGGTAATTGAATGATGAGATGGTATTGCGTTCCTCCCGGTCAGAGTCATCGATCGATCACTCTAACCTGAACCGATTCTTACTACCTTATACGTTAGACCAATACCTTAATTGATTAATAGATGACAGACCCTATTTGATAATTTACAATAGATGGGTAATCTGTTGCGACATGTGACAATCCATTTCATAATTTACAACAAATAGGTAATTTGTCGCAATAAATTACTTAATCTGTTTGATATTTTGCAACAGATTAGTATCTGATGCAAAAGGTTGAACATTTGTTTTTATACAATTTCAATTAATTTCATATACCTAAATTGATTAATCTAATATAGGACCAGGGGTAGGTGGGTAAGTTTATAGGATCAACTACAACTTCAATTGTGTCTTTTGGCAATTGCATAATGAGAGGGTTAAAAATTATGCATATCTTTTATAGTTTTAAAAAATAATTAAGATCAATTCAGACCAAATTAACATTTTCAAAACTTGTCATTCTTTTCCAAAATACAAATCAACCCATACAAATCATCCATTTGCGAGAAAAATATTTCATCATTTCAAATCTTGAGTTCTCGCTCTTTTCTTTTCTCTTTCTCACTGAATTCTATAGTACAGACAACAACTACAACTACTCAATAAATTGCTTTACCCTTCACAACAGATTAATTTTCTTCTCATTTCCGACCATATAGGTGTAGTTTTGACTTTATTCTTGCTTGTATCAGTCATTTTCTCTGTCTTCATAGGTAACAGATTTTGAGAAGATTTTTATATTTGTTATTTTTTTCTAAAAAATAAGGGCTTTTAAGTTAATGATGAAAAAGAAAACTTTTAGTTGTAGTATCTTCGAGAACGGACTTACAATTTTGAGTTTTAATGGTAAAATCATAGGAAGAACACGAGAAAACCCTAGTTTCTGTTGCAGTATTCCATTGACTGTCGTGGTATTGTTGGATGGTGTTTATGGAATTTGTGGTGGTGGTGGTCGTCGTCGTCGTCGTTGGTGGCATTGGTGGTGGTTGTTTATGGCATTGGTTAGTGGTTCTTGTGGTGGAATTAGTTGGTGGTGTTTGTGGTGGGTGTCGATGGTATCGATATTCATGGTTTTTATGGCATTGGTTGGTGGTGTTTATGGTGGTGGTGGCTGTTGGTGTGTCATTATTGGTGATGTTTGTAATGTATTTTTTAAAACTTATGCATATATCAATTGTAATGTAATTTTTATTTTTCTGTTGTTTGTAGGTAAAACATGTCTCTCAAACAAAAAAAAAGTGAAAGTGGATCAACGTCTGACCAGCCCCCAAAAAAGGCTATACTTAGTATAGAGGGATTCGGAGGAGCTTCCTGAACAATCTCAATTAGCGAAATAAAGTAAAACTCAAGAGAGATATGAAAACAACATTCAGGGAGGTGGACTAGAGTCTATCGATGGTGATGAAGAAAATGAAAGTGAGAAAGATGAGGAATTAGAGAGTGAGAAAGAGAAAGAAAAAAATGAAAGAGAAAGAGGATGATCATCAACATGATGATAATAGATCACCAATAGGGCATGAATTAATATCGACAGCCCAACATGATCCTGTCAGAACTTTTAGTATTGACAAGTTTCAAGTTGTGATGCCGATAAATGACAAAAAAGCATAAGAAGAACTAACGGGTGAAATTGTACTTAAATGTTAGATGGGGAGTAAATTTACTAATTTTAGAAAAATTATGAAGGACGAAAACATAGACGGACTTTTTAAGAAGAGATGCTTTGGACACTTTTTTGACCATTTACTAATAAGGATGGTATATGGTCTTCTCAAGTGCAGGATCAAGTGCATGGGGGATGATAAAAATTCAGAGGAGGAGGGAAAAAAGATGGATGGAATCTAGATTAACTACTGTGGTATGCCAGTTTGTTTTGGCTTGCAAGAGTTTGCCATTGTGCCGGGATTGATATGCCATCGTCCAGAAGAACCACCTATCACCAAGGGAACACCCCGTAAAAGATCCAAGGCAAGAAAATGCAAGGAAAAAATAGATGGGTTATTTGACATTGCTCGACATGGCTACAAAGCATTGACATTGCTCGACGTGGCTACAAAGCATTAGATTTGTTGACAGATCTTATGGATAAAACCATACCAAAGCAATACAGGGAGAAATTGTGCTTTGTTTGGTTTGCCCATTCAGTTATATTGGCAAGAGACATCAAAAAAGTCATAGAAGATGATTTGTTAGCGTGTGCTGAGGATTTTGATAAATTCAACAATTATCCCTGGGGATATGACAGCTTTTACTTGACTGTCCAATATTTACTGACAAAGCTATCCTCAAGGATCATTATATTATATAGCTTTCCTTAGGCTTTTATGGTAAAATTAATCACCATTTTAACTCATCCATTAAGTTATATTGAATATAGTTATTATGACTTTTTTGTGCTTGCTTCCTGTTTACATTGTTTAGGCTTGGGAATTTGAAGTCATTCCTTCCCTCCGAAAGCAGGTAATGGATTACCCAAATGAGGTTTCTTATCCAAGGATGTTTAGGTGGTTGGCTGCAAAGAGCAACACCAAAGTTAAGGAGGCTTTTAACCCTCTGGATAATGCAGTACATCTTATTGAAGTAAAATAATTTTACTCAATGAAAGATATTGAATAGATGTTATATCTGGTGCAACAGATGTTATATATGACGCACCAGATGGAAAATTTGTTACGACAGATTACCCATCCTATGCCAACCGGTGCAATAGATGGATAATTTGTTGTGACAGACGATTGATATCTTGCACCAGATTACCCATCTGTTGCTTTGTTCTCTGAACTTGATTCCTAACAGATTAACCATCTACTACAAATTATGCAACAGATATTTAATATGATATAACATATTGTTAATATACATACATATCATCTATTGCATAATATGTAACCCAACAGATTACCCATCTTGTGCAACTGGTACAACAGATTGGTAATCTATTACGACAGATAATTGATATTTTGCATCAGATTATTCATGTGTTGCTCTAGTTCTCTGAACCCGACTAAAATGGATTTTAACCATCTAACTGCAAACTATGCAACAGATGGGTAATCTGATGCAATATATTATTAATCTATTGCAGAAGTTGACTGTTAAAATATTAATCTAACTGTAAAAATTATTATATTATATGATTTAAATATATCTATTTTTTTCTAGGTTATACATCCACGGATCGTGCCTACTGAGGAGGAGCCGTTGATGACTTCTTATATTACTGTAGGTCATGTTGATACTATTGTAGACCTAATGGTGGAGTTAATAAGGAAGAAATTGGATGGAGAAAAAGCCATAAGAAGAGCAGTTAGGCAAGGTCAGCCTAATGTTGAGGCTCTTTATGACCAACCTACTAAGATAGATTCGGGTGCTTCTTCTGGTGGAGTTGTTGGTGTTGGTGGCAGGCATGCTGATGCTTCTATCACTTGTGATGATGAGCATGTTGATGCTCAAGAAAAAATAAATATATTTGAAAACACCCCTTTTCACCCTTACAAAGGTCCCTCTCACCCCTCTTCACCCTCGTGTTCATATTGTAAATGTGAAGAGTGCAAGGACAGCCAAGATAAACTCTTTGAAAAATTAGAATCTATCTCTAAAGTTGTCGAGGAATTCAAATCCAATAGGGGTGTCATACCATCCAAGAAGTTAAGGGAGTGATACACTCCTACATTGTTGGTTAGGAGAAAGAAAAGAGCAATAACCGACGTACTCTCCTATTGAAAATAAAAAATAATTGCAACTTCTCCATCTCAAAAAGCTGTTGAAATTCAAGGGCCATTCAAGAAGAAGTTGGACATAAATGCGGAACTTGGGACCAAAGGGAAGAGAGACCTGCGATAGGCCAAGAATGCCAAGCCAAGCACACCAAATTACCTTAGGCCTCCCTTCCTCCCCCCCCCCCCCCCCACTCCCAAGACTTCCAGACTATGAAAAATATGCGTATGCGGTATGAGGACAAGGCAAGTTTACTTTTCCTAACCTAGCCTTCTAGTCTAATCTACCCTATAAAGAATAATCTATGCAATAGATGTGAAATATGTTGCAACAGCTGGGTATTCTAGTGTAACTGGCAGTGGTTCTATTGCAACTTACTATCCATCTGTTGTATAAGTTGCGTTGGATTACTATTTTAGAGAACCGTTTGAAACGGATGGACCATCTTTACAATTACTAACCTATTTAAAAATTGTCTTCTTATATCACAGCATGTTGACAAAATTCTCTGCCTCTTGAGGGAAAGGCAATTAACGTATCCTAGAGCTTATGACGCTGCCGATAGGATAATGGACCTCAACCTATTTAAGGATAAGTAATAATGTTGCACTAGACTATGGCGCAAGATTTAATTTCTTAGCTTCTACATTGGACTGGAATGAAGAAGAAATGATAAAATATATTAGAGGGGAGAGGTCAAATCCACACGGCAAAGTTGGACCGAGGATAAGAGGATTCATGCAGTCATTAGCGTAAATGTCATACATTATCGGGTTGTTGAGATACTACTCGAGGAGGGAAAGATCAATGTTTATGACTGCAACGAACCTCTCATCGATGATGTCGATCTTTTTCTCCTCGTGGAGCCATTGATGAAGCTGTTGTCCATCTTGTTGAGGGAGAGTAAACTGATAAATCATTTTCCAAAGAAAATGTTAATGAAAAAATCATGGAATTTTGAAGGTCAAAACAACGGCATGATCCTTCCAAAAAATGATGTCGGTTACGCGAGCGGCTCGCACGCTCTTGCACACATCGAATGTTTGCTGACCGGCATAGAAATGACTGAACCAACAACCTTTCTATGATAAGAGCCTGTGTATATAGAAGAGCCTGTGAAATAATAATTTTTTATTTCAAGTCATACTTCACTTTACTTTAAATTACATGAACATGTAGTGAAAATAATTTTTTTCTGATAGAATGAAAACTGTGTTTTTTATAATGCAATAGATTGTCAATCTGTTGTAAAATATATTCTATCTGTTATGGAGGATAGTTTATCTGTTGTAATAGGTAGGTCATCTATTTCATTATGACGATGTTATTTCTATCTAATCTAAGTCTAATATATTGCAACAGCAGGAAGACCTGTTTGATAATTTCCAATAGATGACCTAAATTTTACAACATACCCCTAAATCTGTTTGATATTTTGTAGCAATTACACGGTTGAATATCCATGTGCTCGACAACACCAAACCAGTAGAAAATACACCACCATGAAAATTTCAGCAATTAGGTTTGAAAATCCATGTGCCCCATACCACCAAACCAGCAGCAATAACGACAATAATGTAGTATCTTCTTGCTCGATTTTGTTTCTCTTCAGAAGCCTTGAATTTCTTCAGCACAATTTGCTTGTGAATGGTGTCGTTATTCATACCAATCAAAGTAATCGCATCCACCCAATTTCTATAAAAATAAGAACACAATAACAAAACAATTACAATTCAATAATTAATCAACTAATTAAATAAAAATAATATTACCTTTGAAATCGTACAAGTAAAAAAATATATGACCTGAATTTTGTTGAGTCCAAAAAGTCTTCAATAGAGATTCATGACTGCACTTACAATATCAAAAATCGTTATCACAAAAAATTGTAAAAGATGCGCTCGACGGTGTCAAGTTCAGTTGGAAAAAATGAAAAAAAGATGAAGAAAAGAAAGACCAAATGCAAATAATTTAAAATTTTTGGATAGATAAAAAAAGATGACGATGAAGAAGAAGATTTGGGAATTTAGGTTTAAATTTTAGAAAAAAGATGAATATATAAGACATTGGGAAAAAATGACCATTGGGGGCAAAATCAGACGCCAAGTCAGCAAAAAGTGCTAACCTAACATATTTGTGCCTATTTTATTTTACGTGTTTAAAATGAAAATTGTCTACTTAATACTTATTTTATTTTAGGTGTTTGAACTAAACACTGTCGATGGGTTCCGCCTTTTTTATTTGAATTCATTATCACTTTTTTCACATGTAGTGGCAATTTTTTTATGTCCAATGAAATTTAAGTTTTTATAATACAACAGATTCTCCATCCGTTGTAACAGAAATTCTACCTGTTCTGACATATAGTTTATCTGTTGCAATAGGTTGGTCATCAGTTGCATTATGTCGGTGTTTCTGTCTAAGTCTATCTATTGCAGCAGTGGAAAGACCTGTTTGATAAATTCTAATAGATTACCTACCTGTTGCAACATATGTCAAATCTGTTCGATATTTTATAATAGATGTTCCATCTGTTGCAACAGATACATTATCAGTTGCATTATTTGAATGTAGTATTCCATTTCAATTAATAATTTCAAATCTAAGGAAAAAATAAAGTTCATAGACAAAATAAAATAAATCGAAGCCTTAAGAAATTAGCTGAAATAAAATTAATGAATAAATAAAATTTAAAAATATTGTTATGGGTACAGATCCAACAAATACATCAACAATTTAAGTATTGATGACAAGGATTCCTAAGGAGGGGTGAGGTTATTGCTTTGACAAACTCAAGCTATAAAGATCTACTCAATATGGACAAGTTGTTCTTCATCCAGTGCTATGGAATTCGGCTTTTCTCGTTGTGGATCTTTATTGTCTCTTACGTACGGTTTCTGCGCTTTCTATTCTCCGTATTTCCAAAAAAAAAGGAGAGTAGAATATTGTCAATGTTGTTCAGTAGTAGCTTCTACATCCACCAGGAAAGCCAGAATTGGTCAATGCTAATCAAGAAGATACAACAAAATGGAAATGGATAACTCATCTGTTCTAGCAAATCAAACAGGTCTTACTCCTATTTTAAATTGTCTCAAATAGATTATATTTCTGTTGCAACAATAAATCAACTATTGGATCAAATTTCTACATAAGGAAGACCTGTATGATAATTTTCAAAGGATGAACCATCTGTTGCAACATGACTCATATATTGCAGTAGATAGGTCATCTGTTGGTACAAATAAAATTGGTACGAAGAGCTATTTGATTTGCTAAACTAGACGAGGCATATGTCGCAATAGGTGCTTTATCTGGTGCAACAAGTTAGTTAACTGTTGCAACAGATGTATATATCTGTTTGATAATTTTCCGCAGATGTGTCATCCGTTGAAATAAAAATGTGTCTGTTTGTTACTTAGTTGGAAGACATATATATTCACCTTGTTCGGCTCGTGATGCTCTCCTTTGGATATTGTACATTGCTCAGTGCAACACACGGACAGAGGAGTTGCAATTTCGCTCTTTTGGGTGCTTGATAATGCCTTGGAAATCACTTTCCTTCTCCTCTTAGCCTCAATCTCTAATGGAGTGGATGGAAATAAATTCTCTTTGGTGGAATTACACCCCTCTTAGATGCCAATTCCTTTAGAGAAGTAGTTAATACATTAATAACATTAATCACTACATCATGTTTTGCCCTGCAGTCTTGACATTTGCATTCAGAACATTCGCTGGGAGAGGCAAAATTTGTATAACCAGTATAATCATTCTCATAATGATTTGTTTTAAATACTGTAAGAGGAATATCATTAGCACTAACAGCAGCACCACTACTACCATCAACAGCTCCATCACCACTAAGACCATCAACAACAACAAGCCCACCCTCCAAAACTATTTTTCTTGTAATGGTTGTTGCTCCAAACAATTCCATTTTTATTTTGTCGAAGACTTTAGGGTCTGAAAAAGTTTTCACAGGCCGTAAAGTAAGAAAAAATGGCATCTTCAACTCTCGATTGGTTGGAACTAGTGACGGATGCACAATCTAACATAAATCATTACATATATTAGAATGATGATTGGATCATTCAAAAAATTCATTAATTAAAATAAAAAATTAATTATAATTATACTTACTGCATCCGTCGGGGGGTTAAAGATATCATGAAATTTTGTATTTTTATTAGTTTTGGCCGACAACCATCTCAAGATTCTTGGACAGAAAACTTCTTTCTGGTAGTTCGCTTGTTGTCTCAAATGAGGAATGGCTTCAAACGCCCAAGCCTATAAAATAATGCCAATAAATCAAAACTATTATTGAGTAAAAAAATGAATGATATCATAATACAATAAAGAAACGAAACATTTACCATGAAAGCCCATGAAAAGCCATACAAGTTGACTGTATTTGGCGCTAACGGAGTCAAAAAATATTGGACAGTCATTTTGAAGCTTTCATAACCCCAAGGATAGCTGTTAAATGCCTCAAGATCCTTGGAGAGCTTTATTAAACCAACACTTATGTTGTTGTTAACGTCTCTCGCCAAAAGAATATTATGTACAAACCAAACCAAGAACAATGAATGCTTGTGCTTTTTTGAAAGTTCTTTACCTTTCAACGCTTCTATCAAATTTTTATTTTTGAAGCTTGGACCAACAATGAACACCAGGTCATCATGATCACACGACTTGTCATTGCCTTTTTTGGGTGTGTGGGATATTTTTTGGGGTTAGAATAGGTATAACTTGAGAAAGAGGATAACATTTTAGTCCAGTAACTATGGAAAAATCCTTCCAACCAAAACAAACAAGCATGCCATAGTAAATATCCACACCTTATCCATTTTATCTTTGTTTTCATACATAAACCTGCGATTGAGAAGTTCATATACCATTTTATTTGGAAACGAGCATTGTTGTCCTCCGGCAAATCAAGATATTTCCAAAGTATCTATCCCTGAAATAAGCATCTAATTTTTGTTCTCGAAGTATTTTTCTGAAGGCGTCGAAAGAGTTTTCCATGGCTGACTTAACCACAAAATCACACATTAAATCTGTGGCACCATCTCACTGCATTCTCACAGGATAACGATCAATGCTGAAGTTTTTGACCAACTCTTCAGATGAAGGGCTATTAGCATTTGAATCATCTCTTTTGAAACATTCCTCCTCCCCGTGTTCATCATATTCTGCTCCTGCTTGAGATAACGCTTGTAAAGCAAACTCATAGAGTGGTGGATGTAGCCTAGTTGCTTCACTTGTTCCTTTACTTAGACTTGATTCGGCTTCTGTAGTTTTGGGAGCCATATCATCTAAATTTAACAAGAATATAAAAAAGATATTATAGTTGATTAATGCATCATTAAAAATGGGGTAACAATAAATCTAACAAGCAAAATAGTAAAATAACAGTTCCAACAGATCACTTATCTATTGCACCAGGTAGTATATCTATTACTGCATATAACAAACCTATTGCAGTGGATGAGCAATCTGTTAAAACTATACAAAATGTATCACTCATCTTTTAAGACAGATGAATGGTCTGTGCAATAAATCACACATTGTTGCAACATGAGTAATCTGTTGGAGTAGTTAAATAACTTGTTGCAAGGGATGAGTAATCTGTTGCAATAATACAAAACATATCACTCATGTTGAAAAAAAATAAATGGTCTGTGCAGCAGATCATACATCTATTGCAACATCATCTGTTGCAATATATAAGTGATCTGTTGGAACAGTTAAATAACCTGTAGCAATGACTGAGTAATCTGTTGTGATAATACAAAATATATCACTCATCTATTGAGAAAGATGAATGGTCTGTGCAATAGATCACACATTTGTTGTAATATATGAGTGGTCTGTCAAAACAGTTAACTAACCTGCAGCAACGACTGAGTAATCTGTTACGATAATATAAAACATATCACTCATCCATTAAGAAAGATGAATGGTCTATGCGATAGGTCATAAATCTATTGTACCACATGAGTGATCTATTAGAACAGTTATTAACGGTCAATATTATTTAGATTTCTTCCAACATTGAATCATCTATCGCGGCATATGAATGATCAGCTGGAAAAAATTATGTCTTGGACATGTCTTGTTGGAAGAGTTGATACACGATTTTATCCAACAGGAGGTTCATCTATTGAATCAGATCATTAATCTAATAGTCCTTTCATTGCATCAGATGGTTAATCAGTTGCATCAGATTTTTTATCCGATGCTTAATCTGTTGCAATATGTGTTTAATCTGTTGCATTGGATATTTAAATTGTTGCATCATATGAGAAATTTGTTGCATCAGATGATTAATATGTTGTATCAAAATTGTAATATGATGGTTCCTCTGGTGCATCAGATGGTTGATATGTTGCATCATCTGACAAATATATTGCATCAGATGGTTAATATATTGCATCATATGACTAATCTGTTGGATAAAACAAAAAATAGTAGCACAATTTTGTTCAACAGAAAAACAGCAATATCACCATTTTTACCAAGAACAAAAACAGAACAATCAACTTAAATCGTTGTTTTATTTTTATAAACACAAACAACAAAAATCAAACTTCAAAAAAATGCAACAAACAACAAAAAATCGTAATTCACTTTGAAAAGAGGAGAGAAGAAATACCAGAAATTAGGGTTTTATTCAGACCACATTTCAAATTAAAGCAACAAATATTGAAATTGTTAACCAATACTATAAGAGAAGTTGGCTCAAGTTCCTCATTTTTTTCAAAACTAAAAAGGCCATAAATTTTTACCTGTGAAAAAAGAAAAGGAACGATGATCAATTTGAAATTGTTGTGGTCGGAGAGCAAGGCTGTCACGTCGATTGAAGGTTGAAGAATTTAAAGTTGTTATGGCCGGAGAGCAAGGTTGTCACGTCGATTGAAGGTTGAAGTCGAAAAGAAACTCGAAGCCCAACTATTTATCGTCGGATGTTGAAGTCGCTGGGGATTGAAAGGAGAAATTTGCAGAACTGTTGGTTGGGAGAGAGTTGAGATAAGCTATCGAGAAAGATAAGAAAGACTGGTTGATTTGGATTGAAGAGGGGTGTGGGTTAGTTTGATTTGTATTTTTGAAAAGATTAGAAAGTTTTAAAAATATTAATCAAGTCCACAATTAACTTAATCAGGTTTCCTAATGATCTTTGACCCTTTAAGTTAGTCAATGTCGTCAACCCTTCATTTAAGACTTAAAAGACACCTTTCCTTCAATTTTCTCAAGTAACTAACAATTTATGTCCTAAAAACTTTTTCTTAAGAGGTGTGCCATATCCCAACAATTCTATTATTTTGGAATGGAGGGAGTAAAAGAAAGGACAACTCTTGAATATCCTTAGCTATCTCATCTTATGTACTAAATAATCCATAGAGCTTAAATCCCGAATCCATTTTTAGACCTACACAGACACACAAATATCCATATACAGAACAGAGTTTCCTATTTTAAAAGCTATATTTCCTCATTATAATTTATATCTCCACCTTAACATCCATGAATTTTGGAAAGATTGTGGTCTTGTTTAATCCTAGCATCTCAAACTTGGTCCAACCTTACAACTGCTCGTCAATTCTATAGACAAAATAAGGCAAATTGCTGGAACAAATAGACTCATAAAATTTGACAACTAACTCAAGGCAACTACATCTCTTCTTCAGTAAGTATAGAACCTATACGATCTGTAATAAGATGCGATGATATGAAGTATAACGACTGTAAATCAGGTTACAAGCAATTCATGCATGCGCAAAAAGTTAAATACCATGAATAAGCATCATATAAGTTGAGGTTATAATCATGTGAACACATTACATCTTAGAAAATTGAATATACCACTGATATAACATTGAGAAACATTGAGATTTTATTAAACATTAAACAAATATAACTTATAAGTCTTTGAAATGGCTAAAAGGAAGTCGGAAAAGCTAATAAACATACTATTTCAAGTGTTGTTTACTTCAACCTATACTATCAAGCATGGATACAAATAGTTGTATTAGAGAGTCAAATCTTAATTAAAACTTTAATACGTGCACAAAAACGTTACCAACTTCGTTAATTCAGAGAAGATTGTTAGGGAGAGATACTTATCAATACTTATCATATTGTCACATGTATCAGAATTAGGTGATTCAAATAAATTTGAAGATACCAGTTGAAGCCATTACAGATGGTTTGCAAAGAGCACTTCTTTGATTTTTTTACTGACGTAACTCTCACTAATAAAACTTTGCCCCTCCAAATATAGAACCGAAAAGTGAATCACCATCTCTCATACCACAAATTTCAGTAACTAAATCAAAAAAAAATAAAAAAAAAATAAAAAAAAAAAAACTTTACACAATTAAAAAATATCTGAATAAAAAAAAGTTGTGAAACAAAACAAATTGCCTAATGTCATTCAGTGAGAGACAAAATTCAATTCTCAAATATTATTTTTTCACTTTATTAAAATCAAAGAATTCTAAATCTAATACAGAAGGACCCCAAGTGAGGGAAAAAAATCAAAGAATTCTAACCAAAACATTTGTAAAATTCTTGTGTCATCCCTAGAAAAAAAGTTTTTTACACCCAAGTATAAAATTGAGTCTTATATTTTAGGTAAACAATTAAATGTCTAATTAAAATTTAATAAATATACTTAAATAATAACTTTTTAAAAAATAGTGAAAAAATAATTTTGTCTAAAGCAGAGAGTTTTAATGAAGGGAAAAAAATTCAAATTACTTTTTCACACTTTTAATGTATTGTAAATGTAGATGTAGATGTTTATTTGGGGCATAAGTTCAGTAGATATAACTTGTGCCTTAGACAGATAAGTTCAGGCATAATATAACTTGTTCCTTGGAATACAAGTTCGTAGTATTTATTTCTTAAGGCAAAAAACTTTGTTGGGCACAGGTATATCATAAGAAATTCGTACATGACCTTCTAAGGTATGCTTACGTCTAGAGATTTTTTTTTTGTTTTGCAAATATTGTCTGTGTTATAATGTTTTTATATTAGGGGTAATTTTGTTGAGGTGTTTATTACTTAAAGTGGTGAAAAATAAAAATTAAGAACCACAAATTTAAGAGAGAAAAATCAAAAACTACCAATTGTTATTGATATTGTTCAAAACAAAAGAAAAAAAAAAAGATATTTCGTCCAGAAAGATTATTATCTTCTTTTTGTTTTCCGGAAGACGGTAGAGTCTTGCGTGACTAAATGAAAAGAAAAACCTAAGTATTAAATATTACATACTGAGCAAACAATTTAGTTAAAGACTTTTGAAACTTACGCAGAAAGTAATATTTCGTGACTGTATTTAATAATAATTGATCTTATTGATATTGAAGGGGTTACAGCTGTATATATAGAGAACTGAAGAATAACTAATTACAGAATAACCCAGATATATTTAATAATTATATATGTAGTCTATTACCCCCCGCAAGCTGATCCGCGGTAACGAGGGGCAGCTTGGAGCAGAGATACTGAAAAGGCTGTAACGGAAGAGGCTTGGTGAGAATATCAGCAAGCTGGTCAGTAGATGGGACATAGTGCGTGGCCATCGTTCCTGCAAGTACCTCATCGCGAACAAAGTGACAGTCGGACCCAACATGCTTCATACGATCATGAAGGACTGGATTTTTGGTAACACAAATAGTGGACTGATTGTCACAATAAATCTGTGGTTTCGTCGGGGGAATGCCAAGTGCATCTGTAAGGTATCGTAACCACATGGCTTCAGCAACACCCGCAGCCATGGCACGATATTCTGCTTCTGTGGAGGAACGGGACACTCGCGTTTGCTTCTTGGTGCACCAGGAAATCAGATTCGGTCCCATCATAACAATATATCCAGTAGTGGACTTTCGATCATCTTTGTCGTTAGCCCAATCCGAATCCGAAAAAACAGATATATCAAACGATCCCTTTTGAAATAAAATTCCACATTGAAGAGTACCTTTAAGATAGCGCAGAATGCGTTTCAAGGCCTGAAAGTGTTGTTCTGTGGGAGCATGCATTGATTGGGAGACTCGATTGACTGCATATTGGATGTCCGGACGAGTAACAGCAAGATAATGAAGTCCACCGACGAGGCTCCGATATAGTGTAGGATCGGCAAAGGGAGTATTCGGCCCTGGGGATTGGCGGACTGCCATGGGAGTGACCGCGGGTTTGCAGTCTGTCATTCCAGCTCGATTTAGAAGTTCAAGGGTATATTGTGTCTGATGCATCAATATGGTTCCCGATTTGCGGATGAGTTCGAGGCCAAGAAAGAACTCCAGAGGACCGAGGTCCTTAAGTTTGAAGTCACGATGCATAGCCTCAGTAATTTCAGTGATGAGTGATGACGAGCTGCCTGTAATAACAATATCATCCACATAGATAAGAATGATGACTGTCCCTCGAGAACAGTGAAGGGTGAAGAGGCTGTTGTCATGATGGTAGGTGCGAAAACCAAGACCCTGCAGAAAAGTAGAGAGGCGTGTGTACCAGGCACGTGGGGCCTGTTTCAGGCCATACAGTGATTTGCGAAGCTTGCAAACATAGTGAGGACGGTTGGGATTAACATATCCTGGTGGCTGAACCATATAGATGTCTTCCTCAAGATGACCATGAAGAAAGGCATTGCTGACGTCTAACTGATGAAGCGGCCAATCATAGTGAAGAGCAAGAGACAAGACCAGACGAATAGTCTGTTGCTTAACAACAGGGCTGAAGGTCTCCTTATAATCCACACCATACTCCTGATGATACCCTTTTGCAACCAGACGTGCTTTATAGCGAGAAAGAGATCCATCTGAATTTCGTTTGATGCGAAACACCCATTTGCACCCAATAGACTTTCGGTTACTAGGCAGAGGTACCAAATCCCATGTACGTTGTTCATTCAGAGCCTGAAATTCCTCATCCATAGCTTGGCACCAGAAACTATTTTTGGAGGCTTGGTTGTATGTAGTAGGCTCAGTTATGAGATGTGCATCAAAGGGTATTTGAGTGTGGTAGACTTTGGGTTTGAAGGTACCGGCCTTGGCTCGGGTTGTCATAGGGTGAGTGTTGAGTGGAGGGTAATTAGGAAGGGGTGGTGGAGTTGTATGATGTGTGGACGGGGGTTGGGTGGGGCTGCCGTGGGAGCTGGGATGCGCAGCGGTGGATGGGGTGGCTGTATGTGTGTTAGGAGTATGATGTAGGGAAGTGGTGGGTTGTGTGGCAGTCAGCTGGGTGTTTGGTTGGTTTGAGTGGCTAGGTGGTTGGTACGGGTGGGTAGTGGCGTAGTGGGGTACCGGGTTAGGTGCCGAGTGAGCCGGAGCATGAGCGTGTGAAAAGGACGGAAATAATGGCACAATGCCAAGTGGATTGGGGGAGTATGGAGTAGAGGAAAGACTTGTGTAAGGAAATTGTTCCTCCACAAAACGAACATGACGGGAAACATATGTTTTCTGAGATACAGGATCGAAACATTTGTAACCTTTGATAGTGGGATGATAGCCTAGAAAGACACAAGGGGTGGATCGAGGTTGAAGTTTATGTTGAGTGTGTGGACGCAACCAGGGATAAACCAGACACCCAAACGGGCGGAGATGGATGTAGTCGGGTGGATGATTGTAGAGACGGGCATATGGAGTGGAGTTGGAGAGAGTGTGAGTGGGCATGCGATTTATGAGGTAGTTGGCAATAGCAAGGGCATCAACCCAAAAGGAAACAGGTAAGGTGGAATCATGGAGGAGCGCAACAACTGTTTCTATTAGGTGACGGTGTTTGTGCTCAGCAACGCCATTTTGTTCAGGGGTATATGGACATGAAGTGTGATGAAGAGCCCCTAGACTTTGAAGAAAAACACCAAATGCATTGTTGACAAATTCTTTGCCATTGTCACTTCGAAAAATTTTGATTTTGGCATTAAATTGATTTTGAACTATTCGGTCAAAGTTGACAAAAACAGTATAAGCTTCGGATTTAAATTTCAGAGGATAAAGCCAAGTGAATTTACTGTAATCATCAACAAAACAGATATAATAACGAAAACCTTGAACAGAAGGAACTGAGGTTGGACCCCAAACATCAGAATGAATTAATTGAAATGGCGCAGTGGCCTTGTGTTCAGACAGTGAAAAAGGTAAACGACAAGATTTAGACACTGAACAGGACTCGCAATGTAATTTCTCTGAAAAATTAAAACCTAAGGAAGATAAAATGGATTTGGTGATGGCGGATGATGGGTGCCCAAGCCGGCGATGCCAGGTGGACGAGAGAATGGCTTGACTCACAACAGACGGAGACCTGGATGGAAGAGTGTATAGCCCATGCTCACAGCAGCCCGTGTACCGCACCCGGTTCGTGGTATTGTCCACTATCTGGAAATTGGTGTCATTAAAAATGAGGGTGCAGTTATTTTCTTTAGTAAAGCGATAAACAGATAAAAGATTGGATGTAAGGGAAGGGACGTGGTGAAGGGTTGAGAGATGAAATTTACCATTTGGGGTATAGACATACCCAGAGCCGGTGTTTGTGATGGGAAGGGATTGACCATTGCCTACTGTAATAGTTTCTGAGCCATGATACGGCTGAGGAGCTTGAAGTTGTGAATAATCCGACGTCACATGGGTGTTAGCACCTGTGTCTAGATACCAATCGCCAGATTGAGCGTTTGTGGACGCATACATCGCCCTTGATCCGCCGGACTGGCGATTTACATTCCGCGAGTCATCATAACGATACCAGCAATTAGCCGCAGAATGGCCCCGTTTAGCACAAATTTGGCACTTCGAAAGATCTCGTGTGGGCCCCCGCTGGTTTCCTCGTCCCTGTCCGCGGCCTGACTGGAAGCCGTCCCTCGGTGGAGGCCCGCCTCTGCCTTGCTACCCGGCGTTCCGACGGTCACCGCCGCCGCTGCCTCGCCCTTGGTTACGGCGATCGTCACCGCGACCCCTGGCCGAGCCCCCGCTGCCAGCCGAGTAAAGAGCCGTGACGCCAGGGGTGGAACTGGCTTCTCCAAGCAGTAATTTGTGTTCCATGTCTAGATTCAATTCTTCTGCATTAAGTCATCCAGACAGTTGATTCAGAGTGATTTCGACAGGTGAGAGGCGAATATGCTGTTTGAGAGAGGAATAGCCAGACGGAAGACCACGTATCACGGCATTCACCACGTCTCGTTCAGGAATAATCTCGTTCACAGCATCTAGGCCAGACAGAATAGAGGCCACATCATCAAGGTATTGAGTCATCGTCTTCGTTCCCTTCCGAAGAGTATGCAATCTGTCACGCAACTGAAAAATATGAGTCGTGGACACAGAGTTGTACCTTGTGGCTAGTGCGTCCCAAAGTGAAGCCGATGTGAGAAAACCCCGGGCGTGTTTGTGCACAGAGGGGCTAATAACGGCGAGAAGACAGGCTCGGATCTGAGTGTCTACGATCATCCACGGAAGGTAGTCGGGATTTGGGAGCATGACGCCGTCCTCCTCGGCTGTCTCGGGCGGCGGCTTCTCCGCACCGTCAATCCATCCGAGCAGCAAGTTGGCTGCGAGGGCGGTGCGGACGTTAAGTGCCCAGGCCGGGTAGTTGTTGTCAGATAATTTTTCGGGGATTAGATTGTGGAGATTCCTGAGCAGTAATTTTACTCCAGACGGTAAATTTGACAGAGGATCAAAAACCTTGTCCATGGCGTCGACCTACGGCGGAGGAGGGAGGCTGTGCGGCGTGGTGTAGACGGTGGCGGCGGCGCACACACGTCGGAAAAGAGGAGAGATTAGGGTTTGGGCGGAAGAAGAAACCCTAGCTTTGATACCATGATATAATTTAATAATAATTGATCTTATTGATATTGAAGGGGTTACAGCTGTATATATAGAGAACTGAAGAATAACTAATTACAGAATAACCCAGATGTATTTAATAATTATATATGTAGTCTATTACTACACTATCCAATCCTAAGTTTATTCGAATTTGGTTTGAGTTCTCTATAAATAAGTAATAGCATGAGGCTTTTTCATGTAATGTTATCATTGTTTAAGTGTGAATCTTCTAAAGGCTTGTGTTTCTTTTGATTGTTTTAGTAGACCTTAAAATGCCTTCAGCAAGTCCTGATCCAGCCGAGGAAGAAAGGGAACCATTCGCTGAAGTTGATCCATCCGGGAGGTTTGGCCGATACGCTGAGCTACTAGGCCATGGTGCAGTGAAGAAGGTCTACAAGGCATTTGATATAAGAGAAGGCAGAGATGTTGCGTGGAATAAGATCAAATTGAGCAAATTTAGCGACGCGCCTTACATCATCAGTAAAATCCATTCGGAGGTTGCGTTGTTGAAGAACTTGAAGAATGAAAACATCATAGTACTTTACCATTTCTGGAGGTCGCGTTTCAATCAAGGCGCTGAAGAAGTGGTCTAGGCAAATACTACAAGGCTTGGATTATCTACACACTCATGACCCTTGTGTCATTCATAGAGACCTCAATTGCAGCAATATATTTATCAATGGGAATGTTGGAAAGGTAATGGACTGATCATTCTATTTATCTTCAGTTGATGTGCAATGAAAGCTGTTGAATGTTTAGCCTAAATCCTAATTACTGTTTCTCTCATATAAAGTTATTGAGAATTTGAGAGATCTTAATTAATCCTTAAAAGTACATACTCACATAGGATCCACACTGAATTCTGATACCCGTACGAGTTTTGTAGTAAGGAAAGGAACGTAGGAGTTTGTTGCTAGTATTTGACCAAATAGGATCATCAATATTGCTTTCTAGAACGCTCTATAACACGTTTTCAACAAAATTAAAATATCTTCATTTTGAAATTCTATTGGACTGGACCGGAGTAATGTAATATAGGAATCATCTTTGTTGAAAGGTTTCACTTGAACCCAATATATTTTGACACAGCTCATACCCATGACACACATAGGCTTTGGCTCAATAAACCTCATGGATTTGCCCCTAGAGTTACGCCATCATCGAGCCCAAGAGCATGCATATCATGTGAACTTGTGATATGTCTTATGAAGCTCTTCACTTTCCACTCACATTTTGATATAAGATTTGTCTATTGATCTCACAATTTCCGACAAGGAATATATATATATATATATATATATATATATGTCTAGATAACCACTAAAATCTCAACAATTACAAAATTGTGAACTCAAATCCCACAACACAATTGAGTTTACTTCTAAGAATTAACCTTAAAAAAGGTTGAACTTATCAAAATTAAAATCTTGAATACACCTCCGCCTGTGACATAGCAAAGTGCTAAATATCATAGTTCTTATGTTTATGCAGGTAAAAATTGGTGATCTTGGGTTAGCTACAGTTGTAGGGAAGAGTCATGCCGCACATTCATTGCTAGGGACACCAGAGTACATGGCACCAGAGCTATATGAGGAGAACTATACAGAGTTAGTAGATATTTACTCATTCGGAATGTGTTTGATAGAAATGGCTACTATGGAAATACCATATAGTGAATGTGACAGCATAGCCAAGTTATACAGGAAGGTGACATCAGGAATAAAGCCTCAAGCTTTCAACAAAGTGAGTGATACAGAGTTGAAGGACTTCATTGAAAGGTGCATTGGACAACCAAGAGCAAGACCGTCTGCTGCTGACTTGCTCAAGGATCCTTTTCTTTCTGATGTTGCTGACCATGAGGATGATCTCAATTGTTGATGCCCTTTGTTTAATTATGTACAGTTATTTAAAGTATTATGCTTTGTCGCTCATGCTTATTCAAGAAGTCGTATCTTTAACGATTTATGTTATAATGCTACTATATACTCAAAGACTTTTACACGATTAGTGTAGTCAAACATATTATAGCAGGTTAGCTAAGATTTTTACCAAGTTATGGAGCAATGTTTATCATAAAGATTTTTTTTTATTGACCTTATAAGTGAGCTAATTGTGTAAATATTTTTGTTATCTTCACTGCATAAAACTTATCAAACTTTTCTTGAGTCTGATTTCAAATCTATCATTGATCACGGACCAGGTACAAGAAACAGTATTGGTGTCTCACCCTCTAGTATAAATTTGTCTCACTATTGGTATTTTCTTAGAATGATTTTTGCTTCTTCGTATCTGAGATCTAGACAGTACATAAGTTCCATATTTCAACACTTAAATCAGATTAAGTACTCAAGTTTAGAGTTACATAGTATTAGAATTCTCGAAGTAGAAGGGCTGAAAGTAATACAAAACTGGTCAAGTTAAGGCACCAAGTGTCAGTCCGCTTCACCAAGATTTGGGGCGTGACCTTGAGCTAAAGTGCCACGAGACGAACTGATGATCAACAGTATAACTAACTTTGTAGAGTAAGAGCGGAAATGGAGTCTTTCTTTCTTCCTAGAGAAAATGAAGTATGTCAAAACACATAATCCTCATAATGTGTTTTTTAAGTCAAATTTGAATCAATAAGTAGAAAAAGAGTATTTTTGAACAATTTCTAATATATTAACGTCATTGTTGACTCTTCCTTTTTTCTCTTTATTAAGTTTCAAATTTTGCATATTTATGTTATATACATTGAGGTCATTGTTGACCCTTTTCCTTTTTTTTCTCTAAAAAGTTTGAAATTTTGAATATTTATGCTGTTGTATATAATAATTGTCACAAAAAGAAATAATTGGTGTCAGGGGCGGAGCTACCCTTTGCCGAGGGGTTCGTCCGAACCCCTTTTGACGAAAAATTATGCTATATATGCATGGTTAAAATTATTTTTTATGTCTATATATTAGATGTTAAACCCCCTTCGGTTAGTTCATATGTTTACTTATGAACCCTCTTAGTGAATATCCTGGCTCCGTCATTAATTGATGTGCTCACAAAAAATTATGCTATATATGCATAGTTAAAATTATTTTTTATGTATATATATTAGATGTTAAACCACCTTCGGTTAGTTCATATGTTCACTTATGAACTCTCTTAGTGAATATCCTGGCTCCGCTACTAATTGATGTGCTCATTGCCGAATTTATATTCTACACTCATTAACTTAAAATGTTACTCTTCTATTACTTTGCTTACGTAAGTTACTCTTTACGTCAAGGCTATTAGGTTGTAACATAATTAATTGTTGGTTGGTTGTCTTGTCTTGTCTTTGGGAAATTCAGTGAATGGGAAGTGTTTTTGGGCACGGGTGGTGCATGACATGAACTATTTTTATGACGCAGTTTAATTTGCTTTTTGCATTCTGTTATGGTGACAACCATATTTAGGCCACAGACATTTGTATTGTAATGATGGAATAATAGATATTATTGTTAGAGATATTTGAACCTTCACCTTTAGCTGCCATCTAACTTTTACAAATATATTCACATGCTTGCCCTAGCTTTTCTCCAACTTGCAAAATAATAATATAAAATATTTCTTCTATTTCTTCAACTTGCAAATGATCTAGATGACCAATTTTTAATTATGGAATTATATAGTTAAGAAGAGTGACTATGAATTATAATTAACTAAAATTTAGATTAAATAGAATAATTATAGGCTTATATTTACTGTTTATGTAGTTTTTCCAAATATTAATCTTGATTTTTGATATTACATTTTTTTCACTCTTTTGGAAAAAGTTAAGTTGCAACTTCAATCTTAAAAGTAATCTTGGAATCTTTAATTAAAAAAAAAAAATCATTGATACTGAATCAAAATATGATCATGAGAATTAATTATATAACCGATCCTAATCTAGTGTTTGTTATTTTATGGTGTTTCGGGTACAAGAATTTGTATAAATATAACACCAACTTCAACACAAGTTCCTGTATAAACAAGAACACCTATAAAGTTCTTTAACACCTTCAACACAAAATTACTGATAATTTATCCAAGAAGTATGTTTATTTTCAGAAATAAGATGAAACAGAATTTGTAAGGCCAAGTCCCCCGACTTCAGGGAGTGTCCTTAAGGAATAATTCCCCCTCACTATATCTGAGGTTATGGAATCTCCCTCCCAGGATAAAATGGCCTTCAATCCGAACAATAGCGGTACCTCAAATTGTTGGATTCAACGAACTCACTCAACAGCTTAATGATCACACAGAGTTTTTGTTAATAACCAGAGAGTTTTACTGTCAAAATTGATTTTAATACCTGAGGAAAATATCAGGTATTTATAGCCTTAAGTGTATCCTTTCAGAAAGGATGCATTGGTTCAGCTGAAAGGCACCTTTTCTGCAACAGTCGCGTCCCTGCGTTGGGACTGCGCTGGACCTGCGCTGCACCTGCACCCGAAGTGCAGCTGTAGGTGATGTTTTGTAGTTTCCAATGAGAAAATGTGTTGCGTCTGCGCTACAGGTCGTGTATATGCGTTGCGTATGCGGTCGCATATCACCCTATAGTGCGAAATAGTGTGCCTCTTCTCAAAAGGTCTCATCCCTTGGTGATGTGCGTTGTGTATGCGTTAGCATTGCATCCGAAATGCGCCCGCACTTGGAGAAAATTAATACTATCAAATTTTGGATTAAAATTTCACTTGTAAACAAGTTCCAAATAAATTTTGTCTAAAAAATTAGATCTCATCGATCGATCATTTTCCAAATCCAAATCCAAATCCAAATCCAAAGCTGAGCCGAGCGAGCAATGACGGCGACGGCGCGAGGCATCACCTAGTTCTTGCTTTACTATCCATGTGGAGTTAGTGTTTCTCATTATAAACACTTTCAAGTTCTCTTCTCCCACCAATGTAGGAGAAATAAGTGAACTTTCTAATTTGGGAGTACACTTTCTAAATTAGTGTCTCCCTTCTCCCCACCATTTTTCCTCTATTTTCCATTCACATACACCTTGAACCTAACAATCCCCCACATGAATGGGGAATGTCTATCTTTTGAAGAATTTACGGACAAGCATGTGATTATTTAGCAAAGATTGATTGCATCTAGATAAGTAGGTTTTCCTTTGAACTTTCCGTAGTGAACATGTATCGGATGCACTCGGTCAATAAATAGATTTGATATCTTTAAACCGTCGAGCTTTAATGTACACCTAGACAACATATGTCACACAATCAGTCTTTCACTGTTTATGGTTCTCATGGTTTTATTCTTTTCAGCCATGAACACGTCCCGATTTCATGAGAGCAAAGAGAATAGGTCTTTACTAACATTCTCTTTGAAGCGGCTTTCACTTCGGTCTCACATAGGTGATTTCTAAATATTCAATCCTATAGATTAAACTATTTGGTCAAATCTGCCAAATTTAGATAATCATTAAAAGACTTTTCACTTTAAGTCTTATCCTTGTTTCCTACACATTGTCTACATCATGGGAATGGGTCGGGTAGTTGACAATGTTGAAACTGTCAGACACAACTTTGTTTGATCTCTTTAAACCTAACTCTTGGGATTTCCAGTCTGCTAGGTAGAGTTACCGCTATGCTGACTTGTCCTAGGCCTTAAACCCATTCCCTTGGATGTTCTTTCCACTCCTTCTCTAGATAGGCCTTTTGTAAGTAGATCCGACACATTATCTTTTAACTTCACATAGTCAACAGTAATAATTTCACTAGAGAGAAGTTCTCTAACAGTATTATGGCTCCTTCTTATGTGATGAGATTTATCTTTATACATCATGCTCTCTGCCCTACCTATTGTCGCTTGGCTATCACAGTGTATACATACTGGTGTCACTGGTTTGGGCCAATAAGGAATATCTTCCAAGAAATTTTGGAGTCATTCTGCTTCTTCACCAACTTTATCCAATGCAATAAATTCAGATTCCATTATAGAGCGAACAATACATGTCTTTTTGGATGATTTCCAAGAGACTGCTCCTCCACCGATAGTAAATATATATCCACTTGTGGATTTTACTTCATTCGATCCGGCGATTAAATTTTCATCATTATATCCTTCAAGTACTGCGGGGTATTTATTATAATGCAAAGCATAGCCTTGAGTGTATTTAAGATACCCCAAAACTCATTTCATTGCCATCCAATGAGTTTTGTTGGGATTACTCGTGTACCAACTCAACTTGCTAATAGCACATGTTATGTCTAGTCGTGTATAGTTCATTATATACATTAAACATCCCAATACTCTTGCGTACTCCAATTGTGAGTCACCTTCACCTTCATTCTTTCGAAATGCAAAGCTCACATCCAAAGGAGTCTTGGCAATATCGAATTCCATATACTTGAATTTGTCAAGTACATTTTTAATATAATGAGACTGTGATAATGTCAACCCTTGTGGAGTTCTATGGATTCTTATACCTAAGATCACATCCTCAACTCCAAGGTCTTTCATATCAAACTTGCTCTCGAGCATTCATTTCGTTGCATTTATGTCAGAAATGTCTCTACTGATGATCAACATATCATCCACATATAAACAAACAATGACTTGGTGATTCAGAGTGTCTTTAATAGAAACACATTTATCACATTCATTTATCTTGAACCCGTTTGCCTACATGGTTTGGTCAAACTTCACATGTCATTGTTTAGGTGCTTGCTTTAGACCATATAGCGACTTAATAAGTTTTCATACCTTATTCTCTTTTTCAGGAACTACAAAACCTTAGGTTGTTCCGTGTAAATTTCTTCCTCCAATTCTCCATTTAGGAATGTGGTTTTCAAATTCATTTGATGGATTTCAAGATCATACACCGCCGCAAAGGCAATTAACATTCGAATCGATGTTATCCTTGTTACTGACGAGTATGTATCAAAGTAATCAAGACCTTCTTTCTGTTTGAAGCCTTTTATTACAAGTCTTGTCTTGTATTTATCAATAGTATCATCCACCTTCATTTTCCTTTTGAAGATCCATTTAGATCCTAAAGATTTATTTCCTAGAGGAAGATCAACCAATTCCCACATATGGTTGCTTAAGATTGAATTAATCTTACTATTGACTGCCTCTTTCCAAAAGGATGAGTCTGATGATGACATCACTTCTTTAAATGTTTGAGGATCATTTTCTAAGAAAAATGTTATAAAATACGAACCAAACGAAGTTGACATTCTTTGACGTGTACTACGTCTTGGATTTTCTTCATTATGTATATTCTCACTTGATTCATCTCGAGGTCGTTTAGACCCCCCACTAGACTGTTCATGTCTAGTTTTATACGGATAAATATTTTTAAAGAATTCAGCATTATCTGATTCAATTATCGTATTTTAATTAATATCCAGATGTTCAAATTTATGAACCAAAAACTGACATGCTTTACTACTTTAAGCATATCCTATGAACACACAGTCCACTATCTTAGGTCATATCTTAACCTTTTTAGGCATAGGAACTTGGACCTTTTCTAGACACCTCCATACTTTGAAATATTTCAAGTTGGGTTTCCTTCCTTTACATTTTTCATAAGAAATAGATTGTGTCTTACTATGGAGAACTCTATTGAGTATACGGTTGGCTGTAAGGATAGTCTCCCCCCCACAAGTTTTGCGGTAAACCGAAACTTATAAGTAAGGCATTCATCATTTCCTTCAACGTTTGGTTTTCCCTTTCCACAATTCTGTTAGATTGAGGTGAATACGAGGCTGTAGTTTGATGGACGATTCCACTCTCTACACATATTTTTGCAAAGAGAGATTCATATTCTCTTCTCCTATCATTTCTTATCATTTTTATATTTTTTTCTAACTGATTTTCAGCTTCAGTTTTGTATTACCTAAACGTATCTATTGCTTCATCCTTACTATTTAACAAGTAGATGTAACAGTATCTAGTGCAATCATCAATAAAAGTTATGAAATACTTTTTCCCACCACCTGATGGTATTGACTTCATATCATAAATATCGGTGTGTATTAAGTCTAAGTAATTTGAATTCCTTTCAATGAACTTATAAGGATGCTTTGCAAATTTTGATTCCACACACGTTTGACACTTTGATTTATTGCACTCAAAATTTGGTAAACTTCTAAGTTAATCAGTTTTCGTAATGTTTTGTAATTAACATGGCCTAAACGTTCATTCCACAAATCATAAGACTCAAGCAAGTAAGAAGAATTTTAATTTTTATTGATTTCAACATTCATTACATTCATCTTATAAAGGCCCTCGGTGAGATAGCCTTTTCCTACATACACTACTCCTTTGCTAATTATAATTTTTTCAAAAGCGGTTATACATTTGAATTCTTTCTTATCTAGAAGTGAAACAGAAATCAAGTCCCAACGTAACTCCAGAACATACAAGACATTGTTAAGTGTCAAGACCTTTCCTGAAGTCATTTTCAAGTACACTTTTCCTATTCCTTCTACCTTAGCAGTAGCAGAGTTAGCCATGTAGATCATTTCTTCTACTTGAGCCAGAGCGAATGACAAAAATAACTCTTTGTTGGCACAAACATGGTTGCTTCTTAGCTTTTGATCAAGGAGGTTCTTCAACTACCTCTCTCTCTCCCTCTCCCTCTCCCTCTCCCTCTCCCTACCTTCTCTCTCCTCGGTCCCGGGCCCCGTCGCCGTCGCTGACCTTCGAAGCCGACCTCCGGTCGACCTTCGTCGTTGACCCGACCCGATCTCCGGCTCCGATCGCCGGTCACCGGCACGACCTTCGACGTCAGCCCGCCGACCCCTCCCTCCCTCCCCCATCGCCTGATCCGACGAGATCCACCCCCCAACCCCCCCTCGGTCTCCAGCAGCCGCTGCCCCAGCAGCCGCCGACCGACCCCCCCAGCAGCCGCCGATCGACCGACCCCCCCTTCAGCAGCCGCCGATCGACCGACCCCCCCTCAGCAGCCGCAGCTCGGCCCCAGCCAGCCGCCGCCATCGCAGCTCCACCTTCACCCGCCAGCTGCTCGGTCGCCAACAGCTGCAGCACCCGGACGCCGACCAGACGCCGCCGACCAGTTCAGCCGGCCTCCAGCAGCCGCAGCTCCATCTCAGCACCGGAACTCACCGGAACCCGGTCAACGCTGGGTTCGGGTTTTCCGGCTTGGTCTACAAGCGTGACCCGGTGATCTCTAACCTTTGATATTTCATTTCTCGCTATTTCATTTTATTCCCCGTTTCCTGCTAGTTTTATCTGATTTGCAATTGATTTACTGATATTATCCGTATCTGTTGTTGGTGTTGCTGTGGCTGTGGTTGTTTTCTTGCACTGCTTTTGTTTGGGTATCTGCTTGTGATTTGTTGATATTATCTGTTGTTTATTGTTGCTATTGTCTGTTGTTTGTTGTTGCTGTGACTATTGTCTGTTGTTGCTGTTGTTGTGGTCGTTTCTTGCCTTTGAGTATATTTTTTTGTATTTTCCTATATAGTGGCTGTGAGCGGTAATGGTTGGATAGGGTCATGTCTGAGGGGGTTGGGGTGTGGGGCAGTTGTGGGGGCGGGGGATGCGGTAAGAGCGGGAGTGGGAGGGAGGCCAAGGTATGGCTGCGGGGGCGGTAGGGGAGGGCGGGGGGATAGTGTTGGTAGGCTGAGGGTTGGTTCTTGGAATATAGGGACCCTTCAGGGTAAGTCTATAGAGCTTGTGAAGATTCTTAAGAAAAGGAGGATCAATATCGCGTGTATTCAAGAGACCAAGTGGGTAGGGTCTAAGGCTAGGGATGTGGATGGTTACAAGCTGTGGTACTCTGGGAGCGAGAGGCGGAGGAATGGAGTTGGCATCTTAGTAGATGAAGAGCTTAGAGGCCAGGTAGTAGAGGTTAAGAGGATCAACGATAGGTTGATGACTATTAAGTTGGTCATTCGGGGGTTTACCCTGAATGTGTGTAGCGCTTATGCGCCGCAAGTGGGCTCGGAGGGGGAGGAGAAGTTGCGGTTTTGGGAGGCTTTGGAGGAGGTGCTGAGAGGCGTGCCTAGCTCGGAGAAGATTATTGTAGCAGGAGATTTCAATGGGCACATCGGCGCGTTACCGGGAGGCTTTGGTGATGTGCATGGTGGTTTTGGTTTTGGGGTGAGAAATGAAGAGGGGGCTACCCTTTTGGAGTTCGCAAGGTCCTTTGGGCTGGTGGTGGTGAACTTGGGCTTCCCGAAGAAGGACGATCACCTCATCACCTTTCGAAGCGCGATAGCCAGGACCCAGATTGACTTTATGTTGATCAGAAAAGGGGATAGGGTGTTGTGTAGGGACTGTAAGGTCATCCCGAGTGAGAACCTTTCGACCCAGCATAGGCTCTTGGTCATGGACTTGGGTATAAAGATGAATAGTAAGAGGAAGAGTAAGGAGTGTAGACCTAGAATTAAGTGGGGCGGTTTGATGCCAGTGAATGCGTGGGAGATAGGGGAGAAGTTGGCGGGAATGGGGGTGTGGGAGTGTAGGGGGGACGTGGATAGTATGTGGGATAGGGCGGCTAGGTGCATCAGGGAGAAGGCAAGTGAGGTGTTGGGTGTTTCTAGGGGCCGGGCCGGGCACCATCAGGGGGATTGGTGGTGGAATGAAGAGGTGGAGAAGAAAGTACGGTCCAAGAAAGAGGCGTATGCTAAGTTGGTGGAGAGCAGGGACGAAGAAGAGAAGTGGGTAAACAGGAAAGAGTACAAGCTAGCTCGGAAGGAGGCTAAGTTAGCAGTCACGGCAGCTAAGACGGCCGCGTTTGAGAGCCTGTATGCGGGGTTACAGGGGAAAGGAGGGGAGAAAAGGTTGTTTAGACTCGCTAAGGCTAGGGAGAGGAAGGGTCGTGACCTCGATCAGGTGAGGTGCATTAAGGGGAGGATGGCAGAGTGTTGATGGAGGACAGACATATTAAGAATAGATGGAAGTCGTACTTTCATAGGCTCTTGAATGACGAAGGGGATAGAGCTATTGTGTTAGGGGAACTGGAGCATTCAGAGGAGTGTCGGGAGTTTAGTTATTGTAGACGTTTTAGGGTAGAAGAGGTTAGAGAGGTTGTTCGCAGGATGCGGAGGGGTAGGGCGACGGGGCCGGATGAGATACCGGTGGAGTTTTGGAAGTACGTTGGAGAGGCTGGGGTAAGGTGGTTGACTGGTCTATTTAACGAAATCTTCAAGACGGCAAAGATGACCGAGGCTTGGAGGTGGAGTACCATGATCCCTCTTTATAAGAATAAGGGTGACATCCAGTGTTGCAATAACTATAGGGGGATTAAGTTATTGAGTCACTCTATGAAGATTTGGGAGAGAGTGGTCGAGGGGAGGCTGAGACGGATAGTGTCTATTTCGGAAAATCAGTTTGGATTTATGCCTGGGCGCTCGACGACAGAGGCAATTCACCTGGTACGGAGGTTGGTGGAACAGTATAGGGAAAGGAAGAAGGATCTTCACATGGTGTTTATCGACCTAGAGAAGGCTTACGACAAAGTTCCCAGGGAGGTGCTTTGGAGATGCTTGGAGGTGAGTCGAGTCCCGATGGCTTATATTAGAGCAGTTAAAGATATGTATGATGGAGCGAAAACTCAGGTAAGGACGGCGGGAGGAGACTCAGAGCATTTCACTGTCTTGACAGGATTGCATCAGGGATCTACTCTTAGTCCTTTTTTGTTTGCTTTGGTGATGGATGTATTGACGCGGCGTATTCAAGGGGAGGTGCCTTGGTGTATGCTTTTTGCAGACGATGTAGTTCTGATTGACGAGACCCGAAAGGGTGTGAATGACAAATTAGAGGTATGGAGACAAACTCTTGAGTCTAAAGGGTTCAGGTTGAGCAGAAGCAAGACAGAGTATTTGGAATGCAAGTTTAATGACGTGAGGTTGGAGGACGAGGTGGTCGTGAAGCTGGATTCGCAGAAGGTATGTAAGAGGGATAGTTTCAAGTATCTCGGGTCCGTGATACAGGGTAACGGTGAGATTGACGAGGATGTCTCGCACCGTATCAGGGCGGGTGGTTGAAGTGGAAGCTCGCGTCGGGGGTGTTTTGTGATAAGAAGGTGTCGCCCAAGCTTAAAGTCAAATTCTACAGGATGGTAGTCCGTCCGGCCATGTTGTATGGAGCGGAGTGTTGGCCAGTTAAGAACTCCCACATCCAAAAAATGAAGGTGGCGGAAATGCGGATGTTGCGCTGGATGTGTGGGATGACTCGAGGGGATAGAGTTAGGAATGAGACTATCAGGTAGAAGGTTGGTGTGGCTCCAGTGGAGTGCAAGATGCGGGAAGTCCGATTGAGTTGGTTTGGACACGTGAAGAGGAGGGACACGGATGCCCCGGTCCGTAGGTGTGAGAGGCTAGCGTTGGATGGTTTTAGGCGGGGGAGGGGGAGGCCGAAGAAGTACTGGGGTGAGGTGATTAGGCGGGATATGGAGCAGCTACAACTCACCGAGGACATGACCCTAGATAGGAAGGTCTGGAGGGCGCGAATTAGGGCAGAAAACTAGGGTCAGTTTGGGGCGTTAGGGTAGGGAAGTATTTGGTGGGGGTTTTATTCCTGTTATTCTTCCTATTCTTATTTTTATTCCTATTTTCTATTCTTCTTCTTGTTATGCTTTCGGTGTTCCATGTTTTATTACGAATATGGGTGCTTTCCGATGTTTCCTACTACTTATGGGTGCCGTATTTACGTTATGAAATCCTGTTCTGTGCGTTACTTTATATTTGTGTGGTGTCTCGTGTCTTAAGCCGGGGGTCTATCGGAAACAGCCTTTCTACTTCTTCAGAGGTAGAGGTATGGACTGCGTACATCTTACCCCCCCCCCAGACCCCACTAGGTGGGAATACACTGGGTTTGTTGTTGTTGTTGTTGTTGTTGGCACAAACATGGCAGGTGGCACCATAATCCATCCACCATTCGCGAGGATTCTCCACCAAGTGGCATTCTGAAAGCATAGCACACAGATCATTACATTCTTTGTTGGACTCAATCATATTTATTTGGTCCTTTTTCTTGCCTTTCTTAGGGGCATGACAATCCGTGGACTTGTGTCCAATCTTGCCACAGTTGATGCACTTTTCCTTGAATTTCTTCTTGGGTTGATTGCTTTCATATTCAACTTTCTTCCTTTTCTTAGAATTATTTTGGTCATCTTCTACAATATGTGCTCCATTAATTGTAAAATTCTCTTTTGACCTTCTCTCGGCAGCTTTATTATCCTCTTCAATACATAGTCAGACAATAAGATCTTCGATAGTGATCTCCTTGCGTTTGTGCTTCAAGTAGTTTTTGAAGTCTTTCCACATAGGTGGTAGCTTCTCAATTATCACTGCTACTTGAAATGTATCATTCACAATCCAACCTACAAAACAGTTTATGTGAGTACTAAGAACATTTTTAATTTGTTCAACTAAGGTATTTTTCAAAGATATACCTTCCGCTAGGAGATCGTGGATGATTACTTACAATTTCTGTACTTGAGAGACAACCAATTTTCTATGTATCATTTTGAAAGTCCAGGAACCTTGCAATAAAGAATTTCTTAATTCCCGCATCCTCTGTCTTGTATTTTCGTTCTAGTGCCCCCCACAATTCCTTCGATGTCTTAGTTCTACTGTAAACATTATAGAGGTCGTCTTGGAGACCACTCAAGATATAATTCCTACAAAAGAAGTCTAAGTGTTTTCAAGCCTCTACAATTATGAAACGCTCTTTGTCCGAGGTTCCCTCGGGCACCTCAGGAGCATCCTCACTAGTGAACCTTTGAAGACATAGTGTTGTGAGGTAGAAGAACATCTTTTGTTTCCATCTCGTAAAGTCAATGCCCACAAACTTTTTCTCCGCAGGTGTCATAGGTTGCGGAGCATTTGCTTGACTTGTTGAGGCAATACTAGTTGCCCCCACAGTTATAGTCGGATCTTGCATTTGACTTTCGTTAGTCATTTTTCCTGTCACCACAAGACAGTACCTTTAATATATTGAAATACTTATTAAAAATTTGAAGCAACTTTAAACACTTTTTATTTCTAGTTAACGATGAAGTTTTTATGACTTTCAATCATCAACCGAGTGATCTTTAACTTGTGATGAAGATTTTATGTCTTCTAATCACTAGTTAAGTTCAAACGGAGTATAAAGCTTAAAGTTTTAATCTCCAAAAACAAGCAATACAGATTCTAAGGATTATTCCTTAAGATTGTTATTTTATGGTGTTTCGGGTACAAGAATCTATATAAATGCGACACCAACTTCAACACAAGTTCCTATATAAACAAGAACAGCTATAAAGTTTTTTAACATCTTCAACACAAATTTACTGATAATCTATCCAAGAAGTATGTTTATTTTCAGAAATAAGATGAAACAAAATTTATAAGGCCAAATCTCCCGACTTCACGGAGTGTCCTTAAGAAATAATTCTCCTCACTGTACCCGAGGTTATGGAATCTTCCTCCCAGGATAAAATAGCCTTCAATCCGAACAATAGTGGTACCTCAAATTGTTGGATTCAACAAACTCACTCAACAGCTTGATGATCACGCAGAGTTTTTGTTAATAACAAAAGAGTTTTTGCTGTCAAAATTGATTTTAATACCTGAGGAAAATATCAGGTATTAATAGCCTTAAGTGTATCCTTTCAGAAAGGATGCGTTGGTTCAGCTGAAAGACACTTTTTCTGCAATATTCGCGTCCCCGTGTTGGGCCTGTGCTGGACCTGCGCCAGAAGTACGGCCGCAGGTGACGTTTTGCAGTTTTCAGTGAGCAAATGCACTGCGTCTGTGCTACAGGTCATGTATATGCGCTGCGTATGCGGTCGCATGTCACCCTATAGTGTGAAACAGTGTGCCTCTTCTCAAAAGGTCGCATCCCTTCGTGATATGTGTTGCATATGCGTTAGCATTGTGTTCGAAATGCGCCCGCACTTGGAGAAAATTAATACTATCAGAATTTGGATTAAAATTTCACTTGTAAACAAGTTCCAAATAAATTTTGTCTACAAAATTAGATCTCATCAATCGATCCTTTTCTAAATCCAAATCCAAATTCAAAGCTGAGCCGAGAGAGCGACGACGACGACGACGACGTGAGGCATCACCTAGTTCTTGCCTCACTATCCATGTGGAGTTAGTGTTTCTCATTATAAACACTTTCAAGTTCTCTTCTCCCACCAATGAGGGAGAAATGAGTGAACTTTCTAATTTGGGAGTATACTTTCTAAATTGGTGTCTCCCTTTTCTCCACCATTTTTTCTCCATTTTTCATTCACATACACCTTGAACCCAACAGTGTTTGCACGGACTGCCCCTATTTCCGCGTGGTTTTAAATTTTTCCCCTTGAATTGATCGTCTTAAATTTTTGTTCCTATTGCTTATTACTGCTTATTATATAACTAGTCTAAGTGTACATGCACGTGTATATTATGTTAGTCAATTTTAAATATATATATATAAAAAGAATAAATTAGCTATTTTGATTGCTGTATATATATATTATACTTTCAAAATAATGAAATAAAAAAATTACGACAAAAAAATATTGTTAAACAAACGTGGATGAATTATTTTTGAATGCACAAAAATTTACAAAAGTAAGAAAGAAAGGTGCGGGATTAAAATTTGGTCAAGTTTATATAACACTATAACTCAATTCAAATATGAAATGTCAAATTGTTGAATTCATCAATAATATATAAAAGTTTAGTGTTAGCCGAATTTACAATAGACACAAAGTAGAAGATACCCCGATATTCCTCCTACATGATCCAAAAGTCATCTATCAAACCACCACATCAATTTGTTAAGTTCATTAAGAATATGTACTAACATAGAATCAATTTTTTTTGTCATTATTGTTGTATAGTGATTCAATAACCTATAATATTTTTCAAGTAAAATTATACTACCATGCTAATTTTTAAAATTCTAATACGTATAATATACGTTGAACTCCTGTAAAAAAAAAAATCGATAGACATAATAGGAATAGGCTAATTTGAATGAATGATTGGTATAAAAATTTGATTCTATACTTATAGTATATGAATAAAAAGAAAGAAAAAATATACTCTCTTCATCCAATTTATGGAGTACTTTTTGAATTTTAAGATTCAAACGGTTAAACTTTACCTTTACATAAAAATTTCATCAAAGTCCAATCAAATATTCCATCTACTACCCGTATTAAATAAAAAAATACCAGATAATAATATAACAGAAACTATAATATGATCTCCTTATCAGAACACGTCATATAATAATATAACATAAACTATAATATTATCCCGTTATGAGAACAATATAATTAAACATAATCTTTACAACACAATCAAATTATAAAATTATATTCAAAATACATACATCAGAAACCAAAAATAAATATAAATAAAACTTAAGTAATGAATTGTGAAAAAGGGACATATATGGATTGTATCATAGGATCCATTACAAATTAAAATACCACAATTAAGAGTCAGTTGCTAAAATAAAGAATTGGCATTCATATTAAAATAGAAAAAAAAAATAAGTAAAAGACCTTTAAAAAAAAAAAAAAACTAACTAATGCTAGAATATGAAAGAAATTAATAAAGTAAGTAAAGACCCCAACAAAAAAAAATCTAACTAACTATAATGTCAAAATACGTAAGGAAATAATAAAATAAGTAAAAGATCCCCCACCCGTAAAAAAAAATCTATCTAACTAATGCCCACATCAATAGCACACATTCTTGTTAAAACGGGTAAGGAAAATAAATTTGCCTAAATTGAAGAATATTATATGAATTTTATATCTAAACTAATTCTATTCCTAAGAAATCCTACATTTAAAAGGATTCATAAATTAAATTAATTAACCTAATAAAATTAAATAATAATTTAAAAAATATATAAAGAGATTTTTAATTAATGGTAAAGGGTTCAAATCATTTTTCTAAGGGTTTTCACACTTTTAATATATTATAGATATAGATATAAATGAAAATCTACTGTCCAAAGTAGACTTAATTCTGATTTAATTTCGCTAAGTAAACCTTTTGAGAATGATTGCTCTCCAACATAAATTCAGTGCGATCTAATTCACAAAACAAATCTTTAACCTTAACATTTTTTTAAAAAAAAAGTCTGATCGGCAAAAGTTCATACTACTAAATTTAGTGCAAGGAACACTGATGCTCTAAGACTGAACTTAAGCCATTTCCGGCATCACTAGTGAATTTTATCTTGCAAATTTGGTTTGCTTACAACAACAATAACAACAACCCAGTATATTCCCACATAATGAGTTCTGATTTACTTTCTTTAAAAAAAAATATATCACGGGAATTTATCCATATTTTTATTAGTTAAAGTGTTGAAGGATAAATATTAAATATTAATTGAGGGGCAAAATTTTAAAAGTTACCCAAAATTAAGGCACGCAATTACTCAATCTTTATTGGTGTGAGATTGAAGCATAACCGTTATTGATATTGTCGGAAACATTATTAATCATTCACTCATTTCAAAATAAATAAATTGTTGAGCTATTTTTTAATGTCCAAAATAAATGAATTGTTCATTTTTAAGAGACATATTAAAAATTTCTTCTAATTTTACCCTTTCATTTAATGAGTGTACAATTGAAAATAACCTACAATTTATGTCCTAAATTTTTTTCTTAAGGAATGTACCATACCCCTAACAATTTAATTATTTTGGAATGGGGGATATCTTCTATTTTTCTGGAAGATAGTGAATAAATAGATAGAAAATCTAAAGTATTTAGGGCCATTTTGCAAAATAGATATTTGAAAACTTTTTTTAAATTTTTAGACAAAGTCTTGAAAAATTAAGTATTTAGATACAAGGATGGCATTATCACTTCTTATATATAATCCTAGCACACAAGTTTTAAACTTTATACTTTAGTACCCACCTCATCCATTTAATATTTAATATTTTTCACCATTTTTATATTTCCACCATTTTTCATATTTTCCTATTTTAATTAAAAAAAATTGTCCAAGAAGCCACCAATAGGAGCTCCCATTTTCACCAATATTTTTCGATTCCGGCCACTTTTCCGACAAAATCTTGCTCATCACAACTGAAAATCTTCATTCTTGGTCATTGCCTCCATTGTTATTCCATCTTTTTTGGAAAAAAAATGCAAAAAAAATATTTTTTCACCATTTTACTAAGCTTGAAAAGCTTTCCAAATCCACTCAATATCTCGTCATTAAATATATTTTAGTAGTTTAAAAGCCCTACACATACATTTCTCCATCCCAGAGCTAGGAGGGCATCGATTATATCCAAAATCAGTCCATTCACGTTTTTGTAAGGAGATTTTCATATCAGTAGTCATCGACCAGTTATAGACCGATACCTTAATCTATTATTGATTAGTGTGGTCTATAATAACTGTAGCTGAAGTAATTATCGCGGGTGGTGATTATATGGGTGTGTAGGAGGAAGGTCTCAAATTGTGGTTAGCTATCTAATGAATGAGCGGGGGAAAATACATCCCCACATTCACAAAGAATGATCGACATGTGTTCTTATACATGTTGGATGTCGTTGCCGATGGGTCTAGGTCAATACTGAGAATAAATATCGTCCCGGGATCTCCAACAATCCCGCCACCACACCCGTCTCTTCTACAGTTTGAGTCAGGACAGGGTTCACCTCGACCGTGAACTCCCGTGTATCGCTTATTTTTTATGGGCGATCGTAGAGAGGCTGAACATGGAGCCCGATGAGTTAATCACCACCAACCATCCCCTTGTCCTTGAAAACTTCTCTCTTCTGCCTTTTTTGATCGTATTTTGGTGTACATATTGTGTTAAACGATATTGCAATGAACTAATGAAATGAAGTATTTTTTGTTTCCTACATATTATCTATACTTGAATTTTACAATTTTGTTGTTGTTTGAAATTTTGCAATTTTTTCTGTTAGACGATGAATGAAACAGTTGTCATACGTCAAAATTTACGGTCTATCTTATATATATACAAATTCATATATGCTAATGGATAATGAATATGGTCTATCAATGATTATGTTGATTTATACAAAATTAATTACAAAGTCAATGGAGTTTAGGATTGATCGAATTCAACATCTATGAGTAAACGTCTACGAAATCGATGAATTCCACTATGCAGGTCAGTGAAATGGTAAACAAACATTAGTATATTGTAAATTATTAATTAATTACATAAAATTAAATTGAAGATCATCGATTGTGTCCGTTGTATATCATAGACGGAAAGCCGTGTCAATAATATACTGTATTATTTATTTCCCTTAGTAGAATATTGTGAAAAAAAGAAATAATTAATAAAAATAAATAATTAAATTTTATGCAATTAAAGGAGCTTAAGCAAGTCATGTGATCGTATAAGAGTCCACGTAAATTGGAGAAGGTGATCAAAGATGTGTGAAGATGGGCGGTGGATGAACAAATGAATTCCTCACAACATACTTGTGCATTGGATAAATATTTCCCTAAGGATAGTGGATGTACAACCACTACCCATCCTCATACATTTTTTATCACCTTTTTCAATTTGCGTGGACTCTCATACGATCACAAGACTTGTTTAAGCTCATTTAATTGAATAAAATCTAATTGTTTATTTTTTTACTAATTAAGTAATTTTTTTAAAATATGTGCTAGTTATGGTCTATAAATAGGTATCCTAGTCTAGTTTGTTTATTATTGAAGTAGCCCATCATTTATGCTAGACTATGCTTTGTTATTGACTCGACCTGATATGTCTAGCATAAACTGTGAACTACTTCCACAATTAAGTAACTAGATGATGATACTTAATTATAGATCATGACTAGCACATAATTTGAAAAGGAAATAATTAATTAATAAAAAATAAATGATTGAAATTTATGCAATTAAAGGAATTTAAACAAGTCATGTGATCGTATAAGAGTGCACATAAATTGAAAATGGTGATCAAAGATGTGAGATGATGAGTTGTGGTTAAACAAATGAATTTCCCATAACATACTTGTGCTTTGGGTAAACATTCCCTTGAGGATGTTGGTTGTACAACCACTACCCATCCTCACACATCTTTGTCACCTTCTCCAATTTACGTGGATTCTCATATGATCACATGAGTTGTTTAAGATCATTTAATTGCATAAAATTTTATTTTTTATTTTTTTATTAGTTAATTATTTCCTTTTTTTCCAATATGCTACTAAGGGCAATAAATCAATATGGTATAGTACTGACAAGGCTTGGATTCTATGATTTACACTGGACACAATTGATGACCCTCAAATCAATTTCATTATTTTAATTATTTATATTTTTGACTATGTACTAATATTTTTTTTTACTATTGCACCAACCCGTATATACCTTAACATTGACTGACTGTCAATCTATGCGATCCATTATCTACCCAATGCATGAGAAGACATCAATTATATTTAAGGTCTATGAAAGAGTTTCAGCAGTAACAAAATTTAAATATCAGATTTTTACAATGGTAATAAAGTACATGTCAAATCATATCCAACGATAATATCTCACTTTCTTTTTTGCAAATCACTTTCTTTTTTTCACCATTTTTTCTATTTTCTCCTCAATTTCTGTTTTTTCTTCACTAGTCATATCCTCATCTTTTTTTCTTCTTCGTCTTTCTTGTCTTGTTCATCTGCTACCTTTTCCTCTTCTGTTTCTTCTTCTTTTTTTCTCTTCTTCCACTTTTTCATCTGCTACTGCAAGGTCTCCAGTCACTACAATTACGAGTTTTTGAGGTTGACTTGATGTCGTCTACAAGGGAAACTGTCGACGTGTACTGCATTATTTTGAAAGAATTATCAAAATTAGACAAGTAAATTAAATAGGAAGAACAAAAAAAATTAGTTTACCTTGGCAAGGATAGGAGATCTCCTCCTCCCCGTCTCCACCATCTCTCAGGTTCTCATCTTTACCGCTATCACTTTCACTTTTTCCTTCGCTTTTTCCTTCGTTGTCCTCAGTATTATCACTCTCATGTGCACTACTTTTCTCAAATTCCTCAATCTCGATAATGATTTTTGATTTACTTTTCGACTCGGATTCTTTAATTATAATTTTTTCCCTCTTCGAAGTTCTAGAAACTTCATTGGTTTTTCGCTTCCTACTACTACAAGCAGCGGAAGCAGTCGTTTTAACTGCTTTATAAACTTTGACCATTTATGATCTACAAGAAAAAATGAATCTGTAGTGGTTGATTTATCGACCATAGATCAATTAAAATAAATGGAAAAATACAGCAAAAATAAATATATATGTAGTGGAATGAATCTGTAGTGGTCGATTTATCAATCACTGGTCTATTAATAAAAATAAAAAAATTCAGCAAAAACAAATCTGTAATGGTCGATCTATCAACCATTGGTTTATTAAGAAAAATAAAAAAACGCCTCAGATCAAACATGCAAATCAAGTTCTAACTTCTCCAGATATTGGCAGTGCAATTCACAACAGCAAGAACACTGTTAAAATGGGTCCAATTCAGTACAAAAAAATTAAAATCAATACACAATATAAATATAAAAATTTAAAAATTTTCTAGTCATTATCCAAAGCAAAACACGATTAAACATGCGGAATCGATAATGTTAACTAAAAACACTCAAATTTTGACTAACTAATGACGAACAGTGCAATTTTTGTCAAAATCAAAGAACCCCAATACAAAATAAAAATAAAAAAAATTACTAAAATGGATCTAAAACTGATCGGGGAAGAAGATTAAACTTACCTGAGCAAGAGAAACTGAAATATTTTGACTTGGGAAGTAAGAATCGAGTAAAACTTTTTTTTTTTCAAAAAATATGAAGAAAAATTAGGAGAAGAAGGGGATTAGAGGAGAGACAAAAGTTGTTGAATTTATTAAATTATTTTAATAAATATTTAAAAAATTAATAAATATAAAAAGGGACCATATTATATTTTTTATAAAGTTGTATTTTATTCCCAACTTTTAAAAATATTAAAGAGGCCTATGACCCTACAACCCTGGCCACTTTTTTGCCTTTCCCAAACCCTAGCCCTAAAAAATAAATGGAAAAAAAATTTTTGTGTCTATTATCCAAATTAAGTTTTTAAAGTGGACATTCTTCCAAATCTTCTCAAGTATTTATAGTATGTATCACTTACGAATTAAATGGAAACACGTGTGATATTTATGAGCCGGCAACCCTAGTTGATGACTTTAGAAACTAGGTAGAAATTATTAGCCCATGCATGTGTACACAGTAAAATCCTAGGCTTTTGCATTAAATTTACCACTGCCTCAATACATTGATTCTCCTCAACTTTATTTACTTCTCCATCTATTCTTCATCTTGCTAAAGGTAAATCTTTCACTTTGTTTAGATATTATTAATGTGTTATTTTAATTTTGATTCAATGTACAGTATCCATATCAGAGTTTGATTTATTTGAAATTATAAGGTAGAGCCTATTTACAAATAATGTTTCTATACTAGGGCTTAAAATCTTTATCTCATGTTAAGAGAGGAACAACCCTATCCACTTCACCACATCTTTCGGTGGTAGATATTGTTCTTGAGTTAGCTATTTTTAGTATGTTAGGACTTAGATCTACAATTACCTTATCAATCGAGTGTAACCGTGAGCGAAGGTGAATAATACTAGGAAATTAAATGAATAAACATTATTATGTTATTTTGGGTATAACAATCTGTGTGGTTCAACCCAAACTTCAATACTAAGTTCAAGAACAACTTTCAAGAACTACAATGAAGTCACAACAACTTCAAACATAAGTCCAAATGAATAATCAAATGAACTATTAAAATGAAGCATTTATAAACTTGTAAGAAAGAAGAAACAGAAAATTATAAAATCAAGTCCACCGAATACACAGTGTGTCCTTAAGAAATTTATTTCCCTCAAGTACCCGAGGTTATGGAATCTTTCCACCCAGGATAAAATGATTCTCTCTCAAAAAATAGCAATACCTCAAATTTTCAGAAACTTCGAACACACTCAACAATTTGATGATCACATGAGAGTTTTTAGAAGAAAATAGTTTTTAAACTCAAAAAATTGTTTTTACCAGAAAAAATTCAGGTATTTATAGTCATCAAGGTGTTGCTTCATGAAGAGAAGAAATTGTTAATAAAGGTGCACCCATTCATAAAGGTGTAACTCTTCGAAATAGGTGCAATCCATTGGAACGGTCATAACCATTCAATACAAAAAGGTGTCTATTTAAATTGCATCCTTTCTCTTGATGTATTTATGGAAAAGTACCTATTCAATTTCCATTCACACCTCTTATAAACCCAACAATCCCTCATATGAATGGGGAATGGATATTTTATCAAAAAATTTATGGACATGTATGTGATCAATAAGCAAAGATTGATTGCATTTGGATAAGTGCATTTTGCTTTGAACTTTCCGTAGTGAACATTCATCGGATGCACTTGGTCAATCGCTAGATTTGATATCCTTGAACTGTCGAACTTTAACGTACACTTAGACAACACAATTCAAACAGACAACCTTTTATCATTTATGGTTCTCATGGTTTTGTTTGTCTCAACCATGAACACATCCTGGTTTCATGGGAGCGTAGAGAATAAGTCTTTACTAACATTCTCCTTGAATCGGCTTCCACTTCACACTCACATAGGTGATTCCTAAACATTTAATCTTATAGATCAAACTATTTGTTCAAACTTAACAAACTTAGAAATCATTAAAAAGCTTCAAACCATAAGTCTTATCCTTATTCTCTGAACATTATTTTCATCATGGAAATGGGTTGAGTATATTGATAATGTTGAACCGTTAGTCACAACTTTGTTTGATCTCCTTGAACCTAGTTCTTGGGATCTCCAGTCTGCTAGGTATAGTTACTGCAATGCTGACTTGTCCTAGGTCTTAAACTCATTCCCTTCAATGATCCCTCAACTCCCTCTCTAGATAGGCCTTTTGTTAGTGTATCCGACACATTATCCTTTGACTTTCTATAGTCAACAATGATAATTCCACTAGAGAGTAGTTCTCTAACTATGATATGTCTCTATCTTATATGATGAGATTTACCACTATACATCATGCTCCCTGCCCTACCTATCACCGTTTGGCTATCATAGTGTTTACATACTGGTTCCAATGGTTTGGGACAATAAGGAATATCTTTCAAGAAATTTTAGGGTCATTCAGTTTCTTCACCGGCTTTATCTAATACCGTAAATGTATATTCCATTATAGAGCGGGCAATATATGTCTGTATGGATGATTTCCAAGTGACTGTTCCTCCACCTAACGTAAATACATATCCACTCATGGATTTTACTTCATTCGATCCGGTGATCCAATTTGCATCACTATATCCTCTAATGACCATTGGATATTTATTATAATGTAAAGCAAAGTTTGAGTGTATTTAGGATACCACAAAACTTTTTTCATTTCCATCTAATGAGTTTTATTGGGATTACTCTTGTACCGACTCAATTTATTTATAGCACATTATATGTCTGGACATGTACAATTCATGATATACACTAAACATTCCAAAACTCTTGTGTAGTCCAATTGTGATTTACTTTCACTTTCATTCTTTTGAAGTGCAAAGCTCAGGTCTAATGGAGTCTTGGCAATACCAAAATTCAAATACTTGAACTTGTCAAGTACCTTTTCAATGTAATAAAACTGTGACAACGCCAACCCTTATGGAGTTTGATGGATTCTTATGCCTAAAATCACATCCACAATTCCAGGTCTTTCATATCAAACTTTTCTCAAGCATTCGTTTCATAGCATTTATGTTAGAAATGTCCCTACTGATGATAAACATGTCATCTACATATAAATAAATAATGACTTTGTGATTTGGTATGTCTTTAATGTAAACACATTTATCACATTATTTATCTTAAAGTCGTTTGTCGACGTGGTTTGGTAAAACTCTGCATGCCACTATTTGGGCGCTTGTTTTAGTCCATAAAGTGACTTAATAAGTTTGCACACCTACTTTTGTTTACCAGGAACCACAAAACCCTCAGGATGTTCCATGTAAATCTCTTTCTCCAACTCTCCATTTAGGAATGTTGTTTTTACATCTATTTGATGCATTTCAAGACCATATATTGCCGCCAAGGCAACTAACATATGAATTAATGTTATCCTCGTTACAGGTGAGTATGTAACAAAATAATCAAGGCATTTCTTCTGTTTGAAGCCTTTCACTATAAGTCTTGCCTTGTATTTGTCAATAGTATCATCCATTTTTATTTTTATTTTGAAGATCCATTTAGAATCTAAAGGTTTATTTCTTGGAGGAAGATCAACCAACTCCAACGTATGGTTGATCAAGATTGAATCAATCTCACTATTGACTACCTCTTTCCAAAACAATGAGTCTGAAGACGACGTCGCATCTTTAAATATTTGAAGCTCATTTTCTAGGAGAAACATTACAAAATACGATCCAAAGAAAGTTGACGTTCTTTGATGTGTAATGCGCCTTGGATTCTTATCGTTATGTAAATTCATAGGTTATTTATCTCGAGGTCATTTATCCCCCCACTAGACCGCTCATGTCTAGTCTATACGAATAAATGTGTTTGAAGAACTTAATATTTTTTGATTCAATTATCGTATTTTTATTGATATCCGGATGTTCAGATTTATGAACCAAAAACCTATATGCTTTACTGATTTTAGCATATCCAGTGAATACACAGTCTTAGGTTCTATCTTTACCTTTTTAGGCATATGAATGTGGACTTTCTCTAGACACCCCCAAACTTTGAAATATTTTAAGTTGGATTTTCTTTTTTTTTCATTTTTCATATGTAAATTAAAATGTCTTACTATGGGGCAGTCTATTGAGTATTTGATTAGCTGTAAGGACAGCTTTTCCCCTTAAGTTTTGCGGTAAATCAGAACTTATGAGTAAGGCATTCATCATTTCCTTTAAGGTTCGGTTCTTCCTTTCCACAATTCCATTTAATTGAGGTGAATACGAGACAGTAATTTGTTGGGTGATTTAATTCTCTACACATATCTCCACAAAAAGAGATTTATATTCTTTACCCTTATCACTTCTTATCATTTTGAACTTTTTCTCTAACTAATTTTCAACTTTCTTTTTATGTTGTCTAAACGCATTTATTGCTTCATCCTTACTATTTAGCAAATAGATATAATAGTACCTAGTACAATCGTCAATAAAAGTTATAAAATATTTTTTCCACCAGGAGATGGTGTTGACTTCATATCACAAATGCATGTGCAGATTAAGTCTAAGGGATTAGAACTCCTTTCAATAAACTTATACGTATGCTTAACATACTTTAGTTCCACACATGTTTGATATTTTGATTTATTTCACTCAAAGTTTGGCAAAACTTTCAAACTAATCAGTTTTTGCAAGGTTTTATAATTAACATGTCCTAAATGACTATGACACAAACCATTTAACTCTAGCAAGTAAGAAGAAGCCTCAACTTTCTTCATTTCAACAACCATTATTTAAAGTTTGAAAGACCCTCATTGAAGTAACCCTTTCCTACATACGTTTCTTTCTTGCTTATTACAACTTTCTCCGAAACAAACAAACACTTAAACCCATTTTTAACAAGAAGTGTTGTCGACATTAAGTTCTTCCTATTATAGGAACATGGAGAACATTATTGAGAATAAACAACTTGATGGAAGTCATTTTTAGGAATATATTCCCACTTCCTTCAACCTTAGTTGTTGTATTATTTCCCATGAAAATTACTTCTTTGGTACAAGTGGTATCATAAGTAGTGATAACGTTCAAATTACACTCTTGAATGGGTGTAAGAGATCGTTGTCAATATAATAACCCAACTTAGGTTGGGGTCAAATCCACAAGGAGTGAAAGCATGGAACTCAAAACTCAAGAGTATTAATAGTTTACTAAAAGATGACCCTTAGAGTGAATAAAACAAGCATAAATGTAAAATGAGAGATTTAGTTTGGATGTATTTATAAATGACAACTACTTCAATTTTTGTGCACTATCTTGACGTTGAAAAATGCTAAAAGTGAATTCAATTAAGAATAAGCCTTGGAATTATGAAATTATAGGTGTGGGATCATGCATGGGTATTTGACCATTTATTCAACTTTTAGCTAAAAGTCATGGGTAGGCTAGATGTCAATGTATTAGTGTTAATCTTTCAATTACAACACCAAATTTCACAAATGGGGTTCTTTCTAACACCTCATAAGTGTGACAATTCTCCACATCTATTGCCTCAATTGACATCCTTATGTCTAAGAGATATCATTAAATAAAATAAATCAAGTTATTGGTTGCATTTACTCCTCACCCATGTCCTCTCTTTCAAGAATGACATGGGTTCTAGGGTGGTTGGAGTTTGCAACCCCCAACTCTCAATTAATTCATGAAATAAATGCAACACCCAATCACAACTAACTAATTAGAAAAATAGCTAAAACCTATGCACTACTACTACCCAAGCAAGCATAACCCCAAGATTGAAATTTAGTTACTCATAGAAAAAAGGGATAAGAATATACCAAAGTTACCATTAACCTCATCCATGAGAGATTAGAGACAATGTAATTCCACACTTGGGGTTTCAATAATTCTTCAAAGAAAAATTACTACCATGTATTTTTCATTCAAACTTAGTACAAAATTCTCAAAAGACAAAAAGATAAGTGCTAAAAGAGAAGAGAGAAGCTAAGAGCTAAAAGGAAGGCTATCTTGCTAAGATATGAAAACTAGGTCTTGAAAAATAAGCTAAAATATTTCTTTTAAATTCTACTTTACATTTGATTAAAATTACAAAACTTCCACCTTATTCTTGATCTGCTTGAGCGGATCCAAAGCGGATGAAGAGCAGACAGAGAGCAGATGACTAGCAGCTCCAAAGCAGATGTGAAGCGGATCCAAAGCAGATGACTCATTTCCTTCACATTTGGCCTCTTGATGACTTGAATGACTTACCCAATCTTCTCTTTTTACTTTTACCTACATAAATGGGCATTACGTAAGAGAGTACCATCAAATTAATGAAAAAGCATGATAATTTAGGTTCAAAAGGTGCTAGCAAGTCGTCAAATTGATGACTTATCAAGTAGCAAAGGCTTCTTTGTCCGCTCAGATATGTCTAGTGTCTCCTGAATTAAGCCACCATTCATTTGACTATTTAGAGCTTTGTCACTAACATCACTACAATTGTAGCACTTGTTTTTGAATGTTTTCTTGTTATGCTCTTTTTCTTGTTCAGGAGACTTATTCATCTTGTTATTATTTAGAACATCATCCTTCTTATTCATCTTGTTATTATTTAGAACATCATCCTTACCCTGATTTATAACCATCATTGATGATTTCTCATTCAGCTCATTATCATCTTCCATCATGTGATGACTCACAAGATATTTCAAACCAGACAATTGATTTTCAATTCTTCTTTCTTCTTCTTCTTATTCTTCTTCTTCTTCTTCTTCTTCTTATTCTTCTTCTTCTTCTTATTATTATTATTATTATTATTATTATTATTATTATTATTATTATTATTATTATTATTATTTTAGAGTATAAAGATATATACTTGTGAACATTTGCATTTCAAATTTGGTTAGCTAAAATGACATCATTTGCTGCCATTCTTTGAAGTTCAAACCAAAATATTTTTTTTGGTTTCTCTGTCATTTCCAATGATTGAGAAATATTTTAATAACTTAATGATGTAACATTGGTTACCGTTGGGACAACACCATTCACAATCGAATTAATTTTTCTTATTCAGTTTCATTCGTCATTATCCTGTCAATCTTTGACATACACTTTAGTATTTTAAAGACTAAAAATAAAGACTTTAATGTTTAGCCAACTTGTTTCTAGTCAATGATGAAGTTTTTATGTCTTCAAATCATCAACCGAATGAACTTTGAAACCTAACAAAGTTTTTATGACTTCAAATCAGAATCAAATTCAAACAGAATAAAATCCCATGGTTTTAAACTCTCGAAACCAATACAGAGATTTTAACGAATCGATGAAGTTTTTATATTCTTCGAACTGAATTCCCGCACTGATTTCTCGATGAAGTTTTTATATTTTTCTAACCGAGGGATTAGAAATTAAATGATTTTAGTCTCCACAAAATCAGACCCAACATAGATTAACCAAATAATTAATTTATAAATGGTGATAAAATATTTTTTTTCTTTTCACCAAACAAACACACACAACAAATATTTTTATAATTTTCTTAAGATTGTTGTTTTTCTTAAATTTGATAAAATCTGTATTTTTCAACAATAACTTCAAACACATGTTCAAATTAACATATGAACAATCAAATGAAGTTTAAACTTATTGAACTTTTAACAATAAGTTCAGCCCAACTTATGAAAATCAACAAAATGAAGTTCAAACTATTTTCTGGAAAATAAAAAAAACAAATGTCAACAACTTCAACACAAGTTCAACCAACTTATGAACTATCAAAATGAGGTTTCAAACACAAGTTTAAATAGTTGAAGAAGTATCAATATGAAGTTCAAACTATTTACTAAAAAACAACAATACCAAACAATATAGATGAATAAATTCCTTAAGATTGTTATTCCGAGTATAAAAATCTGTATGTATCAACCCATACTTCAATACTAAGTTCAAGAATAACTTTGAAGAACTACAATGAAGTTACAACAGCTTCAAGCACAAGTTCAAATGAATAATCAAATGAACTATCAAAAAGTATTTATAAACTTTTAAGAAAGAAGATGAAGTAGAAAATTGTGGAATGAAGTCTATCGAATGCACGGTGTGTCCTTAAGAAAATTATTTTCCTTAAGTACCCAAGGTTATGGAATCTTTACTCTCGGGATAAAATGATTTTCTTTCTGAAAATAGTGGTCCCTCAAATTTTCAGAAACTTCGAACATACTCAATGATTTAAATATGAAATTAGAGTTTTTAGAAGAGGAAGAAGATATTTTTTTAACTCAAAAAATTATCTTTACCTAAGAAAAAATTTAGGTATTTATAGCCATTAAGGTGTTACTTCATGAAGTGAAGCAATGGCTCAAAAAGGATCACCTATTCATAAAAGTGCAACTTTTCGAAAAAGTCACAACTATTGAAAAAGTCATAATAACCATTCAATCCGAAAAGATGCCTATTCAAATTGTATCCTTTCTCTTGGTGCCTTTTCGAAAAAGCACCTATTCATTTTCCATTCACACCTCTTAAAAACCCAACATATTATCTTCTTTTTATTTTTTGGAAGCCGGTAGAGAGTCTTGCGTTACTAAATGAATAAAAGCCTAAGTATTAAATTTTACTTGATGACCGAAAAATCTAAGTAATATTGCATGACTATAACTACATCCTCCAATCCTAAGTTTATTTGAATTTTATTTGAGTTCTCTATAAATAAGTAATAGCATGAGGCTTTTGCATTAAATTTACCATTGCCTTATCATGTCGATCCTCCAGTTTATTTACTTCCCCCTCTCTTCCTCATCTTGCCAAAGGTAAGTCTCTTCACTTTGCTTTGATATTATTGTTCATAAGTTTTATGTCTTTCATTTGGTGTGCGATATCCATATTGGGCCCGACTAATCCTAGAACTGCAGGGTAGGGCCTATTTGTGAATAGTATTTCTATACCAGGGCTCAAAAGTCAAAATCGAGACACCCTATCCATTGCACCACATAATTCAATGGTAGATATTGTTCATGAGTTAACTATTTTTAGTTTCCATGATTAATTAAATGAACTTTTTTTCATCATGATTTATTAGTTTGAGATTGATCTTTTTTATTATAAATTTCATGAAACCTCCTTTGAAATTCCGGTGAACTCTGCAATCTATTATGAAATCGTAATAGTTCTATTTTATAGTTGATTTGATGTCTAGTGACTGACATGCCTATAATTGAACCTTTTAAATTCTCCCAATTTATTCAAATGGGAAGGCAAATAATGGTTTCAATTTTAGCGATGTTTCTAGTGTTTAGGTTTACTGTGTTAGGACTTAGGATCTACTATTACCTCGGCAATTGAGTGTAACTAGGAAATAGGTAGGGGGTGCGGATAACTTGTGTGATAAAATAGATCTATTATAAATACAATGGATCTATTTTTATTTGTGCGTGGATATTTCTTAACTTTTCTAAATATTCTTATTTTTATTTTTATTTTGAGTTTATTTATGTTAGTTTTATCGATATTCATATCTTGGGGGTGATTATATGGTAATTGGTTAAATCTTTACTATAGTATTCTTTATTTTTTTTCTCTTAGTTTTTGTAATTCTTCTATATTATTTTGAAGGTATTCTAAATATTCTATACCTTTTGTTTCAAAATATCCAATTAGATTGTCTTTCATAAGTTTTTCAAATAATATTATTTCTTCCATATTTTCTCTCCAATATTTTAAATATTCATAGTCTATCATTTTATCCTATAGTAATTGTAGATTTACAAATTTCTGTATAATAATTTATCCTAATTGTACTTTAATGTATATCTAATTCTAGATTTTTAATGCTATTTATTATCTTGTGTTGTTCTTCTCGTAGTGAGTTTTTTAAATTATATAAACTATCACATGTACTTTTTCCTAAATTTTCTAGGGTTTCTTCTATCCATATTAATTTTTCTTTTAGATTCTCCATTATTTTTCTAATTTGGTTTCGATAATTAATTTCTTCATTTAGATTATCTTGATTTTCTCTAGTTTTTCTAATATATTCTAACATTTCTTAATCTAAATAATATCCATCTGGGTAATTATCCAGGTATAACTGTTCTATCCAATTTATAATTTTAATTTTGTAGTCGAATACTTTTTCTAATATTATTCTCTTAATATCTATAATTTCTATATCTCTAAGTATATATAAGATTAATATTTTAAGATTATCTATCATTTAAAATTGGTTAAATACTTTATTATAATATTTTTTAGTTGTTTCTTTTAATCTAATTAATCTTTCTATATTTTCACTAAGAAATTGTATATATTTTATATCTATTTTCCAAAATTCTAAATATACATAATTTATCATAGTTAGTGTGTGGGTTTGGTATGTAAGTATTTATAAGAGTAGTTCAGTAGGTGTGGTATATAATTAATTCTAGTCATAAAATATCTATCAAATATTTTTTCCAATATGATTTTTCTTATGTCTACTATTTCTATATCCTTAAGTACATATAAAATGAGTATTTTAAATTTGTCTACCATTTTGTCAGATAAATAATTGTCCATTTTTCATAAAATTGCTATTTTCAAAATATTCCCTTCAATCATGCACATAACAAAATATAATCACTTTAGATTGCTATATACTAGATTATTCTTAAATAACATATTCTTCGGTCACTATTAGCATGGTAATATAGATACTTTTCCCTTAAACAGTGCCTCTACTCTGGTTACTCCCCTATCACGGCTTTCTTGCCTCACCGGTTTCACCTTTAGGATGGCATAGTTCTTAGGGATTTTATCCTTTTCCACTTTGCTAATAAACTTCTTAACATGCTATTTTTCAAATAATTCTACTATAAATCAACTAACATGAACTTATTTTATCATATCATGATTGTTAGGAATTTATGAATTTAGCTATTCATAATAGTAAATGAATATACATGTTCTGGTAGATTTGATAATTCTAAGCTTTGTTCCTCCATAGATTTTTCCATTGGAATATACCTGTTTTTTAAATAATCAAATTATTTGTTGTATACAAGAGAGAGTTTTTGCTTCAACGCATGAAGGCTTGCTTCTTTCTGCCTTCGATGCCTTCATTTATAATGGATGATTTACATAGTTTTTCATACTAATGTTTTACACGTTCCTAAAAACTTTACATGTATCTACATGTTATTCCTAGAAAAGACTAATCTTTTACAAAGTCTTACAAGAAAAGTCAAAAAGCCTATAGTAGGCTAATAATGGTACCTACCTAACCTAACTATACAATGTCTTTTACGTAAAAAAAATCAAAAGCTATAATAATTCATATGTTGAAAATTATAAGTCGTATGTCTTTTTCATATCTTTTATGACTTTGATAACTTTTGTCTTCTTTTCTTTATCCGTAGTTGATTTTCCTTCGTTGTTATCTCTATCGTATCTGCTGCTTTTTTATCTTCTTTTCAACTGGCATGCTTATCTTTATTCTAGCTGTACATCTGGGACAATATTATCTTCTCCATTACATCTCGAACATTGATGGTCTGGATATGTATGTCCAATTATCTTGCAATATCTTGTCAATAATCCGTCTGAAATAAATCTTCTCGTAATTGCCCTTGCAGTAGATTATTTTTTTGGGTTAAGTAATGTCATTATCCATTGTCTAACATCTTCCATATCTACTTGTCGTAGTTCTTTTGAATTTGAATAAATCATCTGATGGTCTCTTGAATAATAGCTCCATATTCGGTTTCCATTGGTATAATTGTTTGCTAGTTCTTGAATAATTGTAGCTAGTCCAATAAGTCATTTGTTTGCATAAAAATTAGGTATCTCGCTTCTAGGTATCTCTGGCTGCTGCACAATATCTTCTGGTATAATTATATCTCTGGTTAATCCTATTTTTACAACTTGTATAACTGGTTTGATCTCGTCGTATAATATCTCTACTGGTTCAGTATAACACTTTATATAAAATAGATTTCCTTTGGTTAATCTTTTATAGGTGTTGAATATTTTTTGTAATTCTTCCATAGCTAGTAGTTCTTCTTCATCTTGGGTGTATATGGTATTTAATAATCCATAATCAAAACAAGTTTTTATTAAGCTTGGGTTGGTTTTGGGTAGTGCAATTATCTTGTTGTGACCTTGTAAACTTTGGGTTATATAGTTTGTGTTGGGTTCTTTGATATTTGTTGCTCTGAGGTTAAGTTTTAGAAATGTTTGTACTCGGTAAATACTTTTTTATGTATTTTTGGGCTGTATAGTTATAAAAAATTTTATCTTAGTTCAGACTATCTCGATATGTGGTGATTTTTTAGGGTATGTTCAAGAGGCCTTTTTGTATTTTTGGTGTAAATGGATTTTCAAATGTCTTATTTAAGTTCATATTCTGGTATCTTTGTCCAATAACTCCTTTGCTTGTACCTGCAATTGTAAATTGATAAACGTTATGGGTTTTACGGAGTGTCCCAACGTCTCCTTCTAGCTCTGAATTTTAATGTCTTCCGATCGACATAGCTCTGCACACTACTGAGTTAGCTGATTTGCAGCTACAGACTTCAGTTTATCTTCATTAGTCTTTAGCTTTTCTATTTCATTACCCATACTGTCCACTTTCATTGAAAGCGTAGTTAGGGTTTTGAATATCTTTTCTAAAGCATCATCTTCTATTATATCAGTTTGTGTAGCTTTTTCTTGATATATAATCTGCAATAACGTTTTTGTTAGTACTAATTACTTCAATTGTAAAGGTAAAACTTAATATATTCAATACTAGTCTCCGAATCTCTTTTATTGTAACTGAATTTAGTATTTTCTTTGTTAGCCACCAACGTACCTGTGTATTATCTGTTCGTACAATAAACTTGTTATATACAATATATGGCTCAAATGCTAATAAACATTTATATAATGAACATAATTCTATTCTATTTATTTCCCATTTTATTTCTATTTCATTAAACGTTCCTGAATAATATCTACAATGATGTTCTATTTTTTCATTTTCATACCTATATTTAAGTACTCCTCCATAACTACATTCACTAGAATCTGCTTCTACTATATAGATAAATTTTCTATTTTCGTGTTGGAATTGTAATTTTGGTAATTCTTTACAAAGTATTTTTATTTTTTGGGTTTATTTTTTATCTTCTTCGTTATAATTATATTCTACATCCTTTTTAAATTTTTTATGTAAAGGCTTTAGATTTTCTGCTAATTTTGGTATATATTCCCTTACTTGGTTTACCAATCCCAAAAATGATTGTAATTTCTTTTTTGTATCTAATTCTTCTTTTGAATTTATTATTTTTTGTACTATATGTTGTTGCATTTTTACTCCACTTTAATCTATGTGTATTCCTAAAAACTCTATCTGATTTTTCATAATTTCAGCTTTCTTTTCACTTAGACTTATTTCCGATTTTTCTTTTATATCTATAAATTGTTCTAATATTTTTAAATATTCTTCTTTGGTTTTTGTATATAATAGTATATCATCTATATATACTATACAATTAGGCAATTATTTAAAATAATTATCCATAAAATGTTGATATCTACCTGGTGCATTTTTATATCCAAATGAAAATCCTTGTGGTACCGTAAATACGGTTAATTCCATAGATTCTTCTTCTAACTTTAAATGGTAAAATTCTGATTTACAATCAAATTTACTAAAGTAATTATATCCTTGTATTTGTCTTATTTTTAATATTTTATTTGGTATTGGGTAATTATATGTCATAGTTTTTGCATTTAGATTTCTATAATCAATAACCATTCTACTTTTTTCTCTTTTTTGTTCACTATGTTTATTTACTATAAATGCTGAATTATTGTGTTTACTATTACTTTTTTATATATATTGTTTTACTAATAATTCATCTATATGCATTTTAAATTCTTTTAAATCGTCAAAATTATATGTCAATGGTTTTTGAGTTATTATGCTATTTTTATCTATTAATTCAATTTTTATAGTAGTTTTATGTTTTTCCCATTCTTTTAACGGATCTTCACTATATAATTGTTCTAATTTTTTTAAATTATTTCTATCTTATTTATTGAAAATATAGTTATTTCCTTTTTATTTATTGAAAATACGACTGGTTCTATTGTATCTTTAGTATTTTTTATATTTTCTAACTTTTGTGTAATTTTTTCACTTCGTTCTATCCAATCAGTTTTCTTTCTTATTTTATTAGTAACTCTTTTTGCTCTTACTTTCTGTTGTAATTATGTTCTTTTGATGTTAGCTCATAATTATAGATTTCTTCTATTGTTAATATTTTATCTCATACTTATGTTTTTACATTCTTGGCTTTCTAAGTAATTAAGCTTCCTTCTTTATTAAATCCTTTAACTATTATTGGTGTTTTTAATTTATCCCATTTTCTTTTTGGTAAACAATTATATCTACATAAATTAGTTTCTGCTCTTGTATCTATCATAGGCATATTACATCTACTGTAATACCCTTCTACTACTATCTTCATTAATACATATATTTTCATATCATGTTAAAGCTCTTCTTAAGAATAATTTCTCTCTGTTATATGTTATAGATAATTGTGTATGTTTTATATTATATGGTTTTACTTGTTCTAGTCATTTTATTCCTAATATTATGTCTGCTTTTTGCATTTCTTCCTTTATTTCAAATTCTATTTTTATTTTTCTAACTCCTATTGTTATTTTTTTTTTTCTGCTATATTTTTAGTGTTTATTAAGCTTCTTGGTAGATCTGAACATATATTATTGTCAAATTTTATTTTGTCATTTTTTACTAGATATCTTGCTATATAATTTTCTTCTTGTCCTGTATTTAAGAGTATTAAATATTTTTTTTTCATTTATTGTTCTTGTTATGTAATATTGGTTTAAATTAGTTGTTGAACTTGTTTCATAACTTGTTCTTTTTGATGAACTTGATGATTTTGTTTTTTCATAAGCTATTCTTTTTGTTGTACTTATTTTATCATTTATTATTTCTAAATTTTCTTCTATATGTATGTCTCTATAACTATAATCATTATTATCAATTGTTTTTACAAATTATTCGAAAGGACTTTCTATTTGTATTTTGTGAATTTTATTTTTTTCCCGTTATTTTATGTTTTGTTGTTAATACATATAGATTTTTACATCTTGCTGTAAATATTTTACTTCCTGGGGTTAGTTCTATTCATGATATTTTCCAATATAATACTAATGATTTATCTATATTTTTATCTGTTATTGCTACTGAATAATTTGCACTTATTATAAATTTAAATTTTTGGTATATTAAATTTCCTTTTATGACAGTTATTATACTTTTTTCTACAGATTTTATAATTCTATCATTTGCTAGGTATAAATCTATTGGTGTATCTATTCCTTCTTTAAAACATGCTTTTATCAATATCTCTGTTCCTCCAAGGTGTACATATTTTATTAGGTCTTTACTTTTTATATTGTTTATTTCTTTATTAATTATTCTTTTTGTTACTAGTGGTATACTAGCTCTTCCTTTTACATATCTGCAATCTATTACATGTTCTTTTTGACTTACTACGTAGTATTTTTCTTTTCTTCTACTAAATATGTTTTTTATTGTTGGTATTTTAAATATATTTTCTACACTTAAATCTAATTCTTTTCCTTTTATTTCATCAAATATATGACTATCAAATATTATTTTTTGATCTGTTCCTTCTTCATTTAAATATTCTTCCTTTGTTATTATTTTTATATCTTCTTCGGTTATTTGGTTTATTCTTATATCTTCTTCAGTCATTTAATTCATCTAATTTACTATCTATTTCATTATCTGTTTCATTCTCTGAAATTTCATATATACTATCTTCACTTTCTAATTCATAATCTATATAATCTATCTGCATATATTTTGCATTTTCTATTTTTATTTCTAATATTTATTTATTGGGTTTTTAGGTAATTTACAATCTCTTGCTAAATGTCCTAATTTTTCGCAATTATAACAAGTACATTCTTTTATAGATTTCTTTTTCCTATATGGTCTTTTATGTTTATAATTTTTTACATAATATCTTTTTCTTGGATTCTTATATTTATATTTTGATTTTTTGTATTTTTTATATTTCTTCTGTCTTTTTCTTTTCTTATAATATCTTTCTTCGCATTCAAATTGAGGTGCTATTTTATCTTTGCAACATGCTAAATTTCTTATTAATGTTTTTTCATTTTTATTTCTTATCTATATTTTTCACATAGGTTTCTATACCATTGTTGTAAACATTTTATTCTTGCTCCTAGAGTATCTACTATTTTTGTTTTATCCCAACTTTTTATTATTTTTGAACTAAATAGTTCAGGTAATTTATTAAAATATAATTTTCTTATTTCTTTACTTTCTTTTGTATTATATGTTTTTTTATAATAATATTCTTTAAATGCGCAAGTATATTCATCTATGTAGCACATATTATATATTGCTAATTTTAACATTAAATTTCTATTTGTATCTTTCTCTTCATTTTGTTCTTCTTCTGTTGTTTTCAAGCTGCTAAATTCGTCTTTTATAGCTATTTCATTTTTTTTTTTAATAATTCTATAGGTGTTAATTTAGTTGTAGTTGTTGATGATGTTTCTTCTGTGGGTTTGTCAGTTCTTAATACCCTATTACTATTTTCAGTTAGATTTGAAAACCATAATTTTACTATTCTTATTAGTGTTCTTTCTATATATTCTGGTGCATCTGTTACATTTATATTATTATCTAATAATTATTTTGTCATATATCCTATCCATAATTGTATTATTTTTTTTGTATCTATTACACAATCTAAGTCTAAAAAGTTATAATTTTTATTAACTATTTGTTTTGGTGTCCATTTGTCATATTCATTCTTTAGATTATATATTTTAAACTTATTCTTATAATATGTGGGTTTTATTATTTCTGATGTTCTATGTATTATATTTTCATCTTCTTTTTTATCAAGAGTATTTATTTCTGTGTTCTATTTTCTAAGTTTTCTTCATTAATTACTCCTTGTTTTTCATTGATTTCTAAATTTTTTGTGTTTGTTAAGATTTTTGTATATGTTTCACTATCTTCTGAATCATAATTATTTGTTTCTTCAACATCTATTGTAGTTATTTCTAATTTTTCTTTAAATTGATTTATCTCATTTAATAATTTTTGTTCTTTATCTCTTTTTTCCTGTCTTTTTTCATACAAATCTTTTGGCATTTGTAGTTCTTTTTCTAATTCAGCAATCCTATTATTTTTAGTTTCTTCTATTTTTCGTATTTCTTCTGTAGTTTGTTGTTTTATTTTTTCTATTTCCTTTTTTCTATCTATTTCTTCATTTTTTTTTCTATTCTTACCATAGCTGTCAATTTATCTTCTAATTTTAATTGTTCTTTTTCTAACATTAAATATAAATGTCCACCTATTTTCTTATACCTTCTTCCTAGATTAGAAAATACTATTTTTATTTTTAATCCTTCATGGTTTTCATATATTTTTTCATCTATTATAAATTATTCTTTGTTTATTTTTATTTGATTGTTAATAGATCATATTGGTATGTATATTGTAGACTATCTATTGTTGATTCTAAATTTGATATTTCTTCTTTTTGTGCATTTATTGAGATTTTACTAACTCCAACAATTATATTATATTGTAGTCTTTCTATCCTTATTTTTAATTCTTTACGTTTTTTAGATATTATTTTATTTAATTCTTTATATTTTGATAATTTTTGTACTTTATCCATCTAAATAATATTTTGGGGAATATCTAAATCTAGTTTTATCAAATAAATCATAATTAATAAATCAATCAAATAAATCCAAATATATACTAGTTCTGTAACTTTAAAGAACATAGGCTTTGATATCTACAATTGGTATCAGAGCCTATATTCTTTAAAGTTACGAAAGTATTATATATTTGAATTTATTTGATTAATTTATTAATTATGACTTATTAGATAAAATTAGATTTAGATATTCCCCAAAATATTATTTAGATGAATAACGTACAAAAATTACCAAAATATAAAAAATTAAATCAAATAATATCTAAAAAAGGTAAAGAATTAAAAATAAAGATAGAAAGACTACAATATAACATAATTGTCGGAGTTAGTAAAAACTCAATAAATGCACAAAAAAAAAGAAATATCAAATTTAGAATCAACAATAGATAGTCTAGAATATACATACCAACATGATCTATTAACAATTAAATAAAAATGAACAAAGAAGAATTTATAATAGATGAAAAAATATATGGAAACCATGAAGGATTAAAAATAAAAATAGTATTTTCTAATCTAGGAAGAAGGTATAAGAAAATAGGTGAATATTTATATTTAATGTTAGAAAAATAAGAATTAAAATTAGAAAAAATAAAACAACAAACTACAGAAGAAATACGAAAAATAGAAGAAACTAAAAATAGTAGGATTGCTGAATTAGAAAAAGAACTACAAATGCTAAAAGATTTGTATGAAAAAAGACAGAAAGAAAAAGAAGAAAAAGATAAAGAACAACAATTATTAAATGAGATAAATCAATTTAAGGAAAAATTAGAAATAAATACAATAGATGTTGAAGAAACAGATAATTATGATTCAGAAGATAGTGAAACATATACAGAAATCTTAACAAACACAAAAAATTTAGAAATCAATGAAAAGAAAGAAGTAATTAATGAAAAAAACTTAGAAAATGAAAACACGGAAATAATTATTCTTGATAAAAAAGAAGATGAAAATATAATATCTAGAACATCAGAAATAAGAAAACCTGCATATTATAAGAATAAGTTTAAAAGATATAATCTAAAGGATGAATATGACAAATGGACACCAAAAAAAATAGTTAATAAAAATTATATATTTTTAGACTTAGATTGTGTAATAGATACAAAAAAAATAATACAATTATGGATAGGATATATGACAAAACAATTATTAGATAATAATATAAATGTAACAGATGCACCAGAATATATAGAAAGAACACTAATAGGAACAGTGAAATTATGATTTTTAAATCTAACTGAAAATAGTAAAAGGGTATTAAGAACTGACAAACCTGCAGAAGAAACATCATCAACAACTACAACTAAATTAACACCTATAGAATTATTAAAAAAATATGAAATAGCTATAAAAGACGAATTCAACAGCATGACAACAACAGAAGAAGAACAAAATGAAGAGAAATATACAAATAGGAATTTAATGTTAAAATTAGCAATATGTAATATGTGTTACATAGATTAATATACTTGCGAATTTAAAGAATATTATTATATAGGAACATATAATACAGAAGAAAGTAAAGAAATAAGAAAATTATATTTTAATAAATTACCTGAACTATTTAGTTCAAAAATAATAAAAAGTTGGGATAAAACAAAAATAGTAGATACTCTAGGAGCAAGAATAAAATTTTTACAACAATGGTATAGAAACCTATGTGAAAAATATAGAGAAGAAATAAAAATGAAAAAAAAAACATTAATAAGAAATGTAGCATGTTGCAAAGATAAAATAGCACCTCAATTTGGATGCGAAGAAAGATATTATATAAAAAAAAAGACATAACAAAATATAAGAAATACAAAAAATCAAACTATAAATATAAGAAATCAAGAAAAAGATATTATGTAAAACATTATAAACATAAAAGACCATATAGGAAAAAGAAATCTATAAAAGAATGTACTTGTTATAATTGTACAAAATTAGGACATTTAGCTAGAGATTGTAAATTACCTAAAAACCCAAAAATTAAACAAATATCAGAAATAAAAATAGAAAATACAGAATATATGTAGATAGATTATATAAATTATGAATTAAAAAGTGAAGATAATATATATGAAATTTCAGAGAATGAAACAGATAGTGAATTAGATGAATTAAATGACTAAAGAAAATATAAGAATAAACCAAATAACCGAAGAAGATATAAAAATAATAACAAAGGAAGATTATTTAAATGAAGAAGGAACATATCAAAAAATAATATTTGATAGTCATATATTTGATGAAATAAAAGAAAAAGAATTTGATTTAAGTGTAGAAAAAATATTTAAAATACCAACAATAAAAAGCATATTTAGTAGAAGAAAAGAAGAATACTACGTAGTAAGTCAAAAAGAACATGTAATAGATTGCAGATATGTAAAAGGAAGAGCTAGTATACCACTAGTAACAAAAAGAATAATTAATAAAGAAATAAACAATATAAAAAGTAAAGACCTAATAAAATATGTACACCTTGGAGGAACAGAGATATTGATAAAAGCATGTTTTAAAGAAGGAATAGATACACCAATAGATTTATACCTAGCAAATGATAGAATTATAAAATCTGTAGAAAAAAGTATAATAACTGTCATAAAAGGAAATTTAATATACCAAAAATTTAAATTTATAATAAGTGCAAATTATTCAGTAGCAATAACAGATAAAAATATAGATAAATCATTAGTATTATATTGGAAAATATCATGAATAGAACTAACCCCAGGAAGTAAAATATTTACAGCAAGATGTAAAAATCTATATGTATTAACAACAAAACATAAAATAACGGGAAAAAAATAAAATTCACAAAATACAAATAGAAAGTCCTTTCGAATAATTTGTAAAAACAATTGATAATAATGATTATAGTTATAGAGACATACATATAGAAGAAAATTTAGAAATAATAAATGATAAAATAAGTACAACAAAAAGAATAGCTTATGAAAAAACAAAATCATCAAGTTCATCAAAAAGAACAAGTTATGAAACAAGTTCAACAACTAATTTAAACCAATATTACATAACAAGAACAATAAATGAAAAAGAATATTTAATACTCTTAAATACAGGACAAGAAGAAAATTATATAGCAAGATATCTAGTAAAAAATGACAAAATAAAATCTGACAACAATATATGCCGAGATCTACCAAGAAGCTTAATAAACACTAAAAATATAGCAGAAAAAAATAACAATAGGAGTTAGAAAAATAAAAATAGAATTTGAAATAAAGGAAGAAATGCAAAAAGCAGACAAAATATTAGGAATAAAATGGCTAGAACAAGTAAAACCATATAATATAGAGCATACACAATTATCTATAACATATATAACAGAGAAAAATTATTCTTAAGAAGAGCTTTAACATGATATGAAAATATATGTATTAATGAAGATAGTAGTAGAAGGGTATTACAGTAGATGTTATACGCCTATGATAGATACAGGAGCAGAAGCTAATTTATGTAGATATAATTGTTTACTAAAAAGTAAATGAGATAAATTAAAATACCAATAATAGTTAAAGGATTTAATAATGAAGGAAGCTTAATTACTTATAAAACTAAGAATGTAAAAACACAAGTATGGGATAAAATATTAACAATAGAAGAAATCTATAATTATGAGCTAACATCAAAAGATATACTTTTAGGAATGTCGTTTTTAGATAAATTATACCCACATATAATAACTAGAACGGATTGGTGGTTTACAACACCATGTAAACAGAAAGTAAGAGCAAAAAGAGTTACTAATAAAATAAGAAAGAAAACTGATTGGATAGAAGGAAGTGAAAAAATTACACAAAAATTAGGAAATATAAAAAATACTGAAGATACAATAGAACTAGTCGTATTTTCAATAAATAAAAAGGAAATAACTATATTTTCAATAAATAAGATAGAAATAATTAAGAAAAAATTAGAACAATTATATAATGAAGTCCGTTAAAAGGATGGAAAAAATATAAAACTACCATAAAAATTGAATTAATAGATAAAAATAGCATAATAACTCAAAAACCATTAACACATAATTTTGACGATCTAAAAGAATTTAAAATACATATAGATGAATTATTAGAAAAACAATATATACAAAAAAGTAATAGTAAACACAATAGTCTAGCATTTATAATAAATAAACATAGTGAACAAAAAAGAGGAAAAAGTAGAATGGTTATTGATTATAGAAATTTAAATGGAAAAACTTTGACATATAATTACCCAATATCAAATAAGTTATTAAACATAAAACAAATACAAGGATATAATTACTTTAGTAAATTTGATTGTAAATCAGAATTTTACCACTTAAAGTTAGAAGAAGAATCTAAGGAATTAACCGCATTTACGGTACCACAAGGATTTTATGAATGGAATGTACTACCATTTGGATATAAAAATGCACCAGGTAGATATCAACATTTTATGGATAATTATTTTAAACAATTGCCTAATTGTATAGTATATATAGATGATATACTATTATATACAAAACCCAAAGAAGAATATTTAAAAATATTAGAACAATTTATAGATATAAAAGAAAAATCGAAAATAAGTCTAAGTGAAAAGAAAGCTGAAATTATGAAAAATCAGATAGAGTTTTTAGGAATACACAGAGATAAAAGTGGAGTAAAAATGCAACAACATATAGTACAAAAAATAATAAATTCGAAAGAAGAATTAGATACAGAAAAGAAATTACGATCATTTTTGGGATTAGTAAACCAAGTAAGGGAATATATACCAAAATTAGCAGAAAATCTAAAGCCTTTACAGAAAAAATTTAAAAAGGATGTAGAATATAATTATAACGAAGAAGATAAAAAACAAGTCCAGAAAATAAAAATACTTTGTAAAGAATTACCAAAATTACAATTTCCAGACGAAAATACAAAATTTATACATATAGTAGAAGTAGATGCTAGTGAATATAGTTATGGAGGAATACTTAAATATAGGTATGAAAATGAAAAAATAGAACATCATTGTAGATATTATTCAGGAACGTTTAATGAAATAGAAATAAAATGAGAAATAAATAGAAAAGAATTATGTTCATTATATAAATGTTTATTAGCATTTGAGCCATATATTGTATATAACAAGTTTATTGTACGAACAGATAATACACTGGTATGTTGGTGGCTAACAAATAAAATATAAAATTCAGTTACAACAAAAGAGATTCGGAGACTAGTATTGAATATATTAAATTTTACATTTACAATTGAAGTAATTAGTACTAACAAAAACGTTATTGCAGATTATATATCAAGAAAAAGCTACACAGACTGATATAATAGAAGATGATGCTTTAGAAAAGATATTCAAAACCCTAACTACGCTTTCAATGAAAGAGGACAGTATGGATAATGAAATAGAAAAGCTAAAGACTAATAAAGATAAACTGAAGTTTGTAGCTGCAAATCAGCTAACTCAGCAGTGTGCAGAGTTATATTGATCGAAAGACATTAAAATTCAGAGCTAGAAGGAGACGTTGGGACACTCCGTAAAACCCATAACATTTATCAATCTACAATTGCAGGTACAAGCAAAGGAGTTATTGGACAAAGATACCAGAATATGAACTTAAATAAAACATTTGAAAAATCATTTACACCCAAAATACAAAAAGACCTCTTGAACATACCCCCACAAATTACCACATATCTAGATAGTCTGAACCAAGATAAAAAAGTTTATAACTATACAACCCAAAAATACATAGAAAATATTTACCGCGTACAAACTTTTCTAAACCTTAACCCCAGAGCAACAGATATCAAAGAACCCAACACAAACTATATAACCCAAAGATTACAAGGTCACAACAAGCTAATTGCATTACCCAAAACCAACCCAAACTTAATAAAAACTTGTTTTGATTATAGATTATTAAATACCATATACACCCAAGATGGAGAAGAACTATCAGCTATGGAAGAATTACAAAAAATATTCAACACCTATAAAAGAGTAACCAAAGGAAATCTATTTTATATAAAGTGTTATATTGCACCAGCAAAGATATTATACGACGAGATAAAATCAGTTATACAAGTTGTAAAAATAGGATTAACCAGAGATATGATTATACCAAAAGATATTGTGCAGCAGCCAGAGATACCCAGAATCGAGATACCTAATTTTTATGCAAACAAATGACTTATTGGACTAGCTACAACTATTCAAGAACTAGAAAACAATTATACCAATGGAAACCGAATATAGAGCTATTATTCAAGAGACCATTAGATGATTTATTCAAATTCAAAAGAACTACGACAAGCAGATATGGAAGATGTTAGACAATGAATAATGACATTACTTAATCCAGAAAAATAATCTACTGCAAGGGCAATTAAGAGAGGATTTATTTCAGATGGATTATTGACAAGATATTGCAAGATAATTGGACACAAATATCCAGACCATCAATGTTCGAGATGTAATGGAGAAGATAATATTGTCCCAGATGTACAACTAGAATAAAGATAAGCATGCCAGCTGGAAAGAAGATAAAAAAACAGCAGATACGATAAAGACAACAACGAAGGAAAATCAACTACGGATAAAGAAAAGAAGACAAAAGTTATCAAAGTCATAAAAGATTTGAAAAGGACATATGACTTATAATTTTCAACATGTGAATTATTATAGCTTTTGATTTCTTTTACGTAAAAGACATTATATAGTTAGGTTAGGTAGGTACCATTATTAGTCTACTATAGACTTTTTGACTTTTTTTTTATAAGACTTTGTAAAAGATTAGTCTTTTCTAGGAATAGCATGTAGATACATGTAAAGTTTTTAGGAACGTGTAAAACATTAGTACAAAAAACTATGTAAATCATCCATTATAAATGAAGGCACCGAAGGTAGAAAGAAGTAAGCCTTCATGTGCTGAAGCAAAAAACTCTCTCTTGTCTACAATAAATATTTTGCTTATTTATTAAAAAACAAGTATATATTTCAATGAAAAAATTTATGGAGGAACAAAACTTAGAATTATCAAATTACCAGAACAGGTATATTCATTTACAGTTATGAATAGATAAATTCATAAATTTCTAACAATCATGCTATGATAAAATAAGTTTATGTTAGTTGCTTAATAGTAGAATTATTCGAAATATAGCATGTTAAGAAGTTTATTAGCAAAGTGGAAAAGGAGAAAAATTTCTAAGAACTATGTCATCCAAAAGGTGAAACCAGTGAGGTGAGAAAGCCGTGATGGGAGAGTAACCAGAGTAAAGGCGTTGTTTAAGGAAAAAGTATCCAGATTACCATGCTAATAGTGACCGAAGAATATGTTATTTAAGAATAATCTAGTATATAGCAATCTAAAGTGATCATATTTTGTTATGTGCATGATTGAAGGAAATATTTTGAAAATAACAATTTTATGAAAAATGGATAATTATTTATCTGACGAAATGGTAGATAAATTTAAAATACTCGTTTTATATGTACTTAAGGATATAGAAATAGTAGATATAAGAAAAATCATATTGAAAAAAATATTTGATAGATATTTTATGACTAGAATTAATTATATACCACACCTAGTGAACTACTCTTATAAATACTTACATACCAAACTCACACACTAACTATGATAAATTATGTATATTTAGAATTTTGGAAAATAGATATAAAATATATACAATTTCTTAGTGAAAATATAGAAGAATTAATGAGATTAAAACAAACAACTAAAAAATATTATAATAAAGTATTTAACCAATTTTAAATGATAGACAATCTTAAAATATTAATCTTATATATACTTAGAGATATAGAAATTATAGATATTAAGAGAATAATATTAGAAAAAGTCTTAGACTATGAAATTGAAACTATAAATTGGATAGAACAATTATACCTGGATAATTACCCAGATGGATATTATTCAGATTAAGAAATGTTAGAATATATTAGAAAAACTAGAGAAAATCAAGATAATCTAAATGAAGAGATTAATTATAGAAACCGAACTAGGATAATAATGGAGAATCTAAAAGAAAAATTAATATGGATAGAAGAAACCCTAGAAAATTTAGGAAAAAGTACATGTGATAGTTTATATAATTTGAAAAACTCGCTACGAGAAGAACAACACAAGATAATAAATAACATTGAAAATCTAGAATTAGATATACATTACAGTACAATTAGGATAAATTATTATACAGAAATTTATAAATCTACAATTACTACAGGATAAAATGATAGACTATGAATATTTAAAATATTGGAGAGAAAATATGGAAGAAATAATATTATTAGAAAAACTTATAAAAGACAATCTAATTGGATATTTTGAAACAAAAGATATAGAATATTTAGAATACCTTTAAAATAATATAGAAGAATTACAAAAACTAAGAGGAAAAAAATAAAGAATACTATACTAAAGCATTTAACCAATTACCATATAATCACTCCCAAGATATGAATATCGATAAAACTAACATAAATAAACTTAAAATAAAAATAAAAATAAAAATATTTAGAGAAATTAAGAAATATCTACGTACGAATAAAAATAGATCCATTGGATCTTAATTTATGAGATTGATGGTTTTTTTTTCAAATGAAATTGATCTACTAATCAATATGATGTTTTTGCGTTTTGATTAGGATACTGCACTAATTACGAGAAAGATAAAGATTTGTGTCAAAAATTGGCGAGCACTAAGGATGCAAAGTTATCAAAGAATGGGATGAAGGAGTTCTGGACATGCAATTGGGAGAAGTTGTTCGCCTAACGTACATTTTCTCTGTTAAAAAATAATTTAATTGTTAGAATATGACATGCATCTTAAGGAAAAAAGATAAAGACATAAATTAGCTATGTTTTTTTATTTTTGTTCTTTTCAAACTCCAAAACATTAGTAATGATCATTGGAATTAATTAATGAAGGGCAAAATGGGAAATTTTTTTCAACAACTATCTTGAATAATGAACAATTCAATTATTTTGAATACTAAAAAATACTCCAACAATTCAATTATTTTGAAACGGAGAGAATAATATATTGTTTATTTGTATTTATGACTCTAACGTTAAAGTCATAAAATATTCATTCAATTTTTTGATATATGTAATACTTTTCTTTATTGTTGTGACGGTATTAATTGAAGCAAAAGAATTTTACCAATAATAGTCTTTGCAGTTGCACATCAGGTATATAATTTGAATTAAGTTATTCTTATTTTATTCTTTAAATCTCAATAAATATATTTTTTTTCATCTCATTTATCTCTTTACTAGAACAATAATATAGGTGAAAAGAAATACTAATTAATTTAATCTTTTTTTTTTTTTTAAAAAGCCTTAAACCAATTATCTATATTATATTTAAAAGACTTTGTAATAGACAAAATAGTCTTTCAACTATTTTATCATAATGTTTAAAAATTAAAAAATTATTAAAATTCGAGTATTAAAAGTGGGATGCAGAAAGCAGATACAAAAGTGTTAGAGCAATGTTTGAAAAGGCATGTCATATTGCTTCATAACTTTATATAAGCACATCTTATACATCACAATCTCTGTAAGACCAACATCTACACTGTGAACATGTGCTTTTTGTACTTTTGTACTCATTTTATGTTGATGTGATTGTCAAGTCAACACAAAACAACACAAACATAATTATATCAAATATTGTAGAAGAAATTTCACATGCTATTCTATTATTTTCAAAATCAAGGCAGTATATTTCTTTGACGTGGAAAAAAACTTAATTTTCAGTCGTCTTTTTATTGTGTTCGATTACTATGTAGAAGTAGTAAAAAAGAGTTGTATGCAAAAATTTCATAAAAAATCTCTCTCAATTGACTGCAACATTCATCGGCCTATATTAGCTATTGGGTGGAGGCAGATAAGAAGTCAATCATGTTTTTACCTTTAGTTTGTTTTTGGCATGTACATAAATTACTCGGCTTAAATACAATACTACTACTACTAATAATAATAAATAGCTTTATTTTAGAATTTTATGGAAATTTCTTTCTGAAAAAGTTGTAACTTATTTATATCTTAAGAGTCTAAGTGTAATAAGAACTGTTTCATAACAACAATTTTAACTTCCTTTTATATTTGATAGATGATATCAATGTTCTATGTCATTTAAAACTTGTATCTCAAAAAACTTTGTTTGTTACTCAAACAAGGAAACTAAAGCTCTCTAATTACATGCAATATCAATAATAAATCTTATCGTCAAGAATATGATTTTATGTTTTGGAGTATATATTATTATATGTTTTATAATTTTATATTTTTTGTTTCAGGCTTCAATGTGATGTTCGTATAGGTTAAATATCATATGTTGTTTTTACATATTTGTTCATGTAATATATTCAAGTTAAAATTTTTTTGCCGAAGTTATACTTGCATAAAATTTAATAAGGATTATCATATGTTTTGATTTCATTTTTCATAAATATTTATCTAACAATAGAGTCTACTACTATCAGACGTGGCTATAAAACTAAAAGACTGGCTTAAAGCTTAAAAATATTGAAAAAAAAAATTTAGTCTTTCATGTTAACTTTACTAATGGAATTTTCTAAATGTAAATCTCACTTCAACAATAGTATACTAAAAAGCATAATGATAGGGATAAATTTCAAATTTTAATTCCTAACATTCTCTTGGTTAGTAAATGAGTAAATAATTTGAGTAACATTCACTATTATGTCCTTTAATAAATAATTATATAAAATAATATTTAAATTGATTATGTATACTTTAGGACTTCTTCTTTTCATTTTGATTTAAATCATCTTTTTACATTCATTATCATAATTTTTTTTCTTTACGCAATTTTCTTTCCTCTTTTTGATAGTCAATGGATGATGTTATTTGCTTATTCTTTTTCGTTTCAATGTGTGATTTTATAAGAGTTTTATGTAGCCGGCAGAAACAAAAGTTTATTTTTCCTCATGTATGAAGGTGTGACTTTGTGATTTGTGCGTTAGCTGATGATTTTAAGTGATCGCTTAAAGCTCAAGTTATGTGGATACCATACTCTTTTTTTTCTTTTTCAATACAAATTTAAGGACCTTACGTTAAATTGGTTAATGTCCTTAGGTCATTAATAGTTAAAAGTGGTTGGCTCTGTTTAGATAGTTATATTACATTACATTATATTCTTCATTAAAATGCATAGTTAGTTTTGATTGTTATTAATAATGAGCAAGGTGGAATTACTTGAAAGAGGATAAAATCAAAGCGTGTTGTCTGTGACTCTATATGTGCCTTCAATGTTTCACCCAAAGGAAAGACTCTAGCGTCACTGTAATACCCCGTAAGATCCTAGCTCAATTCAGCTCCCAGTTGCATGTTCAAAGGGGTCCAAGACTTGAAAATTTCACTAAGTATTGAAGACTTAGCCATTTTCAAGACCCCTAGACTTCGATGATTTTTATTTTGGTCTTCCCAACCTCAAGACGTTGAGTTTTGAGTTGATTCATGATCGGGGTTGTTCAAAGTATGTCTCGGGAGAGTTTTACAATAAATCTATTTATTATCCTAGTTATCCGCACCCCCCTTACAAATGGTATCAGAGCACAGTAATTTAAAAGATATGGAAGTGATATACGTGTTAGAGTTAGTTAAAATAGATATGTTGGAATTAGTTAAATTATTTAAGTTAAATTTAAATTTAGTTAAGTTAGATTTAGTTATTTAATTACATTAATATCTAGTATTGAAGCAAAATTAATAATCCATTTAAAATCTAGAAGAATGAGACATATACCATCTAATTATGATAAAATTAGATTTAGATATCCACCAAAATATTATAAACATAATTCAAGTGAATAAAGAGCAAAAATACAAAGAATTAAAACAATTTATCTCTGAAAAACGTAAAGAATTAAAAATAAGAAAAGAAAGATTACATTATAATATATTTGCCGGAGTTAGTAAAAATTCAATAAATATACAAAAAGATGAAATATCAAGATTAGAATCTCAAATAGATAGTTTAGAATATATATATCAACATGAACTATTCACAATAAAATGAATAAAGAAGAATTTATAATAGATGAAAAAATATACAAAAATCACGAAGGATCAAAAATAAAAACAGTATTTTCGAATCTAGGAAGAAGATACAACAAAATAGGAGAACATTTATATTTAATGTTAGAAAAAGAAGAATTAAAATTAGAAGATAAACTAACAGCAATGGTAAGAATAGAAAAAGAAAATGAAGAAATAGATAGAAAAAAGAAAATAGAAAAAATTAAACAAAAAACTACGGAAGAAATACGAAAAATAGAAGAAACTAAAAATAGTAGAATTGCTGAATTAGAAAAAGAACTACAAATGTTAAAAGATTTATACGAACAAAGACAAAAAGAAAAAGAAGAAAAAGATAAAGAACAAAAATTATTAAATGAGATAAACCAATTTAAGAAAAAATTAGAAATAAATAATATAGAGGTCGAAGAGACAGATAATTATGATTCAGAAGATAGTGAAACATATACGGAAATATTAACAAATATAAAAGATTTAGAAATTAACGAAAAACAAGAAAAAATTAATGAAGAAAACTTAGAAAACACCAATACAGAAATAAATACTCTTGATAAAAAAGAAGATGAAAATATAATACCTAAAACAACAGAAATAAGAAAACCTATATATTATAAAAATAAATTTAAAAGATATAATGAATATGACAAATGGACACCAAAACAAATAGTTAATAAAAATTATAATTTTTTAGACCTAGACTGTGTAATAGATACAGAAAAAATAATACAATTATGGATAGGATATATGACAAAACAATTATTAGACAATAATATAAGCATAACAGATGCACCAGAATATATAGAAAAAACACTAATAGGATCAGTAAAGTTATGGTTTACAAAATTTAACTGAAAATAGTAAAAAAGTATTAAGAACTAATAAACCTATGGAAGGAACATCATCAACAACAACTAAATTAACACCTATAGAATTATTGAAAAAATATGAAACAGCTATAAAAGATGAATTTGGTAGTATGACGACATTAGAAGAAGAACAAGATGAAGAAAAAGATACAAATAGGAATTTAATGATAAAATTAACAATATGTAATATGTGTTATATAGATGAATATACTTGCGCATTTAAAGAATATTATTATAAAGGAGCATATAGCATAGAAGAAAGTAAGGAAATAAGAAAATTATATTTTAATAAATTACCCGAACCATTTAGTTCAAAAATAATAAAAAGTTGGGAAGAAGCAAAAATAGTAGATACGTTAGGAGCTAGAATAAAATTTTTACACCAATGGTATAGAAATTTATGTGAAAAATATAGAGAAGAATTAAAATGGAAAAAACATTAATAAGAAATTTAGCATGTTGCAAAAATAAAATAGCACCGCAATTTGGATGCGAAGAAAGATATTATAAGAAAAGAAAAAGACATAAGAAATATAAGAAATATAAAAAATCAAAATATAAATATAAGAAACCAAGAAAAAGATATTATGTAAAAAATTACAAGAATAAAAGACCATATAGAAAGAAAAAATCTATAAAAGAATGTACATGTTATAATTGTGGAAAGTTAGGACATTTAGCTAGAGATTGTAAATTATCCAAAAATTCAAAAAATAAATAAATATCAGAAATAAAAATAGAAAATACAGAATATATGCAAATAGATTATATAGATTATGAACTAGAAAGTGAAGATAGTATATATGAAATTTCAGAAAACGAAACAGATACTGAAATAGATAGTGAGATAGATGAATCAAATGACTGAAGAAGATATAAAAATAATAACAAAGGAAGAATATTTAAATGACGAAGGAACAGAACAAAAGATAATATTTGACAGTAATATATTTGATGAAATAAAAGGAAAAGAGTTAGATTTAAGTGTAGAAAAAATATTTAAAATACCAACAATAAAAAATATTTTTAGTAGGAAAAAAGATGAATATTATGTAGTATGTCAAAAAGAACATGTAATAGACTGTAGATATGCAAAAGGAAAAGCTAGTATACCACTAGTAACAAAAAGAATAATTAATAAAGAAATAAATGATATAAAAAGTAAAGGAGATCCAATAAAATATGTACACCTTGGAGGTACAGAAATATTAATAAAAGCATGTTTTAGAGAAGGAATAGATACACCAATAGAATTATATTTAGCAGATGATAGAATTATAAAACCTATAGAAAAAAGCATAATAACTGCCGTAAAAGGAAATTTAATATACCAAAAATTTAAATTTATAATAAGTGCAAATTATTCAGTAGCAGTATTTCTATCTTATTATAAATTTAAATTTTTGGTATATTAAATTTCCTTTTACAGCAGTTATTATGCTTTTTTCTATAGGTTTTATAATTCTATCATCTGCTAAATATAATTCTATTGGTGTATCTATTCCTTCTCTAAAACATGCTTTTATTAATATTTCTGTACCTCCAAGGTGTACATATTTTATTGGATCTCCTTTACTTTTTATATAATTTATTTCTTTATTAATTATTCTTTTTGTTACTAGTGGTATACTAGCTTTTCCTTTTGCATATCTACAGTCTATTACATGTTCTTTTTGACATACTACATAATATTCATCTTTTTTCCTACTAAAAATATTTTTTATTGTTGGTATTTTAAATATTTTTTCTACACTTAAATCTAACTCTTTTCCTTTTATTTCATCAAATATATTACTGTCAAATATTATCTTTTGTTCTGTTCCTTCGTCATTTAAATATTCTTCCTTTGTTATTATTTTTATATCTTCTTCAGTCATTTGATTCATCTATCTCACTATCTATTTCAGTATCTGTTTCGTTTTCTGAAATTTCATATATACTATCTTCACTTTCTAGTTCATAATCTATATAATCTATTTGCATATATTCTGTATTTTCTATTTTTATTTCTGATATTTGTTTATTTTTTGGATTTTTGGGTAATTTACAATCTCTAGCTAAATGTCCTAACTTTCCACAATTATAACATGTACATTCTTTTATAGATTTCTTCTTTCTATATGGTCTTTTATTGTTGTAATGTTTTACATAATATCTTTTTCTTGTTTTCTTATATTTATATTTTGATTTTTTATATTTCTTATATTTCTTATGTCTTTTTCTTTTCTTATAATATCTTTCTTCGCATCCAAATTGCGGTGCTATTTTATTTTTGCAACATGCTAAATTTCTTATTAATGTTTTTTATATTTTTAATTCTTCTGTATATTTTTCACATAAATTTCTATACCATTGGTGTAAAAATTTTATTCTAGCTCCTAACGTATCTACTATTTTTGCTTCTTCCCAACTTTTTATTATTTTTGAACTAAATGGTTCGGGTAATTTATTAAAATATAATTTTCTTATTTCCTTACTTTCTTCTATGCTATATGCTCCTTTATAATAATATTCTTTAAATGCGCAAGTATATTCATCTATATAACACATATTACATATTGTTAATTTTATCATTAAATTCCTATTTGTATCTTTTTCTTCATCTTGTTCTTCTTCTAATGTCGTCATACTACCAAAACTACCGGGATAGGAAGCGCCGCCCCTTCCAGTCTACTGGGGTAAGGTGAGCGCTGCCAGGGTTAGTTCCCCACTCTAAGGTGGGCGCCGCCCGGGGTAGTCTGCCGCTCTAGGGCCCGCATCGCCCCCTCCCTTTCCCTTCCAGCTTTTGTTCCTTGTCATTTAAGGGTAATTGGGTCAATTCCCCTCACCTAATTCATCCATAACACAAAAGTGGGGCTCCCAAAAAGCATTATTTGCCTTTTTACTCATAAATCATCTCAAGAAAATCATCTTTCATCCCAAGAACAAATCCTAACTCTTTCATAAGAAATCAAGGAATTTAAGCTTCAAGTTTAAGAAATTCACAAGGAATCTTCAAGAATCCATCTAATGAGGTATGTGGGATGTTAATCCATGGGTCCCATCCACCCATGGAGTCAAAAAATCCCCTTTTGTTTAAATTATGAGTTTTTGCATGTTCTAGATAAATTAGCTCCATGAATCTCTTGTTAATTCAAGTACAAGATATGTTTACAAGTATTTCCAAGTGGAGTAAGCTATTTCATATGCCGAGTGTTGATGTTTCTATGTTAAATCCCCAGATTAAAAAATTGGCTATGAAATTATGTCATTTTCCATGTTTAATGCATTCCCATGTTCAGTGTTCATGTTCTCTCATAATTGGGGAAAGTGTTTATACCTTAAGTTTTGAACTATGATTTTTGTGTTGCAGTTGCAAGCTTTGATATCGTATTATTAATGTTTCGTTCAGTGCTGACAGGTTATGAAAACCCGATACCTATGTGTTGTACATGATTTCAGCTTTTCAAATACTTAGACAATTAATCCATGAATTTTTATCAGTATACTTACACATTTATGATCATGATGAGCACCACTTGAATCAGTGTTAGTTCAGTTAGGAGTAGGATTTAGCACTGAGCAAACCTTGGGATGGGGGCTAACTTGCCAGCGAGGGTGTGACCTCTAGTAGCTGTCCCTGAGTTCCAAAACTATGTAGTCAGCGTAGGTTTGAGATGTCCACCTGTCAGTCGAGGGTTAACATATATCTCATGAGAGCACCTTCCAGTAGAGGGTGACTCCTAAGTCTTTCGGGACTCATGATTAGTGGATCCACACAACCAGTGTTAGTACCTTTAGCACGGTACTAACATCCTTCCAATTGACGTTACAGGTTGGACCCCGATTAACTCAGATTGGGGCATGTTGGTTAGATGATACCTCCTACAGTCTTAGTGTAGTATTCAATATATTTTTAGTTCGGATTTACATTGACCAAATTTATAGATTCCCAGTTATTCAGTTATGCAGATTACCACCTTTCAGTTTCCAGATTATTTCAGAAACATATTTATACTTGTCTTGTAATCACAGATATGACTTGTTTATGCATTTTTGCACAGTTACCCATGTATTTCAGGCAGTCCTCATCTCATATACCAGTACATTCAAAGTACTGACTGCATACTCTTCTTTGTACTATGATGTCTTATATCATAGATTCGTAGGCTTAGTTTCCTGATCGCAGTTAGACAACCCATCGTTACCCAACAATCGTAGTGGTGAGTACTCATCCATCGAGAATGTTTTATCTTTTATTCAGTTACTTCAGTGTTTGATTATGATCAATCAGTCGAAGTTAGTTGGGGGCCTGCCCCATCAACTCCTCAGTCAGTTAGAGGCTTCAGACAAGCAGACAATCAGTTAGGCAGTTAGTCTGTATTTATCAGTCTTATCAGTTGTTTTAGCTAGACAGTTGGGTTTTCATTATGTTTACCAAATGTTTCAGGCTTGTGATTGATTCAATTTTTTAGTATTCCAGATTGACATTATCTTATCCTAGTATCTTCCGCATATGTTGTTTTACTACTATTTTGTCCTGTGCTTACAGCAGGTACCAGCTCATGCGTTAGCTTGTGGTCACTTGTGATTGTAAGCACCGTTGTCAAGACAAGGGGGTAGCCTTGGATCATGACAGTCACTATGTAAGACTGATGATTTCTGATGATAGGCGAATTTACGCGCCTATATCAATATATTTTGCCCATATTTTAGCCTAGTTTTGAGAACTAATTATCTATTTCATACACTTTTAGTCCTTTTTCCTGTAAATGAGCTAACAAATGTGATTAGGAAAGTTTCAGGTATAAATGATGCAAAATACAGCAATTTATGGCTTACTTGACGCAAAAGAAAGCTCACGAACGAAGTGGAAAGGAGCTGGACGCCTAAAGGACTAAATATGCTGCATGGAAAATCTGTCCCGGGCTAAAACAACAATTCTGAAGACTTTGGGGACTTACAGACACAAAGCTGGATTTTTGCCATAATACATTAACCTAGTGCAATTAGGTTATGTGTTTCATTATTCTATTTGGATTATAATTTTGTAACCTTACCCTAGTACATTTGGGTCAAGGATTTCATTAGTATATTAGGATTTGGTTATTTATTTCATTAGCTTAGTAGGAGTAGGATAGGAGTATTATAAATACCCTATCATGCTAGAGATTTAGAGACACATTCTTACAATTCATTCAACTCTTCACTTAAGACATCTCCTTACAATTTAATCAATTTTCTTTCATCCCTCTCATCTTCCACTACAAACACTTCTAATCTATTCTTCTATTCTTAAATTCCACAACAAGAGAATCGTTACTTGCTACGGAATCACTAAAACCACACGCCAAACACCTACTATTCACGCCATCCACCATGCAAAACGTGATATCCTTCGCATTCATGGGTAACTAAACCTCTTAGTTGGGGTTATGGAAGCCGAATGAGTTACTATCTACAGCTATGAGTTTGTGAGTTCAAGACAAGTATATTGCTTATATCATTATTCTCTTCATCTTAAATCTACATCCTTTGTGGTTCAAACACAAGAACACGCCATTCTAACATCTAACCTGTTCGAGAGAAAGGTTATTTGTCTAGAAAAGAAGACGCATAGACCAACGCCAGTCTAACATTTAACTTGTTCGAGAGAAAGGTTATTTGTCTGGAAAAGAGATAATGTCAAGGTAGTAGGACACCCTTTCCTATTAAAAAGCTAGTGCCGTAACTGGACTAACCTCTTGGAGAATTTGTACCGCTAGACACACTTTAAGCTCGAGAGAGTTAAAGTGAAATAGTCCTTGTTTAGGTCGAGAGACGCTTGGATTTACCATCGACTACAATTCTCTATAAGCAATTGCATGTCAAGACTCTACACACTCATAGCCAATAGAGACGTATACCTCAGAAGGTGGACATAACCCCAACGCCTCAATTCTCATTGTTTCACAACCTACGAAATACTCTCTTTTTACTTTATTATTTTCAGCTTTTATTTCATTACTTTGGTTACTTATTACAATCCCCCCTTCTTACGAGACTTGCACCAAAAGTCTATTAATTTTGCGTACTTGTTGACCAAGCTATTCCCTGTGGGATCGATACCCAACCCAGGTTGGGTTCTATATTTGCTAACGACCGCTTTACACTCCCACGAGAGCTGTAGATTGAGCGTTATCAAAAATTGGCGCCGTTGCCGGGGAATACAAGTGTCAATCAAGTTCGTAATAATTACTAGACCCTTTGGTCAAAGATTCTCGTACTTTTACATTTAGTTTTTTGTTTTTGTTTATTGCAGGTTTTTCTTTTTAGTGCATGCCCCATACTAGAAGTTCTGGTCAATCGTTATTACCAATCAATCCGGAACCACAACGAATTAGAAGTATGGAAGCACAAGCTGAAATCGACAGGATGGCTGCTCAACACGAGCAAGCAAGATTAGCTGCTCTTGCCGCTGCTCAAGTCCAACAACAAAACATTGATAATCCTGGACGAGCAACAAATCCTGACGATGAAGATTTAGGTGATGACGAGTTACTGAACCCTAGGCGTGATGCTGAAATTATAACACCTGCCAACAGAAGAGGTCGACAAGCTCGGTACAGATATGATCGCCAACCTTTGCAACCAGCTTTCGACGATGATGATGATGATCTTGATGGTGCCGGAGCCACTGGAGCTATAATTCCACCACCATTAGCGCCCGGAGCCAAGTTCAACATCACAAGCACCATGATTCAGTTATTGCAACTCAAGGGATTATTTGGTGGACTAGCAGGCGATGATCCGAATATGCATCTCATCAACTTTATTTCTACATGCAAGTCTTTTGACAATCCTGGTGTTGGTCAGAATTCTATTCGATTACGTCTATTTCCATTGTCTCTGTCTGGGGAGGCAACATTATGGTTGAATGGGCTGACTCCTGATTCTATTACAAATTGGAGGCAATTGAGAGACGCTTTCCTAGAAAGATTCTTTCCGCCATCCAAGAGGGCTCAATTGAGAGATGAAATCAGCAACTTTCGTCAGCTTCCATCTGAAGCTCTTCACGAAACATGGGAGAGGTTCAAGACAAAGCTAGCGAGATGCCCAAACCATCACATGACCAATGTCCACTTGATGGAGATCTTATATAGAGCCTTGAATTCAGTAACTAAACCAGTGGTGGACAACGCAGCTGGAGGTTCTTTTATGGACCTCACCTTTGGTCAAGCAAGCAACATGCTAGATCGTATGACTAAACAAAGTAGAGCTTGGCATACCAGGGATTCTGAGGTAGCAAGCCCCACTTTATCTATTGGCATGTCTGCAGACCAAAGAAGAAGAGAAGAAGAACGTGATCAAGATATGGCGCACATGAAAACCCAAATGGATCTTCTTACAAAGCATCTATTAGGGAAGACTGAAAAAGTGAAAGCTATTGCGTCAAAAGGAAGAGACGAATCTGATTCAGAAGAGGAGGCCAACTACTTGAACAATCAGGGGGTTTCTGTGGGAATGCCCAAGGAAACCAAGGTCGGAACTATTATGATAAATCTGGAGGTAAAGACCAAGGTAGTTGGAAGAAAAATAATGAAAATAGTGGTTTGTACGTTCCCCCTGGTAGACGTGATACCACCACATCTAATTCTATGGAAGACATGATGGCTAAGTTATTGAAAGGAGTGGAAGCGACGAGTGCGGGAGTTAAGGAGGTGATTGACGATTTGGCCTCCATGAAGCAATTAGTTGATTCTCATTCCACTTCTATCAAGCAAATAGAGCAGCAATTAAGCCAACTTTCAGCAGCATTCAATCAAAGAAAGGCTGGCACCTTACCGAGTGATACAGTCCAAAACCTAAGGAATGATGGGTCATGCATGGCCATCACTACGAGGAGTGGTAAGGTGCTGGAAACTTCAGCAGAAGGCAAGCAAGTAGTTGACGGAACAGCAGACATGGACGCCACACCTAGTGACGCCACTAGGGAAGACGCCGCAATATCCACTTCCAACGTCAAGGACGTGTTGCCTAGTGACGTGCAGCCTGAAAAAAATAATAAACGGAAGCAAGAGGAGAAGAAAGCCATGGAGAGAACACTTCCATACCCACCACCACCTTTTCCACAAAGATTGAAGAAGGTGGCCGATGACACTAAGTTCAGCAAATTTATGACCATGTTGAAGCAGCTGACTATTAATGTCCCATTGGTAGAGGCACTTGAACAAATGCCTGGGTATGCGAAGTTTATGAAAGATCTTTTGACTAATAAGAGGGCAGCAAGCTATGAGCTGAAACATGATGTGCATCATTGTAGTGCAATCGCTACCCGATCCATAGTTCAGAAGAAGGCCGACCCCGGAGCTTTCACTATTCCTTGCACCGTCGGATCTTTGGACTTTGCTAAAGCATTATGTGACTTAGGAGCCAGCATCAACCTGATGCCATTATCAATCTACAAGAAGTTGGGGTTAGGAGATCCTACACCAACTAATATGAGGCTTGTTATGGCGGATAGGTCGGTAAAACGACCGGTGGGTATTCTATGCGATGTCTTGGTGAAGGTATCTTCATTCATATTTCCGGCAGACTTTGTCATTTTGGATTGTGAAGCAGATTCAGAGGTTCCCATAATCTTGGGACGCCCTTTCCTTGCTACGGGAAGTGTGCTCATAGATTTGAGAGCTAATGAGCTTTCATTCCGAATAAATGATGAAGTGGTGCGCTTTGATGTTTGCAAATCAATGAAGCAACCCAAAGATCTAAGTGTATTTTCTGTGACTGATGTTGTCGTTGATGACGAGGATGAGTTACTTGCTGAAGAGCAAATTCTTGATGATCCTTTGGAGGTTTTGCTCATGGAAGAAGATGATGATGATGCTGAAATTTCTGAAGATAATGTTTGTGCTCTATCAGGATTAGGAGCATATCGCTATACTCCTAAGAAGCTGGATCTTGATCTCAAGAATCGACCCACACCACCAGCTAAGCCATCTATTGAAGAACCACCCACATTAGAATTAAAGGAGCTGCCAAGCCATTTGAAGTACGCATTCTTAGGAAGCGGAAACACTCTTCCAGTCATAGTGGCAGCCGATTTAGGTGAGCAACAAGTTGCAGCTCTTATTGCAATTTTACGCAAGTATATTAGAGCTATTGGATGGACCATTGCGGATATTCTTGGTATTCCACCTGGGATTTGCACTCATAAAATTCAGCTCCAAGAAAAGTGCACACCCACCATCGAACGCCAAAGACGTCTAAACCCACCAATGCAAGAGGTGGTGAAGAAGGAGATTATCAAGTGGTTAGACGCAGGAGTTGTGTATCCTATTTCTGATAGTACATGGGTAAGCCCAGTACAATGTGTTCCCAAGAAAGGAGGCATGACGGTGGTTGCTAATGCAAAGAATGAGCTTATTCCACTCAGGCCCGTTACTGGATGGAGAGTATGTATGGACTACCGCAAGCTGAATTCTTGGACTCTCAAGGATCATTTCCCCATGCCATTTATGGACTAAATGCTAGATCGATTAGCGGGGAAAGGATGGTTTTGCTTTCTTGATGGTTATTCAGGTTACAATCAGATTTGTATTGCCCCCGAAGACCAAGAGAAGACAACGTTTACATGCCCATATGGTACCTTTGCCTTCAAACACATGCCATTCGGGTTATGTAACGCACCAGCCACCTTTCAACGTTGTATGATGTCTATTTTCTCTGATATGGTAGAAGACACTTTGGAGGTATTTATGGACGACTTTCAGTTGTTGGTGAGTCCTTTGACGCATGTTTGGTGAACTTGAGCATGGCATTACAAAGATGTGTAGAGTTCAACCTTGTGCTGAATTGGGAGAAGTGCCACTTCATGGTAAAAGAAGGAATTGTTCTTGGGCACAAGATCTCCGAAAGAGGAATAGAGGTTGATCGCGCCAAAATAGAGGTAATTGAGAAGCTACCACCTCCAATTTCGGTGAAAGGAGTTCGTAGTTTTCTTGGCCATGCTGGGTTTTATCGTAGATTCATCAAAGACTTCTCCAAAATTTCAAGTCCATTGTGCAAGCTATTGGAGAAAGATGCGAAGTTTGACTTTAATGATGATTGCTTGAAGGCATTCGAATGCCTTAAAGAAAAACTCATTGAAGCCCCTATCATGGTAGCACCAGATTGGACGCTCCCGTTTGAAATCATGTGTGATGCTAGTGGTGTAGCCGTTGGCGCTGTTCTTGGACAGAGAAAGGAGAAATTATTTCATCCTATCTACTATGCGAGTAAGGTCCTCAATGAAGCCCAAAAGAACTACACTGTCACTGAACAAGAGCTCTTAGCGGTTGTGTATGCGTTTGAGAAGTTCCGTGCCTATCTATTGGGTACTAAAGTGATCGTTCATACAGACCATGCAGCTCTTAGATATCTAATGACAAAGAAGGATGCAAAACCAAGGCTGATTAGATGGGTATTGCTGCAGCAAGAGTTTGATTTCGAAGTCAAAGATAGAAGAGGTTGCGAGAACCAAGTGGCTGATCACCTATCTAGACTTGAGAATGAGTATGTGGCACAACCAGAAAATCAGATTGACGATGCATTCCCTGACGAGGAGATACTAGCGACAACAATGGAGAACTAACCATGGTATGCCGACTTTGCAAATTTCGTGGTAAGTAATGTGTTACCTTCAAATTTATCTTACCACCAGAGGAGGAAGTTTATGCATGACGTTCAGCACTACTATTGGGATGAGCCTTATTTGTTTCGAAGATGCGCGGATGGTATCATTCGACGATGTATATCCCATGAAGAAGTGCCTACTATATTGGACACATGCCACACTTCGCAAGTTGGAGGACATCATGCGGGTAATCGAACAGCAAGGAAAGTCTTGCAAAGTGGTTATTATTGGCCTACAATATTCAGAGATGCACACGACTATGTGAGAAGGTGTGACCAATGCCAACGTCAAGGTGCTATTTCAAAACACCATGAAATGCCCATGTCCAAAATTATGGAGGTAGAACTCTTTGATGTGTGGGGTATTGATTTCATGGGACCATTCGTGAATTTGTTTGGAATGAAGTACATCTTGGTTGCTGTGGATTATGTGTCGAAATGGGTTGAAGCTGTAGCATTGGCCGATAACGAAGGAAAGCGTGTTGTAGCGTTTTTAAAGAAGAATATCTTCTCTCGCTTTGGGGTACCTCGTACTATCATAAGTGATGGAGGATCTCACTTCTGCAACAAGCTATTCAAATCTGTATTGGCCAAGTATGGAGTCAAGCAACACAAGGTAGCTACGCCTTATCATCCCCAAACTAGTGGACAAGTAGAGGTTTCCAATCGTGAGATCAAGCAAATCCTTGCCAAGACGGTCAATGCGAATCGGAAGGATTGGTCTCGAAAGCTAGATGATGCACTATGGGCGTACAGGACTGCATTCAAAACACCCATTGGCATGTCACCTTATCAGCTAGTTTATGGGAAGGCTTGTCATCTACCCATCGAGCTTGAGTACAAGGCATTGTGGGCATTGAAGCACTTGAATCTGAATTGGGATGATGTGAAGAACCTGAGGTTGGAGCAGCTGAACGAACTAGATGAATTCCGTCTCCATGCATATGAAAGATCAGATTTATACAAGGAGCGGATGAAGAAGTATCATGATCAGCGGATTGTTCGACGAAACTTCCAAAAAGGTGACATGGTACTACTCTTTAACTCCAGATTCAAGCTCTTCCCAGGTAAGTTAAAATCAAAGTGGTCTGGTCCATTTAAAGTCACCCAAGTCTACTCGTCTGGAGTAGTCGAATTGGAAAACAATGAGGGTGTTATCTTCAAAGTGAATGGCCAACGTGTCAAGCCATATATCGGTCCTCTTGACTCGATAAATGACATGGCCATCACTTATCTCGACGAAGTCTAAGTACTCGAGACTACTACGTCGAGCCACGACAATAAATAAGGCGCTAGATGGGAGGCAACCCATCGTTTTATCGTTTTATCGTTTCGTCATTTTAATTTTTTTTCTTTTTGATAAATGAAAATCCAAAAATAAGAGTCGTGCCACGACCAAAACTAAGGCGCTTGGTGGGAGGCAACCCATCGTACTAATCGTTTTTATTGTGTTTTGAGCAAATATAGGTGCAAGAAGTATGCAACGAGGAGATTGATTTCAATTGACGATTTGGTCGCATTGTATGGTAAAGTCGGTAAGTTAGGAATGGTGATGTATAAGGCTATGAATTGAGCCTTTCTCACGTCATAATAGGCTTCGAGGAAGGCTAGGCCTTGGTATAAATAGGCCACGAACGATGCACAACCTATTCTATAGCCTAAGGACTCGGAATCTAGTGTGCAATACACTATGCGCCGCCTATTCCTAGGTGTGCTTTTGACTATGCGCCGCCTATGCTATGGCATTTGAGATACTGAGACCAAATGCCATAGGATATGCGCCGCATATGTCTAGATATGCCATAGGATATGCGGCGCATATGTCCCATTATGCCATGGACAATGCGCCGCATATGTAAGTGATATGCCGAGGGATATGCGCCGCATATGCTGTGATTTTGTCCCCAAATCCGATTGTAAATGGGTCATAACCCGACCCATACTCTTCCTATATAAAGGGGACTTGTTTTTTTTACACAACCACATTAGAAACAACCCTAAGGGTGCCGCATATCACTCCAAATCCTCTCAAATTTTTCTTCCTTTGTTCTTCCAATCCACATCAAACTTCTCCACACTCTTCAAGCAAGTAAGTGCTCTCTTATTCTTCATCTATTTATCGTAAGTACTCCGTTGCTATGCTTATTACAAAATGCTAACTCATAAGAAATTGGTGGTGATGTTCATGTGTGTGGATAATTGTTGCAAAATCGTGTGATTGAATATATACGTATGGAATTCTTGACTTGTTTCCAACTTGAATTTTGTTTCAATGGCATTGTTATGATACTTGCTGAACATATGTGGCTATGAATATTGCTTGAGAGTGTTGTTTGGATGCTTGCATGATTAACCATCCCGGCCATCGGGATAAGGTTATAGTGACTATCGACGTAGGAGGTAGTGTTTGTTGTACGAATAGCAATTCCATGCGGTAACTCCTATGTTGTAGTGTCGCTATATGCACCATGAAAGACGTCCAAGTGGCTGCTCATAAGTGATGTAATGCTGATTTTCTTGTCGGAATACAATCCTAAAACGTATGTCGACGAAGTCTGAGTACTCGACCACTTTCACTTCACTGATTTGTGCTAACAAGATTAAGTGTGGGGTGGTACCCCTAATGCTTGAATGTAGATTGTATAAAGTGCGATTGTGCTGCAACTAACATTATTTTTAGTCTCAGGTACAATGGCACCGAAAGCAAGGCAAGGCAAGGAGAAGGCTACCACAACCCGAAAGGATAAAAAGAGAAGCCGAAAAGACCAAGGAGAATCATCTTCAGCACACCTACCACGCAGAATGTTCGGAATCAAATGGGTTCTTGAGGAAGACGCCAAGGCATGGTACAGCAGCAACAAAGAAAAGAAATATGTGCACGTCGACTTAATCAACAAGGAGACCTTAGCAAAGAAGGAGCCGCAAATGTTGGCTAAGATAATGGCTCTGAAGCTGGATTTCATCTTCCGTGACATGGGAGAGTGCAATCTTGACTTGACAAGAGAGTTTTATGCCAACTGGTCGCCAAAAACAACAGGCAACGAAGTCAAAATTCGGGGCCAAGTGTTACAGCTTACAGCGGATTGGATCAACTCGTTTCTAGGCCTACCTTCGGTCGACACTGCACCATACAAAGAGCTGTACAGCAGGCCTCCTTACAGAGCAATAAGACACACGCTTTGTGGAAGCAGATCAATGGCAAGATGGGGCAGACATAAGGAAACAGGCCGTCACAACACATTCCCCTATGCTCCACTAAATAGGGAAGCAAGACTCTGGATGCGCATTGTCAACTCATGCCTTATTCCTGGGACGCAATACACAAAGATATCGAGAGATAGAGTGTGTTTGGTTTATGCGTTGATGACGAATGTCCCTATCAACTTTGGGGCAATCATTCGATCTACCGTGAGAAAAGCCAGACTCCACAGCAGGTCCCATTTCACATTCGGCAATTTGTTGACAGCAATGTTGCGGAAGGAGGATATAGAAGAGGAACCAGCTGACCACAAACTCCCACATACCCCAAAGAAGGTTGACCTCACCAAGGTCAAAGATGCTGAAACAACACATGGAGTCAACCTTACCACTGCGGAGAGACACGCTCGTGACGAGAGTTTCTTCCGTCATCTCTATGGCATGACACGATTCACTATGATGAGTGGTGGATGTATTCCAACTGCTGAAGAGCTCCAACAGCTGGACCACGACTACCCAATGAACAGACATGCCCGGGAGATGTGTGGAGTGGGAGTATATTTCTAGGAACCTCTTGATGATGACGTGCCAACTGATGATGATAGACGCTTGCCTGATTCTGATGCTGAGGAGAACTCTGACGATGACTCTTACGATGATTCGGACGAAGGGGGTATGACCCCCGACATTGAGGAAGAGTCCGACTAATCAGGTTCTTCGACTTTATTTTCCACTGAGGGCAGTGTCTAGTCTAAGTGTGGGGTGTCGGCAGAATCTGCATGCTATGTTTGTATGTTTGCTTGTTTATTTTGTTTTGAGTCCAAATTTTTATTTTTTTTGTGATTTTTTTTCGTGTGACGTTTTTTTTATTTTTTAGGAGGCAAATTTTTCTAGCTACGCATGAAATTATTTGGATAGGCAGCATGAGATTAGAACAAGAGTATGTGCTACAATTGTGACTATTGAGACATTTAGGCTCTAGTTGTGACTCATTATGTGATAGTGTGTGATTCAATTCCTTAACTTGTTGGGTCGAGAGTCTATATTACTACCAATCAAGTCGACCATGTGCCTTGTGTGTGTGAGATTAATAGTATATTCTATGTATGTGGCTGATGCTAGAACTTGCCTCGTATGTATGCAAAGCGAAAATAAGGAATGTAAGTTTAGGATATGATTTAGGCATTTCTTTGGCAACCTATACATGTTTACCTTCAGTTTTTCCTACCCATGTAAATCATCCTAGTTAAACCCTTTTGAGCCTTTAGCCTATTTCTTTGACAACCTTGTATGTAAGCCTAATCCATTTTTTTTTCAAGACCGTAATTTGATCCAAATTCCTAAGTGCTTTAAAGTGAATAAGTCATGTGACAACATAAGAGGAAATTGGGTGAGTATGATGCTTTAAATTGTAAAGGTTCTTGAATGTGTTATGAAAAAGAAAAAATGCCATCATAGGAGGTACGTTGTGAAAAGAAAAAGGAAAAGAAAGCTGAAAAGTGAGTTGTGCTTAAAATTGAAAAACAAAAGATGAGAACAAGGGTGGAAGAATAAAATAAAGAAAGGTTGAAAGAAAAAAGTGTCATAGATACAAAGTGATGTATTAAAGTGCTTAGGAACCTAGTCACTATTCTTGGCCAAAATAGTCCTACCCGTCCCTTAGCCTACATTACAACCATCTAAAGACCTACTTGATCCTAATCTTAACATTCCGACATTTAGTAGAGTACTACATTAAAGGCAAGCTTATGGTCACTAGTTGCTACATATGAATTCTTTGTGAGAGTGAGTGCAAGGATATTTTGATACCCATGTTTGAAAATATGCTATACTTGCGAGTGATTATGGGTACTATATTGTGAGACACACATGGTTGATGAGTCTTGGATAGTTGTATATGATTCTATGCACCTTAACGTTTGCATGCGAGTTGATCACCATCACGAGTCTATGCTTGAGGTTAAATTGTTTCTACTTATAATCGGAAAGCTACTCTTCGTTGATAATTGTTGTGCTTGTCTTGAAGAATGTTTTGTGTTGTCTCTGTAAAAACCTTAAGTCGATGCTTAGAAGGACATGATATGTTGTTCGAGGACGAACAAAGCTCTAAGTGTGGGGTGTTGATGATAGGCGAATTTACGCGCCTATATCAATATATTTTGCCCATATTTTAGCCTAGTTTTGAGAACTAATTATCTATTTCATACACTTTTAGTCCTTTTTCCTGTAAATGAGCTAACAAATGTGATTAGGAAAGTTTCAGGTATAAATGATGCAAAATACAGCAATTTATGGCTTACTTGACGCAAAAGAAAGCTCACGAATGAAGTGGAAAGGAGCTGGACGCCTAAAGGACTAAATCTGCTGCATGGAAAATCTGTCCCGGGCTAAAACAGCAATTCTGAAGACTTTGGGGACTTACAGACACAAAGCTGGATTTTTGCCATAATACATTAACCTAGTGCAATTAGGTTATGTGTTTCATTATTCTATTTGGATTATAATTTTGTAACCTTACCCTAGTACATTTGGGTCAAGGATTTCATTAGTATATTAGGATTTGGTTATTTATTTCATTAGCTTAGTAGGAGTAGGATAGGAGTATTATAAATACCCTATCATGCTAGAGATTTAGAGACACATTCTTACAATTCATTCAACTCTTCACTTAAGACATCTCCTTACAATTTAATCAATTTTCTTTCATCCCTCTCATCTTCCACTACAAACACTTCTAATCTATTCTTCTATTCTTAAATTCCACAACAAGAGAATTGTTACTTGCTACGGAATCACTAAAACCACACGCCAAACACCTACTATTCACGCCATCCACCATGCAAAATGTGATATCCTTCGCATTCATGGGTAACTAAACCTCTTAGTTGGGGTTATGGAAGCCGAATGAGTTACTATCTACAGCTATGAGTTTGTGAGTTCAAGACAAGTATATTGCTTATATCATTATTCTCTTCATCTTAAATCTACATCCTTTGTGGTTCAAACACAAGAACACGCCATTCTAACATCTAACCTGTTCGAGAGAAAGGTTATTTGTCTAGAAAAGAAGACGCATAGACCAACGCCAGTCTAACATTTAACTTGTTCGAGAGAAAGGTTATTTGTCTGGAAAAGAGATAATGTCAAGGTAGTAGGACACCCTTTCCTATTAAAAAGCTAGTGCCGTAACTGGACTAACCTCTTGGAGAATTTGTACCGCTAGACACACTTTAAGCTCGAGAGAGTTAAAGTGAAATAGTCCTTGTTTAGGTCGAGAGACGCTTGGATTTACCATCGACTACAATTCTCTATAAGCAATTGCATGTCAAGACTCTACACACTCATAGCCAATAGAGACGTATACCTCAGAAGGTGGACATAACCCCAACGCCTCAATTCTCATTGTTTCACAACCTACGAAATACTCTCTTTTTACTTTATTATTTTCAGCTTTTATTTCATTACTTTGGTTACTTATTACAATCCCCCCTTCTTACGAGACTTGCACCAAAAGTCTATTAATTTTGCGTACTTGTTGACCAAGCTATTCCCTGTGGGATCGATACCCAACCCAGGTTGGGTTCTATATTTGCTAACGACCGCTTTACACTCCCACGAGAGCTGTAGATTGAGCGTTATCAATTTCTCTTCCACAAATATCTATAAATATGCACCATGTGTCATTGCACCACTGAACTCTCCACATAGTTGAACGTTCTCAAAGTTGGAAAGTAAATCTATATACATATGTTAATTTAGACACAAACATGTAAGTTATTTGTTCTTGATAAAATTGATTGATATTACTTGAATTAAGAGGTAGGCAGATCCTTATACATAAAGAAAGTTATATATTAAACTTTGAGGAGGTTGCAACAACGTTAATCATAGTTAATTGTTTTGTGTTTTCACTTGAGAGAGATTTGACGATGTTTTGAATCTATGATTGTAAAATATGTCAAACACCTCTCAAACTTATGTTAAATGAATTTTATTTTATATGAAAAATATTTGAATGTTCTATTATAGTTAAACCCCTAATCAAAATGTTGAGTTTCTCTTTAAGGGGTTGTTTGATAGAGTGTATTGGAAAGTTAATGCATACATTAGTTTAATGTGTATTATAGTACCTTGTTTGATATATCTTTTTATTCTATGTATAACTAATGTTTGCATTAGTTATACACTCTATTGTGTATTGAGGTGTGTATTACTAATACATCAAAATCCATGGCATTAGTAATGCAATGGATCTATTGCATGCATTAACATGCTTAAATACACTATTATCCGTTAAAAAATTTTCCTCATCCTTTTCAACATATATATTGAGGGTATTATGTAAAAATATTTTTTTTTGAAATTATGTAGTTCATGTTATTTTTTATACATTGAACCAAACACTGCATAAGAAAAATACAAGCATAACTAATGCAAGTATAGCTAACACAAGCATTGCTAATACAAGCATTATTAATACACCATATTTTACATTATTCTTATACACTCCACCGAACAACCCCTAATAAAATCAAATACCCTAATATAGATACATACACTATGCGCGTTCACTAAACAAGTATACATATATATATACCATTAAAATCTCAACAACCACTAAATTTTGAACTCAAATCCCAAAGAGTTTACTGCTAAAAACCTTAGAAGTTGAACCTATCAAAATTAAAATCTTGAATCCACCTCTGCTTGTGACATTGCAACATGCTAAATATCATATTTCTTATGTTTATATAGGTAAAAATCGGTGATCTTGGGTTGGCCATAATAGTAGGAAAAAGACATGCAACACATTCATAGCTATAAACACAGAGTACATAGCACCAGAGCTATATGAAGAGAACTACACAGAGTTGGTAGATATTTACTCTTTCAGAATGTGTTTGCTAGAAATGGACACTATGAAAATACCACATAGTGAATGTGAGAGTATAACCAAGTTATACAGGAAGGTGACATCATGAATAAAGACTCAATCTTTCAACAAAGTGAGTGATACAAATTTGAAGGACTTTATTGAAAGATGCACTGGGCAACCAAGAGCAAGACCATCTGCAGTTGACTTGTTTAAGGATCCTTTTCTTTCTAATTTTGCTAATTGTGAGAATGATCTTAATTGTTGATGCCCTTTGTTTAAGTATGTACAACTATTTAAAGTATTATTCTTTGTCACTCAAGCTTATTCAAGATATAATTTTTTAACGATTTAAGTTGTAATATTACTATATACATTTGTTAGAGGAAACATAAAATAAAGAACAAGAGAAAGAACACAAGATTTATCGTGGTTTGGATTAGAATGATTCTACATCCACCAGAGAACAACCTCTTTTATATTATTAATAAATAAAGGGGATGGTCCCAAATACACCAGAGAATTACATTCAACGCTCCACTCCTATAATGTATTTTAGTATGAATTTTTATGATGATTTTACAATGAAGAGTGATCGTTCTTCTATAGAATACATAACTATGAATTTTTAAGATGACTGTACAATGAAGAATCGTCATCCTTTTATAAATGACAAAACTTGGGCTCTAAGTAACAAAAATTGCCCTCTATGCACAAAATAGGAAAAGAAAAAGTAATATAAAATTAGTTCTTCACAAATTTTGCTTGCTCACCAATTTATTTTCTATCCATGTAAATTGGATCATTGAGTTTTCTTTCCCATGGATTATACCCCACAAAAACCAAAACCAACTATTTCAATCTCCACCTTGGTTTGTGTTTTGAGCATCCGTACAAACAAATCCATCTAAAGCTACTTAAATTACTAGGAAACTCTGTGTAAGAAATAAGAAGAATCAAACATTTGTTAAACATACTAGCTACATATAGCAGTTTTTCTCTCAGAGTTGCATCAGTTAATGAGTAACCCCTACCATGTCCTTGCAGTGTGCAAACTTGGAAAGCGAGACTATCTTAGTCAACATGTTTGTAGCATTATTGTCTATGATAGCCTTCACGACCTTGATAGTTCCTTCTTCAACGATATCTCAAATGAAATAAAATATGAAATCAATGTGTTTGATTCACTCATGAAATCTTTGATTTTTAATCAAATGAATAGAACTTTGACTATCAAATTTTAGAGTTGATTCCAACTGAATAAAACTCAATTCTTCCACTAAACCTTTCAACCAGATAGAATTGTTCACTGCCTCTACTGTTGCCATATATTCTGCCTCTATTATAGTCAAAGCAATAATTGACTATAAACTTGATTTCCAACTAATGTCACTACCAATAAGAGTAAAGATGTATCCATTTGTGGACCTTATTCTATCAAGATCCCCTGTACAGTCAGAATCCAGTCAGGAGATCATTTGAGATATCTCAATATACACTTGATAACTTTCCAATGCCTTTTTCCTAAATTGGTCATGTACCTGCTTACCACACTTATAGATTGAGCAATATCAGGACATGTGCATACCATAACATACATAATACTAGAACCTTTGATATATGTTCCATCTCATCCTCAGACTGAGGTATTTATAACTCCAAACATTTAAAATAAGAAGATAATGGTGTACTTATGTGCTTGCTCATATGCATATTGAATCTCTTAAGAACCTTATCGATGTACTTCTTGTGAGAAAGATGTACAACTCGCTCTTATTTTGAAATTCCCATTCTAAGGATTTTTTTTTGGCTCCCAAATTTTTCATGTCAAATTCCTTTATCAATAGCTTCTTTAAAGTATTTAACTCAGGCATATTCTTGTAATACATACAGGTATCTAATACCTCTTTGAGAGTCCATATGTATTCATAAAGGCATCAAACCTTTTGTACCATTGTCTAGGGGGATGCTTTAAACCATATAAAGACATATTCAATTGAAATACATGATCTTCTTTTTTATCAACTAGGAAACCTTCAAGCTGATCCATATAGATTGTTTCTTCTAGATCACTATGCAAGAAAATAGTTTTAATATCATGTTGTTAAATATCTAAGTCAAATTGGATATTCAATGTTAGTAATATGTGAATTGAGCTATGTTTCACTACCAGAGAGAAGATCTAATTATAGTAAAAAGTTTTTTTTTCTGACTAAGACCCTTAGAAACTAATCTCGCCTTAAACCTAGCAGCTTCTACTTTTGGAATTCTCTTTGTTTTGTAGACCTATTTGCATCAAACTATCTTTTTCTCCATTGGTCTTTCAAGTAAGACCCATGTCTGATTCTTGTGAAGAGACTCCATCCCTTCCGTCATAGCTAACCGCCATTATGCAGCATTCTTTCAAGAAGTTTCTTCAATATACAAGGAGGGATCAAGATCCTTAATCTCTTCTTTTGTTACTATGAACGCATATGCAATCAAATTTGTTTGCTCTATAAGGCATTCCTATTTTTGTATCTTTCTTTTTTTACCTTGGCTTTAAGTTTAAGTATGATTCATTGACAATAAGTTCTTTAAGATTTACATATTTTAGCTTATCAACTTGAGTCTCTTAATCTTTCTCCTTGGTAAGCTCCACCTATATCTTTACCTGGTCATTGTTCTTGCTTCTTTATAACTCTATAGAAACTTTACTAGGATCAAGTATAGAGGATTCATCAAAGATAACATCTCTACTTACTATAACTTTGAGTAAAGATAAATACCAACATTTGTACCCTTTTACTCTATTGACATGCCCTATATCTATGGCCTTTCTAGCCTTTGTTTCAAGCTTTCCTTTATTAATATAATAACAAGCTGGACACCCAAATATTCACAAGTATAAATAGTTAGAGGGTTAACCTGAGCATACTCATTTAGAGTCTTAAAGTGAAATATCCCAGGTGTTGATCTCTGAAAAGTTTTGAAATTTTGATCCTTACTGTCCTGACTATAACTCACCCTATATGTTGTAGGGTGTCTTGATGGGTCATATGAACCTAGTCGTAAGGAATCTAATAATTGGTGCTTGAGTTGCTATCCTGAGTACAACTTGGGGACATGAGCCGTAATGACCCATGATGCGTTGTTGGACCTAAATCATAGCCTAAATAGTATGTCTATGGTTAAGTTCTTTTGAGTATGAGTGGCTTACCATGAGTTGTAAGGACTCTTTATGAGGCATTTTGTGCAAATAGTAGGATGTCTAGTATTTACCCCAATTGGTTTCTGTGTTGACTATGACTGGACCCCAAGAGTCGTTAGGTCCCATTATGAGTTGTATTAGTTAAGTTGGAGGGTCAATAGTTTGCATGCCCTTGAAACGTTCTTGTATAAGACTCGTGGTAATGAGTCATAACGAATCCCAATGAGTCATATTGTGACCCGTAGACACTGACGACTAAGTTTTAGCTTTTAATTTAAGGGAACTTTGGGCAATTCCCTTCTTATCCAATTAAAATCCCACATTTATAAAGCACTGAAGGGGGTTATTTCTCATTCATAATGTAATTAAGTACTATTCAAACTCTCTTGAATCCCCTCAATTAAGATACTTAGGGTTTCCAAGAAGTAGGTTATCCAATGGCTCAAGGGATGAGTTTTCTCCATAATCTTAGATATTTCAGGAACATTGCTTTTCCCTAATTGATAATTGTTAAAAACATATATTTTAAAGTGTTGTTCATATAGAATTGATGATAGTTTTGAAACGTGGGTTGATGGTTTTGAATGTTTGGTGTTGAACAATGTTTCCCATAGCTTACCTATAACTATTCATGCTTTAATTATGGTTTGAAACTTTTGGGATGCATGGGTATGGTGAATAAACGAGGGGATTATGACTTCCCCAACTTATGACTTTTGAAATGGTAATGACCTCAACCCCATATGTGAAATTGGTTTTGAATATGAAAAGTATGCATATTGAACTACTCTTGAACTTCTGTATAATGTGAAAAGTCAATGAAGCATAATGATTTTGAATGGGGTTGTGTAATCCCCCAACCTAATGCATAATTAAACCAAATAGGCTATGAATTTCCCTAAATAATGAAATTGGTTTGGCATGTTGATATTACTTTGCAAGTGTAGTTGGTATGACGATACCAATAATGTACGCCTAAATGTGTATCATGGTTAAATAAATAGAAATATATGATAAATAATTTAACTGGGCTTTAATGAGGGTTGTGTAGCTGAGTCATAAAAGTGGAGTTCTCGAGATGCCGATACTAGAAATTGTAGTTGCCGATGTGGGGGTCTACATACTTGGTGGTTTGAGCCTACCTTATTATTATCATATGATTAGGAGGTTCGAGTCCCCCATAGTATATTGCATGAGTGGATGCTTGTTTCATCTTGATATGCCATGAGGTTTGAGTCCTTCATAGTGCATATGTATATCCTCTAGTTCATGCAGCTACAGGCACTAGGGCCCTACCAGCTGGGAGAGAGATGGGCCCATATAGCCCATATATGCCTTCTTATATTATGATAGTTGAGCTACACAATCCAGACTTAAAGTTTTAAAGTGCATGTTAAGCCTCATTCCCTATCCCGACATATGATATATACATGTGTATATGCATCTAGTTATGTGTATTAGATTTTAGTCAATTTTGAATTATTGATAATGGATTTATTTTTCTCTCTTACCCTTGAGTTACATGCTAGTTCTCAACCTGCTAACCATCGTTGGATGCTGTATCCCCATACGATGAGGCACCGAAGATACGTTTACTTTTCTTGCACAGAGTTAGGTGGATCATCTCAGTTTGTCAATTCATTGTAGTGAAGTGGTGAGCTTTCATTCACTATAAGACTTGGACATTTCACCCATTCCTTTCATAGATTAAAATTAAGAGTTTACATTATCATTAATATTATCATTGTCAGAGTCAGGGACATAACTCAGCCAAGACTGGTTTTTGGTTCTTTTTGCATAGTGGCTTTGTTGGATTACTGTGGACTTTGGTGATGTTGGTTGGATGTGTTTAGTCTATTGCCAGTTATCGGTTATAGGCATATCTTTTATTCCTTGAACATATCTTGTGCTATCTTGTTATATATTCAGAATTCAGTAATTGTTGGGTGGTGTATGGTATTTGCTTAGGTTTAGAGGGTGGTCTCCTGTCCACTATGGATGGAAGATGCCCGTCATGGCTAGGCCTTGGTTCGGGTCATGTCCTAGGTTTGGTGTCATTAGTTATCCACAAGGTTGTGTCAAGTACAGTCTCTTTTATAGGTGTGTAGCATGCCACGCTTATAATGGAGAGGATACGACGCATTTAAGAATGTTTTCCTTTCTTGTTATTCTATTGTGAGATATAGAGTCTAAGGTCTTGAAATCTCCTCTAATCTCTATATGTTTTCTTTTTAGATCATGCCTCCTAGAAGATTCGATGCTCGTGGAAACTCTTTTGTCTCGTCTGAGGACAATGTGGATGGAGCTCATCCTACTCAAGAAGTTTAGATCCAGTATCGGGTCACTTCTTATGATTGCCGTAGTGGAGTTCCATTGATTCCCTCTAGCCCTCCTCGGGCACCTCAAACTTACTATCTAATGATGAGTTTTACCAGTTGATTTATTTGCTTACCCAGTTGCCTCTTAGACCAATCTTGTTGCTTCTATTGCTTTATTCTCTAAGGTCACTAGAGTTATCCAATTTATGAGGTTTAGTCCTCCAACTTTCACTGATTCTAAAGTTAAGGAAGATCCTTAAAATTTTATTAATAAGATGGAAAATATTTTCTGTGTGATGTATGCTACTGATGTGGAGGGTGTTGAATTCACTTCCTATTAGTTGAAGGATACGGTATATCAGTGGTATATGGAATGAGATCAGTTTAGGGGTGATGATGCTAAGTCCGCTTTGTGGGATGACTTCTCTGGTGCTTTTCTTGATTGCTTCTTTCCTTAGGAGTTGAGGGTGGCAAAGGCTGAGGAATTCATGAACTTAAGGCACGAAAGGATGAAAGTAAAGGAGTATGCCTTGATGTTTTATCAGCTATCTCATTATGCTCCAGAGTTAGTGTCTAGCATGAGGGCTAGAATAAGGAAGTTTGCTTCTGGGTTGTCCTTTGAGTTAATTTTAGAGAGCAAGGCCGCCTTGTTGAATAAGGATATGGACATCTCTCGACTTATGGTATATATGCAACAAGTGAAAGAGGAAAATAATAGGCAAGCAAAGATAAGTGAAAGACAGTAAGAATTTTTAGTATTCTGAACAGGGTGGAGGTCAGCAACACTTATAGAGACGGTGGAAAATTGTCTAATAAGAAGTGGGGAAATTTTGGTTCATACTTTACGGCTAGTGCTCCTTATTCGTAGACATCAAGTGATCGTCATTTTCAGAATATTGTGGGTCAAAGTGTATAAGGTTTCCAACCTCAGGCTAATGGGCTCAGTCAGCTCTATTATATCCCCCTTGTAGATTTTACGATCAGGTGTATCATGGTCTTTATGAAGAGGGGAGGAACAAGTGCTTTAAATATGGTCAGATCAGTAATATTCAGAGGGATTTTCCTTCTAGGTTTGATTTTGGAGAAAATAAGATTCCTGTTGCTACTTCATCGGCTCTTGCACAAAAGGGTACTACTTCTTCTTCTAGCCCCGACACTGGACGAAATCGTCTGTATGCTCTTGCCACTCCCCAGGATGCTGAGGCCTCCCCCGATGTTGTTACTAGTAAGCTCAAACTTTTATCTCATGATGTATATTGCCTACTTGATCCCAGGTATACCCTCTCTTATGTGACCCCTTATTTGGCTATCCATTTATGTTTTGGCCCTGAGTGTATTCTAGATCCCTTTTCTGTGTTCATCCGGTATGTAACTCCATTGTGGCTAGAAAGGTCTATAGGGGTTATGTGATGTTGGTTTGTGGTAGGAAGACCTTAGTGGATCTGATAGAGTTGGACATGTTAGACTTGATATGGTTTTGGGGATGGATTGGTTACATTCATGCTATCCGTTTTTTGTTTGTCGGACCCAAAGGATCAGTTTCTAATTCCCAAATGAGCTAGTGATCAAATAGGAAGGTAGTTCCCTAGTGCCTGAGGGAAGGTTAATTTCATATCTTAGAGCCCAAAAATTGATTTCTAAGGGGTGCTTTTATCACTTAGTGCATGTTAAGGATTCTAGATCCGAAGGTTCTTCTTTCCAAAATATACCTATGGTCTGTGAATTTCTCGGGGTGTTCCTTGATGATCTTCTTGGTGTTCCTCTCAATAGGGAAATCAATTTTTGAATTGATCTTCTTCTGGACACTCATTCTATTTCTGTTCCTCCTTAAAGAATGGCTTTGGCGGAGTTGAAAGAACTAAAAGAGTAATTTAAATATCTTCTAGATGAGGATTTTATTCACCCTAGTGTATCCCATTGGGGTGCGTTGGTTCTATCTGTACTTAAGAAGGATGGGTCCCTTCGAAGATGTATAGATTCCCCCTAATTGAATAGGGTGACCGTGAAGAATAAGTATCCCCTTCCGAAGATTGATGATATCTTTGATCAACTTCAGGGTGCTAAGTACTTTTCTAAGATTAATCTTTAGTCTAGGTACCATTAGTTGATGATTAGGGACGCGAATATCCCTAAGACTGCTTTCCGTACTCGGTACGATCATTTTGAGTTTTTGGAGATGTCTTTTGGTTTTACTAATGCCCCAACAACATTTATGGATCTTATGAACTGGGTATTCTGTTAGTTCTTGGATTTTTTTATGATTGTATTAAATGAGGATATTTTGGTGTACTCTAAGAGTGAGGCAGATCATGCCGATCATCTCTGCCTTGTGTTGTAAACCTTGAAGGATCAGCGGTTGTATGCAAAGTTCTCAACGTGTGAGTTTTGGTTGAATATTGTGACTTATCTGGGTCATGTTGTTTATAGTGATGGGATCATGATGGACCCACAAAAATTTGTGGTGGTTAATAAGTGGCCTAGACCCATGACTCTATCTGATAGTCGGAACTTCTTGGGTTTAGTGATACGACCCGAATTAGGGTTTTGTCATAATGGGCAATCCCAAGCCTAACAAGGACTAGGAACCACTCCCGTTACCCAACCCAACCACCAAACACATACCTTGAGTCAACTGAAGTCCAAACATATAACAAGATAGCGTATCCAACCATGTGGTGACTCTGTCATAAGTATATATCCGAGACCAACCCAACTAAGTCCAACCACCTAATGACCAACCAAACCAATGCCAAAACCTATAAACCAAAATCAATTATAATAATCTGATGCATATATATATATATATATATATATATTAAACATAACCGATCCATTCTATACCTAAGTCCACAGTTGTCTATACATAGCCTCTAGACCAACCAAAGAGTACCTAGTCGGGACACGCCCCCAACCATAGCCAAAACCAAAGTCTATGAAAGATAAGAAATATGTAAAGTAACCCATGGCATGAAATATATGCTTTCCAAACTATAGAAGTTCACCATTTCAATCCAACATCGACTGTCCCCAAATCCGACCATTAAGTAGGAGAAATAGAATAGTCTGTCCATGCTTACAACCCCGAAAGATCACAAGCTAAACCATGACTGGTACCTTCTGTGAGCACTGAATATAATACTAAAATATATATGCGAAAGTAATATGAAAATGCCATAAGGTTCTAAAAATATTGAAATAATAACAACTGAGTATAACTGATAATAACATCTGAAAACTGAATAACTGACTATGCTAGTCTGAAAGCCTCTAGCTGTCTGAATATGGAGTTGATGGGACAAACCCCCAACTAACTCCGACTGAAATAACTACTGAAATACTGAGATAGGCAAACCCTGTCCTTGAAATAGGAGGATTTACTACTATAACTGCTCTTGATATCCTGAGCTGCTAAGTACGGTCAGGAGCCTAAGAGTTCGAACCTATGATATGAGACATCATAGAGTAAAAGAGAGAGTATGCTCAATACACGGAATGTACTAGTATGCAAAGTGAGGTAAGGATGATATACATGGGTTCATATGCATGAGATGATAACTAACTGAATAAACATCATGAAGTAACTGGATAAGAGTACATGTAAAACTGTAACTACTGAACATACTAAACATGCAATACTGCGCATGTATGTATATATCGTGTATCTAAAATTATAATCAAACTGAGTACTGAATTTTGATGGATGAATAACTGATAACTGGTAGCCATGATTCTATAGAACTGACTGAGTTCCTTACTAAATATTGAGACTAAAACTACAACTGTGGGAGTGTTAATCTAAGCGACATATCCTAATAAAAACTAATTTAGGATCCAACCTGTGACCTCAGTTGGAAGGGTGTTAGCACCATGCCACGGGATACTAACAATGCTGTGTCAACCCTAATCTAATAGAAAGACTCATGAAATATGTAAAAGGTTGCGTTAACCCAAGTCTAGTAGGAAAATGACTTAACCTATGTTGTCTACGTAGTTCTGTAAAGTAGGGATTGCTACATAGGGTCAAACCCTGTTTTGGCAGGAATGCCCCTATCCCTGAGTTCGCTTGTGCTGAATCCTACTTCCAACTGAGTCGACATTGAACTGGTTACTAGACTGTACTAGGATTGACTGGACTGACACTAATCATGTTGACTGACTAAATTAGATTGAGTTCACTGAGTTCTGTTAACTGACTGAGTAATAGATAAAATATAGCAAATCTTGAAAGCATAACAATAATCAATTGTTCACAATTTATTCATTGAGACATTTTGTCAAACACTTGGAGGTCATGAACTTGAGCATGAATGAGAACACATACTAACATGTCATGATTACACTATTCAATTCACATGGACATTCTACCGAACACTTGGGGAGTATATTTAATGCACATGATAATGAACAACACATAAGCACCATGACTACAACTTAAACTTGTAATTTCAAGGGTTTTGATATGGGAATTACATCAATCAACATACATGCTATCTTATGTTCATGAAACTTATAATTAATTCTTGAATTAAAACCCATACAACAACACAAACATGAACACAACCCAATTTGTACATGTAAATCATGAAACTGAAAACTTACAGTTTTAAAAAGGGTTCTTGAATTCCAAGGGTGGTAGGAAACCCAAGGATGAACATCTAACATATATTAATTGTTGATTTTATGGGAATTGTTGATGAGTTCTTGAGACTTGGACTTGAAGTTGATAAAACTAGGGCATTGTTCTTGAGATTATTTTTGAGATAATGAGTGAATTTTTTCCCTTTGAGAGGTTTAATTTCGTGTTATGGCCGAGTATGGTGAGGGAAAATAACCTAATTACCCCTAGAAACCCATAACTTATTTCACAAAACTGGCCCAGTGATACGGCAACCGATACACCGCGTCGATGGGGTTGATGTGATAGCTGATGCATTACATTAATGGGGAAAATGCGACATCCAACAAGACGCATCGAGATTGCATTGGATTGTTATTTTGGTCATCCAAACATGACTCAAACAACGTCCAAAAATTCTGAAACTCGCCCGAAATGACCTATAGATAGCCCTAGTCATGAATCAATTTAAAAATTGACAATCTAAGGCCGAAAAGATCATAAATGATGCCGTTGAAATCTTGAGGCAAAAAATGAGACTAAGTGTCAATACTTAGCTTAAATTTTCCAAGTCTGGGCCCTCTTTTGGCATGCTATAAGAGAGTGAAGTGACTAGGACTTTAGAGGGTCTTACAATATCTCCCCCTTAGGAACATTCGTCCTCAAATGAGGCTGACTGAACTGAGAGGAACTGAGGAACTGTACTTACACTTACATGCATAAATTAAGCATGATTGAATTCTGGAGACATGACATATAACCGAATTGTTTCATGAATGCATAAAATTATTCTATCTGAGAATATAGGACCAAGCATATAACATAATTCTGAAATAGTCTGTAAACTGAAATAATAAGATACTGATAACTGAATAACTAATAACTGTATGCTATGGTCAAGCAAACCTGAAATTGAACTGAGTTCTGAACTGAATACTGAAACTGTGGAGTACTTTGCATACAAGATAAGGACTAACCGAAAAACATGAGATAACCAAACACGAATGCGTGAATGATATAAGAATATTATGCATCTATAACTGAGTATGGAATATAGTAAATCTAAGGAAGACTATTACCTTAGGCCGAGTCTGAGAATACTGAAGAATCTGAGATCACTTACCGAACACGCATGAATGGTAATATGAGATCATAATTGAGTCTGAAATATGATGCATGAACTGGAAATCGTAAACTGAACTGATTTTTTGAACATATGTAATGATAGGAGACGGTTATAAGGATAAGTTAGGAATAAGAGAGTCAACTTATGAGTAACATTACCTCTGGCTGGGTCTAATTTCATGAAGAAAAGATAAGAGATTTAGTACATGAAAAGATCGAGGGTATTGGCCTCCCACTTGGGATATTTTCCCCCCCAAATAATACAACCTTGAATAAAATACTAGAAAAACTAAGACGATGCACAGAACACTTATGGACTGAATCATGACTGAATATTTGGGATCTGAAATATGATGCATGAACTGAACTGGATTCATAATTTACATGGATGCGGGTAAACTATCCCTTGGATGGGCTATATTCATGAAATTTTAGATAGTAAGACTAGATCAGGAGATGAAAAAACCATAGAAACCTGTCTGTCTGACTGCTAATCTGAATTACTGGCTATACAGACTAACTCACACTGAAAGCTTATACTTAACTGGAGTATTTCTTCGACACTCTTTCTAAGAAGTCCTAATGACTTTTAGAGATCAAGGAATCTTGGGCATGGTCTAAATAAGACATCTAGATAAGAAATCACAATAAGGCAAAAATTCTGTAACGTGGAACACAGTCCTACAAAATATCAGCTAGGATAAAGATACTTGGCCATACTAACTTTCAAGCTTAGACATACTCCTCGAGTACTTTCTCAACTATACCTTCCACCTTATTACTGCACTTCACTTGAGATTACTGAAAATATTCATATGGGAACTAATAACTCTACCTACTGAAGTCTGAGCTGCACCAAATTCTCCCACTATGTACAAGCCTACTCAAATCTATAAAATGCACACATAACACTGTAATACTAGGCTAAATCATGAATTTAACATACCTTGTATTTTCACAATCTCTCATATCATGAATAATTTTGGTTTCCCATTCAAGAACTAAGTACAACCTCTTACTAGCCATCCACTTATGCGTAAGGCATTTATCCACTTACACACCAACATGACATTCAAGCCTATCTTCATAACTACAGCCTCGAGTAGAACAAGTATGCAACAATCTTTCCTTAACATAAAATATTTACTCTCTCCTATCTAAGCAATTGCTCATCACTACTATCATTTCATAAAGAGAGGTCACTAAAAGGCTAAAACATGAGGACCTGAAGCATGAATGAATACTATACAGAACTATACACTTAAAAGAGGCATGAGGAATAGAATGTCAACATATAGGAGTCATCAAGAGACCTAAATTGGGGATATATATGACATAACCTGAATTTCGCTGATCATTAGGAGTGTTGCCTGAGTACTGGAACTGAACATACTGTAGAGCATGAGTACATGAGTCATGAGATGCATGACCTGAATTTGGAGTTCATAAATTTATGGAACATGATCTGTACTGTTGAGCAAACTAGAACTTCTTATACCAGGAACTGGAAGTATATATGATTCTTTATGATGTGCACAAACATGAACTATGATTATAGGGCTAAGAGTAGATATTGTGATAACTGAAACACAAAACTTTATGATAAGGTAAGGACGGGTTGGGCATCATCCTCTCCTACTGATTTTCTATACGTATTGACATTACTACTAAAATCTGAAAGCCTAACTTGGTTACTTGTTCTATCATCTCCCCCTTAGCTTAAGGCTATCATTCTAAGTCTGTGGACCACTTAATCACCATCTCTACATTGAACTAAAACCACTCTACTCTAGAGTCCGAGATATCATAATACTCATAAACACTAAACTTACCCTGAAAGACTGCACCTAAAAGTGTACAACCCTACTACTAATACTCCCTTCTAAGATAGAAATCTTAACTTCCTATAGCCCCAAATATATCATGTAACAACTTAACAATAGACTAACTTAGAATTTTCAACTAATCTTTCCATTAGCTCAACTTTCAAAGATTCAAACTTACATTCTAACACATAACATGGATATCCCCAACTCTTTAATAACTATACTACTTTCATCATAGCCCAAAATTATTATATCCACAACACATATTTTGAATCAATAAACTTAAATTCTTGTCTACACTACTTCAAGCCTACTGATTCACCTTTTACATGACTAGTGCCATGAAATATATAATTTGCTTAGCTTCGGATAACACCATCCCAACTCTACTACTGTTGCTAAACTCCTGGTTTTATGCTTCTAACTATAGATCATATGCTTCCATAAGATTCTGGGAAGGAAGCTGAAATTACGTCTGACTACTAAGCACTGAGGTACTACCCCTTCATTCACTGACTGGTTCATTGAGAATCTAAAACTGAACTACTCTATTTCTGAAATCAACTAAAGTGATTTACTGGGACACTATAACTAGGCAATTTCTTTATAACCGTCTTTCTAGGATAGATGTACCCACTAGAGTAGACACTGAGAAGGGATTTGCTAAGGTTTTGGGACTAACACTGAACTTGTCAACTACATTGGGGGTTGCAAAACAAAGAGAAGCTCTAGGATCTAACAAGGCATAAATACGTAAATAAATGGCCGATAACGTACCCGTAACCACATCAGGAGAACTTTCCTAATCCTTTTAGGACTGAATTATATATAGCCTATTTTGACGCTGACCACTATTAGCACTAAAAGTGGCAACACCCTACTGAGTCAGGTGATTAGATGAAACTAAAGGATGATTGGACCGACCGTACTGACCACTCTTTGGGTAATCTCTAACTCTATGGCCTGGCTTGCCACACCTAAAACACACATCACTTCCGACTCTACACTCACCCTTATGAGTCTTACCATATTCTTTGCAAAAAAGATTAGTACAAACACCCTTCCCACTACTTTATGACTTAGAGACTGGTGCTCTATCTCGACTATCATTCTTAAACTTAGACACTGGCTGAAGGAAGAGCTGGGGTTGAGAATTTCTAATAGAATTGGGAGTGGTTACTACCCCTTGACCTAGGATTAAAACTACTTGTTCTGGACCTCTTATTCATTTCCTCTCACTTAGATGAGCATGAATCAAAAGCCTAGATAGGACAATAGCCTAAAAATTGCTCTGAGAAACTACTGAATAAGCTAAGGTACTAAAAGCAGCTCTAAATTTGGTGTGAGAGACATGCTCATTCAGGGAATCTTCCTAAATAGGTGGAGATGTAGGCTAATTCCCGTTTCTTCTTCCGTTGTTCTTTCTAGAAGGCATTTTATGTAAATAGAAGGAAGATTGGAATTAGACAGAGAGTTTAACTTGAGAACATGCTCATTTGTGTAATATGAACACTGAAAGAAGGGGAACTTTTCCTAAAAATGTCTTGTAGCCTCTTGTCCATAAGTGTGGTGTGCTACACACCTATGCACAAGACTGTACTTGATGCGTCTTTCAGACTCCCTAGGACTTTTTTAGAACCTTAGGCTCTGATACTAAGTTTGTAACACCCCGAGATTGCACCCTGGGCATCACACAATGCTTATGACCCCAAAGGACCACAAGCTAACCCATAACTGGTACCTGCTGTAAGCACTGAATATAATACTAAAATATATATGGAAGAAATCTAAAAATGCCATAAGGTTCTCAAAATACTAAAATAATAATAACTGAGTATAACTAATAATAACATTTGAAAACTGAATAACTGACTATGCTAGTCTGAAAGCCTTTAACTGTCTAAATATGGAGTTGATGGGACAAACCCCCAACTTTCGACTGAAATTACTACTGAAATGTTGAAATACTGAGATAGGCAAACCCTGTCCTCAAAATAGGAGGACTCACCACTATAACTGCTGCTGATATCTTGACCTTCTAAGTACGGTTAGGAGCCTAAGCATCCAAACGTATGATATGAGACATTATAGCACAAAAGAGAGACTATACATCAATACTTGGAATGTACTGGTACGCTAAGTGAGGTAAGACTGATATATATGGGTTCATGTGCATGAGATGATAAATAACTGAATAAACATCATAAAGTAACTGGATGAGAGTACATGCAAAATTGTCACTACTGAACATATTGAACATGCAATACTCCGTATTTAGGTATACATCATGTATTTAAAATTATAGTGAAACTGAGTACTGAATTATGATGGATGAGTAACTAATCGCTGGTAGCCATAGTTTTGTAGAATTGACTGAGTTTTTTACTGAATACTGAGACTGAAATGTTAACTGTGGTAGTGTTCATCTAACCGATATACCCCGATAAAAACATATTTGGGGTACAATCTGTGACCCAATTGGAAGTGTGTTAGCACCTTGCCATGGGATACTAACAAAGCTGTGTCAACCCTAATCTAACAGGAAGACTCACGAAATATGTAAATAATTGTGTCAACCCTAGTCTGGCAGGAAGACAACTTACCCTACGCTGTCTACGTAGTTTTGTAACACAGGGATTGCTACTAAGGGTCAAACCCTCTGCTGGCAGAAATACCTCTATCCCTGGCTTTACTCGGTGCTAAATCCTACTCCCAACTAAGTCGACACTGAGCTGGTCACTAGACTATACTAGGCTTGACTAAACTGACACTGATCATGTTGACTGACTGAACTGGACTGAGTTCACTGAGTTATATTAAATGACTGAGTACTATAGTTCTCGACCTTTATTGGGATGTTTCTATAACTACTGCGACTTAGTAAACATCTAGATTTTGGATAATAAATACCCCCAGACTCGATAGCATAATAGATAAAACATAGAAAATCTTGAAAGCACAACAATGGTCAATTGTTCATAATTCATTCACTGAGACATTTTGTCAAACACTTAGAGGTCATGAACTTGTACATAAATGAGAACACATGCTAACATGTCATGATTACACTATTTAATTCACATGGACATTTTATCCAACACTTGGGGAGCATAATCAATGCACATGATAATATAAAACACATAAGCACCATGACTACAACTTAAACTTGCAATTTCAAGGGTTTTGACATGGGAATTACATCAATCAACATACATTCTATCTTATATTCATAAAACTAATAATTAAATCTTGAATTGAAACCCATACAATAACACAAACATGAATACAACCCAATTTGCGATTGTAAATTATGAAACTGAAAACTTGTAGTTTTAAAAAAAGTTCTTGAACTCCAAGGGTGGAAGGAAACCCAAGGATGAACACCTAACATACCTTGATTGTTGATTTCATAGAAATTATTGATGAATTCTTGAGACTTAGACTTGAAGGTGATGAAACTAGGTTTGTGTTCTTGAGAGTATTTGTGAGAAAATGAGTGAATTTTTTCCCTTTGGGAGGTTTAATTTTGTGTTATGGCGGAGTATGGTTAGGGAAAATTACCCAGTTACCCCACAAACCCATAACTTATTTCAATAAATTACCCTAGTGATGCAGTAACCAATGCGCTACATCGATGGTGTCGATGCGATAACCGATGCATCGTGTCGATGGGGACAACACGATAGCGAACATGACGCGTCAAGATCACATTGGCTTGCTATTTTGGTCATCCAAACGTAACTCAAATGACATCCAAAGATTCTAAAACTCTCCCAAGATGACATATAGATAGCCCTGATCATGAATCAATTTAAAAATCAACAATCTAAGACTGGAAAGATCATAAATGATGCCGTTGAAATCTCGAGGCCAAAAAATGAGACTAAGTGTCAATACCTCACTGAAATTTTCTAAGTCCGGGGCCTCTTTTGGCATACTATAAAGGACTGAAGTGACTAGGACTTTGCGGGGTCTTACAAGGAGGTATCATATAATCGATATGTCCCAATCTGAGCTAATCGGGGTCCTACCTATAACCCCAGTTTAAAAGGTGTCAATACTGTGCTATAGGTACTAACACTGTCAATGTGCATCCTCTAATCATGAGTCCTAAAGGAATAGGGAGTCAGTCCTAAACTGGCGGGTGACACCTAAAAAAGTGTCAGTCCTAAATTGGCAGGTGACATCTCATGATCCTATGCTAGATACATAGTTCTGGAACTTAGGTACTGCTACTAAGGACCAATCCTAACTGGTGGGTGAGACCCCATCCCTAGGTTCGCTCGGTGCTAAATCTTACTCCTAATTGAACTGACACTACTACTGAACTGAAATAAGTTTAACTGATCGTTATTTCTGATAGTGCTCATCATGATTATATCAACTGAGTAAATAGTAATATTCATGGTTTAACTAAATCATTACTTGAAAATCTGAAATCATGTAAGAAAAAAAGGTATCGGGTGTTTATAACCCTCCAACACTCAATGATCATAAAATACAATATTGATGCTTTAAACTTTAGTATGGAGTCATGGTTTCAAAACCCAAAATCATAGACATTTCATCAAACATGTGAGAATCATGAACTTGACCATGGGAATGTCTTAAAACATGGGAAAATAGCGTGGTTACGTGGCTAAATTCATAACTTGATGTATAACATGAAATTCACTTGAATATGACATAGGAAATTAAAATTTAAAGCATGAGACAATCTAATCTTTCATGGGATCATACATGGACCTGAATTGAATTTAAACTACCATGGAAGGCACAAATTAAACTCATCTTGAACATAATAAACTTCATAATAGAGGAAAAACTCATACTTTACTCAAAAGGGAAGGTTTTTAGGATCAATGGGTGAAAGGTATGTACCGTAATAGCTATAGTCCCTAAGATTGCTTGATCTTAGAAGCTTGAACCCTTGATTCCTTAAGAATGAAGCTTGGGTTTGTTCTTGTGGAAGAAAAAGAGTTTCTTAAGAGAATTTTGGGGTGAAAGAGGCAAATAAAGAAGGTTTCTTAAGAGCAACGCGCTGCATAACTTACTCCAATAAAGAGAGCAACGCGTCGCAAAACTCCTCACCATGGGAGGGAGCAACGCATCGCAGCCAAATCACGTTGCCTCACTATTTTAGCTATCCAAACACAACCCGAATCTCATCCAAAAATCGCAAAACTCACCCGAGACATACTTTTAACCTCCCTAATCATGAATCAACTTAAAAACCAATATTTTGGGGTCGGAAAGGCCAAACTAAAAATTAGAAAAGTTTAGGGGTCTTGAAAATGACTAAGTCCTCAACACTTAGTGAAATTTTCAAGCCTTGGACCCCTTAAGAATTCAACTAAGAGCTGAATCCAGCTTAGAATATTACGGGTATTACAATTCATGATTCATAAATCAGTGTTTAAAACACAATACACATTCTGTTAATTGGAACTAACAATGAGGGAAGGAGTACATGCCTTATACAAGAAGATTTCGAAGAGAAACATGACTCATGATCCCTTTGAAGAACACATGAAGAAACCCTAGCCTCCAATCTTTAAGAGTAAGTTTGAGAGAGTACTTGGAGTGTTTTCATCCTTTAATAAGTGTTGTAAGAGGCCACCAAGGGGTATATAATGTGAGAACATGAGGGCTTTGACGTAGAAAATTTCCGGACTACCCTTGACTTAAAATTAAAACTGATAACGCTCAATTACACCTCAATTTAGTGCAAGGCGGTCGTCATCAATATATTTACCCAACTTTGGAGTCGGGGTCGAATCCACAAGGAACAATGTGAGTGGCGATTAAACTAGTTTAAACCTAAAGCTACAATTCAAATTCAAACAACTGGCACGAAAAGATAAATGGGGGTTTTGAGTTTAAACAAGTAATTGTTGGTCACCTTGGTTTTAGTTTGTAATCAAGAGTTTATGAAATAACCAAGATTTTGTTCACTAGGGCTTACAGTACATGACAGATACTAAAATTCACTTAAGGTTCTCATGGTAGTTAGGATAACATGCTATCTTTATCGATGGTATGCTCAAATGTCTCTCGACCTATTCAAGTGTCCAATTCCCTAATCCTCTCGAACTTAGGGAATCACTTATCGCGACATAGATTTTACCTCAGGTTAATCAACCTTGTTACAGCGCTGATTATTAAACGAAGCCTTTCTAATTCCCTGTTGATAACTCACTTCCTACTGTTTATGATTTCTTTCTCATGCAAACCAAAGTAGGCACGCCTATTGTTTGCAACCAACAGACATAAATTATAGTCTCAGAATTATCAAGAAATCCTAATACCTATCAAACCTTGAGTATTTAACACCTTATCATGACCTAACCCTAGATCCCATAATCCAGGTTAATGGAATTTAGCCACTCATGATGTAACGAATGAAACACATAATTGGATTCATGATTTGAAAGATAAACTTACAGAGATGAATAATAACTAGTGAATCGTAGATTAGATCACAAAAGAAATTCCAAAGTAATGGTATTAATCCCTTCAAAGTATTTTCTTCTTCAAGCCAAGAAAATTAGAGATATAAAATATCAATGTGTTGTCTCAACAAAAACTCAAGTGCGACTCTCTCCCCTTCAGTGGAATAATAATATTAGAAAACCCTCCTACAGGTCTTTAAATAGTCAACCCTAAATAGGGAAATAAAATTATAATTTAAGATTTTCTTTGGGATGGGTGACAGCATTCTTGACGGCGCATCATAAGTATGACGGCGTGTGCAGAATGTCGTCAAAGTCTCCAGTGAATTACTATCTTCTGATTTTTCTGATGGCAAATCTGATGGAGTGTCAATTATGTGACGGACTGTGAAAAATGTCATCACATCTTCACTGGAAATTAGCATAATTTGCCTCAGGTTGATGGCCACTTTGACAGCCCATCCCATGTTTGACAGCGCTTCTGAAATGTCATCACATTTCATATCAATTCCTCAGGTTCTGTCTAAGTTTGACGACAACTTTGACAGCCTATTATATGTTTGATGGCGCTTCAGAAATGGTGTCAACTTCAGTATATCTTATTTGCACCGGATTTTTGCTGATTTATTCTTATTTTCTTTGGTTTCCTCCCTGATCACTTGTATCTGCATTAAAAAAATAAAACAATCAAAAAACAATAAAAGTTGCTTAAGACTTTGAAATTATTTTGAGCTAAAAAGCATTAAATGTGTTAGCTTTTGCTCACACATCAACAACCTCAACTTAAAACAATTGCTTGTCCTCAAGCAGCAAACTAACTAAGAGAATACAAAGAACATTCAGCAGTCAACAACCATTTTAGCTCAAAACTCAATTACCACCTCCAAGGTCAACCAATTTAAACTACTATATATCTTATTGAAAAGCAGCAATGTAACACAAAGGATTCCAGCCATGGCATCAACTAAGTACCAACAATCATGCTTATATCAATATGACACTACCCAAACAAGTAAGTCACCTAGCAACATACTAGTGTGCCCTCACAACAAAGAATTTTGCCTTTTTCTCTCACACTAGAAATCAAAGTATAAACATGTGGATCATCACAGAAACACTCACTCTCAGAATGAAGTTCAAACCAATGTATGACAAATACCATATGCTTTTCCTTGTCTTCATTACCAAAGTGTCTAGACAGGTAAGCTAAACTGACTATAGGGCTTTCTTAGGCTTGTAACGTAGGCTAAGGGCTGGTATGATATTAGATGGAATTTAGAGTGACTAACCTCCTTGGCACTACCTTAACTTGTGGGGTCCACTTATTAACCTCTTTTTCTTTTCTTTTCTTTTTCTCTTTACCACACATTCAGAATGGGTGTAGTTTTTCTTTTTTATTCAAAGAAATTTCTTTTCTTTCTCTTTTTCACCAACACCCAATTTTCTATTTCTTTTTCACTTATTTTTTTCTTCTACTCCACCCTTCTTCATACCCAATTTACATCACTTACCCCTATGATAGCCACCCTCAACTTAGGTTGTTTGCCTAAGTCAAGGTGCACAGTGTCCAAGGAGGACCAGGGCTAAAACAGGTTCATTATGATAAAAAAAGGGAAAGTAATAGGTATCATAGAAAGAAACTGGTCAATTCAGGCTCAAACAGGGATCAAGGGATATCATGCATTACGAGAAGGTCATTAAGGCTAATAGTGACTTAAATTCAAAAACGGCCTATGATCCTTTCGTAACCCCTACCTTTCAACTAAGGTAAGACGAACCGGGCAAGTTCTGGATTCGGCAGTACAAAGGAAACTCAGTAAAATCTCACACACACATGGCATACAGGTATATCAAAAGCTATTACCAATTCAGTTTATGCAATTATTAGCAGTGATTATCTTGTCACTAGTACTAATGCCACAACAAGATGCACAGTGGTCACACATGAATGCATGTCACAAACAGATCATTGGAGAGGTGTTCAAAAAAATCAACAAAAATATGTCAACTGCCCCTGATACTTATTTTCTCTTAGTTAAACAAAATATATCACAAAACAAAATATGATACGCCTAAACATGCCGACTTAACCAGGAACACGACTCCGGGGAAAAGAGGCACGGCAACAAAAAATCCCAGGTGGACATTAACACCCATAAGTAGCCCTACCCTCAACTTAAAATCATGCAAAGTCCCTAATGAGTCAAACCAAAAAAAAGAGAGTCAGAAACATAACTATGGCACCATGGGTCCAAAGATCTGATGTCAATCACGTAATAAAAATACAAATAACAAAATATCTTGGGTTGCCTCCCAAGAAGCGCCTGGTTTAACGTCGCGGCGTGATTTAGTTATCTTGACTACTCAGACTTTGTCAAGATACCTTGTTGATAATTATTTATGTCTCCACTTGGAGGATTTGAAATGTCGGCCCAACTTTTGATCAATGCATCTTCGAGGCGCGTTGGGCAAATGTGAGGGCATGATGAGGAATGTTCTATCAAGCTACTTTGAAGACTTGAACTGCTTGCCCAATTTTGCATCAAACTTTCATGTGGGCTCATTTGGCAATGTGAGAACCTTAAACATCCACTAAATGGACATCGATCTTTAAGCTCCTTGGCCTTCAATAGTGGGATTGTAGCATGCCCTTTTGGAAGGATAAACTCCAAAATGTAAGAATCTTCTTCCTCATTTTCAAAATTCATTATTTGCTTGGGTGATTTGACTTTCATCACATCCACTAAGCATAATGTTGAAAAGTGATTCGAATGAGGACTAACCCTTAATTTCGGAATAACTTCCCTATTAGTATTTTTACCCCGAAATGGACTAGAGTCTTCACGAGGATTGTGCTTGATTTCTTATTTTGACTCTAATGCTATTTCCTCATCCTTGGCATCTTCATTCATGAATGGTTTGGTTGGTTGGTAAATCACCGAGGGTTTCTTAACATCAAGCTCATCATCAACATTAGATTTTTTCTCTTCATCCTCACACTCTTCCATTATTTTAAATAATTCCACAGACAAGATATCATCTAAATATAATATAGAAAAGTATTTTGGATGATTAACCTCGATATCCATCTCTTCTATCATTTCTCTTCCCTCATTAAATGCCCTAATGTCTTGATGTATGTCGCATATGGTATCATTCATTGTGTCTATACGATCTAACATTAGTTGAAGCATAGCTTCAATGTCACTCTTTCTAGTCCTTCGTTCTTCCCATTTTTGACCTGTCATACTCATAAGAAGAACTAAAACTTGGGTTAGCGCAATAGGGGGAGGGGCATTTGGGCAATCACTCCAATGTCCATCTTGACCACCATATAAAGAACAATTATACTCCCGGTAGGATGGAGATGGTGCAAACATCTCTCTCAGAGGAGCATATCCACAATCTTGCCAAAAGTGGGGTCCATCACAATATGGACATGGATCATCTAGATAAGATTTCCAACCATCAAACTCACATTCATTCCATGATGCCATAGTAAGAAATAAACAAAAATAAAGAAAATTTATCTAACACAAAAAAACAGAGGAAATCACAAACAAATATTTACAAGTTTGAATTCAAGCAAGTAAGCTAAAATTCCAAACCAACTCAATACGCCAAATTGTTCTCCGACAACGGTGCCATTTTTGATAACGCTCAACTTACACCTCAATTTAGTGTAAGACGGTCGTCGTCAATATATTTACCCAACTTTGGAGTCGGGGTCGAATCCACAGGGAATAATGTTAGTGGCGATTAAACTAGTTTGAATCTAAAGCTACAATTCAAATTCAAACAACTGGCATGAAAAGATAAATGGGGGTTTTGAGTTTAATAATTGTTGGTCACCTTGGTTTCAGTTTGTAATCAAGAGTTTATGAAATAACCAAGATTATGTTCACTAGGGCTTACGGTACATTACAGATACTAAAATTTACTCAAGGTTCTCATGGTAGTTAGGATGACAAGCTATCTTTATTGATGGTATGCTTAAATGTCTCTCGACCTATTCAAGCATCTAATTCCCTAATCCTCTCGGACTTAGGGAATCACTTATCGCTACACAGATTTTACCTCAGGTTAATCAACCTTGTTACAACGCTGATTATTAAACGAAGCCTTTCTGAGTTCCTATTGATAACTCACTTCCTACTGTTTATGATTTCTTTCTCATGAAATCCAAAGTAGGCACACCTATTGTTTACAACCAACAGACATAAATTATAGTCTCAAAATTATCAAAAAATCTTAACACCTATCAAACCTTGAGTATTTAACACCTTATCATGACCTAACCCAAGATCCCATAATCCAGGTTAATGGAATTTAACCACTCATGATGTAACGAATGAAACACATAATTGAATTCATGATTTGAAAGATAAACTTACAGAGATGAATAATAACTAGTGAATCGCAGATTAGATCACAAAGGAAATTCCAAAGTAATGATATTGATCTCTTCAAAGGATTTGCTTCTTCAAGCTAAGAAAATTAGAGAGAGAAAATATCAATGTGTTATCTCACCAAAAACTCAAGTGCGACTCTCTCCCCATGAGTGGAATAATAATATTAGAAAGCCCTCTTACAGGTCTTTAAATAGTCAACCCTAAATAAGAAAATAAAATTAAAATTTAAGATTTTCTTCGGGATGGGTGATGGCATTCTTGACGGTGCATCATAAGTATGACGGCGTGTGCAGGATGTCATCAAAGTCTCCAGTGAATTACTATCTTCTGAGTTTTCTGACGGCAAATCTGACAGTGTGTCAAATATGTGATGGCCTGTGAAAAATGTAGTCACATCTTCACTGGAAATCAACATAATCTGCCTCAGGTTGACGGCCACTTTGACAGCCCGTCCCATGCTTGACGACGCTTGCAAAACGTCGTCACATTTCATCTCAATTCCTTAGGTTTTGTCTAAGTTTGACGCCAACTTTGACAGCTATCATATGTCTGACGGCGCTTCAGAAATGGCTTCAACTTCAGTATAGCTTATTTGCACCAGATTTTAGCTGATTTTCTTTGGTTTTCTCCCCGATCACTTGTATCTGCGTTAAAAAATAAAACAATAAAAAAAACAACAAAAGTTTCTTAAGACTTCGCAATTATTTTGAGCTAAAAAGTATTAAATATGTTAGATTTTTCTCACACATCAAAAACAAGCCATGATCTAGGGTATGACTCACCCTTACCATCCGTATCCTAGGGTATGAGTGGTCCCCAACTCATACCCAAGACCCTACACACTAGTTCTTATATGAGTAATACCTCCCTAACTCTTACCTAAGAGTATGAGTGGTACACTCAATCGTACCCACCAACCCTACCATGGGAAGACTCAACAAGACAACTCAATCAAGTACCATACGACTTGCCTTGCACCACTCGTATCCTTGTACATGACTCGTACCTGACGAGTCATATCTTGGGCAGTAACTAAGCCAAGAACACTGCCTAACATACGATTGAACCCCCAAGCCATCCAATAAGTCGTATTCAAGGGTACGATTGGTACCTTTGAGTCATACCAAGTCCAGTAAGTCCAAAATCAAGGAAATTTTGCTAGGGTCCAAGACTTGGGGTGTTTCAGTCTCTCCAACTAGGATAATTCATTCTCTAATAACGATAAAGGGTTAGAACAAGCACGATTTAATGCATTAACACACATCAAACTTTTCTTCAACCCAAAATAGAAGACAAGGACACAAACCAAGATGAGAATATCACCATACACCCCAAGCACGATTTAGGTCCCAATACCTCCATTTTGACCCTTAAGTAAGTTATAAAACAAAGATGCGAGAGGAACCATTCCTCACCTTTAACCAAGTTAGAAACCAAAAAGTGATTAAGAACATGTACCCTACGCATGAGTTTCCAAAACAAATGACCAACGTGGATACTTGGACTCCATGTCCACTTCAGTATCCCAAAGGCCTTTCTCGAACTTTTGGTTCCACCATGGAACCTTTATCGAAGCCATACCTTTTGTTCGCAACCGACGAACTTACCAATCCAATATCCTCATCGGTATCTCCCTAAAGAACAAGGGATCCGAGATCCCAATACCACCCAAAGGAACCAACCAACCAAGGACCATCCATACCTTACCCCAACGCAAACTCATAGAATACTATTTGAATGGGCTCATGCAAGGGAAAGTCCAATTCAACTTGGAATTTACCAAGACATACCACTATGAGAGCTTGAGTCTAGCTATACACCACCTCTATGCTCAAGACTATCTAAATCTAAAAAGAGTTAACTTAGGCCATCGACTTTACTCCGTACATCTATCCCAAAATACCACTCCACTTCCATCACTATTATAATATGGAAACCATGCATAAAGGACATGGACAAACCATATCCAACCATTATAACCGAAACCCCCAACCTATAATTGAACATATAAAACCACACACTACTATTCTATGAAAACAATTCATAAAACCATGCGCTATAACATATCTCAAGTAACCAACACAATTATTGTATATCTACCAATCACAACATTTAAGCCTATGACATATATACCCGCCGTATGATCTATCCATCAAAAGATCTAACACCCTTTACAACCTTCACAAGGTTTTCACCACCCATTCCTTTCCTAACTATTTCCCATGACAAAAACCTTACCTTACCTTCCAAAACCTTAACTCTAGTAGTCATTCTAGACTCTCCCCCACTTAGGGACTTCTATATTCTCCATTTCACAACATCACCATGCTCCTCAATGAAATTAACCTCTAACATAAGAAGAGTTATTTAAGAAACCAAATTACAAGAGTTATCCATGCCTCCCAAGGCAAGAACATAGAGATAAGACACGACACTAAAGGAATGAAGTACTTCATAGAAACCACCTAGACCATAATAAAGAACCATCCTAACCAAATCATACCATAAAAAGAGTCTTTAAGACTGGACACCAAAAGAAGCACAACCACACCTACCATGAGTAACTTAACACAAGGTCAAGGCTCATACCAGGGAACAAGGCAAATGCAAAATATGAATCTTAGTTATAAGTGTTATAAGAATGCATGCAACACTAGTAGAGTAATTTCTTAACCGGTAGAGAAGAGCATCATGAGAATATGCAACCCCGACCTTCCCTTGAAGTTTACCCCTATGAGAAAATTTTGACTAACCATAAACCTTTACCCCATTATACCTACAAGCATAATACTCAACTCTAAAAGGTATCACCATGGATGTACACCAAGGACACTTAGTTCTCTTATGCCCAAAACCTAATTCAACCAAATGCTACCTAAAGCCCAACATAAACATGAAAAAACCATGAGACCAAATTGACTCCAAGGTTTACAATTAAACCAAAACCATTTAAAATTAAACCATGGCCACCAAGGCCTTTCAAAATCATTTCAATCCAACAAAAACCAATTCATGTTCCTTTAACCATGTATGCAATGTGATAACACTCAAACTATAGCTCTCGTAAGAGTGTAAACGATCGTTGTCATATATAGAACCCAACTGGGTTGGGTGTCGAATCCCACAGGGAATACTTGGTCACTAAGTAAGCAACGATTATTAGACTTTTCATGAAAGTTCTGCAAATAAAGGGGGGATTTTGTGCGTGCAAATGATGTAAACAAAATAGTAGAGTAAAAACGGAAAATAGAAGAGTAAAACGGAGTACTTGGTAGGTTTTAATCAATAAGAATTGAGAGTTAGGGTTATGTCCACCTTATGTGTTATACGTATCTATTTACTATGATTCATGCGGAATTCAGACATGCATGCTCTTATAGAGAATCGTATTCTATGGTAAATCCAGGCGTCTTTCGACCATCAGGGATTATTTCACTTTAACTCTTTCGAGCTTAAAGCATATCTAATGGTACAAATTCTCCAAGAGGTTAATCCAGTTACGGCACTAACTTTTAAACAGGGGTTGGTGCCCTATTTCCTTGACATTCTCTCTTTTCCAGACATGTAACTTTTCTTTCGAACAAGTTAATGCTATACTGGCGTATTCTATATGTTTGCAACCACAAGAATTTATATTAAGATGAAGAGAAGAATGATATAAGCAGCATACGTATCAAGAATTCACAAACTCATAGCAATGGATAGTATCTCATAAGGCTTCCATAACCCAAACCGAGAAGTTTAGCTATTCATGAGTGCAACGAAAATCACAATAGACATTATCAGCATACCAAGATAAAAATCTCACATGAAGTATGTTTTGGTAGGGCTTGTGGCGTGAATTCCTTGCAAAATAGAGTTTCTCTTGTTATGAAAATTAAAAGTCGACTAGATGAAGAGAAGGGAAGAAGAATTAATTGAAAGAGAATTGTTTTAATTATAATAATGTTTAAAAACGAATTTTTGAAGAAGGGAAAGAATAGAAAGGGGGATAAGAAGAGAATGCTGAAAAGTTTCAGTAAAATAGGGTTTATATAACATCCATATCCTAGTCCTACTGGGTTACTGCATACTTGTCCTAATCCTACTAAGTTACTGCTGATCCCCCAAGTCTTTAGAAATGCTGTTTTTTCCCAGGACAAGTTCTCCATGCATTACTTTTAGTCCATAGGCTTCCAAAAGCTGCCTTCCTTCTTACGTGAGGTTTCCTTTGGTGTCCCACAGTCCATAAAATGCTGAAATCTTCATCATTTATACCTGAAAACTTGCTAATCACGTTGTTTAGCTCACTTACAGGAAAAAGGACTAAAAGTGCAGGAATTATATATTTTGTCCTCAAAACATAGCTAAAATATGAGTAAATTACATTGCTTTAGGCGTGTAAATACGCCCAACATCACAATGCAAAGATTCAAGAATACTCAAACCATATGACAAAATTATATTCAATGGCAATTTTACAAATAGTTTGAGGGCATAAAATTTCCAAGACCAGAACCAAGTAATTGCGGAATCCATAGTACCCTAAAATCAATTTAACATTCTCATGCATCCCATAATGTTCATAAACAAAAACAAAGCAAGAATAATGCATCATAATCCATGGAAAATCAATTAAATGAGTAATCATGTCAATGCCTTCAGTTGTGCCAAAACCTATATTCAAAACCATGAATTTAATAATCAATTTCATGCCAACAATAAAATGCTAATATAGGGACAAAGATACATACAAGCTCCATGATCTAACCTATCCAATGACTAGACCCCTAACCTACCAAATTACACCCCACAATTCTAGCATTACTATTCCCGAGCTAACATACTCCCTTTACCAAGATCAAGAATCTAGGTTCAAGCCTAGGGTCTACCAACCATCATTCATTACTACCAAAATACCCCATATAGAATGGAATATACATATACATCCCTCTCATTAAGAAGGACACTCCAGATTCTTTATCCACCAACCAAAAACCTATCCATTTTTGGGGAAAACATTCCCTTTATGCATGCAAGAAAAAAACACCCCATGGAGAAACACTAAGACAAAGAAAACCCTTATCTAAGAGATCCCTAAATTGCTCCTTTAAGATTTTTTAACCCCGTCGAATCTATTCTATAAAGAAAGAATAGAAATTGGACAAGTGTCCAAAACAATACCAATCCTAAACCAACCTCCCAATTAGAAAGACATGATTCTTACCTCAGGAAATTTATCCACCACTACAACTAAACCAAATGAGGACTTTCTAAGTTAGGATCTTTAACCTAGACTGACTAATAAGGACATCCTTTTGGAGATCAATCTCCAAGTTCCAAGATATGACTTTTTCCTTAAAAATTATGGACCCGAATAAAACCATTATCCCATTCCATAACTGACTTACCAAGTAGCCTAAAGAAAACCTTTCACGGATTCGACAATCTAATAATGAATAGAATAGTGCAACCAATCTATTCCAATGAATGAAATTGAAATCCACTATATTTGAGTTACACAAATCCACCAAGACCTCTTTACTACCAATAGATACCACACACCCCTTATAGAATCTTTTGGCAATTATAGAGTCACGTACCGGGGAAGAAATAGAAGAAGAAGCGAGTCTGAAGTAATCTTGAAACTGAAATACACAACCACAAATAAGGTCACAAAAAAGTAAGGACCCCAAACCAAGTAAACCATACACACCACAAGGAAGGAGTTTTCAACATACTAGCGTCGACATTAAAAACTGCCTCGGACTCCTAAGGAATTGTAAGAATATTGACACAATCCTGGCCACTGCTGAAGCCATAGGTAGTAGCCAATACTCTATTTTCCCAAGTGGAAACCCTTATAGGACATCCCTATCACAGAAGAACCAACTGACCACAACTAAAATATTGATTCCTTCCTTCCTCACAACAACCACAGTATGACCAACCATATAATTTATAAATAAAATAGGATAATGCTGAATGAGCCCTATTGGCCCAAGATTGGGCACCTTGTGCCCTAGAAAAATTTACCAATCTAAAAACACCTTCCTCCCAATTATATTTGGGTAGGGAAAACAGGACATAGAATAGGAGTTCAGACTCACCCAACTTTTTTGTTTATACTATTTACCAGCATATCATTGGCCTCTCCTATTGTTCAGAATAATGAGTCCCCCTTACCTTTACCATTTACTAACCTTACCTCATTCCTCTCTATACCAATAGGACAAAACTGGCATGACAGAGTTGTCACTATTTGGGTTAATAGTTTATTAGGATGGTAAAACTCAGTATTGGGAAACTCTCCTTGAGGTAACCGCATATGAGTATCACATTCTGAGATAGGGTCAATGGAGGTTGGTGGGACTCTATGGGGAAAACCAGAAACTGCGACCCTTGGATGGGTCTGTGACCCATGAGTTGGACTAGATCTATCCATGTTGTCCTCGAGTGGGATAGGCAAGTTTCCACAAACCTTAGATCATTGAGAAGACATAATCCAAAAAGTGAACCAAGGAATATTCAGAAAAAAGTTCAAGACCTTAGACTCCATAGCCTGAAAGTAGAGTAACCAAGAAAGTAAGATATTCCTAAATGCCTCATAGCCATTAGATTATAAGTGTGGTTCACGACAAACCCATAAGCAAGACTTTACTCGACATGAATTTATGGACATCCTATGACATTGAAACCTAAAACTCTGATACCAACTTAACACGACCTGAACCAGGGCCTTGTCGTAATGGGCAATCCCAAGCCCAACCATGATCGAGAATCATCCCCGTTACCCAACCCAATGACTAAACACATACCTTGAGTTGGTTGAAGTCCAAACATATATCAAGATAGTGTATCCAACCATGCAGTGAGTCTGGGATAAGTCTATCTCCGAGACCAACCTAACCAAGTCCAACCACTCAGTGATCAACCAAACTAATTCCAAAGCCTTTAAACCAATACCAATTATAATAATTTGATACATGCATATAAATATATATATATGAAATATAACTGATCCATACTATATCTAAGTCCATAGTTGTCTATTCAAATCCTCTAGACCAACCAAAGAGTACCTAGTCGAGACATGCCCCCGACCATAGCCAAAAACCAAAGTTTAGAAAAGACAAAAAATATGTAAAGTAACCCATGACATGAAATAGATGTCTTCCAAACTATGGAAGTCCCTGAATCTGATCACTAAGCAGGAGATAAGGATAAAATAATGCCATTTATAAATCCAAGTAAAATCATCCATAATGTATACAACCATACATATATATATATATACATATATATATATATATATATATATATAACCATGCTGAGAAAGTGAACCAGGTTTAGCATGCCTTTAAAATCTTTACCTAGGTTGTGTAGCTTTGCCTCCATAATGTATACAACCATACATATATATATATACATATATATATACATATATATATAACCATGCCGAGAAAGTGAACCAGGTTTAGCATGCCTTTAAAATCTTTACCTAGGTTGTGTAGCTTTGCCGTCCTAAACTGCCTATGGGCTATATGGGTTCAGCTTCCCCTGCTGAAAAGGTCCAGTTAGTAAAGCCGCACGACCAAGAAAGAAAACCGAGGATAACTGGTACATCCCCATAATATATAGTGTGACATCATGCACATGGTCACTACGACCAAACCTCACATTGATAAATATGAGTTTCCAGCTTATATTCCCATAGGACCTCCACCTTCTATGACATTGCTACGCCTCCCTCATTTAAGCCCACTTAAAACCATTTTTCATCCAAACCATTATTTCATTATTATTAACCGAGGCTATTATTAGTGGTATCATCATACCAATAATAACTTGCAAGTATTGTCCTTAGCCAATCTTTAAGGGTTTTCTATGTACCCCACATGATTTCTAATTAACCAAAACCATGACCACCAAGGCCTTTAAAATCCATTTAAAACTATTTAAACCATGGAAAAGGATTCAAATACATTTAGGGTTCCATTACCAAACCAAACCATGCAAGAGTTCTAATGAAAGTTCAACAATAGAGTGAAAACATTCTTTTAGACATTCTATCAAACATGTTGAGGGCATCTCCTTACTAAGACAAAAACCAATACATAAACACCATAATTAGGGTTGACCAAGAACCATTTGTTAAACCATAACCAAAAAGTACCAACATATGCAAACCATTACCAAAAACATGTAAAAACATTGTTTAAACCAATACCAAACCATATGCATCAAGACCCTCAATATATATTTTGAAAACCATTGTTCATGATTTATAAATCAATGTTTAAAACAAAATACACATGCCTTTAATTGGAACTAACAATGAGGGAAGGATTACATGCCTTATACAAAAAGATTTTGAAGAGAAACATGACTCTTGAGCCCTTTGAAGAACAAATTAAGAAACCCTAGCCTCCAATATTCAAGAGTAAGTTTGAGAGAGTATTTGGAGTGTTTTCATCCTTTAATAAATGTTATGAGAGGACAAAAACGGTTATATAATGTAAGAACATAAGGGATTTGAAGTAGGAAATATCTGGACTATCCTAGACTTAAAATTAAAACTATCCACGATCTAGGGTATGACTCACCCTTTACCATCCATATCCTAGGATACGAGTGGTACCCCAACTCGTACCCAAAACCATGCTAAGACCTTACACACTGGCTCTTATAAGACTCATGCCTACATAACTCATACCTAAGGGTACGAGTGGTACACTCAATCATACCCACCAACATTACCATGGATAGCCTCCACAATATAACTCAATCTAGCACCATACGACTTTTCTTGCATCACTAGTTTCTTTGGATATGACTCATACCTTGATGAGTCATTTCTTGGGTAGTAACCAAGACAAGCACACTACCTAACATATTATTAACCCCTCAATCCATCCCATAAGTCATGTTCAATGGTAAGATTGGTACCCTTAAGTCATACCAAGTCCAATAAGTCTAAAGCAAAAGAACTTTTACAGGGATCCAAGACTTGGAGTATTTCATTTAGCCGGGTATTATAGAAGGTTTATGGAAATTTTCTCTTCTATTGATACCCCATTGACTAAGTTTACTCAGAAGAAGGTGAAGTTCTTATGGTTGGAAGCTTGTGAGGGCAGTTTTGAGAAGTTGAAAGATAAGTTAACTTTGGCTCCCATTTCTACTTGAGGGTACCAATAATTTTGTTGTCTATTATAATGCATCCTGTATGGTATTTGGTGGTGTATTGATGCATCATAGAAAGGTGTTTGTATATTATTCTAGACAATTGAAGGTTAATGAGAAGAATTATCTATCTTATGATATGGAATTAATAACTGTGATGTTTACATTAAAGATCTAGTGACATTATTTGTATGGGGTCTATGTATATATTTATTTGATCACAAGATCCTACACTATGTATTCACTCAGAAAGAGCTAAATATTAGGTAAAGAAGATGACTTGAGTTGCCAAAGGACTATGACATGAGTCTTCACTATCATCCAGGTAAAGCTAACGTAGTTGTTGATACTCTTAATAGGTTATCCATGGGGAAATATTCTTATATGGATGATAAAAAATAGGATTTATTGAAATATATTCACCATTTAGACTATCTTGGAGTCCGTCTCTTAGATTCTGAGGATGGTGGTGCTGAGGTAAAGAAAAAACAGATGTTGGATCCTATCTTGTGCAACTCAAGGAGGATATGGGAAGGTGAAGGTGATTTGGGATATTCTTAAGACCGCCTAAAGTTTCCAAAAATCATACGTGGATGTGAGGTGAAAGGAGTTAGAGTTAAATGTTGCTGACTGGGTGTTCTTAAATATGTCTCCCATGAAGGAAATAATGCATTTTGGGCAAAAAAGGAAAGCTCAGTACTCGTTATGTTGGTCCATATTTGGTTTTGAAGAGGGTTGGCAATGTTTCATATGAATTAGAGTTTCCTTCTAGGTTGAGCTCCATTCATCCAGTCTTCCATGTTTAGATATTAAGGAAGTGTGTGGGTGATGCTTCGTTGATTGTTCCTTTGGAAGGTGTGGGTATTTCGAATTCCTTATCTTATAAGGAAGTTCCAGTGGAAATCTTGGATCGGAAAGTTCGTCAGTTGAGGATGAAGGACGTGGCTTTGGTAAAGGTACTTTGGAGGAACCAAAAGTTTGAGGAAGCTACATAGGAAGCCGATGAGGACGTGAAGTCAAAGTATCTATTCCTATTGCCTATTCTAAAAAATTGTGCTTAAGGTATGTGTGATCTTAAGTGTGGGTGTATTTCTGTGTTAAACCATGCTAAAGGAAACCTTGAACCATCATTCGAGGATGAATTATCCTATGGGGAGAGAATGAAATACCCCAGGTATTGATTGTGAGAATTTCTAAAATTTTTTCCTTACTATCCTGACTATGACTCACCCGATGAGTCATAAAGTGTCTTGATAGGTTATATAAACCTAGTCGTAAGGTGTCCAGTGAATGGTGCTTGAGTTGCTGTCATGAGTATGACCTGAGGACACGAGTTATAAGGACCCATTACGAGTTATTGGACCCAAATCATAGCCTAAATAGTGTATCTGTGGCTAAGTTCTATTTTGAGTACTAGTGGCTCACTACAAGTTGTAAGGACTCATTATGAGGCATTTTGTGTAAATCGTAGGATGTCCAGTATTTACCTCAATTAGTTTCTGTGTTGACTACAACTGGACCTCATGAGTCGTTCGGTCCCATTATGAGTTGTATTAGTTGAGTCGTAGGGTCAATAATGTCTGTTCCCTTGAAATTATCTTGGCTACTTGTGGTGTTGAGTCATAAAGAATCTCTACAAGTCGTATACTGACCCGTAGACACTGACAACTAATTTTAGCTTTTAATTTAAGGGCACTTTGGATAATTTCCTTCTTACCCAATCAAAACCCTATGTTCAAAAAGCACTTAAGGGGTTATTTCTCATTCATAACATAATTAAATACTCTCAGAACTCTCTTAAATTCCCTCAAGCATAATACTTAGGGTTTTCAAAAAGTAGGTCATCCAAAGTTTCAAGGGTTGAATTCTCTCCCTAATCTTAGGGTATTTTAGGCATGTTACTCTTCACCAATTGCTAATTTATTAAAAACATATGTTTTAAAGTTTTGTTCATATGGTATTGATGATGGTTTTGAAACATGGGTTGAGGGTCTTAAATGTTTGATTTTGAACAATGTTTCCCATGGTTTACCTATGACTATGCATGATTTAATTATGGTTTTGAACTTGTGGGATCATGGTATGATGAATAAATGAGGGGGTTTTGACTTCCCCCAACTTGTGACTTTTGAAGTGGTAATGACCTCAACCCTATATTGCAAAATTGGTTTTGAATATGAAAAGTATGCATATTGAACTACTCTTGAACTATTGCATAATGTGAAAAGTCAATGATGCATAATGATTTTGAGTTGAACCTTATGGGGTTGTGTAATTCCCCAAGCTAATGCATAATTAAACCAAGTGGGGCTATGAATTTCCCTATATGATGATATTATTTTGGCATGTTGATGTTACCTTGCAAATATAGTTGGTATGACGATACCAACAATGTATGCCAAAATGTGTATCATAGTTCAATGAATAAAAATGTATGATACATAGTTTAATTGGGATTTAATGAGGGTTATGTAGCTGAGTCATGAAAGTAGAGGTTTTGAGGGAACGATATTGGAAATCGCAGTTGTCGATACGGGAATCTACATGATTGGGTGGTTCGACTCCTCCTTATTATTATCATATGATTGAGAGGTTCAATTCCTCCATATTATATTACATAGTTGGGTTCTTGTGCACCTTGATATGCCGGGAGGTTTGAATCCCTATAGTGCATATGCATACCCTCTAGTTAGTGTGGCCACACGTATTGGGACCCTTCTAGCTGGGGAGAGCTGGGCCCATACATCTCGTGGGCACCTTTTTATGTTATGATGGTTAAGTTACACAATCCAGGCTAAAGTTTTAAAGTGCCTGTTAAGCCACGTTCCATATCCTGGCATGTGACATATACATGTGAATATGCATCTAGTTATGTTTATTGGATATTAACTAATATTGAAGTATTGATAACAGATTTATTTTGAACCTTTACCCCTGAGTTACATTCTAATGATCAACCCACTAACCATCACTAGACGTTGTATCTCCATACAATGCAGACACCAAAGATACTTTTACTTTTCTTGTGCAGAGTTAGGTGGATCAAATCGGTTCATCAATTTGTTGTGGTGAAGTGGTGAACTTCCATTTTATGAAAGGCTTGGATATTTTATCCATTCCTTTCATATATTAGAATTGAGAGTTTAATTAACATTATCATTGGCATTGTCATTGTCAAATCGGGGACATATCCCAACCAAGATCTTTTTTGGTTCTTTTTGCATAGAGGCTTTGTTGGATTACTCTGGACTTGGGGGTGATGTTAGTTGGATGTGTTTGTTCAGTTGCCGGTTATCAGTTATAGGCATATCTTTTATTCTTTGAACTTATCTTGCACTATTTTGTTAAATGTTCAGAATTCAGACATTGTTAGGCGGTGAGTGGTGTTTGGTTAGGTTCAGGGGGTGGTCTCCGATCTATGGTTGATTGGAGATGCCCATCATGGACAGGAGCTAGTTTGGGTCATGACATAAAGTCAATAGCTGATGTTAAAGATTGATTGATAATATTAGAAGCAGTGTGAGCTACTTCAACATAGAATACTTTTAAACTTTTTCGCCTGTAGGAGCTTACAACAAGCCTTTTCAAGAAGAGTTTTGTTCATTCTCTCAGCAACTGCATTCTGTTGTGGTGTGTCCTAATTGTCTTTTGTCTTAAGATTCTATGAATCATGCAAAAATCATTAAACTCTTCACTATAAAACTCCAAGTCATTGTCTGTGTGAAAATACTTGAATTTCTACTCCATTTGATTCTCAACTAATATCTTCCACTCTTTAAATACTTCAAAATCATTACTTTTGGCCTTCAAGAAATACACCCAAGCCCTTTCATGATAATCATTAATGAATATGAGAAGATACCTTTTTTTCCTGTAACGCCCCAAAAAATGGGTCCCGGAGCGTCACACGGTGCTTGAGGCTACGAGTAGCCCCAAGCTAACCCTTTGAGCCATTTTCATTCAGTTCAACATAAATCAATGGGGTTTCCATAAATAACCCTCAAATATCAACAGAGTAATCATCATCCAAGAATAAAAGAATTTCGGAAAGATAACAAAATATAACTTATTAGTCAACTCCCAACATCTATACTAGTCTGACAAGCCTCTAAGAAAATCAATAAAACCAGTGAGCCATTGAGACATGCCCCAACTGACTCATACTCAGTTGTCAAATGTAAACGATTCCGTAAAACCAATACCAGAAATCATGTCCTCAGAATATGAGGACTCACCACAACAAAGAATGTAGAACAACATGCCCGAAGAATCACTGTTAAACCTGGAACTGAGCACTTGAACCTACATTCCAAGAAAATGCAGCCCACATCCGAAGATGTGGGTCAGTACCATGGAAAGGAATCGAGTATATGGGGGTGTATGTAGTTGTATAAACATCATCATCATAAATATTTATAAGAAATATGCAAGATGTATGAAAGACTCATATAGCACGAAGAAAATCATCATAATCATGAAAGGATGAAATAAGTACAATAACACATCTGAGTCATCATATAATTTGTCAATCACTTTCAGTTCATCAAGGATATCAATTCTCATAATGTAAATATCATTTAAATCTTTCAAAAGAATAACTTTCACAATTCCACTTTCAAATCACGTCACCATTCACCATAGACACAAGGAAACACACAAACACTGGAAGATCCTATAACCGACATAAACCATGTGAGCTACATGGAGTTCAACATACAATCCACATTGGGGAGATCCATACTATCCTTGCCATCGGAGTAGGACTATCGATATCAAATCCACACAAACTAGTGATCGCTATATAGATCAGCCTCAGGCTCACTCCTACAGGGCATGTAGTTCTAGGAAAGTAAGGTCACTTTATACCTCCTACTCGGTGCTAAAGATTTCTCCTGGACTTAGCTCAGATTATTTCAAAGACAATCCACAACAAAACAATTTCAGTAATATATAAATATACATCGGGGCCATCATGCTTCCCATCTATCAAAATCAGCCACATTGTGGATTTCTTTCACACTCAAGTTCAAAACAACTCCATTAAGACCAAAAGGTCAAATAATTCAAAATATCTCAAATATTCAACATCAACGTGCTTATAACACACACTTTCTCAAAAAAACATAATTTCCAATAGGGATTCACGACCCAAATATCAAAATCATGATAAATATCGTTCAAGATTCATGATTTATATCTCCACACATGTAAATTCATCTTTCAAAATCATAAACATCAAGATTTCATAATAATCATCATAATATATGGGTTCATGCTTCAAATTCATAAAAATCAAATAAAAATCATGCCTTTGTAAAGAAAATTACTTTTGGGCACAAGAACAAAAGAGAGTTCTTGTTGAAAACCCCCACATACCTTGAATGATAAATTTTAGATCTATACTCATTTTTGAGATGTTAATCGTGCCTTTGAATGATGGTTCTTGGAGTTCTTGAACTAGGAACTTGGAATCTTGAATAAATTTGCAGAATTAATGGTGAACTTTGGAGGTTCTTGAAGTCGGATGTAGGAGCTTATGGTTTTATTTTTGAGGGAATTTGATGAAATATAACATATAATGCTTCTAATAGGATTTAATATAGGATTTGGATGGATTTTGGGTGAGGGGGAATGACCAAAACGCCCTTAAAAATCAAATAATTCTCGAATCTGTCCTTTGGTGGACTGTTTTGATAGTCTGAAGTTGATCAACCATAACGTTTTACTGCGATATCCAAATTGGATGAAACCAATTTCATTAGAAAGAGGACTCTCATATCTTTTCGTTGATATATAGTATCTCACCCATATCATAGTGTACGAGGAGTCATGATCATTTGAAGTTGACCCAAAAATTTGCTTTTGATAGGCTGAAGTAGATCGACTATAACTTTTTGCTCCGATAGGCAAATCGGATGAAACCAATTTCATTGGAAAGAGGACTCGCAGATATTTTTGTTGATATATATTGGATCACCCAGATCATTATGTACAAGGAGTTATGATTGTTTAAAGTTGGAGCAAAAATACGCCTGGCCTCAGTACTTTTTCCTGCAAGTTTTACTCTTCACTACTATTCACGGTTCGATCGAAATGTTCATAACTCGTCGCTTGGGTGTCCTTTTTGGATGATCCACATATCGTTGGAAAGCGTATTCGATACACTATGCAATGGTGGGTCATAATCTAAGACATTCCGCATGGAAAATTTATAATTCATTCTAGAAGATAGAACCCAACACGTTTACACACAAAATTTCAATGAAACATTTCCCGGGGTATTACATTTCCTTTGATAAAAGCTTAGAGGAACCCCATAAATCTTAATGGATGTATTCTAGTACCCCTCACATCTTGTGTTTGCCAATGCTAAAGTTAACCTTCTTTTGCTTCTATGGGCTATTTGGATCATGGGTCACAGTTACTTGAATAGAGATACAGTGCTAACATAATTCAAGTGTGTTGATATTTTCACTATTCAAAAGGTTATAGTTGCTCAGTATCATTATTCATTGTGCGCTCATATGATCCAGTCACATATTCCATAATCTTTCCTTATGATCATTAAATAACTATATGGTAGATGTATTAACAAAGACAACAATGGTGCTTTTTGCTAGTGTGTAAAGGCTATCCTCCAGCTTGGCCTTCAGTATGAATAAATAACCTTTAGTCACCTTCATAGTTCCTCCTTCACTCATGTACTTATAGCCTTATTTGTCTAGAGTACCTAGAGAGATTGAATTCTTCTTTAGATCAAGAACAAGATGTTCGTCTATAATATTCCTCACAGTTCCATCATGGCAATAAACCTGAACTGAACCAATCTCAACTACTTTACAAGTTGCATTATTTTCCATTACCAAGGTTCTTCTATTTTTCTCATAACTGTTGAACTAATCCATTTGGAATGTGATATGTTGAGTACAAACAGATTCTAGAACCCATTTGTTTCCATAGACTATACTATTGCATGATGTTTTTAGTACTTATTAATTACAAGAATCATGCACCTATTCAATAATGGATGGACTCATCTTTTCTTTGGACTTTGATGTTGGGCAATCTCATTCAAACTGCCCTTTCTTATAACAACCCAACACTCTATATTTTTTTTGTTCATACGAGACTTTGATCTATTCTCTGATTTGCTTCTTCCTTATTGGCCAGTATGACCCCTCACAAAGAGCCCACTAGCTTCATCATCTTTGTCTTCTTCAAAATGCCTCTGCACATCATAAGAGTTAAGTGCTTGCTGCACTTGCTCAATAGTGATATTTTCCCTTCTATACATCATTGAATTCTCAATATCTCAATATTTTAAAGTCAATAAAAATAGCAACGCATATGCTAGCATCTTTTTGTTCTTTTTAATTTTGGTAGTTTATAAGTCCATGAGAAGTTTATTGAATAAATCTAGATGTTCTTGCAACAAAGTATCTGACTCCATCTTAAATGTGTGAAGACGCCATTGTAACAACATCCTTATTATTATCGATCAGTCCATATAAAGCCCTTTCATTTTGTCTTATAGCTTTTCATCAATACTTGTACTCACTTTACAATGCACGTTATGTGTAAGGGATGGTTGGATGACACTCAATATATCTTCTCCATGTCAAAATTTGATGTACTATTGTGGTACATTTTATCAATAGCATGGATTGAACCTTTTCTTTGTAGGAACACCATCACCTCGATATTTCAAATATTACAGCTGTTGCACCCAATAAATCTATTAATTCAAACTTCATAGAACTCATCGCTACTTATTCTTTCTCTTTCACTACAAATATTATTTGGAAATATAGAAATAAAAAAAATTCTTTTTTGATGTGGTAGTTTAGATTGTACTGCAACACCGAGTATAATCAAACAGAATCTTAGATCTAATACCAATTTTTAGTGGAGACATGAAGTAAAGAAAAAGAGAAAAAAAATACAACATTTAACGTTGTTCAAATTCGAATGATCCTACATCCACCAGAGAACAACCACCTTTATATTTTTAAAGAAAGGGGAGAGATTCCAAATACACCTAAGAGAATTGCAACTCTCTACTCTTACAATGTATTTTACTAAAAATTTTTAGGATGATTTTACAATTAAGAATGGTCATTCTTTTATAGATGACAAAACTTAGGCTCCAAGTAACAAAATTTGACATCTAAGCACAAAATATGAGAAGGAAAATAATACAAACTTTGTCCTTCACAAATTTTGCTTGCTCTCTATATTTACTTACTAGACAAGTGAATTGGCAAATGGAGTTTTTTTCTCATGAATTAGACCCCACAAATATCAAAACCAACTCTTTCAACATTGTTAGTGCAACGAATTTTATCTGATTAGTGTAGTCAAACATATTATAGCAGATTAGCTAAGATATTTAGCAAGTTATGGCATAACTCATGTTCTTGAATTAATTTTGATTACCAATGTATCCATAAGATGATTTCTTTATAGGGAAAGCTAGAAGATATATCTCTTTATTTGAACTGATACTTGAGAAAATTGAAGGAAGATATCAAATAAGATTGCTTTTAAACAAGATTTCTTTTAAATATTGGTGACACTTGACCAAGTATAAAGGTAAAAGACACTTTCAAAATTTATCAAGTTAATTATAGAATCAATTAATATTTTTAAAAATTATTAATCCTTTTAAAAGTATAAATCAACCTACAACTATATTTAATAAAAACAAAACATTCAAAGTGAAAAATTAGTTTTAACAAATCGAACCTCTCTCTTTTCAAAAGTCTCTCATCCTTTCCTCTCTTAAGCCTATCAATTGTTGCCATCCATTGAAAACAGATCAACGAGACATCCATCCTCTGATGACTTCAACCTCTAGTGACCCCAACTTTGAGTTCTTCGTCGTTCTTTTTCGACTTTCAACCATAAATTTCTCTTTCTTCACAAGTAAGGTCTTTTTTTTTTTTTAAAAAAATTAGGGATTTTAAGTTATGAAGAAAAAGAAGAACTTGAGTTGTCTCTTCTTCTAGTAGGAGTTAACAAGAATGAGTTTTTGATTCTTAAAAAAGAAATGAGAAACCAAGAAAAATCTAATTTATGATATTTTATCTCTTAATATGATGGTTGATGTAAAGTGGTAACTTTTTTAGTGAAATATGATTTTTTTATTGTTGTTGTTCTAAAAAATTGTTGTATAAATAGTAAAATTTAAATTTTAATTTTTTTGAGGCATATCTGTAGTGACTAAATCCAACAACTGTTGCGATTATACCATAAATTATATTTTGTGTTCTTAAATTAGTTTAAAAAGTTAGGGGGTTTCAACTAAATATTGTTTGTTGTTAAACAACAGTTGGTTTTGTTGGTGCTGTTGTATTGGTAAACATTGACGTTGTTCTTGAACATTGTTGTTCAAATGGTTATATTTGTGGCTTGTTTTTGTGTTGTTTTATTATAAATGTTATTGTGTGTTAACTTTCATTGGTGTTGTAGTTGTTCCTAGTGTTTTTTTGTGCTGTTGTTTTTGTTGATTTTGTTGGTGTTATTGTATTATAAATATTGGTGCGTGCTAACTTCTTTTGGTGTTGTTTCTGTATGTTAGTGTTGCTGGTGTTCTTGGTGCTTCTTGTGTTGGTGTTGGTATTTTTTTGATTTCATTGGTATTATTAGTGTTGTTATATCGGTAAACATTGTTGTTCTTATATTGGCAAATATTGATATTGTTCTTGAAAATTATTGTTCAAGTAGTAAATGTTGGTGTATGTTTGTGTTGGTGTTGTTGGTGATATATGTATATAAATGTTTGTGTATATTGGTGTTGTTGGTGATATATGTATATAAATGTTGGTGTATGTTGGTGTTGTTGGTGATATATGTATATATGTGGTGTATATAAATGTTGGTGTATGTTGGTGTTGTTGGTGATATATGTATATATGTGGTAAAAATATTGTTAATATCCCAACTAATATGTAATATGTTACAACGAAATAAGAATATATTGGAACATATTAAGCATCTGTTGGGAACAACTATACCATCTGTTAGTTTACTATTGTGATGTTTGTTATAGAATGGTAATCTATTGCAATAGATGAGTCATTCGTTAGATGAAATCAAAATAGTAGGATATACTATTTTGATATCTTCCAACAAAGGACCCATCTGTTGTAACAAATGAGTGATCTGTTGCAAGTAATAAAAATAGTAAAGTAACTATTTTGATTTCTTCTAATAGATAACTTATATGTTGATTTCACTGGTATCCTTTTTTTAATGATGCATAAATAAATTATGATCTATTCTTTTCCTCTTATTTTTAGATAAAATGTCTCCCAAAAGAAAAAGAAGTGAATCAACTCCACAAATGGAAGAAGTAAAGTAGTTAGGCTACGTCTACCCCTAGATGAGCTTCATGTATAGTCACTATGTCAATTATAAGTAGAAGTCTCTTCTTGATCATCTCTAGATATAGAAAAAGAGTATGAGAATGAATTGTTTAAATAAGTAGATGAGGGGAGTGAGGGAAATAAGGAAAGTGAGGGAGATGGGAATGATAAAGAGGAAAGTGAGGAAAATAGAAAGAAGTAGATATAGATAAAGAAGGGGAAGGGGAATATAATGAAGTAGAATAGAATGATATAAATGATGAAAGAGAAGAAGATGAAGGATAAGAAAGAGAAGATTAAGAAAATGAACATGAGGAAGAGGAAAGCTTCCCAAGAGATGCCGAATTTAGATCAACATGATCAAAATGGTAATATTGATCTTAATAGCCCTTTCATTTAAGAGTTTTCAAAATCTTTTGTATTGATAATTTTTCTATGAGAATGCAGTGTGATGGTGCCACAAATTTAACTTGTGATTGTGTGATAAAGTCAGCCATTAGAAAATCTTTTTACACCTTCAGAAAAAATAATTTGTGAACATAAATTGGATTTTTATTTTAGGGGCAACTGCTGTGGACAATATTTTGATTTTTCGGAGGACAATAATGTTCATTTCCAAATGACCATAATGTATGTATTCTCAAACATAGTTTTATGTATGAGAATAAAGATAAGATGTATGAGGTCTGAATAAATTATTATGGAATGCCACTTTGTTTTGGTTGGAAGGAGTTTTTCATATTTACTGGACTAAAATGTTATTCTTCTTCTCAACCTATACCTTTGTAACACAAAAACATCACCTTGACACCAAAAACAACAATAAAATAAGAATCTAAGTCAACAGCTAAGACTGTCAAGAAGATTCAAAAAGAAAAGTCAAGTGATGGAGATGACTTGGTGTCCCTTATTAGTCCAAGCTTCAAAATATAAATTTGATTGAAGAGTTTAAAGGTAAAAGGCTTTAAAGAAGCACAAACAATCATTGTTTTTTTATTTGATTTGTACATAATATTCTTTAGTGAGAGACATTATTAATAGCATACCACTTTATCTAATAAATTTCTTCAAGGATATAGAGGCATTCAATAATTACCCTTGGGGTCATGAAAGCTTCAAAATGATTGTCAAATATTTGTTGACTCCATTAACGTAAAGACAATCAACTTATATAGATTTCCATAGGCTTTAATGGTATTTTTTTATGTTTCATTTATTATTTATTGAATTATGCTTTTGATTTCTTGGTACATTTTTTATAGGCTTGGGCATTTGAAGCTATTTCTCATATTAGACAATAAATGGACAACTACCAAGAAGAGGTTTCTAGTTCAAGAATTCTGAGATAGTTGTCGGTCAAAAGTAATTTAAAAGTAAAATTTCTTGATCTTTTCAACCCCTCCTCCGAAAGCAGTAAGTCTACTTTTGATTAAATTTTTCTTTAAGTTATGATTAATTTTAATGATTTAATTATCATTCTAATATATGTAATTGTCTATTTTATTTTTCATCTGTGGCTTGTCCCGACTAATTGAGAGTTGAAGATGTCATTTCTTATACTTTAAGATCTATGAAAACTTTATCAGATCCTAAAGTAGTTGATAGAATAAAAAAGAAATTGATTGAAGCAACAACCTTTAAAATTAAAATACTTGGGGAGAGGGGTGTAAGCTTATTCTTGGTGATGTTGTTGTTGATGATGCTTGTATTGGTGTTGTTGATGGTTCCACTGTTGGTATTGGTGGTGGAGATGGTATTTTTTTGGCGATGGTGGTGGTGATGGTGTTTGTGTTGGTGATGGTGTTTCTGTTTGTGTTGGTGATAGATTGGTTGATGCTCCTCTTGCATTTTTTAAAACAAGAAATGACCATAACTATGATCATACTGATTTTGCTGATTTTTGTGGTGGATACACTACTTTAAGTGGACATATTACAAATTTCTTACACTGAATGAGTAGACAATTATTTGGAGGTGTTGCCTCTCCTAGCTTATGTTCTACATGTAAATGCCAAGAGTGTAAAGAAAATATGATGGAGTGATTAATGCTCTTAATGAATTGTCTATTTTTGTTTAGGAATTGACATCTAAGAGTGGTGTCATTCAATCAAAGAGAATTTCAAATTTATTCACTCTATGGGAGGATAGGAGAAGAAAGCAATTTTCAAGGTACTATAAGATATCAAATAAAGAAAAATTACAACTGCTCTTCCTTGCACTATTGAGAAATATCCAAGGGCCATAAGAGAGAAGCATGAGCTGAAAAAGGTGAATATTTACAAGATGGTGAGTGGACAAAATAAATCTAAGATGAAAACTGTGATGAAATAAAAAAGGGCCCTAAAGTACACTCCATGCATAAATTTGGTATAAATAATTTCAAGGACATTACTCGTATGGATGTTTGGTGGATGGACTGGGTAAGTTTCTTGTAACGCCTCGAGACTGCTCCCAGGACATCACACGACCGTTGACTACTGTGAGCACTGAATAATAATACTGATAGCATATATGGAAATATAACTGAGATGCGATTAGGTTTTTGAAATACTAAAATAAATATTAAATACTGATAGCAATACTGAAAAACTGAACATCTGATTAAAATAGTCTAGTTTGAAAGCCTCTAACTGTCTGAATATGAAGTTGATGGAACAAGTCCCCAACTAACTTCGACTATCGAACATACTGAATTACTGGAATGATGAAATAATAACTCTGTCCTCGAAATATGAGGAATCACCACTATAATTGCTGTTGATAACCTGAGCTACTAAGTATGGTCAGGAACCCGAGCTACTACGTATGCTCAGGAACCTGAGCATCTGAACCTATGATATAAGACATCATAGCTCAAAGAAAGAGTATGCGTCAATATGTAGAATGTACTGGTATTCTAGATGAGGTGAGGCTGAAATGCATGGGCTCATATACATAAATAGTAACTGACTGAATGATATGAACATAACTGAATGAGGGTACATGGATAACTGAAACTGCTATAAATACTGCGTATGTAATACTGTGCATGTATATAAATATACATATTGTATCTGAGATCATACTGAAACTGAATACTGAGTTCTGATAACTGAGTGACTGATCTAAGATTTACTGATAACTGTATTACTAATAACTGAGTGACTATTTCTGATAGTCCTAATTTTGTAGAGCTGAACTAAGTTCTATACTGAGACTGAAAATAAAACTGTAACTATGGGAGTGTTCATCTAACCGACAACCCCAATGATAAACCGTGTTGGGGTCCGACCTATGACCTCAATTGGAAAGGTGTTAGCACCGTGTCACGGTTACTAACAATAGCTATGTGGATCCCCTAAAGAATCACCCTTATATGGAAGGTTAGATATGTGATACCCTCAACTGGCAGGTGAACACTTTATCAACCCTCAATTGGAAGGTTGATGTACTTAACCTACCCTGGCTACGTAGTTCTAGAACTAAGGGACTGCTACTAAGGGTCATACCCTCAACTGGTAGGTAATCCCCCATCCCTAGGTTTGCTCAATTCTTAATCCTACTCCTAACTAAACAGACCCTGAACTGATCTCTAAACTGTACTAAACTTGATTGAACTATTACTGATCGTGTTGACTGGCTGAACTGGACTGAGTTCTGTAACTGACTGAGTACTACTATTTATGATGTTACTGAGACTATTCTATAGCTACTGCAATTTTAGGTAAACAACTAGATTTTTGGTTATTGAATACCCCAGGACTCGATAGCATAAATAGAAAAACATGGCAAATCTTGAAAGCATTACATTAATTACTTATTCACCATGTATTCATTTAGACATTTTGTCAAACACTTGAGAGGCATGAAATTGTACATGAATGGGGCCACATGATAATATGTCATGAATTCACTACTCAATTTACATAGTCATTCTATCAAACACTTGGAAAGCATAATTAATGCACATAGAAATCATCAAAATAGAAACATCATGGCTACCTTATTCAACTTGCAAATTCAAGGGTTTTAACATGAGGATCACATAACTCTATATACATGCTAATTAATTCACTTCAAACTTGTAATGAATCTTTATTTGAAAACCAAACAACAATACCAATATGAACACAATTCAATTCAAACATATAAATCATGAAATCAATAATATTATAGTTTTAAAAAGGGTTCTTGAACTCTGAGGGTGGAAGGAAACCCAAGGATGAACACCTAACATACCTTAGTTATTGATCTCTTGAGAATTATGGTGAATTCTAGGGACTTGAATCTTAAGCTTGATAAAACTAGGGTTTGTTCTTGAGAGTAAATAATGATTTTTTCCCTTTTTGGGGCTTAATCTCATGTTTTAGCTGAATTATGTATGAAAAAATGACCCATTTTCCCCCACAAACCCCAATAAAAAAATACTAGATGGGGTCCCCATCGCACAACAACCCCTGCTTGGGTCAAGCGGCCTTCGCAACGCGACCCCTGCTTGGGTAAAGTAGCCCTCACAGTGCGACCTTGAGTCTGGGTCAACTAGCCCTTGCCCTTGCTATTTTGAACATCTAAACTCACCCTTATGCTAGTTCAAAAAATTTAAAACTCGCTTGAGATGACCTATGAGTGACCCTGATCATGAATCAACTTGAAAATCAACATACTAAGGTCGGAAAGATCGAAAATCAAGTCATTGAAGTATTGAGGCTAAAAATAAGACTAAGTATCAATACTTAGCTGAAATTTTTCTAAGTTTAGGACCTCTTTTGGCTTGCTTTTAGGACTGAAATGACTTTGATTTTTGTAGGGTCTTATAATATCTCCGCTTTGGGAACATTCATCCTCGAATGAGACTGACTGAACTGAGAATACTGATAGATTAAGTTTATATGCTGGACATGCACAACTAAAACATGATTACATGACTTAAACTACTGATAATCTGACTTTTCATACTGAACATGCATAATTGAAGCCTGATACATAGCTAAATTGATTTATGGATGCATGACTATCATGAGGATGATATGCAACAGTAATTGATGCCAAGTTTGTAAAGGTAATCTGAGCTTGGAATAGAGTAAATCTAAGAAAGACTGTTACCTTAGGCTGAGTCTGAGTTTGCAGAGAAGAGGTAAGGATACTTGGTTCGCATATCTGCTTTTGCTTCCTAAGTGGGTCCCTCAATGGACTGATTCTGCCAAAGAACTTTGACCAAAGGAACTTCTTTGTTCCTCAGTCTGTGAATCTAATGATCAAGGATTTTGACTGGGACTTCCTCATACGGGAGACTATTCTGAATATCTATACTCTTTATAGGGACTAGAACTGCTGGGTCACCAATGCATTTCTTTAGCAAGGAGACGTGAAACACTGGGTGTACTGAAACTAAGTGTGAAGGCAACTCAAGCTCATAAGCTACCTTTCCAAAATAGCTAATAATTCAGTAAGTACCGACATATCGGGGACTGAGCTTCCCCTTCTTACTAAACCTCTTCACTCCCTTCACGGGAGAAATTTTCAAGTACACATAATAACCAATATCAAACTCGAGATCTTTTCTTCTCATATTAGCATATGATTTCTATCAGCTCTGAGCTGTCTTAAGCCTCTCCCTGATCAACTAAACCTTCTCTAAGGCAACAAATACTAAGTCAAACCCTACCAATATAGTCTCGCCTACCTCAAACCTACTAATAGAGACCTGCATCTCCTCCCATAAAGATCCTCAAAAGAAGCCATCTGAATACTGAAATGATAACTATTATTATATGCGAACTCAATCAAGGGTAAGTGGTCATCCGAACTTCCCTTAAAGTAAAAAACACATGCTCTCAACATATTTTCTAAAGTCTGAATAGTCCTTTCTTCTTGACTATATGCCTGAGGATAGAAGGTTGTACTGAGGTGAACTCGGGTACCAAGACCCTTTTGGAAGGCTTTCCAAAAGAGAGAGGTGAATGACAAACCTATCTTTGAAATGATGGATAATGGAACTCCATTCTAACCAACTCTCTAACATAGAGCTTGGAATAATCCTCGACTGAGTAAGAGGTATGGACTGGTAAGAAATGAGTGGATTTGGTCATCCTGTCTACAATGACTTAAATAAAATCATGTTAATGACGAGTACGAGGATAACCCATCACGAAGTCTATGTTCACTTACTCCCACTTCCATGTGGGGATACTAAACTCCTGCATAGACCCACTAGGCTTTTGATGCTCAATCTTAACCTGCTGACATGTAGAGCACTTAGTCACAAATTTTGCAATGTCTCTCTGTATCCCACTCCACCAATAGACTTCCCGCAAGTTACGGTACATCTTCCTGTCCCTTGGATGAATCAAGTAACGCACTCCATGAGCTTCTATAAGAATGTACTACCTCGCGCCATCCATACATGGCACACATAACCTACCTTGTCAACGTAACACACTATCTCCCTCTTGGGAGAAAACCTCAACTTTCTGATCTCTAACTGACTCTTTCAGCTTAACTAAACTGGGATCCTTATCCTGCTTTTCTTTCACCTCAGAAACCAAGAAAGATTCTGAACTACTTTGCACCCATATACTACCCTCAGCTGAATTAACCAAACAAACACCCAACCTGGCAAGCTGATGAACTTCCTGAATTAACTTTTTATTACCATCCTCAATATGAGCAACACTACCCATGGACAATCTACTGAGAGCATCAGCCTCTACATTAGCCTTTCTCGAATGATACAGGATACTTATGTCATAGTCTTTTAACAACTCTAACCACCTTCTCTAATGTAGGTTCAAGTATTTCTAAGAAAATACATAATGCAAACTTTTATGGTCTGTGAACACATCAACATATACCCCATCCAAATAGTGCCTCCAAATCTTTAAGGCAAACACTACAACTGCTAACTCAAGATCATGGGTAGGATAATTCTTTTCATGAGGTTTAAGCTGTCTAGAGGCATAGGCTATGGCCTTACCTCTCTGCATCAAAATACACCCCAAACTAGCTCTGAAAGCATTATAATACACAACAACCCATCTGAACCATCTGGTAAAGTCAAAACTGGGGCTGTAGTGAGTCGAGTTTTCAGCTCCTGAAAACTCTTCTCACAAGAATTTGACCATTAGAATTTGACTTTTTTTTGAGTCAATCTGGACTTGGGGATGCAATAGACAAAAAATCCTTCAACAAACCATCGGTAATAGCCATCCAAACCTAATAAACTCCTAATATCTAATGGAGAGATAGGCCTGGGCCAGTTTATCACTACTTCAGTCTTTTGAGAATCAACTCTAATGCCATCATCGAAAACTATCTGACCAAGGAAAGCTGCTAACCATAGCCAAAATTTGCACTTACTAAATTTGGCAAACAACTGATGGGCTCTAAGGGTTTGTAATACTATTTTGAGATGGTCTGCATGATCATTTTTAGTACGGGAGTAGACAAGAATGTCATCAATGAAGACTATGATGAACATGTCCAAGTGCTGCTTGAAAATACGATTCATCAAGTTCATGAAAGCTGCTGGGGCATTAATAAGACCAAATGACATGACTAGATATTTGAAGTGACTATACCGAGTTCTAAAAGCTATTTTTAGAATGTCATATTCTCTGACTCTGAGGTGATGATAGCCTGATCTGAGGTCTATCTTAGAAAAGTAACTGGCACCCTGAAGTTGGTCAAACAAGTCACCGATTCTGGAAAGTGGATACTTGTTGTTGACTGTGACTTTGTTAAACTAATGGTAGTCAACAAACCTTCTGAGAGAACCATCTTTCTTATGCACTAATAGAACTAGTGCGCCCCACGAGGAAATATTGGGCATAATGAACCCCTTATCTAGGAGATTCTTTAACTGTTCTTTTAATTTTTTGAGTTCTGCTGGAGCTACTCTATATGGCAGAATAGAGATAGGCTAAATATCTAGAAGAGTGTCTATTTTGAAGTCAATTTCCTTTTCGGGAGGAACTCCAGGAGGTTTTTTAGGAAACACATCTAGAAATCACATGCTACTAAAATTGACTAAAGATTAGGGGTCTCTGAACTAGAGTCTTTAACTTGAATGAGATGATAGACACATCTCTTGGATATCATTTTTATCGCCCTAAGGTATGAAGCAAGCTGACCCCTAAGTGATGAAGTACTACCCCTCCATTCTAGGACAGGTTTATTTGGGAACTAAAAATGAACAACTCTATTTCTAGAATCAACTGAAGCATAGCATGAATAAAGCCAATCCATGTCGAGAATGACGTCAAAATCTATCATCTTTAACTCTACTAAGTCTGTTGAAGTAACTTTCTGAGATACCATAACCGAATAATTCCTGTATACCCACTGGGCTATGATAGACTTACCCACTGAGGTAAAGACTGAGAAGGGCTCTGCTAAAATTTTAGGACTGACTTCGAAGACAACAACTATATAAGGAATTACAAAGGACAAGAAAGCTCCTGGATTTTGCAAAGCATAAACATGTAAATGATAAACTTGTAATATAACAGTGACCACATCAAGAGAACTTTCCTGATATTTTCGGGACTAAAGTGCATAGAGTCTATTTGGGCACTGCCTATTGGTGGCACTGGAAGTGGCACCCTACTGATTCAGGAAATTGGATTGAGCTGGGTGACGATTGTTATGACCCTATGAACCTGACTGAGGACAATCTCTGATTCTGTGACTTGGCTTGCCACACCTGAAACACACATTATTGTCAGCTCTACAAACACTCTGATGGTTTCTTCCACACTTTTGGAAAAGAGGATTTGTTTGGGCACTGCTAATACTACCCCAACACTAAGAGCCTAGCGCCCTATCCTTATTACCAATCTGAACTTAGGCACCAGAGAACTGGCTAAGGACAGAGCTAGAACTAAAGATTTTGGGAGGAACTAAGAACGATTACCATCCTCTGACTTAGGTTGAGTAAATTTGAAGCTACCTATTCTAGCCCTCTTGTGCTCCCTTTCTTTCTTTTTAATTTTTTGCTTCTCTATCTATTAAGCAAGGACCATTAACCTAGCCAAGTCCATCTCTTTAATCAGCATTGTGGTCCTATACTCCTTTACTACACTGTCAGACACACCAGACATGAACTTACTTATCTTAGATTTGCTATCAGCTACCACATGAGGAGCATATTTGGCTAATTAAGTAAACTTAAGAGAATACTCCTTCACTGTCATATTACCCTATTTCAAGTTGATAAACTCTAAAACCTTAGCTTCCCTTATCTCCAATGGTAAGAGCCTATCTAGAAATGCAGTAGCAAACTTTACCCATTCTATAGGCCCTGTATCTATGGCCCTATCTACCTTCCACTGCTTAAACGATGTCTGAGCCATATCTTACAACTGATAGGCAGCTAACTCAGCACTCTCACTAGAGGTTATCCCTATAATGTCTATTATCTTCTGCACTATGTCAAGAAATTCCTATGGGTCCTTTTTAGACTTAGACCCTAAGAACGAATAAGGATTTATTCGGGTGAAGTCCTGAATTCTAGCTGCAGTAGTATTGGCCACTGGGTTGGCCTGAACAGCAGCTGGGCATTCATTCTGGGCTGGTAACAAATAAGCTAAAGTGGTAAAAGCTGCTCTAAATATTGCATGGAAAACATGCTCATCCAGGGGATCTGCCTGAATGGGCGGAGGTGTTGGCTGATTCCTAGTACTTATTTCATTGGTCTTTTTGGGAGGCATATTCTCTAAACGGAAGGGAAACTTGTATTAAATAGAGAGTTTTAACTCAATATCATGCTCACTCGCATGACATAAATATTGAAAGAAGGGAACTTTACCTAAAATATCTCATAGCCTATTGTCCGTAAATGTGGCGCGCTAAACAACTATGCACAAGACTCTAGTTGGCATGACTTTTAGAATCCCTAGGACTCTTTAGAACCTTAGGCTCTGATACCAAGTTTGTAATGTCTTGAGGCTGCACCTTGGGCGTCACACGATACTTACAATCCCGAAGGACTACAAACTAACCCATGTTTGGTACCTGCTACGAGCACTTAATAATAATAATAATAACATATACGGAAATATAATTAAAATTCCATAAGGTTCTTAAAATACTAAAATAAATACTGAATACTGATAGTAATAATGAAAAACTAAACATCTATCTGAAATAGTCTAGTACGAAAACCTCTAACTATCTGAATATAGAGTTGATGGAATAAGTACTGAACATAATGAACTACTAAAATGATGAAATAATAAATATTTTCTCAAAATATAAGGACTCACCATAATAACTTCTACTAATAACCTGAGTTGCTAAATACGGTCAGGAACCTGAGCATCCGAACCTATGATATGAGACATCATAGAGCAAAGAAAGAGTATGCGTCAATATATGGAATGTATTGGTATGCTAGATGAAGTGAGGCTGAAATGAATGGGCTTATATACATGAACAGTAACTGACAGAATGACATAAACATAACTGAATGAGGGTACATAGATAACTGATGCAATACTGTGCATATATATATATATATTGTATCTGAGATCACACTTAAACTGAATACTGAGTTCTGATAACTAAGTGACTGATATCTATGATTTACTAATAATTATATTACTGATAATTGGATGACTGTTTCTGATAGTTTTGATTCTGTAGGACTGAACTTAGTTATATATTGAGTTTGAAACTGAAATTATACCAGTGGGAGTGTTCATCTAACTAATATACCCCGATGATAAATTATGTTAGGGTCCAACCTGTGACCCTAATTGGAAGGGTGTTAGCACCATGCCACATTTACTAATAATGGTTATATGGATCTACTAAAGAATGGTTATAATGCCACATTTACTAATAATGGTTATAGGTGAGATATGTGTTACCCTCAACTGGCAGGTGAACACTTTATCAACCCTCAACTGGAAGGTTCATGTACTTAACTTACACTGGTGACGTAGTTCTGGAACTAAGGGACTGCTACTAAAGGTCATACACTCAACTAGAAGTTGAGCCCCTATACCTAGGTTCGCTCATTGTTGAATCCTACTCCCAACTGAATAGACACTAAACTGATCACTAGACTGTACTAGGCTTCACAGAACTGTTACTAATCATGTTGACCGGCTAAACTAGACTGCGTTAACTGATTTCTATAACTGATTGAGTGCTACTGTTCATGACATTACTGAGACTATTCTGTAGCTACTGTAATTTTAGGTAAACAACTAGATTTTTGGGTATTGAATATCCCAGGACTTGATAGCATCAATAGCAAAACATGGAAAATCTTGAAAGCAATACATTAATTACTTATTCACCATGCATTCATTTAGAAATTTTGTCAAACACTTGAGAGGCATGAAATTGTGCATGAATGGGACCACTTGATAACATGTCATGAATTCACTACTCAATTTACACAGTCATTCTATAAAAAATCTGGGGAGCATAATTAATGCACATGGAAATTATCAATATAGAAACATCATGGCTACCTTATTCAACTTGCAAATTCAAGGGTTTTAACATGAGGATCACATAGCTCTACATACATGCTAATTAATTCACTTGAAACTTGTAATGAATCTTGATTTGAAAACCAAACAACAATACCTATATGAACACAATCCAATTTAAACATGTAAATCATGAAATCAATAATCTTATAGTTTTAAAAAGGTTTCTTGAACTCAAAGGGTGGAAGGAAACCCAAGGATGAACACCTAACATACCTTAATTGTTGATCTCTTGAGAATTGTGGTGAATTCTAGGGACTTGAATCTTGAGCTTGATGAAACTAGGGTTTGTTCTTGAGAGTAAAGAATGAATTTTTCCCCCTTTTGGGGCTTAATCTCATGTTTTAGCTGAATTATATAATGGAAAATGACCCATTCTCCTCCCACAAACTCGAATACAAAAATACTAGAAGGGGTCCCCATCGGGCCGCGAACCCTGCTTGGGTCAAGTGTCCCTCGCAGTGCGACCTTAAGCCAGGGTCAACTAGCCATTGCGGCGCGGCCCTATCACGACCCCTTGCTGTTTTGGACATCTAAACTCACCCTTACGCTAATTTGAAAAATCCAAAACTTATCTGAGATAACCTACGAGTGACCCTAATCATGAATCAACTTGAAAATTGACATACTAAGGTTGGAAATATCGAAAATCAATTCATTGAAGTATCGAGGCCCAAAATGAGACTAAGTGTCAATACTTAGTTGAAAATTTTTCTAAGTCCGGGACTTTTTTTGGCATGCTATTAGGACTGAAATAATTAGGATTTTTGTGGGGTCTTACATTTTCTTACCTTCAATTTTTATTATTTTTTAGGTCTTATAAACTTGTAAATATTTGTGTAGATATAAATTGGAGTAGATAGGTTAATCTGTTAACAAGTATAGAGATAAGTGCAATAGATGGAAAATCTATTGGAACTAATTATCCTCAACATAACTTGCAGTTGCTGGGGTAATGTATTAACAATTACATAAATAATTACAATAGATGACCATCTGTTGCGACAAATATGCATATATTATCTATTAACAAGTACACAAATAAGTGCAATAGATGATTGTAATACCCCAAAAGATCCTAGACAAGTTTCTAACAAGTCGTCACATGTTAAAAGGTCCCCAAAAAAATTATTCAACAATAAGTACAAGTGTCATAAGGAGTTTGACACCCTCAATATTTCAAAAATTTTATTTTTATCCTTCCAAGATTGAAATATTTATTTTTGGCTTGAAATATATCTAGGAAGGTTAAAAGGGTTATCCGACAGAGTTTCAGAATTTTTGGAGGAGGTTCGGGGTGATTTTGGACAATGGGGGTAGTGTGCCTCCATGATTTCGACATGTCATAGAGGCAACACCTCCACAATATGTAGCGTGATTCGGAGGTAAACCCTCCACGATTGGTAGTGTAAAATGAAGGTTGGCCTCTACGATAAGCTCCATACCCCGCTGTAGTGTAAATTGTCATGCAGTCACTTAAGACTTAAGGTATTTTTGGTTTTTTTCCTTCCCTTTAAACACCCAGTTCACGATCTATAACCCCAAATAAGCATGATTTGCCCTTTTTCTCTATCAGCTACTAATATTCATCCCTCTTCTACTTTCAAAAACAACAAAGCTAGGGTCTCTTCCACAAATTCATCTCCCAAGTCCCCAAGTCCAAGTTTCTTTCAAGAATATGAAATCTAGGCATGTGTGGTTTGAGCAAGGATAACCTTTCATCTTTGTGCCCAAAATCTTGATTTTTAAAATTGAATTGATGTGATTTAAATTAGGGTTTATGCCCAAATTTCCATATTCTTGAATTTATGATATTATCATATGATTTGAAGTTTACTTTACCCAAGAAATTACTTTTATTCATATTTTGACTTACATGATTGTTATTATGATATGATTTTCATTGTCTTGTATTTCGATGAATTGATGAAAAAAAATCTAATTTAAGTCTTGAGCATTGTATTTTGATATAAAGTTTCTATGACATGATCCATAAATTTCAATATTTAAGCATAAGATATTGAGTACAAGACGTTTAAACTTATAAGTTCAATTTATAAATAGTACAACTTGATTAAAGTTTAGTTTTGATCGTATAATCTTAGTCAAGATTCAAAATCCACAATTTTACCCTATGGGTATGACTTAAGTAAAAGAAGCATAGTCAGTTTTCAATTTGCAAAACAATATGCTAGTTTAAGGTGGATTTACTAAGTATGAGCATATAAGTATATATTTTGGGAGTAGAATTTAGCATCAAGAGGGAAATATGGGTTAGAGTATCCTATTATTCAGAAACTATGTGTCCCCTCAATTTCTCAATATGGATAATGTTTAGTGATCACTCTAAGTTATGGTTCTATTCTGATGGTAAGGGTAAAATAGATCTCCTCAATGTGGGTAAGACATTGGACTCTATGATAGCTAACATAGTTTATGACGGTTATAAGAATCTCCTATAAAAGTAAGGATTTTATACACTAAGTGTAATGAATCACTAAGATTATTGGATTATGTTTTGTTATTCATGTTTTATGATGTTTCAGCTTTCAATTCTATTCATGAACAAGGTGAGTCCTTTTACACATAGCATGCATATTTGAAAGTATGTTTAACTTAAGTTTTACTTACTACATTCACCCCCACAGACTTAGTGCATTCCAGAAGTACTGAGCCATATATATGCCTATGTGCTACATTATTTCATAATGTAGGTTTTGGTGTTTGTCCTCGGCAACATGATTAGTCATGGGAACCATTTCCTATATTCAGACAGTTGGTGAGTCCTCATAGTTCGAGAGATAAATTTGTAATGATTCTAGATGTTAAAGGCAATTATTCTAGTTACTTAGATTTTATTTTGGGCCAGCTAGGGTTTTTCCCAGTGGCTCTTCAGTCATTAGATTAAAGGCTTGTCAAGACTGGCTAGCTTATGTTTCTTTTCGATTCCCATAAATTAGAAAGTTATTAAGTTGAAGAGTTGTAGCTGGGATTATTCTTATGTTTGAATTTTATTTTAAAGTTTTCTTCAATATTCATTCATGATTTAAGTTTACTTTTATGTGAGGTCAGAGCTGAGTAGATATCATGGGTTAGCTTAGGATATTTGTAGTCCTAAGCACCTTGTTATATCTAGGGGTACCCTCAAGGCATTACAAAATTAGTATCAAAGCCTAAGGTTCTAAAAAGTCTTAGGGTATCTAACAAGCCACATTGTGTAGAGTTTTGATCATGGGTGTGAAGCGTACGACAATTATGAGCAAGAGGTTATAAGATATATTAGGAACTGTCCCTTCTTTCATAGTCTCTATCGTGCCTTGAGTTTATCTTTATCTACTCTAATTCGTGTTTTCACATGACAAAGCATACCTCCTCGAGCTTTTACACACAAAAATAGGGATCAGCCAGCCCCACCACTTCCTGCAAACCCACTGAATGAAAATGTCTCCTATGCAGTGTTTTGGATATATTCTAAGTGTTAGCTCAGGCTGTGAATGCAAATGTTCAGGGACACCAACAAACAACATTCCCACTACAATAGAATGGTAACTTAGCTGCAACCAAAATTAGAGACTTTATGAGGATGAACCCACCTAAGTTCTTTATGTCAAAGGTCAATGAGGACCCTCAGTTCTTCATTGATGAGGTGAAAAAGATTACTTAAATTATGCATGTTACTGAGAAGGAAAGTGTAGAACTTGCTTTGTATCAACTGAGGGATATTGCTTATGATTGGGTTACTATGTAGAAGTATGGTAGAGGTGAAAATACAGTACCTATGAGTTGGGAGGTATTTTAGTATGCATTTCTGGATAGGTTCTTTCCTCGTGAGATAAGGGAGGCTAAGGTAGAGGATTTCATGAACCTAAGACAGGGATCTATGTTAGTAAAGGAATATTTCCTTAAGCTTAACCAGCTAGCTAAGTATACCCCAGATCTATTGCCAGATTCCATAGCTTGAATGAGTAATTTTGTCACTAGTGTATCTGATTTGGTAGTTAAGGAGTGTAGGACTGCTATGTTGATTGGGGAAATGGATATTGATCGTTTGATGACTCATGCTCTGAAGATTAAAGTAGAAAAGTTAAGGAAATAGGAATAGAGGAATAAGAGGGCTAGGACTAGAAGTTTGGGTTTAGTCAGCAGAAGTCAGGAGGGGGAAGTCATTTTCAGTCTTAGGGCCACTCATCAACACTTGCACAATCCTTAGCTATTGACCTGCACCCAGAACTAAGCAATAGCAGTGGGGTAGATCTACAACTTCTAGATCCTAAGGTAGCGTGACTGGGAGACCCAGTTATCTAACATGCACAACATGTGGTAAGACCCATCTGGGTGAGTGCTTGTTGGGTAGAAGTGATTGTTATGGTTGTGGAAAGGTGGTCCACTGGGTTAAGGAATTCCCATATACTAAGCAATGAAGTAGAGATGTTCGTTCTCAAACTTAGGACACAAATTCAGTTGCTCATCTAGATTGCCCAGCTCCTTCATAAGGTGTGTCGTATAGTACCGATCGGAGTCAGCATCAAAATTGGTTTTATTCTTTACCATCCCATCAGGAGCAATATAGTTCCCCAGATGTTGTCACTGGTATGATTTGGGCCTTTCAATTTAATGTATATGTGTTGTTAGACCTAGGATCAAACCTGTCTTATGTGACCCCACTTATTACTCGTATGTCCTGAAAATCTTCTTGAGCCCTTCTCAGTCTCTACTCCAATGGGTGAGTCAGTGATTGGAAGCGAGTCTATAGAAAGTATCCTATTATTGTCCTCCATAAGGTCACTTTAACAGATATAATTGAATTAGATATGATAGATTTTGATGTTATTCTAGGCATGGACTAGCTATATTCGTGCTATGCGTCCTTTAATTATCGCACCCGCATGGTAAAGTTTCAATTTCCTGATGAGCCAGTCTTTGCATGGGAGGGTGTAATGCCTCGAGTCTGTACCCCAGATGCTACATGGTGCTCATAATCCCAAAGGACCACAAACTAACCCATGACTCGTACCTACTGTAATAACTGAATAATAATAATATTAAAATATGCAAAAATTAGGTAGAAAATTGGACATAAGGTTCAATAATGTAAATAATACTGAATATGGTATCTCAATACAAAAAATGAACATTAATACTGAAAACTGAACAATTGTTTGAAAATACTCTAGTCTGAAAAACCTCTAAACTGTCTGAACTGTGGAGTTGATGGGACAAGTACCCAACTAACTCTGACTACATAACATGAACTGAAATGATAAAATAAATAATCATGTCCTTAAACTATGAGGACTCACCACTACTTTTATATGCTGAGAATTTGAACTGCTAAAGGTGCTCGGGAGCCCGTGCGTCTGAACCTATGATATAAGACATCATAGTTCAAGAGAAAAGTACTGACTGAATGTATGGGTTCATACTCATGAACAATACTGAATGAATGATATAGGTATAATTGGATAAGAGTACATGCATGAATACGTAACTATAACTGAGATTATGATAACACTGAATACTTAGTCTGAATATTGATTAATTGATATATGAGTATACTGATACTGAATTAGTTATAATTAAATGAATGTATCTGATAGTCCTAAATATGTGGAACTGTACTGAGTTCTGAACTGAGCTGAGTGACTATATCTGACAGTCCTAGATCTGTAGAATTGAACTGAGTTCTATACTAAGACTGAGTCATAAACTGAGACTGTGGGAGGTAATCATCCAAATGAAATGCCCCTCTCTGAACCAATTGGGGTCCAACCTATAATCCAGTCGGAAGGGTGTCAATATTGTGCCACGGGTTGAGACAAGCTGTGAGTTATCCCTCTCTGATAGAAAGCTCTTCCGTCAACCCTCATTGGTAGGACAACTCAAATGATATATATCAACACTAGTCTCGTAAGGAGATATCTCAACTTACACTGGCTACGTAGTTCTATAATTCAAGGATTGCTTCTAAGGACCACAACCTCTACTGGATGGTGAGGCCCCATCATTGGGTTCACTCGTTGCAGAATCCTACTCCCAACTGAATAGACACTGAACTGAATTCTAAACTGTAGTAGGATGGACTGAACTATTTATTGATCATACTATTTGACTGAACTGAACTGAGTTTACTGAGTTCTGTGGACTGAAGGAATACTACTAAATTCTATTAACTGACTGAGTCTACTAAGGTTTGTTTTGAGTACTGTGATTGAATTACGAACACTATTGAGATTTCTTGGGTTTCTATAACTGGCTGAGTTCTATTGATCGAGTCACTACTGATATTACTTCATAACTGACACTGAATCTAAGTAAACAACTAAATTATCGGGTATTAAATACCACTAGGACTCGATAGCATGAAAATAAAGAATCACATGATCTTTCTTAGCATAAGCATGCACATAGAATTCATAGTGCATCTATAGAGACATCTTATCAAACTCTTGCATGGTATAACTTGCAAATAAACTAGCATGACATTATTTCATTCCCTTCTTGGTTCACATGAACAATTCATCAAGCACTTGATGAGCATACATATGCACATAACACTAAACAATAAGTAGACATCATAATTCAAATCCCCATTGACAATTTCAAGGGTTTTACGTGGATCTTCATGATATTACTTACATATCAATTAAGCTCACATGAAATGCATCATAAAACATGGATTAGAATCTCAATTAATCATTATAAACATGAACATAATCAAACCCAACATAGAATTCATGAAATCCATAAACTTGAAGTAACAAAATAGTTTCTTGGACTCCAAGGGTGGAAGGGACCCTTGGATGAAAACTTCACATACCTTAGTTGATGAATTTTTAAAAGTTAATGGTGAGTTCTTAAGTTCTTGGTTTGAAATTTGAACACCTAGGATTCTTGTTCTTAGGAAATTTATGAAAAAAAGAATATAATTGCTCTCCAAAGGGTTTAATTTTGTGTTTTGGGGGATGAAGGACATGGGAAAAAGACCTAATTAACCCTGAGGATACGATCTTTTAATGCCTGTAAACTGTGGTACCGACGCGAAGGCCGACATACCACGTCGTTGGCATCGATGTGATAGCCAACGCACTGTGACAAGTCTATGTCGGTTCACTAGAATTTGCACTAAAGCTGGGGAAAAACTATCTTATCGATGCGATGGTCGATGTGATTCATCAAGATCGCGTTGACCCGCTATTTTGGGCACTTAAACATGGTCTAAATAAGGTTTGAAAAATCCAAAACTTATCTGGAAACCTCTACTAATATTCCTGATCATGAATTAAGTCAAATATCAATATTTAAAGGACGTAAAAGTCATGGAATAATATTTCCAACTTTTGAAGGCTAAAATGGCACTAAGTCTGAATACTTAGTTAATATATTCTAAGTCTGGGACCCCTAACAAGCTTAAAAGACTGATTTAAGCTAGAATTTTTTTTTGCGAGGTCTTAAAGATACTAAGTAAGAAGCCCCAACCATTCAATCAGTCCATGAATTCAATGAATTTCTAGATGTCTTTCCCAAAGATCTTCTTGGGGTACCACTAATAGAGAAATAGAGTTTGGTATTATTCTCTTCCTGATTCACAACCTATCTCCATTCATCCATATTGGATGGCTCTGGCGAGCTTAAGGAATTGAAGGAGCAGCATAAGGATCTCTTATATAAGGGGTTCACTAGACCTAGTATTTCCCCGTGGGGTGCTCCAATACTATTTATGTGCAAGAAAAATGACACTCTCATAATGTGTATAGACTACAGACTTTTAAACAAGCCCACTATCAAGAATAAGTACCCCATTCCTAGAATTAATGATATGTTTGATTAGATTCAGGGTGCCTGGTGATTTTCTAACATTGATCTCAAGATGGGGTGCCATCAATTGAAAGTAGGAAATGCGACATTCCGACGATGGCATTCACAACCCGCTATGGTTATTTTGAGTTTGTAGTTATGTCATTTGGACTAACAAATGCTCCTGCAGCCTTTATGGATCTTATGAACAGGGTCTTCAAGAAATACTTGGATATGTTTGTCATTGTCTTCATAGATGACATATTGGTGTATTCTCGGAGTGAGGGGGAGCATATAGGTCATTTGAGGATAGTGTTGCATACACTCAAGGACCTTTAACCATATGCAAAGTTTAGTAAGTGTGAATTTTGGTTGGAGTCTATTAAATCTTGGTACATGTTATTTTAGGAGATGGTATTCATGTAGACCCTTAGAAGACTAATGTAGTGAAGCACTGGCCTAGGCCTATTACTCCATCCGATATTCATAGCTTTTTGGGTTTAGCCGGTTACTATAGGGGGTTCGTGGAGGGTTTTTCCTCAATAGATGTACCATTAACTAAGTTGACTCAAAAAAGGTAAAGTTTTTATGGTCAGATAAATGTGAGAAGAACTTTCAAGATTTGAAGGACTGACTGACTTAGACTCCGGTGTTAGCTTTACCGGAGGGGTTGGACAAATTTGTGGTGTATTGTGATACTTTTAGAGTTAGGTTTGGTGTATTGTGATACTTTCCTTAGTGGTGAAAGTAAAAGAGATGCAACATAGTGATCCCATACTTAGTCAGATATTAGATGTAGTTCAACAACAAAAGGTTGAGGTTTTCTCCCAGGAGGAGATGGTGTCCTTTGTTATCAAGGTTGACTTTGTGTTCTGAATGTGGATGGGTTGAGAGAAAAGATATTGGCAGAGGTTCACAGTACAAAGTATATGATTCACCCTAGTTGTAATTCCCCGTATATTTATAAGCTATAAAATAAACCAATGTTCCTACATATGAAACCTCCTATCCTGTGATTTATATTGGAGTACATGACTTATAATGAGTATCCTAGTGAGAAGAGAGCTTATGATGTGTTAATCATATTCATAAGAGTCACTTAGAGTAAGGCAAGCTAAGAGTTTTTGAATCCATCAAGTTTTAGTGTTTGATTTCACAAGAGTCATCTTTAAACGAGCATAACTTGATGTATATATGGTATTTTGGAAAATTTATACCCACCAAATTATAGAGAATCGAATTACCTTTCCTACGATACCAATTTTTCCAAAATACGACACCCGACCAAGAAATTATGGCTTTGCAAAGTGGAGTGCGTCACCTAATAAATAGCCTAAGGCTACTGGAATGGTTATACCATAAGTTGTGAGATGCACAACCTAACTTATGCCATAAGTTGTACGACGCACAACCTAGCTTACATGATAAGTTGGCTCCGCATATCTTATGGCCCAAGTGATGTAAAGATCCGCTTTTGAGTTATTTTAAGGGCAAAATGGGTAAATTCCACCCCTATATAAGCATATAACACGGGATTTAGCCCCAATTCAATCAAAATATAATCACTTCTCTCAAAAGTTTCTCAAGAACAAGTTAGGGTTCACGATTGGGGATTCAAATTAAAGAAAATTCCATCGTAAATTTTTGTAGAATCATGTACTAAGGTATGCATGGTGTTCATTCATGGATTCCTTTCATCCATGAAGCCCAAAAATTAATTTTTTAACTATGGATTATAATATTCATGCTATGGGTTGATTATGTTCATGTGGTTGTTGTTGTATGATTCCCAAGTTGGAATATTTTTGTGTTTTTATAAAAATATGTTAGCATGTGAGTTGAAAACTATGAATTTTAGTTGGTTATGATATGTTAATTTGATGATTATGCCATGTCTTAAGTCATGCAACCTAAGTGTTTGATAAAATGCTTAAGAGACTAGAAATTATGTAATATAGCTCAATTGTGATTTATGTGATGGATTCATATTTTACCCTTATGTTCAAATGACTCCCATGCTATTGATCTGCAATGTAGATGTTTGTTGCAATGCTCATGATGTTAGAGTATGAAATTATGACATTGAGTATATACATTCCTACCATGTTTAAGATTATGATTACTATGTACTTCAAGAAATCCCCAACTTATTGTATTATGGATTGTTGATGTTGGTCATGTATTCAAGAATGTCATGCATTTTCAGTTTCCTTCTATCGAGTCCTGGGAGTACTTGTACCCGACAATTTAGCTGTGTGCCTAGAGCCAGTGTCATATTTTCATGATAACCTCAGTCAAGCCATGTTCAGTAGAATTTAGTCAGTCATGTCACCCAGGAAAACTTAATAAACTCACTAATCTTAGTAATCTCAGAAAGCTTAGTAATTCAGTAACCTTAGTAGTATTCCACCAATCAATGGAACTCAATGAACTCATTCCAGTTCGGCTCAGTTAATCATGTTCAGTGTCTATTCGAATGGTAGTAGGATTTAGCACCGAGTGAACCCAAGGATGAGGACACACACTGATATTTAAGGGGGTGATCCTTAAAAGCAATCCTTGCATTCCAAAACTATGTAGCCAGCATAGGTTGACACATCAACACTGACAGATGAGGGTTGATGAGGTGATGTCAGATGAGGGTTCCATCATTCTCTTTTAGGAATAATCCCAGATGAGGGTCACCCATAACTTGTCTTTACCAGTGGTGCGGTATTGACACCCTTCCAAAAATGGGTTAAAGATTGGACCCCAACTCAGCTATAATGCATTTTTTGGGGCATGTTGGTTAGATGAATACTTCCCACAGTCTCATTCTCAGTTAAAGAACTCAGATAGTTCTTCAGATTTCAGGACTATCAGATACAGTCAACTAAGCACAGTAAGAAACTCAGCTAGTTCCATCTGAACCTAGACTTTTAGATATAGTTGCTCAGTATCAGTTAAATTAGTTATCAGTAACTCATGTTATGAGTGATCAAACTCAGTAGTCAGTACCATCATGAATTTAGTTACAATCACTTATTCATGCATGTATTCTCACGTTAATATTATACAGTCAGTTAGCATTGTTCATACATTTAAACCCTTTGCATTCAGCCTACCTCACATGCATACCAGTACATTCAATTGTATTGACACATTTGCGCTATGGTTTTTTATTCTATACCATAGGTTCAGAAGCACAAGCTCCAGAGCATCAGTAGCATTCCAATTTTAGTAGTCAGAGTTATCAGTGAGTCCTCATCCTTCGAGGACATGATCATTACTTTATTTCTTCATTACTTAGTTTATTTCAGTAGTTGGAGTTAGTTGGGGACATGTCCCATCAACTCCTTATTCGGACAGTTCAATTTTAGAGGCTTTTCAGACTACAGTATGCTCAGACAATTTTGTTTCAGTTTGTTTTTGTATTGATATACCGTACTTTCAGATATTATGTTTTATTAGTTTTTAACCTTATGGCATTTCAGCCTTTATTTATGCAGTGTTCAGGTATAGATATCAGTCATGGGTTAGCTTATGGTCCTTCGGGGTCATGAGCACCATGTAGCATTTTGGGTACCAGATTTGGGGCATTACAAACTTGGTATTAGAGCCTTAGGTTCAACAGTGTCCTAAGAATTCTGAAAGCCACATCTAGTAGAGTCCTGTTCATGGGTGTTTTGTGTGCCATATTTATGTGCAGGAGGCTATAAGATGTTTTAGGAATAATTTCCCTTCTTTCAATTTTCATGTCATGCCAGTGAGCATAATCTTAAGTTAATATCTCAATCTGAGATGGCAGCGATATCTATTTTGGATGTGGCAAGCCAGGCCACAAAGTCAGGGATTGTACCCAGTTAGGTTATCAGGGTCAGCAAAACCATTCCTCAGCCTAGTCCAGTCGCCCAAATTAGTAGGGTACCACTTCCAGTGCTAATAGTAGGAAATGACCAAACAGAGCTCCTAGTGGGCAATGCCCAAACATACTTTATTCTCTCCAGTCCCAGCTAGATTAGGAAAATTATCCTGATGTGGTTACTGGAACATTATAGATCTTTCACTTGTATGTTTACGCTTTGCTAGATCCAGGAGCTTTCTTATATTTTGTTACTCCTTACATATCAGTTGATTTTAGAGTCAGTCCTAAAATTCTAGCAGAACCCTCTTCAGTCTCTACCCCAGTGGGAAAAACTATCATAACCTGGTGGGTATACATAAACTATTTGATTATGATATTTTAGAAAGTCACCTAAGCAGACTTAGTCGAATTAGATATTACTGATTTTGATGTCATTCTCAGCATGTATTGGCTTCATTCCTTCTATGCCACAGTCGACTGCAGAAATAGAGTTGTCCAGTTCTAGTTTTCGAATGAACTTGTCCTAGAATGGAGGGGTAGTACTTTAGCTTTTAGATGCCAGCTTGTTTCCTACCTTCGGGCAAGGAAAATGATATCTAAAGGATGTTTTATCATGTTGTTCATGTTAAGGACTCTAGATTTGAGACTTTCAGTCTTGAATCATTCTCAGTAGTGAATGAATATTCAGATGTGTTTCCCAAAGATTTTCTCAAAGTTCCTCTCGAAAGGAAAATAGACTTCGATATTGATCCTCTTTTAGATACTCAGCCTTTATCTGTTCCTCCATATAAAATGGTACCAGTAGAACTCAGAGAACTAAAAGAACAGTTGAAGGATATCTTAGATAAGGGATTCATTAGGCCTAGTGTTTGCCCGTGGGGTGCACCAGTTCTATTCGTGCAAAAGAGAGACGACTTTCTCAGAATGTGTATAGACTGCTGTCAGCTCAATAAAGTCACAGTTATGAACAAGTATCTACTTCCCAAAATCAAAGACTTGTTTGGCCAACTTTAGGGTACCAACCATTTTTCAAAGATAGACCTCGAATCAGGCTATCATCAGCCCAGAGTTAGAGAATGTGACATTCTGAGAATAACTTTTCGAACTCGACACGGTCACTTCGAATTCTTAGTCATGTCATTTGGTCTTACCAATGCCCCAGCAGCCTTCATGGACTTGATGAACCATGTGTTCAAGCAGTACTTGGACATATTCGTCATAGTCTTCATAGATGAAATCCTCGTCTATTCCTGCAGTGAACATAATCATGGAGACCATCTCAGAATAGTATTATAGATCCTCAAAACCTATCAAGTATTATGATATCTATTCATATCCTACCTGTCAGCTCCATTATCATCATACATATTTGTGCATATTAGTGAAAATCATGTACGATTTCAGTTCCTAGTATAAGGAGTTCCAGTTTAGTCCGCAGTACAAATCATGTTCATTGAACACAGCTTACATTTATGCACATTCCATAGAATTATGTGCATTTCCAGTTCCTAGTATAAGGAGTTCCAGTTTACTCAATAGTATGGATCATGTCCCATGAATACAGAACCTTCAGACTCAGGTCATGTAGTTCACGACTCATATATTCATGTCGTGCTTTACAGTATGCGCAACCTACATGATTCGTGTTCCACTCCTAGTGATCAGCCAAACTCAGGTTATGTCACATAAACCCTCAGTTTAAATCCCTCGGTGAATCTGTGGTTTCAATGTTTCATCCCTCAAACCTCAGTTACAGCATCAGTTCAGTAATCGATATTCAGTAAAGGACTCAGATAGTCCTATAGGACCATGGCTTTCAGTTATCAATTACTTATCCATCAGGATTCAGTACTTTAGTACTAGTCTAAACCTCAATTATCCAAAACCAGCATCAAGTCCAAGTATAAGTCTCAATTACATATTTAGCTGCAGTCTCTGCTACAGTCTTAGATATAGTGTCAGCCTCAGCCTCAGCCTCAGTTCATAAATTAGATCAGTACCATAGTCCAATTTTAGGTTTGCTTGACCATAGCGTGTAGTTATCAGTTATGAATATTGTCAGTGCTTTAGTACCTCAGCTTACAAAATATTTCTGAATCATGTTATACTCTTGGTCTTGCATTATTAGACAATAAAAGTATTTCATGAATTCATGCTCAGCAATATCATGTTACTCAGTTAGTCCCTTTCTAATGTTTATAAAAACTCTAAATTCTCAATCTAGTAATTCAGACTAAGTACAGTTCATTCTTATATTTCCAATACTCAGCCATCAGTCAGTCAGTAGATCAGATGATTCAGTCAGTAGGAATTAGTTTGAACAACCAGTACTTCAGTCTGACAGCCAGGCGAACAATTCACTTCATTTTGTCCACCTGACGCACTCAGTCAGGATCCATAAGATCACATATTCTACACAGGCCATACGATATTCATTCATGTACCACTCTAGTGAGTCAATCTATGTAATTTAGTTCAAGTCATCATGTTTGGATGTCTCAGTCTCAGTTCTGTTTATGTACTCATTCTTGGCCTTTCAGTTCATTTTCATTCGTGTGTCCTCTGTCATATTCTTCTCTTCCTTAGTATCTACTAGTCAACTCTGTGTTTCATTAGTCATATCTCCCAAGTGTTCGATATATATATCACCTAGCTTTCATTGTCCCTCTCATGTAGCCTGATGTGATGTACTCATGCAATCTCCAGTTTAGTCTAATGATACTTAGTAAGCTCAATGGCTCAGTTTAGTTCACGATACTTAGTCCATGTCATATATTACAGACTCAGTCAAGTTTTCATGTTCCCGTTCATGCATGTTCAGTAAAGGATCTCAACTTCGAGATTAATTACTTTATATATCTAAGGATCTCTCCCATGAAGGGAATGAAGAGATTTGGAAAGAAGGTAAAGCTCAGTCCCCAATATATTGGTCCCTTCAAAATTCTCAGTCATTTTAGCAAGGTATCTTATGAGCTCGAGTTGCCTTCAGATCTAGCCTCAGTTCATCCAGTCTTCCATGTATCTTTGATCAAAAAGAGCATAGGTGACCCAACAGTTGTAGTCCCTATTCAGAGTATAGATGTTCAGAACAACCTCTCTTATGAAGAGATTCCAGTTGAAATCTTAGACTATCAGACTCGCAGACTGAGGAACAAAGAAGTCCTTCTTGTCAAAGTTCTTTGGCGGAATCAGTCCGTTGAGCGAGCTACTTAGGAATAAAAAGTAGATATGCGAACCAAGTATCTTCACTTTTTCTCTGCTAACTAAGACTCAGCTCAAGGTAACAGTTCTTCTTAAGCTTTTCAGTTGCATGTTCAGATTTCAGTTACAAGCTTGGTATTCAGTTCATGTTCAGATCCCCATTATAAACTTGGTATTAATTACCATTGAATGTTCAGTCAAGCATTCATGAATAAGTTCAGTCAAGTATTCATGCATTAGACATGCATGTTCAGTAAAGAGGCTCAGCTTATCAATAATTTCAGTCATGTTTTTATGAGGAACAACTCAGTCAGATATCCATGCATTAGACATGCATATTTAGTATGAGATTTTTGCATACCAGTAGTTCCAGACATATAGATATCTTTCAGATGTTCACACCCCTTAAGTAAATCTAGTCCATCAGAATTATGAGTCTATGCAGTCTTATTTCAGGACGAATGTTCCCAAAGGGGAGATATTGTAATACCCCGTATATTTCTAACCTAGAAAATAAACCATTGTTCCTATATACGAAACCTCCTATACTGTGATTCATATTTGAGTACATAACTTACAATGAGAATCCTAGTGAGAAGAGAGCTTATGATGTGTTAAGCATGTTCATAAGAGTCCTTAGAGTAAGGCAAGCTAAGAGCTTTTGAATCCATCAAGTTTTAGTGTTTGATTTCATAAGATCCATCTTTGAATGAGCATAACTTGATGTATATATTGTATTTTGGCAGATTTAGACCTACCAAATTATAGAGAATCAAATTAGCTTTCCAACGATACCAATTTTACCCAAATCCAACATGTGTAAGAAGTTATGGCTTTGCAAAGTGGAGTGAATCGCCTAAGGCTACTGAAATGTTATGCCATAAGTTGTACGACGCACAACCTAACTTATGCCATAAGTTGTACGCCGCACAACCTAGCTTACGCGATAAGTTGTGTTCCGCATATCTTATGGCCCAAGTGACGTAAACACCCCATTTTTGAGTTATTTTAAGGGCAAAATGGGTATTTTACATCCCTATATAAGCCTATAACATGGGATTTAGACCCAATTCAACCAAAATATAGGAACTTCTCTCAAAATTCTCTCAAGAACAAGTTCTCAATTGGGGATTCGAATTCAAGAAACTTCTACCGTAAATCTTCATAGAATCACGTACTAAGGTATGCATAGTATTCATTCATGGATTCCTTTCGTCCATGAATCCCAAGAATCAAGTTTTAAACTATGGATTATGATATTCATGCTATGGGTTGATTATGTTAATGTGGTTGTTGTTGTATTATTTCCAAGTTGGAATCTTTGTGTTTTTTATGAAAATATGTTAGCATGTGAGTTGAAAACCATGGATTTTAGTTGGTTATGATATGTTAATTTGATACTTATGCCATGCCTTAAGTCATGCATCCTAATTGTTTGATAAAATGCCTAAGAGACTAGAAATTATGTATTATAGCTCAATTGTGATTTATGCGATGGATTCATATTTTACCCTTATGTTCAAATGACTCTCATGCAATTGATGTGCAATGTAGATATTTGTTGGAATGCTCATGATGTTAGAGTATAAAATTATGATATTGATTATATGCATTCTTACGATGTACAAGATTATGATTACCATGTACTTCATGAAATCCCCAACTTATTGTATTATGGATTGTTGATGTTGGTCATGTATTCAAGAATGTCATGCCTTGTGAGTTTCCTTATATCGAGTCCTGGGGGTACTTGTACCCAAAAATTTAGCTGTGTTCTTAGAGCCAGTGTCATGTTTTCATGATATCCTCAGTCAAGCGATGTTCTGTAGAATTCAGCCAGTTATGTGACTCAGGAAAACTCACTAAACTCAGTAATCCTAGTAATCTCAGAAAGCTCAGTAATTTAATAATCTCAGTAGTATTCCATCATTCAACGGAACTAAATGAACTCAGTCCAGTTCAGTAACCAAGTTCAGTGTCTATTTATATGGGAGTACGCTTTAGCACCGAGTGAACCCAAAGATGAGGACACACACTGACAGTTGAGGGTGTGATCCTTCAAAGCAATTCTTGCGTTCTAGAACTATGTAGCCAAGATAGGTTGAGATATCAACACTGACAAATGAGGGTTGGTAAGGTGGATAAACACAGTCAGAAGAAGGTCCCACCGTTCTCTTTTGGGAACACTGCCAGATGAGGGTCACCCACAACTTATCTTTACCAGTGGCACGATATTGACACCCTTCCAATAAGGGTTACAAATTGGACCCCAACTCACCTATAATGTGTTATTTAGGGCATGTCAGTTAGATGAATACTTCCCGCAATCTTAGTCTCAGTAAATAAACTCAGATAGTTCTTCAAATTTTAGGACTGTCAGATACAGTCAACTCAGCATAGTACGAAACTCAGCTAATTCCATCAGAACCTAGGCTGTCAGATACAGTCACTCAGTATCAGTTATCAACAATCAGACTTAGTAGTCAGTACCATCATGAATTTAGTTACAGTCACTTATTCATGCATGTATTCTCACATTTATGTTATATAGTCAGTTAGCATTGTTCATGCATTTGAACCCTTTGCATTCTGCCTACCTCACATGCATACCAGTACATTCAATCGTACTGATGTATTTGTGATTTGGTGTTTTATTCTATACCACAGGTTTAGAAGAATGAGCTCTAGAGCATCAGTAGAATTCCAGTTAAATCAGTCAGAGTTTGCAGTGAGTCCTCATCCTTCGAGGACATGATCATTACTTTATTTCTTCATTACTTAGTTTATTTCTATTGTTGGAGTTAGTTGGGGATATGTCCCATCGACTCCTTATTCTGATAATTAAGTTTTAGAGGCTTTTCAGACTACAGTATGTTTAGATAGTTTTGTTTCAGTTAATTTTGGTATTGATATATCGTACTTTCAGATGTTTTATTTTATTAGTTTTGAACCTTATGGCCTTTCAACCTTTATTTTCGCATTTATAGATTATATTATGCTGTGTTCAGGTATAGATATTAGTCATGGCTTAGCTTGTGGTCCTTCGGGGTCATGAGCACCGTGTAGTATTCTGGGTACCAGATTCGGGGTGTTACACTAGTACTACTAAGATGTATGATGACTTGTGGAAAATTTATTAGTGGAATGGAATTAAGAGGGACACAACAGAGTTTGTAGCCAAGTTTCCCAACTACCAGTAGGTAAATATTGAGCATCGAAGGCCTAGAGGTACACTTTAGGATATTGATATTCCTACATAGAAGTGGGAGGTCATCTGTATGGATTTTGTTACAAGACTTCCTTGCACCAAATGTCGGCATAACTCAATTTGGATCATCATGGATCGAATGACCAAAGCAACCGATTTCCAACCTGTTAAGACTTTAGATACAACATAAGATTATACTAAAATTTATATTCACGAATTAGTAACACTCTATGGGATTCCATTGTCCATTATTTCAGACAGAGGCACACAATTCACTTTCCATTTTTAGAAATCATTTTGAAAAGGCCTTGGTACAAAAGTGAAGCTTAATACAACTTTTCAACCACAGCCAGATGGTCAAGATGAGTGTATAATTCAAACACAGAAGATATGTTGAGAGCGTGTGTGCTGGATTTTACAAAAAGTTGAGATGATCATTTACCTTTGATTGAGTTTGTCTATAATAATAGTTATCAAGCTTGTATTTAGATGGCTTCATTTAAAGAATTGTATGGGTGTAGATTTCGGTCACTTATAGGTTGCTTCAAAGTTGGTGAAATGGCCTTGGTTGGGTAGAAATCTATTCTCGAAGACATGGAAAAGTCCAGTTAATTTGAGAGAGGTTGAGAACCACTCACAGTCACCAGAAATCATATACAGACCTAAGGAGGAGAGAACTAAAATTTGAAGTAAGTGATTGGGTGTTTTTTAAGGTGTCCCCCATTAAGGGGATAATGATGTTTGGTAAGAAAGAAAATCTTAGCCCCTAATTTATTGGTCCTTATGAAATAGTAATGTGTGCTGGAGAAGTTTCCTATGAGTTAGATCTTCCTCCTGAATTAGTTGTTGTCTACCCAGTTTTCCATGTCTTGATGCTAAGGAAGTTCATTGGGTATTTGTCCCTAGTAGTCCCCATAGAGAGTATTAGAGCCAAGGATAGCTTCTCTAATGAGCAAATACCGATAAAAATTCTTGATAGGCGGTTTGAAGGCCAAGAAATAAGTATGTGGCATCAGTAAAGTTTTTTGGGATAAACTTGTCGGTTGAAGAAGCCACTTCAGAAGCCAAAGCAGACATAATGGACAAGCACCCTCATCTGTTTTCCTCTGATTCAGTCCCTACTCAAGGTATATATTTTTTTCTAGCAAATTCTTTATCTCTCAGACTATCTAAGAATCTTCATATCATGTCATGCATTCTTGAGTCATAAAGTAACTGTATTAGTTGTAAATTTATTTATTATGTTTGTATGCAAATGTCAGTTAACCTAAAATCCTCACTCTAGACAGACTCATTTAGGGATGAATGATCCCAAGGGGGAGATATTATAATACCCCACAAGATCCTAGACAAGTATCCAACTAGTCATCAGGTGTTAAAAGGTCCCCGAAGCAATTATTCCACACTAAGTACAAGTGTCATGAGAACTTTGACACCCTCAACATTTCAAATATGTTTTTAGCCTTCCCAAGTTTGAAACAATTATTTTTGGCTTGAAATATGTCTAGGAAGGTTAAAAGGGTCATCCGGGAGAGTTTTGGACATTTTGGAGGAGGTTTGGGGCAATTTTGGATCATAAAGGCAGTGTGCCTCCGTAATTTTGACATGTCACGGAGGCAATACCTCTGTGATACATAGCATAACATTGAGGCAAGACCTCCGTGATAGGCAGTTGTCCCTTCCTGAGACAACCCCTAGTTGTAACATGGTTCTTGGAACCACAAGTGATCCTAAGCTAACCCATGAATTGGCATTCTATTGAGTAACTAATTTAATGTGTAAAAGAAAACTTAATTTGCTGAGTAGAAGCATACTCATGAAAAGTCTGAATAAAGTTATTGCTGATACAATTTATATCATGACAAAACTGAATAAAGAAACTCAAATTACATGACTGACTCTGACTATACTATACTAACTATAGATAGATGGAACATGCCTCAAACTTCCACTAATAAATACATATGGAAAATAAAAAATATAGTACATGATCTACAACTATCTGGAGTTCTCAAAATAGGAGAACTTATCACCTGTTGGATGAAAGATGCAAACTGTCATACCCTGGTATAAGAGCTACATATGGTACCTACATTATGAAGGATGTAGCCATAAATGTATATATATGGCATGTGTGTTGGAATGTACTGAGTATATGGAGACATGTACTAAATCATGGAAATATTTCAAACATGCTGTAAAACTGAGGATATAAGTTATTTGCTGAAATATACATTTGAAACATGACTATACATGAAAACTATAAATCATAGAGAATTTATAAATCATGAGCCGAAATAATTCTGTAAGCTAGGAGGCGGTAGAAGCATAAATGTTGTAAGTCATTCTTTTGTAGGGCTGAATATGCTGTAGAAACTGTACTGAGGATGATGTATGAATATTGGGTCTGAAACTATGTGGTGGGAACTGACTTAACTCATGGATTAGAATATGAAAACATACTGAGCCTGAATAAATAAACTTACAAAACCAACATAACATGTATTAAGTAGATCTGATTAACTAAATTACTGATGTCTGTGTGATCGAACAACTGAAATCAGAGAAAAGGGATAACTAACATCGCTATGTTAAGTAGAGGATATATGAATACTGATCATGTAAAACTAAACTATACTTAAAATGAATAAGTAGACTGAAACTATAGGGTATTGTGCATATGAGATAAGGACTAACTAAACAATATGAGATAACTGAGCATAAATGCATGAAAACTGTAACATCTGAGAATGCAAGACCAAGCATATATGTGTTTCTGAAATAATCTGTAATCCAAAAGATTAAAATTTGATAACTGAATAACTAAGAATCTGCACACTTGGTCAAGCAAATATGAACTAAAAATACACTAAATATTATACTGAGACTATAGGAGCTATCATGTAACTGGCATAAACTATGCGAGCTATCATAGAGTCCAATGTCTGACCTAAGTTGAAGAGGTTTGTTCTATCCTTGCCATCAGAATAAAACCTGAATTGGCGTGATCACTAAATTGATGTCCCAAAGGAATAGGGAGTCAGTCCTAACTGGTGGGTGACCACAAGAAAGTATCAGTCCTAAACTAGTAGATGACATCTCATAATCCTATGTTGGTTACGTCGTTCTGTAACTTAGGGGCTGCTGCTAAGGACCCAGTCTTAACTAGCGGGTGAGCCCCCATCCCTAGGTTTGCTTGATTCTAAATCTTACTCCCAACTAAAAGACAGTAAAATACTAACTAGTGCATGTACTGATAAGCTCAGGTCATGGTATTCTAAAAATAACAGTGCATATGGATTCTGAGGTAATATAAACATATAAACTAATAATTCTCAACATGATCATGGTGTTCTGAATATGATATTAAAACCATGGTCTGACTGACTTGTTACTTAAAAAATGTAAATCATGTAAAACAAATAGGTATCAGGTGTTTATAACCCGCCAGCACTGAATGATCATAAAACATGATGTTTAGACTTGAGATTATAGCATTGAATCATAGTTCAACCCAAGACACAGGCAATTCATTAAACATGTGAAAAGCATGGACTTGTACATGGTGATACTCTAAACATGAGCATTTAACAACATGAAATTTACTTGAATAAGACATGAGAAACTAAAATTCATAGCATGAGGAAATCAAAGCTTACATGGGATCATACATGGGCTGAATTACTTTAAATCACCATGAAAACATGAAATTCAATATTTCTTGAACATATAAAATACCATAATGATGGAAAATTCATTATTTAATTGAAATAAAAGGGTTTTTGGGCTCCATGGGTGAAAGGGACCCATGAATGAATATCCCACATACCTTAAGCCTTTAACTTGAGAGGAAAACACAATTCTTTATGGTTTCTTGAAGGCTCTTGAACTTAGTGGAACTTGAATTCTTGATTTCTTGGGGGGGGGGGAGGATTTAATTCTTGTTCTTGGGGGAAGAGAATGGTTTCCTTGAGAGGAAAATTGGAGAAGAAGGGAAAAATTATGCCCTAACTGATGTCCAATTCATGTTATGAATGATTGGGTTAAGGGGGAAAACTACCCCTCAATCATTTAAATAAAAAAAACTGGATGCAACTATGTCACCGCGATGCGTTCTTATCGTGGTAGCTTACAGGTTCTGATGAAAATGATCATAACTTTTCGGTCGGGTATCGGATTAAGGCAAAATTGGTATCGTTGGAAAGCTAATTAAATTATCTACAAGTTGGTGGATCTTTAGCTGAAAAATTCCATATATATAAGATGTTATACATGTCCAAAGCTTGTAGAATTGAATACCAAAATTTGGCTGAGTCAAAGGCTCTTAGATCAACTTTGTTTAACGTGATTCCTATGAATATTTTTCACCTCTAAAGTACTTCACACACTAGGATAAAGATCATGACATATGTATTAAATTATAAATCAAGAATTGGACACAACACCTTCACCGCGATGTGGTTAGCATGCGATCGGGACTAAAGACGCGTCGCGGGCCTATCGCAATGACCCACTAGCTCCGTGACCCAAACATGCCCCAAATGCTGCTCAAAAAATCTGAAACTCCTCCGAGGCACACTTATTACATCCATCAACGTGAATTAACTCAACAACTAACATCTTGGGGTTAAGGAGCTCAAAATAAATATCCTCAAAGTTTTGGCGTCTTAATGATGAGTAACTCCCCAATACTTAGTAAATTTTTTAAGCCTTAAGCCCCTTAAGCATGCAACTAAGAGATAAATTAAGCAAAGATTAGTATGGGGTATTATAGCAGCGTGACACAGAGGCTGGCCTCCATGATAATATTCATGCCACACTGTAGTGTAAATAGCCAAGCTGTCATTTAAGACTTAAGAGCTTTTTAGTCCTTTTCCTTCCTTTTAAACAACTAGTTCACAACCTATAACCCCAAATAAGCGAGATTTGCCCTTTTTCTGAATCAGTTATCAATATTCATCCATCTTCTACTTTCAAGTACAACAAAGCTAGGGTTTTTTAATCAAATTCATCTCCCAAGTCCCCAAGTCAAAGTTCCTTTCTAGAAGCTGAGAAATCCAGGTATGTGGGGTTTGATCAAGCATAAGCTTTCATCCTTGTGCCCCAAAACTTGATTTTTCAAGTTGAATTGATGTGATTTAAATTAGTGTTCATGCCCAAAATTCCATATTCTTGAATTTTTGATATATCATGTGATTTGAAGTTTAATTTACCTAAGAAATTACTTTTAATCATGTTTTGACTTACATGATTTTTATTATGACATGATTTTCATTATCTTGACTTGGAATATGATGAATTGAAGAAAGATTCTAATTTAGGTCTTGAGCATGATATTTTGAAATAAAGTTTCTATGACATGATCCATAAATTTCAAGATTTAAGCATAAGTTGTTGAGTACAAGAAGTTTAAGCTTATAAGTTTAATTTACAAGTAGTGCAACTTGATTAAAGTTTAGTTTTGATCTTATTATCTCAGTTAAGATTCGACATCTACAATTTCACCCCATGGGTATGATTTAAGTAAAAGAAGCATAGTCAAATTTCAAATTTATAAAACCATATGCTATTTTAAGGTGCATTTCCTTAGTTTGAGGATATAAGTATATGTTTTGGGTGTAATATTAATCAGCGAGAGGGGAATGTAGGTTAGCATATCCTATTCTCTAGAAACTATGTTCCCCCATAGGTTTAAGGGCCTCTCAAGAGAGTGTCCCTTGAGTTTGACAATATGAATGAAGTTTAGTGATCACTCTAAGTTAAGGTTCTATTCTGATGTCAAGGGTAGAACTACTCTCCTCAACATTTGTATTACGTTAGACACCATGATAGCTTACATGGTTTATGTTGGTTATAAGAATCTCCCACAAAAGTAAAGATTTTAGAAACTAAGCGTAATGTCTCACTAATCTTATCGGATTATGCTTTGTTATTCATGTTTTATGATGTTTCATCTTTCATTTTATTTATGAACAAATTGTGTCCTTTTTCACTTAGCATGCATGATTTGAAGTATGTTCAATTTAAGTTTTATGTATTGAATTCACCCCCACATACTCATTATATTCCAGAAGTGCTGACCCATATATATGTCTATGTGTTTCATTATTTCATAATGTAGGTTTTGGTGTTCGTCCTTAGTAATATGATTAATCACGGGCACCATTTCCTATGTTCAAATAGTTGGTGAGTCCTCATTGTTTGAGGGCCAAATTTATGATGATTCCATATGTTAAAGGCAGTTATTCCAGTTACTTGGCTTTCACTTTAGGTCAGCTGGGGTCTGTCCCAGTGGCTCTTCAGTCATTAGATTACAGGTTTGTCAAGACTGGTCATATTATGTTTCTTTCCAACTCCCACAGATTTGAAATTTATTGAGTTACAAAGTTGTAGCTAGGATTATTCTTATATTTGAATTCCATTTTAAAGTTTTCTTCAGTATTCATTCATGATTTAAGTTTTTTTTAGGAAAGTTCAAAGATGAGTAGATATCATGGGTTAGCTTGGGCTATTCGTAGTCCTAAGCATCATGTGATATCCAGGGGGTACCCTCAAGGTGTTACAATGACCTATTTATTGCATTAAATTACCCTCTGCTCCATATTCTTTATTTTTATTGTACATATTTATATAAATTCTTTTCCTATTTCAGCACGTTGATAAAATTCTTTAACTGATATATGAGAGACATGTCAAATACTCTGAGTACTATGATATAAAAGATAAAATCATGGATCTAAAATTTTATAATAACTTCCTATTGAGATACAATGAGTTGATCGAGGAAGTGATAACCAAAGGTGGAAAGCCACTTGATCAATTATTTGTTGAATTTAAATGGGATGATGATATGTTCAATTACTATAGAGGTAAGAGACCCTACTCGAGTGCCTTACTTTGGGCAAGTTCTTGAAGGATTTGGGTTCCTATGAATGTGTATGATGAAAATATTCCAGTCTTTGAAGATGGGGCTTTCTTGTGTCTAATGAAATATCTGTTGGAGTTGTTTCTCAAGTTGTTAAAGAAAAGTGACATGTTTGATTATTTGCTAGAAAAATTACTCAATGAACGATGGGTTTTTAAAGAGAGAATATTTAATTTCGCTAAACATAAAATTAGTCATGCATGTACGTCATATTCGGTAGCCTTCATAAAAAATTTGATAACCGGGACCAATGTGACAAATTCGAACACTTTAATTTGTGACAATTCTGTTTCAAGGATGCAAGTTGTATGGGTTGTTGGTGTAGTATTCAAGAGTTTAGAGCCCTAGTCAAATAATTTGTAATTTGTGATGACATTTATTTCTATGTAATTGTTGATTCTAACTAAATATCAATTTTTTTATTTTTATGTTTTTGTTGAATTATTTTTTGTAATTTGTGATGACTTGGATATATTTTTTCTTATGAATTTTGTTTTGTTGTGAATTAATTTCTTAGATGTATAAATTTACAACATTATTTCCAATAGTTCTATTGTATCTGTCGTGGTAAATCTATATCTGTTGGAAATATGGCAAGAGATATAAACATCTAATATAGATAATTTTTGACATACTCTACATATGTTGAGATAGATGATTAATTTGTTTCAATAAATGAATAATCTGTTGAAATTAATCAAACTAATTTAGACATTTGTTTCAAGAGATGAATGATATATTTGATTAGTTCCAACATACCCTACATATGTTGCAATAGATGAGTCATCTGTTGCGACAGATATTTTGAAAATAATCAAACATGTCATTCATTTGTTAAAACAAATGTGTATATAAGTTGCAACATATTATATATTTAGTTGAACATATAATTGCTGTATAATTTATTAAGATTGTAATTGAGCTTATCAATAGAAGACTAATTATAGTTAAATAACTTTTTGTATTACTAATCATGGTTTAATGAAGTAATTCAGATAAAATTAGTTGATTGATCACTCTATTTAGGAAGGATACACTTAGTTGAACATGTAATTACTAGAAGATTCATTCAGACTATATTGAATTTATCATTTAAAAACTAATTAAAGTTAAATAACTTTGTTAATTACTAATCATGGGTTAATGAAGTATTTCACAATAAATTAGTGAATTGATAACTATATTTAGGATGAATACACTTAGTTGATCATATAATTACTATATAATTTATTGAAATTATTAATTAAAAATAATTATAGTTAAATAACTTTATTTATTACTAATCATGGGTTAATGAAGAAATTCTCATCAAATTAGTCAATTGATTACTCAATTTAGGACGAATACACTTAGTTGAACATGTAGTTACTATGAAATTCATTGAGGTTGTAATTGAACTTATTAATTGAAAGCTTATTATAGTTAAATAACTTTTTTATTACTAATCATGATTTAATGAAGAAATTCACATCAAACATAAATAGAGTATGTTGGAAATAATCACATATATCATTCATTCATCTATTGCAACAAATATCTATATCTAATTGATGATTTCCAACAGACGTGTCATCTATTGTAATAAGTTTGTCATCTATTACATTAGATGTCTTTATTTGTTTTATTATTTTTAGCAGATGGATCATTTGTTTCAATATGTTAGTCATCTATTGCAACAGACGTGAAAATTTGTTTAATTATTTCCAACAGACGAGTCATCCATTGTAATAGGTTTGTAATCTATTGCAACATATGTGTATATTTTTTCTATTATTTCCAATAAAAGAGTCATCTACTGCAATTGATGATATATCTGTTACAACATATCTAGAGTCTATTGGAAATGATCAAAAATGTTACACACCCATTGCAATAGATTTCTATATCTATTGGAATAGATGAGTATATTTGTTTGATTATTTCTAATAGATGAATCATTTGTTGCAACAGATGTCTATATATGATTTATTATTTCCAATAGATGTATAATCTATTGCAACAGATTAATCATCTTCTGTAATATAATTCATTATTCTAGCTAATTTTGCATCTGTGTAGCAGATATAATACATATAGTAACAGAAGTTGTTCCTATACTTACAACAGTTGTTGGAACATAAATAAAAATATATTTTATATAATAAATAACACACATCATTAACTAAAATGAGTTAAAATTATCAAGGTCATTACAAAACAAAGAACAAGACTACCTACTATTATAATAATTATGGAGCAATTTGATTCGGGCATGTAGTTCTTTTGTGGCCAACCGTCTTATATATGGAGCACTTATTTTTTCTTATTGAAAATGATTCCCTAACTCCATACCACCTTTTCATTCAACTTCTTCCCGATTGGCTTAGGTCAACATATGAAGGAGGTATTCTCTCTCTAAAATCTTAAAAAAAAATAATCCATGAATCTTCAAGAGGCACCATATTAATTTCCTTACATAATGCAATTATGTATTTTCCCACCAAATAATATAAAGATAAGTAATCATAAATTTGGTTTTCAAATTGTGCACCATATTGGGATTGATGCTGCCATAGCATGTGGATAGGGTATATTGTCTAAGTCAAAAACTCTACGTGTACAAGTTTTTCTTTGAAGATCGATAATGGAAACACAACCATTACCATTGACACTAAACTTGTAATTGGCTATTTGATGGGCCAATAACTTGTTCTCCAAATTGATGTACTTTGATATTTATTTTTCCATTGAATATACAAGTTTGTTTGGTGAGTTGACCAATTCCATAAACCTCTTGTGAAATAGTTTTGCAAGCCTCATGTTTATTTCATCAAATGGAGCTATAATGGAAAATTTTCTTTCAATGTCAAACATTGCCTTCACCACCTCAACAATGTTTGACATCATAATATTATATCAATACAAAAAAACTTAGTAAGACATAGTTTTACAATAAACTCAAAATAGACACTAAATTTATAATATTGCTTATATTTCCTGGACAAAATGCCCTGCCCCATCTGTGAAATCCAACACGTTCGTGATGTTCGACTGACTTGGATACAATATCCCTTATTTGATGAAATGGTCGTAGAATTCAACTTTATTGTACGCTTTTGCTTCTTTATAAAAATGTGGTACAAACTTTGAATAGTGAAAGTTGTTTTGTATATGTTTTGCAAGGTGCCTCATGCAACAACCATAATAAGCTGAAGGGTTGGCAATTGAAACCATCTTCCAGATACCTAGATACCTATCAAAAGTTAAACACAACAAATCAGTATCATCTACATAACTTCTCATTTATTCATAAAAATACTGGTATGAGGAATCACATTGCTTGTCCACTACACAAAAAGCCACCACTATTAAGTCCACAACAATTGATGATTAAGTTTGCAAAATCATGTCATTATCTTTCCAATGCTAAATAAATTGATTATTTTTCTCAATTCATTCACCATGACAACCAATCCATATTGTTATTGATTTCTCCATTAATGGTACCTAAAGAAATTTGTTAAAAAAAAATTAATAGCGATAGTGTAGTAAAGTTGAGTGGTTATATACAACAACAAAATTATATGCACTATCATTGTCTCAACAAGCAACTCATCTGTTGTAATAGATGAGTCATCTATGGGGTTCATCTTTTAGTTCTATCCCAGTATTGTCACCTGGTGGAACATACATCCAACATGTAAGTCATCTATTACAATAGGTAGGCCACCAAATTCAGATCTCTCTATTATTCATAATAATAAATTAAGGGTGGTAAAGAGGTTTCAATGAATCATCCTATATTTAATTTTGAAACCTTTCTACTACCCTTAATTTATTATCCTTGATTCATACTGAAGAGAGAGATGAGTTGTTGATGACCTACCAATTGCAACTGATGAATTACCTATTGGATTTATATTACAACAAGCTATAAAACTGGATAGAACCAGAACATGAATCCAACAGATGATCATATGTTTCAATAGATGAGTTACTTTTTAGGACAATGATATTGCATATATTTTTGTTGTTGTTATATAGCTACTCAATTTTACTATACTATCATTATTTATTTTTTAACAAAGTTCTTCAGGTACCACTAATGGAGTAATCAATAACTATATGAGTTGATTTTCATGGTAAATGGATGAAATAATAATAATTAATTTATATGACATTGGAAGGACGATGACATATTAGAGGCGATAGCGATGGAAGTCCAAAGAAGTGTTTTGTATGATGATTTTTTGAAATTAATCATCACTTGTTGTTGTAAGGACTTGATTTTGTTAACTTTTTCTTTTTATGTGTATTTGGAACATTTTATCCTTTTCCATAGTTGCTATGTCATATTTTTGAGGTTTGGGAATAGTTGGCACGATTTCCAATGTAATTTTAAATAATTTGTGCGAGTTTATGGTTCTTAGAGGTTAAAAAGGCCTTATAGTTGACTTCAGTTAACAAGTGTTATTTTGAGTTTTGGATGGTAAAACGGACTATGCCATCAAATCCAAAATGTCGTGTTTGGGTTAGTAGCATGGCTGGTTTGGTTTTATGGTTTTTGGATCTAATTTTGACCCTCAATTTGAAAAATTGTGAAATTGGGTCTCCCAGTTCAATTTTATGAAAAAAACTTTTTTTTTCAAAAATTTGATGTCGCCAGTGAGTCTGAAATATTGAATTGAGGCTAGTAGCATATTTCGTTTGCCTTAACTGGATATCGAATGAATATGAGGGCTTGATCAACAACTTTGTATTTTTCTTCTATTTTTGGGACTTGGAGCTACGGTTTAGGAGAGTTTTGGATGATTTCTTCCATTTTCATGCTTGGATAATCTCCAAATCATTATTTAAGTTATTTTACTTTGATTCTTTTCATCTAAAATTCATTAAAATGTGATTTCAAAAGTGGAATTTGGCATTTTAGCCTGGATGGACTTAAATGATTTTCTTTAATTTAAACCCTGCTTCTAACCTATTTTCACCCGGTATTTCTTCTATGGCTTCCTTTAACCGTAGTTAATGTGTTTATAAACTAAAATTCTAGTTTTACCCTTTTTTCAAAAGCCTGTTCTAAGGGTCCATTTTACCCTGATTTGAAAATGGAAAATATGAATATCGTTCGCTTTCCTTGATGCGTAGATTCTATATCCATATATTTTATCTTATTTCAAGAGTTTTCAAGAGGGGAAAAGCTTTGTGCGAAGGGTTTTGGTCTTGGATTTCATCATCATAAGGTTGGTTATGGCTTAACTTTCTTAAAATTGGGTTGGGTAGTTAATATAAGCATGCTATGGGTATGTGTTATAGTCATGGAAATAAGATTATAACTGTTGTGTGCCCGAGTAGGGGCCTATATTATTTTTGTTGGTGATTTGAGATGATATTTACTGTGTGTGGCCCGTGTGGGTACCTTATTTGATATTATTGGTCTTGTGTATGCATTGGTTGCTTTCTTTACGATAGAAATACCTACATTGGGGTTAATGTGATATTAATAATGTCTACTTGAATTTTTCATGCTAACGGTACATTTCTTATACGAAATCATGGTTGATTGACATATTAAATGGTTTTTGAGCTCAGGTGTACATGTATTGAATGGATTTTAAGATCTTTATACTGGATCAATCGACTAATTTGATGTGAATTGCTTCATTGGACCATGAAAAGTAATGAAAAAAGGTTATTTAATTATAATTAACCTTCAATTAATAAGATTAATTACAATCTTAATGAATTACATAGTAATTACATGTTCAACTTAGTGTATAATATGTTGCAAAAAATTTACACATCAGTTACAACAAATGAATGATATGTTTGATTACATGAATGATATGTTTGATTATTTACAACAGATTAAACATCTGTTGCAACAAATTACTCATTTGTTGCAACATATGTAGACTATGTTGGAAGTAATCAAATATATCATTGATCTATTGCAGGAGACGTTTATATCTATTAGAACAGATGTTTATATCTACTTGATTAATTTCAATAGATTATTCATTCATTAAAACAAATTAGTCACATGTTGCAACATATGTAGAGTATGTTGGAAATCATCTATAGTGTCTATATTTGTTGCAATATTTCCAAAGATGACTGTTGCAACAGATACAGTAGAATTGTTGGAAATGATGATGTAAATTTATGCATCTAAGAAATTAATTCATAAAAAAAATTATATTTCATAACAAAAAAATAAATCCAAGCCATGAAAAAATACATAAAATAGTTTAACAAAAACATTTAAGTGTCTGAATTCGTCCATTGGTCGGTCCCGCTTATCAAATACCCTATGAAGGCTAGTGAATATAATGTATACACATGACCAGTTTCTCTTTTAGTGAGATTTGATGTTCTCCCATTAAAACCCCATCGTTTGTTGAGCAATTTTTCTATTAAGTGATCAAATATGCCACTTTTCTTCAACAACATGGGAAACAACTTCAATAAATATTTCATCAGACAAAAGAAAGCCCCATCTTCAAAGACTGGAATATTTTCATCATACACATTCAGGATTCCCTCATGAATGATTATATCAAGAGTCACAAAGTATATTTTGTCAAGGTTCATCATGGCCAAAATCTTCTGAGCACCTGTCTAGGATAGGTGTAGCAACCAATTTCATAGTTACTAAAGATATCTATGGTAAAGATATACGAATCTCAAAGAGTATGGGATCAAAAATCCTTATATACCTTGTTGTACCACTCTGATAGCATGCCAAATTAACCTCTTACCTTTCAGATTATTATTCTATAATAGAGTAATTAGTAAAACTAGTTTTAGTATCTAACCAATACATTTGGGTTGCTTAACCTCACCAAAATAGTAGTCGGGTCGTAACCTATAATTTATCATATCAAAGAATTCTTTCCTCCACTTTCCTTTACTCATGTCTATGTACTATACAATTGTCATAATCTAAAAACCAACGGTCATGATGGCATTTGTCGTGACAAACCTTGACAAGTAAGCCTATCACCAAAACTTATATGAAAAAGGGAAAACAACACCAAAACCCAAGGTAAGGCTTCTAGAATGAATACAAACCACATAGTTACAATAGTAGCAAAAATGCATAAAATTAATACCATAAATAACCCCAAAATATAATGTCACAGTGTAAGAACCAACTAGATACAACTCGCATCAAAATATACACTTGATGTTCAAAAAGGAACAAACTTTGTCTCTGAATATAAAATAAGACATAGTCTAGATAAGAAATGATATAAGGTCAACTCTAGATGCATAGGTCAACCGCTACCTTGAATATGACTCTAATCACCCCTAAATTAGCTACTGTGTGGTGGACTCATACTTGAATTTGCTCCAAAAAGGTGTAGTAGGGATGAGTATGGTCTACTTGTTCTTAGTAGATATCATAGGCCGACTGAGTAAAGTAGAAAATAACGCATATAAAATACACACTAAGGTCATGTCAATTGCAATAACAAAATGTCCCGTGGTATCCCACACAGAAATGAATAATTTACAAAAAGTAGCAAAAATCAGGCCACTACATCATCTACCACTAAAAATCTACTTCGTTCTTGAATTAAAGGCAAGGAAAATACCTAAATCAATGAAAAGTTGGGCATAACTACCACGCATATCAGACTCAACCTCCCAATTAGCTTCATCTATAGGTCGATGTCTCCAATAGACCTTAACTATTGGAATATCTCTACAATGCAATTGTCTAACATCCTTGGCTAGAATGGCGACAAGCTCCTCAATAAAGGACAACTTCTTATTTAACTGGACCGAATCCTAACAAATGACATAAGACTCGTCTAAAATGTTACACCAAAGCATGGAAACTTGAAAAAATGGATGAATAGCTGATAAATCTTGGGGCAATGCTAACTTATAAGCTACATCCCAAATAGTATGAATAATCTCAAATGGGCCAATATACCTAGGCTAGGCTTGACCCTCTTCCTAAACCTCATCATGCCCTTCATGGGAGAACATAAAGAAAGACTTGATCACCAATACTAAATCTCAAGGCACGAAGCATACAATTCGTATAACACTTTCTACCTACTCTGAGCCACTCGAAGTCTATTCTGACTGACCAAAACTCTATCTACAGACTCACAAAGCAATTCCATATCTCGAGGTCTAATCTCAAAAACCTTAAACCACCCAATTGAAGAGCGACAACGTCTACCATATAAATCCTCTAAGGGAGCCATCTCAATACTAAAATGGTAGTTATTATTATATGCAAACTCCACCAAAGATAAATGTTGCTCCCACTAACCTCCAAAGTCCATAACACAAGCACAGAGCATATCCTCTAAAACATGAATAGTCTGCTTCGACTGACCATTGGTCTGTGGTGAAAATTTGTACTAAGATTAACTCGAGTACCCAACTTCTTCTAAAAAGTCTTCCAACAGTGAGATGCGAACACTGAACCTTTATATGATATGACAGACACCGATACACCATAAAGATGCACTATCTCATGAATATAGATATGGGCTAACCTATCCACACTAAATGAAACCTGAACGAGAATAAAATGAGAAAGTTTGATCAATCAATCCATGATGAGCCAAACACTATTTAAACTATGAGAATACGAGGTAACCCAGACATGAAGTTCATTGTGATCCATTCCTATTTCCACACGAGAATGGGTAAGCTCTGAAGAAAATCACCAGACCTTAAATGTTCGACATTTACCTACTGGCAACATAATCAACAAGCTATAAAATTTACTACATCCTTTCTCATAGCACACCACTAGTAATGTTGTCTCAAATCACAACATATCTTAGTTACTCCTGGATGGAATATCTAGAATAATGAGCCTTTTCTAAAATCAATCTCACCCAATCACCCACTCTTGGTACACAAACTCATCCTCCAATCATCAAAACACTATCAGGATCAAGCGATCCTTCCTTATCCTCACCACTTAACACCTATCCCGAATTACTCTCAACCCAACATCATCAAACTAATGAGCCCAAATTTGTTCCATCAAAGAAGATCTAGCCTCTACGAATGCCAAAACACACCCAGGTATCGAATTATCAAGCCTAACCATCTACTTAGCCAAAGACATAACCTATAAGGCCAAAGGTTTTTCTTAGGTTAAAAGATACGCCAAGATACCCATGCTATTTATCTCAAAGAATCTGGCACCATATTATCCTTGCCCCGATGGTAGAGAATAGTAAGGTTAGAGTCCTTAAGCAAATCAAGCCAATTGACACTTCCTCATATTAAGATCTCACTGGGTGAAGAAATACTTAAGGCTATGATAATCTTGGAAGATCTCACAACAGACTCCATCAAAGTAGTGCCGCCATATCTTCAAGAAAAGACGTTCGTGTACAACTCCAAATCATAATTAGGGTAATTCCTCTCCTGGGGCTTTAAATAAAGAGAAAAATACGTAATCACCTTACCCTCCTACATCAACACAACACCTAACTAACACCTAAGACATCACAAAAGACAATAAAACCCATACCCTTCTAACGTATATTCAGGATAGGAGCTGATGTCAACAAATCCTTGAGCTTTTGTAAGCTCACCTCACAAGGATCAAACCACTAAAAAGAAATCTTGTTTTGAGTCAAATTGGTCAATAAAGATGCAATATATGAGAAACCCTCAGTAAAGCACTGATAGTAACCTGCTAAACCAATAAAACTTCAAAACTCGATAGGAGAAGTAGGACTATCCTAATCACGAACCACTATAATCTTTGTCGTGTCGACCATAATATCATTCTTGGTAGCCACGTGACCCAAGAAAGAAATTAACTACAGCCAAAAATCACACTAAAGAACTTAGCAAACAATTTTCTCTCCCTCAATCTCTAAAGCACAATCTATAAATTCTCCTTATGATCGGCCTCACTCTTGGAATAAACCAAGATATTATCTATAAGCACCATAACAAAGGATTTGATATATAGTCAAAATATCAGTTCATCAATCCATGAATGCGGCTGGGGTATTGTTCAATCCAAAGGATATGACCAAGAACTCATAATGACCATATCGAGTCTAAAAAGCTTTCTTCAGAATATCTGAAGCTTTAATCCTCAATTAGTGATACCCAAACCACAAATCAATCTTTTAAAAATAGCAAAGCACCCTGAACAGATCGAAAAAATCATTAATATGAGGATGAGGATACTTATTCTTAATCATCACCTTATTCAACTACCAATAATCAATACACATATGAATAGAACCATCTTTTTTCTTCAAAAGAAAAAAAGTCGCACCCTAAGGTGATACAATAGATCAGATAAATCCCTTATCTAACAACTCCTACAACTGGTCTTTTAATTTCTTTAGCTCTGTTGGGGCCATCTAATAAGGAGAAATAGAGATGGGCTTGGTTCCCTCTAATGCCCTGAATCTAGTACCCCAAATGCTACATGGTGCTCATGACCCTAAAAGACCACAAGCTAACTCATGACTGATATATGTACCTGAATACTGTATAGCATGATGTAAAATACAGAAATAATAGACTGAAACATGTCATAAGGTTCAAACTAGATAAAACATAATATCTGAGAGTATGGTATATCAATACCAAAACATGAACCGAAATAAAGTTTCTGAACATACTATAGTCTAAAAAGCCTCTAACTAACTAAACTATCTGAATAAGGAGTTGATGGGACATGTCCCTAACTAAATCTATCTACTGAAAGCTAAACTAAGATAATGAAATAAATAATAATATCATTCTTGAATGATAAGGACTCATTGCTAAATCTAGCTGCTAAAATTTGTAGTGCTACTGGTGCTCTGAAACTCGTGCTTCTGGACCTATGGTATAAGACACCGTAGCATAAATGCGTCAGTACGATTGAATGTGCTAGTATACATGTGAGGTAGGCTAAATACAAAAGGTTCAAATGCATGAACAATGATAACTGACTATATAACATGAAAGTGAGAATACATACATGAATAAATGACTGTAACTAAATTTGTGATGATAATGACTATTGAATCTGAATACTGATAACATGAGTTACTAATAAATAATACTAAGTGACTATATCTAACAGTCTAGGTTTTAATGGAACTAAATGAGTTCCATATTATTCTGAGTTAACTGTATCTGATAGTCCTAAATTTTGTAAAACTATCTGAGTTCTATTACTGAGACTGGGACTGAAACTGTAACAGTAGAAAATAGTCATCTAATAGACATGCCCCAAATAAAGCAATATAGCTGAGTTGGGGTCTAATCTTTAACCATAATTGGAAGGGTGTTAATACCGTGCCGCAGATAAGGACAAACTGTGAGTGACCCTCAACTAGCAGGTACTCAAATGAGAGCGATGGGAACCCTTAACTAGTAGGTAAGATACCTCATCAACCCTCAACTGTGAGGTTAGATATCTCAACCTACACTGGCTACGTAGTTCTGGAATGTAAGGATTTCTTCGAAGAATCACTCTCTCTACTGGAAGGTGAGTTCCCATTCATGGGTTTATTAAATCCTACTCCCATCTGAATAGACACTGAACATGATTAACTGAGCTAAACTGGATGGTCTACTAAGATTACTGAATTATTGAGATTTCCTGAGTCATATGATTGACTAAGTTCTATTGACTATGGCTTGACTAAGAGTATCATGAAAATATGACACTAGCTCTAGGAACATGGCTAAGTTGTCAGGTACAAGTACCCCCAGGACTCGATAGAAGGAAACTTGACAAGGCATGACGTTCTTGAATACATAACCAACATCAACAATCCATAATATAATAACTTGGGGATTTCATGAAAAACATATTTATCATAAACTTGTACATGGTAGAAATGCATATAATAAGTATCATAATTTCATACTCTAACATCATGAGCATTCCAACAAACAATCCTTACACTCAAAGAGATTTCTAAAACAAACAATGGCTAGAGAATTCAGACTACACCAACTTTTCTCTGAAATAGAGAAAGAAGAAAAATTTATACAAGAGCGCAAGGAACTATCTATATTTCACATCAATAGAATAGGAATCATTTGAACATAAGGGTAAGACATGCATTTATCATATAGGTTACAATTGAGCTATAATACACAATTTCTATCCTCTTAGACATTTTATCAAACACCTTACATGTACAACTTAGGGCATAGGTGAAATCATCAAATACACAGTATGAATAACTCCATTCATGGATTTCAACTTTTATGCTAACGTAGTTTCATGAAAAGCACGTAAAAATTCCAACTTGCGAATCGTACAACAAGATAAAAATGGTTACAAAACAACCCACAACATAAACATCATGATTAATAATTTGAAATAAGGTTCTTGAGCTTTATAGATGAAAGGAATCCATAAATAAACACTATGTATACCTTGGATGGAAGATTCTTGAAAACAAATGGTGAAATTCTTGAAATTGGATCCTCAATTGGAAACCCTAAGCATGTTCTTGATGGATTTGAGAGAGAAACCACTATAATTTGGGTGAAATAGGGTTGAATTACGTGTTTATGACTTATATAGGGGTGGGAAATTAACCCTTTTGCCCTTGAGGATGCAGACATTTAATAACTAAAATTAGGTGTCGTCTCTACAAGCGATGCAGCGCGTTGATGGCTGCGATATGATACTCAATGCGTCGTTCCATGACACGTCGAGCCTTAAATTTTTTTGCTCTGAAAGCCTGCACAAATATTGGCCAATGCGATTGGTGATGCAGCGTGCTAAGATCGCATTGGTCCACTATTTTTGAACTCTGAACATAATCCAAACGTGTTCCAAAAAATCTAAAACTCGTCCGGGAACACCTATTAACCTTTCTGATTGTGAATTAATGAAAATACGGGTCATTAAAGGAAATTAAGATGGTGATATAAGATTTCCAACTTTTGAAGGCAAAAATAGGCTAAGTCTGGGAACTTGGTTTGAATTTTCCAAGTATGGGACCCCTTGACAAGCTTAAAAGACTAAATTAAGCTCAGAAGTTTCACGGTGTCTTACAATATCTCCCTTTAAAAAGATTCATCTTTGAATGAGACTGACTGAGAGGGGAGGTGAGATAAATTGACGTACCTACTGAACATGAGCAACTGAAAGATGATTCCATGACTGATATGACTGATAACTGAATACACCATACCGAGCATACATATCTGATACATGTGTAACTGATTCATTAATGCATGACTGAGTGTTCTGATGAACTGAGTTTCTCACAATGAGAATAAATATCTAATGCATGATTATATGATTGAACTGATACATAAATGCATGACTGAATATGCAATGGTATTTAATACCAAGTTTATGATGGAATTCTGAACATAAACTAGATGCCAAGTTGTAACTGAAATCTAAAGATAAAACTTAAAATCTTAAGGAGAACTATTACCATGAGTTAGATCTGAGTTAGCGGAGAAGAGGTGAGGGTACTTGGTTTGCATGTCTACTTTTGCTTCCCAAGTAGCTCCCTTAATGGACTGATTCTTCCAAAGAACTCTGACTAGAGGGACTTCTTTGTTCCTCAGTCTACGAGTCTGATAGTCAAGAATTTTGACTGGAATCTCTTCATAAGAGAGGCTATTTTGAACATCTATGCTCTGAATAGGGACTACAACGGTTGGGTCACCTATGCACTTCTTGAGCAAAGAGACATGGAAGACTGGATCAACTGAGGCTAGATCTGTAGGCAATTCGAGTTCATATGCTACCTTGCCAAAGCGACTAAGAATTTTGAAGAGACCGACATATCGAGGACTGAGCTTTCGCTTCTCGTTGAACAGCTTCACTCCCTTCATAGGAGAGATCTTTAGATAAACATAATCACCAATCTCAAACTCGAGATCTTTTCTGCACACGTCTGCATAAGACTTCTATCGATTCTAGGCAGCCTGGAGTCTTTCTCTGATCAACTGGACTTTTTCTAAGGCATCGAATACTAAGTTAGGCCCTAGGACTGCAGATTACTAACTTCGAACCAACCAATTATAGATATATATCTCCTATCATAGAGAGTTTCGAATAGAGCCATCCGAATACTGGAATGATACCTGTTGTTGTATTGCAAACTCAATCAAAGGCAAGTGGTCATCCCAACTACCCTTGAAATTAATTGCACACGCCCTTAGCATATCTTCTAAAGTCTAAATGGTCCTTTCTTATTGACCATCTATCTGAGGATAGAAGGTTGTACTGAGATGATCTTGGGTACCAAAAACCTTTTGGAATTCCAGAAATGAGAGGTGAACTGGGTAACTCTGTCTAAGATAATAGACAACGGAACACTATGCAATTTGACTAACTCTATGGTGCAGAGTTTGGCGTAATCCCCAGCTAAATAATAGGTATGGACTGGAAGAAAATAGGTTGATTTGGTCATCCTGTCTATAATGACCCAAACTAATTCATGCTGATAATGAGTACGAGGCAAACCCATCACGAAGTCCATGTTTACTTTTTCCCACTTCCAAGTAGGAATATTGAACTCCTGCATGGACCCACTAGGTTTTTGATGCTCTATCTCAACCTGCTGACATATAGAGCACTTAGCCATAAACTTTACAATATCTCTTCTTATCCCACTCCACCAACAGATCTTCCACAAGTCGCGGTACATCTTAGTGGCCCTTGGATGAATAGAGTAGAACGGACCATGCACTTCTTCAAGAATTCGTTGCCTCAAGACATCTATACCTAGCACACAGAGACAACCTTGACAATGCAAAACACCATATCCCTCTTAAGAGAAAACCTCTACTTTCTGATCCTTGATTGACTTTTTCAACTTGACAAGACTGGGATCTCTATCCTGATTTTCTTTCACCTCAAAAACTAAAGATAATTTTGAACTACTCTAAACCCATATATTACCCTCTACTGAATCAACTAGGCGGACACCTAGTCGGGAAAGATGATGAACTTCCTGAGCTAACTTATTCTTACTGCTCTCAACATAAGAACACCACCCATAGAAAATCTACTGAGAGTGTCATCCACTACATTGGCCTTGCTCAGATAATAAAGGACACCCATGCCGTAATCTTTTAAGAGTTCTAACTACCTTCTCTAATGAAGATTGAGATCTTTCTGAGAAAAGACATACTAAAGGATCTTATGATATGTGAACACATCTACATACACCCCATAAAAATAATGCCTCTAAATCTTTAAGGAAAATACTATGGATGCTAACTCAAGATAATGAGTTAGATAATTCTTCTATGGGGTTAAAGTTGTTTGGAGGCGTAGGCTATGACCTTACCATGCTACATGATGACACAACCCAAACCTACTCTGGAGCTGAGGTAAGTTGAGTCTTCAACTCCTGAAAACTCTTCTTGCAAGGATCTGACCAATAAAACTTAACTTTCTTTTGAGTCAATCTATACATAGGGGATGAAATAGAAGAGAATCCCTCAACAAACTATCTGTAATAGCCAGCCAAACCCAAGAAACTCCTAATATCTGATGGAGAGACAGGTCTGGGTCAATTTCTTACTGTTTCAGTCTTTTGAGGATCAACCCTAATGGCATCACCGGAAATAATATGACCAAGGAATGCTACTGACCTTAGCCAAAATTTGCACTTACTAAATTTGGTGAACAACTGATGATCTTTGAGAGTCTGAAGTATGATTTTGAGATGGTTTGCATGATCATAGTCACTGCAGGAATAGACAAGGATATCATCTATGAAGACTATAATGAACATGTCCAAGTATTGCTTGAACACACGGATTATCAAGTCCATGAAAGCTACTAGGTCATTGGTAAGACCAAAGGACATGTCTAGGAATTCGAAGTGATCATACTGAGTCCGAAAGGCTATTTTTGGAATGTCACATACTTTGAATCTAAGCTGATGATAGCCTGATCTGAGATCTGTCTTAGAGAAATAGCTGGGACCCTGAAGTCGGTCAAACAAGTAATCGATTATGGGAAGTGGATACTTGTTCTTGATCATGAATTTATTGAGTTTACGGTAATCAATGCACATTATGAGAGAACTGTCTTTCTTTTACATGAATAAGACCAGTGTACCTACGGGAAAACACTGGGTCTGATGAATCCCTTATCTAAGAGGTTTTTCAATTGTTCTTTCAATTCTCTGAGTTCTACTAGTGCCATTATATATGGAGGAATAGATATAGGCTGAGTATCTAGAAGAAGATTAATGCCGAAGTCTATTTCCCTTTCGGAAGGAATTCCTAGAAGATCTTCGAGAAGGACATCTAAATATTCATTGATGACTGGGACTGATCCAAGGTTGGGAGTTTTGGAACTAGAGTACTTAACATGAACAAGGTGATAGACACATCCCTTAGATATCATTTTTCATGCCTGAAGGTAGGAAACAAGCTGACCTCTGAAAGCTGAAGTATTACCCCTCCACTCTAGGACGAGTTTATTCAAAAACAGAAACTGGATAATTATGTTTCTTCAGTCGACTGTGGCATAGCAGGAATGAAGTCAATCCATGCCGAGAATGACATCAAAATTAGTCATCTCTAATTCTACTAAATCTACTGAGGTGACTTTCTGAAATATCATAATCGGACAGTTCTTGTATACCCGTCGGGCTATGATGGTTTTACCCACTGAGGTAGATACTGAGAGAGGATCTGCTATAATCTTGGGACTGACTCCGAAATCAACTGTTATATAAGGAGTAACGAATGACAAGAATGCTCCTGGATCTAGCAAAGCTTAAACATGCAAGTGAAAAATCTGTAATGTACCAGTAATCACATCAAGAGAATTTTCCTAATCTTGTCGGAACTGGAGAGCATAAAGTCTATTTGGGCATTGCCCACTAGTAGAACTGGAAGTGGCCCCCTGCTGGTTTAGGCGACTGAACTGAGCTGACGAACGGTTCTGCTGACTCTGGGAACCTATCTGAGGACAATCTTGACTCTGTGGCCTAGCTTGCCACATCTGAAACAAATATCGCTGCCAGCTCTACAAATACCTTGATTGTCTTCACCTCAAGTCTGACAAATAGGATTAGTTCGGTCATTGCTAACGCTGCCTTGAGACTTAGAGCCTGGATCCCTACTCTATTACCATCCCTAAACTTGGGAGCTGGAGCACTGGCTGAAGTAGGAGATGGAAGTGATGAATTAGGATGAAACTAATTATGATTTCCTCCCTCTGACTTACGCTGAGAAAAGTTGAAACTACTTGTCCTTGACCTCTTATTCTACTTCTCCCTCATCCTAATATTTTTCTTTTTTATCTGTTGAGTATGAGTCATAAGCCTAGATATATTCATGTCACTATTCAACATCGCGGACCTGCACTCATTGACCACACTATCGTTCACCCTAAAAACAAACTTACTCATCTTGGCCCTGTTATCTGCAACCACGTGAGGAGCATATTTGGCTAATTGAGTAAACTTAAGAGAATACTCTTTTATCATTAAGTTTCCCTGCCTGAGGTTGATAAATTCTAACACCTTAGCTTCTCTCAGCTCTAGGGGAAATAATCTATCTAAAAATGCGCTGACAAACTCCTCCCATTCTATAGATCCTACATCAACTTACCTCTCTGACTTTTACTACTTGAACCAAGTGTGGGCAACATCCTACAACAGATATGTAGCTAGCTCAGCACTATCAATAGCTGACATCCCCATGATGTCTGTAACCTTCTGAACCTTGTCAAGAAATTCCTGAGGATGTTTTTCTAACTTAGACCCAAAAAAGAATGGAGGATTCATTCGAGTGAATACCTGAATCCTGGTTGCAGTTGAATTAGCCACTAAGTTAGCCGGAATGACAGCTGGTCATCTATTTTGAGTAGCAACTGATTGAGAAAGATTATTAAATGTAGCTCTGAACTCTGCATGAGAGACATGCTCGCCCAAAAGTTCTTTGCGCTGAGGGGTTGACTGATTCCTAGTTCTCTTCTTGGGAGGCATGTTCTATAAATGGAAGAGAAAGGGATTAAACTGAGAGATTAACTTGAGATTATGATCACTAGCACAAAGAATTTTGAAAAATGGGAAACTGTTCCTAAACATCTTATAGCCCCTTGCACATAAGTGTGGCGCGCAACACACCCATGTACAAAACTCAACTAGATGTAGCTTTCCGACTTCCTAAGACACTATTGAACCTTAGGCTTTGATTCCAAGTTTGTAACGCCCCTAATCTGGTACCTGGAATGCCACATGGTGCTCTTGACCCCGAAGGACCACAAGCTAACCCATGACTGATATGTGTACCTGAATACTCTATAGCATCATGTAAAATACAGAAATAATAGACTGAAACATGCCATAAGGCTCAAACTGCATAAAACATAATATCTAAGAGTATGGTATATCAATACCAAAACATGAACTAAAATAAACTATCTGTACATACTGTAGTTTGAAAAGTCTCTAACTGACTGAACTGTCTGAATAAGAAGTTGATGGGACATGTCCCCAACTAACTTCATCGACTGAAAGCTAAACTGAAATAATGAAATAAATAATAATATATCCTCAAATAATAAGGACTCACTGCTAAATCTAGCTACTAAAATTGGGAGTGTTATTGATGCTCTGGAACTCATGCTTTTGGACCTATGGTATAAGACACCATAGTGCAAATGTGCCAGTATGATTGAATGTACTGGTATACATGTGAGGTAGGATGAATGCAGAGGGTTCAAAAGCATAAATAATAATAACTAACTATATAACATGAATGTGAGAATACATGCATGAATAAATGACTGTAACTGAATTCGTGATGATACTGACTACTGAGTCTGAATACTGATAACATGAGTTACTAATAAATGATACTACGCGACTGTATCTAACAGTCGAGGTTCTTATATAACTAGCTGAGTTTCATACTATGTTAAGTTGACTTTATCTGACAGTCCTGAATTCTGTAAAACTATCTGAGACTGGGACTGAAATTGTAACTGTGGGAAGTATTCATCTAACCGATATGCCACAAATAAAGCAATATAGCTGAGTTGGGTGTGAATACCGCACCACCGATAAGGACAAGCTGTGAGTGACCCTCAAATAACAGGTACTCAAATTAGAATGGTGGGAACCCTCAACTAGCAGGTAAGCCACCTCATCAACCCTCAATTGGTAGGTTAGATGTCTCAACCTACGCTGGCTATGTAGTTCTGGAATGTAAAGATTGCTTCTAAGAATCACACCCTCTATTGGCAGGTGAGTTCCCATCCTTGGGTTCACTCGGTGCTAAATCCTACTCCCATCTGAATAGACACTAAACATGATTAACTGTGCTAAACTATATTGAGTTAACTGAATTCCGTTGACTGACAAAAAACTACTGAGATTACTGAATTACTGAGCTTTCCTGAGTCACATGACTGATTGAGTTCTATTGACCATGGCTTGATTGAAATTATCGTAAAAACATGACACTGGCTCTAGGTACACAGCTAAGCTGTTGGGTATAAGTACCCCCAGGACTCGATAGAAGGAAACTTAATAAGGCATGACGTTCTTGAATACATGACCAACATCAACAATCCACAATATAATAAGTTGGGGATTTCATGAAACACATGTTTATCATAAACTTGTACATGGTAGGAATGCATATAATAAGTATTATAATTTCATACTCTAACATCATGAGCATTCCAACAAATATCTACATTGCAAATCAATAGCATGGGAGTCATTTGAACATAAGGGTAAGACATGTATTTATCATATATGTTATAATTGATCTATAATACATAATTTCTATCCTCTTAGGCATTTTATCAAACACCTTACATGCACAACTTAGGGCATAGGTGAAATCATCAAATACACATTATGAACAACTCCATTCATGGATTTTAACTTGCATGCTAACGTAGTTTCATGGAAAGCACGTAAAGATTCCAACTTGGGAATCATACAACAAGATAAAAATGGTTATAAAACAACCCACAACATAAACATCATGATTAATAATTTGAAATAGGGTTCTTGAGCTTTATGGATGAAAGGAATCCATAAACCAACACTATGTATACCTTGGATGGAATATTCTTGGAAACAAATGGTGAAATTCTTGAAATTGGATCCTCAATTGGAAACCCTAAGCTTGTTCTTGATGGATTTGAGAGAGAAACCATTATATTTTGGGTGAAATAGGGTTGAATTACGTGTTTGTGACTTATATAGGGGTGGGAAATTGACCTTTTATCCCTTGAGGATACAGTCATTTAATAAAGAAAAATTAGGTGTCGACGCTACAAGCGATGCAACATATTGATGGCTGCGATGCGATACTCAACATATCGCTCCATAATCGCATTGAGCCTCAAAAGTTTTGGCTCTGGCATCCTGCAGAAATGTTGACAATGTGATTGGCGACTGGGCGTGCCAAGATCGTGTTGGTCCACTATTTTGGAACTCTGAACATGATCTAAACGTGTTTAAAAAAATCCAAAACTTGTCTGGGAATACCTATTGACCTTCCTGATAGTGAATTAATGAAAATACGGGCCATTAAAGGATATTAAGATGGCGAGATGAGATTGCCAACTTTCAAAGGCCAAAATAGGCTATGTCTGGGAACTTGGTTAGAATTTTCTAAGTTTGGGACCCCTTGACAAGCTTAAGGGACTGAATTAAGCTCAGAAGTTTTGCGGGGTCTTATATACCCAACGACATCAATAACAAAGTCAATATCATGATCCGTAGGAATACAAAGAAAATCAATCGGCAAAATATCCATAAACTCACGAACAATACAAATAGAATTTAAAGAAGGTGAGGAATAAATAGGAATGTCACAAATATGGGCCAAATAAGATAAACGCCCTCTCTTTACCAAATGATGACCCTGAGGAAAAGATATAACCCTTTTGGGACCCAAATAAAGTACACCCACCCAAGATATCCTCGATACACCTAACAAAGCTAAGGTCATGGTCTTAGCGTAACAATCTAGGACAACATGATAAAGTCATAACCAATCCATATATAAGATAACGTTAAAATTAACCATACTTAGGATAAGAAGATCTACAAAAGTAGCACAGGCTGCAAAATTCACAATATAAGATCGATGCATCTGATCCACTACTAAAAAGTCTCTTATAGAGGTAGATACATAGATAGGCATGGTAAGAGGCTTACTAGTTGAATCAAAACTAAAGCAAAATATGCATGCACATAGAAGAAAGTCAACCCCGGATCAAAACACAGATGTATATCTCAAATAAACAAGGATGATAGTATGATAACAATGTCAGAAGTCTCTACCTTTGGTCTAACAGGTATAAAGTAACAATGTCCTTGATCACTACCTGATTGAGTATCCCCACGAACACCACCACGGGTACCACTACCTCTGCCTCGTGCACCTCTAGTAGAACCTCTACCTTTTAATATTTATATAAGAGTCGGCCTAAAAACTTAGTGTGGATAGTCTTTTGCCAAATGTCCATCCTTATCACATACAAAGCAAACCCAACAACCTGACTTAATAGAGGTAGGTATGATTAATCTAGAACGACCACCCAAAGCTACTAAACCAAAAAACCCAATACCTGATCCCTATAAAGCTGTCTACACAGGTCTGCTATGATATCTGTGAAAATCTCTAGAATCTCTATGACGATGCCATAATGGTACACCCTCTTGGTGCCTCCTTGAGATGCTCAAAGAATAGAATCAATCATCTTCGAATGATCTACTATACTCTAAAATGATGCCTCTGACACTACCATATGAGTAGTATCTAGCTGAAGTGAAACATCAAACTTCTTTACGAACTTTTGAATCTTCTCTAACGTAATGGTAATATTGGCATAAGAATATCTGGATAAGGCATAAAAATATGCCTCATAATCTGCAACAGTCATGGAGACCTAATCCAAGTGATCAAACTTATCTCATAACTGATCCCTCAAAATGAAAGGCACAAACCTATCCAAAAAGACCTCAACAAACTGGTCCCAAGTCATCTCTGGCCAACCTAGAGGTCTACAACTAACAAGCGACCTATAATCCCTAGATTTATCTCTTAACTAGTAAATAATGTAAGCAATACCATGGGACTTAAGCGATCTAAGATTATAAAACTTCTCCCTACAATAAATCAAGAACTCACACGCATCTTTGCCTACTACACCATTGAATTTGGAAGGTACCAAATGTGTAGATCTGTCAAACCTCTTCTGATCCTCAAAAGACATAACTATACTTGCAAAATAGAAGGCATATTAAATTTGGTTGGATGATATCCCACCGAATAAGGTAATATAGATAAAGGCTGAACCCTGATCTAGGAATATCATACTCAAATGTTGGCGCTAAAGGAGGAACAACACTCAGAGTTTATAAGTATCATAAGTATATATTGGTAGCACTGGAGGACCTACACTCCAAACTGGAGGAATACCATAGGAAAACTCTAGCATTGAAGGAGGTATAATACTTAAAGCTAGAGGAATACTAGGTGTACTCAAAGAAGAACCTTTTAAATACGTCAGTAAGCAAATCAATAATCCCTTCAAGACTGGGGTAGAATAACTCTATGGGATCGGAGTAGGACCCATATATCTAGCATGCTCAACTTGAGACTCAGGGGAGAGTCCTTTAATATTATCTCTGTACGAGTCGAATCCTCATGCCCGTCTACCTCTAGCCTATCTATGACTCACAACTCATCTCCTAGGCTTGGATTTCTTCTCAAATGATGGCTTTGCATATCTAGCCTTATGAGATCTAGTCCTTACCATTTGCATAGAAAAGAGTGAAACTAAATTTTGGACACAAGGTATGAATAACCGCACGATAAGGAACAAAATAATAGAACTTTTCTAAAGATATGTTATAGACTCTTGAAGATAGATACAGACGTCTACGTACCGATCCATGAGACTCTACTAGAAACCCTGTTCTTATACTGATGAGACCAATAAACATGACTACTCTAATGCCAATTTGTCATGACCCAAAAACAAAGGGTCATGATGGTACTTGTTGCGACAAACCTTGACTAGTAAGCCTATCACCCAAATTGATATGGAAAAGGGAAAACAATACAAAAAACCTAAGGTAAGGCTTCTAGAATAAAGTTGAACCACACAGTTACAATAGTAGCAGAAATACATACCAACAATACAATAAATAAACCAAAAAATTTGTATCATAATGTAAGAGCCAACTAGATACAACTCGAGTCAAAATAAATATTTGATGCCCAAAAAGGAAGAAATTTGTCTTTGGACATAAAATAAGACATAGTCAAGATAAGAAAAGATATAAGGTCAACTCTAGATGCATAGGTCAACCGTTTCCTCAGATATGACTCCATGCACCACCATAATCAACTATCGTATGGCGTGCTCATACCTGGATCTGCACCAAAAGAGTGTAGTATGGATGAGTACGGTCCACTCGTACTTAGTAGGTATCATAAGATGACTGAGAAAAGTAGAAAATAAAGCATATATACATTCCAAGGGTATATCACCTACAATTAAAAAAATATCTCAAATGATAGCCCACGCCGTTTCTACTGCAGTTGTACAATATACATATATACCAAAGTAATAAATAGAAAGACGCACAAATAGATAGATATCATATCGAGAATGAAAATACAAAATAGAAGGTGCACAGTAAATGAAATTCAATGATGATAATGATAATAATAATGATGTGATGCCCGAGGTTGTCGCACAACCTCTGTATACACCTATTGAGTTGTGCTCTCGAGATAGGACCCATGTATTTATGAGAGGGTGGGGGGTCAACCCATGTACAATCCAATATCCAATATCCAATATCCAATACCAATATTCATAAATCCTCTTCGGCATATCCATCGTAGATGGTTTTTAAAGATGTCATATTTTCTATTAGAAAAAGCCAATAGTTCTATGGTGGTACCAATGTTTCAAGAATGTATATGATATGAGGATGTAATGCTCACAACCAACCAAAATAAGAATTTTTAAATCCAAAGAATATATGAACCATGTGAGCTAAGAATCCACTCAATATGCCAACCATCCCTTAATCTAATATAGTCCATAAATCAATAGAGTAAGATATACACAAATATGTCACGCGATACCACATAAATACTTATACATTTTTATTAAAAAACCAACCAATTATATCATTACTAGTCCTACAATCATCACATAAAATCCTACATGATTATCATAGCAAATAATGGCTAAAACCCACCAAATAACAATAACACAGGCCCCCACATAGGCACACAACAATAATAAAATCATTTTCATGATTAATTTTTGCACCCATAACATGATTTTACGCCAATATTAACTACCTAGCCTAGTTTGAACAAAGTTAAGTCATACCTACCTCAAATGCCAGAAACCATTCCAAAAATACTTCAACATGGAGCTTTCCCCTCATGAATAAATTCAAAATCAACTAAAGCATATAAATATATAATCTACGCATAAAAAAAGCCAAACAATAACCATATTGACCAATGCTTAGTCGGGGACAAAACGTACCCTTGAAATGGGTTTTTAAAAAAGAAGGATAAAACTGGAATTTTAGTTCATAAATATTTACACACAATTAAAGGAACTCATAGAAGAAAACCTAAGTAGAAATAGGTTGAAATTGGGTTTTTAGCCACAAAATTACTAATTTAGGCCTTCCAGGTCAAAATCCCCAAATTCTATTTTAAATTCAAGTTTTAGCAAGGTTTAAATGACAAGAACCAAAGAAAAATAATTGAAATAGGGATTTGGAGCTTACCCAAGCTTCAAAATAGAAAAAATTATCCGAAAACTCAAAAACCCCAAGCTCTAAGTCTAAAAAATGGTGAAAATCATGAAAAGAAGTGTGTGGATATATATATATATATATATGCACCCAGGTGTCTCTAAAGTGGGTCATGGGACACTTTAGTGGTCAGTGCTAAAGCTCCTAGGTGCTAGTAAAGTGGTACCCACACTATGGTGACAGTCCGCTAAAGTAATCCCAGGTTACCATTTTAGCAGTACCTACTAGGCGTCCAGGGCCGCATTAGCGCCAAAGGGCAGCTAAAGTGCCCTATGCAAAAGTGACCCTACGTTAAAGTACCCAAAGGTCCGCTTTTGTAGTCACACTAGCAACTATGAACTAACTAGAGACTTAATAAACTCCTAGTCTTCATAGACCTCCAAATGAACTATGCTGCCTTATAGAATTCAACGCTACGTACTCAATGGCGATATTAGATTTTCAAAAAAAAACAACATTTTCACAAAATTATCCCCCGAGACCCAATTTTACAACTTTTCAAATTGAGAGTCAAAATTAGATACAAAAGTTGTAAAACCGCACCAACCATGTTACCAACTTAAAATCAATGTTTCGGATCTGCTGACATAGTCCGTTCTGCCACCTAATGCACAGATCAATAAATGTTGACCAAAGTCAACTAGTAAGGCTTTTTTACCACCAAAAATCATAAACTCACTCAAATCAGACAAAAATACATTAGAAATAATGTCAATCATCCCCATACTCCAAAAATATCATAAAGCAGACATGGGAAGAGGTAAAATGGTCAAATCACACAGAAATGAATAATTCACAAAAATCATCAAAAATCAAGTCATTACAACAACCCTCTCATATAGTACTTCCTAACAATCCATGAGTTGCGTAACACATATAACTTAATATAAAATGTATGATTAGTAGTAAGCTCATGTAACACCCAATTATGTAGGGTATCACGACAACCTTCTCTGGTGCTTCAATACAATTACACACAATAATTTTACTATATTAGACACTGCCTCCAGAAAATACTACACATTGAATAGATCTTAACCATTCCTAAAATCCTTTAGCATAATAGGAGAATATTCCAAAAATAATTCTAGGAGTTTTAGAAAATAATATAAGCATAATCCTCCACCCAAAACATGTAAATTGGAAAGGGAAAAAATGGGCAGTGGCTTTACCTTGGCTTTTGTAATAGTTTATTCTCTTAACTTGTGTATTTTCAAAATATTGATTACGTCACATACAAACCAAAGTAGAAGAGAAAAATCTCTTAACAACCAAGAAAAAAAAATTGTCAAACTTATAGAGGGTTTTCTGTGATTTAAACATAGCGAGGATAATTCCCTTAGATTTCTTAAGTTAACATCATAAAATCCACTTACCTTTAGCTTGGAATGAAAGAAAATACCAAGAACTCTAATAGGATTTATAGGGATGTTGTAGAAGATAAGATAGAACAAGAGAAAGCTTAAAAATTTTGATTTTGCTTACAAGTTAAAATGAGTCAATTAAGCTAATTTCAACACCTTTAAATGAAGCTTCTCTTGTCCAACTTTACTGGCCATAATTTTTCAAGTAGTTGATGTACCTACTTGACCATTTGATATGGGGCTTTGTGGACTTGAACTTATTGGGCCTTGACATCCCATTCCATATCTTTTATTTTACATCTAGTTTTGGCTAGAATTTCTAATTGGGTGAGGGTGTACTTGGGTCAATAAGATGGTAAAAAGTCTTAGTAGGTGATGCACCTATTTTATTTATTCTTGCTTGGGCTAATTATATAAGGCTTTGGTAGATTTGGGTGTTGGGATCTTTTTCATTTTCATTCTTTTAAAATCAGTTTAGGTCTCAAATGAGTCCATTGGTATAGGCCTAAATTAACCCATTAGTCATGGCCCCTTTGACTAGATCCATATAGCATAAGTAGGAGACTCGCATACTAGCTTGGTTAAGGCAAGGAAGATCCTCAATATATTATTCTATTTCTAGACCTCAATCCCTTTATTTTAACTTAAAACTTATATACACTCAGTTACTTTGAGCTTTAGACTGTAGCACCCCCTTATGATTCTAAGTTTAAATAGTTGCATCGACGTTAACTTAGTCATGTCATAGTAAAATATATGATAGTATCTTCAAACCTATTTACACCATCAATACTAGCATAAAAAATCTAGTCCATTACCTATACCACATGGCTATATCAAATTTCATATAAGTAGAACAAGTACGTGCAAAATATGGGGGGTTACACTATTAGAACCCCGCCACACAACCTAAGGAGCTAGGCATGGCTAAGGTCATAGTCTTGGAAAAGTAATCTAAGACTGTGTGATAAGGAGATAACCAATCCATGACTAGAATAGCATCAAAATCAACCATATCAAGTAATATATGATCAGCCCCAAGTGTCATACTCCACAACAGTCACCCTCGGGGATCTCATACCCTAATCCACTATTAAATAATTACCTACTAGAGTAGCTACACATATGGTCATAAGCAAAGGCTCACTAATCATCCCTAACTGAGAATCAAAATATATCAACACATAATTATAAGTGGAACCCAAATCAAATTACATAAAAGTTGACTGCCGACACACTAAAATCATAATTTTGATTACTGTGTATGATGCCTCCACCTCTATCCTATCAATAAACGTATATAACTATCTATGTCCACTTCCAAATTAAGATCCTAATTAGCCACTAGTTTTACCCGACTCATCACCTTTATGAGAAATTTAAGAACCATCCTTACCACTCTAAGAACCATATCTGGCTAGTGGATACTAATCTAAGAGGTTGGTTCTCTTTACTAAATGCAAAATCATTCCATATTAGGGACAATCTCTAGAAACATGATAAACAATGCCACAATCATAGTAAGATCGGGTGTCCTGCCCTGATGAGATGAATTGGCTGACCAAAATTAGCCACTAGCTTGATGACTCAGAATATGAACCCATGATGGTTGATTGAAGCTCTATCTATTGAAACAACTATGACCCATCTGACCTCATCGGTAACCTAAAGAGATACTTAAATAGGCTAACTAGATTGACCATATTGTTAATACTATTGCTGACACCTAATAAGGAAACCCCTACCTCTTTAGTAACCCACTATGATTATCATTATAACTAACCTGATGGGTGGGATCTGTTATCACTGCCACCATGAGCATTTTAATGAAAATACTCAATAATAGGGCATAATAAACTATATCTAAGAATGATCGACCCAAACATACCATGATCTCAGTAGCTAGACAAAGCTAAAGTCTCAATCCTCTTATGAAGCAATACACTCTCTCATACTTAATAGGTAGAATCATTGTAACATGCCTAGATAACTTATGAAACCTATCCACGTACTCAAAAATGGTGATGGAACCCTGATCCAACATGAAACACTCATCCTTAAGTCCCTCACGTATATTATAAGGAATATACTTCCCTAAGACGGCCTTAGAGAATTGTACCCTTGTCATAGGAGGGGACCCATCTAGCTTGAACTCAATATACACCCTCAACTACTACCTTGTTGAATTGTAAAGTAGAAATGCAGTGTAATTTTGACACGACATGAACCGAAGCCTTATTGTAATGGGTAATCTTAAGTCCAATCAAGATTGGATACCACCCCCAATACCCAACCCAATCAACCAATCTGTACCCTAAGTTAGATAAATCTGACATATAACAAGACGAGACAATGTATCAACAATGAGGTGACTTTGGGATTAGCTTATATCTGAGGCCAACCCAACAAGTCGACCCACCTAATAACCAAATCCAACCATCCATATCCAACTAATAGCCAAATAAAAACCATTAAACCAAAACACAGATAATAATCTAATGTATGCATATATATAATACATAACAAATCCATACCACACCCAAGTCCACAATCATCCATACAAAGCCTTTAAACCAAAACAAAAAGAACCTAGTCGGGACATGCCCCTAACATAGCCATAAACCAAGTCTATGTAAGACAAAATTACATAAAGTAAATCCATGACATAAAATAGTCGTGAGTCCTTATATGTAGAGGACCTTCTATGCTATTTTAGTATTTTCTATATTTCCTTTCAGTTAGTTTAGTTTGGAGTTAGTTGGAGCCTGTACCATTAATTTTTTTCACTTAGTTTAGAGGATTTCAGACATGCAACCAGTTAGTTAGACAGTCAGTTGGTTTTATCAGACATTTTTAGTTATTCAGACAATAGTCATTTTATCAGTTTAATATTTTATCAGACTTTTAGCATGTCATCAGACGTTCAAATTTATGATTTAAATTGCAATTATCAGTATTTAAATCATATGGATTTATTCATTTATTTCCATACATGTTCATTATCAGTATATTATTTAGTGCTCACAGCAGGTACTAACTCATGGATTAGCCTGTGGTTACTTGTAATCATAAGCATCGTTATGCAACTAGGGGGTAGCCTTAGGTTATGACAATTTTGGGGTTTTGTTGGTGATTTCTCTCCTTGATCTAAGGAAAGATACTTATCCCTCATTGTTAGTTCCAACTAAAGGCATGATTTATACAGTGTTTTCATGGCATGATTTGTATAATGTTGGGGTTTTCAAATATATGTTGGGGTTTTGGTATTAAATGCTTGGTTATGGTTTTCTCATATTTTAATTATGTATTTGCATGATTTAATGGTGGTTTGGATGATTGATTTCATGGAAATGGTTAATTGGTAATTGGAATTGGTTTTGGAAACACTATTTCCCTAACATGTTTGATAAAATGTCTATGATAATGTTTTTACTATATTATTGGACTTTTAATGAAACTATTGCATTGAATAGTATGGTAATCGAACCCTAAATGTCATAAATAATTTAAGCAATTTGGAATGGTTAAATAGAATAGTTTGGCAATCATAGTTACGGATACTTTAAACTTCCTTGTGGGGTACAATAGAATCCCCCAAGTATACATGATAATACACAACTTGTGGGGTACATAGGATTCCCATAAGCAAACTTAATAACAAAATACTTGTGGGGTACATAGGAATCCTCCAAGTTAACTTGATAATGTAATCTATGGGTACATGGGAATCCCTTTACATAAAAGGTTGGCTAAGGACATTGCTTGCAATCTATAGTCGGTAAGACGATACCACTACTTATATCCTTGGATAATAATAATGGAATAATAGTTTGATTGGTTGGAAATGGTTTTAATTGGGAAATAATAGCAGGGTATGCTAGCTAATTGTGAAGGTGCGAGTCCAATTGACGAATGCTAGAAACTTATATTTGCCGATAAGAGAGGTTGGTCATAGCAACCATATATGATACTATGAGGTACATAGGAATCCTCTAAGTACACAGTACATATGTATCATAGAGGGCAAAGGGTAGTTGGGAATCCCTTACTCTTATGGTATCTTTAGTTCATGCAGCTACACACATCGAGGTCCGTTCATGGGGTTACACTGGAACCATATAGCCCATGGGTGGTTCTAGGATGGTTAAGCTATACATACCCAGTTTAATGCTTTTAAAAGAATGCTAAACCTGATTCTCTTTCCCGGCACAGTTTTATATATATATGTGTGTGTATGTATGATTTGTATTCATATGGTTGGTTTACTTGGTTTTATTGGATAACATTATTTTAGCCTTATCATGAGTACTTGATATTTTACCCGCTAACTCATCCTCGAGCGGTTGTATCCTCGCGATATAGGAACCGATCATTTTACTCCTCCTATTTAGTGCTCAGATTAGACATCAACTACTAGATTGAAGTGGTGAGCTTTCATATTCTGAAAGGATCTATTTTATATTCATGGATTTTTTTTATTTTGGACATTTTAAGGATATTGTTTTTGGCTATGGTTAGGGGCATGTCCCAATCAGATATTTATTTTCTTTTGGTTAGAGGCTTTTATGGAACTACTATGGGTTAGTATGGGTAAGATCGATATCGGTGTCATCCTTAGTATTGGAATTGGTATTGAGGTTGATACCATTGGACTAAATTTCTTACTGCTCCATCCTTTTATGTTATGTTATGGAACTTGGTTTGGTTATTATTTTGTTTTGGTTTATGGATTGATTTGGCAATTGGTTATCGATTGGTTTTGGGACAGTTAGGCTCATTTGGGTTGGTATCAGAAATAGACCTATCCTAGATTCTTGGTTTACACAAAAATTCTATCTTTTTATACATTCAAAATTTATCCAACTCAGGATATGCATAGGTTGGTTGGGTTGGGTATCGAGTGTGGTGTCTGGACCTGGTTGGACTTGAGATGGCCATTATGATAAGGCCTCTGGTCGGGTCAGGTCTAGTTGGTATTAGAGCTTTAGGTTCATGGACAATTGGGAGTCCACAAAGCCGTGTCGACTAGAGTCTCTTTTAGGGGTGTGTAGTGTGCCTCACTCATAAGGTAGAGGCTGCAAGGAATTTAGGAATATTTCACTTTCTTGATATTCTAATTTCAAGCTGCAAGGTCTAAGGTTCTTTCTAATCCTAGTTTGTTCTCTTTTTAGATCATGCCTCGATGATCTGAGATGCAAGGTAACTCTTCTATCCCAACTGGGGATAATGTTTAAGGGACACGTACTACTCAGGAGATCCATACTTGGTCTAGGTCCAGTCTAAAATATTTTTGGAGTTCTATAGGTTTCTACTAGTCCTCTTCAAGGTGAGGTGGATAATGTAGAATTTCACCAATTGATTCATGTTATTGCTCAGTTGGTTACTGCTCAAGCTAGGTGGGTGCATCTGGTGTTTCATTTGCTGAGATCATAAGGGTTGGCTAGTTTATGAAGATGAATCCTCCTACTTTTACTAGTGCCAAGGTGGAGGAGGATCCTCAAGGTTTCTTGGATAAAATAGAGAAAATCTTCAGGGTGATGTAGGCGAAAACTATGGAAGGGGTGAATTTTCTACGTACCAGCTTAAGGATATGGCGTACCAATAGTACGAGGAATGGGATAGGATAAGAGGTGATGTTAAGGAGTCAACTTTGTAGGAGACTTTCTCTAATGCTTTTTTGTACCGCTTCTTTCCTCAGGAGTTGAGGGAAGTGAAAGTAGAGGAGTTTGTTAATCTAAAGTAAGGTAAAATATTTGTTAAGGAATATGCTTTGAAGTTTCATCAACTGTCAAGGTATGCTCCAAATATGTCCTCTGATATGCAAGCAAAGTTGGAAAGTTCACTTCTAAACCGTCTGGGGAGTTGATCCTTGAAAGTAATACAGCATTGCTGATCAAGGATATAGATATTTCTAGGTTGATTATTCATATGCAGTAGTTGGAGGAAGAAAAAAGGAAATTGGCTAAGTATGGTGAAAGGCAGGGTAATAAGTTTAGGTTATCTGAACAAGATGGTGCTCAATAGCAAGGTGGCTAGGATGGTGGTAAGTGGCCAAAGAAGAAGTGGGGGAGCTCTGGTTCATTCTCTATAGCTAGTGCTCCTTACCCAAAATAGTAAGTTGATAGGTGTCAGTAGGGTAGCGATAATTTTTGGGCATAGGGCACCTAATCTTAGGTAAGTGGGGCTCATTCAACTTCTTCATGCCCTTCTTATTGGTTCTATAGTTATCATTATTAGAGGTTTTATGATAAAGGGACATACATACGTTTTAAATATGGCCAGCCAGGCCATAGGCTCAGGAATTGTTCGGTTAGTAAGGGAGCTTCAGGAGCGGTCAAGACTTCGGTTGCTTTATTTTATGCTCCTGCACCAAAGGGTAATGCTTTTGCATCCGTTTCTGCTTCTGGTGCTGGTATAGGTCAGAATAGGTTATATGTTCTTACTATTCGATAGGAATCTGAGGTATTACCTAATGTCGTGACTGGCACTTTACAACTCTTTTCTCATGATGTGTATTTCTTTCTTGTTCAGGGTCCAATCTTTCTTATGTGACCCTATTTATGGCTATGTGTTTTGGTTTTGATCCTGAGGTTATTTTGGATTCTTTTTCTATTTCTACCTTGGTAGGTGACTCTGTGATTGCAAAAAGGGTCTATAGGGGGGTGGTATCTGTTGGTAGTAGGCCAAATTTGGTGGATTTTTTTGAACTAGATATGGTAGATTTTGATGTTATTCTAGGGATGGACTAGTTACACTCTTGTTACACATCCTTAGATTATCGGACCTATAAAGTTGTCTTTAGGTTCCCTGATAAATTGGTTATTTAGTGGAGGGTGGTTTCCTAGCTCCTAGGGGTATGTTTACTTATTATCTTAGAGATTGGAGATTATTCTCTAAAGGGTGTCTTTATCATTTGGTCCAAGTCAAGGATTCTAACTCGAAAGGTCCTTTTATTCGGTTTTGGTGGTGAATGAGTTTCCTAAAGTTTTTCCGAATAATGTTTCTGGTATTCCTCCAGATTGGGAAATTTAGTTTATTATTAATCTGGTTTTGGACACTCATCCAATATCTATTCCTCCTTATCGAATGGCTCCGGCTGAGTTGAGGGAACTCAAGGAGAAACTTAAGGATCTTTGGATAAGGGTTTCATCCATCCTAGTGTATCCCATTAGGGTGCATTAGTATTATTCATGCGGAAGAAGGATGGTTTCCTTTAGATGTGCATTCACTATAGGCAGTTGAATAAGGTAACAGTTAAGAACAAGTATCCTCTTCCTAGAATAGATGTCTTGTTTGATTAGTTGCAAGGTGCCAAATTCTTTTCTAAGATAAATCTTCGGTCTGGGTATCATCAGCTTAAGATTAGGGAGTAGGATATCATTGGTATGGGAACTTTGAGTTCCTGGTTATGTCATTCAGTTTGACTAACGCCCTGGCTATATTTATGGATTTGATGAATAGGGTTTTCTAGAAGTTTTTGGATCTTTTTGTCATTGTATTCATTAATGACATCTTGGTGTATTCTAAAAGTGAGGTGGATCGTTCTAATCACCTCTCTATGGTTTTACAAACCTTGTAAGAGAAGGAGTTGTATGCCAAGTTCTCCAAGTGTGAGTTTTGGCTGAACGTTATGACTTTTCTTGCTCATATTATTTCTAGTGAGCAAATTATGGTGGATCCACAAAAGGCGATTGTGGTTAAAAGGTGGTCTAGACCCACGACTCTAACTGGCATTCAGAGCTCCTTGGGTTTGGCTAGGTATTAAAAGTGGTTCGTAGAAGGTTTCTCCAAGATAGCTGCCCCATAGACTAAGTTAACTCAAAAGAAGATAAAGTTTCCTTAGTTGGATTCTTGTGAGGGTAGTTTTGAGAATCTGAAGGATAAGCTAACTTCAGCTCTGGTTTTGACATTGCCTGAAGGCAATAAGGGGTTTGTGGTTTATTATGATGCATCTCAGAAGGGGATTGGTTGTGTTTTAGTGCAGCATGGAAAGTTTATTGCCTATGCTTCCAGGCATTTGAAGAATCATGGGAGGGATTATCCTACTCGTGATTTAGAGCTTTTAGCGGTGATTTTTACTTTGATAATATGGTGGCATTATTTATATGGAGAGAATATAGACATCTTTTCTAATCATAAGAGTCTACATTATGTGTTCACTTAAAAAGAGGTAAATATCAGGCAGATAAGATGGTTGGAGCTTCTCAAGGGGTATGATAGGAGTCTTCAATACCACCCAGGTAAAGCTAATGTGGTTGCTTATGCTCTTAGCAGGTTTTCCAAGGGGAGTTTAGCTCATGTGAAAAGAGAGAATAGGAATTGGTGAAAGATATTCACCATTTGGCTAACCTTGGAGTTTATCTATACGGGAGGTGATTCAGATGTTTCTTGGCACTGAGATCAAGGAAAAGCAGATGGTAGATCCTCTCTTAATAAAAATCATGAGTGATGTTGGTAGGCAAAGGGTGATGGTGTTTGAGATCAGTGGTGATATTACCTTGAGGTACCAAGGGCTGTTATTTGTTCCTAATATCGATGGTTTGCAACAAAGGGTTTTGGCTGAGATACATGAATCGCGCTATGTTGTTTATCCTAGTTTGACAAAGATGTATCATGATCTCAAGGAGATGTATTGGTGGAATAGTATGAAAAGTGATGTGGCTGATTTTGTGGCCAAGTGCTTAGTGTGTCAACAAGTCAAAGTTGAACACATGAGGCCTGGTAGGTTATATCAGGAAATGGAATTGTCAGAATAGAAATGGGAGGTAATCAATATGGATTTCATTTCCGGTCTTTCTAGGTCTTGAAATTAGTTTGATTTGATTTGGGTTATTGTGGAAAGGATGACAATGTCCACTCACTTTTTACCGGTGTTGATTAACTTTTTTGCCGAGGACTATGTGAGGTTGTATCTACATGCGATTGTAAAGATGCATGGGTTACCTATTTTGATTATCTCTGATCATAGTATGCAACTTTCATCTCACTTATAGTGATCTTTCAGAATGGGTTGGGTATTAAGGTTAGTCTAAGCACCGCTTTTCATCGGCAGATGGATGGGCAAGCATAAAGGACTATTCCAACATTGGAGGATATGCTTTGGGCATGTGTGATTTATTATGGTGACAGTTGGGTTGAGCATCTACCTTTGGTAGTGTTTGCTTACAATAAAAGTTACCATTATAGTATTGGAATGGCCTCTTTTGAGGCATTATATAGTCGGAGGTGTAGATCTCCTATTAGGTGGTTTGAGCTTGGTGAAGCGGATATGTTCGGTATAGATTTGGTTTATCAGGATATGGAAAAGAAAAAAGTGATTTGGGATAGCCTTAAGGCTGCCTAAAATCACTAAAAGTCCTATGCGGATGTAAGGCGTAGAGACTTGGAGTTTGATGTTGGGGATAAGGTGTTCCTAAAGGTATCTCCCATGAAGAGAGTAATGTAATTTGGGAAAAAGGGAAAGGCCTGTCCCTGATATGTTAGTCCTTATACGATTTTGTGAAGGGTTGGTAATGTGGCATATGAATTGGAGTTGCCTTCTAGTTTGTGCTCTATTCATCCGGTATTTTATGTCTCTATGTTGAGAAAGTGTCTTAGTTATCCTTCTTCAGCAGTTCCTTTGAGGGGATTGAGTATCTCGGAATCCCTATTTTATGAAGAGATCCCAATTTAAATATTAGATCGTCAGTTATGGACCAAGGATGTGGACTCGGTTAAGATCCTATGGTCGAACCACAAGGTGGAAGAGGCTACATGGGAGGCAGAAGCGGACATGAAGTCAAAATATCCATATTTTTTTTCTGCCTCGTGTGTTCGTGTGGAAGGTATGTGTTCTTGATTATATCTTTATTTTCTATCTTGGTTAAAGGTTGGGTTGATATATCATAATGAAAATGACTCTGCTTGATTTCCTTGGATCTTTGTCAAAGGTAAGAGTAGAGGCATCTAAGGGGAGTAAATCGCGCTTGTACCTACCTTGTTCATCCTTTGGGGATGAATGATCCTAGTGGGGGAGACTGTAATACCCTGGGTTTGGGACACTTAGAAAATTTCCTAGATTTCTGGACAAGATACGACTAAGAGGTACTAGTCGTATGAAGGGATATGGCTCATATGGGGTGGTCGTATATTGACAAGTGGGTAGAGGGATTGGTTTCTAGAATGGGTACAACTTGGGTTGGTATGAGTCGTATGGTTGGATACAGATGTTTTGTTTTGGATTTTTCCTTTAATTAATCTGAGACTTAGTAACTTAGATTGGATCTTAGTATGAGTGGCTCACCATGAACCGTAAGCTATGATTCGAGTCATACCATGTACTCGTATAGTGGAAAGTGTTCAAACCTCTTGTAACTCTATTCTGCTAGGGGTACAGGTCCAAGGTACTAGTTGTATGCTTGGGTATGACTTGGTTTGGGTAAATCGTATGTTGGACAGTGTTGGGTCCAAGGAGGAGGACTAGGGTACGAGTGGTGGGTACCATTCATATTGAAGGGTACGACTATAACGGGATTTCTATGCAGTTTAAACGAGGACAATCTGTACATTTCCCCACTTAAACTATTAAGGCCCCACGACTTCTAAACCATTTGCGGAGTTAATTTCCCTATTATTCTATTCATTGACACTTAGAAAACTCTCTTTAACACTCTACAATTCTCTCTAAGGCTTTTGGGTAAATGAAGGCTAGGGTTTCACTATAGGGGTCTATTTGGGGCTTGTGTTGGTGATTTCTCTCCATCATCTTCATCATCTAAGGCAAGATACTTCTCCGTCATTGTTAGTTCCAACTAAAAGCTTGATTTATACAAAGTTTTCATGGCTTGATTATTGTATGATTTTGGGGTTTTCAAATATATGTTGGGGTTTTTGGTATTAAATTCTTGGTTATGGTTTTCCCATGTTTTAATTATGTATTTGCAATCTTTAATGGTGGTTTGGATGATTGTTTGCATGGGAATGGCTAATTGGTAATTGGAATTGTTTTTGGAAACACTAAGCCGCCAACATGTTTGATAAAATGCCTATGATAATGCTTTTAATATATTATTGGAGATAAAATGCCTATGATAATGCTTTTAATATATTATTGGACTTTTAACGGAACTATTGCATGGTATGGTTTGATAATGGAACCCTAAATGGCATAAATGATTTAAACGATTTGGAATAGTTAAACAGAATAGTTTAGCAGCCATGGTTACAGTTAATTTAAACTTCCTTGTAGGGAACAATGGAATCCCTTAAGTATACATGATAATAAACAACTTATGGGGTACATGGGATTCCCCCAAGCAAACTTAATAATGGAACACTTGTGGGGTACATGGAAATCCTCCAAGTTAACTTGATAATGTAATCTATGGATACATGGGAATCCCTTTAAATAAAAGGTTGGCTAAAGACATTGCTTGCAAGCTATAGTCGGTATGACGATACCACTAATTATAGCCTTGGTTAATAATAATGGAATAATGGTTTGGTTGGTTGGAAATGGTTTTAATTGGGCAATAATGGCAGGGTGTGATAGCCAACTGTGAAGGAGCAAGTCCAGTGGATGGACACTTGAAACTCATGTTTGCCGACATGAGGGGTTGGTCATAACGACCATATATGATACTATGAGGTACATAAGAATCCTCTAAGTACACAGTACATATGTATCACGGAGAGCGAAGGGTAGTTGGGAATCCTTTACTCTTATGGTATCTCCGATTCATGCAGCTACATATATCGAGGCCCTTTCATGGGGTTACACTGGAACCATATAGCCCGTGGATGGTTCTAGGATGGTTAAGCTACACATACCCAGGTTAATGCTTTTAAAGGAATGCTAAACCTGGTTCCCTTTCCCGGCATGGTTATATATATATGTGTGTGTATGGTTTTTATGCATATGATTGGTTTACTTAATTTTACTTTATGGCATTATTTTATCCTTATCCTGAGTACTTGCTAGTGTTCACCTGCTAACCCATCCTCAAACAACTGTATCCCCACGCGATGCAGGAACCGGCGATTCTACTCTTCATGCTTATTGCTCGGATTTAGGATCAGCTAATGGATTAAAGTGGTGAGCTTCCACATTCCGGAAGGCTCCATTTCATGTTCATGGATGTTTTTATTTATTTTGGATACTTTATGGATATCGGTTTTGCCAATGGTTGGGGGCATGTTCCAACCGGATATTGGTTTTATTTTGGTTAGAGGATATCGGTATTGGCGCCAGCCTTAGTTTGGAATTGGTATTGGGGATGATAACATTGGACTAAATATCTCACTGTCCCATCATTTTATGTTATGTTATGGAACTTGGTTTGTTTATTTTTGGTTTTGGTTTATGGTTTGGTTTGGCAATTAGTTATCGGTTGGGTTTGGGATGGTTGGGCTCGTTTGGGTCGGTCTCGGAAATATACCTATCCCAAAGTATTGGGCTACACAATAACACTATCTTGTTACACGTTAGAAATTCATTCGACTAGGGATATGCGTAGGTTGGTTGGGTTGGGTATCGGGGGTGTTCTCTAGTCCTGGTTGGACTTGGGATGCCCATTACGGCAAGGCCGCTAGTTAGATCGTGTTAGCTGTCATCGACTAAAAACTATCGACACTAGTAAACCCTCTACTCAAGGAGACACAACTATTAGTCGCGCTTCTCATCGTGGTCCACCCAATGTGAATGTCTGGGCCTAATTTTTCGACTACCTCTAATTATACCAATAACTGGACTAAAGTATCTCATAAAATTGACATAGCTATAAATTCAATTGGAACCTTGGTTGGTCCCTAGCATACGGGTTGCATTAGAGGTGGATGTACTGGTGTTTGTTGCAGACTAATAGTTGACTCTAGTGCATGGATAGCTCTAGAGCAATAACTAGCTCTAGTATTGGCACTTATCACTGGCCCCATCCTCACAATCAACTCTAACCTCGACCACTAACGAGGACCTTAGTTGTAGGTGCATGGGCCTCGCTCTTATCGATCATAGCCCACAACCTAACAATCTGTGAAAGAGTAAAACAAGTGAGAATCTAGAAACCAATATGAACATGAGGCATGATAAAGAATAAAAATGTAATATTTCCTAAATAATGTCCTTTAGACTCTTAAAAATAGGTTACAGATGTCAATATATCGATTCAAAAAACTTTACTAGACACTTGGTCTCATTAAGACCCTACCTTATAAAGTGAAACAAAAAGCAGTAGCTAGACTTTTCACCTGGCTTTCTACTCATTAAAATAAACATTCAATAAGGTATGCTACCACACAAGAAAGACAAGTTACAATGGCTCTGATATCAAACTCTCATGACCTAAAACATAGGTCATGATAGCACCTACTATAACCTACTAATAGGTAAGGCAAATTCATAGCCCAAAATGACAAGTAACAAGCTAATAAGCGGAATAGAGTAAAATAGGATGACAACACTGAATAAAATGATTAATAAAGGAAATAGGTTTTCCATGCATACAAAAAGTGAGGGGAAAGAACAAAATATACAAAAAAGATCCCCAAAGACCTGGTATAGTCGGTACAAGAGCCACTACAACATAATGAGTACCAGGTAGGTACAATATATATATATATATATAGAACAATCTCTAAATGTATAAAATAAGACTACTCCAAAAATAAAAGGAGATGGATCATTTTTAGTCACCAAAAGCTCTCCATATATCTCTAGTCAATAGCTTCACATGAGGAAAGGCATCAGTAGCAGTGACTCATACTAGGATTTTCATTAGGCAAAAAGAGGCAGAAGTGTTGTACAAGTACCAAAACACATGGTACTTACAGGCATCATATGCCAACTAGGCTTTAATAAGATAAAAGTATAATAATGTGAAAATGTAAGTAAACATAGGTGAAGGAAGGTCAGAATAATCATAGCAAGTCAAAGTTGGGATATAAATAAGGATACAAGTAAATAGCTCAAAAAAATTATAATCAAAGTCTAAGTAAAACCTAACTGGACCCTCATAAACCCAGAAAGTATAAGAAACAGACATTAAAACCCAGATGATAGCTGACCCCCATATGCATGGTGGATGCAAACAATAAGTAATAGTGTGTATAAGATAAGCAGGGATGTAATCAAGTGCAAAAGAATGCCATGAAATACAATATGAAATGAGAGAAATGTCAAACTGTATCGTATACTCCTCCTCCTTCGTGTACCTTGCCTACATTCAACTGGGCTTCCAACTTAAGAACCAGTAATATTAAATACTAGGAATTGAACTAAGGCTAGGATAGATAATAATCAAGAGTATCACATGCACAGACTCAAATTAGGGCTAAACTAGTCCAATTTTATTTAAAAAGCCAAGCCCATTTAACGTATTCAAAATCCCATTTTAAGCCATAAAATAGTATTTTATAACAAGTTGTAAATATACCATGGAAATACAAAAATGAATGAAATAAGGTGAATAAGCAAGTCAAGATCAATACCAAATCAATCACCCAATATCGAAGGATTCTAAGGCTCCGTACCATAGAAAAGATACTATTTGGGGGTAGTTATTTCTTAGAAAACACCACAGTAAACATAAATCCCCAATAAAATGCCACCTAAGTCTAGAAACTACCCATAACTAAGCTAAGGAAAATGATTCCAATCCTAAGGATACTACATATACTAAGAAAATTCATAAAGGAGAAGCGACTATCAAGGCTAAAGATTTCAAGGCGTAATTCTACTCTAGTGCCCCTAAACAAGCTATAATGATCATAAATACCTAAATAGAGTGTATTCAATCCAAAATATCCCAACAATAATTAGCATGTCATCATTCAAGTACCTTAAACAAGATAATTCTAAAAGTAGGTAAGTTGTAACCACCTAGATGCTGAAGATCATGCTCAGAACCCACTAAGCTAGAGTTTTCCCTTTCAAGTAGACTCTGACCACTGTCACACTAACAAAATATTAATTTATACATCCATAGGAGAAGAATGATGCCTATGTTTCAAATTCATTCGTCAAGTCAAAATCTGGGATAAAAATCACCCATGGGTTCCACATACAAAATCTGAATATTGAACTTGTAATTATGTCCCTCTTGGGACAAAGATCTTATGCTCAAAATTTGAGAATAACCATCCTACAATTTTAAGTCCCACAAATCAAAGAAAAACCAAGAATTTATATAGAGAATTAGATCAAAATTTAGGTCAGAACTTACGAGTCATAGATGGGAAAATGATCAAGGATCATGCAATCACCTAGATTTATGTCATGACTCAAACCCGTCGTAAGTGGCATCCACACACTCACTCGATGGGAGAACTTGTCATACCCTGACCTTGGGTGAGATAGACAAGTATTGTATTAACACATGCCTTATAAATGACCTATGATGAGCAAATAGATTGTTATGCAATTATAATTGTTGCCTATACATATATACAAAAATATCCAACTAACCAAACCCGTACATATGATAAGATAAACTATAAATACATATGCAAAATTTACAATGTCTACAAAGTCTATAATGAAACCTATCTATACCACTATCAAAATATAGGCTAAATACTTGGCAAATCTTCAAATCAACCTAGAGCTCACCAACTATTGCCGAGTATCCTGTGCTTCTAATTGAAAGTTTTTACTAGATGAGTGCATGTACCTGTAGCATAAAATACAGTATCCCTCATGAGGGACGTCAGTACAAAAGAATGTACTGAATATGTTAGGCAAAAAATAGGCATATGCAAAATGAAGGCTCAATGAAACTGGGTATTAGTACGTAAACGTATAGATAAGGATACAGGACCACCTTTACTTACAGGGATCATGTACATTACATACTTTTCTTCACTTTAACCTTCTTTGCTTTTCTTTAAAATCTTTGTAATCCATGTGATATATATGACCAGCTGATCAGTGGCAAATACAATAATCGGGATCAGCCCATGCTAGGCTTTCACTCTTAAGCTCCTACCCATAAGTCCAAGAATTGGGATCGGCCCATGCTAGGCTTTCTCCCCTAAGTTTCCACCCATATATAATCATATTTTCTTTATATCTCTTCTTTAATCTTTGATATTGTTATTTTAGTGGTCATAGAGTTATTTAGCTTTAGAACAATAAATCATAATGGAGAAATATGAATATAGACTCAAGGTAGTAAAAATGATGTGGGAAGAAACAGTAACACCAACATAACACTTAATAGCTTATGTGACACGCTATGCACAATGAGAATTTGGACATCTCAAATAGGAGCATATGTGAATATCAAGTGAAGACATCTTATACCTTAACCAAAAGGTAAGGACTCTATATAGTGATATGATAAATAGATACTGAGTAATGATATCAAATAAAATGGGTACATAAGTATGAGATCTAGTGAAGTATGTGGGCAAATTAAATTGAGGAAAAGAGTATATTTTGAGTTAGGACATATAAAACTATGCAATAGAACAAGTAAGGATTCTAGTAGACACAATTATATACTAAGATAGTTGGAGTGATATCCAATAAGAGGAACATACAATTATATGAGAAATTAAATTACATGATCAACTAAACGAATTAGCACAAGTTAGCAGTGAATGGACAGTTTGTGTACCCGATAAATGAACATGCTTACCATATGTAATCTAGGATCTTATTGACTTATCTAAGAGAAATATGTGACAAGGGTTCATCATGGAAGCACACAAGTTTAGTAATAAACCCACATTAAAGTACTTTAACACATTAAGGAGTGGGGGAAGATTGTTAGCTACAATAGAGATCATATGTTGGCCTATACACCATTTTCTAGGAAGAGCACTTAGAAAACTTACTTTGTAACACAAATATTCGATACATACCTTGTGTTTCGACTAGTGTGACTATAATAATTTAGCATTTCCTTTAAGTATTACTCTATAACATAAGTACATAATAAAGCTAATATTAGAAGATAATCATATTATAGGCCTACAAAACGGTAGCTAAACACTTGACGGGCAGTAAGACCATTCAACCCCCAAACACATAGTGCATCACCTCACCATCTTTTTATATTTCAATATAACTCCATTCAACCATCCTATAATGTAACCCACTGCTTCACAACAACAATACCTATAAAACAACCCATAAACAGTCACAAAAAATCCATAAACCACTAAGATAACTCCCTAATTCACACTTTACATTTCAACCTCAATACAACTCCATATAATCATTTTGTAAGGTCATCCAACTGCTTCCCACAACAACACACATAAAACATCCTAAAAGAGTTTTGAAATCTATTTTAGCATAATAGGAGAATATTTCCAATCACCATCTTAAGAGTTCTAAACAAAAACACATATAAAGTTTTCCACCAAACTATAAATAAGGATGGATGAAATTAGGGAAGAACCTTACCTCAAAATTTTGGAATTTTTTATCCTCCTAACTTAGATTCTTCAAGATTTTAAACTTTTCTTCATGTTTGAGACAAAGAAGAAGATAAATCTCTTAAAAGTTAAGAAAAGTTTGGACTGCCAAGTTCGGAGAGGGTTGTTCTACACTTTTAAACATAAAGAACATGATTTCCAAAATCTCTTAAGTAAGAATTGAACTAAACCATAAGTGTTTTCACTTACCTTGGCTTGCAGGGTGGAGGGTTCCTACAATAACTCTAGGAGAGCAAAGAGGCAGTTGTTTTAAGCTTGAGAAAAAGAGAGAGAGAGCTAAATATAATCTGTTTTTTTCAAGTAAGAATGATTAGAAAATGAACTAATTTGGAACTTATAAATCCCCCACTTGAATTCCTCTTTTCTGCCAATTCTTATCCATATTTTTCCACCTACTTGTCTCTTTAAGCTGCTCAAAAAGTCCAAGTCGGTGATGCACCTTCTTGGTTTATTTTTAATTGGAACACATTTTGTTGGACCTTAAACGGATTAATTACTGGGCTGGTCATTTGGGTCTTAAACAGGTTAGGTATTGGGCTGGTCATCCTTCCCTTTTTTTCCACTTAATTTGGGCCTCAAATGAGTCCATTAATATATATGCCTCAATTTGGTCCAATAATCAAAGTAGGTGATGCACCTACTAGATTAATTATGTCAAGAAAGCAACTCACTTATTTTATCTTGTTTTTCCAAAATCTTAACCCTTCTACTTTAACTTAACACTTACCTTTAACTTTAAGCTCAAATACATCCTTACTATCTTGAGTTTAAATAATTTTGTCAATGCTAAGCTGGTCATATATGTTTTGAAATGTACGGGGCGCTACAGAAACAACTACAAAATAAACACTAAAAAGAGAGAATATAACTAATCCATCTATACAACTCCATGTCTAAAGAAATAAAACATAAGTACAATTTTAAGGAGGAACATTGTACTTAACCAAAAACAATATCTAGGAACAAAAACTCATCCATAGAAAAACTATTAAATATTTTCAAAAAGGGGATGCAACCTAGACTAAAGAAAAACATACGCCAAAAAATAAAAACTATGTCATAAAGGAAAGATTCCATGGTCGCTCGGATATGTTGCTCACCCTGAAATATGGAGTCAACCCCTGAATTCACAAGTGAGGTCTCATAGGAGCTGCTGGAATGCGTGTTGCACTCACATAAGCAAATGCATATGTAGTTTCATCACACAAGAATAAAAATGTACCAATAGGGTCATTTGGCCAATACAAGTTAAGAATATAAACATATAACTAAGTTACAGTACAACAAGTTAATCCATGTTTAACAAACATACACTTAGCATAACAAGCAACAATGAACAATTAAGAATCAAATCAGCAAATCAATATATTATCACGACGTCAAGTTTAGTGAAGCCAAGATAAAAACTAGTCACAATAATTTATTAAGTACAAATATATATATATGTATACACACACACATATATATTTTCAGTTCACTCATGGAACTGTCAAACTCATCTGACCCTCGTACATACACGCTAAGGGATATACAACCACCCTATAGCCCTACCCTATAGGGGACAATTAGCATCCATGTACTAAAATCCCAGATACAAGTGTCTGTCAACTTTGTTCCATCAAAATCCCATGAGAACATTCTAGATACCCAACATTCCACATTTAGTACGTAAGGTAGGTTAAAATCATATAGCAACTGCAAATCATTTGCGATGACCACACCAAACAACATACACAAACAAGACATACTACAAAATAGTTAACATGCACATATAGCACAAATTGGTTCAAACTACAATACCATCACCTACCTCAAATCAAGCTTGCACAACTCCTCTATGACGGAGCTTTGCTCTTCCATGCAATTTCCACTTGCTCATGGTCTAGAACATGCACATAAATACATAATTAAAGAAATGACCTAAAATTTTGACATTTATAATTCACACCCAATTTCTAAGGTAAATTTCATGATCATTCCCTTCCCGTTCTAGGGCTTTTCCATCGTAATTCACCTAAAACTGTAAATTTCGTAGATAACTTAGTAATTAAATGAAATGTAAGTGTAAATTAAATGTTAATAATCAAAACTCATTAATTTATTCCTTATTTTCCCCCTTCCACCAGCAATTATCCAAAATCCTTCCTAAAGCCCTCCTTGAATTTTGGGAATTAATAATTCTAAGGCTTAGTAATTAAATACGAGTCAAGAGTGATGAATTCCTTACCTTAACAAAGCCAAACAAAGAAATTATGGTGGTTTTCACCCTAAATCACCCTTTTTTTCAAAATGATTTTAGGAAAATAGACTATTTGGTAGAAATATTTTAATAAATTTGCAGTTTTCATCGATATAGCGATACCCACACCTATAGCAATCGTTGATCATCTTTGACCGTCGCTATACTAGGAATTCCTCTGCTATTGCACTTGATGCTATAGAAGTGTACCAACCTCTATAGCAGCATAAATGGGACAGAAATTTGATCGTTTCTCCAAAATCCCACTTTTTGCAATACACATTAAACCTGGAATATTCCGAACAGTGACCTTTATGCCAAGATTAAATTCTGGAGTTATACTTACCCAAATTTGATTCCATAAATTTCTATAGGTTCCTTGTTATCTTACCTAAGGATAAATCAGGAAAAATACCACCACCCAAGTATACATCATTCCCTGATTTCCTTAGGCCACTACTTTCTCAAAAATCGATTGAAACTAGCCTAGCTTGAAATTTGTAACTTTCGAATCATGGAAAATTTGGTTTTGAGATTTTAGACATAGGATGCATATGTAACGATAAAGAGGGTTGTTACAACAGATACCAATTTACCCATCATTTTCTTTGACCGATCAAATGAAATATAGGTTAAATAAGGAAGAAGAAGAGTACATATATCCTCAAATAATTGAAGGTTCTTACCCTGCATGTCCTTCTCGATCTCATAAGTGGTTTTCTCAATTGGATAGTTATTCCATTGCACAATTATCAAATGAATTTCTTTCATCATTAATTTTTGAACATCCAGATCTAGAATCACTATTGGTTCGTCCTTGTAAGTCAAATCCTTATCTAGAATCACCAAATCCCAATTAATAATACGGTACCTTTTTAGCATTGAGACATGAAATATAGTATGGACTATCGGTAACCCTAGTAATAGAGCTAACCAATATACAACTGGACTAACTTTCTCAAGAACCTCAAAGGGACCAATATACTAAGGGCTAAGCTTACCCCTCTTATGGTCCGTGTACTCATTTTGCTTACTTTGAGAAACCATTGGATTGAATAAATATTACCTTCTCCTGAGCCTTCTTTACCAAATCTGTTCCCAAAGGCTTAACATCTCTTGACTCAAACCACCCAATAGGTGACCTTTATTTTCTTCCATAAAGTGTCTCGAATGATGCCATATCAATATTGGAGTGATAATTATTGTTGTATGAAAACTCACAGAATGAAAGAAACTAATCTCAACAACCACTAAAATAAATTACGCAATCCCTCAACATGTCCTCTATTACCTAAATCATTCTCTCCAATTACCCATCAGTTTGAGGGTGAAAAGTTATGTTAAACATGGTCGTGCTGCCCAACTCCTTGTTCAACCTGTCTAAAAAATTAAATGTGTACTTTGAATCTCTGACAGAAATAATACTAAGTGGCACCTTATGAAGTCTCACAATCTCCTTAACATGAGAATTATAGTCTACCCGAATTGGTAAAAAGTCAGCTGACTTCATCAGCGGATCTACTATCACCCAAATGGAGTCATACCTCCCCAATGTCTAGGGAGACCGACCATAAAGTCCATACCAATATTCCCCCACTTTCACAAAGGTATAGGCATTCTCTGAAGTAACCATGTAGGCCTTTAGTGCTAATACTTTACCTGCTGATAATTTTGACACTTGGACACATAATCTACTATGTTCCTCTTATATCAATAAAGTTGCATCAAGTCAAGATACATGTTAGTTGTACCCAGATGAATTGAATAACATAGGTCATTAGCCTCTAAAAGTACATCATGAATCAAATCACCAACCCAAGGAACACATAATCTTCCCTTAAATCGCAACATCTCTGACGCGTTAAGAGTGGCATCTGTCATCACTCCATGCACTATTTTATTCTAGAGTGCATTCAACTTCTTATCCTCAAATTGCTTGGCCTTAATCGGCTCCACAAATATTGACTTTACCTCTACACTAGCCTACATACCACCCCTATCCAAGACCCTAAAATACATGTTCAGAGATATTAGATATTTAAAGCCTCTAGCTAATAGTCACCTAGATACCCTCAAACATGATAAATTACCCATAGTTACATCTTGTTAGCTCAATGCTTCTACCACCACATTGGCCTTAACCGAATGATATTGAATATTCATATCATAATCCTTCAATAATTCCATCCACCACCACTACTTTGTTTTAAATCCCTTTGAGTAAATATGTGTTGCAGGCTATGATGATCTATGACGACCTCACACTTGACTGCATAAATATAGTGTCTCCAAGTCTTTAATATAAACACCACCATTGCAAACTTTAAGTCATGGGTTGGGTAATTTCTTTCATGAGGATTCAACTGCCTTAAAGCATAAGAAATAACATTTCTATCCTTCATCAACACAACACCTAAACCTAAAAGTGAGGCATCACAAAATACTATAAAATCCTTACCTTCAACTGGAAACGAAAGAATAGGTGTTATAGTCAAAAGAGTCTCGAGCTTTTAGAAGCTCTTTTCACATTGGTATGACCAAACAAATGACAATTCCTTATGTATCGACCTTATCAAGAGCATTGCAATGAATGCAAAGTTCTTGACAAATTTGAAGTAATAACTAGTAAGACCCGCAAAACTTCTTTACTCAGTCACTGAACTAGGACAATTACAATTCTTTATTGCCTCAATCTTTTAGGGATCCACCATTACCCCTTTTTCAGAAACCACATGTCCCAAGAAGGTAACTGAAGACAAATAGAATTCATACTTTGAAAACTTATCAAATAATTATTTCTCCCTGAAAATCTCTAAAACTATGCAAAGATGGCCTGCATGCTCTTCTTTACTCTTGGAATACATAAGAATCTCACCACTAAATACAATAACATGAGAATCAATGAACCACTTAAAGATCCCAGTCACTAAAATCATAAGGCTTTAGTGTATTATTCAACCCAAAAGACATCACCATAAACTCATATTGGCCATATCGAGTACTAAAAGATGTCATCGGTATGTCCTCTGGTCTAATTTCTAACTTATGATAACCCGACCTCAAATCAACTTTTGAAAACACTAACGCACCTTGTAATTGATCAACCAAGTCATATATAAGAGGTAAGATATATTTGTTTCTAATGGTAACCTTATTCAACTGCCTATAACAAATGTACATCCTCAAGATACCATCCTTCTTCTTGACAAACAAGATTGGATCACCCCAAGGTGAAGCGTATATATGAATAAAACCTTTATCAAGTAGCTCATGTAGTTGAGTTTTAAGCTCCCTTAACTTTGCTGGTTCCATTTGATAAGGTGGAATAGAAATGGGGTGAGTGCCCGACTCTAAGTCAATGCAGAAATTAATATCCATATTTGGAGGCATACTCGGTAGGTTTGAAGGAAACACATCCTAAATTTCAAAGACTACCGAACTGACTCCGTAAAAGGGGACCCCATGTCTACATCCCAAAGATGAGCTAAAACTGTTGAACACCCCTTTCTCACTAGCCTTCTATCCTAGACATACGATATAATCATTACTAGTTCATCCTTATACACTTTCTCCCACTCTAGTTTCTTCATATTGGCCTAGCTACAGTAATTGTTTTAGCATAATAGTTTAAAACACTATGATATGAAGAAAACCAGGTCATACCTAAAATTACGTCAAAGTCTAACAAATCAAGAATAATCAAGTACACATAAGTCTAAAATCCTACAAATAATACAAGACAAGAATGATAAACATGTGTTACTATCGCAGACTCACCCGCTAAAGTAGACACATAAATAGGATAATCAAGTACATCATAAACCAAATTCAAAGCCACTATAAATTGGATAGATACATAGGAATAAGTAGACCCCAAATGAAGTAAAATATAAGCCATCCAGTCATAGAAAGAAATAGTACCTGTGATCACTGTGTTAGAAGCCTCGGCATCAATATTTCCTAGAAATACATAAAAGTGAGTCTGATCATCAATCTAAGCTAATTTGTTTCTTGGTTGCACTCTTATCTTTCTGCCTCTATTTCCTCGACCATCTTCTTGATTTTTCCATTCTCTCTGTGAAGGACCCCTGTTGTCGCCACCTCTTTCTCTACCCATTATGACTATAGCCCAAGTCTGCTATTGTGTTTGTTCATTCTCCTACCACATAAGACACTCTCTTAAACTGACTAATAGCACTACAATAGTAATATCCTTTCTCAAGAGAAGGCCAACTAGTGGAAGAGTAAGAATCATTTTATTTCCTAACAACCTGTACATTAGAAGAACCCTTAGCTTGAATCACAATAGAAGATGGCAAGGCTAACTTAATAGGATGGGATGAATAAGCCTACTATTCGTGGACTTCAGATTAAGACCCACTAAAATTTCCAATATTTTAAGATTTCTTTGATAACATCTTTGCATAACTCACTTGTGTAACCCCCTCGAACATTTTCACATAGTCAAAAACATCATTGAACCTTTTTCTTGCTGAAGTCATATGCACAGACAATACCTAAAAGTCATTATTTACACCTTTAACATAAAGGCAAATCCTTTCCTCCTCAGATTTCAACACTTGTGTAGTATAGCCAGACAATACATGCAACTTGGCCTCATAGGATGCAACCGATATATCACCTAGCTTAAATTCCAAATAATTATTATTCATGAGGTCATGAAGGGACCACAACACATATTTCTCTAAGAAAAAAGCATGAAATTTCTCCCAAGTCAATAGAGGCAAAATCGGTCACCAACATTCAACATATGCTCTCCATAATTACTTAACATCCTTCTCGAGCAAAAAAGTCACAAACTCAACTCCATGTTCCTTCAAATCCCCATCTTATGTAACCTGTCATACCAATTAATAATAAACTCAAAGTCATCTTCAGAATCAATACCAAGGACTTTTGGAGGTTTCATCTTCAGAAATTTTATCAATAGTTCAAGTTTTGTATGAGACATCATCAAACCCAATACCATACGGGGAAATGCATTGATCCATAAAGATTCATCCATTTTAGGAGCTATGGAAATAGTAGGATAAACAACTAGAGCTTGATAAGCTAATACCATGGATGTGGCTCTAGTCCAACCAACCCACTTGGAAAAGCTAACACCTATTGAACAACCTCAGTGGATATAAGGGTAGTCCTGCAAGCCCAACTTGATCCACTACCTTGGGCTCCACACCCTATTCCTCTACTTCTTCTATATTCTTCAAATGATCCTAAGGTGGGAGAGGTGATGCTTACCTGTCAAGATTTTGTCCAGACGCAGCTTGAGCTCTACGCTAGTGAGTGTGGCTCATTCTTTCCTTCCCTACCTCTTCCTCTCACTCTTCCTCTTTCCCTCCAAACTAGCTCTATAGCTAGAGTGACGGGTACGAGAGCTACTAGTAGGGTTCCATTGACATAGTATTCACCATCTGTGGACAAAATAATGAAAAGGATTAAATACCAATCTATATCACCACATACCAATTGGAATCAAGTTATAGTGCGAAAGAAACAAGAATGAAAGATTTGGTAAAGTCCTATGGCCTCCAGAAGAAAAGTATAGATGTCTCCATACCATTCTACGAGACTCTACTGTACCTATTTTGGTATGACAAGATCGCCAAACGTAGGCTCTGATATAAACTTTGTCACAATCCAAACCCATTGTGAGTGGCTCCCACACTACTAATTCAATGGGAGAACTACCTACTAAATCAACACTTAAAAAATATCATAGAACAAATCCACCAATAAAATATCAAGTCTAAAGAACAAACATAATTACAACTGTAAGGAAAAACATTGTACTTAACCAAAAACCATCCCAAGGAATCGAAAGACATCTATACCAAAACTACTAAAGATTATCTAGAAGAGGATGCAACCCCAAAACCAAAGAAAAACATAAGTACAGAAATAAGTTTTATGCCATAAAGGAAAGATTGCATGGTAGCTTGGATATGCTGCTCACCCTGAAATCGAAAGTCAATCACTGGAATCATAAGTGAGGTCTCGCATGAGCTGTTGGAATGTACACTATACTCACAAAAGTAAATGCAGGTGTAGTATCAACGCACGAGAACAAAAGTGTACTAGTAGGGTAATTTGGACAACCCAAGATGAGAATATGAACAAATAACTAAGTTATAGTACAACAAGTTAATCTCTGGTTAACAAATATACACTTAGCATAACAAGCAACAGTGAAAAATAAGGAATCAAACCAGCAAATCAATACATTATCACCATGCCAAGTTTTGTTAAGCCAAACCAAAATAAGTTAGGAAATTTATTAAGTGTAAAGATATATTTCCCTGATTCACTCATGTAATCTTAAAACTCACCTAGCCCTTGTACACACACGCTAAGGGGATATACAACCCACCTCTGATCATGACCTGCAGAGGACAATTATCATCTATGTATTAAAATCCCAAATATAAGGGTGTGCCAACCTTATTCCACTAAAAGACCCTGAGAATGTTCTAGATACCAAACATTCCACATTTAGAAAGTGAAGTAGGTCAAAATCATATAATAGCCGTAAATTATTTGCAAAAGAATCACCAAACAATATGCACTAACAAGCCATACTACAAAATTGTTAACACCCAAATATAGCACAAATTGGATCAAACTACAACACCATCACCTACCTTAAACCAAGATTGCATAACTACTTTATGTTGGAGCTTTGTCTTTCCATGCAATTTTTGCTTGCTCGTGTTCTATAATATGTACATAAATAAATAAGTAAAGAAATGACCTAATATGTTGGGATTTATAACTAACACCCAACTCTAAAGGTCAAATTCATGATCATTTTTTTCCCTTCCAAGGGCTTTTCCACTGTAATTCACCTAAAACTATAAATTTCATAGATAAATTAGTGAATTAATGGAATGCAAGGATAAATCAAATATTAATAATCAAAACATAATGTACCCCTTTACACCAGTAATTAATCAAAATTCTCCCTAAAACCCTCCCCAAACTTGGTGAATTAACAATGCTAAGACTTAGTAAGTATATAAGAGTCAACGAGGATGAATTCCTTACCTTAACGAAGTCAAACGAAGAAATTTTGGTGGGTTTCACCCTAAATCTCCCTTTCTTTGATCCAAAATAAATTTTAGTAAAATAAAGTATTTTAGGAAAATATTTTAATAAATCTGCAGTTTTCACAGCTATAGAAGTTGTTGGCCACGTTTGACCGCCACTATAGCAGAAATTCCTTCGTTGTGGTTCTTACCGCTATAGTGGTGTGCTGACTGTTGTAATAGCATCAATGGGACAAAATTTCCATCTTCTCTCAAAAATCCCACTTTTTGCAACACACCTTAAATATGGGAGATTTCTAATAGTGCCTTTTACTAAGATCAATTTCAGGAGTTCTAATTACCCAAATCCAATTCTGAAAATTTCTATGAGTTACTTATCATCTTAGCTAACCGAAAATCAAGACAAAAATCACTACACCAGTCTAAATCATTCCCATATTTCCCTAGGCCATCCCTCGATACAAAATCGATCGAAACTAGCCTATCCTAAAATTTGTAACTTCAAAACTTGGAAGAATTTGGACATGAGATTTTAGATGTAGGACTCATATGCAACGATAAAGAGGATCATAACACTTTAGCTCCAAATTTTGTTTCCACAAAGTTTTCCAAGCTCTAATGGTCCAAAAATAGAGAAAATTCAAATAAAAATGGAGAAATAATCAAAGTGAAGGGTATACATATTCATCCACCTCCATTTAAGAAAAGGTTTGGCTGCTTAAGCAGTGTATCTTAAGCGATTGACCAGTTGCAAAAGAGTTGGTTATTGTTTACCTACAGGCTGCATAAGTAGTTCCTCTTAAGAAGAGGAGAGCCCGCTTAAGAGGTGGCATATGACATCAGCTTTGGACACTTAGTGGGATCACTAATCGCATAAGCAGCTCCGTTGAAGAAACCCATGGACTGAAAAAGTGGTTGCACCAGAAAACAAAGCTAAGTCTAAAAAAACTCTAATCGTGTGCTTGGGATTTGTTTGAAACCCCATGCACACAAACGATATATGCTACCCTACCAAAAATGACATTCAAGACTCAACATCATTGATGAAATTCCCAATAGAAGTAATTTTGACAAAAAAATAGGCCCAACACCTAACCCTCTATTTTAACCAAAAACTAATCGATATCCCAAAACAAGTTTAAAAGCTTTAAGACCTAAAACAAAGGTCCCAAAATCTATATTTGAAAGCTAATAGAAATGTCAAAATTCTCATTTAAGTCCATTTTCTTGAAGTTTTGATCAAAAACCAATTTCTCAATTTCAAAAGCTCAAAAACAAAAAAAATGACATAAAACAAAATAAACTACTCGATAAACAAACCACCTATCCTACCACATCATAAATAACTAGGGAAAGCTATAGAAAAGGTCTAAGAATAGTAAATACACAAGAAAATGACCAAGAGAGTTACTACAGTGATGCACAACCACCTTCTACTTAATGACCAAACCCCTAAATAGTGGTGCTACTACTCTATCTGGAGACCAAAAATCATGTTGTTGACCTCTCTATCCAAGCATAACCACATCAAAAATAGCTTAAACAAGTAGAAACTAGTTGAGATAAACATGAATTATCCAAATGTCCACCACAACTCAAAAATCTCTAAGATAAACCTTAAGAAGTCTGACCTAAATTGATGGAGTCTTAGCCAAAATATTCATCCTTGGATGCCTAAATGGAAGCATGAACTAGTCACCATATTGAGGAGGTAAACCCTCTCTTTAATTGACATAAGTGGTGTACCTCTTGTTTCTCAACTCCCTACATTCTTCACGACACATAAGATCAAACTCCTTGGTTATCTTAACCACTTATTAAAAAGAAGCCCTAATTTGGTCTATCTGAAAAGCTCTCTCTCAGATCTAAAAATCAAACCCCTCATAAACCTGTAAATCTTCTTAGTCTCATCTAAGAAGATCATCGAGGCATGGAGAGATAATGCATATAATCTAATCCCATACTTGGACACAAAAAATACCTCCTGAGTTAAATATCGAATTGGTCTCTCCATTCTTTTCTCAAACTATAAGAAAAAATTAATATAGGAAAGCCTAGGCAAAAAGGTCTCTATGCCATTCCTTATATCCCATTAAAACTAACAGGCACCAGAAACCCTAAAGGCTTGAGAGAACCAAATTCTACCTTATTATTATTGTGCATGTAACTGTGATAATTAGAAGGCTTTTACAAGTAAAGGTAAGACTCCCTGATAAAGGACCAATATAGATAGGCCCATAATAAATATACATGACTTGGCCATTGGGGACTTAAGTAATAGGGAATAAGGCACCGTTGTGCTTTAATTTAACAATAGTATACAAAGCCTCTAAGAGATAGACAACTTTAGCTTATGTCGGTACAAGACCCTGCCATACCCTTAACTATAATATAATATCAAATACATGCTAAAGACTTGGCAAAGCCTCGAATCAACTTGGATCTTTCCAACAGTCACTGAGTATTCTGTGCTTATTTTAGGGAGATATATTAGCTAGAATACTTGTACTTACGACGTAAAACATAGTGTCCCCCATGCCAGGATTTTATTTCTCCCAACCATAATATTAGGATTGACCCATGTTAGGTGTTCCTTCTACCCATCAATACATAGAACGGGATCAACCCATGCTAGGTATTATAACCCTTGAGCTTCCACCCATAAATACATAAGCTCACTTTACCTTATTTCTTTAATCTTTGAGATTGTTCGTTGATGGTCATAACATTATTAAGCTTTAGAGCTATGGACCAATAGAAGAAAACATTTGAACAATATGATTGAGACAAAAACAATCATATAGGAAACAAAGGTAACATCGATGTAGAAATATTTTGGAACTTATATGACACTATAAACCTCACTACACATAAAACACATTCATAAATGAGCCATGAAGACATATGACAAGTAAGAAGATCAGGATATGCAACAAATGAGATATTAAGATGTATAACTAGTGAGCAAGTGATATTACATAACATATATTAGTTGTGGAAGATTCAAGTGATGTTTCATTGCATATAACAATTGTTGCAAACTAAAGTGTAGGAATCTAAACATTTAAATGGGAGAATATATGCACACTAAGCGGAGACATATAGCTCCTCAAACAAAAAGGTTTGGACTGAATAATAAATACTCACAAGGTGATAACAAATAAAAGGGTACGCGAACATGGGAACTATTAAGGCACATGGGCAGATTCTAATTAGGAACAAATGTGCATCCCAAGAAAGGACATCTAAACTATATTTTCAATATGTGAGGACTCTATAAGGTCACCTTTTACCCAAACATGATGGGAGTAATATAAAAAAAAGGAACATGTGAACATATGAGCCAAAAGAAGTATATGATCAATTAGACAATTGAAGCAATTTTGGATAGATTGTATATCCAACATGTGACATTCTTAACATGTCTAATATTACATCTTATTGACTCATATGAGAGAGACATGTGACATTTTAGCATATTTTCAGACCATGGGTAGTAAAGAAAAGATCCATTAACTACAGTAGAGATTGCAATATCATAATGTATCTCTTATTGTGAAAGATCATCTATAAAGCTCATTTTATTGGTACATGATTATAAGACATCATGCCAAAGAATATGAACTAGAATAGCCTTATATACCTTGTTGTGTAATCTAATTATTACAATGAATTAGCCTTGTTTTCATTAAGGTGTTAATCCACAATATAAGTACATAATGGAGCTAATATTAGCAACTAATCAAAATGTAATCACTGTGAAATAGTAATTAAACACTTGATGGGCAGTAAGACTATTTATCCCCTCAAACACTTTGTGTATCACCACACCTCCTTCTATACTTTAATATAAATCCACTTAACCATTATATAAGGTCACCTACTACCTCCAAAAACAACACATATAGACATCACCTAAACAGTCCCAAAATCCTTCAACACAATATAAGATATTAAACTCACGGCTTTCGATCACAATCTTTTGAGTTATTAACAACAATATATATAAATTCCTCCATCAAGAACTATACATAAAGAGGGAAAAAATGGGGCAGCAACCTTAAATTTATTTTTGAAATTTGCTTTCTCAAATTGTACTCCATAAAAACTAAGTTTTCCTTCAAGTTGAACCAAATACTACTAGAAAATATCTTAGAGATTGAAGAGAAGTGGACTGCCAAGCTTGGAAAAAAAGGGTCATCCTACACTTCAAACAAAAGTAACTTAATTTCCATAACATCCTATGATAGAATTAAAGATAAACCACAGTTACTTTCACTTACCTTGGTTGGAAATAAGGAGGGTTTCTTCAAGACCCCTAGGAGGAAACTGAGGTAGTTGTACTAAGCCTCAAGAGAAAGAGAAATAACTTGAGAGAGAAAATTTGATTTTTCTGACTTAATAATAAAAGAAATGGCCAGCAAGCTTGTCTTATAAATACACTGATTTTTCTGCTTGTTTCATTGCATTTTGGACCACAAATTGGTCCAAGTAGGTGATGCACCTACTTAAGAAGTTCAAGATGCTTAAAAGGTCAAAGTAGGTGATACTCGCTTTATTCATGTCTAAAATGGGCCTTTAATTTATTGGGCTTTTGGGATAGATTTTTGTGTTGGGCTACCATTTTCTTCCCTATTGTTTGGGCCTTAAATTAGTCCATTAATATAATCCTAAATCTAATCCATTAACCTTGGCTCCGTTAACTTGGTCCATATAGCTCAAGTAGGTGACTCACCTACTAGCTTAAATAAGTCAAGCAATCACCTTGATATTTTTTTCCATTTTTAGATCTAAACCCCTTTAATTAAACTTAAAACATATGTATACTTGGTTACTTCAAACTTTAGACTCAAACACCTACTTACGATCCCAATTTTAAATACTCTCATTCATGGTAACTTAATCATATATATGCTGAAATATATGGGGTTTTACACTCTAAGTTATGGGCACAGAACTTACAAGTCTGGAATCAACATAAGAATGCCACCACTATTTAGTAGGGCCTCACATTTGAAGTGATGTATAGTTTACTCCATGGAACTACACCAACCCCGCACTCTAAAGCCTCTCATGATAGCTCACTAGAAACTTATAAGTATCCTCGCTCTGTCCACCCTAAAATTAAGGTGGATACATATTTCTAAACCTCGAAACTTTCACTGCTTCTCATCTAACATAATATGTCAAACCATACTTAATGCTCCCACACCCGAAAAAGGCATATCACAAAATCTAGCTACTACATTATTGACGAATGGTCCAACAAGCCCTAAAATCCTCGATTAGGATCCTAGTGTGGAATTTATTCTCCAGATTTGGTCTCAGAACCTTCTTGAGCACCCAACAAACCACCACTCTGAGTCATGCCCTCTGATAAATATAACAAAAAGTAAATTACTCGAGTAGCTACAATCTAGGTGGAGTTTGAAATAGGCACACCTCTTTAACTGGAACCTTATCATCCTTAACATTAAACGTAACATTAATAGACTTTTCCCTAGATAGGAGATGAGTAGTTGTTTGTGCTCTACCTCTGCCATGTCCAAACCTTGACCCTTAACATATCATGTAATTTATCTATGTGTTCGAGCATGAGTAGTAGTTATAGATGTTAGAATAGAATCTTGATATCTATATATAGTAGAACATGTCCTCACACTCAAAGAAAGAATAAAATAAAGAATCTCAGTAACTGATAAAATTAGCTTCCTGCGGTAAGAACAAAGAAATAAATTTTCCTAAAGTTATATAGACTTCCAAAAATACAAACGAACATATCTACACCAATTTGTAAAACTATACTAGACTTTATTTATACGTATGATACCAATAAACCAAATACTCTAAAACCAACTTATCACAACCAAAATCCTAGGTCATGATGGCATTTAACTCACTTCCATGATAGGTAAATCCAACCCCTAAACATAATGATATAAGATAATTATAAGCAAGAAGAAAATAATATTTAGTCTCAGATACCTACTTTTGTATCAAACTTCAAAGTAAAAGCATGAAGATCAATATCTAAATACCCAAAATTTGGATGTCACTAGTATAAACCTCTACAAACATCAAATACAACCAAAGAATCTCAGCATCCAAGAATAGTAAAAATTTATAAGGAAAGATAGAAGAGATCTAATAGAGTAATGGTTCAGCCAGCAGCTACCTCAAATCTTGGAGTGAAAGGCCTTGAACACATAACTAGATTAATACCCAGGACAACTGTTTTAATGATTTCTTATAGTGTACATAAAATAAAATATGTGAGTACTAATACACCTGTACACAGTAGCATCATCAATTAAATCTAAACAAATCAACGGTGAGAAAAATTTCAACCTACTACACTGTGTACTTCCCACGCACTATAAAATTTAGGAAAGACAGACCCGGTCTATCAACCAATAACCACAACAACAAGAATATAATTCAATATAAATAGTTTCAATTACTATGAAATTAGAATAAGAGAAGCATGCCACTTAATTATCTTTCATATCAAATATCATTGCAGATCAAGGAAATAAAGACCGTGAGACGAATACATATGATGCATATTCATATACCTAGCCAGAAACCTATATACACTTATTGCTCTATATAGATAGTTATGACCCATGGGTCCTTGCGAGGTCTATATATACCATTTAGGTCCTTCCCTTTGGGCCCTCAGGATGTCTCAATCTAGATTCTACACATATCCATTGGAGAGTATTTTCATCAAAGGCACTATGTCTCAACCATATCTCAAAATCACTGGATCTTGCCCGAAGGCCATCAGAGGGGGACAATGTGATCCAACAAATAATATACATATGAACTCGTGTGAAATAGAATAGGAATGCCTCAGATACAAAGAATAGATATCACAATGGATAAATATAAGGATGCATTTTAGTCACAAGATGTCACATGGCATGAAGAGATCATATATCCTGCCTATCGAGTGACGCATTTCATCAAGAAACAACTAGCCAAATTATTCAACTTTCTCCCAACATATATACATAAGTCATAAGAAGCAAGACAATTAATTTCTAACTTTACACACATCATGTTACATATACTAACTTTAAAGAAATCAATCCAAATAAGTGAATTTACTACTTTACCCTTGACATAACACTGGTACCTATATATATATTGCTGACATCTAATTTTTGCCCTCCACGACTAAGTTTAATTCTGAGTTTCTTAAATTTTAAATGAAATTACAATATTTATTTTATCCGAATAAAAGTTTTTCAAAGTATTTATCTAGATAATTTATTCAATTAAAGTAACGATTATATTTTTTCGTATTCATATCTATGAAATCATGTAGTTTTGTTACTTAAATAATGATTGTACGGAAAATTAAATCTTAATCAAGGATTATTTTGAAAATTAATTCAAATGGTTAAAATCTTTATTTAAATATAATTTATTCTTAAAAATAATTTATTTGAAAAAATACATGTTTGATTTTATTAAATCAAGAAGCTCGAGATTAATCGAGGCATTAGTTCAGATCGAATTCCAATTTAATTTAGCCAATATTTTATATTTGGTCATAATTGAAATGAAATTGGCCACAATTGTAATGCAATTAGCCAATCAATTGTCAATTTGATCGAAAATTAAATTAAATTGGTTAACCCGAATTTAATGGGGATTATTTTTTAAATAACCCCAAAAGTATTCCATTCCCCTTAAATATTCAATAGCAACCTCACCAGACCCAATAAAAATTTCCACTCATTCCACTTCAATTACCCCAAAACCAACCCTGACCCGCCAGGCCCAACAAAATAATTTCAATTTCATCCAGCCCACAACAGATCTGACCTGACCCAACCTTCCCCTCTTTCTTTCTTCTTCATTATACCAATGATAACAACAGTTGTTGATAATAGCAAACAAACCAACCAACAACTCGTTTTAATAGTCGGCAACCTCACTAGACCTGACCCAAAGAAACCCAACCTCATTCTTTTTTCTTTCTATTTCCACGTTAATCTCCATCTCCATCCCTTTGCCCATAGTTATTGAGCTTTTTGGTTTATATAAGAATCCAAAATTGGCGATGTGTCCCTAGAAATGGCAATATCATCCTTGCAATTTCATAGATTTCCTACTATGCAAGTACATCGTTTAAAGTCCAAAAACTCAATCCTCCTTCCCTCCTTTAAAAGAGCAATTGTTGAGCTGAAAAGTGAGCTCTAATAAAGTCTTTAAAAAGGGCTAAGAAAGCTTTATTGATCAAAGAGTTTTATTTTTAGTTAAAAATAAATTCTTTTTTAGAAAAACTATCGAATAGCAGTAGTGGTGGAGTTTTCGGTGGTCGAGATTCTGAAAATAGCTAGAAGTCCCATTTTGCTGTTCTAAAAGAGGAAAACACACATTTACCCATTTATTTTATTGATTTTTTTCTTTTTTATCTTTTTCTTTGTATCAATAGTTATGTCGTCGTAATCATCGTCGCTAGGATTGTTTGTTATAGATTGCTTTGATGGCCATAGGATTTGTATGTAATAGTTGTCATTACATCATTTTTCTTGAATCAATATGTTCGATGCCACTGCTTTGAACTGTTAGTAACATGATTTTCATCGTTAATTGAATTCAATGTTTTATCTGTATATCATTGTATTTTGTGGCTTATTACTTGTTATGTATCTTAAGCAATGTTTTTTAGATTGATGTGCTATTTATATATATATATATATATATGAGATACTCACTCGTTTAGTCTTCTTTGGCTCATCATTTTGGCCTAAAAGTCTCTTAATCGTAGACTTTAGTTTGCTATTTAGCCTTAATTTCACTAATTATAATTCTAGATAAACTATTTTTTGCGTTCAAGGTCTTTTGTTTCCATCTTACTAGTTATGTGGTTTTTTTGGCTCTCTCTTGAAATGTGTTAGAACCTCTCTCGTCCCTCTTGACTGACAATGTCGATGGGAAGAGTGAAGTAGGTTCACCAATGAATGGTATTTCGTACAACGATCCCTCTATAGCCTTTTTATGTATGAAATTTTGTGAACTAGTCGGGGAAGGAGTAGGAGTAAAAAGGAGAAAAAATTGTTTTCACTTTTCCAAATAAAATGTGGAATTGCACCAGAATGTTTTCGGAAGTCTCATGTCCAAAGCGTTACTTAGTTCATTGTTTCATAATAATGTTTTTCATGCTAATCTTTATTTTACATGGTTTTTTCAGAAAAAAAAATTATTTTAATTACTATTCAAAGAGCTTCACTTGACTTATAATATCGAGAGGGAATAAGAAAATATGTTATGTCGTATGTTAATAATTTTGGGACCCTTCTAGAATGTATTTTGACTCCAAGTCCTCTTAAAATAGTTAAGAGAAAGAAAGGAGGAGTATGAGTGACTCAATATAGTATGCTTTGTTTGAATGTATTGGCGAGTTTACCAATTATGTGTATTATTATACCCCATATGGTGGTTTATTCATGGTCCGATCGGGGGGCTTGTCCCAGTTTCAGACAAATATTGTTTCTAGCTTTTAGTAGAGATTTTGTAGATGTGTATTTATGGTTTTGGGTCTTGTTGAACTTATGTTTGTATTGTTTAGTGCATATAATAAGATGACCATGTTTTCGTTTGTTTTCCACATTCTTTAAAATATGTGAACGTTGAGTATGATTGCCAGATAGGAAGGCTCTCAGGCCTTCATGGTGTGGGATACCCGTCGCGGCCAGGTCCTTGGTTTGGGTTATAAAAAACTTGGTATTAGATAATGGTTCATGGTCCCAAGGTGTCTGCAAAGTTGCATCCGGTAGAGTCTTTTTTATGGGTGTGTAGCGCTCTACACTTATAAGGAGAAAGCTACTAATCCTTTAAGAATGTTTCACTTTTCTTCATTTTCTAGATCGTGCCATTGTGTTGTTTATTTGGAAGTTATCCAAATTCCTTCTTTACTCAGATTTTATTAGCTATGTCTTATTGTCGAGTCAATTCAAGTGCAGAAGCTTAGAGTCTAAATGATGTGGTCCTTTCTAATTGGGTCATAAATGATTATGAAATTGTGCAGGGACTAGAGAAGAGTCCATAAATGCTTTAAAGTGTATTGATTTAAGCTTATACCTCTATTTACATCAATGGTGCATTTGAGCTTGAGGTATGGAGTGTATTCAGTCTCCTATTATAAAACCATTGTTGTAGATGCCATGGTTAAGGGTAATAATGTGTGGCAGAATGTTGGAACATTATTTCCACCGACATTGTAGTATGTGATAAAGTTTCATAACCTATGAGCTATAAGATGGTCCAGAAGTCAGTGATACGAAGTCACAAGCTTAGAAGTTAGGATAAGGGTGACTTATGCGTAAAGAAGCTAGTTTAGATGTATAACCATTTATTGAGGATAGTTTGCCATTTTAGTGATAGACTAGTGTGGTAGCAATATTTGTAGATTGTGTGGTAGTCTATGAAAGAAGTGGCTGGCTATGATAATTATTTTATTCAAAAATAAGGAAGGATCTCAAAATGGATAGTTATGGTGGTTGTAGAAATCATTTGTAGGTTGTGAATAGAAAGGGGTAGATCAGTGAATAGGTTATGGGTAGAGACTCATTGGTGTAAATTGAATTTTAAGGTAGTCGCGATGTATGCTTGGGTAAGTAAAAATGATGTGATAAAGTAGAACATGGTGATAAGATCGTAATAGGTTATATTATAAGATTAAGATTGACTATCCCTATTATGTTACTTTACCCCCCTTGATTGTCTTTCTCTAGTAGTTGTAAACTAGTACTTTATGTGAGAAGGTATATAGTGGATTTTGAGGTGTAGTTGTGATTCTATGGAAAGGATGTGATTATAGGTAGTAGTTAAGTGAAATGAGGTATTTGGGTTGATTTCCCAATTTGATAGACTAGTAAAGTAGGTGCCATGCTTCATTGGTGGTACATGATCGATGCTAGACTATAGGCTTGAACTTTAGATGTGGAGTATGGTGGTAAGAATAGTGGCTTAAGATTTATGATGCATGTTTTGTGGGAATGAATTAGTAGGCTTAATGTGAGATGTGAAATGACCAAAGTTGAAAATTTGTGGAAGAAAGAGTGGATAATTGTTATATGACTATGTAATACCCCGTATTTTTGGGCTAGACTTTGAAGCATTGTTCTTAGATGTGTTGACTCTAATTCCATGGATTTATTTTGAATACACATGTCATGATCTTTATCATATTATGTAAAGTGACTGCGAGGTGAAAAATGTTCATAAGAATCGCTCAGAACAAAGTTGAGCTAAGATACTTTGATTCATCTAGAGTTTGGTATTTGATTCTACAAGGGTCTACTTTGAACGTGTATAACTTCTTATATACATATAATTTTGCATCTCAAGACCCACCAAATTGTAGATAATTGAGTCAGATTTCCAACTATACCAATTTTGCCTCAATCCAATACCCGAGCGAAAAGTTATAGTCATTTTCGTGAGAGAGACAGTGAGGGCGTGCGATAGCCCGCAACTCGCGCTCCGTCGCCCGTACCTATTTTCAATTTCTATTCCTATATTTGTAAGGGAAAATAAATCTTGTCCTCTACCGTAACTCGTCCATAATAGATAATTTCATCCCCCAAAAGCATTATACAAACTATTATTCATCTTTTCTCTCAAAAGAAAAACCCTAGCCTCTTCAAGATTCAAGCCATTCCTTTAAGAAAACAAAGAACTCAAGTGTTCCAATCCAAGAAATCTTTCAAGAAAGTTGTTTGCTTTCAAGATTTAAATTTCAAGGTATGTTAGATGTTCATCCATGGTCCCTTTTCACCCATGGAATTTAAGAACCTATCTTTTGTGTTCTAAACTATGAGATTACATACTTATAATGATTTATCTCCATAAGGCTTTTTATGAATTTCAATTATACATGATGTTTACAATCTATTTTCGTTGAAATCATCCCTTACACATTTGAAGCATAAAATTTCATTGTTAAATCCATAAGTATGGTTTTAGGATTGCAATTATGCTATTCCCACATGTTTCACTCATTCCCATGTTTAAGTTCATGAATTTCTTACCATTTGAATTTCAAGTTAAGATTATAAATTGTTTCAAGTAGAATGAATTACAGTATGTTTTAAATATTGTGTCTTTCCATATCATGTTCATGAGAATTTAGAATAAATCCTCAGTTTATGATTCTGTCATGTGATCATGCTATCTCATCATATTTATAGTTATTCCCATGTTTAAATTCATGTATCTCATGTGTTTGATGAAATGCCAAAGTGATGGATTCTGAGTAGCAATTTTTTATCATGGTTTTCAAAGCTTTCATGCATTCCTATTGTTGTGCTATCGAGTCCTAGGGGTTATGATACCCGCAATTTAGTTGTTTACTTAGTTTTTAGTAGTTATAGAAGGGTCCTAGCCATATCTTAAGCAGTAATACTCGGTCAGTTAACATGGTCAGTGTGATTTTGGTCAAGCTTAGCCTAGTCTAGTAATCAATGTCGGTTTAGTTAGGAGTAGGATTTAGCACCGAGCAAACCCAGGGATGGGGGCATTGCTTCCAGGTTAGGGTGTAACCCTTAGTAGCAGTCCCTAAGTTACAGAACTATGTAGCCAGCATAGGTGGATATGTTTTCCTACCAGACTAGGGTTGACATACATATATATATCTCATGAGTCTTCCTACAATATCAAGGTTTACTTAGCCATTGTTAGTAACCCATGGCACGGTACTAACACCCTTTCAATTGGGTTTATAGTTTGGACCCCAATTAGTCTATATTAGGGCATGTCAGTTAGATGATAGCTCCCACTGTTTCGGTTCTAGTACTCAGTTTAGAATTCAATTCAGTCTTGCTAGACCATAGCATATAGTTTATCAGTTATTCATTTATTAGATTTTAGTAATTCAATTTACAAACTATTTTAGAACTTGTTTTATGCTTGGTTATGAATTCTGTTGTTTTATGCTTGGTTATGCATTCTCAATCTTTATAGTTTGCATGCATTCTTACTCTGTATCTCATGTTGTACATTCAGTCAGTTATTACTCACATATATGAACCCATGAATATTAGCCTAACCTCATTTAGCATACCAGTACATTCAAACTATTGATCGCATATCATTTCTTGCGCTATGATGTCTTATATCATAGGTTCAGCTGCTCAGATTCCCAATCGTACTTTGCTTTTCCAGTTTATTAGCAGCAACAACAGCAGTGGTGAGTTCTCATCCTTCGAGGACAAGTTACCTTATCTTTAGTTGTATTAGTAGTTCAGTTATTTAGTTAGTTGGAGTAAGTTAGGGTCTTGTCCCTTCAACTCCACAATCAGTCAGATTTAGAGGCTTTTAGACATTTTCAGTCGGATAATTGCTTTCAGTTTTATTAGTCTTCAGACAATTATTTTTAGTATTACGATTCAATATTGTTTTTCGTATTTGAAACCTTATGGTGTTCCAGTTAAATTTCGTACATGTTCCTTATTATTTTATTCAGTGCTCACAGCAGGTACCAACATGGGTTAGTTTGTGGTACTTCGGGGATGTAAGCATCGTGTAGCACCCAGGGTGTACTCTCGGGGCATTACAAACTTAGTATCAGAGCTAAGGTTTTAAAGTGTCCTAGGGAGTCTGAAATTCATGTTGAATAGAGTCTTGTGCATATGTGTGAAGCGCACCACTCTTATGTACAAGAGGCTACAAGATATTTTAGGAAAATTTTCCCTTCTTTCAGTGTTCGTATCATGCAAATAAGTATGAGCTCTATTCAAACTCTCTTTCTAATATATCCTTTAATTCCATTACTGACCATGCCTCCCAAAAAGAATATCAAAAAGAGGAATGGGAATTAGCCCGCACCTCCGCCTATTCAGGAAGATCCCCTGAATGAGCATGTCTCTCACTCCAAATTTAGAGTTGCTTTCACTGCCTTAGCTTATTCAGTAGTTACTCAGAATAATCAGCTAGCTATTGTCCTATCTAGGCTTATGGTTAATGCTCCACAGAGTGAGAAGGAGAAGTGTAGGGAAAAAAGGAGAAAGAATAAGAGGTCCAGAACATGTAGTTTTAAGTCAAGGCCAAGGAGTGGTCATACTAACCCTCTCTGCAGGAAGCGTGGTAGGAATCATTAGGGCATGTGTAGGGATAGTAGTGGTTTGCATTTGGATGTAGCGAGCCAGGCCACATAGTCAGGGAATGCCCCCAGGTGGGTCAGTATAGTCAGCACAGTCATTCCCAAGTCCCAGTCGATCATCTAACCCAGCAGTGCACCACTTCCAGTGCCACCAGTGGTCAACGTCAGAACAGACTTTATGCACTCCAGTATAGATATGATCAAGAAAGTTTTTTTGATGAAGTTATGAGTATGTAACAAGCCTTTCATTTTTTTGTGTTTATTTTAATAGACCCCAAAACTTTGTTTCCTCTTTGTAACCCCCTACATAGCTGTCAAGCTCAGTATTAGTCTCAAAACCTTAGAAGATCCCTTCTCCATGTCTACCTTAGTGGGTAAATCTATCCTAGCCAGACGGGTATACAGGAATTGCTCGGTTTCAGTATCCCGTAATATTACTTCAATTGATTTCAAAAATAGAGTCGTTTAGTTATAGTTGCTTAATAAACCAATCATTGAATAGATGGGTAGTACCACAGTGCTTAGGAGTCAGATGTATCTTCAGATTCTTTCTCAAAATCCTATGATAGCATATGATCTAGAATTAGAGGATGAAATTCAGATTTTAGCAACAGTAGTAGAGTTGGGATAGTGTTATCGGAATTTGAGTAGAACATATTTCATGGGGCTAATTGGATGAAAGGTAAATCAGTAGGCTTAAAGTAGTGTATGCAAGAATTTAGGTTTGTTGATTCGAAACATATGTTGAGGATGTGATATTTGTAGGCTATGATGAAATTAGTATGGTTCATTGAAGGTTTGGGAATATCCATGTTAAGTGTTAGAATCTCAGTTTGAATATTTGATGATTAAGCTAATAGAAAGGAGAGTTAAGGATTCTAAGTTAGTCAGTGGTTAAGTTGTAATATGATGATCGTTGAGGGGCATAGAAATCCAAGAGTTGCATCTCAGAAGAAAGACCAGCAATAAGTTTTACATTATTGGGCATAGTCATTTAGGGTGAGTTTACCAATTATGCGCATTATTATACCCCAGATTCTAGAGTAAAGTGGTGGCAATTCAATTTATAGATATTGATTAAGTGGTTCCCAGACATATAATGATGGCTTTAAGCTAACGAGGAGATGATAGAACAAGTAACCAAGTCAGGCTCTCAGATCCTAGTAGTGATACCAGTATGTGTAGAAAAGCAGTAGCATAGGATGATGCCCAACCCTTTCTTATCTCAATACATGGTTTCTCAATCATCACGATATACTCATGCCTTACATATTAGTTCCATAATCATAGTTCATGTTCATGCGCATCATAAAGAATCATGTATGCTTCCATTCTCTAGTATAAGGAGCTCCAGTTTTCTCAGCAATAAGAACCATGTTCCACGAATTTGGAAACTCCAAACTTAGGTCATACAGCTCATGACTCATGTATTCATGTTTTATAGTGTGTTCAATTCCAATACCCATGCAACACTTTTAATGATCAGCGAAATTCAGATTTATGTCATGTATGTCCTCGGTTTAGACATCTTTAATGAACATTGATACTCTATTCCTCAGGCCCCAGTTGAGTGTCAAAGTTATTCTTTTATGCTTTAGGTCCTCATGTCCTAAACTTTCAGGGACCACCCCTTATGAAATGATAGTAGTGATGAGCAATTGCTAGATGGGAGAGAGTAAACATTTTTTTTGTTGACAAAACTCATTTCAGCTTACTATTACATGTTAAAAGGGGTCCAAGAATTAGAAAATTTCACTAAGTGTTGGGACTTAGTCATTTCTAACTCCCAAACTTCGATGATTTTATTTTCGAACTTCCCGGCATTGGAACATTAATTTTTAAGTTAATTCATGATCGGGGTGGTCAATAGTACATCTCGGGTGAGTTTTAAACTTTTAAAGCCAGCGTTAGGGTGAGTTTGGACGTCTAAAATAGTAGCACCATCAGGATAATGTAATACCCCAAACTTTTCTTAAGCCTAACTTTATCTCTATAAGATTGAGGAATGACTTCCAAAGTAAGTAATGTTTAAATCACATATAATTTTCCTAATTTTGGCTTTTCATCATGTGAAAAATTGAATTAGCTTTCCAACGAGATTCGCCCAAATCCGATAACCGGACAAGAATTTATGGCTGATTGAAGTTCCAGTCGTAAAACACTGTCATTCATACCTTTAGCGTGTCGCAGAGAAGAGTAATATCCCAATTGTCAGTTTCCAGTAGCCTAGCACGATTGTGGTGCATCGCGCTAAAATTTTAGGTCCCAATCAGTGGGACAACGCGATGGCTCCGCATCGCGGTGACCCTCAGATTCCCATTCATCAATTTTCAGTGAGCTACCACGATAGTGGCACGTCATGGTGGCCCATAAAATCGGGCTTCCAGTTATATTTTTCAGTTTTATTCAGAAGTTAAAAAGGGTATTTTGGACTTTTTCCAAGCCACTTAAATCATCCAAACACCTGATTTAAGGTCATTACAAGAATCATATACCATTTTTCTCAAAATCCCTCAACCAAAAACCCTAGTTCATCAAACCTTTCCTCCAAAAAACTCAAGATTTCTCCATCAATTCTCCGACTTAGTCAAGATTCCAAGTTCTTAGTGCAAGAATTCCAAACACCCTCATTCAAGAGTTCCAATAACATCTCATAAGCAAGTTATTCATCCAAGTTTGTCAATCTAAGGTATGTGGGGTTTGAACAGGGACACTCCTTTCATACTTGTGCCCAAAAGTTGTTTTAAATTACAAGAATATATGGTTTTGCATGTTTTTCTTATGAAAATTGGAGTATGGGTTTATACCCTTTGTTGTTGTTCTTGAGATCATAATAATTTCCATGTTTTAGAAATTGAGATACATGAGTATGTTGAGATTTTAATGCAAAATGCTGAAATTCCAGATTTTTATATGATTTATGAATCCTTATGATCTCTAGTATGTATTTTGATGAGTCTTAACTTGAGATTGAACTATGGGCCACAAAGCCCTACTTGAGAATTACAATTTTATGAACTTCTGTGCTATAAGAACCAATGATTCAAGTACTTTGAGATTATTGAGAAATATTTGACCTTTTTGGTCCTAATAGAGTTGGAATCCACATTGATGTTCTATTAAAGCAAATAGTAATACATTTTGGTCTTCAGTATAGACCCTTGAGTTATTTGAAGTGGATTTCCTAAGAGTTCTGAGCTGAGTATGGGAGTAGTATTTAGCACCGAGTTGGGTATGATTTTGAGGTCTCATACCCCAGAACTACGTGCTATTGTAGGACTGAGTTTATGGGCCCGAGGCCGAGATAGTGATCACTGAGTTGAGGTTATACTCCCTGGCAAGAGTATGACGCCTCTCCCAAACGAAAGGTTTATTTCTTAGGAGGACAAGACGTTGGACTTCATGTAGCTCACATGGTTTATGTCGGTTAGAAGAAACTCCCAAGTTTCCAAAGTTATGTAATTCCAAGAGTCACAGAGTTCCCAAGTCTTAAAGTTTCAAAGAGTCATGAGTCCTTGAGTTTCAAAGAAGTTTTACTCTCCATGAGATAAAAGTTTGATTTTGAAAGCATTGTTTAAAGCTCTTTTAGCCTATATGATTTGAGAATAAGAAAAGAAATACATATCTTAGAACTAAGTATAATGACTCACGAGATTTATACTGCATGCTTTACTATTCACAAATTATGAGTTTTAGATTTCAGATTACTCAAGCTATGTGAGTCATTTACATTTAGCATGCATGATTTTATAAATGATGATATTGCGATATGATTTTACTTATTGCGTGCACCGCATATACTGAGTACATACTCAAAGTACTGATCCACATATATGTTTATATGCTATATTGTCTCATAATGTAGGTACAAGTTGTTGCACATAAACCATATTCAATCAGTTCACAGCTCCCAGTCAGCAAGTGATGAGTCCTTTTAATCCAAGGGCTCGAGTCAATTATACAGTTTGAGAAGTATTGTATTTTCTTTATTCATACATATTGAATTGGGATAGTTGAGAGTCATGACCTGACTATCTATAGTCAGTACTAGTAGAGGTTTCATAGACAGTCAGTATTATCGATGTATGTTATTTCAGTTGTATTCGTAGAAACAGAGATGTAATTTGGTAAACTCAGATTTTGTATTGCTCAAATTTAGGGAAGTTTTATGTTTTCACTAATTTTATTAGATTTATGTATTCTATTCAGTTGCTTGTAAGTATGCTAGTAGAAGGGTTAGCTTGGGATCATATGTGACCCTAAGCACCGTGTGACATCTCGAGACCTATTTTTGGGGCATTACAGATAAGCCCGCATTGCGCGCCCCAGTCCACTAGTAGGGATGCCTGCAGAAGAGTCTGTGGTGCATGCTCCATTCCAGTAGACCAGAGCCCGTGGCGTATGCTCCAGTCCGGCGGAACAGAGCCCGTGGTGCGTGCTCCATCACGGCCTTCTTAATTTCCAGCCTTCAGTCACGTGATGTTTAGTTAAAAGTTTGTTTGTTTTCTTAGGGTAGTGCATGGAAGGTGTTAATGATAGAGGTTTGTAGGATATGAGAAATATTTTTTTATGGGTGTTTCTCTAGAAGAGCATATGTGGTTATGAAGATAGGCTTAAATGTCATATTTGTATATGTGTGGATGAATGCATTGGGCGTGAGTGAATGTCTAGTAAGAGGTTGAATGTAGCTACTGAAGTGGTATAATTATTTGTGAGGTGAGAAGTTATGAAAATGCAGGGTGTATTAAATTCATGATTCAGACTAGTATTATGTGGTTATTCGTATATTTTGTAGATTCAAGTAGGCTTGAACAGAGTAAGAGGATTCAGTTCAGCTCAGACTTCAGTAGGTAGAGTTATCAATGCTCATGTGAATATCTTTACTAGCCTCAGAATAAGTGTAGTAGTGAAGTAGAAGGTATATTTAAGAGAGTATTTGAGGAGTATGTCTAAGCTTGAAAATAGTAGTTGCATGGTCTAAGGCATAGAAATTCTATCCTAGCTTATGTTTTGTAGGCCTATGTTCCATGTTACAGAATTCTAGCCAAGTTGTGACTTCTTCTTCATATATCTTATTTAGACCGTGCCCAAGATCCTTTGCTCTCTAATATTATTAGAACTTCTTATAAATAACATTGGAGAAATACTCCAGTTGAGTATAAGCTTTCAGTATGAGATAGTCCATATAGCCAGCAATCCAGCCTAGCAATCAGATGACAAGTTCCTATTGTTTTCTATCTTCCGATCTAGCCTTGCCTTACTATCTAAAGTTACATGAATATATCTATTCCATGAGGTAAAATATTTGCATCCATATAAATTGCAAATCCAGTTTAGTCCATGCATCATGTTTTGGATTTTAGATATTTAGTCATAATTCAGTTCATAAGTGTCCCGTGCATCATCTTAGTTTTTTCTTAGTATTTCAGCCAAATCAGTATCATTCAGGGGACGAACTATCCCAAGCGGGAGATGTTTTAATACCCTCGAGTTATAACTATCCTAATGGCACAATCTAGAACATGAAGAAAAGTGAAGCATTCCTAAACGCCAAGTAGCTTCCTCCTTATAAGTGTGGTGCGCCACAAACCCATTAAAAGGACTCTACCCAACACGACTTTGCAGGCACACTGGGACCATGAACCGTGTTTTGTTACCAAGTTTGTTACGACCCAAACCGAGGCCCTGGTTGTAATGGGCATCTTGAACCATGAAGTCCTGAGAGCCCTTCTATCTAGTAATCATATGCAACGTTCACATATTATAAAGAATGCAGAAAACAAACGGAAACATGGTCATCTTATTATATCCACTAAATAATACGGGCATAAGTTCAACAAGACCCAAAACCATTAATACACATCTGCATAATCTTTACTAAAGGATGAAAACAACATCTGTATGAAACTGGGAAAAGTCCCCCAATCGGACCATGAACTAAACCAACTGAAATCATCACATGAAACAAGGCCTTCCATAATAATGGAGGCTCACCAACTCTGAATGTCTGACAACAATCTATTGTTAGAAGGACTGCTGGACTGGGCCTCAGAACCTGAAATATAGGGGGTCAATACAAATGTACTAGTATGTAGAACAATCCAAAAACAAAATATACTTTTACACAACATAGGTGAGAGCATTTCATAAAAACATATTGGTAGAAAATATTAGAAAACACATGGGCATAATGTGATAAGCCTCAAAACATTTTCTTGGAATCATGACTTAATTCTTTATTTTACTTCTGAGCTAGATGGTACACCCTTCAATTTTACATTTCCACGGGCTATATGGAACCCGTTCTTGACTCGGCGACCAAGCCCCCAATCCGAATTTGCCACAAGGATTGGAGTATCAGTAAGGGGGACACGCAATATCACATAACAGGGTGCCAAAATCCCCAAATCAAATCAATGTGTCATGGTTGGGCACAAGATCACAAAGCAAGGCTCCTAACCATGGTCCCAAAATGGGACAACATAATTCACGGTACACAAGATCACATAGCAGGGTACTAAAGTCTCGTGTCGGCAAATTACGATTTCCAGCATAGAGTCTTTTAACTCGTGCTTTCTTTGGATAACTATCTAACTCTCTATAAGCCCAGTTTTAGCCTCTTAAAAAGATATTTAATGCTTATAAAAAAATCTTTCTCATTCTATTAAGGGCATATCATAACAGGGTATCGCCATACCCAGACTTGCAAGTCATTCATATCACACCAGATCATATCCGCCCTTCTCATTCAAAACATGCATATGACCACCCAAAGATTTTATCAAATCACAAGAGAGTTATTATTTCAAAAACATGTGCAAACCCACTCTCTTTTCAAAACTTAATCATGCAGTGGGCAATTCACTCATTAATCACATGTAATTTCTTCATTAGGACACAAGAGCCTTTGGAATAAGAATCACCTCTTTGAAAATATGTAAAATAACAAAGAATAACTGATATGGAGGCATTTATAACTTGAGAAATATAATCATTCATAAATAAGTATCAACATTTATTTATACACAAATCTCATGATTTTAAAGTGGCTCTTAAGTTATGCTCTCGAAAAAAAATCATAATATATATCGTGCAAGGTCCATAAATTTGATCATAGGGAAGGGAATTCCACAAATCACATTCATAAATCACTTTTCAAACTCAAATTACACATGCACGAGATTATAAATCAAACTCATGGAAAAACCCCCATAACAATAACATAATTTCATCAAATTGGTTTCACAATGCATGCTCTTGAAATAATTTACCAAAACCAATATCATAGACGTGTATATATATATATATATACAAAGTTTGTAGAAATCATAAAACATATGCCCATGAGATTTAGGATAGCCCCACGTACCTTAACAATGAAGAAATCATGAAGAAAATTGGCCCTTTAAGCTTAAATGTCCAAACCCTAACTTGCTTTTCTCTTCTTATGTTTTTGGAAGATAAACTAGGGATTTGAGAGTGCTAAAACGTATTTAGACAATTTGATTTCGTGTAATTATGTTTAGGTACGGTTATAGGATGCAAAAAGACTGTGTTGCCCTTAAATTAACTCATAAACAGAGCCCTTACACCGCAAAATATAGGGTAGGCGGCACCTAGCCCATGGCCAAACCCAAGGTTTACGGCGCTTAACCCATGGCCAACCCAAGGTTGGCGACACCTTATCTATGGCCAAACCCAAGGTTGGTGGCACCTAAACCATGGTCAAACCTTTCCAGTGAAGGTAGGCGATGGTAATGTGATGCCTAGCCATCGCCTAAGCTCTATTTTGCGACGCCTACTTAGTTTTGAGGTCCTAGAACACCCCCAACACCTCCCACAATGTTAACACATGATCTACTATAACTACAGGGGTCCTAGAGGTTATTTTAGAGACATTAAAAAAGTGTTACAACTACAGGGTATCACAGGGATAGGATAGGAAATCTGTTTGAAGGATGCAATGCTTTATTAGAAAATTTTCCAGTAACTGGTGGAGTGAGGAAGGTCGCGTTCGAAGAGCTTTTTAAGATTGGACCTCCACTCTTCTCATAACTCATCGCACATAGGGGTAGATAAAGGAAATTACTAGTTGTTTTAAAAATTGGTGATGATCGAAAGGAGGCCCGCATCTCTCAAATTTCCTTTTCGAGTTTTATTGTTTTTGAAAGGAATGGGCCTGTATTTGTGAGAGTCACGAACCATAGTTTGTAAATACTTTCCATATTTAAATTAAAAGTCCTCCCATTATCTAAGAAGTTATTTTGAAATGTGATTATATTTTATTATCTTATTATCATCTAACTTGGTTTGCTTGTTTATTTTGATAACAATAATTTAAAACCTACCAATATCATGTTATGTCAAGGGCTAAATGAACAAAGCGAGGTGAATAATGATGAATCAAAGGTGCTATCTAGAAGAGCATTGATCCTATCTGAGATGGATGGTCAAGAGTTGATCAAACCAATCAATTTTGATGCAGTAAAGAGAAACTATGTTTGAAGAATATTTTTTTGCTCTTGTTTCCTTCATTTATTTGTAATCGCCTTTATATAGTATTTGTTTTTATGATGTTTACTTTCCTAGAATCCCTTTCCTTTTATGTACGAACTACATTTAACCTGAATTCCCAAGAAAGGGATACGTAGGAGGACTATGTTGGCTTCGGTCAACCCCTTAGGAGAATTTACCTTGCCTCTTATGTATGAACTATGTCTGACCTGAATTCTCAAGATGAGAAACATAGACGGACTATGACGGCTTCGGTCAACCCCTTGGGAGAATTTACCTTTCCTCTTATGTACGAACTACGTCTTACCTAAATTCTAAAGAATGAGATACGCAGGCGGCCTATGTCGGCTTTATTGACACCCAAATTTTGCTCACCAAACTTAAAATTAATGCATTTAGGCTCTATTTTCATTAAATGTCACAAAATGCAATTTTTTACATATTTTTTGCAATTGTTAATAAATTATTGATAATCATCATTATTTTAGGATTTTTACTCATATATTGTCATATTTTAATTTTACATAATTTGTTAATAATTATCTTTAATTTCATAAATTTTAGTATTTTTATCAGTTTATTATTATATTTAAATTTTTTGCAGTCATTCGCATACGTACATAGCATATCACTGTAATTCTTTATCGCGCAATACAATTTTAATTATTTATAGCATAATATATTTTTCAAGATAATTATATTTTCTTATTTGTTGTTTATATTTTTTCTATAATTATACATCGGTATTTATATGTTTGTACATTATTTAATACGATCTGCAAATATAAGTTGAATTAATTATTTTAATACATAGAGTAATAAATCAGTCAAGATCATGTCAAATTTTTAAAAGATGACATTTGAAATGACGGGCTGATGTTTTTATTCATTGGATTAAAAGTCTTTACACATTAGTTAAAGGAATAAAAAATCATTAGGCAATACCCCGTGAATTAATTTATGGATTAAAGAAACAAGAGAGTTTAATTATTTACTTTTTGGGTAAAAAGATGTGTTATGTTATATTATAAAAGAAGGGAAGGGATATATTTTTATCACACAAAATATACACACCACCGTATATCTATACCAAAAAAAATAAAACAATCATATTTTCTCTTCTTTTCTTCTCATTCTTTTTATTGAAAGAGTCGAAGAATTCTTCTCCACCGTCACTGCTTCTACTTGGGTGAAGTCTCGCCGGAGGACATTACCACCGCCATGATCTGCTCTTGTTTCTCTCTCAACTACTATACCATGAGGCCCCTGAAATCGATCAGATCTGGCCGAAATCGTTATTGCCTCACGTGTTACTCTGGCTAAGCCGTTGAGCAGCACCGCCGCCAATCATCCTCTCCCCTGCCCCTCTATTTTATTATTTATTCTGGAATAATGGCCACTACCGCTTCAGCTTTTCTCCTCTAATGAGCTGATTTTGTTCGATTTCATATATTACCCATTTAATTTACTCAGATCAGGCCGAAAATTACATTAACAACAAACAACAAGCTTTAGCTCCGATAAAATAGTTATCTCTTCCGGTGACTTCACCAATTCTGTTGATATTATTTGATGCTCACTACTTTTGTTATCTTGTTATTGGTTAGTTTGTTTCTAATATTATTAAAATGAGTGTTAGTTATTATTGTTTCTAGGTTTTTCGTAATTTCTCAATCTATTTTTGTTGAACTTATTCATCTATATTTCGTGAATATTTTGTCATGACGTATGCTTGTTGGGTTTGATTTATTAATATTTTTAATTTTCACATTTTGTTTTGTTGGTTTGTGTCGTTATCAAACACTGATATTTAGGGCCCGTTTGTCCATAAAAAATTTTCCCTTTTTTCCAAAAAAAAATTTCACTTTTTTTACTTTTTAGGAAATTGTGATGTTTGTCCATGAAAATTCGGAAAATTATTCCAGAGTTGGATTCCAAAAAGAGAAAACAACTTTTTATTGTTTTCACAATTTTTCACTTCCATTTCCAACTTTTATTATTATTACATATAACCTCAATCTTTAAATTCTTACACAAATCCCTCTTATAACTACAATCAACCACTAAGAAAAAAATTATTATTTGTTTTCTATGGTATAACATCATTTTTAATTGTTACAGATAGTCTAATCTCTTTTTCTTCTTTTAACCAAAATTTACTAACGTGAAGTAAAAATAATAAATGGCAATTTATGACGGAAATATATCAACTTTTATTTTGAATGAACTATATTATAGAAATATAAGGCCTAATACATTATGTTATTTAAAATCGAGAAATTTAATATTTTTTTCTTGTCATTCTAATTTTCTATATATGTCATATAATGGCTATTATAATTTTAATAAATTATTAAAAAGTGGTCAATAAAGTTGCATATCAAACATAACGTAACGATCCATATTTACGATACAATAATATCGAAGGAAAATCAATATCATCAATATGGAAAAACCAAAAAATTAGCACTAATCTATTCAGAAATAATTCATCCGTAAATTTTTAAAAAAAAAGATCAAATTCAATAAAATAATTAATTCAAGTGAAAGTAATTAAGAATTTTCATCAACAGATTTAAGAATATATAAAATATATTTATATCCATCAATCATATGTATCAAAATATATTTTCTCTATTCAATCGATTATGGTTAGATAAACTTATTTAGCTCGTGCTTGTGATATTTTTATTCCAATTTTAGAAGAATAACAATCATAATACTTAGTTTGTTGTTAATTATTTTATCAATTGAAGACAAATAAATTATTTTCTCAACATTTGGTTGTATGTTAGTAGGTAAATTAGTAATTGAGTGATTTTGATAATTTTTAAAAGTTGAGGGCATAAAATCATATTTAAAAAAGATTTTTTAAAAGTCTAAAAAAAATTTTCAAAAAGACATGGCCAAACACAACTTCAACTCCAACTCCAACTCTAGAAAAAAATAATTTTCATGGCCAAACGGCGACTTAGAGTCAGAAGTGGTTTTGGTGTTATTTTAAGTATTTAAAAGAGTTCTTTTGGCTTTATTTCATATAAGTTGATATTAATTTTTTTTAATTGACTTTTATCTTGGTATGAATGTGATCTTTATATATTTTAGTAATCATTTTGTATTTGCTTTTGTGAATTACTTTTTAGTTATTTTGCAATGATAAATAAATTCGGACAATGATGAAATCTTTATAATTTTTTTAAATTTTATCTGAACCCGCTTTTTAATGAAAAATTATATTTTAAAATATATATACACACACATGCCTTTTTATAATTATTTATTAACATTTTTATTACAAGTGCTTATACAGGTTATTGGAAAAACTCATCGGGAATTGCATTCAAAGAAGACTTTAAATTTTCCGTTGTAATTTTATATTCTTATACTTGTACAAATATTATCATAGTGAAAACTTTATTTTTGGGATGTTGGACGGAATATTCTTTATTTATACAATCTTCATCGCGCGTTAGGCAAATTTAGGTCGTTAATATTTATATTAAAAAAATTAAATTAATTTAGATATTTAATCAATTAATTCATATTTATACATTGAAAGATATTGCATAGTCTTTTTCTTTAATACAATCTTTTCTTTTCATACATATGCTTAAATAATTTTATCTCCACATATTTTTATATATTTTTTATTATATATAATGCACATTGTATATTTGCATTTACAAAATATTAATTTTCTTTTTACTTTTTGAAATAAATCTAAGTCTGATCGGAAACCACATTTGTTGATTTTGAAAGGTATCTAACACTTTCATTCCGAATAATTTGAACCATTACTTGAAATCTAAAATGGTTTCGTAGATTAAATAAAGTCATACTTCTTAAAAATAAATACATTTTCTTTTTTTCCTTAAAAATTAGGTGGCGGCTCTATGTAAAAATTAAATTCTTTTAAGTTCATAACGTCGTCCTTGTTTTAACCTTAGGTAAAAATCGAGTATGACAGGCTTCAATCAACCCCTTAGGAGAATTTACCTTCCATCTTATGTATGAACTACGTTATGACTTTAATTCCCAAGAAAGGGATACGTAGGCGTCCTATGTCGGCTTCGGTCAATCTATTAGATTTTTCAATATATCCCCGGCGTAAATTTTAACTACATTTGACCTTATTTCTGCTTCAACGGGATACGTAGGCGCCCCAACGGCTCGATCATATCACACTAGAAAATGGAAACTAGGGAAGAATATTTTAGAAGGAATCTCTAAAATTCCAAAGAAGAAAGTCATCATCCAGCAAAGACTTTCGAATCCTCTCAAATCAAGATCATCTCAAATAGTATTAAACTGGCAAAAATTTTGAGAAGGTCCTCAAAATTTTCAATAATATACAGGAATATTTTTCAAATTACCCAGCTCCAGAGGTCAAAGTCAAGCTTTTGAAACCTCTAACTGGGACAAAGTCTAGATAGACTAAATCTAGAGTTATGACAAGACTTTTGCAAGATCTCTCCAGCAATGATGATGAGCTTTTCTAAATCCACCATCGAATGTCAAACATAGTCGAACCGTAAGAGGAATATGTTCATTGAGCTAGTACATGATATGACTGGCAGAGATTTTCTAAAAGTTTTTGAAACTAATTCTTTAAAAATTAAGACTATTTTGAATATCTCTGCCCATCTTTTTTACTTAGTGATTGCCCAAGTATCTATTAGAACAGGGAGTCAAGGCAGAAGTTCAAACATGATAGAGCACTCAAAAGATGGCAAGGAGCAAACCAAAGATCTAAGGAGGTCAACACAGAGTAGTTTCACTCAAAATTAACCATTTTTCTATGGATGCAGGGGACAATACATAAAAATAGGAATCTTTTTTGAAAAGTCCCAAGGAAATTGTGAACTGCACCAAAGCATATAATTCCTAAGAATGGTATTTTTGGATAGCCCTAAAGACGGGTTCAACACCCATCCATCGAGGACCTTTTGAGTTGTCTATCTTATTTTAAGAGATCGTGAATGACAAACAAAGGCACCTTATCCTCTTTATGAATATTTTATTTAGAATTTTTCTAAAAAATAGTCGCTAGAAAAAATGACTTGTGGGACACTAAATAATTTGAGCGCAGGTGCTTTCAAAGGAGTCGGCACAATTAGATACAACAATTGAAAGGATCAATCAATAGGAGGAAGAACAGAAATTCTTCCTCAAAATTTGGAATAAAGCAAAATAAATGATATTTTTGTGACCTCAAAAAGGTATTTTACCCATTTATTTATATTTGGTGGGTCTGCTATTTAAATACTTCTTCAAAAAGAGAATGAATAATGGAGTAAGCCATTCAGATTATGATGCTGAGTATTTGTCATTTAAACTTTCATAAAGTTTGATTGTGGTTACCAGTATGAGTGACAATGTGTCTACTAACTGTCTACCTTGAGTATAGGTACATGTAGAAAGCAAAAGCACAGACAAATGGACTTAGATGAAGCTTCTCTTTAAATCATTTAGAGGGTTGTTCTATCTCATCTTATGCCATACCGAGAGGGCCATTTCATATCATGTTATTGCCAAGAGGGTCATTTCATTCCATTGTTGAGAGGGTCATTTGGAGAGGGCCATTCCATTTTCCTTCATTGCCAAGAAGGACATCATTCCATTCAACTAAGTCTCTATAATCGCTCTCCATGCAAGACAATAAGGTCTGGCCTTCGAAGATGCTTTTGGAGCACTAATATCCATTGACAATGTAAAGATAACATGATCTGACATCAAGGATATCTCAATATTTTATATCTGTCGACCACGCAAAAGGAGATATAGCCCTGCGTCGAGGATACTTCATCATTTTATGGATTAGCATGTATCAACATATCTAGTTAAAAAGCACATGACTTGAAGGGACATCTTTAAGTAGCTATTTGAAATCGGACGACATATGAGATTTTCTAGAAATTGAAAATCCAAGGGTCATCTATAAGTCACATTACTTGAAATAAGATAGTGTTTAAGATCACCTATGAGCTTATAGTCCATAGGTCATCCATAAGACATAACGACATCCTAACCAGATAGTGTGCAAGGTTACCCTAAGATCGATAGTTTAAAGGTTATCTATAAGTCACAACTAAATTCTTACCGAAGAATATGCGAGATTACCAAATTGATATATCCAAGGGTTTTCTATAAGCAGAGTGCTATCCAAGATCGATTATGTGCAGGTGAACCCAAATACTACCAATTTAAGAGATATTTATCAGCCATATTGTATTCAATGTCGGATAATATGCAGGAATACCTCAAAGCTAGAAATTGGAGGGATATTTAGATGTCATCTCTTATCCAAGATTGGATAAACTGCAGGATTACCCAAAAGCTAGCAACTCAAAGGATATCTATAAGTCTCCTCGTATCCAACATCAAATAATGTGCAAGATTTTCCAAAGATTGACAATTCAAGGGAAATCTAAAAGTTGTATCGATACGAAAAATGTGCAAGACTTACCCTAGATCGCATGCAAAAAATCATTGCCAATAGCCAAAGAGGTCATCATTCCACATATAACAAGCGTTATAGGTGACCAAATGGATTTCTGCATCAGTATAAGATTACATAGGTGCGGGGATCGTTCTACACAAAGTGTCATCAATGTTCGAGAAGGACACCCCACTTTGAAGACATATTCAATTGACAAAAAGTTGTACTATTCAATAACCAATAGGATTGTTATGTTTTTTATTACAAGTTATTTCCCTCCAAACAAGTATATGAGGGGACGACTTCACTTTTGGAACAATAATTCATGCGGAGATATGGTAAAAAACTACATACCTGTCTCGTGAATTTGTTTATTACTAACAATTGTTGCTTGAGATATTATTGAGGGCATCTTAGAGGATGAAAATCTCAAATCAAAGCCACAGGTGCGGACGACTCCAAAAAGGACACAGCACAACGTGAAACTTTTTCTTAGCAGCAAAACAGGATATAGTTTAGGGAGGAACGTCAAACTCCTTGGACACGAGCTAAAATATGATTGCCACCACCATCAAAACATACCCCTATTATAAGGAAAGTGGGTACTTTAGGATATTTTGGTTTCAGCTTTACTCCTGGGGTATTTCTAAACTCATACCGAGGGTAACCTTCTTTTTCCTTCAAATTCGAGTGACGGCACACTTAGAGTTTTAGAAATTATGTCCATGTAAAATCTTGCCTATGGATGTGAAGGATCCCATATTTATGGTTAAGAGGTTATAAGCCTCTTTTCCACAACTCAATTAACTTGTTACTCATTCTGAACCAAAGATCACCTAAAATAAAAGACTATCTTCTCTACTAATTGAGTCGAACTACAAGCAGTCTGATTCCTTGAGTCTCAGGGATATGTAGGTTGGGCTCTATGTAGAAAACTCGACTACAGTCCCCCCAATCCACTTATTCCTTAGCTTTTTTATTTTTCTAAAATTTAAAAATTGAGATAGCTTGTGAATTCCTTAAAAGTTGTGCTTAAAATCAAGCTTTATGAACTACAATTGGCCTGAATTCTCATGTAACCTAAGATATTTAGAAAACACGATACCAAGGTCCGGCCATAACTCAATGAAACTCGTGCAAAAACCCACCTCTCTTAGAAATAAATTTGTGGTCGAACAAAATTTAGGAACGTCAAACTCCCTTTGCCCAGGGTTACTTGCATTCACCCTACCTAAAGGGAGGTGATACAAATCAGTCCACTAAGATGCCAAAATAGTCCATAAAATGTGAGAATAACAAGCAACACAAAGGGATACAAGATGACAAACACAAAATCACACGAATTTGTAAAATAATGAAAGGATAGATAGTGAGACCAAGATTATTACAAGATTAAGAACCAAGTATATTTCAACATTAAACCCTAATGAATGTAATAATCAAAACCACACTCTTATGGTGACCGCCAAGGTAATCGACTCACTTCAAGATCCACCATTTCCAAGCAAAGAACAATATTGGCTTTTCCAAGCCCTATATTAAGGATGACTTTTCCAAGTCCTAACTAAGACTATACTAAGGTGGTCCAGTCGGATTTCAAGTATTTCAATCTTTCATCTTTCATAACTAAAGAGAAAAAACCTCGTAAGAAACTATATATAGCCTAGCTTATTACATAGTATAATGGACCAAAATACCCTTAATGAAAGGGGAGGTCATGGGTGGTTTCTTTAACATGTGCAAACCCCAAAATACCCTTAATGAAGGGTGCTTCTTCAATGCTCCAAAACCATGGGTCACATTTCAAAACTTGTAGTCTTGAATTGGCATCAAATGTAAGCCCCCACACAATCTTCTACACACGGGTTTGTTTAATGGCATGCTCAAAACGGGTCCTCCATGCATGTTATCGTATCCTCAAGGTGACCAAGTCTTGAGCCTCTATGTGTTGGCCTTTAAAGATGTCATCAAAAGATAAGATGGCTATTTGTCCCGTATCATCCTCCCCTTCTTAAAAAGGATTCGACCTCGAATCCAAACCTTACAAAATCGAAGAGAGGACGAACAAATACAAACTCCTCATGTCATGAGGATTAGGGTTAGCACAACAAATCATCTCAATATTCCAAGGTTTCACATATTTACAATATAACCAAGGATCCTTTAAATGAAATATTAAAACCTCAATGAAAGATGTACGAAGGATTTGGCTATGGGATTCACCAAGAGGGACACTTTGTTTGTCATGTAGACCAAGCAACAAGTTGTGTGCACCAACATCACCATTTCCATATTTGGCACGGGGTCAAATGGAAAGAGTGGCCATAAACACGAGTCTAGACAACACTCCCCTTTCCCGTGGTCTCCACCCAAACTAAATGACATACTCTTTACAATAGCATATATATCATCAAAAGAAAATAGAGAGTATAGAAAAGTATCAATCAAGTCAACTTCTACTAAGGTGCCCTCATATGTGTACTCACTACTAGTTTCCCAATCATCACCATGAGTAGTCTCAACAATAAAGTCACACAAAGTTAAAGGAGTAACTTCCAAGACTACACATTCTTTACCCTTAAGAGTACTCTCATCTTTGAAGAAGAGATTTCCATCTTTAGGAGGAATGTTGTCACACCATAGTGGGTTAACATATAGGCTATAGCCTCCAAGGTAAGATGTACCATTTTTTTCACCATTAGGCTCATTAGGAGTGTTTATATCATTTTCAAACAAGACATTATACCTAAAGAGTGCATGATCCAACCCACGGGTAGATTTGGAACAAGCAAGTTCCTCACTCTCTTAGAGATCAATATCAAGTTTCAAAGCAGTTTCAAGAACAAGATTGTCCCAAGAATAGCTCTCGGGTTCACTCCCATTTTGGTGATCAACTTTTTCACATACTTCACTCAATTGAGTTTAATTAATCACATCACACACATACTCAAGTGGTGGATAATTTTCATAAATAGGTTGATCAACAGCAATTACACAAGACGATGTACTTCCGTTCAACATATAGGCTTTAACACTAGGTGGACATAAATTGATCTCACAAGAAGAGTCAATTTGGTCATCAATAGGATCAACTAGTGTATCCACACTCACAACATGTACATCATCAACAAAAGGCAAAGAATCATTAGACTCACAAATAAGTAAGCCACTACTCACACTCAATAGGCTACTAGCCACACAACTATCATTCAAATGCACAAAAGTGTAGGAATTAGCTATTTTACCTTGAAGTTCTTGAGTCGACTCTCCTTTGCTGTATTGTGAAGGTCTTCCACAAGCTTGGGCAGCAACTTCACTTCGGCATTGCTCTCCTTTACTTTCCATGTCGGTACCTACACAAACGTCCTTAGAAATAGAAGGGCGAACAATGTTACCTCGGTTTGGTAGCAATCCCCTCACTTCGCTCCATACAACCTCTCTTTTTTCCACTCTCGGATTACCAGTTTGCACTCCCTTACTTCTCTCAATGTTTTTTCTCTCATAAGTATTCGGATTGGAGTAAGTATTCACTTCTCTTTGTGGCTCGGGCAGTAGGTATGTCACGAGATGATTTCTCTACCGATCTCTTACAATATTAGGCCAATTTTGCACATTTAAAACTCTATGTTGTGCAAACCAATAGGCACCTAAGCATACATAACTGTATGTCAATGAAAGAATATCTCACCACACCTCCTCATGGTATTCAAATTAGGAGAAGACAACTTTGACCCTTTTGGTAACCTTAAACCCGTCCATCTAGTATGGAACAAGTAAAGGCTCACGAAACAACCCCAAGTAGTCAACCATGGATGGAAGGATGTAGTTTTTATAGTTACTATCATTTAACACAACGAGGAAGCCCGGTATCCCACAAATGGTCACCTTTCCGGAGTGTACATTCCTTCTCGGATCAACATTGTAAGGCACACGAGTATCTCTTGGTTTTGGAGATGCATACCCTTTTTTTCTTGTTGGACAACCTCCACTAGAGCAAGTATAACCATTCACACTATATCGACCTTGATAAGAAGTACTACAAGGGGGAGGATATGAATCTTTACACTTCTCACGTGTACTCTCATCATAGCCTCATAAGCTTTGTGAATCAAAGGGTTATACCTAACACAAAATATAGGTTTGCAGTAAGAAGTGTAAGACTCCTCACATAGCTCAATGTCATCATAAGATCCATCAAGAGGTCCTACATCATATCCAAGTTCACCACAAGCACTAGGCACTTTATTCACCTCATTTTCTCCCTCAAAACCGTAACTCTCAAATATGCGCAAGTTTTGATCATGGCTATTTTCATAGCCTCCGCAATCTCCCTCAACTTCATAGCCATAAAACCTCTCACTACAATCATAGTCTCCCATGTTGTAGTCACAATAGTCCCCTTCTATCTAAGACATGTTCCCCTTATATCACTTTTGTACCTACACAATGAACAAACAAGATTCATAGTAAAATCTCCTCACCAACACTCGTATACACCCACTTTTGTGATTCTCACTATTGGAGCAGCGAATATTGAAAGTTGTTTATACTCAGGTAGTCAATAGGATGTCAATTCTACTTGACGGCTAGAATGGATTCTTGTTTGATCGACTCAAGAAACAAAACAAAATGTACTTACAAACTTGAAACAAAGAAAATACTACGACTTATAAATGAGAAAAGCATAAAATACAACGCTTAACACGAAAGAAAACATACTCAAAAACTAATCTACAATCTAGTAGGTATTTACTAGTTTGCTAATTAGTATGAGAACCAACAAAATGGAAACCAATATAATCAAAAAAGTGAATCTAGGAATTCCAACGTTCTTGAGCTATTGATGATGTGGCACTCGACTATTCGTCGATGGACAAAAAAATATTGTTGAAGTTGAAAAATTTTGTTCCACAATTTTGGTTGTTCAAATTTCACAAAGATGGAGGGAATTTTGGTTTTGGTATGTTAACTTATAAGACTTTAAGTCCTTTTTTTCAAAATTCAAACCTTGACCAACTTTCACCTTTTTGACAAGACAATTTTTTAGAGGTCTTGTCCCCTTTTCCTTTTTTGGCTTGTCTAAAAATATGAACTTACTCCCTTTTGGTATGAAGACTTTTGGAAGGTCTTTCGTTCTTTTTCCCCTTTGGTAATGTATTGAAATTTGTTTGAAGAATAACAAAAACCCACACTCTCTTCCCTTTGAATTTGGATCAAACAACAACTTTTTCAACAACAACAACAAAACCGTCCACTCTTCCCACAATAACTTGCAATTTTTTTTTGCTCAATAACTTGGGTTAGACTCAAGTAGTGTTAGAGAGAAATAAAACCAACACAAAAAACAACAAATACAATCAAAACAACACCTAAATCTATACACAAATTCGGCCAAACAACACAACACTTCGGCCAAGACACCAAACCCATAGAATAACTTCTTTTTATGAGATTTTTGACCATGGACACCTCTTATAATGTTAGGAAACAAATATCTAACACTATAACACAAAAAAACACAAAAAAAATCACAAGAAAACTAGGCTTCAAATTTTGGCCTAAACACAAAAATGGGACACATTACTTTTTTTGTATTTTTCAGTTTTTCCAACACTATTTTTGTGATTTTTCAAGATAGCAAGCCCAAGATTGATCTCGTGGGAACGAAATCAATGATGGATTTAATACCAAAAAATACAAATCAGTCCTCCAAGATGCCAAAACAGTCCACAAAACGTGGGAAGAACAAGCAATACAAAAGGATACAAGATGACAAACACAAAAACACACAGATTTGTAAATTAATGAAAGGATAGATAGTGAGACCAAGATTATTACAAGATTAAGAACCAAGTATATTTCAACATTAACCCCTAATGAATGTAATAATCAAAACCACACTCTTACTGTGACTGCCAAAGTAATCGACTTACCTCAAGCGCCACCATTTCCAAGCAAAGAACAATATACGAAGGATGACTTTTCCAAGTTCTAACTAAGACTATACTAAGGTGGTCTACTCTCAAGAGAGAGAATTTCAAGTGTTTCCATCTTTCATCTTTCATAAACTAAAGAGAAAAAACCTCATAATAGACTATATATAGCCTAGCTTATTACATAGTATAATTGGGCAAAATACCCTTAATGAAAGAGGTGGTCATGGGTTATTTCTTTAACATGTGCAAACCCCAAAATACCCTTAATGAAGGGTACTTCTTTAATGCTCCAAAACCATGGGGGCACATTTCAAAACTTGTAGTCTTGAATTGGCATCAAATGTAAGCCTCCACGCAATCTTCCACACACGGATTTGTTTAATGGCATGCTCAAAACGGGTCCTCCATGCATGTTCTCGTATCCTCAAGGTGACCAAGTCTTAAGACTCTATGTGTTGGCCTCTAAAGATTTCATCAAAAGATAAGATGGCCTTTTGTCCCGTATCAGGAGGGGACAGTTGTTGACACCTAGTTTTTTCCCTCCACAAATAAGTTTAATTTTGAGTTTCTTAAATTTTAGATAAAAATACAAAATGTATTTTATCTAGATAAAAGTTTTTCAAAGTATTTATCTAGATAATTTTGTCATTTTAAGTAATGATTATATAATTTCTTATTCGTATCTATAAAATCATATAGTTTTGTTAATTAAATAATGATTGTATAGAAAATCAAATTTTAATAAAGGATTACTTTGAAAATTAATTCAAATGGTTAAAATCTTGATTTAAATATAATTTATTCTTAAAATAATTTATTTGGAGAAATACCTGTTTGATTTTATTAAATCAAGAAGCTCTGGATTAATCAAGGTATTAGTTCGTATCGAATTCCAATTTAATTTAGCCAATCATTTAAATTTGGTTATAATTGAAATGAAATTGGTCACAATTGCAATGCAATTGGACAATCAATTGTTAATTTGACCGAAAATTAAATGAAATTGGCTAACTCCTAATTTAATTAGATTTATTTAAAAAATAACCCCAAAAGTAACCTATTCCCCTTAAATATTCAATAGTAACCTCACCAGACCCAACAAAACATTCCACTCAGCCCACTTCAATTACCCCAAAACTGACCTTGACCCGCTAGGCCCAACAAAATAATTTCAATTTCATCTAGCCCACAATAGCTCTGACCTAACCCAGCCCGCTCCTTTTTTTTTCTTATTCAGTATAACCAACAAAAACAATAGTTGTTGACAACAACAAACAAAATAACCAGTTACCCATTCCAACAGCCGGTGACTTCATCAGACCCGACTCGGTGAAACCCGACCTCATTCCTTTTTCTTTTTTTTTTTGCGTCAATCTCCACCTCTATCCCTTTGACCATAGTTGTTGAGTTGTCCGAGTTCTATAAAAATCCAAAATTGTTGACGTGTCCCTAGAAATGGAAATATATACCTTGCAGTTTCATAGATTTTGTACTATGTGTGGTTATTTTTTATTGGATTGAAAAGAATTTTAATTTTTCTTAAAATCCCCAAATTCGTCTTATCCTATTTTGATCTGATTTCGTACCAATCGGTATAATTCACAAACTTTTGAAGCTAATCCTAATTCAAAATTCAAAAAATATTTCCATTAAAAAATTCCAAATTTACCCCCAATTCTCCTTTTTCCCACATCATTTGAAGTCCAAAAACTCAATCCTCCTTCCTTCCTATAAAAGGGTCATTATTTAGCTAAAAAGGGAGCTCTAAAAAGTCTCAAGAAGAGCAAAAAAAGTTTTATTGAGCAAAGAGTTCAATTTTTAGTAAAAGAACAAATTCTTTTTTAGAAAAGCTATCGATTAGCAACGATGGTGGAGTTTTTTGGTGGTCGAGATTTTGAAGATAGCTCAAAGTCCCATTTTGATACTCCAAAAGCGGTAAACACACTTTTTCTCATTTAGTTTATTGACTTTTTCTTCTTCATCTTTTTGTTCGTATCAATAGTTGTGTAGTCCTAATCGTAATCGTTGGGATTGTTCGTTGTAGATGGCTTTGATGGCTATAGGATTTGTATGTAATAGCTGTCATTACATCATTTTTCTTGAATCAATATGTTTGTTTCCACTTCTTTAAACTGTTAGTGACATGATTTTCAATGTAGTTCATTGAATTTAATGTTTTATCTATATATCATTTCACCTTGTGGCTTATTGCTTGTTATGTAGCTTGAATAATGGTTTTTAGGTTGAAGTACTATTATTATATATATGATATACTCGCTCGTTTAGTCTTCTTTGGCTCATTGTTTTTTTCTAAAAGACTCTTAATCGGAAACTTTAGTCTGCTATTTAGCTTGAATTTCACTAATTGTAGTTCTAGATAAATTGTTTTTTGTTTTCAAGGTCTTTAGTTTCCATCTTGATAGTTATGTGATTTGTTTTGCTCTCTTTTGAAGTGTGTTTGAACCTCTCTCGTCCCTCTTTACTGACAATATCGATGGGAAGAGTGAAGTAGGTTCACCAATGAATGGTATTTAATCCAATGATCCCTCTATGAGCTTTTTATGTATGAAATTCTTTGTGAACTAGTCGAGGAGAGGAGTAGGAGTGAAAAGGAGAAAAAATTCTTTTCACTTTTCCAAAGACAATTTGAAATTACACCAAATTGTATTTGAAAGTCTAATGGCCAAACCATTACTTGGTTCATTGTTTCATAATGATGTTTTTCTGTTAATCTTTATTTTATTACTTGATTTTTCCAGGAAAAAAATCTTTTATTCACTATTCTAAGAGCTTCACTTGACTTATAATATCGAGAGGGAATAAAAAAAATATGTTATATCGTATGTAAATAATTTTGGGACCCTTCTAGAATGTCTTTTGACTCCAAGTCCTCTTAAAATAGTTAAGAGAAGGAAAGGAGGAGTATGAGTGACTCAATATAGTATGCTTTGTTTGAATATATTGGAATTTCTTTGTCTATCATCTTATTTGTTCATTAAAATTAATTTTTTCTATTTTAGTTATTTTTTTGTACATTGTTTTGATCACTTTTGGAACCTCATGTGTTACTTGATTTGTTGCCCCTTTTGGTTCCTCAAAAGACACCTATCGAGCTTAACATATAGGGGTAAGAGTTGGAATTAGCACAAAGACCAAGCAATGCTTGTGTCCCTCTGAAAATGCTGAAACTACATGCCCAAAGTATGTTCACGCTTCATAGGTTAAGTCTCTATTAGAAATAATAGTTTATTCCTTAAGCAACCTCTCTTTTTCCTTTCCTCTCTATTTTTTCTTTTGAAGAAAATAAGGCTATGTTATTAAAACATCTAGGTTAGGTAATTTGGTTCGCTTATGTTGTCCCCATGCTCAAGTCTCTTTCCTTCTTGCTTATATTGAAATTTCTTAAGTTGGTTTATTCGCGCCTTTGCTTTTTATTATTACGTTCTTTTGTAAGTTTAACACAAAAAATGTTATTTTATTATTATCACTATTACTTTTCTTTCCTTAGGAATCAATGAAATTTCTTGCACAAGTCTAAAATGCTTCACTTTTTATACGTGCTTCTTTTGTCAAACTATATGAATCTACTTCCTTTTATTCATTATGCATAAATATGTTTCAATAAGTATTACAATTAGTTAGTTCACTAATTATCAGTTTTGGAATGTGTGTTAATTTTTTTTCTTTTGCATGTGAACCTGTTTGGAGTCCAAACGGACCTTTCCCTTTTACATTTCATAATAGACCAATGAGGTCCATCTCTTCTAGCCGATCTTTTTTGGATAAAAGATCTATTACCGGTGCAAAAATATGGAAGAAGAAGAAATAGGTCAACACCCACAGATAAAGTTGTTGGGAGACTTGAAAAGTCTCAACTTTTGTCATTGTTATATTTTTTTTTTTATTTATCTATTCATTCATTTGGGCCTCGAAGCCAAAGTTGTAAGTTAATACAGGTAAAGCAGATTGTGGGCCAAAAATCTCAAAAAATTTAGTTTAGGACAAGTGAAGATGGGCCAAAAGCCCAAAATAAGTAGTTTAGGATAGGTTGTGGGCCGAAAGTCCAATTAGACTAGAACAGGTTGGAGATTTGGGCCTAAATGGCTTAAGTCTTTAGTTTTTCTTAAACCCCCACCCCACTCCACCCCTCCCACCCCTTTTATGTTTATTTGCTATCTATTCTTGAACTTAGTTAAATTTCCTACTAAGTCGCTAAACATTAATTTCACACAAGTCTTTCCTTAATCACTTTCTTTACAAAAATCAACTTTTCTTTTCATAGTTAGTCAACAGTGGTTTTCAAATAGTCCAGATAACCACAAGTTAGCGGACATTTTAGGTGCCTTAAAAACCTTCCTAAAATGTTAATAAGAACCCCTTTCCTGGGATTTTTCTTAAAAGTTCTTAGTTTTTGTTTCTGTATTTAGACTCGGCATTTTCTTTAAAAAATTTTCTTAATTTATTTTCAAATAAATTAAGTGGCGACTCTGTAATATCTTAAATTGTTTCAAAATTTTCTTTAAAGTTTTGAAATAGTTTAAATAGTCAAAATCAAGTGTTTTCCAATCCTTCGAATCATAAAAGGATAAAACATATATTTGTTATCTCATCTATATGGGACGACCAAATCCCCATTACTCCTTTTTAGTATTAAGTATCACATATACTTTTTAAAAGGTCAAAATATTCTCAACTTACCTTAGAAGAAGTCCAAAAATCAAATCGAAGCTTTCCCCTTTTGTAACGCTTCTAAACTAGCTCAATCTAATCAAATATGTATTCTTCATAGAATTTAGGGGCACCCTTATTGCTATACTTTTCAAAAGTTAACCTGGAGACCATGAGGGAAAAACTAAAATTTTATTTAAAATACATGTTATCCATAACTTAAGGAATTGAAATATGAATTTTCATCGAAACTGGAGCTAAAATTGACTTTTTAATAATCAAGATATGATTTCATAACTTTGTCCCAAACAATCTAATTTCCCTATTTGAAAACAATCTTTAGAAGGTGAAAATCATAAATAACACATTGGAAAATGTGTAAAAAAGGTTATGAGTCATATCCAAAGAAGAATCCTGGAGAATTACCTTAAAATCTTTCGAAAATGAGTTCCTAAGCTTCAAAATTAAGGTTTAATATAATTAAACGAGCTTAATGACTAAATAGTGATATTGGCATCAAACGAAGTGGAGATCTAATGTAGGTGAGGCATCTCAGGAGAAAAGAAACCTACAAACACCAGCAAAGATCGCTAGCCATACCAACCCTTGGAGGTACAGACTCATCCTGCAAGTGCGAGAAAATATTATAATTGCAACTCCAAAAGTTAGATGAGGCTTTGTAGGAGCGGGCAAGCCCAGCTTCACACCTTTCCACTGGAGCAGAACTTATCTATTTATATGGCTCTGCAAGAGCGAGCCCCAGGTCATAGGCCAACACAACAACCAATAGAAACCCAAATCAATTCTCCAAATTCAGAATCAACCCTCGAGATTAATTCAGAACCTCGCGAACCCAAACCATATATGCTACTAGACTGAAAACAACATTCCAAACTCAATGAAATCATATAAACACCAAATAGAGTTCCTCTAAACTAAATACTAACCGAAGTCAAACCTTAAAAACTCTAATTTCTAATCGACCACTCAAAATTCATCCAAGCGAACCAAATGTCCAAACAAACCAAAAATCACATTCTAGAGCTAACAAAACTGTCGAAATTCTATTTTGACCTTATTATCATCAAATGTTGACTTTAGCTAATCAATCATTCTAAAGATATAAATCTATTTATTATAAATCTATTTATTAGCCTAGTTATCCGCACTCCCCTACAAATGGTATCAGAGCCTAGTAATTTAAAAACTACAGAAGTGAGATATAAGTTAGTTAGATGTTATAAAATTAGTTATTTATAAGATTAATTATGAGAAGACCATTTAAAAATAGAGAAGCTTTTAGAAAAATTAAAGAATCCTTAGTTAGTAATTATTCAGAATATATAAGTCTAAATAAAACAAAAGAAAATCCAGAAAGATTAGCCTATCTAATTACATTAATATCTAGTATTGAAGCAAAATTAATAATCCATTTAAAATCTAGAAGAATGAGACACATACCACCTAATTATGATAAAAATAGATTTAGATATCCACCAAGGTATTATAAATATAATTTAAATGAATAAAGAGCAAAAATACAAAGAATTAAAACAATTTATCTCTGAAAGACGTAAAGAATTAGAAATAAGAAAAGAAATACTACATTATAATATATTTGCCGGAGTTAGTAAAAATTCAATAAATACACAAAAAGATGAAATATCAAAATTAGAATCACAAATAGATAGTTTAGAATATATATACCAACATGAACTATTCACAATAAAATGAACAAAGAGGAATTTATAATAGATGAAAAAATATATGAAAATCACGAAGGATCAAAAATAAAAATAGTATTTTCTAATCTAGGAAGAAGATACAAGAAAATAGGAGAGCATTTATATCTAATGTTAGAAAAAGAAGAATTAAAATTAGAAGATAAATTAACAGCAATGGTAAGAATAGAAAAAGAAAATGAAGAAATAGATAGAAAAAAGGAAATAGAAAAAATTAAACAACAAACTACGGAAGAAATATGAAAAATAGAAGAAACTAAAAATAGTAGAATTGCTGAATTAGAAAAAGAACTACAAATGTTAAAAGATCTGTACGAACAAAGACAAAAAGAAAAAGAAGAAAAAGATAAAGAACAAAAATTAATAAACGAGATAAATCAATTTAAAGAAAAATTAGAAATAAATAATATAGAGGTTGAAGAGTCAGATAATTATGACTCAGAAGATAGTGAAACATATACAGAGATATTAACAAATATAAAAAATTTAGAAATTAACGAAAAACAAGAAAAAATTAATAAAGAAAACCTAGAAAATACCAACACAGAAATAAATACTCTTGATAAAAAAGAAGATGATAATATAATACCTAAAACAACAGAAATAAGAAAACCCATATATTATAAAAGTAAATTTAAAAGATATAATGAATATGACAAATGGACACCAAAACAAATAGTTAATAAAAATTATATTTTTTTAGACCTAGATTGTGTAATAGATACAGAAAAAATAATACAATTATGGATAGGATATATGACAAAACAATTATTAGATAATAATATAAACATAACAGATGCACCAGAATATATAAAAAGAATATTAATAGGATCAGTAAAACTATGGTTTTCAAACTTAACTGAAAATAGCAAGAAAGTATTAAGAGCTAATAAACCTATGGAAGGAACATCATCAACAACAACTAAACTAACACCTATAGAATTATTAAAAAAATATGAAACAGCTATAAAAGATGAATTTGGTAGTATGACAACAATAGAAGAAGAACAAGATGAAGAAAAAGATACAAATAGGAATTTAATGATAAAATTAACAATATGTAATATGTGTTATATAGACGAATATACTTGCACATTTAAAGAATATTATTATAAAGGAGCATATAATATAGAAGAAAGTAAAGAAATAAGAAAATTATATTTTAATAAATTACCCGAACCATTTAGTTCAAAGATAATAAAAAGTTGGGAAGAAGCAAAAATAGTAGATACATTAGGAGCTAGAATAAAATTTTTACAACAATGGTATAGAAATTTATGTGAGAAATATAGAGAAGAATTAAAAATGGAAAAAACATTAATAAAAAATTTAGCATGTTGCAAAAATAAAATAGCACCCCAATTTGGATGCGAAGAAAGACATTATAAGAAAAGAAAAAGACATAAGAAATATAAGAAATATAAAAAATCAAAATATAAATATAAGAAACCAAGAAAAAATATTATGTAAGAAATTACAAAAATAAAAGACCATATAGAAAGAAAAAATCTATAAAAGAATGTACATGTTATAATTGTGGAAAGTTAGGACATTTAGTTAGAGATTGTAAATTACCTAAAAATTCAAAAAATAAACAAATATCCGAAATAAAAATAGATAATATGGAATATATGCAAATAGATTATATAGATTATGAATGAGAAAGTGAAGATAGTATATATGAAATTTCAGAAAATGAAACAGCTACTGAAATATATAGTGAAATAGATGAATCGAATGACTGAAGAAGATATAAAAATAATAACAAAGGAAGAATATTTAAATAATGAAGGAACAGAACAAAAAATAATATTTGACAGTAATATATTTGATGAAATAAAAGGAAAAGAGTTAGATTTAAGTGTAGAAAAAATATTTAAAATACCAATAATAAAAAATATGTTTACTAGGAAAAAAGATGAATATTACGTAGTATGCCAGAAAGAACGTGTAATAGACTGTAGATATGCAAAAGGTAAAGCTAGTATACCACTAGTAACAAAAAGAATAATTAACAAAGAAATAAATGATATAAAAAGAAAAGGAGATCCAATAAAATATGTACACCTTGGAGGTACAGAAATATTAATAAAAGCATGTTTTAGAGAAGGAATAGATACACCGATAGAATTATATTTAGCAGATGATAGAATTATAAAACCTATAGAAAAAAGCATAATAACTGCCGTAAAAGGAAATTTAATATACCAAAAATTTAAATTTATAATAAGTGCAAACTATTCAGTAGCAGTAACAGATAGAAATATAGATAAATCATTAGTATTATATTGGAAGATATCAGGTATAGAATTTACCCCAGGAAGTAAAATATTTACAGCGAGATGTAAAAATTTATATGTATTAACAACAAAACATAAAATAACAAGAAAAAATAAGATTAACAAGATACAAATAGATAGCCCATTCGAACAAATTGTAAAAACAATAGATTATAATGATTATAGCTATAGAGACGTAGACATAGAAGAAAATTTAGAAATAGTAAATGATAGAATAAGTACAACAAAAAGAATAGCTAATGAAAAACCAGAATCATCAAGCTCGTCAAAAAGAACAAGTTATGAAACGAATTCAATAAGTAATTTAAATCAATATTAAATAACATGAAAAATAAATGAAAAAGAATATTTAATACTATTAAACACAGGACAAGAAGAAAATTATATAGCAAAATATCTAGTAAAAGATGAAGAAATAAAAATTGATAATGATATATGTCAAGATCTACCAAGAAGCTTAATAAATAGTAAAAATATAGCAGAAAAAGAAATAATAATCAAAGTTAGAAAAATAAAAATAGAATTTGAAGTAAAAGAAAAGATGCAAAAAGCAGATATAATATTAGGAATAAAATGGTTAGAACAAGTAAAACCATATAATATAGAACATACACAATTGACCATAACATATAATAGAGAGAAATTATTCTTAAAAAGAGCCTTAACATAAAATGAAGATATATGTATTAATGAAGATAGTAGTGGAAGGATATTACAGTAGATATTATACGTCTATGATAGATACAGGAGCAGAAGCTAATTTATGTAGATATAATTGCTTACCAGAAAGTAAATGGGATAAATTAAAAATACCAATAGTAGTTAAAGGATTTAATAATGAAGGAAGCTTAATTACTTATAAAGCTAGGAATGTAAAAGCACAAATATGGGATAAGATATTAACAATAGAAGAAATTTATAATTATGAACTAACGTTAAAAGATATACTTTTAGGAATTCCATTTTTAGATAAATTATACCCACACATAATAACTAGAAACGATTGGTGGTTTACAACACCATGTAAACAAAAAGTAAGAGCAAAAAGAGTTAATAATAAAATAAGAAAGAAAATTGATTGGATAAAAGGAAGTGAAAAAATTACATAAAAGTTAGAAAATATAAAAAAACACTGAAGATACAATAGAATTAGTAGTATTTTCGATAAATAAAACAGAAATAACTATATTTTCAATAAATAAGATAGAAATAGTTAAGAAAAAATTAGAACAATTATATAGTGAAGATCCATTAAAAGGATGGGGGAAAACATAAAACTACCATAAAAATTGAATTAATAGATAAAAATAGTATAATAACCCAAAAACCATTAACATATAATTTTGACGATTTAAAAGAATTTAAAATGCATATAGATGAATTATTAGAAAAACAATATATACAAAAAAGTAATAGTAAACATAATAGTCCAGCATTTATAGTAAATAAACATAGTGAACAAAAAAGAGGAAAAAGTAGGATGGTTATTGATTATAGAAATTTAAATGCAAAAACTATAACATATAATTATCCAATACCAAATAAGATATTAAAAATAAGACAAATCCAAGGATATAATTATTTTAGTAAATTCGATTGTAAGTCAGGATTTTACCATCTAAAGTTAGAAGAAGAATCTAAAGAATTAACCGCATTTACGGTACCACAAGGATTTTATGAGTCGAATGTATTACCATTTGGATATCAAAATGCACCAGGTAGATATCAACATTTTATGGACAATTATTTTAAACAATTACCTAATTGCATAGTATACATAGATGATATATTATTATATACAAAAACTAAAGAAGAACATATAAAATTATTGGAATAATTTACAGACATAATAGAAAAATCAGGAATAAGTCTAAGCGAAAAGAAAACCGAAATTATGAAAAACCAGATAGAATTTTTAGGAATACAAATAGATAAAAGTGGAGTAAAAATGCAACAACATATAGTACAAAAAATAATAAATTCGAAAGAAGAATTAGATACAAAAAAGAAATTACAATCATTTTTAGGATTAGTAAACCAAGTAAGAGAATATATTCCAAAATTAGCAGAAAACCTAAAACCACTACAGAAAAAATTAAAAAAAGGATGTAGAATATGATTATAATGAAGAAGATAAAAAACAAGTTCAAAAAATAAAATTACTTTGCAAGGAATTACCAAAATTACAATTTCCAGATGAAAATAGAAAATTTACATATATAGTAGAAGCAGATGCCAGTGAATATAGTTACGGAGGAGTACTTAAATATAAATATGAAGCAGAAAAAATAGAACACCATTGTAGATACTACTAAGGTACGTTCAACGAGACAGAAATAAAATGGGAAATAAATAGAAAAGAATTATGTTCATTATATAAATACTTGTTAGCATTCGAGCCATATATTGTATATAACAAATTTATTGTGCGAACAGATAATACACAGGTACGCTGGTGGCTAACAAAGAAAATACAAAATTCAGTTACAACAAAAGAGATTCGGAGACTAGTTTTAAACATATTAAATTTCACATTTATAATAGAAGTAATCAGTACTAACAAAAATGTTATTGCAGATTACATATCAAGACAAAGCTACACAGACTGAAATGATAGAAGAATTTATACATGAAAAGATACTCAATGCCCTAACTACGCTTTCATTGAAAGTAGACAGTATGGGTACTGAGATAGAGAAGCTAAAGCTAAAGACTAGTGAAGATAAACTAAAGTCTATAGCTATGAATCAGCTAACTCAGCAATGCGCAGAGCTATGTCGATCGGAAGACAATAAAATTCCAGAGCTAGAAGGAGACGTTAGGATACTCCATAAAACCCATAACGTTTATCAATCTACTTCTGCAGGTACAAGCAGAGGAGTTAGAAAAAATATGAACCTAAACAAATTATTTGATAAACCATATACACCAAATACATCAAAAGATCCCATGTTTATACCCCCACAAGTTACCACATACCAAGATAGTCTAAACCAAGACAAAAAGACTTACAACTACATAGCCCGTACATACATAGAAAATATCTACAATGTACAAACCTTTTTAAATATCAACCCCAAAGCTACAAATATCAAAGAACCAGATACAAACTATATAACCCAGAGATTGACCGGATATAATAAACTAATTGCCTTACCTAAAACCAAACCAAACTTAGTTAAAACTTGATACGAATATGGACTACTTAGTACTGTATATACCACGGACGGAATTGAGATATCTACTATACCAGAGATATATGAAGCATTTATCACTTTTAAAAGAATAACCAAAGGTACCTTGTTTTTTATAAAAATCTACACGACACCAGCAGAGATATTATATGATGAAGTTAAAAAACCCATACAAGTTGTAAAGATAGGAATGACACGAGATATGATTATACCATAAGATATTATTTCACAGCCAGAGATACCTAGAATCGAGATACCAAAATTTTATGCGAACAAAAGGATTATCGGACTATCTACAATTTTGCAAGAGCTAGCAAATACATACTGCAACCAAAATCCCATATGGAGCTACTATTCGAGAAATCATGTATTAATATATTTAAATTCAAAAGAGTTACGAGAAACAGATATGGAAACTATTAGGCAATGGATTATCACGTTGCTTAAACCAGAAACAGAACCTATCGCTAGAGCTATCAGAGAAAAATTTATTTCGGAAGAATTATTAACCAGATATTGCAAGACTATTGGACATAAATATCCAGACCACAAATGTTCAAAATGTAATGGAGGAGATAATGATGTCCCAGCAGTTCAGCTAGAATAAAAGAAGATAAGGACACCAGCTGGAAAGATAAGAGCAAGAGCAATAATGGAGATACAACAGATATGACAAAATAAACGGAAGACAAGATATCTAATATATTGTATAAATTTGTATAAGTCTTTAGTCTTTAGAGAGTTTACGTAAAAGAAAAAATAGTAAAAGTAGGTTGATAGAATTTAATGTACATTCAATGTAAAGTTTGAATTTTTAGCTTTATAGGCTTAGGGTAGGCTTTATAGAATGGAAGACTTTTAAGTCTTTCTTTGTTTGTTGTTAGCGGACAGGTGTAAACATGTAAAGATGTATTCTTTTCTATAAATAAGAGGAGAAGAAGGCATTGCAGAGGCAAGCCTTCACACATTAGCCAAAATTCTCTCCATTCCAAAATACTTTGCCTAGTTAATTAAATATATACACTTCAATGGAAAAAGTTATGGAGCAACAAACCTCAGAAATATCAAAGCTACCGGAACAGGTATATCTATTTATGATTATGAATAGCTAAATTCATAATTCCCGACAATCATGATATGATAAAATAAGTTCATATTAGTTACTTTATAGTAGAATTATTCGAAAGATAATATGTTAAGAAGTTTATTAGCAAAGTGGAAACGGAGAAAAATCCCTAAGAACTATGCCATCCTAAAGGTGAAACCAATGAGGCAAGAAGCCGTGGCGGGGAGTAACCAGAGTCGAGGCGCTGTTTAAGGGAAAAAGTATCCGAATTACCATGCTAATAGTGACCGAAGAACATGTTATTTAAGAATAATCTAGTATATAGTAATCTGAGATGACTATATTTTATTATGTACATGATTGAAGGGAATATTTTGAAAAAAAATAATTTTATGATAATGAATAATAATTTATCTGATGTCATGGTAGATAAATTTAAGATACTTATTTTGTATGCACTTAGAGATATAAATGTTGCAGATATAAGAAAAATTATATTAGAAAAAACATTTGGAGAATACTACATGACTAGAGTAAATTATATACCATTTCTACCTAGCTACTCTTATAAATACTTATTATGTTAAAATCACGTAGAATTTTTAAAGATATGCGAAATATACAGTTACTAGAAAAACAGATAAAAATAAATATAGACAAACACATGGAAAATAAAAAATACATAAAATCTCTTAATAGAAATATGCAAAAACTACTAAGGCTAAAACAAATAACTATAAAATATCAATTTAAAAAAAATTAAAAAAAATAGATCATTTAGACTACCTTAAAGTTTTAATCTTATATATACTTAAAGATATAGAAATTATAGATATTAAGAAAATGATACTAGAAGAAGTAATAAACTAAGAAATTGAAATTATAAATTCGCTAGAACGGATATACGAAGAAATTTACCCAGAAGGATATTATTCAGATCAAGATTGTGGATGTTAGAATATATTAGAAAAACTAGAGAAAACCAAGATAATCTAAATAATGAAATTAATTATAGAAACCGAATTAGAAAAATAATGGAAGATCTAAAAGAAAAGTTAATATGGATAGAAAAAACCTTAGAAAATTTAGAAAAAAGTACATGTGATAGTTTATATACTTTAAAAAACTCACTACGAGAAGAACAACACAAGATAATAAATGACAGAAAATCTAGAATTAGATATATACTACAGTACAGATAGGATAAATTATTATACAGAAATTTGTAACTCTGCAGTTACTACAGGATAAAATAATATACCAAATAAATTAATGGATACATCTCACAAAAAAAAAAATTTATTGAAACAAAATCTAAAAAATATCCACGCACAAAAAAGAATAGATTCATTAGATATAACCAAAAGGAAAAGTGCATAATTATCATTCAACCACCTCTAGAACTGTGCCACCCACTTCTATAGACCACAAATATCATAGCAATTGCACGGAGGGGTAAAATGATCAAATTATATTAAAAAAAATGAAAAATAATCATGTGAGTTGTAACGTTGATACACCTACTTATCACTTATTAGTTTATTTAGCTATAGCAAGCAGGTCACTTTTTTATTTAATTTACATATCATAATCCCTTTACTAAAACTTATCACTTTATTCTTTAGAGTTCAAGCTCAAATTCTACTTTATTTTTTCTAATTTAAATACTTTCGCCGACGTTAATTTAGTCGTACACATGTTGAAAGGTGTAGGGTATTATAATATATACATATGTTTTTTTAAGTTAATGGGTGCCCGTGCCCCCCATTTCTTCCACGTGTGTGCGCCTCTAATTACATTAAGTAATACTGACATATCAAAGGTATAGTTGAATTTTATTTCTTTAGCATATCATTATTAGAGTTAGTATAGTAAATCTAGTATTATGTACGAAAAAGTACATGGTATCATGTCAGAAATAAAAAAACTCATACCTGATGTGTAAGGAGCTTGATGCAAAAAAAGTTATAGGTTATTGTATTTATTTGTTATACTAGTTGGCTACGTCGTGCTATGTACGAGCCCAATGTTGATCCTTAAAAATTTTATGTTATGTATAATTCTATCACTTAATTAAAACTTTCATTTATTTGGTTGAAAAATTCTAAGTTAGGCATATATTATTATATTTAGATTGATGAAATTTGTATAAGAATATTTCGAGTTGTTAATAAGACACCCATAGAATTTCAAGAGACAGCTAAAAGTTTTTATTTTTTTTCAAAATATTTACATTTGTTAATTATTGTAATTTATATTACTTTTCAAATAGTAATTATTAAATATATAGTAAAATATTTAAGTTAGTTAAGTGTTGTAATTTAGAATACCTTTTAAGTAATTTTCAAATTATACATGTTACTCTCCTTGTCCCAACTTTTGTGGTATTAATAGTCAATTATATTTTTAAAATAATTTAAATTTTTAATTATTGAGATTTATAATTTCTTTTTTTTATTCCAATTTAAGTGGCATTGATATAATTTCGAGAGTCAGCAAAATATTTTATATATTTTAAATTTTTTTAAGTTGTTAATTATTGTAATTAATATATTTTTTCACGTATTTTCTTAGAATATATAACAGATTAATTATTTTTTAGATATTTTAAGTTGTTAGCTATTATTATTTATAATATTTTTTATGTAATTTTAAAGTAATATATGTTACTCTCTTTGTCCAAACTTTTGTGGCATTGATAGTTAATTATATTTTTAAAATAATTTAGTTTTTTTAATTATTGTGACTTATAATATTTTTTCTGTATTCCAATTTAAGTGACACAATGCTTAGATGACCATAATAATTAATTAGGAGTTATATAATAAAGTCATGATTGAAGCAGTGAAGCAGACATCTCTTAAATGACTTTTAATAATTAACCTTATATAAGACGTTAAGTTAATTTAATATTAAATATTATTAATTTTTAATACTTAGATAACTTATAACAATTAATTAGGAGTTATATAGTAAAATTACGGTTGAAGCAGCTGAAGCAGACATGTCATAAATGTCTATTTTACTTTTTTTATTAAATATTTTTTTTGCTAATATGTAAACGACATATAATAATTAATTAGGGGTGATATAGTAAAATCACGGAGTAAGCAGGTGAAAGGCGGCAAGAAGATATGTCGGCGGAGACGTGTGTACTTTCAGAGGCGGACCCATATGGTGCCTCGAGGGTGCACGTGCACCCGGTAACTTTTTAAAAAAATTGTATATATACGTATATATATCCTACTAAAGTGTTAATATATTTAATTGTGCACCCTTAGTAATAAATCTTGTGTGGGTGCATCGGTTTGGAACACAAATGTTGATGCCCTTCTGGCCTGACGTCGTGTGATCAAGTTGCTCAATTTTTTCATTGTACTTCTCCTTTATATATATTTAAATGCCACCAGCTAGGCAGCCACCTCATCTGACCCCACCCATTCTTAAATAATATATTTATTATGTACTAAAAAAGGACTTTCCCCAATCCCAAGCCCCATATTTCCCCCCAAATTTCAATTTTCAACCCGTATTTCCCCAAATCCCCACAATTCCAAACTCAATCACTTGATTTTTTTTATTTTACTTCTCCTTTATATACATTTAAATGCCATCAGCTAGGTAGCCACCTCATCTGACTCTACCCATCCTTAATTATATTTACTATATACTAAAAAGGGACTTTCCCCAATCCCAAGCCTCATATTTTCCCCCAAATTCCAATTTTCAACCCGTATTTCCCCAAATCACCCCAATTCCAAATTCCCTGGATTGCTAGACACTACAATTTACAAATTAATAGAACCCAAACAAAGAGAAAGGAGCAATTTTTCATTTGATGCTAATAGGTACAGATTTCTTCCTTTCATTTTTTTTATTTTTTTATTCAAGTTTGGGTAATGTTAATTGCTTTTAATATTTACTTGTTGTTTGAAAGTTAACGTGTAAAATTTATTTATTTCTTTTTTCTTTCTTCTATTTAAGTTCATGGGATTTGATTAAAAATAAATAAATAATTATTTTTACTTATATTCTTGATGAATTTTTTATTTTGTAGGAATTTGTTAATGATTCTTGTGAATTGAAATGGATAGATATTATTCTCCTCAACCAAGTTCTAGTTTTAAAGACAATTCTCATCCCCTTAGCAAAAGCAAAAAAAGGTAAAAAAGGTTTCAAGGTCCATTATATTTAAGCACAAAATACAAATAAAACGTAAGATTTAACAAAAAAAAGGCATAAAGGAGAAAAAATATAAACATATGTCTAGTTCAAGACTAATAATATAAGCATGAATGACAAATATATGAACATAGAAATTAGGTGAAATATCAATTATTTAGTGTTCGTATCTCCAGAAAAGCCTCATTGATAAGGAAAAATATATCTTATAAATTAGAACCTAAATTTCACATTAAACGAGGTGAGTGATCGACACAAATTTGAGTCTTTATTAAGAACTTATGTGCGCCTTTGACAGTACTGGTGCACCCCCAGACTTCAAATCCCAGGTTCATCTCTGTGTGCTTTGCCAAAACTCTCTCTTATTATATAAGGTAAAATTGGAAGTGTATATATTATTTAATTTCTAGTATGCTATCATATGTTTCACATATTCAACATGACACCCTACTTTCAAATATTTTTTTTAAAAGAATAAGGGCAAAACTACCCTATTTCAATTAGTACAACACTAAGATTGACTCATTTTTCCTTGCTTTGAAGCAACTATTTGTAAGAATTATTATATAATATGAATGTTGTGTGACATATGTATGTGTGAAATATCATTAATTAGAGATAATAGTTAGTAGTCAAATCGAATTTGAATACCAAGAGTTACTTGTTTAATTTGGACTTGAATACCTAAAGTAGTGGCCAAATTGCCAACTTGAAGTTCTTGTTCAATTTGGATTTGAATACCTAAGAAAGTTGGCCAAGTTTCCAACTTGATGTCAAGCTTGGCAACCTTAGGGAATAAGTTTGGTGGTCTATAAATAGCTGCTCTTTTGTACATTTTTATTAACATATGAAAGTAGTAAAACAAAAGTACTACTAAAATTTCCTAAAATTCTCTTCTTTCTTTAAGTTTAATATTGATATTTTATCTTTATTTTATAACATGTTATCAGCACGAGACTCTATTGTCTCAAAACTTTGAAGTCTAAGAAAAAAAATTGAATTGAAAAGTGGAGAAGGCAAGACCGCAAGAACTATGTGATCATAATCATTTGAATTTTACCTTTCTACTATTTATGATAAGATAAGTATATTATTAACGCATGTTCTTTAATTAAGTTTGAAAAGAATATTGATAATCACAAAGTGGTGATATTGTTATAGGCTCAAGTTTGAGTTTATTATACTTTGGCCTAATATGCTATTGGCCGAGGGTCTGATGATGGATTTAAATCTCATGCCATTAAGAGGGTAAGACATTGGGTTAAGAGATCTGATGCACCATGATGATAAGTGTTAGGTTTAAGTCTCATTGATTTTTGGCATAAGACGCCTTTATATAGATAAGACGTTGAGTTGAATCTAAATGCATCACATTGATGTATAACAATGACTAAGCCAAAATTTTGGTGAAAGTTATGAAATATTTCTCATTGAATATGCTCCATTCACTGAAGTGAATGTGGTAGCAGTGCATAATATATTTGAAAAAAGAAGTGTGATTGAATTTATGAATATGAATATAGGAAAAACAAGGACAAAACCTTTCATTACATTATATGTACGCCTCGATTTGCTCATGAAGGAGCAATTTCTTGAAAGAAATTCTAATCTATCATAATTAGATAGGCTTAAGACATCATTATATTTCATTCCTAGGGAATGAGAATTTTGATTGCTAAAACTACAAATCCATTTCCTGAGGTGAATGTGATAGGAGTAACACCTCCATAAGAGGTAGAATAATTGAGAAGAAATATTATGAAATATGCTCCAAAATAGCAAACTTGAAATATTATTCATGTTCTAGTAAATCTAAAATTTACTAAGTAAAACTCATATGTCATGGTAAACTTTGAAGTTTACTAGTACAAATAAGTTCATAAGTTGTCATGAACGATTTTTCCATTCCGAATATGTGCACATTGAATATTATACAACATATATATTTAAAAAAGTAGAAGATTCTTCAAATAACATTATGAGTTCTCAAATTATCCTTTAAAAGATGAAGATATTTTTTTCACTAATGGGCATGGTATGAAAGGTCACTGGACACGTGTTTGTCGTAAGATCTAATTTGGTATAAGTTTTATAAATCCTCCATCAAAATAAAGAAATATACAGTGATGGTGCACTTGACCTTTCAAAGTGATGTTGAGGTCTGTCGTGTAAATATAATAAATTTCATGGCGTGAGAATGAGCTTCTAATGAAAATTTATGAAGCATGTGCATATGATTATGATTAATTCCTTGAAGAGAATGAGATTTGTGATAATCATCGTTGATATTCGACCATTCTTCAAATGAATGTGCTAAGATGAGGTAAAAATTATGAATAAGGATTGCTCATGCATGGTTGGATAAATGTCACATGTCACCTCTACGGAAGGTTTGGAAAAAATAAAGAAAATTATATTTTGATATAAACGGTCATCGAGGGCGTACTTGTAGTATGCCATAAATATTTTGATATGTTATCATGGATTACCGAAGGGTAAAAGCAAGAAACAAGTCTTGCCTATATAATGTTTTAAGATTATGACCGTACTTATATGATTTTCTCCTTGAAGGAGATGTTCATCATATGAATGGTGTGTGAAATATGTGTAGTACACAAAATTAATTGAGAGCCCCAAAAGAACTTAAGGATTACTATCTGGAGGAATGAAATTGCTCATAATATTAGGATTGTAGTAGTTCTCAAAAGAAAGTTATTAAGTTTCAAAGACATCGCCAAAAATAAATTATATTGATAATATAAATAATAAAAATACGTTATATCTTTATATTACTACAATCGGCGCGGGTTATAAATATTTATGTAAAAGGTTATTGCGCTTCTCCTTATATTTGTAATGCACAAATATGAGCATGACGACAAAATCACACGCACTAGTAAATTAAAAATTTACTTAAATAAATATCAGTTGGCATGACGGTTGACTATACCGATTCAAATGGAATGCAAAAATAATTGAGAATTCATGTAGATATATATTGAAGAAATAAACGGTTCTTCATAAATTCTTTTGTGATGCTTGTTCTCACAATGAATTTGATCATTGTACCAGCTAAGGTTGGTATTATATTTTCTAAATTTTTGAAACATATAAAAAGGTGAATATGGCCACGTTCGCTTGCCATATGGACTGTTACTATTATATAGTTTAATAGATGCATCTATAATATGGTCACATGTTGTAACGCCCCAAGACTACACTCTGGGTGTCACACGGTGCTTACGGGCCCAAAGGATCACAGCTAACCATGAATGGTACCTGTTGTGAGCACTGAATAATAATAATCATGAAGTATATACAAAAGTAAGACTGAAAGTGCCATAAGGTTCATAAAACTGAATCAAAATTAAATAAATCTGTAGAATAACTGATAACTTATAATGTCTGAAAGCCTCTAAATATATAAAATAAAAAATTTGATAGGACAGGCCCCAACTAACTCTCAACTGATGTCTGAAATAACTGAAATACTAAAATAATGCAAAGACAAAATAAGTATCGCATCCTCGATGGATAAGGACTCATTACTGTAACTGCGACTGATCGAATGATCTGGCTAAGTGTGGTCAGGAACCCGAGCGTCTGAACCTATGATATGAGACATCATAGCACAAAGAGAGAGTGTGTCAGTACTTTAAATGTACTGGTATACTAGGTGAGGTTAGGCTAATATGCATGGGTTCGTGGGCATAAGTAATAATAATAACTAAATATCATAAAGTGACTGGACTAGAGTATATACAAGGCTGGGACTACTGAAGGTAATGAGCTTGTAATACCAAGCATATATTGTTTGTCTGAATTAGACTGAAACTGAAGTACAAAATTTCTAATAACTGAATGACTGATAACTATAAGTCATGATTATGTAGAACTAAAGTGAGATTTGTACTGAATACTGGATACTGAATACTGGAATAGAGACTGTGAGAGTTATCATCTAACCGACATATCCCATTTATAGAATGATTCGGGGTCCAATCTGTAACCCCAGTTGGAAGGGTGTTAGCACCGTGCCATGGGCAACTAACATTGGCTAGGTCAACCCTAATCAGGCAGGAAGACTCATAAGATGTATATAGTTAAGTCAACCCTAGTCTGGCAGGATGATGATTTACCCTACGTTGGCTACATAGTTCTGAAACTCAAGGACTTTTACTAAGGGTCAAACCCGATACTTGCAGGAATGCCTCCATCCCTAGGTTCGATCGGTGCTGAATCTACTTCCAACTGAACCGACACTGATCACTAGGTTGTTCTAAGCTTGATTGAACTCACGCTGATTCTATTAATTGACCAAATGCTACTATTTGGAATACTATGAAATCATTCTATTATGACTGGAAACCAAGTAAGCAACTAACTTTGGGCATACAATACCCTCAAGACTCGATAGCATAAATAATGGAACCATATCATAAGTTTAAAATATTACAATTAGGATATCATGCATAATTTATTCACATAGATATTTTGTCAAACACTTGGAGAGCATGGTTCTTGTATATGAAAAAGAATAACATGGGGATATCATGACTGCAACACTTAACTCACAAGTCGTGGGTTATGACATGAGGTGTATATAAATCAACACACATGCTAGTTTATTTACTTGAAATTCATAATCTTCTTAGTTTAAAACCCATAAAATCAACACATACATGAACACAATTCAATTCAAGAATGTAATTCATAATTTAAATTCTCAAAAGGATTCTTGAACTTCAAGGTTGGAAGGAACCCAAGGATGAACACCAAATATACCTTGATTTATGAATTTGTAAGAATTAATGGTGAATTCTTGAGTTTTGATCTTGAATAATGAAGGCTAGGGTTTGTTCTTGAAAGATAATTAATTTCTTGAAGAGGATTTGTGAGTAATGGGGAACATAATGCCCCTTTAGGGTGTTAATTATGAGTTTTGGATGGATTTGGGACTTTGGAAATTGACCAAACGGTCCCTGGAAAATTAAGTCGCAGACTGGAAATCCCAATTTTACATGTCGGTGCGATGCAGTGCAATCACATCGGGCCACTAGAAAAAAGATAATCCCCATTTCATCCAACGGCGAGATGCGGTGCTATCACGGTGCGCCACTAGAAAAAGGACAATCCCACATTGGAACCTTGGCGCCATTGCGGTGCCTCGCTGAAAAAGGATGAACGCGAAAATACCCCTTGGTGCGATGTAATGCTTATTGCAGTGACACACTGGAAAAGGACGAATGTGATTTTGGCCATCACAATGACACGGCCTTATCACATTGGGCTACTATTATTCACTAAAAGTGTCATAACTTCTTACCCGAGTATCGAATTTAGGCAAAATTGGTATCATTAGAAAGCTAATTCAATTTCCTATAGTTTCGTGAGTCTTGAGCTGGAAAATTCTCAATAGAGAAAAAGATATGCTCATTTGAAGTTGACTAAAGAAATATTTTCATCAAAAATTCAATCGGTAAGGATTATTTTGATTCGTCTAATAGCTGGGATTTATTTGAGGCCTTAATACACATCAAACTCACTCATAAAATTACCAAGGGACTATAAGATTCTTTGCATGAGCTTGGAACATGACTCTAACATGGGTTTGGATTTGGGGGGTATTACAATATCCCCCCGTGGGAACAGTCGTCCTCGAATGAGACTGGTTAAGCTAAAAATACTAAGGAACTTAGGTTATATGTTGGATATTTGTGATGAAAACATGATTACATAACCAAGTCTGAAGTGTAACACATAACTGAACTAGTTCTGTGAATTCATGACTAACATGAGAATGATATGCAGCTAAAACAGAGCATGGAAAAGAGAAATTCTAAGAAGACTGTTACCTTATGCTAAATCTAAGTTTGTGAAGAAATAATGAGGGTACTTAGTCCTCATATCTGTTTATGCTTCCCAAGTGGATCCCTCAACGGACTGATTCAGCCAAAGAACTTTGATTAGGGAAACTTCTTTGTTCCTTAGCCTACGAATATGACGATCGAGGATTTCGACTTGGACCTCTTCGTAAGAAAGGCTATTCTACACATCTATGCTTTCTAAAGGAACAGCTACAGCTGGGTCACTAATTCACTTCTTTAGCAAGGAGACATAAAATACTGGGTGCACTGATGCTAAGTGTGCAGGCAACTCAAACTCATAAGCCACCTTTCTGAAATGACTCAAATTTTGTAAGGGCCAACATATCCAAGACTAAGCTTTCCCTTCTTACCAAACCTCTTTACTCCCTTCATGGAAGATGTCTTTAGATATATAAAATCACTAACCTTAAATTCAAGGTCCTTCTTTCTCACATCTACATAAGATTTCTGTCGTCTCTGGGTTGCCTTAAGCCTCTCCCTGGTCAACTGTGCTTTCTCTAAGGCATCAAACACCAAGTTAGGCCCCACTATCGAGGCCTCACCTACTTCAAATGAACCAATCGGAGATCTATATCTCCTTCCATAAAAAGCCTCAAATGGAGCGTCTGAATACTGGAATGATAGTTTTTATTGTACGCGAACTCAATCAAAAGCAAGTGGTCATCCCAACTACCCTTAAACTCAACTACACGCGCTCTCAACATATCCTTAAGAGTATGAATGGTCCTTTCTTCCTGACCATCTGTCTAAGGGTGAAAGATTGTATTGAGGTGAACTTGGGTACCAAGACCATTCTGGAAAGCTTTCCAAAATAAGAGGTGAAATGCGTACCTCTATCTAAAATAATGGACAACGATACACGTACAACCAAACCAATTCTCTAATATAGATCTTGGCATAGTCCTCGGCTGAAAAGGAAGTATGCACTAGTTAAAAATGGGCTAATTTGGTCATCCTGTCCACAATGACTCAAATCGAATTATGCTGACAATGAGTATGAGGTAAACCTATCACAAAATCCATGTTCACTTCCTCCCACTTCCAAATAGGAATACTGAACTCCTACATTGACCCACTGGGATTATGGTGCTCAATCTTCACTTGCTGACAAGTAGATCACTTATCCACAAACTCTACAATGTTCCTCTTCATCCCACTCCACCAATAGATTTCTCAGAGATCGCGGTACATCTTCATGGCCCCTGGATGAATAGAGTAACGCGCACCATGCGCTTCTGCAAGAATTTGCTATCTCAACTCATCAACATACAGCACACATAGTCTACCCTGGCAACGCAACATGCTATCTCCTCCTTGGGAGAAAACCTCTACTCTCTGATCTCTGACTGACCTCTTCAATTTAACTAAACTAGGATCCCTTTATTTCTTTTTTTTACCACAACGACTAAAGAAGATTCCGAACTACTCTACACCCATATGCTACCCTCTGTTGAATCAACCAAATGAACACCCAATATGGAAAGTTGGTGAACTTCGTCAACTAACTTCTTCTTACCATCCTCAACGTGAGTAACATTACTCATAGACAATCTACTTAGGGTATCTACCATTAGATTGGCCTTGCCCGGGTGATACAGAAAACTCATGTCATAGTCTTTCAGTAATTCTAACCATATCCTTTGACGTAGATTCAAATCCCTCTATGAGAACACATACTGCAGGATCTTTGTGCTTTGTGAACACATCAACATGCACCCCATACAAATAGTGCCTCCAAATCTTTAAGGAAAACACAACAACTGCTAACTCAAGATCATGGGTAGGGTAATGCTTTTCATAGGGCTTAAGTTTTCTAGAGGCATAGGCCACAACCTTACCCTTATGCATCGAAACACACCCTAAACCAACTCTGGAAGCATCATAATAAATAACAAACCCATCTGAACCATCTAGTAACGTCAAAACGGGGGTTGTCGTGAGTCGAGTCTTCAACTCCTGAAAACTCTTCTCACAAGAATCTGACCACTAAAACTTAACTTTCTTCTAAGTCAATCTAGGCATGGGGGATGCAATAGATGAAAATCCTTCAACCAATCATCGATAATAGTAGCCAAACCCAAGAAACTCCTGATATTTGACTGAGAAATGGGTCTAGGCCAGGTTCTTACCACTTTAGTGTTTTGAGGATCAACTTTAATGACATTATCGGAAATAATATAGCCAAGGAAAGCTATTGATATTAGCCAAAATTTGCACTTATTGAACTTAGTGAATACTGGCGGGCTCTAAGAGTCTGTAATAATATCATCAATGAAGACTATGACAAACATATCCAAGTACTTCTTGAACACTCAGTTAATCAAGTCCATAAAGGTTGTTGGGTCATTCGTGAGACCATAGAACATGACTAGAAACTCGAAGTGATCATACCAGGTTTTGAAAGATGTTTTTGGAATATCACGTTCTCTGATTCATAGCTGACATGACTAGGCCTTTTGCTCTCCTTCTCTTTATTGTTAGTCTTCTATTCCTTAATCTGTTGAGCATGAACTATCAACCTATAGAACTCCATCTCCTTAATTAGAATTGCGGTCCTACACTCATTGACCACACTATCAGAGACACCAGACATGAACTTGCTCATCTTAGACCTGCTATCAGCTGCCACATGAGGAGGACACCTGGACAACTGAGTGAACTTGATGGAGTACTCTTTAACACTCAGGTTGTCGTTCTTTAGGTTGATGAACTTTGATACCTTATCTTATCTCAACTCCAACGGAAAGAACCTATCTAAGAAGGTAGTAGCAAACTCCTCCCATTATATAGGCCCTGCATCTGCGCCACTCTCTACCTTCCACTGCTTAAACCACGTATGATCTATATCTTATAACTGATAGGCAGATAACTCAGCACTCTCACTAGCAGTTACCCCCATGATGTTTGTTACCTTCTGCACTATGTCAAGGAATTCCTATGGGTCCTCCTTAGACTTAGACCTTGAAAAATAAAGAAGGGTTCATTCAGGTGAAGTCCCAAATTCTATCTGTAGTAGTATTGACCACTGGTTGGACTAAACAGTAGCTGGTCAAATATTCTGAGCTTCCACAGAATGGGCGAGGGTGGCGATGATGCTTTGAATTCTATGTGAGAAATATGCTCATTCAGGTGATCTTCCTAAATGGGGGAAGGTGTTGGCTGGTTCTCAAATCTTCTTATATTAGTCTTTTTAGGAGTTCTGTTTTATAAATAGAAGGGAAAAGTTATATAAGACAGAGAGTGTAAATTGAGCTCATGCTCACTCGCACGATATGAACACTGAAAGAATGGAATTTTTCCTAAAATGCCTCATAGCCTCTTGCCCATAAGTGTGGCGTGCTACACACCCATACACAAGACTCTACTGGATGCAGCTTTCAGAATTCCTAGGAAACTTTAGAACCTTAGGCTCTGATACCAAGTTTGTCACGCCCCAATATTACATCCTAGGCGTCACACGGTGCTTACGACTCTGAAAGACCACAAGCTAACCCATGAATAGTACTTGCTGTGAGCACTGAATAATAATAATCACTAAGTGTATATGAAAGTAAAACTAAAAGTGCCATAAGGTTCATAAAATTGAATCAAAACTTAATACATCTGTAGAATAATTGATAATTGATAATTTTTGAAAGCCTCTAAACAACTTAAATAAAAGAGTTGATAGGACAGGAACCAACTAACTTTTAACTGTTGTCTGAAATAATGCAAAGACAAAATAAGTATTGCGTCCTCGATGGATGAGGACTCACTACTGTAATTGCGGCTGATCGACAATCTGGCTAAGTACGATTAGGAATCTGAGCATCAGAACCAATGATATGAGGCATAATAGCGCAAAGAAAAAGTATACATCAGTACTTTGAATATACTGGTATGCTAGGTGAGATTAGGCTAATATGCACGGGTTTATGTGCATGAGTAATAATAATAACTAAATATCATAAAATGACTGGACGAGAGTATATACAAGGCTAAGACTATTGAAGGCAATGAACCTGTAATACAAAGCATACATCTTTTGTCTGAATTAGACTAAAACTGAAGTACTGAATTTTTGACAACTAAACAACTGATAACTGTAAGTCATGATCGTGTAGAAATAAACTAAGTTTTGTATTAAATACTGGATACTGAATACTATAACAGAGACTATGGGAGTTATCATCTAACCGACATATCCCATTTATAGACTGATTCGAGGTCCAATCTGTAACCCTAGTTGGAAGGGTGTTAGCACCATGCCATGGGTTATAACATTGGCTAGATCAACCCTAATCTGGCAGGAAGACTCATGAGATGTATATGGTTATGCCAACCCTAGTCTGGCCAAAAGACGATTTACCCTACGCTGGCTACGTAGTTCAAAAACTCAGGGGCTGCTACTAAGGGTCAAACCCTATACTGGCAGGAATACCCCCATCCCTGGATTTGGTCGGTGCTTAATCCTACTCCTAACTGAACTGATACTGATTACTAGGATGTTCTAAGATTTGACTAAACTCATGTTGATTCTGTTAACTGACCAAATGCTATTATTCGGGATACTACAAACTTGTTCTATCATGAATGGAAACTAAGTAAGCAGCTAATTTCGGGTATACAATACCCCCAAGACTCGATAGCATAAATAATGAAACCATATCATAAGTTTAAAACATTACCATTTGGATATCATGCATAATTTATTCACATAGATATTTTGTCAAACACTTGAGGAGCATGGTTCTTGTACATGAGAAAGAATAACATGGGGATATTATGACTACAATATTTGACTCACAATTCACAGGTTATGAAATGAAGAGTACATAAATTCTCAAAGGATTCTTGAACTCCAATGGTGGAAGGAACCCAAGGATGAACATCAAACATACCTTGATTTATGAATTTGTGAGAACTAATGGTGAATTCTTGAGTTTTGATCTTGAATCTTGAAGGTTAGGATTTGTTCTTGAAAGATAATTAATTTCTTGAAGAGGATTTGTGAGTAATAGGGCACATAATGTCCCTTTAGGGTGTGAATTATGTGTTTTGGACGGATTTGGGGATATGGGAATTGACCAAATAGTCCCTGGAAAATTAAGTTGCAGATTGAAAATCTCGATTTTTCATGCCAGCGTGATGCGGTGCAATCGCATCAGACCACTGGAAAAAAGTCATTTAATACCCAAATATTTCTAGCTCAGTCTAGCCCTTAGTACGTACTTGTAGCATTTAGAATTTGAAAAAATAAAGCTAAGAGTTGAGGGACTTAGTCATTTTGACTACCTTTAAACTTCAAAGATTTTGAAGTTGACCTTCCAGGCTTTGAGACAATGATTTTTGAGTTAAATTACATTCAGGGGTGAAAATAGCATGTCTTGGATAAGTTTCAGAATTTTTGGACAAAGATTGGATCGCATTCGAATTGTCACAATAGTAGATCACCGCGATTAGGCCAAGTCTTGGTGAGAAGGACACCGCATCATGGTGGAGGCCGAATCTCTATTTGTCAATTTTCATTAGCTCATCGTGATTGCACCGCGTCATGGTGAGTATCACAATGAGCATACCATCGCATCGCGTTGAGGCCCGAATCGACAATTGTCACAATCTAGTAAGTCACCATGATTCCACTACGTCACGGTGGGTATCGCAATGACCCACTCACCGCAACACGGTACGGCCTTAATCGGCGTTCCAGTTGTAGGATTTTAAATCTCAAGGGCAATTTTGTCTTTCATCAAGCACCCAAATTATGTAAATCAAAGATTAATCATAATATTGAGCAAAATATACTATTGTTCATCAAATCTCTCTCTATTAAACCCTAGGCGTCAATATTCAACTTCAAGGATCACCAAATTTCCACCATTCTTTTCCCAAAATAGTTCAAAATTCAAGGTTCCCAATTCAAGAATTCTAAGAATCAACCTTCAAGAGCACAAATAGGATCTCAAAACCAAGTTTCTTCATCTAGTTGTATGTGGAGTTTTGAACAAGGATAAATCTTTCATCCTTGTACCCAAAACTAGTTTTTATTTACAAATTGACATGATTTTACATGATTTCAATGTAGGGTTCATACCCATTTATTTTTAAATGAAGATTTTGAGATTTCAAGTGCTTTGGATGTTGAATTACATCTGTACTTTCGTTAATTCATACGTGTGACTATATTTTCAAGATTTTGAGTTGAATTATGAATATTTTCATTTTTAATCATGAACTTTATGATGATTTGATATGAAACTGATGCATGAGTAATCAAGAACTAGTTGAATATTGCTATTTCAAGAATGATTATTCTTTTAAGCATCCCATGATATGTTTACGGACAACTTTGAATAAACATTTGATCTTTTGATCTTTAGCTAATATATGGGATCCACTTTACAGCTTAAATTTAGTTTTGAATAAACAGATGCACAGTTAGCTTTTATTTGAAACATTATGACTTTTAAAAGTGGATTTCCTACAGAATGAGCATACAGATTAAAGGGAGTAGTATTTAGCCCTGAACGGAAAGTATGGGTTTAGCACATCCTACTTTCCAAGAACTATGAGCCAATGTAGATATAGATTCAGTATTCCTATTTCTATATGGATGACAGCTACAGATGTGATCACTTAGCTCAGGTTATACTCCTTGGCAAGAGTATGACATCTCTCCCCAACATGAGGTTTTCCCCTTAGGGGAACAAGACGTTGGACACCATGATAGCTCACATAGTGTATAGCAGTTAGAAGAACCTCCCTACCAGTAAATAACAATAGAAAATCTTTTAAAAAAATTTACCTAATAGTAAAGATCTTCATAATAGTTTTAAAAGTATTTTTCCTACAGTTTAACATAAAAGAATGACAGATAATAGTTCAGCTTTTAGACTTTAAATATGATGGCTCACCAAATTTATGTAGTATATTTTATTATTCATGATTTATGATTTTCCGCTTTTAGTTATTCCAGCCATGTTTGTCATTACATACAACATGCATATTTTATGAATTTTGATAATATTGAGATATTACTTTTACTTATGAATTCACCCCCATATACTCAGTACATCCTCAAAGTACTGATCTACATATACATCTATGTGCTACATTGTTTAATAATGTAGGTTCAGGTTCTCAGTCTCAGCAGCGTAATTGATTTCGGGCATCTCTATCTACATCCCAACAGCTGGTGAGTCCTCATTATTCGAGGGTCTATTTATCTAGATTTCCATCTTTCATAGTATTTGATTAGTTTCTTTTAGTTTAGTCTGAGTCAGTTGGGGGTTCGTCCCAATGACTTTCTAGTTCCTTAGTAGTAGAGGCTTGTCGAACTACTAGTTGTTATTCATACTTTCAGTATTAGTTACTCAGACAGTACATTCAGTTTATTTCGGTTCAATTTTGACATAATTCAGTATTATTGATTGATTAGTTACTTTAATATGAATTCTAAAACTAGTAGATGTCTTACAGGATTAGCTTGAAACTACTCGTATTTATAAGCATCAAGTGACGTCTTGGGACCAGATTTCAAGGAATTACAAACTTGGTATCAGAGCTAGGTTTAGAGAGTCCTATGGTGTCAGAAAAGCTGTGTTACATAGAGTGTTGATCATGGGTGTGAAGCGCACCATATTTATGAGAAAGAGGCTATGTGACTTTTTAGAAAATCATCTCTTTTCTTTCATGATCCATCGTGCTTTCAACAATCTCTATCTGCTTTTAAGTCATGCTCTTTCATGACAATAATATGCCTCTTTACAGAGCTAATGCCCGAAGAAATGATAACCAGTCACCCCAACTATTGATCCTTTGAATGAGAATGTGTCTCATGCCAAACTTCGGGTAGCATTTCAGGCATTGGCCCAAGCTATGACTGCTAATGTTCAGGCTAACCAACAGGCTTCAATTCCATGTCAGCAAATGGGTGATTTAGCTACAGCCAAACGTTGTGACTTTATGAGAATGAATCTTTCAGAATTCTTTGGGTCAAAGGTAGGTGAGGACCCATAGTTGTATCTTGATGAGGTGAAAAATATCACCCAAGTTATGCATGTTACTAAAGAGAAGAGTATAGAATTAGCTTCTTATAGGATGAAGGATGTTGCTTATGATTGGGTTGTTATGTGGAAGAAAGGTAGGGGTGAGAATGCAGCTCCCATGAGTTGGCAGGTGTTTCAGGATGCTTTTCTAGATAGGTTATTTCTGCATGAGTTGCGAGAAGTAAAGATTGAGCAGTTTAAGAACCTAAAGCAGGGCTCAATGTCAATAAAGGAGTACCACCTTAAGTTTAACCAGTTGTCAAAGTATGATCCTGAGTTGATAGCTGACACTAGGTCTAGTATGAGTAAGTTTATTACTAGAGTGTCGGATTGATAGTCAAAGAGTGTAGAACTGCTATGCTTATTGGAAATATGGATCTTTCTAAATTGATGACTCATTTCCAACAGATTAAGGCAAAAAGTTAAAGGGAAGAGATAGAGGTAATAAGAGGTCTAGAACTGGGTAGTTTGAGTATGGTCAATTAAGATTTGCAGGAGGAAATCATTCGCAGTTTCAGAGTCGTTCGTCTTTATTAGCGCCATCTTTAGCTAATACCCCCGTACCTAAAACTAATCAGGAACAGTAGGGTAGGAATTTGATGTCCAGATCTCAGAATAGCACAGGTGGAAGGCCTATCTATCCTGCATATGCTAGATGTGGTAAAAATCATCCTGGTTATTGCTTGTTAGGATAGAAAGGTTGCTTTGGATGTGGTCAGTTGGGCCATGGTATCAAGGAATGCCCATATGCTAAGCAAGGAAGCAGGAATGTTCATCCCCAGACTCAGGCTACTAGTGAACCAGCTCCTCTAGGTAGCCTAGCCCCTCCTCTAGGAACATCATCCAGTACCGGTGGCGATCAACGCCAGAATTGGTTCTATGTTTTACTATCCCGTCAGGAGAAGAAGAGCTCCCCAGATATTGTTACGGGTATATTTAGTGTCTTTCATTTTGATGTTTATATGTTGTTAGACCCAGGGTAAAATTTCTCTTATGTGACTCCATTAGTTGCGGTAAATTTTGGGACAAATCCTGAAAAGCATTCTAAGCCGTTCTCCATTTCTACTCCAGTAGGTGAGTCAGTCTCAGCAACATGAGTGATTTCAGGTATCTCTATCTACATCCTGACAGCTGGTGACTCCTCATGATTCGAGGGCCCATTCATTCAAATTTTCAGCTTTCATAATATTTGATTAGTTGCTTTCAGTTTAGTTCAAGTCAGTTGGGAGTTTGTCCCAATGGCTCTCTAGTTTCTTAATAGTAGAGGCTTGTCGGACTACTAGCTATTATTCAGACTTTCAGTATTAGTTTCTCAGACAGTCCATTCAGTTCATTTTGGTTTAGTTTTGACATAATTCAGTATTATTGTTTGATTAGTTTACCTTAATATGTATTCCAAAAATAGTAGAAGTCTTACAAGGTTAGCTTCAGACTATTCATAGCCTTGAGCACCGTGTGACGTATTGGGACCAGGTTTCAGGGCATTACAGGATAATCCTCATTTTGTCCAATGGCGCGACACGGTGCTATCGCGTTGCGCCACTTGAAAAAAGGACAATCTCGAACTGGAACCTTGGAGCGACATGGCTCCATCGCGATGCCTCGCTGGAAAAAAATGAATGCAAAAATACCTCTTGGTGTGATACAGTGCTTATTGCAGTGACACACTGGAAAAGAACGAACATAATTTTGGCCATCATAGTGATGCGGTCTTATCGCATTAGGCTACTGTCTTTCACTAAAAGTGTCATAACTTCTTACCTGAGTATCAAATTTAAAATTGGTGTCATCAGAAAGATAATTCAATTTCCTATAATTTGGTGCATCTTGAGCTAAAAAATTCTCAATAAAGCAAAAGATATGCTCATTTGAAGTTGACTAAAGCAATATTTTCATCAAAAATTTAATCGATAAGGATTATTTTGATTTGTCTAATAGCTGGGAGTTATTTGAGGCCTTAATACACATCAAACTCACTCATAAAATTACCAAGGGACTATAAGATTCTTTGTATGAGCTTGGAACATGACTCTAACATGGGTTTGGATTTTCGGGGTATCACACATGTGTTTTTCTATTAACTTGCAATTTGATTTTTGCAAAGTTATTTGCTCGAATTATTAAATTATCTGTACAATTTTAAATTATAAATTATGTTGATAATGTTGTTTTGCTTAGTAAAAATTGTATGCCTGCAATTCTAGATAAATCATTGATTATGAGAACAAATCTCCCAAAAGAAATTTGGTATGAGATGTGTCATTTAAAATATAGCAGAATTCATATGCATCAAGCCAACAAGGTCCCCTATCACTATTAGTTCAAGGTCAAGAACCTAATAATTTCCATCTAAAAACTAAAATATGTGTCATATGATGCAATTGCTTCATCACAATGCACAAATATGAATTTCAAGATAAGGTTGGGGGTAAATGTTAGATTTCCTAACATAAGGGGGAGAGTTGATTAACATTTAAAAATTATGTGTGAAATAAATTATCTAGACCCTCATAAAAAATATAAATGTGAACTTGAAGTTCAAGAGATAATTCATTTGCAAAATGTTGCAATACTAATTGTTGAATTTGTTTGTTGACTTCATATGATAATTCAACTATAAAATGCTCCAATAAAAAGTTTGTAAAGGAACAGAGTCTATGGAATACCTGAAGTGTGATAGATTAATTGGTTCCAAAATAAAAGTCCTAAAAATAATGAAAGGAGCAAATGATCAATATGGTCATGATAATGAGGCAAGTATTTTCAAAAAGCATTGACATAACACTTCATAAAATCTTAGCAAAGGTTCAAGTACTAGAATAATAATGAATATGAAGAGATCTTCATAAGTTATGTCTTATTGGAACCGATATCAAATAATCATCAATGATATCTTTGATATAATATAACGTTCAATATTATAAATTATATCAAGGATCTTGAATACAAATCTGTCAAAAAAATATAGACAAATAAATTATTGGTCAAATAAAAGTATGTAATTCAAGTAGTTTGTTTCACTTGAAAAGTGAATATTTTAAACTCATAATTCAAAGACCAGAGGTATAATGCCACCGGAGTACAAATAATTTATTGTGCGAAAACTAAAATTCATAAGATATAAAGTATGACTTGTGCCCTAGGGTATAAAGGTTTCACAAATTTTATAGCGTTATTATAGGAGAATTTCTCTCCTTTGATGGATGAAATGGGGTTTATTTTAGCCTGACAATATTTAAAAGTTTGAATATGTATAATAAATTATTGCCATGTTTGCCTAGATGACAAAAGTTATATGAAATCCTTAAAGGATTTAAAAATGATTCAACTGAATGTCTCAATGATTATAAGATCGCTTAACTTGAAAACATATCAATTTTGATCTCATGAAAATGATTAGTAAGTACCATATTTTAGTGTAGTTGGTGCACTTAAGAATTGTGGAGCATCATTTATAAGAGTAAAGTGATGTTTTAATTGATGCGAGTATAATAGGCATTGCACTCTTTTTTTCTTAGCCAAGGTTTTATCCCACAGGATTTTTCTGATAAGATTTTTAATGAGGCAGCTAAGAATGCGTATTACTGGATGTGTACTCGGAGTGTTTGACAAATAAAATATTTGTCCATCAATGAACATACATTGAAAGGTATTAATCTGATCCACATGAAATTCAATCTTAGATGGGCTATTTACTTATATATGGAGATACAACTACACCATGACATTTGGTGAAGTATACAACAGTTATCACTTCTTCAAATCATGTTGTGATAATTGTTATTCATAAAGCAAGCCGAGAATGTGTGTGGTTGAGATCCATGATACATCTCATCGGAAAAAAATATGGTTCAAAATATGATAAAGTGCCTACGATTTTATATGAAGATAATACAGCATGCATAGCACAATTAAAGGGAGGATTCATAAGAGGAGATAGAACAAAGCAAATTTTGCCTAACTTTTCTACATATATGAGCTCCAGAAGAATGGTAATATCAATGCGCGACATATTGATTCAAGTGAAAATATTGTTGATTTATTCACTAAGTCTCTATCAACTACAACTTTTGAGAAGATGGTGCACGAGATTGAAATGCAAAGATTCAAGTCAAGGGAAGTAAAATACGCATTGTACTCTTTTTTCCTCAACCAAGATTTTGTTCCAATCGGATTTTTCTAGTAATATTTTTAATGAGGCAACACTAAAGGCGTATTATAGGATGTGTGTACTCTTTTTCTTCACTAGGTTTTTCCTATTGAATTCTCTTAATAAGGTTCTATCGATACACATTACCTATTTAATGGACATCGAATGGGGAGTGTTATATAATATGGATGTCATGTGACATATGTATGTATGAAATGTCATTATTAGAGATAATAGTTAGTAGTCAAATCGAATTTGAACACCAAGAGTTACTTGTTCAATTTGGACTTGAATACCTAAGGTAGCGGCCAAATTGCCAACTTGAAGTTACTTGTTCAATTTGAATTTGAATACCTAAGAAAGTTGGTCAAGTTGCCAACTTGATGCCAAGCTAGCAACCTTAGGGAGTAAGCTTGGTGGTCTATAAATAGTCACCATTTTGTACATTTTTGTTAACATATGAAAGTAGTAAAACCAAAGTACTACTAAAATTTCTCAAAGTTCTTTCTTTCTTTAAGTTTGATATTGATATTTTGTCTTTATTTTATAACAAGAATGTTGTTTTTGAGCTAGTTTACTATTTAGAGGACATGTTGAGCCAAACACCAACAATAACATTTTTGTAGCCAAACACATAATAGAAAGTAAAATTAACCTATTTTGAATAGTTCATGGTGTATTTATCCATTTTTTTCTTTATACTAGTGGCTTATCACCCATGTTGAGCATAGGCTTAATATTTATACCTTTTTATCTTAATTTATGTGGCGCATTTTTCTTTTTAATTTATTTCTATATTTAAAAAAGTAATTTTAAAATTTTTATTTTATCTTTAATAAATTGATCTAGAACCACACAAATATCTAAGATTTATTTTAGACCACAAATTTCAAGTCTTCCATCCTTTCTACTCTATGCCTTGTCAAATGATATCACATAAATTGAAATGAAAAAAATAGTAAAATTAAAATTTATAAATCCCTACATCCAGTGGGAGGAAATTTCCTTTTTTACGTGGTTTATGATTTATTTATTTATACCTGATAAAAATTTAAATTTTGATCATTCAGATTTAGGTGGTAACTATATCTTTTTTTGGTGGGCAAAGGGAAATATTATATAGATATACTAGATGTCAGTAACTAGAGTGGAGGTACTTCCAGTGGAAGTCCTAGGAGTAGAGGTTACAAAAGTAGTACTATGCTTAGCATTAACTAAAACTAAAGTACTATTACTAGCAGTAGCAAACACAGACGGATTCCCCAAACTAAGGAGATTGTTATACAATGCCCAAGATACTAATCTACGACACAAAATACCAGTGTTATCCTTATGAAGTAGTTCTTCTAATTCTGCCGGTGGAGATGTCAAAACACATTTTGTTGGTGAGTGAAGAAGCTACCCTTTTTGGGACAAAAAGTCGGCTACTGCATTTGCCTCGCGGAAATTATGTTGCACCACTGGATTCCCCACGTTCCTCAACAGTAACCTGCAATTACGGATAATGTCAGTATACGGAGGTAATGGATGCTGTAGAAGGTGTAAAATTTCAACTGAATCCATTTCAACAACAAGTGAAGTGATAGTTAGCTGTTATTGCAAGGCCATGAAGCAGTGCTTCCAGTTCCACCAAAGTGTGACAGTGGCTGTGACTGTTGCCATAATATCCGATAATCCAGGTGCCCGATGCATCACGAATAGCACCACCGATACCACGAAGAGAAGGAGTAGCATTATAAGATCCATCAATGTTAAGTTTAAATATACCACTAGGAAGGGGGCACCAACGAATATTAATAGAAACATAGCCTATACCATTGCTGTGGGAAGAAATAGTATTAACATATTCATTAGATTTTTCATGAACAAGAGCTGCATTAGGGAAGTCAAACTTCTTGTTAAAGACATTGTTATTACGGTTAATCCAGATGTGTCATATCGCAAAGGAGAGCAGCGTCAGCCAAGTATTAGAGTTGTCCGAAGGAGACAGCGATTAAAGAATAGTTAGCCAACAGGTACCGGACATATCGACGTTTAGAGGTTTAAACCCATATCCAACCATAATTTCTGGGCGACGAAGCACTGGGTAAAGATGTGGGTTATTTAATAGACTACATATATAATTATTAAATACATCTGGGTTATTCTGTAATTAGTTATTCTTCAGTTCTCTATATATACAGCTGTAACCCCTTCAATATCAATAAGATCAATTATTATTAAATTATATCATGGTATCAAAGCTAGGGTTTCTTCTTCCGCCCAAACCCTAATCTCTCCTCTTTTCCGACGTGTGTGCGCCGCCGCCACCGTCTACACCACGCCGCACGGCCTCCCTCCTCCGCCGTAGGTCGGCGCCATGGACAAGGTTGTTGATCCTCTGTCAAATTTACCGTCTGGAGTAAAATTACTGCTCAGGAATCTCCACAATCTAATCCCCGAAAAATTATCTGACAACAACTACCCGGCCTGGGCACTTAACGTCCGCACCGCCCTCGCAGCCAACTTGCTGCTCGGATGGATTGACGGTGCGGAGAAGCCGCCGCCCGAGACAGCCGAGGAGGACGGCGTCATGCTCCCAAATCCCGACTACCTTCCGTGGATTATCGTAGACACTCAGATCCGAGCCTGTCTTCTCGCCGTTATTAGCCCCTCTGTGCACAAACACGCCCGGGGTTTTCTCACATCGGCTTCACTTTGGGACGCACTAGCCACAAGGTACAACTCTGTGTCCACGGCTCATATTTTTCAGTTGCGTGACAGATTGCATACTCTTCGGAAGGGAACGAAGACGATGACTCAATACCTTGATGATGTGGCCTCTATTCTGTCTGACCTAGATGCTGTGAACGAGATTATTCCTGAACGAGACGTGGTGAATGCCGTGATACGTGGTCTTCCGTCTGGCTATTCCTCTCTCAAACAGCATATTCGCCTCTCACCTGTCGAAATCACTCTGAATCAACTGTCTAGATGGCTTAATGCAGAAGAATTGAATCTAGACATGGAACACAAATTACTGCTCGGAGAAGCCAGTTCCACCCCTGGCGTCACGGCTCTTTACTCGGCTGGCAGCGGGGGCTCGGCCAGGGGTCGCGTTGACGATCGCCGTAACCAAGGGCGAGGCAGCGGCGGCGGTGACCGTCGGAACGCCGGGCAGCAAGGCAGAGGCGGGCCTCCACCGAGGGACGGCTTCCAGTCAGACCGCGGACAGGGACGAGGAAACCAGCGGGGGCCCACACGAGATCTTCCGACGTGCCAAATTTGTGCTAAACGGGGCCATTCTGCGGCTAATTGCTGGTATCGTTATGATGACTCGCGGAATGTAAATCGCCAGTCCGGCGGATCAAGGGCGATGCATGCGTCCACAAACGCTCAATCTGGCGATTGGTATCTAGACACAGGTGCTAACACCCATGTGACGTCGGATTATTCACAACTTCAAGCTCCTCATCCGTATCATGGCTCAGAAACTATTACAGTAGGCAATGGTCAATCCCTTCCCATCTCAAACACCGGCTCTGGGTATGTCTATACCCCAAATGGTAAATTTCATCTCTCAAACCTTCACCACGTCCCTTCCCTCACATCCAATCTTTTATCTGTTTATCGCTTTACTAAAGAAAATAACTGCACCCTCATTTTTAATGACACCAATTTCCAGATAGTGGACAATACCACAAACCGGGTGCGGTACACGGGCCGCTGTGAGCATGGGCTATACACTCTTCCATCCAGGTCTCCGTCTGTTGTGAGTCAAGCCATTCTCTCGTCCACCTGGCATCGCCGGCTTGGGCACCCATCATCCGCCATCACCAAATCCATTTTATCTTCCTTAGGTTTTAATTTTTCAGAGAAATTACATTGCGAGTCCTGTTCAGTGTCTAAATCTTGTCGTTTACCTTTTTCACTGTCTGAACACAAGGCCACTGCGCCATTTCAATTAATTCATTCTGATGTTTGGGGTCCAACCTCAGTTCCTTCTGTTCAAGGTTTTCGTTATTATATCTGTTTTGTTGATGATTACAGTAAATTCACTTGGCTTTATCCTCTGAAATTTAAATCCGAAGCTTATACTGTTTTTGTCAACTTTGACCGAATGGTTCAAAATCAATTTAATGCCAAAATCAAAATTTTTCGAAGTGACAATGGCAAAGAATTTGTCAACAATGCATTTGGTGTTTTTCTTCAAAGTCTAGGGGCTCTTCATCACACTTCATGTCCATATACCCCTGAACAAAATGGCGTTGTTGAGCGCAAACACCGTCACCTAATAGAAACAGTTGTTGCGCTCCTCCATGATTCCACCTTACCTGTTTCCTTTTGGGTTGATGCCCTTGCTACTGCCAACTACCTCATAAATCGCATGCCCACTCACACTCTCTCCAACTCCACTCCATATGCCCGTCTCTACAATCATCCACCCGACTACATCCATCTCCGCCCGTTTGGGTGTCTGGTTTATCCCTGGTTGCGTCCACACACTCAACATAAACTTCACCCTCGGTCCACCCCTTGTGTCTTTCTAGGCTATCATCCCACTATCAAAGGTTACAAATGTTTCGATCCTGTATCTCAGAAAACATATGTTTCCCGTCATGTTCGTTTTGTGGAGGAACAATTTCCTTACACAAGTCTTTCCTCTACTCCATACTCCCCCAATCCACTTGGCATTGTGCCATTATTTCCGTCCTTTTCACACGCACATGCTCCGGCTCACTCGGCACCTAACCCGGTACCCCACTACGCCACTACCCACCCGTACCAACCACCTAGCCACTCGAACCAACCCAACACCCAGCCGACTGCCCCACAACCCACCACTTCCCTACATCATACTCCTAACACACATACAGCCACCCCATCCACCGCTGCGCATCCCAGCTCCCACGACAGCCCCACCCAACCCCCGTCCACACATCATACAACTCCACCACCCCTTCCTAATCACCCTCCACTCAACACTCACCCTATGACAACCCGAGCCAAGGCCGGTACCTTCAAACCCAAAGTCTACCACACTCAAATACCCTTTGATGCACATCCCATAACTGAGCCTACTACATACAACCAAGCCTCCAAAAATAGTTTCTGGTGCCAAGCTATGGATGAGGAATTTCAGGCTCTGAATGAACAACGTACATGGGATTTGGTACCTCTGCCTAGTAACCGAAAGTCTATTGGGTGCAAATGGGTGTTTCGCATCAAACGAAATTCAGATGGATCTCTTTCTCGCTATAAAGCACGTCTAGTTGCAAAAGGGTATCATCAGGAGTATAGTGTGGATTATAAGGAGACCTTCAGCCCTGTTGTTAAGCAACAGACTATTCGTCTGGTCTTGTCTCTTGCTCTTCACTATGATTGGCCGCTTCATCAGTTAGACGTCAGCAATGCCTTTCTTCATGGTCATCTTGAGGAAGACATCTATATGGTTCAGCCACCAGGATATGTTAATCCCAACCGTCCTCACTATGTTTGCAAGCTTCGCAAATCACTGTATGGCCTGAAACAGGCCCCACGTGCCTGGTACACACGCCTCTCTACTTTTCTGCAGGGTCTTGGTTTTCGCACCTACCATCATGACAACAACCTCTTCACCCTTCACTGTTCTCGAGGGACAGTCATCATTCTTATCTATGTGGATGATATTGTTATTACAGGCAGCTCGTCATCACTCATCACTGAAATTACTGAGGCTATGCATCGTGACTTCAAACTTAAGGACCTCGGTCCTCTGGAGTTCTTTCTTGGCCTCAAACTCATCCGCAAATCGGAAACCATATTGATGCATCAGACACAATATACCCTTGAACTTCTAAATTGAGCTGGAATGACAGACTGCAAACCCGCGGTCACTCCCATGGCAGTCCGCCAATCCCCAGGGCCGAATACTCCCTTTGCCGATCCTACACTATATCGGAGCCTCGTCGGTGGACTTCATTATCTTGCTGTTACTCGTCCGGACATCCAATATGCAGTCAATCGAGTCTCCCAATCAATGCATGCTCCCACAGAACAACACTTTCAGGCCTTGAAACGCATTCTGCGCTATCTTAAAGGTACTCTTCAATGTGGAATTTTATTTCAAAAGGGCTCGTTTGATATAACTGTTTTTTCTGATTCGGATTGGGCTAATGACAAAGATGATCGGAAGTCCACTACTGGATATATTGTTATGATGGGACCGAATCTGATTTCCTGGTGCACCAAGAAGAAAACGCGAGTGTCCCATTCCTCCACAGAAGCAGAATATCGTGCCATGGCTGCAGGTGTTGCTGAAGCCATGTGGTTACGATACCTTACAGATGCACTTGGCATTCCCCCGACGAAACCACAGATTTATTGTGACAATCAGTCCACTATTTGTGTTACCAAAAATCCAGTCCTTCATGATCGTATGAAGCATGTTGGGTCCGACTGTCACTTTGTTCGCGATGAGGTACTTGCAGGAACGATGGCCACGCACTATGTCCCATCTACTGACCAGCTTGCTGATATTCTCACCAAGCCTCTTCCGTTACAGCCTTTTCAGTATCTCTGCTCCAAGCTGCCCCTCGTTACCGCGGATCAGCTTGCGGGGGGATAATAGACTACATATATAATTATTAAATACATCTGGGTTATTCTATAATTAGTTATTCTTCAGTTCTCTATATATACAGCTGTAACCCCTTCAATATCAATAAGATCAATTATTATTAAATTATATCAGTTTCGGGCTGAAGACCACAGACAGGGCAGGTAGGGTCCTGAGAAAGTCTGATGTAATGCAAGTAGGAAGAGGTGGGAAGCCTGTTATGAGAGCAAAGCCAAAGAAAGAATTTTATTTTACATAACGTATTGATTTTCCATACCCATCCACATTCGTAAGGATGAGAGGAAGGCGTAGACAAAGTTGTGTATACAGATTTCGTAGTGAAAAGATCATTTTTATTGTGAGCCCAATAAGGACGATCATGCGTACCCATCGATAGATTAGGCTTAATGAGATTTGTGAGTTCTATAACCGCTGAAGGGAGTTCCAAGGAGATTTTGGTCCAATCCCAATGGTTGCCAGACCAAATGTCACTAAGAGTCAAAGCTTCTTTGGTAGAGAGAAAGGGACCATACATGACTTGACGGAGAGGCGGGAAACCAGGTATCCAACGATGGTTCCAAAGATTAATTGAACGACCAGTAGCGGGGACCCAAGCTGTAGCCTGCGTGCAGATAGAGCCACCAGATAGAATATTTTTCCAAACAAAAGAAGTAGAGGCATTGATGCGATGGTGGTTATATTTGTGGAGAAAAGTTTTGGCCCAAAGAGTCGTGGGGTTAGTAAACATTCTCCAAGCCAAGCCCGTAATAGTATCCTGGTTTTTTATCTAGGCTCTGTGAAGTCCAAGACCCCCTTGATCTTTGGGAGACGTGACTTTCTCACAGTTAATATAATGAAGCTTGCATTTTTTAGTGGTAGATCCCCAAAGAAAATCACGTTGTACCTTATATTACAGATCTTCGTAGGGAGCTTGTGGAATTGCATAGTGTAAGCAGGGATAGCATCTAAGGTGGATTTAATTAGAACGAGCTTGCCTGCTTTAGATAAAAAGTTGGCTTTCCAGAAAGTAAGCTTTTTTCGCATGGTATTGATAATGAATTGGTATTCAGCACTCTTCGGTCTATGGTGGAGAATAGGAAATCCTAAATATTTTCCAAAGGTGGTGGAGGGGGAGATGTCGAGGAGATCCTTAATGAGTTTTCGAGCATTGGTAGAGCATCGGGGGGAAAAATAGATTTGGACTTAGAGGCGTTAATTTTTTGTCTGGATAAGATACTAAAGACATGCAATCATGGATGGTGAGGATGGATTTAACGGTAGCTTTAGAGGAAAGTGTAAGGTCGTCAGCAAAAAAAAGATGAGATATAGGGGGGTCATTCCGACTAAGGGTAAGAGCATCCCAACGAAGAGTATCTACCTGATGAGAGATATAAATAGAGAGCATATCCATACAGAGAAGGAATATGTACGGAGAAATGGGGTCTCCTTGTCGGATACCCTAGAAGGGGAGAAGTAATTTGTCAGGGACCCATTAACTAGAATAGCGATATTGCTGGTAGAAATACAATGCATAATAAGGGAGGTAATTTTTGGGGGAAATTTAAAATATAAAAGAGTACGGTAAACAAAGGACCACTATAGTCGGTCAAAAGTTTTCTCCACATCAAGCTTAAGAATAAAGCTCCCCGTTTTATTTTGAGATTTGGAGATATAATTAATGAGTTTTTGAGCGAGGATAGCATTATCACTTGCACGCCGACCTTTGAGAAAACTAGACTGGTGGGGGCTAACGAGATTAGTTAAAACAGGCTTGAGGTGATTAGCAATAATTTTTGTAATGATTTTATAAAACGTATTGCAGAGACTGATAGGTCGAAAGTTCCGTAGCTGGTTTGCATTTGGGAATTTTAGGATAAGGCATAAAAACGTGTCGTTCAAAGAAGGCGGGAAGAGATGAGTTTGAAAGACCTCGTGGCACATAGCTTTAACAGAGGGACCAATAGTCGTCCATTGAGACTGGAAAAGGTGGGGATGAAGGCCATCCGGACCCGGTTTAAAGGAGAAGATCACTTGAGTAATTTCAAAATCTTGGAGTGGACGATCTAGATCAGAAAGATCAAAATTGTGAAAACTTAAGGGGAGCTCTTCAGATGAGTCCAGTCGGTGGAACAGTGACTAGTAGTGAAGCTAGCAGTGAAGAACTGGAACACATGCTGGTGAATTTCAGTAGGATGAGTAATCCAATTGTCATTGTTGTCCTGGAAATAAACAATTTTATTTTTCCTTCTTCTATTGATAACCGAGAAATGGAAAAACTTGGTATTAGCATCCCCATTCTTAAGCCAATTTATACGAGAGCGTAATTTCCAATAGTCAGCTTCGGACTTAAGAATATGGTTAAACTCCGCCTTAAGGTCCCATTCTAACGTCTGGAGGAAAGCACTAGATGGGTAGGAGGGAGAGTTTTGAATTCCCGTCAGACGGGCAAGAATTCGATTCTTCTGACGAAATATGTTACCAAAGGTTCTTTCGCTCCAAGCAATAACAGAACTCTGAAAGGTAGAAGTTGCTTGGAGAAAATCATTACCAGACAAACTATTGTCAGGGTGGTCCATCCAGATTTTTTCTAGCCAAAAAGGTTTAGGACAACCGCAGATTTAGTTATTAGTAAGGGAAATGAGAAGGGGATTATGATCCGAATAGGTCTTGAGAAGCTGAGAGACCGTAGCATTCGGCCAGTTTAGAAGCCAATCGTTATTAACAAAAACTCTATCAAGTCTTTCTAGAATGAGGCCATTAGATTTATTCCTCCTACATCTATGGTTAGACCAAGTATATTTACAACCCTTATAATCTAAATCTAGAAGATGACAAGAATTAATACAATGCCAAAAGTTAGAGGAACGGTTGTTGTTAATAGATCTGCCCCCCATTTATAATGATGAGTTAGCACTTCATTCAAATTCGCGGCAACTAACCATGGGCCAGAAATGGAATTAGCATAAGTACTAAGATTGTCCCATAAATGTTTACGAATATTGTAATCAGTACTTGCATAAATAGTAGAAAAATACCAAGAAGGACTATCAGGCAGTACCTTAATCATTGCATGTAATTCCTGAGACGTCTGACGCTTACGAGTAATACTGACAAAAGAAGTGTGCCAGAGGAGGACAATCCCACCCGAGCGGCCTATAGCCGGAACTTCCCAGTAGTCATCAAACCCAAAATCATACATAAGACCCAAATGGTTACTCAACTTAGTCTCTAAAAGAGCAACAAAGCAAGGATTATGCGAATTTATGAGATCCCGGAAATTCATCTTGAAGTTGTCATTGTTAACACCCCTAGTATTCAACACAATAAAACAAGTTGCTTGATTCATTGGAGAAAAAAAATTCAAAGAAGATTAAGAGCTTTCGGTAGTCGAGAAGTGACTACAACGCAGTGTTGGGGTCATCACTATTGCATATTTGCTAATGCAGCGTTGATCGCAGGCCAATCATTTAGATCTTAGTAAGTGTAAAAGAAAATTTACACATTTTAATTGTCTAATAATACATCTATGTATATTCAATTCAATATTTTGTATCATTTACTTCCACCTTTCTAAATAAGCGATTGTTTTCACTTAGACACATCTCTAAAAAACTATTCATTCATAAAAAAATAAAGAGTGTTTTACTAACATATCTTTAATAAATATATTTTAAAAAAAATATAACTCTAACAATTTCTTGGTGATGTAAAAGTTTTATTATTTAAAGAAGAATAAAATTTACAAAATATCATTAATATTTTATTATTATCTAAAACATGACTTATTTATGAATGAGAGTATTGTTTAAATTTTCAAACGCTTCGTATCAGATTATGTGCAAAATTCTCATACTACTACAAACAAAACAGTGAAAACGTGAAATAGAGCAAAAGCAAGAAAAATTGACCATTTAAGCATCTAAAAAAGGCATAATAGTTTTGATAATAATCCTAAGAAATGTGTGATGTCGTACAAACTATATATTTGAAATTTATCAAATAATTTCTGTACTTTAGATTTCCTTTTTCCCTTGAAAATGGAATGACCCTTTAAATAAGTACAAAATACTATTGTAATAATATTAAAAAGCAAGGACATAAGTGTGAAAAAAAATTACGTATTTGGTTTTATTGTCAACTGGGATAAAGGTACAACTTTGGTTAACTTACAAGACCTCTTTAGCAGTAAGCCGAATTAATACCGAAAATGTCCTCATAGTCAGCGAGCATGTCAACCATGAGCGCTATGTAGTTTTTTTTTTTTTTCGTTTTCTAGTTATCGCTACTGATATATTATTAGTAGAAATAAATAATAATGTGTATATTTGTTGGTTTGACCTACTCTCTTTTGATTCAATAACGACCAAATGAAATATTATCGGAATTTTTAAATTTATCACCAAACCAACATAAGACACTAATTTTGCCAGTTTGACTTGGTTTATTGGTTTGTCTCGATTTACGATCCCATTTGAACATCCATAGATGTGAGTAAAATTGATATGGACACTACCATTTAAAAGAAGAAAAAAAGGAACTCGGTTAACTTTTGCCAGTGAAAGCAATAGGATTACAAAGCTGGTGATAGAAAGGAACATCTCAGATAAACACTTCCATATATTTCTCGTCTGTGAATGAGAGAAATGAACAAACCAACTTCTTTTTTTAACAACAGCAATCTTACAAAGCCAATGCTATACTTCACTGCACCTTGAGCTTGTGTGAAAAATTGAATGCAAATCACAAAGACCCTACACTTTGGGTGGGCGTTGTGATGAAGAATGATCAAAACCAAGAAACAAATGCGTGATACAGAAAAACCTTCACAAACCAATTCTTCAAAATCTAACAGAGTGACTAGTCACACTCAGCCTTTACTCCTAAAATAAAAACCTGATCATGAAGAAATAATTCACCAAAAAACAAACCTGCAGAGAACATGAGAAAATTGAGTTAGCAGTAGATAAAGCATTTCCGGCTACAATAGATTTACAGTAAAATGTATATGGTTTATTATACATAGAGGATATTTCAAATGGACCCTATACCAATAAAATCGAAGTAAATATTAATCCACCTGCAGAAATAAAATAACAACGGCAAGACGTTTCTAAAGTTGCACAAATTCTTTTGACTGAAATCAAAGCTCAAATGTTGCACAAGCTAAAAGGAACAAAATGTGAACCCATATTCAGCTGCAGAACAGCAGTGTAACGTTACGTGGATAACTGATATCAATATTACAACGAAAGCAGCAAGGCAGGCAAATAAGGTTCTATCTACATAGGCCCTGATGACTGTGTCTCCAAATCTTGATTCTAATTATATAGAGCCAATGCACATCCTGATATGTGCATAATTACACTTTCGAATGCAAGCTAAAAAACCCGACTAGTCAATTGAATAGCAGGAGCAAAAAGTTGAAATGTACATGGATTATGCAACAAGCTAATCAAATTGTGCCTAAGGTACAGAAAATTGGGACTAAGAGTAAACAATTGTGCATATATTAGCTAGAACTCTTCTATATGAGATTATTTTTCCATAACAAAAATGTAAAAAAGCAAGTAAGTTTTCTCTTCCTTCACCTCTAAAAGGACTGAACTTTCTTCTAAAATTCCCCGAAAAACTATATGTTCTACAGGAGAATGAAGTACTAAACCATATAAATTTCCTTTTCTTGCCTGAACAATAAGGCGTATTTCAAAAAGATAAGAGAAGTGCAAGCCAAATAAGATATGACGGTTCTTCCCATTTATCCTAGCATCAATGGACACAATTATACTGCACATATATTGGAGGACTCCATGTGCAACCCATTGTGTGAATTTGATATTCAGGGATATTTTCAAGCAAAGACCCCTTCAAGGTGTTTACACCAAGGTAGTTAAGGCGCATTCTTACATTGTTCAAAGGCCTTTGTTGTTGAATATGACGAGAAGATTCACTAATCAAAGAAACTTGGTGAAACCTGGCAAGACTAGATTTGCTACTGCTTTCTTGACCTTGCAGAGGATGTTCAAGCAAAAGTCAAATTTGAGAACCATGTTCATTTCAGAAAAATGGAATAATAGTAAATTTGCAAATGAAGTGTTAGGAAAAGAAAGTTGCACGGATAATGCTTTCATTCCACTTTTGGATCAATGTTGCTTATGCTCTTAAAGTATGTAGTCCCTTGGTTATAGTTCTTCATTTGGTAGATGGTGAGGCAAAACCATCACTGAGTACATTTATGAAGTGCTGAGTAAGGCTAAGGAGGCTATTAAAATTTTTTTTACTGAGGAGCATAAATATGCAAAGGTTTTTGAGATAAAAGGTGGAGTGATCAACTCTACAAACCGTTGCATGCAGCTAGTAATATTTTGAACTCATCACTCTATTATAATCGTAAGGATGATTTACTGAAGGCATAATACATAAACATGTCCTTTAACTTGACCTTAAATCACATTTATGACCTCCAACTTTGGGTGTGCACAAATAGGCACTTAAACTTGTATAAAGTTGAACAAGTAGACACACATGTCATGTGGCATAATACACATAGGATGTCGCATAGGACATATGTGTCTACTTATTAACTTTATATAAGTTTAAGTGTGTACTTGTGCATATCCAAAGTTGGAGGTCATAGATGTGATATGAGACCAAGTTAAAGGACATATTTATGTATTCTGCCTTTACTGAAAAAGAGTTTGATGATGAGATTCCATACGAACATTACAAAGATGATTGGTGATGAAGATATGCAAGATAAAATAATCAATCAGATTAGTTCTTACCAAAATGTTGAGGTACTTTTTGGAATACCAACCGCCATTAAGGTGAATGACTCCTTCTATCTTTATACTAAATTAACACTTTAAGTTGTTTCTTTATAGTTGCTAATTTTGAATACTTACTTTAATTTAATAGTTGAATAGGGGAGGCCTTACGGTATCGAAACTCCAGAGTTACAAAAGTTCGCCATCAGAATTTTGGATCTAACTCATAGCGCATCTGGGTGTGAAAGAAACTAGAACGTGTTTGAACACGTAAGAGTTAAACAAAAACTTTAGTATATTGAGATAAATTTATTATATCTCAATTGTCTTGACTTTATACTTGCCAATATTCATTTGCAGATCCATATCAAAATATTCATTTGCAGATCCATATCAAAAAGAGGAATAGGCTAACTCTAAAGCATCTTAGTGACTTGGTGTTCATAAAGTACAACAGAACATTAAGGCGTCGTTACAATGCTCGCAATGAATTTGATCCAATTAACTTGGACAACATTGATGATGCTAATGAATGGCTAACTGGAATTGAGAATGCTAAAGATGAATCCAATTTTTTATGGAGATACTGATTTTACTTGGGATGTTGTTGCTAAGGCAAGTGGAGTTGACGAGCGTCGTTATTGTTTAAGGGGTAGTACTTCAAGCTTATACAATAAGGGAAAAGAAGTTGCTACTTCAACAGGAGATGAAGAAGTTGAAGATGATGAGCATTATGGTGATACTGAAGAAATAGAAAATTTGGACAATCTTAATAAACTAGAAGAGCCTTAGATTGAAATATTAATAATTTTGATTTGATTGTTCTTCCTTTTTTCTGGTTTGTTTTGCTTTGTTGAACTGTTTTGTTTCTTGCAATAGGTGTTTCAGTGATCTTGGTGTTTCATTTACACTTTTGCTTATATATATTGTCTTTATTGTTGATTATATAGTTGTTGTGGTCTTTTTAGTTATAACTTACTATTTGAATGCTCTATTAGGTCTTTTTTCTATTAAATTGCATTTCACTACAATGATGTGGTCGTTTCGCATCACGCATCGCATAATGCATGATGCGAAGTCTTGTCGCTTTTTCCGCATTACGCTTCCCTGAACACTGACCACAAGTTACTAATCTTGATAATGAATATGAAATGAAAGAGAAGTTGATTTGTCACTTCCTTCAAAATCACAAAAACAATCACAAAATGCATCAGTCTCTTCAAGTTATGGATCAACTGGTATGAAAAATCCGATCGATTGTTACTTTCCATTGAAGCCAGGAAATGCATGAAAAAGTGGTAAGATTTTGCAGGCTCTGGCCAAGGGAATTTTGAGGGATCATGCAGTTGCGGCCTTTTCACGGTGGTTGTATGATGCAGGGTTGCCCTTCAATTGTGTCAATTACAACATTTTTAGAGACTTGATTGAGTCCATAGGCCAATATGGTCCAGGGATGAAGCCACCTACTTATTATGAGGTTAGTCGCTTATCTAAATAAAGAAGTGGAAGAGACAAAATTGTGGAGGATCATCAGGTAGAATAGAACAAGTTTGGATGTTCCAATGATGGATAAGTGGACAGCAAAAACTGGAAAAAAAATGATCATCAATGAGTTGGTTAATTCTTCGAAAGGAAGCTTATTTCTTGAGTCCATTTATGCGAGCGACTCGTCCATTGATTCCATCAAAATGCTCTTTATTTAAGAATACCATAGAGAATGTTGTACAAGTGGTTACAGATAATGCAGAGAATGATTGGATCAGAAAATATTGTTCAAGTGGTTATAGATAATCCAACTAAAAATGTCAAGGCAGGTGCTATGATGATGGGAATGCTCCCCCACATATATTGGACTCCATGTGAAGTCCATTGTGTAGATTTTATATTTAGGGATATTTTCAAGGAAAGACCCTTTCAAGTTGTTTTCACTAAGGCAGTTAAGGTACATTCTTACATTGTTCAAAGGCCTTCATTGTTACATAAGATAAGAAGATTCACTAATCAAAGAAACTTGGTGAAACCGAACAAGATTAGATTTGCTACTGCTTTCTTGACCTCGCAGAGGATGTTGAAACAAAAGAAAAATTTGAGAACCATGTTCATTTCAGAAGAATGGAATAACAGTAAATTTGCAAAAGAAGTGTTAGGAAAAGAAGTTGCATGGATAATGCTTTCTTAGCACTTTTGGAACAATGTTGTTTATGCTCTTAAAGTATGTTGTCCCTTGGTTACAGTTCTTCGATTGGTAGATGGTGAGGCAAAACCATCAATGGGTTACATTTATGAAGTGATGATTAAGGCTAAGGAGGTCATTAAAAGTTTTTTACCAAGGCGCATAAATATGTTACCAAGGCGCATAAATATGCAAAGGTCTTTCAAATCATCGATAAAAGATGGGGTGATCAACTCCAAAAACCATTGCATGCGACTGGTAATGTCTTGAACCCATCGTGTACTATAGTCGTGAGAATGATTTATTGAATAAGAGTTCGATGGTGGGATTCTATACATACATTGGAAAGATGATTGGTGATGAAGATTTGCAAGATAAAATAACTGATCAGATTAATATTTACCCAAGTGCCGAGGGACTTTTCAGAATACCAACTACCATAAGACTGAGAGACAAGACGTCACCAGGTGACTGATTCCTTTTATGTTTCTATTAAATTAACACTTTAATTTATTTCTTTATAGTTGTTAATTTTGAATAATTATTGTACTTTAATAGTTGAATGGTGGAGGCTTTATGGTTCAAAAACTCAACAACAACAACAACAAACCCAGTGTATTCTCACCTGGTGGGGTCTGGGGGGGTAAGATGTACGCAGTCCATACCTCTACCTCTAAAGAAGTAAAAAGGCTGTTTCCGATAGACCCCCGGCTCAAGACACGAGATATCACACAAATACATAGTACAAAAACTCCAGAGTACAAAAGTTTGTCATCAGAATTTTAGGTCTACCTTATAGCTCATCCGAGTGTGAAAGAAACTAAAGCATGTTCGAACACGTAAAAGTTAAAGGAAAGCTTTAGTACATTGAGATAAGTATATTATATGATATATCTCAAATGTCTTGACTTTATAATTGCAATATTTATTTGAAGATCCATACCAAGAAGAGGAATAGACCAGTTTCGAGAATGCACTCACATAGTTGCCTAATGCAATAATGCGAAGCAATCTGAGCCTCTCTCATTACGTGTGGCTGATGCGAGCGTATCATGTTGATTTTATTTTTAGGGTCAATTTAAGATTAAAAAAAGAGTCACTTCGTGTCGATTTTATATTTAGGGTCAATTAAAAAGAAGTCTACTATGGTGACTGCCGCTACTGCAATTTTCTAAGGTTAACTTTGAAGTCCATTGTTGCGACTTCTTCTTCTTCACTGCGCGACTACCACTACTGAGACTTCTTCTTAACTGCTTCACTTTAAGGATGCGCTTCCATCGCTTCACAAAATGCCTGATGCAGATAGGGGTGTGCAAAAATCGAATTGACCAATAAACCGAACTGATAAAAATGTTAATGAGTTATTGGGTAACGGTTTTTAATGATTTTATAAATTTTTTTTATTAGGTTATTGGATAATCCGATAACCCAATATAAATATACTAAATTACTACTTTAACCATAGATACATACATACATACATACACATATATATACACACATCTATAATCTATATCTATAATATATTAAAAGTGTGAAAACCTTTAGAAAAGTGATTTGAACTTTTTGTCCTTCATTAAAATACTCTGCAGTAGACAAAATCGTCTTTTTACTACTATTTTAATTTGCCTATTAATTAACTATATTAACACCTGAAACCAAAAATAACCATACGTTTGTTGGTGTTTCCTTGTTGGAAAGACTTTAATTTTGGTAAGAATTCATAATTTTTAACTCTTCTAAATCAATTAGAATTTCATTATATATAAAAAAAATTCACATATCTTTTTAAGTACTATTTTAATCAAATACTAGGAAAAGACTACGACAACTTCTTCTAACAATTTCACCATTAACAGAGTATGTGATGTTGCTATTGGTCCAAGGATAGTTTATAGTCTCTTAAATTTGCTGATTTGAATAGTATTGAATATTTTATGCTTCCTAAGTTCAGAAGTCGTGTTAATTTCCTTTGAAAGGAAATTTCTGTTTGCCCACATGATAAGATTTCTAGATTCTTTTCACTAAATTCTGTGTCGAATATATTTTCATGGATTGATATGTAATAATAACTCTAAGTTGATTTTAGTTTCAAAACTTTGCAGGAATTCGTATGTCATTTCATACAAGATCAGGCTGCCTCGAATATTGATTAATGGTTATCATCCATCACAATATATTGTCATCTCACCAAAAGAAAGTCTATGAATGGTAATTCTACCTTTCATAGTGATTAAAGCGTCTTTTTATTGTTACTAACTTTTTCCTATGATCGCAGAGATTATCTCCAACTATTTCTAAATTACAGATTTTTCTATTATACTACAATATGAACTATATTATTTTTCTTTTTTCGAATGCAATAAGTTGGTCCAACCCGCAAGTTACGGTATATATATACTCAAATTTTATGCTGAAGGTTACCACATATATAGTCATACAAATTCAAGTGTGATAGTAGCGATGAATATGGTCATTCATTAACAACATAACTTGGTTTGGTTGGTGCTCTATACTATAGTGCTCAAATTAAACATTATCTATATCTATATCTATATCTATACCTATAATATGTTAAAAGTGTGGATATTTGAACTTTTTGTCCTTCATTAAAAGTCTATTTCTTATACAAAATCGTCTTTTCACTAATATTTTAATATTTAAGGGTTGAAAATTAATGAAATATTTAGTAAAACTTTTCCTTATTAGAACTAATCAGAATTAATGACAACTAATACCTTTTTCATTAGTTTAAGAATTCTAAATCAACTAAGAAGATTTAAAAAAATCTAGAAATAAATATAAAAGTGTTAGAACAAGAAAATACAAGAAGTACCAAATTTTTAAATGTTTTGAGTAAGTAATTAAAGACTTTTTAAGGATTTAACTTTAACAATAAGGAAAGATTTTACATATAGAAGAAATAAAAAAATTAATTGTACTACAAATATTTACGCCTCTCTTAGCTTCTAGCAGCATGGAAAAAAGGTTATCTATTAATCACTTGAAACTTCTATTGGAATATGTTATGTTTACATTATTATATTAAAGTGTGAATGATCTTTGAGAAGTAATTTTGTTTTTTGCACATCATTAAATATCTTCACAATAGATAAAATCGTCTAATTTTAAATAATCAAAGATTACACGTGCGAGGCACGTGAGGTTCAACCAGTATATATATACACACACACACATATATATGTATATGTATGTATATCTATAATCTATAATATATTAAAAGTGTAAAGACCCTTAGAAAAGTGATTTGAACTTTTGTACATTATTAAAACACTCTCAATAGATAGAATCGTCTTTTCACTTTTTTAAAAAAATTATTATTTTAATTATATTTATTATAATTTAAAGTAAAGAGGCCTAAATTATATCGTAAAGTTTAAAAATTAAGGAGTACTAAAAGATATGGTAAGAATTATTAAAAAAATTAATAATACACTTTTTTGGGGCAAAAAAAGACAATAAACGTGAAGTAAAAGGCAAAAAAATAATAAAATAACTAAAAGATTTATTACTATATAAATAAATCAAAATCAACTAAATATGCTATTAAATTTATCTCTCACGTGACTTTTACAACAACAACAGCATACCCAGTGTATTCCCACCTAGTGGGGTCTGGCGAGGGTAGAGTGTACGCAATCCATACCACTACCTCAGGTGAAGTAGAGAGGCTGTTACTGATAGACCCTCGGCTTAGAATCAATAACAATATAACAAACAAAATGCATAAATGCATATACACTTGTACAATATGCAAAATAAACTAATAACGCTAGCACTAGATAATACTAAAACTATAAATCTGAAACCATAGACAGCACTCAACACCTACGAACAAGAAACTTCAGACACAAATACAGAACACTCCCCTGCTGTCACCGACACCCTCTCACCCCTTAACCCTCTACCCTAATTCGCATCCTCCACACCTTCGTATCAAGGGTCATGTCCTTCGTAAGTTATAACTACTCCATATCATGTCTAATTATCTCCCTCCAATATTTCTTCGTCCTACCTCTCCCCCGCCTAAAATCATCCATAGCCAGTGTCTCACACCTCCGCACTGGCGCATCAGCACCCCTCCTCATGACGTGCCCGAACCAACGTAACCTCACTTCTCGCATCTTGTCCTCCATCGAAGTCACTCCCACTTTTTCCCGAATAATCTCATTCCTCACCCTATCCTTTCTGGTCTGACCACACATCCACCGCAACATCCCACTCACGTGACTTTTAAATTTGGTAAAACAAATTTGCCTAATTTACTTATTTCTCTAATGGGTTTAAATTTATCTACCATTTTGTCAGATAAATTAATATTCATTTTTCATACGATGCTTTTTCAAAATATTCCCTCCAGTCATACACATAACAAAGTATGATCACTTTAGATCGTTATATACTAGATTATTCTTAAATAACATATTCTTCGGTCACTATTAGCATGGTAATCTGGATACTTTTTCCTTAAACAGTGCCTCTACTCTGGCTACTCCCCTATCACGGCTTTCTTGCCTCACCGGTTTCACCTATAGGATGACATAGTTCTTAGAGATTTTTCTCTTTTTCCACTTTGCTAATGAACTTCTTAACATAACATTTTTTGAATAATTCTACTATAAAGCAACTAACATGAACTTATTTTATCATATCATGATTGTTAGGAATTTAGCTATTCATAATAGTAAATGAATATACCTGTTCTGATAGGTTTGATAATCCTATAAGCTTTGTTCCTCCATAGATTTTTCCACTGAAATATAGGCTTGCTTCTTTCTGCCTTTCATTTATAATGAGAAACTTTACAAAAGTTTTCCTAATTTTCTTACACGTATTCTACCTAACCTAATTATTGTCCTAACTATACTTTACAAAAAGTCGTCTTCTTTAAAAGAAGAGAATGACTTAAAAATGCAAATAAGGACAAAAGCTATTAATACCTAGACTAACAATAGTCAAAAAGCCTATATAATATATTAATAATTTACGTAAAAAAAGAAAAAAGTCTATCTTATTTTGTTACATGTCTCTTTCATAATTAATATCTCTGTCTTTTATCTCCATTATTGATCCGTTGTTATCTTCTTTTTGTCGTATTTGCTGCTTTTTTATCTCCTTGTCAGTGTAGCATCACATCTGGAATAAAGTTGTGTCTGCCACTACATCTGCTACATATGTGATCATTGTATTTTTAGCCAACTTTTTCACAAAATTGTTCCATAGCTTCTTTGGAAATAATTCCTTTTTTTGATAGATCTCATCAATGGTTGTTCTTCTGGTCTGAGGAGTGTTAATCCCCATTTCCTCAGTTCTTCCATGTCTTGGTCTCTAATTTCTTTACAAGTTGAATAAACCAATGTTTGATTCCTCGAGCTATATATCCAAATGGGTTTCTGATTTGAATAATTATTAAGTAATTCTGATAATATATTACTAAGTCCAATAACTCTTTTGTTGCGGTAAAATCCTGGTATCTGTGTCTTTGATATCTCTTCTTGTTCACATATCTCTTCCGGAATAATAAAATCTCTGATCATACCTACAGTAGTCTGTTTAACTTCGTCAAATAATATTTCTGCTGGGGCGGAATAAAATCGAACATAAAATAATTGTCCGTTAGTAATTCTCTAGTAGGTCATAAATCCATTGTGAATATCTGAAATTCCTTCTAACTCTTCTCCAGTAGTTGTGTAAACCGTAGATAATAATCCATAATAATAACATGATTTAATTAAATTCGAACTTGTGCCTGGAAAAGCAATAAGTTTATTGTAATTTTGGCATTTCTGGGTAATATATCCTTTTTGTTGTGCGACTAGTTCTTCACTTTGAATAGGTTTGATATTTAACATGGTTTGTAAGGTGTATATATTTTCAATATATTTTCGAGCAACATAGTTGTATGTCTGTTTTTCTTGGTTAAGTGATTCAGAATTTGCATGTATTTGGGGAGGTGCAAATGATTTCGATCTTTATATATTTGGTGTATATGGTTTTGAGAATATCTGGTTGAGGTTGTAATTCTTTTTCTTTGGTATTTGAGGTTTATTTTGAACCATATATTGTATATAAACCTCAACCAAAGAAAAAGAATTACAACCTCAACCAGATATTTTCAAAACCATATACACCAAATATACAAAGATCGGAATGATTTGCACCTCCCCAAATACATACATATTCTGAATCACAAAGATCGGAATGATTTGCACCTCCCCAAATACATACATATTCTGAATCACTTAACCAAGAAAAACAGACATGCAACTATGTTGCCCGAAAATACATTGAAAATATATACACCTTACAAACCATGTTAAATACCAAACCTATTCAAAGTAAAGAACTAGCCGCATAACAAAAAGGATATATTACCAGAAATGCCAAAATAACAATAAACTTATTGCTTTTCCAGACACAAGTTCGAATTTAATTAAATCATGTTATTATTATGGATTATTATCTACGGTTTACACAACTACTGGAGAAGAGTTAGAAGGAATTTCAGATATTCACAATGGATTTATGACCTACAAGAGAATTACTAACGGACAATTATTTTATGTTCGATTTTATTCCGCCCCAGCAGAAATATTATTTGACGAAGTTAAACAGACTACTGTAGGTATGACCAGAGATTTTATTATTCCGGAAGAGATATGTGAACAAGAAGAGATATCAAAGACACAGATACCAGGATTTTACCGCAACAAAAAAGTTATTGGACTTAGTAATATATTATCAGAATTACTTAATTATTATTCAAATCAGAAACCCATTTGGATATATAGCTTGAGAAATCAAACATTGGTTTATTCAACTTGTAAAGAAATTAGAGACCAAGACATGGAAGAACTGAGGAAATGGGGATTAACACTCCTCAGACCAGAAGAACAACCATTGACGAGATCTATCAAAAAAAGGAATTATTTCCAAAGAAGCTATGGAACAATTTTGTGAAAAAGTTGGCCAAAATACAATGATCACATATGTAGCAGATGTAGTGGCAGACACAACTTTATTCCAGATGTGATGCTACACTAACAAGGAGATAAAAAAGCAGCAGATACGACAAAAAGAAGATAGAGAAAAGAAGATAGCAACGGATCAATAATGGAGATAAAAGACAGAGATATTAATTATGAAAGAGACATGTAACAAAATAAGATAGATTTTTTTGTTTCTTTACGTAAATTATTAATCTATTATATAGATTTTTTTGACTATTGTTAGTCTAGGTATTAATAGCTTTTGTCCTTATTTGCATTTTTAAGTCATTCTCTTCTTTTAAAGAAGAAGACTTTTTGTAAAGTATAGTTAGGACAATAATTAGGTTAGGTAGAATACGTGTAAGAAAATTAGGAAATCTTTTGTAAAGTTTCTCATTATAAATGAAAGGCAAAAAGAAGCAAGTCTTCATGCGTTGAAGCAAAAACTCTCTTCTCTACGACAAATATTTTGATTATTTAAAAACATGTATATTTCAATGAAAAAATTTATGGAGGAACAAAGCTTATAGGATTATCAAACCTACCAGAACAGGTATATTCATTTACTATTATGAATAGCTAAATTCCTAACAATCATGATATGATAAAATAAGTTCATGTTAGTTGCTTTATAGTAGAATTATTCGAAAAATATTATGTTAAGAAGTTTATTAGCAAAGTGGAAAAGGAGAAAAATCCCTAAGAACTATGTCATCCTAAAGGTGAAACCGGTGAGGCAAGAAAGTCGTGATAGGGGAGTAGCCAGAGTAGAGGCACTGTTTAAGGAAAAAGTATTCAGATTACCATGCTAATAGTGACCGAAGAATATGTTATTTAAGAATAATCTAGTATATAGCGATCTAAAGTGATCATACTTTGTTATGTGTATGATTGGAGGGAATATTTTGAAAAAGCATCGTATGAAAAATGAATACTAATTTATCTGACAAAATGGTAGATAAATTTAAAATACTCGTTTTATATGTACTTAAGGATATAGAAATAGTAGATATAAGAAAAATCATATTGAAAAAAATATTTGATAGATATTTTATGACTAGAATTAATTATATACCACACCACCTAACTACTCTACTTACATACCAAACCCACACATCAACTATGATAAATTATGTATATTAGGATTTTGGAAAATGGATATGAAAAATATACAATTAATAGAAAAAAAACTAATGAAAACAAATTTAGAAGAATATATGAGAACTAAAGATATAAAATATATAGAATTTCTTAATGAAAATATAGAGGAATTAATAAGATTAAAACAAAAAACTAAAAAATATTATAATAAAGTATTTAATCAATTTTAAATGACAGATAATCTTAAAATATTAATCTTATATATACCTAGAAATATCGAAATTATAGATATTAAGAGAATAATATTAGAAAAAATATTAGACTATGAAATTGAAATTATAAATTGGATAGAACAACTATACCTAGATAATTACCCAAATAGATATTATTTAGACTAAAATGTTAGAATATATTAGAAAAATTAGAGAAAACCAAAGTGACCTATATGAAGAAATTAATTATAGAAACCGACTCAAAAAATTATGAAAAATCTAAAAGAAAAATTAATATGGATAAAAGAAAATTTAGAGAAAAGTACAAATAAAAGTTTCTATAACATAAAAAACTCATTAAGAGAAGAAGAAAGAGAGATAATTAATAGCATTAATAACCTTAATTCAGATATAAATTATAATACAATTAGAATAGAATATTACACGGAAATTAGTAAACAAGCAACTACTTTAGAATAAAATGATAAACTATGAATATTTAAAATATTGGAGACAAGATATGAAAAAATTAAGATTAGAAGAAATGCTTATGAAAGAGAATTTAATCGAATATTTTAGAACAAAAGATATAGAATATTTAGAATACCTTAAAAATAATATACAAGAATTACAAAGACTAAAAGAAAAAACTAAAGAATACTACAGTAAAGCATTTAATCAAATACCATTTAATCACCCTCAAGATATGAACATAAATAAAATAAAAATATTTAGAGAAGTTAAGAAATATCCATGCACAAATAAAAATAGATCCATAATTACAATAGATCTATTAAAGTTATCAGCACCCCCCTACAATTTGTTGGTGAGTAATTTTATTTTTGGATAATTGTGGTGTCTTGGATAGCTTGCGTGCACCTCTACGAATTCCATGGGATACATGTCAGCTCCCACCAGCAATAGGTACCGGGTAACCCTGTCCACCAAGGCTAGGAAAGATATGGGAAAAAATTATCTAATTTTTTGGTCTCTATTGGGATTTAGAGCTAAGACTCATGGTTCTCAACCCACTTCATTGACTATTAATCTGTCCTTTGTGTGCTAGGTGATTAATTTTTTAATTAAGACAGAAAAACTTCAAATAAAATGACATTCTTCCTTACAATTTGAGTAAACTTATAGTTTCTTCATAATAAATTTTAGGGATGAATGATAGACAGCGGGAAGGAGCACTTTGTTTGTAGTTGTGCCCTAAGTTGCGCAGACTCTTCACTTTCAATGTCGCACCCATGTGGGATTCTTCAAAAATAGACTACTTTTGGAGAACCCGACACGCACCCGCTGACATTTTCAAAGAGGCCGAGCAACATTGGTTGTGTCTGTAGCTGTAGTGTTATGTGTATGTCTTGTAGTTTCTAGTTCATGGTGTATTGGTGATGTTTGTGATTTTTGGATAAACTGTGTATGGTATTACTTTGTGGGCGTCTTTATTTTTTTATTATCTATTGGTGTATGATCCCATTTTTTTTTTTGTTTATATGTCTTTTATACAGTTATTTGTCCTGAGACGGCAATTTATCGAAAACAGCCTCTCTACTTCGTCTCAGGTAGAGCTATGGACTGCACACAGTTTACCCTCCCCAGACCCCACTTTGTGGAAATACACTGGGTATGTCGTTGTGTCGTAATGAATAGACAGCAGACATATCATACCACAATTGCAATGTGCTTCAAATTCCTCTCATAAATGTAGCAATACTAACACGCAAAGGATGAAGAACCTATTGTAAAAACCAAGAAAACAGAAAAGCTGACTTACCTATTGACTTGCCATCACACAGCCACACAAAATTGAGAGGTAATGTGAAATATCCTTTGCTCCGATATAATGATCAATCACAGATATTGTAACTCAGAGATTTTCCAATACAGTATGGAGATTTGGAACCCGACGATGGAATAATGGTTCTAGCCTGAAAACGCACACCCCAGAATGCCACCTATTCGTATCATACATCTCTTTCCATGCCTGTACTATCTCATCAACCTTAAAACCTGGAACAGGACAAGTGCAAGATGGTAAGGAACCATATCACCTAATTCAGTATTAAAACATATGTAATACAGAAAAATTAACGAAAAAAAATTAATCATATTTTACCTTCAAGAGCAGTTTCATTGGAACAGTGGTTCTTTATCATAACCGCGATATCAATTTGAGATGCTCCAGCTAGCTCAAACTTTTCCATTGCGACCTCCAAACACTCTTCCCAAGTTGGTAATCCCAGCTTAAATTCCACCACAGAACGTTCATAGAGCATGGTACCCCATAAGAGGTAAATCTGAGACCTCATGTTTGCAGCTTGCTCTTCAGCTTCTTCAGCTGGTTTATCCTTTAGTAGACCATCCAATCCCATTTTATGCAACAGAGCTTCATATTCTTCATTTTTGGAGAGTCCGTTAAGACGTTGTTCTTCCATCTCCTCCCACATTTCTGTTCCTCTTTCCATGCTATCCTCAGCCTTGTTGTACAGCTCCAAGATCTCTGCACAAGTCCCAGTCGATAACTTAACTTTACTTCCAATCAAATAGTACCAGCAGAGTTTTGCGTGTTCAAAATGCTTCAGACCAAGTGCAAGAAGACCTTCATAGAAATCTGGCTTGAGCCTAAGAGCCTCTTCATACCTACTTCCTGCCATTTCATATTCTTTTTCTGCCCATTCATATGCAGATTTAACCTGTTTCAACACAGACTCCCAATAACTGTCTTCAGTAAAGTATACCCGCTTCCTTGCTCTGGACATATGGACATTTCCCCAATTAAACAAAGACAAAGCTGCCATCTCTTGGAACTTATCTGCAGCAATTCCAAAAGGCGCTTGTGCTTCTTCACTTGTAACAGTGTCCTCCATAGTTTTAGAATATAGATTCATACCTACCTCATGAAGATCGAGATATGGGTCGCAGTCAAAGCCAACATGATTTTTGAAGAGAAGTGCAAATTGGACTATCCATTCTTCAACACAAGGTGTCCCTTTATTCAGTTCCCTTTCTTTCTCCAGATACCCATCCTCTGTGACTATAGTTGATTTGAAACTGCTGGAATTCATATCTTCTTCACCACTCATTCCCTCATATACAGGTTCTTTATCTGGCATAACTTCTACAACGTAGAGTCTTAAAGAACTCTGAGGACCAGCAGATGATTCAACCAATCTAAGCTCATCAGTGGTAGTTATAGTAACCAGGTCACCTTCTTGATCCCTGTACTTGATAAGTGCACCCTTCAAGTTTGGGAATCGATCCAGAACAATGTCTCTCACAAGTCTAATACTGCAACCTACTGGTAACTGTGCCCATCTAATATCCTCCTCAAGTACCAATTTGACTGTTCTTGTCACTATCTTTTCTTCCTTGACGCTTCTTTTCTCCTCCACAACCACCTTGTCTTCAGCCTTCTTTTCTTCAACCTTCTTTTCCTCAACTTTCTTTCGGTCAAATTTGTTGCTCTTCTTCTTTTTAGACTTATCCTTTACAACCTTGGTAGCAACTGGTGCAGAAGGAGGCTCAAAATATTCCGAGGGTAATTCTAATTCTTCAATTTTTAGACCTTTCTCATCCAATGCCTTTTTAACCTGCCCTGCAATCTCCAGTGCAGTCAAATTATTTGGTTCAATACATAAAACACGGGTGACATCCCTTAAAGCCAACTCAATCCTATTCAATGACTCATAACACTTTGCTCTCTTCAACAAAGCTTTAGTATACTTTGGAGCAACTTCAAGCGCCAAGTTGCATTCAGTTATTGCTCTTGGGTACTCGCCAAGGCCCATTTGCATATAGCAAGCAGCCATGTTGGTATGCAAATAGGCAACGTCAATATGGTTACCTGGAAGCAACTTGAGAGCCTTCTCATACTTCAACATAGCACCCTCGTGATCACGCTTTTGAAAGAGCCTGTTCCCTTCTTCCTTCAATTCTTGGGACATACTGATGAATACGGCAGTATCTTCATCAAATGCTTTAGAGGTACGCTCTGGCGCAGCTTTACCATGTCTCACATTTGTATCACTAGATTTTGACGGCACTTGACTTTTCTTCTTCCCAGTGGGCTTCCCCATGGTTTCTACTCCAATAAGCTGCTACTTCTACAAGAGTCTAAAAATCAAAGCTTCAGAACATTGATTTAGTCCTAAAAGCAGCAAATCAATAATCAATTCAACCAACCAAATACCAGAACAATCAAACTATAATCAGATGTTAAAGCTACAGTTGGAAAACCCAACCTAGAAAACTCAATGAAGAACGAATCAAAAAATACTGTCTTTATTCACAAGTCTCAGGAAAGTATATTTTGTCAAGGATTTCATATATAATAAAAAATCCAACTCAAGAGAATATTTATTGGCAAGAACAGGGAAGACTATATCATCCGGTACTACTTGATATAACTCTTATGCCAGAAAGTTAGAAAGAAATGTGACCTATAAGTGTAAATAAAGTCAAATTATAAAAAAAAAAAAAAAAAAAAAAAAAAGTTACCTCCAAATAGACGTAATAAACTGTGAATCCCCACAAAGAATCAAGATCCAAAGAAAAAAGCACAAAGAGAGAGCAGGTTGGAGAAGGGGGGAAAAGAGAGGAGATTTTGGTGTTTGGCTTTCGAAAGACAGAAAGAGAATCCTGAAAGGTTTAGCTGGAAGAGATGTCTGTAGGAATCTGAAAAAAACGGCGGCAATCAATGAAAATGGTTCTTTCGTTCCCACTCTCTTCCCATATCTGCTGGATTTTCTCTGTCAAAACGTCAACGCGCTCCATACTCACTTTCAACTACCGCGCGTCACTTTCATATTCCCACCCTACCTATTAAGCCAACTATCGAGCCAAATCAAATTGAAGAAACAAGCAAAATTGAGAAAAAATAATCGATTTATGATTTGATTAAGTTGATTTGGCATTAAAAAAAATTGATCATTCTTAATTTGATTTGGTATTAATGAAAAAAAGGTGAAATTGAATTCAAATCAAACTGTCATATAATATATAGGGCTGGACATATTTCTACTCAGATCGAAAAATCGATTGAACCAATTTTTTTAAAAAAAATTGATTTCGGTTAGTTCACTAGGTTTCAGTTTTAAAATTCTAGTTATTCGTTTTGAATTTCAGATTTTACAAAAATTATTCGACTAATCGAAAAATCAAATTTTATAGATTATGCACCCAGTCCACCAGGCACCGGGCCCAATATTTTACCCAACGCATTACCATTGACTCAACCCTAACTTCCCTGATACCACATAATAGAGACTGAGCGCTCATCTAACACTCCTCTCGCTCCTATCTCTGATCTCACAATCATCGTCACGAAACGACGGTCAGAATTTAGACCACATCACCGACAGGCAACACTAAGGGCCACAAGACCACCGCTTTCCCTTTTTCTTTCCTTCAAATTTTATCTCTTCTTCTAGTTGCAAATATGCTAGTAGTGCACCTATTTCTCTTTGTAATTTTGATGGTGTGCTTTGAAAATGAACATTGTTGTATGTTGTTGTGGCTAAAGTAAGTGTTGATGTACAAACTAGTTAACTACAAAAACATCAAGCGAATACATCATTTGCAATGCTATTTTAAAAAAGCTAGGAAAACTACAAGAAAATCAAATCAGGTTGAAAGTTATGATTAGGTCAAGTTTGAAATTCAATTTTGAAAGCGTAGTTATGACAAAAAAAAAAGCCCAATATGATACTCAAACTGAATTTACAAGAATTGAACCGAACCAAAATTATTTTAGTTTAATTTTGATTAATATTTTCACCAAACTGAAAATCAAAAAATCAAATCAAATTTCACAAACTAAATTGAACGGACCAAATGCCTGCACTAATAATACATATATAATTCTAATATTTTGAAAGTTAAAAATATTAATAATAATCTACTCTGTAAATATTTTTTAAAATTAACTTATAGTTATTAGATATATTACTTTATATTTGGATTTATAAAGCTTCATTGTTCAGTAAGTAGTTGATCAAATATTTAAATCCACATAACTAAGTCATTGCAATACAAAGCAAAATATCTTTTGAAAAGTCTTTATTTGATATTCTTCTTGCAATGTTTGTCGGCGTAGCTGTAAATGTAGTAGTTTTAGTAGTTTCTTGATTTTTCAAATGATCTATTTTTCTTGTATAATCTAATTAAACATTCATTTACATTAAAAATGAGGAAATCAAAAATATTGAAATAACCTACTAAAACTGAAACTAAAAACAATGATTTTATGTCGGTATAATTTGGTTTATAGATTTTAAAAATTGACATAATTGATTAGTAGTTTTTTAATAAAAAACAAATCAAAACCTATGTATACCTGTCATGACCCAACTTACCGGATCTTGCGGGAACCTACTCTAATCCACCTAGATAAGAGAACTCTTACCACCCATTTGAAAATATATGCAACGTCAATAAAAATCAAGAAATACTTCATTTATTACAAGCAATTTACAAAACTTTAATTAGAACTAAAACATTTTCATGTAACTAGTCTAAACAAGTACAAAGGCTAGTAAGAGAAAATACAAGAGAAAGACACAACTCCTACCATAGGAATAACAATAGAAGTTGCTGGAGATCTTTACCGTATCAAGCATGAAATACCTATTAATCCTGCAACCAGACTATACCCCAAAAAGGGTATAACAAGAGTAACATCAGCAAAAAAATTACAAGTACTGCTACGCATCATCGATTGACCTAAATTAAATCACATAAATATCCAGAAAGAAGCATACAACTTGAAGTTATTAGCCGGAGTTCTTTCATTAAACAATTCACTTATCACTTTGGATAATACCAGCCTTAGCCATCAAGTATCCATTACTTGTCAAGTTAAGTCTCATTTCATAATTATCTATGATTTATACGATACCCGACCCTCAAGATTTCTTACCCTTGACTCAGCTCCACTAATCTGATCATACCGTGACACTCGACTACCTTTAGATTCATTTAAGTCTATAAAGAACAATTCACAAGATGGTAATACCCACCTTCCCGGCTTGAAATGCAATAACCGCTAGATCACCGACCATATTCATGCCATGGGAACAACCCAGACACCCTTCAATTAACCTTATCTCGACTTATAACACATAACCATAATGCAGTACAACAAGACCACTAGAAATCCTATCATGCAATTTTATTTGAGTTTATAACACTTGACTTTGTAAGAAAATACGACACAAATTTAGCCAATATGAGTCAACAAGGATATCCAGTCAAGTCCTTTATGACCATCAATAAGACTCCACTGAAAAATACCTTCCCTTGTCTCATTCTCCTAAGTAAGTAAATAATAAAGCATCTTCTTTATTAGCCTTAACCCGAACCTCTAATGGATCCCTTCTAACAAATAGAAACAACATAATCATGAGTCCCGATTCATAAAAAGTTCGATCCACTAGTCATCACATAGCCCATATCACACAAGAAACCAATATAGTAGATAAACAATCAACTCGATCCGCTAAAAAAATCAATATAACACAGTGTATGTCAAATAAGCAATTAATTCGATCCACTTAAGGAACTAATATAATCAAGAAAACACATAATGTCCGATTCACTCAAGGAACCGTCACACTCACCTGTATCGTGTACATATATGCTAAAGGTCCTATGATCACCTACTAGTCATGACCTATCGGGGATGAGTTCTTGTTCGTGTATCAAATTCCAAACATCAAGTGTTTATCAACCTTATACCAACCAAATCTCTTAAAGATTTCCAAATACCAGTACACTTCACACTAATGATAGATATCACAATAAGCCTAACCACAATAAATATCTAAATAACACTTTTAACAACCAACAAGCTTTACATATAAGTTCATTGCACGCGATAAAACTTTGGGTATCAAGTTAATAATATACTTTCCTTAAACATGCATTATACAAGCAATACTAAGGAATATTTACCATGCACATATAACACAAATTAGGTTTCAACTTCATTAAAATCATCACCTATAATTTGCGCGTATAACTTGTGGGTTATGAACCACCCCCAATCATTTAATGATATATAACAAATTTTCCATTCCTTTAGTTACTACAATAGATTCTACTGGATCTACAAATACTAACCACCCTTAATGAATAAACATTTAATCGGGTTAATCCAAATTCTGGTGCTATACTAATATTAGTCATACAAGGACAACAATAACAAGGTAACACATAATCCCATGAACAATTTTAATATTGCAATATAATAACAATTGTTCACCCTATTAATTAGGTTTTTACCTATTTTATCCATTCAAACTCGTGCCTGAAGGCCTAAGCATACAATCTCCCATTAATCTATATCATGCTTATGCCCTTTAACCTAGGTCTAAACTACTTAATTAAACCTATACTACTTGAATGCTAAACAATTGCTACAGAGGTGTGAATGCCAGCTTTTTACTCTATGAAGATGAATTTTGGTGTGCAATCAGCGGAAAAGCCCTAGGTTTTACTCCATTAATGCAAAATCCCTTCTCTTTATTACTCCTAAGCCATGAGGTAATCCTTGGAGTATTTTTAGAATAAACCTCATCCTTTTTATAATTAGAGAGGAGAAAAGAGAATTTTTAAAATAGGACCTAGGTTTCTGGTCCCATCATCTTGCTTGAGTGTGGGGGTTTCGAATATGTCAGAAGGAATTGCCCCAAATTTTTGTCTGCAGGTCAGTTGAATTAGCAACCAACTTTTACTACTCTAGTTTTGGTAGGTCAAGGTGATGGAGAAAGTAGTAGGGGTCATCCACAAAGTTGGCATGGTGGCCAAGATAGAGGTGTCAACCAGGCTAACTGAGATGGAGGACATGTTGGTAGAAATGGAGCTCAGGGTGGTGATAAGGCATAGATTTATGCAATTTTGGCTTATCCTGAGGAAAAAGATTTTAATGCGGTAATAACAAACACTATTGTTATCTATGATCGTATGGCTTCTACATTATTTAATATCGATTCCATCTTTTCCTGTGTGTTTGTGAAATTTTCTATAGGTCGAGAATTAGATGAAATATCTTGGTGTTCCCATGTATATGGCTACACCAGTTAGGGTATCTGTGTCTATTGATCAGGTATATAGTGCGTGTTTTGTGATATTCATGGGTTTTAAGACCTTAGAATACTTAGGCATTTTAGATATGCAGGAATTTTATGTTATTTTGGGTATGAGTTGGTTGTCCCCTTACCGTGTTGTTCTTGATTGTTATACCAAAACCATCATTGTGGTAATGTACAAGGAAAATAAATTAGAGTGGTAGGTTAAATTTAAGCTTAATCTGGTGAGGGTTGTTTTCACAATTCCTGCTAAGAAATTAGTAAAAAGAGGGTGTAGGGAATTTCTAGCCCATCTTCGAGAAGATAAGTCTGCAGTTCCTCTGATAGGCCGTCACGTAGTTGATAGGTTATCAAGTTTGTCGTCAGCCTTAAACAGGAAGAGCCAAAACTAAAGAAGAAACATATGACATTTGTGATAAGTCATCAGCTTCCTGATAAGCTATCACAAATATCGTCAGCTAATCCAAAGGATTTCTGATTTTTATTAATTTGTTTCCTTATTTAGGGTAAACTATTTAAAGCTTTGTTTTAGGGTTTTCTAGACATTATTATTATTATTATTGTTATTCCGCACAAGGTCGACACCTTGAGCTTTGGACAACATATTTTGATATTTTCTCTCTTTACTTCTTGACTTTAACAACACAACTATTTTTGAGAGATTATTATCAGTATTTTGGAATTTTTTTCTTTGTGATCTAATCTGCGATTCACTAGTTATTATTCATCTCTGTAAGTTTATCTTTCAAATCATGAATTTAATTATATGTTTCGTTCGTTACATCATGAGTGGCTAAACTTCATTAACCTGAGTTATGGGATCTAGGGTTAGGTCTTGATGAGGTGTTAAATATTCAAAATTCAAAAGGTGGTAGGATTTCTTGATAATTCTGAAGTTTTAATTAACGTCTGTTGGTTGCAAACAGTAGACACCCCTGATTTGATTTGCTTGAGAAAGAAATCAAATATAGTAGGAAGTAAATTATCAACAGGGACTCGAAAATACTTCGTTTAATAATCAACGTTGTAACAAGGTTGGTTAACCTGAGGTAAAATCTGAGCAGCAAATAGAAATTTCCTAAGTACGAGAGGATTAGGGAATTAAACGCTTAAGTAGGTCGAGAGACATTTAAGCATAACAGCGATAAAGATAGCTTGTTATCCTACCTACCGTAAGAATCTTGAACCACTAGTAGCATCTGTCAAGTATCAAAATCCGTAGTGAACATAATTCTGATTTTTCCATAAAATCTTGATTACAAACTGAAACTAAGGTGACCAAAAATTATTTGCTAATCTCCAAAATCCCCATTTTATCTTTTCGTATCATCTGTTTGAATTCAACTTGTAGCTATAGTCTCAAATTACTTTAATTTCCACTCACATTGTTCCCTGTGGATTCGACCTCGACTCTAAAAGTTGGGTAAATATATTGACGACGACCTCCTTGTACTAAATTGAAGTGTAAGTTGAGCGTTATCAAAAATGGCGCCATTGTCGGGAAATAATTTGGCGTATTAAGTTGGTTTGAAATTTTAGTTTACTTGCTTGAATTCAAACTTGTAAATATTTGTTTAGTTTATTTTTTTATTTATTTTATTTTATTTTGATTTTTCTCACACTTTTCTTGAGATGTCAGCCTGGATAGATGGTTTTTTGAGTGATGACAATTCTTGTGACGATTCTTGTTATTATTGTGGGGGACCATATTTTGAGGCTTGCTATTCAGATTTACCTGGAAGTGCATGGATGGGATCTTTACAATATAATGTGGATACTGTCCTACTTACTGTAACTTGGTGTTTGGCTTATTGTCAAAGTGATCATACTGAAGATATGTGTGCTGTCACGATTCAAGCGAACAAATTGATGAAATGAATCTTAGAGAATCAAGAACAGTTGTAGGCAAAGCTAAAAGAGTTACCACTCCCACCATGTTTACAATGGCTAAACAAAGAAGAATATGAGGGGGACATTAGCCAATTTGAGAAGAAAACTCAAGAATCACAACCACCCGATTGTCATATTGATCTTGAGACTGACATTGAGAAGGTGAATAAAAGTTAGTGTGTAGTAGATAGATTAAATTTTGAAGTAGAATTAGTTGGGCCTCACTCGAAGCATTTTTTCACATTATGTTTAGATGATATCTTGTCTGTGGAATCATCTAAAATAGTGGAAGAGTGTGAAGATGAGGAACAAAAGTCCTATATTCTTTATTTTACACTTGATAAGCAACATAAAAACATACCTCACTTTAAGGCCAAGTGGTTTACCACGCTCAATCCATTACTCGACTTCTTAATTTTTATACCACCCCCTATGATCGAGGCAAGAAGATAGACTCTAAGCTGGGGGTAAAATTCAAATAGTCTAAGTGGAGGGATAAAGTATGAAGCACTTTTAAGGTATCTTAATGAATTTTGAATAGTCAAGATAACCTAGTCATGCCGCAACACTAAATTAGGAGCTTCTTGGGAGGAAACCCAAGGTATTTTATTATTTGTATTCGTATTATGTGATTGACATCAGATCTTTGCACCCATGGTGCAACAAGTATGTTTTTGAATCTCTTGTTTTGGTTTGATACATTGGGGAAATGTATGATTATAAGTTGAGGTTGGGACTACTTGTAGGTGTCGATGTCCTTTTGGGGTTTTTGTTGCCGTGCCTTTTTTCCCCAGATTCCTATTTCTAGTAGAGCCATCATGTTTAGGCGTATTGTGATTTGTTGTAACATTTTGTAGTTGACTAGGATAAATACAAGTACCTGAGTCAATTAATACGGTTTTGTTATTTTATGAATACCTCTCAAGTGGTCTAATTCTTTAACTGTGTGATTTGCATCTAATTATGACCACTGTGCATCTTTGTATAGTATTAGTTCTAGTGACTTAATAACCATTGCTAAACAATTGCATGAACCAGATAAATAGTAACTTGTGATATACTTGTATGCCATGTGCGTGTGAGATTCTACTTAGTTCCCTTTGTATGTTGAATTCAAAACTTGCTCGGTTAGTCTTAGCTAGGTTGAAGGATAGGGGTTAGGAAAGGATCATAGGCCATTTTTGATTGTAACCCACTTTCAACCTAAATGACCTTCCCAATGTGAATAATATCCCTTGATCCCTGATTTTATCCTATATGCTTGTTTCTTTCTATGAAACCTCTCACCTTCACGTTTACCTCATAATGAACCTGTTTTGGTCCTGGTCCTCCTTGGATACTGTGCACCTTGACTTAGGCAAACAACCTAACTTGAGGGTGGCTATCATAGGGGTGTGTGATGCCAAATGAGCATGAAGAGAGGTAGAATAAGAGAAAATAATAAAAAGTTGGGTGTGGTGAAAAAGGAATAAGAAAAGAGAAAGTTGTGTTAAAGATGATAAAAAGATAATATGATGATTGAAAAGACCGCATCCATCTTGAGCATGTGTGATCAATAAAAGAAGAGGAATAAAAGAAGGTTGAGAAGTGAAACCCTAAGAGTTTAGTGTAGTGTCAAGGAGGAATAGTCACTCTAAAATATCCATGAATATCATACCAGCCCTTAGCCTACATTAAAAGCCTAAGAAAAGCCCTAAAGTGATCCTAACTGACCTACCTGGAGATTTGGGTACTGACTATAAGGGCAAGCCTATGGCATTTGACATGCAGTGTTTAGAACTTCATTCTGAGAGTGAGACTTGTGATTATCCCTATGTTTATGTATGTGAATTCTGATATGAGTGATAAAGGGATTTCTTTGTTATGGGGGCACATTGGGTATGTTGCTAAGTCACTGACTTGTTTAGATAGTATGATCTTGGTATGGCATGATTGTTATTGCTGAATTTTTGGCATATCTTGATGCTTGTGAGTTGCATGGTTGTTCTTCAAAACATCAACAGTGAGTTTTAAATTGACTGACCTTGGAGATGGTGAAATTATTCTAAACTAATATGATTATTTAGCTGCCAAATTGTACTTTGTATTCTCTTAGTATGTTTTGGTTGCTTGAGGATAACAATTGTTTTAAGTTGATGATGTTGATGTGTGAGCATATGCTAACACATTTGAGGCTTTTAACTCTAAATAATTGCAAGGTCTTGAGCAACTTTAGTTATTTTTGATTAGTTTCTTTTTGATTTTGCAGTTTAAGCTGATATGATAGAGAACCAACATGAAATGAAGCAAAGAAGTTGAAATTTGAAGAAATCTGAAGACAAGTGTGGCTGATGACATTTGTGATAAGTCATCAGCCCTGTGATAAGATATCAGGCTGGTCATCATCAGTAGACAGAGAATTGGCCTAAATTGGAAGTTGTGATGACATTTTGTGATAAACCATCAAGGGTCTGATAAGTTATCAAGAATGTCATCAGCCAAAGGCAGCCAAGGAGAACTAAAGCAAAGCCTTGATGATATTTTGTAATAGGCCATCACGTAGCTGATAGGTTATCAAGTTTGTCATCAGCCTTAAGCAGGAAGAGCCAAAGCTTAAGAAGAAGCAGATGACATTTGTGATAAGTCGTCAGCTTCCTGATAAGCTATCACAAATGTCGTCGGTTAATCCGAAGGATTTCTGATTTTTATTAATTTGTTTCCTTATTTAGGGTAAACTATTTAAAGCTTTGTTTTAGGGTTTTCTAGACATGATTATTATTATTCCGCACAAGGTCGACACCTTGAGTTTTGGACAACATATTTTGATATTTTCTCTCTTTACTTCTTGACTTTAACAACACAAATATTTTTGAGAGATTATTATCAGTATTTTGAGATTTTTCCTTTATGATCTAATCTGCGATTCACTAGTTATTATTCATCTTTGTAGTTTATCTTTCAAATCATGTATGTGTTTCTTTCGTTACATCATGAGTGGCTAAACTCCATTAACCTGAGTTATGGGATCTCGGGTTAGGTCATGATGAGGTGCTAAGTATTCAAGATTCAAAAGGTGGTAGGATTTCTTGATAATTCTGAAGTTTTATTTAACATCTGTTGGTTGCAAACAGTAGACACACCTGCTTTGATTTGCTTGAGAAAGAAATCAAATATAGCAGAAAGTGAATTATCAGCAGGGACTCGAAAATACTTCGTTTAATAATCAGCGCTGTAACAAGGTTGGTTAACATGAGGTAAAATCTGGGCAGTAAATAGAAATTCCCTAAGTACGAAAGGATTAGGGAATTAAACTCTTAAGTAGGTCGAGAGACATTTAATCATAACATCAATAAAGATAGCTTTTTATCCTACCTACCGTGAGAATCTTGAACCACTAGTAGCATCTGTCAAGTACCAAAATCCCTAGTGAACATAATTCTGGGTTTTCCATAAACTCTTGATTACAAACTGAAACTAAGGTGACCAAAAATTATTTGCTAATCTCCAAACCCCCCCTTTTATCTTTTCGTATCATCTGTTTGAATTAACTTGTAGCTATAGTCTCAAATTAGTTTAATTGCCACTCACATTGTTCCCTATGGATTCGACCCTAACTCCAAAAGTTGGGTAAATATATTGACGACGATCGCCTTGCACTAAATTGAAGTGTAAGTTGAGCGTTATCACAAGGAAAATGATATCTAAAGGATGTGTCTATCATCTTGTTCGAGTTAAGAACTCTAGTTCTGAAACTCCCAGTCTTGAGTTAGTTCCATTAGTGAATGAATACGTAGATGTATTTCCCAAAGATCTTTTAGGAATTCCTCCCGAAAGGGAAATAGACTTCGACATTGATCTTCTTCCAGATATTCAATCCATATCTATTCTTCCATACAGAATGGCACCAGCAGAACTCAATAAACTGAAAAAACAGTTGAAGGATCTCCTAGATGAGGGATTCATCAGACCCAGTGTTTTCCTATGGGGTGCACCAGCCTTATTCGTGTGAAAGGAAGATGGTTGCCTCAGAATGTGCATAGATTACCGTCAGCTTAATAATGTCACGGTCAAGAACAAGTATCCACTTTCCAGAATCAATGACTTGTTTGACCAAATTTAAAGTGTCAGTTAATTTCTCTAAGATAGACCTCAGATCAGGCTATTATCAGCTCAGGGTCAGAAAAGGTGACATTCGAAAAATGGCTTTTCGAACTCGGTATGGTCACTTCGAATTCTTAGTGATGTCATTTGGTCTTACCAATGCCCCAACAACTTTCATAGACTTGATGAATCGAGTGTTTAACCAGTACTTAGATATGTTTGTCATAGTCTTCATAGATGACATCCTTGTCTATTCTCGAAATGAGCGTGATCTGCAGACCATCGTAGAATAGTATTACAGACCCTCAAAACTCATCAAGTATCATGATATCTATTCCTGTCCTACTTGTCAGCTCCATGATCATCACACATATTTGTGCACATTGGTGTTAATCATGTACGATTTCAGTTCCTAGTAGAAGGAGTCCAGTTTACTCTGCAGTACGAATCATGTTCCATGAACACAACTTATATTTACGCACCTTCCATAGAATTATGTGTATTTCCAGTTCCTAGTATAAGGAGTTCTAGTTTACTCAATAGTATGGATCATGTCCCATGAATACAGAACCTTCAGACTCAGGTCATGTAGTTCACGACTCATGTACTAATGTCGTGCTTTACAGTATGCTTAGCCCACATGATTCCTGTTCCACTCCTATTGATCAACCAAACTCAGGTTATGTCGCATATACCCTCAGCTTAGATCCCTCGGTGAATTCATGGTGTCGATATTCTGTACCTCAGGCCTCAGTTACAATGTCAGTTCAGTAATTGGTATTCAGTAAAGGACTTAGATAGTCTTACAGGACCATGGCTTTCAGTTATTAATTAGTTAGCCATAAGAATTCAGTACTTTAGTACCATTCTAAACCTCAATTATCAGAAACCAACATTCAGTCCCATTATGAGTCTCAATTACAGATTTAGTTACAGTCTCTGCTACAGTCTTAGATATAGTTTCAACCTCAGGCTTAGTTTAGAAACCGGATCAGTACCACAATCCAATTTCAGGTTTGCTTGACCAAATCATGTAGTTATCAGTTATGCATGTTATTAGTATTTTAGTACCTTAGCTTACAGAATATTTCCAAATCATGTTATACGCTTGGTCTTGAATTCTCAGACAATACAAGTATTTCATGAATTAATGCTCATCTATCTTATGTTACTCAGTTAGTCCCTTTCTCATGTTCATAAAAACTCTATATTCTCAGTCCAGTTATTCAGACTAAGTACAGTTCAGTCTTACATGCACAGTACTCAACCATCAGTCAGTCAGTAGATCAGATGAGTCAGTTAGTAGGAATTAGTTTGAACAACCAGTACTTCAGTCTGACAGTCAGACAGACAAGTTTACATTTTCCCATTCTTTCCAGCTAGTCACACTATTCGAAGTCTCATGGATGTAACCATTCTAACATGGACCAATCAAGCAGTTGCGTGTTCAGCTCAGTTCATGTTTCATGACTCAGTCTCAGATCCTAGATATTTAGTTGTGATTCTATTCGTGGGTGCCCTGTGTATCATTCTTCTCTCTTCTCAGTATCTTGGCCAAGTCAGCATTCTTTAAGGGACGTAGTGTCCCAAGGGGGAGATACACTATAATCCCCTGAACTTCATTATCTAAACATTTCATTCTCTCTTTATGTAAGGAACCTAGCTTGGAGTAGTGGGTACTTATAGGTTGACCCTCAAGCTCTAATCTCAATAATAAGCTATGTACGCAATGGCTCAGTTCAGTTCACGATTCTCAATCTACGTCACACATTATAGACTCAGTCATGTTCTCACATTCCCGTTCATGCTTGTTCAGTAAAGGATCTCAAGTTTAAGATTAATGACTTTATCAATCTAAGGATCTCTCCCATGAAGGGAGTGAAGAGATTCGGCAAGAGGGGAAGCTCAATCCTCGATATGTCGGTCCCTTCAAAATTCTCAATTGTTTTCGCAAGGTAGCTAATGAGCTCAAGTTACCTTCAGATCTAGCCTTAGTTCATCCAGTTTTCCATGTCTCTTTGCTCAAGAAGTGCATAGGTAACCCAAAAGTTGTAGTCCCTATTCAGAGCATAGATGTTTAGAACAACCTCTCTTATGAAGAGATTCTCATCGAAATCTTAGACTATCAGACTCGCAGACTGAGGAACAAAGAAGTCCCTCTAGTCAAAGTTCTTTGGTGAAATCAGTCCGTTGAGGGAGCTACTTAGGAAGAAGAAGTAGATATGTAAACCAAGTATCCTCACCTCTTCTCTGCTAACTCAGACTCAGCTCAAGGTAATAGTTCTCCTTAAGCTTTTCAGTTTCATGTTCAGATTTCAGTTACAAACCAATTTCATGCTCATATTCCCATCATAAACTTGGTATTAAATACCATTGCATATTTAGTCACGTGTTCAGCATCAGATCAATCATGTATTCATTCATCAGTTATGCATTCTCCTTGTGAGAAACTCAGTTTATCAGAAATACCAGTCATGCATTCATGAATTAGTTTAGTCATAAGAACATGCATTAGATGTACATGCTCAGTATAATGCAATCAGCTTATCAGTCATGTCAGTCATGTAATCATGCTTCAGTTGTTCATGTTCAGTGTGTACTTCAGTTATCATTCCTCCCTTCTCAGTCAGTCCCATTTGAGGATGACTGTTCCAAAAAGGGGAGATATTGTAATACCCCGTATATTTCTAAGTTAGAAAATGAACCATTGTTCCTACATATGAAACCTCCTATCCTATGATTCATATTTGAGTACATTACTTACAATGAGTATCCTAGTGAGAAGAGATCTTATGATGTGTTAAGCGTGTTCATAAGAGTCACTTAGAGTAAGGCAAGCTAAGAACTTTTGAATCCATCAAGTTTTAGTGTTTGATTTTGTAAGAGTCATCTTTGAACGAGCATAACTTGATGTATATATGGTATTCTGGCAGATTTAGACCTACTAAATTGTAAAGAATCAAATTATCTTTCTAACGATACCAATTTTACCAAAATCCGACACCCGAACAAGAAGTTATGGCTATGCAAAATGGAGTGCATCGCTGAACAAATCGCCTAAAGATACTGCAATGGTTATGCCATAAATTGTGCGATGCACAACCAAAATTATGCCATAAGTTGTGTGACGCACAACCTAGCTTACGCGATAAGTTGTGTGTCGCACATCTTATGGCTCAAGTGAGGTAACACCCCATTTTTGAGTTATTTTATGGGCAAAATGGGTATTTTCTACCCCTATATAAGCCTATAATACGGAATTTAGCCCCAATTCAATCAAAATATAGTTACTTCTCTCAAAATTCTCTCAATAACAAGTTAGGGTTCTTAATTGAGGATTCAAATTTAAGAAAATTCAACCGTAAATCTTTGCGGAATCAAGAACTAAGGTATGCATAGTGTTCATTCATGGATTCCTTTCGTCCATGAAGCCCAAGAAGCAAGTTTTAAACTATGGATTATGATATTCATGCTATGGGTTGATTATGTTCATGTGGTTGTTGTGGTATGATTCCCAAGTTGGAATCTTTATGTGTTTTTATGAAAATATGTTAGCATATGAGTTGAAAACCATGAATTTTTGTTAGTTATGATATGTTAATTTGATGATTATGTCATGCCGTAAGTCATGCAACCTAAGCGTTTGATAAAATTTCTAAGAGACTAGAAATTATGTAATATAGCTCAATTGTGACGTATGTGAAGGATTCATATTATACCCTTATGTTCAAATGACTCCCATGCTATTGGAAAGCTTATTCGATACTCTACGCAATGGTGGGTCATAATCTAAGACATTTCACACGAAAAATTTATAATTCATTCTAGAAGATAGAACCCAACACGTTTACGCACAAAATTTCAACAAAAAATTTCCTGAGGTATTACATCATCCCCCCTGGAAACATTCATCCTCGAATGACGCTAGATATGCCAAGACTAGATAGAGAATAGAGCATACAGCTGAAACCATTTGTTAGACTCATCACCACATCATTTCTCACTCCGAATGCAACATAGAATGCATACATTCAAGAAACTACAGCTGAACACATAATAAATGACAGCTGAACTGCTGCAACTTTTATCAAAAGTGCATGATTTAGGAAAGAACGGTACCTTCGGCTTGATCGTAGTTCGTGGAAAATAGGTGCAGGTACTTGGATCGCATATCCGCCTCAGCTTTCTAAGTTGCTCCCTCAACAGATTGGTTTCGCCACAACACCTTGACCAAGGGAACTTCTTTGTTCCTTAGTCTTCGGACACTGAAATCAAGAATCTCAACAAGAATCTCATCAAAAGAAAGATTTTCTTGAATGTCAGCACTCACAGAGGAATCAACTACCACAACATCGCTATTATGCTTTCTAAGCATGGAGACATGGAATATTGGATGAACAGAGGATAACTCAGAAGGAAACTCGACCTCATAAGCTACCTTACCAACAAGGCTAAGAATTTTGTAAGGACCAACATAACGGGGACTAAGCTTCCCCTTCTTTCCGAATCCCTTCACCCCCTTCATGGGTGAAATTTTTAGATACACTAGGTCACTACTTCAAACTCAAGGTCTCTCCTTCTAACATCCGCATATGACTTCTGACGACTCTGCGCAGTTTTCAACCTTTCCCTAATCAACTTAACTTTTTCCATAGACTCAAATACCAAATCAGGACCACTCACAGCCGCGTCACCCACCTCGAACCAACCTATGGGTGATCTACACTTCCTCCCATATAAGGCTTCAAACGGAGCCATGCAAATACTAGAGTGGAAACTGTTGTTGTAAGCAAACTCTATCAACGGTAAGTGATCATCCCAACTTCCCTTAAAGTCAAATGCACAAGCTCTCAATATATTATCTAAGGTCTGGATGGTCCGCTTAGCCTGACCATCGGTCTGCGGATGAAAAGTAGAACTCAAAAGCACTTGGGTACCAAGACCCTTCTGAAAAGCTTTCCAAAATTGCGAAGTGAATTGAGTACCCCTATCCGAAATGATAGACAAGGGAACTCCATGCAATCTGACTAGCTCTCGAATATACAATCTAGCGTAATCCTCAGCAGTATATAAAGTATGAACAGGCAAGAAATGAGCAGACTTAGTCAACCTATCAACCACAACCCAAATGGAATCATGATGGCACCGGGAAGGAGGTAAACCAATCACGAAGTTCATATTTATCTCTTCCCACTTCCAGGTGGGAATACTAAACTCTTGCATCATACCACCAGGTCTTTGGTAATCAACCTTAACCTATTGGCATGTTGCACACTTAGCTACAAACGTTGCTATATCTTTCTTCATGCCACTCCACCAATAGATTTCCTGCAAGTCTTGGTACATCTTGGTGGCACCAGGATGAATAGAATATCATGCCCCGTGCACTTCAGCCATAATCCTCTATCTCATATCATCAACATTCGGGACACACAATCTACCCTGCAATCTCAACACACCATCTCCCCGTTGGGAGAAAACCTCTACTTTTTGGTCCTTGACTGACTCCTTCAGTCTGACCAAACTAGCATCTAAGTATTGCTTTTCCTTCACTTCCGAAACCAAGAAGGATTCGGAATTACTCTGAACCCCTATACTACCTTCAGGAGAGTCAAACAACCTAACCCCCAATCTAGCCAAATGATGTACATCACGAGCCAACTCTTTCTTACCTTCTACCACATGCTAAACACTACCCATGGACACTCTACTTAGGGCATCCGCCACAACATTGGCCTTGCTCGGATGGTACAGTACACTTATATCATAGTCCTTTAATAATTCTAACCATTGTCTCTGCCTAAGATTCAATTCTATCTAGGTAAACACATACTGCAGACTCTTATGATCAGTGAAAACATCAACATGGACACCATATAAATAGTGTCTCCAGATTTTCAAAGCAAACACAACAGCAGCCAACTCAAGGTCATGGGTGGAGTAATTTTTCTCATGGGGTTTCAACTGTCTAGAAGCATAAGCTATCACCTTACCCTTCTACATCAATATGCAACCCAACCCAATTCTCGAAGTATCACAGTACACCAAAAAACCATCAACACCATCAGGCAAAGTCAAAATAGGGGCTGAAGTGAGTCAAGTCTTCAACTCCTGAAAACTCTTCTGACAAGATTCGAACCACAAGAACTTCACTTTCTTTTGGGTCAACCGAGTCATAGGAGACGCTATAAATGAGAAACCCTCAACAAAACGACGGTAATAGCTAGCTAAACCCAAGAAACTTCAGATATCAGTCGGATAAATAAGTCTAGGCTAATTTCTAACAGCTTTGGTCTTTTGGAGATCAACTCTAATAGCCTCGAAAGAAATGATATGACCAAGAAAAGCAACTGACCTTAGCCAAAACTCACACTTACTGAACTTGGCAAACAACTTGTGATCTCTAAGGATTTGCAAGACAGTTCGGAGATGATCAGAATGTTCATTCTCACTACGAGAGTAAACCAGTATATCATCGATGAACACTATGACAAACATATCCATATATGGTCTGAACACTCGATTCATGAGGTCCATGAAAGCTGTTGGGGCATTAGTTAACCCAAAAGATATAACAAGAAACTCAAAATGGCCATAACGAGTTTGGAAAACAGTTTTCAGGATGTCACACTCCCTAACTTTGAGTTGATAATAGCCGGAACGAAGGTCTATCTTTGAGAAATAACTTGCAACTTGCAATTGGGCAAACAAATCATCTATTCTCGGATGGGGGTACTTATTTTTTACAGTGACTTTATTTAGTTGGCGATAATCAATGCACATATGCAATGAGCCATCTTTCTTTCTCACAAACAACACAACAGCACCCCAACGAGAAAAACTAGGCCTTATGAAACCCTTATTTAGTAGATCTTTGAGTTGCTCTTTCAACTCCTTAAGTTCTGCAGGGGCCATATGGTAAGGAGGAATAGAAATGGGCTGAGTATCGGGAAGAAGATCAATCCCGAACTCTATCTCTCTATCACGAGTTATCCCTGGGAGATCATCCAGAAAGACATCAGAAAACTCATTGACGACGTTAACAGACTAGAGAGTTAGAGTCTCAGACTTAGTGTCTTTGACTCTAACCAAATGGTAAATACACCCCTTGGAAATAAGCTTTCTAGCTTTGAGGTAAGAGATAAAATAACTCTTGGGTGACACAGAATTCCCAGACCACTCAAACACGGATACACCTAAAAACTGAAACTTAACCACTCGGGTCGAACAATCAATAGAGGCATAAGAAGAATACAGCCAGTCCATACCAAAATCACATCAAAATTTACCATATCTAACTCAATCAGATCAGCCAACAAGACTCTATGAAGAACTGTAACAGGACACTTTTTATACACTTTCTGGGCAACAATCGATTCACCTACTGGGGTATAAACTAGGATAGGCTCGAGAATAATCTTAGGACTCATTTTAAAATTCACAACAGTCAAAGGTGTAACATATGAGAAACTGGATCCAGGATCTAACAAAGCATACACATCAAACTGAAATATATGAAGCATACCAATAACAACATCGAGAGAGTTCTCCTGTTCCTGGCGGGACGGTAAAGCATAGAATCTATTCTGGCGCTGCCCGCCAGCATTTCTAGAAGAGGCGCCCTGAGCTGAGGCTGGGTGAGTCGCTGAAACTGGAGCACTAACAGTCTGAGTCTGGGTCTGAGGGTGATAGTCACGACACCCTTGTCCATCCTGTGGACAATCTATAACTCTGTGACCCATGTCACCACACCGGAAACAACCCCTCTTCTCACCCCAACACTCACCCGAATAAGCCCTACCACACTTAGGACACAGGGGATGATTTGGCTTACTGCCAGCACTGTACTGGGATCTGGATGCATATGACCTGCTACCTTGCTCCAGCCTACCTCTAGGCATGGAAGCACTAGCAGATGACGGTGCTGGCATAGACGAACGATCCTAATACTGAGGGCGATTCCCTTCCTGCGATCTATTCTGACCTTGTCCGTGCTGCTCGGACATAGCTCTCTTATTCTCTTTTATTCTATCTCTCTCCTTAATCTTGTCTGCCTTAATCTGTTGGGCATGATTCATCAGCCTAGAAAGATTTATCTCACTATTCAGCATAGCAGACCTACATTCCTTAACCATATAACTAGACACTCTAGTCACAAACTTACTCATACTAGCCCGATTATCAGCCACTAAGTCAGGAGCATACTTAGACAACTGATTGAACTTTAGACAGTACTCCCTAAAAGTCATAGAGCCCTGTCGCAGGTTCATAAACTCTTCCACCTTCGCCTCCCTCATCTCCAAAGGGAAAAACTTATCCAGGAATACATCGTGGAACTCTTGCCAAGTTGTAAGGACAACTCCCTCACCTCTACCTTTTGTCCAAGCAACAACCCAGTCATAAGCAAGGTCTTTCAACCTATACGCAGCCAACTTCACACTATGTTCCTTAGATATATGCATCATCTGAGTAATCTTCCGCACCTCCTCTAAAAATAACTGTGGATCTTCATCAGACTTGGACCCATAGAATTTCGGCGAATTCATCCGCATGAAGTCACGGATCCTAGTAGCAGCTGAATTATCTCCTTACTGTTGTGGAGCCGAGGCTGGGTTGGCCTGAATATTTGCAGTAATAGCTTGGGCCAGCGCCTAAAAGGCTACTCAAAATTTAGGATGAGATATGTTTTCATTCAATGGGTCAGCGGGTTGAGGTTGCTGACCATTATTATTTTTTCTCGCTCGACGTGGAGGCATATTTCTGAAAGAAGAGAGCAAGAATCAATAACAGAGAGAGACACTTTAAGCACGATAGACTTCTGAAAGAAAGAATCACACTTTTTCCTAAAATGTCTTATAGCCACTTGCTCATAGATGTGGCGCGCTACACACCGATGGTCAATACTCTACTTAACGTGGCTTGTCAGAATCCCTAGGACACCTTAAAACCTTAGGCTTTGATACCAAGTTTGTAACGCCCCAGAAAATAGGTCTCGGAGTGTCACACGTTGAGCCATTTTCATTTAGTTCAACACAAATCAATGGGGTTTCCATAAATAACCCTCAAATATCAACAGAGTAATCATCATCCAAGAATAAAGAATTTTAGAAATATAACAAAATACGACTTATTAGTCAACTCCCAATATCTATACTAGTCTGACAAGCCTCTAAGAGAATCAATAAAACCAATGAGCCATTGAGACATGCCCCAACTAACTCATACTCAGTTATCAAATGTAAACGATTCCATGAAACCAACATCAAACATCACGTCCTCGGAACATGAAGACTCACCACAACAGAGGATGTAGAACAACATGCCCTAAGAATCACTGTCGAACCTGAAACTAAGCACCTAAACCTACATTCTGATAAAATGTAGCCCACATCCAAAGATCTGGGTCAGTACCATGGAAAGGAACCGAGTATATGGGAGTATATGCAGTTGTATAAACATCATCATCATAAATATTTATAAGAAATATGCAGGATGTATGAAAGACTCACATAGCCCAAAGAAAATCATCATAATCATGAGAGGATGAAATAAGTACAATAACACATGTGAGTCATCATATAATTTGTCAATCACTTTCAGTTCATCAAGAGTATCAATTCTCATAATGTAAATATCATTTAAATCTTTTGAAAGAATAACTTTCACAATTCCACTTTCAAATCACTTCACCATTCACTATAGACACAAGGAAACACACACACATTGGGAGATCCTATAACCGACATAAACCATGTGAGATACATGGAGTCCAACGTACAACCCACGTTGGGGAGAGCCGTCCTATCCTTTCCATCGGAGTAGGACTATGGATATCAAATCCACACAAACTAATGATCACTATATAAATCAGCCTCAGGTTCACTCCTACGGGGGCACGTAGTTCTAGGAAAGTAAGGTCGCTTTATACCTCCCACTCGGTGCTAAAGATTACTCCCAGACTTAGCTTAGATCATTTCAAAGACAATCCACAACAAAATAATTTTAGTAATATATAAATATACATCGGGAGCCATTATGCTTCCCATCTATCAAAATCAACCACGTTGTGGATTTCTTTCACACTCGAGTTCAAAACAACTCCATTAAGACCAAAAGGTCAAATCATTCAAAATATCTCAAATAATCAATATCAATGTGATTATAACACACTTTCTCAAAAAACACAATTTTCAACGGGAATTCATGACCCAAATATCAAAATCATGATAAATATCATTCAAGATTCATGCCTTATATCTCCACACAAGTAAATTCATCTTTCAAAATCATAAACATCAAGATTTCATAATAATCATCATAAGATATGGGTTCATACTTCAAATTCGTAAAAATCAAATAAAAATCATTCCTTTGTAAAGAAAGTTACTTTTGGGCACAAGAACGAAAGAGAGTTCTTGTTGAAAAACCCCACATACCTTAAATGATGAACTTTAGATCGATACTCATTTTTGAGATGTTAATCGTGCCTTTGAATGATGGTTCTTAGAGTTTTTGAACTAGGAGCTTGGAATCTTGAATAAATTTGCAGAATTAATGGTGAACTTTGGAGGTTCTTGAAGTTGGATGTAGGAGCTTAGGGTTTTCTTTTTGAGGGAATTTGATGAAATATAACACATAATGCTTCTAATAGTCTTTAATATAGGGTTTGGATGGATTTTGAGTGAGGGGGAATGACCAAAACGCCCCTAAAAATCAAATAATTCTCGAATCTGTCCTTTGGTGGACTATTTTGATAATCTGAAGTAGATCAACCATAACGTTTTACTCCGATATCCAAATTGGATGAAACCAATTTCATTAGAAAGAGGACTCTCATATATTTCCGTTGATATATAGTATCTCACCCAGATCATTGGGTACGAGAATTTATGATCATTTGAAGTTAAACCAAAAATTCGCTTTTGATAAGATGAAGTAAATCGACCATAACTTTTTGCTCCGATAGACAAATTGGATGAAACCAATTTCATTGGAAAGAGGACTCGCAGAGCTTTCCGTTGATATATAGTAAATCACCCAGATCATTATGTAAAAGGAGTTATGATCATTTAAATTTGGAGTAAAAATACGCCAGGCCTCAGTACTTTTTCCTGCACGTTTTACTGTTCACTACTATTCATGTTCGATCGGAATGTTCATAACTCGTCGCGCGGGTGTCTGTTTTGGATGATCCACATATGGTTGGAAAGCTTATTCGATACTCTACGCAATGGTGGGTCATATTATAAGACATGCTACACAGAAAATTTATAATTCATTCTTGAAGATAGAACCCAACATGTTTACGCATAAAATTTTAACAAAAAATTTCTTGGGGTATTACAGTCAGATACAGTCAACTTAGCACAGTACGAAACTCAGCTAGTTCCATCAGAATCTAGACTATTAGATACAGTTGCTCAGTATCAGTTATATCATTTATTAGTAACTCTTGTTATCAGCAATCAGACTCAGTAGTCAGTACCATCACGAATTCAGTTACAGTCACTTATTCATGCATATATTCTCACGTTCATGTTATACAGTCATTTAACATTATTCATGCATTTGAACCCTTTGAATTTAGCCAACCTCATATGCATACCAGTACATTCAATTATACTAATGCATTTGCGCTATGGTTTTATTCTATACCATAGGTTCAGAAGCACGAGTTTCAGAGCTTCAGTAGCATTCTAGTTTCAGCAGTCAGAGTTAGCAGTGAGTCCTCATCCTTTGAGGACATGATCATTACTTTATTTTTTCATTACTTAGTTTATTTCAGTAGTTGGAGTTAGTTGGGGACATATCCCATCTACTCCTTATTCAGACAGTTCTGTTTTAGAGGCTTTTCAAACTACAGTTTGTTTAGGAAATTTTGTTTCAGTTTGTGTTGGTATTGATATACCGTACTTTCAGATGTTATGTTTTATCAGTTTTGAACTTTGTGGCCTTTTAACCTTTATTTCCACATTTATACAATATATTATGCAGTGTTCAGGTACAGATATTAGTCATGGGTTAGCTTGTAGTCCTTCAGGGTCATGAGCACCGTGTAGCGTTTCGGGTTCCAGATTTGGGGCATTACAAGTGTCTATTGTGTCAGATTGGGGTACTCAGTTCACTTCTAATATTTCAAAAAGGTTTTAGTCTGGGTTGGGTTCTTGATTGGACTTGAGCACGACTTTTCATCCATAAATCGATGGTTAATCAAAATGGACTATCTAAATACTTGACAATATACTTTAGGCTTGTTTTATAGATTTCAAAGGTTAGTGGGACCAATACCTACCATTGTATGAATTTTCCTATAAAAACAACTACTACTCTAGTATTGACTGGTTATATGGTAAACAATATAGGTCCCCAATAGGGTGGTTTGATGCATTTGAGGTGAGGCCTTAGGGCACTGACATGCTCGAGGACTCCATGGAGAAACTAAGATTCATATAGGAGAAGCTCATAGCAGCTCAAAGCAGATAGAAAAAATACATAGATAAAAAGGTAAGAGATATGTAATTTGAGAAGGGGGCGTCACCCATGAAGGGTGTAATGCAATTCGGTAATAAGTGCAAGTTGAGCCCAAGGTACATAGGACCCTTTGAGATGTTGAAGAAAGTGGGTTTCGGTAGCATATAGGATGGCCTTACCTCCTAGTATGTCTAGAGTTCACCTCGTATTCTATGTGTCAGTGTTAAAGAGGTACCATAGGGATGGTAACTATATGTCATGACCCTATTTATCAGGTCATAATGGCACCTACTATATCCCACCAGTAGGTAAGCCAAATCATAGCCCAGACTGAGAAGTAATTGGCTAACATGCGAAAAATAAGGATAATAAGAAAGAAATCAATACAATAACAAAGTAAGCAAAAGAAGAGAAATATGAATAGATACATAGCATACAGAACATGTAGGGAAGAGGATAAAATAACAAAATGAATCTCTCCCAAGGCATAGTAAGGTCTGTACTGAGCCGGTACAACCCAAAATAAGAGTACTAGATAGAATCCAAAGCATACATGAATACACAGTAGTTTCGAAATGCAAAAGATTATAACTAGAATAGATGGAGGACGATCAGCCTTGGACTCTAGAAAGCCCACCATGTCTTCGAATCAATAGCAAGGCCCGAGGACAACATCAACATTAGTGGCTCATACTCAGATCTGCATCACAAAAAAGATGCAAAAATACAGTATGAGTACCAAAGAAACAGCTAGTCAGTAGGCATAATCGTCCGACTGAGCTCAATATAGTAAAAGTATAAATATAATGCAATATGTATGAAGTCAGCAGAAATAAGGGTAGAAATATGAATATCTATTGAGTTATGTAGGAGTAATAAAGGAAATAAATAAGGGAAATATAGGAAATAAATAACTCAACGGTAGCAAGACAATCTAACTATAACCTAACTAGACCCCCATAAGCCTAGAAGGCACATAAAAGAAAATAATTAACCTTACCGAACCCCCATAAGTCGATGGGCGCATACAAGGAATAACTAATGTTGAAAGCATAAGTAACCATAGCCGAATCGATCTCAAGTAACCATCTGATCCCAAATCCATGATAAAACTATAAAGATGTGCACCGAATTTGAATCGACACCAATGGATAATAATAAAAAGCCAAACGTCGGGCTCAAATAAAAAATAATGGATAATAACGAGAGGCCATTCACTAGGTTCAAATAGGAAATAGTAGGTAATAATGACAGGCAACATAAATCATGTGCAAAAAAATTGAGTACCACTATCAATACTCCCAAAACAACCGTAATCAACACTAGAACACCCTGATTGTATCATAACCATATGCTGGACTCGAACCAAAACTTATAGAAACTATACCGCAACTAAAAACTAGTAATCCCTTAGATAGCCAATGTCAATTATAAACTAATACCAAAATCATAAACCGATGTCGAAGCTATGTTAGAACTTAAAATAAATATAAGAAATAAGTTGTATGTCGTTACCAAACTGGAATTGAAATGCACTTATATAAATATACATAACTAAGTTAAGAGGAAGAAATCGAAGGTTTCTAAGCCTATTTATGGACCATAAGGTCATAATTACAAAACTCAGGTGAAGAGGTCCACTTAGGCAAGATGGGTCGCTAATTACTAAGTCAAGAAAAAGTGGTCCAGGTTAAATGCTACTCTGCCCAGGGAAAAAGGAGGAAAATAGGCCAAAATTTAAGTCTAAGCCAATCCAACCTAAGGTAATAGCCTAAAATGGTAGTCAAGAGTACAACTAAGCCTAACGAGTCTTCAAGTCAAGTATATTAGCTAAAAAAGGTAGTGGGACCTACTATGGGGTCCCAAAAACTAAATCTAGGCTGGAACCTAAAACTTTCCATTCCCCATTCAAGTTACTAATAGTACTAATCTTAACCCTAAAGGAGGATACTCATTATCTTGGAAATAACGAGCCCAAATCAATCAAAATAGGGTCCTAACCAGCTAAATAAGACACAAAATACTAAATCAATAATCGGGAAAAAAATACCTACCCAAAACTTGGATAATAGTACACTAATACCATCAATCTAAAGATAGGATAAGCCTATTCTTCTTAAACTCCACCAAATGCTCATTAAGTGTTTTAAATCAGAGTTTTCCCCTTCTGAGAGGCCTTCCAAAGCTACTACCTTATCAAAATAATGATCCATTCATCACAATGAAAAACTGTGAGACCCCTGTAAAAGTTCTAGTCTAATTCAGTCCTATATAGCATGAAAAGAGGTCCCAGACTTAGAAAATTTCAGCCAAGTATTAACACTTAGTCTCATATTTGGCCTCGATATTTCAATGACTCTATTTACCACCCTTATGACCTTAAAATATCGATTCTTAGATTGATTCATGATCAGGGATGTCAACATGTGTTCTCAGATAAGTTTTAAATTTTTCAGATTTTGTTTGAGGCACGTTAGGGTGTCTAAAATAGTGGCTCAATGAGATCTCAACACATCACATCGACGGTGATGTCTCCATCTCAAGCGGGCAAATTACAGTGAGCCAACACGATCTCGACTCATCACGTCGACATAATCGATGCAGTGCGTTGATCTGCGCATCACTGGGCATAATTTTTGCTTTTTTAATTCCACATCCAGAGGGGTAATTAAGTCAATTTCCCCTCCTTTATTCAGCCCTAAATAATGAGATTAAGCCATACTAAGGGTAAAATTCATCCCTTAATCTCAATTTCTCTCAAGAACAAAGCCCTAGGTTATTCAATTTCAAGTCCAAGATTCAAGAACACACCAACGATCTTTATGAATTTGATTACGAAGGTATGTTAGATGTTCATCCTTGGATTTCCTTCCACCCTTGGAGTTCAAGAATCCTTTTCAAACTACAAGTTTATGATTTTATGATTTACATATTGGAATTTGATTATGTTCATGTATGTATTGATGTTTGAGGTTTCAGTCCATGATTAATTACAAGTTTCATGAAAATCAAGATAGTATGTGTGTTGAATTATGTGATCCTCATATTAAACCTTCTAATTGCAAGTTGAGTATTTTAGTCATGATGCTTATGTGATAACCATTATCATGTGCATTAGTTATGCTTCCCAAGTGTTTGATAGAATGCCTATGTGAATTGAATAGTGATACCATGACAAGTTAGTATGCGTTCCCATTTATGTACAAGTTCAAGTCTCTCAAGTGTTTGGAAAAATGTCTAAGTGAATGCATTGTTAACAGACAATTATTGTTATGCTTTCAAGATTTTTCCATGTTTTACTATTGGTGTTATCGAGTCCTGGGGGTATTCAATACTCGAAAATCTAGCATTTACCTAGAATTATAGTAGCTATAGAATAGTTTCAGTAATATCAGGAACAATAACACTTAGTCAGTTATAGAACTCAGTAAACTCAATCTAGTTTATTCAGTCAATACGATAAGTAATAGTTCAGTCAAACCTAGTACAGTCTAGTGATCAGTTCAGTGTCCATTTAGTTGGGAGTAGGATTCAGCATCGAGCGAACCCAGGTATGGGGGCATTCCTGCTAGCAGAGGGTTTGACCCTTAGTAGCAGTCCCTGCATTACAAAACTACATAGCCAGCGTAGGGTAAGACTTCCTCCTGCCAGACTAGGGTCACCGTTTGGACCCCAAATCAGTTCATAATCGATGTATATCAGTTAGATAAACACTCCCACAGTTATAGTTTCAGATTCAGACTCAGTATAAAACTTAACTCAGTTCTATAGAATCAGAACTGTCAAAAATAATCACTTAGTCATCAGTAATATAGTTATCAGTGATCTCAGATATCAGTCACTTAGTTATCAAAACTCAGTATTTAGTTTTAGTATGATCTCAAATACAGTATATGTATATATATACATAGTATTGCATACTCAGTATTTACAGTAGTCTTAGTTACCCATGTACTCTCATTCAGTTATATACATATCATTCAGTCAGTTATCATCTCATGCATATGAACCCACGTATATCGGCCTACCTTACTTAGTATACCAGTACATTCAAAGTCCTGACATATACTTTTTATTTACGCTATGATGTATCATATCATAGGTTCGGATGCTTAGGTTCCTAACTGTGCTTAGCCAGATTCAGTTAGCAGGAGCAAATTAGTAGTGATTCCTTATCCATCGAGGATAATATTTATTTCAGTATTATAGTAGATCGAGTATTTTATTAGTCGGAGTTATTTGGGGGCTTGTCCCATCAACTCCATATTAAGATAGTTTATTAGAGGTTTTTCAGACTAGACTTGTCCAGACAGTATTCAGTTTTCAGATATTATAATCAGTTTCTATATTTATCAGTATTCATATTATGAACCTTATGGAATTTCATACTAACTTCCACATTATTTTAGTATTATTATTAGTGTTTATAGCAGGTACCAGTCATGGATTAACTTATGGTCCTTCGGGGTCGTAAGCACCATATGACGTCCGAGGTGCAGACTCGGGCATTACAAAATTAGTATCAGAGCCAAAGGTTCAAAAAAGTCCTAGGAGTCTGAATTCCACGTCAAGTATAGTCTTGTTCATGGGTGTGTAGCGCGCAACACTTATGGACAAGAGTCTATGAGGCATTTTTAGGAAAGGTTTCCCTTCTTTCGGTGTTTATATAATGCGAGTGAGCATGAGATCAAGTAAAATTCTCTATATAATTTAAGTTTCCCTTCTATTTATAGAATATTCCTCCCTAAAAGACTAATGGAAGAAGAACTAAAAACCAGCCAACACCTCCACCCGTTCAGGCAGATCCTCTGAATGAGCATGTTTCTCACACAAAATTTAGAGTAGCTTTCACCACTCTAGCTCACTCCGTAGCTGCCAGAATAAATTCCTAGTTGTTGTTCAGGCTAACCAAGTGGCCAATACTGATGTATCCAGAATTTAGGACTTACCCTAATGAATTCTCCATCATTCACAAGGTCTAAGTATAAAAAAGACCCACATGAATTCCTTGACATGGTGTAGAAAATCACTGATATTATGGGGGTAACAACTAGTGAGAGTGCTGAGTTAGTTGCATATCAGTTGTAGGATGTATCTTACTTATGGTTCAAGCAGTAGAAGACAGATAGGGCTGCAGATGTAGGATCCATAGAATGGGAGGACTTTGCTACTACCTTTCTGGATAAGTTCTTTCCATTGGAGTTAAGAGGATATAAGGTGTTAGAATTCATTAACTTGAAGTAGGGCAACATGATAGTTAAAGAGTATTCCCTTAATTTTACTCAGTTGGCCAGGTATGCTCTTCATGTGGTAGTTGATAACAGATCTAAGATAAGTGAGTTTGTGTATGGGGTATCCAACAGTATGGTCAAGAAGTGTAGGACCACAATGCTAATTAAGGAGATAGACTTGGCTAGGTTGATTGTCTATGCTTAATAGATAAAGGAGCAAAAGACTAAGCAGAAGGAGAAGAAGAATAAGAGGTCTAAAATAGGTAGCTTCAACATTACTCAGCCTAAGTCAGAGGGTGGAAATCATTCCTAGTTCTACCCAAAATCTTTAGTTCCAGCTTCATCCTTAGATAGTGCTCCAGTGCCTATGTTTAGAAATGGTAATAAGGATAGGGCTCCAAGCTCTAAATCTCAGGGTAGTGCCAGTAGTGCCCAAACAAATCCTCTTTGTCCGAAGTGTGGCAGAAACCATTAGGGTGTCTGCAGGGCTGGCTGTGATGTATGCTTTGGGTATGACAAGTCAGGCCATAAGGTCAGAGAGTGTCCTCGGGTGGGTTCCCAGAGTCAGAATAATCGTCCCATAGCTCAGTCAGGTTACCTATATCAGTAGGGTGCCGCTTCTAGTGCCACCAATGGGCAACGCACAAATAGACTCTATGCACTCCAATCCTAACAGGATCAGGAAAGTTCTCCTGATATGGTCACTAGTACGTTACAAGTTCATCATTTATATGTTTATGCTTTGCTAGATCCAGGAGCTTCTTTGTCCTTTGTAACTCCCTATATAACTGTTGACTTTGGAGTCATTCCCAAAATCCTAGTAGAGCCGTTCTCAGTCTCTACCCTGTGGGTACATCTATCATAGCCTGGTGGGTATACAGGAATTGCCCGGTTATGGTATCTCAGAAAGTTACATTAGCAGATTTATTAGTGTTAGAGATGACAAATTTTGATGTCATTATTGGCATGGATTGGCTTCATTCATGCTATGCTTTAGCTGACTGTAGAAGCAGAGTTTTCTATTTTCAGTTCCCGAATGAACCTATCCTAGAATAGAGGGTAGTACCTCAACACTTAAGGGTCAGCTTGTTTCATACCTTAGAGTGAGAAAGATAATATCCAAAATATGTGTCTATCATCTCGTACGAGTTAAAAACTCTAGTTCAAACACCCCTAACCTTGAGTCAGTTTCAGTAGTATGTGAATTTCCAGATGTGTTTCTCAAAGATCTTCTTGGAGTTTCTCTCTAGAGGAAAATTGACTTTGGAATAAATATTCTTCCTGATAATCAACCTATCTCTATTCTGCCATACAGAATGGCTCCAGCAGAACTTAAAGAACTAAAAAAATATTTAGAAGAACTTTGAGATCAGAGTCAGAGAAGTGACATTCTAAAAGTAACTTTCAGAACTCGGTATAGTTACTTCGAATTTCTAGTCATGTCATTTGGTTTTACCAATGCCCAAGCAGTTTTCATGGACTTGATAAACAGAGTGTTCAAGTAGTATTTGGATATGTTCATCATAATATTTATAGATAACATTCTTGTCTACTCCCGCAGTGAACATAATCATGCAAGCCATCTCAGAATAGTATTGCAAACCCTCAGATCCCATCAGTTATTCGCCAAATTTAGTAAGTACAAATTTTGTCTAAGGTCAGTAGTTTTTCTTGGTCATATCATTTCTGGTGATGGCATTAGAGTTGATCCTCAAAAGACCAAAGCAGTAAGAAACTAGCCCAAACCTATCTCTCCATCAGATATCAGGAGTTTCTTAGGTTTGGCTAGCTATTAATGATGGTTTATTAAAGGATTTTTATATATTGCATCCCCTATATCCAGACTAACTCAAAAGAAGTCAAGTTTCAGTGTTCAGATTCTTATGAAAAGAGTTTTCAAAAGTTGAAGATTCGACTCACTACAACTCTAATTTTGACGTTACTAGATGGTTCAAATGGATTTGTTGTATATTTTGATGCTTCTAGAGTTGGTTTGGGGTGTTCTTTGATGCAGAAAGATAAGGTCATAACCTATGCCTCTAGACAACTTAAGCACCATAAAAAGAATTACCAGACTCATGATCTTGAGTTAGCAGTTGTAGTGTTTGCCTTAAAGATTTGGAGGCACTATTTATATGGGGTGCATGTTGATGTGTTCACAGACCATACAAGTTTGCAGTATGTATTTTCTCATAAAGACTTGAACTTGCACTTGCACTAGAGAAGGTGGTTAGAGCTATTGAAATACTATGACATGAGTGTTCTGTATCACCCGAGAAAGGCCAATGTTTTACCTGATGCTCTCAGTAGATTATCTATGGGCAGTGTTGCTCACATTGAGGATGGTAAGAAGAAGCTAGTTGAGGAAGTTCATCAGCTTGCTAGGTTGGGTGTTTGTTTGATTGATTTAGCTGAGGGTAGTGTATGGGTGCAGAATAGTTCAGAATCTTCTTTGGTTTTTGAAGTAAAAGAAAAGTAGGACAAAGATCCCAGTTTAGACAAGTTGAAAGAGTCAGTCAGAGATCAAAAAGTAGAGATTTTCTCCCAAGGGGGAGATAGTGTGTTGCATTGTCAGGGTAGACTATGTGTGCCATGTGTGGATGGCATGAGGCAGAGGATTCTTGTAGAAATGCATGGTGCGTGCTAATCGATTCACCCAGGGGCCACTAAGATGTATCATAACTTGTGGGAAGTCTATTGGTGGAGTGGGATGAAGAGAGATATTATTGAGTTTGTGGATAAGTTCTCTACGTGTCAGCAGGTGAAGATTGAGCACCAAAATCCTAGTGGTTCAATGCAAGAGTTCAGTATTCCCTCTTGGAAGTGGGAGAAAGGTGATCATCGATTTTATGATGAGTTTATCTCGTACTCATCATCAGCATGATTCGATTTGGGTCATTATAGATAAGATGACTAAATCAACCCATTTCTTGTCAGTTCATACTTCTTATTCATCCAAAGATTATGCCAAGCTCTATGTTAGAGTGTTTGTTAGATTGCACCGAATTCTATTATCCATTAGAGGTACGCAGTTCACCTCTCATTTTTAGAAATCCTTCCATAAGCATCTTGGTACCCAAGTTCACCTCAGTACAACCTTCCACCCTCAGACAGATGGTCAAGTAGAAAGGACCATTCAGACTTTAGAAGATATATTGAGCGCATGTGTTGTTGACTTTAAAGGTAGTTGGGATGACCACTTGCCTTTGATTGAGTTCGCGTATAATAACAGTTATCATTCCAGTATTCAGATGGCTCCATTTGAAGCTCTTTATGGGAGGAGATATAGATCTCCTATTGGTTGGTTCAAAGTAGGTGAGGTCGTAATAGTAGGGCCTGACTTGGTGTTTGACACCTTAGAGAAAGTTCAGTTGATCAGAGAAAGGCTAATGACAGCTCAGAGCCAACAGAAATCATATATAAACGTGAGGAGAAAAGATCTCGAATTTGAGATTGGTGATTTTGTGTATTTGAAAATCTCTCCCATGAAGGGGGTGAAGAGGTTTGTCAAGAAGGGGAAGATCAGTCCTTGATATATCGGTCCTTACCGAATTCTCATCCATTTCAGAAAGGTAGCTTACGAGCTTGAGTTGCCTTCAGACTGAGCTTTAGTACACCCAGTGTTTCACGTCTCCTTACTAAAGAAGTGCATAGGTGACTCATCAGTTGTAGTCCCTATAGAGGGTATAGATGTTCAGAACAATCTCTCTTATGAGGAAGTCCCAGTCAAAACCCTTGATCATTAGATTTGTAGACTGAGGAACAAAGAGGTTCCTATGGTCAAAGTTCTTTGGCGGAATCAGTCCATTGAGGGAGAAACTTGGGAAGCAGAAGCAGATATGCGAGCCAAGTATCCTCACTTATTCTCCGCAAACTCAGACTCAGCTCAAGGTAATAGTCTTTCTTAGATTTACTCAGTTTCATGTTTAGATTACCTTTACAAACTTGGTATCAGTTTCAGCTGCGTAGCATTCTCATATCATGCATACCTTCATAAAACAACTCAGCCATGTGTCAGTCTTCAGAATTCAGTCATGCTTCAGTTATGCATGTTCAGTACGAAAACTCAGTTTATCAATAGTTTCAGTCATGTAATCATGCTTCAGTTGTGCATGTTCAATATATAAACTCAGTCTAACAGTATTCTCAGCTTATTCAGTCTCATTTAAGGACGAATGTTCCCAAAGGGAAGATATTATAAAACCCCGTAAAAGTTCTAGTCTAATTCAGTCCTATATAGCATGAAAAGAGGTCCTACACTTAGAAAATTTTAGCTAAGTATTGACACTTAGTCTCATATTTGGCCTTTATATTTCAATGACTTTATTTACAACCCTTACGACCTTAAAATATCAATTCTTAAATTGATTCATGACCAAAGATGTCAATATGTGTTCCCGAATGAGTTTTGAATTTTTTGGACGTCGTTTGAGGCATGTTTGGGTGTCCAAAATAGTGGATCGACGTGATCTCAACGCGTCGCATTATCCATGATATCAATAATGTTGTCACCAGCTTAAGAGGGAAAATTTTAGTAAGCTGATGTGATCTCGATGCATCCCGTCAACCCCATCAACACAGCGCATTGGTTTGCGCAACACTTGGCACAATTTCTTTTCTTTTAATTCCGCATCCAGAGGGGTAATTAAGTCAATTTTCCCACCTTCATTCAGCCCTAAAACATGTGATTAAGCCATCATAATGGAAAAATTTATCCTTTAATCTCAATTTCTCTCAAGAACAAAGCCCTAGGTTATTCAATTTCATGTCCAAGCTTCAAGAACACACCAACGATCTTCACGAATTTGATTACTATGGTATCTTAGGTGTTCATCCTTGGGTTTCCTTCCACCCTTGGAGTTCAAGAACCCTTTTCAAACTACAAGTTTATGATTTCAAGATTTACATGTTGGAATTTGATTGTGTTCATGTAAATATTGATGTTTGGGATTTTAATCCATGATTAATTACAAGTTTCATGAAAATCAATGTGATCCTTATGTTAAACCTTCTAATTGTAAGTTGAGTGTTGTATTCATGATGCTTATGTAATGACCATTATCATGTGCATTTGTTATGATTCCCAAGTGTTTGATAAAATGCCTATGTGAATTGAATGGTGATATCATGACAAGTTAGCATGTGCTCCCATTCATGTACAAGTGCATGCGTCTCAAGTGTTTGACCAAATATCTAAGTGAATGCATTGTTAACAGACAATTATTATTATGCTTTCAAGATTTTACCATGTTTTACGATTGGTGCTATCGATTCCTGGGGGTATTCAATACCCGAAAATCTTGTTGTTTACCTAGAATTATAGTAGCTATAGAATAGTCTCAGTTACATCACAAATAGTAGTACTCAGTCAATTACAGAACTTCATAAACTCAGTCCAGTTCAGTCAGTTATTTCGATCAGTAATAGTTCAATCAAGCCTCGCACAGTCTAGTGATCAGTTCAGTGTCTATTCAGTTGGGAGTAGGATTCAGCACCAAGTGAACCCAGGGATGGGGGCATTCCTTCCAGCAGAGGGTTTGACCCTTAGTAGCAGTCCCTGCATTACAAAACTATGTAGCCAGCGTAGGGTAAGACGTCCTCCTTCTAAACTAGGGTTGACGCAACCATATATATATATCTATATTATTCATGAGTCTTCCTGACAGATTATTATTGACCCAACATTATTAGTATCCCTTGGTAAGGTGCTAACACCCTTCCAACTAGGGTCATAGGTAGGACCCCAACTCAGTTCATGAACACCCCCATAGTTACAGTTTAAGCTTCAGACTTATTTTAGAACTTAGTTCAGTTCTATAGAATCATGACTGTCAGAAACAGTCACCCAGTTATCAGTAATACAGTTATCAATGATCTTAGATATAAATCACTCAGTTATCAAAACTTAGTATTCAGTCTTAGTATGATCTCAGATATTGTATATGTATGTATATGCTCAGTACTGGATACTTAGTATTTACAGCAGTCTCAGTTACCCATGTACTCTCATTCAGTTATATTCATATCATCCAGTCAGTTATCATCTCATACATATGAACCCACGTATATCAAACTACCTCACTTAGCATACCAGCACATTCAAAGTACAGACACATACTTTTTTTTGCGCTATGATGTATTATATCATAGGTTCGGACGCTCAGGTTTCTGACCGCGTTTAGCCAGATTCAGTTAGCAGCAGTAGATTCAGTAGTGAGTACTCGTCCATCGAGGATAATGTTTATTTTAGTATTACAATAGATTCGGTATTTTATTAGTCAGAGTTAGTTGGGGACTTGTCCCATCAACTCCACATTCAGACAGTTCAGTAGAGGATTTTCAGACTAGACTTATTCAGACAGTATTCAGTTTTCAGATATTATCATCAGTTGCTATATTTATTAGTATTTAGATTATGAATCTTATGGTATTTCTGCCTAACTTCCGTATTATTTCAGTATTATATTTAGTATTCATAGAAGGTATCAGTTATGGGTTGGCTTGTGGTCCTTTGGGGTCGTAAACACCGTGTGACATCTGAGGTGCAGACTCAGGGCATTACAAACACGATACCCATATTGCATATAAATAATTTGGGTTGAAAATTAGAATAAAAATCACATATATGGCCTACTTACGAAATCACAAATTTGAAATAGTTACATCATCCACACAACTCAAGGATCAAATTCCAGAAGGAATCTAGCTAAATCCAATCTTAATAGACCCTATATCAATCTCAATAAAAAACCCAACATAAATATTTAAAATGGAGAATCGCTTGGAAAAATTGATAGGGGACTTAAGGATTATCAATAATATAGGGTCCACACACATGATCTCAGGCTATTCCCAGCTCAACAATATGATTATCCTATAATTTCACAGCTTGACATGTCTTTAGTGGTGTTTGGGACTTAGAAATTACAAATGAGAAATAAAGAAGAAAGCTTATATACTATCAGGGGTCCCATCTTTGCGAACACGGGACCCCAATTGTGAATGTGATTGTCGATCCAGACAGGTCTTCGTGAATGCGATCGATCCATCACAATTATGAAAAAAAAATATGGATAGACTTCATTGGCCTCCTCTTTGCAAATACGAGGCCTAGCCCGTCAATATGGAGGTCCAAAATCTTGTCCCTCGCAACTGCTACCAAGGCCACTTGAACACAAAGACCATTTTTGGCCTCAGAATTAGTTTGGAATTCTTTGAATACAAATGAACTATTCTACCCTACCAAATTTGACATTTCGGACTCAACGACGCCATCAAATTTTCCACTCGAGGTTGTTTTAATAAAAAGTAAGGCCAATACACCAAGGAGCTATTTTTACAAAAGTCCACCCCATAGCCCAAAACAAGTTTTAAAGCCTTGGGAACTGAACCAAAGGTCCCTTATTTGAAACTCGATTTACAAAGTTTTTAAGACTGCAAAATAATATCCGAGCCCATTTATATAAGGTTTTGGATAGAGAACTATATCTTATCTTTAGAAGAGGAAAATGGCTTTAAAAACTAAAGAAACTTCCCGATAACCAAACTTACAGTTCCAAAAGGTCATAAATGACCTGGGAAAACTATAGGAAAACTCTAAATGCAGAAAATACATGAAACATAGGGAATTACCTAGAGGGTCATTACAACATACATTACTAAAAGAACTTTTGTCTGCAAAAGTAACGGATAATAAAGTACCTAAAGGCTCAAATAGATAGGGATAATGGGTCCACATATCATGTTAGATCTCCAGGTAACCTCCTCAACTAGACTGTGATACCACTGGACGTTAAATATAGTAATGTCTCTAGAGCTTAATCGCCTGATGTTTCTGGTAAAAATAGACACAGGCTCCTCTACAAATGCCAACCTCTCATCTAACTGAACCTAGTCCCACCAAAGATTGTGGGACTTATAGAGAATATAATGACATAACATAGATACATGAAATAGTAAGTGGATGGCTATAATTTTAGAAGGTAATTCCAACTCATATGCTCCATCCCTAACTATTTGTAGGATCTTAAATGGTACAATATACCTGGGTTTGAGCTTGCCCCTCATCCCAAACTTCATCATGCCCTTTATGGGAGAGACTCGTAGAAAGGCCCTATTACCAACTCTAAACCTCAATGCACGACATCTACGGTCAACATAACTCTTTTACTACTTTGAACTATCCGTAGCCTATCTTGAATCACCCAAACCTGATATAATGACTCACAAAGTAAATCTGTACCATAAGGCCTAACCTTAGATCTCTCAAATCAACCAACCAGTGATCGACATCACTGTGATACCCCGTACTGTTATTAGCTTGATTCGACTCTTATTTGCATGCTTAAGGGGATTAAGGCTTGAAATTTTCACAAAGTGTTGGGGACTTAGCCATTTTCAAGACCCCTAAACTTTGAGGATTTTAATTTTAGTCTTCCCGACCCCAAGGCATTATTAGTTTTTGAGTTAATTAATGTTTAGGGATGTAAGAAGTATGTATCGAAGGAGTTTCAGATTTTTTAGATGAGGATTAGGTTATGTTTGGACCATGATTCCAGCAGCTCATCGTAATAGTGTAACGATGCGGTGGTAGTGGCGATGAAACTCTTATCACAATGCAGTGAGGGTGTTGTGCCCAGTTCTTGATTTATAATTTGAATTCATATGTTATAATCTTTATCCTAGTGTGTGAAGTGCTTATGATATGAAAATAAATCCTTTGATTCGTCCAAAGTTTGATATTCGTTTCAATAAGGGTCAACTTTGAACGAGTATAAATTTTGATATACATGGAATTTTTCAACTCAAAACCCACAAAATTGTAGATAATTGAATTATCTTTCCAACGATACCAATTTTGCCTTAATACAATACCCGGGCAAAAAGTTATGATCATTATTGTCAGAACCAGTCAGCCACCGCAATAAGACCGCGTCGCAGTGACATAGTTGTATCTAGAATTTTTTGTTTAAATGATTGAGGGGAAATTGGGCCTTTTACCACCTCAACCCAATCATTCATAACACGATTTGGGGCATATTTTAGGTCGTTACTGGCCCTTCTTCTCCAAATTCCTCTTAAGAAAAACCCTTCTTTTTCCCTAAAAACAAATTCAATTACTTTCTCTCCAAGGAAACCAAGAATTCAAGTTATCAAATCCAAGAACCTTCAAGAAAGCATCAAGATTGGTGTTTCTCTTCCTAGATTAAGGGTTTAAGGTATGTGGGAGTTCATCGATGGGTCCCCTTTCACCCATGTAGCCCCAAAAGCTTTTCTATCATGTGTTCAAGATGAATTTAAATCATGATTTCCTTAGTAATTTGACTAAATTCATGTCCAAGTATGTTTTCATGAAAAGTAAGGTTTATCTCATGATTTAAGTTTCGATCCCCATGATGTATCCAATTGAATTTCATGTTATAATATCGAATTATGAACTTTTCTATGTCTACAAGGGTTCCCAAGTGAATTAATCCATTCATGCTTTGAGTTGCAAGTTTCCATGTTCAACTCCATTGATTTCAAGTTAAATCCCCAACTTATGAATTTAGTCATGCACTCATGTTTCTTTCACATGTATACCATATTCTCATGTTCAAGTTCATGACTCCCATGTATTTGATGAAATGTCTAATTATTGGGTTTTGAGCATGGATTCGCCGTTGTGGTTTTTAAAGCCTTGATACCTACTTGTTATATAATTTTAGTATTTTCAGAATGATTTCAAATAAACCATGAGCATTGTCATTCAGTCAATTATTATAAGTAGTTGTTTGTTCAGTTAAGCTTAGTTCAATTTAGAATCACTGTCTTTCAGTTGGGAATAAATCTTAGCACCGAGTGAACGTAGGGATGATGTATCCCCCGTCAGTTAGGCATGAGACACTTGTTTCCCCCGTTAGTTAGGCATGAGACATTAGTAGCAGTCCCTAAGTTCAAAGACCTACGATGCCACCACAGACTTTGAGGGGTGTCCCGTAAGTTGGGCATGACGCCCTAGAACTTTGGGACATCAAATTAGTGGATCCACACAGCCAGAGTTAGTACCCATGGCACGGTACTGACACCCTTTTAACTGGGGTTACAGGTTGGACCCCGACAATAGATTTGGGGCATGTCAGTTATAGCTAGCTCCCAGAGTTTCAGTACAATATTCAGTATGGTTTTAGTTCTGGTTTGCTTGACTAAAGCATACTGATTCTCAGCTATTCAGTTATCAGATTTAAGTATTTTAGTTTACAGATTATTTCAGAAATATATATGCTTGGTCTTGCATTCTCAGATATCACAGTTTTTATACACTCATGCTCAGTATATTTGTGTATTCAGATCTTTGAGTTATGTCGGTTTTCACCCCGTAGTTTCAAACCTAGTATTCATACAGTACCCATGTTTTACTGTCTTCTAGCTTCAGTTCTACTTATATTATAAAAGTAAAGTTTTAAGAAACTAAGTGTAGTGATTTACCAACTTATCAGATTATGTTAGTACTTATGTTTTAAGATATTTTAGTTTTCAATAAATTTTAGTCTCTTGGTGAGTCTACTTACACTTAGCACGCATGCTTTAAGATTTCATATAAAATCAGTTTTACTTATTGCATTCACCCCCGCTTACTCAATACATTCCAAAAGTACTAATCCACATATACGTCTGTGTGGCTACATTGTTTCATAATGTAGGTACCATTTGTAGTCCACACGTCATGATCCGACAATTGTAGTTTTCATGCCAGCAGGTGATGAGTTCTCCTATTTCGGGGACTTCAGTCAGATGTTCATGTACTTTACCTTATTATTCATTTGTATTGATTAGTGGTAGTTAGAGGCATGTCCCAGCTATCTATAGTCAGTATAGTAGAGGCTTGATAGATGTCAGTCAGAGTCAGTCATGTAATTTCAGTTCTCTCTCTAATTTTATCAGATTGTAAATTGTATCAGTATTATATTTTTTCCAGATTTTGTCATGATTATATTTCCGCACAGCAGAACCAGTTATTTAATATATTATAAATCAGTTGCTTAACAGTATGCCAGTTCATAGGTTAGCTTGGGATCCCTGTGGTTCCAAGCACCGTGTCACGACTAGGGGATAGTCTCGGGTCGTGACAATCACCTACCATACAATGCCTCGAATGGGGCCATTTGAATGCTAGGATAAAAGCTATTATTATACGCAAACATTGTCCAAGATAAAAACTGGTCTCACTGACCTCCAAAATCCAACACAAAAGTGCGGATATCCTCCAAAACCTAAATAGTTTACTCGCAGCGCGCATCATTCTGGGGTAAAATGTGGTGGTAAGATCAACTTGGGTACCTATTTTCTCCAAAACCTAGAAATAAACTGAGAACCTCGATCTGAAATGATAGACACGGGCACACTGTGAAGGCAAGCCACCTCTCTAATATAGAGACACGAGCCAACCTCTTGGCACAGTAGGAGGTCTGAGAGGGATAAAATGGGTAGATTTGGTCAATTGATACATGATGACCCAAATGCTATCAAAACCACAAGAAGAGCGAGGTAAACCACCTATGAAATCCATAGTAACTTCTCCCACTGATAATGCTCAACTTACACCATTATTTTGATGGAAGGCGGTCGCCATCAATATAAATCCAATAAGAGTCGGGGTCATATCCATAAGGAGTGCAAAATAACTTTAAACACCTTTCATGTGTTGAGAGTTAACTTGTATTTAACCCGTAATGCGCCTCTAACTCAAAACATTAAAGTAAAATGGGGGGGGGGGGGTTGGTGTAGATCTTTGTTAAGCAAAATTGCATAATAACACTATTGAGGGATTTAATAAGTGATTAGTAAATCAAATTAAAGAAACCTTGGGGTTATGCTACCTTAGGGGTCAATTATGTGTGGGTAATCAATAGGGGTGGGCGTTCGGTAATTTGGTTCGGTTTTAATTTTTTTAGTTTTTTTTTATTTTCGATTATTGAATTAGGTATACCGAAAACCCGAACCAAATTATTTCGGTTTGGTTCGGTTTATTTAAGTTCGGTTATATTTCAATTTAATAAATTTGGTTTTGGGCTTGCTTAATGGGCTAAATTATATTTATAAACTGGACTATCTTTTAAGATTAAAAAATTGGACAATATAAAATTATAAATCCAAGCTCTTGAATTTCTATTTATATAAAATATACTGCTTTATTAATAGCTTTGTGACTATGCCTATGGAAGTATCATATTATACTATAACACCTCAATCGGTAGTTATCTAGCATTTGATCTTCCTAGTAGCTGTTCAGTTATTCAATTGCCCGCGCCACAAAGTTCAGTAGCAAAATCAAATTATAGTGGCTTATTTCATCAGTTAAAGTGATAGATTTATGCTATCATGGACTGTGTATGACGAGTGTAATTAGTGTTATTATCGAGGAGGCATGTGTCAAGCAAATAATGCTACTAATGAGTTTTATTTTCATAATACCACATTAGTTTGTTCAAATGCAACAGTAGCTAGAAGACACAAGAAGAAGTTTTCTCTTTACCAAATTTGCAGAACTTCAGTGGCTGCTAAAGTTTCATACATAATAAAAACATTGCTTTCTGCACTTTATAGTGAAGGTAAAGATAATTAAAAATAAAGAAGGAAATAAGAATGCTACTACTCACAAGTTCACTGTTTTACAAACAGAAAAATAGATCACTGCTTCACTAATTCACTGATTCACACAAAAAATCAACTAGAAAAATAGCTTTACATACAAAAAAACTCACTGACCCATTACTCAATATTAGCTCAGCACAAACACACTTTAATAATTCTTTTCATACAACTTCACACTTTTCAGCATTCAACAGTAGCAGCAGAGACTTGCAAAATAGCATTCAAAATCAAATTTTCACTTTTCAGCACTTGCAAGCAATTGTCATTCATCATGGAACATTGAAATAGTAGCAACAATGCAAAAATAGTAGCTAGGGTAACAGTATCACAACCTAAAAGGCTTAAATAGTTGCAACAAGCAAACAACAAGCCTTAAAAGTTGAAATACAAACGTGAATCATCTTAAATATTTAATTACAAAGCTTCTTCTCGTCTTTCGTAAGACACTTCTTGAAATGATTACGCAAAGAAAATGTGCCACAATGTTTTGGATGGAAATTAAGGATTAAAATACATTTCAAGCATCTTACTTTACGCACTTCTTCATTGTCTTGAACCACTTCATAGTGTTCCCAAATCTCCGAGTAAACTTTGGATTTAGGAGGCATCTCTTAAACCTTCAAAATAAAATCAAAAGTTAGAATATAACTTATAATTTACAAGAAAGAATATAACCAATAAAGTATCGAGCTCACTCATCGGCCATCATCCCCACTACTAAGTACTAGCAAAGCACAATTATACATCAGCAATGCAAGAGTCTCGTCCACTATTTTCCATCTCTAAAAATAATTTAAACAATTACCTTAAACTACAACACAAGTAAGTATTTTATATTTTTTTCAAAAACACATTAATAAAATACAAAGTCTTACCAAGTTCAATTTTCTCAAGAAACTCTAAATTTTCTTCAACACAAATAGGATTAGTCTCTTTTCTAAGTCAATCTTGAACATAAATGAGGCATTGCACATATTTAGAAGTCAATGAACTTCTAAATGGATCAAGAATACAACTGCCTGTGCTAAATGCACATTCTGATGCCACACTTGACATTGAAATAGCCAATACATCATGAGCTAATAGTGAAAGGATAGGAAACCTAGGAGAATTAACTTTTCACCGATTTAGGATATCAAAATCCTCAAATTAAGATTCAGATCCAGGATTGGGTATAGGCTCCTGGTCTTCACCGAGGTATTTATCCCACTCTGATTTAGTACCTCCAGTACTACCATAATCTTTCAATTTTTTCTTCATGTGAAGCTTATTCATCTAAGTATTTGATCTCAAACTTTGAGGAAGAACAAAATTAGGTAAAGAACCAGATCCAGATGTGTCAGATGAAGTGTATACCAAATTATTTTTAGAACCTTTTGAATAATTTCTTACATGGCAAGAAAACAAATCCTTCAAATAAGTTTCTACTTCATCAATGACTTTCTTTCCCTAATAACTCTTCAAGCACAAAGCTAACATACTTAAAATTATTACGAGGATCCAACACAGAAGCAATAAAATCATTTTGTTCATTTTTTCAGGAGTCCCTCAATAAGTCTTGAACTTTTCTTTCATCCCAGTAGTCACTTTACGCAACTCAACATCATCACTTGTCATACACACTTTCAAATAAACATCAAGTTCACATATATTCTCAAAATGATCAGTACAAGTGACATATTGTGAACTCGAAACCTTTAAAGTGAGCTCATAAAATATTTCAAGAAACTTTACCAGATTCCTCACATTTACCTAATCATCATTTTGAATTGAACCTGCAACACTACCATCTTCACAAACATCAGTAGAAAAATATGAATTAGAGTTATCATCATAAAGATCAAACCTCTCAAAAGCCTTCTCAAACTTTTCTTCCACCCCCTACATTAAATAGGAGGAATTCCACTTCTAATATTCTCCCAATGAATCCTTTGTTTGAAATTTTATCAATGCCTGACCACTAGACAAGGTGGGCGGGGGCTTATACATTTTGCATCTACCCAAGTGTTATCTCAATCCACTTGTTCCATTTTTAGTTGTATTAGCAGCATAATATTGATGGCAATACAAACATTTTGCTTTAACTAGTTTACCATTTTCAAATGTCTTTTCAAAATGTTCCCAAGCGGTAGATCTACTTTCCATTTCTTTCCTTTTCCTTGGATCCATAGTGTCAACTGAGTTGCCATTACTATTATCAGGTATACTATCAGTTGAACTAGCCACACTAACTCAACTTTCATCAACCATCTATGTAAAAACTAAAAGAAAAACAAAATTAAAAGTGTTTAGACTACTTAACAACTGAACATATTTCACAAAATCAGAAAAATTAATTTACAGAATCAAGCAATCAGAAAAATCAATAAAAAATCTTAGACTCTTCACCAAATCACTAATTAAAATCAAAAGGAACAAACTAAAATTAATACTAAACTCTAAAGTCCTCAGGGTCTTTTTACACAGATAATAAAAAGAAAAGTGGACTGATATAGTGATACCGACAGAATACTAAGCAAAATTGCCCAGAGTCTTAATTAGTAAAGTATGCATTTTATGAGTTAGGGGTTGTTTAATCTACAATATATGACCTAAAACCAAACCCAAAATAGCTTAGTAGTGTAAAATAACAAGAAAAATATATGAACATAAATTATTAATGATGAGAAATAGAAGATTTTGTGTTTTATAAAAATCAAAAGTGAAAGTAGGTGTGCTACGTGTCTATTAACCATCGAACTTATTTAACAAATCACTGAATCAGTCAATTATAGAAGGATAAGAAAAACAAGAAGAAGAAGAAGAAGAAAAAGAAAAATAAAAAAAATAAAATGATACCTGATTCGCCCCTGAGTCGCTAACTATCCGTTGTTCGTCGCTTCAGTGGGTTCTCCGTTCGTTGCTCACTATCCGCTGTTCGTCGCTTCAATTGATTCCCACTCTAAGGCTGCTAAAGAAAGTGCTAAGTTCTAACCTAAGTGACTACTGAGTACTGAGACTGACTGGTGACTACTAGTCTATTACTATATTGAGCCAGCCGATTGGGCCTAAAAAGTAAAGATTATTTAGGGTAGGCTGTTGTACATTATTAATTGGGCTATGTAGTGAATAGCCTGTATTTATGTAATAATTCGATTCAAACCAAATACCAAACTATATAATATCAATAACCGAAAATTAAATTTATAAATAAATAAACCAACACCAAACCAAAATATCAAAATATCAAAACTAAAAACCTGAATTAATTTGGTTCGGTTTGATTTTCTTATCTTTGATATTTATGCCCACCCCTAGTAATCAAAGGTTAGTCTAAGTTTTAGTTAAAGGTTTGGGTAGGCTAGATTTAAGGTATTAGCATTAGTGTTTCATCAAACACTACATTTCACTCATGGATTCTTTTGAATACCTCATGAGCGTGTCAAAATCATCAATACAATACTTCATACTAGCATCCTTATTTCTAAGATGATGCTTATGAACATAGAAAATCCACACAACATCCCTATTTCTAAGATAACGCTATGAGAAAAGCTAATTCAAAGTGTAGTTCACTATTACTCATCACCCATATCCCTTTTTTAAGGATGATATGGGATCCAAGTCAATTGGGGTTTTCACCTATAATTCTCAAATCCAACCTATAGTAATAGCAAAAACCAACCTCCTCAACTAGTTATTTGGACTAACAATTAACACCCACACAAAGTTAACTACCTAATTGAACATAACCCCAAGAAAAGAATTTAGCTACTCATAAAATTTGAGAAAAAGAGATATACCCAAGTTAGCATTCAATGCATTCATTGAAAAGCAAAGCAAGAATAATCCAAACTTCAATCTCAAATTACAACTAAAAAACTCTTGGAAATTTACTAACAATTATTCTTTTCTAAAATTGGAATGTTTTATCTCTACTCAAAATTGGAAAATTGGTTGAAAGATGCCTCCATTGTGCAAGGGTTTTTCCTTTTGAGATTTAGGTTTCAGCACTATAAAATTCCCATTCTGCCCCGATAGCTTTTCTGCACCACCGCAATTTCCATCACTTGACTACATTTAAAACTCCCACAATTGTTGTTTTTCTATCGTGATCGCCCTCTTAAGCCGTAATCGCGGTACCTGAGGGTTGATTCCTAGGCCTAAATTTCAGCTTTGGTTCCTTTTGCTCTCATTTTATCTTTTCCATCTTTTTATCAACTCGATTTCATTAGGTTTCCTACAAGATCACCAGCACTGGAAATTAGTACATTTCAATAGAAAATTAGCCACATATACATAACTATTTCATCATAGTGTGCTCGGATTTAGATATAAATGATTGAAAAATTTTCCACTCATCACTCACTTCCACTTGAGACTTACCTCTCAACACATGTCCTCAAATATTACGAAGCTTGTTATTCTCAAACTGAAAACTTTGAATCGCTCCAACAGGGTAGATCTGGCCTCAACACTAGCAATAATCTTGCTGGGATCAGAAACATAAAAAAAACCATCAAGTTAGCTAAGAACTTGATATCCATAGCTAACGACCACTGTGAAACTGAAATGAAGGCCAAGTTACCCATACTCAATGCCTTCTGGGTCAAGGCATCAACTACCACATTTGCCTTTTCCTGGATGGTATAGAATAGTGATATCATAGTTCTTCAGCAACTCAATCAATCTATGCTACCTCGAATTAAGCTATCTCTAGGTCATAATTTGATAAAGACTACAGTGGTCAGTAAAGATCTCACAATGAACAACATATAGGTAATGCCTCCAAATCTTAAGCGCAAACACTACCACTGCCAACTTCAAATCATAAGTGGAGTAGTTTCACTCATGTACCTTTGGTTGCCTCGATACGTATGTAATAACACGACCCCCACTGCATAAGAACACACCCTAAACCAATACTAGAATCATCACAATAGACGGTGAGCCCCCCGCTCTCAACTAAAAGAGTCAAAATAGGAGTTGAAGTGAGCAATTCATTAAGCTTAATAAATCTTACCTCAAATCTCATAGACCAATGAAATGGAATATCTTTCCTAGTCGACCTATTCATAGGGGCTGCTATAAATACAAATCTCTCAATTAACCACCTATAGTAGCCTCCTAACCTAATAAAACTGAAAACCTCGATAGAAGAAATAGGCCTAACACAACATGAATAGCCTCAATCTTTGATGGATCTACCATAATAACATCCATATACACCATGTTCCCCAAGAAAGCTATAGAATTAAGCCAGGACTCGCACTTTGAGAATTTGGTATAAAGCCTATGATCTCTCAAAGTATGGAGCATAGTCCTCAAATATTACTCATGCTCTTTTCTAATCCTCGAATATACCAAGATGCCATAAATCAAAACTGTCACAAAAGATTCCAAATATGGCCAAAAAATGTGGTTCATGAAATCCATAAATGTTGTTGGGGCATTAGTCAACATAAAAAGACATCACTAGGAACTCATAATGACCATAACTTGTCCTGAAGGTTGTCCTAAGGATATCCTTAACCCTGATCCTCAACTATTGTAACTAGACCTCAAATCAATCTTAGAAAACACTGCCACACCCTGAAGCTAGTCAAACAAATCATCGATATGAGACATAGGATACTTATTCTTCACTATTACCTTATTCAACTGCCTATAGACGATACATATACATAAAGCTATTCTTTTTCTTTATAAATAGAACTGGAGCACCCCAAAATGATTCACTCAATTTGATGAAGCCCTTACCCAGAAGATCCTAAAGTTGAGTATTGAGCTCTTTTATCTTGGGAAGATCTATATGATAAAGAGCTATATAAATAGGTCAGATGCTCTACTCGAGTCTATAATAAACTCTATATCATGCTCAAGAGGAAGGTCAGATAGGTTAGTGGGAAAAATATAAGGTAAATGGTATATCAATATCCTAGAGTGCGTATAAGAAATAATCCCCATTGACGCTTGGCTAAAAGAATCCTGCCATACAATCGAGGGTATACCAGGCATGACTAAGGTAATAGTTTTGGTGAATCAATCTAAGACCGCATGGTAAGAGGATAACCAGTCCATGCCCAAAATTACGTGAATCTACCATAACTAACACAATAAGATCAACTCGCGTATCAGACTCTTAAACAGTCACCAAACATGATCTATAAACCCGATCCACTACTAAGGAATCACCCATGGGGGTGGCTATACACAAAGACACAAATTAAAACTCCAAGGACAAACCCAACCATAATTCATAAAGAGCAGAAACATATGAAAATATGGATCTGAGGTCAAATAAAGCAGAAGTTGGCTTATGAAATATAAAAATCATACTTGTAATCACAACTTTTGAAGCCTCAACCTCTATTATACCTAGTATAATTTATAAATGGCCCTATAACTGGGTTTATACTCGACCACCTATCCTACCTAACTCCTTGAGGACCATCTCTCTGACCCTGAGGAACAACCTTGCTATACTAAGCACTTTTCTATCTAAAGGCACTGATATGATCAATTGGGTAATTTGAACTAAAGACTCAATTATCCCATGTTGAGGACACTATTGAGTAAAGTGATTGACCCACAATCATAAAATTCCCCCAACACTTTGCACATTCTAGAAGGTCTAGATGATATAGAATGACCACCTCAACCCAACGATCCTAACTGAATACTTCTCTATAATTGATCAACGCTCTGAACTAACCCCCATGAGATATATGAATAACTACCTAAAATAGCCTACTAGACCAACCCTAACTCTAGTAAGGCTGATGTTGGGGTACCTACCTGTAATAACCCAGAAAATTTTTCATTGAAATTTTGTGCGTAAATATGTTGGGTTCTTTCTTCTAGAATAAATTATAAATTTTTTGTGTGGAATGTCTTAGATTATGACCCACCATTGCGTAGAGTATCAAATAATATTTCCAACGATATGTGGATCATCCAAAACGGACACCTGAGCGATGAGTTATGAACATTCCGGTCGAACCGTGAATAGTAGTGAACAGTAAAACGTGCAGGGAAAAGTACTGAAGGCCTGGTGTATTTTTGCTAAAACTTTAAATGATCATAACTCCTTGTACATAATGATCTGGGTGATCTACTATATATCAACACAAAGCTCTACGAGTCTTCTTTCCAATGAAATTGGTTTCATCCAATTTGTCTATCGGAGCAAAAGGTGATGGTCGATCTACTTCAGCCTAAAAAAAGTGAATTTTTGGGTCAAACTAAAATGATCATAACTCCTCGTACACAATGATTTAGGTGAGATACTATATATCAACGGAAATATATGAAAGTCCTCTTTCTAATCAAATTGGTTTCATCCAATTTGGATATCGGAGTAAAACGTTATGATTGATCTACTTCAGACTATCAAAATAGTCCACCAAAGGACAGATTCGAGAATTTTTTTAATTTTTAGGGGCGTTTTGGTCATTCCCCCTCACCCAAAATCCGTCCAAACCCTATATTAAAGCCTATTAGAATCATTATATGTTATATTTTATCAAATTCTCTCAAAAATAAAATCCTAAGATCCTACATCCAACTTTAAGAACCTCCAACGTTCACCATTAATATTGCAAATTTATTCAAGATTCTAAGTTCCTAGTTCAAGAACTCCAAGAACCATCATTCAAAGGCACGATTAACATCTCAAAAATGAGTATCGATCTAAAGTTAATCATTCAAGGTATGTGGGGTTTTTCAACAAGAACTCCCTTTCATTCTTGTGCCCAAAAGTAATTTTCTTTACAAAGGCATGATTTTTATTTGATTTTTATGAATTTGAAGCATGAACCCATATCTTATAATGATTATTATGAAATCTTGATATTTATGATTTCGAAAGATGAATTTACATGTGTGGAGATATAAAGCATGAATCTTGAACGATATTTATCATGATTTTGATATTTCGGTCGTGAATCCCCATTGGAAATTGTGTATTTTTGAGAAAGTGTGTGTTATAGGCATGTTGATGTTGAATATTTGACATATTTTGAATGATTTGACCTTTTGGTCTTAATGGAGTTGTTTTGAACTCAAATGTGAAGGAAATCCACAACGTAGTTGATTTTGATAGATGGGAAGCATGATGGCTCCCGATGTATATTTATATATTAATGAAATTATTTTGTTGTGGATTGTCTTTGAAATGATCTGAGCTAAGTCCGAGAGAAATATTTGGCACCGAGTAGGAGGTATAAAGTGACCTTACTTCCCTAGAACTACCTGCCCCCGTAGGAGTGAGCCTGAGGCTGATTTATATAGTGATCACTAGTTTGTGTGTATTTGATATCGATAGTCCTACTCCGATGGAAAGGATAGGACGGCTCTCCCCAACGTGGGTTGTACATTGGGTTCCATATAGCTCACATGGTTTATGTCAGTTATAGGATCTCCCAGTGTGTGTGTGTTTCCTTGTGTATATGGTGAATGGTGAAGTTATTTGAAAGTGAAATTGTGAAAGTTATTCTTTCGAAAGATTTAAATGATATTTACATTATGAGAATTGATACTCTTGATTAACTGAAAGTGATTGACAAATTATATGATGACTCACATATGTTATTGTACTTATTTCATCCTCTCATGATTATGATGATTTTCTTCGGGCTATGTGAGTCTTTCATACACCCTGCATATTTCTTATATATATTTATGATGATGATGTTTATACAACTGCATACACCCCCATATACTCGGTTCCTTTCCATGATACTGACCCACATCTTTGGATGTGGGCTGCATTTTCTTAGAATATAGGTTTAGGTGCTCAGTTCTAGGTTCGACAGTGATTCTTCGGGCATGCTGTTCTACATCCTCTATTGTGGTGAGTCCTCATGTTCCGAGGACGTGATGTCTGATGTTGGTTTCACGGAATTGTTTACATTTGATAACTAAGTATAAGTCAGCTGGGGCATGTCTTAATGGCTCGCTAGTTTTATTGATTTTCTTAGAGGCTTGTCAGACTAGTATAGATGTTGGGAGTTAACTAATAAGTCATATTTTGTTATCTTTCTGAAATTTTTTTATTCTTGGATGATGATTACTTTGTTGATATTTGAGGGTTATTTATGGAAACCCCATTGATTTGTGTTGATGTTCCGAGGACGTGATGTCTGATGTTGTTTTCACGGAATTGTTTACATTTGATAACTGAGTATGAGTCAGCTAGGGCATGTCTTAATGGCTCGCTAGTTTTATTAATTTTCTTAGAGGCTTGTCAGACTAGTATAGATGTTGGGAGTTAACTAATAAGTCGTATTTTGTTATCTTTCTGAAATTCTTTTATTCTTGGATGATGATTACTCTGTTGATATTTGAGGGTTATTTATGGAAACCCCGTTGATTTGTATTGAAATGAATAAAAATAGCTCAAAGGGTTAGCTTGGGGCTGTTCGTAGTCTCAAGCATCGTGTGATGCTCTGGGACTCATTTTCTGGGGTGTTACAAACTTGGTATCAGAGCCTAAGGTTTTAAGGTGTCCTAGGGAGTCTGACAAGCCGCGTTAAGTAGAGTCTTGATCATCGGTGTGTAGTGCGCCACATCTATGAGCAAGAGGTTACAAGACGTTTTAGGAAAAAGTGAGATTCTTTCTTTCAGAAGTCTATCGTGCTTAAAGTGTCTCTCTCTGCAATTAATTCGTGCTCTCCTCTTTCGGAAATATGCCTCCACGTCGAGCGAGAAGAAATAATAATGGTCAGCAACCTCAACCCGCTGACCCATTAAATGAAAATATGTCTCATGCTGAATTTCGAGCAGCCTTTTAGGCGCTGGCCCAAGCTGTTACTACAAATGTTCAGGCCAACCCAGCCTTGGCTCCATAGCAGCAGAGAGATGATTCAGATGCTGCCAGGATCTGTGACTTCATGCGAATGAGTTCGCTGAAATTCTATGGGTCCAAGTCTGATGAGGATCTACGGTTATTTTTAGAGGAAGTGCGGAAGATTACTCAGGTGATGCATGTATCTGAGGAACATAGTGTGGAGTTGGCTGCGTATAGGTTGAAAGACCTTACTTATGACTGGGTTGTTGCTTGGAGGAAAGGTAGAGGTAAGGGAGCTATCCCTACAACTTAGAAAGAGTTCCAAGATGCATTCTTGGATAAGTTTTTCCCTTTGGAGATGAGAGAGGCGAAGGTGGAAGAGTTTATAAACCTGCGATAGGGCTCTATGACTGTTAGGGAGTACTATCTAAAGTTCAATTAGTTGGCCAAGTATGCTCATGACTTAGTGGCTGATAATCAGGCTAGAATAAGTAAGTTTGTGACTGGAGTATCTAGTTATGTGGTTAAGAAATGTAGGTCTGCTATGCTGAATAGTGAGATGAATTTTTCTAGGCTGATAACTCATGCCCAACAGATTGAGGCAGACAAGATTAAGGAGAGAGATAGAATGAGAGGGAATAAGAGAGCTAGGTTCGAGCAGCACGGTCAGGGTTAGACTAGATCGCAGGGAGGGAGTCACCCTCAGTATTAGGATCGTTCATCTATGCCAGCACTGTCATCTACTAGTGCTCCCATACCTAGAGGTAAGCAGGAGCAAGGCAGCAGGTCATATGTATCCAAGTCCCAGTACAGTGCTAGCAGTAAGCCAAATCATCCCCTGTGTCCTAAGTGTGGTAGGGCTCATTTGGGTGAGTGTTGATGTGAGAAGAGAGGTTGTTTCCGATGTGGTAACATGGGTCACAGTGTTAGAGATTATCCACAGGATGGACAAGGGGGTCGTGACTATCGCCCTCAGACCTAGACTCAGACTGTTAGTGCTCCAGTTCCAGTGACTCGCCCAGCCCCAGCTCAGAGCGCCTCTTCTAGCAATGCTGGCGGGCAGCGCCAGAATAGATTCTATACTTTACCGTCCCGCCAGGAACAAGAGGACTCTCCAGAAGTTGTTACTGGTATGCTTTATATATTTCAGTTTGATGTGTATGCTTTTTTAGATCCTGGATCCAGTTTCTCATATGTTACACCTTTGATTGCTATGAATTTTGAAATAAATCTTGAGATTGTTCCTGAGCCTATCCTAGTTTCTACCCTAGTGGGTGATTCGATTGTTGCCCAAAAAGTGTATAAAAAGTGTCCTGTTACCGTTCTTCATAGAGTCTTATTGGCTGATCTGATTGAGTTAGACATGGTAGATTTTGATGTGATTCTGGGTATGAACTGGTTGTATTCTTCTTATGCCTCTATTGATTATTGGACCCGAGTGGTCAAGTTTCAGTTTCTGGGTGCATCTGTGTTTCAGTGGTCTGGGAATTCTCTGTCACCCAAGAGTTATTTTATCTCTTAACTCAAAGCTAGAAAGCTTATTTCCAAGGGGTGTATTTACCATTTGGTTAGAGTTAAAGACACTAAGTCTGAGGCTCCAACTCTCTAGTCTGTTAACGTCGTCAATGAGTTTTCTGATGTCTTTCCGGATGATCTCCCAGGGATACCTCCTGATAGAGAGATAAAGTTTGGGATTGATCTTCTTCCCGATACTCAGCCCATTTTTATTCCTCTTTACCGTATGTCCCCTGCAAAACTTAAAGAGTTGAAAGAGCAACTCAAAGATCTACTGGATTAGGGTTTCATAAGGCTAGTGTTTCTCCTTGGGGTGCTCCTGTGTTGTTTGTGAGAAAGAAAGATGGCTCTTTGCGTATGTGCATTGATTACCGCCAACTGAATAAAGTCACCGTCAATAATAAGTACCCCCTTCCAAGAATAGATGATTTGTTTGACCAATTGCAAGGTGCAAGTTATTTCTCAAAGATAGACCTTCGTTCCGACTATCATCAACTCAAAGTTAGGGAGTGTGACATCCCGAAAACCACTTTCCAAACTTGTTATGGCCATTTTGAGTTTTTTGTTATGTCTTTCGGGTTAACTAATGCCCCAGCAGCTTTCATGGACCTTATGAATCGAGTGTTTAGACCATATCTGGATATATTTGTCATAGTGTTCATCGATGATATACTGGTGTACTCCCGCAGTGAGGATGAACATTTTGATCATCTCCGAACTATCTTGCAAACGCTTAGAGATCACAAGTTGCTTGCCAAGTTCAGTAAATGTGAGTTTTTGCTAAGATCAGTTGCTTTTCTGGGTCATATCGTTTCTTTCGAGGGTATTAGAGTTGATCCCTAAAAGACCGAAGCTGTTAGAAATTGGCCTAGACTTCTTTATCCAACTGATATCTGAAGTTTCTTGGGTTTAGCTGGCTATTACCGCCATTTTGTTGAGGGTTTCTCATCTATAGCATCTCCTATGACTCGGTTGACCCAAAACAAAGTGAAGTTCTTGTGGTCCGAATCTTGTGAGAAAAATTTTCAAAAGTTGAAGACTCGACTCACTTCAGCCCCTATTTTGACTTTGCCTGATGGTGTTGATGGTTTTATGGTGTACTGTGATACTTCGAGAGTTGGGTTGGGTTGCGTATTGATGCAGAAGGGTAAGGTGATAGCTTCTGCTTCTAGACAGTTGAAACCCCATGAGAAAAATTACCCCACCCATGACCTTGAGTTGGCTGCTGTTGTGTTTGCTTTGAAAATCTAGAGAGACTATTTATATGGTGTCCATGTTGATGTTTTCACTGATCATAAGATTCTGTAGTATGTGTTTACCCAGAAAGAATTAAATCTTAGGCAGAGATGATGGTTAGAATTGTTAAAGGACTATGATATGAGTGTGCTATACCATCCGGGCAAGGCCAATGTTGTGGTGGATACCCTAAGTAGAGTGTCAATGGGTAGTGTTTCGCATGTGGTAAAAGGTAAGAAAGAGTTGGCTTATGATGTACATCATTTGGCTAGATTGGGGGTTAGGTTGTTTGACTCTACTGAAGGTAGTGTAGGGGTTCAGAGTAGTTCCGAATCCTCCTTGGTTTTGGAAGTGAAGGAAAAGCAATACTTAGATGCTAGTTTGGTCAGAATGAAGGAGTCAGTCAAGGACAAAAAAGTAGAGGTTTTCTCCCAAGGGGAAGATGGTGTGTTGAGATTGCAGGGTAGATTGTGTGTCCCAAATGTTGATGATCTGAGACAGAGGATTACGGCTGAAGCGCACGGGGTGCGATATTCTATTCATCCTGGTGCCACATATACCAAGACTTGCGAGAAATCTGTTGGTGGAGTGGCATGAAGAAATATATAACAACGTTTGTACCTAAGTATACAACATGCCAACAAGTTAAGGTTAAACACCAAAGACCTGGTGGTATGATGCAAGAGTTTAGTATTCCCACCTGGAAGTGGGGAGAGATAAATATGGACTTCGTGATTAGTTTACCTCCTTCACAACGCCATCATGATTCCATTTGGGTTGTGGTTGATAGGTTGACTAAGTCTGCTCATTTCTTGTCTGTTCATACTTCATATACTACTGAGGATTACGCTAGATTGTATATCCGAGAGCTAGTCAGACTACATGGAGTTCCCTTGTCTATTATTTCGGATAGGGGTACTCAGTTCACTTCGCAATTTTGGAAAGCTTTTCAGAAGGGTCTTGGTACCCAAGTGATTTTGAGTTCTGCTTTTCATCCGCAGATCGATGGTCAGGCTGAGCGGACCATCCAGACCTTAGAGGATATGTTGAGAGCTTGTGCACTTGACTTTAAGGGAAGTTGGGATAATCACTTACCATTGATAGAGTTTGCTTACAATAACAGTTTCCACTCTAGTATTGGCATGGGTCCATTTGAATCCTTATATGAGATGAAGTGTAGATCACCCATAGGTTGGTTCGAGGTGGGTGAAGCGGCTGTAAGTGGTCCTAATTCGGTATTTGAGGCTATGGAAAATGTTAAGTTGATTAGGTAAAGGTTGAAAACTGCGTAGAGTCATCAGAAGTCATATACGGATGTTAGAAGGAGAGACCTTGAGTATGAAGTTGGTGACCTAGTGTATCTGCAAATTTTAGCCATGAGGGGGTGAAGAGATTCAGAAAGAAAGGGAAGCTTAGTCCCCGTTATGTTGGTCCTTACAAAATTCTTAGCAGTGTTGGTGAGGTAGCTTATAAGGTCGAGTTGCCTTCCGAGTTGTCCTCTGTTCATCCAATATTCCATGTCTCCATGCTTAGAAAGCATATTAGCGATGCTGTGGTAGTGGATTCCTCTGCGAGTGCTGTCATTCAAGAAAATCTTTCTTTTGATGAGATTCCTGTTGATATTCTTGATTTCAGTGTCTGAAGACTAAGGAACAAAGAAGTTCCCTTGGTCAAGGTGTTGTGGAGAAACCAATCTGTTGAGGGTGCAACTTGGGAAGTTGAGGTGGATATGCGATCCAAGTACCCACACTTATTTTCTGCGAACTTCGATCAAGCCGAAGGTACCGTTCTTTCCTAAATCATGCACTTTTGATAAAAGTTGCAGCAGTTCAACTGTCATTTATTATGTGTTCAGCTGTAGTTTCTTGAATTTATGCATTCTATGTTGCATTCGGAATGAGAAACGATGTGGTGATGAGTCTAACGAATGGTTTCAGCTGTATGATATATTCCCTATCTAATCTTGGCATGTCTAGCGTCATTCGAGGATGAATGTTTCCAAGGGGGGATGATGTAATACCCCAGGAAATTTTTCGTTGAAATTTTGTGCATAAACGTGTTAGGTTCTACCTTCTAGAATGAATTATAAATTTTTCTTGCATAATGTTTTAGATTATAACCCACCATTGCTTAGAGTATTGAATAAGCTTTCCAACGATATATGGATCATCCAAAACGGACACCCGAGCGATGAGTTATGAACATTCCGATCGAACCGTGAATAGTAGCGAACAGTAAAACATGCAGGAAAAAGTACTGAGGCCTGGCGTATTTTTGCTCCAACTTTAAATTATTATAACTCCTTGTACTTAATGATCTGGGTTATCTACTACATATCAACGAAAATCTCTGCGAGTCCTCTTACCAATGAAATTAGTTTCATCCAATTTGTCTATCGGAGCAAAAAGTTATGGTCGATCTACTTCAGCCTATCAAAAGCGAATTTTGGGGTCAACTTCAAACTATCATAACTCCTTGTACACAATGATCTGGGTAAGATACTATATATCAACGGAAATATATAAGAGTCCTCTTTCTAATGAAATTAGTTTCATCCAATTTGGATATCGGAGTAAAACGTTATGGTTGATCTACTTCAGACTATCAAAATAGTCCACCAAAGGACAGATTCGAGAATTATTTGATTTTTAGGGGCGTTTTGGTCATTCCCCTCACTCAAAATCCATCCAAACCTTATATTAAAGCCTATTAAAAGTATTATATGTTATATTTCATCAAATTTCCTCAAAAAGAAAACCCTAAGCTCCTACATCCAACTTCAAGAACCTCCAAAGTTCACCATTAATTCTGCAAATTTATTCAAGATTCCAAGTTCCTAGTTCAAGAACTCCAAGAACCATCATTCAAAGGCACGATTAACATCTCAAAAATGAGTATCGATCTAAATTTCATCATTCAAGATATGTGGGGGTTTTCAACAAGAACTCTCTTTCGTTCTTGTGCTCAAAAGTAATTTTCTTTACAAAGGCATGATTTTTATTTGATTTTTACGAATTTGAAGCATGAACCCATATCTTATGAAGATTATTATGAAATCTTGATGTTTATGATTTTGAAAGATGAATTTACATGTGTGGAGATATAAAGCATGAATCTTGAACAATATTTATCATGATTTTGATATTTCGGTCGTGAATCCCCATTGGAAATTGTATTTTTTGAGAAAGTGTGTGTTATAAGCACGTTGATGTTGAATATTTGAGATATTTTGAATGATTTGACCTTTTGGTCTTAATGGAGTTGTTTTGAACTCGAGTGTGAAAGGAATCCACAACTTGGTTGATTTTGATAGATGGGAAGCATGATGGCTCCCGATGTATATTTATATATTAATGAAATTGTTTTGTTGTGGATTGTCTTTGAAATTATCTGATCTAAATCTGGGAGAAATCTTTAGCACTGAGTGGGAGGTATAAAGCGACCTTACTTCCCTAGAACTACATTCCCCCGTAGGAGTGAGCCTGCGGCTGATTTATATAGTGATCATTAGTTTGTGTGGATTTGATATCGATAGTCCTACTCTGATGGCAAGGATAGGAGGACTCTCCCCAACGTGGGTTGTACATTGGGCTCTATATAGCTCACATGGTTTATGTCGGTTATAGGATCTCCCAGTGTGTGTGTTTCCTTGTGTCTATGGTGAATGGTGAAGTGATTTGAAAGTGGAATTGTGAAAGTTATTCTTTCGAAAGATTTAAATGATATTTACATTATGAGAATTGATATTCTTGATGAACTGAAAGTGATTGACAAATTATATGATGACTCACATATGTTATTGTACTTATTTCATCCTCTCATGATTATGATGATTTTCTTCGGGCTATGTGAGTCTTTCATACATCCTGCATATTTCTTATAAATATTTATGATGATGATGCTTATACAACTGTATACACCCCCATATATTCGGTTCCTTTCCATGGTACTGACCTATATCTTCGGATGTGGGCTGCATTTTCTCAGAATGTAGGTTCAGGTGCTTAGTTCCAGGTTCGACAGTGATTGTTTAGGCACGCTGTTCTACATCCTCTGTTGTGGTGAGTCCTTATGTTCCGAGGATGTGATGTCTGATGTTGGTTTCACAGAATTGTTTACATTTGATAACTGAGTATGAGTCAGTTGGGGCATGTCTCAATGGCTCGCTGGTTTTATTGATTTTCTTAGAGGTTTGTCAGACTAGTATAGATGTTGGGAGTTGACTAATAAGTCGTATTTTGTTATCTTTGTGAAATTTTTTTATTCTTGGATGATGATTACTTTGTTGATATTTGAGGGTTATTTATGGAAACCTCGTTGATTTGTGTTGAACTGAATGAAAATGGCTCAAAGGGTTAGCTTGGGGCTACTCTTAGCCTCAAGCACCGTGTGACGCTCCGGGACCCATTTTCCGAGGCGTTACACTACCCCAAGATCTTCTACCTCTGAACGGTGAGCCATTGTGGCTCCCATTTTAACTGTATTGATAATAGGGTCTCTTATCATTTCCCCTTTAGGAATCCTGATCCATCGCCTCGATAGAATAACTATGCTCAATAATATTAAAAAGTCTTTCTTTAAGTCACCAAACTTTGAGTAGGCTTGTTAAACAGTTGTCTCAAACCTTTAACAAAGTATCGAATATGCCCATATTATGTAGGAAGAATCATAATGGCCTATCTATCTAACTCGTGAATCTAGACTCATACTCAGCTACAGACATCAAACCCTATGTCAATGAACAAAACTTATCTCTCCGATGCTCGTACATACTGTGAGGCATATGGTTCTCCATGAAATCCCTGAAGAACTGAGTCCAAGTTACAGATGGAGATTCAGCTGGATGGAATAAAGATAACATCTCCACCACCCCCTCACTATTATGTCTTACTGATAAGTAACAAAATATACTTCAGGCAACTCAACCAACCCTAAGTTACTAAACCTTTCCTCATAATTAGTATGGAACTCATAAGCATACTCTATTGGAGTCTCGACTAACCTGGGTGAAGTCAGTCTAAAAAATTGGTCTAATATTGCTCCTCTACAAACATAACTGGTTGGGTAGATACCAGTTGTGCGACTATCAGTGCTAAAGGAACCTCTGCTCTGGGTGGTCGCAGCTGCAGGCTGCACCCCTATATCAATACTATATGTGTTGCTGACTAAACTCCATCGATTGGAGGGCCTCACCCTAACCCCAATCACTGAGTCAATACATCACAAAGAACTATAGATGATATAAAATTGGGTGGAGCATGGCTGCCCTTAGCCTACCTACTGTTGTAGTGGTAGAATCTCTAGAGTTGCTTAGGCTTAGAAGCAACAATAGGATCTAGCGATGGCTTCCTAGCCTGATCTCGAATCGAGGATATCGCTCTGTCCTGCCCTCAACCTCGAGGTCAACTTTTGCCTCTAACTGGAGCTCTATCATCCAACCGAAGATACCTCGCATCCTAGTCATCTACAAAAGAGTGAAACAAATAAAAATTAGAAACCAATATAGATACAACGCATGAAAGTTAACCAAAAAGATGAGATTTTCCTAAAATTTTTTAGTAGCTTCCTGAAGATAAGATACAGATGTCTCTATACCAATCTGCAGAACTCTACTAAACATTGGCCCTTACACTAAACAATACCTGTGAAACCTAGGATCTGATACCAAGCTATCACAACCCTATTTCTCAAGTCATAAGTGCACCTACTATATCCCACTAGTAGGTAAGCCAAACCATATCCTAGAATAATAAGTAATGGGCTAATGGGCGAAAAATAAGGAAAATAGAAAAGAAATCAATACAATAATGAAGTAAGAAAAAATAGAGAAATATGAATAGATACATATCATATTAAACAAGTGGAGAAGAGGAAAAATTAACAAATGAATCCCTCCCAAGACCTGGTAAGGTCGATACTAGAGCCATTATAGCCCAAAATTGGAGTACTAGATAGAATCCAAAGCATACATGAATACACAATAGTCTCAGAGTGAAAAATAATATAACTGGAATAGATGGAAGAGGATCGACCTTAGACTCTAAAAAGTTCATAACATCTCCAAATCAACACCAAGGCTCGAGAACAATGTCAACACCAGTGGATCATACTCGAATCTACATTAGGAAAAAATATTGAAGTGTAGTATGAGTACCAAAGCATTGGGTACTCAGTAGGTATCATTGACTGACTGAGCTCAATATAGTAAAAGCATAAATATAATGTGAGCATGTAAGTTAAGTCAGTAGACAAAAAGGGATAAAAAATATGAATATCTACTAAGCTATGCAAGTTCGATGGAGGAAATAAATAAGGGCAGTATAGGAAATAAGTAAGTGAACAGTTAGCAAGTCAAGCTAAATTTAGCCTAACTATCCCCCATAATCCCAGAAAGCACACAAAAGAAGAAATTAACCCTATAGAGACCTCAAAAGCCGACGAGTGCATATAAGGAGTAACTAAAGTACAAGGCCTAAGTAACCGTAGACAAATCAATCTTAAGCAACCATTTGATCCCAAATCCTTATTAAACTATCCATACATGTACCAAGCTTGAACCTGTACCAATGGGTAATACCAAGAGGCCAACCGCTGAGCTCAACCAAAAAATAGTAGATAATAACAAGAGGCCATATGCTAAGTTTGAATAAAAAATGGTGGGTAATAATGAGAGGACACCTAAATCATCTACAACAAAACTGAGTACCACTATCAATACTCCTAGAACAATTGTCATAAAAAATAGAACACCCTGATCGTATAAAAACTAGATGTTGGACTTGACCTGGAACTCATAGTAACCATACCATAACTAGAAACCCATAATCCCATAGATTGCCAATCTCAACTATAAAACTGATACCAAAACCATACCGTAAATAATGTCTGAGCCTTGCCAGAACTCAAAATAAATAGTAGAAATAAGGTATATGCCGGTCCCAAATAAGAATTAAAATGCATTTATATAAATATATGCATAACCAACTAAAGGGAAGAAATCCAATATTTCTAAGTTTATTTCCAGACCGTAAGGTCATAATACCAATCTTGAGTGAATAAGTCTACTAAGGCAAGGTGAGTCCCCAATTACTAGGTCAAGAAATAGCAGTCTAGGTCAAATGCTACTCTACCTGGGAAAAGAGGGTAAAATAGGCAGTCTAAGTCAACCCAACCCACGATAATAGCCTAAAATGGTAGTTAATAGTCTAAAATGGTAGTCAATAGTCTAACTAAGCCTAAAGAGTCTTCAACCAAGTATACTAGCTAAAAAGGGTAGTGAGGCCCACTACGAGGTCTTAAAAACTAAATCTAGTCCCGAACCTAACCTAGTATAGTTTAAGGCTTTCCATTCCCAATTCAAGGAACTAATCCTAACCCTAAGGGATGATACTACACCATATTCAGGAATAACATGACCAAAATCTATCAAAATAAAGCCCTAACTAACTAAATAAGGTGTAAAATATAAAATCAATAATTGGGATAAAACTACCTACTCAAAACTAGCATAATATAATACTAATACCATAAATAATCTCAATCAAAAGATCAAATAAACCTAGACTATATGGACACCGCTGAACACTCCTCGAATCCTTTAAATTAGATCTTTCCCCTTTTAGGAGGCCTCCGAGATCTACCATGCTATAAAAATAATAATATATGCGTCAAGATGATAAAAATGATACCTATAATATAAATGCTCCGGGTCAGAAATTAAAATAAAAATCCTCTGTGACATTCACTTGCGGAATCACAAAATCAAAACTATCATCCCACGTAGCTCAAGGATAAAATGCCATAAGAAATCTAGCAAAATTTGAGTTCAATAGATCTCAAATCAGTCCCAATAACAATTCCAAAATAAATATTTAAAAAAGAGAATTACATGGAAATATTAATAAGGAACTTATGAATTATCGATGATATTGGGTCCACACACAAAATCTCAAGCTATTCCTAGCTTAAAAATATGGTTAACCCATAATTTTAGAGCTTTTTGTGCCTTTAATTATGTTTAGGACTTGGAAATTATAAAAGAAAAATGAAGAAGAAATCTTATATACTACCAGGGGTCCCTTTTCCTCGAACACGGGATACCTGACATAAACGTGGTTGCTAACCCAGACAGTTCTTAGTAAACGCAGTTGATCCACCATAATTACAAAGAAAAAGTCTAGACCAACCTGGTCGGCCTTCTCTTTGCAAATAGGAGACATAACTTGTAAACGCAAAGATCCAAAATCTTGGCCCTCATGAACACGCCCAAGTCCTCGTAAAGCAAAGGCTATTCTTGGCCTGCTTCAGGTGCATTCATCAGTAACTTTTAAAGTTACAAATATCTTGATCGAGACCTCAATATTTACAAAATTCCATGAACATAAATAACTATGCTATCCTACCAAATTCAACATTTCAGACTCAATGATGCTATCAAAATTTACATCCAAGATCATTTCGATAAAAAATGGGACCAATACCCCAATGAGTTATTTTTACCAAATTCATCCCATAACCTAAGATGATTCTAAAAGCCTCAGGACCCAGAACAAGGTCCCCTAGTCGAAAATTGATGTTCTAGAGTTGTTGAGACTATCCGAAATAGCATTTGAGGCTGTTTACCTAAGGTTTTGGCTCAGGAATCATTTCTTAACTTTAAAAGCTCCTAAATAGAGAAATGACTCTAAAAACCAAATGAACTGCTTGGTAATTGATCTGGCGGTCCCAATAAGTCATAAATGATCTGGGCTAGCTACAGAAAGGCTATAAATATAGAAAATGCATGAAACAAAGAAAATGACCTGGAGGGCCATTACACTATAATATTCATTGAGATCTAGTATTGTTTGATAAAGAACTATTCTATAAATAGAAACTGATTGCTATCCATGATAGCGATGTGAGGAAATTGAGGACATAAGTTATTCCTTTGTATGAAGGTTCAGTGGAGGAAGTTTACAATTAAGGAAGCTACATGGGAGACAAAAGTAGACAAGCATAAGCAATATCCACACTTGTTCATTGATTCATATATGTTCTATCTCAGTTGTTATATTTTTAGGATGGTAGTCATTTGAGGATAAATGAGGGGAAAATTGGTATCTAATGTGATGATCCAAAATGTTGTTATGCTAAAATAAGAGGTAAAATTTCACCTAAACATCCCTTAGATAAATTTTAAAGAACACAAAGCTAGTCTAGTTCTGACTTATTTCTGAGGATATAATAGTTAAACGAAATTCAATATTAATGTGATTTATAGGGATGAAATTTGACATAATAATTAGATAACCAATGAGCATAGAAATTCGTAGAAACTTTTGGCACCTAAAATAGAGTTATATAACTTAAATTATATCATTTATCATGGAGGGGTTGGTTCGTAATATCAAAATTTAGGGTGTGTTTTGTAAAATAAAGAATGCTAAGGAGAGGTATCGAGTTTTTGCCTCGGACCGATCTGTCTGTACCCCAAACCTCAGTGGCATCTTTCATGTAGAAGGATATGAACCACTCCAGTTTTAACGTGCTACAAAATTTTAGTTTTTAAAACCCATAAAATGTTTTCATTCCCCACTTTTCAAAAAATGCACTAGGGCTCTAGGGAAAGGAAATTTGTAGAGGAATTCAAAATTGTTCATCTTTAGAGGTAAGTAGTTATGTTCTAGAATTAAAATTACTTTGTTTAACCTTAGAAAATCACTAGAAACGGATAAATAGTAGGTCTTGGGGTTTAACCCTAGCTTTTAGAAGTTGATGAAAAATAATGGAAATGTTTATGAACTCGGTACGTAATGATCCTAGGGTTTTAGAAAATACTAGTGGAACTAGAATTATAGTTGTTTACGCTGCTTCAAGTAAATTTCATGAGGATTGAAATAATAAGGAAATCCTAAGATGACAAAATAGGATAAATTATGGCTAAAGTCGATGACATTTTATACCTAGTAGTTAAAAATAAATGAATTATTGAAATGTCTATATATTTTTTATTGTATACATCAAGAACAAATAGAAAGAGAACAAAAAGTAAAAAGAGTGGATTAAAGGTGACTTTAAGCAAATGAGTTGAGGTAGGCTATAGTTTTGTATAACACTTAAAATTTCTTGGCTTTTTGCTTGTTTGTGATTTAAACTCTATGATTTCTTTATAGCATAACTTGTGATTTGTGACTGCATTGCATTTTTATTTTATTATGCTGAGGTATTGAGACAATGGGTCGGGTACCACATCAGTACAATATAATATGATGTGATAATGGGTTGAGTACTACACCGATATGTTATGATATGATGATGAGTATAAGAAGGGTAAGGGATGATGCAAATATCTTGCATGCATAAGCTCATCATAAGCATTGAGTGATATTTTTAATGAATATATGTACCGATGAATGATTGACAAACATGATTAAGTATGAATTCCAGTGAGAGTGAACTTGTGAATTGTATTTATATGGTGATCCATAACAAGTTGTATGATTGATATCACTGGTTATGAGTTTTGTTATGATAACTTTTATAATTGTTTAACTTGCTTACTTGTACATTGTTAAGTTGTCGACCTATGATGCTTAAAAGTACTCTTTGATGTACCGATGCTACTTGTACTCTTCTTTTTGTTGAGTCCAGCACATCATCCAATGGTCTACATATGACCTCGACTCTATATAGTGATCCAGACTTGATTTGAGGGTGAGCTTCATGTTTAGGAAACCTTTTGATCTTCTTATGATGTTGATGTCCCTTATTCTTGGGACTAATATAACACCCTCAAATTTCCTGGAATTCTGGTCTCTGGACCCAATATGACTCATGGGTATGAGCTGTATGTTGGGGTATGGATGGTAAGGTCCAATCGTATGCTGACCAGTGTTGGTTGGTGGGATGGATTTTGGTTACTGTAATGGATACAACTTAGGAGTATGAGTCATATTGGTGGGCATAAATCGTTTGGTCCTTAACTTAATCTTAGACTTGGTTACTTAGGTTGGATCTGAGTACGAGTGGCTCACCATAAGCCGTAAGCCAAGGTACGAGTCGTACTTAGAACTCGTATAGTGGACAGTGTCTAAATTTTCTTTGGGTTTAATCTGTCAGGGGTACGGATGAAGGGTACAAATCGTATGCTTCGGATACGACTTGGTAGGATGGGTCGTATACTGGATGATGTTTGATCCAAAGGTTGAGGCTATGATATAAGTAGAGGATACCAATAGTATTAGAGGGTACGACTTGTGAGGGTCAGTCATACCCCTGGGATGAGTTTTGTGAAACTTAAGTGGGGGCATTCTGGATATTTACCCACTTATCCTAACAAGGTCCCACGACTTCTAATCTACTTGGGAGGTTATTTAACATATTATTCCTTTCATTAACATATAGAAACTCTTCTAAACACTTTATGATTCTCTCAAAATCTTTGGGGAAAGGGAAGCTAGGGTTTCAACTAGAGGATTAATTTGGGGCTTGTCTTGGTGATTTTTTTCCATCATCACCTTGGTTTAAGGCATGTTCACTTCCATCATTGTTAATTATAACTAGAAGCATGGTTTTATGAATGTTTTCATGACTTCATTGATTGATGATTTTGGTTTTCAAATATGATTTGGGGGTTTTGATATTAAATTGTTGGTTATAGTTTTCCCATGGTTTTAATTATGCTTTATGTGTATTAATGGTGGTTTTGGACAATTGGATTGCATGGGAACGATTTAATGGTAATTGGAATTGGTTTTAGTTAAATTATGCCTCCAATGTGTTTGACAAAATGCCTATAATAATATTTTCATTGCATTGAGTACTTTTAATGGAACTTTTACTTGTTTCAAAACTTGTTAAAGGAATGATGCATGGTTTAAATGGCTTAGAAAGGTAAATGGCTAAACATTTATGCTTGTGGGGTGCATGGAACCCCCCAAGTGGTTTAATATGGTAAATGGAAGGACACTTGGAAGTCCCATTAAACCTATAGGTGGTTGGGCTATAGATAGTCCTTGCAAGTATGGTCGGTATGATGATATCACCACTAAATGACCTTGGTTAATAAATGGTAAATAGATTGGTTGGTTGCTTGGTAATGGTTTTAATTGGGCAATAATGGCGGGATATGTAGCAAAGCCATGGAAGTTTGGGGTCCCGAGGGGACCAAAACTGGTAACTCATATTTGCCGATGTGAGGTTGGTTTTGGTGACCCTGTGCATGATGTCACACTTTATTTTGGGGGATGTACTATTTATCCCAGTGTTTTCTTCCCTGGTCGTGCACTTCATGCACTAGGCCTTTCAGTAGGGGAGCTAACCCCATATAACCCGTGGGTGGTTTAGGATGGCAAACCTATATAGCCTAGGTAAAGGTTTTAATGACATGCTAAACCCGGTCCCCTTTCCCAACATGGTTATATATATATATGTATGGTTGTGTTCATATGAATGGTTTTACTTGGCTTTATAAATGACATTATTTTATCCTTATCCTGAGATCATGCTAGAATTCACTCGTTAACTCATGTACTAGCAGCTGTATACCCACGCTATGCAGGAACCAGCCATTTTACTCCTTCTACATAGTGATTGACTCAGGGATCAACATTTGGACTAAAGTGGAGACCTTTCATCCTTTTGAAAGGCTCCATTTCATGTTATGGATATTCCTAGACACTTTAATTTAATTTTGGATATTGGTTTTGTCCATGGATTTTATTATTCTTTTGGTTAGAGGCTTTATGGTAATACTATGGGTTGGAATGAGCTGGATCAATATTGGTGTCGGCCTTGGCATTGGAATAAGTTGGTGGACTAACATCATTAGACATAATTTCTCACTGTTTCATGGTATATTATTTTGGGTTTGATTATATTATGTTTTGGAATTTATTCGGTTATGACCTGGTTTATGGCCTGTGGTATGGTTTGGTACTGTTGGGTGGTTGGTGTAGGATGATTGGACTTGGTTGGGTTGGTCATGGTTGCGATCCTATCCCAGAGTCTTCATGTAATACCCCGTATCTCCATAGCTTCATTTAACTCTAAGTACATGAGTATTTATAAATAAAATTCTTAAAATACTCAGTATTTTTCAGTTTAGAGCTTACCAATGTGTAGGAAATTCAGTCAGCTTTCTAATGATATAAAATTGCCCAAATCTGATACCCAGGTGAAGCGTTTGATCAAATTTGGTAAAACAGTGTGCCACTTGGCACATCACCGCGTTGCGCTAAGGGGTTCCAAATGGCAATTGTCATTTTCCAGAGTGTGATTGCGATCCCACCGCATCGTGCCACCAACCATTTTCGTAATTGTCACTTTCCAGTGTGACTCCGTGATCATGGTGCGTTGCGCCTGATGATAGGCAAATTTACACGCCTATAGTGCTATATTTTACCCATATTTTAGCTAAGTTTTGAGGACAACTTATATAATTCATGCACTTTTAGTCCTTTTTCCTGTAAGTGAGCTAACGAACATGATTAGCAAGTTTTCAGGTATAAATCATGCAGAATTCAGCATTTTATGGATAACTTGACGCCAAAGAAAGCTTCACGAAGGAAGGAAGAGGAATCTTGGACGCCAAGGACCAAAAGTGGCGCATGGAAATCTGTCCCGGGCAAAAACAGCAATTCTGAAGACTTTGGAGACTAGCAGTAACCTATTAGGATTAGGATAATAATGCAGTAATTTATTAGGATTAGGATAATGATACATTAACCTAGTAGGATTGGGTTAAGTAATTTATTAGCTTAGTAGGAATAGGATATGGTTATTATAAATACCCTATTTTGCTAGAGATTTTTATTCATTCTCTTCATCTTAATGCAAATTCTTGTGGCTGCAGACGCATAGAATAACGCCAGTATAGCATTAACTTGTTTGAAAGAAAAGTTATATGTCTGGAAAAGAGATAATGTCAAGGTAATAGGGTCCCATCCCCTATTAAAAAGTTAGTACCGTAACTGGATTAACCTCTTGGAGAATTTGTACCATTAGATACGCTTTAAGCTCGAAAGAGTTAAAGTGAAATAGTCCTTGTTTAGGTCGAAAGACGCTTGGATTTACCATCGAATACAATTCTCTATAAGCACATGTATGTCTGAATTCCGCATAACTCATAGCCAATAGAGACGTACAACTCATAAGGTGGACATAACCCCAACTCTCAATTCTCATTGTTTTACATCTTACTAAACATTCTTTCTTTTTACTTTGCTATTTTCTGTTTTCATTCTATTATTTTGTTTACATCAATTGCACGTTACATTCCCCCCTCTTTTACGAGACTTGCATCAAAAGTCTAATAATCATTGCTTACTTGTTGACCGGCTATTCCCTGTGGGATCGATACCCAACCCAGTTGGGTTCTATATTTGACTACGACCGCTTTACACTCCTATGAGAGCTATAGATTGAGAGTTATCAAAAATTGGCGCCATTGCCGGGGAATACGAGTGTCAACTAAGTTTGTGATAATTACTAGACCCTTTGGTCAAAGATTCTCATACTTTTACTTTTAGTTGTTGTTTTTGTTTTATTCAGGTTTGTTCAGTGCATCAATGGATGAACAACGTGAAATTGAAAGGATAACTGCTCAATTGCATGAACAGAATATTGACAACCCAAGCCGTGCAACAAATCCTGATGATGAGGACCTGGGCGATGAGGAGCTACTAAACCCACGACATACTGCTGAGATAGCGGCACCCATACAGAGGAGAGATCGTCAAACGCGATTGAGGCCTGATCGCCGAGCTGTGCAGATTCCTTTTGATGACGATGATGACGATTTGGACGGACCTGGTGCCACAGGAGCCATTATTCTTCCACCCTTGGCACCTGGAGCAAAGTTCAATATCACTAGCACCATGATTCAGCTTTTGCAACTCAAGAGATTATTCGGTGGACTTGTGGGTGATGATCCGAATATGCATCTAGTCAACTTTATTTCTACATGCAAGTCATTCGACAATCCTGGCGTTGGACAGAATGCAATTCGATTACGTCTATTTCCATTGTCTCTGTCTGGGGAGGCAACTCTATGGTTGAATGGGCTAACTCCTGATTCTATTACTAATTAGAGGCAATTGAAAGACGCTTTCCTAGAAAGATTCTTTCCGCCATCCAAAAGAGCACAATTAAGAGATGAAATCAGCAACTTTCGGCAGCTTCCAACCGAAGCTCTTCATGAAACATGGGAAAGGTTCAAGACGAAGCTTATGAGGTGCCCAAACCATCACATGACCAATGTCCACTTGATGGAGATATTATACAGATCTTTGAATTCGGTGACTAAGCCAGTGGTAGATAATGCAGCAGGTGGATCATTTATGGACCTCACCTTTGTGCAGGCAAGCAATATGCTAGATCGGATGACAAAGCAAAGTAGAGCTTGGTATACCTGGGAGTCTGAGGTAGCAAGCTCTACTGTATCTTTTGGCATGACTGCAGAGCAGAGGCGAAGACAAGAGGATCGTGACCAAGATATGGCTCACATGAAAATGCAGATGGATCTTCTTACAAAGCATCTATTATTAGGGAAGACCAAAAAAGTTAAAGCTGTTGCATCAAAAGGAAGAGAGGAATCCGATTTCGAGGAAGAAGCCAACTACTTGAACAATCAGGGGGTTTCCGAGGCAATGCCCAAGGAAACCAAGGTCAGAAATATTATGATAATTCAGGATATAAGGACCGTGATCAAGGTAGTTGGAAGGATAAGACTGACAGGAGTGGTTTGTATGTTCCTCTTGGAAGAATTGACGCCACTGCATCTGGTTCTGGAAATATGTCAATGGAAGATATGATGGCTAAACTATTGAAAGGAGTAGAGGAAACTAATACGGGAGTGAATGAGGTGAAGAACGACTTGTCCGCAATGAAGCAATTGGTTGACTCGCATTCCACTTCAATAAAACAGCTGGAGCAACAATTAAGTCAATTATCTGCGGCATTCAATCAAAGAAAGGCTGGTACTTTACCTAGCAACACTGTGCAAAATCCAAGGAATGATGGATCATGCATGGATATTACTACCAGGAGTGGTAAGGTGCTGGAAACTTCATCAAAAGGAAAGCAAGTGGTTGACGAAGTAGCGGACATTGATGATAATGCAAAAGGAGAGGAATCCGCGAAAGCCACCCACGACGTCCATGACGTCACACCGAGCATGTTGCAGCCTGAAAAGGCTGAAAAACGGAAGAAAGAAAAGAAGAAAGTTGTGGAGAGAACAATTCCATATCCACCACCACCTTTTCCTCAAAGATTGAAGAAGATTGCGGATAATACAAAGTTCAGCAAATTCATGACGCTGTTAAAGCAGCTGACCATTCATGTTCCGTTGGTAGAGGCACTAGAGCAAATGCCTGGATACGCAAAATTCATGAAGGACCTTTTAACAAAGAAGCGGGCGATAAGCTATGAGCCGAAAGATAATGTTCACCATTGCAGTGCAATCGCTACAAGATCTCTAGTTCAGAAAAAGGCCGACCCTGGTGCCTTCACTATTCCTTGCACTGTTGGCTTTTTGAACTTTGCCAAGGCATTGTGCGATCTGGGTGCTAGCATCAATTTGATGCCACTATCCGTCTATAGGAAGTTGGGGTTAGGCGATCCGACACCAACCAATATGAGGCTCGTGATGACTGATAGGTTGGTAAAACGACCTGTGGGTATCCTGAATGATGTGTTGGTGAAGGTTTCTTCATTCATCTTTCCTGCAGACTTCGTTATTCTGGATTGTGAGGCGGATTCTAAAGTTCGCATAATCTTGGGACGTCCTTTCCTTGCAAATGGAAGTGTGCTTATTGACATGAGAGCTAATGAGCTTTTGTTTCGGTTGAATGACGAAGTGGTCCGCTTTGATATATGCAAAGCAATGAAGCAGTCTAGCGATATGGATGTGTTCTACGTAGCTTATGAGGATAAGAAAGCATTATCTGTAGAAAAGCCGCTTATTGTTGATTCACTATCTGATGTGCTGTTGAATTTTGAGCGTGAGGAGGATGAAGATTATGAAGAAACTATGTGTGCTCTAACAGAAATAGGGTCCTATTCTCATATTCCTAAGCAGCCGGACCTTGATCTTAAGAATCAACCGTCACCAACAGCGAAGACTTCCATTGAAGAGCCACCAATGCTAGAATCAAAAGAGCTCCCCAATTACCTAAGGTATACGTTCTTGGGATATGGAAATACAATTCCGAAAAGTGTTGCGGATGATTTAAGTGAACAGCATATAGAGGCTCTCATCTCTGCTCTGATGAGGTACAAGAGAGCTATGGGTAGGAAGATTGATGATATAGTTGGTATCTCTCCTGAGGTATGTATGCACATGAGTCATATCGAAGAAGATTGCATGCCTACAAGTAAGTATCAGCGTCGTCTGAATCCATTCAGAAAACGATGCCCCATCTATCTCGATGAAGTCTAAGTAATCGAGATAGCCATGTCGTGCCGCGACAATAAATCAAGCGCTTGGTGGGAGGCAACCCATCGTTTTTAAATATTTTTGTTGTTTTTGTTTTCTTAGGATTTTGTCGAGCCACGACCAAAACTAAGGCACTTGATGGGAGGCAACCCATCGTTCTAATCATTTTTGTTGTTTTTAAGTGAATGTAGGTACAAGAGGTGTAAAACGAGGAGGTCGATTTCAAATTTTGATTTGGACGTATTGCATGTTGAAGGTGGTGAGTTAGGAATGAAGAAGCCAAAGGCTATGGATTGGGTATTGCTCATGAAAATATAGGCATCGAAAAAGGCTAGGCATAGGTAAAACTAGGCCACGAACAAGGCAAGGCCTATACTATGGCCTAAGGTCTCGAAATCTAGTGTGCAAAGGCATAGGCGCCGCCCATGCTCAAGTATGCTACAGCATAGGCGCCGCCTATGCTAAAGCATTTAGTCTCAGAATCTCATATGCCATGCTAAAGGCGCCGCCTATGGTCACTAAAGGCTTTGCATTAGGCGCCGCCTATGCAAAAGCATTCTGCTCAACTAGGCATGGCCTATGCTATGGCATTCTGCTCAACTAGGCAAAGCCTTAGGCGCCGCCTATGGTTACTTTTGGTCTCCAAATCCAATTTTAAATGGGTCAAAACCCGACACAAGTTTGCTCTATATATAAGAAACTTTATCTTAGGTCAAAAACACATTACAAACCTAACATAAGCGCCGCCTACCTCTCCAAATCCTCTCAAAATTTTTCTTTTTGCTCTCCCACTTCACAAGAACATCTCCAAAGGCTTCAATCATGTAAGTACTCTTTTATTCTTCATCTATTTTTCGTAAGTACTACGTTGTCTATTATAAATTGCTACATCTTGAAGAAATATTGGTGATGTTAATATGATTGAATTGTTGTGACACAACTAAGTGAGTAAACAAATACGTAAGGATGATCTTAACTTGTTCCCAACTTGAATTTGATTTTGATGCATTGTCATACTTTCTCGGAATTGACATGGTCACTAAAATTGCATAATCTTGTCACTTGCATACTTACATGTTGGAATGACTTGTTCATCGAGATAAGAATTATGGTTGACTACCAACATATGAGGTTGCGATTATTTCTAGATGCTATACCTTGATTCAATCTCTATGTAGTAGTCTTGATATATCAAACATGAAAGTATTGCCAAGATTACAAAGAAGTATGACTGCACTGATTATATTGTTGGAACATAGCGCCTAAAACGTATATCGATGAAGTCTGAGTAATCAACATCATTCACTTAATTAGTTTGTGTCAACAAATTAAGTGTGGGGTGGTGTCACTATTGTCTGTTTGTTGATTGAATCTTTCGAGATGAAGCTAACATGACTCTATTGAGATCTCAGGTACAATGGCACCAAAAGACAAGAAAAGCAACCACTTCACAAAGAGGCCAGAAAAGAGGAAGAAAAGAGCAAGGTGAATCCTTCGTGCTGCAAATACCTCGACGCACTCTTGGAAACAAGTGGGGTACTTATGAGGAACTTCTGAGGATGACGACTCTGATGATGATTCCGACGCAGGGGGTATGTCCCCAGACACTGTTTGCATGCTATACTCCTTTATCCGCATTTGCATTTATTTATGTTTGTTTGTTTTAGTTTTTTTTACTTAGCTTCGCATGAAATTATTCTAATAGGCAGCATGAGATTATAACAAGAGTTTGTGCTAAAATCATGACTATTGAGACGTTTAGGCTCTAATTGTGACTCACTATGTGATATTGTGTGGTTCAATTCCCTCATCTGTTGGGGCAAAAGTCTATACTGCTCCCAATAAAGTCGACCATGTGCCTTGTGTGTGTGAGGATATAGTATATTCTATGTTTGTGGCTGATGCTAGAACTTGCCTGGTATGTATGTAAAGCAAAATAAAGAGTGTGAGTTAGGAGATGATTTAGGCATTTCTTTGGCAACCTGTAATTGTTTACCCTCATTCTAACCTACCCATGGACATCATCCTAGTTAAACCCTTTTGAGCCTTTAGCCTATTTTCTTTGACAACCTCATATGTAAGCCTAATCTATTTTTTTCAAGACCATAATTTGATCCAAATTCGTAAGTGCTTTAAATTGAAAGAGTCATGTGACAAAATAAGAGGAAATTGGATGAGTATGATGCCTTAGAATGTATTGGTGCTTGAATTTGTTATGAAAAAAAATTTCTATCCTAAGAGGTATGTTATGAAAAGAAAAAGGAAAAGAAAACTAAAAAGTTAGTTATGTTCAAAAAATGAAAAACAAAAGAGGTGACAAAGGGAGGTAGATTAAAAGAAAGCAAAAAGGTTGTTTGAAAGAAAAGTGTTAATGACATAATGTGATGTATTAAAGCACTTAGGGAACTTAGTCACTATTTCTGGCCAAAATAGTCCTACCCGTCCCTTAGCCTACATTACAACCATCAAAAGACCTATTTGATCCTAAGCTTAGACTTGGTTACTTAGGTTGGATCTGAGTACGAGTGGCTCACCATAAGCCGTAAGCCAAGGTACAAGTCGTACTTAGGACTCGTATAGTGGACAGTGTCTAAATTTTCTTTGGGTTTAATCTGTCAGGGGTACGGATGAAGGGTACAAATCGTATGCTTCGGATACGACTTGGTAGGATGAGTCGTATACTGGATGATGTTTGATCCAAAGGTTGAGGCTATGATATGAGTAGAGGATACCAATAGTATTAGAGGGTACGACTTGTGAGGGTCAGTCATACCCCTGGGATGAGTTTTGTGAAACTTAAGTGGGGGCATTCTGGATATTTACCCACTTATCCTAACAAGGTCCCACGACTTCTAATCTACTTGGGAGGTTATTTAACATATTATTCCTTTCATTAACATATAGAAACTCTTCTAAACACTTTATAATTCTCTCAAAATCTTTGGGGAAAGGGAAGCTAGGGTTTCAACTAGAGGATTAATTTGGGGCTTGTCTTGGTGATTTTTTTCCATCATCACCTTGGTTTAAGGCATGTTCACTTCCATCATTGTTAATTATAACTAGAAGCATGGTTTTATGAATGTTTTCATGACTTCATTGATTGATGATTTTGGTTTTCAAATATGATTTGGGGGTTTTGATATTAAATTGTTGGTTATAGTTTTCCCATGGTTTTAATTATGCTTTATGTGTATTAATGGTGGTTTTGGACAATTGGATTGCATGGGAACGATTTAATGGTAATTGGAATTGGTTTTAGTTATATTATGCCTCCAATGTGTTTGACAAAATGCCTATAATAATATTTTCATTGCATTGAGTACTTTTAATGGAACTTTTACTTGTTTCAAAACTTGCTAAAGGAATGATGCATGGTTTAAATGGCTTAGAAAGGTAAATGGATAAACATTTATGCTTGTGGGGTGCATGGAACCCCCCAAGTGGTTTAATATGGTAAATGGAAGGACACTTGGAAGTCCCCTTAAACCTATAGGTGGTTGGCTATAGATAGTCCTTGCAAGTATGGTCGGTATGATGATATCACCACTAAATGACCTTGGTTAATAAATGGTAAATAGATTGGTTGGTTGCTTGGTAATGGTTTTAATTGGGCAATAATGGCGGGATATGTAGCAAAGCCATGGAAGTTTGGGGTCCCGAGGGGACCAAAACTGGTAACTCATATTTGCCGATGTGAGGTTGGTTTTGGTGACCCTGTGCATGATGTCACACTTTATTTTGGGGGATGTACTATTTATCCCAGTGTTTTCTTCCCTGGTCGTGCACTTCATGCACTAGGCCTTTCAGTAGGGGAGCTAACCCCATATAACCCGTGGGTGGTTTAGGATGGCAAACCTATATAGCCTAGGTAAAGATTTTAATGACATGCTAAACCCGGTCCCCTTTCCCAACATGGTTATATATATATATGTATGGTTGTGTTTATATGAATGGTTTTACTTGGCTTTATAAATGACATTATTTTATCCTTATCCTGAGATCATGCTAGAATTCACTTGTTAACTCATGTACTAGCAGTTGTATACCCACGCTATGCAGGAACCAGCCATTTTACTCCTTCTACATAGTGATTGACTCAGGGATCAACATTTGGACTAAAGTGGAGACCTTTCATCCTTTTGAAAGGCTCCATTTCATGTTATGGATATTCCTAGACACTTTAATTTAATTTTGGATATTGGTTTTGTCCATGGATTTTATTATTCTTTTGGTTAGAGGCTTTATGGTAATACTATGGGTTGGAATGAGCTGGATCGATATTGGTGTCGGCCTTGGCATTGGAATAAGTTGGTGGACTAACATCATTAGACATAATTTCTCACTGTTTCATGGTATATTATTTTGGGTTTGATTATATTATGTTTTGGAATTTATTCGGTTATGACCTGGTTTATGGCCTGTGGTATGGTTTGGTACTGTTGGGTGGTTGGTGTAGGATGATTGGACTTGGTTGGGTTGGTCATGGTTGCGATCCTATCCCAGAGTCTTCATGTAATACCCCGTATCTCCATAGCTTCATTTAACTCTAAGTACATGAGTATTTATAAATAAAATTCTTAAAATACTCAGTATTTTTCAGTTTAGAGCTTACCAATGTGTAGGAAATTCAGTCAGCTTTCTAATGATATAAAATTTGCCCAAATCTGATACCCAGGTGAAGCGTTTGATCAAATTTGGTAAAACAGTGTGCCACTTGGCACATCACCGCGTTGCGCTAAGGGGTTCCAAATGGCAATTGTCATTTTCCAGAGTGTGATTGCGATCCCACCGCATCGTGCCACCAGCCATTTTCGTAATTGTCACTTTCCAGTGTGACTCCGTGATCATGGTGCGTTGCGCCTGATGATAGGCGAATTTACACGCCTATAGTGCTATATTTTACCCATATTTTAGCTAAGTTTTGAGGACAACTTATATAATTCATGCACTTTTAGTCCTTTTTCCTGTAAGTGAGCTAACGAACATGATTAACAAGTTTTCAGGTATAAATCATGCAGAATTCAGCATTTTATGGATAACTTGACGCCAAAGAAAGCTTCACGAAGGAAGGAAGAGGAATCTTGGACGCCAAGGACCAAAAGTGGCGCATAGAAATCTGTCCCGGGCAAAAACAGCAATTCTGAAGACTTTGGGGTCTAGCAGTAACCTATTAGGATTAGGATAATAATGCAGTAATTTATTAGGATTAGGATAATGATACATTAACCTAGTAGGATTGGGTTAAGTAATTTATTAGCTTATTAGGAATAGGATATGGGTATTATAAATACCCTATTTTGCTAGAGATTTTTATTCATTCCGCCATTCCTCACATTCCTCACAATTCCCCCATTCCATCAATTCCCATCCATTCACCATCCATCCATCCATCAAAACAATTTTCTTTATTAATTCATTGTTGACATTATTTTTCATCTATTCAATTCTTAATTTCCGCAACAAGAGAAACGTTACTTGCAAAGAAAGTCACGCCTAACGCCTACCACACTTTGCTACACGAAATCTTTATTGTGGTATAATAATAATGTCTATTGTGATTTCCTTCGCACTCATGGGTAACTAAACTTCTCTGTTGCGGTTATGGAAGCCTTATGAGATACTACCTATTGCTATGAGTTTGTGAATTCGTGACACGTGTGTTGCTTATATCATTATTCTCTTCATCTTAATGCAAATTCTTGTGGCTGCAGACGCATAGAATAACGCCAGTATAGCATTAACTTGTTTGAAAGAAAAGTTATATGTCTGGAAAAGAGATAATGTCAAGGTAATAGGGTCCCATCCCCTATTAAAAAGTTAGTACCGTAACTAGATTAACCTCTTGGAGAATTTGTACCATTAGATACGCTTTAAGCTCGAAAGAGTTAAAGTGAAATAGTCCTTGTTTAGGTCGAAAGACGCTTGGATTTACCATCGAATACAATTCTCTATAAGCACATGTATGTCTGAATTCCGCATAACTCATAGCCAATAGAGACGTACAACTCATAAGGTGGACATAACCCTAACTCTCAATTCTCATTGTTTTACATATTACTAAACATTCTTTCTTTTTACTTTGCTATTTTCTTTTTTCATTCTATTATTTTGTTTACATCAATTGCACGTTACAATCCCCCCTCTTTTACGAGACTTGCATCAAAAGTCTAATAATCATTGCTTACTTGTTGACCGGCTATTCCCTGTGGGATCGATACCCAACCCACTTGGGTTCTATATTTGACTACGACCGCTTTACACTCCTATGAGAGCTATAGATTGAGCGTTATCAAAAATTGGCGCCGTTGCCGGGGAATACGAGTGTCAACTAAGTTTGTGATAATTACTAGACCCTTTGGTCAAAGATTATCATACTTTTACTTTTAGTTGTTGTTTTTGTTTTATTCAGGTTTGTTCAGTGCATCAATGGATGAACAACGTGAAATTGAAAGGATAACTGCTCAATTGCATGAACAGAATATTGACAACCCAAGCCGTGAAACAAATCCTGATGATGAGGACCTGGGCAATGAGGAGCTACTAAACCCACGACATACTGCTGAGATGGCGGCACCCATACAGAGGAGAGATCGTCAAACGCGATTGAGGCCTGATCGTCGAGCTGTGCAGATTCCTTTTGATGACGATGATGACGATTTGGACGGACCTGGTGCCACAGGAGCCATTATTCTTCCACCCTTGGCACCTGGAGCAAAGTTCAATATAACTAGCACCATGATTCAGCTTTTTCAACTCAAGAGATTATTCGGTGGACTTGTGGGTGATGATCCGAATATGCATCTAGTCAACTTTATTTCTACATGCAAGTCATTCGACAATCCTGGCGTTGGACAGAATGTAATTCGATTACGTCTATTTCCATTGTCTCTGTCTGGGGAGGCAACTCTATGGTTGAATGGGCTAACTCCTAATTCTATTACTAATTGGAGGCAATTGAAAGACTCTTTCCTAGAAAGATTCTTTCCGCCATCCAAAAGAGCACAATTAAGAAATGAAATCAGCAACTTTCGGCAGCTTCCAACCGAAGCTCTTCATGAAACATGGGAGAGGTTCAAGACGAAGCTTATGAGGTGCCCAAACCATCACATGACCAATGTCCACTTGATGGAGATATTATACAGATCTTTGAATTCGGTGACTAAGCCAGTGGTAGATAATGCAGCAGGTGGATCATTTATGGACCTCACCTTTGTGCAGGCAAGCAATATGCTAGATCGGATAACAAAGCAAAGTAGAGCTTGGTATACCTGGAAGTCTGAGGTAGCAAGCTCTACTGTATCTTTTGGCATGACTGCAGAGCAGAGGCGAAGACAAGAGGATCGTGACCAAGATATGGCTCACATGAAAATGCAGATGGATCTTCTTACAAAGCATCTATTATCAGGGAAGACCAAAAAAGTTAAAGTTGTTGCATCAAAAGGAAGAGAGGAATCCGATTTCGAGGAAGAAGCCAACTACTTGAACAATCAGGGGGGTTTCCGAGGCAATGCCCAAGGAAACCAAGGTCGGAAATATTATGATAATTCAGGATATAAGGACCGTGATCAAGGTAGTTGGAAGGATAAGACTGACAGGAGTGGTTTGTATGTTCCTCTTGGAAGAATTGACGCCACTGCATCTGGTTCTGGAAATATGTCAATGGAAGATATGATGGCTAAACTATTGAAAGGAGTAGAGGAAACTAATACGGGAGTGAATGAGGTGAAGAACGACTTGTCCGCAATGAAGCAATTGGTTGACTCGCATTCCACTTCAATAAAACAGCTGGAGCAACAATTAAGTCAATTATCTGCGGCATTCAATCAAAGAAAGGCTGGAACTTTACCTAGCAACACTGTGCAAAATCCAAGGAACGATGGATCATGCACGGATATTACTACCAGGAGTGGTAAGGTGCTGGAAACTTCATCAAAAGGAAAGAAAGTGGTTGACGAAGTAGCGGACATTGATGATAATGCAAAAGGAGAGGAATCCGCGGAAGCCACCCACGACGTCCATGACGTCACACCGTGCATGTTGCAGCCTGAAAAGGCTGAAAAACGGAAGAAAGAAAAGAAGAAAGTTGTGGAGAGAACAATTCCATATCCACCACCACCTTTTCCTCAAAGATTGAAGAAGATTGCGGATAATACAAAGTTCAGCAAATTCATGACGCTGTTAAAACAGCTGACCATTAATGTTCCGTTGGTAGAGGCACTAGAGCAAATGCCTGGATACGCAAAATTCATGAAGGACCTTTTAACAAAGAAGCGGGCGGTAAGCTATGAGCCGGAAGATAATGTTCACCATTGCAGTGCAATCGCTACAAGATTCTAGTTCAGAAAAAGGCCGACCCTGGTGCCTTCACTATTCCTTGCACTGTTGGCTCTTTGAACTTTGCCAAGGCATTGTGCGATCTGCGTGCTAGCATCAATTTGATGCCACTATCCGTCTACAGGAAGTTGGGGTTAGGCGATCCGACACCAACCAATATGAGGCTCGTGATGACTGATAAGTTGGTAAAACGACCTGTGGGTATCCTGAATGATGTGTTGGTGAAGGTTTCTTCATTCATCTTTCCTGCAGACTTCGTTATTCTGGATTGTGAGGCGGATTCTAAAGTTCGCATAATCTTGGGACGTCCTTTCCTTGCAAATGGAAGTGTGCTTATTGACATGAGAGCTAATGAGCTTTTGTTTCGGTTGAATGACGAAGTGGTCCGCTTTGATATATGCAAAGCAATGAAGCAGTCTAGTGATATGGATGTGTTCTCCGTAGCTTATGAGGATAAGAAAGCATTATCTGTAGAAAAGCCGCTTATTGTTGATTCACTATCTGATATGCTGTTGAATTTTGAGCGTGAGGAGGATGAAGATTATGAAGAAACTATGTGTGCTCTAACAGAAATAGGGTCCTATTCTCATATTCCTAAGCAGCCGGACCTTGATCTTAAGAATCAACCATCACCAACAGCGAAGACTTCCATTGAAGAGCCACCAATGCTAGAATCAAAAGAGCTCCCCAATTACCTAAGGTATACGTTCTTGGGATATGGAAATACAATTTCGAAAAGTGTTGCGGATGATTTAAGTGAACAGCATGTAGAGGCTCTCATCTCTGCTCTGATGAGGTACAAGAGAGCTATGGGTAGGAAGATTGATGATATAGTTGGTATCTCTCCTGAGGTATGTATGCACATGAGTCATATCGAAGAAGATTGCATGCCTACAAGTAAGTATCAGCTTCGTCTGAATCCATTCAGAAAACGATGCCCCATCTATCTCGATGAAGTCTAAGTAATCGAGATAGCCATGTCGTGCCGCGACAATAAATCAAGCGCTTGGTGGGAGGCAACCCATCGTTTTTAAATATTTTTGTTGTTTTTGTTTTCTTAGGAGTTTGTCGAGCCACGACCAAAACTAAGGCACTTGATGGGAGGCAACCCATCGTTCTAATCATTTTTGTTGTTTTTAAGTGAATGTAGGTACAAGAGGTGTAAAACGAGGAGGTCGATTTCAAATTTTGATTTGGACGTATTGCATGTTGAAGGTGGTGAGTTAGGAATGAAGAAGCAAAAGGCTATGGATTGGGTATTGCTCATGAAAATATAGGCATCGAAAAAGGCTAGGCATAGGTAAAACTAGGCCACGAACAAGGCAAGGCCTATACTATGGCCTAAGGTCTCGAAATCTAGTGTGCAAAGGCATAGGCGCCGCCCATGCTCAAGTATGCTACAGCATAGGCGCCGCCTATGCTAAAGCATTTAGTCTCAGAATCTCATATGCCATGCTAAAGGCGCCGCCTATGGTCACTAAAGGCTTTGCATTAGGCGCCGCCTATGCAAAAGCATTCTGCTCAACTAGGCATGGCCTATGCTATGGCATTCTGCTCAACTAGGCAAAGCCTTAGGCGCCGCCTATGGTTACTTTTGGTCTCCAAATCCAATTTTAAATGGGTCAAAACCCGACACAAGTTTGCTCTCTATATAAGAAACTTTGTCTTAGGTCAAAAACACATTACAAACCTAACATAAGCGCCGCCTACCTCTCCAAATCCTCTCAAAATTTTTCTTTTTGCTCTCCCACTTCACAAGAACATCTCCAAAGGCTTCAATCATGTAAGTACTCTTTTATTCTTCATCTATTTTTCGTAAGTACTATGTTGCTATGTCTATTATAAATTGCTACATCTTGAAGAAATATTGGTGATGTTAATATGATTGAATTGTTGTGACACAACTAAGTGAGTAAACGAATACGTAAGGATGATCTTAACTTGTTCCCAACTTGAATTTGATTTTGATGCATTGTCATACTTTCTCGGAATTGACATGGTCACTAAAATTGCATAATCTTGTCACTTGCATACTTACATGTTGGAATGACTTGTTCATCGAGATAAGAATTATGGTTGACTACCAACATATGAGGTTGCGATTATTTCTAGATGCTATACCTTAATTCAATCTCTATGTAGTAGTCTTGATATATCAAACATGAAAGTATTGCCAAGATTACAAAGAATTATGACTTCACTGATTATATTGTTGGAACATAGCGCCTAAAACGTATATCGATGAAGTCTGAGTAATCAACATCATTCACTTAATTAGTTTGTGTCAACAAATTAAGTGTGGGGTGGTGTCACTATTGTCTGTTTGTTGATTGAATCTTTTGAGATGAAGCTAACATGACTCTATTGAGATCTCAGGTACAATGGCACCAAAAGACAAGAAAAGCAACCACTTCACAAAGAGGCCAGAAAAGAGGAAGAAAAGAGCAAGGTGAATCCTTCGTGCTGCAAATACCTTGACGCACTCTTGGAAACAAGTGGGGTACTTATGAGGAACTTCTGAGGATGACGACTCTGATGATGATTCCGACGCAGGGGGTATGTCCCCAGACACTGTTTGCATGCTATACTCCTTTATCCGCATTTGCATTTATTTATGTTTGTTTGTTTTAGTTTTTTTTACTTAGCTTCGCATGAAATTATTCTAATAGGCAGCATGAGATTATAACAAGAGTTTGTGCTAAAATCATGACTATTGAGACGTTTAGGCTCTAATTGTGACTCACTATGTGATATTGTGTGGTTCAATTCCCTCATCTGTTGGGGCAAAAGTCTATACTGCTCCCAATAAAGTCGACCATGTGCCTTGTGTGTGTGAGGATATAGTATATTCTATGTTTGTGGCTGATGCTAGAACTTGCCTGGTATGTATGTAAAGCAAAATAAAGAGTGTGAGTTAGGAGATGATTTAGGCATTTCTTTGGCAACCTGTAATTGTTTACCCTCATTCTAACCTATCCATGGACATCATCCTATTTAAACCCTTTTGAGACTTTAGCCTATTTTCTTTGACAACCTCATATGTAAGCCTAATCTATTTTTTTCAAGACCATAATTTGATCCAAATTCGTAAGTGCTTTAAATTGAAAGAGTCATGTGACAAAATAAGAGGAAATTGGATGAGTATGATGCCTTAGAATGTATTGGTGCTTGAATTTGTTATGAAAAAAAAATTTCTATCCTAAGAGGTATGTTATGAAAAGAAAAAGGAAAAGAAAACTAAAAAGTTAGTTATGTTCAAAAAATGAAAAACAAAAGAGGTGACAAAGGGAGGTAGATTAAAAGAAAGCAAAAAGGTTGTTTGAAAGAAAAGTGTTAATGACATAATGTGATGTATTAAAGCACTTAGGGAACTTAGTCACTATTTCTGGCCAAAATAGTCCTACCCGTCCCTTAGCCTACATTACAACCATCAAAAGACCTATTTGATCCTAAGCTTAGACTTGGTTACTTAGGTTGGATCTGAGTACGAGTGACTCACCATAAGCCGTAAGCCAAGGTACGAGCCGTACTTAGGACTCGTATAGTGGACAGTGTCTAAATTTTCTTTGGGTTTAATCTGTCAGGGGTACGGATGAAGGGTACAAATCCTATGCTTCGGATACGACTTGGTAGGATGAGTCGTATACTGGATGATGTTTGATCCAAAGGTTGAGGCTATGATATGAGTAGAGGATACCAATAGTATTAGAGGGTACGACTTGTGAGGGTCAGTCATACCCCTGGGATGAGTTTTGTGAAACTTAAGTGGGGGCATTCTGGATATTTACCCACTTATCCTAACAAGGTCCCACGACTTCTAATCTACTTGGGAGGTTATTTAACATATTATTCCTTTCATTAACATATAGAAACTCTTCTAAACACTTTATAATTCTCTCAAAATCTTTGGGGAAAGGGAAGCTAGGGTTTCAACTAGAGGATTAATTTGGGGCTTGTCTTGGTGATTTTTTTCCATCATCACCTTGGTTTAAGGCATGTTCACTTCCATCATTGTTAATTATAACTAGAAGCATGGTTTTATGAATGTTTTCATGACTTCATTGATTGATGATTTTGGTTTTCAAATATGATTTGGGGGTTTTGATATTAAATTGTTGGTTATAGTTTTCCCATGGTTTTAATTATGCTTTATGTGTATTAATGGTGGTTTTGGACAATTGGATTGCATGGGAACGATTTAATGGTAATTGGAATTGGTTTTAGTTATATTATGCCTCCAATGTGTTTGACAAAATGCCTATAATAATATTTTCATTGCATTGAGTACTTTTAATGGAACTTTTACTTGTTTCAAAACTTGCTAAAGGAATGATGCATGGTTTAAATGGCTTAGAAAGGTAAATGGATAAACATTTATGCTTGTGGGGTGCATGGAACCCCCCAAGTGGTTTAATATGGTAAATGGAAGGACACTTGGAAGTCCCCTTAAGGCTTCAAATCATTAAGCTATTTTAAGAGTAAGGGACATCTTTTAGGAGGTTCTTCTAACCGACATACTCCATGTGAGCATCCATAGAGTCCCACGACTGGCCCCCGTTAGGTAGGGTTGTTCTACCCTTGCCACCGGAATAGAACTTCTATCTAATATGATCATAATCTGAGTCATCCACGTAGAAGTGAGAATAATCCAAATCTTACGTTGGCATGTAGTTTTGGGGTATGAAACCATAGTAACCTACCCATCTCGTTGCAAAATACTACTCCCATTCTTATGCTCAAAATCTTAAGAAATCCACTTCAAAACTAGCACAAGGGTTTACAAGAAAACCAATTATGCTTTTCTTTCTTTAAATCTCAAGTTATTTGAACAAAGTAGATTCTTTATCTTAGCTTAGGACCAAAAGGTCAAATCTTTATCAAAATCTGAGGATAATCTTGTTTGAGGGTGCTCATAGCACAAATAATCTCAAAATAGCAAATCTTAATTAGGGCATAATGACCCATGCATCAATCTCATGTTAAAACATCTTAAAATTCATGCTTGATAATGTAAACATTCATAAATCAACTTAAAATCTGGAAATTTCAACAATATGCATGGGAATATAAATATAATCATGTAATTCAACTTCTAAATCATGGGAAATCTCATAATCTTGAAAATAATGATAATAGGTATAAACAATGACTTGAATTTCATGGAAAATCATATAAATTGCAGTAGATTTGTAATTAAAATAAAGTTTTGGGCACAAGGATGAAAGAAATAAGCATGATTATAAGCATAAAGTAATGAAATAAGCATAAAGTGCCTTAGTATATGATTAATGAGGTGTTTTGGATGGATTGGGGCCCTGGGGATTGACCAAAATACGGCCTTTAAACTTTTATACAAAACTACGTACATTTTCTCGATCTGGGTGGCCACCACGATGCGCCACTATCGTGGTTGCTCACTGGAAATCGATGAATGGAAAATGGATAGACTCTGTGCCGTGGAGACATCGCAGTGCCCCTTTGGAATGATATTTTAGCATATGGCGTGATGCGCCATTATCGTGCTGGACCTCTGGAAATTGACAAATGGGAAATTTACCCTTTCCACAAAGCTGCAATATAACAGAGGGACACTGGAATGGTACAATTGTCATTTAAACCTGCTATGCGATGCGCTATTGACCGAAATGACGGTGTTTTACGACTGGAACTTAAAATAGCCATAACTTTTCACCCGATTATCAAATTTATGTGAATCTTATATTGTTGGAAAGTTAATTCAATTTCCTACGCAATTGAAAGTCGAAATCTAAGGAATTCCAAACAAATAAATATCATTTGTTTTAGGAAGCTATCCCTTAACATTCTAGGGATGAATTTAAGCTAGAAAAATCGCGGGGTATTATAGTAGACATTCAGAATGATCTCTCTTTCGAAGAGATCCCAGTCCAAATCCTCTATCATAAGATTCACAAACTGAGGAACAAAGAAGTTCCCTTGGTCAAAGTTTTTTGGTGGAATCAGTCTATTGAGAGAGCTAATTGGGAAGTATAAGCAGATATGTGGACCAAGTATCTTCACCTCTTCTCTGCAAACTCTAATTCATCTTGAGGTAACACTCTTCCTTAACTTTTCTAAGATCCTTGTTCAGTTATAGTTACATACTTGGTATCCATTACCGTTGCATATTCAATCATGCATTCATAAATCATTTCAGTCATGTACTCATGCATTAGATATGCGTGTTCAGTATGAAAACTCAGCTTATCAGTGATTTCAGTCATGCAATCATATTTTAGTTGTGCAGGTTCTGTGTGCAAGCTCAATCTATCAGTGTTTCTCAGCTTAATCAGTCTCATTCGAGGATGAATGTTCCCAAGGGGGAGATATTGTAATACCTGTATTTCCCTAGGTTAATTTAACTCTAACTACATTAGTATTTAGATATAAAATTCTTAAAATACTCAGTATTTTTTACTTTAGAGCTTACCAATGTGTAGGAAATTCAATCAGCTTACCAATGATATAAAATTTGCCCAAATTCAATACCCGGGTGAAGAGTTAGAGCAATTTTTGTAAAATAGTGTGCCACCTAGCACATTACCGCGTCGCGCTAAGGGTCCAAATGAAAATTGTAATTTTCAAGTGAGTGACCGCAATCCTACTACGTCGCGCCACCAACCATTTTCCCAATTGTCACTTTTCAGTGTAACTACGCGATCATGGTGCGTCGTGCCAAGGGTTAAATTTGCATACAGTGGGGTACCACGATTGTACCACATCGCGCTAAGCTTCCAGGTTGCAATTGTCAATTTCCAATGACACGGCGTGATAGCGCCACATCGCACCAAGGGCCCAAATCAGAAAATTTTGATGGAAATTAAAAGGGTATCTAGGGGCAAACAAGTCTTTTCCATAAATTTAATCAATCCAGAAATGGGATTTAATCCCTAAAAATGTTATTAAGTCATTCTTTAATCAATTTTCCTCAAATCAAAAAGCATTCTCTCCCTAATAGAAAACTCTAGCTTCAAGAAATCAAGAACAATCCTCAAGAAAATCACCAAGAGCTTCAAGAATTAAAATACCCAGGTATGTTAGGTGTTCATCTATGGGTTCCTTTCACCCATAGAGACTGAGAATTTATTTTAAAACTACAAGATTATTGATTCATGATTTACATGCTTGAAATTGCATTGTATTCATGTTCATAACATTAATTGAGTTTCAATCCATGATTAGTTGTAGATTTCATGAAACTGAAATAGCATGTATATTGAATTGTGTAATTCCCATGTTATAATCCTTGAATTAGCAAGTTTGGGTGTTGTAGTTACAATGTTTACATGTTGTCCATGATTATATGCATTAAGTTGTGCTCCTTATATGTTTGATAGATTTTTCATGTGAATTAAATGGTGAAATCATGACATGCTAACATATGTACAAGCTTATGCCCTACAAGTGTTTGATAAAATATATCTATGAATGAATTATGAATAAGTGAACCTTGTTATGCTTTTCAAGATCATGCTATGCTTTACTTTTCATGCTATCGAGTCCTGGGGGTATGTAAGACCCGGCAATTTAGATGTTTACCTAGAGCTACAGTATTTACAGAATAATCTCAGTCATGTTCCAGAACAGTAGTACTCAGTCAGTTATAGAACTTAGTGAACTCAGTTCAGTTCAGTCAGTCAACATGATCAGTAATAGTTCAGTCAAATCCAACACCGTCTAGCAATTAATCAACGGTCTATTTATTTGGGAGTAGGATTCAGCACCGAGTGAACCCAAGGATGGGGGCTCACCTGCCAGTAGAGGGTGTGATCCTTAGAAGCAGTTCTTGTATTCCAGAACTACATAGACAGTGTAGGTTGAGGCATCAACCTGCCAGTTGAGGGTTGATGAAGTGTTTTAACCTTCCAGTTGAGGGTACCACCATTCTTATTCAGGGTACCTGCCAGATGAGGGTGACTTTTCAGTTGTCTTTTCCCATGGCATGGTATTGATACCCTTCCAACTAAGGTTATAGGTTGGACCCAGTTATCTTATTTGGGGTATATTGGTTAGATAATTACTTCCCACAGTTTCAATTTCAGTGTCAGACACAGTCAATCAGTTTCAGTAACTCAGTTATGAGTAATCTCAGATATCAGTTACTCAGTATCAGAAATAAGTTCTCAGATTTAATAAAAGCTTAGATATAGTATCCACATATTGCACAGTATTGCATACTCAATATTTTATAGCAGTTTCTGTTATCCATGTACTTTTACTCAGTTATTCCATATCATTCAGTCAGTTATTGTTCATGCATATGAACCCTTGCATTCAACCTTACCTCATCTAGCATACCAGTATATTCCACATACCGATGCATACTTTCTCTTTGCGCTATGATGTCTCATATCATAGGTTCGAACGCTTAGGTTCCTGACCGCGCTTAGACAAATTCAGTCAGCAGTCACAGATTTAGTAGTGAGTCCTCATTAATCGAGGATATATGTTTATTTCATCACTATAGTAGCTTCAGTATTTTAGTAATCAGAGTTAGTTGGGGGCTTATCCCTTCAACTCCACTTTCAGATAGTTCAGTTAGAGGCTTTTTATACTAGACTATTTCAGACAGTGTTCAGTTTTTCAGATATTATTACAGTTGTAATTCTTCATCACTATTCAGATTATGAACCTTATGGCATTTAAGCCTATTATCCATATTATTTCAGTATTATTATTCAGTGCTCACAGATGGTACCAGTCATGGATTAACTTACAATCTTTCGGTGTCGTAAGCACCTTGTGGCATTCGGAGTGCAGACTCGGGGCGTTATACTTTATGTGAGCTATTACACTATCTTTATATATGCTCAAAATTCAGCCACCTCATAGTAGGCAGCTGGAGGTTGGGTTGCGTAACAGGGGTGGTCTTCTATCCCGGATGGACTTGAGATGCCCATTACGACAAGGACCTCGGGCGGGTCGTGTCAACTAAGACAATTTCCATTTGGTTATATTTTTTGATATTCTTTCTATTCCTAATCTCAGTTGTTTTATTTTAGATGTTCTTGTATTGTGACTTCATGTCACGATCCAAAACTGTCACACTGCTCACCTGGTGGGAGAACCATTTACTCTAAAATACCATCTTTAAATCATTACTTAAAAGAAATACTAGAGCTAATCCATCAATAAATATATTCAAGTCTAAAACCAGAAACATAAGTACACTAAATGTGGAATATTGTACTTAAACAAAAACCATTCTAGGACCCGAAAGTAGTCCATACCAAAACTTCTATGGTTTTCAAGAAGGGAATGCAACCCCAAAATAAAAATAAAAAGTATAATTCCATAAATAAAGAGTATGACATTCAAGAAGGATTCATAGTAGCCCAAAATATGTTTCTCACCTTTGAATCTGAAATCAATTGTTGGAATCATAAGTGAGGTCTCGTAGGAGCCACTGAAATATGCGTTTCACTCATAAAGTAAAAGCAAGTGTGGTATTAACACACAATAAAATAATGGTGTACTGGTAGGCTCAATTAGCCAACCCAAGATGAGGATATAAGCACTTAAATAAAATATAGTGCAAAAAGTTAATCCATTCTCAACTAACATACACTTAACACAACAAGTATCAAATAAGCACCTTAGGTTTTCAATCATCAAGTCAACATATTATCACCAAGTCAAGTTTAGTCAAGAAAGGTCAAAAGGTTAAACAATTATCAACCATAAAAATATATTTCTTGGTTCACTCTCGAAACTTTCAAACTTACCTAACCCCTGTACATACATTCTATGGTAATACATAAACTCTCTAGCCATGATATACTAAGATAATTTTCATCCACGTACTAAACCCCGGACACAAGTGTCTACCAACTTTGTCTCACCAATAACCCTTGAGAAAGTTCCAAAGACCAAAACATTCTAAATTTAGCAATGAGGCAGGTCAAAATCACATAATAACGTAAATTATTTGCATTGACCACACCAAACAATATGCAATAACAAGCCACACTATAAAGTAGTTGTAACACCCCGCACTTTTACCTAGCTTAAATTCGTCCCCAAAATGTCAAAAAATTGCTTTAAAGATGAATACACTTTTATACATGTGTAATTTTCAAGATTTTGACTTTTCATCGTGTGGAAAATTGAATAATCTTTCCATCGATACCAAATTCACCCAAATTCGACACCCGGGCGAAGAGTTAGAGCCAATTTAGTAAGACAGTGTACCATTTGGTACTTTAGCGCGTCGTGGAGGCAGTCCAAATGGAATTTGTCATTTTCTAGTGAGACAACGCGATAACATTACATCACGCTACTAGCATTTTTCCCAATTGTCACTTTTTAGTGTGACTCTGCGATCATGGCGCGTCGCGCCAAAGGGAAAATTCACAACTAGTGAGGCACCACGATGGCACCGCATCGCGCCATCAGCCCAGTTCCCAGTTGTCCACTTTCCAGTGGCACGACGCAATAGTGGCGCATTGCACCAGGTGCCTAGTTTGGAAAATTTTCACAAAAAATTAAAAGGACGCCTAGGGTTAAAACAGTCCTTTCCCACAATTTTATTATGCTAGATACGGGATTTAATCCCTAAAAATGTCCTTAGCTACTCATTATTCAATTCATCCCCAAATTAAAAAATCATTCTCTCTCAAAGAGGCAAAAACCCTAGTTTAAGAAATCAAAAACAAGTCTAAGGATTTCTTCCAAGAATCTTCAAGAAAGAATCTTCCAAGGTATGTTAGATGTTCATCCATGGATCCTTACCTTCCATGGAGCCCAAGAATCCTTTTCAAAGTACAAGTTTAGATTTCATGAATTCTATGTTTGAATTTGATTGTATCCATGTTCATGATGTTGTTTGGGTTTTAGTTCATGATTTAGATTACAAGTTCCAAGAATTGATCCTAGTATGTGTTGATTTACATGATATTCATGATAAGCCCTTCACTTTGCAAGTTAATTGTTGTATCCAAGTTAACCCTAAGTGTTTATGATTTAATGAACCAAGCATGCTTTCCATGTGTTTGAAAAATTGTCTATGAGAATGGAATAATGCCATTATAGCATGTTAACATGTATTCCCCATTTATTTAAAAGTTAATGCATTACAAGTGTTTGATGAAATATCTCTATGAATGAACTATGACCAAGTGAACATTGTTATATTATTCAAGATGATGCTTTGCTTTACTTTTCATGCTATCGAGTACTGGGGGTATTTAATACCCAAAAATTTAGCTGTTTACCTAGAGTCAGCGTCAGTGACAGTATAGTATCAATCATGTCATGATCAGTAGTACTCTCAGTCAGTTACAAAACTCAGTAGAACTCAGTCAGTTACAAAACTTAGGAAAGCTCAGTAATCTCTATATCAATCCAAGCAAGTTCATTATGATCAGATCAATGTCTTTCAATTGGGAGTAGGATTCAGCATCGAGCGAGCCTAGGGATGAGGTCTCACCCATTAGCTAGGACTGGGTCCCTAGAAGCAATCTCTAAGTTCTACAACTACATAGCCAGTGTAGGTTAAGAGATGTCACCCGTTAGATAGGAATGACATACTCAGGGATCACCCGCTAGTTTAGGACTGATCGCAGGGGTCACCCGTTAGTTAGGACTAACTCTACAACAATTGTTAGTACCCATGGCACAGTGCTAACACCCTTCTAATTGGTGTTACAAATTGGACACGAACTCAGTTATATTATCTTATTTGGGGAATGTCGGTTAGATGATTACCTTCCACAGTTTTAGTTTCAATCTTCAGTTTAGAACTCAGTTCAGTTTTACAGAATTAGGACTGTCAGACACAGTCAATCAATATCAGTAAATCAGCTATAAGTAACTTTACATATCAGTTACTCAGTTATCAAAACTCAGTACTGAGCTTCAGAAAAGCTCAGTTATAGTATGCATATATGCACAGTATTAGATACTCAGTATTTACAGTAGTTTCAGTTATCTATGTACTCTCATATTCAGTCACTCCATATCATTCAGTTAGTTATTGTTCATACATATGAACCTGCTCATTCATCCTTACCTCATCTAGCATACTAGTACATTCTCAGGTACTGACGCATACTTTCCTGTGTTTCATATCATAGGTTTGGACTCTCAGGTTCCCGACAATACATAGTAGATTTAGATTCATCCAAAAGTAGTAGATTTAGCAGTGAGTCCTCATCATTCGAGGATATTTTATTATTTCATATTTTAGTAGATGTAGTAGTTCAGTAGACGGAGTTAGATGGGGGATTGTCCCATCAACTCCACTTTCAGACAGGTTCAACTAGAGGCTTTTTAGACTAGATTTTCAGTCAGCATTCAGTTTTACAGATGTTATATTTTATCAATATTTTAGTTGTTTTGAACCTTATGGCATTTCAGCCCATTTTTCCACATTAATTATAGTATTATTATTCAGTGCTCATAGTAGATATAATTCATGGGTTAGCTTGTGGTCCTTCGGGGTCGTAAGCACCGTGTGACGACTTGGGGGTAGTTCCGGGTTGTTACAGTAGTTAACAAGCATATTTAATACAAATTGGATTAAACTATAGTGCCTCACCTACCTCGAACCTTGCTTGCATAAACCTTTTAAGTCAGATCTTTGCCTTTCCGTACAATTTTCGTTTGCTCTTGGTCTGAAACATGCAAATAAACACTTTTGGTCTAGAACATACATATAAACACATAATTAATGATATGGCCTACCATGTTGGGAATAACTTACACCTAACCCCTAAGGTCAAGTTCATGACCATTCAATTCCCGTTAGGGCTTTTCTATCGTAGTTCCCCTAAAACTACCAATCCCATGGATAAATTAGTGAATTAACAGAATGCAAGGGTAAATTAACTATGAATAATCAAAACCCTTTAAATTGTTGCTTAATTCTCTCCCTTGCACCAGAAACAACCAAAATCAGCCCTAAAACCCTCATTGAACTCCATAAATTAGCAGTTCTAATGCTTAATTATCAATTACTAGTTAACAGAGAAGAAATCCTTACATTAACTATACCAAACAATGAAAATCTGTTGGGAATTTCCTACAATCGCCTCTCATTTTCCTCAAAATGAGTTTTATAAAAATAAACAATTGTGGGAAAAAAATTAATTAAACCTACGACTTTCGCCACTATAGCCGCATATGTCACTATAGTGATCGTTGTTTGGGTTTGACTGCCACTATAGCGAGAATTTCTCCACTATATTGGCATTCGGTATAGTGGTGTACATCTGCTATAGTAGAGTCGATAGGATAAAAGGTCTGGCTTCGCCCAAATATCCCATTTTTTGCAACACACTTTAAACCAAGGATATTCCAAATAATGCCCTTTAGGCTAAGATCATTTCTAGGATTTCTAATCACCTAATTTTAATTCTATAAATTCCTACGGGTTTGTTATCCTCTTATCTAACTAGGAATCAAATCAAGAACCTTCAAAAATGCTCAAATAATTCTTGGATTTCCCTAGACAATACCTTGCGCCGATTTTGCTCGAAACTAGCCTAGCCTGGAATTTATGGCTTCAAAATAGGAAAGAATTTTAACCTAGGGTTTTCAACTGATGGCTTGTACATAACAACAAAAATAATTGTTACAATGGATACTAAGATGAGGAGAGAACAAAGTACCTATATCCTCAAACAATTGAGGGTATGTGTCTTGCATACTTTTCTTGGTTTCTTAAGTGGCTTCCTCAACTGGATGATGCTTCCATTGAAACTTAACCAAATAAATTTCCTTCGTCCTCAAATTCTGAACATCCCAATCTAGAATTGCTAATGGTTCCTTTTCCTAAGCTATATCCTTATCTAAAGGAACTGAGTCCTACTTAATAATGTAGTCACCATACCCATGGTACCTTTTAAACATAGATACATAAAATACCAGATGGAGTCCCCAAAACCTTAGTGGCAGAGCTAACTTATACGCGACTAGACCTACCTCTTTAAGAACCTCAAAGGGACCAATATACCGAGGTCTAAGATTGCCCCTCTTGTCGAACCTCATGACTCTGAAGTAACACAATATCTTTGATGTAGATTCTTGCTAACTACTAAGAGTTGTAGTCTACCCGAACCAACAAAAAGTTAGCTAATTTTGTCAATCGATCCACTATCAACCATTGGGAGTCATATTTTCCCAAAGTATTAGAAAGAACCACTAAAAAATCCATAGCAATGTGCTCATATTTCCACATAGGTATTGGCATCATCTGAAGCAACTCCACATGCATTTGGTTCTCATACTTCACCTGTTAACAATTTTGACACTTGGACACATAGTCTACTATGTCCCTTTTTATTTTGGGCTACCAGTAAAGCTTCCCCAGGTTCGGTACATCTTGGTTGTACTTGGATGAATAAAATAATGTGAAATATAGGCCTCTGAAAGTATATAACAAATAAAATCACCAACCCGAGGAACACATAGCCTTTCCGTAAACCACAACGGCGTCCGCTACCTCCCTATGTACCACTTTATTTTGGTTTGCATTCAACCTCTTATCCTCAACTTGCTTGTACTTAACCTGCTCTACAAATATCAACTTTACCCCAACACTAGCCAATACTCCACCTCTATCTAAGACCCTAAATGGCATGCCCTGAGTTACTAGAGTTTGAAACTCTCTAGCTAAAGGTCGCCTGGACATCCTCAAGAATGAGAAACTACCCATAGTTACACCTTTTTGGCTCAATGTGTGTGTCACTATATTGGCCTTACTCGGATGCTACCACTGTCTTAGATTCAAATCCCTTTAAGTAAACACGTGTTGCAGTCTATGATGGTCTATGAAGACCTCATATTTGACACCATAAATATAGTGTCTCCAAATCTTTACTGTAAACACCACTGCTACCAACTCTAATTCATGGGTTGGGTAGTTCCTTTAATGAGGCTTTAACTGCCTCAAATCATAACCAGTAACATTTTTATCCTGCATCAACACAAAAGATAGAGCGTTCAAATCATGAAAACATTGTATAAAATCCATGCATGTAGTTAGAACTAACAATGAGGTGAGAGAACATACCTTAAACAAAGATGATGATGGAGAGAAATCACCAACACAACCTCCAACTTACTCCTTTAGATGAAACCCTAACTTTCTTTACCCAAAACTCTAGAGAGGATTTAAGAGTGTTTTTTAAGTGTTTAAGAATAGAATAGTCGAGCAAATAACCTCCCAATAGGAATATAAGTCGTGGGTCCTCATTAGGATAAGTGGGGAAATGTCTAGATTTCCCTCACTTAACCTACATTTAGTCCTCGTTATAGTGAACGAATGACCCTTATGAGTTGTACTTATCCTGTACGAGTGGTGCCCAACACTCGTACCCTAGGCCCCCCATAGACCTAACACTGTCTAGGAAATGACACACCCAAACCCAAGTTGTATCCAAGTGTACAACTAGTACTCATAAATCATACCCTTAGCATAATAGAATTCCAGAAGGTTTGAAATTGACCACCATAAGAGTCCGTGGTATGAGTTGTACCCTGGCTTACGGCTCATGGTGAGCTACTTGTACTCAGATCCAACTTAAGTTACTAAGTCTAAGGTTAAGTAAAGTAACCAAACAACCCCATACCCACCGATATGACTCGTACCACCCCGATCGTACCCATTTCAATAACTAAATCCATCCCACCAACCAACACTAGTCAGCATACGAATGAACCATACCACCCGTACCCAAGTGTACGACTCATTCCCTCAAGTCGTATCTTGCCCAGAAACCACAAGTTAAGGAAATTTTCTAAGGTCCAGAAACCAGGGTGTTTCAGTCTCCCCCACTAGGAACATTCATCCCCGAATGACAGACAAGGGAAGGGTAACTACACGCACGAGTTATTTGCGTTATCAAATATATTCCCAATATTTAACAAAGTTTGAAAACAAAAATGGAAAGATCTTAATCTTTCCTTTAACAAACTCAAAAAATAAAGACGTGTTGAAGAATGCATACCTTCTGCACGAATCCCAGGAGCAAAAAATAAATGTGGATACTTGGACTTCATGTCCTCCTCTGCTTCCCATGTAGCTTTTTCCACCTTATGGTTCTGTCATAGAACCTTAACCGAAGATACATCCTTGGTCCGCAACCAATGAACTCGCCTATCCAAGATCTCAACTAGGACCTCTTCATAAGACAGAGAGTTTGGGATACCCCACCCCTCCAATGAAATAATCTAAGAAGGATCACTAAAGCACTTCCTTAACATCGCAACATGAATTACCGGATAAATGGAGCTCAAACTAGAAGGCAACTCCAATTCATAAGCCACATTACCAAACCTTTGCAGAATCGATTAAGGATTAACATACCAGGGACTAAGCTTCCCCTTTTTACCAAACTACATTACTCCCTTCATGGGAGATATCTTTAGGAACACCTTATCCCCAACCTCAAACTCTAAGTCTCTATGCCTTACATCTATATAGGACTTTTGGAGACTTTAGGTAGCCTTAAGCCTATCCCAAATCACCTTCACCTTTTCCATAGACTTATAGACCAAATTCGGACTAAACATATCTACCTCACTAAGCTCAAACCAACCAATAAAAGATCTACACCTCCTACTATACAATACCTCAAAAGAGGCCATACAAACACTAGAATGATAGCTATTGTTGTAATCAAACTCTACCTAAGGTAGATGCTCAACCCAACTGCCACCATAATCAATCACATATGCCCAAAGCATATCCTCCAATGTTTGAATAGTTCTTTCTGCTTGCCTATCCATCTGAGGATGAAAAGCAGTACTCAGACTCATTTTAGTACCCAATCCCTTCTGAAAAGACCACAAAAAATGAGATGAAAACTGAATACCACGATCAGAGATAATAGAAACAGGTACCCCATACAGATTTACAATCTCCTGATGATATAACTTCACATAATGCTTCGTCGAAAAGGTAGTCCTCACTAGCAAGAAGTGAGCAAACTTTGTCATCCTATCCACGATGACCCAAATTGAATTAGATTAATTCTGCGACTGAGGAAAACCGGTAATGAAATCCATATTGATTACCTCCTATTTCTATTTGGGCAAATCAATTTCTTGATACAATCCATTGGGTCTCATGTGCTCAACTTTTACTCATTGACACACTATGTATTTGGCCACAAAATTAGCCATATCCCTTTTCATACCATTCCACCAATATATCTCCTTGAGATCATGATACATCTTCATCAATCCGGGATACACAACGTAGCGTGTTTCATGCACCTCAGCTAAGATACTTTACTGCAAACCATCGACATCAGGAATGCACAACCTCCTTTGCTACCGTAAAAGTACCTTGACCATAGATCTTGATAACCATTACCTTTTGCATACCCACATTACTCTTGATTTTGTACTAAGATAGGATTTAACTCTTGCTTCTTCTTAATATTTGCACCAAGAGACGACCGAACCATTTCCTATACCAGCACACCGCCATCCTTATAGTCCAAAATATGAACTCCAAGATTAGTCAAGCGATGAATATCTTTCACCAATTCCCGTTTTTCTTTCTCCACATGAGCTAAACTCCCCCTGGATAACCTATTAAGAGCATCAACAACTAGTTAGCTTTACTTAGGTGATAGTGAAGACTCATGTCATAGTCCTTGAGAATCTCTAATCATCTCCTTTGCCTGAGATTTAACTCCTTCTGAGTGAACACATACTGTAGACTCTTATGATCAGAAAAGATGTCTACGTGCACTCCATACAAATAATGCTGCTAGATTTTCAAAGCAAAAACCACCACCAATAACCCTAAATCATGAGTAGGATAATTTCTCTCATGTACGTTCAACTGCCTAAAAGCATAGTTAATCACCTTCCTATGCTACATCAAGACATAACCAAGTCCCACTCTAGATGCATCACAATAAACCATAAACCCCTCACTTCCCTAAGGCAATGTCAAAACCAGAGTCGAAGTTAGCTTATCTTTCAACTTCTCAAAACTCCCCTCACAAGCATTTGACTAAGAAAACTTCACCTTTTTCTGAGTCAACTTAGTCAAAAGAGCATCTATCATTGAAAAGCTTTCCACAAACCGCCGATAGTACCCAACGAAACCCAAGAAGCTCTGAATATCTATTGGAGTCATGGGTCTAGGCTACCTTTTAACCACCACTACCTTTTGAGGGTCCACCATATCCCTTCATTAGAAATAATATAACCAAGAAAAGTCACAATGTTCAACCAAAACTCACACTTGGAGAACTTGGCATATAACTGTTATTTCTTCAAGGTCAATAATACCAAATGCAGATGATTAGCATGATCCACCTTACCCTTGGAATAAACCAAAATGTTATCAATAAACACAATGACAAAGAGATCAAATAACTACCTAAAAACACTGTTCATCAAGTCCATAAATGTCGCCAGAGAATTAGTCAAAGCGAAGGACATCACCAAGAATTCAAAGTGCCCATACCGAGTACGAAAAGCCATCTTAGGGATATACTCCTCCCTAATCTTAAGCTGATGATACCCAGACCAAAAATCTATCTTGGAGAAGAACTTGGCACCTTGTAACTGATCAAACAAGTTATCTATCCTTGGAAGAGGATACTTGTTCTTAACCGTCACCTTATTCAACTGTCGATAGTCAATGCACATCTGAAGGGAACCATCCTTCTTGCACACAAACAACACCGATCCACCACATGGAGATATACTAGGAAGAATAAACTCCTTATGTAGAAAATCCTTAAGTTGCTCCTTGAGTTCCCTCAACTAAACTGGAGCCATTCTATAAGGAGGAAAAGATATTGGACGAGTGTCCAGAACTAAATCAATACCAAACTCCATTTACCTATCGGGAGGAAGAACAAAAAGATCATCCAGAAAGACCTCAAGAAACTCATTTACCACCAAAACTGAATAAAAAAAAGGACCCTTAAAGTTAGAATCTTTAACTCGGACCAAGTGATGAAGACAACCTTTAGAGATTAACTCCGAGCTCTAAGATAAGAAATAAATCACTCCTAGAAGCAAGGGAACCATTCTCCTACTCTATAACCAGTTCACTAGGGATCTAATAGACAACCTTACGGGTTCGACAATCTAAGGACGCATAACAAGAGTGTAACCAACCCATCCTTAGAGTAACATCAAAATCCACCATATCCAGCACAAACAGATCTACCAGGGTCTTCTTTCTACCAACAAACACCGCAGACCCCCTATAGACTCTTTTAGCAATAATCGAGTCACCTATTGCATAGAAATAGAAAAAGGATTTGAAATAACCTCAGGATCAAAACCAAAATATACAGCTGCATATAGGGTTGCATAGGAAAGAGTGGACCCCGAATCAAGCAGACAATACACATAACAAGAAAGAGATGTAACATACTAGTGATGACATCAGGTGATGCCTCAAATTCCTGCCTAGATGCAAGAGCATACAACCTATTCCATCATGTGCCAGTATCAAAAGCAAAAGCAGACACCAAAGTCACACCACTAGGCGCAGAAGTAGAAGATGAAGCAACCAGAGCTTTGAATGTCCCCGAAGCTTCTTTACCAACCAGACAATTCTTGAGCTTATGGACTGACTTGCCATATTTAAAATAGTTGTCCCTACCTTCGTCATAATAGACCTGATGAAGATGACTATAGAATTGGCAAAGAGGGAATGAAGAAGCTGACTGCACTCGCTTGATATTGGGAATTTTGCACTAAAAAATTATCACCACCTTATGGACACCTGTCACCTAACTACCTTGGGTAAGGAGCGCTAGCAGTAGATAAGGAACCAAAACTTCCCCACTTCTTCTTTGACCATTTACCTCCATCCTGATCACCCTGATACTAAGCACCACCTGCTTAGAGAACCATCTCGTCTTACCCTGCCTTTTCCCAAACTCTGCTTATTTCTTTTTTTTTCTTCCACCTGCTGCATGTGGACAACCAAGCTCAAAATATCCATATCCTTGAACAACAAAGAATTCTTGAATTTAAAGATCAAATCCTGAGATAGCCCAGAAGTGAACTTTCTCATTCTCACCCTCATGTCAGCCACCAAATCAGAAGCATACCTTGACAGCTAATGATGAAACTTCAAGGCATATTCCTTGACTAATATCTTACCTTGCTTGAGATTTACAAACTCCTCCATCTTTGCTTCCCTCAGCTCTTGATGAATGAAAAGATCTCTAAAAGCATCAAAAAAGCATCCCATAAGGACAATTCCTCCACATCACCTTTATTCCTATCCCATTCTTTGCACTACACAATATCTTTGAGCTGATAAGCTGTAAAGTTTATACCTTCCATATTAGTAGCCTGCATTATCCTAAATATCTTCTCCATTTCATCTAAAAAACCTTGAGGATCCTTCTCCACCTTCACACCAGTGTAAGTAGGAGGATTCAATTTCATAAACTGGCCAACCCTTGTGGACTCAGCAGACAAACCACCAGAAATATCCCACTCAGCCTAAGTAGCAACTAACTGGGCAATAGTATGAATAGATTGGTGAAAGTCTACGTTAGTCACCTCACCTTGACAAGGACTAACAGCAACCAGAGAAACTCAAAAATAATCAGGGATAGGACCCTGAAAACGAGTGTGAACTCTAGGAGTAGGAATTAACCCATAACATCTCCCCCATATGAGATAGAAAAAAAATTCCTGTGTTCTAGATCATCAAGGCATGATCTAAAAAGTAAACAACCAAGGATTAGAGAAGATATCCAGGACTCAGATTCCAAGCTTGAAAACTGAATACCAAGAAAGTGAAATATTTCTAAATATCCTGTAGCCTTTCTCTTATGAGTGGGCACGTTATATACCCTTAAAAGAGACTCTACAAGACATGGTTTTGTGGACTCTCAATTAACCATGAACCTAAATCTTTAATACCAACTTGACACAACCCAACCTGGGGCCTTGTACAATGGCAGTCCTAAGTCTGATTGGGATTGGAGACCACCCTCGCTACCCAACCCAACCTCCAGCTACCTGTCCTGAGTTGGCTAAATTTCAAACATATAAAAAGATAGCGTAACTATCCAATTTACAAACTCTGGGGTAGGTCTACTACCGAGACCGACCTAACCGAGTCCAATAGTCCCATACTAATCGCCCAACCATGCTAAGCGAAACTAAAACCATAAATCCGACCATAACCAAATAAGTCCCGTTAATAATTAATTATATAATCCCTAAATAAAATATGATGGAACAAGTAGAAATTATGTCCAATGATGTCACACCCAATACCAACACCATTAATAAGGTTGGCCCCAATACCGATCCCGCCCATTCCAACCCATAGTAGTTCCACAAAAGCTTCTAACCAAAAGAATACAAAAATCTGGTTGGGATATGCCCCCAACCATAGCGAAAATCAATATCCATAAATAACTCAGAGTATGAAATAAAACCCATGAAATGGATTCTTCCGAATAGATAAAAGCTCACCACTTCAATCGAAAGCTAACCCCCTAGTGTTGGAATGCTAAGCAGGAGAAGCTGAGCAGTAGGTTCCTATACTGTGTGGCCGAAGATGGGTTAGCAGGTTAACGCTAGCATGAACTCAGGATAAGGATAAAATAATGCCGATTATAGAACCAAGTATAACTATTTTCTTTTGACGGAGGTTGTTGTTATTATTGATGGAGGCCCAATTGGTGGAGACAGAGGACGTTGACAGACTCAAAAGTGTAGCAGATGCGCTAAGCATTAGAATCTGCAAAGTTGATAGGAAATCGCAATTGGAAGGGACAGGGGACTATGAAAAGCGAAGATGATCTTGATCTATTTATCGATTCTTATACCCTCTGTAAACTATTGCCCAATATTCTTATCAAAACATTCAATGTTGAGAAGTGTCACTCAATGGGCATGTTAAGACTTTAGCAAATAGGAGGTCTTTTATTTTCAGGCATACAGACAGACTATCACCTCTTGATTGTTAAACTGAACTAAATACTCCAGTTCAAGCCTATGAACATCTGTCTTCCCATGAGCTTGATGCTACCATACCCATGGAACCTGTTGAATATTTGACATCACAAAAGAATGCAAAAAACTGTGAAGAACATATTTTGATTCGAAAGGAAATAAGTTCGGTTAAGAAGGAGTAATAGGGAAAATACTTGTTGGCGTCCGTCCGAATTTTGAGAGTTGGAGGCGAGAATCTTTGCCAACACTTTAGTAATGTTATGTCAAAGGCTGGAAAATTGTGTGTGATGACTTATGGTAGAGATTGGTGCATCGCTAGTTTGTGATGTTTGGAACTTAGAAGTGACGCTTGGTAAAGCTTTAGGTTGAAGCGACTATTTTCTTAAAAGAAATAAAAAAAAAAATAAAGTTGGGTTTTTAAGTAAAGGGTATTTTAGTAATTTCACTTTATCTTTTTTGAGTTGGTGTTTTTAAGGTAGTATAGATATAGATATAGATATATTCTATTTTTAATTGTAATATTTTTTACGCCAATCAATTTGCTTAGAAGATCATTCGTTCGTGGCATCTGTGAAAACATGATTGCATGATAGAATTCAGCTATTACAAATATTATTAAATAATCAAATATTTTTATAATATACATCTAAAAACTTACAAAATTAGGTAATCATTTCATTCACAAAAATATGTGAAAAAGAGGGAGAAAAAAAAAATTATACAACAATAACTCTAGTAACGTGATTTTGGTTATTTTCGATTGGGAAAACTCTTCATTACCTCAAAACTTTTTATTTCATTTTCTTATTAAAGTAATAAAAAATTATATTATGGTATCTGCCCAATTTACCTTTATATGCTATATGATACAAATATCTTCCTAATAATTGTTGTAAGAAAAAGACCTATATTTTTCAATCATCATATATAGCATTTTCCCACAAACTAAGAGGATAGTTGTATTACTTAATTGAATATAGAGAAAACTGCAAATTTATAGAACTTCAATAATAATCTTTGAGACATAAATGGATAAATAGCCAAAATTATTTTTTCATGTTACAAAAATATGAAAGAGTATATTACTTTGTTAGGCAAAAACTTATAATCTCAGCATCCATTCATATAATTATTAGCTTCTGCAATGCACATATTAAAAGAGAAATTGTTCAATCAAATGATTAAAGAACGCAATGTAACTTTCAGCTTCTATAATATATAGAATACATATGAACAAATTAGTACAAATTCATGTTAAAAAAAATCAGAGCATCAAATTTGAGTTACCCGTCTATCAGCAACACAGACTTTCAGCAACCAATTATTTATTATCAAGAGTACTAAATATTTAATTGGTTCTCTAATTTCAACAGTAAAAAAAATGTACGAAGATGAATAATTATTCAGTAACTCATCATCATATAGTGTAGTTTGGATATTTCTATGGACCATCTATATATAGTTTTGAATTTGAATTGATTGGTCAAAGATTAGAAATTTAAAAAAAATTATTTAAAATTGAAAAGCATTTTAATACTCATAATTTTACAATTAATGGTCATTCCATTATCAAAGTTTCTTCCTCTTTCCTTACACTTATGATAGAGATTATTGTGCGCATTAAAAATCTTAATTCAAGATTAATAATTTAAATAGTGTGAAATTTTTTCTTAACATGAAATAAACAATAAAGAATTAAGAGAAAATAGAAAAAAAGACAAGAAATTTATGTTATAATAATTGAGATTAGTTAATGCTTTACTGCAAAGTGGGCAAATGTGCTATTTCGTGAGCTAATTAACTTAATCTTAATTGAGTTTTATTGTTATTAATGCCAAGTATTACATGGGTGACTAAGACAAACGGTTATTGAGATTGATTAATTGATGATTGTGAATATGAAATGCTTGAGAGTTATGGATATTATTACTATTAATTAAGAATAAAATTTATGTAATTGAAGATAAGAATTAAGGAGATGAGTTTGTATAATAAAATAAAAGCAAAATGACCTTCTGGATCCTTGTACTATGTCAGTTTTGTAAGTTGGACATTTTTACTTAAATGTTTGTCATCTGGACACTTGAACCCATCAAAAAGCAACATTTTGCACCCTTTTACCGTTGACCTTGCCTATGTGGCAAGGTCATGGTGACTAGGACAAAAAGAGTGTAGTCACTCGCCTGGGGTGAGAGTGAGGGTCAATTTTTGACCAATTTTACATTAAAATAATTTTAAAAAAAAATATTGAAATTTTAAAAAAAAAAAAAAAGGTAATTTTTTTCCTCCATCTTATTAAATTTAAAAATATTTTTGAAAATTTAAAAATAATTAAAAAATATTTATAAAATTTAAAAAAAAAAATTAAAAATTTTAAAAAAATAAAAAGGGGTCCTTTTTTTTCCTCCATCTTTTTTAATTTAAAAATATTTTTTAAAAATTTAAAATAATTTAAAAATATTTTGAAAAATTTTAAAAAAATAAAAATATATTTTTTCCTCCCCACCCCAGCCCGTCCCCACCCCCACACCCCACCCAGCCCTATCCCACCCCACCCCATCCTTCCCACCCCACCTCAACACTCATCCAGCCCTTCCCCATCCCCACACCCTACCCAGCCCCATCCCACCCCAACCCCAGCCTCTCCACCCCATCCAGCCCTGTCGCCACCTCCTCACACCTCACCAGCCCCGTCCAGCTCCTCCCAACCCCACCCCCATACCCCTCTCAACCCCGTCCCCACCCCACTTCAGCCCCTTCCAGCCCCCACACCCCATCCCAACACTCTTCTAACCCCCTCCCCCCACACACATTCACTTTTTATTTTTTATTTTAATTTTCCCTCTCAATTCAATTCTTTTCATTTTTTAAATTAAAATTTAAATTTGAAATCTTTTTATTTTTTGGGGGACTAAAATTTAAATTTAAATTGAAAGTGAGTGATAGTGAATATTGAAAAAAAATAGTGATTTCGCTTGAAAAAAATTAAACCTTTTGTGAATTTGTTAAAAATATTCAAATTTAAAAATCAAAAATTTATTATGTTTGTATATATGAATTTGTAGTTACAAATTTAACTTAGTTGGAGAAGAATTTTAATTATTTGGAATGGATTTGATGTTTAATTTGTGAAAAAAAATAAAAACATGATTATTTAAATTTTTCTACAATTTATAAATTTTTCATATTTAATTAAATTTATTTTAATATTTAATTTGTTATGTAGCATTTTAAAAATGACTTGAAATTTAATGTAATATTTTTTTCTAAATGACGTGGCAGATGACGTGGTATACGTGTCAGGTGTGGCAGCTGACATGACAGCTGACGTGGGGGAGAGTGTGTTACACTCACCAAAAAAAATTAAAATGTTATTTTTTAATGGGTTCAGGGGTTCAGATGACAAACATGTAAGAAGAAGTGTTCAACTTACAAAACCGACATAGTACAGGGGTACAGAAGGTCATTTTGCCTAAATTAATTGAAACAAATAAAAAAAAATGCCCAAAAAAAGAAGAAAATAGATAAATATGAATGGAGATTATAGAGAGGTGTCGCATCACCTTCTCTATGTTTCTCCTTTATATACATAGTACAGGGGTTCAGAAGGTCATTAATTGATTTCATGTTCAAGCCTGGGGAATGAAAAAAAAATTCTTATTAGGAGCATTTTTCCACAAAATAAGTTTTACGATACAAAATTTAAATTAGCCGAACTTCAATACAATTATGAGATAGTAATGTAAAAAAAAAAAAAAAATTATTTTAGAAGCCGTGCCGTCTTGGTTGCTGCTGGCTCACCGTATCGTATGTTACAAAAAGCAACCTCAAACTTATTCTGCACTTCACCTGGTTACCCTTCTTCACCTTTTTGTTTTTAAATCTGATTTGTGGTTTGGCTTCAATTTTCCACATTTCGTCTTTCCCAATATACTTGAATTTCCCCATGGTTTCTTCTTGCATATCTCTAGTCTCTAGTATATTACTCCCTCCATTACAAATTATCTACTTTAATTTATAAATTATAGTTTTCCCAAATCATTTATTATTTTAGAAATTTAAGATAAAATAAATTATATTTTTTCATTTTACTCTTAGTTGTAATTGTTCTTGAAAATTTTAAACACTTCTATTATGTGGAGATAACATATAAATATAGTAAATATTCAATAAAAAGAGATTATATTGTAAGATATAATTAACTGTAAAATAATTAAATTCTTCCTGGTTAATGATTTTTAAGAGATGTTTAAAACAAAATTACGACGAATAATTTGATATCAAAACAGACATTTTTCATTTTAAGATTCCTGCAAACCCGTAGATACTTCTTTCATCTTCTTTTACTTTGTCTAGATTGAAAGATCAAGAGATAATTTATCACTTGATTCTTAATTTATCCTTATTATTAAATGTAGTCATTTTTTAATACATTTCTTAAGGCATCTGATGTATTATAAATATTCAAAAAGTGATATGGTAAAATTATCACTTTATTCATTGCTACTTAAAAGGTGTGACAAGTCAATATTGAACAAGTAAAAATAAGTGAAAATTAAAGAGTATTTAATAATCTTATTCGTAAGAGCAATACATACTAACTGAAACAAAATATGAAAAAGAAGTAATAAATAACTTCTTATTTTTAGAAATGAATTCTTGAATGAAATTCAATTCTTAAAAATGAATCATATTTTGGGACAATATGCATTATATAGAGACAGAGAGAGCAATACACACTAACTATATATATATATATATATATATGTATATATATAACTTTTCAGCCCATTGAGTACGTGCTTTCTTTGTTAGTCTCACATGATCAATAAAAATTAAATATAATTGGCTGCATATATATGGCTAGCCATATATGTATGTATGTATATATATGTATATATGTATACATATATGTATGTACGTATATATATGTATATATACTCAATTGGCTGCATAAATATAATTTCATAGGAATGGCTAGCAACAGAAACAAGATGAAGCTACTGCATGCACCTTTTTATAGACTTTTGCTCTTAAAAAGTACTCAACTTGTTTGTAACACACCTAAAAAGGAGGAACTATATCAACAAGAAAAGAGTCCAAGGACCAAGAGCTTGAGTGATATTCAAAATAAGATTTAAGTTATATATAGTGACTCACAATATAATTAATTCATTAATGTAATAGTAATTGTTATAAGTATAATGGGTTACGTATAATTTGTTAAAAAATATACCAATCAATATTAAATAGAGTTAGTTACATGCAATCTAGTTGAGTAATTGTGTGAACATATATTATCTCTTAAAATCTATATGGTTCAATTCTCATCTATAACCATAGGAGTGAATTCCGGGGGGAAAAGCCAATATATGCCTACAAAACAAAATATAAAAATTCAAGTATGGGAGGTTGTAGTTGTACGTATACATGCATTGAGTTTCAAAAGCTATAATAGCATTTTGGAAGTTCATTGGGACTGTTGAATACTCCCTCCATGTGATGAATTTGTTTGTTTTTTCTTTCCTTTTAGTCTATTTTCAAAAGAATGTTTCTTTTCTTTTTAGCAACTTCTTAATTTTTATCTTTTCACATGGAAATATTTAAGATCACGTGATCAGAGGATATTTTGGTACATTCTAGTTTAAGATAAGAAGATTCAAACTCTATTTTATTTTCTTAAACTTCGTTTCAATTAAGTCTGTATTATCATATAGTATAGCATTTTTCTACAAGGTATAAAATTCTTGAATGTTTCACAAAATTATAGGAGAATGAAGCAGCATCCTTCAATTCTTCCAATGAGGGAGTTTTCCGATCGAAGTCTCATGCACGTGTGTATACAGTCCAAAAGCCAAGAAAATGGCCATATTTTCAAACTTCAACCCCTTGGACGTCTTTGAAGCCTTAATATGAGGAGTTTTTTCAGTCCCACTTGTGACTTTTGACTAAAATTAGAACTACTCTAGTGATCATAATGCACAAATATCAGTGAAATGTGAATCCATAACAAGTCTGCACCTTTTTATGTATCTTTTCTTATTATTATGAAGGCAGTGTCCGGAACAACTTGCACACTTCGTTTATTTTGTTGGGTATTTGCTACGTCACACCAGCAAATATATTGAATAACTCTATCTATCAAGGCTTGGCAAACGGAAAGAGTTTATTCTGCTAGCATTTGAGCCTAGCTAAGACCTCACGACCCCCACGAGATAGAGTGTCAGCTATGAGAATTCGGCCAAAACTTAGTAGCGTTGAAAATCTATTAAATATGTACAAATTATGAATTTAGAACTCAATAATTTAATAATTCATGCGCTTCAAATCCTGACTCCACCTCTACTCTACGTACTTCATTAATCAACAAGCTACACCCTTGGGTGCTGACCTTTTTATGTATTTCCATACTGGTTGTTTACTTCACAGGATTTTTGGATTCTAGAACTCTTAGTCTCTTACCACCATTTTATTAGTACTATATTTTCGAACTTTGAGCTGGATTTTCCAACATTTATGCTTCCTTTCAGAAACAAATGTTTCATCTTTGACTAGATAAATTTCATGGGTGAAACCTTGGCTTACTTCCAACCCCAAGTATTACTCTTATTATTGGCTGCTGCTCATCTCTGAATGGGTACTTCTTCAAGCCCAAAAGACTCTTCAATTCTTTCTAGTCCACTTTCATCTCCTAATGTTGGTGCCCTTCTTAAGATCAAGATCATTTCATGGTAACAACTTATAGTTTCCACACTCCCTTATGGTTTTTGTATTGTTTTAAGTGTTTATTACCTAATCAGGCAAACTTATACACAATAATTACCAAACATAACGAGAGTTTCTGAAATTTGTTGTGTATCAGTAATACAACAGTTTTTGAAATTCGTTTTGTATCTGTGATACCACAGTTTCTAAAGTTCGCTCCATATCAGTGATAGATACAACAATTAGCTTTGATACAACAATTCATTTTTGTATCTGTTGTTGTATAATTGATAGAGAATTTTAGAAACTGCCGTATCACTAATTCAGGAATTTCAGAAAGCCTCACCACGGTTGGTAATATCCAAACAATGTTATGTTTGGTAACTAGGCCTCATACTACAGTTATTTCTGCTATTTCCCTTGTTTTAACTTATCAAGAAATGTTCTTTCAGGAGTCAGGAAACTGGCTTTCCTGTCACAATTCGAGTTCGGATAGCTGATAGAACCTTTAACTTGCATAAGGTGAGATCTCCCAATTAGCATGTAGTTCAATTAAGCACCACTTTTCAACATTATGACACTATCAATTAGCTCACTTTATTGGTTTTTCATGTTGCAGCATCCGTTGTTCTCAAAGAGTGGATACTTCAGAAGACAACTGAATGAATCAAATGAGGTTGAATTACCAGGAAATTTCCCTGGAGGGCCAGAAACCTTTGAAATGATGGCACTTTTCATCTACGGATCCTCCACATTGGTCGACCCTTTCAATGTTGCAGCTCTAAGATGTGCAGCAGAGTTCCTTGAAATGACAGAAGAGTACAGCTCTGCCAATCTTTGTGAGCGTTTCGACATTTACTTGAACCAGGTTGTGCTGCAAAGCTGGGATGATACTCTGATAGTACTCCAAAAGTGCCAAATGTTGCTTCCTTTAGCCGAGGAGCTACTGATTGTTAGCCGTTGCATCGAGTCACTTGCCTTCATGGCCTGCATGGAAATTCTTGATCCTGAAAGCAGAAGGGACCATCCAGTTGTTACATTGGAGGCCTTAGCTAGCCAGCCTTGGAACAATGAGACAGTGAAGGAAATTCTCAACCAAGATTTGTGGATTAAAGATCTTATTGCTTTGCCATTTCCATTCTTCAAGAGGATAATATCATCTCTGAGAAGACAAGGAATGAAGGAAAAATATATCAGCCCCATAATTCTTTTCTATGCAAACAAATGGGTGCTTTCTAGAAAGACACACCAGTATTGGCAGAATGCTAGGAAAGGAGGTGAAGATCACAACAATGATGCCGAAAATGGTGATGATAACGATACTAATGAAAAGGTTTCCAAGATTCTTCAAGGAATTCTTGACTTGCTCCCTATGGGAGAGAAAGCTAGTAAAGTAATCCCCGTTGGATTTTACTTCTCTTTGCTTTCAAGATCACTTCAACTTGGTTTAAGAAGTGAAAGTAGGGAAAAACTGCAAGATCAGATTGCATCCCTACTGTACCTGGCTCGAGTGGAAGATTTTCTCCATCCAGATAGCAGCAATGACTCCATTACTTCCTGCATTGAGCTATCAATAATGAAGAGCATATTTTCAAAATATGTGTCCTTCAGCATGGAGTTAACTCATACACCTTCACCAAGAAATTACATCATTGCTGAACTTTGGGATGTATATCTAACCAAGATAGCAACTGATCCACAATGGAGTTCTAAAAAGTTCTTGGAGCTCATCGAAACTGTTCCATTGTCCAGCAGGCAAACGCATGATCATCTCTATAGAGCCTTAAATACTTTTCTCATGGTAAGTTCTCTACTTTTTTAGTTCTCGAGTAGAACTTCAACATGATATTAATTGAAAGGTGTATTTCTGTATATTCAATGAAAGCTGACCAAATAAGCTGCAGCATCTTCAATTTTCAATTTAAAATCAAATCACACCTCTAAAGTGGAAACGCAAAGAGCTGTGAATTTCCTGTTAGAAAAATTTTCCTCGATAAGAAAAACCTTTCATTTTATACAGGCACATCCAGATATGTCACAAGAAGAGAAAGGATTGGTGTGCAAATACCTCAATTGCCAGAAACTTTCCCAAGAAGTATGCATTGAAGCAGTTCAAAATGAATTGATGCCATTGAGACTAATTGTCCAGGCGCTGTTTGTTCAGCAACTAAACACACAGCAAGCTTTTAAAGAATGTTCAGACTCGTTCCGATATGCTCATTGTGGAGAGTACTCCGGAAGCCTCTCAAGTACAATATATCCAAACTCCAAAAGCCAGAATTTGGTTGAGAGTCCATATATGGAGGGAAGTGAAGGGTGCAGCAAACCACTAAGCTTGTTAAAAGATTCAGCAAATCACGAACTTTCAAGGAAGGAATATGAATCCACAAGCTTCAGAATCCAAAGCCTTGAAGAAGAATTGATGTCCTTGAAAAAAACGCTTCAACTGCAGCACATCTCTAAGCAAACAGAAACCATCTCCAAGAAGGTTGAACCAGTTTCTCCCAATCTTAAAAGCATGAGACCATATGGTCTCGAGGGAAGAACACCAAGCAAGAAGAGGAACACCATCGGACAGGTGACTAGTTGCATTGGTTCTGTGAATTTTTCTTCCCAACGACGATATGCTACTAGGTTACTTAAGGTTTTCCGGAGGATAACTTTGTTTGGCAGAGGAAAACCAAGAAAAAAGCAAGGTGGCAATGGACTTAGGCCAAAGATATTGAACTTTTAAACTACTCATGTAGTTGCATTGTTGATCAAGAACTGCAAAATATGAGACAGTATACTATTTACCAAATTTTGATGTAAGAAAGTTCATGTAAATAGCAAGGGAATCAAATAAGAACATGTCAGTGGACAATGATATTATTATAATGAATCAATTATCATAAGCAGTTGTATTTCATGCAGAGTTGTAATTGTATGCGTTCTTTGTTGGAGCTATGCTATAGCCAAACTGTTTTTCAATGCCCTGCATTTGCTTATAAACCAGTGGCTGACTTTAGCCATAATTACATACAAGCAAATAATCAGCTAACAAATAAAGAATGGTTGTGACCATCGAAATACTTTAGAACACAATTGGAGGCATGTGGTATTTAAACCAATCAATTTATCAAACAGACAACATACTTGAATCTTGAATTTGCTTCACTTTTCTGATTGATATATAGATAGATAATAGAGGCTTAACTTATTTTTGCATGAGAGGCATGAGTAATTATATTTTGCAGCAAGGTGGCTTAACTGATCAAGAATGCGAGGCATCAGAAATATTCGAAGATCATACTGGAAGTCCAGAAATTCTGCTGAGCCATTTGCGTGAATAGGTCTACCATCACAAATGGAGGTCTATTCACCTTGCACTTAATGAAATAAGTTAAATGAATAGGTCTATTCGAAGATCATACCATAATGTTTGCACTTAATAGGTCTAAATCTGAATGGTTTAGACTTCATACCATTAAATGCATTTGTTTTTCATTAAGATTTTGACTCTTAATAGGTTAATCATTCAGATCTGAAACTAAGTGTTAATCATTAAGAGGTATTTTAATATTTACCACCACTCTATCCATAATCATCGGCACCACCACTACCATTATCAACCACCACTTAGCCACCAACCACCAACCACCTCCACCATCACAATCACCATTCACAATAATAATTGTTGCTAACCACTATTTTCAGTCGTTATCATATCTACCACCTCCATTATTTTAATTATATCTGCCTCTATCACTATCGTCAACGCCAACACCACCACCACCACCACTATCATCAACCACTATCGGTCAATCTCAACTGCTAACCAACTCATCTATCATAACTAGTGTCACCGCTAACTATCGCTGACACATCAGATTCCACACATTCTTCGCCTACCACCACCATCATCATAGACATCGGTGTCGCCACCTCTACTACCGTTTTAACCACCGTCATCGCTACAATATATCTCTACTAATAATTATCTCCACTATAACAGCTGATACAAGACAAACAAGGGAAAGCACAAAACATACCCTAAACAGTCCATAAATTCAAGAAAAAAAGGGGACCTCACTCAGATTCGATAAATATAACAAGAATACAAGAAACAAGGGTGTATTTGACACCCAAAAATAGCCAACAACACAAAAATAACGAGACGAACAAGATGACAACAAGAATAACCAGATTCGGATTCCACAACAACAAGAAATAACGTTGCAAGAATACAAAAGACAAAGGGATAGATAGTGAGACATAAACTACTATAATGACTAAGAACCTAAGTGTAGATGACACACAAAAACCCTTAATGATGATAGTAGGAACACTTACACTCTTCAAAGAGACACAAGAGAGGACCTCAATCCTTCAAGCACCCCAAGTTACAAGCAAACAAACAACAAAAGAGATTCCACCCTAATGTTGTAACCTAGTTTCGGCCAAGTCTCATAAGAGAGAGAGAACTTGAGGGTTTAAAGTATGTTCTATCATTTTCAACATTCAAAAACTAAGTGAATAAACCCTAAAATGTTCCTTATATATTACAAAACAAATAGAAGTTAAAATGACCAAAAAGGCCCTTCAAGAATGAGCTGCCCCTCTAGTGTATGGAGTAGGCTGTTTTGGTGTGTATTTGGGCCTTTAATTACACTTCTCTTGCACATACACTTGGTTACTTTCAATGCACACCCACATAAGTCTATTTTCATGATTATTCTCGTATCATCCTCTCTATCTTGAGAAGTATTTGCCTACAAATTCACAGCTTTACTTCGTTCAATTGGCCACTTCAAAAAAATACTCAAAACAGTCCGCAAAACATGAAGAACCCGAAAGCTCAATATGAATAAGTCTCGGCCAACATCTTCATTTTGAACCTCAGCTTCCTCTCAATCTTGAGACTTGGCTTCAATCTTATCCGACTCAAGTCTCCTTCCATCATATAAGCATCATCGTAGACTCCATATACTTCGTGTCCTTTCTTCCATACTCCTCTATATGGACATATCGGTTTTGGGGAAGTGGAGTTTCGGTTGAGGGGGCTATTTTAGTAATGTGGAGCTTCGGTTGTGGAGCTTGGATGAGAGGGAATGGGCCTCCAAGTCCTTCTTGTGGGACTTGATCAACTTGTGGGAGAAGTGATCTACCTTGTTCTCGATTTTGAGGGTAATTAGTAACTTGGCTCATGGCATTTTATGGTGAACTTGGAGGGTTGAATTTTGTAGGCAAAGTCTCGGGGGAAATGGTGATGGAAGGGTTTTGGTCATGACCACTTGAGGAAACGTGGAGTCGAGGGGTAGAAGCACGAGAGTTCCTTTGACTCGAGGGGTAGAAGCACGAGAGTTCATTCGACTCTCCATTCGATCCAACCTCTCATTCATAGTAGACATCTCTCCTCGGATTGAGGACATAGTCATGAGCATACTTTCCATTCCTTGGTTGATAGTTTCAAGTCTTTCCAAGATAGCACCAAGAGCATTGTTGTCCATTGTAGCCAAGAAGTTACCTACAAAATAATAAACAAGTTAGTTGTTCAAGAATGGTCCTCACACTCTCTCTTTAATCCTTTGTCCCTTGGATTTTCTCATTTTTGATCTCACAATTGTTGTAAGTATGCTTGTAATCCGTGAGACGTTGAGAGGTGAACCGAGTATGTACAATGACTCAAAAGAATAAAAACATACAAAGGAACGTAAACACGGAAAAAATGGTTTCAAAACCAACTCACAATCTAGTAAATTGTCACTAGCTAGTTTGTGAGTTAGTATTGGAATCAACAAATGAAACTAATGAGACAACAAAATTAAACTAAAAGATCACAATTTGAGCTTAAAATTTTTGTGTGAACAGTAACTTGGGTGATGTGGCAGCACACTATTGGTCACAGCCCCACAATTAGTCACTAGTTGAAGTTTACAAACTTTAGTTACTATGTAATGGAAACAATTGGTTTTAGAGAGAATGTATATGTCTTGAATCTCCTTTAAGTCTAATCTTCAAAAGGCAAGACTTGACTTTGTACAATTCCCACAAAACAAGGTCCCTTGAAACAAGGAAAAGTGGTTGAAAAGTAGATGTCAAGTCAAGGAAGTGATGGCTCAAGTCTTCTCACAAACAACTTTACAATTTGTAGGTTCACCTTTTTGAATCTATATTACACTTTTGGTTGTCTTAAGTTGTAATATGAGATGAAGAACAAGATGAACACAACAACAATCCTTCAAGAACAACAACAATATTCACGAATTCAAGACCCAACCGGCCACAACAAGTCACAAATTCTCGCCCTAGGTCCTTGTTCACAACACAACTTTAACAAGTTCAAGCTCAAATATAGATCTAAACACCTTTTAGCTTTAGTGAATCACGTAACTAACACAAGAAACAACAATACACACCAAAGGACTACTAGATCTAGACGCTACAAGCAACCTCGGCTAAGATGAACAACAAGAACAACACTTTCAAGGCCAAGAGCAACAAGAACACCCAGGTTTTTTTTCTTAGCAAGAAAGCCCAAGATTGGTATTGTAAGAACAACACCAAAGATGACTCTAATACCAAATGATACAAGACAATCAAGGGAAAGCACAAAACATACCCCAAATAGTCCACAAATTCAAGAAAAAAGGGGACCTCACTCAGATTTGACAAATATAACAAGAATATAAGAAACAAGGGTGTATTTGACACCCAAAAAATAGCCAACAACACAAAAATAATGAGACGAACAAGATGACAACAAGAATAACCAGATTCGGATTCCACAACAACAAGATATAACGTTGCAAGAATACAAAAGACAAAGGGATAGATAGTGAGACATAAACTACTATAATGACTAAGAACCTAAGTGTAGATGACACACAAAGACCCTTAATGATGATAGTAGGAACACCTACACTCTTCAAAGAGACACAAGAGAGGACCTCAATCCTTCAAGCACCCCAAGTTACAAGTAAACAAACAACAAAAGAGATTTCACCCTAATATTGTAACCTAGTTTCGGCCAAGTCTCACAAGAGAGAGAACTTGAGGGTTTCAAGTGTGTTCTACCATTTTCAACATTCAAAAACTAAGTGAATAAACCCTAACATGTTCCTTATATATTACAAAACAAATAGAAGTTAAAATGACCAAAAAGGCCCTTCAAGAATGGCTGCCCCTCTAGTGTATGGAGTGGGCTGTTTTGGTATGTATTTGGGCCTTTAATTACACTTCTCTTGCACATACACTTGGTTACTTTCAATGCACACCCACATAAGTCTATTTCCATGATTATTCTCACATCAACAGCTAAAAATATCTCCAACTACCATCAACACATTGTTAACTATCATGCATTTATTTTTAAGTTATCACAATCAACACCTCCAAATACTAATATCAACCAACTTTACATCACAACCACCATTCACAATAATAATTGCTGGAAACCACTATTTTCAGTCATTATCATATCTACCACCTCCATTATTTTAATTATATCTGCCTCTATTACTATCGCCAACGCCAACACCACCACTATCATCGACCACTATCGGTCAATCCCAACTACTAACTAACTCATCTATCATAACTAGCGTCACCGCTAACTATCACTAACACATCATCAAATTCCACACATTCTTCGCCTACCACCACCATCATCATAGACACCGGTGTCACCATCTCTACTACCGCTTCAACCATCATCATCGCTATAGTATATCTCTATTAATAATCATCTCCACCATCACAGCTAACAACATCTCCAACTGCCACCAATACATTGTCAACTGTCATGCATTCATTTTTAAGCTATCACAATCAACACCTCCAAATACTACCAACTTTACATCACTACCTCTACCACTATCAATCGTCAGCATCATAACAGTCACTACAATACCAAACATCTCTATCATCACAACTATCACCACCAACATTACAATCACTAACATCAATCATTACCACCACCACCACCACCCTTACAAACCATCTCCATTATCACTACCAAATAAAAATATTTTTTTCAATCATATAATAATTTTATTGTATTAAATCAAATATTCTTTAGTGTATAACTATTTTTTATTTAAATTGTATTTATGCAAATAAATAAATTTTACATATTCAAATATTGAAAAACAAATAATCTTAATTATTCAGTTTACAAATCTGAAGACAACATCTTAATCATTCAGATATACATTCAAATTCAAACATCTGAATCTTAATAAAAATAAATGTAGCCAAGAGTTTGTCATTAACAAAAAGCTTTTGATATACACTCAAATATTGTAAGAAGCCTAATAAGGTTTTTCACTGAAAATGCAAAAATAAGTTAAGCCTCTATTATCTATATATCAATCAGAAAAGTGAAGCAAATTCAAGATCCAAGTATGTTGTCTATTTGCTATGAATGGTTTAAATACCACAAGTCATAGAAGGTATAAAAGTTTTAAAAACACAAGGTAGGTTATATATGTACCTACTGGAGCATGGCACCAATACTGTTTATGATATATCTCAACTTATAAAAACTTATTCTAGGGGAGCCAAAATAAATAATTGGGAAACTTAGTAACTTTCATGAGATAGTTACACATGTATTGGGTGATTTTTTCTGTAGAAAAAAGGGCAGGACAGTGGACACAGATATTTAGAAAAGAAAAGGAAATCTTTTGAAAGAGTTCTAGTGTAACACCCTGTATTCAAGTACATGTATTGGCGTATTCAAGTATGTGTATTGATCTTATTTATATGGAATTAATTTTTTATTTTATTTATACCGGAATTTGCCCGTCGATGGTTCCATACGAAGGTTATTGAATAAGCTTTCCAACGATATAAATATTTCAAAAAATGGATAAGTTTTGGATATAATCGAGCACGTTCAAAACTATAAAATGGTGGCCGGAATATGTGAACAGTAAATGTGCAGGAAAATTTCCTGCACACAAACTACTGAGGCCTGCCAGTTTTTTGGGTCAAGTTTGAACGATCATAACTCTCTCAATATAATGAACTGGGAGATCTGCGACCTATCAAAAGAAAGATCTTTGAGTCTTATTTCCAATGCAATTGGTTTCATCCAAATCCAACATCTGAGTAAGGAGTTATACTCGTTTTACTTCAGCCTCTCAAAACAGATTTTTAGGGTCAACTTCAAACGATCATAACTCCTTGTACAGGACGAACTGGGTGGCCTACTTTATATGAAATGAAATCCCTTTGAATTATATTTCCAAAAATACCAATTTCATCCAAATCCGATATCGGAGCAAAGAGTTATGGCCGATTTACTTTAGCCTGTCAAAACAGTCCATCATGGACAGATTCGGATTTACTTAAATTTTTAAGGGCAATATGGTCATTTTTCATCACCTCATGGACGAAAATTGGTCATTATATATATATAATTAGTCTCATATCCATCAATTATCATCAAATTATTGAAAATAAGAAACCCTAGCCTAATTTCAACTCCAATTATCTTGTGATTCAACCGTAGAAAATCCAAATTGATTCCGTAGTTGTGTTCACCGTCTTGAGGGCTTCGAGAATCACCCCTTATTTGTGCCAACAGGACTTCGAAACCAAAAGGGCCATTTTATGGTAAGAATGTAAATTATGTTGAATTGTGAAGGGATTTGGTATTGATGATGTGGTATTGAAATGATGATTATATATATATATACTTATAAACCTATTGTTCAAGTTGGTTTTTGGAATGTTTTGCAAATATTGGTTGTATGGAATTATGGAAGAGAATTGTGGTGTTGGGTTGCTAATCCTAGATGCCAAACATTTCATTGTAGATAAGTGATTTGTAAAGGCAAGAAGTTGTGTTGAATTGGTATCCGAATCTACAACGAGGTATGTAAAGCATACTCTAACAATGTTCTTTGACATGAAAACACCAATGTTCCATCAAGTAAGATTCTGAGGTTGTCCAAAAGCATGTATTGTTCTACATTACCAACGAAGTTGTTTCCATTCTATAAAGTGTCAAATGTTTCATTGATATACCAAAAGGCTCCTATTTCATTGTTGTGATATTGATGATTCTGAAACACATTGTTGATGTACCAATGAGTCCTTATTACATCGTTATTGTATAGAAGGTCTATTACTTGATTCCTATTGATGTATGGTTGTTCCAAAAGTACTATATTGGCATGAACACTAATGTAATAATCTCAAAAGATTTTGAACTAAGTTATTGGAAAGATCTCTTATATGTGTTACTTGATATACGTGTTGGTGGTATCCCAGGGGCATAGGCCTAGCATGGGTCGATCCCTATTTATGTGTTTATGGGTGGTATCCCAGGGGCATAAGCCTAGCATGGGTCGATCCCAGTTGATATGTACTGGGGCAGCCTAATGGTCACAGTACGATACAGTATTGATTATTGTTAGGTGGTTGGAGGTTCGGGAGGAGGAGGTAATGGCGATTGGTAATTGTAAAGAATAAAATGAACGAATGTATACCGTTCCACAAATATATTTCAATTCAAGAACTCAATTCGATTAATGATAATGTGCATGATCCTAAAAGTGTTTATGAAGTGTGGTTCACTTCTATTATGATTTATTCACTTGCGTCTGATTTTCTTGATCCCCCATATCACATATGATTATTTACAGATTTACATACTCAGTACATATTTTGTACTGACGTCCCTCATGGGGGACCTGCATTTCATGCTGCGGGCACAGGTGCTTTAGCTCACTCACAGCATAGATAGGAGTCAGGTCATACAACTATTGTTGGTGAGCTCCAGTTTGCTTCGGAGCTTTCCGAGTCGGTTCTTTATGTTTGTCATTGTACAAGAGTCGTGTGTGGGCGGGGGTTTGTCCCTACCCTATTTATGTCATGTATATCCTAGAGGCTTTGTAGACATAAGGAAGGGTAAAGTCATGGAAGTTTATATAGTGATGTTATATTTGTATATGTAGTGGCCCCGACGGCCAAGTATTATATATATATTTGTGCGTGTTGTGCTGATACAGGTAATTAGATTCTTCTATATGCAACAAAGTGCTGTCCAAATTTTTGGTGACATGTAAGTGAAAGTACAGGTATTTGAACGGGTTCTCCCGGGCCTTCTCGGCTTCGGGTGCCAGTACGGCCCGATGGGATTTTGGGACGTGACAAAAGTGGTATCAGAGCGGTTCATCCTAGTGAGTCTACAAAGCCGTGTCTATGTAGAGTCTTGTTTATCGGTGTGTTGTGCAGCACATCTATAAATAGGAGGCTATGGACATTTAGGAATTGTTTCTTTTCTTCATTTCTTAGATCGTGCGATAGAGCTTATATTGTATATGAAGTCATAGTTGACCACTGAATCAGTTTGTTTCTCTTATTATAGTAATGATGCCGGTTACCAGAAGCAAGAATACCGGTAAGCAAGTAGATGTGGATGCCGAAGAGGGGACTAGTAAGTCACCCACTATACCAGCTAATCAAAGTGAGGCTCCAGCTGAGCATGCATCAGAAACTTCCCCCAGTCCGGAAGAAATAAGGGGGAGGAGAACTATATCCCCAGAGCCACCTATTAATGTTGTTGATCAAGATCTTAGAAATGCAGTGCAACTTTTGACTCGTATAGTTGCTGGGCAAGTCCAAGGGCAAGCTATTCCTGCCGCGGGTTCTAGCGGTACTGATAGGGTGGCTAGTCTTCGGACGCAAGATTTTCTTAAGATGGATCCGCCTACTTTTACCGGATCCGATCTTAATGAAGATCCGCAGGACTTTATTGATCAGATCCAAAGGGCCCTAGAGGTGATGCATGTATCGGGCAGAGAGACAGTGGAGTTAGCCGCGTATAGATTCAAAGGTGAGGCTATATATTGGTATGAAGACTGGAAATGGTCAAGGGGCATTGATGCACCCCCAGCTACTTGGAAAGAGTTCAAAGAGGGATTTATTGATCATTATCTTCCATATGAGACTCGTCAGGCCCGTGCGGATCAGTTCTTAAATCTTCGACAGGGTAATACAAGTGTGAGGGAGTATAGTCTTCGATTTAATTCCTTGTCTAGATATGCTCCTAATGTTATAGCTACTATGGATGACAGAGTTCATCGGTATGTGAATGGATTGGATCCGTATTTGGTTAGGGATTGTACTATTGCTGCACGAATAAAGACATAGATATAGCTAGGATCCAAGCATTTGCACAGAAAATGGAAGATCAGAGGCAAAGAAAAAGAACACAGGAATTTGAAAGCGGATCTTCTAAGAGGGCCAGATCTACAGGGCAATTTAGACCTCAATTTTCTGCTAGACCACCTAGGCCATTATTTTCTTATTCTGCATCTAGTGCTCCACCACAGCATCAGGGGTTCAGAGGCAGTCAATTTGGGCAAAGAAGTGAGGGTCATAGTTCGCGATCTGTGGGTTATCATGGGCAAGGGAATATGAGCCAATCGAGACCTCCTCGAGATCCATGCAATCGATGTGGAAGGCATCATATGGGCGTATGTCGAATGGGAACAAATGTTTGTTTTTGGTGCGGTATGACGGGGCATATGATGAGAGAATGCCCACGAAGGGGCGCAGGTGGTGTAGCACGACCTTCGGGATCAGCTGTTGCATCATCGTCACCGTTATCTTATTTTGGTAGGGGCGCACGACCTGCGGGTCACGCTAGAAATGAAAAAAGAGTCGCCAGTTCCAGCGGGACTCAGAATCGCACTTATGCTTTAGCGGATCGACAAAATCTAGAGGCTTTCCCAGATGTGGTTACGGGTACATTGTCCATATTTTCATTTGATGTATATGCTCTAATTGATCCCGGTTCTACATTATCATATGTTACTCTTTTGGTTACTGGAAAGTTCAAAAGAACCCCCGAATTGTTAGATAAGTCGTTGGAAGTGTCTACCCCGGTTGGGGAATCTATTATTGCTAGAAGAGTTTATAAAGATTGTGTAGTAACTGTGTGTGGTCGAGACACGATGGCCAATCTCGTGGAACTAGAAATGGTAGATTTTGATGTTATAATGGGTATGGATTGGTTGGCGTCTTGTTATGCCAAAATTGACTGTTGTACAAAAAAGATGTATTTACATTTTCCTAATGAAGCAGTTATTGAATGGCAAGGTAAGATTGGCGCACCAAGAGGTAGATTTATTTCTTATTTCAAAGCGAGAAAAATGATTTCCAAGGGCTACATATGTCATTTAGTTAGAGTAAAGGATACGGAATCGGAATCACCAGATCTTCACACTGTACCAGTGGTAAATGAATTTCCTGATGTATTCCCTGAAGATCTTCCAGGTTTGCCTCCTGAACGAGAAGTAGAGTTTGGTATTGATGTAATACCAGGCACCCAACCTATCTCCATTCCTCCGTATAGAAAGGCCTCAGCAGTATTACGAGAATTGAAAGAGCAATTGAAAGATTTGCTAAAGAAGGGATTCATAAGGCCTAGTATGTCTCCCTGGGGAGCACCGGTGTTATTTGTGTGCAAAAAGAATGGCTCGCTGAGGATATGTATTGATTATCGGCAATTAAATAAGGTGACTATTAAGAATAAATATCCTCTCCCAAGAATTGATGATTTATTTGATCAGTTACAAGGTGCCAAGTGTTTTTCTAAGATTGATTTGAGGTCAGGTTACCACCAAGTGAGGGTCAAAGAGAAGGATATACCCAAGACAGCTTTCCGAACACGGTATGGTCATTACGAGTTTCTAGTTATGTCATTTGGGCTAACAAATGCACCTGCAGCTTTTATGGATTTGATGAATAGGGTGTTTAAGCCATTCCTGGATGTATTTGTGATAGTTTTTATAGATGATATTCTAGTTTATTCTAGATCAGAAAAGGACCATGCCAATCACTTACGACAGGCATTGCAGACTCTTCGTGATTGTAAGCTTTATGCAAAGTTCTCTAAATGTGAGTTTTGGTTAAAGTCGGTGGCATTTTTGGGTCATATTGTATCTAGTGAAGGGATAAAGGTTGATGCTCAAAAGATAGAAGCTGTGAAGAACTGGCTAAGGCCCACAACGCCTACGGAGATTTGTAGTTTTCTCGGGTCGGCCGGTTATTATAGAAGGTTTGTTAAAGACTTTTCTTCCATTTTAGCACCCTTAACCAAACTAACGCATAAAGCATCCAAGTTCCAATGGAATGATGCGTGTGAGGAGAGTTTCCAAGAATTGAAGAATAAGTTGACTTCTACACCTGTGTTGGTACTTCCAGAAGGTATAGAAGGGTATACAGTGTATTGTGATGCTTCGAGAATTGGTTTAGGATATGTATTAATGCAGCATGGTAAGGTGATAGCATATGCCTCAAGGCAATTGAGGCCACATGAGAAAAATTACCCCACACATGAACTTGAGCTGGCAGCGGTTATCTTTGCTTTAAAAATATGGCGCCACTATTTATATGGGGTTCATGTTGATATATATACTGATCATAAGAGCTTACAATATATTTTCAGTCAGAAGGATCTAAATCTGAGGCAGCGAAGGTGGATGGAACTATTAAAAGATTATGATGTTGATATTTTGTATCACCCAGGGAAAGCGAATATAGTAGCTGATGCGTTAAGTCGTAAGGCTATGATGGCACCTATAGAAAGGCAAGGGATGATTAAAGATCTTCATCAATTAGCTAGCCTAGGGGTTCGTCTTTTCGAAACTCCGGACGAAGAGCTTATTGTGCATAATGTCGCGGAATCCTCATTAGTAGCTGAGGTGAAAGAGAAGCAAGATGCAGATCCTATTTTATTACAGCTTAAGGAGAACGTTCAGAGTGGGACGACCAAGGCATTTGAGCTTACGCGAGAAGGAGTACTTCAGTGCCAAAACCGATTGTGTGTACCGGATGTAGACGGGCTAAGAAAGAAGATTATGATAGAGGCATATTTTTCAAGGTATTCCATTCATCCAGGATCAACCAAAATGTATCAAAATTTAAAGGAGGTATATTGGTGGAATGACATGAAAAGGAACATCGCAGAATTTGTAGCTGAATGTCCAAATTGCCAACGAGTTAAAGTGGAACATCAAAAGCCCGGAGGCTATATGCAATGCATAGATCTTCCAATTTGGAAGTGGGACATGATCAACATGGATTTTGTTATAGGTTTGCCTCGTACAGCTCGGAAATTTGATTCTATATGGGTGATTGTGGATAGGCTTACTAAATCCGCACATTTCTTACCCGTTAAGACCACTTACACAGTTGAAGAATATTCGAAGCTGTATGTTAAAGAAATAGTCCGATTACATGGAGTGCCAACTTCTATTATATCGGATCGGGGAACTTAATTTACTGCAAACTTTTGGAAGTCTTTCCAACGGAGTTTGGGAACACAAGTGAATCTGAGTACATCTTTTCACCCTCAGACGGATGGACAAGCAGAGCGCACCATTCAAACACTTGAAGATATGCTACGAGCATGTGTTATAGATTTTAAAGGAAGCTGGGATGATCATTTACCTCTTATTGAGTTTGCCTACAATAATAGCTATCATTCAAGTATCAAAATGGCACCATATGAAGCTTTATATAGGAGGAAGTGTAGATCACCAATAGGATGGTTCGAAGCGGGTGAAACTCTTATGTTCGGATCAGATCTTGTGTATCAAGCCATAGAAAAAGTCAAGGTGATTCAGCAACGGTTGAAGACATCCCAAAGTCGACACAAGTCATATGCGGATAGTAGAAGAAGAGGGCTAGAGTTTTCGTTAGGCGATTGGGTATTTTTGAAGGTATCGCCAATGAAAGAGGTAATGAGATTTGGCAATAAAGGAAAGTTGAGTCCACGATATATAGGCCCGTATAAGATTATTCGAAGATGTGGGCAAGTTGCTTATGAATTAGAGCTGCCTCAGGAACTCTCATCAGTGCATCCAGTATTTTATGTATCGATGCTTCGAAAGTGCATCGGAGATCCGTCCCTTATTACTTCTACTGAAGATGTGCAAGTAACAGAAGATCTTACCTATGAGTAGATGCCTATTGCTATATTAGATCGTCAAGTTAAGAAGATGAGAAATAAAGAAGTAGCATTGGTGAAAGTACTTTGGAGAAATAAACAAAGGGAAGAGATTACATGGGAAGCTGAGGAAGCAATGAAATCTAAGTACCCTTATTTGTTCAAAGATGAAGTGGAAGTTCAAGAAACGGAGTTAAAACATTAACAAGTAAGTTTTTATTTATATATGCATAGTTTTTATGTGATGATGTGAATGTTAATGGTGGACTTGAACTTGTTTTGGTTGAATAACTACGCTAACATTCGAGGACGAATGTCCTAAAGGGGGGAAGGATGTAACACCCCGTATTCAAGTACATGTATTGGCGTATTCAAGTACGTGTATTGGTCTTATTTATATGGAATTAATTTTTTATTTTATTTATACCGGAATTTGCCCGTCGATGGTTCCATACGAAGGTTATTGAATAAACTTTCCAACGATATAAAGATTTCCAAAAATGGATAAGTTTCGGATATAATCGAGCACGTTCGAAACTATAAAACGGTGGCCGGAATATGTGAACAGTAAATGTGCAGGAAAATTTCCTGCACACAAACTATTGAGGCCTGCCAGTTTTTTGGGTCAACTTTGAACGATCATAACTCCCTCAATAAAATGAACTGGGAGAGCTGCGACCTATCAAAAGAAATATCTTTGAGTCTTCTTTTCAATTCAATTGGTTTTATCCAAATCCAACATCTGAGTAAGGAGTTATACTCGTTTTACTTCAGCCTCTCAAAACAGATTTTTAGGATCAAATTCAAACGATCATAACTCTTTGTACAGGACGAACTGGGTGGCCTACTTTATATGAAATGAAATAACTTTGAATTATCTTTCCAAAAATATCAATTTCATCCAAATCCGATATCGGAGTAAAGAGTTATGGCCGATTTACTTTAGCCTGTCAAAACAGTCCACCATGGACAGATTCGGATTTACTTAAATTTTTAAGGGCAATATGGTCATTTTCCATCACCTCATGGACGAAAATTGGTCATTATATACATATAATTAGTCTCATATCCATCAATTATCATCAAATTATTGAAAATAAGAAACCCTAGCCTAATTTCAACTCCAATTATCTTGTGATTCAACCGTAGAAAATCCAAATTGATTCCGTAGTTGTGTTCACCGTCTTGAGGGCTTCGAGAAGCACCCCTTATTTGTGCCAACAGGACTTCGAAACCAAAAGGGCCATTTTATGGTAAGGATGTAAATTATGTTGGTGTTATTTATATGGATATATATATATATATATATGCATGTGAGCATAAGAAGTATGTTATTTAATTGTTGTTGAAAGATGATTGGGAAATGATGTTGGATTATTCTTGTGCATGGTTGGATTATGTTGAATTGTGAAGGGATTTGGTATTGATGATGTGGTATTGAAATGATGATTATATATATATATATACACATAAACCTATTGTTCAAGTTGGTTTTTGGAATGTTTTGCAAATATTGGTTGTATGGAATTATGGAAGAGAATTGTGGTGTTGGGTTGCTAATCCTAGATGCCAAACATTTCATTGTAGATAAGTGATTTGTAAAGGCAAGAAGTTGTGTTGAATTGGTATCCGAATCTACAACGAGGTATGTAAAGCATACTCTAACAATGTTCTTTGACATGAAAACACCAATGTTCCATCAAGTAAGATTCCGAGGTTGTCCAAAAGCATGTATTGTTCTACATTACCAACGAAGTTGTTTCCATTCTATAAAGTGTCAAATGTTTCATTAATATACCAAAAGGCTCCTATTTCATTGTTGTGATATTGATGATTCTGAAACACATTGTTGATGTACCAATGAGTCCTTATTACATCGTTATTGTATAGAAGGTCTATTACTTGATTCCTATTGATGTATGGTTGTTCGAAAGGTACTATATTGGCATGAACACTAATGTAATAATCTCAAAATCTTTTGAACTAAGTTATTGGAAAGATCTTTTATGTGTGTTACTTGATATACGTGTGGGTGGTATCCCAGGGGCATAAGCCTAGCATGGGTCGATCCCTATTTATGTGTTTATGGGTGGTATCCCAGGGGCATAAGCCTAGCATGGGTCAATACCAGTTGATATGTACTGGGGCATCCTAATGGTCACAGTACGATACAGTATTGATTATTGTTAGGTGGTTGGAGGTTCGGGAGGAGGAGGTAATGGCAATTGGTAATTGTAAAGAATAAAATGAACGAATGTATACCGTTTCACAAATGTGTTTGAATTCAAGAACTCAATTTAGATTAATGATAATGTGCATGATCCTAAAAGTGTTTATGAAGTGTGGTTCACTTCTATTATGATTTATTCACTTGCGTCTGATTTTCTTGATCCCCCATATCACATATGATTATTTACAGCTTTACATACTCAGTACATATTTCGTACTGACGTCCCTCACGGGAGACCTGCATTTCATACTGCAGGCACAGGTGCTTCAGCTCACTCACAGCATAGATAGGAGCCAGGTCATACAACTATTGTTGGTGAGCTCCAGTTTGCTTCAGAGCTTTCCGAGTCGGTTCCTTATGTTTGTCATTGTACAAGAGTCGTGTGTGGGCGGGGGTTTGTCCCTACCCTAGTTATGTCATGTATATCCTAGAGGCTTTGTAGACATAAGGAAGGGTAAAGTCATGGAAGTTTATATAGTGATGTTATATTTGTATATGTGGTGGCCCCGACGGCCAAGTATTATATATATATTTGTGCGTGTTGTGCTGATACAGGTAATTAGATTCTTCTATATGCAACAAAGTGTTGTCCAAATTTTTGGTGACATGTAAGTGAAAGTACAGGTATTTGAACGGGTTCTCCCGGGCCTTCTCGGCTTCGGGTGCCAGTCCGGCCTGATGAGATTTTGGGGCGTGATATCTAGCCTCTCGAATGTCTAGGAATACTGGAATTTGTGAGATCTTAGTAGTATGTATTGTATTAGTGAATTTCATTCATGTGTTAGGTTGTAATTTAAAGTATTAGTAGTTTCCTAGTAGTTGTTTTCAGAGTTATTTCTGTAATATCAGTATATCTAGTGTAAAACATCAATATTTGTTTCTTTATTTACTGTTTTTTGCAGTTATTCTATCAATTTGGTATCAGAGAAGTAACGTTCGGGTATGGTGAGTAAATGGAGGGACGCGTCAAACAGGTAGAGGCTAATTTGGCAGGGGTAAGGGAAGATGTCAGAAAACTAGAAGGATGATTTCAATAAATGAGAGAGTCTTTTGCAAGAATTGAAGCCCAAAGGCGAACTGTGATGGCAGAAGCATCCCCTCCTCAAGCCAAATCTATTGGATACCAAGAAGAGGGAAACAATGTCAACTTGGCTGGAGAAAAAGATGAGAAGAAGTTTCGAAAACTACAATTACCAGTTTTCGAAGTTTTTGAATGGGAGGATCCTTTAGGATGGATTTTCAGAGTGGAACGATGTTTCGCAGTGAATGAGATTTCTTAAGTGGAAAAATTACGGGCAGCAGGTGTTTGTTTGGAAGGAAAAGCCTTAAATTGGTATTATTGAATGGAATATCGGCAACAAATGTCAACCTGGGAAGAATTCAAAAGAGAGTTGTTGAATCGATTTCATGATACTCAAAAGATCAACCAATATGTTGTCTTAATGGGGCTGAAGCAGATTACCACAGTCGCTTCATTTCGTGAAGAATTTGAAAAGGTGTCAGCATTTATGACTAAGGCGTCTGATGAGATTTTATCAAGAGTGTTTCTTAATGGATTGAAAGAGGAAATTCGAGCAGAAGTGATGTTGTTATGGGCTCAAACATTAAGGAAGATAATGGAGATGGCTCAAAAGGTGGAGGATCAAAATTCTGTGTTACAACAAGTTCATAGTTTTAAATTTGAACAAACTAGAGAAAATTCAAAAAATAAACCGAATGGGTTTAGAACCAATTATCATCGAGTTGAAAACATTCTTGAAACACGGGACTCAAGAGTCGGAATAGCAAGTCATAACACTGAACAATTGCATCCTACCGCAAAGTCGACTAACTTTAACTCTTTAGTAGCAAAATCCGAGGGACAATTTAGAATGTTGACTGATTCAGGATTTGCCCGAAAGAGACAACTAGGGTTATGTTTCAATTGTGATGAAAAACTTGGCCCCAATCATAGCGGTAAAAATAAGCAGCTTAACCTATTGATTGTTTCAGAGACACCCAACATAAATGAGAATGATACAAAAGAATTCTTTGAGCCTACAGGAGAAGATTTAGTTGAAGAGGAAATAAATGATACTATGATGGTGTTGAATATGAATTCAGCTGTGGGACTTACAGGATATAAAATAATGAAATTCGTAGGGAAGATTCATGGGCACAACGTAATTTTTTTGGTCGATAGTGGGGCTACTCATAATTTAATATCTTTCACCCTTGCTCATCAACTCCAATTACCTAAGAAGACCAAAAGATTTAAAGTAGTAATTGGTAATGGTAAACAGGTTAGCGGGAATGAAGTATGCAAAGAGGCAAGGATGAATATCCAAGGAATCCAAATTAACCAACAGTATTTCCTACTAGAATTGAAGGGAACTGATTTGGTTTTAGGGATGGAATAGTTGGTCACATTAGGTGAAATGAGGGTAAATTGAAAACTTCTAACCATGAAATTCAAATATGCAGGAAGATCAGTGTTGCTTCGAGGGGATCCAGTTATGGTTCGGACAGTAGTATCACTCAAAGTTATGACCAAATTACTAAAGAAAGGGAACCAAGTATTTTTGGTTCAGTTGAATCAGGTAACAAGAACTGGAAATGAAGAAGTTATAATCACAAATGAGATTGAAAAGTTATTATCTGATTATCCAGAAGTAGGTAAGAAAACCTTGGGTCCACCACCGCATCGTTCTAGGGATTATGCTATTACTTTTTAACCTGGAGCACAACCACCAAACATTTGTCGATATTGATATCATCATTCTCAAAAAGCAGAGATTGAGCGCTTGGTCAAGGAGATGTTGGCTGTTGGAATCATTAAGGTTAGTTTTAGTCCAGTATTACTGGTTAAGAAGAAGGATGGAAGTTGGCGATTTTGCATGATTATCGGACTCTTAATGATATCATTATCCCCAATAAATTTTCAATACCATACATTGATGAGTTACTGGATGGGCTAGGGAGAGCCACCGTATTTGCAAAGTTGGATCTTAAGTCGGGTTATCATCAAATTCATATTCAAGCTGGAGATGAAGAAAAAATAGCCTTTCGCACCCATGAGGGACATTATGAGTTTATGGTCATGTCATTTGGCTTGATCAATGCACCCTCGACTTTTCAATCACTGATGAATGATATTTTCAGGAATTATTTGAGAAAATTTATTTTAGTATTCTTTGATGATATTTTGATTTACAGTAAGGACTATGGTTCACATCTTGGGCATCTGAAGGTTTTTTTTGGATATTCTCAAAGAGAATCAACTGGTAATCAACAAAAAAAGTGCATGTTTGGTTAGCTTAAACTTGATTATCTGGGTCATATCATTTTCTCTAAAGAAATGCAAGTTAATCCTTCCAGGTAGGGTTGTTCAAAACCGAACCATAACCGTTAACCCAACCGTAAAATTAGTTTATTGGCTAATTGATAATGGGTTATCGAATTAATGGTTGGAGAACAGATCAAAATTTTATAACTAATGGCTTATTGGTGCGGAGACGGATTACTTAATTTTCTTATCGGATAAACCGTTAACCCATTAAGAATTATTATAATTATATTTTTACCCTTAGATATATAAGTATCTTTTGTCAATCCAACATATAAAACTCCATTTATTATTCTATTCACTTCTTAGTTTAGAAAATAACATGCCACTTCTTGTGACATCTAACCATAAAGTGCAGTTAGACTCCCTAAAATGTAAAGAAAATCTGAAATTAATTCTTAAACTAAAACATAAATTATTCTTGACAACACAAAGGACCGCAATAAAAATGAAACAACCCAAATATGTCCTTCACAAAGTTTGATATGAAACATAAAAATTCAAATAATATTAAAGTTTTAATTTTTTCCTATCAATCCAGTAATTAAAAATTTTTCTACATACATTTTAGGCCTAGAAGAAAAAACTTATTTAATTCGATATTTTAACCTATTAAATAACTACACGAACAAAACTCAAGAAGCTTAAAATATTGATAAATAGATCAATCATAGTATACAAACAACTTAATCGGTGAAGAAACAGAGGAACTATCGATAATCGCTCGATATTTTATTCTCTTTTAAATTTATTCGTTACACCATTTGATAACCGTCCGTTAATTGTTAATCCGATACCGAACCAACCGTCATCTTATTGGGTGGCTAGTGTATTAGTATATTTAAAAACCGATAACCAATAAGCCGAACCGCTAAGCATAATTATCCAACCGATCCAACCGATAAGCATCCCTACTTCCAGGATTGAGAGTATGATATCTTGGTCAGTTGCTAAAGATATCAAGTCTTTGTGGGGATTTTTGGGATTCACTGGATATTATAAAAAAAATCATCAAAGACTATGGTAAGATCGCTGCCTCTTTGACTGATTTACTTAAAAAGAATGTCTTTTCATGGGGAGAACGAGCCCAACAATCATGAAACGTTGAAGTTGGCTATGACTCAAGTGTCTATTTTAGCAATGACGAATTTTTTTCAGCCTTTTGTAAGTAAGATGCTTTGGGATTTCGTATCAGTGCAGTTTTAATGCAAAATGGTAAACCTATCACTTATTTCAGTCGAATGCATTATTCTAGAGCCAGACAATGTTCGGTATATGAACGGGAGCTAATGGCTATTATGCTTAGGGGTGGGCGTTCGGTATTTTGGTTCGAATTCAAATTTTTTAGTTTGGTTTTTTGATTTTCGATTATGAAATTAGGTGTACCAAAAACCGAACCGAATTAGTTCGGTTTGATTCGATTTATGTAAATTTCTGTTCGGTTCTATTCGATTTAATAATTTTGATTTTTCAATTTTGGGCCTGTTTAATGGGCTAAATTATATTTGCAAATCGGACTGGTTTAACTTTCTTAGGTTAAAGGAAAATTAATATAAACTTGTAAAATCTTCTAGGTGACAAGTGAGAATAATCACCTCCAATGCAAAAAACAGATGGAGGACTATATATTAACTTTCGGTTGCAAAAATCAATGCAAAGAGTAACTTTCGATTTTGATTGCTGAATGTATTTGGATTTTGAGTCTTTGGGTTGTAGGCAGTAGTGGGTTGTAGCTAAAGCCTAAATAGCTAATGGGCTTAGATATTATAAATATTAAATAATAAATATATATTATATATATATTAATATATATGTATATATAATAATTAAAAAAGGTATATCAAAAATTTTGGTTCATTTCAATTTAAATTGAAAACCGATACATCAATCTAAAAATCAAAAACCGAATCGAAATACCAAATTTATAAAAAAATAAATTAAAATCGAACCGAAAACCAAAAAATTGAAACTAAAAAATTTAAATAATTTAGCTCGGTTCGGTATTTTGGTTTTTCGGTATTTATGTCCACCCTTAATTGTGTTAGCTGTCAAAAGATGGAATCACTACTTGATGGGCTATCACTTCATCATCAAAACAAATCAAAAAGCCCTTAAATTTTTGTTGGAACAGAGAGTCAAAGATGAGAATCAATAGAAATGGGTCTCCAAACTCATGGGTTATAAGTTTGAGATCAAGTACAAGTTGGGTGCTGAAAATAAGGTGGCTGATACATTGTCAAGACGCGGGGAATCTGCAGAGTTATATGCATTTTCAATTTGGAAATATGAAGACAAGGAAGAATGGGATCAAGAAGTACAACGAGACACCAAAATGACTTCTATTTTGCAGAAGTTAATCTCGAGACAGCAAACAGATGACAAATACAGCTTGAAGTATGGATATCTACTATTCAAAGGACGCTTGGTTTTGCCAAAAAGATCATTTCGTATACCTGGTCTATTGAAAGATTTTTATTCTTTTCCTATAGGAGGCCATTCAAGGTATCTTTGCACATATAAAAGATTGTCTGAGAATATATAGTAGGAAGGTACAAAGAGGGATGTGCAAGACTTTGTTTCCGGGAGTGAAATTTGTCAAAAGAACAAGTCTCAAACTTTGAGTCCTGCAGGGTTGCTTCAACCTTTGCCCATACCTTATCATGTCTAAGAGGATGTAACTATGGACTTCATTACTGGCCTTCCTAAATCCCATAGTTTTGTTACTCTATTGGTTGTGGTGGATCTTCTTACTAAGTATGCACATTTTATTTCACTTTCACACCCTTTTAATGCTAAAGATGTAGCTGTTGTTTTCATTAAGGAAGTGGTTAAATTGCATGGATTTTCTAAATCTATTGTGTCTGATTGTGATCGTGTGTTCATAAGCTAATTTTGGAAAGAGCTATTCAAAATAGTAGGTACTACCTTACGCTATAGCTCTTCATATTATTCGAAAACTAATGGGCAAACAAAAGTCGTGAATAGGAGTTTGGAGACATCTCCGTTGTATGGCAGGAGAAAATCCTAAACAATGGTCCATTGATTATTTTGGGCAAAGTATTGGTTTAATACATCCTTTAATAGATCTGTAGGTATGACACCCTTTAAGGCATTATACGGAAGGGATTCACCATTAATTTTTCACATGGATGACATGACTTCAGCGGTAGAAGAAGTAAATGAGCAGGTGTGCACTAGAAATATGATCTTGACTGAACTCAAAGAACATCTGCTGCAAGCACAACAAAGAATGAAGAATCAAGTTGATCGACATCGTCGAGAAGTGATTTTTGAGATTGGTGAAATGGTATATCTCAAACTTTGGCCATATAAACTATGTTCTTTGGCTAGGAAGATCAATGAAAAACTTAGTTCCGCCCTTTCAAGATTCTAGAAAGGATTGGTCTCGTAGCTTATCGGTTGGAGTTACCGGTTGGAACTCGCATTCATTCGGTGTTTCATGTTTCACAGTTGAGAAAATGTTTTCTTCCAGCTACTCCTATTCAAAACCTACCTCCATTTCCTACCCAAGATTTAGAGCTTCAAGTTGAACCTGAAGCATTGAGGAAGACCAGGAAGCTAATCAATGGTAAGTGGGAAGTGTTAATCAAGTGGAAGACTCTACCAGAATTTGAGAACACTTATGCAATCATTAATCAGCAATTTCACCTTGAGGACAAGGTGACTCTTATAGGGGCGGGTAATGATATACCTCAACTTTCACGCTCAAAGTGACTCTTATAGGGGCGGGTAATGATATACCTCAAGTTATAAAAACTTATTCTAGGAGGCCAAAATAAGCAATTGGGAAACTTAGTAACTGTCATGAGATAGTTGCACATGTATTGGGTGATTTTTTTTTGTAGAAAAAGGGGCAGGACAGTGGACATAAATAATCAAAAAAAAAATGGGAATCTTCTGGGAGAGTTCTAGCCTCTCAAATGTCTAGGAATGCTGGAATTTGTATAATCTTAATAGTATGTACTGTATTAGTGAATTTCATTCATATGTTAGGCTGTAATTTAAAGTACTAGCAGTTTATCATCAGTATCATCCATTTTCTCACATCCAAGCACATCCCTCTCTAACAAAATCACCACTGCATCAATTAGCACATCTGGTATCTTCATTTGACTTTCATCAAGTTTCTGCTTACGCAATGCGAAAATACAAGTAAACTAAGTACCAAAAGACAGCTGCGGATTACTTAAAACATACAAATTCTTTTTAATATAATGGACAGTGCAATTATCTTTTACATGAATATTTGCATCCTTTCTTTTACGCCACTTACCAAAATAGAACTTCAAACAATCACCAACAAGGCAAAAACACTGGTATCACAGCATGAACATAACAGGGATCTATAAGCATGAAGCACTCCGCTCTTCCAAGGAAATCTTGAAGAAGTTCAAATACAGAATACATCCAAATAATACAGAGTAACAAGAAGTTATACATATCATTCGTGCAAACATTCACTAGACCTAACATCGCCATAACTGAGACAATGGTTTCCCTTTGTGGCATGTCATCATACAATCAAGAACAACTTCTCTGAGCTTCTTCTCTATATCTACAATCGAAAGGGTTGCATCGATAACCTGCAATAAATGAAAGGAAGTACATCAACAAAGCAACGCTATCACGAAGGCTTGGGCTCAAAAGCCGATCAAACTGTCTTTTGGTTCATGAAAACAGGTGAATTTATGTGTTTAAAGAAGATCAAATCGGAATCTGATCAGTAGGGTTTAGTCAATTTCAGATTATGTTTCTGCCTAGTTACCATAGACGTGCTGTATTGATTATCAGAAACGCCAAAAAATTGCTTTGGATGAAGGAATTTTCACGAGATCTTGGCTTTGAGCAGTCAACCAAACTAACTCAAAAAGTAATGCAAAGTTCAAAAACTAAATGATAGTATTCTATAACATTTTAGGTTACCAGACTAGTTGCTATATTTACTTAACAACCAATACTATTTCCATAGACAAATGGAAGACAAGTCACCTTCCACGAGGAATCACGAAGAGCCAAATAAGATCCAGCCACCTTTTTCTGAAACTCAAGCTGCTCATATCTTTCATCTCCATAACCTCCTCTTTCAGCAGCTTTCTAGTTATCATAAAATTGAATCATTAATAAACAGTCATATTAACAACAATGGAGAGCATATCTTTCATATTCAAAAATATTGTTGAAAAAGAATAGCTAACAAGTCAAACAATAAGAAACCTGCATAATATGGAAAGATCAAGCAAAAGAGTGCAGCTGATCCTCAATAAAAGAGTAAATTGCTCAAGTAATCAACATATATCCCAAGACAGACTTGAAATTAGAAAATTACATCAACATATATCTAACTTTGGACAGGTGAAAAAGAAAAAATGAAACCAAAACTACCTCAGGTGATATGTCGAGATATACAACCAGATCTGGAGCTAACAACCCTATTTCTGGAGCCTGCAGTAAAAGATCTGTGTTAACCTTGCTAAGAGATTTTGAAATTGCAACATCAATGAAGTAAGACATGATTTTTACCTTACACCATCCAATATCAAGTCCCTTAGCAGAGGAAAATGCCACCCCAGAATAAGAGTAGCGGTCAACGATGAGAGTAGTTCCAGTCTTCAGCTTTTCCTCCATTAATGATCTGCAGTTACTCAACACAAATTGATAATATCCGAACACACCACGCTAAAAGCATGAGTGTACAATGACAACGAATCAACTCACTGCAAAATTTCAGATACTATCCGACCTAGAATGAAAAATGAAGGTAGCAAAACCATTTAAAATTCTCAGTTAAATAGCAATGGTATTTATGGATATCAAAAGTAGTTCAACTACTGCCATATACTTGTCAATTTTCATCATGCCTTTGCTTGAGAACACTACAAATGGAATAGAAAATTAGAAAAGTATGCATATAACATCTGCTTATTCATTTTGGTGAGAACTTTCAAGCATGTTACCTGAACTACAAATGTTGAATGAACTGAGGGAGAAAAAGCATTTGCACAGCGTAAAGAGTTCTTATAAAGAGTCGAAGACCACAAAATATTTAAATGCTTTTACTATTCAAATTGAAGAAACAGTGTTCAGAAGATGCTAAGATGGATTTGTGGGCATACTAGGAGCAATAAGATTAAGAATGAGGATATCCAGGACAAGATGGGAAGCGAGGCTGAGATGGTTTGAGTAGGTGAAGAGCAGATGCCCTAGTGAGGAGGTGCGAGAGGTTGGATATAGAGGGGTACAAGGAGAGGTAGAGGTAGGCCGAGAAAGTATAATGGGAGGGTGATTAGACAAGACGTGGCACAACTTCAGCTTACCCGAGGACATGACCTTAGAGAGGAGGGTGTGAAGGTCGCGTATTGGGTTGAAAGTTAGTAGGTAGTCAAGTGTTATCTGGCTGTTCGACAAGTTTAGGCTTGGCAGTGCATGTCATAGTATTAGCCTTATTCTTGTAGGAGTTGTTTGGGGTGAGGTATAGGTATAATAATCCTGGGATAAAATGTAGGATTACTTTATCCTATATTTGGTTGGAGGTATTAGGTTTTCCCGAAATTATTTATCCCACCATTTATACCATAGTCATGAGATAAGTTATCCCATATACATAGTGGGATAACTTATTCTGGGATAACTTGTTCCCAACCAAACGACCCATAGTGTCTTGCTTTTGATTTCTATCGGCATCTATTGTTTCTTGCGTTTCGATTATCACACTAATTTGTTATTGTTACTGTCTCCTTATTCGTAGTTGAGTTTTCTTCACTATCGTTTTCCTTTTCATACCTACTATGATTTGTTGTACTTGAGCCAAAGGTCTTCTGGAAACAGCCTCTCTACTTGTACAAGGTAGTGGAAAGGTCTGCGTGCACTCTACCCTCCCAAACTCCACTTTTCGGATTTCACTGTGGTCTGCGTATGTTGTTGTTGTTGTTATTATTCAAATTGACTAGCTAGATGGTCTTCATATATTCCAGGCAAATGACAATCATAGGTAGACAACTGGTCAAGAGTTCTTTAAGCAGGTACGAGTAGGAAGTCTTTACCACAACTCCTTTTCCAGCCATTATACAAAGTTATTTTCACTTTCTTGGTCCACACAGACAAAGTCTCTCTTTTTTTTCTAGTAAAGAGTAACGCAGACAAAGTATCTTTTATCAGTTTGAAAGCAGTGGGAAGAAAATGTGAATAATTAACAAATTCTGGTCTTAGTCAATGTATTCCTGCCAAGTTCTCCTGATTTTCAGTTTCTCTATCTTGTTCTGGTAAACAATTACTCTATAAGGAAATACCAATTAATCTACAGCCAGATTAAGTGAGAAATGTACTTCCAATGGCATACAGAAGTTCAAGCATTCCCCCAAGGTTTTGGTCTAGTGTAAAGGCTACTGCTGGAAAACGGATGATATCAAGTGGAAAAGGGTAGAGGGACAGGCCATTATCCATTGTGTACATAACCGTGTGCAACTAACCCTCGGGGATTCCTCAGATACTAAAAGAAAAAAGTCCCAGTGCTCAAACCATCAATTCAGTCCATCCAACATATCAAATTTGGATGATATACAACTCTTAGCTAGCCATTTGACTGATTTAACTAATAAGCTAACCAATTTTATCTCCACATGTATCAAAATATGAAAAGGTTAATGACAAGTGACATGCCTAAGTATTTTGACAGGTGGCGGCGGCTATCAAAGTCAGGGGTGTTCCACTGCATCGTTACAATCATCAAGCATAAGTGTGCAACTATTTGAAACTTGATGGTAAAAGTATAATTAATACTCCATTATAAACTTTTTAAAGAATAGATCATTCTATATATTCAATTACTCTTGGCCAACTAAGAGTAATACCAATAGATTAGCCTTAGACTCAATAAATTGAGTAGTTTGATTTATTTACAGCGTTTCATGAGTAAAATTCCACAATTTGAGCTTTTAGTCTCAGAAGCCATTCAAGAAAACAGAAGGGGGGTTATTATGAGGAATTAAACAAACTGTTGAAACAACAAAATGGCTAAATCTTCGTCATGAAAGAAAGAGGTGTAGCCAAAGAAGACAAAAGGAGTTCCTTTTTGTTGTGGGGAAGATGGAATTTTTAGTTTTGGAAGATGCAGTTTAGAGGGAAAGGAAAAAGTGCTCTTTGTTGTGGAGGGAGGATCTGGAATTGGGAAGAAAGTAAAATTAGAAAAGGAAAGCACATAAATAAACAAGAAAGGTATAAAAAAGCATCAGTTGGACAAGAAAAATAAGGTTGAGGCTAGAGTTGATCATGGACCCAATAGGATTTTACAACTCTTTGACCCGCCACAAAACCAAAGCAACCACTGAGAGTTTGTTTTCCTGGGTGCTCACAGATCTCTTTTGTTTGTTATTTAGTAACAATTATCTATATGGATATATACACGACAATAATAGGTGCTCATGCACGCACATGGACCTACGTCGGTCTGCCCTGTTGACTGGGGACATGACCGAGTACTGAATTCTGACAGACAGGTCATCTCTGTGTATCAGACACATTGAGCATCATAATTTACACACTACATATGGGCATGCAAGTAAGGCTGTGTGAATTGAACAAACCTCTTCTCCCAACGATTTGCACTGAAGAGAAGATGGATCGCATGGTCTTCCAACTGTGATTCGTTAGCAAGATAAGAAGAAATCATTTGCCCGACACCTGTATTTCTGTCAGGAAATCTCCACGACTCAACTGAATGTCCCTGCTCAAGCAAATACTTGTACAGTCTGCCAGACTGGGACGTCTTTCCACAGCGATCCAGCCCTTCTAAAACAATTAAGGCACCTCTGGGGCTGCTGCTCTCTTTGTTCTCCATATGAATACGTCTTAAAGGCTTAAAAGGTAACTTAAACTCCAAGCTAGACTTCAACGAAAACCAAGCTGCCCAAGATCCAAATTTTCTAGGAAAAGTAGAAATTGCCTTTGGTACAAAGCTTATGCTGGAAAACAAATTTTCCTCCACTTTTAAAGTCCTCCGCCTAAAAAAATTTAACACGGAACATTTTAATAAAGTACACTTACATTGCATATAGAGCAAACTTAACAAGTTAATACCCATTACTTACTGCCACCAAGTTAAACTCCAAAAATATACTCATACAATGCACATCACAGGAAAGACTCGTTCCCTTTGGATCATGCTCTTAGTGCCATTTTATCAAGCATAATATGCACATAAATATTTACATCAGGGATGTAGGAGATTTGAACTTAGAACCTCAAAGGTGAATTTGAAACCCCTTTAGTCTCAGTAGAGAAGATTCAAAATCTATATGTGCTCATAAAATACAAAATTTGCCTTTATATATACAGTGTAATTTTTTGTTGAGGGGTTGGATGAACACCCCTCCACCACCGACACAGTATGAAACACCCATACGCAGGGAACGCTAAGCCTAGTGGCGGATCTGAAGAGAGTTCAACATCTACTATTCATGCATAAAAAAGTAACTATGTATAAATAGTGTAATTTTCTGGGGCTCGTATGAACCCCCTCAGCTAGGCTCCGGCCCCAACTAAACCTATGTATAATTCTTGGGCGTTGCCACTAAGAATTTCTGCATAAATAATTGACATTATGAACGGGCAAAGATTTGAAATACACAAGAGTAGGATAATTAACTTATCAAATAATCAAACAAGTTTTCATGACAAGATACATGCTAACGAGAAATCAGATCAATGAATGAACACCCAAAGACAAATTTCAGCAAAGCGTTAAGGGGAAACTTACAATGTTCTGGTGAGGCCAAAAGTGAAAGAATGCGTCATACCACTCAATACCTATGGCTATAATGTATTTTCCGCGCCTGTTTTGGAAAGTTCTAAAAAAATTTGGCGCCTTTAGGGTTCTTCGGGTTATTTGCATAAATAGCCACTAATGAAGTTTCTGTTTAAAATATAACCACACATTAAAATTAGCGCAATTCTAGCCATTTGTGATCATGTTTGTTTTATGTAAATAATTGGTAACTAGGCCGTGTTGGCGCTTTCTCTCCACTTCTTGAAGTTCCGTTTTAGCATCCTCTTCACTCTTCGAATTATCTTTGATGTTCAAACTTCTCAGTTGTTATTTCTTTAATTATATAATCTTTTGGCTCAATAATTAGACTTAACATTATATTTGTATCCAACTTGCCTTAAGGTGGTGTTCCTAGTTGCTCTAGCAGGTGCATGTAAGCACAGGTGATGCGATAAGGTTGTTAAATTGAATTTAGTTGAGGTTGAACAGCATAAGAGGAAGTGAGATAGTGCCCTGCCTTAGTTGGCTATGTAGTTGGGAAGAATTCCCCATTCAAACAAATGTTAAAAGTTGTGTATGTTATTTGAAATTTCGTAGTCACCAAAGGTAATCCTGAATGAGGATGGTTAGGGTCTTTCAATTCCACGATGAGCAAGATAAATTGGTTATGCTAGCGAATGATATATCCTTACATTTTAGTCTATAACCAACAATTCTTAAATGACGGGATACTGAATATATTTCAGATGTGCCAGAAATAAATTAGACAGATGCCACTATGGGTAAACTTTTACAATTTACTTGTTCAATATTGGTTTACTTGGAACCTTGGTCAAATTGTAAGCTATCTTGGTAAGTCAACTTGCACTGATACGTTGCTGAGGAGGAAAAGATATCTTATGATACCATCCTAATTGGACATAACACAACCTCTACCTGTGTAACGATCGGTTCCGTTATTATTGAAAATATTTGTGGTAAAGGCATGTGTTTCTCATTCATCATAAATGTTAAGACTAATTTTTTAGTATGAGAGTGTATTTGATATGTACTAAGATCATATAATACCCCTAGCACAAAGTTAAGTTGAAAGTATCTTTGCCGATTTTATTTCGAGCTAAGTTTAAACTAGGATCAACTTCAAACAAGTATTCCTCCTACCAAATATAAGGAGTTAGGGTTCCTAATACCCACCAAATTAAAAATCTCAGATTCTTCTATTCAACGCAACTGATCATTCATCAATCCTCTTTTTGAGTAAAAAGTCATAATTGTTTTACTAAAGATTGTCCCTGTTGAAAAGCTAAGGGCGTTGTAGCAGGTTAGATCGCTATAGCGATATGCACAACAGTTTATAACCCATTTGTGACGGGCTCAACGCAAAACTCCAAAAAATTCATTCCTAAGCCTTAGAAGGGCAATTTTCTCTTGGTGTGGATGGATAAAACATGAATTTAATGTAATAAGGACCTAATTATGTGTTGATGTGTTAATGTATGAATCTTTGAGGGATGTTTTGTGTTTGTATGACTCCACGGTCGATTGTAACGTGAATTATGTGATTATATATGACAATGAGATGGTGTGAGCTCATAATCGAGTTATTTAGCCTAATTGCCATAAGAAGGTGACTTAGTATTATGTGTGGTTGGAATATGAGATAGTCTTGCTTAAGGTTGGTGAGAAGGTCTGATTATCATATAACGAGGCGGTAACTTAACTTAAAATCTTAAAGTCAAGTTAGCTAAGGGTTGGAAAGTAAAAAGTATAAAAGGGGTATGACTAAAACTATATTGTAAGTTGAATAGAGTTGAATAATTGTCTAATGGAGTAGGTCTTGAATCTAGTAATGACTTGAATGTAAGAAATGCTAGATAATAGAGGAATTTCTGATTTGGGTATGAATAAAGGAGGATTGGATTAATGAATGAATTACTAGATTTTAGACTCCATTTGGTTGAATGTGCACTCCTAAATTGAATACTTGAATTTAATGATGTGGCTTGATAATGCTTACTTGAATAAGTCATGGACTAATCTTCGAACATGTTGTAATTATGAAATCAATGAATCATATCTATTGTAATTTGGTGTATTACAGAATGATTGTTCTTTACATGAAATAATTAGGTCGAGTTGACCAGGTGTTAAGTAATTGCCAGTTGTTGCAATGAATACTTAAGGAAGGAATATGTTAATTGATATTCTAAGTGTAATCGCATAAAGAAATTTATACATAAAGCTAGCGGTTGTTATAATTGTTGGTTGTTATCATTATTTATGTGATTGTTGTGGTATTATATCAATTATTATGATGAGATGTATCGATATTGGACATCTTCACGGAATTGGTTGATATGATTCATTGGTTAGTTTGGGTACCACGCCAGTACAATATATGGATAAGAGCTCGTTCCCTACAGGTCATGACTAGTGGATAACCATAAGACCCTTAGCATATATGTTCAAGGTATATATGAGTGACAGTTCCTAAGTGGGCCGGGTATATGATTATTATTAGGATACCTGCTAGTATGTGTTGTTTGCACTGATACTACTCTTGCTATACCTTTTTTAGGGCATAGTCTCATGGAGGAATCAAGGTTAGTTTCATGATCATTTCGATCAGTGAGTCTTTAGCAGTTCCCACTCTTCTTACTCATAGTGGAAGTTGTGTCCAATTTTACTTTTCACTTAGAAGTTCTTGTACCTGTTTAGACTAGTTAATAGGGGTAGTTCACATTTCCTCATTTAATATTTGTAATAAAACTGTAACACCCCAAAAATTCAAGCAGCGATTAGAACTATGCTTCAAGTACATATGAATTCAAATATCTTGTTTTGGTTGAATGAGAAGAGATTTATACATGTATTAAGTCCACAAGTAACTCTTAGCTCATAACCAAGTACAAACATTCCTTACTGATTGACTTCTTGTGAAGAATCATAGTTAACTTCAAACGAACATAACTCCTACATTATGAAGTATTTTTCAGCTCAAAGCCCACCAAATTATAGAAATTAGAATTATCTTTCAAACCTATCCAATTTTGCGTTAATCCAATATTAGAGTAAAAATTTATGAACGATTTACTGAAGCATCATCAAAGTTGTCAGTGACGACGACTCAGACATCACGAGCCATCGGGAGACACTATGAGTCATTGCCAGACCCTAAGAGTCATAGGGTGACTCGTGGTCCAGAAAATGGTGTCACGACTAGATTTAGGAGTAATAATGGCACCTACCAAATCTTGCTAGTAGGTAAGCTATAGCCTGGAGTTATTCGCAATGGGCCAACTTAGTGAAAAATGCCCCAAAAGAGGCAAAAAATAGACAATTGCAACTTATAAATAAGCAAAGCAACAGAAATAGACAAGAGGTAACCAACAATAAAGATAACCATCCCACGACCTGGTAGAGTCGGTACAAGAGCTACTATAAATACAACTGTAATACCCTGTACTTTTCTGAATTCAGTCAGCTCATAGTACACGTACAAGAGGCTTAGAACCAAAAAATTGGCTAAGTGTTGGGACTTAGTCTTGTTTTGGAGTTCCCAACTTCGAGGATTTTTAAAGTGACCTTCCCGACCCCGAGACATAAGTTTTTAAGTTGATTCATATTCAGGGGTGTAAGTAGCATGTCTTAGATAAGTTTCAGATTTTTTGGATGAGGTTTGGACCCCGTTTGGATTCTCCAAATAGTAGTTCACCGAGATTGGACCGCGTCGCGGTGAGTATAGCGATGAAGGGGGTCACCGCGTCGCAGTGAAGGTCAATTCGGCAATTGTTCAATTTCTAGTGAGTCACCGTGATTGCACCACATCGAGGTGGAAATCGCGATGACAGCCGTGGCGCATCGCGGTGAGTGTCTAATCTAGGTTTCAATTACGAATTTTAATTTCCCAAGGACAATTTGGCCTTTTCTGATGGCCCCAATCCATGGAAAACATGAGATTAAAGCCCCCAAAAGTATATTTGGTCATCTTTTATTCAAGTTCTCTCGATTCAAAACCATTTTCTCTCAAGAACAAACCCTAGCCCTTCAAAGATTCAGGCTCAAGTTCAAGTAAACCACCAAGAACCTTCAAGAATTCTTCAATTAAGGTATGTTAGATGTCCATTCATGGGTTTCTTTCACCCATGAAGTCCAAGAACCTAATTTCAAGTTTAAAAGAATGTTTTTATATGTTATCATGAATTTTAATCATGAACTCCCATGAATTTTGATTTTTATATTATGTTTATATATGATTTATTGTTGAAGTTAAACCCTACACGTTTGAATGTTACTTACTCGTTGAATTGTACTTTAAAATTATGATTTGGTATCGAAATCATGATATTAATACATGTTTAAAACTATTCCCATGTGTAAACCATGAATTGCAAGTGTTTGATAAAATGCCCAAAGGAATGGGTTTTGAATAATGGTTACTTATCATGTACTTTAGGTTTTGTACCGTCTTGTTGTTATTACTACCGAGTCCTGGGGATTTTGAATGCCCGAAATCTATTTGCTTATCTAGTCTCCAGTATCTATATAATGGTTCAGGATAGTTATAAGTACTTTCAGTTCAGTCAGTCACCATAAACAGCTGAACCTAAATCAGTCTAGTATTTAGTGTCTTTCAATTGGGTGTAGGCTTTAGAACTGAGTGAATGCAGGGATGACGACTTTCCCCACAGTTAGACGGAGTCCTTAGAAGCATTCCCTATATTCCAGAACTATGTAGCCAATGTAGGATATGAGGATTCACCCGTCAGTTTAGGCTTGACACCCTAGTCCTTCGGGATATCAGCAGTGGACCCACCCAACCATTATTAGTACCCGTGGCACAGTACTAACTCCCTTCCAACTGGGTTACAAGTTGGACCCTGATAGTACATTGGGGCATGTCGGTTATAGTTAGCTCCTAAAGTCTTAGTTCAGTATTCAGTACAGACTACAGTTTCAGATTTGCGTGACCACAACATACAGTTATCAGTAAGGGTGTCAAATGGGTCGGGCTAACCCGGCCTAGTTTGACCCAGCCTGGTCAGCCCACGGTCTGTAGGGTACCGGGTCCCGGGCTGGGTTATTTTTTGTTTTGAGCCCGGTTAACCCGGCCCAGACCAAACCGGTCCGGGCTCGTCGGCTAACCGGCCTGATTTTTTTTTAAATTAGAATTGGATCGTTGGGCCCAAAAGTAGTCGTTAGCCCAACGGCTATATAGCCATTTTTGGGTCCAAACGGCTACTTTGGCCAATTTTATTTTTAAAAAAATCATTTAAAATATTTTTTAAACCCAAAAAAATTCCTATAAATACCCTACACTTTCAAATCATTTTTCACACAATTTTTCATTCTCTCTCAAATCTCAATTCTCAAATATTCTATACATTTAATTTCCTAAAGTGCTCACTTTAATTTTTTAATTTTGTGATTACAAAGTACGAGTGGAAGTTTCTAAAGTCGCAACCTTTTGATGCTTCCAAAATTTGTTATTGTCGTTCCATCTCTTACGTTTAATTTTTAATTTGTGTATTAATTTTTGAATATTTAATTTTATTATATTTGTGTATTTTGAATTTTTTTCGTTTAATTTATATTATGGATAAATTAAGAAACCTCGCTACTAAAGGTGTTAAATTGTTTTTCCCCGGAAGTGGTAGTGGTAGTAAAAAGCGAATTACTAGTGGTAGAGGTAGTTCAAGTAGTATATATACCCGTGTAACTCCGCCTCCGGTATCGCTTAGTCAACCTTTTGAGGAAGAAGTAGGTGTAGGTGCTCACGATATGGATTATGTAGAAGCTCAGAAAAATTACAGTATAGAAGAAGAAAATGAAGTAGATGCGATTAATTTAGATGAAGATAATAAAAATATTGGTGAGACACCTGCAGTAGAAAATGCTAACGTTACATCTGAATCAATTAATTTCGCTCCCCATCCTCCCCGTGCCCCAAGAGCTCGTAAAATAATTAGTATTGCATGACAATTTTTTGAGCGCATATCAGATATTGAGGTACAATGCAATATTTGTCAACAAATATATAAACATAAAAGAAGTGGCAAGCAAGGGGGTACGAGTACTTTAATGAGACATATAAGTGATAATCACGATAGAGAGTTAAAAATTGCACAAGGCGGTGCGGATGTTGGTAGGCCAAAACAAACTAGAATGGACCCAGCAACTAGTTAGGTAATGAAGAAGTATAATAAATTAAGGGACCGGGAAGAAATAGCTAAAATGGTAGCTGTGAGTTGTTTGACTTTTAGTTTTCCTTCTTCTGATGCTTTTATTCAATATATTCAAGCAATTTATAATCCTATGTTTAATGGTATTCCTAGAAGTACTTATAGGACCGATATTTTAGACTTCATTCACAATATTATTTTTATTTATCAACATTGTTAAAAAATATTCAATGTAGAATGTCCCTAACTTCTGATCTTGGTCGTGCTGTAAATAAAAATAATTATTTAACCATTACTTGTCACTGGATAGATAGTAATTTTGTTATGCAAAAACGTATTCTTGCTTTTTTATATGATGAAGATTGTAAACATACTGAAGATTTTATTGCTGATTCGATTGCTATAGTTGCAGAATTTTACGGTATTGAAAATAAAATCTTATGTATTGCTTTAGATAATGCTTCTAACAACAAGATGCTATAATAAAGTTAAAATCTAAGCTATCTTCGCCGTTACCTGAAAATTTTCTTGTTAAGTATGCTTGTCATATATATAATTTAATTGTAAAAGATGGTCTTGAGTTTTTGAGCTTTATATTGAAAGAATTCGACTTTCCGTTGGTTTTATTCAAGAAAATAATCGTAGGATAAGAATTAGAGACTTTAAACTTAAATGTGAATAAAATAGACTTGCACCAATATTGATGCCTAAAAAATGTGATACTAGATGGAATGCTACGTATGATTTTTTAAAAACTTGTTATAAATATAGAGTTCCTATTACACTATCTTTTAACCAACATTGTGGTTTGTTTGTTGATTCTACCTACTGCATGCTACATGATTCTGATTGGGCTATAATTAATGATCTTGTTAAATTTTTGGAAAATTTTTATATAGCTACGGTTGAATTTTTCGGTGTTTATTATCCTACTGTTTATAATATTTTGGCATATATAGCCGATATTTCTGGTTTGCTCAAAGAATATAAAAATAAAGAAGGTTATAAAGAAGCTGTGGGTGCCATGTTTGCTAAATTTAAAAAATATTTTTTTTTGATTTTTTTTATTTACTTGGTTGGTGTTATGCTAAATCCGTGCATGAAATATACTACTATGTGACACTTTAGTACTCTTATTTATGCTAACTTAGAGATAAATACTAACAATGATTCTGATGATAAAGAACAAGAACAACCTGATTTGTGAACGGCTATGGGTGATGCGAATGCTTGCATAGATAAATTATATAACCACTATGCTGATTTACTTGATTTAGCTGTATCTACAAATATCACTCCAACTGTCGCTCTTCGTCCTCCTGAGGAGTCTTCATCTTCTAAAAGGCCGGCACATAGTGGTTTTTCTAATAACTTTTATGATTTACCTTGTTGAAACAGTGTTGAGGAGGGAGCTTACACAATAACTTATCGGGAAGACCTGAAGTATTATCTCCGAATGCTATTAGAGGATCGCAGACGATGGATCAACGCGTTGGATTGGTGGAGGAATAATGAAACACAATATCCTGTGCTTTCAAGATTAGCCAGAGATACTTGAATGTTCTAATGTCAACCGTTGCATCGGAGAGCACTTTTAGTTAGGGACGACAGCAGCTTGGAGACAACCAACATTCATTGGGAAGCAATGCAATAAATGTTCTAGTTTGCCTTAGAGATTGAATTAGAGCGAAACGAAGAAATCAAGGAATGGAAGCGGAGCCGAACGACGAGCAGAGACTTGAAGAAATTATGACTTCACGGGAGAACACATCAGAATCAAGTCCAATGCATGGTTTTGCCCCCGTTGACTTTGACTATCCTATGCAAGTTCCCGTTAATATTAACATGAATGAGTTGGAAAAAATAATGCAAAATTTATAGATTTTTCATCCATGTAAATTATAAAATTTGGATAATTTTGCAATCAATAAAATTCAACATTCATTCACTCCTTAGTACTTACTTTGTAATTTTTTCCATTTAATGATTTAAATTGAATTTCTAGTTTAAATTAAATACTTAGTTTTAATATATTACTAATTTACTATAAAGTATTATTAATTTATTATATTAAGTAGCATATGTTTTATTTAAAGAAGTACATATATTTTATTTAAAGTAGTATGTATATATTGAATGGTACGTATATATGTGTATATATCTTCTATAGACGTATACATTTAACGTATACATGTGCATATGTTTTATAAATTAGTATATAACTATATATATATAGTGTGTATATATTGTAGTATATTTTATTTAAAGTAGTATGCATATATTGACTGGTACGTATATTATTTGTATATATCTTCTATAGACGTATATATTTAACGTATAAATGTGTATATGTTTCATAAATTAGTATATAACTAAATATATATATAGTGTGTGTATATATTGTAGTATATTTTATTTAAAGTAGTATGCATATATTGACTGGTACGTATATTATTTGTATATATCTTCTATAGACGTATATATTTAACGTATACATGTGTATATATTTTATAAATTAGTATATAACTATATATATATGTATAGTGTGTATATATATATTATAGTATATATATTATAGTATATATATTGTAGTATATTTTATTTAAAGTAGTATGTATATATTGAATGGTACATAGATATGTGTATATATCTTCTATAGACGTATATATTTAACGTATATATGTGTATATGTTTTATAAATTAGTATATAACTATATATATAGTGTGTGTATATATTGTAGTATATATATTATAGTATATTTTGTTTAAAGTAGTATGTATATATTGAATGGTACATAGATATGTGTATATATCTTCTATAGACATATATATTTAACGTATATATGTGTATATATTTTATAAATTAGTATATAACTATATATATAGTGTGTGTATATATTGTAGTATATTTTATTTAAAGTAGTATGTATATATTGAATGGTACGTATATATGTGTATATATCTTCTATAGACGTATATATTTAGCGTATACATGTGTATATGTTTTAGATATTAGTATATAAATATATATATAGTGTGTGTATATATTGTAGTATATATATTGTAGTATATTTTATTTAAAGTAGTATGTATATAATGAATGGTACGTATATATGTGTATATATCTTCTATAGACTTATATATTTAACGTATACATGTGTATATGTTTTATAAATTAGTATATAACTATATATATATAGTGTGTGTATATATTGTAGTATATTTTATTTAAAGTAGTATGTATATATTGAAGGGTACGTATATATGTGTATATATCTTCTATAGGCGTATATATTTAACGTATACATGTGTATATGTTTTATAAATTAGTATATAACTATATATATAGTGTGTGTATATATTGTAGTATATTTTATTTAAAGTAGTATGTATATATTGAAGGGTACGTATATATGTGTATATATCTTCTATAGACGTATATATTTAACGTATACATGTGTATATGTTTTATAAATTAGTATATAACTATATATATAGTGTGTGTATATATTGTAGTATATTTTATTTAAAGTAGTATGTATATATTGAATGGTACGTATATATGTGTGTATATCTTCTATAGATGTCTATATTACATGTGTAATTGTGTATATGTATTATGTGTATATATTTTTTAAATAGTAATGTAGTATATACTATATATATAGTGTATATCTATTGTTTAGCGTATTTAAAATGTATATAGGTGGGTATATAGTGTATGTTGGAGAAAAAACTTTTTTTTCGGTTTTTGACCGGTTTTAACCAAGTTTTTAATCGGTTTTGACCGAGTTTAGGTGGGTTGGACCGGGTTGGTTTAAGTGGGCCGGTTTAGGGTTGTTTTAAAATCTTTTATTGTTGGGCCCGGAACCGTACCGACCTGTTTAACCAGGCCTGAATCCAGACCGGCCCACTAACCGGATAAAATTCATGGGCCAGTTCTGAGTTGACCTGGCCTGACCCATTTAACACCCTTAGTTATTAGTTATTCAGTATCAGTATTTCAGTACTTCAGTTTATATATTATTCAGTATCATGTTATATGCTTGGTCATGTATCCTCAGATTTTACAGCTTTCACGTATACTATTGTATCAGTCATCTCATGTTATTTATTAAGTCATGTATTATCCATGTTCATGAACCCATGCATATCAACCTAACCTTATTTAGCATACCAGTACATTCAAAGTATTGACCGCATACTCATTTCTTACGCTATGATGTCTTATATCATAGGTTCGGATGCTCAGGTTCTCGACCGCACTTAGACATTCCAGTGCATCAACAGTAGTAGAAGTGGTGAGTCCTCCTACTCCGAGGACCAATTATGTTTATATCAGCATTTCTTTTCAGCTCAGTAGTTAACCAGAGTTAGTTGGGGACTTGTCCCATCAACTCTACAGTCAGTCTATTTAGAGGCTTTCAGACTAGTACAGACAGATAGTCAGTTTTCAGTCATTTTATCAGTTGGTTTTATCAGTATTGATAGTATATTTCAAATGTTATAAAACTATGATTCAGTGTTGATTTTCAATTGTTAAAACCTTGTGGCTTATCGGTTGTTCTTCCGTATATGTTGTTATATTATCCAGTGCTCACAGCAGGTACTAGTATCATGGGTTAGATTGTGGTCACTTATGACTGTAAGCACCGTGTGGTATCTAGGGGTACTTCCAGGGCATTACAAACTTAGTATCAAATCCTAAGATTTTACAGTGTCCTCAGGAGTCTGAAATCCGCGTTGAGTGGAGTCTTGTGCATGGGTGTGAAGCGTGCCACACTTATGGGCAAGAGGCTACAAGACATTTTAGGAAAGTTTCCCTTCTTTCAGTATTCATGTCGTGCGAATAAGCATGAGCTTAATTTGAACTCTCTGTCTAATTCAATCTTCCTTCCGTTTACAGAACATGCCTCCTAGAAAGACAAATGAAAGAAGAAATAAAAACCAGCCAGCACATCCACCCGTTCAGGAAGATCCCCTGAATGAACACGTTTTACATGCCGAGTTTAGGGCTGTATTCACTACTCTGGATCACTCAGTAGAAGCCCAGAATAATCAGTCGGCTGTCGTCCCAATGAAAAATACTGTTGCAGCCAGAATTCGGGACTTCACCCGAATGAATCGTCATGTATTTCTGGGATCCAAGTCTGATGAGGATCCACAGGAATTCCTTGACACGACTCATAAAGTAATAGATATTATGGGTGTTATTTCTAGCGAAAGTGCTGGATTGGTTGTGTACCAGTTGCAGGATGTAGCTCACACTTGGTTTAAGTAGTGGAAAGAGGATAGGGGCACTGAGGCAGGGTCTTTAGAATGAGAGGAGTTCGCTACAACCTTCTTAGATAGATTCTTCCCTTTAGAGCTGAGGTAAGCTAAGGTGTTAGAGTTTATTAACTTGAAGTAAGGTAACATGAGTGTGAAGGAGTATTCTCTTAAGTTTACTCAACTATCCAAGTATGCTCCTCATGTGGTGGCTGATAACAGGTCTAGGATGAGCAAGTTCTTATCTGGGGTATCTGATAGTGTGGTCAAGGAGTGTAGGACCACAATATTGATTAAGGAGATGGACTTGTCTAGGTTGATGGTCTATACTTAGCAGATTGAATAAGAGACGACTAAGGAGAGAGAGGGAGAACAAGAAGGCTAGAACCGGTAGCTTTAATTTTACTCAGCCAAAGTCAGAGGGTGGTAACTATCCTCAATTTTTTCAAAAATCTTCAGTCTCAACTCCATCTTCGGCCAGTGCACCAGTGCCCAAATTCAGAAATGATATTCGTGATAGGGCGCCAGGCTCTAAGTCCCAGGGCAACGTTAACAGTGGTCGTATGAACCCCGTTTGCCAGAAATATGGTAAAAACTATCAGGGAAAATACAGGGCTGGTAGCGATGTGTGTTTTGGGTGTGGCAATCCAGGCCATAGGATTCAGGAGTTTCGAGTGGTGGCGCAAAAGGGTAGAGATGTGCGCCATCAGATCCAGTCTCAATTGTCATCAACACCAGCAGGTCGCCCGACTCAGCAGGGCGCCACTTCCAATACTGCCAGCGATCAGCGTTCGAATAGGCTTTATGCACTGCAGTCTCGATAGGATCAAGAAAGTTCTTCTAATGTGGTTACCGGTACATTACAGGTCTTTTATTTACATGTTTATGCTTTGCTGGATCCCAGAGTTTCTCTTTCTATTGTAACCTCTTATATAGCTGTCAACTTTGGAGTCAATCCTAAAACCTTAGCAAACCTTTCTTAGTGTCTACCCAAGTGGGTAAGTCTATGATGATAGGCGAATTTACACGCCTATAGCACTAGATTTTGCCCATATTTTAGCCGAGTTTTGAGAACAAATTATATATTTCATGCACTTTTAGTCCTTTTTCCTGTAAGTGAGCTAACAAACGTGATTAGCAAGTTTTCAGGTATAAATGATGCAGATTTCAGCATTTTATGGATAACTTGACGCCAAAGGAAGCTTCACGAAAGAAGGAAGGGAAAGCTTGGACGCCAAGGACCAAAAGTGGCGCATGGAAAACCTGTCCCGGGCAAAAACAACAATTCTGAAGACTTTGGGGACTAGCAGTAATTTATTAGGATTAGGATAATGATACATTAACCTAGTAGGATTGGGTTAAGTAATTCATTAGCTTAGTAGGAATAGGATATGGGTGTTATAAATACCCTATTTTGCTAGAGATTTTAATTCATTCCGTCATTCCATTCATCCCCCATTCCATCAATTCCCATCCATCCACCATCCATCCATCCATCAAAATAATTCTCTTTATTAATTTATTCTTGAGAATTTTCTTTCATCTATTCAACTTTTTCACAACAAGAGAACTGCTACTAGTAACAGAATTCACGTCACAAGTGATGCCCAAAACAACTTTTCATGAGCTTGTGATTATTTTGATATGATGATAATGTGTATTGTTTTTTCCATTGCAATCATGAGTAGCTAAACTTCTCTGTTGGGGTTATGGAAGCCTTATGAGATACTATCTATTGCTATGAGTTTGTAAATTCGTGACACGTATGCTGCTTATATCAGTATTCTCTTCATCTTAATGCAAATTCTTGTGGCTGCAGACGCATAGAATAACGCCAGTATAGCATTAACTTGTTCAAAAGAAAAGTTATATGTCTGGAAAAGAGATAATGTCAAGGTAATAGGGTCCCATCCCCTATTAAAAAGTTAGTGCCGTAACTGGATTAACCTCTTGGAGAATTTGTACCGTTAGATACGCTTTAAGCTCGAAAGAGTTAAAGTGAAATAGTCCTTGTTGAGGTCGAAAGACGCTTGGATTTACCATCGAATACAATTCTCTATAAGCACATGCATGTCTGAATTCCGCATAACTCATAGCCAATAGAGACGTATAACTCAGAAGGTGGACATAACCCCAACTTCTCAATTCTCATTGTTTTACATCTTAACTACACATTCTTTCTTTTTACTTTGCTAATTTCCGTTTTTACTCTATTATTTTGTTTACATCAATTGCACGTTACAATCCCCCATCTTCCATGAGACTTGCACCAAAAGTCTAATAATCTTTGCTTACTTATTGACCGGCTATTCCCTGTGGGATCGATACCCAACCCAGTTGGGTTCTATATTTGACTACGACCACTTTACACTCCTACGAGAGCTATAGATTGAGCGTTATCAAAAATTGGCACCGTTGCCGGGGAATACGAGTGTCAATTAAGTTTGTGATAATTACTAGACCCTTTGGTCAAATATTCTCGTACTTTTACTTTTAGTTGTTGTTTTTATTTTATTCAGGTTTGTTCAGTGCACCAATGGATGCACAACGTGAAATTAAAAGGATAACTGCTCAAGTGCATCAACAGAATATTGATAACCCAGGCCGTGCAACAAATCCTGATAATGAGGACCTGGGCGATGAGGAGCTACTAAACCCACGGCATACTACTGAGGTGGGGGCGCCCATGCAGAGAAGAGATCGTCAAGCGCGATTGAGGAATGATCGCCGAGCTGTGCAGATTCCTTTTGATGACGATGATGACGATTTGGATGAAACTGGTGCTACAGGAGCCATTATTCTGCCACCCTTGGCACCTGGAGCAAAGTTCAATATCACTAGCACCATGATTCAGCTTTTGCAACTCAAGGGATTATTTGGTGGACTAGCAGGCGATGATCCGAATATGCATCTGATCAACTTTATTTCTACATGCAAGTCATTCGACAATCCTGGCGTTGGACAGAATGCAATTCGACTGCGCTTATTTCCATTGTCTCTGTCTGGGGAGGCAACTCTATGGTTGAATGGGCTGACTCCTGATTATTTTACTAATTGGAGGCAATTGAAAGACGCTTTCCTAGAAAGATTCTTTCCGCCATCCAAAAGAGCACAGTTGAGAGATGAGATCACAAATTTTCGGCAGCTTCCAACTGAAGCCCTTCACGAAACATGGGAGAGGTTCAAGATGAAGCTTATGCGGTGCCCAAATCACCATATGACCAATGTCCACTTGATGGAGATATTATACAGATCTTTTAATTCGGTGGCTAAGCCAGTGGTAGATAATGCAGCAGGTGGATCATTTATGGACCTCACCTTTGTGCAGGCAAGCAATATGCTAGATCGGATGACAAAGCAAAGTAGAGCTTGGTATACCTGGGATTCTGAGGTAGCAAGCTCTACTGTATCTTTTGGCATGACTGCAGAGCAGAGGCGAAGACAAGAGGATCGTGACCAAGACATGGCTCACATGAAAATGCAGATGGATCTTCTTACAAAGCATCTATTATCAGGGAAGACCGAAAAAGTTAAAGCTGTTGCATAAAAAGGAAGAGAGGAATCCGATTCCGAGGAAGAAGCCAACTACTTGAACAATCTGGGGGGTTTCCAAGGCAATGCCCAAGGAAACCAAGGTCGGAACTATTATGATAATTCAGGATATAAGGACCGTGATCAAGGTAGTTGGAAGGATAAGACTGACAGGAGTGGCTTGTATGTTCCTCCTAGAAGGCGTGACGCCGCTGCATCTGGTTCTGGAAATATGTCAATGGAAGATATGATGGCTAAACTATTGAAAGGAGTAGAGGCAACTAATACGGGAGTGAATGAGGTGAAGAACGACTTGTCCTCAATGAAGCAATTGGTTGACTCGCATTCTACTTCAATAAAATAGCTGGAGCAACAATTGAGTCAATTATCTGCGGCATTCAATCAAAGAAAGGCTGGCACTTTACCTAGCAACACTGTGCAAAATCCAAGGAATGACGGATCATGCATGGCCATTACTACCTGAAGTGGTAAGGTGCTGGAAACTTCATCCAAAGGCAAGCAAGTGGTTGACGAAGTAGCGGACATTGATGATAATGCAAAAGAAGAGGAATCCGCGGAAGCCACCCACGACGTCCATGATGTCACACCGAGCATGTTGCAGCCTAAAAAGGCTGAAAAACGAAAGCAAGAGGAGAAGAAAGCCGTGGAGAAAACAATTTCATATCCACCACCACCTTTTCCTCAAAGATTGAAGAAGATTGCGGATGATACAAAGTTCAGCAAATTTATGACGATGTTAAAGCAGCTGACCATTAATGTTCCGTTGGTAGAGGCACTAGAGCAAATGCCTAGGTACGCAAAATTCATGAAGGACCTTTTAACAAAGAAGCGGGCGGTAAGCTATGAGCCGGCAGATAATGTTCACCATTGCAGTGCAATCGCTACAAGATCACTAGTTCAGAAAAAGGCCGACACTGGTGCCTTCACTATTCCTTGCACTGTTGGCTCTTTGAACTTTGCCAAGGCATTGTGCGATCTGGGTGCTAGCATCAATTTGATGCCACTATCCGTCTACAGGAAGTTGGGGTTAGGCGATCCGTCACCAACCAATATGAGGCTCGTGATGGCTGATAGGTCGGTAAAACGACCTGTGGGTATCTTGAATGATGTGTTGGTGAAGGTTTCTTCATTCATCTTTCCTGCAGACTTCGTTATTTTGGATTGCGAGGTAGATTCTGAAGTTCCCATAATCTTGGGACGTCCTTTCCTTGCAACAGGAAGTGTGCTTATTGACATGAGAGCTAATGAGCTTTTATTTTAGTTGAATGACGAAGTGGTCCGCTTTGATATATGCAAAGCAATGAAGTAGCTCAGCAATATGAATGTGTTCTCTGTAGCTGATGTTCATTATGAGGATACAAAAGAAATATCTGTAGAGAAATAGCTTACTGTTGAGCCATTATCTGTTGCGCTGCTGAATGTTGAGCATGAGGACGATGGAGATTATAAAGAAACTATGTGTGCTCTAAAAGAAATAGGGTCATATTCTCATGCTCCTAAGAAGTTGGACCTTGATCTTACAAATCAGCCTTCACAAACAATGAAGACTTCCATTGTAGAGCCACCAATGCTAGAATCGAAAGAGCTCCCAATTACCTAAGGTATACGTTCTTGGGATATGGAAATACACTTCCGGAGAGTGTTGCGGATGATTTAAGTGAACAGCATGTAGAGGCTCTCATCTCTTCTCTGATGAGGTACAAGAGAGCTATGGGTAGGAAGATTGATGATATAATTGGTATCTCTCCTGAGGTATGTATGCACAAGAGTCATATCGAAGAAGATTGCATGCCTACAAGTAAGTATCAGCGTCGTCTGAATCCATTCAGAAAACAATGCCCCATCTATCTCGATGAAGACTAAGTAATCGAGATAGCTATGTCGTGCCGCGACAAGAAATCAACCGCTTGGTGGGAGGCAACCCATCGTTTTTAAATGTTTTTAATTGTTTTTGTTTTCTTAGAATTAAGTCGAGCCACGACCAAAACTAAGGCGCTTGATAGGAGGCAACCCATCGTTCTAATCGTTTTTGTTGTTTTTGAGTAAGTGTAGGTGCAAGATGTATAAGGAAGTAGGTTGGTCTTGAATTTTGATTTGGAAGCGGTGCATGTTAAAGGTGGTAAGTTAGGAATGAAGAAGCAAAAGGTTATGGATTGGGCATTGCTCATGAAAATATAGGCATCGAAAAAGGCTAGGCATAGGTAAAACTAGGCCACAAACAAGGCAAGGCCTATACTATGGCCTAAGGTCTCGGAATCTAGTGTGCCATAGCATAGGCGCCGCCCATGCCCAAGTATGCCATAGCATAGGCGCCGCCTATGCTAATGCCTTTTGTCTCTGAATCTCATATGCCATGCTAAAGGCGCCGCCTATGGTCACTAAAGGCTTTGCAATAGGCGCCGCCTATGGTCACTAAAGGCTTTGCAATAGGCGCCGCCTATGCCAAGCTCAGGCAAAGCTAAAGGCGCCGCCTATAGCCATTTTTTGTCTCCAAAACCGATTTTAAATGGGTCAAAACTCGACCCAACCTTTTCCTATAAATAGGAGACTTAATCTTGAATTAAGAATACATTGAAAACCTACCTTAGGCGCCGCCCTTAGTCTCCAAATCCTCTCAAAAATTTTCCTTTTGCTCTTTTACCTTGCTAGAACATCATCCAAGGTCATCAACCAAGTAAGTACTTCTTTGTTCTTCATTTATATTCCGTAAGTACTACACTACTACGCATATTATGAATTGCTAAATCTTGAAGTAGTATTGGTGATTCGAATGTGGTTGACGTGTTGTGATACAACTAAGTGAGTGAAAGAATACGTAAGAATAATCTTAACATGTTTCCAACTTGTATTTGCTTTTGATGTACTGTCATACTTTTGCGGAATTGACATGGTCACAAAAATTGCATACTCTTGTCAATAGAAAGCCTACATATTGGAATGACTTGTTCATCGAGATGAGAATTAAGGTTGACTACCAACATATGAGGTTGCGATTATTTCTAGATGCTATACCTTGATTCAATCTCTATGTAGTAGTCTTGATATATCAAACATGAAAATATTGCCAAGATTACAAGAAGTATGACTGCACTGATTATATTGTTGGAACATATCAATGTATGTCGATGAAGTCTGAGTAATCGACATCATTCACTTAATTAGTTTGTGTCAACAAATTAAGTGTGGGGTGGTGCCACTATTGTCTGTTTGTTGATCGAATCTTCCGAGAGGCAGCTAACATGACTCTATTGAGATCTCAGGTACAATGGCACCAAAAGACAAGAAAAGCAACCACTTCACAAAAAGTCCAGAAAAGGGGAAGAAAAGAGCAAGGTGAATCCTCCGTACTGCAAATACCTCGACGTACTCTTGGAATCAAGTGGGATACTTATGAGGAAATTCTAAGGACGATGACTCCTATGATGATTCCAACGAAGGGGGTATGACCCCCGACATAGAGGAGGAGTCCGACTGACCAGGTTCTTCTTATTTATTTTCCACTGAGGGCAGTGTGTCCCGTCTAAGTGTGGGGTGGTGGTATTTGCATGCTACACTACTCTATCTGCATTTGCATTTATGTTTGTTTTGTTTTTCTTTTTAGTAGTTAATTTTTTTTAGTTAAATTTTTTTTTAACTGCGCATGAAATTATTCTAATAGGCAGCATGAGATTATAACAAGAGTTTGTGCTAAAATCATGACTATTGAGACGTTTAGGCTCTAATTGTGACTTACTATGTGATACTGTGTGGTTCAATTCCTTCATCTGTTGGGGCAAGAGTCTATACTACTCCCAATAAAGTCGATCATGTGCCTTGTGTGAGTGAGATAATAGTATATTCTGTGTTTGTGGCTGATGCTAGAACTTGCCTGGTATGTATGTAAAGCGAAAATAAAGAGTGTAAGTCTAGGAGATGATTTAGTCATTTCTTTGGCAACCTATACTTGTTTACCTTCTTTTTACCTACCCATGGACATTATCCTAGTTAACCCCTTTTGAGCCTTTAGCCTATTTTCTTTGACAACCTCATATGTAAGCCTAATCCATTTTTTTTCAAGACCATAATTTGATCCAAATTCCTAAGTGCTTTAAAGTATAAAGTCATGTGACAAAATAAGAGGAAATTGGGTGAGTATGATACTTTAGAATGTATTGGTGCTTGAATTTGTTATGAAAAAAAAGTGCTATCATAAGAGGTATGTTATGAAAAGAAAAAGGAAAGGAAAACTAAAAAGTTAGATATGTTCAAAATTGAAAAACACAAGAGGAGAAAAGGGGAGGTAGATTAAAAGAAAGCAAAAAAGTTGTTTGAAAGAAAGCATAAATGGCATATTGTGATGTATTAAAGCACTTAGGGAACTTAGTCACTATTTCTGGCCAAAATAGTCCTACCAGTCCCTTAGCCTACATTACAACCCGTAAAAGACCTATTTGATCCTAAGCTTAGCATTTTGACATTTAGTGGAGCATTACACTAAGGGCAAGCCTATGGTCATCAGTTGCTGCATATGAATTCTTTGTGAGAGTGAGAGCAAGGATATTTCTATACCCATGTTTGATAAATATACTATGCTTGAGAGTGATTATGGGTGATATATTGTGAGACACACATGGTTGATGAGTTTTGGTAGTGGTGTATGATTCTTTGTACCTTAACTTTTGGATACGAATTGACCATCATCACGAGTCTATGTTAGAGGTTGAATCGTTTCTACTAATGATCGGAAAACTACTCTTTGTTGATAATTGTTATGCCTGTCTTGACGAATATTTTATGTTGTTACTGTGAAACCCTAAGTTGATGTTTAGACGGACATGATATTTTGTTCGAGGACAAACAAAGATTCAAGTGTGGGGTGTTGATGATAGGCGAATTTACACGCCTATAGCACTAGATTTTGCCCATATTTTAGCCGAGTTTTGAGAACAAATTATATATTTCATGCACTTTTAGTCCTTTTTCCTGTAAGTGAGCTAACAAACGTGATTAGCAAGTTTTCAGGTATAAATGATGTAGATTTCAGCATTTTATGGATAACTTGACGCCAAAGGAAGCTTCACGAAAGAAGGAAGGGAAAGCTTGGACGCCAAGGACCAAAAGTGGCGCATGGAAAACCTGTCCCGGGCAAAAACAACAATTCTGAAGACTTTGGGGACTAGCAGTAATTTATTAGGATTAGGATAATGATACATTAACCTAGTAGGATTGGGTTAAGTAATTCATTAGCTTAGTAGGAATAGGATATGGGTGTTATAAATACCCTATTTTGCTAGAGATTTTAATTCATTCCGCCATTCCCTTCATCCCCCATTCCATCAATTCCCATCCATCCACCATCCATCCATCCATCAAAATAATTCTCTTTATTAATTTATTCTTGACAATTTTCTTTCATCTATTCGACTTTTTCACAACAAGAGAACTGCTACTAGTAACAGAATTCACGTCATAAGTGACGCCCAAAATAACTTTTCGTGAGCTTGTGATTATTTCGATATGATGATAATGTGTATTGTGTTTTCCGTTGCAATCATGAGTAGCTAAGCTTCTCTGTTGGGGTTATGGAAGCCTTATGAGATACTATCTATTGCTATGAGTTTGTAAATTCGTGACACGTATGCTGCTTATATCATTATTCTCTTCATCTTAATGCAAATTCTTGTGGCTGCAGACGCATAGAATAACGCCAGTATAGCATTAACTTGTTCGAAAGAAAAGTTATATGTCTGGAAAAGAGATAATGTCAAGGTAATAGGGTCCCATCCCCTATTAAAAAGTTAGTGCCGTAACTGGATTAACCTCTTGGAGAATTTGTACCGTTAGATACGCTTTAAGCTCGAAAGAGTTAAAGTGAAATAGTCCTTGTTGAGGTCGAAAGACGCTTGGATTTACCATCGAATACAATTCTCTATAAGCACATGCATGTCTGAATTCCGCATAACTCATAGCCAATAGAGACGTATAACTCAGAAGGTGGACATAACCCCAACTTCTCAATTCTCATTATTTTACATCTTAACTACACATTCTTTCTTTTTACTTTGCTAATTTCCGTTTTTACTCTATTATTTTGTTTACATCAATTGCACGTTACAATCCCCCTCTTCCACGAGACTTGCACCAAAAGTCTAATAATCTTTTCTTACTTATTGACCGGCTATTCCCTGTGGGATCGATACCCAACCCAGTTGGGTTCTATATTTGACTACGACCGCTTTACACTCCTACGAGAGCTGTAGATTGAGCGTTATCAGTCTATCTCAGCCCGATGGGTATACAAGAACTGTCTGGTTACAATGTCTTATAAAGTTACATAAGTAGACCTTGTAGAACTAGAGATGACAAATTTTGACATCATTCTCGACATGGATTGGCTTCATTCATACTATGCTTCAGTTGATTGTAGAAACAGAATCATTCACTTTCAGTTTCTAAATGAACCAGTCCTTGAATGTAGGAGTAGTACCACAACGCTTCGGGGCCAGATTATTTCGTACCTTAGGGCGAGAAAAATAATATGTAAGTGATGTGTCTACCATCTTGTATGAGTTAAAGACTCTAGTTTTGAAACTTCTAATCTGGAGTTGATCCTCAAAAGACCCAAACTGTGTGAAACTAGCCCAGACGCATCTCTCCATTTTATATCAAGAATTTTTTGGGTTTGGCTAGCTATTACAAATGTTTTGTTGAAGGGTTTTTGTCTATTGCATCCCCCATGTACAGATTGACTCAGAAGAAAGTCAAGTTTCAGTGGTTTGATTCTTGTGAGAAGAGTTTTCAGGAGTTGAAGACTCGACTCATCTCAGCCCCAGTTTTGACCTTGCTAGATGGTGCAGAGAGGTTCGTTATTTACTGTGATGCTTCTAGAGTTTGTTTGGGTTGTATTCTTCTGCAGAGAGAAAAGGTCATAGCCTATGCCTCTAGACAGCTTAAGCCCCATGAGAAGAATTATCCTACCCATGATCTTGAATTAGCAGTAGTTGTTTTAGTCTTTAAAATTTGAAGGCATTATCTGTATGGGGTGCATGTTGATGTTTTCATGGATCACATAAGTTTACAGTATGTATTTTTGCAGAAGGACTTGAATCTCTGAAGAAGAAAGGTGGTTAGAGTTGTTGAAAGACTATGATATGAGTGTTTTGTACCACCAGGTCAAGGCCAATGTGGTAGCAGATGCTTTTAGTAGATTTTCTATAGGTAGTGTGGCTCATATTGAGAATAATAAGAAGAATTTATTTCAGGAGGTTCATCAGCTTACTAGATTAGGTATTCGGTTAGTTGATTCAGCTGAGGGTAGCGTATGGGTTCAAAATAGTTTGGAATCTTCTTTGGTTGCTGAAGTGAAAGAAATGCAAGATATGGATCCTAGTCTCATTAAGTTGAAGGAGTCAGTCCGAGATCAGAAAGTAGAAGTTTTCTCCCAAAGGGGGATATAGCGTGTTGCGTTGTCAGGGGAGACTGTGTGTACCATGTGTGGAAGACTTGAGACAGAGAATCCTCACAGAAGTACATGGTGCGCGTTATCCCATTCACCCAGGAGCTACTAAAATGTATCATGACTTGCGAGAAATCTATTGGTAGATTGGTATAAAAAAGGATGTTGCAGAGTTTGTAGCTAAGTGCTCTATTTGTCAGCAGGTTAAGATTGAGCATCAAAAGCCTAGTAGCACTGTGCAAGAGTTTATTATTCCCACTTGGAAGTGGGAAGGGGGTAAACATGGACTTTGTGATGGGTTTGCTTGTACTCGTCGTCAGCGTGATTTGATTTGGTTCATTGTGGATAGGATGACCAAATCAACCCATTTCTTGCCAGTCCATTTTTCTTATTCGGTCGAGATTAAGCCAAGCTCTATATCAGAGAGTTAGTCAGGTTTCATGGAGTTCTGTTGTCCATCATTTCTGATAGAGGTACTCAATTTACCTCTCATTTTTGGAAAGCTTTTTAGAAGGGTCTTGGTACCCAAGTTTACCTCAGTATAGCCTTTCACCCTCAGACAGATGGTCAGGCAGAGAGGACCATTCAGATCCTACAGGACATGTTGAGAGTAAGTGTTATCAATTTTAAGGGTAGTTGGGATGATCATTTGACATTAATTGAGTTCACCTACAACAATAACTATCATTCCAGTATCCAGATGGCTCCATCTGAAGCTCTATATGGAAGGAGATGTAGATCCCCAATTGGTTGGTTTGAGGTAGGGGAGACTGCTTTGATAGGTCCTGAGTTAGAGTATGATGCTTTAGAGAAAGTTCAGTTAATCAAAGAGAACCTTAAGACAGTCCAAAGCCGACAGAAATCTTATACAAATGTGAGAAGAAAATATATTGAATTTGAGATTGGTGATTTTGTATATTTGAGAATCTCTCCCATGAATGGAGTGAATGAGTTCGGAAAAAAAGAGAAGCTCATTCCCTAGTATGTTGGCCCTTATAGGATATTGAGCCGTTTCGGAAAGGTAGCTTATGAGCATGATTTTCCTGCAGATTTGGCTTCTGTACACCTAGTGTTCCATGTCTCTTTACTAAAGAAGTGTATTAGGGACCCAGCTGTTGTAGTGCCCTTAGAAAGCGTAGATGTTCAGGACAATATCTCTTATGAGGAGTTTCCAGTAGAAATACTTGATCGTTAAACTCGTAGACTGAGGAACAAAGAAGTTTATCTAGCTAAAGTTATTTGGAGGAACCAGTCCATTGAGGGAGCCACTTGGGAAGCGGAAGCAGATATGCCAACCAAGTACCCTCATCTTTTCTTCACGAATTCAGACTCAGCTTAAGGTAATAGTTTTCCTTTGATTATCTCTAATCTATTCTCATTTCCAACTATGTAATCAGTCTCATATCATTTCATGCATTCATGAATCAGTTCAGTTATGTAATCATGTTTCATTTATGCATGTTCAGTATGTAATCTCCATCCTTCAGTATTCTCAGCTTGATCAGTCTCATTTGAGGATGAATGTTCCCAAGGGGGAGATATTGTAATACCCCACACTTTTTTAAATTCAGACCAGCTCATAGTACATGTACAAGAGGCTTAAAACCAAAAATTTGGCTAAGTGTTGGAACTTAGTCTTATTTTCGAGTTCCCATCTTCGAGAATTTTTAAAGTGACCTTTCTGACCCCGAGATGTAAGGTTTTAAGTTGATTCATGTTCAGGGTTGTAAGTAGCATGTCTCGGGTAAGTTTTAGATTTTTCGGACGAGGTTTGGACCCCATTGGATTCCCCAAATAGTTGCTCACCGTGATTGGACAGCATCGCGGTGAGTATAGTGATGAAAGGGGTCACCGCATAGCGGTGAAAGTCAATTCAGCAATTGTTCGATTTCTAGTGAGTCACCGCGATTGCATCGCGTTGTGGTGGAAATCGTGATGACAACCTTGGTGTGTCACAGTGAGGGTCTAATCCGGGTTTCAATTATGAATTTTAGTTTCCCAGGCACAATTTGGTCTTTTCCCATGGCCCCAATCCATTAAAAAACACGGGATTAAAGCCCCCAAAATCATATTTGGTTATCTTTTATTCAAGTTCTCTCAATTCAAAACCATTCTCTCTCAAGAACAAACCCTAGCCCTTCAAAGATTCAAGCTCAAGTTCAAGAAAACCACCAAGAACCTTCTAGAATTCTTCAATTAAGGTATGTTAGACATTCATTCATGGGTTTCTTTCACCCATGAAGTCCAACAACCCAATTTCGAGTTTAAAAGAATGTTTTTACATGTTATCATAAATTTTAATCATGAACTCCTATGAATTTTGATTTTTATATTATGTTTATATATGATTTATTGTTGAAGTTAAACCCTATACGTTTGAATGATACGTACTCGTTGAATTGTACTTTAAAATTATGATTTGGTATCAACATCATGATATTACTACATGTTTAAAACTATTCCAATGTGTAAACCATGAATTGCAAGTGTTTGATAAAATGCCCAAAGGAATGAGTTTCGAATAATGGTCATTTATTATGTCCTTAAGGTTTTGTACGGTCTTGTTGTTATTACTACCGAGTCCTGGGGGTTTTGAATACTCAAAATCTAGCTGCTCATCTTGTATTCAGTATCTACAGAATGATTTAGGATAGTTATAAGTACTTTCAGTTCAGTCAGTCACTATAAACAGTTGAATCTAGTTCAGTCCAGTATTCAGTGTCTTTAAGTTGGGAGTAGGATTTAGCACTAAGTGAATTCAGGGATGATGGCTTCCCCCATCAGTTATGCAGAGTCGTTAGAAGAAGTCCCTGTATTCCAGAACTACATAGCCAGTATAGGATATGAGGAGTCACCCATCATTTTAGGCTTGACATCCTGGTCCTTCGGGACATTAGTAGTGGATCCACCCAGCCATTGTTAGTACACGTGGAACGGTACTAACTCCCTTCCAACTGGGGTTACAAGTTGGACCCTGATAGTACATTGGGGCATATCAGTTATCGTTCTCTCCCACAGTCTTGGGCTAAGATGGGTCAAGGGCCCACTTCTAAATTCCCGAAATATATTAGAAGGCAAATTCTATCCCAGACTAGGGTAAGGTATCTAAATGCACTTTTAGATGGTAGCTAAGCCACAATCAACCCCAAGATATAAAGTTTACCTAGAGCATGAACAACTAGGTCAATTATGCCTAAATTATGATTTTTGAATAGCCTAATGGCACAACTAACCCTAAGCATTGCCAATCATATGACTAACACCTAAAACTCATCCCAAGTCAAACATATTATCATAAACATACTATGAACTAGCTTAATCTATAAAGAGGGTAAAACCTAGCCTCCCTGAACGCCAAAGAAAGCTTGAAGAATCTTTTAAATCACCGATTTTCCCTTTCAAGAAGCTTTCAGAAGGTGCCACGCTTTAAAAATCGCAATCTACTCATCACAATGAGAATAATAATACCCATATTTCACCATTGTTCTTCATGTTCAAAATACTCAAAAATCTCATGTGGCTCCCTATTTATGATAATCATGTGTCTGCGGCCAACCTACCAAACCCTCATGCTCAAGGAGTAATTACCCTAAAAAATGGGTAAAACTGAGCTACGGTTGTGCTATAGTAAAGACACCAAACTCTATGGATTTTAAGGAAGAAACGGGAAAAATCAACCATGGAAAAGAGGAAATCTTACCACAATCCAAAGAAAAATCAAGTAAACAATCATTATCCAAGCTCCCAAAGTACCCACAAGAGTTAATACCGAGTTTTAATCCGAAGCTTTCCCCAGTAATTAGGACTTTAGTCTTTTGAGAATGGGGAAACTGGCTAAAAAGGGGCTTTTTATACCCTTTCCAGTGCGTGAGAGTCGCGATTGTCGTGATTGCGATATATGGTGGCTTCCAGCTGAGTCACTTCCATGACATAATGCATCGCAATCACGGCATATGATACCCTGCCAAGGGTATCTCGATCATGGACCATAGCTCACTGTTTGAGACTTAGAAACTTCTAACTTTTCGCCCATCCCTTGGGATTAATCCGGAATTTCGTATATGCAATAGACTATGCTACCCTATCAAATTCAATATTCTAGACTCAATTGCACAGTCAAAATTTTCATTCGAGGTTTTTTCAACTAAAAGTGGGTTCCACACCCATATTTTATTTTCTTAACTTTCTGACCAATAGGTCAAAATAGGCCCGGGTGCCTTGGGACCTGTTGGAATAGTTAGAATTGGCATACGAGATCATTTGGCTTAAGTTTTCATCGGTTGGTCATTTGGAACCAGAAAAGACTTCAAAATAGAAAATTGGCTCTAAAAACCAAACGAACTGCCCGATAACCGATTATCAGTCCCACCAAGTCATAAATGACTTGGGGCAGCTGTAGGAAAGCTCTAACGGCAAAAATAAGTAGAAATATAGAAAATAATCTGAAGGGTCGTTGTAATATCCACTACTAAAGAAAACTTTCGTCCATGAAAGTAAAGGATTAGGATATACCTAAAATCTCAAACAGGTGAGGATACTGGGTCCGTATCTCACTCTCGATCTCCCAAGCCTTCTCCACTAAGTGGTGCCTCCACTGAACCTTAACTATAGGAATCTCCCTTGTGCCCAACCGCCTAAAACCACTAGCTGAAATGAGCATAGGCTCCATCACTAGGGTCAAATGCTCATCCAACTGAACTTAATCCCATACAAGCACATAAGACAGATCAGGAATGTATCGCCGCAACATAGAAACATAGAAAATTGGATGGAGAATAACAAAATTTGAAGGTAAAGATAACTCATAATCCATCTCATCCATGGTTTAAGAAATATCGAAGGGTCCAATATATCTAGGTCTAAGCTTGCCCTTCCTCCCAAACCTCATTACTCCCTTCATGGGCGATACATGGAGAAATACTCGATCACCAAATCCAAATATCAAGGCATGAAGCCTACGGTTTGTATAGGCCTTCTACCTACTCTGGGTTGCTCTCAACCTATCTTGAATAGCCTTGACTCTATCCAACGACTCTTGAAGTAAATCAGTACCATAGGGCCTAATCTCAGAAGTCTCAAACCATCTAATCGAGGAACGACATTGCCTGCCATACAAAGCCTTAAAAGGCGCCATCTCAATACTCGAATGATCACTGTTATTATATATGAACTCTGCCAAGGGTAAGTGTTTCTCCCACTGACCTCCAAAATCCATAACACAGGATCGGAGCATACCCTCGAGGACCTGAATTGTTTGCTCCAACTAGCCAACTGTCTGTGAATGGAAGATTGTACTAAGATCTACCTGAGTACCCAAATCCTCTTAATAATCTCTCTAAAAGCTAGAAGTAAACACTAAACCTTGGTCTGAAATGATATATATAAGCACACCATGCAAATAAACTATCTCACGCATATAGATAAAGGCTAACCTCTCGGCATTAAAGGACATCTGAATATAAATAAAATATATCGACTTGGTTAATCGATCCATAATGACCCAAATACCATCAAAACCACGGGAAGTGTGAGGCAAACTAGTAACAAAGTCCATGGTGACCCGCTCCCATTTTCACTCGAGAATGGGCAACCTCTGAATCAATCCACTAGGTCACTAATGGTCGACCTTCACCACTTACAACATAGGCAACGAGCTACAAAGTCTTCCATATTTCTCATCATGACACTCCATCAATAATGTTGTCTCAAATCTCTATACATATTAGTTGTACCTGGGTGAATGGAATATCTAGAGCTATGAGCCTCATGCAAAATCAAATAAATTAAGTCATTGATTTTTGAAACACAAATGCGACTATCAAACCTCAAGATACCCTCAAAATCAATAATATCCCTCTTGGACACACCAATCAACACCTGATCAGGGAGATTGTAAAGTCTATTATCCTCAAACCGATTATCTCAAATTTTTTCAAATAGTGAGGACCTAGCCACAATAATAGCAAGAATCTTCCTAGAGTCTGAAATATCTGGTCTAATCATCAAGTTGGCACTGGATGTCCCATGCCAACAGCCTCCGAGAAATTAAAATACAAGCCAAGCTACCCATACTCACTGCCTTCTAATTCAAGGCGTCTGCTACCATATTCGCCTTGCTCGGATGATATAAGATGGAAATATCATAGGCCTTAAGAAAATACATCCATCTACACTGCCAACATTAAGCTTCCTCTAGGTTAAAAATGTTAATACTGTGATGATCTATGAAAATATCACAATGCATACCATAAAGATAATGCCTTCATATCTTATGAGTGGGATAGTTGTGCTTGTGCACCTTAAGCTGCCTCAAAGCATAAGCGACAACACTACCCTACTGAATGAATATACGACCCAAATCAACACCTGAAGCATCACAATACATGGTGAATCCCTCACTCTCAACAGAAAAAGCCAAAATAGAAGCCGATGTAAGAAACTCCTTGAGCTTACCAAAGCTCGACTCACACTCCTTGAAATATCAGAAAGAACCTCCTTCCAAGTCAATAGCCATAGGAACTAAAATAGTTGCAAATCCCTAGATAAATCATCTATAATAACTAGCCAATCCAATAAAGCTACAAACCTCAGTCAGAGATGTAGGCCTAGACCAATCACGAATAGCCTTAATTTTCACCGAGTCTACCATAATCCTATTCTTAGACACTACATGCCCAAGGAACATAACTAACTCAAGCCAAAACTAACACTTAGAGAACTTGGCAAAAAACATATCATCTCTTAAAGTCTAGAGCACAATCCTTAAATATTGCGTGTTATTCTCTCTACTCCTCGAACACACTAGGATGTCGTCGATGAACACAATTATGAAGGAGTCCAAATAAGGTCTAAACACTTGATTCATCAAATTAATGAATGCAGCTGGGGCATTAGTCAAACCAAAGGACATCATCAAGAACTCATAATGACCATAACGGGTCCTAAAGGCTATCTTTGGGACATCCCCATCCGAATTCTTAATTGATGATAACCAAACCTCAACTTAATCTTAGAGAACACCATTGCACCATAAATCTAGTTGAACAAATCATCAATACGAGGTATAGGATAATGGTTCTTCGTTGTTACCTTATTAAGATTCTTATAGTCAATACACATATGCATGGAACCATCTTTCATATTCACAAGTAACACAGGATCCCCCCAAGGAGACACACATGGTCTAATGAAACCCTTACCAAAAAGATCTCAAAGTTGAGAATTCAGCTCTTTAAGCTTGGCAGGAGCCATACGGTAAGGTAAGGTGCCATAGAAATAGCCAAATAGGTAAGGTGCCGAGCTCAAAATTTATAACAAACTCAATCTCATTGGAAGGGGTATAGTGGTAGATCAGTAAGGAAAAATATTAGAAAACTCACGAACTACAGGAATAGAGTCAAGCGATGGGCTCTTCATACCAACATCATAAATATAAGTGAGATAAGACTCGCAAGCCCTTGAAATAAGCCTCCTGGCATGAACATAAAAAATAATTCCCGTCGGCTTACGTCTAACAACCCCCTGCCACACGACTGTGGTATACCGGGTATGCCTAAGGCAACAATCTTGACAAAATAATCAATGAGCACATGGTAGTAGGATAACCAGTCCAGTCCCAGAATTATATCAAAATCCACCATATCTAGTATAATAAGATCAGCATGAGTATCAACATCTCTAACAGTCCCAACATGCGATCTGAAAATCTGACCCACTATTAAAGAATCACCCACGAGAGTAGATACATGTAATGGCATGGATAATAAATCCCAAGATAACTCAAACTGTGGAGCATAATAAGAAGGCACATAAGAGTAAGTGAATCCCGGATCAAATAAAGCAAAAGCTATTTGACGGCACACTAAAATTGTACTTGTGACAACAACATCTAAAGACTCAACCTCGGGCCTAGCAAGTACTGCATAACAATGACCATGCCCACCACCTAGCTGGGCTCCTGACCGATCTCCCATCTTACATACCTGAGAACCTATATGAATACACTAGAGACCTGCGACTATGTTAACCACCTCTAACTAAGGGATGAACTGCTCTATTTGGGGGAATATTTTAAGCTGAAGCAAAAATCACAGCATGACTAGGTAACTCTCGCGAATAACGACCACGACCTCCAAAACTATGACATATCTCATGAGTTGCACCAGAACTAGGCGATTCGGCTGGCTTGGAGTAATTATCGCAACTAGAATAACCAAAAAATAAACCCCTTAAAGACTGATTGCTACCCTAACATGGGTGGTCACTGACACTAGACTGATTTTCCTCAGCAATTTGGAGCAGTTCTTAAACAGGTCTATTGGGCTTACTCTGAGACTGATACAACAGCTATAGAGGGTATCTACCATGAAAATTTCTAGTTCTAAATCGGTAACTACTATGACTCCCACTTAAACTGCCTTGATACCTAGATCTCTTATCGCTGCCTCTTTGGGCCTCGTGAGTCATCTACCCCATCTCCTGAGCATGATCAAACACCTTAGAAAAAGACCTACTGATAATAACCAAACTTTGAGTAGACATACAAAGAGGATGTCTTAGTCCAAAGCACGATCCCTCTCATACTCAGTAGATAGAATAGAAGTAGCATGCCTAGCCAACTCATAAAAATGAGCCTCACACTCTATAACTGTTATGAAACCCTACTTCTACTTTAAGAACTGATCTCACATACGATCACTAAGGTTTCAAGGCATGTATTTCTCCAAGAAGATCTCAGAGAACTGAGCCCATGTCAAAGGAAAAGATCCAAATAGCTTGGAATCAAGGTGACCTCTCCACCAATGTCGAGCAACCAAGTCCAACTGAAATATAGTATAATCCACACCACGAGTCTCAACTAGGCCCAAATTATAAAGCCTATACTCATAAGCAATCAGAAACTCATAAGCATTCTCTCTCGGTGCACTAAAAAATCTAGGTGGAGCCAATCTCAAGAATCTGCCCAACATCTTCTGTTTCTCAGTAGACATAGCAGGTTAGGAAACCATTGACTGTGCAATTATCGATTGAGCAACTACTAGTGCAGGAGGGACCTTAACTCTAGGAGCCACAGCTACAGGTTGCGCCCCTGCCTCAATACCACTCTGGTCTGAAGACTGTGCACCATCAAAAAGTGCCCCACCAACTAACCCCAAAAGCTTAACCAAAGCATCTTTGAGAACTAAAGAAGAAATGAATATCGGTGGAGCCTGACTGGTCCCTAGCCCAATAGTGGTTGCAGCGAAAGAACCTCTAGCTCAGGAGCGAGAATAGGGTCTGGTGAAAGCCCCCTATCCTGGCCCCTAGCTGGGGACACATATTGAGATTGTCTACGACTTCTGGTTCATCCATAAACAATGATAGAATCTCTAGGCTCGATCTTGGGACTCTTATCTCATGTAGCGATAGCTCATGTCCTAGCCATATATAAAGGAGTGAAACCAAAGGAATGCCTTAGAAACCAACTCAGACACTTAGCACAAAATGAGTGAAAAAAAGTGAAAAACTTATAAGAATATCCTATAACCTCCTAAAGATAAGAAACGAACGCCATCGTCCCGGTCTACAAGACTCTACTAGACACTTGCTCTTGTTACCAACAATAGAGGTGAAACCTAGGCTCTGATACAAATTTGTCACGATCTAATTTATGAGCCATAATGGCACCTACCAAACCCCGCCAGTAGGTAAGCTAAACCGTAGTCCAGAGTTATTCACAATGGACTAACTTAGTGAAAAATGCCCTAAAGATACAAAAAATAGACAATTGCAACTTATAAATAAGCAAAGCAACAAAAATAAACAAGAGGTAACAACCAAATTAGATAACCATCCTGCTACCTGGTAGAGTAGGTACAAGAGCTACTATAAATACAACCCAAGTTCTTAAGCAACCACTAAAATCTATCTCGAAATAAAAGAATAGAAATAAATAAGACAGAAGGAAATAGGGAGACTCTCACTCTACGAGCTCACTCTATCTCTAAATCAACCACAACACCATCATCAAATTAATGGTGGAGCTAGTACTCGGATTTGCACTAAAAATATATAGTAGGGTAGTGTGAGTTCCCAAACCACGGGTACGCAGTAGGCATCATCTGCTGACTTAGCTAAATCATGATATAAATATGATAAAATGCAAGATAACATTACTAAGTCAAGGCAAAGAGGCAAACCTGAACAACTCCAACATCATTGTACATAAGTAATTAAATAAACCAGTAACATACAACTCATGCAATTATAACTACAAAATTAGGCCCCACAAGCCTATAAGTGTGAAAAAGTAAATAACCCAACGCATGCCTCCATAAGCCTAGGTACAATTAAGATAGTACAATTCGAACCACTATCATCTACTAATTCCTGTGATACAACTATAATTCATCCATGCCATGCCTCATTATAACCATTTTCTCGCTTCTAGACTTAGCCAGTATTCCTATTCTCAATCATTATACCCCAAAGTCAGTCCTCAATGACATATCTTCAATATCATGATCAATATCATAGTAAATTTTTCAAACTCAAACTGGTAAGTATGCAATCAATAACATAATCATCCTCTAAATTCAAATCAGGTAAGTATATATGTATGTGAGCAGTGTTATAATCATCTTTTGGACTTGAACCAGATGTATATGTCATCAATATCATCACTAATATTCAAACTCAAATCAGTAAATATATCATCATTATCATAAATAATAGTATAATTAATAGCATGATCACTAGAAGAATTAATAGCATAACCGCTGGCATAATCAATAGAATAATCACTAGCATAATTAATAACATAACCACTAGCATAATCAATAGGCATGATCACTAGCATATTCAATAAGCATGAACTCTTAATGTCAACTCATCATAACCGTCAAATGCCAAAGTTTCTCAATATTACCTTAAAAAAAATTTCAAGGGGTACAGTAAACGTATAAAAGGTTTTTAATAGCTAACACAAATCTTGGCCTAAGGTGGGTCAATGACCCACTTCTAATTCTCCAAAATATATTTTAAGGCAATTTCTACCCCAGACTAGGCTAAGATATCTAAATCTACTTTTAGATAGTAGCTAAGCCATAATCAACCCGAAGATAGAGATTTTACCTAAAGTATGGGCAACTAGGCAATTATGCCTAAATTATAATTTTTGAATAACCTAATCGCCAAACTAACCCAAGCATTACCAATCATATCACCAACACCTAAAACACATCCCAAATCTAACTTATTATCATAAACATAATATGAACTAGATCAATCTATAAAGAGGGTAAGAACTAGCCTGCTTGGACGCTGCAGAAAGCTCGAAGAATTTGTTAAATCACCGATTTTCCTTCAAAAAAGATTTTGTAAGGTTCCACACTATCAAAATCACAATCTACTCATCACAACGAGAATAAGGATAACCATATTACACCATTATGGTTCAAATCCAAAAATACTCAAAATTCCATATGGATTTCGTTTACGAAAATTGTGTTTCCGAGGCCAACCCATCATTCCCTCAAGCTCAAGAAGTAATTATCCTAAAAATGGGAGAAATATAAGCTACATTACATGTGGGAAGATACATGTGGAAAGATAAAATCGAGTCCCAGACCACGACTTGTCCTCTTACCCAATGAGTTGTCATAAGGATCATCAGCTCTGATTTCAAGAAAATTTAAAATGATTTAAAAAGGAGTGTTTGTTTTTTCCCACTCTTTTAACATCAAAACTACATCGTTTAAGCTATTTTAAGGCTGAAATATGAGACAAAAATGCCCCAAATTCCTCATTAACTCAAAATTAAGTCTAAAGAGAGAACATAAAATAAAGTTAATTTTCTTCTCCCAAGTCAAAATTAGGGTTCTTCCACTTCAGACTCGAAATTCAAAGGTTTCACTAAGGTTTTTATCTACAAGTATGTGGGATTTCATCAGTGGGTTTTCTTTCACCTATTGAGTCCCAAAGTTAACTCAACTTCTCAATTTAATTCATTCCTCAGATCTCAGGGTTCATAAATATTGTGAATTTCTTGATATTCGAGTTCATTAATCTCATTGAGTTATAAACCCATATTTTAACATGAATTTCAGTACCATTACATGTTTTAAATTATAAATCCTAATTATATTGTGAAATCTATGATTTTTGGACTTGACTTATTGAATTTCTTAATTCACTAAGTTCATGGAATTATCATAACATTCTTCAGAGATGGAGATTGTGTAAACCCGATGACCTAGGATCCTATGCATATACTTATGAGTGTTATATCCTCTAGTTTACATATTCTGAAAGTTCTCAAATAATGTATCTATTTTTGTCTTCAAAATACTACTATTATTGAGCATTTCAGTTATCAAAGTCATTCAATTGGGGATAGTTTTTTGCACCGAGTGGACGCGGGGATGAAGGATCATCTTTAAATTAGGCTAAGACCTTTAGTAGTCCCAGAACTATGATGCCAACGTAGGTTCTAAAGGGTTACCCGTCAGACTAGGCTTAACACCTTAGTCCTCTTGGACATAGTTAAAAGATTCGCATTAGTCATTGTTCGTACCTTAGCAAAGTATAGAACACCCTTCCAGTTGGGGTTACAGATTGGATTCTAATTATCTCAAATTAGGGTATGTCGATTATCCAAATCTCCCACAGTCTATAACCCACAATTTAGATTCATGTACTTGTATGACCTTGTATTCAGTTATTGAGTTTATCATACTGTACATGTTTGTTACTTGGTTTTACATCAGTTTACCATGTTAGATGCATCATATTTATTTTATATTAGTTATTTCCTATCTCAGATACTCTGTTTATTCAAAGTACTGATCATATACTTGCTTTTGTGCTATATTGTATCATAATATAGGTTCTGATTTTCAAAATTTGAATCATGATAGTACGCCATCCTACTACATCAAACATAGTACTTTGGCGAGTCCTCATCATTTGAGAACTACTATCAGTATTTCATTTTATTTTATTTTAGTTTCAGACTATTTAGGTTAGTTGGGCGTTTGTCCCAATAACTCGACTTATTAAAGGCTTTTTAAACATACAACTGGATGTTTAGCTTTGGGGATTTAAGCTTAGATATTATTGTTGGTTTTGGATATTTATTTCTTCATTCATTTTGGCTTTCAGACGGTATTTTTACATCAGTTGTTTCAATATTCATAGTGTTATGCCAGACTATGGGTTAGCTTGAGGCAACTTATGACTCTAAGAATCATGTTACAACTAGGGGGTAATCTTGAGTTGTGACAAACTTGATATTAGAGCCAAGTTTAAAGTGTCCCTGGGTGTCTAAAATTTGCGCAAAGTAGATTCATATTTATGGGTGTGAAGTACAACACACTTTTGAATTAGAGGCTATGAAATATTTTAGAAAAAGTTTTACTTCTTTTATGTTCACATCATGCGACTGAGTATGAACTCTATTAAAATCTCCTTCTAACTCGTGCTCTACACATTTACAAAAAATACCTCCCAAGAGAACTAATGCAAAGAAAAATAAAATTGGCAACATAATGGGAATCAATAAGTATCACCACCAGCTCCAATAAACCCTCTACATAAACAACTCTCCTATGTTGAATTCAAGTTTCTTTTGCATCATTAACGCAATCCATTGCAACCTAGAATAACCACCTGGCTATTATATCAGCCAACCCAATAGTGAATATGACAACAATCAAAGTCTGAGGACTTCATTCGAATGAGTCCTTTAATATTCTTGGGGTCCAAGTATGAAGAGGATCCGTAAGAGTTATTGGATAGTTCTTAAAAGGTTACTGAGATAATGGATGTCACTCTAACTGAAAGCATTTACTTGGTTGCTTATTAATTATAAGGAGTGGCTTACACTTGGTACAAACAATGGAAGAATGGTAGAGATACAAATATAGAACTAGTAAAGTGAGAAGATTTATTGATACATTTCTGGACAGGTTTTTCCCACTTGATCTAAGGGACGCCAAGGGGCGGGAATTCATAAATATAAAGTAGGGTAACATGAGTGTAAATGAGTATTCTCTTAAGTTTACTTAGTTGGAAAAGTACGCTTCGGCTATGGTTGTCGACTCTAGGGCCCGAGTGAGTAAGTTTGTATCAGGTATTTTTGAGTAAATGGTAAAAGAGCATAGAATTACTATGTTGGTTAAAGGGATATACATCTCCAGTTTGATGATTTATTCTCAACAGATTAAAGAAGAGAAAATCAAGGAGAAAGAAAAGAAGAGTAAAGGGGATAGAACTTAATATTTTAATTTCTCTTAGCGGAGGTCAGTTGGTGGTAATCGTTCTCAGTTCCATCAAAAATATTCAGCTCCAGACCCATCTTATGATAGTGCTCTGGTGCCCAAGTTTAGGCAAGTAAATCGAGATAAAGCACTTGGCTCTAAACCCAAGGGTAACATGAATAATATTCATACTAACCCAATTTATAAGAAATATAGTAAAAACCATAAGGATGAGTGTATGACTGGTAGTGACGTTTGTTTTGGGTGTGGCAAACTAGGCCATAGATTGAGGTAATGTCTAGTAGCTTCATAGAGAGGTAGAGAAACTTGTAAGCAAAGTTGGTCTAACTTTTTAGTAGCTCCAGCAAATCACCTGACTCAGCAGGGTGCCTCATCTAGTGTAGCTAATGAACAATGTAAGAATAGGTTATATGCCCTTCAGATTCTATAAGATCAAAAGGTTTCTCCTCATGTGGTCACTAGTACGATACAAGCCTTTCATATTCATATTATGCAGTATTAAATTTCAGAGCCACATTTTCCTTTATGGCTACCTATGTAGTAGTTGACTTCGGTGCTATTCCCAAAATCTTCTCAAAATGCTTCTCAATATCTACTCCAGTTGGTAACTCAGTCATAGCTAGATGGGTATACAGAAATTATCCAGTCATGATTTCCTAGGAAGTTACCTCAGTGATCTTGTAAAACTAGACATGACAAGTTTTAATGTTATTATTGGCATGGATTGGATTTACTCTTGCTATGCCTCAATTAATTATAGAAATAGAGAAGTTCAATTTTAATTCCCAAATAAGCCAATCATTGAGTGGAAAGGTAGTAGCTCAATGCCTATAGTTCGATTTGTCGATTACCTTAAGGCAAGAAAAATGATTTCCAAAAGGTATATGTACCATCTTATTTGGGTTAATGATTCAAAGTCAAAAACCCCAACTCTAGGGGTTGTTTTTTGGTAAAAAGATTTCCAAAAGTATTTCATAAAGATCTGCCTGACGTTTCTTTCGAGCAGGAAATTGACTTCAAAATAGATCTTCTTCTAGATACATGGTATATTTTGATCCTACCCTACAAAATATCTCCAACTAAGCTTAAGTATTTGAATAAACAGTTGAAATGTCTTCTAAAATGGCTTTATCAGGTCGTCCAACATCTTTCCATAAGGTGCTCCAGATATTTTCCTGTGAGAGAAAGATGGTTATCTCAGAATGTGCATCAACTACCGTCAGTTAAACAACCTCACAATCAAGAATAAGTATCCCATTTCCAGGATTGATGACTTGTTTGACCAACTTTAGGGTGCCAAATGCTTTCTAAGATAGACCTTAAATTCAGCTATCACCAGCTCAAAGTCAAAGAACATGACATTCCAAAGACAACCTTCAGAACTCGATATGGTCACTGCAAATATATTGTTATGTATTTTGGAATAATAAATGATCTTGTAACTTTTATGGACTTGATGAACAGGGTGTTTAAGCAATACTTGGACATGTTCATTTAGTTTTCATAGATGACATCCTCAGTTATTCTCGGAGTGTGGATGAATATACAGACCATTTGAGGATTGTCTTATAGACTCTCAAAGATCGCCAGTTATTTGCTAAGTTCAGAAAGTGTGAATTTTAGTTGTAGTTTGTGACATTCCTTGGTCATATCATTTCTAGTAAAGTTATTTAGGTTTATCCTCAATAGATCAAAGCAGTGAAGAATTGGCCTAGGCCCATCTCTCCATTAGATATTAGGAGTTTCTTGGGTTTGACTAGTTACTATAGATGGTTTGGTGAAGGATTTTCCTCCATTGCTTCTCCTTTGTCTAGACTGACTCAGAAGAAAGTCAAATTTCAAAGGTTTGGTTTATGTAAGAAGAGTTTTCACGAGTTGAAAAAAACCCAGCACCGTTCTAATTTTGACTCTGCTAGTGGCATTAGATAGTATCATGGTTTCTTATGACGTTTTAAAAGTTGGCTTGGTTATGTGTTGATGCAGCATGGCAAGGTTATAGCATTTGCCTCTAGACAGCTCAGGCCTCATGAGAAGAACTACCCAACTTATGATTTGAGTTGGCAGCAATTGTTTTTTCCTTAAAGATTTAGAGGCATTACCTTTACAGGGTTCATGTTGATATGTTTGTCGATCACAAGAGCCTTCAGTATATATTAAATTAGAAAAATCTAAATCTTTATCAAAGAAGATGGCTAGAGTTATTGAAGAATTATGATATGAGTGTCTTGTACCATTCGAGTAAATTCAATGTAGTAGCTGAGCTCTTAGTAGGTTGTTTATGGAAAGTGTTGCTCATATAGAGGATAAGAAGAAAGAGTTAGTTTGCAAGGTTCACCAACTTTCTAGACTAGGTGTTCAATTGGTTGATTCAGCCAAAGGTAATATCTTAATTTAAAATGGTTCAAAATTCTCTTTGATAGCCTAGGTGAATGAAAAGCAAGATAGTGATCCTATTTTGCTTAGGTTGAAAAAAGTGGTGCAAAGTTAGAAGGTTGAGATTTTCACCCAAGGGGCAGTTGGTATTCTTCATTGTTAGGGTAGACTATGTGTTCCAGATTAAATGATTTGAGATAGCGGATTCTAGATGAAGCTCATAGTTCTCGATATTCTATCCACCCAAGATCTACTAAGATGTATCTATTAGTGCAAATGGCATGAAGAAGGATATTGTAGAATTTGCCGCTAAGTGTTTAAATTGACAGCTGATCAAGGTTGAGCACCAGAGACCCAGTGGTACATGATAGGATATCAATATTCCTACTTGTAAATATGAAGTGGTGAATATGGACTTTATTACAGTGTTGCCTCATACTCATTGACATCATGATTCTATTTGGGTTATTATTGACATAATGACTAAGCTGGCCCATTTTCTGATAGTTAACATTTTAGATTCAGTTGAGGATTATGCCAGACTCTATCTTAGGGAGTTGGTGAAATTATATGAAATTGCTTTAACTATCATCTCAAATAGAGGTACTCAATTTACCTTTCAATTCTCGAAGACTTTTCAGAAGGGTCTCCGTACCTAAGTTCATCTTAGCATGGATTTTCATCCATAGATGGATAGTCAAGTAGAGAGTACCATTCAGACCTTAGAGGATATGTTAAGAGCGTGTGTGATTAATTTTAAGGGTATTTGGGATGATCACCTGTCTTTGATTGGGTTTGCTTATAATAATAGCTATCAATCCAGTATTTAGATGGCCTCATTTGAATCACTTTATGGTAAGGGGCATAGATCTCTAATTGGTTGGTTTGAAGTTAGTGAAGTTATATTAATAGGTCCAGATTCAATCAATGAGGCTGTGGAAAAAGTTTAACTCATTAAATAAAGGTTGAAAATAGCTTAGTCTCGTCAGAATTCCAGTGAAAATATGTGAATAAGGGAACTTTAGTTTGCTATTGGTGATTTTGTCTACTTGAAAGTCTCACCTATGAAAGGGGTGAAGAATTTGGTAAGAAAGAAAAGCTCAATCCCCGCTGTATTGGTCCTTATAAGATTGTGGTTCATTTTGGCAAGCCTATGAGTTAGAGTTACCTACATACTTAGAATCAGTGTAACAGCCTTCATGTTTCCTTACTAAAAAATGCATTAGAGATCCTGCATTATTTTCTCCCTTAGAGAGTGTGGGTGGGAGAAATAATCCCACTTACGAAAAGTTCCCAGTTGAGATCCTTGACAGTTAGATTTATAAGTTGAAGGTTAAATAGGTTATTTTGGTAAAGATTCTTTGAAGAAATCAGTCAGTTGAGGGAGCTACTTGGGAATTAGAGGCAGATATGACTACCAAGTACCCCCACATTTTTTGTTTGAACGCAGTTTCAACTTGAGATAATGATTTTCTCTTAATTAATTCTTTCTGTTTCATGTCACCTAGTTATTCTCATGTCATAGCATGCATTAATGAGTTTAGTTCTGTCCATGTTTCAATTAAAAACTCAGTTATCATGTCCTTATTCATATCTTAGAAATTTAGTGTTGAAATTACAACTCTTTCCCTAATATTTAGCTTAATTTTTATTAGGGGATAAATGACTCCAAGGGGGAGATATTATAACACCTTGAAAATCCAAGATAAAATTAGAAACATGATTCAAAACATGTAAATGTTTTGGTTAAACGAGAAGTTACTTAGACATGTATTTAGGCCACAGGGAACTCCTAGCTCAAAGCCAAGTGGAAAAATTCCTTACCGATTGATTTGTTGTGAAAATTCTTGCTATAGTCACATTCAAATGAATATAACTCCTAGATTCTGAAGTATTTTTTATATCAAGACCCACTAAATGATATATATTTTAATTATATCTCCAACTCATCTAGTTTTACCTTAATCGGATACCAGAGTAAAAAGTTATGGCTGATTTACTAAAGTACTGACAAAGTTGTTAGTGACGACAACTCAGATACAACGAGTCATTAGAAGACATTAAGAATATTCCTTTGACCCTATAAGTCGTATTATTACTCATGGTCAAGGTAGTATAAATCCAAAATTGAGTCCCAGATGATGACTCGGACCAAGACTCCTCCCAAAACCCAATGAGTCATCACAGGGGTTGTTGACATTGATTCCAAAATTTTTTTAGATGATTTTAAAAGGTTGTTTGGTCTTATTCCATTTTTTTAACACCAAATATATGTTGTTGAATCTATTCTAAGACTGCAATACAAGACTAAAAGGCCCCATATTTCTTATTAACTTGAAATTTAGTCAACACATAGAGAGAAAACAGAGAAAGAAGCAGTTTCTTCTCCCACGTCAAAATTAGGATTCTTCAACTTCAAACTCCAAATTCAAAGGTTTGACCAAGATTTTCATCTCCATGTATGTGGTATTTCATCAATGGGTCTCATTTCACCCATTGACTATCAAAGTTAACTCAATTTCTAAGTTTAATTCAGTCTTTAGAGCTTAGGGTTCATAAATATATTGAATTTCTTGATATTCTGGTTCCTTGATCTCATTAAGTTATAAACCCATATTTTAACATAAATTTATACACCATTTACATGTTCAAAATTATAAACCCTAATAATATTGAGAAATTTATGATTTATTGCACTTGAGTTATTGAATTCCTTAATTCATTAAGTTTATTGAATTGTCATAATAATTGCATTCTTCAGAGATGATGGGTTGTAAAGACCCGATGACCTAGGATTTCATACATATACTTACGAATATCATATCCTCTAGTTTACATGTTCTGATTATTCTCAGATAATGCATTTATTTTTAGTCTTTAAAATATTACTATTGTTATGCATTTCAATTATCATTGTCATCCGTTTGGGACTAGTACTTAGCACCGAGCAAACACTGGTATGAAGGCTCACCCATAAGTTAGGCAAGACCTTTAGTATAAGTTATTAAGTCCCATAAATACAGTGTCACTATAGGTTCTAAAGGCTATCCATTAGACCAGGTTTGCCACCTTAGTCCCCTTGGACATCAATTTAATGGATCCACGCCAGTCAGTGTTTGTACCCTTGCCAAGGTATAAAACACCCTTCTAGTTGGGGTTATAGGTTGGAACCCAGTTAGATTAGATTGAGGTATCTCAGTTATCAGTATCTCCCATAGTCCATAGCACATATTTTAGATTTAGATACTTGTATGATCTTGTATACGGTTATTCAGCTTATTATATAGTACATGTTTATTACTTGGTCTTGCATTAATTTACCATGTTTCATGCATCATGTTCAGCTTATATTAGTTATTTTCTATCCTACATACTTAACATATTCAAAATACTGATCACATACTTTCTTTTGCGTGATATAATTTCATAATATAGGTTCTAACAGACAGTATTTGGATTGTGCATAGTATGATCTCATACTATATCAACAACAGTACTTTGGTGAGTCCTCATCATCCAGGGACTATTATCAGTATTTTATTATATTTGATTTTAGTTTTAGACAGATTGAGTTAGTTGATAGCTTGTCCTACCAACTCGTCTTATTTGAGGCTTTTTAGATATTTAGATGTTTAGCTTTGTGGTTTTAAACTCAACTATTATTTTTGGTTTGGATTATTATTTCTTCATTCATTTTGGCTTCGACACAGTGTTTTTACATCAATTATTTCAGTATTCATAGTGTTATGCTAGGCCATGGGTTAGCTTGGTGTCACTTGTGACTCTAAGCACCATGTCACGACTAGGGGATAGTCTTGGATCATGAAAAAAATAGTTGTAATAAAGGTTGGTTATTTCTATTTAATATAGACTTTATCATGTTATGTTGAACAAATGGTAAGGTTTTGTTTATCTAGGTAAACTAGAGTAGGTGTCCTCGGTTTTTTGGGTCGTGATAATTTAGTATCAGAGCCTAGGTTATTGGCCTACCAGTACAAGAGCGAGTGTTGAGTATAATACTATGAATTGGTATGTTGATGTCCACATCTAATCTTCAAAAGACTATGAGGTATTCTAGAAAATTATTGCACTTCATTGTTTCCTCATGTGCGGTTTGTATAGTTGTTGTATGGGTTGAGTCCTATTGGTATCTCTTGATTCTAATTGGTATCTCGACTAGGAAAATAGATGTCACTTAACTCCGCTTTAAAGGATACAAGCAATGAAAATTGAAACCAAGAAGGTTCCAATTAGTATCATGTTGGATAACAAACTCAGGGTTATCAAGTAAACAAGTAGAGATTATGTTAATGAGATATAAAGAATGATTTATTGATTTTAAAATTCCTTGAATTCATATGTTTGTTATTTGTAGTTGATTGATTAATTTTGAATCGGAGATAGGTGAATGTTGCAAGTCTCCATATGTTATGTCATGTGTGAAGGAATTTGACTACAGTTGTTGTTTGTCCTGTTGTTAGTAACATGAATATTTAATTTGGTACTTAAGGTTAATTGAGTTTGATGCTTATATGAATCATAGTTGGTTAAAGTATTATATATATATATTATGAATTGTAAAAGGTTGTAACTTGCTTATGTGGTAATTATTAAAGGAATTCTTGTTATGTGCTTTAAGTGAAAAAAGGTATGCTAAATATTGGGTATGGTCTTATCATCGATAAATGTCACGACCTGAGACTGCCCCCTAGTCGTAACAAAGTGCTTAGTAGGGGTGGGTATAAATACCAAAAAATTAAAATACTGAACCGAACTGAATTATTTTAGTTTTTCAGTTTTTCAGTTCGATTTGTTTTTTTAAATTCAGCATTTCGATTCAGTTTTTAGGTTGACGTAATTTGGTTTTTAGTTTAGACCTAAACTTTTAATATACTTTTTTTTAATTATTATATATATATATAATATTAATTATTTAATATTTATAATATCTAAGTCCATTAGCTATTTAGGCCTTAGCTACAACTCACTATTGCCTACATCCCAAAGCCTCAAAATTCAAATACATTCAACAACTGAAATTAAAAGTTACTTTTTGCATTGATTTTTACAACCGAAAGTTAATATATAGTCCTCCAATTGATTTTTGCATTAGAGGTGATTATTCTCATTTGTCACCTAGAAGACTTTATAAGTTTATATTGGTTTTTCTTCAATGTAAGAAAGTTAAACTAGTCCACTTTACAAATATAATATAGCCCATTAAACAAATGCAAAATCAAAAAATCAAAATTATTAAACCTAAATAGAACCAAACCGAAATTTACATAAATTAAGCCGAACCAAACTAATTCAGTTCGGTTTTGGTAAGCCTATTTCATAATGGAAAATAAAAAAAAAACAAATTAAAAAAATCAAACCCGAACCAAAATACCGAACGCCCTCCCCTAGTGCTTAGAGTCACAAGTGACCCCAAGCTAACCCATGGTGTGGCATATAACTAAAATACTGAAGAAATAATAAAACACAGGGTGGAATCTAACATAAAATAGTTAATGGTAATAGCAATTAGGAAATACTGAATATTAATCAAACTAAAAATAAGTCTGCGCAACAAAATAATATACTGAAAATCTAGACATCTGCCTAGAAGCCTCTAAATCTTAAGAGTTGTTGGGACAAGTCCCCAACTAACTCCAACTGACTGAAATAAAATAAACTGACAAGAAAATAAATAGTTGATAACTAGTCCTCGAATAATGAAGACTCACCAAAAGTTGTTGTTGAGTAGTGTGGGAACGTGCTAAGTATGACCCAGGTACTGAGCGTTCGAACTTATATTATGAGACAATATAGTGCAGAAAAGTATACGATCAGTACTTTGAATGTACTGACTATGTGAGATGGGAATCTAAGTAGTATAGTCTGAACGAGAATGCATGAAACATGATAAATTGTATGCAAAACCAAGTAATGAACATGCACTGAATAAAACTGATTAGCTGCTGACAAGGTCATGCATGATCTAAACTATAGAATAAACTGAAACATGAACTGAGGACTGTGGGAGCTATAAATAATTAACATACCCTAATCTAAGCAAATTAGGGTCTAACTTGTAACTCCAATTGGAAGCATGTCAGTACCTTGCTAAGTGTACCAACCCTGGCTGATGTAAATCCACTAAACTAATGTCCCGGAGAACTAAGGTGTTAGTACTCAACTGGCGGATGACCCCACATAACCTATGGTGATGCCATAGTTTTGAAACTTTGGGATTTCTACTAAAAGTCTCAGTTCTCAACTGACTGGTGAGCCTTCATCCCTGCGTTCACTCGGTGCTAAGTACTACTCCCAACTTAAATGACACTAATAACTGGAATAGCCCAGCATGAAAATATTCTGAAAGTAGCACCACAAGCATAATTTGAAGCGCTCATAACATATAAACCTACGTATGCATGAAATTCTAGGTATCGAGTATTCATAACCCACCAACTCTAATCAAGATAATATTAATTGAAAATTTTAAGGAAAAATCACAATCTAAGCCCAAAACTCAACAACTCATCATAATAAGAAATTTCATGGCTTCCGAGCATGGAAGGATGCTACTTTTAAAGAAAAGCATGTACTCATTGTATACTTGCAAAATAGACTAAGGACATTAAAGATAACTCATATTTGATCTGGAACCCAAACTTGAGGGGAAAGTAAACTTGAGGATTTTAGAAGTTTTTGGGACTCAATGGGTGGAAGGGACCCATTAATGTAATCCCATATACCTGGAGATGGAAATATTGGAGAAGTCCTTAGAATGTGAACTTAAAGTTGAGAACCCCTAACTTGGCTTTGGAGAAGAATAATTACCCCGTTTCTTAGTTTCAATTGATTTTGTGAATTAATGGAGAATTTGGAGAAGTTTAGGCTTATATACCACCCTTTGAAAAGCCTAAACGACATGGGTTAGGAGTTAAAAGAATGGAAAAAGACTAAACAACCTTTTTGAAAATGTGCAGAAATTTTTGGGGAAGCAGTCGTAATGACTTAGGTAACGACTCGTTCGGTCTGATAACGAGTCGTGGCCTAAAGTTATTTTCACAAGACTTAAGCCTATGTACCTTACTGGTATGACAATGACTTCTAACCTAACGACTCATTAAGACTAATAACAGGTCGTTAGAAGGAGTCGTTATCAAGAACTTAATTTCTTGGATTCTTTCTATTGTGATGACGGGTCCACCTAATGAGTTATTAGGACTGATAACGAGTCGTATGATGGACTCGTCACTCCTGAGATGAAATCTGGAATCCCTACTACTATGACAATGACTTCGCATAATGACTCATTGTGTCTGACAGCGGGTCGTTGTCACTGGCAGTTGACAGTTCCTCAGGTAAATTTTCTAGAACTTCTTACTATGATATCGGATTAAGGTAAGATGTTTGGCATTGGAAATATAACTCAATCGCCATATTTTGATGGGTCTAGAGCTCAAAAACTTATGGTATTACAATAAAATGGTAAGGAAAAATGATATATACTTGTGGAGATTATCCCTTCTGACTAATCATATGAACCATGAGTTATTTAAATAAGATAATTCATTCAATTCCTTATTTTGAAAGAACACTTTAAGGACCAAACGGTCTCTTTCCTCCATACTTCATATAAATAAATCTAAAAGCCACAGTATATCTTTCCACGGATTGAAAGAAAAAAAAGGTCGGGAAAATATTTATTTTAAAATTCTTTTATTTGTTATTATTTTTTATTTTTGCAAATCTAAAATTTAATAAAATTAATAAAATAACTAAGAGACTGGAAATAAAAGTCTCTTTCTTGGATCTATTCTTCATCATACTGTTGGAGCAAAACAAAAATATCAAATGCAACAATATTGAAATATTTAGTACATGAAGCCACTATCTGATAGATATACATCAAAATCTACAATCTACTTAATATAGATACATAATATAGATAGAAATCAATCTTTGATCTAGAATGAAAGGAATATAATAATGGCTCCTACAAGTGGTCGGTATATGAATAAGTGCCATAGAAAAAGAGCTATTGTTGCTCGATAGTGGAAATTATGGTAAGAAAATTTTATGATAATATATCATTGTGACTTAAGAAAAAATTGTTTTGGCTTTAAATTTTGTGATAACTTAAAGGTTTAATTGATGACAGAATTTCTAACTAAGTAAATGAAAGGGTGATATGATAGCTCTTTCGCATGAAAGTTAATTGTTTGATGTGGATGGTGTTGTCAGTTGAGGAAATATTTCTATTTGAACATTAAACTTTATCCGAATCAATTGTTTTTACTGTTTATTGAGTAACTACTTGTATTTTTATAATAATGTATAGTTGATTAAGAAATTGAGCGATTACGGTGGAACTAAGTTTCTGGGTATTTATGAATTATACTTGTATATTAATAGAAATAGTCACTCGTGTATTGATTATAAAATAACTTATCCTTGATTGTGTAACGATCTAAAAATTTGATGAAATATGTGAAATTTGTGATTTTATATGATTTAACTATTTTACCTCTCCCTGTATTTTCATTATGGTGTTTTTGGTGTGTGGGGGTGATTGATATGGTTCCCGATGTATTTTGATACAATTAGTGTGATATTGTGGTTTTTATTGGTTTCGAGAGCCTTATTTGGGATTTATGTGGATATCTTTTGATCCGTACAATAGATGGCTGAACGAACTATGTTAGCAGCTCTGGAATATCAATTTTAGCTAGGTAAACTTTTGGTTCGGGTCCCGATACACCCGATCTTATTTCGACCTATTGATCGGAAAGTTAAAAAATTTGAAATATAGGTGTGGGACCCACATTTGGTCGAAATGACCTCGGATGGAAAATCTAACTTTGCCAGCAAATTTGAATATCAACTTTAGGGTGGTAATATATTTGGTGTAGTTTTACGGCTTTTAAATATCATTTCGACCCTCGGTTTGGAAAATGGTAAATTTGGGAGTCAACTTTATGAAAATGGTGTTTTATCAAAAATCTGATATCTCCATTGATTCCAGATCATCGAATTTAGAGTGGTTGCATAGTTTGTTTGCGTATATTGAACTCCGAACGAATCCTGGGCACCCTGTCAAAATTCAAATTGACTTTAAAAAATCCAGCTTTTTAGCAATAGTTATGCAAAAAAATCCGCAATAATAAATAGCAGTTTTTGGCCTATTTTGCTCATTTTTCTTCTTGCCTCTTGAGATTTACATCCTAAAATAGTATGGGGGCTTAAAAGTGAACTTATGAGAGCTTGGGAAGCTAGATTAATACCTATTTTTTTATTCTATTACGAATTTAAGATAAGATTTTATCCTTTTCTACTCTAATTACTTGATTAATTTTTCAAAACTTCAAAAATCTTAGGGCTTGATTTTAACTCCCAATTTCACTCTTTTTCACTCAAATAATATTTTATCTTATAATTACTAGTTTTTCATCAGTTTAACCTTTAAAACAACTCTGATTCTTAATTTTAACCTGAATTTCAAAGATTTTATTTGGTAAAGATTAAAAATGGTGTTTCTTTGATTTAAACCTAGATTTTTTACTCGATTTGACTCAATTTATACTTTGTTCGATTTGCTTATGGTACCCACTAAGTACAAGTGGACCGTACTCACTCCTATTTTACCCTTTCGATGCAGCTTCAGGTTTGGGTGTGCCTCAGACTAATTGATTTTGGGTGCCTTTAGATTACTCAAGGTAGAAGTTAGACATTCATACATTCGGAGTTCACCTTCTGTAGTAGTTATGTCTTTATTAGTATTTGGAGACATATATTATTCCTTTGTGGTTATTTTTCTGATGTATTTGACTCCTGAATAGTATTAGTAGTTCTTACACCTTAGACATAAGATTTTGGGAGTTATGGTTGCATGTGTTGATTTTCTTATTTTCCACTTCTATTATATCTATGTGGCTGATGTGCGAGCTTGATGCTAGCATATTTAAGGCTTTTAACTCAGAATAATTGTAAATTCTTAAGCAACTTTTATTGTTTTTAATTGTTTTCTCTGTGATAGTGCAGGTGAGATAAGATGTATGAAAACCAACGATAACTGAGTCAAAAGAGATAGATTTTGAGTAAGCAGCATAAAGAGTACAGTTGACGAATTGTCTGAGAGGTCATCAACTTTATGAATAGCCGTCAGGAATATCGTCAGCCAAAGATATGCATGGGAGTTAGAGTGGAGAAGTGATGATATTTTCTGATAGGCCATCAAAATCTTGATAAGCCGTTAAGCCTTGTTATCAGCCGAAGGCAGCAAACATGAAATTTGAAGAGGAGTTAACGACGTTGTCTGATAAGTCGTCAGACTCCTGATAAGCCATCGCATTTGGCGTCACATATGCGAGAGATTTTTTGTGATCTATAATTTGATTCCAAAATTAGCCTAGGTATTTAAGGATGAGTTCTAGATTTTTATTGAGTAGAAAATTCACGAGAGGGAATAACTCTGACTAGCTTTTCTCTATATTTTTGCAAATTAAGTTTTGGGGAATTCTACTGTGATCTCGGAGGAGAAACAATTATATACCTTCATCATTCTGTAAGTTATCATTTATTGAATCATGAATTCAGTATGTGTTGTTGCTTTTTACATCATGAGTAGCTAATTTCCTTAACCCAAAATGTGGGATCTATGGGTTTAGTCTTGTACGTTCACTAGTCGATCAAGATTCTTAAGGCAGTAGGAACTTCTTGGTAATTCTTCTGTTATGCATGCTGTCTGTTGGTTGCAAATAATAGACCACACTGAAGTATTGACTTTCTTGAAAGAAGAAGTCGATCTAGTAGGAAACAAATTATCAATAGGGACTTGAAAAGGTTAAACTTTCATTTAATAGTAACGCTGTAACAAGGTTAATTAACTTGAGATATAATCTAATTTAGATGTATTTCTTCAGTTCGGAAGAATTAGGTAGCTGAAAGTCTAAATAGGTTGAGAAACATTTAGACAACATTTTGATATGGATAATCTGTTGTTTCGTCTATCACAAGAGTCTTGAATCACAATTAGTGCACGTCAAGTATCAACACCCATAGTGAACACAATTTTGGTTTTCTCATAACATTGATCTAAAACACTGAAACACTAGTTGCAAGTGGTGAAATTGAAGTGAGAAATAACACTTTAACTAATCTCATAAAACCCCCATTTATCGAAAACAACTAACATCAGTTGATTAACTCATAAGTAACTTAAATTAACACCATATTCCCTGTGGGATTCAACCCCAACCTATTTAGATTATATATTTGACAACGACCACTTACTCTCTCATAAGAGAGATATAATTTGGGTGTATTAGTGATTTGGTTTCATTCTAGAAGCCTTACCTTAGGGGCATTTCTATCTTTTTCTCGTATGTATCAGTTTGGGTGGGAGGCTTACTTTTCAACGTTCACTACGACAAGTGCCATCATGACCTATCAATTTTTAGATCGTGATAAATTGGTATCATAGAAGCCAGGTTTCATTGGTCTCAATAGTTTAAGAACAGGATCGGTACGTAGACGTCTATATCTATCTTTGAGAGGCTATAGGACCTCTTTAGGAAACTTTCCTCATTTCATTCTTTATCATGCAAAGTTCTTTCATACACTGTGTTTTGAGTTGTGTTTCACTCTTTTTGTGCGGATGGTGTTGCTTATATGGCCTATCAGTTGATAGATATTGTGAGAGATTGGTGGAGATTATTTATAGATCGTAGGTCTGTTGATGCTTTTGAGTTGTCATGGAATCAGTTTGCTGATGCCTTTCTATAGAGATTCATGCCTTTCAATTTAAGGGATCGAATGTGTGACTAGTTTGATTATTTGGAGTAGGGCCCCATGATAGTTGTTGAGTATGCGGCATTTTTCTATGCCCTATCCAGATATTCCTATGATAATATTTTTGCTGAGTTTGAGAAGATTCAGAAGTTTGTGAAAGGTTTAAATATTTATCTTCTGTTGACTACATCTCTAATAGTTGTATTTTAGGATTTTTTCTAGAGTATAGTGGATTATGCTAAAATGACAAAGTCTATTTTTAGTGCATCTCAGGGTGGAGCCAAGAAGGTTCATTGTTTTGGTGAGTTCAAAGGTCAGTCTCCCTGTGGTAGTAATTTTAGAGTTCTCGTGGATATTAGTGCAGGCCATTTTAGGTGGCCTTACAGAGATCAGGTGTTGGACCTTCTAGTTTAGAAGTTTAGGGTGGTCGCTCAGGCCTAGTTGTGCCTTCTTCTATTGAGACTGGCCATAGAGGCTGTTATGTATGTGATGAGATTGGCCATGCGACCAAGGATTGTCTCTCCATCTGTTTAGAACTACTCTTATTTTAGCTGTGAGAGGTAGGGGTTTTACCAAAGGTGCGAGAGGTAGAGATGGTGGATCCCATAGTGGTGGTCATAGGGATACTCAGCCAGTTGGTAGTCGGGGACAGTGTTATGCTATACCAACAAGACCGAAGTAGAGGCTTCGAATATTATGACCACAATTATCATCCTTATTTCCTTCAAACCTGCATCTGTATTATTTAACCCCAGATCAACTTTCTCCTATCTGTCTGTATATTTTTCTTTGGATTTTGATTTTTTTAGTGAGCCTCTTACCATATCTATTCTTGTATCTACCTCGATAGGTGATTCTTTAGTGGTAAATCGGGTGTACTGACCTTGTTTTGTGGATTTTGCCAGGCGTGAAACTTTGGTAGACTTTCTTGTGTTAGATATGATTAATTTTCAAAATTATTTTAGGTATGGATTGGTTGGATCCATATCATGTTTTCCTAGATTGTTATGCCAGGATAATGACCTTAGCTTCGTCGGATATTCCAAGGATAGCTTAGAAGGGTGCACTTCATTCGGGTCCTAAGAGGATTATATCTTATGTTTAGGCTCATAAATTATTTAAGAGGGGATGTTTATCTTACTTGACCCATATTCCTGACACCAGTGTTGTTTCGCCTCTTTCTTTAAATTCTATCCATATTGTCTGTGAGTTTATGGACGTGTTCCCTAAGGACTTGTCTGGTATGCCTTCGGATTGATATATTGATTTCACTATTAATGTTAAGTCGGATACCAACCCCATTTCTATTCCTCATTATAGGATGGACCCAACAGAGTTATTAAAATTGAAGGATTAGTTGCATGAGTTATTGTATAAGGGATTTATCCAACCGAGTGTTTCACCTTGGGATGCGCTTATCTTGTTTGTGAAGAAAAAGGATGAGACTATGCGGATGTGTATTAATTATCCACAGTTGGATAAGGTGACGGTTAAGAATAAATATCCTTTTCCTTACACTGATGATTTATTTGATCTGCTTCAAGATGTTGTGGTATTTTTGAAGATTGATTTGAGGTTCGGTTATCACCAGTTGAGGATTAGAGCTTCGGATATTCCAAAAATAATTTTTCAGACTCGATATGGTCATTATGAGTTCTTGGTCATGTCCTTAGGATTGACCAATTCCCTTGCCGCGTTCATAGAGTTAATGAACCGGGTGTCGTATCTTAACTTATTTTTTATAGTATTTATAGATGATTTCTTGGTTTATTCCAAAAGTGAGGTTAAGAATGAGGAGCATTTGAGGATTGTGCTTCAGATATTGAGGGATGAGAAGTTGTATACTAAGTTCTCTAAGTGCGAGTTTTGGTTGGAGTCTGTTTCTTTCTTGGGTCATATGGTGACTAAGTAAGGTATTTTGGTTGATCCAGCCAAGGTTCATGATCGGGCTAGACCTTTTTCACCCATCGTTATTTGGAGTTCTATAGGCTTAGCAGGCTATTAACGATGTTATGTTGAGGGTTTCTCTTCTATTGCAACTCCATTGACCAAGTTGATCCAAAAGAAGATTTCTTTGTAGTGGTCCAATGCTAGTGAGGCGAGCTTTCAAAAGCTAAAGGATTGTACACATGTTTGTGTTGTGATATGATTTCCAAGATTGAATCTTTACTGAATTCTCATAACTTTATGTTAGTATGTGGATTGAAATCCTTAAATTTGAAGTGCTTGATATAGCCATGATGTATTAGTTGTTGATTCATGCCCTAGAAAAGGTTATGCCTTCCATGTGTTTGTAAAAATGCCTAAGTGAATAGGAATTGTGTATTATGACCTATTTGTGGTCTCAATGATGACTTTATGATGTACCCACATGTTTAAAATGACTCCCATGCTAAAGCTATGTCTTGTAATGATTTGGTGGAATGCTCATAAGTATGGATTTGTGAAATTATACTACGTTAGCATGTATTCCCATTCATGTGTAAGCTTATAACTTGCGAATGCTTCATGAAATCCCTCAATAAGAGTATTATGAATTGTTGACTATGGTCATGTGTTCAAGTAGTGTCATGTCTCATTTATTTTCATGCTATCAAGTACTGGAGGTATTAATTAATACCCGATAATTTAGTTGTGTGCCTAGAGCCAACGTCAGCTTTTAAGATAACCTCAGTCAAGCCACGATCAGTAGAATTTAGTCAGTCTCAAAACTCAGGAAAGCTCAATAGTATTCAATTCAGTCCTCAGTAACTTAGCCAGTTAAAAAAATTCAGTAATAATTCGTTAGTGAACAGAAATTCAGTGAACTCAGTCCAGTTCAATCCAATATACTCAGTTCAGTGTCTATTCAGATGGGAGTAGGATTCAGCACTGAGTGAACCCAAGGATGGGAACTCACCTACCAGCAGAGGGTGTGATTCTTAGAAGCAGTCCTTGCGTTCAAGAACTACGTAGACAGTGTAGGTTGCGACATCAAAACTTGTCAGATGAGGGTTGATGAAGTAGCTTAACCTATCAGATGAGGGTCCCACCATTCTCATTAGAGTACCTAACAAATGAGGGTTCCACCATTCTCGTTGGAGTACCTAATAGATGAGGGTCTCTCACAGCTTGTCCTTACCAGTGGTGCGGTATTGACACCCTTCCAATTGGGGTTACATATTGGACCCCAACTCAGCTGTAATATCTTATTTGGGGCATGTCGGTTAGATGACTACCTCCCACAGTCTCAGTCTCAGTCTTCAGTAAAGAACTCAGATAGTTCTACAGACTTTAGGACTATCAGATACAGTCACTTAGCTCAGTACGAAACCCAGCTAGTTCCATTAGAATCAGGACTATTAGATACAGTCACCCAGTTATTAAGTATATCAGTTATCAGTAATTCATGTTATCAATAAACTTAGTATTCATAATCCTTATGATTTCAGTTACAATTATGTATTCATGCATGTATTCTCACGTAGTCATGTTCATGTTATCCAGTCAGTTTAGTTCATGCATATGAACCCTTGCATTCACCCTTTCCTCACTTTGCATACCAGTACATTCACACATACTGATACATACTTTTCTTTTGCACTATGGTGTTTTATACCATAGGTTCGAATGCTCAGGTTCTTGATCGCACTTAGCAGCTCAGATATCAGCAGTCAGAGTCGGTGATGAGTCCTCATATTTTGAGAAAATGATTATTTTATTCTTTCAGTATTTCAGTACTTAGTTATTTTTAGTAGATGGAGTTAGTTGGGGACATATCCCATCAACTCCTTATTATGACAGTTTAGAGGCATTCAGACTATAGCATGTTCAGACAGTTATTTCACTCTTGGTATTATCATACCTTGTTCAGACGTTGTTTTATTCAGTATTGTTTAGTATTTGAACCTTATGGCAAGTTTTTCGCCAGATTTCCACATTTATTTCAGTTATATTGTTATTACAATATTACTATATCCAGTGCTCAGTTACAGATATCAGTCATGGATTAGCTAGTGGTCCTTTGAGATTGTTAGCATCGTGTAGCATCCAGGGTACCATACTTAGGGCATTACAAACTTGGTATTAGATCCTAAGGTTGAATAGAGTCCTAGGAAGTCTGAAAGCCGCATCTAGTAGAATCTTGTGTATGGGTGTGTTGCACGCCACATTTATGTGCAGGAGGCTATGAGATGTTTTAGGAATAATTTCCTATTCATGTCATGTGAGTGAGCATGAGCTCCAGTTAAACTCTTAGTCTAATCCTTCTTTCTCGTCCATTTATAGAAAATGCCTCCAAAGAGGACTCAAGGAAGAGGAACAGGAGATCATCCAGCCCGATCAGCCTAATCCTGTAGGCGAACATGTCTCCCATGCAGAATTCAGAGCTGCATTCACTACTCTTTCTCATTCATTTGTTGCCCAGAATGAACGTCCAGCTGTCGTTCCAGTAAACCCAGTAACTAATTATGCTACAGCTAGGATTCGGGACTTCACCTGAATAAATCCTTCTTTTTTTTGGGTCTAAGTCAAATGAGGACCCTCAGGAATATCTTGATTAGGTGTAAAAAATTACTGATATTATGGGAGTGACTTCTATCTAGAGTGCTGATCTAGCTACATATCAGTTGCAGGATGTGGCTCACATTTGATTCAAATAATAGAAACCAGAGAGGGCTATAGATGCAGGGCCTATTGATTAGGAGGAGTTTACCACCACTTTTCTAGATAGATTCTTTCCTCTAGAGCTGTGACAAGCTACGGTGTTAGAATTTATCAACCTCAGGGAGGGTAACATGACAGTGAAAGAGTATTCTCTCATGTTTTCTCAACTAACTAGATATGCTCCTTATGTGGTGGCAGATAACAGATCCCAAATGAGTAAGTTTGGGCTTAGAGTGAATGATAGCGTGGTCAAGGAGTGCAGGACCACCATGTTGATTAGTGAGATAGACTTAGCCAGGTTAATGATCCATTCCCAGCAGATGGAGGAACGGAAGAATAAGGAGAGAGAAAAGAAGAATGACAAAGCTAGAATAGGTAGATTCAACTTCAGTTAGCCTAAGTCAGAGGGTAGGAATCATTCTCAGTTCCACCCAAAATCCTCAGTTCCAGCTCCTTCCTCAGCCAGTGCTCTAGTTTCTAAGTTCAGAAATGGTAACAAAGATAGGGCGCCAGACTCTAAGTCTCAGGGCAGTGCCCGAACTCATCCTCTTTGTCAGACTTATGGCAAGCACCATCAGGTTATTTGCAGAGCTGGCAGTGATATTTGTATCGGATATAGCAAGCTAGGACACAGAGTCAGAGATTGTCCCCAGTCAGATTTTCAGGGTCAGCCTAACCGTTTCTCAGCTCAGTCCGATCGCCCGAATCAGCAGAGTGCCACTTCAAGCGCCACCAGTGGGTAATGCCTAAATAAGATTTATGCACTTTAGTCCTAATAGGACCAGGAAAATTCTCCTGATGTGTTCACTGGTACGTTATAAATCTTTCATATACATATTTATGCTTTGCTAGATCCAGGAGTTTTCTTGTCTTTTGTTACTCCTTATATAGCAGTTGATTTTAGAGTCAGTCCTAAAATTCTAGAAGAGCTCTTCTCAGTCTCTACCCCAGTGGGTAAAATTATCATAGCCTGGTAGGTATACAGGATCTGTTCGGTTATGGTATTCCAGAAAGTCACTTCAGCAGACTTAGTCAAATTAGAGATGACTGATTTTGATGTCATTCTCAGCATGGATTGGCTTCATTCCTGCTATGCCATAGTCGACTATAGAAACAAAATTGTCCAATTTTAGTTTCCGAATGAATCCATCCAAGAGTGGAGGGGTAATACTTCAGTCTTCAGAGGTCAGCTTATTTCCTACCTAAGGGCAAGAAAAAATGATATCTAAGGGATGTGTCAATCATCATGTTTAAGTTAAGGACTCTATCTCTAAAACTCCCAGTCTTAAATCAGTCCCAGTAGTAAATGAATATTCAAATGTGTTCCCAAAAGATCTTCTTGGAATTCCTCCTGAAAGGGAAATAGACTTTGGCATAGACCTTCTCCCAGATACTTAGCCCATATCTATTCTGCCATACAGAATGGCACCAACAGAACTCAGGGAACTAAAAGAACAATTGAAGGATCTCCTAAACAAGGGGTTCATTAGACCCAGCTTGTCCCCATGGGGTGCACCAGTTCTATTCGTGCGAAAGAAAAATGGTTCCCTCAGAATATGCATAGACTACCGTCAGCTCAATAAGGTCACAGTTAAGAACAAGTATCTACTTCCTAAAATTGATGACTTGTTTGACCAACTCCAGGGTGCCAGTTACTTCTCTAAGATAGACATCAGATCAAGCTATCATCATCTCAAAGTCAAAGAATATGACATTTTGAAAACATCTTTCCATAATTGATATGGTAACTTTGAATTCTTAGTCATGTAATACGGTCTTACCAATTCCCCAATAGCTTTCATGGACTTGATGAACCATGTGTTCAAGCAGAACTTGGAAATATTCATCATAGTATTCACAGATAGCATTCTTGTTTATTCCTGCAATGATCATGATCATGCAGACCATCTCAGAATAGTATTGCAGACTCTAAGAAATCATCAGTTATTCACCAAATTCAGTAAGTGAGAATTTTGGCTAAGGTCAGTAGCATTCCTTATTCATGTCGTTTTTGGTGATGGCATTAGAATTGATCCTCAAAAGACTGAGGCAGTGAGAAACTGGCCTAGACCCATTACACCATCAGATATCAGGAGTTTCTTGGGTTTGGCTGGCTATTACAAATGATTTATTGAGGGATTTTCATATATTTCATCCCCTATGTCCAGATTGAATCGAAAGAAAGTCAAATTTCAGTGGTCAGATTCATGCGAGAAGAGTTTTCAGGAGTTGAAGACTCGACTCACCTCAGCTTCAGTTTTGACTCTTCTAGATGGTCCAGATGGGTAGGTCATGTACTGCGATGCATCCAGGGTAGGTTTGGGTTATGTCCTCATGCAGTATGGTAAGGTTATAGCCTACGCCTCCAGACATCTTAAGCCCCATGAAAAAAATTATCCAACTTATGATCTTGAGTTAGCATCAGTAGTGGTTGCCTTAAATCTTTAGAGGCACTACTTGTATAGGGTGCATATAGATGTGTTCACAAATCACAAAATCCTTCAGTACATGTTCTCTCATAAAGATCTTAATATCCATCAGAGAAGGTGGTTAGAGCTTTTGAAGGATTATGACATGAGTGTCCTTTATCATCCGGGCAAGGCTAATGTAGTGGTCAATGCTCTCAGTAGACTGTCTATGGGTAGTGTTGCTCATGTTGAGGATAGTAAGAAAAAGTTAGCCCAAGAAGTTCATTAGTTAGCCCAACTAGGTATCCTCTTAATTGATTCAGCAGAAGGTAGTGTGTGGGCTCAAAATAGTTCAGAATCATCTCTAGTTTCTGAAGTTAAGGAAAAGCAAGATAGAGATCCCAGTCTAGTCAAGATGAAAGAGTCAGTCAAAGATCAAAAAGTAGAGGTTTTATCCCAAGGGGAAGATAGTTTTTTGCATTGTCAGGGTCGTCTGTGTGTGCTAGGTGTTGATGACTTAAGGCAGTGAATTCTTGTATAAGCGCATGGTGCACATTACTCTATTCATCCAAGGGCCACTAAGATGTACCGCAATTTGCGAGAGATTTATTGGTGGAGTGGGATAAAGAGAGATATTGCAGAGTTTGTGGCTAAGTGCTTAACATGTCAACAAGTTAAGATTGAGCATCAGAAGCCAAGTGGGTCCATATAGGAGTTCAATATTTCTACTTGAAAGTGGGAAGAAATGAACATGGACTTTGCGATGGGTTTGCCTCGTACTCGTTGTCAGCATGATTCAGTCTGGGTCATTGTAGATAGAATGACTAAATCAGCTCATTTTTTTCTAGTCCATACCTCTTATTCAACCAAGGATTATGCCAAACTCTATATTAGAGAGTTAGTCAGATTAGATGGTGTTCTGTTGTCTTTTATCTCAGATAGAGGTACCTAGTTTACCTCTTATTTTTGGAAAGCATTCCAAAAGGGTCTTGGTACCCGAGTTCACCTCAGTATAGCCTTTCATCCTTAGACCGATGGTCAAGTAAAAAGGACCATCCAGACTTTAGAAGGTATGCTGCAAGCGTGTGCAATTGATTTTAAGGGTAATTGGGATGATCACTTGCCTTTGATTGAGTTTGCATACAATAACAGTTATCATTCCAATATTCAAATGTGTCCATTAGAAGCTCTCTACGGTAGGATATTCAGATCTCCAATCGGTTGGTTCAAAGTCGATGAGGTCGTAGTAGTAGGGCCTGACTTGGTCTTCGATACCTTAGAGAAAGTTCAGTTAATCAGAGAGAGGATTAAGACAGCTCAGAGCCGACAGAAATCGTATGCAGATATGCACAAAAAGGATCTTGAGTTTGAGACTGGTGATTATGTATACCTAAAAATCTCTTCATAAAGGGATTGAAGAGGTTCGGCAAGAAGGGAAAGCTCAGTCCTCGATATATCGGTCCCTTTAAAATTCTCAGTCGCTTCAGCAAAGTAGCTTATGAGCTCAAGTTGCCTTCAGATCTAGCTTCAGTCCATCAGTGTTTTATGTCTCCTTGCTTAGGAAGTGCATAGGTGACCCAGCAGTTGTAGTCCCTGTTGAGCGTGTAGATATTCAGAACAGTCTCTTTTATGAGGAAATTCCAGTTGAAATCCTTAACTATCAGATCCGCAGACTAAGGAACAAAGAGGTCTCTCTAGTCAAAGTTCTTTGGCAGAATCAGTCCATTGAGAGAGCTACCTGGGAAGCAGAAGAAGACATGTGGACCAAGTATCCTCACCTCTTCTCCACTAATTCAGACTCAGCCAAAGGTAATAGCTTTCCTTAAGCTTATTCCATTTCATGTTCAGATTTCAGTTACAAACTTGGTATTCAGTTTCATGCTCAGTTTTCCATTTCAAACTTGGTATACTTTACCATTGCATGTTCAGTCGCAGGTTTGTGAGTCAGTTCAGCCATGTATTCATGCATAATAAATGCATGATCATCTTCTCAGTACTCCCAGTCATTCATTCATGTATCAGCTTAGTCATGAAATTTGTATCACATATGCATGTCCAGTATGAATCTCAGTAAATCAGTAATATCAGTCATGTAATCATGTTTCAGTTGATTATGTTCAGTATGTACATCAACTTATCAATTCTACCATCTCATTCAGTCTCATTCGAGGATGAATGTTCCTAAAGAGGAAATATTGTAAGATCCCGCAAAATTTCTAAGATTAAATTTGTTCTTTAAGCTTGTCAAGGGGTCCCAAACTTAGAAAATTCGAGGTAAGTTTCCATACTTAGTTTATTTTTAGCCTTCAGAAGTTGGCAATCTCATTTTCCAATCTTAATGTCCTTTAATGGTCTATATTTTTTTTAATTCATGATCAGGAAGGTCAATAGGTATTTACGGACAAGTTTTGGATTTTTCAAACCTCGTTTAGACCTTGTTTGAAATCTCAAAACAGTAAGTCGGATCATTGCATTGCCAATCGCGTCGACAGAGAAAATATTTCTCAGCTTAAGATAATTTCCGGTGAACCGATGCGATGTCGGCACGTCGCATCGATTATCACATTGGTACCCTTGACGCACCGCGTTTGATGTAGCGTCGCTAGGGATATTTTTTTGTCTTTTAAACCAGTATCCTTAAGGGTAATTAGTTCATTTTCCCCCGACCTTCAGCCCTCATAATATGAAATTTAGCCCTCTTTTGGCTAAATACATTCATTATTTCACAAGTGCTCAAGAAAAAAAATCGTAAGTTATTAATTTCAATTTAAGAACTCAATCTTTCTTCCATCAATATTCAAGAAATTATCTACTAAGGTATGTAAAGTGTTCATCCAAGAGTCCTTTCCACCCTTGGAGCTCAAGAAACCCTTTTCAAAATATAAATTTGAATTCCATGTTGGGGGTTTGATTGTACACATGTTTATGTTGTAATATGATTTCCAAGATTGAATCTTTATTGAATTCTCATGAATTTATGTTAGTATGTGGATTGAAATCCTTAAATTTGAAGTGCTTAATATAGCCATGATGTATTAGTTGTTGATTCATGCCTTAGAAAAGGCTATGCCTTCCATGTGTTTGTAAAAATGCCTAAGTGAATAGGAATTGTGTATTATGACCTATTTGTGATCTCAATGATGAATTTATGATGTACCCACATGTTCAAAATGACTCCCATGCTAAAGCTATGTCTTGTAATGATTTAGTGGAATGCTCATAAGTATGGATTTGTGAAATTATACTACGTTAGCATGTATTCTCATCCATGTGTAAGCTTATGACTTGCGAATGCTTCACTAAATACCTCAATAATAGTATTATGAATTGTTGACTATGGTCATGTGTTCAAGTAGTGTCATGTCTCATTTATTTCATGCTATCAAGTCTTGAGGGTATTAATTAATACCCGACAATTTAGTTGTTTGCCTAGAGCCAACGTTAATTTTCAAGATAACCTCAGTCAAGCCACGATCAGTAAAATTCAGTCAGTCTCAAAACTTAAGAAAACTCAGTAGGATTCAGTTCAGTCCTCAGTAACTCATCCGGTTAATAGAATTCAGTAATGTTCCATCAGTCAATGAAAATTCAGTGAACTCAGTCTAGTTCAATCCAATATACTCAGTTCAGTGTCTATTAGATGAGAGTAAGATTTAGCACCGAGTAAACCCAAGGATGGGAACTCACCTACCAGCAGAGGGTGTGATTCTTAGAAGCAGTCCTTGCATTCCAAAACTACGTAGCTAGCATAGGTTGAGACATCAAAATCTGTTAGATGAGGGTTGATGAGGTGGCTTAACCTGTCAGATGAGGGTCCCACCATTCTCTTTAGAGTACCTGACAGATGAGGGTCACTCACAGCTTGTCCTTATCGGTGGCATGGTATTGACACCCTTCTAATTAGGGTTATAGATTGGACCTCAACTCAGATATAATATCTTATTTGGGGCATGTCGGTTAGTTGACTACCTCCCATAGTCTCAGTCTCAGTCTTCAGTAAAGAACTCAGATAGTTCTACAGATTTTAGGATTGTTAGATACAGTCACTCAACTCAGTACGGAACTCAGTTAGTTCCATTAGAATCAGGACTGTCAGATACAGTCACCCAGTTATCAAGTATATCAGTTATCAATAATTCATGTTATCAGTAAACTCAGTATTTTGAATCCTTATGATTTTAGTTACTGTTACGTATTCATGCATGTATCCTCACGTAGTCATGTTCATGTTATCCAGTCAGTTTAGTTCATTCATATGAACCCTTGCATTCAGCCTTACCTCACTTTGCGTACCAGTACATTCACATGTACTAACGCATACTTTTCTTTTGCTCTATGGTGTTTTATACCAAATGTTCAGACGCTCAGGTTCCCGATCGCACTTAGTAGCTCAGATATCAGCAGTCAGATTCAGTGATGAGTCATCATATTTTTAGGACATAATTACTTCATTCTTTTAATATTTCAATACTTAGTTATTTTCAGTAGATGAAGTTAGTTCGAGACATGTCCCATCAACTTCTTATTCTGACAGTTTAGAGGCATTTAGACTATAGCATATTTAGATAGTTATTTCAATCTTGGTATTATCATACCTTGTTTAGATGTTGTTTTATTCAATATTGTTTAGTATTTGAACCTTATGGCAAGTTTTCCGCCAGATTTTTGCATTTATTTCAGTTATATTATTATTACAATATTACTATATTCAGTGCTCAGTTAGAAACATTAGTCATGGGTTAGCTAGTGGCCCTTCGGGATTGTTAGCACAGTGTAGCATTCGAGGTACAAGACTTAGGGCATTACAAACTTGGTATCAGAGCCTAAGGTTCAATAGAGTCCTAGGAAGTCTGAAAGCTGCATCTAGTAGAGTCTTGTGCATAGGTTTATTGTGCACCACATTTATGTGCAGGAGGCTATGAGATGTTTTAGGAATAGTTTTCCTTCTTTCAGTATTCATGTCGGGGGAGTGAGCATGATTTCCAGTTAAACTCTTAGTTTAATCATTCTTTCTCTTCCATCTATAAAAAATACCTCCAAAGAGGACTTAGGGAAGAGGAACAGAAGATCAGTCATCCCCTCAGCCCGATCAGCCTAATCATGTAGGCGAATATGTATCCCATGCAGAATTCAGAGTTGCGTTCACTGCTTTTGCTCATTCAGTTGCTGCCCAAAACGAACGTCAACTGTCATTCCGGCCAACCTAGTGGCCAATTCTGCTGCAGCTAGGATTCGGGACTTCACCGAATGAATCCTTCTCCTTTTTTTGGGTTTAAGTTAGATGAGAACCCTCAGGAATATCTTGATCAGGTGCAAAAAATTATTGATATTATGGGAGTGACTGTTATCCAAAGTGCTGAGCTAGCTGGAGGTGAGACTTGGAGGTATGGACTTGCTTCGTGAGTCTTTGGGTAGAGATTGGGTCATTCAGGATAAACTTAGAGCAGCTTAGAGTAGGCAGAAGTGTTATGTTGATAGTAGAATTCGTGCCTAGAGATTTATTATTGGTGATCGTGTCTTTCTTTGAGTTTCACCCATGAAGGGTGTGATGATGTTTGGGAAGAGGGGCAAGCTTAGCCCCAGGTATATTAGTCCATTTGATATTCTTCAAACTATTGGTGATGTGGCTTATGAGTTGACTTTTCCCTCTGATCTATCAGTTGTTCATCCAGTTTTTCATGTTTCTATGCTTCACCGTTACATTCTGAATGAGTCTCATGTCATTCGTTGGGAGTCGGTTTAGTTAGATGAGCGGTTGTCCTTTGTTAAGGAGTTGATCTCCAATTTGGCTAGGGATGTTAGGAGGTTGCGCTTGAGTGATCCTTGTGGTGGTCGAGTTTGATATGCATAGTTCTTATCCTCAGCTCTTCATTGATTCTGGTGTTTCATTGTCTTAGTTCGAGGATGAACTAGATTTTTAGTGGTGGATGATGTAACAATCTAAAAAAATGATGAAATATGTAAAATTTGTGATTTTGTATGATTTGACTATTTTACCCCTCCCCATAGTTTTATTATGATATTTCTGGGGTGTGGGGGTGATTGGCATGGTTTCTGATGCATTTTGATACCATTTATGCAATATTGTGATTTTTGATGGCTTCGAGAATCTTATTTTGGACTTATGTGGATATTTTTGATCCGTGCGACAGATGACAGAATGAAATATGCCAGCAGCTCCGAAATATCAATTTTAGGCTAGGTATACCTTTGGTCCAGGTCCTAGTGCACTCCGAGCTCATTTCGACCAATTGGTCGAAGTTGGAAAATTAAAAATATGGGTGTGGAACTCACATTTGGTCGAAATGACCTCGGATGGAAAATCCAACTTCGCCAGCAGATCCAAAATATCAATTTTAGGGTGGTAATATGTTTGGTGTAATCTTACGGCTTTTAAATATCATTTTGACCGTCGATTTGGAAAATTGTGATTTTGGGTTTCGGGGATCAACTTTGTGAAAATGATATTTTTTTCAAAAATCTGATGTCTTCATTGAGTTTGGAGCATCGAATTTAGTGTGGTTACATATTTTGTTTGTGTATATCAGACTCCAAACGAATCTTGGGCACCTCGTCGAAGTCCGAATTGACTTTAAAAAATCCAGCTTTTTAGCAATAGCTGTGCCGAAAAATCTGCAATAATAAATAGTGGTTTTTGGCCTATTTTGCTCATTTCTCATCTTGCCTCTTGGTAGTTAAACCCTAAAATAGTGTGGGAGCTTAAAATTTAACTTGTGACAGCTCGAGAAACTTGATTAACACCTATTTCTTGATTCTATTACGGATTTTAGGTAAAATTTCATCCTTTTCTACTTTAATTACTTGATTAATTTCTCAAAATTTCAAAAATCTTAGGGCTTGATTTTAAACTCCATTTTTACTCTTTTTCACTTGATTAATATTTTTAACTTATAATTACTAGTTTTTCATCAATTTAACCTGCAAAACAACTCTGATTCTTGATTTTAACACGAATTTCAAAGATTTTATTCGGTAAAGCTTAAAATGATTTTTCTTTAATTCGAACCGTGTTTTTAATTCGATTTGACTTGGATTTTCAGCTGTAGGTTCCTAAAATATGGGGAACATATTTTTGAAGTGAAGTTATGATTTTGCCCTTCTTTTTTTGAAAATCTATTTCAGGGGTCCGTTTTGACCCAAACCAAAAGAGGTCAATATGAGTGTCATTGGTTTTATTTTAATGTTTAGATTTTATATTTGATGTTTTTAAAGAAGGTTTAGATCGTTCTTGGAAAGGAAGGTCGTGGGTTTAAAGTGTAGCGGACCAATTTCGACTTTTGAGATAGGTTATGGCTTAAATCTTTCAGACTGGGTTGGGTAGTAAGTGATGGTACAAAATGCATGTTAAGGGTGAGAACTGATCATGAAAAATATCTATTTATGCGTTGTGCCTGTGTGGGGGCCTATTTGTGATATAATATCGAAATTGAGTTATTATGTGATATATGTGACTGTGTGGGGTCCTATGTGATATTAATAGCCTTGAATACATGTAAATAATTGTATTGTGTTGTTAAGATGCTTAATATTGTACTATTAGTGTATTGTGATTATATTCATACTTTATTGGCATATGAGACATATGGAAATTCATGAATGAAACGGAAATAATGAGTGGATATTCACTCATGTGGTTGTGCAAATATATCATTGCGGTTGGTTATGGAAATATATCATGTGTTTAGTTGTGAGAATATATCATGTGGTTGGTTGTGAAAATACTCATTGTGCTTGGTTGGAAGAATTACATCCTCATATCATACGCATTCATATAACATTGGTACCACTATGGTAACATCTAAGAAACACTGGCGAGACCTTTTTAAAACCCTTCCCAAGGGATGTTTTGAAAAGAAGATATATGATCTGTGGATTGTATACAGGTTGAAGAACTCCCCATGGGTCTTACGCCGAGAAAATTTAGCTCTATAAGTATATATGGGGATTGTGCGATGATCCAAGAGGATGCGCGACAACCTCATGCATCATCATCATCATCATATATATATTGCACTTACTTTATTGTGTTTGTGTTGTGTTGTATTGCTATATTTACTTGTCATCTACATATTTGTCTTACCTTTCTTTACTTGTATTTGGTGATCTTGTATCTACATATTCTCCCTTGTTCTACTTATATGTGACACAATGTATACTTGTGTTCTATCTTGGTGTATTGTTGTAATATATGTAATATATTAGAACTGTTAGTGCAAACGGTATGGGCTATCGTTGTGGGACATTTTTTATTGGCAGGTGGTGTACCCTTAGTGTGTCTTTTTTTTCTTTATTTTCTACTTTGCTCGATCGGCCTATGGTACCGACTGAGTACAAGTGGATCATACTCATTCTTACTTCACCCTTTCAGTGCAGCTTCAGGTTTGGGTGTGCCTCAGACTGATTGATTTTAGGCGCCTTCAGATTACTCAAGGTAGCGGTAGGACATTCATACGTCCAGAGTTCACCTCTATCTTTCTGTATTAGTTATGTTTTTATTAGTATTCAAAGACATATATTATTCTTTTGTGGTTATTTTTTTGATGTATTTGACTCCTGGATAGTATTAGTTGTTTTTACACTGACACTCGATTTTGGGAGTTATAGCTGCATGTGTTAATTTTTTCTTCCTGCTTCTATTATATCTTTGCGGTTTGGCTTCGTTCTAGAAGCCTTACCTTGGGGGGGGGGGGGGGATTTCTATCTTTCCCCATATGTATCAGTTTGGGTGGGAGGCTTACTTGTCATGGTTCGCCGCGACAAGTGCCATCATGACCTATTGATTTTTGGGTCGTGACAGGTTGTTTATTATTTGACATTGCTCATATGCTTATTATATGACAAAAAATATTAATTAATAGTATTTCTTAAAATGGTATCATTGAATTGTTATGGTTTTTGCAAGATTAGGATTGATGATCCTTAGTTGTAGGGTCAAATGAGGGAGTAGGGTTATTAGATGTGTTCTTGAATATTCATGTCCCTCTCATTAGTCATGGTAATACTTGGTTACCATTGCTCTTGAGTGATTGAGGTATGTTGGTTTGATAACTTGACTAGTTGTAAGCTAGTTATGAGGCTAAGTAAGTATAGCTTGTCCTCAGATGATATCTAAAAAGTTAGTTTGGTATAAATGATTGATTGTTGAGGGTTGAACAGACCAATGTAAGTAGTGATAAAGAATGTATATATTAATGAAACCCACAGTGGTGTGTTGGTTAGTTGTTGTACTTTAGATGATCTACTCTTATGTATTGATCATGGAAGGGCAAAAATGGGGCACAAGGTAGATATCTCAAGGCAAAAACATGGTGTAGAAATTGGTGATATTATGTTCATTATATCATTTTTTAGGGTTTAATTGCTCGGGTTAAGATTTTCCTCAGGTTGGGAGTTTAAAATTTTAGGCTAGTCTTGGATGAAATCTGAGCAAGGTATGTTCTAGAAAAATTATAAAATGTATTGAGTAGATATAGTAAATTTTAGCTTGATTTTATGTTAGATAAGACAATAAGAAACACGTAGGACCTTTCAAAATCGAATTCAAGCAAGTAGAACTCCCGGTATTAGTTTTGACGTAAAGGGGTTAGTTCCGAATGACTTGGATTTAAGGTGTGTTGTGAAAGGGAAGTTTGGAAGAAAATTGGACATTCTGCCTTACCCATATAGTTATAATGATATTCATGTCACTATAGTGACATTCTCCAAAGCGGAAAAAGTCTCTCTATAGCAGGATCAATGTCCCTATAGTGACTAGTAAATCATTGTCTAATTAAGTTTTTTCCTCAAAATATTTATTATTGTAGAAACTCATTTTGGGGAAGGTAAGGACAATTTGGTGCAATTTAGTGGATAAACTATACTGAGTGGGTAAGTAAGGTATTGTATAAGCAACTCTGAAAGTAGTGTCTTTCGAAATTCCAACTTCGTTCTTCTCTTCACCCAATACCCATTTAGGGATGAATAAATGGTAAATTGATAACTGATGTAACAAATGGTTCTGGAATTACTGAAAGTATATGTGGCAAAGGCATGTACTTCTCATTCATCATATGTGTTAGGACTAATTCTTTTGTATGAGAGTGCATTTGATATGTACTAAGGTCATAAAATACCCTTATCACAAAATTAAGTTGAAAGTATCACAATTTAGTTTCATACTAAGTTTAAACTAGGGTTAACTTAAAAAGATCACTCATCCTAGAATATAAGAAGATAGGGGTCCTAATACTCACCAAATTAAAGATCTTTGAGCCTTTTTTCTAATACAAATGACTATTTGTCAATCCGCTTCCAAAGTAAGAAGTTATGACCATTTTACTGAAGATTGTCAATGCTAAAATGCTGAGGGCACTATAGTAGGTCAGGTCACTATAGCAACATGCATAGTAGTTTATAACATATTTATGACAGGTTTCAGCCTCTAAATTCTAAATTTTCATTCCTAAACCCTAGATGGGCGATTTTCTCTTGGTATGGGTGAAAATTCTTTATTAAGGTAATTTTTTTCCATCATCTTCTTTATTTTTCAATCTTTCAACATCTTAGAATCATTAGAGCAGCCTTTAATGGTGAAATTATAACACCCCAAATTTTGGTCCTTGAAAATTTTTGAAATTTTATCCTCACTATCTTGGCTACGCCTCCTCCCTATGAGTCGTAGGGTGTATTGATGGGTCATATGACCCTAGTCATAAGGTGTTCAATAAATGGTGCTTGAGTTGATGTCTTGAGTACGACTTGTGGACACGAGTTGTAAAGATCCATGATGAGTCGTTGGACTCAAATCATAGCCTAAATAATATGGGTGGGTGGGGGGTTAAGTTCTTTTCTGAGTATGAGTGGCTCACTACGAGTCATAAGGACTCGTTACGAGTTGTTTGGTGCAAATAATAAGGTGACCAGTGTAAGGCCCAAGTGGTTTTGTCTTGGATACGACTTGGACCCTATGAGTCGTAGGGTCACGATATAAGTCATAAGATATAAGTCGTAGGGTTAACAATATGGGTGCCCCCTGACACTGTCTTGGTTACGACACATGGTGATGAGTCATAAGGTATGGTAGTGAGTCGTCGGGTGACCCGTAGTCACTAGTGACACTTTTCCAACTTTTAAGTTGAGGGCACTTTGGACGTTTTTCACTATAACCACTTAGACCCCACGTCTATAAAACGCCTTTGGGGCATTTTTTCCATACTTAAAACACATTAAAGACTCTCTTTATCCTCTTTTAATCCCCTCAGGTAAGATACTTAGGGTTTCTAAGAAGTAGGTCATCCAAGGGCGCAAGGGTCAAATTCTTTCCATGAAACTTAGTATTTTAGGCACGTTACTCTTCTCCAATTGCTAATTCGTTAAAAACATATGTTTTAAAGTATTGTTCATATGGTATTGATAATGGTTTTGAAACATGGGTTGAGGGTTTTGAATGTTTTTTGTTGAATAATGTTTCTCATGGTTTACATATGATTGTTCATGCTATAATTATGGTTTTGAATGTGTGGGATGCATGGGTATGGTGAATAAATAAGGGGATTGTGACTTCCCCAAAATTTGTGACTTTTTAAATGGTTATGACTTCAACCCCATATTGTGAAATTGGCTTTGAATATGAAAAGTATGCATATTGAACTACTCTTGAACTATTGCATAATATGAAAAGTCAATGAAGCATAATGATTTTTGAATTGAACCTTAAATAGTTGTGTAATTTCCCAAGCTAATGTATAATTGAACCAAGGGGGTTATGAATTTCCCAAGTGATGATAATTGGTTTGGCATATTGATGTTACTTTGAAAGTGTAGTTGGTATGATGATACCAACAATGTATGCCTTAATGTGTAATGTAATGTGGTTCAATTAATAAGAATGTATGATAAATGTTTTAATTGGACTTTAAAAGAGGATTTTGTAGCTGAGTCGTGAAAGTGGAGGTACCTAGAGACCAATATTGGAAACCGTGGTTGTCGATGCGGGGGTCTACATGACCGGGTGGTTCGATTCCCATTCTTATTATCATATGATTGGGAGGTTTGAGTCTCCATATTATATTACATAACTGGGTGTTAGTGTCACCTTGATATGCCGGGAGGTTCGAGTCCCCTATAGAGCATATGTATATCCTCTAATTCGTGTGGCCACACATATTGGGGCCCTTCCAGCTGGGGGAGAGCTCGGCCCATATAGACCGTAGGTGCTTTCTTATGTTATGACAGTTGAGCTATACAATCCAGACTAATGTTTTTAAAGTTCATGTTAAGCCTTGTTCCCTACCCCAGCATGTGATATTATGAATATATGTAATTACATATGATGTTGTGCATTGGATTTTGGACTGGTTTTAAATTTGCTATCCATAGCATTGTTTTATCCCTTATCCCTAAGTATCATGCTAGCGTTCACCCCGCTAACCGTCTTTAAACACTATATCCCCATGCGATGCATGAACTGACCATACTTCTACTTCTCCTACTTAGTGATTAGGCTTTGGGATTTGTTCGTGAGTTGAGATTGAAGTGGTGAGATTCCATACATCAATAATCTACATTTCATGTTTTGGTCCCTTATGTCTCAGACTTGTTCGGACTTATTTTTGGCTATAGTCGGGGGCATGTCCTGACACTCTATTGGTATTTATTTTTGGTAGAGGCTTTGTTGGATTACCGTGGACTTGAGTGATGTTGTTTGGTTATTTTGATCGATTATAGACATGTCTTTTATTCTTTAAACTTATCTTGTGTTATCTTATTATATGTTTGGAATTCACCTATTGTTGGATGGTGTATGGTGTTTGTTTAGGTTTAGAGGGTGGTCTGGTCTATGGTGGATTGGAGATGCCCATCACGACCAGACCCTGGTTCGAGTTGTGACAGAAATTCTTGGGTATCTAAACTCTAAGTTCATGATATTTTGGGGAAAACCTATGAGTTGAGTTAATATCACCTAGAATTACTTCTAAATTGTTAATTAATAATCCCTAGCATGAATTAGTTTGATAGTTGGGAACCTTGAATTCAATAAAGGTGGAACCTTTCGCCTAAAAACTCCATTAATAGAGTTGGTTTAAGCTTGAAGAAACTATTTTGATGACTAATGTTGTAGACTGTACATGAGTGTAGAACTAGTGGGCTTGAATTTCTAAAGTATTTGTGTGAAGGGTAGTTTACTAATTAGAACTAGTGGGTTTGAATTTCTAAGTATTTGTTTGAAGAGTAGTTTCTTAATTACTCTTATAATTGTTGCTTGTTAGATGATTAGCCTTCTAAAACGTGAAGAAAAATGAGGATCATTCATGTTATAGCTACTTGTTGCAGCAGTTTGGTGCCCAAGTAGGTTATGATTTATGAGTAGTAGATTGCGGTTAGTAATCATATTCAAATGTAGATTTGACGGGGAAAATCAGGCTTAGGTCTGCGGGCATGGAGTTTCAGGTTGTGAGGAATTCTCCTATCTAGGTGGATTAGAGTAGTGCACTCTCGATCTGATAATTTGGGTCTTGACAACCTGAACAGATGATAATAGAGGAACATAATCATAAGAGTATAACCCCGTGATTAGATTATGATTAGTAGATGAAATATTGTCAAGATTGTATGTGCCTTAGTCATGTAACTTCTAAATACTCACTGAACAAGACAACAACTTGTCTATAGCCTGATACCGTGAAAACAGGTCTATCAAATCCTACCTAACCTGCTAAAGCTTGTTGAGGTCCAATTAATAAAGAAGAAACTACCTTAGCCTCGGTGGCATCCTAAACTATACCAAATTATATATAAATGGCTCCTTAAATACTATCTAGAAAGATAATCCGATGCAATACGAGGATCTATTTATTATTGATGAAGGAAAGGATAGTACACCAAAGCCCATTTTGATAGACATGATGGCTACTTAACCCCAACTAAGTGACATGGGATTGTGAAAATCAGAAGTTACAATAAGGATCTTGAGCAACCCTTGACAAATCGATTATAATCTTGTGTTTTTGGAATATCAAAGGGTTGAATGAATTTGTTATGCAGATTATCTATATGATCCTAATGAGATAATATGACTTTGATAGATGCACCAAAATGTTTAGGTGACTGTGTAGGTGATACCATTAGTAGGGGGTGCGGATAACTAACTTGTAAAGATAAAAAGTAAAATAGATATTTTGTCTCCAATATTTTAAATATTTGTAGTCTATCATTTTATCTTGTAGTAATTGCAGAGTTACAGATTTCTGTTTAATAATTTATCCTAATTGTACTGTAATGTATATCTAATTCTAGATTTTCAATGTTATTTATTATCTTGTGTTGTTCTTCTTGTAGCGAGTTTTTTAAATTATATAAACTATCACATGTACTTTTTCCTAAATTTTCTAAGGTTTCTTCTATCCATATTAATTTTTCTTTTAGATTCTCCATTATTTTTCTAATTCGGTTTCTATAATTAATTTCTTTATTTAGATTATCTTGATTTTCTCTAGTTTTTCTAATATATTCTAACATCTCTTAATCTGAATAATATCCGTCTGGGTAATTATCCAGGTATAACTGTGCTATCCAATTTATAGTTTCAATTTCATAGTCTAATACTTTTTCTAATATTATTTTCTTAATATCTATAATTTCTATATCTCTAAGTATATATAAGATTAAGACTTTAAGATTATCTATCATTTAAAATTGACTAAATATTTTATTATAATATTTTGTAGTTGTTTGTTTTAGTCTTAGTAGTTCTTGCATATTTTCATTAAGAAATTCTATATATTTTATATCTTTAGTTTCCATGTATTTATCTAAATTTACTTTCATCTGTTTTTCTATTAACTGTATGTTTCTCATATCTTTTTCCAAAGATTCTAGATATATGTAATTTATCATGGTAAGTATTTGTAAGAGTAGTTAGGTAGGTATGGTATGTAATTTATTCTAGTCATATAATATTTACCAAATGCTTTTTCTAATATGATTTTTCTTATATCTACTACTTTTATATCCTTAAGTGCATACAAAATAAGTATTTTAAATTTATCTACCATTACATCAGATAAATAATTATTCATTTTCATAAAATTGCTATGTTCAAAATATTCCCTTCAATCATGTACATAACAAAATATGGTCATCTTAGATTACTATATACTAAATTATTCTTAAATAACATGTTCTATTAGCATGGTAATCTGGATATTTTCCCTTAAACAGCGCCTCTACTCTGGTTACTCCCCACCACGGCTTCTTGACTCATTGGTTTCACCTTTAGGATGGCATAGTTCTTAGGAATTTTTCTCCGTTTCCACTTTGCTAATAAACTTCTTAACATATTATTCTTCGAATAATTCTACTATAAAGTAACTAACATGAATTTATTTTATCATACCATGATTATTGAGAATTATGAATTTAGCTATTCATAATCATAAATAAATATACCTGTTCGGGTAGGTTTGATATTTCTGAGGTTTGTTCCTCCATAGCTTTTTCCATTGAAATAAATCTGTTTTTTAATAACTAAGCAAAATATTTGTTGTGGACAGGAGAGAGTTTTTGCTTCAACACATGAAGGCTTGCTTTGCAATGCCTTCGGTTCATCTTATTTATAGACTGAAACTTTACAAGAGTATTCCTATTTTTTACACGTTTCTAAAATTAGTCTACAAAAAAGTCTCCTAATAAGACAAAAATTATTAATACCTAAAATAATAGTCAAAAAGCCTAAAAAGTCTAAAACCTAAAAGTTTAGCCTATACAATTCAATACTTTACGTAAAATAAATTGTGAAAGTTTACATGTTGCTTTCACAATTTAATAACTTGTCTTCTATTATTACTCCGTTGATATCTTCTCGTTGTTGTATCTGCTACTTTTCCATATCTCCATTATTGCTTCTTATCTTGTATCTTCCGGCTGGCGTTCTTATCTACTTGGTTGATTTTTCTTCTATTCTAGCTGAACTTCTGGGATATCATTATCTCCTCCATTACATTTTGAACATTTATGATCTGGATATTTATGTCTAATTGTCTTGCAATATCTGGTTAATAATTCTTCTGAAATAAATTTTTTTCTGATAGCTCTGGTGATAAGTTCTGTCTCTGGTTTGAGTAACGTCAGAATCCATTGCCTCATAGTTTCCATATTTGTTTCTCGTAATTCCTTTGAATTTGAATATATTAGTACATGATTTCTTGAATAATAACTCCATATGAGATTTTGGTCGCAGTATGTGTTCGCTAGCTCTTGCAAAATTGTAGATAGTCCGATAATCCTCTTATTCGCATAAAATTTTGGTATCTCAATTCTAGGTATTTCTGATTGTGGAATAATATTTTATTGTATAATCATGTCTCGTGTCATTCCTATCTTTACAACTTGTATGGACTTTTTAACTTCATCATATAATATCTCTGCTGGTGCCGTGTAAATTTTTATAAAAAATAGGGTACCTTTGGTTATTCTTTTAAAAATGATAAATGTTTCATATATTTTCGGTATAGTGGATATCTCATTTCCGTCAGAGGTATATACAGTACTAAGTAGTCCATATTCATAGCAAGTTTAAACTAGACTTGGTTTGGTTTTAGGTAAAGCAATTAGCTTATTATATCCGGTCAATCTCTGGGTTATATAGTTTGTATCTGGTTCTTGGATGTTTATAGCTCTGGGGTTAGTATTTAAAAAGGTTTGTACATTATAGATATTTTCTATATATGTCCGGGCTGTGTAGTTGTAAGTCTTTTTGTCTTGATTTAGACTATCTCGGTATGTGGTAATTTGTGGAGGTATAAACATGGGATCTTTTGATGTATTTGGTATATATGGTTTATCAAATAGCTTGTTTAGGTTCATATTTGTGTTTTTCCTAACTCCTTTGCTTGTACCTGCAGAAGTAGAATGATAAACGTTATGGGTTTTATGGAGTGTCCCATCGTCTCCTTCTAGCTCTGGAACTTTAATGCCTTCCGATTGACATAGCTCTACACACTGCTGAGTTAGCTGATTTGTAGCTATAGACTTCAGTTTAACTTCATTTGTCTTTAGCTTTTCTATTTCATTACTCATACTGTCCACTTTCATTGAAAGCGTAGTTAGGGTGTTGAGTATTTTTTCTAGAGTATCCTCTTCTATTATATCAGTCTGTGTAGCTTTGTCTTGATATGTAATCTGCAATAACATTTTTGTTAGTACTAATTACTTCAATTATAAATGTGAAATTTAATACATTCAAGACTAATCTCCGAATCTCTTTTGTTGTAACTGAATTTTGTATTTTCTTTGTTAACCACCAGCGTACCTGTGTATTATCCGTTCGTACAATAAACTTGTTATATACAATATATGGCTCAAATGCTAACAAACATTTATATAATGAACATAATTCTTTCCTATTTATTTCCCATTTTATTTCTGTTTCATTGAACGTTCCTGAGTAGTATCTACAATGGTGTTCTAATTTTTCTGCTTCATATCAGTATTTAAGTACTCCTCCATAACTACATTCACTAGCATCTGCTTCTACTATATATATAAATTTTCTATTTTCATCTGGAAATTGTAGTTTTGGTAATTCTTTACAAAGTAATTTTATTTTCTGAACTTGTTTTTTATCTTCTTCATTATAGTTATATTCTACATCCTTTTTTAATTTTTTCTATAGTGGTTTTAAAGTTTCTGCTAATTTTGGAATATGTTCCCTTACTTGGTTTACTAATCCTAAAAATGATTGTAATTTTTTTTTTGTATCTAATTCTTCTTTCGAATTTATTATTTTTTGTACTATATGTTGTTGCATTTTTACTCCACTCTTATCTATTTGTATTCCTAAAAATTCTATCTGATTTTTCATAATTTCAGCTTTCTTTTCACTTAGACTTATTCCCGATTTTTCTATTATATCTGTAAATTGTCCTAATAATTTTAAATGTTCTTCTTTAGTTTTTGTATATAATAGTATATCATCTATGTATACTATACAATTAGATAATTGTTTAAAATAACTATCCATAAAATGTTGATATCTACCTAGTGCATTTTTATATCCAAATGGTAATACGTTCCATTCATAAAATCCTTATGGTACCGTAAATGCGGTTAATTCTTTAGATTCTTCTTCTAACTTTAAATGGTAAAATCCTGATTTACAATCTAATTTACTAAAATAATTATATCCCTGTATTTGTCTTATTTTTAATATTTTATTTGGTATTGGATAATTATATGTCATTGTCTTTGCATTTAAATTTCTATAGTCAATAACCATTCTACTTTTTCCTCTTTTTTGTTCACTATGTTTATTTACTATAAATGTTGAACTATTATGTTTACTATTACTTTTTTGTATATATTGTTTTTCTAATAATTCATCTATATGCATTTCAAATTCTTTTAAATCGTCAAAATTATATGTCAATGGTTTCTGGGTTATTATGCTATTTTTATCTATTAATTCAATTTTTATAGTAGTTTTATGTTTTTCCCATCCTTTTAATGGATCTTCACTATATAATTGTTCTAATTTTTTCTTAATTATTTCTATCTTATTTATTGAAAATATAGTTATTTTTGTTTTATTTATCGAAAATACAACTAGTTCTATTGTATCTTCAGTATTTTTTATATTTTCTAACTTTTGTGTAATTTTTTCGCTTCCTTTTATCCAATCAGTTTTCTTTCTTATTTTATTATTAACTCTTTTTGCTCTTACTTTCTGTTTACATGGTGTTGTAAACAACCAATCTGTTCTAGTTATTATATGTGGGTATAATTTATCTAAAAACGGCATTCCTAAAAGTATATCTTTTGATGTTAGTTCATAATTATAAATTTCTTCTATTGTTAATATCTTATCCCATACTTGTATTTTTACATTCCTAGCTTTATAAGTAATTAAGCTTCCTTCATTATTAAAACTTTTAACTGTTATTGGTGTTTTTAATTTATCTCATTTGCTTTCTGGTAAGCAATTATATCTACATAAATTAACTTCTGCTCCTGTATCTATCATATGCGTATAATATCTACTGTAATATCCTTCTACTACTATCTTCATTAATACATATATTTTCATTTTATGTTAAGGCTCTTCTTAAGAATAATTTCTCTCTGTTATATGTTAAGGTTAATTGTGTATATTCTATATTATATGGTTTTACTTGTTCTAACCATTTTATTCCTAATATTATGTCTGCTTTTTGCATTTCTTCCTTTACTTCAAATTCTATTTTTATTTTTCTAATTCCTATTATTATTTCTTTTTCTGCTATATTTTTACTATTTATTAAACTTCTTTGTAGATCTGGGCATATATCATTATCAGTTTTTATTTCTTCATTTTTTACTAGATATTTTGCTATATAATTTTCTTCTTGTCCTGTATTTAAGAGTATTAAATATTCTTTTTCATTTACCTTTCCTGTTATGTAATATTGGTTTAAATTATTTGTTGAATTTATTTCATAACTTGTTCTTTTTTATGAGCTTGATGATTCTGGTTTTTCATCAGCTATTCTTTTCGTTGTACTTATTCTATCATTTATTATTTTTAAATTTTCTTCTATATCTATATCTCTATAGCTATAATCATTATAATCTACTGTTTTTACAATTTGTTTGAATGGACTTTCTATTCGTATTTTGTTAATCTTATTTTTTCCTATTATTTTATGTTTTGTTGTTAATACATATAAATTTTTGCATCTTGCTGTAAATATTTTACTTCCTGGGTTAATTCTATTCCTGATATTTTTCAATATAATACTAATGATTTATCTATATTTTTATCTGTTACCGCTACTGAATAATTTGCACTTATTATAAATTTAAATTTTTGGTATATTAAATTTCCTTTTATGGCAGTTATTATGTTTTTTTCTACAGGTTTTATAATTCTATCATCTGCTAAATATAATTCTATTGGTGTATCTATTCCTTCTCTAAAACATGTTTTTATTAATATCTCTGTACCTCCAAGGTGTACATATTTTATTGGGTCTCTGCTTTTCATATCATTTATCTCTTTATTAATTATTCTTTTTGTTACTAGTGGTATACTAGCTTTACCTTTTGCATATCTACAGTCTATTACATGTTCCTTTTGGCATACTACATAATATTCTTCTTTTTTCTTAGTAAATAGATTTCTTATTGTTGGTATTTTAAATATTTTTTCTACACTTAAGTCTAATTCTTTTTCTTTTATTTCATCAAATATGTTACTGTCAAATATTATTTTTTGTTCTGTTCCTTCATCATTTAAATATTCTTCCTTTGTTATTATTTTTATATCTTCTTCAGTCATTTGATTCATCTATTTCACTATCTATTTCATTATCTGTTTCATCTTCTGAAATTTCATATATACTATCCTCACTTTCTAATTCATAATCTATATAATCTATCTGCATATATTCTGTATTTTCTATTTTTATTTCTGATATTTGTTTATTTTTTGGATTTTAGGTAATTTACAATCTCTAGCTAAATGTCCTAATTTTCCACAATTATAACAAGTACATTCTTTTATAGATTTCTTTTTTCTATATGATCTTTTGTATTTATAATTTTTTACATAATATCTTTTTCTTGGTTTCTTGTATTTATATTTTGATTTTTTTATATTTCTTATATTTCTTATGTCTTTTTCTTTTCTTATAATATCTTTCTTCACATCCAAATTGGGGTGCTATTTTATCTTTGCAACATGCTAAATTTCTTATCAATGTTTTTTTCATTTTTAATTCTTCTCTATATTTTTCACATAAGTTTTTATACCATTGTTGTAAAAATTTTATTCTTGCTCCTAGAGTATCTACTATTTTTGCTTCTTCCCAACTCTTTATTATCTTTGAACTAAATGGTTTGGGTAATTTATTAAAATATAATTTTCTTATTTCTTTACTTTCTTCTATATTATATGCTCCTTTATAATAATATTCTTTAAATGCGCAAGTATATTCATCTATATAACACATATTACATATTGCTAATTTTAACATTAAATTCATATTTGTATCTTTTTCTTCATCTTGTTCTTCTTCTATTGTTGTCATACTACCAAATTCATCTTTTATAGTTGTTTCATATTTTTTTAATAATTCTATAGGTGTTAGTTTAGTTGTTGTTGATGATGTTCCTTCTAAAGGTTTATTAGTTCTTAATACCTTCTTGTTATTTTCAGTTAAATTTGAAAACCATAATTTCATCGTTCCTATTAGTGTTCTTTCTATATATTCTGGTGCATCTGTTATGTTTATATTATTATCTAATAATTGTTTTGTCATATATCCTATCCATAATTGTATTATTTTTTCTGTATCTATTACACAGTCTAAGTCTAAAAAGTTATAATTTTTATTAACTATTTGTTTTGGTGTCCATTTGTCATATTCATTCTTTAGATTATATCTTTTAAACTTATTCTTATAATATGTAGGTTTTCTTATTTCTGATGTGCTAGGTATTATATTTTCATCTTCTTTTTTATCAAGAGTATTTATTTCCGTGTTGATATTTTCTAAGTTTTCTTCATTAATTACTTCTTGTTTTTCATTGATTTCTAAATTTTTTGTATTTGTTAATATTTCTGTATATGTTTCATTATCTTCTGAATCATAATTATCTATCTCTTCAACATCTATATTATTTATTCCTAATTCCTTGTTTTTTATTTCTTTATTGTTTATTTCTAATTTTTCTTTAAATTGATTTATCTCGTTTAGTAATTTTTGTTCTTTATATTTTTCTTCCTTTTCTTTTTGTCTTTGTTCATACAAATCTTTTAACATTTGTAGTTCTTTTTCTAATTCAGCAATCCTACTATTTTTAGTTTCTTATATTTTTCGTATTTCTTCTGTAGTTTGTTGTTTTATTTTTTCTATTTCCTTTTTCCTATCTATTTCTTCATTTTCTCTTTCTATTCTTACCATATCTGTCAATTTATCTTCTAATTTTAATTCTTCTTTTTCTAACATTAAATATAAATGTTCACCTATTTTCTTATATCTTCTTCCTAGATTAGAAAATACTATTTTTATTTTTAATCCTTCGTGATTTTCATATATTTTTTCATCTATTATAAATTCTTCTTTGTTCATTTTATTGTAAATAGTTCATGTTGATATATATATATTCTAAACTATCTATTTGTGATTCTAATTTTGATATTTCATTTTTTTGTGTATTTATTGAGTTTTCACTAACTCCGGCAAATATATTATAATGTAGTCTTTCTATTCTTATTTTTAATTCTTTACGTTCAGAAATAATTTGTTTTAGTTCTTTGTATTTTTGTACTTTATTTATTTAAACCATATTTATAATATTTTGGTGGATATCCAAATCTGATTTTATCATAATTAGGTGGTATGTGTCTCATTCTTCTAGATTTTAAATGGATTATTAATTTTGCTTTAATACTAGATATTAAGGTAATTAGGTAGGCTAATCTTTGTGGGTTTTCTTTTGTTTTATTTAGACTTATATATTCTGAATAATTACTAATTGAAGATTCTTTAAATTTTCTAAAAGCTTCTCTATTTTTAAATGGTCTTCTCATAATTAATTCAATCCAATTTAAATTCAAACATATATGCTACCCCAACTCAATATTATATGGAAGACAAGGGATCCATTTTTGCAGCTTACATCACCTTAGTATATGGATTTAACACTAATGTTAATTGGAAGAACTTTTGGGATAACTTGAGTTGATTCATCCCACTATAATGGCCCCTGGCTTTCTAGGTGACTTCAAAATTAACTTATCACTAACTAATACACTCAATGGGCACCAATCTAAGGATTTAGTTATCAGTCATTTGCCTAGAAGAGATTGTGATTACTCTTGGTGTAAGTAAAGGGATGTTGTGGTTAGAACTTTACATAGCTTTAAATAAAGGCTTTGACTTTGCATAGCAATATTTATAAAAGTAATAATTAATTCTAATTAATAAGATGTTTATTTGTTGAGATATAATATATTGGGTGATGTTGTTTAAAATTTTATTATTTTACTATATCACTCCTAATTAATTATTATAAGTTATTTATGTACTAGAAAATTAATAATATTTAATAAAAGAAAGTAAAATAAACATTTATGACATGTTTGCTTCAGTTGCTTCAATCGTAATTTTACTATATCACACTAATTAATTATTATAAGTCATCAAGGTATTAAAAATTAAAAATATAAAATATAAAATATAAAATAAACATTTATAACATGTTTGCTTCAACCGTGATTTTACTATATCACCCCTAATTAATTATTATACGTCATTTACATATTAAAAAATTAATAATATTTAATAAAAAAATAAAATAGACATTTATGACATGACTTCTTCAGCTGCTTTAACCATAATTTTACTATATTACCCCTAATTAATTATTATAAGTCGTCTACGTATTAGAAAATTAATAATATTTTAAAAAAGAAAAAAGTAAAATAGATATTTATGACATATCTATTTCAGCTGCTTCAACTACTTCAACCATAATTATTATATCACCCCTAATTACTTACTATAAGTTATCTAAGTATTAAAAAAATTAATAATATTTAACAAAAAAAGGTAAATTGTAAATAGACCAATGCTAGCACAAGGCTCTCGATATCTAGTTATCTAACATAAAAGGCAGACAGTTTCTCGTAATATTTCTTAGCTAGTTTTTATATTATTTAAGCAAAAATAAAATTACAAAAAAATGATATTAAGGCCTCAAATATTTTAGAACCTAAAGTAAAAGATTCATTAGCTTCTCTCCACTAGAGAAATTGAATGGTAGCTAGGTGTTATTTTGAAATTGGACTTCTGAAGAAACTTTGATTAATGAAAAGTAATTGAAACAAGTCAATTGTTAGATATGTTAGATTCTATTAAGATGATTAATAAGAGGTTAAAAACGCAGAATTTTAATTGTAAAAGAATTTTTTTTACAGTTAATAGTCGCTATAACATACTTTGTAGAAGTTGAGCAATTAAAATAATTTTTTTATACATTATGTTGAATATTTGATTAGAAAGAAAAAGAAAATATTTTTTTTGGAGAAAAAATAGGAACTCGTCATTAAATTTCTATTATTTATAAATCAACAATGGATATACAAAATTGTAGATAACTTTTGTTCAAAATTGAATTGATTGGTGGATACTTGTCTCTATTTTTGCTTATACTAGTTTAGCCACACGTGTGACACGTGTAACTCTTGATTATTTAAAATTAGACGATTTTATCTATTATGAAGATTTTTAATGAAGTGCAAAAAGTTCAAAACAAATATTTTATTGTAAGCATGGAGCCCGACTAATTCGGATTCACGCCGCGTAGGGCCCCATTCAGGGGGAAGCGCTCTCTAACAGAGTTTTCTCCGTACCCAGGATCGAACTCTTGACCTCTAGTTAAGGGTGGAGCAGACCCATCCACTACACCACAACTCATGTTGGTGTTAATGGATATAATATATTGTAGATGTAGATGTAGATGTAGATTTATCTATATCTATATCTATATCTATAATATATTAAAAGTGTGAAGGGTTTTAGAAATGTCGTTTGAACTTTTTGTCCTTCATTAAAAATCTTTTCTTTAGATCTTCTTAAAATCAAATTTAGTTAATTTAAAATTCTTAAACTAATGAAAAAAAATATTAGTTGTCATTAATTCTGACAACTTCTAATAAGGAAAGGTTTTACCATATATATATTTAATTAATTTTCAAATATTAAATATTAAGAAAAAATAGTGAAAATAGTGAAATGACGATTTGTCTAAAGAAAAGATTTTTAATGAAGGACAAAAAGTTCAAACGACATTTCTAAGACTTTCACACTTTTAATATATTATAGATCATAGATATAGATTATACATATAGATATAAATATAGATATAGATATAGATATAGATTATAGATATACATATAAATTATAGATTATAAATTATAGATTATAGATAGTACATCCGACTTCCACTTCACCATTTGCATGTCATTATATAAACTTTTGCTTTTTGTGTTATTTCTTTACTGTGTTGTATTTTTCTCTTCTTTTATTATTTGTTGTACTGTCCTTTTTTTTATTTTTTTTATTTCAGTGTAATGTTTTTTTACTTGTATATTTTCTTTTACTTGACAATACTAATGTATTGAAACTAAGACATCATTCTATAATTTAACATTTCTTCATTTGTTATGTTTTAATATTAGTTATAATAACTTTCTTGTTAGCATAAAATGTTGTTATTGCTGATACCAATTATTTTTCTTTGATTATAAATAATGTTGTTAACGACATGAAAAAGGGGGTAAAGAAAATGAAAGGTTCATCAAAAAAATAATATATTGATTCATGGAGAAGGTGCATGTGATAAGTTGATTTGATTAGATTTTTCTGTGTAACGATCCGTTTCATCGTTACTAAAAATGCATGCGGTAAAAGCATAAGAACTTCCTTCACTATAAGTTAAGGACCTATTTATTATGGAAGTGTATTGGACATTTACTAAGGTCGTATGATATCCCTAACCCAAAATTGAGTTGAAACTGTTCTTATTGATTGAGTTTCGAGTTAAGTTTAAATTAGGAACAACTTCAAACGAGCATATCTCCTAAAATATAAAGAGTTATAGGGGCAAATATCCACCAAATAAAAGATCTTTAAGTCTTTTTTTCAATGCATTTAACTATTTTTTAATCTGTCTATGGAGTAAGAAGTTATGACCATTTTATTAAATATTGTCTGGATTGAGAAATTAACCACCGCAATGGTATCGCTGCAGTGGTAACGAGCTGTATCTAAGGTTTATTCTGATGGATTTCAAACCCTAAACTCAAATATTTCATTCTTAATTTCTAGAGGGGCGATTTGCTATTGATTAGGGTGAAAATCCTTCATTGAGGTAAGATTTTTACTCCTTTTTAACATTAATTGATCTGTTCATTTTTCAGAACTATTAGAATGGAGAATTATGATGAAATTCTTGTAGTTTAGAACCCTGGATTCATGAAGTTACGAAAAAACCTATGAGTATGAGTATTTTTATATAGAATTGATTTTATATTATTAATTAACGATTCTTAGCATGAATTAATGCCTCTAAAACATGAAATTAATAGTTGAGGATCTTAAATTTAATAACAATATAATTTTTAGCCTTGAAACTTCATAAATGGAGATGGATTTAATTTGATATAGTTTGTTAAAGGGTAATTAACACTTGGGTAATGTTTTAGAGTATGAATAAGGGTAGAATTAGTGGATTTGAATTTATAAAGTATTTATTTGAAGAGTAATTGATTCCTACTTGTTTCTTAGATGATTGAGCATTTTAAGGCCTGAAGAAAGACAAGGAGCATCCTTGGTGTGGCTTCTTGTCCAAAATCTTCAGTCAGGTAGGTTGTGATTTCATGTGTAGTAGACTTGATTTAGATGCATGTAATAATTGTAGTTAATGGGAGATTTCATTCTACACATGCAGACACGAAGTTGGAATGGATAATATATGAAAATAGTTAATAATGATTTAATTATTTGTTACTGTATTTGGTATAAATACCTTGATGGGTGTTTGTAATTGCTCGAATTACTTGATGATTTTATAGATTTTAATACGTGAATGTGAATGATAATAGAAGGATTAAGTGACTTTCTAATCTATAGAGCTAGTCTTTAATATCATAAAAAAAGATGAACTTGATATTATATATATTTAGAGTATGAGATATTCTTACTAAAAGGTGGTTAGGAGGATTGATTGTGATAAGAGGATGTGATAACTTAATAAACTTAAGTCAAGTTTGACTAAATACTACTTCCTGCGTTTCAGAAAGAATGACCTACTTTCCTTTTTAGTCTGTTTCAAAGAAAATGACCCCTTTTCCTTTTTGACAATACTTTAATTTCAACTTTCACATGGCATATTTTGGACCACAATATTAAAGGGCATTTTGGTACATTTGACACAACTTTAATTTAAGGCCATAAGATTCAAAAGTTTTATTTATTTTCTTAAACTTTGTGCCAAGTCAAAGTAGGTTATTCTTTTTGGAATTGAGGGAGTAGTAAGAGGTGTAAAGGTGGATGACTCTAACTAGAATTGTAAGTTGAATAGAGTTGAATGGCTGAGTAAACAGCTAAAGGGGATGTGTCTTGAACTAAGCGATGACTTGAATGTAAGATTACTAGTTAGTAACCAAATTTACCTATTTTAATACGAATAAAAGAGTGTTAGATTGGTGAATGAAATAGGATGGAGATTTAGAGTGTAGATATTAATACTGGTGGAATGTGCACTCCAAAATTAAATACTTGATTGATTGGTCTTCAAATATATTTGTGATCGATCATTGAGTTTGATAATGCTCAATTGAGTAAGCGGTAAATTGACCTTCGGGCATATTATGATTTCATGTGTTAGCGGATATTTAGTTTTTACTTGGAATGATGAATTAGTGATTATTGACTGCATTTCCTCAGTTGTCGTTAATTGTAAGTTCTAGTTTGATCATTGTTATTTACATCTGATTTTGATTGGGTATTTGAAATTCTCTTTCATTCCTACTTATAATTATTGATGGCATTTTATATTATATCAATAGTACAAATATGACATATTATAATGATAAATTTGATATCATGTCGGTACAGATATAATATATTGTGATAATGGGTCAAGTACCATATCGGTACGAATATGATACATTGTACAGATGGAGATACCACGTCAGTACGATGTGATGTTGGTGATAAGTTGAGAAAGAGAAGAGAAGTTATGCATCTTGCATACATACATTTATCATATGCTTGAATGAACTTATATTTATATATTGATGATGATTCTTTGAGTGGGCTGAGTATGTTGATAATGTATTATGATTTCTTGTATGGACCTATTGTTTAATGAGATACTATGGCTCCTTGAGTAGACTAATTGCATTAATGATTGTGATTGTCATTACAACAAAATGTGACTACGAGGTATAATTTAAATTATGTATAAATTTTATTTCCCTATGTATATAGTTATATACATAAGGTATATTATAGTACCTTTCTTATAAGGTTGTTGATAGTATCTATTGTCTTGGTGGTTGTCATCCCAGTGGTTACTAGTGTAGGGATTGATTATTATCCAATAAGAAAATTAATGAGAATGAAATAGAGAAGTATATAAAATTATTGTAATAAGGTAAGTGCGTACAGTTCGTCAATCATGCCCTAAGGATAAAGAAGTATTGCTTAAATAAAAGAAAGGCGGTAAGGTTGAAAGTTGAAGTAAGTTAAGTACTGTTTAGATATTAACTTGTATGATTGTCATGATCTATTTTTATTTGCTATATGTTGTTATATGTTTCTAACTCTGGTCGGCCGATGATACCTATCAGTATGTGTGGTTGTACTGATACTACAATTACTATATCTCCATTTGAAAATATTACTATTTTGTAGGTCAGCTGAATTTTTTATAGGTATAACGATGATTATTCTTGAGCAGCATTAGTCATTCTACTCATACATGGATGTTGTGTCTTGGGTCATCTTTCTATTTGTTTAGTACTCTTGTATCAATTTATACTAGGCTCTAGAAAATTATTTTATAGAATTCGTGATGTATCGTTTGATAATAAAATTTTATTATTGAAAACGAAAGGTTATTTATTCATGAATTTAATTATGTTTAAGATTTAATAATGTCTTCTGCAATAATTAAATGGTTGGGTGGTAAGAATTTTTCTATCTACGATAGAGATGCGTAGGTACCTGGTACAATCCCTGATTTGTATCGTGACAAGATGGTATTAGTACATAGGTTATCAGTCTCCCAGTATAAAAAAAATGTTAAGTAAAGTCTTGGGGATTGGTGAGTTGACGTCCACATCAAATCTGCAGGAAACTTCAAGGCATTTAGGAATCTATCTCACTTTCTTCTCTTCTATCGTCCATCTTAGTATTGTCTCTCCAAGTTGAGTACAATTGGTATCTAGCATATTTCAATTAATATCTTTGCATCATAATTGTGTCTGGTTGATTCAATTGGTATCCCACTAATGTTGAAAGATTGGAACAGGGTATTTCAACCAATAGAAGTCAATAAGAAACATAGGGGTTGAATTGTTATATTGAGAAATTCACTTGATATTGTGTTAAAATGATTGTACTTTAATATTTTTAATTATGGTATGATAAAATGCAACATGTATTACTTGTATGTACGGTTATTGATTGATCATAGTATTAGCAAGTTGTTTGATTATGAACTTTCTAAGTCTAAATTATCATTAAAAGTAATAGGAGATAAGTGGTTGCAATAGGATACTTGGGAATTATAAAGAGGATATGATTTCAAGGTATGTCTTTATTTTTGTGATTTGAGATATGTATTCATTTTCCATGATTTGAAGTATGCCTTGATTTCTATTTGGCACTTGGCGATATATTTGGATATCCATGTATGATCCAATCGTTGACGATAAAAATATCTGAGATTTTTGTGTGGTCTAAATTTGACAATGATATTTTGAATTATTATCTGATTTAATTAATGATAATGATATTTGAAATCCTTTTGTGGTCTAATTAATGATAATGATATTGGGAATCCTTGTGTGGTCCGATGTTTGATGATCATATTTGAATAATCTAGTTAATGAGTTGGATTATTAATGATGCCTTAATAAGTGATTGGTTAAATTGAGATGAATTTAGTTGTCTTGCACAACCTTGGTGATTTAAATATAAGGTGAATATGTAGTTGATGTCACTAATGCAAGATAAATTGACTAGGCATAAAAAGTTAGTTGCTTCCTCTAATATGATAAGGAGAAATCATAATGATGGATTTGCTTGATATGAGTAAGTTGAACCGTAATTGTGTGACTGACAATTATGTTTCTTATTTGGTTAAGCGATTGGAATGATCCTATGAGGGTGAGAGTGTTGATGTCCTAAAGGTAGACTAACCGATTCTACAAAAAATAATGGTTACGGATAAACATAATGGTTTAAGTTTTAAGGATGCAATTAAAGTGATAGTTAAATAATATTCATAGGCCTAGTGAGTAGGCAGAGATAATAGACTGACCTTGTAATTGGCTGATTATGAATTGATATTGTGTAAGTGCTTACTGTATGAGAATAATTATTGGTAAATAGTATCCCTTAAATATATTGTAGTTGAGCTGATAAGGTTGGTGAAATAAGTTAGCTTGATTATGGTTGATGATCTTTAGTTGCGAGGTTGATCAAGGGAGTAGAGTTATTAGATGAGTCATAGCATATTCATTGTCCCTTTTGTTGTTACATGATAAGACTTAGTTGGTACTGCCCCTTGAGTGGTTGAGGCATGTGGTAGGATCGAATAGACTACTATGAGTTGTGGTGGAGAATATATGTGATAGTAAAAATCCACAGTGGTGTGTTGGTGGGGTTGTGTTAGTTATAGAATTCATTACGATGTAAGTACCCCACTAAAATTGTTACTAGTATAAAAATAACAATCGTAGAGTGGTGTGCTAAAATTTAAGCATTATGTGTATTAGTGTTTAATGGTGGTATGTTTTTTGGTGGATTTTAGTGGTTAACGGGTTAGAGGACTAAAATTTTGGTGCGTAAAATGAGTTGGTGAAACTCTGTCTAGATCAACTGCCGCAAAAGAGTTCGTTTGTACTGTCGAATTTTCAGAAGTGTGTTATGAAATGGCCTAGACTGGGATCAAGTCCCAAGTTACTGCCTCAGACCACTGTAGAGGAAAATTCATTACTATAGCAGTACACAGTCTCATCCCTCTCGTTATCTCTGTTGTTATCTCAAATATTTGTGTGATGTAATATCGTGTGATGTTTTGAATATTGTAGATGACATATTACATAAATTTTATTATGAATCATATTTCTTAAGTTACAGTGATCGTGCTTTGTGCTTAGAGTTGTGGTGTGTAGGTTGATTGGCATTATTGCGGAATGACGATTTGGTAAATATTATCAAATTGCATTAGAAGTTGATGGAGGTGCCTTAGTTTCATACCCATTATACATGCTAAATTCTGAGAATCATGCTAAAAACTTTCCTTTTCACCAATAACCATTTGGGGATGTACGGAGGGTAATTTAGTATCTAATATAATGATCCATTTCGTTGTTATTGAAAAGATCTTCGGTAAATTATGAGAACCTCCTCCATCAAAAGTTATAGTAAAAATTCTTTATTATGGGAATTCACTAAACATTTACTTAGGTCAAACGATACCCCTAGCCCAAAGCTAAGTTGAAAGTGTTCTTACCGATTGAGTTTTAAGCTAAGTTTAAACTAGGTTCAACTTAAAATGATCATATCTCCTAGAATATAAAGCATTATAGGTTTAAATACCCACCAAATGAAAGATCTTTGAGTCTTGTTTACAATGCATTCAGTTGATTGTTAATCCACATTTGGAGTGAAAAGTTAAGATCATTTTATTTAACACTGTTTGGGCTGAGAAATTAACTGCCACGACGGTACCGCCACAACGGTAATTTAACTGTCGCAGTGGTAGCAAATGATATTTAAGGTTGGTTTTGATGGATTTCAGCCTCAAAACTCAAATATTTCATTCCTAAGCCTATAGGGGAAATTTGCTCATGATTAGGGTGGAATCTTTCATTGGGGTAAGGTTATTACTCCTTTTTAACATTGATTAATCCGTTCATTTTCTAGAATCATTAGAATGTAAAATTATGATAAATTCTTGTGGTTTAGAAGCCTAGGTTCATGAAATTATGGAAAAAACTTATGAGTATGAGTATTTTTATATGAGTATTTTTACCTAGAATTGATTTTAGATTGTTAATTAACGATTCTTAGCATGAATTAGTTAATAAAAATAGAATCTTTAGCCTTGAAAATCCAATAATGGAGATGCGTTGAATATGATGGAGCTTGTTAATGGGTAATTGATTCTTAAGTAATATTTTAGAGCATGAATAAGGGTAGAATTAATGGGTTTGAATTTTCAAAGTATTTATTTAAAGAGTAATTGATTAATTACTTGTTTTTTAGATGATTGAGCATTCTATAGCCTGAAGGAAGTGAAGGAGCATCCTTGGTGTGGTTGTTTGTTTCAGAATCTTAGGTTGAGGCAGGTTACGATTTGTGTATAGTAGACTTGATCTAGCTACATGTAATAATTGTAGTTAATGGGAGATTTTATGTCTAGTCTTGTGGGCAAGAAGTTGAGAGGATAAAACATGAAAATAGTGTAATAATAATTTAATTTTTTGTTATTATATTTGGTATAAATCCCTTGATGTGTATTTGTAATTGGTCGAATTACTTTATCATTTTATAGAATTTAATACGTGAATGTGAATAATAATAAAATGATTAAGTGATCTTCTAATTTATGGTGCTAGTATTTAATACCATAAAAAAAGGTGAACTCAATATTATGTATATTTAAAGTATGAGATGTTCTTGCTAGAAGATGGTTGGGAGGATGATTGTGATTGGGGTTGGGCATACAATATCAAAAACCTAATCACCGAATCGAACAAAAAAATTGATAATTGATATTCGGTAATTTGATATTTGATATGGCATTTGAGAGTAAAATTTTAATATTTTGATATTCGGGATTGAGTTTGGTAAAAGATATTAATACTTTTTGTGTAACGCCCCAAAAATGTGTTTCGAGACGTCACACAAAGCTCAAGACTACGAGTAGCCTCAAGCTAACCCTGTAAGCCTTATACTAAATTTAGACACTCATAAAGAGGAAAATGTAAACATATGATCAAGTTAGCATGCAGAATTATTCTGAGCTAAACTGAAATTATCTGAATATAACGTCTGAAAATATTAGACTTAAAGTCTGGTAAAGAAATACTGAAAATTTGAACTATGTCTAGCAGTCTGACAAGCCTCTACTACTAAAAACTAGAGAGTCACTGGGACAAACTCCCAGCTGACTCAAACTGTCTGAAAATATTTAATCATCTATACTAATAAGCTGAAAAATTGAAGGATTGGATCCCCGAATTATGAGGACTCGCTAACTGTCGGGATGTAGATGGAGATGCTCGAAATCACTCACACTGCTGAAACTGGGCACCTGAACCTACATTATGAGATAATGTAGCATATAGACGTATATGTGGATCAGTACTTCTGGATTGTACTGAGTATATGGGGGTGAATGCATAAGTAAATCAATATCTCAATATTATTATAAATTTGTAAAAGAATGCATGCTAAATGTAGATGACTCACATAAGCTGGAATATCTGAAAACTGAAAATCATAATCGTGAATAGCAAAAACATGTTGCATAGATCTAGTGAGTCATAAGATTTAGTTTCTAAAAGTTGTACTTGTATTCTATCTTCAAATCATGTTGACTAAGTGAAGAAAGGACTCACTTTTATATCTGAAATCTGAAAGCTGACATCTGTAACTAATGCCTCATATAAAGCAATATCTGAATAAAATTTGTGAGCCTTTACACTTAGTTTCTAAAAGTTTTCTGTTATTCTTTACTCTTTTCTATAAGTTGTAGGGAGGTTCTTCCAGCCGACGTACACTATGTGAGCTATCATAGTGTTCAATGTCTAGTTCCCTTATGGGAAAACTTCACGTTGGGGAGAGGTATCGTACTCTTTCCAAAGAGTATAACTTAATCTAAGTGATCACATATGTAACTGTCATCCATATAAAAATAGGAATAATTTGAACTTACATTGGCTCATAGTTCTGGGGCATGTAAACATACCCAACTCGGCGCTAAATACTACTCCCTTTAATCTGAATGCTCATTCTGTAGGAAATCCACTTTTAAAACTAATATAAGAGTTTACAATGAAAACCTCTTGTAAATCTATTTACTATAAACTGTAGCTAAATCTGTAAAGTGGATTCCATATCTAAGCTGAGATCAAAAGATCAAATCTTTGTTCAAAATCTGAATATAACAAGTCATGAGATACTTAAAAGCATAGTCTTCTTGAAATAACAACATTCAAACTAGGGCTAATAACCCATGCATCTATTTCATGTCAAATCATCATAAAAGTCATGCTAAGTAATGAAAATATTGATAATTTAAGTCTAAATCTGAAAATTACTGCAATACGCATGAAAATACAAAAGCAGTCATGCAATTTAACATCCAATTCACTTGAAATCTCATAATCTTGCAAATAACAATGTTGGGTATGAACCCTAATTTGAAACTCGAGGGTAATCATACAAAATCATGTAACTTTGTAATTAAAAAATAATTTTGGACACAAGAATGAAAGAATTATCCTTGTTGAAAAACACCACATACCTTAATTGATGATTAGATGAAGAAACTTGAACTTTGAGTTTCTATTTGTGCTCTTGAAGATAGATTCTTGAAGTTCTTGAATTGGGAATCCTTAATTTTGAGTTATCTTGGAACAAGAATGATGGAATTTGGATTTCTTTGAGATGAAGGTTTGATGTTCTAGGGTTTCTTTGAGATAAAGTTGATGAAAAGTGATCATAATAGGCTTAGAATAGATTTAATCTTCTGTTATTCACGATTTGAGGGCTTGAGAAAAGACTAAATTGCCCTTTTAAAATTTTACTAGAAACTAAAAAATCCTGATTTGGCACACCACCGCGACGTACCGCTATCGTGGTGGCTTACTGAAAAATGGAAGACTGTCATTTTGGCCTCTAGCGCGACGCGATGAAATCACATTGTGTCACTGGAAAAGGACAAGGGTCATTTTGCACTCCACCGCGATGCGGTGCCTGTCCAATTAAGGATTTTGACGCGATACGGGAAAATCGCGGTGATTTACTGGAAAGGGACGAATGAGAACTAGAACTTCACCACAATACGGGCCAATCGCGGTGCTCCACTGAAAATCGGACAATTGCAAATTTGTCCTTCACCGCAATGCGGTGCTTATTGCGGTGATCTACTATTTTTACTAAAATCACCACAGCTTCTTAACCAAGTATCGGATTAAGGCAAAATTGGTATCTTTGGAAAGCTAATTCAATTATCTACCCATTGAAGGGTCTAAAGCTGAAAAATTCTACTCGTATCAAGAGTTATTCATTTTTAAAGTTGACCCTTAACATTCTAGGAGCTAAACTGAGCTAAGAAAAGTATGGGGTATTACAGTTTGGTATTCAGTATTAACCGAATATTGAATTATATATATATATATATATAAAATACGATATGTCTAACCAACTCAATCGACAATAGTATTAGTCAATCCCGAAGAATCTCTTAGACCTGGGTAATATATTCATAAAAAGCAACAAAACAAATACTAAATAGGGTTTCTATTAAATATACTCTTTGAAGTTTAGATGTATTTGAACATTTTCAACTTTAATATGATATTATTAAAAATTATACCGAATCAAAGTTTAATTTACCGATTACCGAATTACCAAACCGATATTTATAAGTATGGTATGTGGTGTCTACTATTAAATATCGATTATCGAATTACAAAACCCAAAATTTAAAAATATCGAACCGAATACCGAATGTCTACCTCTAAATGTGATAAGAGAATATGATAACTTAACAAGCTTAAGTCAAGTTTGACTAAGTGCTAGAAAGTAGGAGGTATAAAAATGGATGACTCTAGCAAGAATTGTAAGTTGAATAGAGTTTAGTGGTTGAATAACCGGCTAAGAGTAATGTCTTAAACTGAGTGATGATTTGAGTATAAGGGTTACTAGTTAGTAACTAAATTTACCTATTTTAATAAAAATAAAAGAGAGTTAGATTGATGAATGAAATATGATGAAGATTTAGAGAGTAGATATTAATACAAGTGGAATGTGTACTCCAAAATTAGCTATTTATTGATTGGTCTTTGAACATGTTTGTGATAGATCATTAAATTTGATAATACTCATTTGCGTAAGTGGTGAATTGGCATTCTGACATACTTGTGATTTCATTTATTAGAGAATGTTCGTTGTTTGCTTAAAGTAATGAACTAGTGATTATTGACTACATTTCTTTAGTTGTCATTAAGGGTAAGTTCTGTTTTGTTTATTATTGCTTGCATCTAATTTCACTTGAATATTTGCAATTCGCCTTCATACATTATCTATAATTATTGACTACATTTTGCATTTACAGTGATGGTACGGATATAATATGTTGTGATAATGGTCAAGATATCATGCTAGTACAGATATGATATGATATGATATGATATGATATGATATGATATGACATGACATGACATGACATGATATGATATGATATGATATGATATGATATGATATGATATGATATGATATGATATGATATGATATGATATGATATGATATGATATGATATGATATGATATGATATGATATGATATGATATGATATGATATGATATGATATGATATGATATGATATGATATGACATGATATGACATGACATGATATGATATGATATGATATGATATGTTGTGATAATGGGTCGGGTACCACGTCGGTATATATATGGTATATTGCAATGATGTTTCAGATATCACGCTAGTACGATGTGATTTTGATGATGAGTTGAGAAGGGGAGAAAAATTATGCATCTTACAAACAAATATGATGATGATAGTTTTCTGAGTAGGTCAAATTATGTTGATGATGTATCATGGTTCCTTGTATGGACTGGTTGTTTGATGAGATATTATGATTTTCTTAATGGATCAATTTTGTTAATGATTGTGATTGTCATTATAACAAAATATGAATACACAATATATTTTGAATTTTGTATAAATATTCTTCTTCTATGTATATAGTTATATACGTAAGTTATATTATAGTACTATTTCTTGTAAGGTTGCTGATATTATCTATTGTCTTGGTGGTTGCAATTCTAATAGTTAATGATAGTGAAATAGGGACCAGGAGTTGTCTAATAATAAGATTAATGAGAAGGAGAGAGAGAAATACAGAAAGTTACTATAATAAGGTAAGTGTGTAAGAGTTGTGGGTTAAATTAAATTCATAGAATAAACTTAGTTAATAACTCTTAAGGGTAAAAAAATATTGCTTGAATAAAATAAAGACAGTAAGGTTGAAGGTTGAAGTAAGTTAAGAATGTTCAGATATTAATTTGTATGCTTGTCATGATCTATCCTTTTTGGCAATATGTTGTATGTTTCTAATCCTGATCAGCTGATGATACCTACTAGTATGCGTGGTTGTACTGATACTACACTTACTATATCTCCATATGGAGATAAAGATACCTTGTAGGTGTAACACCCCATACTTAATTACGTGCATTAGCCATGGTTATATGTGTTGGAGTATATGTATTGATCATAAGTTAGGTATATATGAGTTTAAGTATGAGTATTGATTATTTTGAAATGGTTTCAAGTGTATAGTTGGATTATATGTGTATAGGAATCGACTTTATTTATACCGGAATTTGCCCGTCGATGGTTCCATACGAAGGTTATTGAATAAGCTTTCCAACGATATAAAGATTTCCAAAAACAAATAAGTTTCGGATATAATCGAGCACGTTCGAAACTATAAAACGGTGGCCGGGATATGTTAACAGTAAATGTGCAGGAAAATTTCCTGCACACAAACTACTGAGGCCTGCCAGTTTTTTGGGTCAATTTTGAACGATCATAACTCCCTCAATATAATGAACTGGGAGGGATGCGACCTATCAAAAGAAATATATTTGAGTCTTCTTTCCAATGCAATTGGTTTCATCCAAATCCAACATTTAAGTAAGGAGTTACACTTGTTTTACTTCAGCCTCTCAAAACAGATTTTTAAGGTCAACTTTAAATGATCATAACTCCTTGTACAGGACGAACTGGGTGGCCTACTTTATATGAAATGAAAGCCCTTTGAATTATATATCCAAAGATACCAATTTCACCCAAATCCGATATCGGAGCAAAGGGTTATGGCCGATTTACTTTAGCCTGTCAAAATAGTCCACCATGGACAGATTCGGATTTACTTAAATTTTTAAGGGCAATATGGTCATTTTCCATCACCTCATGGACGAAAATTGGTCATTATATACATATAATTAGTCTCATATCCATCAATTATCATCAAATTATTGAAAATAAGAAACCCTAGCCTAATTTCAACTCCAATTATCTTGTGATTCAACCGTAGAAAATCCAAATTGATTCCGCAGTTGTGTTCACCGTCTCGAGGGCTTCGAGAAGCACCCCTTATTTGTGCCAACAGGACTTCGAAATCAAAAGGGTCATTTTATGGTAAGGATGTAAATTATGTTGGTGTTATTTATATGGATATATATATATATATGCATGTGAGCATAAGAAGTATGTTATGTGATTGTTGTTGAAAGATGATTGGGAAATGATATTGGATTATATTGAATTGTGAAGGGATTTGGTGTGATGATGTGGTATTGATGATGTGGTATTGAAATGATGATTATATATATATATATACACATAAACCTATTGTTCAAGTTGGTTTTTGGAATGTTTTGCAAATATTGGTTGTATGGAATTATGGAAGAGAATTGTGGTGTTGGGTTGCTAATACTAGATGCCAAACACTTCATTGTAGATAAGTGATTTGTAAAGGCGGGAAGTTGTGTTGAATTGGTATCCGAATCTACAACGAGGTATGTAAAGCATACTCTAACGATGTTCTTTGGCATGAAAACACCAATGTTCCATCAAGTAAGATTCCGAGGTTGTCCAAAAACATGTATTGTTCTACATTACCAACGAAGTTGTTTTCATTCTATAAAGTGTCAAAATGTTTCATTGATATACCAAAAGGCTCCTATTTCATTATTGTGATATTGAGGATTCTGAAACACATTGTTGATGTACCAATGAGTCTTTATGACATTGTTATTGTATAGAAGGTCTATTACTTGATTCCTATTGATGTATCATTGTTCCAAAGGTACTATATTGGCATGAACACTAATGTAATAATCTCAAAAGCTTTTGAACTAAGTTATTGGAAAGATCTCTTATGTGTGTTACTTGATATACGTGTGGGTGGTATCCCAAGGGCATAAGCCTAGCATGGGTTGATCCCTATTTATGTGTTTATGGGTAGTATCCCAGGGGCATAAGCTTAGCATGGGTCGATCCCAGTTGATATGTACTGGGGGCAGCCTAATGGTCACAGTACGATACAGTATTGATTATTGTTAGGTGGTTGGAGGTTCGGGAGGAGGAGGTAATGGCGAATGATAATTGTAAAGAATGAAATGAACGAATGTATACCGTTCCACAAATGTGTTTGAATTCAACAACCCAGTTCAGATTAATGATAATGTACACGATCCTAAAAGTGTTTATGAAGTGTGGTTCACTTCTATTATGATTTATTCACTTGCGTCTGATTTTCTTGATCCCCTATATCACATATGATTATTTACAGCTTTACATACTCAGTACATATTTCGTACTGACGTCCCTCACGGGGGACCTGCATTTCATGCTGCAGGCACAGGTGCTTCAGCTCATTCGCAACATAGATAGGAGTCAGGTCATACAGCTATTGTTGGTGAGCTCCAGTTTGCTTCGGAGCTTTCCGAGTCGGTTCCTTATGTTTTGTTATTGTACATGAGTCATGTGTGGGCGGGGGTTTCTCCCGACCCTAGTTATGTCATGTATATACTAGAGGCTTTGTAGACATAAGGAAGGGTAAAGTCATGGGAGTTTATATAGTGATGTTATATTTGTATATGTGGTGGCCCCGACAGCCAAGTATTATATATATATATATATGTGCGTGTTGTGCTGATACAGGGAATTAGACCATTCTATATGCAACGAAGTGCTGTTCAAATTTTTGGTGACATGTAAGTGAAAGTACAGGTATTTGAACGGGTTCTCCCGGGCCTTCTCGGGTTCGGGTGTCAGTCCGGCCTGATGGGATTTTGGGGCGTGACAAAAGTGGTATCAGAGAGGTTCTTCCTAGTGAGTCTACAAAGCCGTGTCTATGTAGAGTCTTATTTATCGGTGTGTTGTGCACCACATCTATAAATAGGAGGCTATGGACATTTAGGAATTGTTTCTTTTCTTCATGTCTTAGATCGTGCGATAGAGCTTATATTGTATATGAAGTCATAGTTCACCACTGAATCAGTTTGTTTCTCTTAATATAGTAATGATGTCGGTTACCAGAAGCAGGAATACCGGTAAGCAAGTAGATGTCGCTGCCGGAGAGGGGACTGTTCAGTCACCCACTATACCAGCTAATCAAAGTGAGGCTCCAGCTGAGCATGCATCAGAAACTTCTCCCAGTCCGGAAGAAATAAGGGGGAGGAGAACAATATCCCCAGAGCCACCTATTAATGCTGTTGATCAAGATCTTAGAAATGCAGTGCAACTTTTGACTCGTATAGTTGCTGGGCAAGTCCAAGGGCAAGCTATTCCTGCCGCAGGTTCTAGCGGTACTGATAGGGAGGCTAGTCTTCGGACGCAAGATTTTCTTAAGATGGATCCGCCTACTTTTACCGGATCCGATCTTAATGAAGATCCGCAGGACTTTATTGATCAGATCCAAAGGGCCCTAGAGGTGATGCATGTATCGGGCAGAGAGACAGTGGAGTTAGCCACGTATAGATTCAAAGGTGAGGCTATATATTGGTATGAAGACTGGAAACGGTCAAGGGGCATTGATGCAGCCCCAGCTACTTGGAAAGAGTTCAAAGAGGCATTTATTAATCATTATCTTCCATATGAGACTCGTCAGGCCCGTGCGGATCAGTTCTTAAATCTTAGATAGGGTCATACAAGTGTGAGGGAGTATAGTCTTCGATTTAATTCCTTGTCCAGATATGCTCCTAATGTTATAGCTACTATGGATGACAGAGTTCATCGGTATGTGAATGGATTGGATCCGCATTTGGTTAGGGATTGTACTATTGCTGCACTGAATAAAGACATGGATATAGCTAGGATCCAAGCATTTGCACAGAAAATGGAAGATCAGAGGCAAAGAAAAAGAATACAGGAATTTAAAAGCGGATCTTCTAAGAGGGCCAGATCTAAAGGGCAGTTTATGGCGCCACAGGGAGGTTTTAGACCTCAATTTTCTGCTAGACCACCTAGGCCATTATTTTCTTATTCTGCAGCTAGTGCTCCACCACAGCATCAGGGGTTCAGAGGCAGTCAATTGGGGCAAAAAAGTGAGGGTCATAGTTCGCGATCAGTGGGTTATCATGGGCAAGGGAACATGAGCCAATCGAGACCTTCTCGAGAGCTATGTAATCGATGTGGAAGGCATCATATGGGCGTATGTCGAATGGGAACAAATGTTTGTTTTTGGTGCGATATGACGGGGCATATGATGAGAGAATGCCCACGAAGGGGCGCAGGTGGCGTAGGACGACCTTCGGGATCAGCTGTTGCATCATCATCACCGGTATCTTATTCTAGTAGGGGCGCACAACCTGCGGGTTACGCTAGAAATGGAAAAAGAGTCATCAATTCCAGCGGAACTCAAAATCGCACTTATGCTTTAGCGGATCAACAGAATCTAGAGGCTTCCCCAGATGTGGTTACGGGTACGTTGTCCATATTTTCATTTGATGTATATGCTCTAATTGATCCCGATTCTACATTATCATATGTTACTCCTTTGGTTGCTGGAAAGTTCAAAAGAACCCCCGAATTGTTAGATAAGTTGTTGGAAGTGTCTACCCCGGTTGGGGAATCTATTATTGCTAGAAGAGTTTATAAAGATTGTGTAGTAACTGTGTGTGGTCGAGACACGATGGCCAATCTCGTGGAACTAGAAATGATAGATTTTGATGTTATAATGGGTATGGATTGGTTGGCGTCTTGTTATGCCAAAATTGACTGTTGTACAAAAACGATGTATTTACATTTTCCTAATGAAGCAGTTATTGAATGGCAAGGTAAGATTGGCGCACCAAGAGGTAGATTTATTTCTTATTTCAAAGCGAGAAAAATGATTTCCAAGGGCTACATATGTCATTTAGTTAGAGTAAAGAATATGGAATCGGAATCACCAGATCATCACACGGTACCAGTGGTAAATGAATTTCCTGATGTATTCCCTGAAGATCTTCCAGGCTTACCTCCTGAACGAGAAGTAGAGTTTGGTATTGATGTAATACCAGGCACCCAACCAATCTCCATTCCTCCGTATAGAATGGCCCCAGCAGAATTATGAGAATTGAAAGAGCAATTGAAAGATTTGCTAGAGAAGGGATTCATAAGGCCTAGTATATCTCCCTGGGGAGCACCAATGTTATTTGTGCGCAAAAAGGATGGCTCGCAGAGGATGTGTATTGATTATCGGCAATTAAATAAGGTGACTATTAAGAATAAATATCCTCTCCCAAGAATTGATGATTTATTTGATCAGTTATAGGGCGCCAAGTGCTTTTCTAAGATTGATTTGAGGTCAGGTTACCACCAAGTGAGGGTCAAAGAGAAGGATATACCCAAGACAGCTTTCCGAACACGGTATGGTCATTACGAGTTTCTAGTTATGTCATTTGGGCTAACAAATGCACCCGCAGCTTTTATGGATTTGATGAATAGGGTGTTTAAGCCATTCCTGGATGTATTTGTGATAGTTTTTATAGATGATATTCTTGTTTATTCTAGATCAGAAGAGGACCATGCCAATCACTTACGACAGGCATTGCAGACTCTTCGTGATTGTAAGCTTTATGAAAAGTTCTCTAAATGTGAGTTTTGGTTAAAGTCGGTGGCATTTTTGGATCATATTGTATCTAGTGAAGGGATAAAGGTTGATGCTCAAAAGATAGAAGCTGTGAAGAACTGGCCAAGGCCCACAACGCCTACGGAGATTTGTAGTTTTCTCGGGTTGGCCGGTTATTATAGAAGGTTTGTTAAAGACTTTTCTTCCATGTCAGCACCCTTAACCAAGCTAACCCATAAATCATCCAAATTCTAATGGAATGATGCCTGTGAGAAGAGTTTTCAAGATTTAAAGAACAAGTTGATTTCTACACCCGTGTTGGTACTTCCAGAAGGCACCGAAGGGTATACAGTGTATTGTGATGGTTCCAGAATTGGTTTAGGATGTGTATTGATGTAGCATGGTAAGGTAATAGCATATGCTTCTAGACAATTGCGGCCACATGGGAAAAATTATCCTACACACGATCTTGAGCTGGCAGCAGTTATTTTTGCTTTAAAGATATGGCGCCACTACTTATATGGGGTTCATGTTGATATATATACTGACCATAAGAGCTTGCAATATATTTTTAATAAGAAGGATCTAAATTTAAGGCAGCGGAGATGGCTTGAACTATTAAAGGACTACGATGTTGATATCTTGTACCTTCCAGGGAAAGCAAATGTGGTAGCTGATGTGTTAAGTCGTAAGGCTATGATGACACCTATATAAAGGCAAGGGACGATTAAAGATCTTCACCAGTTAGCTAGTTTGGGAGTTCGCCTTCTTGAAACTCCGAATAAAGAGCTTATCGTACATAATGCTGCGGAATCTTCATTAGTAGCTGAAGTGAAAGAGAAGCAATATGCAGATCCTATTTTATTACATCTTAAGGAGAACGTTCAAAGTGATGCGACCAAAGCATTTGAGCTTATGCGAGAAGGAGTACTTCAGTGCCAAAACCGATTGTGTGTGCCGGATATAGACGGGCTAAGAAAGAAGATTATGACAGAGGCACATTTTTCAAGGTATTCCATTCATCCAGGATCAACCAAAATGTATCAAGATTTGAAAGATATGCATTGGTGGAATGACATAAAAAGGAACATCGCAGAATTTGTAGCTGAATGTCCAAATTGCCAACAAGTTAAAGTGGAACATCAAAAGCCCGGAGGCTATATGCAATGCATAGATCTTCCAATTTGGAAGTGGGACATGATCAACATGGATTTTGTTACAGGTTTGCCTCGTACAGCTCAGAAATTTGATTCTATATGGGTGATTGTGGATAGGCTTTCTAAATCCACACATTTCTTACCCATTAAGACCACTTACACAGTTAAAGAAAATTCGAAGCTGTATGTTAAAAAAATAGTCCGATTACATGGAGTGCCAACTTCTATTATATCAGATCGGGCAACTCAATTTACTACAAACTTTTGGAAGTCTTTCCAACGGAGTTTGGGAACACAAGTGAATCTGAGTACAGCTTTTCACCCTCAGACGGATGGACAAGCAGAGCGCACCATTCAAACACTTGAAGATATGCTACGAGCATGTGTTATAGATTTTAAAGGCAACTGGGATGATCATTTACCTCTTATTGAGTTTGCCTACAATAATAGCTATCATTCAAGTATCAAAATGGCACCATATGAAGCTTTATATGGGAGAAAGTGTAGATCACCAATAGGATGGTTCGAAGCGGGTGAAACTCTTATGTTCGGACCGGATCTTGTGTATCAAGCCATAGAAAAAGTCAAGGTGATTCAGCAACGGTTGAAGACAGCCCAAAGTCGACACAAGTCATATGCGGATAGTAGAAGAAGAGGGTTAGAGTTTTCGTTAGGCGATTGGGTATTTTTGAAGGTATCGCCAATGAAAGGGGTGATGAGATTTGGCAAGAAAGGAAAGTTGAGTCCACGATATATAGGCCCGTATAAGATTATTCGAAGATGTGGGCAAGTTGCTTATGAATTAGAGCTACCCCAGTAACTCTCATCAGTGCATCCAGTATTTCATGTATCGATGCTTCGAAAGTGCATCGGAGATCCGTCCCTTATTACTTCTACTGAAGATGTGCAAGTAACAGAAGATCTTACCTATGAGGAGATGCCTATTGCTATATTAGATCGTCAATTTAATAAGATGAGAAATAAAGAAGTAGCATCGGTGAAAGTACTTTGGAGAAATCAACAATGGGAAGAGATTACATGGGAAGCGGAGGAAGCAATGAAATCGAAATACCCTTATTTGTTCAAAGGTGAAAAAGAAGTGCAAGGAGTGGAACTGGGACACTAACAAGTAAGTTTTTACATATGCATAATATCTATATGATGACGTGAATATCAATTATGAATTCGAACTTGTTTTGGCTAAATAACTACATTCACATTCGAGGACGAATATCCTTAAGGGGGGAAGGATGTAACACCCCGTACTTAATTACGTGCATTATCCATGGTTATATGTGTTGGAGTATATGTATTGATCATAAGTTAGGTATATATGAGTTTAAGTATGAGTATTGATTATTTAGAGATGGTTTCAAGTGTATAGTTGGATTATATGTGTATAGGAATCGACTTTATTTATACCGGAATTTGCCCGTCGATGGTTCCATACGAGGGTTATTGAATAATCTTTCCAACGATATAAAGATTTCCAAAAACGGATAAGTTTTGGATATAATCGAGCACGTTCGAAACTATAAAATGGTGGCCGGGATATGTGAACAGTAAATGTGCAGGAAAATTTCCTGCACACAAACTACTGGGGCCTGCCAGTTTTTTGGGTCAATTTTGAACGATCATAACTCCCTCAATATAATGAACTGGGAGGGATGCGACCTATCAAAAGAAATATCTTTGATTCTTCTTTCCAATACAATTGGTTTCATCCAAATCCAACATCTAAGTAAGGAGTTATACTCGTTTTACTTCAGCCTCTCAAAACAGATTTTTAGGGTCAACTTTAAATGATCATAACTCCTTGTACAGGACGAACTGGGTGGCCTACTTTATATGAAATGAAAGACCTTTGAATTATCTATCCAAAGATACCAATTTCACCCAAATCCGATATCGGATCAAAGGGTTATGGCCGATTTACTTTAGCCTGTCAAAATAGTCCACCATGGACAGATTCGGATTTACTTAAATTTTTAAGGGCAATATGGTCATTTTCCATCACCTCATGGACGAAAATTGGTCATTATATACATATAATTAGTCTCATATCCATCAATTATCATCAAATTATTGAAAATAAGAAACCCTAGCCTAATTTCAACTCCAATTATCTTGTGATTCAACCGTAGAAAATCCAAATTGATTCCGCAGTTGTGTTCACCGTCTCGAGGGCTTCGAGAAGCACCCCTTATTTGTGTCAACAGGACTTCGAAATCAAAAGGGTCATTTTATGGTAAGGATGTAAATTATGTTGGTGTTATTTATATGGATATATATATATATATGCATGTGAGCATAAGAAGTATGTTATGTGATTGTTGTTGAAAGATGATTGGGAAATGATATTGGATTATATTGAATTGTGAAGGGATTTGGTGTGATGATGTGGTATTGATGATGTGGTATTGAAATGATGATTATATATATATATATACACATAAACCTATTGTTCAAGTTGGTTTTTGGAATGTTTTGCAAATATTGGTTGTATGGAATTATGGAAGAGAATTGTGGTGTTGGGTTGCTAATACTAGATGCCAAACACTTCATTGTAGATAAGTGATTTGTAAAGGCGGGAAGTTGTGTTGAATTGGTATCCGAATCTACAACGAGGTATGTAAAGCATACTCTAACGATGTTCTTTGGCATGAAAACACCAATGTTCCATCAAGTAAGATTCCGAGGTTGTCCAAAAACATGTATTGTTCTACATTACCAACGAAGTTGTTTTCATTCTATAAAGTGTCAAAATGTTTCATTGATATACCAAAAGGCTCCTATTTCATTATTGTGATATTGAGGATTCTGAAACACATTATTGATGTACCAATGAGTCTTTATGACATTGTTATTGTATAGAAGGTCTATTACTTGATTCCTATTGATGTATCATTGTTCCAAAGGTACTATATTGGCATGAACACTAATGTAATAATCTCAAAAGCTTTTGAACTAAGTTATTGGAAAGATCTCTTATGTGTGTTACTTGATATACGTGTGGGTGGTATCCCAAGGGCATAAGCCTAGCATGGGTTGATCCCTATTTATGTGTTTATGGGTAGTATCCCAGGGGCATAAGCTTAGCATGGGTCGATCCCAGTTGATATGTACTGGGGGCAGCCTAATGGTCACAGTACGATACAGTATTGATTATTGTTAGGTGGTTGGAGGTTCGGGAGGAGGAGGTAATGGCGAATGATAATTGTAAAGAATGAAATGAACGAATGTATACCGTTCCACAAATGTGTTTGAATTCAACAACCCAGTTCAGATTAATGATAATGTACACGATCCTAAAAGTGTTTATGAAGTGTGGTTCACTTCTATTATGATTTATTCACTTGCGTCTGATTTTCTTGATCCCCTATATCACATATGATTATTTACAGCTTTACATACTCAGTACATATTTCGTATTGACGTCCCTCACGGGGGACCTGCATTTCATGCTGCAGGCACAGGTGCTTCAGCTCATTCGCAACATAGATAGGAGTCAGGTCATACAGCTATTGTTGGTGAGCTCCAGTTTGCTTCGGAGCTTTCCGAGTCGGTTCCTTATGTTTTGTTATTGTACATGAGTCATGTGTGGGCGGGGGTTTCTCCCGACCCTAGTTATGTCATGTATATACTAGAGGCTTTGTAGACATAAGGAAGGGTAAAGTCATGGGAGTTTATATAGTGATGTTATATTTGTATATGTGGTGGCCCCGACAGCCAAGTATTATATATATATATATGTGCGTGTTGTGCTGATACAGGGAATTAGACCATTCTATATGCAACGAAGTGCTGTTCAAATTTTTGGTGACATGTAAGTGAAAGTACAGGTATTTAAACGGGTTCTCCCGGGCCTTCTCGGGTTCGGGTGCCAGTCCGGCCCGATGGGATTTTGGGGCGTGACAGTAGGTCAGTTAAAGTTTCTATGTGTATAACGGTGATTATTCTTCAACAACTTTAGTCATTCTACTCATACATGAATGTAATATCTTGGGTCAACTTTTCATTTGTTTGGTGCTTTTGTATCAATTTAAATGAGATTCTAAAAAATTATTTAGTAGAATTACGCAATATAGCTTGTGGTAATAAAGTTTGTTGTTGAAAAAGAAAGGTTATTTGTTCATGGATTAATTATGTTTAAGGTTTAATAACGTCTTTCTCAATAATTAAATGGTTGGGTGGTAAGAGTTCTTCTATCTAGAATAGAGTTGGATAGTGCCCGACATGATCCGTGATTTAGGTTGTTTCATTCTCCTATTAAGCGTTATGGTTATACAATTTTAAGCACAACATGGACTTGAATTAGACAATTAACTACTCCTAACTTGTAATGCATATTTTCTCTTCTAGTTAAGTTTTCTACTGTTAAATCTCTTGCAGTTCATCTATCTTGCGTTGATTAATTTGTGTGAACATGAAATAAAAAAGAGTAATTTTATAAAAGTACACATAATGAATTTATATTGCAAAATAGAGTCCAAAAGTGACATTACAATTCTGTAACTTAAATTGTTGCACACCTTCTTTTCTTTGATTTTTTTCTCTTTCTTATGACTAATCTTAAAAAATAGAGAGTTCAGTCTATCTTATTATATCTAACAATGCTTATTTGTAGGGGGTGCGGATAACTAAGCTGATAAATAGATTTATTATAGCTGATGAATCTATTATTTTTTGTGCGTGGTTATTTCTTAGATTTTGTGCTAATAAATTATTCTTTTTATGAGATGTATTCATTAATTTAGTTTATTATTTTATCCTGTGGTAACTGCTGAGTTACAAATTTCTGTGTAATAACTTATTCTTTCTGTACTGTAGTGTATATCTAATTCTAGATTTTCTATGTCATTTATTATTTTGTGTTGTTCTTCTCGTAATGAGTATTTTATGTTATATAAACTGTTACATGTACTTTTTTCTAAATTTTCTAAGGTTTTTTCTATCCATATTAACTTTTCTTTTAGATCTTCCATTATTTTTCTAATATGGTTTCTATAATTAACTTCGTTATTTAGATTATCTTGGTTTTCTCTAGTTTTTCTAATATATTCTAACATCCACAATCTTGGTCTGAATAATATCCTTCTGGGTAAATGTCTTCGTATATTTGTGCTGTGGCATTTATCATTTCTATTTCGTAGTTTATTACTTCTTCTAATATCATTTTCTTAATATCTATTATTTCTATATCTTTAAGTATATATAAGGTTAAAATTCTAAGGTAGTCTAAATGGGCTATTTTTAAAATTGATATTTTATAGCTATTTGTTTTAGACTTAGTAGTTTTTGCATATTTTTATTAAGAGATTTTATATATTTTTTATTTTCCATGTATTTGTCTATATTTATTTTTATCTGTTTTTCTAGTAACTGTATTTTTTGTGTATCTTTAAAAATCCTACGTAGTTTTAACATAATAAATATTTATAAGAGTAGTTAGGTATGTGAGGTATATAATTTATTCTATCCGTATAATATTTTCCATATGTTTTTTCTAATATAACTTTCTTTATATCTGCAACATGTATATCTCTAAGTACATACAAAATAAGTATCTTAAATTTATCTACCATGGCATCAGATATATTATCATTCATTATCATAAAATTTCTTTTTTCAAAATATTCCCTTCAACCATATACATAATAAAATATAGTCATCTCAGATTACTATATACTAGATTATTCTTAAATAACATGTTCTTCGGTCACTACTAGCATGGTAATTCGGATACTTTTCCCTTAAACAGCACCTCGACTTTGGTTACTCCCCGCCACGGCTTCTTGCCTCATTGGTTTCACCTTTAGGATGGCATAGTTCCTTGGGATTTTTCTCCGTTTCCACTTTGCTAATAAACTTCTTAACATATTATTTTTCGAATAATTCTACTATAAAGTAACTAATATGAATTTATTTTATCATATCATGATTGTTGGGAATTATGAATTTAGCTATTCATAATCGTAAATAGATATACCTGTTCCGGTAGCTTTGATATTTCTGAGGTTTGTTGTTCCATAGCTTTTTCCATTGCGGTGTATATATTTAATTAACTGGGCTAAATATTTTTGAACGGAATGGAGAGAGTATTTTTGCTGAATGTTCGAAGGCTTGCCTTTGCAATGCCTTCTGAGCTTTTATTTATAGAGAATGATACATATTTGTGTACATTTGTGTACACGTTTTTCTTATTTCTACAATAAGTTAAAAAAGCCTTAATGGCTAAAGATAAAACAAAGAAAAGTCTAAAAAGTCTTCTACCCTATATGCCTACCTAACCCTATAAAGTCAATAAAAATTAAATGCTACATTAAATGCTACTACTCATCTTATCTTTTACGTAAAAAGATTAAAGATTTATACAAATATGTCAAATATCTTGTCTTCCGTTTGTCGTATCTGTTGTATCTCCATTATTGTTCCGGTCTTATCTTTCCAGCTGTCGTTCTTATCTTCTTTTTATTCTAGCTGCACTGCTGGGACGTCATTATCTCCTCCATTACATTTCGAACATCTGTGGTCTGGATATTTGTGTCCAATAGTTTTGCAATATCTGGTCAATAATTCTTCTGAAATAAATTTTTCTTTAATAGCTCTGGCGATAGGTTCTGTCTCTGGTTTAAGCAACGTCATAATCCATTGCCTAATAGTTTCCATGTCTGTTTCCCGTAGCTCTTTTGAATTTGAATATATCAATACATGGTTTCTTGAATAATAACTCCATATAGGATTTTGATTACAATATGTATTTGCTAGTTCTTGTAAAATCGTAGATAGTCCGATAACTCTTTTATTCGCATAAAATTTTGGTATCTCGATTCTGGGTATCTCTGGCTGTGTACCAATATCTTGCGGTATAATCATATCTCTTGTCATTCCTATTTTTACAACTTGTATAGGTTTCTTAACTTCGTCAAATAATATCTCTGCTGGTGCCGTGTAGATTTTTATAAAAAATAAAGTACCTTTGGTTATTCTTTTAAATGTGGTAAATGCTTCATATATCTCGGGTATAGTGGATATCTCAGTTCCATCCGTGGTATATACGGTACTAAGTAATCCATATTCGTAGCAAGTTTTAACTAGGCTTGGTTTAGTTTTTGGTAAGGCAATTAGCTTGTTGTATCCGGTTAATTTCTGGGTTATATAGTTCGTATCTGGTTCTTGGATATTTGTAGCTTTGGGTTGCTATTTAAGAAAGTTTGTACGTTGTAAATATTTTCTATATATGTGCGGGCTGTGTAGTTGTACGTCTTTTTGTCCTGGTTTAGGCTTTCTCGATATGTGGTAACTTGTGGGGGTGTAAACATAGGGTCTTTTGGTATATTTGGTGTATATGGCTTGTCAAATAGCTTATTTAAGTTCATATTTTTTCTAACTCCTTTGCTTGTACCTGCAGAAGTAGATTGATAAGCGTTATGGGTTTTATGGAGTATCCCAACATCTCCTTCTAGCTCTGGAATTTTATTGTCTTCCGATCAACATAGCTCTGCACATTGCTGAGTTAGCTGATTCATAGCTATAGACTTCAGATTATCTTCACTAGTCTTTAGCTTTAGCTTTTCTATCTCAGTACCCATACTGTCTACTTTCAATGAAAGCATAGTCAGGGCGTTGAGTATCTTTTCATGTATATTTTCTTCTATCATTTCAGTTTGCGTAGCTTTGTCTTGATATGTAATCTGCAATAACATTTTTGTTAGTACTGATTACTTCTATTATAAATGTAAAATTTAATATATTTAAAACTAGTCTCCGAATTTCTTTTGTTGTAACTGAATTTTGTATTTTCTTTGTTAGCCACCAGCGTACCTGTGTATTATCTGTCCACACAATAAATTTGTTATATACAATATATGGCTCAAATGCTAACAAACATTTATATAATGAACATAATTCTTTCCTATTTATTTCCCATTTTATTTCTGTTTCGTTGAACGTACCTGAGTAGTATCTACAATGATGTTCTATTTTTTCTGCTTCATATCTATATTTAAGTACTCCTCCGTAACTATATTCACTGGCATCTGCTTCTACTATGTATGTAAATTTTCTATTTTCATCCGGAAATTGTAATTTTGGTAAATCCTTGCAAAGTAATTTTATTTTTTGAACTTGTTTTTTATCTTCTTCATTATAATTATATTCTATATCCTTTTTTAATTTTTTCTGTAGTGGTTTTAGGTTTTCTGCTAATTTTGGAATATATTCTCTTACTTGGTTTACTAATCCTAAAAATGATTGTAATTTCTTTTTTGTATCTAATTCTTCTTTTGAATTTATTATTTTTTGTACTATATGTTGTTGCATTTTTACTCCACTTTTATCTATTTGTATTCCTAAAAATTCTATCTGATTTTTCATAATTTCGGCTTTCTTTTCACTTAGACTTATTCCTGAATTTTCTATTATATCTGCAAATTGTTCTAATAATTTTATATGTTCTTCTTTAGTTTTTGTATATAATAATATATCATCTATGTATACTATGCAATTAGGTAATTGTTTAAAATAATTATCCATAAAATGTTGATATCTACCTGGTGCATTTTTATATCCAAATGGTAGTACATTCCATTCGTAAAATCCTTGTGGTACCGTAAATGCGGTTAATTCTTTAGATTCTTCTTCTAACTTTAGATGGTAAAATCCTGATTTACAATCGAATTTACTAAAATAATTATATCCTTGGATTTGTCTTATTTTTAATATCTTATTTGGTATTGGATAATTATATGTTATAGTTTTTGCATTTAAATTTCTATAATCAATAACCATTCTACTTTTTCCTCTTTTTTGTTCACTATGTTTATTTACTATAAATGCTGGACTATTATGTTTACTATTACTTTTTTGTATATATTGTTTTTCTAATAATTCATCTATATGCATTTTAAATTCTTTTAAATCGTCAAAATTATATGTTAATGGTTTTTGGGTTATTATACTGTTTTTATCTATTAATTCAATTTTTATGGTAGTTTTATGTTTTTCCCATCCTTTTAATGGATCTTCGCTATATAATTGTTCTAGTTTTTTCTTAACTATTTCTATCTTATTTATTGAAAATATAGTTATTTCTGTTTTATTTATCGAAAATACTACTAATTCTATTGTATCTTCAGCGTTTTTTATATTTTTTAATTTTTGTGTAATTTTTTCACTTCCTTTTATCCAATCAGTTTTCTTTCTTATTTTATTATTAACTCTTTTTGCTCTTACTTTTTGTTTACATGGTGTTGTGAACCACCAATCGTTTCTAGTTATTATATGTGGGTATAGTTTATCTAAAAATGGCATTCCTAAAAGTATATCTTTTGATGTTAGTTCATAATTATAAATTTCTTCTATTGTCAATATCTTATCCCATATTTGTGCTTTTACATTCCTAGCTTTATAAGTAATTAAGCTTCCTTCATTATTAAATCCTTTAACTATTATTGGTATTTTTAATTTATCTCATTTACTTTCTGGTAAGCAATTATATCTACATAAATTAGCTTCTGCTCCTGTATCTATCATAGGCGTATAATATCTACTGTAATATCCTTCCACTACTATCTTCATTAATACATATATTTTCATTTTATGTTAAGGCTTTTCTTAAGAGTAATCTTTCCTTATTATATGTTATGGCTAATTGTGTATGTTCTATATTATATGGTTTTACTTGTTCTAACCATTTTATTCCTAATATTATATCTGCTTTTTGCATTTCTTCTTTTACCTCAAATTCTATTTTTATTTTTCTAATTCCTCCTATTATTATTTCTTTTTCTGCTATATTTTTATTATTTATTAAACTTCTCGGTAGATCTGGGCATATATCATTATCAGTTTTTATTTCTTCATTTTTTACTAGATATTTTGCTATATAATTTTCTTCTTGTCCTGTGTTTAATAGTATTAAATGTTCTTTATCATTTATTTTTCTTGTTATGTAATATTGGTTTAAATTACTTATTGAATTTGTTTCATAACTCATTCTTTTTTATGAGCTCGATGACTCCGGTTTTTCATTAGCTATTCTTTTCGTTGTACTTATTCTATCATTTACTATTTCTAAATTTTCTTCTATATCTATGTCTCTATAGCTATAGTCATTATAATCTATTGTTTTTACAATTTGCTCAAATGGGCTATCTATTTGTATTTTATTAATCTTATTTTTCCCTGTTATTTTATGTTTTGTTGTTAATACATATAAATTTTTACATCTTGCTGTAAATATTTTACTTCCTGGGGTTAATTCTATTCCTGATATCTTCCAATATAATACTAATGATTTATCTATATTTCTATCTGTCACTGCTACTGAATAATTTGCACTTATTATAAATTTAAATTTTTGGTATATTAAATTTCCTTTTACGGCAGTTATTATGCTTTTTTCTATAGGTTTTATAATTCTATCATCTGCTAAATATAATTCTATTGGTGTATCTATTCCTTCTCTAAAACATGCTTTTATTAATATTTCTGTACCTCCAAGGTGTACGTATTTTATTGGATCTCCTTTACTTTTTATATCATTTATTTCTTTATTAATTATTCTTTTTGTTACTAGTGGTATACTAGTTTTTCCTTTTGCATATCTACAGTCTATTACATCTTCTTTTTGGCATACTACATAATATTCATCTTTTTTTCTAGTAAAAAGATTTTTTATTGTTGGTATTTTAAATATTTTTTCTACACTTAAATCTAACTCTTTTCCTTTTATTTCATCAAATATATTACTGTCAAATATTATCTTTTGTTCTGTTCCTTCATCATTTAAATATTCTTCCTTTGTTATTATCTTTATATCTTCTTCAGTCATTTGATTCCTCTATCTCACTATCTATTTCAGTATCTGTGTCGTTTTCTGAAATTTCATATATACTATCTTCACTTTCTAGTTCATAATCTATATAATCTATTTGCATATATTCTGTATTTTCTATTTTTATTTCGGATATTTGTTTATTTTTTGGATTTTTAGGTAATTTACAATCTCTAGCTAAATGTCCTAACTTTCCACAATTATAACAAGTACATTCTTTTATAGATTTTTTCTTTCTATATGGTCTTTTATTTTTGTAATTTTTTACATAATATCTTTTTCTTGGTTTCTTATATTTATATTTTGATTTTTTATATTTCTTATATTTCTTATGTCTTTTTCTTTTCTTATAATATCTTTCTTCGCATCCAAATTGAGGTTCTATTTTATTTTTGCAACATGCTAAATTTCTTATTAATGTTTTTTCCATTTTTAATTCTTCTCTATATTTTTCACATAGCTTTCTATACCATTGTTGTAAAAATTTTATTCTAGCTCCTAATGTATCTACTATTTTTGCTTCTTCCCAACTTTTTATTATCTTTGAACTAAATGGTTCGGGTAATTTATTAAAATATAATTTTCTTATTTCTTTACTTTCTTCTATACTATATGCTCATTTATAATAATATTCTTTAAATGCGCAAGTATATTCATCTATATAACACATATTACATATTGTTAATTTTATCATTAAATTCCTATTTGTATCTTTTTCTTCATCTTGTTCTTCTTCTAATGTTGTCATACTACCAAATTCATCTTTTATAGCTGTTTCATATTTTTTCAATAATTCTATAGGTGTTAATTTTGTTGTTGTTGATGCTGCTCCTTTCATAGGTTTATTAGCTCTTAATACTTTCTTACTATTTTCAGTTAAATTTGTAAACCATAATTTTACTGATCCTATTAGTGTTTTTTTTATGTATTCTGGTGCATCTGTTATGTTTATATTATTGTCTAATAATTATTTTGTCATATATCCTATCCATAATTGTATTGTTTTTTCTGTATCTATTACACAGTCTAGATCTAAAAAGTTATAATTTTTATTAACTATTTGTTTTGGTGTCCATTTGTCATATTCATTATATCTTTTAAATTTATTTTTATAATATATAGGTTTTCTTATTTCTGTCGTTTTGGGTATTAAATTTTCATCTTCTTTTTTGTCAAGAGTATTTACTTCTGTATTATTATTTTCTAAGTTTTCTTGATTAATTTTTTCTTGTTTTTCGTTAATTTCTAAATCTTTTATATTTGTTAATATTTCCGTATATGTTTCACTATCTTCTGAATCATAATTATCCGTTTCTTCTACCTCTATATTATTTATTTCTAATTTTTCTTTAAATTGATTTATCTCGTTTATTAATTTTTTCTATTTCCTTTTTTCTATCTATTTCTTCATTTTCTTTTTCTATTCTCACCATTGCTGTTAATTTATCTTCTAATTTTAATTCTTCTTTTTCTAACATTAAATATAAATGTTCTCCTATTTTCTTGTATCTTCTTCCTAAATTGGAAAATATTATTTTTATTTTTGATCCTTCGTGATTTTCATATATTTTTTCATCTATTATAAATTCTTCTTTATTCATTTTATTGTAAATAGTTCATGTTGATATATATATTCTAAACTATCTATTTGGGATTCTAATTTTGATATTTCATCTTTTTGTATATTTATTGAATTTTTACTAACTCCGGCAAATATATTATAATGTAATCTTTCTTTTCTTATTTTTAATTCTTTACGTTTTTCAGAGATAAATTGTTTTAATTCTTTGTATTTTTGTTCTTTATTCATTTATAATATTTTGGTGGATATCTAAATCTAATTTTATCATAATTAGGTGGTATATGTCTCATTCTTCTAGATTTTAAATGGATTATTAATTTTGCTTCAATACTAGATATTAATGTAATTAAATAGGCTAATCTTTGTGGATTTTCTTTTGTTTTATTTAGACTTATATATTCTGAATAATTACTAACTAACGATTCTTTAATTTTTCTAAAAGTTTCTTTATTTTTAAATGGTCTTCTCATATTTAATTTAATAAATAACTAAATCTAATCTTAACTAAATTTAAATCTAACTTAACTAATTTATCTAACACGTTTCGTTCTAGATCTAAGAATTATATTTTTTCGATTTGAACGCTGATTCAGACTTGAAATTTTCTATGAAATTTCACATATAAGATCTTATGTTAAAAATAAGAGAGAAGTATCTATTGCCCCCATGAACTTGTCGAGTTTTATTTATGGTACATCTGAATCGCGTGGCCCTTTTTTGTTGATGTGGCAAAATATTTGTAGTCACACTCCATCACGCACGTGATGGAGTATTTTTTGGACCAAAACAGCATTTTTCATGATTAAAAAATAAAAAAAAATCTATTTTTCTTTAATTTTTTTAAAAAATTTAATTATCCCTCTCCCTATTTATTATCCCTCTTCCTCCATTACTTTCAATCTAAAAAAAAAATTTCATCCATTTATTAATTTTGTAAAACTCCAGTTTATTAATTAGTTTATGAAATAAAAATTTCACCCGTTTATTAATTTTGTAAAAATTCCGTTTATTAATCTAAAAAAAAATTTCATCCGTTTATTAATCCAATCTAAAACTTTAGTTTCCATTCCGATGAAACTCTTCAATTTTGTAATCTTAATTATACATATCATATGAGTTATTGTAACTAAAAAAATGTACTAAATATCGAAGTAGATATTTTAAAAAATAATAACAAAATAAATACTAAAGAAATTAAGACACATACTTATAATAAAGAGAATGTATTTATATTGATTATCGATTTTTAGTCCCTAACGATTTGATTTTCGATTTAACCGATAAGAAAATACTCATAAAATAGAAAATAGAAAAAATAATAACTAACATGAAAAGAAATCGAATTTTAGTCGCAACCAAAATCCTACTTATTGGGTATATATATATATAAATAAATTTAGCATAAACTTATTGGGCTATCGGTTTACCCAATAACTCAATAAAAAAAATTGAAATCGAATCAATGACCCAATAAATTTTTTTTATAAAATCATTAAAAAATCGTTAACCCTATAATGATAAATCAATAACATTTTTATCGATTTGATTTTTGGACGTCCCTAACTTAAATTGTAATTTCTTACCCCATTAATTATAATAAAAAACGTATTTGTGCATGTGAGTCTCCTCAAAATCCTAATCAAAACATTAATCGAAAACTACTATGAAACACTAACCGGAAAAAAAATAATTTCATATTTTTAACACACACCAAAAAATATAAATTTTTAGATAATAGCTTACTTGATCGACGAAAATTCAACCTTTCACTATTTTGGAGTAGAGTAAAACTGAAAAATATAATTTTTTTTAGAGAGAAATCGGATAATTAAGGGTAGAAGTGAGTTATTTTTTAATATAGGATAAATATAATGGAAGTGGATGGTATTTATCCACACTGACAGCCACATCAGCACTTTTTCCACGTGTACGCGCGTGGTTTACACACACTGGACAATCAACAAAAAGGACCTCGTGGCTTAAAAACTAAATCTTTATCCCGAATCTCACACTAAGACCATGGAGCATCTAAAATAGAGTTACATGATATTAACCTTCGGGCATGCAAACCTAATGGAAAGAAACACAAACTAGATAGCTAAAGCTGAAACGAACGCCTCCACGAACAATGTGAAGGCTCACCTTGGCAATATAATCCTTACGAAGAAACCGTCACCCACTAGTTTCACCTTCCACGATAGTATCTGCAGACATGCAAGTAAGGAGTGAGCTATATATAAAATATAATCCAGTAAGATCATTGACTCGCTACTTTTAGTACCCCTAGAACAAGTATTAAAAAATACAACAACATCAAGAACATAAATATATTACACGGAAAGTATATCATACTAAGGTGACCAACGAGGCCCAACAATCCTTCATTAAGAACCATATACCTCAATACAGTCCATGCAGAGCATTTATCATAACTTGTAATTATAGTAATTAGCCAACACCAGGAGTTTCTGGCAACATACACAATGCGCCAAATATATCAGGAGTATACATAATACTCGGGGGAGCATACACAATGTCCCATATCAAATTAACAAGCATACACAATGCTCAAGGGAAACATATACAATCTCCCATATCAAATCAGCAAGTATACACAATGCTCAAGGGAATCATACACAATGCCCCAAAGGAATTAAGAAGCATACACAATGCCCCAATCTCACAGTACACAATCATATCACATCACGAAATAATTTATAAAGGGAGAATTAGTATTCTTAAACATACAATATATGTGGCTCGCCTTGAAGACCGTCAATTCTGTCAAGCACATGCTCGTCCCAACACATGGACCGGACAGATAAAAATATATTTTAAAAATAAATTTGAAAAGCAAGCACCCAAAGCTTAAATTCTCACTTACCTTGTTAATGACAAGTTTTCCAACCTTGCAACAGGTAGAACACTAACCAAACAACCTCCAATGGCTTCAATCTATGCAACAATATTGATTAACGATATCAATTAAGCAAATCCGATCAAGTCTCAATATCCCTAACTTTTAATCTTAGAACTAAACCTTACTATTCACATATTAAACCCTAAATTTGAAGAGAAGATCTTAATCTCACTATTCAAACTTAATTGGTGAAAGTTTCGCTCAATATAATAATACACATATTTTGAAGTAGCACCCCGTACAAACAAAACAATATAAAAATTCAAAATCTCATAGAAACACTATTCCAATATTAACTTTAACGAATAAAAATAATGGCTTGAACCGTTGATTGGTAATCATTACTCTACATTTTTTTCCCACACTAACATACAATTAGAAGTAGGATCCTACTAGTATTCATTGAATCTTTTTCTTTTCCAAAACATAATAAGATGCAAAAACTATCTTCGTGCCAAAGAATCAAGGGAGAATTTCATACCTGCTCCTTATGAAAACTTGTTTTGCTTCCTTCTAAAGTTGTTTGCACTCCCTAAACTTTTGTTGTTTTTTTCTCTTTTAACGTGTCTTATGCTTACTCTCTCTAAAAATAATGGAACCAAAAATAGAAATTCTATATATTCTACTCCTTCAGTTGTTACGTTGTGAAAAGCAAAGTAAGGGAATGGATTTTGACTTTTGGATTACTCATTTTAATTCTATTAACTAATACTAATAATATAGGCTAAATCATCCACTTACCCCTCATTAAAAGTTTGGGTTATTACATTCTCCCGCACTTAAAATAACGTTCGTCCTCGAACGTAGCAATCATATAAGAAACGTCAAATAAGTGAGGAAATCTAACTCGCACGAACAAGTGAAAAACAAGATGATCTATGAATAACTTAGGTAGTTAGGGTAAACAATCAGAAAACACACCAGCAAATTCTCGAACAATAAGAACACGGTCAATATTAATACTTTCAGCTCGTGTATCATGAGCAGTAACAGTAAAATCCAAACACCTATGATTAACCATTCAACGTGCCTTCCATAAAATATTATTTTTCCTTGAGTCACAGAGGTCACACCCTTCCACCTTAAAGGTACTCTTTCAGGAAAACAGAAATGTATAAGTTTAGCATAACAATCAATTAAAGCATAAAATGATGTGAACTAGTCCATACATATAATTACATCAAAGGAAAACACAGGCAACAAAAGTAGATCATCCATGGTGTCCCTGCGTTAGACAGATATCACATAATATCCATAAACTCTATCCCCTAATAAAGTGTCCTCCACTTGGGTCATAATAATATATAGTACAATAATAGTCTCAACTTTTCTTTTAAAAAAAATAATTTATGAAAATATAAACAAATACGTAGAACAAATACCAATAAGAGAACATCCCTCAAGAGAACTAATAATGTAATGCCTGTGACTACCACATTAGGTGCCTCGTTATCCTGTCTAGCCATAGCAAAGAATCTCGGTGGTCCACCCCCTATGTGAGCAACCTATGCACCTTGTCGATTTTTTCCATAAGCACCCTGATACGGGTGTACAAGGCTGCCCAAGTCGTCCTAGACCTTTTTCACGAAGTTAAGCTCGGGAGCTACAAAGACTACAAGCCATGTTCATGCAAATGGCTGCGTGGGAATTGGTACTCGATCCACCCAAGAGCTTCAACGTTTTAAGTGCAAAAATGAGCCTTGAAGTGTAATAAAATTACACTCCAAGGCCGCCCCATGACTGAAGGGTAGGAGGGTCATTTGGCCTTCATTTTGTGTAGTATAAATAGGTGCCATTAGGGCATTTTTTCAGATTAGCTTATTATTGATATTTTCACAACAAAGACTTGTAACTTGAACTCTCTCTCTTGTCTTGAAGAGGAGATCCGAAACTGTCCAACAAAGTGTGGAATCACTTGTGTTGAATCTTTGGCTAGAAACAAGGGTTTTAAGGTTGTCAAGTACCTCTTGGTCCTCGTAAGAACTTGGTGTTTCCATTCATTAGATTTAGGGGTCCTATCTTGAGGTTAGGGTTCTTAGATTATTGAATGATTTATGTCAAGTTATCTATCTTTCTTATTCTTGTTGTTGTTGTGTTGATTTCGTTATCTTGAAGTCTAGTGAAGCCGTGTGGGGCTCTTTCGATTCACTAGCATTTGTTATCCATCTTGTTGTTCTTCTTGTTGTTGCTGAAAAACAGAAAAACAAAACAAAAACAGTTTGTTGCTGAAAACTGAAAATAGAAACTAAAAACAGTTTGTTGCTCTCGGGTTGTGCTGAAAACCGAATCTGAAACTTGTTGTTCTTGTGGTGTTAAACTGAAAATCCGAAGCTCTTGTTGTTGTGGTTTTGATCTTGTATCATTTGGTATCAGAGCAAGACCGGTTGTGTTCCAACATAACCCATCTTGGGCTAGTAGTTCTCGGCTTGAACAAAACTACACCAAGAAAACTTTCTGAAAAATCTGTCCCTTAAAAGTTGAATCCGAGAATGATGTTGTATGCCTAGATCTAAGTGTCATTTTGCTTGTTTAGTGAGTTTCTAGTGTTGGTTTCTTTTTCACCAACACTAAGGTGTCTAGATCCAAGGTTGAGCTTGAAAAGTTGCATGTTGTAAGGTGGCCGAAAGTTGAAATGTTATTGATGACCAAAAGAAAAATCGGTGGATGTGTGATAATGTGCTAAGAAGGTGTGAAGTTTGTGAAGTGTTCATCTCTTGAACTTGTGCATATTGTTCCTCTTGTTGAGTGTTCATCTTGTTGTGTGTTCAAGTGGTAGACTTATAAAGTTGATTGTGAAAGACTTGCACCCATCACTTTGTAGCCTTGTCAATCACTTCCCTTAATTCAAGGAACCTTGTCTTGTGGAAATTGTCAATCAAACCCACTCTCTTGAGATTGAACAAAAGTCAAGACTTCAAATTTTTAAGTTTTCCCACCAAAACACTTTTCAATTTCTCCCAAGTTGTGTGAATATTAATTCAAGACCAAAAAAAAAAATATATACATCTAACCCGAAGAGAAAAACGTGTGGGCCATTGCATGCTACCATGTCACTATAAGCTCAACTTAGGATATATTCTTTGTTGCTAATTGTTGATTCTTAGTTTCTCTTACTTGGTCTTAGAACTAATTAACCAACTAGTATCTTTCCACTAGGTTGTTAACTAGTTTCTTGAGCCGTTATTTCGTGTCAACGATTATTTGTGTGCTTTTATTCGTTTGAATGAGTTGCTGATTTTGGTTCTAGTCCGGCAAGAATTCCTTGAGTCTTCCAAACAAGAATCCATTCCGGCTAAGAGCTTACTCAAACCTTGTAAATCTCACGGTTACTAGCCAATTATACAACACTTGTGAGACCCGAACTTGTGGTGACTAAGCGGCTAATACCTTGACGATGGAAGGAACAACATCTCATAATCCGGATACTAATGCACTTGATTCAATGAGGGCCACTCTTGAGGCCGTTACTCGGACACTTGAAAGAATGAACTCAGAATTTGGGGCCGTGAGAGGGGATTTGGCAGCAATAAGGGGGGAAGTATCGACTATTAGTGGGAGGCTAGATCAAGTGGAGAGTCAAAGGAACTCTCGACCATCGACTCCTCTACATGTCTCTACCAATGGCCATGATCGGACCTCCTCCGCAACCATCACTCCCGAAATGGTCCACCAAATGTTAAATGCACCTCAAGCTCCACAAAATACCACAAGCCAAACTACCTATTTCCCTCCAAACCGAGACTCCACTAGACCAAGACATTTCCAAACACCTCCAATCCCACAAGAGGGATTTGAACGCCAAGTACCTCCACTAAATCCGAACCCTCCATTCCAAGTTCCACTAAACCAAAGACCGCCAATTCCAAATCCTCCGAATCACAACGGCCAAGGCCGACCAGCCCACTTTGAGGGATACGGTAGAGAGGAGTATGACGGAGATGGAACCTATGATGATGGTTACATGAGGGAAGAGGAGTTGAGAAGGGGCCGTGTTGATCCAAGGCAGAACCGGGGGTATGGAGAACGGGGAAATCGACACCACGAAAGAGACGTAGGCATCAATATCATCAAATTGAGCTTACCTATCTTTAAGGGTGAAAGTGACCCCGAGACTTACTTAACTTGGGAATCGGCTTGTGACAAAGTTTTCCAAGTTAATGACATCTCGGAAGAAAAGAAAAGTTGTTATGCCATAGCTCATTTTGAGGGTTATGCCAACACTTGGTGGGAGTACGTCAAGCGTTTTGGTGATGAATTAGTGGATGGGCATCCGCCACCTTGGTTTCGGTTAAGGCAATTGATGAGGCAGCGGTACCTTCCCGAGAGGTATCGTCATGAATTGCTTGCTAGATTGTATGGTTTACGGCAAGGAGACAAGAGTGTGATGGCCTATTTTGACGAGTTCCAACAACTCATGTTGAAACTTGATCACCGTGGGGAGCAAATCAGCCACGACATCATCCGGTTCAAGTGTGGATTGAACAAGGAGATCTCCACCCACTTGACCCTTCACCGGTTTGAAACTATTGACGGTATCTTCCAAGCGGCCCTAGAGATTGAAAGGGAACTTAAGGAGAGATCAACCTTCAAGGCAAGGGAACAAATCCCCTCGGGTTGGCCCAAAAACAAGGACCAACCCGGTCCTACAAAGCTGCTCGAATCCAAAACAGTCCCTAAGTTTCCTCCGAAACCGGAAGCCCACAAATATCCCAATCCAAAGGGTTTCCAATGCTTCAAGTGCCAAGGTTGGGGACATAAGGCCAATGAATGTCCGAACCGGCGTAATGTGATCCTACGGGAAGGGAAGGTGTACTACCTTGGTGAGGAGGTGAATTCCGATAGGGGGAAGAATGAGGCCGAGCCTCAAGATGGGGAGAAAACTGAAAATAGACCACTTGATGATGATGATGATGATGATGATGATGGTGGTGAAATTATTTACCCACAAGAAGGGGAATATGTTGTTCCTAACTTTGTAGTTAGACGTTCTATGCTTAGTAAGGCAATAGACAACCCTAGCCAAAGGGAAAATCTATTCCATACTAAATGCCTTGTAAAGGGGAATGTGTGCACCTTGGTGATTGATAGTGGAAGTTGCACGAATGTCGTAAGTGTCTCTACGGTAAACTTTCTGAAATTACCAACTACACCTCATGCTAGCCCTTACAAGTTGCAATGGTTGAACGAAAGCGGTGCATTAAAGGTCATGAGGCAATGTGTGGTACGGTTTAAGGTAGGGAACTACCAAGACGAGGTGCTTTGTGATGTGACACCAATGCAAGCATGTCATTTATTGTTGGGCAGACCTTGGCAATATGATAGGTCTACCAAACATGATGGGAGGACCAACCGATATTCACTTGAGAAGGATGGTCGGAAGGTCACTCTTTATCCTCTTTTGCCTTCGCGAGTGAATGAATTACATCAAAAGATGAGGGAGTTGAAGGAGAAGGGAAACCAACCCGAACATGATGAGGAGGAGGGGGAAACCGTGAGTGGGGCAGTAGGGAATCTCGGGACTGCCTCAACGTCAAATGAGCAAGAAAGCATGGTGATGTTGGCTAGAAAGAAGGAACTCTTCTTAGATCATGATGTGGACATGCCTATGCTTCTTTTGGCTCATTGTTTTAATACTAACCCCACTAATTCTTGTATTTCTCCTATGATTTCTAGTGTGTTGCAGGATTATGAAGATGAGTTTCCTAAAGAACTTCCGCAAGGATTGCCCCCACTTCGGGGAATTGAGCATCGAATTGACTTTGTGCCGGGCTCACAATTACCAAATAAGCCGGCTTACAGGAGCAACCCTACGGACACCAAAGAATTGCAACATCAAGTTGAGGAAGGCTGGAACTTGGCGTATGTGTGTGGACTGCCGAGCCAACAATAAGATTACGTGGATGCGGTTGAGGATGACCAAGTACTGAATTTGAGGTCAAATTCCTCTCAAGATGGAGAGGATGGTACGGGTGTACAAGGCTGCCTAAGTCGTCCTAGACCTTTTTCACGAAGTTAAGCTCGGGAGCTACAAAGACTACAAGCCATGTTCATGCAAATGGATGCGTGGGAATTGGTACTCGATCCACCCAAGAGCTTCAACGTTTTAAGTGCAAAAATGAGCCTTGAAGTGTAATAAAATTACACTCCAAGGCCGCCCCATGACTGAAGGGTAGGAGGGTCATTTGGCCTTCATTTTGTGTAGTATAAATAGGTGCCATTAGGGCATTTTTCAGATTAGCTTATTATTGATATTTTCACAACAAAGACTTGTAACTTGAACTCTCTCTCTTGTCTTGAAGAGGAGATCCGAAACTGTCCAACAAAGTGTGGAATCACTTGTGTTGAATCTTTGGCTAGAAATAAGGGTTTTGAGGTTGTAAAGTACCTCTTGGTCCTCGTAAGAACTTGGTGTTTCCATTCATTAGATTTAGGGGTCCTATCTTGAGGTTAGGGTTCTTAGATTATTGAATGATTTATGTCAAGTTATCTATCTTTCTTATTCTTGTTGTTGTTGTGTTGATTTCGTTATCTTGAAGTCTAGTGAAGCCGTGTGGGGCTCTTTCGATTCACTAGCATTTGTTATCCATCTTGTTGTTCTTCTTGTTGTTGCTGAAAAACAGAAAAACAAAACAAAAACAGTTTGTTGCTGAAAACTGAAAACAGAAACTAAAAACAGTTTGTTGCTCTCGGGTTGTGCTGAAAACCGAATCTGAAACTTGTTGTTCTTGTGGTGTTAAACTGAAAATCCGAAGCTCTTGTTGTTGTGGTTTTGATCTTGTATCATTAACCTTAAGAGCAGGCTGCTAACCAACTGCTCTAAAAGCTATAGCTGGTAGAGCGAGGCAGCAACCCACACTTTATAGACCCAGGTACACACACGGGGCGCACGAATCCCTCCGCGACCACACAAGGTCATCACCACCACCAAGGCCAACACGAGGCCCCATCCACACCCCCACCAAGGCCAATACGGAACGTATCATCCCCTCTTCCTTTGAAGAGGTACGTCCTCGTACCTGCACATGGCGTAAGCGAGATACAACTGACCTCGTACCTGCGCATGGTGTCAGCGGGATTCGAACCCGTGACCTCCGCTCTGATACCAAACCTTAAGAGCAGGCTGCTAACCAACTGCTCTAAAAGCTATAGCTGGTAGAACGAGGCAGCAACCCACACTTTATAGACCCAGGTACACACACGGGGTGCACGAATCCCTCCGCGACCACACAAGGTCATCACCACCACCAAGGCCAACACGAGGCCCCATCCACACCCCCACCAAGGCCAATACGGAACGTATCACACCCTGTCGAGCAGCTCTGGCCGTCTGAGCTTGGGCTTGTGCTCCTGCAATATTCCTTTACACCTGAGTAGTGGCTTAAATAGACCCAAAATCTCTCTTAGGACAAAACTTAGCAATATGTCTTTGCTCACCACAAGTATAACAAACCCTATTTGTCCCGTAACAACGACCACTGTGATTTTTACCATAATTGGAACACCATGAATGTTGACTTGATTGATAAGAACTGTTACCCTTCCTTTGCATCTGTTGTTCACCCTGTGTAGTTGAATAATTATTCCTCAAAGACTTTCCCACGGAATCTGACTGCGTAGGCCTGGAATGTCCATATTAAAAACTACCATTACCCTCATATTGTGCACTATTAAACACACCTGAGTTATGTGCTTTCTTATTTTCTCGATTAATCTTTTCCATCTCATAATAGGACTCAGAACGAAAAGCAGTGTCAAACACCTCAGAATAGGATCCATTGCGCACATTGCGTATCACTGGACCACGATAACGAGCCTCAAGTCCATCCACAAATCATCTTACTTTCTCCCTCTGATCTGCAACTAAAGATGGGACATACCTGGATAACTCAGTAAACCTAGCTTCGTACTTAGTGACTGTCATAGATCTCTGTCGTAACTCATTAAACTAGCATCTCATGTCATCTTATTTGCTCAAGGGAATAAATCTGACCAAGAACATAGCTGAAAACTCTGACCAAGTGATAGGTAGTAGCCCTGCTTGTCTGCCCTTCAAAATGGAAGTCCACCAAGCCTCAGGAGACCCTAAGAATAGAAAAGTGTTAAATTCTACACCACGAGTCTCTTTCAATCCCAAGGTAGTCAGTATCTTCTCACAACGATCTATAAACTTTTGAGGCTCAATAGAAGATGGTGTAGCATCAAACTCTAAGGGCTTAAGATCCATGAAATTCTTAAGATCCTTGGGTTGCCCCACAACTGCATCCAAAAGATCAACTGGTTGAGGTGCCTGAGAAGTTACAATATTCAACTGAACTTGTTCTTGCATTTGCGAAGTAGCCTGAGGAGTTGGAGCTCTACCCTGATTAGGCACTAATGCCTTAAGTATATTCAACATTCTTACTACTACGTCTGCAGGCAATGTAACAGTAGGTGCAACAACTGGCACTGTAGCTAGAGTATCTCGATCAACCTGGTTCTGCGCCCGTTCAGAAGCCACAACTTGGGGCTGGCCCCCATTCCCAGCTCCAGGATGAGCACTGGTCTGCATCCTAGTTCGAGACCTAGTTGGGTGAGACCCAACTTGACCACCATCACGTGTAGGATTCGGTCCAACACCACGTCCAGTAGGTGCGTTAAATCGACTAGCAGAGAAAGAACCACGTCTCTTCACCATATGGGAACAATATTTAAAGGTTAGACTAAATTCAACTCAACGCACGAATAATGAATGAAAAAAAGAAAACTTCCTAGATGTTCTGTAGCCTCAAGTTCATAAGTATGGATGCCTACATACCCCTGAACATAAATCAACTAAACACTGCTCCATGACCCGGACATAAAGCCTGCGCTCTGATACCAACTTTGTCACGTCCCAAAATAATTCCTAGACATGATTGGCACCCGCCAAAACCATCTGTCGGGAGAACCAACCTTCCTTACACTTAACCAGTAATAAGCACTAAGAAAAGGTGTGAAACTCCAACACATCAATAAATACGAATAATAATTCAATAAGAATTCGTAATTAAGTTATAAATTCAACAATTACTCGAAAACTAAATCTTTATCCTGAATCTCACACTAAGACCATAGAGTATCTAAAATAGAGTTACATGAGATTAACCTTCAGGTATGCAAACCCAATGGAAATAAACATAAACTAGATAGCTAAAGTTGAAACGAACGCCTCCACGAACAATATGAAGGCTCACCTTGGCAATAGAATCCTTACGAAGAAACCATCACCCACTAGTTTCACCTTCCGCGATAGTATCTGCAGACATGAAAGTAAGGAGTGAGCTATATATAAAATATAATCCAGTAAGATCATCGACTCGCTACTTTAAATACTCCTGGGACAAGTATTAGAAAATACAACAATATCAAGAACATAAAGTTATTACACGGAAAGTATATCATAAGAAGGTGACCAACTAGGCCCAACAATCCTTCATTAAGAACCATATACCTCAATACAGTCTATGCAGAGCATTTATCATAACTTGTAATTAAAGTAATTAGCCAACACTAGGAGTTTCGGATAGCCAACACTAGGAGTTTCGGACAATATACACAATGCGCCAAATATATCAAGAGTATACACAATACTCGGGGGAGCATAGACAATGTCCTTTATCAAATCAATAAGCATACACAATGTTCAAGGGAAACATACACAATGTCCCATATCAAATCAACAAGCATAGACAATACTCAAGGGAAGCATACACAATGCCCCAAAGGAATTAAGAAGCATACACAATGCCCCAATCTCACAGTACACAATCATATCACATCACGAAATAATTTATAAAGGGAGAATTAGTATTCTTAAACATACAAAATATGTGGCTGGCCTTGAAGACTGTCGATTCTGTCAAGCACATGCTCGTCCCAACATATGGACCGGACGGATAAAAATATATTTTAAAAATAAATTTGAAAAGCAAGCACCCAAAGCTTAAAGTCTCACTTACCTTGCTAATGACAAGTTTCCCAACCTTGCAACAGGTAGAACACCAACCAAACAACCTCCAATGGCTTCAATCTATGCAACAATATTGATTAACGATATCAATTAAGCAAATTCGGTCAAGTCTCAATATCCCTAACTTTTAATCTTAGAACTAAACCTTACTATCTCACATATTAAACCCTAAATTTAAAGAGAAGATCTTAATCTCACTATTCAAACTTAATTGGTGAAAGTTTCGCTCAATATAATAATACACATATTTTGAAGTAGCACCCCGTACAAATAAAACAATATAAAAATTCAAAATCTCATAGAAACACTATTCCAATATTAACTTTAACGAATAAAAATAGTGGCTTGAAACCTTGATTAGTAATCATTACTCTAAATTTTTTTCCCACACTAACATACAATTAGAAGTAGGATCCTACTAGTATTCATTGAATCTTTTTCTTTTCCAAAACATAATAAGATGCAAAAACTATCTTCGTGCCAAAGAATCACGGGAGAATTTCATACCCGCTCCTTATGAAAACTTGTTTTGCTTCCTTCTAAAGTTGTTTGCACTCCCCAAATTTTTGTTGTTGTTTTTTTCTCTTTTAACGTGTCTTCTGCTTACTCTGTCTAAAAATAATATAACCAAAAATAAAATCCTATATATTCTACTCATTCAGTTGTTACGTTGTGAAAATCAAAGTAAGGGAATGGATTTTGACTTTTGGATTACTCATTTTAATTCTATTAACTAATACTAATAATATAAGCTAAATTACCCACTTACCCCTCATTAAAAGTTTGGGCTGTTACAATAGCAATATGTGTATTCGTGATTTTGTTTTCTTATATAGAATACATATTTGACCAGATTTGACTCTTTTGGAAGGTCAAGGATAGGATTTGATATTTCGAGTTTCGTTTAAAGCAAATTGAGACTTCATTTGACGTGTTTTATATGCTACTAATTCATTTTAAAGGGGAGTAACAAAGATGAGGGTCGCACATAGGTGAAATGACGTGCATGTTTGCGGATACTCATGTTACTTGAGAGCTAAAGTAATAAATCGACTTATTTGGATTAATTCTTTGAAAGCTAACATATGTATCATGATATGAGTAAGAGTCGGGTATTTATTATCTCGCTAATTATGACTTCTATTATACAGGGGCATGATAAATTATTTGGATAGTTGCTGTTTGATGATATGATTCGCTAGACAGACAAGACATAGACTTCTACATCAAAATAATATCGAACATATCAAGGAGCTGACACTTGATTGTTGACAACTTCGAGTATCAATATCTCATCTTGGAGAATTATATTGAAACAATGTCAAGGTGTCGACACTTAATTGTTGATGCATGATCTTGATGCTTGTGATGTATCGATGTTTAATCTTGAATAATAATGTCTAATTTAATTGATCGTTCACTTTGTAGGGTTCGAAATCGAGAGGGCATCATGCGGAAGCTATTAGTTGCAAACTATGAGACGATAAATAAGATGACAACGAAAAATAATACTAAAAACATAATTTTATTATATGATTTGGCCAATTGACCTACATATAAAACCTAATATTAAAAACATAAAACTAATAAGAGAGAAAATCTCCCCTAAATGAAAATCTTAAAAGACTACATTGTGGATGTTATTGTGTTATGGTATGAGAAGGGGATGTTCTATTTATAGAGTTCCAAAACCTTTCCTCCAAGAAAGAGGTTAGCTAAATATGGAAAAGAATTATATTTTTTCTTTCAGGAAAAGTAAAAGTAATTATGATAACTTTTATTTTCCTTCTAAGAAAAAATAAAAACTTAAATATAGTAAGAAAATCAGGGCAAAAACCCTAACAAATCTCCCCTTTTTGGCTTGATTTTCTTTAATTGATCCGCCTTCTTCATATCTTTGATCTTTGTTCTTCATATAATCTTCATCACAGCTGCTTGTCATATTTAAAAATGAAGCTTTTCGGTTAAAAAATATATGAGCCCATTCGGGTTAAAAATCTTGGGGTCCTTTGTAGAGTTAAAAGAAAGCTTTATTTTTAAATATGTGACAGCAGGATTGTTGAAAATATGATTGACAATCGTCTCCACATGTAGCTTTTTGACAAAAATCTTCATTATCATCTAAATTGTTGCAGCTTGATTTTAAAACCGTTTTGAACCTGTTTAATCTCGTCTCACCACACTATTGGACCGTTGAACCATAAGTTCTGATACCACTTGTTGGGTTCGAAATCGAGAGGGCGTCATGTGGAAGCTATTAGTTGCAAACTATGAGACGATAAATAAGATAACAACGAAAAATAATACTAAAAATATAATTTTATTATATGATTTGGCCAATTGCTCTACATATAAAAGTAATATTAAAAACATAAAACTGATAAGAGAGAAAATCCCCCTAAACGAAAATCTTAAAATACTATATTGTGGATGCTATTGTGTTATGGTATGAGAAGGGGTGTTCTATTTACAGAGTTCCAAAACCTTTCATCCAAGAAAGAGGTTAGCCAAATATGGAAAAAAATTATATTTTTTCTTTCAGGAAAAGTAAAAGTAATTATGGTAACTTTTATTTTTCTTTTTAAAAAAATAAAACTTAAATATAGTAAGAAAATCAGGGCAAAAGCCTTAATACACTTACCCTTCATGTTTTGTTAATTTAAAATTTTTTAGGCTTGTATATTTACAACAACAATAGTCAATTTCTCTTATATTTTTAATAATTTTAGCGAATCAACAATAAAACAATTAAGGCGAAAACATCATACATTATAACCAAACATTTAGTAGTCATATTTTTCTTTTTCAAATTTCATTATCTTTATGTCAAATATATACAACGGAGTTCGATCAACCCCGTTATCATAGGCATTGTCTTGTAGTATCACATGTAATTCTTTGAATTTCAAACAAGGTGATCAAAATCAATGGTGGATTTTTGCTCACACACGGACCAAACTATAAACATGCATATACAGACATTAGATTAGGTAAATGTAAATAAATGTATGGATTATTTTCCATGAGTATATATAGGAAAAAATGGAAGACTAGCAATCCCTTCCAAATTTATCAGATCAAATCACACCAAAATTTTCTTTTGTTTACCTTTCTTCCTCACTACACCACATATTCTTTCTTCTTACCAAATTATAAACAATAATTAAAAATTAAAAATATATATATATATATATATATATATATATATATATATATTTTATATATAAAATTAAAGGCTTAGACACAATCTTTTTGTTAGCTGAACATATATTGTGTATTGAAAATTGATTGGAAAAAGATTGGAAAGAGAAGAGAAAAGAGTGGGTTGGGGGGCAAAATATAGAGAAGGAAGAAGAACGCCCCTTCGTTCTACTATTGCCCCCTCCTTTAGATCTTACTGTTTTCTCATCTGGGTCGCATCTTTCTTGATTTGATTTGGGTATTCATTATTTTTTCTTAATTTTCATTTATACAATCCATTTCCATTCTTGGGTATTGCTGTTCTTGATTCTTGATTGATCGTATGTTTAAGGATCCGATAATGTTTTTGATTGAATCTGATAATGTCTGATCGTGTTTAAGGTTGTTGTAGTGTTTTATTAATTGTAAAGGTGTGACCTTTTTTAAGTTTTGACAGTCTGCATTGAAACTGAATCTTGATGTGTGTATTCTTGTTGGAAACATAGGTGGACTTATATGATTTATATTTGATTTCATCATTTTATGCTGCTTGGGTATTTAAAATGGAAGTTTTTTAGGCGTTAAATTCGATAATATACGATGATGATTGAGTACATTGGAGATGAGGTAGTGAGGATTTTGATTTGTTGTTTTGTAGGAAAATGCAATCTGATCTTGGAAAGTTATTCGTTGGTGGAATATCATGGGACACTAATGAAGAGCGGTTGAAGGAGTATTTTAGTACCTATGGGGAGGTTTTAGAGGCTGTAATTATGAAGGATAGGACTACTGGACGTGCCCGTGGTTTTGGTTTTATTGTCTTTGCTGATCCTGCTGTTGCTGATAGGGTTATCAAGGAAAAACACAATATTGATGGCAGGATGGTAAGCTGTTCCTTTTGATTTCTTGAACAAGGAGCATAAGATTGTTGTTTGAACATCTTTGGATGACACCTAAAATCAAGGGAAATGTGGCATTGTAATGGAGAGTTAGCATTATGTATCTAAGCTTTCTTGGTACAAATGGTGTTTACCTTGAACTAAAACTGGCACATTGTTCCCATTCGTATGCCATATCACATCTTGACGTAACCTATTTTGCTCTCTTCTTTGATATGAACTTCAACTGGAAGAGTGGTTCTAATGAGCTTTCTAATCTCTTGTTTTACTCATCGTCGTCTACTTAATTTTCAGGTTGAAGCAAAGAAGGCTGTTCCAAGGGATGACCAGAGCACAATAAGTAGAAGCAGTACTAGCATTCAGGGTTCACCTGGTCCAGGACGTACAAGAAAAATTTTTGTTGGAGGTTTAGCATCCACGGTAACTGAGACTGACTTTAAGCAGTACTTTGAGCAATTCGGAACAATCACCGATGTAGTAGTTATGTACGACCACAACACTCAGAGACCAAGAGGCTTTGGGTTCATAACTTATGATTCAGAGGATGCAGTGGATAAAGTATTGCTTAAGACCTTCCATGAGCTGAATGGTAAAATGGTCGAGGTCAAACGTGCAGTCCCCAAAGAGTTATCACCAGGTCCAAGACTCGGTGGGTTTAACCATCCACTAAATAGGATCAATAACTTCCTTAATGGATACACACAAGGATACTCTCCAAATACAGTTGCAGGATATGGAGTCAGGATGGATGGTAGATTTAGCCCCATTACTGGAGGTAGGAGTGGTTTTGCTCCATTTGGTTCTGGTTATGGAATGGGGCTTAACTTTGAACCAGGGTTAAGCCCAGGATATGGGGGAAGTGCAACCTTTAACAGCAGCTTGAGCTATGGACGGGGACTGGGCCCTTATTATGTTAATAGTTCAAATAGATTTGGTGGTCCTATTGGGTTTGATGGAGGAAATGGAGGAAATAGTTCATTCTTCAGCTCAGCAACTCGGAATTTGTGGGGAAGTGGGGGTTTGGGTTATGGAACAAACTCCACAAGCTCTAGCAACTTTGCGGTATCTGGAAGTGGGAGTACCGGGGCAGGAAACTTTAGCAACACTGGAGTTTGGGGTTCATCTTCAATTTCCTCTCAAGGTAGAGGAAATGTTTCTAACCAAAGTAATCTTGGTTATGGGGGTGATGATAGTTTATATGGGTTGACTGGAGGCTATGGAAGAAATGTTACAACAAGCGGGGCTCCTACTTTATCATATCCTGCATCTAATGGCAGCTATGATGGAGCTCTTGCTGATTTTTACAGTGGTGGTCTGGGATATGGTGATTCTACTTGGCGCTCTGCAAATTCTGAGCGAGATGGATCTGGCTCAATTGGTTATGGACTTGGCACTGCACCCTCAGACATGCCACCTAAAAGTTCTACTAGTTATGTTGGCAGTTATGGTGTTGGTAAAAGACAGACAAACAGCGGTAAGCTTCTCACTAATCCTATTAGGCCAGAGGTTGCTTCACCTTGCTAAATGTTCCTTTAATTTTCTGCTGAACTTGGATTAATATTGTTGATACCATGATTTGTGATTTGAAGCAGGTGATTGACACGCTTCCCGCTCTAGACTTGCGACCTTTGTCACTTTACATGTTTTTACATCAAGGTTTTTCTTTTCGAAATTAAGTGCAAGAATCCTTATAGGGATTCACTCTGTAGAGAAGCATCTCTCATATGTGGACGTATGATATGATGTCTAAGCATTTTAACTCTGTATTGGCTTCTTTATCTAGAGCATGCTTGTGCTTCAGAATTTTTGTTTACTCACCTCGAAAACTGCGTTATGCATTAGAAATTTAGAAGCACAACATTGTGAGTCAATGGACATAATTCCATTTTCTTAAAAATGAAGAGAGCCTTATGTCATTTTCAAATTATGGTGGATTAGGGCAAGAAGGATCTATGGATATTAGTTGAACCATTGATAAAATGAAGCTTAAAAGGAGCTACTTTTGGCCATTTCTAATTTATTTTAGGTTTAGTTCAGTTGCTTATTTCTTTGTAATGTTAAAATTCTAGCTCGTATTACTAATACTGTTTGCTTAATCAATGAAAATGACAAAGTGATATAAAGCAAGCGATGCTTTATCGATGAAAATGACAAAGTGATATAAAGCAAGTGACGTAACTTCAAAGGAGCGTACTCGTTGAACTTTAGTTGCAAAGCGATCTAATTGAGAAGCAAATGTTTCTTTACCATTTCAAAAGAAAGAAGAATAAGAAGAAGAAAGAAGCAAATGTTTCTTTCAATCCAACATTAAAAGAGGACAAGAAGAGAGAGGTACAACAATACATATAATTCTCGTGTTAGATGAAAAGAGGGCTCTGGTAACCAATTGACGTCGGAACTTTGTACCTCACTTCCGCTTCCTTCCTAGGTATATTCCTACCCTACCTACTAGGATTCCTCTCTAGGTACACTGTAGTGTTCTCTTGATTGTCTTCTTCTACTCTTTAGTTTCTGGTTCTCTTAATTGCTTCATTTTCTTTTTCTTATTTTCTTCTTTCTGCCTCCAATTTTATGATTCGGCTTATTGGAGTATAAGAAAAACTGATTCTTGCAATCAAAGGTGAACCTCCTTTTCATTTTTGTATTCTCCAATTTATGATTTGTAGGCTTATCGTTAGGATAAGAAAAAATGACACTTGCAATGAAAGCTAATGCTAAATAGTCAGCAAAGCAATTCAATATGAAAGTGAATTTTGCAAACTAAATCTTTTATGATTGATTAATTGAAATCTGAAATTAAATTCATTGATTGAACTTATCAATTTTTTGATTAAAGTAATCTTTCCACCAGTTTTATTTTTTCAATTACATTTTGGTGGTATGTAAATTTTAGTTGTTGCCTTGTTGGGATTAACATTTCCACTGTTGCATATTGGATATTATAATTACTATAATTATAATTCGATGTCATAAACATAATATTTCCATGTTAGTTAATATATATATATATATAAACTTCACTTTGAAGAAGCTTGTGCGTTGCTTTCTTACTACTCAGTCTCATTAAAAGTCCGAGGAGTCTTCTTGATTTTTTTCCGCTTTTACTTTCAAAAGCTCGATTCTAGCTGTTCCTGATCTTGCTTCATCCAGATTTGATAATGAGTTACTAGTGGTAGGAGTTAATTCTTCATAAATATTGGGTTTCCATGATTAACAATGTTTATTTGATAATTGAGCTTTCTTTTTTCATTCCTTTGTTTGATAATAAGCTTTTTCATTCTCTGTGGGATTTTAGGCTTGATGTACTCTTCTGCTTTGGTACAATTTTAAACTTTTCTTTAAAGGACAATTATCCCTTCATAAGGCAAATAATTTATTGATGTCGTGACAAAAACTCTTGTATACAAGTAGTATACCAAAAAGTAAAGAACTCCAAAATATGTTTCTTTACAGTAGTCATCCAATCATCCATACAAGTATGAACCTCGTGGGTGCATATAAAAGAATACAATTCATCCTCGATTCTTCCGAATACTTTCCTATTCCTCACTTTCCAAATCACCCACATAGGGGCTAGAGGGATTACATCTTATGCCTTGGGTCTTCTCTTCTTTTCCTTAAATCATAACTCTTTACTGTGTCTGGCGTCTCCCCATAGTACTCTGAACCAAGTCAAGACCGTCCACTATATAATTGTCGTTACGTGAAATGCAAGAGGAATTGATTTATATCTTCTCCTGATCATCTGCACATAAAACACCACCAAACATGTGTATTTCTCCTGTTTCTCAGGTTATCATCAGGATGGCTTCCTAGCTGCTAGCCTCTTGGAAAACACATTTTTTAGGCTCCCGTGGTATCCCTATGGACAAATGTGGAAAAGCCACCTCCTCCCTCACCAACAGTTTCTGGTAGTAACCTTTAACTGAGAACATCCTTCTCTCCTTGTGCCCCATCTCCAAAAGTGTGTGATCCTCAAACTAGTTCTGCTAGACTTTGGATTCCCCCATCTTTCGATCCTGTAAGATCCTAATAAATCTTAGATACCGTAGAACTACATGTTTTTGTACCTAGTGTAAGGTTTGTAGCATTGATACATCATGGTGGAATAAATAAATTTGGGAATCAATCTTGTCCGGAAGCTTTTTTCGAATTCTGCTGCCTCAGATCTTTGCAGTTCGTTATGGTTCTTGGACGTAGAATAATTTATCTTCTGAACATGAAATTTATTTTTTTCAAATGTTTGGGAAGCACCATATGCTATTTTCAAATAGTATGATATTTCCATGTCGAGATAACAAAAGAATACTTACAGATTTTTTTTTTTTTTTTGATAACCATGGTGCCTGGGCCAGCTTTCTCGCACCTCGACTAAATCTACGGGATACCTGTCACCTCCCCCAAACAACAGATACCAGGTAACTCTATCCACCAAGGCTAGGACAGATGGGAAGAATCACCTAGTGTTTTTCACCTCCGCGGGGGTTTGAACCGAGACCTCAGGTTCTCAACCCACTTTATTGACCACTAGGCCACATCCTTGGGTGCAATACTTAAAAGAATATTAATTGGAAGTTACTTTCTTAGCTCCACAAAAAACGAAATTGGCTACCATTTTTTTACGGAGGGAGCAGCGAGCTTGTGCATTTATGACTCATGGATTCTGTGTAGCTTAAGTTGAATTGCTCCTTTCATTCCGTTAGAAAAATCTTTGAGATAATTCAATGTCTTTTCAAGCAAGTTATGACCATTATAATGGTGAAGGTTGTGGGAGGTACGTCTTAAAAGGCTTTCCGAGTCCAATCCAAAACCAGTAACCCTTTTCTGTTCAGGTAGATTGAGCTCAGTCACTGATCAACCACCCACCTTTTCAAGTTATAGCCCGTGCAGAATTTTAGAATCGGTTCTTCCTTATAATAACTTTGTTTTGCTATTCCTTTCAATGAAAATTTGTTACCCAATTTCAAACACCCATATACTTATTCTATGTCAAAGACCTCTACTATTGATTCAACTTATGATCCATTCTCTTTGTCTTCACTTTCTAGTTATGATCTTTTCAATTTAACAAGAAGGTGCTATAGAAGTCTTTACAGAAAGACAATTCAACAACAAGAAGATACCCGATCTGACAAGTGGGGTTATGGGGAGGGTTGGATGTATGCAGACCTTACCCCTACCTTCGTGGGGTAGAGACTAGAGAGGCTGTTTCCCATAGACTCTTGACTTTATGTTGATCAGGAAAGGGGATAGGGTGTTGTGTAGGGACTGTAAGGTCATCCCGAGTGAGAACCTTTCGACCCAGCATAGGCTCTTGGTCATGGACTTGGGTATAAAGACGAATAGTAAGAGGAGGAGTAAGGAGTGTAGACCTAGAATTAAGTGGGGTGGTTTGACGCCAGTGAATGCGTGGGAGATAGGGGAGAAGTTGGCGGGAATGGGGGTGTGGGAGTGTAGGGGGGACGTGGATAGTATGTGGGATAGGGCGGCTAGGTGCATCAGGGAGAAGGCAAGTGAGGTGTTGGGTGTTTCTAGGGGCCGGGCCGGGCTCCATCAGGGGGATTGGTGGTGGAATGAAGAAGTGGAGAAGAAAGTACGGTCCAAGAAAGAGGCGTATGCTAAGTTGGTGGAGAGCAGGGACGAAGAAGAGAAGCGGGTAAACAGGAACGAGTACAAGCTAGCTCGGAAGGAGGCTAAGTCAGCAGTCACGGCAGCTAAGACGGCCGCGTTTGAGAGCCTGTATGCGGGGTTACAGGGGAAAGGAGGGGAGAAAAAGTTGTTTAGACTCGCTAAGGCTAGGGAGAGGAAGGGCCGTGACCTCGATCAGGTGAGGTGCATTAAGGGGGAGGATGGCAGAGTGTTGATGGAGGACAGACATATTAAGAATAGATGGAAGTCGTACTTTCATAGGCTCTTGAATGACGAAGGGGATAGAGCTATTGTGTTAGGGGAACTGGAGCATTCAGAGGAGTGTCGGGAGTTTAGTTATTGTAGACGTTTTAGGGTAGAAGAGGTTAGAGAGGCTGTTCGCAGGATGCGGAGGGGTAGGGCGACGGGGCCGGATGAGATACCGGTGGAGTTTTGGAAGTACGTTGGAGAGGCTGGGGTAAGGTGGTTGACTGGTCTGTTTAACGAAATCTTCAAGACGGCAAAGATGCCCGAGGCTTGGAGGTGGAGTACCATGATCCCTCTTTATAAGAATAAGGGTGACATCCAGTGTTGCAATAACTATAGGGGGATTAAGTTATTGAGTCACTCTATGAAGATTTGGGAGAGAGTGGTCGAGGGGAGGTTGAGACGGATAGTGTCTATTTCGGAAAATCAGTTTGGATTTATGCCTGGGCGCTCGACGACGGAGGCAATTCACCTGGTACGGAGGTTGGTGGAACAGTATAGGGAAAGGAAGAAGGATCTGCACATGGTGTTTATCGACCTAGAGAAGGCTTACGACAAAGTTCCCAGGGAGGTGCTTTGGAGATGCTTGGAGGTGAGTCGAGTCCCGATGGCTTATATCAGAGCAGTTAAAGATATGTATGATGGAGCGAAAACTCAGGTAAGGACGGCGGGAGGAGACTCAGAGCATTTCACTGTCTTGACAGGATTGCATCAGGGATCTACTCTTAGTCCTTTTTTGTTTGCTTTGGTGATGGATGTATTGACGCGGCGTATTCAAGGGGAGGTGCCTTGGTGTATGCTTTTTGCAGACGATGTAGTTCTGATTGACGAGACCCGAAAGGGTGTGAATGACAAATTAGAGGTGTGGAGATAAACTCTTGAGTCTAAAGGGTTCAGGTTGAGCAGAAGCAAGACAGAGTATTTGGAATGCAAGTTTAATGACGTGAGGTTGGAGGACGAGGTGGTCGTGAAGCTGGATTCGCAGGAGGTATGTAAGAGGGATAGTTTCAAGTATCTCGGGTCCGTGATACAGGGTAACGGTGAGATTGACGAGGATGTCTCGCACCGTATCGGGGCGGGATGGTTGAAGTGGAAGCTCGCGTCGGGGGTGTTGTGTGATAAGAAGGTACCGCCCAAGCTTAAAGGCAAATTCTATAGGATGGTAGTCCGTCCGGCCATGTTGTATGGAGCGGAGTGTTGGCCAGTTAAGAACTCCCACATCCAAAAAATGAAGGTGGCGGAAATGCGGATGTTGCGCTGGATGTGTGGGATGACTCGAGGGGATAGAGTTAGGAATGAGACTATCAGGGAGAAGGTTGGTGTGGCTCCAGTGGAGTGCAAGATGCGGGAAGTCCGATTGAGTTGGTTTGGACACGTGAAGAGGAGGGACACGGATGCCCCGGTCCGTAGGTGTGAGAGGCTAGCGTTGGATGGTTTTAGGCGGGGGAGGGGGAGGCCGAAGAAGTACTGGGGTGAGGTGATTAGGCGGGATATGGAGCAGCTACAACTCACCGAGGACATGACCCTAGATAGGAAGGTCTGGAGGGCGCGAATTAGGGCAGAAAACTAGGGTCAGTTTGGGGCGTTAGGGTAGGGAAGTATTTGGTGGGTGTTTTATTCCTGTTATTCTTCCTATTCTTATTTTTATTCCTATTTTCTATTCTTCTTCTTGTTATGCTTTCGGTGTTCCATGTTTTATTACGAATCTGGGTGCTTTCCGATGTTTCCTACTACTTATGGGTGCCGTATTTACGTTATGAAATCCTGTTCTGTGCGTTACTTTATATTTGTGTGGTGTCTCGTGTCTTGAGCCGGGGGTCTATCGGAAACGGCCTTTCTACTTCTTCAGAGGTAGAGGTATGGACTGCGTACATCTTACCCCCCCCAGACCCCACTAGGTGGGAATACACTGGGTTTGTTGTTGTTGTTGAGTTCTTTAAAAAAAAACTGAGATAAAAATATCAAATAAATGCAAAGCAGTTGAATGAGAGAATTCCATTCTTTTGCTCAAACCATACCAGTGAATCTGGTTACACATGGAAAATCTAGACTTCATCCATTTTCTTCAGCAGCACAGCAATGCTGTCTATTTCCTAGTTTAAACAGCCCCTTAAACAGATATCCAGACTTAAACAGATATCCAGCCGTTGGCAGTATAGCAATGAACTACAGTTATAGAGTATCCGCCAAACATGTATAAATCAGGGAACTACAGTAGGGTCTCAACCGTGCATTATGCCAAAAGGATATATTCTTTTTTCCATTTCCTACTCTGGGGCAAGTCTTTGCAGAGAATTCATTCTCATAGATTTCTTATAAACGTCCATATTCCAACCTCACAAGAGCCATTACCAGTAAGCACCAAGGCTTACTAAGACTCTGGAGCTAAGCTTGGTTGAATTACTTTCCCATAGAATCTCTTCTTCTTTGCTCTATCTCCAAAATAATTGAAAAACATGCTTTTCTTGTGAAACCTTAAAATTTTGACCCCAAGTTCTCGTGTGATATAATTCAGTCTGATTAACAAGATCAGCTCTCCTTGTTGCCTTAGCAAAGAAAGTCACACACAATCTGTATAGCCCTTTTCCCCCTGTTGGTGGGATGGAAATTAGGATATTATACATGTGGGAAGGCCTTTTATAACATCATTAGTGTCTGCCGGCTAAAGATACGTATTGTCTTTTCCTGTTCGAAAGATTTTCTCCTCTTCCTCAATGACTTTCCATACCTTTGTTAATTAATTGCACCCAAAGGGCATCCCCAGAGTGGGGAGAGACCATAAGCTGAAGCCCAGTATGTCTGCCATCTCTTGCAGTCTGAATCTGTATCGACCTGGCAAGGTTAGACATAAGTCGGCTCTAGTATGACCTTCAGATTCTAATGAAACAAAAATCAATAGAATCGATAAGAGTGCTTGGCCTGTGGCTGCTCTATCGCATCATGTACTTGGAAAAAGGCCATCAAAGTTTGTTTATACTTCTCTAATGACGTGGAACAGAGCTATTTAAAATTGGAATGGAGTATAGCTGATGATTTGCCCTAGGCTGGTGGGCACATATACTATTTTATGTGGCTCTACTACTGCCTGCTTTTTTATTTGTAGCTCACAAATCTGACTAGAAAAGACTAATGCTTGTGTCCCGTTTTCTTTTCTCTAACTATATTGCATGTCTTGGAGAAAGAGAATAATGGTACTGCATGTTAGCAATAATGCTTCACAGAACATGGCTGTGAAATCATTGAACATTCTGTATTTGTTAACCATCACCAATCCTTCAAGATCCAGAGAAGTGTTAATAATGCTAATCAATTTAGAAGGAGCAAATAAATTCAAGGATTCAACTTGAATCTTGTTATCCTTGTTGATAGCTACTGGAGCAAATAGAAGTTCTTTTTCATTTATTGTTTTTCAACATTTTTTATAAGCTAATCTCTGTCTTGCCATTTTTCCTTCGAATGAAATTATTCTGCATGGGTAGATTAACTGTAAATATAGCAATGCTTTTCAAAGGAGAAACACAGTAGTGATGGGCAGAAGCATGTCACAGATGCATATAGTTGAGCTTCTTTTCTATAGTGCCTTGTACATGTCTGACCTAAAAGATTTTGGTCATTCCTTGTGTCCTGCTTCTTGTTTGCATATTTGTTTCTCCCCCTCTTGTATATACTTACACTATTTGTTGCATATAATCTCAAATCATGCTATTCTTAACCTACTAATTTTGTATTGACGCAGGGCTCGGTGGCTAGGAGAATACTGGGCAAACAAGGGTGTTACATTAGGTGAAACTTCTGGTGTAGAATTTGAATCATGAATTTTGCATACTTCTATAACTATATCAAGTTGAGAGGTTAAAGAATTGGATATCCTTTTGTAGGGCTAACCGGAGTTGCCTGTTTTGAAGGTCTAGAGATAGAAGTTTACAAGATTTTGTGCTAAAGGGTTTTTGTTTTGAGTTAGTTCTCCCCTTCTTCTTTTTTTTTTTCCGTTTCCCTTGAGTGAGGTGTAAAATCAGATTGCGGCATATAGTCAGAAATGTATCGTGCATCTGTGGTGAGGCACTGATACATACACAAACAAATAGACAGAAAGTTTTGCGTAAAATTTTTAGAGTTAATGTTTTTGGCTGTAACGTTGCTGCGAAGTTGCAGATTCTTGTCTGGGGATGTGTTTGCTCTGTAGTTTTCTCTTAAGTGGGATTTTCCTTTCGCATTTTGGATGTAAGGGAGGTTGTTGATTTAGTGTGATACATTTTAGGATACCCATCTAGGGTTCCCTGATGAATAATTTACTGCATATTCTGGTGTTCATTTAGTTAATATTAATATCATTTGAAAATAATTACTTAAACATGTTGATGCTGTTCAGCTGTGATTGATATTATATCTTCTTATTCAGATGACTTCTAAATGTACATATCGATTAATCGATTGTTAAACCATGTTTTCGTCTTGAATTAGTTGTAATTGGCTATATGAATCTCGTTTATTTATGTCTAAGTAGATACGGTTTATTAAATTTAGTTAGGTACTTTTTTTACAGTGTTATTGACCTACTGCTATTCTCCTAATTGATATTGACATGCTTTGAGAAACTTGCATTGGAAGATTTCAATGTGTACAATGATAAAATATCAGTGCTAGAAGAGCAATTTTGGGGGAAGGTCTGCACTCGATATTTATACCAAACCAATAATATCATGTGTTTTCAGTACTATTTTATCACCTAACCAGGTTAGGTAAGGTGCATTTTCACCTTAGTTGTTACTTATTCATGGTAGAGTACCTTCATTCTTTAGTAAACATCGCGTGCGGATAAGTTTTTATGGAAGGTGTATGGTATGCATTGAGTACATAAACATTTCAATGAAAAATCTTCAAAGATCTATTTAACTATGAAATCTGATGAGATTTGAAAAATCTGATCGTCAAATATTTTTAAGTTCCTAGCAATGGCTCAGATTAGTTTTTGGGACTTTCACTTTGCAAAATTTTAAATATTTTAAAGTTTCCAACAATGGCTTAGACTAGTTTTTGAGACTTTCACTTGTGGAAACTCAAATTATTTTCAAATAAAATGTATGATCAGGAGTATTTTTGTGAAAAAGTTGAGGTAGGTCATATAAAATTGGATAGTGGAAAGACCCCACATTGAGAAGCTACAATAATATCAAACTAATAGCACTTGAAAGGTCGGTACCTAATTTTGCCTTGGATATCAAATTTATAAGTAAGATATCGTCAAAGCGAAAGTGCTCATCCATGACTAAATCATTTGGAATTCAATGTTTAAGCGACAAGTAGCAATCATGCTAACATATTCTGATATGATATGTCAAGCGGAGTTCGGAGCCTATAGGACAAGTTTTTTATTTAAAATTCTAAAGGGGCATATCAAAATAAAAAAATATCAAAACGTATAAGGCAAACACTTGTGTTTGCCTTATCCATTAAAACGTTACACAGCGGTAGTCACATGTAAAGTGCAACTGTGCAAGGTAAAATTGTGATTTTACCTTACAAGGTAAACAGAGTCACTTACCTTCTCTAGTGACCGAAAAAGTACAAGGTAAAATCGTGATTTTACCTTACAAGGTAAATAAAGTCGCTTACCTTATCATTTGACTGAAAAAATGGGGAATAAATTCTCCAGGAAAGGAGTATCTACAAGATGAGACTTACCGCTGACGAGGAAAGAATAAATTCCCTTTTTCTGGCTGATTGTAAGTCGAGTATGGACTTTGACCTTGTAAAGTAGGATCTCATGTTCACCTTGTAAGGTAGGATCTCATGTTTGCCTTGTAACAACTTCAAAATTCACGATACTATATCAAGAATGTGAGTATAGGTTTCTTTCATTTGCATCAATTCAAAGAAAAAAAATTGTCAAAGTTCATAACTCAAAATGCCGTTGAACCTTATTTATTTCTTAATTTAAGATGGATGATAATAAGGTAAGAGTAAATTTACATTGGGGTGATGAAGTTTTGCATGATGAAAATTCGGTACGATATAATCGGCATCCTGTAGTGGTACAATCGTTTCCTTTATCTCTCAAATATGATCGTTTGAAAAGGTTATTTAGGAGTAAAATGGGTATTACTAATTCGGAAGATGATCTAGTTATTTCTGGTCGATATCAGAATTATTTTATGTCCAACGGACAATCAATATTTGGTGAAACTCCTATTTGGAATGATGATATTTTATCTTTATTTCTTCGTACCGTTGAAATTTTTGATAATCGCCTTAATCTACAAATACTTGACATGTATGCATGTGTGAGACATTCTCCTATTGTTGAAGAACCAACGGATAGTGAGTTTCATCTTCGAGTAAGTCAAAATTCTTCAAATTTGAATATTGATTCTTCAAGAATGACAATGAAACAACAATTTGATGGTGGGTTTTGAAACACATTAAGGACTTAACGTAGGTTTAGACTTAACAAGTTGGTATGATAACAACAACATTTGACAAATCAATAAGCTAAAAAGATGATTAATAATATTAATACTACATACTTATTTATTAGGTATTGAAATAATTATATAAAAAGATGATTAAAATAAACCTTAAAGAACAATTTTTTTTTATGAAATAGACTTTGAACAAGAACGAGAACAAACTCCAAGTAATGTGAATGAAGAGAGTGAAATGGGTAAACAAACAAATAATGTGAATAAGAAATGAATGAAATGAGTGATTTATAAAAGAAATTTTAATAAGGTAAGGGACAAATTTTATCCCGTAAGGTAAAAGAGTCTTCCTAACTTCACTACAGTTGAAATAAATTCTTCACTAAATACTTCTTTTGTCTATAAATACTTGTTCACTTTTGACTTGACATATGCCTTAAGAATAATGGTGTGTAAAAATTGAACTGATAAAAATATTATTGATTTATTGTTATTAGGTTAACGATTTTTAAATGATTTTATAAATAAAATTTAATGGATTATTGGTACGGTCTTGATTTTTTCTTATTGGGTTATTGGGTAAACCGATAATCCATTAAGAACATACAAAATTAACATTTAGTTCAAGCTTGAAGATTCTTGTAAATTAAAATACATCATGTAGGGTTTTGGTTGCAACTAAGATTCGGTTTCTTTCATGTTAGTTACTACTTTTTCTATTTTAGGAGTAGTTTCTTATCGGTTAAACTGAAAATCGAACCGTTAAGGACTAAAAACTAATACATCGAAAATCGATAAAAAATTTCTTATTGATTTGGTTATTGGTCTAGCATATTCAAAAATTAAAAACTGATAAATCGAATCGATATTACATAAAACTGACCGAACCGACCAATGCACATCCCTACTTAAGAAACAATAAATAGATGAGTGATTTTACTATAGCACCCTTTGGTTATAATAAATTTTTTTCTTTGAAAAATGCAATGAGTGATGTACTGTATTTAATACCAAGGGTAAAATAGGTAAAAATGAATAAATTATCCATTCATTTCATAAATACTCACTTTTGACTTGACATATGTCGTAAGGAGCAATAAATAGATGAGTGATTTTATTATATCACCCTTTGAATATAATAATTTTTTTGCTATAAAAAATGCAACGAGTGTTGTGTTGTAATTTATCCCAAGGGTAAAATTGGTAAAAATGAATAAATTGTCCATTGATTTCATAAATTGAACAAATATTATTGGACATCCAAAATAGAAAAGTGAATAAATAAAGATAGACGGAGGGAGTACATTAGTGTCATTAAATTCCCAAGCTCCACCAACTTTTTCGGTCAAAGAAAAAGGCAAGTGGCTCCATTTACCTTGTAAGGTAAAATCTTGCACTTTACCACCTAACCAAACAACGTTAACTTTTCTTGGACAAGATAAACATTTGTGTTTACCCTGTCCGTTTTGGTATTTTTTCATTTTGATATGCCCCTTTAGAATTTTGAATGAAAAAACTTGTCCTTTAGGCTCCGGACTCATATTAATAACATGCAAGAAAGAAAAAAGAAATTGAAAACCAAATCCATTTCTTGAGCTTGTTCTTCAAGAAAGTCCTCAAGAAGGTTTAGTTGATTCATGATTTATGTTCCATCTCTTGTTCCCTTTTGATTTGTTTAGAGAAATCTAGCAATCAATTCCAAGTCTTTCTTCTAGTTTGTCATGGACACAAACATCAATCTATGTAGATATGGTTTAAGAAAATCAGGTGCCGCGCCATTATAAAGTGGCAGGATATATCCAATTTGTAGCCTGAGTGACATTTTGAGCGAAATGGCAAAAAGATGAGGGACTTTATTCTGTCAGTTCAGTGACCGTTTAAGCAATGAACTCATAGATTACTCGGGAGTAGAGACTCCAAAATGATGAAATTAGACGGAACACTCCTTGGCAAGTCTGAATTAACAGAGTGAAAATGCAAACTTATCAGCTTCAAAACATGAATGCCTTGTCAATTGATATCGCATAAGAAGGCCCATTTATAAGGTAATGAAATTCTACCTTCTTAGTCATACTAGCTATAAGTACGCGTAAGCTGAGTAACAATCAAACAAAAGACTGCACAGACAGATTTAATTAAATCCAAGAAAGAGGCAACATCTTAATCATTCAAAAGTATATTCAAATTCAGACATCTTAATCTTAATGAAAACAGATGAGGTCAAAACGGAGGATACCATTTTACAATCCTGGCATTCCTTGCTTTGCTGAATTATCTACATTTTGTATCTAAGTAGAACACCTTTCCACGGTTTGAGCCATGGAAGCAGCCATTAATGCTTGCATTAAGGTAGATTGTCTACGGCACACCCTTTGGGTTGCGGCCCTTCCCCAGACCCTGCTAACACGGTATGCTTTATGCACCGGGCTGCCATTTATGATCAAATCATGAAATAAGCTATCACCATTTATAGAACTCAAGTGTTAGGAGATGAAAGATTCACAACTTCGTAAACTCGGTGCTAGAAAATGAAAGATGAAAAGACAGTGGATTGTGAATGGACAGGAACCAAGAAAAGATAAATCACATTAGGTAACACCATGTCTAATACAGCAACAGCAAAAGTTCAACAAAAACATCTTCCTGATTATCCTAATTAAACTGGAAACATTCCAGTCTATGCTCAACTACAAGAAAGTAAATTCAGGTAGATAAAAAATACAAACGATTTCTTCTGTGAACCTTTTCAATTGGAACTACAGTTCAGAAGAAGGCACTGCTACCATAATACACTCTTGGGCTTTGGCCGTTTGGGCGCGGCTGTGGTCTCTCACTTGAACTGCTGCTCTCTGTTTTTTCATTTCCATTTTGGATGGGCGATCCATTTTCAATGTCCAGAGGAAGTTTCATCTTTTCTAGAGCTTCAGCGAATTGCTGCATACTTTTATTATATATATCAACTATGTCTTGCTGCACAAGTTTTTTCTCTGGTGCAATGTTCAAGTCGACAACTGGCAATGTGAACGTGCTAGCAGCCACAGCAGGCGAGGTACTATCAACCGCTTTGGCACTGTCTTTACTATCCTTCAGAGGCAGTGCAGATTCCTCGCTTGGAGAGCTTGATGTCTGTTTGGGGATTGAGTTTGATGGAGAACTTTCGGATGAAGCACTCAGGGTAAGAGTCTCTAACTTCTTGATGTCAGCCACATTTTCTGGTGTGATCTCAACATTTTCAGAAGAGATGTGTTCACCATTTTCCTTGGAGTCCACATGGTCAGAGCCTTGACCATCCAACTCAGTGCAGGGAATTGCATAATACTCAGTAACCATTCGTTCATTTTCGTTCACAATTTGAGGATCCGGGAATTCAATCTTAACTAGTTCACAGGGAATACTCTCAGCTACTCCACTACCTTCACTACAACCATTTGTTGCTGCAGATAAAGAATGGCCTGGTGTGGAAATCTCCAAGACTTCAGGGGTTGAACCAGTATATGTCAGTGTCAATTGCACAAAACCCGACGGAGAATGGAAGAGATCACTCGAGGACAGAGTGAATTCTTGTTCTAGCTTTCCATTCTCAGCAAGAACATCACAAAGAGGGACTAGAGTAAATCCCAACAGCTGGTCTTGCAAATAATTCTTGACCCTACTCATCATCCATATCTCACACCTCACTGATGTTTCAACAGTCGTGACATTGAGTCGAACACTCTGATCGAAAACTGGATTCTGACCCCCACCGTTAATAGTATCAGTCGAAACCGCCTTTTCTGGATCACTAGTTAAGGAAACCTTGGCATAAACATCTTGTTTATGATATATGCATATATTATGTATGTCCCTTGCTTTGTGCACATGAACATCCAGAACCCCAATAAATCCCTCTACATTTTTAATCACACCACCCTTCCCCATAGAATCAGATTTTTGTTTGTGAACAACAAGGGTTTCTTCCATAGTGACTACTTGATTACAATCCATTGTAAAAAAAGATAAAAAAAATATCACTTAGTTGAACTCACAAAACCAAAGTTGGCTACTGAAAGGTACACAAACTGACTGTTTCCTAAAACACCAAATGAAAAAGAGTACTTCAACAAACCCAAACAACAGTAACTCAAATCTTAGCAATTTTTTGGGAATTGGCAGAGTTGGTTAAGCACTTACCTACTAGAGAGCAAGACCTGAACTTTGTCACAGCTTCCAACTTCAAGATTCACTGCTCAAGTCAAAAAAAGACTGAATTTTTAACAATAATTGTAGCACAACTAGCAGACCAAATCAAGAATTAAATATTGGACAACTGTTTTTAAACTTTCTCTAGAGCCACCAAAAAACCAACGACAGCAAACCCAAGAAATGTGAAAAAATGAACAACCTATTAAGTTAGGGACACTATATCAAGACTCAATCAAGAAACACAAAATCCAATAAAAGTAACCACAACCCTTTTATAAATGGACCCCATATTAAGAACTCAAAGCAAAAATTCAAGAAAAAAGGGGGCAACCAATAATACACAAATATCTCAAAGATTACAGAAAATGTAAGGACAGAAAGAGAGAGAGAAACAAAAGTAAGCAGTAGCGACAAAACAATTGCTTTTTGGGCTTTCTGTGTACAGAAAGTCAAATCTTGTGGCTAATAATTTAGGTGGCTAATAAAAACTCTGAACTGAACAGTGAACAGTAGAGAATTGTACACCAGTTGTTGAAGAAAAATCATAGGATTGATCAATTATAATGTATACTGTAACTGCCTGAAGCTGCCATATTTATAGCGTATACACAATTATGTTGTGATTAGAATGTAGATTATAATAATTAACAACCTTTTTTTGTTTTTTGTGGAAATAATAATAAACCTTCAATTATTGAAATCTTTGAACTTATTAGCTTTGTTTGACCTGACTTTTGACAATTTTGATTACTACTTTCAATGTGTTTGAAAATAGCAACTTAAATTTGCAAATTACTTCTCTGTTGTCTGGTTATCTGTTAGAGGTTATACCTACCCAAGGTGAGTAAAAATTGAATTCATGATAAATTGAACTAAAAACAAATGTTACTATTAGTTTATTGGTATTGGTTTAGTGGATTAATAGTTTTATAATTTATCTTAGATGTATTTATTATTTATTGTGATTTATAACACTAGTTTTTTTAATTATTGAATTGTGTTTTTAACTACAAATTGCAGCCGTTTTTATAATTTTTTTTTAATTAAAAATGTGTTTGGTTAAAATTGTTTAATAGTAATTATATACTCATTAATTAAATCACTCTTAAATATTTGTGTTTATCTTTTCTCACTCACCTCAATTATTGTGGTGATAATTATTAGAGGAGTAAAACCTGGTTACTCCCTCCGTCTTAGTTTATTCGTTACAAATTTTCTAATCTGGTGTTTCATTTTATTTATCCTTTTTTATTTATCAAGATAAGACAATTTTTTTTTCATATTTTACCCTTTGCATTAATTATTTTTTTCTTAAATTAAAATTTAAATATCATTTAATAGGGGTACTATGGTAAACTAGCCATGTTATTTATTATTTTTCTTAATAGCTGTGTCATCCCAATTTCGGACGAATAAAATGGGACGGAAGAAGTAATAAATTATTTTCATTTACGAAAAATTGGATGAATCTAAAAAATAGACCCAAATTGTGGTAATTTTCAAATTTTAGCACCAAATAAAAAGGCTTCCTTAAAATAGTCTTTACCTATTACCTAATATTTTTTTGGACGCAATTATCCCTAATCAATGGAGTAAATTATATAAATGATCCTCATAATGGATAACAGCTCAATATTAATATCTTTCAACTTTTTTTTTTTCTATTTTTAATTTTACTGTGATTTTTATTTTTTCTTTTCTCTTTTTATTTTTAATTTTTCTCAATCATTCCTTTTTACCTTTTTCCTCTCAACATCTTTTTTTCTTTTTTTCTTTTATATTATTTTTATTTTTTATTTTATTCTTTCCTTTTTTTTTTCTTTTTAGTTTTCTCAATCCTTTTTTTTTACACCTCTCAACGTCTACTTTTATAAAATTAAAAAATATATTTTTCATTGATTTTTTTTTTTAATTCTCGACCTTTATTTTTATTTAATTTTTTTTTTAATTTTTATCAACCTTTATTTTTTCCCTATTCTCTCTCAACTTCTAACATTTTCTTTGATTTTTTTTTTTAAATATTTTTCTTTTTTTTTTTCGCAATTTTTATAATTTTTGTTCTTTTCTTCGATTTCTTCCATTCAAGTTACATCTCATGAGCAAGAGTTGACACTATCATATTATAAAGGCAAGACTTATGGCTTTCGAACAACAAGGTACATTTCATGGGCAAGAGTTGACACTATTACATTGTAGAGGCAAAACTTATGACTTTCAAACAACAAGTTATGTTTCATGGGCAAGAGTTGACACTACCACATTGTATTTTGATTTATGAGATGTTTTATAACTCTTACCTTAGAGACAAGACATAGCTCAGGGACTTTCAAACAACAAATTATACCTTACGGGCAAGAGTTGACTCTACCACGTTATATTTTTATTTATGAGATGTGCTACAATGATTGCCTTAGAGGCAAGACTTAACCCAAGGACTTTCAAACAACAAATTATGCCCCATGGGTAAGAGTTGATTGTACCACGTTATATTTTCATTTATGAGATGTTCTACAACTATTGCCTTAGAGGCAAGACTTAACTCAAGGACTTTCAAACAACAAATTATGCCCCACGGAAAAGTGTTAACTCTACCACGTTATATTTTCATTTATGAAATATTATACAACTATTGCCTTAGAGGCAAGACTTAACTTAAGGACTTTCAAACAACAAATTATGCCCCACGGGCAAGAGTTGACTCTACCACATTATGTTTTCATTTATGAGATGTTCTACAACTATTTCCTTAGAGGCAAGACTTAGCTCAAGGACTTTCAAACAACAAATTATGCCCCACGGGCAAGAGTTGACTCTACCACGTTATATTTTCATTTATGAGATGTTCTACCACTATTGCCTTAGAGGCAAGATTAGCTCAAGGACTTTCAAACTACAAATTATGCCCCACGGGCAAGAGTTAACTCTACCACGTTATGTTTTCATTTATGAGATGTTCTACAACTATTGCCTTAGAGGCAAGTCTTGGCTCAAGAACTTTCAAACTACAAATTATATCCCACGAGCAAGAGTTAACTCCACCACGTTATGCTTTCATTTATGAGATGTTCTACAACTATAGCCTTAGAGGCAAGACTTGGATCAAGGCCTTTCAAATTACAAATTATGCCTCATGGGCAAGAGTTGACTCCACCACGTTATGGTTTCATTTATGAGATGTTGTACAACTATTGCCTTAGAGGCAAGACTTGGTTCAAGGACTTTCAAACTACAAATTATGTCCCACGGACAAGAGTTGACTCTACCACGTTATGTTTTCATTTATGAGATGTTCTACAACTATTGCCTTAAAGGCAAGACCTGACTCAAGAATTTTCAAACAATAAATTATGTCCCACAGGCAAGAGTTAACTTTACCACGTTATGTTTTCATTTATGAGCTTAGAGGTAAGACTTAGCTGAAGAATTGTCAAACAATAAATTACGCCTCACGGGCAAGAGTTGACTCTACCATGTTATGTTTTTATTTTCTTAAATTTGCTTTGATGTAAAATAAGAAGATCCCTTTGCGGATTATTCAATTTTTTATTTATTAGCAAAATAAAATAGAAGTTGAGAAAAAAAAAGGAAAAAGCGATCAAATAAAATAGAGAAATAAAAAAATATTGAGAAAAAAATGAAGAATTAAAAAAATTGAGAAAAATAAAAATGGGAGGAAAAATAAAAATTAAGTTTGAGAAAAATGTGGGGAAAAAAAGAGAAATGATAAAAATAAAAAATAAAAAAAATAAAGGTTGAGACAAATGAATTAAAAAAATGAAGAAATAGATAATGTTTGAGAAAAAAGAAAAAGATAAAAAAATAAAGTATGAGACAAATAAATTAAAACATGAAAATAAAATTAAAGAAAAAATAAAAAGGTGAAAATAATAAAAATAAAAATAAAATTTGAGCGACAAATGAGTATGAAAAGTTAAAAAATATTTGAGATGTAGAGGACAAAATTATACTTGTACTATACTAAAAAAGGAAGAACTAGAAAATGCTTGAGAAAAAAAAAAGAAAAAAAAATAAAAGTTGAGACAAATAAATTAAAACATGAAAATAAAATTAAAGGACAAAATGAAAAAGTGAAAATAAAAGAAAAATAGAATATGAGAGACAAATGAGTATGAAAAGTTTAAAAATATTTGAGGTATAGAAGGGGTATTTGAGAAAAATCAGCTAAAAAAAGAGAAATAATAAAAACTAAAAATAAAGGTTAAAGACAAATGAATTAAAAAAATGAAGAAATAGATAATGCTTGAGAAAAAAAAAAGGTTAAGACAAATGAATTAAAACATGAAAATAAAATTAAAGAAAAAAATAAAAAAAAAGTGAAAATAATAAAAATAGAATTTAAGAGACAAATGAGTATGAAAAGTTTAAAAATATATTTGAGGTGTAGAGGGGCAAAATTGTACTTGTACAATACTTAAAAAGAAAAGAAGACTAGTTTTTAAAGATTTTTTTTATTGGGATAAAAAATCAAAAGTCACCCATATTTAGGTCTATGGCATGTAGAAAAGTTCTTTCGGCCACAAAAATTTGGCCCAAATTTGGCCACAATAAAAAAAAGTCATGTTCACACTATAAACTAGTTAACTTTTAGATATTTTTGCCCTTTTATCCAATATTTAAAATTCTATCAATACATTATCTATTTTCAATTCCCAATACATTAAAAACTATCGAATGTATGGGAATGAAAATTTTTTATGATTCTTACAATCATTTAAAAAAAGGGCACTTTTACATAAATAATTAAGATGAATGATGAAAATAGAATGAAGAAATAATATGAGTTTTTTTTTAGGAAGACTAATTTTTTCATAATTATAAAGTGAAAATTCATAAGTTAGAGTGACCAACTAACGACTTTTACTAATTGTGAATACTTATAAAAACTAGTACTAAGCTTATAAGCATTTTGTTGAAAATGTTTATCACATGCGTATATAATTTAAAACTTATTTTCGAGCTAGTTTGATCCTCTTATAATAAATTTGATCGGACACTTTCGTTATAAATATTTTTCGTTTACTAACTAGTGAAGGTGGATGATGATTTAATTTTACTGTTATACTTCTAAATTGATGACCCCTTAGAGAGTGCTAAAATTTTAGCTAGATAAGAGAAATAAATAACAATAATAATAATAATAATAATAATAATAATAATAATAATAATTTTAATGATTGAGAACTATGACGGATTCAAGCTTCAACGTGTGGATCTCACTTCTATTATACCCCATTTTTCAGTCAGATTCTTCTTATCCCTACAGACAAACGCAATGCACTATATTACTCTTCAATATTTCATGCTCATTATTGTAGCATTTTATATATTATATTATTAATTTATTAATTAAATCACATCTCACTTCTATTCTGTAATTTACAATGTAATTATCATTCTTTTTTATTCAAGTAGCTCAAAGTAAAATTACTATACATTTATTATCTTCATTTTTCAACCGTTTTATTATTATACTAGATATGGAGGGGGACGTGCTTGCACGGGCCCAATATATATTATTTTTTTATCTCAATTTATGTGATACAAATAAAATTTAGTTAATCAATCATATTTTTAGATATTTTAAGTTGTTAATATTATAATTTATAATAATAATTTTCAAATAATATATGTTACTCTCCTTATTCAAACTTTCGCGGCATTGATAGTCAATTATATTTTTAAAATAATTTAAGTTTTTATTTTTTATCATTTATAATACTTTTTCACCTATTACAGTTTAAGTGGCACCGATATAATTTCGAGAGTCAGCCAAATATTTTATATCTTTTAGAGAAAATGGTCTATTACCCCTCCAACCTTTCGAAATTTCAACTGCACACTCAATCTTTATGGAATTTCCATTACCCCCCTAAATAATTTTTTACTGTATTTTATATCCCTCAAATTGCTGACGTGTCATGGAAGGTGAGAACACCTCCACTAAGAGCGTCAGTTGAGATATTAACCCTTTAAAATTATCATTTTTAGTGCCACGTGTATAATACACGTCATTATTTATAATTATTAATTAAAAATACATGTGTATAATTATTAATTAAAAATCATTATTTCTCTATCTTTTAAAATTTTCAAGTTGTTAATTATTATGATTTATAGTATTTTTTATGTATTTTCTTGAAATATATAACAAATTAATTTTTTTAGATATTTTAAATTGTAACTATTGTAATTTATAATTCTATTTATGTAATTTTCAAATAATATATATTACCCTCCTTGTCAAAAGTTTGTGTAGTGATAGTCAATTATATTTTTAAAATAATTTAAATTTTTAATTATTTATAATTTTTCTTCTATTCTAATTTATGTGGAACAATGCTTAGATAGCCATAATAATTAATTAGGAAAAATTTAGTAAAATCACGATTGAAGCAGCGAAGCAGACATGTCTTAAATGACTTATAATAGTTAATTAGAAGTGATATAACAAAATTACTATAAAAAATACTTGTGAAAAAAATTTAAGTGAGCCTCATATAAGACGTTAAGTTAAGTTAAAACATCAAGAGTTAATATATGATTTTATGTTTATTCTATCTTTTTTACTAAATATTATTAATGTTTTAATAGATGACTTATAATTAATTAGGAATGATATAATAAAATCAAAGTTAGAAAGGTCGAAGCAAACATGTCATAAATGTCTATTTTACTTTTATTTTATTAAATATTATTATATTTTAATACGTAAATGACTTATAATATTTAATTAGAGGTAATATAGTAATTCGATTGGAAGCAGTCACCTCGATGAAGATGTGCTTGCTTCTTCACACTTCTTAATAGTAATAATTTAAGTTATAACTTTAAACTATTATTATTTTTGTCCATGAACTCTTTCTAATTTTTTTAGATTTTTTTTATTTTAGTCAAAAATTAGTGTTTGGCCATAAAAAAAATTCAAACACTCAAAATTCTGTGTTCATTCTGATATTTAAAATTTATCATGAATTTATGAAACAATCTCGATTAAATTATATAGGTCTTTTTTATTGTTGGGCTATAAATAGAATTTGGCTTCCCTCAAATGTAGAGTAGGAGTAATGTCCTTCTCCAATATAATTTTTAACTTAAAGAATAAAGGAGTAATGTCCTTCTCCAATATAATTTTTGACTTCAAGAATAAATGTTTTTGGCCTCAATGGTCCAAATTTATAATAACACTATTCATACTACGAACTGATTTCTTTTATGACATATATTAATTATTATATTTTTCATAAAAAGAAAAAATTAAACTGCATAATTTAAATATTTTTTTAGATGTCATCTAAAAATATTTTAATAACGAAAATTAAAACTCTAAATACTTAAATATGGTAGACATCGATATATTAGAGAAATCGTAAAAATTATATAGTTCGTAAGTATCAATTCTAGTTGACATTAACGTACGAAAGTCACGCATTAATATTGTAGTCTTGCACCTTTATGTTACACCTATTTGATAATTTATGAATCACCACTTTAAAAATATTTTATTAGTTAAGTTTTAAATCTAAAATTTTGCATGTTTGAATAATATTCAAATATAATCTGAAAATATTTTTAAAATGATAATCAAAACTCAAACACATTTAACATGATGGACATCAAAAAGTTATAAAAATTATATTGTTTGACTCTATTTAACAACAATTCAAGAGAGTCACACATTTATATTATATAGTATGTCACCCATATATTAGCTGATTTGATAACTTGAAAATCATTACTTATATTTGTTATTATTATGACCTTTGATTAAATAATTTTATAAATTATTATGTTTAAATAAATTTAATATATATTTAAATAAATATTTAAATATAATTTAAAAATATTATAACAACGATAGTAAAAACTCAAATTACTTTAGACATGATAGACATCGACATTTTATATAAATCATAGAAATTATATGATTTATAAGTGTCGATCTTATTTTATAACACTCCATGAGAGTCACATATTGATGTTGAAGTTTACGTATTTATTAATTGTCATCTTTTATAAATAAATTAAATATTTAAATAATTAAGTGATGATCCTAGTTAACAACAACCTAAGAGAATACATACACATTAATGTAGTAGCCTTGAGTCCCTATGTTAAGCCGGTATGATAACTTATGAATCATTAGTTAAATTTGTTATTAATGTGACCTCGAATTAAGAAATTTTATTACTTATTATGTTAAACCAAATTTAAAAATTACATATTTAAATATATTTTAAAAATATTTCAATAAAGATAGTCAAAGTTCAAAACACTTAAGAAATAATAGACATTGACACATCATAAAATCATATAATTTATTTTTAAGAAAATTATTTATATATAGATAATTTGAAATTTAAAAATATCTTTTAATAAATGATCATTTGTATTTATTACCATTTTTCAGTGTTGCAATTAACTTTTATGTTTAGAAAATAACAAAGTCTTTAATTTTTTTTAATTAAAAAAAATGAATTTGTTTGCTTTGAAAGAAAAAAGTCAATGTATTTTTTAAAAATTGTGGACAAACTTGGGTCAATTTCTTGTGGCCATTTATACTACCTTCATTCCTTTTTATTTGCTTTATTTGAGTTGGGGGCACCCGTTAATAAATCCTTTACTATTATAAAATTAATTTTTTTTATTAATATATCCCTAATTAAATTTCAACCATTTTTTCAAATCAATAATAATTATATTTATTGAACAAAGGTACAATAGGAAAATTTTAATCAAATTATTCTCGAAAGATAAAAAAATAATTAAAAATAAATAAAAACAACTCAAATTAAACAAATAAAAAGGAATGACGAAACTACAATTTAAAATGTAAATTAAAAGATACGCCCTCTAACAATATTAAATCAAAAATAAATTTAACTCACACACCTTATTCAAAAATCAAATTCAAAATAAAAGTAAAATATAAACAAAGTAGCGTGACATACACCGCAAACTCACATGAGTCATAAAGATATTCTTTTCGTCTTTCTAGCAACATTTAGTGTGATTTGATTTTAAATGGAATCAAATTAAAAAATCGATATTTGATTTGATTTGATTTTATATTTAAAAAATCTATAATATTTAGTTTGATTTTTATTTTATTAAATATAACCACAATTCGGAGAGAATGAATTCTTCTCCAAATCATCTCCTTCTTTATTTAATTTAAGAAAGAAATCAATTGCGTTTGAACTTTCAGTCTATGAATGAATAAATTATATATATAAATTAGTTGAATATATGATATTATTTTTTCATAACTAAATATAAATATTTTATACCTTATAACCATTAATTTGATTTTAGTCTACTTATTTTCACGTGTAATACTATATTTTTAAATTTCATTTCTTGAAAAATATGAAAAAAATACAACACTATAAATTTAATTGTTTATATGTGGTGTAATGTATAGTTTATTTTTAATTTACTCAATAGATTGCTCTTTTGATTTTTGAAAGGTTGACTATTTTATTTATAGTGTTATGTTATTTTGTGGATGTTAGACATGTGAAATGGAGTAATCTCTATAATTATGCAACATAAACATGGCAAAGTTTCAAAAGAGTATTGAAAAATAGTGTAAATGATTCAACTAGACTTATCTAGTAATAGTAGATATCAATTTATTAATTTATAATGTTCATATGAAATAATTGTTTCATGTCTTTATTATTTTTTAATTATCAATTCATCATAGCTAGTTATAAACCAAAAAATTGAACCAAATTGATTGTTTTATTTTATTTTAAAAATTAAAACCAACTAAATTACTTTAATTTTAATTTTAATCAATAATTAATCTCCATGGAATCATAAGCACCCACAATTTTAAGAAAAAAACTATTGATTGACATCCTTTTACGTCTTGAATGGCATATTACAATTGTGTGTTATTAAAAAATTAAAATAGTAAATAATATTGTATGACAATGAATATTTACAATTTCATTGGAAATAAGTAAATAAAAGAATTATTTTTGAAGTTTTTTTTGGTTAATTATTTTTGGGTTGACCAAGAAACAAAATTGAAAAGTGAAATAATTAATAAGCAATCAAGAAACATAATTAAAAACAAATATTATGACTAAGACATAATTAAAAATTTAAACATAGAAATATAAATGACATATTCAACTTTTATTTAACAACTCAACGTCTCAAATAATTAAGATTATTTTGATTAATTTATTATAAATTTTATTGAAAGATATCGTTTTAATTTGAAATAAAAAGTTTTTGAATTGGATGATATAATTTTCAATTTAAAATTTTTGTTCTCCTTTTAGTCGATTAATATAGAGCAATATGAAGTTTAGATTCAAATGTATGTAGATGTGTGTGTATATCATCGTAATTTAAAGAAAAGATTCAATATACATTGAAAGATAAAATATTTTATTAGGGTAAAACATTAAGTTTCAATTTAAATAAGTGATAAATATATTTAAGTTGAACTGAGAAAAAGTTGAATTTAAAGTGAAATATAAATTTATTTATACATTATATTAAAAGGAGAGTAGTCGTATAAAATACATGTATTAATTTTTTAAATTATAAGTGAATGTATAATTTTTTAATTTAATTAACTATATAATTACTATACATATAAAATATTTATAGTATGTAGAAATTTTTTATATTTATTAATTGTTCTTGTATAAATTAATTTTAGTTGTTCCATAAGTTTAGGGAATAGAAAAAAATTAGTGCATTTATTAATATAATTTGGAGGAGATTTATTTAAGAAAATATGATAAAATCTAAAACAAGGCTATGTAAGTCTTTTCACAATTACGGTCAAATTTGGACCAAAAAATTATGGCCATTTAGCACTTCCCTTTCACTTATACACATTTGTGGCTTTCTCTGTAAAAGTCACATTAATTTACTTTTTCAAGTAAATACACCTTTTATATTTTCTTTATTACTCTCTCTGTTCCAGAATACTTGAATTGTTGGTGTTTAAAATAATTAAATTGTTCATTATTCAAGATAGATGTTGATTTTTTTTTCAATTTGAAGGATGAGTTTCAATAATCATTACTAATGTTTTGGAGTTTGAAAAGGGCAAAAATAAAAAAAAAAATATGACTAATTTATGTCTTTATCTTTTTTTCTTAAGATGTGTGTCATGTTCCAACAATTCAATTATTTTGAAACGGAGGAAGTAATTGAAAATTCATTTCTATTAGTACTCTCTTTCTTAATTAATCTTCTTTCACTTTCATCTCGTCATTGAGTTCTTTGATTTTGGTTTATGAAAATAATATAAAATCTTATAAAGTTTAATATACGAAAATGATACAAAATCTGCTAGTGATGAATGATATAAAAAATATATTGATAATAATTTATTTATCCATCTTATTTACTGAATGGTATTTCTTATCGGGACTCAATATATGTAATTGTATTAAAATTATAATATAAAATACTGTGATTTTTTGTGAATTTATTTGAAAACTAGGTTTATATCCATTATATATACAAACTCTTTATGTGTATTACATTTCATTTTATTTTTTCAACCAAGTTTATACCATGTTATATTTCAATATCATGTATAAAATGTCATGTATATGAAATAAATATATAAACTGGTATCTATATATTGTGATAGGTGATACCAGTTTATATACTCATTCTTTATCTTTTTGAGTCAAGATTTTATATCTATGAGAAAAATTTAATCAAGATTTTTAAAAAATAATGAGAAAATAAGGTTATTATAATTTCGATGATGATGAAATTGATTTAGAATTCAAAGAAATTCATGGAGAGAAGATTATCTCATATTAATTATTGTTTTTTTTTTCACGGAGAATATCAATTAATTTTGAGGAAAATATATGTGAAAATGGAGTGAAAAAAAAAAAGATAGACTCGTGTATAAAAGAAGGAGATAGAATTGTGGTACTGTATAACAAATTAGGGAGAAAATAAAGGAAATAAAATTAGGAGGGGAGAGAAAACTTCTTTTCTTTCAAAGGATGGCTTTTTTATTTTTAAAAAATCTGATTTTTTATTTTTTAAAGTTGTTATTAATTACAATCTAAAAAGTGCTGCTATGACTTGCAATATACAATTTAAGGATGTATATTTTGATTTTTTTTTTTAAATTAGGTTATGGATTTAGTTGCCGGTTTTAAGGTTGTAGTTAATAGTTAAATCGATAATCCAATAAAATTATATTGAAATTTATCCTTTTAGCTCTAAATTATATAATATCGACTTTAATTTTAAATACAAACTCTATTTTCAATAAGTAGGTTGAATTGAATTTGTATATGTTAAAATAAATCAATTTAATAGATGAATGGATTATTGATATGTTCAAGAATTAATTGGGTTGAAATGAGCTAATAATGACATTACAATCTAACTCGTCCAATTCTTATCGGGTTTTAAAGTATTTATTTATTTTTTATAATTTACTTTAAGTACCTAATAATTTTTTTCTTATGACCATGTATAACATATTAAACAAAAAAAATATCTTTCGAAAAATACTTAAATAAAACTTCTATTAATCAAAATCATTATAGAGTCAAAATAGAGAATAAGTTGGGATAGAGTAATAATTTTATGAAAAAAAATAACATAAATAGTTAAACATACTAGGACTATTTACAAAAATTCACATAATTTTGAATTAATTACAAAACACCATAACATTGAGAAAACACGCGTGTATCTCAGATACACACAACTTTATATGTGTGTATCTTAGGAAAAGATACACATAACTTGATTTGTATATCTCAGATATACGCAACTTGATCTCTATGTGTATCTTAGGTAAAGACACTACTAGAAACTGGGTCTATGGCGACACATGCAAAAGCGTTGCAATCGATAAGTAAATCATAGCTATAGACGTATTGCGACAATTAAGAAACCGTTTCACTAGGTCACTGTGTGACAGCTCTACTGCTACAGTTCTTGTAACAGTTATAATGGTCTCTACCGCAACACTTATTTGACATCAATTGCAACAAAATAAACTGTTGCCAATGAATTTTATGCAATAGTGTTATATCTATTGCAACAGTTAAATAAATGTATTATCCGTTAACTTGATACTTTGTAACAATTTTGTTATTAGTGCTACGATTTTTTTTGTTATATATAAATTATTTAGAGATGGTTTAAATGATCTAACACCGCGATTTACAAGTTGTTGCCATAGAGTGTTATGCAACGATTATTTGATCTATTTCAACAGTTAAAATAAGTGTATTACTACAATTAACTTTATAATATTGCAGCAGTTTTATGATTAATGCTATATTTTATTTTACACATACAAACTCTATAGCGACGATTTAAATGAGTTAACACAAAGTTTACAAGCTGTTGCAACAACTTTCTATAGCAATGATTCTAAGTTGCTATTGCAATAGCTTAATTTGCTGGCAATGATCAAAACTAATAAATACAAATACATGATAAATTCTATAATGAGAATCACAAAATATTTATCAATGTTCATTTTAAATTGTATATCCAAAATAATAAGTCAATCATAGTGATTAATATCCAAAAAAAGTAGAAAATCGACTAAGTTTCATTGTGTTGTTGTCGATATCAAAATATCCTAGAACAAGTTACAAAAATCATGTAAAATCTTCTTAACGATCTTCAATGTTCTACCATTCGCTTCTTCATTTTCTCCACGTACAAAAAAAAATCATGTCAATTATCTTTGACAATATGATTCTAGTTATCTTCATATATTGTTTTGCATGAGTACTTTAGCAATCCGTCAATACAAATAAATAAAATCCAAAGGTCATAAAAACTCACAACATCTATGAGATTATTATTAAAATAAGAGGCAGGAAGTTTCAAAGTATAGTACTCCTATGTGACTCATAATTTTTAGATATGCCTAACTAGTTCTCGGTCCCATCTTAAGTCTGTTTATTAACTGATAAGTTTATTAGTTAGACTAAAGCATCCACCAAGGTATCTAAGCTGACAATTTTCAGATTCAATAAACATGTTTTTCACAAAAGTCAAAGAACTATACTGAACACGTAGACGACAAGGTAAAAATCAGACTTTGACTCAAAACCCCACCAATGGTCCTTCTGATAATTGATTTCCCTTTTTTCTTTTCTCAAAATTTTTTGGAACAACAGACAATGGTACGAATGAACAAAAAGAAGTAGAAACCATGTCATAAGAACTCAGTTTATCAAGAAGACAATGTTATGAATAGCTCAAAAACTGAAAGAAGCTTCTTTATTCAAGAGGAACATAATGAGAAAGTGGAACTCTAAGGTAATTAGAAAATCATTCCAACTAGAACCCAATTTGTTTTTTTCAAAAATCAAACTAGAACCCAAAATTTTTGGGTCAACATATCACTCCAACTTCCCTTTCTTGCTATGGTTAATGCATGAACAAATCAAACTAGAACCCAATTTTATTTTCAAAAATCTGGCTCCATTGCTGGATACTGTAACAGATTCATATGGGTTCAATGGAAAGTGCACATTGGTATCAATAACATCCAGAAATGAAGGCAGGGATTGTTATAAAATTCATTTACTATAACATGTATTGTAAATGTTAGTATTATGCAACACCATTAGAAAATAAATAGCTAAGTGCAAAGTAAAATGTTGCTTCTTTCTATGCACATGCATTTTTTTTTTGATAATATAGACATGTATTCTTACAAGCACCAAAGACATTTCTCTTCTTTTCAAAATCTAACAGAAAAGAGGTTTAATAGTATTATAGGAAGAACACATTTAGCAGATACTTGGCCTCCCCTATGTTAATCTACAAGAAAGTAATATTATGAAATTAAAAATTTATCTATTAAAGTTAAAACATCCACAAATATCAACTAAGGAAAAACCTAACTGAAAAATGATGTTGTAATGCTAAAATATTTGCCTAAATCAATAAAACAAAAGATTTAATCTACAGCCTAATTGCAATACCATACCCCTTTCTCTCTCAAGATAGTTCCTTTTTCCAGCAATATAATATTTTTATCACATTTCTTCAGTGTAAAAATAATAAGAATAATTTTCACAAATCACAACAAGGATTGACACAACTATTTAGACTATGAAGATAGCTCAATCAAAGGTGGGTCTTTTAGAGCATAAACTTGTTACTAGAGTACATTCTTAGAAAACGAAAACACTCAAGTAAAATTATCAAAGTAGTAAAGTACTTATTAAAGTGTAAAAAAGCATATTACCATGGTGCTTGGAGGAAACAAGACCAACTAGAAGTAGATTACAAAGAGCTAAACACTTCGTTATTCAAATTATGTTTCTGTAATAGAAACACTTTTTCAATGACATAAACATGACCTATATTAATATGTCATGGTCATCCGAATAAGAAAATGCAAAAATCAGAATGAAGCCAATGAAAAAATTTAGTTGTAAAGAAGCAGCAGCAGGAGAAAAAATAAAAGAAGAAGAAAACAAGGAAGAAGAAGAAGAAGTACTAATCTTGAGTTTCTCCTGATGTACTAGAATGAACACAAAATACTAGCAAGTCACGGTCAAGTTATAGATTTGGGTTAAGGTGTTGAATTTTTGCGATGATATTAATGAAAATTTGTTGTTGTATTATACCTTTTTGTTCCTCGAATTTTTCTAGCATTATTTATTTCATCCTCTCTTCTATTTTCTTCATTTTTTACTGCAGCAGATCATCCATAGAATATGCAGGATCTCTCACTTTCTCTTTCATTATTGTCTTGGTAACTCTATGTTCATATAATTTTGCATGACCTGGATGCTCAGGTCCCATGACTAATGCAAAGACATTAACAAATTCAGTATCATTTTCTCTTGCTTGAGTTCGTATTTTCTCCATTTCAACCTATGAATAAAAGTCAAGAGAAATAATTTAATTAAATATAACTGAATCAATAATTAAAAGTAAAATATCTTGATAAATATTAATTGAAAATGTCATACAATTTTGCAAATTATATCGCCATATAATTTCTTATAGATTCGATTCGATTTTCTTGATCGTGTGGCCAAAAAGATGTCCTTGCTTGACACAACACAAACAACTTTTTTTTATTTTCTTGATTATATGAAACTTGACGTAATAATCTTTTCGAGTAAGAAAATAATTTTATGTTTGATTAAAAATTAGAGAGAACATCAAACCTCACGTATTAATGTAAAAATTTTTTTGTCAACGGTGTGAGGATACCTCAACTTTTTTTGATTCTCCATATTAGTACGGGATATTTTTTACAATATTATGTCATTATCATATATATAAAAAATATCAGTTAAGCTACTATCCAGCAAGAAGTACTTGAGACAATAGCTCTCTACATGTGGTAAGAATATAATTTTTCTAAAAAGTAGTAAATTATAGTGACATTTATATCATACTTGAGCTTCATCGAAGTTTCAATAATCAAGGAGAACCTTAAATTCAACTTCTGAAACATAATTAGGCCTTTTTTGCATTCGAATTTCATCATTGGGATAGAGTTTACAATGCCGACACTTCAGTCGACACTTATACGTTCTCCAAGCATCTTGAATTATTTTTAAGGCTCATTTCTGTCCAACATTAGGAATGTCATACTTCTCCTAAAATTTGATTCAATATGATTAGTATAAAAAATATAAAATATCTTCAACTAGAATTTAAAAATTGAAACTTCAAACCTTGATGTATTTTCACATGTTCTTTTTGTGTTCACTTTCTTCCCAAGTCTTAACAGTGAGAGAATAAAAAGTTGAATTTCGTGCAAGTGTGTCAAGAAAGCTACTCAACTCTTGTACAAATCGTATAGTAGGACTAATTGGTTGGTTGTGCTCATTTAAGACAATCAATTTATGTTTAGTCCTCCCACGTACACTTTGCATCTGTGCTCTGCCTCTTTTTTCTATTCAGCAGAAGAACCTACAATAATTGTGAAATAAAGACAATCGGTCATTCATTAATATTAGGTTGATATTTGAATGAAATGTATATATTATTTTCTTTTTAGATTGATATTGTGGATTTGTTGCACTTGTTCTTTCACTTGAGAACCTGCTGATGGACATTGTTGCTTTTCATATTTTGAACATGTAGTATGAATAGTTTTTTTGATTTCTTGCAGTGAATTCTTTAACGCTGTAAGTGATCCAACAGAAATATATCTTGAGCTTGTAAGTTTTTTATTTTTTATTATACGTATTTCTTGATTCATAACTATTCAAAACTCTGTCAACTTAAAAAAAATAGATATTAGTCCAAACAAAATAAATGTTAGTCAAAATGCATCAATTATCACAGAAGTTCTTCTCTTATTGGTACAGATTTCAAACATCACATTTAAAGTTCACCTAAATCATATATAATTTCAGAAGATTATCTATTGAAGTAAAGACTTCGCATAGTAAGATTGTTCAATGTTTTTATAGTTATGTTTTTCTAAAGGGCATGAAAAATAAAACATAACAAAGTATTTAGGATCAGAGCAACCAAATTGGATGCCCCACAATTTTAACTATACTAGTCAGTTCATTTCGAGCCTATGGGGTAGTGGTCACTTAGACCAGAAAATCTTGATTTTCATTTAGAACTCAACAATATTTTGAAGTGCAATCCTATAGTTTACTAGTACTAATTTCAAATTCGATCAAGATTTAACTTCTTGATTCAGTAAAATAAACTACTCACCTTTACTTCTTAACAGAAGTGGCAAATAGATTAGTGCTAGCAATAATACACACTTTTAGGATCTGCACTGTACCTGCATGCTAAATTGTGACAGAATTCAAAATTAGTTAAGAAATGATCGTGGTTTCAGAGTTCAAAAGTCCTAGTAGTAAAACTAATTCTATGATAGGATCTATTTTTGGTCCATAATTCAAAATGAGACAACAATAAATATTGTCGATCTAAAAACATAAATGGTTCAGTGACTGCTAACCTTCCAACATACAAATTATCAATAAAACTATAAACCAACTTCAGATCTCAAGGAAAATGAAATTATCCTAATTCTTAATTAACATCTGTTTGTCATTTCAACCAAACTTTAGAAGTTGGATGGCTCTCTTCCATCCAACTCCTATGTTTTTCACACCAATCACAAGTAGAAATTCAAAAAAGTCACCCTGAATAAACTAATATTATTCTAATTATATCCATACTCCTTAGTCACACAACATCAATTTATTAAGTGTAATCCCACGAGTTAGTATCTTACCTCTTCTTTAGCAACACAAAAGACCAAAATTAAAAGATGGATTAGGAAAAGCAATCAGATAAGGTGAAAACAAATAGCTACAGTTAAGCAGAAACACATCTCCAAGCATTCTTTAATACACTTTTACAAGTAATGTTGGCACAATAACTTGTAAAATCCTTAGATGACATTGTTAGCTAAGTTATTAAATATACTGTCAACTTTTAGGTAAAGGATAGGCTGGAAAGGGAGGACTCTAACTTATTAAAAAAAGAGTACTACTTCAATTCATTTTCAGAAAAAAAAAAATTTGTATCCCACTGCTTCACGCATAATTAATTTTGACTCGATTGAAAGGATCTCAAAAGTGCATGATTAGTACTTAAAGTTTGTCACGCTTAAGAATAATTTGTTCTCATTTGCCTACAAGAACTGTTATATTCAGCCGAATGATCCTTCTGCCGGCGATAAAGAAATCGAAGAGATCATTGAAAAGATTGTTAGTGGCTTATTTTGTGTATTGGCTCTTGTTGTTGGCATCTATTGGTTAAAAATAATTTATTCTCTGAGGGGAATTTCACTAGCTCATTTTATATGTCAATTTTGTGTTTATTTGATAGTAATTTTGAGTTGTCAATAGCTATACAACATGGTTTAAGGTATAGGCCACTTGAGTTTTCAGAGATTGCTGTGGAGATAGAAACTTAATTGAACAAGTATAAGAAGGATGTTGAGGAGGTAAATAAATGGACTAGTGGAAACTCAGGGGGATGAGTTTGATAAGATAAATCTGATTGGCAATATCAACCTTTTGATGAATGTTGTAAATTCCCCGCCAGAGTTGACAAAGAGAAATCAAATCACTGATACGCACATCAATATTGGACACTAGGATAGGATACAAATAATGTCACTAGGTTGTATTAGTTTCTCATTGATAAGCACACCAATGAATACTAGGTTTTATCAGTTTCTAAAGGATACAAATAATGTTACTGAGATATACACAATCACTTATAATCGTGCAATACATACTTTGTGTGCTCCGCAAATATATCAATAGTGATGTTACTAGTCTTTTTTTCACTAGCTTTGTTCAAATTAAAATACTGAAAAACCTGTAAATTTAAAGCAACTTAAAATAAGATTCTAAGTAAAAATGAAAAATAATGAACTAGAAATAAATAAGAATAATCATAAAATGCTTTTAAAAGGATATTTATCACTCACTAAAAAAATATTACAATAGTAAGAAAATTTAAAATTTCTCGTTTATTCATCTGCCTCTATTCAATCCTAATCAATATCATCAACTTCATCCTCCTCATCCAATATTTCTATAGTTGTATCTTGTAAATTTTGTTCATTAGAAGGCATCCCAACAACATTAATGGGTGCATCTTCTCTTGATCATCTTATGTCTTATTCATACAATCTACTTGAGGAATCAATTTCATCATTAGACTCCCTCCAAAATGTTTCTTTAATATTTGGAGAATTCTCTTCCACTAAATCATATATATTAATAGAAAATTTATTTCTTGAATAGTAAACCTCTTTTTCAATTGGATTCTCCACGTAGAAAACTTGATGAACCTGTGATGCCAATACAAAAAGATTATCTGTACGACATAATCTGTTAAAGTATACACAAGTTAATCCATATTCATCTATTTCATTATGAAATCAATCACATCTAAACAAAACAACACTAAAACAATCATAATAATCAATATCAATAATATCGTGAATAACTCCATAATAGATAATTTCTCCATCAATGAAATTTTGGTCTCAAGCACTAGCAAAACTATCAGTTATTGCTGATAAAGTCACTCCAATATTTTGAGTTTTGCATGGGACATCCTGAGTTTTAGTATGAAATCGATATTAATTAACCCAATATATAGTATATCTCTTGGCCACCCAAAGACGCAGACGATGAGCAAAAGTCTGCTTTAATAAAGTAGGTCAGGGAAACCTAGGCCCTTTACCCATCCTTAGTAAATAATTGGGCATTTCAACATTTTTAACTTTCTCTTCAAATCAATTGTTGAATTCCTGACTATGATTCCTTGCTCTTGAACAAGCACTCGATCTAGTATTATTACTCATTAAATTTTTATGTTTCTGCAATCATGATATTTTGAATTTAATCATCAGGCCTTTATAAATGAAGCTAAATGTACGTTACTTATCATAATAAATTACATGATATTTAAAATATAAATAATCGTTCTATAATTTTACTCAATAAATTTTTCCACTTGCTCATCTCCAGTGTTGAATAGGACATACCGATGTGCTTTATAACGTAATTGTGAATCCATCAAAAAAATAAAATCTTTTTTCTTTTTCATGTTCAATCGGATGACCTATCTTAGAAAATATAGGTTACATATTCTAAACGGATTCATCATCCTCAGCTTGATCCTCAGATTCGTACCTGTGAATCTTGTCTTCACACCATCATACAGGTATCTTGAACAAAATGTCAAACATTCTTCTGCCAAAAAATTCTTTGATATTAATGCTTCAGGCCAATATCAATGACGAACAAATGCTTTCAACTTACATAATTTTCTCTCAATGGGATACATCGAACAATAATGAGTTAGACCCCAAGCTTAATTTCATTCACTAAATGAATATGCAAATGCATCATTATATCAAAATATGTAGGATGAATTTTTTTTCAAGTTCACAATTTATTTCAAAAATTTCGAACTCCAATTTTTCAAGATCACTGCTCCTTATAATCTTACTACAGATCGCTCGAAAGAAATTATCCAACCTAATCAAGGACAATGAAACATTCTTGGGCAACACTTTTCTAACAGCAACCTGGAGCAGATAATACAATATATTATGAGCATCATGACTCTTGTACCCAGATATTTTTATCTCATTCACATACACACGGTCCGATATATTTAAAGCACACCCTTTTAGTAATTTATCATTTTTTATGTTGTTGCAAAATAATTTTTTTGTTCTGATTGATAGAAACTAGATTCAGCTATGCTTACACATCCAACATCATCTTCTATTAGTTGTAGTTCTTTCATACCCCCAATTATTATAAGTCATAGCAAGAATTTACATGATTCTTTGACTGTCCATCTATCTCTAATAATGTCCCGAGCAAACTATCACATATATTCTTTTCTATGTATATAGGATCAAGTCTGTGTCTTTATTTGTTATGTGGCCAATATGACAATTTAAAAAATGGATCTTTTCTTCCATGGACCCTGATTATCTTGAGATCTTTTTTTTTTCTTTCCCAAAGTATGGTTGAAATTCTTCAATTCTTCAAGTACTTGTATACCTGACAAAGGTGTAGTACCAGATTTATGCTCCTCCTTATCATCAAATAACTTCTTATCTTTTCGAAAAGGATGATCAGGAGACAAAAATTTACAATGACCCAAGTAACACATCTTACGATTATACTTGATATACTAAGAGCATGTGTCATAATTACAAGTGGGGCATGACAATTTTTCTTTGGTGCTCCATCCAGAAAGTATTGCTAATGTTAAAAAATCACTAACTGTCCATAATAAGGTTGCACGCATTCAAAATGTTTGACTGGTTTCAGCATCATATGTTTTTATTTTATGTTCTCACAGTTCATTCAATTCTTTAAGTAATGATTGAAGGTACATAGCTATGTCATTTTTAGGAGATGATGGACCTGGAATGATCATTGATAAGATAAGATACTCTAACTTTATGCAAATCCATGGTGATATATTATAGTTCATCAACATAACTGGTCATGTGCTATGAAAAATACTCATGGTTCGAAATGGGTTGAAATCATCACTTGCGAGATCAAGTCTAATATTACAAGGATCTCTTGAGAAGTGTGGGTAAAAACTGTCAAAATTCTTTCATGCTTCTCCATCAGCAAGATACCTTATATTCCCATCTTTAAGTCATTCAGTAGCATGCCATCTAATTGCAATAATAGTTTTAGGAGACATGAATATCCTTAAAAGTCTAGGCTTTAAGCGAAAGTAGCTTAAATTTTTTGCGAAAATTCTTAAGCTTGCATTAGTTGAGGCGTGACCAACATTTTTTCATCTAAAAGACTCACAGACAGTGCAATTATCTATGTTCTCATTTTTCTTCCAAAACAACATGCAATTGTTAGGGCAAACATTGATTTTTTCATAATGAGGATTTAAATCTCTTATCACCTTTCTAGCTTTGTTGAAAGACTCTGGTAGCTGAGCAAAGAAAAATGTCTCTTTCATTAAATCTAACAAGTCAAAAAAGGCTACATTACTCAATTTATGCAAGAATTTAAACAAGTACAACCGAATGGTAAAACTTAGTTTAGAGAAATTTTCACACTCTAGATATAATTGTTGCTTTCCTTCCTCGAATAGTTTAAGAAAATTCTTTGCATCTTCGGATAATTCCTCTTCCACTCCTTCATATCATAACTCAACATCAATATTTCTAAATGTATTATGAAGTAGTCCATCAATATCATCACGCAAATTAAAATATTTATCATTGTTGATTGAGTGAGGTGTATTTGTTGAGGAAATCCCTTCTTATGAAAAATTTATTTGGTGTAATCGTCAACAAACTCTTCATCATATATGTAATGTTCCACCACCTTTCTATAATGTCAATAGCGATCATGCCCTTTACGCAAGGGCATAATTTTTTATTTTTTTTAGAAACTCGTTCAAAGGTCTTATCAAGAAAATATTTAACTCCACGTTCATACTCATCTGACCATCTATGGTAGTTCATCCAACTTCTATTATCATTATCCATTAAAATTTTATTAAAATAAGCAAAGCGCAAATATTAAGAGTCACGTAGATGGAAAGCTAAAATTTGAAGCCATTATTTAGATCCCTTTAGTAATATGTGATAAAAAATAAAGAAAAGATTCATACATATTCAATGAAGTCAAAATTTACACTCCTTTAGCAGCAAGATACTATAATAAAAATATACCACTCTACTGAATTATAACTCCTAAATTTCATGTCAAAATCAGAGTACGTATGAGCATAGAGTGATTTAGGCTAGTACAAAGTAGTTCAAAGTCATGCTGCTGAAATCTGCAGATAGGTGCAACATATGTAACTTATTTGAGATACGCAATTGACATATTGAGCTAAAATAATAAAGGATGAGCAAATGAATAAGAATCAATGAAATGTTTAAGGTGACCTTTTATTATGACATCCAAAATACAATAAGATCAAAGAATGCATCAAGATAAGAGAAATATGAATCAAAAAACATATCATACTACAAAAATATCTAGCTCTAAATTTCCTCCTTGTCGATTTCTTCCTCAGCTCAAAACTGGACAAACTCACAATGCCTACGACAATGGGGTAAATGATCATAAGACTATCAAGAAAACTATGCTTCTTATTAAAGCAACATGTAACAAAAATCAGTCAAGTCAAAATCAAACATACCAATAACTAATACCTAAAAAAATACATTAAATTGAAAGACATAATCATGAAAGTTCTATTTCAGGAAATTCGGAAGCTAGGACATTAAAGTATACATATTTAGTATCATTTATAATAAATGGTTATTGATAGAACTATGCAACAACGTGATTGGATTGCAAAAAATAAATGAAGTTGTACTATTAAAGGAGGGCCAGTTAGCAATATTGTAAAGAATAAACTTAATCTTCATTAAACATTTAAATGTTCAAATATACGCTTGCGTGTGTTAACATACATTTCATTTAACTGTTGGATACATTAGGCTCTACTCTTTGAAGTATGCTAATTTCTTCCACATTTTCAACTGAGATAATGAAATAGTACATGTACTATCAGATAGGCTTCTTATTAAAGCAGTAGGTAACATAATTAGTCAAGTCAAAATCAAACATACCAATAGTTAATATTTAGAGCAATACACAAATTTGAGAGACATAAATAGAAAAGTTCTATTTCAGGTTTTAAAATTTTACCATTTTCTTGTAATAAGTTCCTGTGGCAAAATCTTAGAACAAATAAGGAGATTCGGCAGACTGTATGCACCAAATTAATAGCTAAATTTTTTCTATTTGAAAAGGCAACAGCTGTTGTACGTAACCTAAAAGTGTATATACGGAATTACTTTCCATATCATTCGTACACCAGAGGTGCAAGCCACTAGTTTTTATTTTGGTCTAGACTTATAAGCCTTAACTATCTATGAAGTCCTTGTGCAAGCCTTGATGGGATAGATTTTCGTACTTATACGATAACAGTAACATATCTAGTGTAATTTTATAAGTGGGTCTGGTGAGAATAGAGCATATGGAGATTTTATCTCTATCTTGCGGAGAAGGAGACTGTTTTTGAAAGATTTTCGAACCAATAATGTACATTAAAACAATTAGAAGAAGAAAAATACAGAAGTAAAGAGGATGTACCAAATAATAGAAAAAAGCCATTATATAGCATTCAGAAAGCAAAGAACTGGACAATATTTAAATAATGCGATAATCGAAATGCAGAAACTAGGAGAATAATGCTACTAATATGAGTATAAATAGAGAAACAGATATGGTGCACCAAACTACCACCAAGTCTATCTTGCATGACAACGAGACGACAATACTTAAACTATTTACTATCATTCAATCCCATTCCACGATCTTCATAACCTCTTATCTAAAGTCATCATCTCGATAAGCTCAATATCCATCATATCCCACAAAAGCTTATTAATAGAGAAAAATGATATTATTTTGTTAAATAATTGACAGGAAAATTGAAAGGAGAAAAATAATGACCCATCCAAACAAACATCAAGACAAATATCAAGTTGTTAGTATTGAGCCAGCCAACTAATTCAGTTCATAAAAAAGGATCAATGGCTACTATTTTTTACCAAACAAAGTAATCTGTTGTGGAGTTGCTATATACCATCTCATGTTGAAAATGATAGACATTAGCCATTGCAACAAGATGCTACTTTAGTCTTTGACATATACTAGAACAGAAAGTGCAAATGGATATTTAATGTAACAGATGCTAAAAACTCATTACAATGAACTAATAAAAAGTTCACTGTCCATATTTTTACACAAATTACCTCAAAAGTCTAATATATGATTATTCCTTAATACTAACCACTCAAAAATCTATGGATAGTATTAGAAGTAGAACTCTCAAAATACCTTATCTAGAGAGAATGGTACTCAGCAAATCAAAAACTCTGTTTGAACCTCTCTTTAACCTCTACTGGACATATCATTGGCTACCATTATTATTATTATTATTATTATTATTATTATTATTATTATTATTATTATTATTATTATTATTATTATTATTATTATTGTTATTCATATATAAAATCTCTGTGCATGCACTAAAACCTTCTTTTCTAGGACTTTACCCTACACCTCATTCAATAGTTTACTGGTCAAATTGTTCGAATTCTTCCAAAATATTGTGCATCATGGTGGGGCAAGGGTTGATGTCGTCTTAGAGCTACGAGTTCAACCAAATTCAGCATTTTCAAATACAAAAGTAGATATATAATTAAACTGTACCAAATTTTACATCGACAGATATGGGCTAGTGGTCAAATGGATTGATAATTTGGGAAGCACGAGATCTCAGGTTCAAATTCAACCATGAGACAAACACTCAAAGTGACTTATTCCTATTAGTCCAACTATTGATGGACAAAGTTACTGGAACCAATATTATTTAGAGGTAAGCGTAAGTTGACACGAATACTGCAGCTATCCAAAAACAAATTCTACAAATACTTATTTTTGAACCAGAAGGTTATGGGATCAAGTGAGTTCAGTATTAAGAACTTGAAATACTGAGGCATCCATTTATATTTTTTTATCCTCCAAAAAAATACATCACTAAAATTTTCAATACGAGCACAATATTTTTGAAGAATTCGAGCAACACAGATTAACAGAACCATCTCATGCTTCATTTTCTTTCAAACATTTTATTTTTCATCTTGACTCCCCGTAACTGAATGATTATGAAATTGAAGAATAAATTAATAGTTTATGGACCATAAAATCTATGAAGACAAGCTATCTCAATTGATAAGTTTAATTAAATGCTATTCTAGCTTAATTGAAATAAATCAAGATTTTAGTCCCAGATTATACCCAACAAAAAAAAATATGTATATTCACAGAACATAGTAAATCGAACACTCATGCAATAGAAAATCGAACATCAACGTCAAGAAAACTTAATAAAAATCAAACACACAACAAAAATTTTTATCACACATTACTAGAAACAAGAAAATCCAACTTAATAGCTCATGCAATAGAAATTCAAGATCAATGTTATGAGAAATCAAGTATACTAACCTTAAAAGTTGTTTCTTCAATTAAAATATCACGGATTGAAGAAAAATCCTAAATTTTTTAGATTTCACAAATTCAGAGAAACCTCAAAATATGAGAGAATTCTAAAGTGCTCCAGTCATGCTTTATCTTCTCAGAAATATCAAAGATTTGGACCCCTGTTCAAGCTTGTGCACCTCTTTTAGCTTACTACGATTTCGAAAATGGCGATTCAAAGCAACGTATCATCTATTATCCATCTTCAACAGCAACTTACGTTCGACGGTTTGCGGATGAGGTCAAAAAATTTAACTTAGTTCTAGCGGGTTCTATTCAGAGAAAATTAGGGTTCTATATTTTTTATTTTCGCGGGTTATTGGTATTGGAGGGTTCTATTATTTTGTGTTCGTGGGTTTATGAAAATAAGTGGGAGAAAATATGGAGGGATTTAAGAAATGTTGTAATTGATAAGTAGGTGTTGCCATAGATTATTTTATGAAAATGGGTCTTAAAGTGTTGTACCTATTGCAACGATTATAAATTAGTAACAACGGTTGTGTTACTAAATTGTGGCATTAGAATCATACTTTTTGGCAACTGTTGTAACCGTTGCTATAGACGGTCTATAGCAACGGTTTATGAACCGTTGTTAAAAAGTTGTTGCTATAGGCTAAATTTCTGATAGTAAAACACACGCGACTTGATCTGTATATCTTAAATACATGTGCATTTGACTTGTGTATTTGAACAATTTCTTTTGACATATCTTATAGTTGTTGAAACTTAAAAAATGCCTTATTATTAGAGGATCAAATCTGCGAGCTTTTTGTTGTTTTTATCGGCTAATTTTGCCATCATTGCCTATGAGCTCTATCCTTTTTCTTTTTTCTGTTTTCAACAAATTAATATTCAATATCGATTTCAAGGTTTCATTAATTGATTTTATGCCCCAAAAAATTCACATTAAAGGTTAGAAACACTCCGTTTTAAGCATCAAGTGCTTTTGAAACAGTGCTAAACTTCTAACAAGTCTTATATCATTGATAGTGGCGCATCTAGTCCAAGCAAATACAAGTGGATTATGTAAATTTTTATCATTCGGTGCAGTGATAAGATAATGTACATTATCTTCAATCAAAATTAGATGATTTCCTGGTTACAAGAAAATTGTGTAGTGACCTTGTGTTTTTTAAAAATAGTTTAGTGACTTTACATTATACTTAGTCCAATATACGACTTTTTATGCAATAAATAGTTTAACAATTTTAATGCAATAAAATAAAAATTGATGATCATGCATGAATTACCTTTATCTTCCATTAATCTAAGTTTATATAATTGGAATTACTGTGATTTGTTCTCAAAGATTGTGAATTCCAGTCAACAATTATTTTAAAATTACTATGTTGTGCGATTATTTAATCACTTGTTTTTCCAACAATATTATATGTGAACGCAATAAAACCACAAAACAATTTCCTCAACACAGTCATATAATGTGAAAGCAATCAATTGCAAATTAGTCCAATTATTTTTTGAGGGTCAAATGTATCCTTATTATTCATTAATTTCTTAAGGTGTACTCAAATAAATATTGAACATGTAAAAGAAAGAGAAGGGTAATCTTTTATGCATACTTGTAAAGGTGAAAATGAAAATCTCTTACAAAAAATACATGAAATTTAAAACACAACTCAATAAAATGCTAAAATAAATTTCATCCGCATAACCGAAACTGCGTAAAATACATATAATTAATAAATTTTTAAAAAGAGATAAGCATCCAGTACCCTCTCGAACTTGATTAAAGTTGTTACGACACACTCCAACTTCATAGGGGTCCTATTACCCCTGAACTCAAGTTTAGTACATTTTTGGCACCCTTTTGTGTTGATGTGACATCTTTATTACATAAAATGAGGCCCACGTTAAAGGTGTCACATCAGTTAAAAAGATTAGCAAAAGTTGCCATGTTGGCACAAAAAAGTGATAAAAATATGCTAATATTGAGCTCCGGCCTCAAAAAATAATAGGATCTCGTGAAATTAGAGTGTGTCGTGAAAATTTTGGTTATAGTTAGAGAGTTACTAGATGATTCACTCTTTTAAAAATAAAGATTTAAAGTTACTTTTGTTGTGAGCTTTGTTGGACTACCTCTATGAAGTGTAATTATCATGTTTAGTTTGATCCTGCAACTATACGCCAGATTTGCATGTACTAAATATTTTGTGATGTACATGGCTTTCAATAATTAATCTTGTCATTAGTCCATATAAAAACAACCACTAATTAAACCTTTTATCCACTGAAATTTCACTTCAAAATTAATAATAGTAGAAAATATTACTCTCACGTGATGTATATATATATTTAATTTGAACCTAGTGATTAGTCCTTGAAATCGATCGATCGGATTAAAATTCATAACTCGTAAGTCCTAAAGTTGAGATTTGAAGAAAGATAATCGAACAGATTCCTAATCGATGATAAAGCAGTGATAGCGTTCACGTGGTTAAGAGATTATCATCGCTTCATTAGAGGAAATAATTTCTTTTAATTGCTTACAAATTGAAAAGGAAACAAAAAGTGATCTTTCTTATATGTAAAATTGAACATCTGTCGTAAAAAAAAATATAAACTTTAAAAAATATTTTTATGAATAAATATAAAACCAAGTCTCCCTTTTCTTTTTGTGAAGTAATTAGTATATTTTGCAACAAATTGTAATAAAAACAAAATAGATGAGGGCTCATATATTATATGATTTAGCACTTCGTAATAGGAGATAATTAAAGAAATTGAAGCGCTTATCACAAATGTCAAGATGGCCGAGTTGGTCTAAGGCGCCAGTTTCAGGTACTGGTCCGAAAGGGCATGGGTTCGAATCCCATTCTTGACAAAAATGTATTTTGATTCTTAACGAACTGTATATATATATAATGTATAAAAAGTTATTTGAATTTTTTGTCCGTTAAAGGTTTCTCTTTTAGACAAAACTGTCTTTTCACTATTTTCTTCAATTTATTACTTAATTGTTTTTATTATATTAACTAGACTCCTAAAATATATAGAATGAGAATCAATTAATATTTTTCTTTATACTGATAAATTAGAAAAATATTGTCGTATTATTTTGTTATTGTTTATAGGTGATAGATGAGTGTCGGGCGGTTTTGAGGAAATTTTTGTGTAAAGATTAGATTTAATTATATTGTTTTGATGTCTCTATCATCGTATTATTTTGCTGCAGTTTACAAGTGGTAGATAAATGTCAAGCAGACTTTGAAAAACTTTTTTTGATAAAAGTTAGGTTTAATTATTATATATAATGTATTAAAAGTGATTTGTCCGTTAAAAGTCTCTCCTTTAGACAAACTGTCTTTTCACTATTTTCTTCAATTTATTACTTAATTGTTTTTATTATATTAACTAGACTCCTAAAATATATAGAATGAGAATCAATTAATATTTTTCTTTATACTGATAAATTAGAAAAATATTGTCGTATTATTTTGTTATTGTTTATAGGTGGTAGATGAGTGTCGGGCGGCTTCGAGAAAATTTTTGTGTAAAGATTAGATTTAATTATATTGTTTTGATGTCTCTATCATCGTATTATTTTGTTGCAGTTTACAAGTGGTAGATAAATGTCAAGCAGACTTTGAAAAACTTTTTTTGATAAATGTTAGGTTTAATTATTATATATAATGTATTAAAAGTGATTTGAATTTTTTGTCCGTTAAACGTCTCTCCTTTAGACTAAACTGTCTTTTCACTATTTTCTTCAATTTATTGCTTAATTATTTTTATTATATTAACTAGACTCCTAAAATATATAGAATGAGAATCAATTAATATTTTTCTTTATACTGATAAATTAGAAAAATATTGTCGTATTATTTTGTTATAGTTTATAGGTGGTAGATGAGTGTCGGGCGGCTTTGAGGAAATATTTGTGTAAAGATTAGATTTAATTATATTGTTTTGATGTCTCTATCATCGTATTATTTTGCTGCAGTTTACAAGTGGTAGATAAATGTCAAGCAGACTTTGAAAAACTTTTTTTGATAAATGTTAGGTTTAATTATTATATATAATGTATTAAAAGTGATTTGAATTTTTTGTCCGTTAAAAGTCTCTCCTTTAGACAAAACTGTCTTTTCTCTATTTTCTTCAATTTATTACTTAATTGTTTTTATTATATTAACTAGACTCCTAAAATATATAGAATAAGAATCAATTAATATTTTTCTTTATACTGATAAATTAGAAAAATATTGTCGTATTATTTTGTTATAGTTTACAGGTGGTAGATGAGTGTCGGATGACTTTGAGGAAATTTTTATGTAAAGATTAGATTTAATTATATTGTTTTGATGTCTCTATCATCGTATTATTTTGCTGCAGTTTACAAGTGGTAGATAAATGTCAAGCAAACTTTGAAAAGCTCTTTTTGATAAATGTTAGGTTTAATTAAATAAATTCTCCAAAAGATATTAAATTTAATTATTTTATTCAACTTAATTATTTAAACAAATATCCTATTTAGTGCAACGTTTGAACTCAATAAAGTGAGGTACACGTGCGAGGCGCGTACACCTAGACTAGTATATATATATATACTAGTTTAGGTATACGTGCGAAACCTCAATTAGTGAGTTTAATTTTATAAAATCTTTTAAAATATTTATCGCATTTTTTGATTGTTTGCATCTTTACATTAGGACTTCTTTCAGCTATTATCCAATTCTATGAAAAAGTAAAAAAAATAGCAAATAGAATTTTGACAAAAAAATATTTTGATTCCTATCAAACTATATATATATATATATATATATATATATAATCTATATCTATAATGTATTAAAAGTGTGAAGACAAAAGTGATTTGAATTTTTTGTCCGTTAAAAGTCTCCCCTTTAGACAAAACTGTCTTTTCACTATTTTCTTCAATTTATTACTTAATTATTTTTATTATATTAACTAGACTTCTAAAATATATGGAACGAGAATCAATTAATATTTTTCTTTGTACTGGTAAATTAGAAAAATATTATCGTATTATTTTGTTATAGTTTACAGGTGGTAGATGAGTGTCGGACGACTTTGAGGAAATTTTTTTGTAAAAATTAGATTTAATTATATTGTTTTGATGTCTCTATCATCGTATTATTTTGTTGCAGTTTACAAGTGGTAGATAAATGTCAAGCAAACTTTGAATTATTTTTTTTTGATAAATGTTAGGTTTAATTAAATAAATTCTCCAAAAGATATTAAATTTAATTATTTTATTCATCTTAATTATTTAAACAAATATCCTATTTAGTGTAACGTTTGAACTCAATAAAGTGAGGTACACGCGCGAGGCGCGTACACCTAGACTAGTATATATATATACTAGTCTAGGTATACGCACGAAACCTCAATTAGTGAGTTTAATTTTATAAAATCTTTTAAAATATTTATCGCATTTTTTGATTGTTTGCATCTTTACATTAGGACTTCTTTCAGCTATTATCCAATTCTATGAAAAAGTAAAAAAATAGCAAATAGAAAAGCATGTATATTAATTTAAGCACAAGAATGTTTATAAAGAAGAGTATATTCTCTTTAGTCCTCCCTTGAGTACTTGATCCGCCTTCAAACTTAATTAGTAAGTCTAGAATTGAAAATTTTGGATATAATCTTTAATTTATATGTTCGTCATTCAAATAAAAGTTATGCATATCAAGATTCACTTATTATAACCTTACATTTTGATCTCAAGCAATAAGTTTAATTAAAGATTCAACTATAATAGCAATGAAATAGTTAAATAACAAAATCAAAACAAAGACATAGTTAAACAAAGAAAGAAAAAAAGAAAAGAAAAGAGATAAACCTTTATAGTTTTGACCACTTGATATGGTGACGACATGGTTATTACCTCCGATCGATAAAAAATTTTCTACTGAAAGAGAAACACGAAAATTATCAAAAAAGGTAAATTTTTTGTCAGTTGTAAGTTATAACTAAGGGGAATAAAGAAAAGCTACGAAGATGATAATAATGAATACACACACAAAACACAAATTGAATTAATAACAAAATAAGAAGAAAAAATAGAAGTAGAGCTATGTTTCTCGTAAATCTTGATCCAAAATATTACTTAAATAGAATTATAGAAATTCTTTTTTATATAGGGTAAAATTCTAAGTGATTTAGAAGTGTTAAATATTATGATTCTTACTTAGATTAAATAACTCAATCAAAAGAAGTCATACCTAAAGTTAATTATAAACAAAACTTTTTTTGTTTTGGTTAAAACCAGGAATGTTGTATTACTAAAATAGAACGTTAGAAGGATACAAATATTTGAAGAAAAGAAAAAATACCAAAATAGTATTACCAATTTACTAAAGTTTTATTTAAGATATAATTTTTAATTGATTTAAAATTTCTAAATTTTAGTGCATAATTCAAATAAGGAAAGGTTTAAGAAGTAAATTCAATAAATTTTAAGTTTTTTTTTTAAAAAAAAATAGTAAAAAGACGTTTTTGTCTATTGCAGATTTTTTTAATGAAGGACAAAAAGTTGTTCAAATCACTTTTGTAAGGGTCTTCACACTTTTAATATTATACTAGTTTAGGTGTACGCGCCTTGCACATGTACCTTACTTTAATGAGTTCAAATATTACATTAAGTAGGATATTTGTTTAAATAATAAAGATGAATATAATAATTAAATTTAATATCTTTTGAGTATGTAAAGATGGAGAATTTTTTTATTAAACCTAATCTTTACAATTTTTTTTTAAAGTAGATCGACATTCATCTACCATTTGTAAATTGCAAAAAAATAATACAATGATAGAGATATCAAAATAATACAATTAAATCTAATCTTTACGTACAAAAATTTTCTCAAAGTCGTCCAACACTCATCTACCACTTGTAAACAATAACAAAATAATATGATAATAGAGATATCAAAATAATACAACTAAACCTAACATTTACATTAAAAATTCCTCAAAGCCGACCAACATTTATCTATCACCTGTAAACTGCAACAAAATAATACGATAAAAGTGATATCAAAATAATACAATTAAACTTAAATTTTACACTCAAAAATTTCTCAAAGCTGATCGAGATTCATCTAAGAACTGTAAACTACCACAAAATAACAAACTAATAGAGATATTACGATAATATAATTAAACCTAACCTGTACCTAAAAAAAAATTCAAAGTTTACCCACATTCATCTAGCATCTGTAAATTAAAATAAAATAATAAGATAATAACGATATTAAAATAATACAATTAAACCTAAACTTTATACAAGAAATTCTTCAAAGCTAACCGACATTCATCTACGACCTGTAGACTATATAAAAAAAATATAATAGTGATCACAAAGCTTCGATTTTGATCTAACTAGTTCTTGTCTGAGCGAAAATTTTGACCCTAAAGAATGATTTTGAATGAAAACAAAGAAGATATATATACACACATGTTGAATTCTGTTATGCTGACAAAAACTGTGAATAAGTCTAGGGTTAGAAAATCAAGCATCCACCATCTAGACATGTAATTGAATCAAGTTAGATGATCATCAATCATATTCTTCCAATAGGCAAACTGGTTTGTTCTCTAGTTTAGTGTACATCTCAATATTTATAGAAGTATTTCGTTAATAGAGTCTTATTTTAGGAGTATTTTTTCTAATTGAACGGTAGAAAGGAAAGTATTAATTAATTCTCCTACCATATATTTTAACAAGTCTAGTTAATATAATAAAAAATAATTAAATAATAAATTAAAATAAATAGTGAAAAAATAGTTTTGTCTAAAGAGGAGTCGTTTAATGAAGGAAAAAAAGTTCAAATCACTTTTCTAAGAGTCTTCACACTTTTAATATATATATATATATATATATATATATATATATATATATATATATATATATATATATGCAATAGACAAAATCGTCTTTTTACTTTTTTCCTTCAATTATTATATTATTAAATTAAGGATTCCTAAAATATATGAAAATAATTCTGATACAATAGATATATGGAAAGAAATTAAGAATCTTAAATTGTGTAAAATATATCAATCCTAAAATATATATGAGTCCTTATATATATGGAAAGAAATTAACAGTCTCAAAATATAGGGAAAGAATCCCATTTTATTTTAATTAAATATATAGGCTTGACATATACTTCTCCAAATTCGATTTTACCTTTTTCACTTTTTTCTTTTTTGCAAATATGAGTTTTTCTCTCTGGGTTTTTTATGTTGCCCATTTTTTTTGGAAAAATTAAATTTACCTTCAAAATTTTTTTTTTTTTGGTTTAAATTAGACTTGGCAAAATTAAAGAACCTTTGAGTTTTAAGATTTTTTTTTTTCATATTTTAAAATTATTTGTATTTGCCTCTGCAAATAAATCATTATTGATTGATTTTTAATATGTTTGTGCAGATGAAGAAAGATTTATGTGAAACATGTGAACGACACTTCGTGCTGATTAAGAGTGAATTTAAGGTATGTTTTTTCTGTTCTGTATTTTATTTCTTATTCATGTTAGCTCTGTTTCTTATTAAGGCGTAATTCAAGTTAGTACTCTTTTGTCTGAATCAAACTTACATAAAAAACTACGGAGAGAAAAATAAAGTGAGAATTGTTATTTGTTATGATAACAAGCAAATCATAGTGTCAAACAACTATTAAACAAAGTCATTAGTTGACTAGAAGATAAAAAAGAATGGGAAATAGAGATTTCATAAATTAGCAAATCAAATTTATAACCAATTTTGATCTTCCGTCAGGTTCTTAGAGATAGACGCTACGAATAATTTGCATGGCTCAATTTATGTTTTAAGTGTCGATAATTCGTATTTCAACATATCCTTTTTCTAAAAAAAAAAAATTTGTTCAAATATTTGTTTCATAATTTATAATTATTATTGTTGGATGAAAAATCACATGACATGAAGGGTGTGTTTGATATGATGGAAAACATTTTCCATGAAAAATGTTTTCTTGGAAAATATTTTCTTGGAAAATAAGTTGGTTTTCTACTTATTTTCTCATATTTGGTTGGTGAGTGGAAAATATTTTCCGAAAAATATTTTATATTGCTTGGTTGGTGAGTAGCGAATATTTTTTAGAAAAATATTTTCTATTGCTTTATTGGTGAGTGAAAATATATTTTTTAGAAAATACTACTAACTGTTAACTAGTATATCAGTGCCTCTAACAACTCAATAATTGGTAAGAACAAATTTAAGCATAACAAATAATATCAATATCGAATACTAAAATATTACAATCACTAAATTTAAGCAACTATTAATTAGCAAATATAGAAGACACTTTTCAACATTTTGTCAGGACAATCTCAAGATACTATAATTAATAGAAGTATAACGGAACGACAAACTTATTCAATCTCGTGAAACAAGTTACATCGATGACAAAATAAAATATGCAATTAGCAAAACTAACATAGGTAAGTCTTCCTCTATGCATATGAAAATAACAATACATTCAACGAACATTAGAAATGAAAAATACTCGGGCTTCACTATTTTTTATTTCAAGCAATGAAAAATTGAAGCAAAGCACAGTGAAAAATATTTTTGAGTAATGTAAATTTTTTGAGTCTTGTGAATAATGAGCGTTGTTGGGGTGGGGAAGAAGGATGGAGGTGGGGCCATAAGTCACATTTGTCATTTCCTGAAAAATGACTTCCCTTGGCTCATGAGGGAAGTCATTTTCCCTCAAATTGAGGAAAATGAGTTGTTGTGAAAAATATTTTCTCAATATTTTATTACGACCAAACAAGAGAAAATTGGAAAACATTTTTCAGAAAACATTTTCCATCATACCAAACACACCCGAAATGTGATTTTACATGTCCTGATGTGAGTGGTATCAAAAAAGAGAAATGAGAGATCTTTTGAAGGGTAAGCTTTTCTCTACAACTTTTGAAGGCGGATCAAGTATATTGTTCGATATAAATGATAGTAATTTATTTTATATATAAACTTATTATTATCGTCATATACACGTGTGAAACACGAACACTTAACTAGTATATCTATAATCTATAATATATTAAAAGTGTGAAGACCCTTGGAAAAGTGATTTGAACTTTTTTCCCTTCATTAAAAGTCTCTGCTTTAGACAAAAATAGTCTTTTCACGAAATATTTTTTTTTTTTAAATTTAAATGAAAAAGGTTTTCTTATTATGGTTATTTTCCTACAAAAAAAAAATCTATTTCAATTAAAATAGGCTTGGTCCCTTAAAAAAAATGACAAAAGACGTTAAAAAAATAAAAAGGCAAAAAACGTCCAAAAAATAGGCAACAAATTTTCTACTTTGGTTAAATTTCTATAACAAAGATTCTTTTTTAATTAAAGTAGATTTGATCCACAAAAAAATTATAAAAGAGGTCTAAAGAATAGGCAAAAGAATAGGAAAAAGAGGTCTTATTTTTTTCTCTCACGTATCTTTTTGATTTGGGTCAAAATTTTGATTTGTTTATTTTCAGATTTGATTGTAAGAAATCATAATATTTAATATTTATATGTTCATTCAAAATTTACTTTATATACATTTTAAAATATACGGTAAGAATAAAATATAATTTCAAAATTAAAAAATCTTAAAATATATAGAAAATTTAATGGACTCTTTTGTTATAACACACAAATGACACAAAAAGAGGATGTATACGAATTTTTTTTAAAGATACAATAAGAATGTAAAAGAACGGCCAAAAGCTAAACTAGGGCATTTATTTTTGAAATCTTTTACGAATATAATATAATTAATATTTTAGTATTTGTGTGTAATTATAATTTAATCGGGAAGACTATTTTCTTAATTCAAAGAGCAAAATTCTATAATTGAATTAAGAAAAAATAAGTATATACAAGTATGGAAAAAAGAGAAAAAAATAAAAGATAAATTCCTCATTCCTAAGGTTTTCGCTTATTTAATTTTGGTAAATAATTTCTGGAAAAAAAAATTAAAATGTCATATTTTTTATTTTTTTTTTATGAAAAAGTTTTAGAATTCTATAAAAAAAAAAACTTTAAAACTTTATTAATATCCTACTTTGTTTATCCTCCATAGAGATTGATTGCTTTTTAACAACGTGAGTTCTTCAAACTATTATTCTGTAGCATGTAATATATAATATTTTCTTTAATTTGCTTAGTTCATCGTTTCTTTTGTTTTAAATTTTTTTAATATGATTTTGAAAGAATTTTGTAATGACCATCCAATTCAATTTCTTTTCTAAATAAGAGATCGTGATTACTACTGTTTCAGGTTATTACGTATGTTTTCAATAAGGATTTATATGAACTTGATATTTTTTACTTATGAATCATATTTACATTAAACTTTTGTTAAAATTTTAAAATAAAATGTAAGGAACAAGATGCTTGATTTTAAAGACTTAATAAATACTAATAGATTTGAAAGATAGTAGTTTTGCTAGAAACCAAGTTTAAGTACAATCATACTACTTGTCAACTTAGCTTCTGATAATTTCATTCAATATCAAATAATCTTTGTATAATAAATAATTTCACTTTTGTAGGGTGTAAATTTTTAATCTATTATTTTCTTAGTATTTAACATTTTGAAATTAATTGAAATAATTAAATTTTAATTTTAAATAAGCAAAGGCTCCATGTGTGAGGTACATGCATGCGTTTAAATCATTAATTTATTTATTGATTCGGTATTTTTAAAAAATAATATCAAAGTGAACTCATTGAAGTGAGATACACGTGCGTGGCGCATATTCTTAGACTAGTATATATAAATATATATATATATATATATACAGAGGCGGATCCAGGATCCAGACTCTCTGGGTGCCAAGCAAACTTATCGATTAAATTAATCAGATTATTCATTTTTCAATCTATAGAACAATTAACCAACCAATTAATAAAAAAGAACAATAATAAAATGACAAAACTTAATCTTTCAATAATATTACTAATATCATAATATAATATCCATAATTCATTACAATTGTCCACGACGAGTTTTCATATTCTGAAAACGATCAACGATGACATCATTACTTACATTTGCTAATACATCACGCTCTATGTAAAATACTAAACAATTATTTAAATATTGATCACCGATACTATTTCGTACTTTATTTTTTATGTGTTTCATGAAAGAGAATGTTCTTTCCACAGTTGCCGTAGCAACGGGTGAAATTAGAGCCAACTTCACAAGTAAATAAACAAGTGATAAGTCTCCACAAGATTTGCCTCGACTAATGTCTTTGCCAAGTCACAAATTCCTTGCAAGTTGGAGAATTTGGAATTACCACCTCGCATATGAATTATAAAAGTATCAAGTTGGTAACTCAAATCTCGAAGCTTTCCATCATTAAACTCATTTGGATAACACTTCGCTAAAGTCATGATTCTATCTTTGTCAAAGTTAGAGAAAGAATTGACAGGATTCAAGCTACCCATCCCAAGAAGCAAATCACTACTCACTACATCAAAATGGTCATTAAGCTCTTGAAGTTGCACATTAATGACAACACAAAAGATTTCAACACGCAAATGGTGCGAATAACAAACATCCAAACACTTACGCTTTGACTTTTCAGAAAAATAAGGCCCAACTAATTTGGGAATTAAGATACCATGTGAATTACAAAATGAAGAAACATCATCCAACAAACATTTCCACCCACTTTCTCTCATATCTTGCAATCTTTTCTTTGAGATGCTAAGAAACTCCACGACATTAACAATATCTTGATTTTTTTTTTTGTAAAATCTTGCTTAACTTATTTTACATGGTCAACACTTTCAACATCAAGTGAAGCATAAAAACAAATTTGAATGTTTTGACCTTTGTCAAAAGATATTCTGCTTGATTTCTATCACTTGAGGTAGAACCTTCAATTTCAATCACTTCAAGCACATGAACAATAGATGAGAAAATAACAAGAAAGTTATCCAATGTTTTGAAATGTGATTCCCAACGAGTATCACCTGATTTTTGAAGCCCACGTTCTTGATGTAATCCTTGTCCGGTATGAGCTTCACCGGACTCAAGTAATTGCTTCAAATTTTTGGATTGGTGATGACGAAGTAAATCTCCACGCTTAAAAGATCCTCCAACAACATTCATCACATTAGTAACATAATAAAAAAAGTCTTCAACTTCCAAATATTTTTTAGCAATAGCAACAAGTGTTAGTTGCAATTGATGTGAAAACAATGAATATAATATGCCGCAGGACTATCTTTTATAATTAAAGTTTTGAGACCATTTATCTCTCCTTTCATATTACTAGCTCCATCATAACCTTGTCCACATATTTTGGATGGACTTAGTGAGTGATCGAAAAACAAAGATTCTTCAATGAGCATGCCGATGTATCACTAACATGGACAAGATCGATAAACCGTTCTACAACTTCACCATTCTTATCAACATACCTCAAAACAAGAGCCTTTTGTTCTTTGTGTGAGATGTCTTTGGATTCATCAACTAATATCCCAAAGTAATCCCCATTCAAGTCCTCAATTATAACTTTCAATGTTTCTTTCGCACAAGCATTGGCAATATCCTTTTGAATCATAGGACAAGTCAAAGTATCATTTTGTGGAGCTTTCTCTAATATCACTTTTTTTACATCCGGATGTTTGTCTCCATGCCACCGCAAAAATTCTAAAAAGTAGCCCTGATTAGTTGAAGCTTCACTTTCGTCATGACCTCGAAAAGACAATCCATGATACAAAAGAAGTCTTGCCACATCAATTGAAGCTTCCAAACGAATTCGGTACTCACTTTTTGCCTTTTGAGAATGTTTGTCAAGAACAATTTGAATTGATTGACGATGATTTGATAAATCTAGCATCTTATTATAACATTTGTGGTGAACACTATTAACTTTACCGACATATGAACGAAATCTTTCAAGAGCCTTATTCCAACCCCTAAAACCCTTTGATGCATAAAAATCACCCGTAGTTTCATGAACAAATTTATTTTTGAACAAATAACAACTGTCACACCCCGTGTTTTCACCGCATCCGACCCCGCTAGGGAGTTGGTTTTAGAGAAAATGAGTTTTCCCAATTAAAGTGACGTTTTGAAAAGGGATTATTTTATTTACAGAGTCGCCACTTGGAATTGAGTTTGGGTGTTCCAAGTCACCTTATTGAATCCCTATTCAAAAGGAAATGACTCTTTAATTTTTATTTTTTTGGTCTGCGAACTAGAAATCCGGATAAGGAATTCTGTTGACCGAGGGGAAGGTGTTAGGCACCCCTCAAGTCCCGTGGTTCTAGCACGGCCGCTTTAATGACTTACGTCTGGCTTAAATTAATTTTTTTTTGTTTTGGATTTATAATATTTGTTAACCTAAAAGTTGTTTGCCTCCCGCTTTTAATTTATTTTAAATTATTTAAAACTGCATTGATGTGTGGCTTACCGATAGTAGTACTTTTCGGCCTCACCACGAGTTTTGGTATATTTCTTGCGCCTTTGAGGCATTTATGAGTCGTCCCATATTTTCAAAATCTAAATAAGCACCTAATAGGTTTAAAATTTACCCAACCCAATCCAATCAGCTTCAAACGGTAGGTTAATTTATTATAACGAATGGGCGGTAGCAGGGCTTTCCAACTTCATCATTAATTTTCACTTGTATATTAAACTTTAAATTTCCTAAAGATTACGAACCTATCTCGCTCAAATTTCACAACAAATTAATTGATTAGGCCTTAATTTAAATTTAGGCCCAATATTTTGAAACATAAACAAATATGAAAAAAAAATAATTAAACAAAAGTGTCAATTCTAACTTGATCAAGGTGAGTAAAAAGAACAAAAATTAACATCATACCAGTTAGAACTTCACGTAAACAATGGTTGATTAAGTAAATCTAATCAAAATATTATATACCCATTGACTGTTAACAATTCTGACTAATTTAAAAACAAAAGGACGAAAGTAACTTTTGCACCACGGTTTCTTATTCTTAATAAGGACATACATATCATAATACTAATTTTTTCTAACTTCTTTTTAATAAAGACAACTGCTGCGTACACAGTTTTCTTCCTGTTATCCCTCTTTCCAATTCATTAAACATTTTCATGTTAAGCTAACGAATGACAATTGTGAAAATAGATTTACAAAATGACAACTTCAATATCTAATACACACCTAATCTCTATACACTAATTTGACCCCATTATAATAATTATCATATTTTCCACTAACTTAATCTAACCTTAACAAAAGAGAAATAACCAAGAATTTTTCGTACTACTGCTACTTAACCTAACTCCACCGCCACATCATTATTCTATAATTCCTTAATCATTCCTGTCATCATTCTTGTCCTGTCACACATATACCAAATAACAACGACAACTCGGGCTATAAAAATTCATGTCAAACGATGCGTATGTATATCTTAGTATTGAATGAATCAAAGAACATTTACACACTCACCATTAAAATAAAACCACTAAAATAGAAAAATAAAAATTTTAATAGAACGATGAAAAAGGACTTCGCATAAAATAATTAATTTTACATCTTTAAACACTAAAAACTTTAAAAATTATCTCACTTAAAATTTAAAATCAATTTAATTGAAATTATTTTGAAAAAACAACAAAACAAATTACAAATAAAGGACATAGAACATGAACTACATAAAATAATAAACTAAGCATATTAAACAATATAAGAAGCCATTGAAATAACTTTATTCATGCTTTGATTTCCAAAAAAAAAGAAAAATTATAGAATAAACAATACGGATTCAATAAGAACCTGTGTGATGAATCAAAACCGAGACAAAAAGCAAGAACACCACCACCAAAAACTTCAAACGGAGGTCCCGAACTCAAACCCGAACTTACTTCCTTTATTTTTGCACGTTGAGCTTTCTTTTGTTTTTTTTTTCTTCTGTTTCAAACGTTTCTTTTTTTCTTTTTTTTTTCTTTTTTGTTTCTTGGTTTCTTCTCTGTTTCTTGGTTTCTTTTTTGTTTCTTGGTTTCTTTTCCCGTATGTCTTTTTTTTTTGCCTTTTAGTGCATGTGTGCATGTGTTGTATATATAGTGTATGTAGTGTGTGTGTGCTTGTCGTGTGTGTGTGTTTGTTTTTTTACCGTGTGTGTGTGTTTGTGGGGGAGGTACTAGGAGAGGTTAAGCAGAAGTGAGATTTGTGGGGTGGTTTGGGTAGTTTAGGATTATCTTTTTTTTTTTTTTAAATTTAATTAATATTTTAAATAAAATAATAAAATCTATTTAACTAACAAAATACAAGATAAGTTAATTAGCTAGTCTTAGGAATATGGTTAAGAAATATTAATATCACAACATTCTTTATTAAAAATTGAAAGAAGAAGACAAATATAATTTTAATTATTTTTTTTTTCTAAAATAAATAAACAAATAAAAAATAACAAATAAAAAAGAAAATAAAAACTTATTTAAAATGTGACTCTATTTTTGTAGTTTTTCCAATTTTTTTTAAAAAAATAAATTTGGTAAAAATAAGATAAATTTAAAATATCTAATTTAGACCCTAAAAAGAAATTGAACACTAAAATGGCAAAAAAAAACACTTAGGTTTGGTAAAAATTAGGTGTTTACAGAATGCCCCTCTTTGCTTGGAAATATGAAGAATTTTCAAGCAAAGAAGTAAACATGACTAATTTTTTGGTCCAACCCTTTATTCAATATTAATACGTAAATAAGTGGGAAAGAGGTGTGACCGAGCCCTGGCTTTGGGCATCCTACATATCTCGGATTATAAGAGAATCAGGTCACGTGTAGTTCAAATAGGTGTAGGAATGAGTGGATGACTTGGAGAGTCGAGTTGAGGTCCCGTCGAGTTTCCGGTTCGTTGCTCCTTTTATTACATTAGAAAAAGAAAAATGAAACTAAAAATGAAAGATACAAAATCCTATCTATTCTAATTGTCTTGATTCTCTTGCTTCAGATCTTCTTCTTGGGCCCTCAGTTATTGCTTCCTTCTTATGATGGGTACCTTGATCTCAAGATTTGATCTTGCAGTTAGGATTTGAGACCTGAACTTGTAACTTGGATTGTGTCATTGACACTCTTCCAAAGGATGGTTCATAGAATACTTTTGGATGTTTGTTCTCCTGATCAGGAGTTATGCAGATGACTCTTAGGATGTTGGGCCACTACAGATGCATAGATGACTCTGTATTTTCAAACTAATGATTCTCCACTACTCAAATCAGAGATGAAATGCCATTCTCGGCATTAAACCTGTGTTTTGCAGAAAACCTGCAAGCCATCAAAGAAAACAAAACAAAACAAACAAAATTTTCCTGCCCCAAGTTTGCACTAGGAAATTTTTGTGAGTTATTAGAAAAACTACACAACAATTTAAAAATGATAGAAATCAAAGCTAGGTATGCAATAAAATAAGATTCTTATTCTCAATAATACAACCAAAGGAAGTTATGCCTTATGAATGCATGAAAAGAGTTAGGATACTTGCTTCTTAAAATGCAACTAGATTTTGTATGCCCTATGAAGACATAAAGAAGAAAAATAGGAAGGTTTATTTCCTAAAACATCAACTAGGGGATAGCGCCCTATGAAGATGAGATAAATCGTCAACTAGGGGATGGTGCCCTATGAAGACGAGATAAGATGTCAACTAGGGGATGGCGCCCTATGAAGACGAGATAAGATGTCAACTAGGAGATGGCGCCCTATGAAGACGAGATAAGATGTCAACTAGGGGATGGCGCCCTATGAAGACGAGATAAGATGTCAACTAGAGAATGGTGCCCTATGAAGACGAGATAGTCAACTAGGGGATGGTGCCCTATGAAGACGAGATAAGATGTCGACTAGGGGGTGGCGCCCTATGAAGACGAATAAGATGTCAACTAGGGGATGGCACCCTATGAAGACGAGATAAGATGTCAACTAGGGAATGGTGCCCTATGAAGATGAGATAAGATGTTAACTAGGGGATGACGCCCTATGAAGACGAGATAAGATGTCAACTAGGGGATGGCGCCCTATGAAGACGAATAAGATATCAACTAGGGGATGACTCCCTATGAAGACGAATAAGATGTCAACTAGGGGATGGTGCCCTATGAAGACGAATAAGATGTCAACTAGGGGATGGCGCCCTATGAAGACGAATAAGATTTAGGATTTTTTTTTGTTAGAAAAAAAAATGCCCCAGTCTTGAATATGAGGGGTTTTATTATTATATTGGTACAAACTTAGAATTATAGGAGTATAACAAAAGAGAAAATTCAAGAAAACTTAACTTTGCTATACTTGTTTTTTTTTTTCACTGAACTTCACAAGATTGCTTTGCCCCTGTTCACGCAAAGAGAAAAAAAAATTGTGAGTTTTAAACTTGGTAGTTGGTTTGTGGCCTTGAATCCCTTGGAGGTTTGCCTTATCCTTGCCCCAACTTGATACGGTTGATTAAGCTAATTAGTTGGCGAGCTTGAATCTTCGTCTTTCAAATTCTGCTGTATTTTTGTTTGTTTCAGTACGATTCTGATCTTCATTTTCAAATGCTTCACTCGTAACACTTATCTTAACTGGCTCTCTGTCTTTGTCAAGGTGGTGAACGCCCAATAATCTCTGCTCAATTTCACTGGGAGCCATGGTCAATTTTGCGCGTTTTTCTTTATTTTGTATTTGGTACGTGTAAAAAAATGAAATAAGGAAAAATCAAAAGAAGGAATAAAAGAATTATGTTTGAATAGAAAGTATTTCTACCAGTAAAGTAAGAAAAGCTTATTTGGAGGTGTATATTGACTTCAATAACGCATGACACACAATTTGGAGTAGATATTTGATCCTTCAAAACTGTCTAATCTCGAATTAGGCTTCACCTTTCAATCAAATCAAATCACCCTTCTTAATCTTTGTCCTGTCATGATAAACTTTGTTTGACTAAGTCATTCCTTGTGGGATTTTCTCAATTGACCTCTCTAATTTGGATTGTCTCGTTCATCATTGTCTTATGGAGCCCCTGAGGGTTTTCACCAATAAGATTTTTTTTTTTTGATATCTTGTGGTGCCTCCATGGGTTTTCACCTACAAGTTTTTTTTTATATATATATATAGCACACAAGGCTTGACATTCTCAAAAATTGATCGGAAGGTCTTTAATGGACAAAGGGAAAAGGATTTTTAGGGTAGATTACAACTTAAGAGCCATATAAAAGTGACAATAGGATATATCTCATCCTTTTTTTTTTTGGTCGGACCGAACCCCAGGATAGGGCTGCCTACGTATCCATTTAGGAATCAGGTCGAACGTAGTTCAATGGCAACGCATTATTTTTTTTTTTCGGCTCCAAAGAGGGTAAGCAAGGAAAGGTAAATAAGGCTCGAAGGGCTGACAAAGGATTAATGACATTTAGTTAAGTAGAACGATGGCCTTTCGTCATCTCAACTTGAGAATGTTAAAACAAGTGTGTCAAATATAATATCTTTTGACTGAATCGGCATTGATAGCTTTTTCTGTCATTTTTCCGTCCAGATCCGCAAGTTGCAAAGCTCCATTTGATAATACTTGTTTAACTATGTATGGGCCTTGCCAGTTTGGAGCAAACTTTCCTTTAGCCTCTTTTTGGTGTGGAAGGATGCATTTTACAACAAGTTGGCCGGTCTTGAATTTTCTAGGACGTACCTTCTTATTGTAAGCTCGCGCCATCCTCTGCTGGTATAATTGACCAAAGCAAACTGCCGTCAACCTTTTTTCATCTATTAACGATAGTTGTTCTAGTCTAGACTTGACCCATTCAGTATCGTCAATTTCGGCTTCACTAATGATTTAAAGCGAGGGAATTTCGACTTCTGCGGGTATCACAGCTTCAGTCCCATAGACTAGTAAATAAGGAGTTGCGCCAGTCGATGTACGGATAGTTGTACGATATCCTAAAAGAGAAAACGGTAATTTCTCATGCCACTATCGAGATCCTTGGACCATTTTCCTAAGAATCTTCTTAATATTCTTGTTTGCTGCTTCAACGGCTCCATTTGCTTTAGGACGGTAAGGGGTAGAATGGTGATGCACGATCTTGAATTGCTCACAAACATCCTTCATTAGATGACTATTGAGATTGGTTGCATTGTTTGTGATAATGGACTTTGGTATACCAAAACGACATATGATGTTCGAATGAACAAAATCCACTACTATTTTCTTCGTGACTGATTTAAAAGTAGCAGCTTCTACCCATTTAGTGAAATAGTCAATAGCGACCAGTATGAATCGATGCCCATTAGAAGCTTTTGGTTCTATTGGACCGATTATATCCATGCCCCAAGCAACGAATGGCCAAGGAGCAGACATAGGATGCAGCTCTGAAGGTGGGGAGTGAATCAAATCACCATTAATTTGACACTGATGACACTTGCGAACAAAGCGAAAGCAATTTCTCTCCATAGTTAACCAATAATATCCTGCCCGCATAATCTTCTTTGCTAAAACATAGCCATTCATATGCGAACCACATACCCCTGAATGTACCTCATTCATGATTCTTTCAGCTTCCTGAATATTAACACATCTCAACAAGTTCAAGTCTGGGGTTCGTTTGTACAGAATCTCCCCACTTAAGAAGAAACCATTAGCAAGTCTCCTAATGGTCCTTTTTTGATCTGCATTGACGTGTATTGGATATTCTTTTGACTTTAGGAAGCATTTGATATCATAGTACCAAGGTTCATTATCTGGTTCTGCATCAATTATATTGCAATAACCATGTTGATCTCGTATCTGTATCTCTAATGGGTCGAGATGCGTATTTCCTGGGTATGGGAGCATGGAAGCTAGGGTAGCCAGGGCATCAACCAGCTCATTATGGGATCTGGGGATATGTCTAAACTCGATAGACTTGAACCTTTTGCTAAGGTCCTCTAAGAACTGTTTGTATGGAATGAGCTTGATATCTCTCGTTTCCCATTCACCTTGAATTTGTCGAACGAGTAATTCGGAATCTCCCAACACCACTAGCTTGTGTACACCCAGATTTATTGCCATATTTAACCCCATGATGCAAGCTTCATATTCTGCTGTATTATTAGTACAAAATAAATGGAGTCGTGCTGTGGCGGGATGATGATGCCCGGTCGGTGAGACAAGAACCACCCCAATTCCTACTCCTTTGACATTGACTGCCCCGTTAAAATATAATTTCCATGCATACATATCATCTTGAACTTCTTCCTCAATTGAATTTATCTCTTCATCAGGAAAGTAAGTTCGCAAAGGCTCATACTCATTGTCAACTGGGTTCTCTGCCAAGTGATCGGCAAATGCTTGCGCTTTCATAGCGGTACGAGTAACATACACAATGTCGAATTCTGTAAGCAAAATCTACCACTTTGCCAATCTGCCTGTGGGCATAGGTTTTTGAAAAATATACTTTAAAGGATCCATTCGAGATATGAGGTAGGTTGTGTAGAACGAAAGATAGTGCTTCAACTTCTGAGCAATCCAAGTTAGGGCGTAACATGTCTTTTCTAAAAAAGTATATTTTACCTCGTAACTCGTGAACTTTTTGCTCAAATAATAGATTGCTTGTTCCTTCTTGCCTGTGATATCATGCTGTCCTAAAACACCACCAAAAGAATTGTCCATCACTGACAGATATAGGAATAAAGGCCTACCAGGTTCTGGTGGGACTAGTACTGGAGGATTTGCCAAATATTCTTTAATCTTATCAAATGATTCTTGACATTCGTCTGTCCATTGGATAGCAGGCTCCTTCTTTAGCAACTTAAATATCGGTTCACATGTAGTGCTGAGCTGCGCGATGAATCAGCTTATATAATTCAGCCTTCCAAGAAAACTCATGACCTCAGTTTTATTCTTCGGAGGCGGCAATTCTCGAATGGATTTTACCTTGGTGGGGTCCAATTCAATGCCTCTGCGGCTAATTATGAAACCCAAAAGTTTTCCGGATGGAACTCCAAATGCACACTTGGCTGGATTGAGCTTAAGATTATACTTTCGCAACCTTTCGAAGAATTTCCTCAAGTCATCTATGTGATCGAATCGTGTCTTGGACTTGATAATGACATCATCAACATATACTTCTACTTCCTTGTGCATCATGTCATGAAAAATAGTAGTCATAGCTCTCATGTACGTAGCTCCCGCATTCTTTAAACCAAACGGCATGACCCTGTAGCAATAAGTACCCCACGGGGTGGTGAAAGCAGTCTTATCTGCATCCGTTTCATCCATCAAGATCTGGTGATATCCGACATAACAATCCACGAAAGATTGGATCTCATGTTTAGCACAATTATCGACAAGGATATGAATATTGGGCAACGGAAAGTTATCTTTAGGGCTTGCTTTGTTCAAATCCCTATAATCAACACAGACTCTGATTTTGCCATCTTTCTTCGGTACGGGCACCACATTAGCCAACCATGTGGTGTACTGGGCGACCCTGATCACGTTCGCATTCAATTGCTTCATGATTTCCTCTTTGATTTTATCGCTCACGTCAGTTTTAAACTTTCTTTGCTTTTGCTGGACCGGTGAAAAATTAGGGTATGTAGGCAGTTTGTGGACTACCAAATCCGTGCTTAGACCCGGCGTATCATCATAAGACCAAGCAAAAACATCCTTATACTCGATCAAAATCTGAGCAATATCCTTCCTGATATTCTGATCTGCATGAATACTTACTTTTATTTCTCTAACCTCCTCACCAGTTCCCAAATTTATTATCACAGTGTCATCTAAATTGGGTTTGGGCTTATCCTCAAATTGATCCAATCCTTTCTTGACTTCCTTATTAGCTTCACCTTCATCGTATTCATCTACCGTTTGGTTTGCTGATTCGAGATTAGACAACTTTTTAGGATCTAAATGTGAACTCCACGTACATGCCATGTTATCGGAGCCAGTATTAACATAACTGAAATAAGATAAAAATAATAAAAATTAAAAGAGGGAAAAAAAGATAAATTTACTAGAAAACTTGAATTTCATTTCATTGAATCGGAAAGGATAGGAGGGTTAACATGAAAGCAGAGCAACTAAACTATGTGGACTACAACCCTAAGAATAGTCCAAAATACAAAAGAAAGAAAAACGAAACAACAAAATAAACTACCAAGACTCCTTCCTTGTGGGGAGAGGAGTGGCTTCCCAGTTAGTGAGCTTGATATTCGGCCCGACGAACTGCACATCTACATGGCTAGGGCCTTCACCCATCTGAACCATGTTTACTTTATAAAACATTTCCTTGAGGCCTTGACATATTTCATCCACATCCTTGTTAGCATATGGGTATTGATTTTCTTTCTTTTGAGCTTTCGTGAAAGATTGGCTAATATGTGGAACTGGACTTGTCAATTTCCAAGCCTTCTTCTTCTGCTCTTTTGCCCATTTTCTATCTACTGTGGTAGGCTTAAAGCCTAAGCCAAAGGAGTTGTGGCTACCACATGGATCTACAGGGTTTATAATTCCTTGTAGCGAAACCCCTAATCCTTTTTCCGGTTCATAACCATTTTGTAGCATTTGGCTACCCACCATGATTGAAGTAAAAGAGATATGAGGCCTTGGAATCGGCGTGCCTTCCATGACTTGATCAGCTGTCACAATTTCAAAGGCTTGATAAATGGGAGATTCACAACCCCCTTTTGTTTTGATACAGGGTACAGAAGGATCTCGATGTATGGGAAGGTCATCCTTTCCATGTACAATGATTTCCTGATTGTCGTGTTCAAACTTAACTACTTGATGCAAAGTAGAAGGTATGGCTCTGGCCGTGTGGATCCATGGTCTTCCTAAAAGTAGGTTGTAGGAAGTATCCATGTCTATTACTTGAAAGGTGATCGTAAAATCAACTGGTCCAATAACCAAATCAAGATCTACCTCACCAATTGTGTCTCATTTTGCACCATCAAAAGCCCGAACACATACATTATTGGACCGAATCCTATCTGGTCTGATTTTTAATCTTTGCAAAGTAGAGAGAGGACAGATATCTACTCCTGAACCTCCATCAATCATTACCCCTTTTATGTAATATCCTTCGCATTTGATAGTCAGATGCATAGCCTTGTTGTGACCAGAACCTTCTGTGGGTAACTCATCATCAGTGAAAGTGATCCTATTTGCTTCAAATATTCTACGAACCATCCTTTCTATTTGACATACCGTAGTTTCCTTCGGGACGTATGCTTCGTTCAACAACTTAATCAATGCCTGACAATGTTCTTTAGAATGTAGCAGCAGGGATAATAATGAGATTTGAGCCGGGGTTTTTCTCAATTGATCGACAATGGAATAGTCTTGGGTTTTTATTTTCTTCAGAAATTCCTCAGCCTCTTCATTTGTGACGAGTTTTTTCATTGGCCCTTGACTATCTTTAAACTGTTTTGGTCTCCTTAATTTTTCTGGAACATAGCATCTTCCTGATCGAGTCAAACCCCCCATTTCGTTTGTTTCTTCCATGACCTCTTTTCCTTTGTACATCACCGTGGTTTTGTTGTAGTTCCATGGGATGGTTTTCAAGCTTGTCACTGGGAGCTGTGCTGCGTGTCTTATGACAATTGGCTCTGTTATCTCTCTCGTGTTGTTGCGTTGTTGGTCAAACCCTGCGGGACCACTCGAAACATATAGTTTTGGCCCATCTTATGCTATTCCCTTTAGCTTTGCAGGAACATACAATACCATCTTTTCTGAATCTCGGGGTCTTATAATGGAACTCGCTCCTTTCACGATCAGTGGTTCTCTTTGCATATACTTCAGTGCTTCACCCGGGTTCTCCTTCAAGGCGTCTCTTTCCATCACTGCTTGGCTTGTTGGCCTGTAGTCTCTATCATTAAAAATCATCCCCACGAAGTGTATGTTACTGTGATTAGGAAGTGGATTATCGATGACATTCGGTGCTTCTTCTTTTTGTATTACGATTGCCTTGCTTTCGATTAACTTTTCGATGGTTCTCTTCATACTCCAACAATTTTTGGAACTGTGACCTTGGACGTTGGAATGGTACTCACACCTTACATTAGGATCAAACCAACTTGCATTCGGATCCACTTTGAAAGGCAAAATAGGTTCAATCCATCCTAATTTGACCAATCTCCGCAACAGGCTCGTATATGATTCTCTAATTGGGGTGAAGTTTTCCTTTGGCCTCTGTTCTCTTGTATAGTCTGCCGGAACATACGGATTGCGAGGGGCTTGTAAATTTGGCTGCCGCGAATAAAAACCTTGTGGCGCAGGTGCGCGCCATTGTGGACGCTGAGGAGGTCGGGCATACGCTTGAGCATTAAGAGCAGCAGGTTGAGGTGTATAATAATGTTGAGGATGGCTGGGTTGTACCTGTTGGACATGAACGAAAGGGGAGTTTCGTCCCCTTTGGTCATTTCCTGGTACTGATGCCATCATGGATCCTTTCTCCTTCTTTTTTCGATTTCCGAAACTACCTGATCCACTTTGAATGGCTTGTGTAGTGGCCCTGAGGGCAGTTTGGCTCATGATCTTTCCTGATTTGATGCCATTCTCCACCATTTCCCTAATTTTTATTGCTTCAGCGAAAGGTTTACCAACCGCGGCTAGTAAATGATGAAAATAATCAGACTCTTGAGTTTGGAGAAAAACGTCAATCAATTCTTGGTCCTTCAGTGGCGGCTTGACTCTAGATGCCTGTTCTCTCCATTTTATGGCAAACTCTCGAAAACTTTCAGATGGTTCTTTCTTCATATTAGCAAGAGAAGTGCGGTCAGGGATTATATCGATATTATATTGAAATTGTTGTACAAAATCTTGAGCCATATCATCCCAAACGTGCCAATGGGATATGTATTGATCGATAAACCATTCGGAGGCTATTCCTGTCAGACTTTCTCCGAAATAGGCCATAAGAAGCTCCTCTTTCCCTCTTGCTCCTCTGAGTTGATTGCAATACCTTTTTAAGTGGGCCACTGGGTCACCATGACCACTATATTTGTCAAATTTTGGGGTCTTGAACCCTATTGGCAAATGAACATTAGGGAACATACACAGGTCTTTGAAAGAGACGCTTTTGTGTCCTCCCAATCCTTGTATGTTTCTCATACTCTGCTCCAGACTCCTCACTTTTCTAGCTATCTCTTCTCGTTCTTCATTCATAATAGCCTTCTCAATCACGATATGAGACTCAGGCTGATGAGTGGGCTGATATGAATTTATGGGTTTGAATGCCAATTCAGGAGGATAGACTTGATCATGATTTAGCTCGTTGATAGGCTTCTACATCATTGATGGAGGATTTATATTAGTTGTCACGGCCGGAATAAAAAGCGGGTTGTTCGTGAATGATGGATTTAGAGGACGCATGGTGGATGTGCCAGCAGCGCTAGACACATTAGCGTATGGACCAAATCCAGGCAGATAAAGTGGATCGTCGACTTGGGCTTGAGTAGAACTGGGATGGTTTGCATCTGAAAGGCCAGGAATCGAGGAAGGCGGGGCTTGTCCATTCGCCCAGGCCTGATACATTTCCGCAACTTGTTGCTTTAATAACCTATTCTCCTCTAAAGATGCGAACTCTCGTGGAACTAACTGATCTCGACCTTCTTCATTGTCAGATTCTGTTCCATCTTTTTGAGTCATCTTCCTTTTTCCTTTATACCTTGTGTTGTACGGGTGAGAGGTCAGCTTAACCACAACCAACCACCTAATTCTCTCTCTCTCTTTGAAACAGAAACAAATATGTTAGGATTTAGAGCTTAAAAATATTGATATATTCATAACTAACTCAAATGTCATGCACCTAAGTAATTTTCTTCCTGAAATGGACTTAGGAAAACCCTCTTGTTTCATCCCGGCTTTAGTGAATTAAATTTTCTTCATTATTTAACGCCAACATCTTAAAATTGTTACTTGAAACTTGAATCTTGGAAAAAAAAATATTTGATCGCACCCGCCGAGGGTTGCCTACGTATCATGTTTTACATGAATTAGATCAATCACGTAGTTCATGGATATGGTAAATATATATATATATATATATATTCAGAAATAAGGAGAATAAAAACTTGAAACAAATGCAAAATTTTCCATACATTTTCAACTGTTCTTAAAACAAAGCTTTAATGAAAGGAAACTAAAATTATCTAAAACTAGAACAGACTCAGAATACTGGAGAAATACTAAAAACCCTATAAAGAAACTAACTCTAAGAAAACAAGGACTTTAATAATTATCATCAAGATGCCTTCCAAAGATGTCTTGCAACTTAATCCTCTCTCAGACTTGAGTAGATCCTGGATAATGCTTTTGGCAGATGTGGAGCGAGAGCACGCGCCTGACGTCCCAGATTTTCATCACCTTGGTGAAGATACTTAGCATAAACATTAATCAAGGTTTCACTGAGCTGAAGTACTTCTCCCCTGGCCTCGATCATACTCTCATGGCAGTTTTGCACCCAATGCTGCGTGGTGCGGATGGTATGCTTTAGGTCCCCTTCTTGTTCATGAAGGTCATCGATCTGATAGTGAAGCGCCTGTCGTTCAGTCATCCACTGGTTTTTCTCAACTTCAACTTCCTTCTGAAAAGTCGTGAAACGTCTCACTATTTCTCTTTCCCATTCCATGGAAGCTTTTAGTTGAGCCCGAAGCTTCGACTGTGTACTTGTCAGCAAGGCCTTCTCTTTCTCAAAATCACTCGATTGCTGCTCCATATCACCAATGGCAATATCCAGGTCTTCTTGTAGGGCCTGCATGGCAACACGGTTCTCTCTCTCAATCTCCTTACGAGCCGACCTAATTCTGGCCTCACATTTCGCCTCATAGTGAACCAATTCTTATCTAGCCCTTTTCAAATAATTTTTTAAGACGTGTAGAGTAGACTGATAGTTCTCTTCTATCTCTCATCGAGCCTGCTTAATTCTGACTTCGATCTCCGCTTCTCGATCCACTGGCTCTCTGGCTGACCTTTCTGGCATGGCTTTAGGAGGAGGCTGGTCATGAAACCATGGCAGATACCAATGGTCTACCTCGCCCTTGTCGCGGTCTTCCACTATGTGATCGAAGCCTGAAAGTACACATCCTCCCCAGATCTTAAGTATCTCAGTCTTTCTTAGAGGGATGTCAGGGAAGAATTTGTACATGAACTCTTTCATATCCTCGACTGGCGGTATATGCTGACGTCGACCGAATTGTCGCATGACTCTTAGTGGCACGTAGGGCTGAACACCTCGGAGACCCATTAAGATGATGAAAGGTCGGAAAGTAGACATATATATTACCTCTTTTAAGGGGAACCAATGATAATTCCATACTATCTTGTCCGCCGTCAACCCCTCCAAGTATTCCCTCCAAGCTCTTATTCCTTCGGGGAAGTTTTGGTCCTCCATCCTCTTCTCATGGCCCTTGATATAATCATTCCACTCGACTCAAAAATCTACAACAAATGGATGGTAACGAATATGCTTGAGCATCCATAGCTGCAATAGAATGTTACATCCTTCAAAATAGTCCGCCCCATTTTTGCACATCTCCAGGGCCCGATAAATGTCTGCTAAAATCATGGGCACGAAGGTGACCTTAGGATTCTTCTCAAAAGCGGTAATAAACGCAGCCAGATTGGTGCTGATTTTTCCTCCTCTCTTTGGAAATACCATGATTCCCAAAAAAGTCACTATGAATGTTTCAGAACCGTGCTTTTTCCAGGTTTGGTAGCATCCCCCGTTGTTAAGTTCTGATTTAAACAGCTCGAATCCCCTTTCCTGACCATATCTTTCGTACAAAAATTCTAGATGAACCCATCCATTTTCTAGGCAGCCTCCTATGTTTTTCTTTTTTATGTGCAATAGCTCGAAAAATCTTTCGGAAGTGACATGCTTCGGTATCATGGGTTCTCCTTGGTGAAGGTTCTTTCCCTTTCCCATAAATGCTCCTATTTCCTCCAGTGTGGGAGTAAGCTCAAAGTCAGAGAATCGAAATACGTTGTTTGAAGGATCCCAAAACTGTACCAAAGATTCTATCACGTCTCTTCGTGGTTCAACATTCAACAGACTCCTTAAAAATCTCAAGTGTTTATATACTTCTCCCTGTCCATATTCAGTCATATTGTTATACCATATCCGCAATAGCTTTGGAACTTTATCTAATACCATGAAATGGGGTACTTCATCATCCCTCGGCCTCTTGTCACTCCTTCCGACTGAGTTCATATTGCCCTATAGGATAATGATGGCAAATAAGAATTCTATTTTAAATATCCTAAAGCAGGATAAAAATAATTTTCGAAAAAGGTTGACGGAACGAAACGGAATAGGATTTCAGCATGAGAAATAATAACTGACAAAACAGGAAGTATCTAGAGCATCCTAGAGTAGAGACAATAATTTGATGACGTTTGAACCAGACATGTCAGGAATAATTAAATTATTAAAACAAAATAGTGGACCAAATTGTTTGTCAAAATTTTAACAGTGTTTGACAAAAATGGGCTCTATGGTATTCTAGGAGAGATTTTAAAATCGAAGAAAACGGACATAACGAGACCACGACGTTAAAACGACTTAATCTTTACAAAAAGGTTCTATGTAAAATATTATATATTTTCCAAAATAAATCCTTAAAATTTTTTATTTGACCCCCTTTTCTTCTAGATCAATTAATTCACTTAAAAGGCGGTCAACATTCGATATGGCATTTCCTATAATGCAACAATTAGCACATAAAATGCACATGATGATCTCAAAAGGTGACACCTGACCTAGACGGATCCGACCCCCGGGTCAAACCCCACTAAGTCAAAATTGCACATTATACCAATAAAACGCAGTCTATTAGGGATAGCCATGTCTAAGTTCCAGTTATGTTAGGTTTAACCTGGTGGAGTTAGGTATCTAGACTGTCTATGAAACGAGTGGACAACTCGAGTCGGCAAGGGACAACTTTACCGATAGCAGGGTTTTTCGGCCTCAATGTTGGTCCCTTTCCATCCTAAATCATGGGTGACTACAGAATCCTTCCCAGGAGTGTTGCCGCATCTCTGGTATCTCAAGCTCGGGAGCGTATACCGCATCTCCGAATATACAGTATCTCAGAAGACTCAGATGGGTGCGCGAGAGAAGACAGTTTATATTGCAATTCAAATAATATCAAAGCGATAAACATGTAGGCAAAGAACACATTTAGGCCAACAATATACAATATCAAAATTGAATAAAGCCAATTAAGTCAATATAAAAGCTCGAATTCTGCTTAAGTCCCCAGCAGAGTCGCCATCTGTCACACCCCGTGTTTTCACCGCATCCGACCCCGCTAGGGAGTTGGTTTTAGAGAAAATGGGTTTTCCCAATTAAAGTGACGTTTTGAAAAAGGATTATTTTATTTACAGAGTCGCTACTTGGAATTGAGTTTGGGTGTTCCAAGTCACCTTAGTGAATCCCTATTCAAAAGGAAATGACTCTTTAATTTTTATTTTTTTGGTCTGCGAACTAGAAATCCGGATAAGGAATTCTGTTGACCGAGGGGAAGGTGTTAGGCACCCCTCAAGTCCCGTGGTTCTAGCACGGTCGCTTTAATGACTTACGTCTGGCTTAAATTAATTGTTTTTTGTTTTGGATTTATAATATTTGTTAACCTAAAAGTTGTTTGCCTCCCGCTTTTAATTTATTTTAAATTATTTAAAACTGCATTGATGTGTGGCTTACCGATAGTAGTACTTTTCGGCCTCACCACGATTTTTGGTATATTTCTCGCGCCTTTGAGGCATTTATGAGTCGTCCCATATTTTCAAAATCTAAATAAGCACCTAATAGGTTTAAAATCTACCCAACCCAATCCAATCGGCTTCAAACGGTAGGTTAATTTATTATAACGAATGGTCGGTAGTAGGGCTTTCCAACTTCATCGTTAATTTTCACTTGTATATTAAACGTTAAATTTTCTAAAGATTACGAACCTATCTCGCTCAAATTTCACAACAAATTAATTGATTAGGCCTTAATTTAAATTTAGGCCCAATATTCTGAAACATAAACAAATATGAAAAAAAAAACAATTAAACAAAAGTGTCAATTCTAACTTGATCAAGGTGAGTAAAAAGAACAAAAATTAACATCATACCAGTTAGAACTTCACGTAAACAATGGTTGATTAAGTAAATCTAATCAAAATATTATATACCCATTGACTGTTAACAATTCTGACTAATTTAAAAACAAAAGGACGAAAGTAACTTTTGCACCACGTTTTCTTATTCTTAATAAGGACATACATATCATAATACTAATTTTTTCTAACTTCTTTTTAATAAAGACAACTACTGCGTACACAGTTTTCTTCCTGTTATCCCTCTTTCCAATTCATTAAACATTATCATGTTAAGCTAACGAATGACAATTGTGAAAATAGATTTACAAAATGACAACTTCAATATCTAATACACACTTAATCTCTATACACTAATTTGACCCCATTATAATAATTATCATATTTTCCACTAACTTAATCTAACCTTAACAAAAGAGAAATAACCAAGAATTTTTCGTACTACTGCTACTTAACCTAACTCCACCGCCACATCATTATTCTATAATTTCTTAATCATTCCTGTCATCATTCTTGTCCTGTCACACATATACCAAATAACAACGACAACTCGGGCTATAAAAATTCATGTCAAACGATGCGTATGTATATCTTAATATTGAATGAATCAAAGAACATTGACACACTCACCATTAAAATAAAACCACTAAAATAGAAAAATAAAAATTTTAATAGAACGATGAAAAAGGACTTCGCATAAAATAATTAATTTTACATCTTTAAACACTAAAAACTTTAAAAATTATCTCACTTAAAATTTAAAATCAATTTAATTGAAATTATTTTGAGAAAACAACAAAACAAATTACAAATAAAGGACATAGAACATGAACTACATAAAATAATAAACTAAGCATATTAAACAATATAAGAAGCCATTGAAATAACTTTATTCATGCTTTGATTTCCATTTTTGAAAAAACAACAAAACAAATTACAAATAAAGGACATAGAACATGAACTACATAAAATAATAAACTAAGCATATTAAACAATAGAAGAAGCCATTGAAATAACTTTATTCATGCTTTGATTTCCAAAAAAAAAAGAAAAATTATAGAATAAACAATACGGATTCGATAAGAACCTGTGTGATGAATCAAAACCGAGACAAAAAGCAAGAACACCACCACCAAAAACTTCAAACGGAGGTCCCGAACTCACTTCCTTTATTTTTGCACGTTGAGCTTTCTTTTGTTTTTTTTTTCTTCTGTTTCAAACGTTTCTTTTTTTCTTTTTTGTTTCTTAGTTTCTTCTCTGTTTCTTGGTTTCTTTTTTGTTTCTTGGTTTCTTTTCCCGTATGTCTTTTTTTTTTGCCTTTTAGTGCATGTGTGCATGTGTTGTATATATAGTGTATGTAGTGTGTGTGTGTGTGTGTTTGTGGGGGAGGTAATGGGAGAGGTTAAGTAGAAGTGGGATTTGTGGGGTGGTTTGGGTAGTTTAGGATCATCTTTTTTTTTTTTTTTAAATTTAATTAATATTTTAAATAAAATAATAAAATCTATTTAACTAACAAAATACAAGATAAGTTAATTAGCTAGTCTTAGGAATATGGTTAAGAAATATTAATATCACAACATTCTAATTAATTTTAATTAATTTTTTTTCTAAAATAAATAAACAAATAAAAAATAAAAAATAAAATAAAAACTTATTTAAAATGTGACTCTATTTTTATAGTTTTTCCAATTTTATTTTTTTTTAAAATAAATTTGGTAAAAATAAGATAAATTTAAAATATCTAATTTAGACCCTAAAAAGAAATTGAACACTAAAATGGCAAAAAAAAAAAACACTTAGGTTTGGTAAAAATTAGGTGTTTACAACAACAAAGACAATATACGATATCTTTCTCCACACTATACTCCAACCAAGTCGAATGTGAACCTTTAAACCAACTTGAAGCAAATTGACGCATTCTACCTCCTATTTCACTTGAAGGATATGATTTCAAGACAGGTTGACAAGCCCTTTTTCAACAAAATATTTCCTCACTTCATCTCGTATTCGAGGATCATAATCAGAAATAGGTCTTCTTTCTCCCGGATCGACTTTAAGTGAACCCAAATCGAGGCCAGTTGTGAGACAAGAACGATTGATATTTACATTACTAGAACTAGATTGAGAATAATTAACTTTCTTGAAAAAATTCTCCATCTCAATTCACAAAATTAGAACAATTTCTCCTAAATCAAGATAATTTCAAATTTGGATTTCTAGGCTCAAGAAAGAGAAATAAAATAATTTTTCAAAATAACTTACAAAGAGAGCAAGCAACAAGCAGAGAGAGAGAGAGCAAGCAGCAACAACAGCAAACTTCAAGAACAAGAGTTAGAGAGTCTATGTTTTGATTTGGTCCTTTGAAAATAGGGTTTTTGTCTTAATTTTAATGAGAGATATTTGATTATATCTTTTAAACAATTGAATAAAAAAAAGTCAAAAAATAAGATTAATTTTATAAAAAAGTCAACTGGTAATAAACTAATCCGTTTGTTCCCTGTTTTAATTAAACTTATATGTTGTTGGTTGTTGCAAGGTCTGGTTGTTGCCTTGTTTTAATGAAAAGTTATTAACAAAAATGATTTCCTCACTTCATCTCGTATTCGAGGATCATAATCAGAAATAAGTCTTCTTTCTCCCGGATCGGCTTTAAGTGAACCCAAATCGAGGTCAGTTGTAAGACAAAAACGATTGATATTGACATTACTAGAACTAGATTGAGAATAATTAACCTTCTTGAAAAAATTCTCCATCTCAATTCACAAAATTAGAACAATTTCTCCTAAATCAAGATAATTTCAAATTTGGATTTCTAGGCTCAAGAAAGAGAAACAAAATAATTTTTTAAAATAACTTACAAAGAGAGCAAGCAACAAGGAGAGAGAGAGAGAGTAAGCAGCAGCAGCAACAACAAACTTCAAGAACAAGAGTTAGAGAGTCGATGTTTTGATTTGGTCCTTTGAAAATAGGGTTTTTGTCTTAATTTTAATGAGAGATATTTGATTATATCTTTTAAACAATTAAATAAAAAAAAGTTAAAAAATAAGATTAATTTTATAAAAAAATCAACTATAATAAACTAGCTTACAAATGTTGCTAGCCAGGATCGAACACACGACCTCGGAGATACAAAAGCAGCACTTTACCACCTGCACTAAGCAATGCTCTATTATAATGAGTGTCATATTTAATACTTAACTATATCCATATATATATATATACAATTATATATAGAGAGTTTCCGTCGAAATTTGCGGGTGGCGTGCCACCCCACGGCCTTAATAGATCCGCCCCTCTCTCTCTATATGATTGTTTATGTAGAATGATTTTTTTATAGAATGATTGTTTTGTCCAATACATAGTATACAACGTGCAAACATTTGTCTAAAAATTATAACTTGAACCATCTAATTTTAAACACGAAGTTTAATGGAGAAATATGGGATGAGAAGGAGCTGGCATGGAATTTTTTAGTCTTTTTGAAAGATCCTATCTGAAGGAATAAGGATTTGGAGTGTGCTTTCGATTTTTCAGTTCATTTTTTAAAATTTTATTTTATTCTTTGATTTTTTATTTTTCAACAGTATTCATTGAACCGCGAATCAAATTACTTCGATTGGTTTATTTTTTCAAGTTTAGCTCGGTTCAATTGATTTTTTTTTTCAAATCTGATTCACAAAGCGATACCCAAAAATCACGGTTCAATTGATTTTTGATATTGGTTTTTCGATATTCATGAAAAATATCAACAATAAGAAGCTATAAATAACATTGCCTATAAGTTAGACTAAGAATGTCAACTATGTCATTCAAACAGAGACACCTCATGTAGACTTGTTTGATTTTAACTAGATATAAAATTATATCAATATTTTCTTTTATACTAATTAATGAGTGTTTTGACAGTTTTTCCATGAATCCATCTCATATCATATTATTCTCAATAGTTGAAATATAAAAAATTGAACTTACGTTATTACACTTCGATTCTCTGGTACACCAAAGTGCTAAAACTCTAAACTCGAGACACTAATCAAAAAATTAAAACTGAAAAAGCAGATTAGTTCAATTCAATTTGATTTTTAAGTATTCATGCCCCATCCCTATGAAGGATGGTCCTCAACTTCTAACCAACCACATAACACGGCTGTTTAGGCTTGGGCCAGGCCAATGGGCCCATGGAGGTTTAGTTTGATTAGGCTTCTAATACTGATTCTCTTCAGTCATTTCTTTTCGTATTCTGTATCGTCACTGAACTAAGACACCTGATTGTCTCCCTCTCCTCTTTTGCCTAAAGGAAAGAAAGAGTAATAATAAATTAAAGTAAGAACTGAGTTTGATCAGTTAATAGGATTAAGTTTTTTATTTTTTTTTCATCTTTATCCTCACCAATCTCTCTTTCCTGACCCTTTCATCATCCAAAAGGGGGAAATAGGCTGAAATTTGGGGAGGGAATTCTTGTTTTACTTTGAGTGAAGTTTTGACACATATATAGTGTTTTTTTTTAGGGGTAGGAGATTATAAAGTCGGAAATTAAACTTTCACCAATAAGGTAAAAGTTTAAATAGTCAATCAACTGAGCTATTAAAATTTTCATATATATCCTCTCTATATTTATTTTTATTTGTTACATTTCATTTTTTGAAAGCCAAATTACATGAAAATTAGACTAAACATTTTAAAATGTATTTTTGCATCATATTTATATGGAAAGAAATGCAACTTATGTTAGTCAAGCTGAATCTCATGAAGGAAAATGTGACAAGTAAAATGAGCGGATAAGAGTAATTGAATAATAGAAAGCTATTGAGAAGGAGAGAGAGAAATCTCTATTTACTTTGAAATGTTAACAACAAATTCAGTGAATTCCTATCAAGTGGGGTCTGAAGAGGGTAAAATGTATGCAGTTTATACCACTATCTCTGAAGAAGTAGAGAGATTGTTTTCGATAGACCCCCAACTCAAAACACAGAGACAGTAAATAAGGTCATAATAAAACATGAAATATGAAACAAGATAAAATAACAGAAATAAAGCACCTATAAAGTAGTACGATACACTAACCAACTACCGGCACCTACCTCCCACAACCCACCTAATTAGAGACTCTATTCCATGAGCAAAGTCCTATAACCGCTAGCAGGCTACCCCAAAACGCACCTAACTATTGGTTACGACTCACCTCCACGCACTAACCTTCTATCCTAATCCGTGTTCTCTAAACTTTCCATCTAAGGTCATGTCCTCAGTAAGCTGTAACTGCTCCAAGTCCTGTCTAATCATCTCCCCTCAGTATTTCTTTGACCTACCTCTATCCCGCTTGAAACCATCCAAAGCTAACCTACACCTTTGAACCGTGGCATCTGTGCCCCTTCTCATCACATGCCCAAACCATCTCAGCTGCATTTCCCATATTTTGTCCTCCACCGAGGTCACTTCCACCTTCACCCGAATAACCTCATTCCTAACCCTGTCACCCCTAGTAAGTCCATACATCTAACACAACATTTTCATTTCTACCACCTTCAACTTTTGAATGTGAGAGTTCTTGACTGACTAACATCTGCATCATATATAGAACATGATCGGACGGACCGCTACTTTGAAATATTACTTGAAATGTTAACAAATGAACGAAAATGACAATTTCCTTCTTAATTTTTTTAAATAACTAAATTTATATATCAAATAATTCACTTGGATTAAGTTCTTCCATAATTTTAATCAAAAAAGATCCATAAAATTATCTAAGATCTCAGATGTAGGTTGCAAAATACAATAAAAGGATTTGTTCAGGGGACAAGCAATGAAAAAATTACACTATAAGCTTGCAAAATCTTAGTCCAATTTTTTTGAACCATTAAAAAAATAATAATAATAGTGACATACATGTGATGCAACAATTTTTTTTTCCATAATTGAATTAATCAACCATGACTTGATCCACTAAATTTCCCAGAACTCCCTATTAATCCCTCTCTTCTCATCTTTTCTTCCTTTGCTTTTCTACAAAAAACAACCCAAGAATTCACTTCCAATGCCACAGAAATACCAATCATTGTGGACAAACACAAACAATATGCCAATTTAGTATAAGACCTTCCTTCTCCCATCACTTCAAATCCTTGAAACACATTCACAACTCCTAAAACCACACAAGCATAACCAACAAAATGGTGATAAGATTTCCAATACTTCCTAAATTTATTTGTAGTCTTAGGCCTAAAAAACAAGGCCAATGTTTGTAACATGCCCAAAACAAATGTTGCGATCCCAAGTTTTCGATGAAGTCCATAGACTCTCCCTGGTGAAAGTTGCCCTAATCGAATACCAATCGCGAATCCAACAGTACCAAGTGAAATTCCTGACAATTGTATCCCTGCATGTGCATAAAACCATGCTGGCCCTAGTGACTCAATATGCCTTAGGTAACGGGCCGTGACCGCGCCTAAAGGTAGAATAACACCCCATGAAATTGCATTTATAACACCATGAACATTTTTCAGTGTCAAGAAATTGTTGTGACATATTGCTTGTGATCCTGAAAGGACATCAATTGTGGCTACTGAAGAAAGGTCATTGATATTAGTAGGATGTATAGTAGGTGAATAACCTTGGACATATATCCCACGGTTCCAAACAAAGTGTACATTTTTGGTCTTGTTAGGTACAAGTTTTAACGTGGCATAAATTTGAATTGTAGCACCATTATGTATAGTAGCCATTTTACCACCATACAGAGTAGATGAAGAAGCTAGTAAATGAATGTCTAAAGGTTTTGATAGAAGTGGACTTTTTTGGAGTTTAACTGATGGATCAATTATATAAGGTAAAAGAACAAGTTGGCCAGAATTTGGATCAGGAAAGGCTATTAATGCACGAGTACCAGTCATTTCAGGTGAATTTGGGTTAATACCAAAACCAACCCAGCCAGAAGGAGAAATAAATGAACCAAAAAAGACAATATCAAGTGTGGCATTATGTGGATGGAAAGTCCAAGCAATTGAGGCATCTTGTGAAGAGAGAGGCATGCATTTTTCAAATGTTTTTGTGGATGTTGAGGTTGTGCAATGGGAGGAAAAGACTATTGTGAAAGGAAAAAAAGAGAGGAAAATGAGAAAGAAAGAGAAGAAGGGAAACATGATTGTGAACAATTTTGAGTGTGTGATGAAAATTATGGTGGATGAAAGGAATTAAAGGAGGGGTCTTTTGGTTCATTTTGATGAAAAGGTATTATTGGAGTTGTTTATCACGATTCATGATGCTTCTTGGACACTAGTCTTCAATGAATCATGAGGGAGTTAGCTTTACTAATGAGGTTAGCTTTGAAGCAAGGCAACTTGAATATCGGTTTAGTTAATCATTATAGGGGCACTATATACCTTCACTTAAGAAATTTTTGTACTTCCTTGGTTATATCTTTTTATGTTCCATAGAGTCAAAACTTCAATTAAGAAAAGTCAAAAAATATAAAAAGTGGGCTCTTGCAGCCAAGGAAATTCAACATATAATATATAAACACAATTTTTTTTTCAATTTATATACACAATATAATTTTCAGTAAAGGAGTATATCAATTGACATCTCTTTAACAAGAATAACTCTACCACTAATTATAGTGGGCATAAAATTTAAGAAATAAATATTTTTCATATGTACGAATAATTCTTTAGAACTTGTGGTTTTATACATATTGTGATAGTTTTATGATTATTATATAAAAATATGTCATTAAGAATAAACTAAGAAATATAAAGTTAAATATAACCATTTGACTCTTACTTCTTATTGATAGAAAAATAGTGACAAATTGCCTCTAGGAAATAGCTTAGCTTTGAAGTGAAGGGACAAGTGACCCACCTTGGTATATATTTTAAACATAGGATAAAAAATTTGGTCCCACAAAGTCCATAATGTTATGGTGATAATGATAAGTTAGCTACTATTCTAGTCTGGCTTTTATTTGAATTACGTGCATGACCCGTGTTAGCATCAGTCCAACACTATAAATATCTTTTAATATTAAAATTTGATATTGATGAGATACAATCATAAATGTACATTGATTTAATTAAATATTATTAATTCTGATATATAAATAACTTATAATAATTAATTAAGGATAATATAGTAAAATATATTATTAATTCTAATACATAAATGACTTATAATAATTAATTAGGGATAATATAATAAATCACAGAGCAATTATGGGGTAATATAGGCAGACATATCATTTATTTTTTTAATTAATTATTATTAATTTTTTAAAATATAAATGACTTATAATAATTAATTAGGGATGATATAATAAAATCACGATTAAAAAAGCTGAAACAAACGTCATAAATATCTATTTTTAAAATTAAATATTATTAATTCTAATATATGAATGACTTATAATAATTAATTAGGGGTAATATAGTAAAAAAATATTATTAATTTTAATATATAAACGACTTATAATAATTAATTAGGGGTAATATAGTAAATCACAGAGCAATTAGGAGTAATATAGGCAAACATGTCATCTATTTTTTAATTAAATATTATTAATTTTGTAATATATAGATGACTTATAATAATTAATTAGGAATGATATAGTAAAATCAGGGTTAAAACAGTTGAAACAAACGTCATAAATATCTAATTTTTTTAATTAAATATTATTAATTTTAATATATAAATGACTTATAATAATTAATTAGGGGTAATATAATAAAAAAATATTATTAATTCTAATATATCAATGACTTATAATAATTAATTAGGGGTAATATATAAATCATGGAGAAATTAAGGGTAATATAGTAAATGATGAAGCAGTGGTCAAAACCAAATGACTTATAATAATTAATTAGGGGTAATATGGTAAAAAATATTATTAATTCTAATATATAAATGATTTATAATAATTAATTAGGGGTAATATAGTAAATTACGGAGAAATTAGGGATAATATAGGCAGACATGTCATCTATTTTTAATTAAATATTATTAATTTTTTAATACATAAATGACTTATAATAATTAATTAGGGATGATATAGTAAAATCACAATTAAAGCAGCTGAAACAAACGTCATAAATTTCTAGTTTTTAATTAAATATATTAATACTAATATATAAATGACTTATAATAATTAATTTTGGGTAATATAATAAAAAATTATTATTTTTAATATATAAATGACTTATAATAATTAATTAGGGGTAATATAGTAAATCACGGAGCAATTAGGGATAATATAGTAAATGATGAAGCACTGGTCGAAACCAGTGCAGGAAGACATGTCATCTATTTTTTTAAGTAAATATTATTAATTTTTTAATAAATAAATGACTTATAACGATTAATTAGGGATGATGTAGTAAAATCACGGTTAAAACAGCTGAAAAAAATATCATAAATATCTATTTTTAATCAAATATTATTAATTATAATATATAAATGACTGATAATAATTAATTAGGGATAATATATTAAAAAATATTATTAATTATAATAAATAAATGACTTATAATAATTAATTAGGGATGATATAGTAAAATCACGGTTAAAGCAGCTGAAACAAACGTTATACATATCTATTTTTAATTAAATATTATTAATTTTCTATAAATGACTTATAATAATTATTAGGAGTAATATAATAAAAAAATATTATTAATTCTAATATATAAATGACTTGTAATAATTAATTAGGAATAATATAATAAATCACAGAATAATTAAGGTGTTATATAGTAAATAATGGGGGTAAAAAAGTAAATCCACGAAGAGGTGGTCGAAACAATCTCTTCTATAATAGAAAAAAAGAAAGCAATAGTACTCATCTTGGTGCGTTTGGTGTCATCCTAACCACAATGTAAGTACGTAAACTGTGGAGAATCTTAGTAGATTAGTTGGTTAGTTATCTGAACTTTCATCTTGTTAGTGAGGGTTCGATTCCCCACATTGTAATTTCCTCCCCCATTTTCCTTCCCCTACCATCAATTTTTTTTTTTGAAAGTATGTAAACTAAAAAAAGAGCGATAATTATTCTTGTGGTTAGTGGACAACAATCATCTGATCGAATTTATCATAAAATTGAGATTATATTGTTTTCTTCCTTAGTTATGATGAGCTTGAAAAGAATAATTAAATTTTCTTATTTATCTAAATGTACGAAATAAATAAAATCAAGTATAAAATTAGGATGTTGTAACGAGTAAGTAATTGTCATGACTCTAATAGCTCATGGTAACACGTGTAGGAAATTTGAACGCATCCATAAGCGGTGCTTTTGTGACCCATTAATAATTAAGATATAAAGTGTGTTATTAAATAGGAAAAAAGGTAAAAAATGTTCCACTACTTTTATTAATTGGTTAAATTTATCCCTTGTTATACTATAAGGTCAAATATATCATTAATTTTTTATTTTTTGGTAAATAAGAAGTTGTATTTAATTTAAGGGTTCGAAGTATGCTGCATGGGGGTAGAGTTTTGCCCATGTCTGTTAACATTACAGATTTTGAATTGTCTTTCAAAATAAGTTCCTATACTATCTGCTTCAAAAGTCTCTAAAGCATATAGGGTGGGAACTGCAAAAACTTGTAGGCCTACATTCTGCACATTTCTCATTCCTTGTTTAGCTAGGCAATCTGCTACTCTATTTTGCTCTCTTCATGTGTGGTTCAGCGTCCTGACCTGAATGCGGGTCATCAGCAATCTACATTCATTAACGATGTTACTATGCTTATTAGTATCAGTATTGAATAGTGTGATCACACCAAGTGCATCTGTTTCAACTACTAAGGGCCACAGGGAGTGGTCTTTTGCAAGTTTCAACCCTTCAAACAGGGCAGTGAGCTCAGTATGGATTGGGGAGGTGTTGATGAGGGCTTTGGAGTAGCCCTTAATCCAGTCTCCCCTATGGTTTCGAAAGACACCATTTATTCCTCCTATGTTTTGCAAGTTATTGGCTCCATCAGTATTTAATTTGAAGATTCCTTGCTTAGGCGGTTCCCATTTTAAAGACAGAGTGATTGTGGTGGTAGTTTTGGCCTTCTGCCTTCTACCCAGATGGTAGAATTTCATGGCTCAGTGAATAGTCAGCTGCTCATTTGCAGGATCTTTCTTTTGGTTGAAGAGGTTGTTGTTTCTATTGAGTCATAAGCTCCACAGAGCAAAAGGAATGATCTCATTCTAAGTAATCCATTGGTTGAGGATCTATGTTTGATGTTCTCCCAAGTGTGGACATAGTTTTCCACAATTAAGCTGGTGGAGTCTATGGGCTGGATAGAGTCGCTTGTAGAGGCTATTCTACTCCAGAAAGATGTTGTATTAGTGCAATAGAAGAAAATATGGCTAATGTCTTCTTGCCTAGTTTCACAGTAGTGACAAAGAGAGATGTTGAAGATTTCAATACGGTGCATGGATTTGTTGGTAGGAAGCCTGTTATGGTGAAGGGGCCAAAGAAAGGTCTTTAGCTTGTTAGGAGTATGCAGTTTTCAAATCCAGTCAAAGTTGCCTACTTGGTGAGTGTTCTTTTGTTCTGTGATTGACTGGTAGGCAGAAGACATTGAGAAGGTGCCTTTGGGAGTTTTATCCCAGTAAAGCTTGGCATGAGTGGAGGTATCTTGGGGTATGAAAGTGGATTTAATGGCCTGTTGGATGTAATTCGGGAGTATTAGTGGCAGGTCATTTAAATTCCATTGACAATTTTGATAGATCTCTCCAAGTTTCATTGTAGTGTCTGCAAGAGTGAGAAGTCCATGGATATATCTTCTTAAGGGCTGGTGGTTGGGGATCCACCTATCATGGAAAAGGTTAATTCTGTGTCCATTATGGGGACTCCATCTGATATTTTTTGAGCAAATGACCCAACCCTGCCTAATGTATTTCCAGGTCCTAGAGGGGGATCTTTTTTTTGGTTCTCTAGTAAGGGGGCTGCAGTACTTGTTGTAAAGGACTTTAGCCCAAAGGGCATGGGGTTGTGGTACATTCTTCAAGCCAAGATGGCATGCATAGCTTTGTTCTTGAGACAGCTTTTCCTGATACTCAGTCCACCCTCTTTCTTAGATGAGGAGGTGGTATCCCAACTGAGCAAGTGGATTTTCCTTTTCTCAAAAGTGGTACCCCAAAAAAAGTTTCTTTGGATTTGGTCTATCATTGTGTTGGTTTTCTTGGGTAGCTGAATATATAGCATGACATGACTGGGAATGCTACCAAGGGTGGTTTTGGTGAGGACTGTCCTCCCAGTCATATTGAGCATTTTGGTTTTTCATCCTGCAAGCTTGTTGTGCATGTTATCAATAATGTATTGAAAGTCTGCATGCTTTGGTTTAGAGTTGAGAATGGGAAAACCAAGGTACTTTCCAAAGGATGTGCGGGTTGTATGTGGAGAATAGCAGAACACTGATTAACAACTTGGATGTTGCAGTTTTTGGAGAAGACATATTTAGATTTTTGGGTGTTGACTTTTTGTCTTGATACTTCACAAAACTTACTGAGGACTCTAATTATAGTTTCACTCTTCTGTAATGGCTTTGGAAAAGATGATTAGGTCATCAACAAAGAAGAGATGAGATAATTTGGGACCTTTGTTGCAAATGGAGATTGGGTTCCAGATTTTTGCTGAGCTATTATACTATAAGGACAAATATGCCCTTTCTATTATCAAACTTCACATATTTACCCCTCAATTGGATGAAATTTTCAAACCAAAAAAAATAAATTATTTCACATAAAATTATCCAATTATCTCTTTAACCTAACCTGAGCCACCTATTAATTTTAATCCGTTGAAATAACACCTAATTCCATTTCTCCAATTTCTTGATATTTGCTTGCATTTCTTTTATATACTTCACAACTTTATGCATATGTTTGCTCAATCAAAACCAATAAAAATTATTATTATTTTTTATAGTTTTATATAACATTTCAAGTAATAAAAGTTTTGAAAACTATTTTGACGATTTTTTCATTATTCAATTTGAATAAATATTTAGCCTAATCAATCAAGATTTTAGATATAGATTAAATTTGAACATGTGAAAATAAATTGGCTTCTTATCAAATGAGTTGGAATGAATCATAATTTTATAATGTATGTGTTGAAATTCAATCACTATTAGTTTATTCAACCTAATGATCAAGTTACTCCTTCATGCCATTCTCAAAAGCACAACGAACTAAAAGAACGACGCATATTGATATGAACGGGGAAAAATTATTTCTTCCACTCACTTTTATTTGTTATTGTTTAAAAAATAATTTTTTTATTTAATTCACTAAGAAAATAATGATTGACATAATCATTTCATTACATTCCCCTTATTAATTGATGTTTAGTATTAATCTTGAAATTAATTTAAAGAATAAGTAATTAATGTAAATGGTAAAATATGAAATAAATAATTATTGTTATTTGATGTGTTAAAATTAATACTTTTTTATGGCTCGAATCGGATTAAATGAGGTGATTGGGTAGTTTAAGTGAAATCAATTTTTAAAAAATTTTATTTGGGGATTCCATCCAATTGAGGAGTAAATATGTGAAATTTGATAATAATAAGGGCATATTTGACCCTATAGTATAACGGCAAGGGCATATCTGACCGCATAGTATAATGAGGGGAAAATTTAACTAATACAAAAAAATAGAGGGGTATTTTTGACCCTTTGCCCTACTAAATATACAGAAAAATAGAATACTGAACGTAATATTTTTCTTTCTTTATATTTTTTCTCTCAATTGTTAGGATTTAGGCTGTGGTATAGGGGGCTGCTTCAACACACCGTGACAACGATCCTCAACCAGTAATCCTAACTGCGTTCAACCAAGCTTTCCGCTTCCGCCACGTGAACAACAAATAAGTTCTCATTTATGATTTACGCATAATCTAGTTAGTTAGATTATTATTGATGTGCATGTAGACCTTCATTGATATCAAGAGTCATAGATTGATTTTCTGATTTGAAAATATAAAATTGTCTTTTTAATTTTTTCTGTGCAATTAGGAATAATAAATTTTATGAAGTTGATTCAGAAAAAGTTCAGAATCAATATTTAAATTATTTTGAATTTCTGAAATTAATTTTTAGAAACAAAAAAAAGAAAAAGATAAATTCCTTTCAACAAATCTGAATATTAAAAAAAAAAAAATTAGCCATGAACAAATCTGGAAAATATTCCAAAAAGTATTATTTTTTTAATAGATCTGGAAAGCGTTCCAGTAATTCAAAAAAATAAAAGTTATTTCGTCACAAATTTGAAAAGGGATTTATTTTTCTAAAAAAGTTTTTCTTTTGTTTTTCCGTTTTAAAACAGATCTGAAAAAAAGTTATTTTTTGGTTTTCGTTCAAAAACATATATGAAAATCTCAAAAAAAAAAAAATTAAAAAATTGGAGTTCCATTAGTGTAGGTGGCAGAAGCTAATATGGAGAAGAAGAAGAAAAAATCAGCTTTCCTTTTGTATTTTGTATTGAGTCTAAGGGCGGTTAAATCAGTTAATAAAAACATAATTCGTCCAACTCGGTTTAAGTTTTAGTGTAATCAATTAAAAAGTTAATTGAATTATAATTTAAATTGATCTACGAGGAATCTTATTAAAATATTTTTAATATTTTTTTATTTAGTATGTTATATATAGATTTAATAAAAATAATAATTTTTACTAGATAATTAAACAAACGGTAAGAAAACCAAAAAGATTATAACTTGGTAAGAATTTATCGGATTGAGTTATCATACGTCTCAAATAATATTGAAAAGATAAATTTATTAACTCACTCCATTTTATCCAATCAAAACTCAGAAGTCAGATCAATACATTTATTTAATACCTCACTCAGCCCAATATATTTGCAAACTCAAGAAAAAAATAATAGTAATACAAATAGTAGATGATTTGTATTACTAATATTTTGCTATTTTTTTTTTTTCAAAAAGTTACTCTTCTATTTTTTTAAAATCAAATACGATTGTGTAGTTCTCTTTTTTTTTTTTTTTTTTTTTTTAATTCTATCAGAAAATCGATCACATAGAATTTTATAGTTTTATCAAACAAACAAATAAAAATTTATAAATATTGTAATTGACACTCCTTTTTTATCAATCAAATACAAAAAGTGTATTTTTATTTATTAAATAAATAATAATATATTTTATACAACGATGATACATATACATATTTTGTACATCAATGATACCATTTCTATACATATCTTATACAGATATATATTCTACATAATAATGATACAATTTAAATACATATCATATACAAATTACACATTTTATACAATTTTTATATATTTCCTACACATATACATATTTTATACCATAATGATATAATTTCTATATACACCAACATGGGTTGTGGTACAGTGGATGTGGCTGCTCCATCCTTAACTAGAGGCCGAGGGTTCGACCTTGGGTATGGAGAAAACTCTGTTGGGAGCGCTGCCACCTTAATGGGCCCTGCAATGCGCGATCCGAATTTGTCGGCTCCAAAGCGGGCACTGGACACTAGATGGGAAACCAAAAGAAAAAAGGATATAATTTCTATATACATAATCTACATATTTAATACAATCATTATATAATTTCTATACAACTTCCTACACATATACATATTCTATACAATAATGATACAATTCCTATACATATAATATATATACATATCCTATACAACAACTAGACAATTTCTATACACATCTTATACATTTTTTATTGCAATAATTATTTAAATACATATCCTATACAATAATTATACAATTTCTATACAAATCTTATACATCTTTGACTGCAATAATTACTTAAATGCATATTCTATACAACAATTATACAATTTTTATACATATCCTATACAATCTTTGACTGTAATAATTATTTAAATACACATTCTATACATCAATTATATAATTTCTATACACATCTTATACATATACATATTATATATAATAATTATACTATTTTTATACAAATCCTATATAATTTATATAAATATATCTTATATATGTACATATTCTCTATAAAAATATATAATTTCTATACTAATATTTAATTATTATTATCTTTTTTTTGAAAAAAGAGAGCAGATTTTTTAGCCCCAAAATATTAGAGCAAAAAAAAAAAAGCAAAATAAAGGGCCTGAATGACCCAATTGTGAAATGACCAGAATATGATATTTGTTTGGACCGACATGCTTAGGGGTAGACGTTCGGTATTCACTTAAGTAATTTGATAATCGATATTTGAACATAGATACCACATATCATACTTATAAACATCGGTTTGGTAATTCGGTAATCGGTAAATTAAACTTTGATTCGGTATGATATTTGGTAATACCATATTAAAGTTGGAGATGTGCAAATGCACATTTAAACTTCAAAGAGTATATTTAATAGAAACCCTATTTAGTATTCTTTTTGTTACTTTTTACGAATATATTACCAAGGTCCAAGAGATTCTTTGGGATGACTAATACTCTCTCTCTCTCTCTCTATATATATATATATATATATATATATTCGATATTCGGTAAATATCGAATACCAAATGGTATTAATATCTTGTACCAAACCTAATTCCGAATGTCGAAATATTAAAATATTACTCCCAAATACCATATCAAATACCGAATACTAATTACCAAATTTTTTGATTTAATTCGGTAATTTATTTTTTGGTATATTATGCCCAGCCATAGACATGCTACTCTTGTCCAATGTCCCAAACACGGGCTATTAGTTTTAGGAAGAGTCAGCCCATGTCTTTTTCCCTATTTAAATCAATCCTAAATATTTGTATTTATCCTTTCTCACTCACCTCATTACCGTGTTGATAATTATTAGAGGAGTAAAATTTGTCTAATAAATTATCTTCATTTATACGTATTTCTTGCCTTTTTCTTAATAGTCACATGAATTTACTTTTCCAAGTAAATACATATTCTCTATTTTCTTTATTGATTCAAAATTCCTTCCCATTAAGACACTTTCTTCCTTAATTAATTTACTTTCACTTTCATCTCGTCACTGAGTTCTTTGATTTTGGTTTATGACATAATATACAAATCTTATAAAGTTTAGTGTATAAATGATACAAAATCTGCTAATGAGGAATGATATAACAAATTATATTGAAATCAGTTTATATATCCACCTCATTTACTAAATGATATTTCTTTCCAGGGTCTCAAAGTCTGTAATTCACATTAAAACTACAATAAAAAAATATTGTGCTTTTTATGTAAATTTTATTTAAAAACTAGGTTTATACCCATTACATACACACTCTTTATGTGTATTATATTTCATTTGGATTTTCCAACCAAGTTCAAATCATGTTATATACCAATATCATATTTAAAATGTCATATTTGTATGGAATGTGCATGAAATAAATATATAAACTATGGATTGTGATACTCAATTTAGGTGATATAAGTTTATATACTCATTCTTTATCTCTTTGAATTTCTATGGATTCGTTTGACCATACAAATTTTTTATTTTTTTTCGAATAATCATTTCACTTTGTAAAAGGTGAGATGTTTGACCTTGAGAATTTCAAATTCAATTTCAATTTTCTTTTCCACTTTTTTCCAACTTTAGTTTCAGCTTTATTTATTGTTACAAATGACTCCATTATTTTTTACTTTTACAAAAAACATCCTATTAATTTCAGCCAACAACCAGAGTTAAATGCTTAGCTACCACAATACCCACTTCTTCCTACTTTCATCAATAAAAGATCTCAAAGTTGGAGGCAACTTTAATTTTTTTTGTCTTCCTCAAAATTTCCTTATGATACAACAGAACCTTAACCCCTCCATTCTTGCGAATGTTTATGCAACACCAACAACAAAGGCAATATTATTATCTCCTCTCATATTTGATTGTATCTTGTAGGTAAATTAGTTAAGATAACTAATTTTGATAACTTTTAAACATTGGGGATATAAATTTATATTTAAATTATGTCTTTCCAAAAGTTTAAAACAAACACTACTCCAATTTCAACTTCAACTTCAATTTCAATTTCAACTCCAATTTTTTTTTATTTTCATGGCCAAACGCCTACTAAATATGTGAAAAATTTCTTAACCAAGATTTTTAAAAATAATGAAAAAATAAGGTTACTATAATTTATATGATGAAGAAATTGATTAAGAACTGAAAAAATTTGTAAGGAGAAATTATGGAGAGATTTCTATGAAGGATTTCAATTAATTTTGAAAATATATATATATGCAAGAGAAATATAGAATATAATGGAGTGAAAAAAAGAAGAGAGAATCGTGTATAGAAAAGAGGAGACACTGTGAAATTGCATAACAAACTAGGGAGAAAATAAAAGAGAGAAGAATTTGAGGGGAGAGAAATCTTTTTTTAAGGATGTTTTTTTATTTTTTTTTCTTTTTTAAAATTTTAAAGTTGTTATTAATTGCAATATAAAAAGTATTGTCATGACTTGCAATATATGATCTAAGGAGGTATATATTTTTTTTTTTCCCATTACAGAATTTTCAAAGGTTTTATTTTTTAAAAAAATAAATTTCAGATTAAGAGAATATTAGTCATGTGGTCGTAATTTTTAGAACATAAACTTAGTATTTATATTTGAAGAAGTCATATATTTTTATAAAAAGAATAACCAAAGGTACTTTATTTTTTATAAAAATCTACACGGCACCAGCAGAGATATTATTTGACGAAGTTAAGAAACCTATACAAGTTGTAAAAATAGGAATGACACGAGATATGATTATACCACAAGATATTGGTACACAGCCAGAGATACCCAGAATCGAGATACCAAAATTTTATGCGAACAAAAGAGTTATCGGACTATCTACAATTTTACAAGAGCTAGCAAACACATATTGTAACCAAAATCCTATATGGAGTTATTATTCAAGAAATCATGTATTAATATATTCGAATTCAAAAGAGCTACGGGAAACAGATATGGAGACTATTAGGCAATGGATTATGACGTTGCTTAAACCAGAGACAGAACCTATCGCTAGAGCTATTAAAGAAAAATTTATTTCAGAGGAATTATTGACCAGATATTGCAAAACTATTGGACACAAATATCCAGACCACAAGTGTTCAAAATGTAATGGAGGAGATAATGACGTCCCAGCAGTGCAGCTAGAATAAAAGAAGATAAAGACGACAACTGGAAAGATAAGACCGGAGCAATAATGGAGATACAGTAAATCTAACAAAAACCATGGAAATAAGATATTTTAAAAAAGTTACGTAAAGTCTTTAAATTATTGTATAAAGTCTTTAGGAATTATTGTACTTTACTATTGATAAGAAGACTTTTCTTGTTTTAGCTAGGTAGTAGGCTTTATAGCCTTTAAGACTTTTTTAACCTTTTTTTTTGTTTTTAGCTTTAGGATTCTTATATTTTAGGACACATGTAAAATACTTAGAAAAATTTGTAAAGTTTGCTTCACTTATAAATAAGAAGAAAGAAGGCATTACGGAGGTAAGCCTTCTTACATTCAAGTAAAAAATTCTCTCCGTCCAAAATACTTTTGCCTAGTTAATTAAATATATACACTGTAATGGAAAAAGCTATGGAGCAACAAACCTCAGAAATATCAAAACTACCGGAACAGGTATATCTATTTACGATTATGAATAGCTAAATTCATAATTCCCGACAATCATGATATGATAAAATAAATTCATATTAATTACTTTATAGTAGAATTATTCGAAAAATAATATGTTAAGAAGTTTATTAGCAAAGTGGAAACGGAGAAAAATTTTATTTTTGTAATTTTTTACATAATATCTTTTTCTTGGTTTCTTATATTTATATTTTGATTTTTTATATTTCTTATATTTCTTATGTCTTTTTCTTTTCTTATAATATCTTTCTTCGCATCCAAATTGAGGTGCTATTTTATTTTTGCAACATGCTAAATTTCTTATTAATGTTTTTTCCATTTTTAATTCTTCTCTATATTTTTCACATAACTTTCTATACCATTGTTGTAAAAATTTTATTCTAGCTCCTAATGTATCTACTATTTTTGCTTCTTCCCAACTTTTTATTATTTTTGAACTAAATGGTTCGGGTAATTTATTAAAGTATAATTTTCTTATTTCTTTACTTTCTTCTATGCTATATGCTCCTTTATAATAATATTCTTTAAATGCGCAAGTATATTCATCTATATAACACATATTACATATTGTTAATTTTATCATTAAATTCCTATTTGTATCTTTTTCTTCATCTTGTTCTTCTTCTAATGTTGTCATACTACCAAATTCATCTTTTATAGCTGTTTCATATTTTTTCAATAATTCTATAGGTGTTAATTTAGTTGTTGTTGATGCTGCTCCTTCCATAGATTTTTATAAAAGAAATTACAATCATTTTTAGGATTAGTAAACCAAGTAAGAGAATATATTCCAAAATTAGCAGAAAACCTAAAACCACTACAGAAAAAATTAAAAAAGGATATAGAATATAATTATAATGAAGAAGATAAAAAACAAGTTCAAAAAATAAAATTACTTTGCAAGGAATTACCAAAATTACAATTTCCGGATGAAAATAGAAAATTTATATACATAGTAGAAGCAGATGCCAGTGAATATAGTTACGGAGGAGTACTTAAATATAGATATGAAGCAGAAAAAATAGAACACCATCGTAGATATTACTCAGGTACATTCAACGAGACAGTAATAAAATGGAAAATAAATAGAAAAGAATTATGTTCATTATATAAATGTTTGTTAGCATTTGAGCCATATATTGTATATAACAAATTTATTGTGAGAACAGATAATACACAGGTACGCTGGTGGCTAACAAAGAAAATACAAAATTCAGTTACAACAAAAGAGATTCGGAGACTAGTTTTAAATATATTAAATTTTACATTTGTAATAGAAGTAATCAGTACTAACAAAAATGTTATTGCAGATTACATATCAAGACAAAGCTACACAAACTGAAATGATAGAAAACTGATTGGATAAAAGGAAGTAAAAAAATTACACAAAAGTTAGAAAATATAAAAAACGTTGAAGATACAATAGAATTAGTAGTATTCTCGATAAATAAAACAGAAATAACTATATTTTCAATAAATAAGATAGAAATAGTTAAGAAAAAATTAGAACAATTATATAGCGAAGATCCGTTAAAAGGATGGAAAAAACATAAAACTACCATAAAAATTGAATTAATAGATAAAAACAGTATAATAACCCAAAAACCATTAACATATAATTTTGACGATTTAAAAGAATTTAAAATGCATATAGATGAATTATTAGAAAAACAATATATACAAAAAAGTAATAGTAAACATAATAGTCCAGCATTTATAGTAAATAAACATAGTGGACAAAAAAGAGGAAAAAGTAGAATGGTTATTGATTATAGAAATTTAAATGCAAAAACTATAACATATAATTATCCAATACCAAATAAAATATTAAAAATAAGACAAATCCAAGGATATAATTATTTTCTAACTCTAAGGTAGTCTAAATGGGCTATTTTTTAAAATTGATATTTTATAGCTATTTGTTTTAGACTTAGTAGTTTTTGCATATTTTTATTAAGAGATTTTATATATTTTTTATTTTCCATGTATTTGTCTATATTTATTTTTATCTGTTTTTCCAGTAACTGTATTTTTTGCGTATATTTAAAAATCCTACGTAATTTTAACATAATAAATATTTATAAGAGTAGTTAGGTATGTGTGGTATATAATTTATTCTATCCGTATAATTTTTTCCATATGCTTTTTCTAATATAATTTTTCTTATATCTGCAACATCTATATCTCTTTGTAGGGGGGTGCGGATAACTAGCAAAATAACTAGGCTAATAAATAGATTTATTATAACTGATGAATCTATTCTTTTTTGTACGTGATTATTTCTTAGATTTTATTTTAATAATTTATTCTTTTTGTGAGATGTATTCATTAATTTATTTAGTTTATTATTTTATCCTGTAGTAACTGCTGAGTTACAAATTTCTGTATAATAATTTATTCTTTCTGTACTGTAGTGTATATCTAATTCTAGATTTTCTATGTCATTTATTATTTTGTGTTGTTCTTCTCGTAGTGAGTTTTTTATGTTATATAAACTGTTACATGTACTTTTTTCTAAATTTTCTAAGGTTTTTTCTATCCATATTAACTTTTCTTTTAGATCTTCCATTATTTTTCTAATATGGTTTCTATAATTAACTTCGTTATTTAGATTATCTTGGTTTTCTCTAGTTTTTCTAATATATTCTAACATCCACAATCTTGGTCTGAATAATATCCTTCTGGGTAAATGTCTTCGTATATTTGTGCTGTGGCATTTATCATTTCAATTTCGTAATTTATTACTTCTTCTAATATCATTTTCTTAATATCTATTATTTCAATATCTTTAAGTATATATAAGATTAAAACTCTAAGGTAGTCTAAATGGGCTATTTTTTAAAATTGATATTTTATAGCTATTTGTTTTAGACTTAGTAGTTTTTGCATATTTTTATTAAGAGATTTTATATATTTTTTATTTTCCATGTATTTGTCTATATTTATTTTTATCTGTTTTTCCAGTAACTGTATTTTTTGCGTATCTTTAAAAATCCTACGTAATTTTAACATAATAAATATTTATAAGAGTAGTTAGGTATGTGTGGTATATAATTTATTCTATCCGTATAATTTTTTCCATATGCTTTTTCTTATATCTGCAACATCTATATCTCTAAGTACATACAAAATAAGTATCTTAAATTTATCTATCATGACATCAGATATATTATCATTCATTATCATAAAATTGCTTTTTTCAAAATATTCCCTTCAACCATATACATAATAAAATATAGTCATCTCAGATTACTATATACTAGATTATTCTTAAATAACATGTTCTTCGGTCACTACTAGCATGGTAATTCGGATACTTTTCCCTTAAACAACGCCTCGACTTTGGTTACTCCCCGCCACGGCTTCTTGCCTCATTGGTTTCACCTTTAGGATGGCATAGTTCCTTGGGATTTTTCTCCGTTTCCACTTTGCTAATAAACTTCTTAACATATTATTTTTCGAATAATTCTACTATAAAGTAACTAATATGAATTTATTTTATCATATCATGATTGTCGGGAATTATGAATTTAGCTATTCATAATCGTAAATAGATATACCTGTTCCGGTAGTTTTGATATTTCTGAGGTTTGTTGCTCCATAGCTTTTTCCATTGCAGTGTATATATTTAATTAACTAGGCAAAAGTATTTTGGACGGAGAGAATTTTTTACTTGAATGTAAGAAGGCTTACCTCCGTAATGCCTTCTTTTTTCTTATTTATAAGTGAAGCAAACTTTACAAATTTTTCTAAGTATTTTACACGTGTCCTAAAAGATAAGAATCCTAAAGCTAAAAACAAAAAAAAGGTTAAAAAAGTCTTAAAGGCTATAAAGCCTACTACCTAGCTAAAACAAGAAAAGTCTTCTTATCAATAGTAAAGTACAATAATTCCTAAAGACTTTATACAATAATTTAAAGACTTTACGTAAATTTTTAAAATATCTTGTTTCCATGGTTTTTGTTAGATTTACTGTATCTCCATTATTGCTCCGGTCTTATCTTTCCAGCTGTCGTCTTTATCTTCTTTTATTCTAGCTGCACTGCTGGGACGTCATTATCTCCTCCATTACATTTTGAACACTTGTGGTCTGGATATTTGTGTCCAATAGTTTTGCAATATCTGGTCAATAATTCCTCTGAAATAAATTTTTCTTTAATAGCTCTGGCGATAGGTGCTGTCTCTGGTTTAAGCAACGTCATAATCCATTGCCTAATAGTCTCCATATCTGTTTCCCGTAGCTCTTTTGAATTCGAATATATTAATACATGATTTCTTGAATAATAACTCCATATAGGATTTTGGTTACAATATGTGTTTGCTAGCTCTTGTAAAATTGTAGATAGTCCGATAACTCTTTTGTTCGCATAAAATTTTGGTATCTCGATTCTGGGTATCTCTGGCTGTGTACCAATATCTTGTGGTATAATCATATCTCGTGTCATTCCTATTTTTACAACTTGTATAGGTTTCTTAACTTCGTCAAATAATATCTCTGCTGGTGCCGTGTAGATTTTTATAAAAAATAAAGTACCTTTGGTTATTCTTTTAAATGTGGTAAATGCTTCATATATCTCGGGTATAGTGGATATCTCAGTTCCGTCCATGGTATATACGGTGCTAAGTAATCCATATTTGTAGCAAGTTTTAACTAGGCTTGGTTTAGTTTTAGGTAAGGCAATTAGCTTGTTGTATCCGGTTAATTTCTGGGTTATATAGTTTGTATCTGGTTCTTGGATATTTGTAGCTTTGGGGTTGCTATTTAAGAAAGTTTGTACGTTGTAAATATTTTCTATATATGTGCGGGCTGTGTAGTTGTATGTCTTTTTGTCTTAGTTTAGGCTATCTCGATATGTGGTAACTTGTGGGGGTGTAAACATGGGGTCTTTTGATGTATTTGGTGTATATGGCTTGTCAAATAGCTTGTTTAGGTTCATATTTTTTCTAACTCCTTTGCTTGTACCTGCAGAAGTAGATTGATAAACGTTATGGGTTTTATGGAGTATCCCAAAATCTCCTTCTAGCTCTGGAATTTTATTGTCTTCCGATCGACATAGCTCTGCGCATTGCTGAGTTAGCTGATTCATAGCTATAGACTTCAGTTTATCTTCACTAGTCTTTAGCTTTAGTGTTTCTATCTCAGTCCCCATCTTTACTATCTCAGTACCCATACTGTCCACTTTCAATGAAAGAGTAGTCAGGGCGTTGAGTATCTTTTCATGTATATTTTCTTCTATCATTTCAGTTTGTGTAGCTTTGTCTTGATATGTAATCTGCAATAACATTTTTGTTAGTACTGATTACTTCTATTACAAATGTAAAATTTAATATATTTAAAACTAGTCTCCGAATCTCTTTTGTTTTAACTGAATTTTGTATTTTCTTTGTTAGCCACCAGCGTACCTGTGTATTATCTGTTCGCACAGTAAATTTGTTATATACAATAAATGGCTCAAATGCTAACAAACATTTATATAATGAACATAATTATTTTCTATTTATTTCCCATTTTATTTCTGTCTCGTTGAATGTACCTGAGTAATATCTACAATGGTGTTCTATTTTTTCTGCTTCATATCTATATTTAAGTACTCCTCCGTAACTATATTCACTGGCATCTGCTTCTACTATGTATATAAATTTTCTATTTTCATCCGGAAATTGTAATTTTGGTAATTCCTTGCAAAGTAATTTTATTTTTTGAACTTGTTTTTTATCTTCTTCATTATAATTATATTCTATATCCTTTTTTAATTTTTTTGTAGTGGTTTTAGGTTTTCTGCTAATTTTGGAATATATTCTCTTACTTGGTTTACTAATCCTAAAAATGATTGTAATTTCTTTTTTGTATCTAATTCTTCTTTCAAATTTATTATTTTTTGTACTATATGTTGTTGCATTTTTACTCCACTTTTATCTATTTGTATTCCTAAAAATTCTATCTGGTTTTTCATAATTTCGGCTTTTTTTTCACTTAGACTTATTCCTGAATTTTCTATTATATCTGTAAATTGTTCTAATAATTTTATATGTTCTTCTTTAGTCTTTGTATATAATAATATATCATCTATTAGGTAATTGTTTAAAATAATTATCCATAAAATGTTGATATCTACCTGGTGCATTTTTATATTCAAATGGTAATACATTCCATTCGTAAAATCCTTGTGGTACCGTAAATGCGGTTAATTCTTTAGATTCTTCTTCTAACTTTAGATGGTAAAATCCTAATTTACAATCGAATTTACTAAAATAATTATATCCTTGGATTTGTCTTATTTTTAATATCTTATTTGGTATTGGATAATTATATGTTATAGTTTTTGCATTTAAATTTCTATAATCAATAACCATTCTACTTTTTCCTCTTTTTTGTTCACTATGTTTATTTACTATAAATTCTGGACTATTATGTTTACTATTACTTTTTTGTATATATTGTTTTTCTAATAATTCATCTATATGCATTTTAAATTCTTTTAAATCGTCAAAATTATATGTTAATGGTTTTTGGGTTATTATACTGTTTTTATCTATTAATTCAATTTTTATGGTAGTTTTATGTTTTTTCCATCCTTTTAACGGATCTTCGCTATATAATTGTTCTAATTTTTTCTTAACTATTTCTATCTTATTTATTGAAAATATAGTTATTTCTGTTTTATTTATCGAGAATACTACTATTTGTGTAATTTTTTCACTTCCTTTTATTCAATCAGTTTTCTTTCTTATTTTATTATTAACTCTTTTTGCTCTTACTTTTTGTTTACATGGTGTTGTGAACCACCAATCGTTTCTAGTTATTATATGTGGGTATAGTTTATCTAAAAATGGCATTCCTAAAAGTATATCTTTTGATGTTAGTTCATAATTATAAATTTCTTCTATTGTCAATATCTTATCCCATATTTGTGCTTTTACATTCCTAGCTTTATAAGTAATTAAGCTTCCTTCATTATTAAATCCTTTAACTACTATTGGTATTTTTAATTTATCCCATTTACTTTCTGGTAAGCAATTATATCTACATAAATTAGCTTCTGCTCCTGTATCTATCATAGGCGTATAATATCTACTGTAATATCCTTCCACTACTATCTTCATTAATACATATATTTTCATTTTATGTTAAGGCTCTTCTTAAGAATAATCTTTCCCTATTATATGTTATGGCTAATTGTGTATGTTCTATATTATATGGTTTTACTTGTTCTAACCATTTTATTCCTAATATTATATCTACTTTTTGCATTTCTTCTTTTACCTCAAATTCTATTTTTATTTTTCTAATTCCTCCTATTATTATTTCTTTTTCTGCTATATCTTTATTATTTATTAAACTTCTCGGTAGATCTGGGCATATATCATTATCATTTTTTACTAGATATTTTGCTATATAATTTTCTTCTTGTCCTGTGTTGAATAGTATTAAATGTTCTTTTTCATTTATTTTTCCTGTTATGTAATATTGGTTTAAATTACTTATTGAATTTGTTTCATAACTTGTTCTTTTTTATGAGCTCGATGACTCTGGTTTTTCATTAGCTATTCTTTTCGTTGTACTTATTCTATCATTTACTATTTCTAAATTTTCTTCTATATCTATGTCTCTATAGCTATAGTCATTATAATCTATTGTTTTTACAATTTGCTCAAATGGGCTATCTATTTGAATTTTATTAATCTTATTTTTCCCTGTTATTTTATGTTTTGTTGTTAATACATATAAATTTTTACATCTCGCTGTAAATATTTTACTTCCTAGGGTTAATTCTATTCCTGATATCTTCCAATATAATACTAATGATTTATCTATATTTCTATCTGTTACTGCTACTGAATAATTTGCACTTATTATAAATTTAAATTTTTGGTATATTAAATTTCCTTTTACGACAGTTATTATGCTTTTTTCTATAGGTTTTATAACTCTATCATCTGCTAAATATAATTCTATTGGTGTATCTATTCCTTCTCTAAAACATGCTTTTATTAATATTTCTGTACCTCCAAGGTGTACGTATTTTATTGGATCTCCTTTACTTTTTATATCATTTATTTCTTTATTAATTATCCTTTTTGTTACTAGTGGTATACTAGTTTTTCCTTTTGCATATCTACAGTCTATTACATGTTCTTTTTGGGATACTACATAATATTAATCTTTTTTCCTACTAAGAATATTTTTTATTGTTGGTATTTTAAATATTTTTTCTACACTTAAATCTAACTCTTTTTCTTTTATTTCATCAAATATATTACTATCAAATATTATTTTTTGTTCTGTTCCTTCGTCATTTAAATATTCTTCCTTTGTTATTATTTTTATATCTTCTTCAGTCATTTGATTCATCTATCTCACTATCTATTTCAGTATCTGTCTCGTTTTCTGAAATTTCATATATACTGTCTTCACTTTCTAATTCATAATCTATATAATCTATTTGCATATATTCTGTGTTTTCTATTTTTATTTCGGATATTTGTTTATTTTTTGGATTTTTGGGTAATTTACAATCTCTAGCTAAATGTCCTAACTTTCCACAATTATAACAAGTACATTCTTTTATAGATTTTTTCTTTCTATATGGTCTTTTATTTTTGTAATTTTTTACATAATATCTTTTTCTTGGTTTCTTATATTTATATTTTGATTTTTTATATTTCTTATATTTCTTATGTCTTTTTCTTTTCTTATAATATCTTTCTTCGCATCCAAATTGAGGTGCTATTTTATTTTTGCAACATGCTAAATTTCTTATTAATGTTTTTTCCATTTTTAATTCTTCTCTATATTTTTCACATAACTTTCTATACCATTGTTGTAAAAATTTTATTCTAGCTCCTAATGTATCTACTATTTTTGCTTCTTCCCAACTTTTTATTATTTTTGAACTAAATGGTTCGGGTAATTTATTAAAGTATAATTTTCTTATTTCTTTACTTTCTTCTATGCTATATGCTCCTTTATAATAATATTCTTTAAATGCGCAAGTATATTCATCTATATAACACATATTACATATTGTTAATTTTATCATTAAATTCCTATTTGTATCTTTTTCTTCATCTTGTTCTTCTTCTAATGTTGTCATACAACAAATTCATCTTTTATAGCTGTTTCATATTTTTTCAATAATTCTATAGGTGTTAATTTAGTTGTTGTTGATGCTGCTCCTTCCATAGGTTTATTAGCTCTTAATACTTTCTTACTATTTTCAGTTAAATTTGTAAACCATAATTTTACTGATCCTATTAGTGTTTTTTCTATGTATTCTGGTGCATCTGTTATGTTTATATTATTATTTAATAATTGTTTTGTCATATATCCTATCCATAATTGTATTGTTTTTTCTGTATCTATTACACAGTCTAGATCTAAAAAGTTATAATTTTTATTAACTATTTGTTTTGGTGTCCATTTGTCATATTCATTATATCTTTTAAATTTATTTTTGTAATATATAGGTTTTCTTATTTCTGTTGTTTTGGGTATTAGATTTTCATCTTCTTTTTTGTCAAGAGTATTTATTTCTGTATTATTATTTTCCAAATTTTCTTCATTAATTATTTCTTGTTTTGTGTTAATTTCTAAATCTTTTATATTTGTTAATATTTCCGTATATGTTTCACTATCTTCTGAATCATAATTATCTGTTTCTTCTACCTCTATATTATTTATTTCTAATTTTTCTTTAAATTGTTTTATCTCGTTTATTAATTTTTGTTCTTTATCTTTTTCTTCTTTTTCTTTTTGTCTTTGTTCGTATAAATCTTTTAACATTTGTAGTTCTTTTTCCAATTCAGCAATTCTACTATTTTTAGTTTCTTCTATTTTTCGTATTTCTTCCGTAGTTTGTTGTTTAATTTTTTCTATTTCCTTTTTTCTATCTATTTCTTCATTTTCTTTTTCTATTCTTACCATTGCTGTTAATTTATCTTCTAATTTTAATTCTTCTTTTTCTAACATTAGATATAAATGTTCTCCTATTTTCTTATATCTTCTTCCTAAATTAGAAAATACTATTTTTATTTTTGATCCTTCGTGATTTTCATATATTTTTTCATCTATTATAAATTCTTCTTTATTCATTTTATTGTGAATAGTTCATGTTGATATATATATTTTAAACTATCTATTTGAGATTCTAATTTTGATATTTCATCTTTTTGTATTTTTATTGAATTTTTACTAACTCCGGCAAATATATTGTAATGTAATCTTTCTTTTCTTATTTTTAATTCTTTACGTTTTTCAGAGATAAATTGTTTTAATTCTTTGTATTTTTGCTCTTTATTCATTTGAATTATATTTATAATATTTTGGTGGATATCTAAATCTGATTTTATCATAATTAGGTGGTATATGTCTCATTCTTCTAGATTTTAAATGGATTATTAATTTTTCTTCAATACTAGATATTAATGTAATTAAATAGGATAATCTTTGTGGATTTTCTTTTGTTTTATTTAAACTTATATATTCTGAATAATTACTAACTAAATTTTCTTTAATTTTTCTAAAAGTCTCTGTATTTTTAAATGGTCTTCTCATAATTAATTTAATAAATAACTAAATCTAACTTAACTAATTTAACTAATTCCAACATAGCTATTTTAACTAACTCTAACAGGTATATCACTTCCATATCTTTTAAATTACTGTAGATATGCAAAAGGAAAAGCTAGTATACCACTAGTAACAAAAAGGATAATTAATAAAGAAATAAATGATACAAAAAGTAAAGGAGATCCAATAAAATACGTACACCTTGGAGGTACAGAAATATTAATAAAAGCATGTTTTAGAGAAGGAATAGATACACCAATAGAATTATATTTAGCAGATGATAGGTTTAATACTGAAATTTTCATTTAAATTATTTTTTGCATGTAATAAATGTTTATAAGTTGGACATTAATTTTATTTGCATCTTATAAATAAGTTAATTTGCTTAACTAGTGATTCATATGAGATCATAAAATCATAATAGACGAATGTGTTGTACTAAATATTATTGAGATACTTAGCTAAGTAATTGATTACGCTAATTTTTATTGTGTTTTAATTTTTGAATGATGATTGGGAACATAGTAAACCTTCGACTCCATGATAATATTTGTGTTTGCTATTTAATCAATTGGTGCATAGTGTCATAATCTATATATATATGGTGTACACAATGTCTTGCATTATTTTGTTTAATGATTCATATGATTTATTTATTTTGTCAAAGAATAACTATTGCATCCAAAAATATTGCTATTGAGCTCAACAAAGGATTGAAACTCCAATGTAATAATTATGAGACTTAAAACTTGAAAAATTAATGTGCTAAAAGAGCAAAAGGCTCTCGAGGCCATTTATCATGTGATGAATGAGCCTGAGGATGGCCACACGGCTCAGCATATGCGTGACCGTGAAGCTTATTATGCATGGAAGAAAATGAACTCCACCGCTTGCATTATATTTTTTTTGGTTTAATTTGAAATTTTATTAATAATTTAAAAAGTATGAATGGATTAACCCATCCAAATCACAAAACAAAAAATAATTCGAGAGTAGCCTAAATCCACAATCCGAACCGGCCCAAATCGTGACCTGATGCACATAAAAAAAATAGAGTAGGGTTCTCTATTTGAGCTAAGAGCATCTCCTTCCCCTTTAGCTTGCCGTCTCTTCCACCATGCTTGGCTTCTCCAATTTGCAATTTGAGCTGCTGTATTTGTGGGTAATCAACACTGTACCTTGGTGTCATTAAGGTGGATCCTTCTCCAGCGGCAAGAGTAAGATGTTTTCCCCTTTTTGAGTTAACACCTTTACTTTGAGTCTTACTTAACATTGTATTCACTCTATTTTCAACTGAGATCTCCAGTGTAAGGGTATATAAAGTGCTTTTTAGTGATAAATAGTAGGGTCTATTATGTTACTAAGAACCTGGGATAATGATATCCTTAGGGAGTTCAAGGATCATCAAAGGCTCTGGAACTTTGAAATGCTTTGAAGAACAAGTTTAGTACTTGTACTACTGCAAAGCTAAGATCCCTCACGATCAAATTTGACTCATACAAGAAATACCCAGAACATTCAATGATAACATATATGAGGCAAATGACATAGATAATTAGATAGTCGAAAGATGTCGGTTATGTGTTGACAAAAAAACAACAACTTCTTGTGTTGTTGATGCGGGAGCCACATATTCGGCTTTCATCGTGGATAATTATAAGCCCCATAAAATTTAGATGATTTTATTTTTGACCCCCACATGCATAATGTCAATTTTTACTTGAATTATGTTTAGGGATGTCAAAAGGGTGTTTTGAAAAAATTTCAGAATTTTAGGAAGGGGTTTGGGGCTACTTTGGAACTTCGAGGCAGTGTGCCAACGCGATATGGCGTGCCACACCATTGGAGCTCCACGATAGCAGTGTGGCGTGGAGGCTAGCCTCCGCGCTATTGGCGTGCCACACCGGTGTGTTAAAAATGCCTAGTTTTTGTGTTTTTTCACTTGGGTGAAGGGATTTTGGTCTTTTTACCCCTTGTAAGACTTAGAAACATTTGGGTGACCCTTTTTATTCAGTTTTAAAGATCAAAAACATTACTTCCTCTTCCTTTCTCCCAAGTCAAGAACATTCAAGGATTTTGCTAGGATTTCATTTTCCAAGCTCCATACTTTGATTTCTTTCAAATTTCTTCTATATTTCAGGTATGTATCTCTTTTCTTAACTTGAATTTTACATTGTATAATTAATGGATTGGATATTCATGTGATTTAACTTGTGGGTTTGAAATTGGGTTGAGGGGTTTTGATTGGTATTAGTTAAATTACTTTTTTCATATTTTAAATTGATGATTTATGCTTTAAATTTATAGTTTTTGAACTGAGTGGGTGCATAGTTATGGAAATTGGAATAAAAAATATGGGTTTCCCAAAATTGATGACTTTTTGGCTTGTTAATGGCATTAACCTCAACCTACTTTATAAATTTGGTTCCGAACCTGGATATTTTACATGACTCAACTTACTTATGAACCCATTGCATCACATTAACGAATAAATAATTAAAACGGATTTGAAAGGCCCTTGGTGGCCATGGGTTTGGGGTTTAAATGGAACGTGGGAGTCTAATAGTTACGTGGTTTGGTTTTGCATTATTATATGAGCTTGCAAGCATAATTGGTATGACGATACCAAGTGGTAAATGCCTTAATTACAAGAATCCTTGGTAAATGGTTGGGTGAAGAGTCCACGCGAGTTGCCCTCCAACTTTGGGACCTGGTCCTAAACAGACTAAACTAAACAGAACTAAAGAATAAAGAACGTGAAAGAGAGTGTAAAAGACACAATAATTTTACATGGAAACTCTTTGCTCAAGGGAGAAAAACTACGACCTTCCTCCTGGATTTCTAAGCTCCACTAATATTCAAGAAACCTGAATACAACTCCATTATATCAAGAATTAACGTCCTAATCCTTCTTCTCCAAGTAATAACTCTATTACAAAGAGAACTTACAGTAACTCTACTGCACACCACCCAACTATTACCTAACTCTAAATGATAACAAGGAGTTTGGAACTAAACACATAAACAACTACTAATAACAATGACAAATAGTAAGCAACATTTAAGACCACAATACAAAGACTCAAATATAATAAGAAAATAAAATACAACTTTGTGATCTATCAATTCCCTGTTGCAAAGTGAGTCTTTGATGCAAGAGCTTCAAGAGAGATATTTGTTGTGAGTATATGGATGCTTAGTTTTCTTGTTAAGAAAGATGAGCAATATATAACATGACCTAAGAAAACCTAGGAAGAATCCCATTGATCCCATTGGTTGAGACAAAAAGGTTGCAACAACTTTCCACCAACTTTTTGTACTTTTGTCCAGCTGGTGGTTGACTGTGATAATGACGTGTAGAAGTATTCATGGGTCAGTTTGGATCGGTTATTGGTCAAAATCATAACCAAACTAACTTAGTCAGTTTTTAAATTTCTAAAACCAAACCAAACAAATAAAAAAATAACCATCAGTTTAGTTCGAGTTTTTTAGTTTATAACTTTAGCTAATGATACAAGTTGAAAATTTTAAAAAAACAAATACAATCTAACATATGAGATATCAAATAAGTATTGTATCTCAAACTTGAAACTAAGATGTCATCTGAGTATTATACTTTGGTAAAACCATGAACAACACCATATGAACACTTCTAAAAAAATATTTAAAAACTAAATTTAACAGAATGATATAATAAACCCCCAAAAAGGTGAACACATAAACTTTTTGCTCAACAAGGTTCAAAAAGAAAGTTAAAATTAGTGATTATCTATAGTCTAATGAATCTTAGCTGTAAATTTCAAACAACAACAACATATTATTTTCACAATTAGTATCATTTGTCATTCAAAGTGCCAAATTCATTTAGAATCTCATAAGGTACTGTCAACTGGATGAAAACATATGACTGGATATATTACGACTAAAGTTAAATCATGATTAAAATATAAAATGCAATAAATAATTATATTGAATTTATGAATAATATATAAATAATTATAATATATATATCGGTTTGGTTATTTTATCAGTTATTTTAGAGTAAAATCAAATCAATAAGTATCGATTTTTAAAATTCAAAACTAAACCAAACCAAATGTAACCAAATATCGGTTTTTTAATCAGTTTGATTTGGATCGTGGTTCAATTTGGTTAAAAACCAAACTGTGAACACCCCTAGTGATGTGTAGTCCCAACCAGGTCCCTAAGTAGTTGTAGCTTTGTCATCATACATTCTCTAGGAGCCAGGTCTCAATATTCATTTTGTCAATCATCAAAATTAAGGACTTAACAATTTCCTCCTTTTTTGATTATGACAAACCCATGCACCTCTCTAACATCTTCAAGCATCCGCAACAATATACAATTTATGGGAACCTTAACCTGTTCCCCCTGTCACTATAACACTGGCATTCCTTTTCACCTGTTCCTCCTTTCTATAAGCACCTAAGGTTTCCCCCGAGTATGAGGACCCTATTTCATTCAACACACTACTACACATTGCATACTATTACACCATACACATTCACCACCCTGATACACCACAACACATCACACACACACTACTACATATTGCACGCTATTAAACCACACACATTCACCACCCTATTACACCATAACACATCGCACACTTTCAACACAACTGCACCACATCTTTCTTATTTTGGTATCATTAAAGTGGTGAAATAGTAAACCAACCATAGATAAGCATACATGTTAATTCATGTCCATTAAGGTTACACTTACATGAACATGAAAGACTAAACAAAATTAAGAAAAATGATAGCACAAAAATAATTCATTCATTGATCAAGTCAGGCTATATCAAACACTATTCAAAATAGTAACCATAAAAAAACATTACAAAAAATGTGCCAGTTATAGTTAAGAGTCAATAAAAACTAGAGAGAATTAATTTTAACGGGTTTAAGATGAGGGTTGAGAGGAGAAAAGAGTAGGGACCAGGTTGGGAAGAATTTAGGAAAAAGGACCAGAAGCATGAGACCACTAACTGAGAAGTATGTCCATCCTCTCACTCTCAGCAACATGAGTGTAACGACCTAAGAATTTGATGAAATATGTAAAATTTATGATTTTATGTGATTTGACTGTCTTACCTCATCCCGTAGCTGTATTATAATATTTTTGGAGTGTGGGAGAGATTGTCATGATTTTCAATGCATTTTGGTATCATTTATGTAATATTGTGGTTTTTGATGGCTTTGAGAGCCTTATTTTGGAATTATGTAGATATCTTTTGATCTGTGCAACTGATGGCCGAACGGACTGCGACAACAGCTTTGAAATATCAATTTTAGGCTAGGTAGATCTTTGGTTTGGGTCTCGTATACCCGAGCTCATTTCTACCTATTGATCGGAAAGTTGGAAAATTGGAAATATAGGTGTACGACCCACATTTGATTGAAATGACCTCGGATGGAAAATCTGACTTCGCCAGCAGATCCAAAATATTGATTGTAGAGTGTTAGCATATTTGGTATGATTTTACGACTTTTAAATCTCATTTTGACCCTCAATTTAGAAAATTGTGATTTTGAATTTCGGGGGTCAACTTTGTGAAAATCCTATTTTTTTTGACAATATGATATTGCCATCGCGTCCAAAACATCGAATTTAGTATGGTTGCATAGTTCGTTTGTGTATATCAGACTCCGAACGAATTTCGGGCACTCCTTCGAAATCCAGGTGAATTTGAAGTGAAAAATCTAGTGCCATACTAGATTTTTCTGCTTATAAATACCTTTTTTTGGCCCTTTTTGTTCATTTTTCATCTTGCCTCTTGGGAGTTAAACTCTAAAATAGTGTGTGAGCTTAAAATTAAAGTTTGTGGGAGCTTGAAAAGCTAGATTAACACCTTTTTCTTGGTTTTATTATAGATTAAAGGTAAGAATTCACCCTTTTTCTTAGTAATTTTTTAATTAATTTCTCAAAACCCCAAAAATCTTAGAGCATGATTTTAAATTCAAATTTCACTCCTTTTCACTTGACTAATGTTTTATCTTATAATCACTAGTTTTTCATCAATTTAACTTTCAAAACAACTTTGATTCTTGATTTTAACCCGAATTTTAAAGATTTTACCCGGTAAAGCTCAAAAATATTTTTTCTTCGATTTGAACCCCATTTTTGACTCAATTTAACTTGGGTTTTCAGATGTATGTTTTTAAAACTATGGGGAACATGTTTTTGAAGTAAAGTTCTAATTTTTTTCTTTTTTTTCAGAAATCCATTTTGGGGGTCCGTTTTGACCCCGAATAAAAAATAGTCAATATGAGTGTTGTTGGTTTTGTTTTAACATGTAGATTTTATATTTGATATTTTTGTTAGATTTATGAATTGTTCATGAAAATTAAGATCGCGGGGTCAAGTGTAGCGGATTGGTTTTGATTTTCGAGGTAAGTTATGGCTTAACTCTTTCAGACTGGGCTGGGTAGTAAATGATGATATAAAATGCATGTTAAGGGTAAAAAATAATTATCAAAAATGGCTATTTATGTGTTGTGCTCGTGTGTGGGCATATATGTGATGTAATTATCGAAATTGAGTTATTATGTGATATGTGTGATCGTGTGGGGTCCTATGCGATATTGATAGCCTTGAATATATGTGAATAATGGTATTGTGTTGTTAAAATGCTTAATGTGGTACCATTGGTATATTGTGATTATATTCATACCTTATTGGCATATGATATATGTGGAATATCATAGATGAAACAAAAATAATGAGTGGATATTGGCTTATGTGGTTGTGGAAATGTATCATTGTGGTTGGTTGTGGAAATATATCATGTGGTCGGTTGTGAAAATACTCATTGTGATTGATTGTGAGCATTACATCTTCATATCATACTCATTCATGAAACATTGGTATCACCGTGGCAACATTTCTCAGGCAACACCTTTTTAAAAGATATTGTAACACCTTATAAAATCTTTTTCGAGGGATGAGCTGGAAACAAGATATGAGATATATGGATTATATACGGGTTAACGAAGCCCTTATGGGTCCTACGTCGGGAAGATTTAGCTCTATAGGTGTATACAGAGATTGTGCGACGACCTTATGCATCATCATCATCATCATATATGGTTATGATTATTTATATGGTTTGGCTTCGTTCTAGAAGCCTTACCTTGGGATATTTCTATATTTTTCTCTTTTCATATGAGTTTGAGCGATAACTTACTTGTCAAGGTACGCCGTGATAAGTACCATCGTGACCCTCATTTTTGGATCGTGACAATGAGCCTTTATAATATGTTGTGTCAGATCTTTATTCTTCTCAGTTAAGACTTCAACTCTTGCTTCCAACTTCTTCACCCTTTCCTGCAAGGCAACATTTTTAGTATTCAACTTTCCACCTGAACTAGTTCTCTCTTCCCTCGTTTTACTGATGCTGCCTTTAGTACAACAATCTCAATTTCTTTCTGAGACACAAAGGCAGTCATAACAACCATCTCTTCCCTCAAACTATTGTAAACATCAGCAAACACATAAATAATGGACTTGGATTTACCACCTCCTCTTTTTGGAACACACTCATTGTCTTCTATGGTGGTCATATTAAACATTTGCTTGACAAAACTAGCCTTTTATTTTCCACATACAACGTTAAAGTAGGCAAAGACCCTATTTAGCCAGAACCCATAGCCCAAACTGTGTTTTCCATCCTTGGCAGTCATCACAATGTGCATGCGTTCAATTATAATAGCAAATAAATTAACTCTCTTATATTTGAACCGAACTTTTATGAGAAACAAGTCAGGCCTAGTCACAGTGGTTCTATTTTTAGATCTAGAAAGGAGTGATTTATTTATCAACACAATGAGCAGTTGGTATTCACTCTTCAGAGCCTTCTTATTCATATTTTTTATGTTCATGTCATTAAGTCTTCCACAAACACCTTACAACTTCACAGGGCCCTTTTTCCCTTTTTGGGGTCCTGATTCCTTCTGTTGGTGATCCTAGGATCTCAGATAATACCTCATCATCCATGTCAATGTTCACTCCATACGCCTGAGAATCCAAGTACGTCCTATCTTCAGAAAACATCAAGTTATGATAAAACATACCCACTTTTTTTCATGTAGGAGAGGAATAGGTCCCTCAAACAAGTGCTCCCATCTTTAGAACTTCACCCATTCAATCAACTATTTTATCCCAGGTAACTCAGCTATAATAGGATCAAACATCTCTCCCTTAAAACTTCTAGAGTTTTAAGAATTGCCTGCTTGGCTTCTCTGGACAACCCTTTTTCCTTTTCAGTAGATGTAGAAGCCTTCTCTGAAGGACCAAATCCCTTAATAGAAGCCGCAGGGGTTCCTGAGGTTTTGGATGACTTAGGACTAGAATCTGGTCCCTTAGCACTATCCTTCTCTGACCTTTTTCTTTTACCAGTAACTTTGGACATTGGTTTCCTCATAAAGACTCTCTTAGCTTTTCATTTCTTAGAGAAAACAATACCTTTTCCTGTTACCATGGATTTACTAGTAGCCACACTTCGTTCAATATCAAAATCAAGTGACTCATTCTCATAGTCACTCAAGCACTCAAACAATCTATCAAAGTCACTGTCATCACTATCACCACTATCATTGAGCAGACTTTCAGTGTCCTTCTTAAATTCATCATCTTTTACCATATTCTTATGAATAGGCTCAATCACATATATTTCCTTCTTCTTTGGCATTCTTCTTTTCTTAGTACTTTTCTTGCTTCTTTTCAAGGCCTCCTTCATCAAATTCTTAGGGCTCGACCTCGCCCCTAATGGTTCATTATCCCTGATAAAGCCTTGATCGAATAGGAGGAGCCCTTCTTGGACAACTTCTAGGACAAAAGTCTATTGTCCTTATTGTTTGAATTACCTTTACCAATATCATTTCCACCTGATAAGTCAAGCACATGAGGCACTATAATATTTTTATCCTTAATATTTTCAGGAGCATTATTTTGCTTCCTGGTGAACAAGGTAGAAGGGGGTGTATCCCATCTAGGAGGTTCTACACTTAGAGTAGTGAGACCTTGCACCCCAATCTCCTCACTTATGGCCTGGTTACTGGAAGAGGTTTCCTTGAAATTTGGTAAATCCTTAAACAAGTTTTCATCTATTGAGGCACTTCTAGAATCTCTACGAGACTCAGAATTGTTAGGCTATGGGATTTTGGAGAAATAATTCAAATCTTGATGTGAAGGAACTGGTTGGTCGGAAGTTTGGTCTTTGGAGAGGTTGTCTGAGGAGCACTTACAAAGATTGATTCTTTGGAGACATCAACTTTAGGGTCTTTGTCTTTGTCTGGTGAAAGGTTATTTTAAAGATCATCCTCAGGAACTGGGTTTTTAGAGGAGTCAATGTTTGGGTCTTGTTCCTTACCTGAGGGATTGATGGTTTTGGGGTTCGAACTGGCATCAACCATAGCATCCCCTTTTGGGAGTGGATCATTAAAAGTTCTCATCTTCTCTTGAGGGTTGAAATCCCTAGCAATATTATGTAAGGAAAGAGGAGGTTACTTTATAATGGCAAATGGCTGCTCTATTTCAGAGTTAGAAAGGATAGATAAAATATCAATCACTTTTAGTGCAATAAGCTCATCCTTTTTAGAGAATGAAGAAGGGTTTGACATTGTAAGGACTGAATAGATGAAGCAAGATGAAAACATTTTAGAAATAGTTTGGGAACTGATAAGGGTGTGAGAGAGAGAAGATTTTCAAAATGAGAAAAAAAATTGATTTTGATTTTAAATAGGACATGAAGTAATGGTTCAGGTCTAGTGAGGAGATGTGTCTGATGAGACGTGTTCGGTCAGATGGACACATCTATTAGGCTTAAAGTACATGTGACAGATTTTAAAAAGCAGTGGGAGAGTGACGTGGCACACATCATTAAATATTTAAAACAACCACTGTTAAGGAATAGTAAAAGATACTAACCTGATTAGGGACCATGTCCCTACATGATTTTTAAACTCAATCACTTTGTGCTATCTCACCTCTCTCTTTTATATCTTCTCCTCCTTGCCACAGATGTATATTTGTAGAATATATGAGACTAAATTAGACATGTAGGAGATCATCTATCCAGGATACCTTCTTACCAAGTAATAGCCATGCATGGGATTATGAGAGTTGCTGCATCTAACTTGATCTCATCATCTCTGCTATATCTTTTCCATTCAACCTGTTCCCCACCTACTTCTTTTAATAGATTAACCAAAAATATAATCTCCAGGACTGTGAGTACATTAGTTTGATCAACTAGGTGTGCACCACCAACATCAACACACTCTACTTTCTTTCAAATCCATCACCAAAGAGACATTGCCTACTTTATGGGCCTTCAGTAAGAGAAAATATTTAAGCCTTCAGTCATATGCTTTGAGCATCCATCATCAACATTACTATGTTAGATGATTCCTCTTACTTTGTTCAACATAATAAATCAGTTGATAGTCTTGGGAACCCATTTTAGCTGAGCTCCCAGTTTGTTGACAGAGGAAAGATCAACTTCTTCTTTTTCCAATCGGGTAATCTATCTTTCTTTCTTCTTGAAGTAGTGAAGTTTCTCATGCCTCGCTGAGCTTCTGTTTAGGATAGACACATTCCTGTTGTATGACCATATTTTCCACAGTGGGTGCATAAGTGATTGTTCTTGACATTACTATGTTTACTTTGTAAGTTTAGGGAGACATTTTAACTATGATACCTTAATCCTTTCCTGCTGCTTGACTCTTGGTTGGTGAGATTTGTCAAAACTTAAGCAGAATTAGTCTGCTTGAGAGCCTTCTCAATCTTAGCCTTAACTCAAAATAGTTCTCTCTCAAGTTATGAATTTCTTTCAAGTGAAGCAGTCAGATCAACGTTAACTTTAGACAATTCTTCTTCCAGTTCAAATTGTATCCTTCTTTCCTTGCTTTTTTCTTTTGAATCATGCTTAGATATTTCACTAAGCTTCTCATTTATAAGATTATTTTCATGGGAAAGTAACTTACCTACAACTTGCAACTCAGTCACCTGCACACTCAATTCAACCATTCCTTCTTCACACTTCTCAAGCTCCTCCTTCAGATTTGCCTTTTCATTGGTAAGCTCAATCACTTGTACACTTAGCTTAATTATTTCTTCCTCACACTTGTCCATATCTTCTTTCAAATTCTCTTTATCTTGGGTGAAATCATTTACAATGTCAATTAATACAACAATTAGGGATTTAAACCTCTTGGGAGAGTAATTCGTGAGATTTTCTTTGATGTTAAGGAGAGTCACCGATTCATCTTTATCATCATCAGTATCTGTCATCAAAGTAAAAAGTTAATCAAAGACTTGTACCTGATCTTCTATCACCATTATGGAAACATGTTGTCCTTGCTCTAATTCACCCGAATCACTTAAGAAGTCACCCAGGCCGCTCACACTTGATTTGCAACCTTGCCAGCTTCATCTTTTCTTCTATACTTCACAGGGACCTGGTCCTTGCCTCTCTCCTTATCAATAGCTTACTTGATGTATTTTTGTATTCTACCTTGTACATTGGGCAATCCTTAATGTAATGTCACAACTTGGCACATTTGTGACAAGTGTCACTTGCCTTTGCATCTCTGATAGACCTGCTGGATTCACCTCTTCTAGGAATGGTTCTTGACTTCCTCAAAGCCTTGAGGACCCATTTTGCAATGTAAGTAGTTTCATAATCCTCAACACTTGTGCTCTCCTTAGTTTTCTTAGGACCAGGCTCTTCTCCATCTTATGCTCACCTTTTGACTTGTCTTGCACCTCCATAATCTCATATGTCTTAAGATTACCAATCAACTCATCCATTTTCATGGTCTTCAAATTTTTTGCTTTAGTGATTGCATTTACTTTGCTTTCCTATTATTTGGGAGAATGCTCAAAATCTTTCTAACCTGCTTGGCAGTTCTAATATCCTCACCCAGACAGTGAACCTCCTTGGTAATTACTGTGAATCTTGTATGCATCTCCTAAATAGACTCCCTTTTGTTTCATGGTGAAAGATTCATATTAGGTGGATGTCCATCTTTGAATCTTTCACCTGATTTGTTCCATCATGGGCTATTTGAAGGCAGTTCCAGATTTTTTTTGGCAATCCACATGCAGAGATCCTATTGTACTTATCAGGACCAATGCTACAGACAAGTAACTTTTTAGTTTTGTAGTTCTTTTCTATCTTCTTTCTATCATAGTCATCAAATTCATTCTTAGTTTTGGGAACTTGTACAGTTACTTCACCATTTCTGGATTTGTGAGAATAAAAGGACCATTTTCAATAATATCCCACAACATAAAATCTTCAGCCATGATAAAATTATGCATCCTAGTCTTCCACCACCCATAATATTCTCCATTAAACCTAGGTGGTCTAGTGGTGTCACGACCCAAACCAGGGCCTAGTCGTGTCGGGTATCTCAAGTCCAACCAAGATCAGAGACCACCCCCAATACCCTACCGTTGACCACCCTACACCCCATGTCAGTTGAAGTCCGAGCATATAACAAGATAAAACAATAATGATCTGAAGATAGTAAAGTAATCTTAAAACCAAAGTAAAAAACAACAACCAATCAACCATCCATTTCTAATCCTAATGCCAATGCCAATAGAAAGGCTAACACTAATACCGACACCGCCCATGTCCATTGTTTTCTGACAAAGCCTTTAACAAGAATCAAAGAACATCTAGTCCGTACATGTCTTCGACCATAGCCAAAGAAATAACGACAATAAAAAAAAGTCCATAGCATGAAATGGAGCCTTCCAAAGTATGGAAGATCACCACTTCAATCTTACTCAAAGATATCCTCCGAATCTAAGTCACTAAGCAGGAAGAGTGGTAGTATGGTAGGCTCCTATATCACATGATGATACAACGCTCGAAGACGGTTAGCAGCGTGAACGCTAGCATGTAACTCAACGATAAAGGTAAAGTAATGCCATCATTTAATCCAAATCACATAACCAAATGCAAACACATATATACATATATATTGTGCTGGGGTAGGAAATAAGGCTTAACATTCATTTAAATTCTTAACCTAAGCTGAGTAGCTTGACCGTCCTAAAACTACCCATAGGCTATATGGGTTTAGCTTCCTCTGCTGAAAGGGCCCCAGTATGTGTTAGTCGCACAATTGGAGAAAAAAACCCTGAGATGACTAGTACATCTTCCAAAATATAAAGTGTGACATCATGCACATGGTCACCAAGACCACCCTCACATCGGTAAATGTAAGTTTCCAGTGTCGGTCCCCCCCCCCCCCGGGACCACCACCTTTCATGAATTTGCTACTCGAACCTTTTTAAGCCCATTTTAAAACCATTTACCAAGGAGTCTTTTAATTAGGCATTAACTATTGGTATCATCATATCAAAATTAGATCTTGCAAGTCTATTACCTTATGTCATATAAACCAATAAACCAAATTAGTCTTCATCGTTTCAAATAAAACCAAAACCTTTTATAATTAAACTGTGGCCTTCAAGGCCTTTCCAAAGTCATGTGAAAACAACCAAAACTATTTCATGTTCCTTTAACCATTTATTCAATGCAAGGATTCAAGAATAAGCAAGCTATGTGGCAAAATCATTCTCATTGACAATTTCACAAATAGGTTGAGGGAATGCCATTATCAAAACACAAAAACATCCAATTTGGGGCAACCTTGACCCCTTAATTAAATCACCATCCCCATGCACCCATATGTGTAAACCAAAATTAAAAACAACGAAAACCATAATAAAACCATGAGAAACAATATTCATCAGTGAACAACCAAAACCCCCAACCTTTATTTCAAAACCATAAAAACACCATGAAAAACATACATTAAAACATATGCCTTTAGTAAAACAACAATGAGGGAAGAGTCACATGCCTTAGATACCAAGAAAGATGGAGAGAAACCACCTTTGAAAGCCTTAAAAGATTATCATGATGAAACCCTAGCCTTTTTCTTCAAAGAGAGTTTGAGATAAATTTTAAGAATGTTTGATTGAGAATAATAGGTTAATGAAGTCCCAAAAGGTTTTTTAAGTCGTCGTGTCAAAGGAAGTTAAAAATGGAAATGTTCAGAGTCACAAGTTGACCCTCGTAACTCATGACCTCAATATACGACTAATACTCTCGAGTCGTCACCAAGATAGTGAGTTGGACACCCATACACTGTGCACCATACGACTCTATGAGCCCACTCGTTATCAGACCATACGACTCATATGGTCTCATCATATCCAAGAAAGAAACCAAAGGGATTGGACACCAGACAATATAGGGCTCAGCCTTACCATACGTAACCTATACTCGTGGCTCTTAGTGAGCAACTCGTACTAAGAGCCAAGTTAAGTCACTAAGTTACTGATTTGATTAAGGATCAACCAAATAAACCATCACCTCCTCTACTGACTCGTACCACCCCAATCGTAATCATAGAAGAATCTTAACCACCATTCCACTAGACTCCCTACGGATGGGGTCACCTGGCCCTACCCACACCATATGACTCATATGGTGAGTCGTTATCAGGACAGTGAGTTCAAAACTCAGGAAATTTCCAATGGCCAAAACTTAGGGTGTTTCAATTCTCCCTTACTTAGATCATTCATCCTCGAATGATGGGACAAGGCAGTAACTAGAACGATTAAACCCCCAACCATCTCTATGCTTTCCTTTAAGACAAAAAATAAAGATGTTAAGATCAACACATATCTTAGGCACGATTATCTGGAACGGGAAATAGGAATGGATACTTGGACTTCATGTCCTCTTTTGCTTCCCATGTAGCCTCTTCCACCTTATGGTTCCTCCATAGAACCTTTATCAAAGCTACGTCCTTGGTCCGTAACCGATGAACCTGCCAATCTAAAATCTCAATAGAGACCTCTTCATAAGACAAGGAAATCAAAATATCAATATCCTTGATAGGCACAATTTGCGACGAATCACCTACACACTTTCTCAACATGGAAACATGGAACACCAGGTGAACGAATCTCAAACTAGAAAGCAACTCCAACTTATATGAAACATTGCCAACCCTTCTCAAAATTAAGTACGAACCAACATATCAGGGACTGAGATTCCCCTTCTTCCTAAATCGTAGTACTCTCTTCATAGGAGACACCTTTAGGAACACCATATCCCCAATCTCAAACTTTAGCTTACTACACCTCACATCTGTATAGGACTTCTGGCGACTTTGGGTAGCTTTAAGACTATCCCGAATCACCTTTACCTTCTCCATATCTTGGTTAACCAAATCTGGGCCAAACATGTCTGCCTCACAACCTCGAACCACCTAATAGGAGACCTAAACCTCCTATCATACAAGGCTTCGAATGGAGCCATTCAAATGCTAGAGTGGTAGCTATTATTGTATGCAAACTCTATTAAAGGCAAATGCTCAACCCAACTACCACCATAGTCAATCACACAAGCTCTAAGCATATCTTCCAATGTCTGAATTGTCCTTTCTACTTGCCTATCCAATTACGGGTGTAAAGCAGTACTAAGGCTCACCTTAGTCCCCAAACCTTTATGAAACGACTGGAAAAAGTGCAATGAAAACTTTGTACCACGATCCGAGATGATAGAGACAAGCACCCCATGAAACTTTATAATCTCATGGAGGTACAACCTAGCACAATCCTCTGGCGAAAAGTTAGTCCTCATACACAAGAAATGAGCAGACTTCGTCATCCTATCCACGATGACCCAAATCGAATCAAACTGATTTTGATACCAAGGAAGATTGATAACAAAATCCATATTGATCACCTGCTATTTCCAAATCGGCAACTCAATTTCTTGATACAATCCGCTGGGCCTCATGTGATCAACTTTTACTTGTTAGCCCACCAAGCACTGAGCCACAAAACTAGCCACATTTCTCTTTATAGTGTTCCACCAATACATTTCCTTAAGGCCATATTTTTTTAGGAACGTATCGAGAGAGAATTGGATTTGGTTAAACAATGTGTGGTTCGTAAACAAGGATCAATTTTTTAGCAATGTACAGAATGTATTGTCAAATATTCAATATGATTCCACAAGATATACATTTTCGTCGAATTAGGATAAATAAAATAGCGTGACTCATGCACCTCAGCCAAGATCCTCTCTCGCAATCCATCTACGTCGGGAACACATAACCTCTCTTGGTATCACAAGGTACCATAAGCACTAATGTCAAAGCCCATCACTTTCTGCCCACCTACATCACCCTTGATCCTCATTAAGATAGGATCTAACACTTGCTTCTCCTTCACCTTAGCACTCAGGGATGACTGTGCCAACTTCTGCACAAACACGCCACTATCATCAGAGTCCAATAGGAAAACTCCAAGGTTAGCCAAACGGTGAATATTTTCCACCAACTCCCACTTTTCTTTATCCACATGAGGTAGACTCCCCATGGATAACCTTGTAAGAGAATCAGCACCACGTTAGCTTTACCTGGATGGTAGTGAAGGCTCATGTTATAATCCTAGAGCAGCTCAAGACATCTTCTTTGCCTGAGGTTCAGCTCTTTCAGAGAAAACATATACTGTAGCCTCTTATGATCTGAAAAGATATAGATATGCACTCTATACAAATAATGACACCAGATTTTCAATGTGAATACCACAGCCAGTAATTCCAAGTCATGAGTCAAATAATTTTTCTCATGCACCTTCAACTGTCTAGAGGCATAGGCTAATACCTTGCTATGCTTCATCAAAACGTACCCAAGCCTCACATGAGACGCATTATAATAAACTACAAAATCATCAGGTCCTTCAAGGTCTGAACTAGAGCCGAAGTCCACTTATCTTTCAGCTTCTCAAAGCTACCCTCATAAGCATCAAACCATGGGAACTTTACCTTTGTTTGAGTCAACTTAGTCAATAGGGCAGCTATAGAAGGGAAACACTCCAAAAACCTCCTGTAGTAACCAGCTAAACCCAAGAAGCTCAGAATATCAGTTGGAGTCGTGGGTCTAGACCACTTTTTAACCACTGTAACTTTTTACGGATCCACTATGATCCCTTTACTAGAAATGACATGACCCCAAAAAGTGATAGCGTTCAACTAGAATTCACATTTTGAAAAATTGGCATACAACTGTTAATATTTTAGGATCTACAACATAATGCTGAGGTGATTAACATGATCCATCTTACTCTTAGAGTACACCAGAATATCTTCTATCAACACAATGACGAACAAATCTAGAAACTGTCGGAAGACTTTATTCATCAAATCCATGAATGTCACCAGGGTACTTGTCACACCCCTTTTACGTACTCCAAAAAATATGGTTATAAATTAATGTTCAAAAGGGTTTTAATTATTAAATGACAAGAAATGAAAATTTGCTTCGGAAAAGGATTATTTACATTTTTTACTCAGAGTCGCCACTTGGCATAATTTGGTGTGCCAAGTCACCGTTAAATAATCCTTTCCAAAAACCATTTGACTCTTTAAACTGGTTTGCGAACAGAGATTTCGGCTAAGGAATTCTGTTGACCGAGGGGAAGGTGTTAGGCACCTCTCGATACCGTGGTTCAACCACGATTGCTTGATAGAGTGTATCGACTATTTTTGGCACTAAGAAATGTATAAATCGCACAAAAAGCACGCAAAATAATCAAACAAAACAAAACAATCCGAAATGTAAAGTCCAGTCCAATTATTACAATCCGAAATAAAAAGGGACTGAAAGTAAACCTACGCTAATCCTAAACTAATGCTCTACCCGATGCCTCGGGCCTTCACCATGAACGTCCTCTAGGTACATGATACCTCGGGGTATTCCCCAGTGAATAAATATATACAGATACTTCGGGGCATTCCCCGGCCAAATTATACAATTGAATTAAATACGATAAACTAGAAAGAAACATTCACACGCACATTCCAACATTCAACCAAAACATCAATCTTAAATTCTTGCCTACCCGAACCTATATTGCCTATCCATTTTTTATTTAAAATGATTCTATCAAATTCATGCTTAATCCGAATTAAATAAAATGATAATAGTCCAAAATTTAACTACATTTAACTTTTAACAACTTCTTGTTCCCACCCCAAAATTCTTTTTCAACCACATGACTAAACCAATTCGACCATCAAATAACCAACATCAAACATATACGTCCAAAAGAGATTCAAACACTTCATGCACATGAATAATTCATACTCGCAACAACAATTAATACGACTAAAATATCCAAATCCAAATCGCAAAATCACAACAAAACCACATTCAAAATAATGAAAGGATAGAGTTAAGGAATGGACCTTCCGATATCGAATTTTTGATGACAATAAGAGTCAAAAGAAGTCTGAATCCGAAAGATCAAATAGAAAACCTCAACAACGATGAAACCCCAACTTGGTATTGATAAATAGTAACCCAAAACTGACTATAATATGACGCGATTTGAGATGAACAAAAGTCAAATCCCAAACCAACGCGAACCCGGAATATTCAAAATAGAGATCGTGATAAACTCAACCCAAGTGAGATTTTCTGTAAGAAAATGATTGAATACAGCAATGAACAAATCAGCGTTGGTTGTATCAATGACGAGAACCCCAATGCGAACAACAGATTTTGGTAAAACTCGCCGTTTTCGGCCAGATTCAACTGGAATCGAGATCATATTATCATTTTTCTATCACATTGGAGCTCCAACAGACATGACAGTCAATAAAATGGCTCTCTCTCCAGCTAGATTTCACCAAAGAAAAACTAGAAAAAAACAGAAGAATGGCTATTTTTGGGCTACGAATGAACTGATTTCGCGGGGTATTCCGATTCCAAGGAAAAAGAAAAACTCACCGGAAAATAGTCAGCTCCGTCCGTTTCCTCTCACTCCGTTACTCTCTCTTGTATGCCTTCTTTGTTACTCTCCCCTTTGGTATGCGTGTATGATGGTGGAAAAGAAGAAAACCAAATCCCTTAACAGTGTGTTCGCGGGTGGGTTCTGTGTGGGTATTATGAACCAGAAAGAAAGAAGAGCAAAAATGGTGTCCTTTGAAGAAGAAAAGAAAAATTGGAATATTCTGCTTTCCCCCTCCAATCCCGTGAGGTGTAGTGTATATATTAGGTAAGGGTGGGGTAGTGGGGTAGGGTAGGTGGGGTCACATGGGGTAGGGGGTAGGGTGTGATGGGTTTTTTTGATTGGATGGGTTATTAGGATAGGGTAGGTAGGTGTTGTTTTTTAACTGGAGGGATAAGGGTTAGGTGTCTATTTTTGTTTGGGTAGGTTGCTAGGATAATACAAAATTAGTTAGGGGATTGTTATTTTTGTTATTTGTGGAGGGATCATCACACGGGTGAGGGTACACGGTATGATAAGGTAAAAATAGGTAAAACGACATCGGGGAGGGACGAAATTAGGTGTCTACAGTACTGGTCAACCTAAAGGACATAAACAGAAACTCAAAATGCCCATACCAAGCACAGAAGACAGTCTTAGAAATATCGACCTCCCTAATCTTTAGTTGATGATACCTAGACCGAAGATTAATTCTCAAATAAAAACTTAGCACCATGAAGCTGGTCAAGTAAATCATCTATCCTTGAAGAGGGTGCTTATTCTTTACTGTCAACTTATTCAATTATCGGTAGTCGTACACATCCGAAGGGAACCATCCTTCTTACACATGAATAAAACTTGTGAACCCCACGGAGACTCACTAGGATAGATGAAACCCTTGTCTAAAAGATCCGTTAGTTGCTCCTTAAGCTTTTTCAACTCAGTTGGAGCCATTCTATATGGGGGAATAGAAATCGGACGAGTGTTTGAAACAAGATCAATCCCAAACTCAATCTCCCTATCAGGAGGGACACCAGGAAGGTCATCACGAAAGACCTCAGGAAATTCATTCACCACCGGGATAAAATGCAAAAAAGGACCCACCGAGTTAGAATCTTTAACCTGGATCAGATGATAGAGACACCCCTTGAAGATCAATCTCTGAGCTCTAAGATATGATATGATATGAACCTTTCCTTAGGAGATAAGGAACCGCCCTCTCATTCAATAATTGGCTCATTAGGGAAATTAAAAATGACCTTACGGGTTCGACAGTCTAGAGAAGCATAGCACGAGTACAACCAATCTATCCCCAATATGATATTGAAATCAACCATGTCTAATTCAAACAAATCTACCAAAGTCTCCGGACCACCCACAGATACCACATAACCACTATAGACTCTTTTATCCACTACAAAGTTACCTATCGGGGTTGAAACAGAAAAGGGGTCTGAAATACATTCAGGATCAAAACCAAAATGCACAACCACAAATGGGGTCACATAAGAGAGAGTGAACCCCGGATCAAGTAAATAGTACACATTACGAGAAAAGATTTTTAACATACCAATCACAACATCAAGTGATGCCTCAGACTCTTAGCGGGTAGTGAGAGCATAGAGATGGTTCTGACCAATGTTGGAGCCAGATGGTACACCCTTTGTTGTCGGAGCTGATGAAGAGGTAACTAGAACCTTGTTTTTCATAGAAGCAACCTTGGCCATCGGACAACTTCTAAGCATGTTCTTTGGCTGACCACAGTTAAAATACTTGTCCTTTTTTTCATCACAGTAACCCCGATGCAATCGACTATAAAATCTATAAGGAGGATACAATGGAGTTGATTGGGCCTCACTAGCTTGAGATTGGGCACCCTATGCCCTATAATTATCGCCACTCTAAAAACGTCTGTCATTGGATGACTTTGGGTAGGGAGCATTAGCCGTCGAGTGAGACCCAGAATTACCCTACCTCTTCTTGGACCACTTTCCACTATCCCTACCACTTTTCTGTTGATTACCACCCGGATCAGAAAATCTAAACTTCTTATTCTATCTTTCCCTAATTTTGACTTGCTTCTTCTTATCTTTCCCGACCTGCTGCCTATACACAACCAGTCTATTGATATCCATATACTTGTTCAACAAGGAAGCCTTACTCTCTAAAATTAAGTCTTAGAAAAACTCAAAAGAGAACTTTCTCATTCTATTCCTCATGGTAGAAACCCACTTCGGAGTATACCGCGATAATTGGTGAAACCTTAAGGCATACTCCTTGACTGACATCTTGCCTTGCTTCAGATTAACAAACTCTTTCTCCTTTGCTTCTCTCAACTCATGAGGAAAGAAACAGTCTAGAAAAGAACTGAGAAATCATCCCACAGGGCAAACTCAGCATCGTTACCCGTTGACTGCTCCTATTTCTCATACCATTGGTATGCTACATCTTTCAGTTAGTAGGCAGCAAATTCCATACCTTTCCTGTTAGTAGCATGCATAATGTGGAAGATCTTTTCCATCTCATCAATAAAACCTTAAGGATCCTCCTTAACCTTAATACTAGTAAACACATGAGGGTGTTTCCTCCTGTAACGGAAGCACCAAGCTCAACCTGAGAAGATACCAATTGAGCCAACATATGAATAGAATGACAAAACTCAACATTCGTCACATCAACCTGAGGATCTCAAGAAGAACTGGAAGGTACCGGTGGAAATCCAGGAGGACAATCAGGAACTGGACCCCTAGACCGAGTCTGGACCCCATAAGCAGAGTGTGTCCTATTAGTATTTTCCCCAAGCGAATAAACAGGAATTAGAAAAAAAATTCAAGACCTTAGACTCTTTATTTTGAAAATAGAACATAAGAAAGAGAAATATTTCTAAATGCCTCGTAGCCTCTCCTTCATAAGTGTGGCGCACTTCACACCCCTAAAAGAGACTCTACTAGACACGACTTTATTGGACACCCAATTGACCATGAACCTAGTGCTCTGATACCAATCTGACACGACCCAAACTAGGGCCTAGTCATGTTGGGTATCTCAAGTCCAAGAAGGACCGGATACCACCCCCAATACCCTACTATTGACCATCCTACACCCCATGTCTGTTGAAGTCCGAGCATATAACAAGATAAAATAATAATGATCCAAAGAAAGTAAAGTAAGCTTAAAACCAAATTCAAAAACCACAATCAATCAACCACCCATTTCTAATCCCAATGCCAATGCCAATACCAAGACTAACACTAATATCAACACCGCCCATCCCCATAGTTGTCTAACAAAGCCTCTAACCAGAATCAAAGAATATCCGATTGGGACATGCCCCCCACCATAGCCAAAACCAAATCCAAAGAAATAACAATAATAAAAACAAGTCCATAGCATAAAATAGAGCCTTTCGGAGTATGAAATCTTACCACTTCAATCTGGCTCAAAGCTATCCCCTAAATCCAAGTCACTGAGCAAGAGGAATGGTAGTATGGATGATACCTGGATCGCATGGAGTTACAGCACCCGAAGAGGATTAGCGGAGTGAACACTAATATATAACTCAGGGATAAAGGTAAAGCAATGCCATCATTCAATCCAAATCACATAACCAAATGCAAACACATATATACATATATATCTTTCCGGGTTAGGGAACAAGGCTTAGCATGCATTTAAATCCTTAACCTGGGCTGAGTAGCTTGACCGTCCTAAAACCACCCACAGGCTATATGGGTTCATCTCCCTCTACTGAAAGGGCCCCAATGTGTGTTAGTCACACTACCAGAGAAAAAACCCTGAGATGACTAGTATATCTCCCAAAAGATAAAGTGTAACATCATGCACACGGTCACCTAAACCACCCTCACATCGGCAAATGTGAGTTTCTAGTGTCAGCCCCCACAGGACCTCCACCTTTCACGACTTTGCTAGTCGACCCTCTTTAAGCCCATATTAAAACCATTTACGAGTTTCCAAAAATTTACTAAAGGGTCTTTTAATTAGGCATTAACCACCGGTATCGTCATACCAAAATTAGAGCTTGCAAGTCTATTACCTTATGCCGTATCAACCATAAAAAAAATTAGACTCTACCGTTTTCAATAAAATCAAAACCATTTATAATTAAATGTTGCATCCAAGGCCTTTCCAAAGTCATGTGAAAACAACCATAATCATTTAATGTTCCTTTAACCATTTATGCAATGCAAGGATTCAAGAATAGTCAAGCTATGTGACAAAATCATTCTTATTGACAATTTCACAAACAGGTTGAGGGCATGTCATCATCAAAATAAAAAACCATCCAATTTAGGGCTCAACCATGACCCCTTAATTAAATCACCATACTTATGCACCCACATGTGCAAAACCATAATTAAAAACAAGAAAAACCATAATTATACCATGAGAAATAATATTCATCCATGAACAACCAAAACCCCCAACCTTTATTTCAAAACCATAACAACTCCATGAAAATCATACATTAAAATATATGCCTTTAGTAAAATAACAATGAAAGGAAGAGTCACATGCCTTAGATACTAAGAAATACGGAGAGAAACCACCCTTGAAAGACTTAATTGATTATCTTGATTAAACCCTAGCCTTTTGCTTGAAAGAGAGTTTGAGAGAGATTTTAAGATTGTTTGATTGGGATAATGGGTTAATGAAGTCTCAAAAGGTGTTTTAAGTCGTAGTGTCAAAGGAAGTTAAAAAGGAAAATGTCTAAAATGCCCCCAACTTAAAACTATTAAATATCGCAGGTGGTTACGAGTCGGCCCTCGTGACTCATAACCACAACACACGACTCGTACCCTTGAGTCATCACCAAGATAGTGAGTTGGACACCTAGACATTTTCCATTATACGACTCCATGAACCTACTCATTACCAGATCATATGACTCATATGGTCTCATCGTATCCAAGACAAAAACTAAAGGGATTGGGCACTGGACAATATACGACTCATCCTTACTATCCATAAAATATCCTCTTGGCTCTTAGTGAGTCACTCGTACTCAGAGCCAAGTCAAGTCACTAAGTTACTGATTTGATGAAGGATCGACCAAATGAACTGTCACCACCCCTAATGTTTCATACCACTCCAATCGTAACCGTAGCAGAATTCCAATACTGGACTCCCTACGATGGGGGTCACCTGACCCGTACCCACACCATACGACTAGTATGGTGGGTCATTACCAGGACAGCGAGTTCAAAACTCAGGAAATTTTCAAGGGCCAAAACCCAGGATGTTTCAAGTGGTAGACTGGCCTTTTTTAAGATTTAAAGAAGCAACCATGTTTAAGATCCTTCTAAGGTGTTAACCTTATTTAGGATGACTTTGATCTAATACCAATTAAAGAGTCCACTTAAGCTACTCTCTAACTTTGGTACTTGGTCCCAAATAGGCTAAACCAATGAGAACTGAATAGTAAAGTACGTGAAAGAGAGAGTAAAAGGCACAATAGTTTTACATTGAAACTCCTTACTCAAAGGAGAAAAACCACGTCTTGCCTTAAGGATTTCTAAGCTCCACTAATATTCAAACAACTTGAATACAGTTCCATTGCATAAAGAATTAAATTCCAATCATTCTTTTCCTAGTAATAACTCTATTACAATGAAAACTTGCAGTAACTCTACTGCACATCTCCTAGCTAACTCTAGCTTCACTATCACCTAACTCTAGATGATAACAAAGAGTTTGGAACTAAACACACAAACACCTACTAATAATAATGACAAACAGTAGACCATGTTTAAGACCATATTACAAAGACTCAAATACAACAAAAAAATAAAATATAACTTTGTGAGCTATTAGTTCCCTGTTTCAAAATGAGTCTTTGATGGAAAAGCTTCAAGAGAGATATTTCTTGTGAGTATATGGAAGCTTATTTTTATTTTTAAGAAAGATGAGAAATATATAGCATGATCCAAGAAAACCCAGGAAGAATCCCATTGGCTAAGACAAAAAGGTTGCAGCAACTTTTCACTAATTTTTTGTACTTTTATCCAGCTGGTGGTTGACTATGATAGTGACGTGTAGTCCCAACCATGTCCCTATGTCATTACATATTTGTCATCACATATTATTTAGGAACCAGTTCCCAATATCCAATTTGTCAATCATAAAAAATAAGGACTTAACATTGGATTTATGTGCAAACTATTTTAATTTGGGCTTAAAGAAAATTGTGTAGCTCACTGTGAAGGTGTAATCTAGGGGGGACTAATACTGGAAACCATGTTTGCCGGTGTGGAGGGTCAATATGATCGTTTTCTTGGTTCACTCATTATATTTTTGGGATGGCTAGAGCCTTGGTGTCTGTAGCCTTTCCTTTAATGTCCTCGGTTCGTACAACTAACACGTATTGGAGACCTTTCAGCAGGGAGAGCTGAATCCATATAGCCCGTGGGTGCCTTTAGGATGGAGCGAGCTACACAGTTCAAGTTAATGATTTAAACTCTTATGTTCATAACCTTTGTCCCTATCTTGACATCCTATATATGTATATATAATTATTGTGTTTATGATTTTGGCTGGTTTTGACATTAGCATTATTTTACCCCTTATCCCTGAGTTACATGACAGTGTTTGCCTCACTGACCATCCTTGAATGCTGTATTGTTTCATGATGTAGGGTCCGGGGGCTTTTATGTTGCTCTTGTGCAGCGTTAGGTGATTTGGTATTCTTGTGGATTTGCTGTGAAGTGGTGAGCCTCTATCTTCAGAAAGGCTGATCATTTCATTGTTTCTATTAGTGTCTTGATACTTTTGGATTTTCTTTTTTCATAGTCGGGGGCATCTCCAACTTAATTGATATTCTGGTTTAGAGGCTTTTATGGACAAGTGTGGGTTGGTTAATTATTTAGATTCTTAGAATTTTCATTTGACTGATCTATTCTCATTATTATTTTGGTTGGTTTTCTCTATTTACTTTTATTATATTCTTGAGGTAAGGCTAAGGGGGTGGTCTTCGGCCCTTGATGGACTTGAGATACCCGTCACGGCCAGGCTCAATGTTGGGTCGTGACAATAATAATACACATGATTGTTTCTTACTGCTCCATGATGTAGCACCATCACTAAGTAAGAAAATATATTTTGAGGTAGATTTCCAGTCGTCTAGATCACCTTCATGGTCAACATAACTGTATCCAAATAACCGCAAAACTTTGTTTCCTTGGTAACAAAGTGCCTAATAAATAGTTTCCTTCACATATCTTAATAGTCAGCAGATGAACAATATCTTTCAACTCTCTAATCATCTTTCTCATTTCCTCAGATGTGTTTTCATTGAATGTTCTGGCATTTCTTATATGAATTAAATTTAATTGTGAGTGATCTTAGCTTTGCAGCAGAACAACTAAACTTGTTCTTCAAAGCATTTCAAAGTTCCATAGCCCTTTGGTGATCCCTGAACTCCCTTAGGATATCTTCATCCAAGATGCTTAGCACCGTAATGCGAGCGGTGAAGTCCATTTTCTACCAAGCATAATAACCTATATAGTCATGCCTATGCTGAGCCGTATTTCCATATAAATAGCATTGAGAGCCTTTTTCTCTTCTACCACATATTGAACTTTCAAGCTCCAAGTCTCATAATTGTTATTTTTGAGTTTCAATCCTTTGTTAAGCTCAATAACAATATTTTTGGATGCAACAGTCATTCTTTAACAAAATAAAAAAACAGTGATAATCATTAAACAAAATAACGCAAGGCACTGTGTTCACTATACATACATATTATGACACTATGCAGTATTTGATTAGGATAATAAACACATATATTAATCACGGAGTCGAGAGTTCACTATGTTCCCAATTATCATGAATAAATTAAAATATTATGAAAATTAACCTAATCAACTACTTAGCTTGGTGTCTCAATCATAATTAGGACATCACATTTGTCTACTATGATTTTTTGATACCGTATGAATCACTAGTTAAACAAATTAAATTATTTATAAGAATACAAATAAAATTAATGTCCAACTTATAAATACTTATTACATGGAAGGAAATGTACCTGAAAATTTTAATGTTAAACTTATTAACACATTTTGCATGTCTAATACATCATCATAAAAATTAATGCTAAACTAATTAACATTTATTTTATACTAAATTGATGTAAAAGTGTTAAATAATTAACATTTCATGCATGCCGAATATATTATCATAAAATTAATGACAAACTAATTAACATTTATTTCATGATAAATTGATGTAAAATGTTAAACTAACATATTATGCATGCTAAAAGTGTTGAACACATCATTGTCAAAAAAACTAATGTTAAACAAATTAACATTTAAATCATGTTCATCAAAGTAACAAACAATTCTCTAATATTGAACTAATAACATTGCATGCAAATATGTTCAATAAACGATCAATTTAAGCAATTGAGACAATAAAATAATTATGACTTCTTCAAATAGAAATACCAAATTTATATTCTGAAAATTAGGTCCATATGACTAGTTTTCTCTTAATTTGATATTTATTTTTTTTTAAATAAAAACCTTTGATAACTTTTTTAGGAAAATTACTTAAATCTATAAATTAAATTTCTATTATTACATAAAATTTCAACTATCAAAAGTAATTACAAAATCTTTTTTTTTTTACATTTTCTCTCTCCAAACTTCATATACATATCTCACCTACTCTTTTCTTACGCGTAATACTCCTCAAAGAGTGTCTAAAATCAAGAAACCTTAATCAAGTGGTTTTCAAATTTTAAATTTACGAACTTGTTCTTCTCAAATTGCTCAACGTCAACAAAAAAGAACCACAATAGACATCAATATTTGGGAGGCGGAAATTAGTTTGTTTCAAATTTTCTATGCTTCCAAGACAAACATAAAAAAAGGGAACGTGATTTCTTCGAATCAACCTATTTCAAGCACTCGTGTTTATCGATGGAGGATTTCTTCCCTCTTTCAGCTTTATCTTCAATGTCTCTGTTGCACAAGGAAAGTGGGCCAATAGCCCAATTTTTTCAACCAAGAACCTTGGTATAATGTTCGACATAATCCAGTTCAAGCTCATAGAAACGGTTGAAGATAACTCTATAGCTCTTCAAATTTGCATCCCTGACTTCATTAAATATCTAAAATATAATTGTCTCTTCCTCGATTATATCAAAAGGAGACAATTGCGTTGTGGCCAGCTTGATTTGGTGAGGCTAGTTTGGTACAGTAAAAGTTTCAAAATCAGAAGAGACATTCGTAAAAGGCTTATGATGTCTAATGCTTTCCGCGACACATAGGGCAAAGAAACATATTCCATGGAAAATAATTCTTGGAATGTTATGCTGAACCTAAACCCGTCTTCCAAAGGTAAAAGGCTTTATTGCAGAATCTGCATATTTTTATCAATTTTTATATTCTTATACATAGCTATAAGTATCAGTTGTTGTTATTTCAACCTGATACATAGATTAGTTATGTATAACATTGCAGACGCCATTTGAGATCTGTTGTTATTTCACCTTATACATAACAACTAGAGGATATAAGACCCGTGTTAGCGTGGGCCCAACGTGAAGAACTTTTATAGATTAACTATTGATTTATAATACTTTTTACGTAATTTTTAAATAATATATGTTACACCCTCTTTCTCAATTTATATGGAATTGATATAATTTTGGAGAATTAACTAAATTTTTTACATATTTTAAATTATTAATTATTGTGATTTATAGTAGTTTTTTTCTGTTCCAATTTATGTGACAGTAATAAAATTTAGAGAGTCAACCAAAAATTTTTACGCCTTTTTGATTATTTTAAGTTGTTAATTATTATGATTTATAATATTTTTACGTAATTCTCAAATATATAATGGATTAAAATGGAGAAAAATAAACATATATAAAAGAAAATATCTAAGTAGGCAACACAAGCAAGCATGTCAATTTGCTACCTGCTTATCGTCCTTTATAAGTGAGGTAATAAATCACAAATCTCAATTTAAGTGACACAATGCTTAGAAGACCACAATAACTAATGAGGAGTGATATAGTAAAATCACGATTGAACCAGCGAAACAGACATGCCTTAAATAACTTACAACGACTAATTATACAAGTAATATAGCAAAATTACTATAAAAAATATTTGTGAAAAAAATTTAAGTGAACTTCATATAAGACGTCAACTTAATTTAAAACATTAAGAGTTAATTTATCACTATATGTCTATATTTTCTTAATTAAATATTATTAATTTTTTAATACTTAGATGACTCATAATAATTAATTAGGAGCGATATCTAGTAAAATTATGGTTGAAGTAGCTGAAGCATACATGTCATAATTGTTTAATTTTTAATTAAATATTATTAATTTTCTAATACATAAGTGACTTATATTAATTAATATAGGTGATATAATAAAATCATGATTGAAGAACGTCAACTTAATTTAAAACATCAAGAGTTAATTTATCATTGTATGTCTATTTTATATTTTTTTATTAAATATTATTAATTTTTTAACACTTAGATGATTTATAATAATTAATTAGGAGAGATATTTAGTAAAATTACGGTTGAAACAGCTGCAACTGACATGTCATAAACGTTTATTTTTCTTTTTTAATTAGATATTATTATTTTTAATACAAAAATAACTTATAATACTTAACTAGGGGTGATATAGTAAAATTAGGGTTGAAGCAACTAAAAAGATACGTTATAAATGCCTATTTTTCTTTTTCTTTTTTTTAAATAAATATTATTGATTTTCTAATACATAAATGACTTATAATAATTAATTAGGGTGATATAATAAAATCACGAAGCAGCTGGTCAACAATCATGTCGAAAACAACAACAACAACAACATACCCAGTGTATTCCCACCTAGTCGGGTCTGAGGAGGGTAGAGTGTACGTAGACCATACCACTACCTCAGGAGAAGTAGAGAGGCTGTTTTCGATAGACCCCGGCTTAGGAACGATACCCATATACCAACCCAAATATAAGTGTATATAACTAGTATGGTACACAAGACAAACTAACAGAATACCGAGCACAAAAGATAAGTACATATATAAACTAGTACGGTAAACAAAATAAACTAACACTGCTAGCCACGAACAAAAAACTCCAGCCCCCGAGGAGCGCACCTCTACTAATACCGACGTCCTCTCACCCCTAACTTTCTACCCTAATCCGTTTCCTCCACACCTTCCTATCAAGGGTCATGTCCTCCGTTAGCTGTAACTGCTCCATATCATGCCTAATTACCTCCCTCTAATATTTCTTTGGTCTATCGCTACCCCGCTTAAAACCATCTATAGCTAGTGTCTCACACCTCCGCACATGAGCATCTAAGCCTCTCCTCATCACGTGCTCGAACCAACGTAATCTTACTTCTCGCATCTTGTCCTCCACCGAGGCAACTCCCACTTTCTCTCGAATAATCTCATTCCTTACCATATCTCTCTTGGTATGCCCATACATTCATCGCAACATTCTCATCTCCGGCACCTTCAACTTTTGGATGTGGGATCTTTTAACTGGCCAACACTCCGCTCCATACACCATAGCCGGCCGAACTACCACTCTATAGAACTTACCTTTAAGCTTTGGAGGCACCTTCTTATCACATAGAACTCCCGAAGCGAGCCTCCATTTCAACCATCCTGCTCCAATACGATGTATGACGTCCTCGTCAATCTCACTATTTTCCTGAATCATAGACCCCAGATACTTGAAACTCTCCCTCTTCTGAATGGCCTGAGAATCCAGCTTCACAACCGCTCCAGCCTCCTGCGACACGTCACTGAACTTACACTCCAAGTACTCCGTCTTGGTTCTACTTAACCAAAATCCTTTAGACTCAAGCATCTGCCTTCGCATTTTCAACTTATCATTAACTCCACCCCGAGTCTCGTCAATCAGAACCACATCATCTGTGAATAACATACATCAAGGCACCTCCCCTTGAATATGTCGCGTCAAAACATCCATCACCAAGGCAAATAAAAATGGGCTAAGAGTCGATCCCTGATGCAACCCTATCACTATTGGAAATTTCTCTGAATCTCCACCTACCGTCCTCACCCGAATCTTTGTCCCATCATACATATCCTGAATCACCCTAGTGTATGCCTTGGGCACCCCTCTAGCCTCCAAGAACCTCCATAGAATCTCCCTGGGAACTCTGTCATATGCCTTCTCAAGATCAATAAACACCATGTGCAAGTCCTCCTTCCTCTCCCAAAACTGCTCCACTAATCTCCTTACAAGGTGAATGGCTCAGTGGTCGAGCGACCTGGCATGAAACCGAACTAATTTTCAGAAATCGTCATGATCCTTCTCATCCTCACCTCTACCACCCTTTCCCAAACTTTCATAGTATGACTCAATAACTTAATACCTCTATCGTTATTGCAACTCTGGATGTCTCCCTTGTTCTTATACACTGGAATCATCGTACTCTATCTCCATGCTTTAGGAATCTTTGTTGTCCTAAAAATACTGTTAAACAACCTTGTCAATCACTCCAAACCTGCCCCGCTAGTGCTTTTCTAAAAATCCACTAGAATCTCGTCTGGCCTTGTCGCCCTACCCCGCCTCATCCTGCGAATAGCTCCCTTGACCTCCTCAACCTTGATATGCCTACAATACTCATAATCTTGACACTCCTTAGAATTCTCCAAGTCCCCCAACACGAAACCTTTGTCCCCCTTGTCGTTCAAAATTTTATGGAAGTAGGACTGCCACCTCTCCCTAATGAGAGCATTCTCCACCCACACTGTACCATCTTCTCCTTTGATGTACTTCACCTGGTCAAGGTCACGAGCCCTCCGCTCTTTGGCCTTAGCCAGCCTATACAACTTCTTATCTCCGCCTTTCTCCTCTAAAGCCGCATACAGGCGCTCAAAAGCTGCAGTGCCGCCGTAACCACTAACTTAGCCTCTCTCTTAGATACCTTATACTCCTCCTTATTCGTCTGTCTTTTCTCCTCATCCTTGCTCGCAACCAACTTAGCATAAGCCACCTTCTTATATTCCACCTTTCGCTTAACCTCTTCATTCCACCACCAGTCTCTTCGATGTTTGCCAGATTGACCTCTCAAGACACCCAACACCTCTCTAGCGGTCTTTCTAATACAACTAGCAGTCGTCTCCCACATACTATCCGCACCTCCTCTACTCTTCCAAGCCCTCCTACTCTTCAAAGCCCTCCTACTCTTCAACTTCTCCTCTATTTCCAAAGCACTAGCCAAATTCAAGCTACCCCACTTAATCTTGGGCCAAGCCTCTACGCTTCTCTTCTTTTTGGCTTTATTGATAACCAAATCCATTACCAACAACCTATGCCGAGTCAAAAGATTATTGCTAGGTATGACTTTACAGTCTTTACAAAGTTCTTTATCCTCTTTCCTAAGAAGCAAAAAATCTGTGTAAGTCTGGGCCACTGAACTACGAAACATAATAAGGTGTTCCTCCTTCTTCGAAAAGATTGAATTCGCTATCCACAACCCAAAAGCCCTAGAAAAGTACAAAAGAGCAGCTCTTCCATCATTCTGCTCCCCAAAACTAAAACCGCCATGCATATCCTCAAAACCTCTTGGCAAAGACCCAATATGCCCATTGAAATCCCCTCCCACGAGAAGCTTCTCAGTTCTCGGGATGCTCCTCACTACCTCATCTAAAACCTCCCAAAACTCCTTCTTTTCCTTCTCGTCCAAACCTACTTGCGGGGTATAGGTACTAATAACGTTCATCATAGACCCTCCAATGACCAATTTAATAGACATCAGCGTATCACTAACTCTCTTTACCTCAACCACCTGCTCCCTAAGTTCTTCATATACTAAGATACCTACCCCATTTCAATGTCTCACGCTACCCGAGTACCACAACTTATAACCATCCATATCTCTCACCTTAGTGCCTACCCATTTAGTTTCCTTGACACACACTATACTAACCCTCCTCTTTTGAAGAATCTTTACTAGCTCTATAGACTTACCCTGCAAAGTTCTTATGTTCCAAGATCCAACTCGCAACCTAGAAGCTCCCTTATCCCACGTAACCTTACTACCCCTTGCCCCTAACCCCAAACTCATCCCCAACCCAGCCCCCTACCTCCCAACCCTGATCCCAACCTATGACATGACCCTAGTCTACGATTTCCAATTCCAGCCACTATATAAATAGGAGAAAAAAGATGGAAAGAAAAAAAGACAGATAACAGAGAAGGATAAAGATAAGGCTAAAGGGACAAACTGGTTATAATGAAATCAGTCAAGAAGTTAGAATCTGCTGCCCAACACTGGCAACAACCAATATATACTACCAAAATAAATATATATTCTAGTTCCTCAGGTAACAGTAATCAAAACTACTAAAACAACTAGAAGTAAAAAAATACAAATAGTATTAACAGGTAAAACACTATTAAGAATTATCATTATCACCAAGTCGTCACCCCCAATCCAGATAGGCAGCCAAGATACTAAGAAAAAAAAATCAAGATAGAAATATTATACCCAACTATAAAAGGTGGAGTGAGTGTACCTGATCGATTGAGTCCGTTTACTTGATAGAGTCGCTGGATTCCAACAATCTACGGTTGAAATTGATCGCCTGAATAGTATTGCTATCGCCGGAATAGTATTGATGTCGCCGGAATAGTGTTTGTCATCCCTAAATAATGCACTTGTGATACCTGAGACAGATTTCAAGAATCCGTCAAGAATTCTATTCCTCTTTGACGTAACTGGCTAGAGCGATAAGGGGGAGAAGAAGCGGCGGGTGGCTGTTTTGATGGATTTTGCTGGTGGAGCGGTGGAAAATATTGTGTGGCGCTCTAGGGGGGAGAACGACAGCATCGGGGGTTTCAGTGATGGTTGGCATTGTTGTTGCCGTCGTTGGGGGCACTGGAGACGGGGAGTGTGGCGGTGACTTCGGCTGGTTTGGGAATATGGGATGGTTGTTCGCCGGAGAGCAATGAGGAGGAGGGAGCCAGCAGTAGCGCTGGGTTGGTTCGCCGATGTTAATGGCGGTTGCGGCGTGGTGGTGGCTATTTTTGCAACGGTGGTTGGTGAAAGTTGACAACTGGTTCCGGCGGCGAGAGGGTTTCGAGAGAGAAGCGGGTTGTTAGCTCCTTCCATTGGCAATCGGAGAGGGCAGTGTGAGGGAAAAACTGTACTACAATAAGAATTTTAGTATGAGCAAAATTAATCAAAATTTATATGAAAAATCTGACGTGAGATTTTTTATCGTGCTAATTGATTTGTTGTTTGAAATTTTTGAAACTGAAAAGTTGTTACTGAATTTAAGGGCTTCATTAATCGCATATTAATATATATATGGTGTTAATTGAGTTCTACATAAAGAAAGATCCGTTATTTTCTTAAATATCACTTAAATAGTTATATCTGATACATAACATAATAATGTATATCAATAATCAGTTATGTATATGAATAATTAAAATTCGAGAGAGAGAAAATTTAATAAAAAATTTGAAAGAGAAGGTAATTAAGGAGCAAAATAGTGAGATTTATAAAAATTGCCCTTTTTCTATAGGGTAACTTACTTAAATACTAAACATTAAGGCGTTAATAACTTTTTTATCACAACTTTTCCTAATTACTTATTATATCACTTTTTACCTTTTTTGATACATATATTTGTCTTTGATACATATGTGTTTTGATACATTTGAAAAAAAACGGTTAGCTAAATAAGGAAATAACAAAATCTCCTTAAATTGGGAGTAAATTATGTTTCATCAATTTTAGAAGCACAATAAATGTAAAAATTTACAGAAAATTAAAATATTCATCTCTTCAAATAGTACTCGACTAAAAACTATAATTTTAACACAAATTCTTTATCATATTTTTCTTCTTCATCTCAATTGCACCTCGAAAGCGGTAACAAAACTTCAAAATTTTTGATTGATATATATGACATCTGAACACTTTTGATACTTTTATTAGCTGATACTTTTGATACATTGTTGTCCTTGGTTAAGTGTTTTTGACAATCTATACTTCGTACTGATATTTGTTGCATTTGTTAGATTTGATACATTTCAACTCTGATATGTGAATATGATACATTTCTCTGCAGGTTTTGATACATTTGAAACATTATGATAGCAGGGTTTCACTGTCATGTGTTTCACAATATAAATTTTGTGATGCATTTTGATATATGTATTTGATTCATATGTTTTGTTTTAGTACATTTGGGCTTTATACATATAATATTTATATTTGGGCTTTATACATATAATATTTTGTGTCAGTATATTTGGCCTTGATACATATAATATTTGATCTTAATACATATAATATTTTGCCTTGAAACACATTAGAGTATAGTATAATGTTATGTGTCCGAAATAAAATCCACCATTTCACCAGTTGAAGAACCAACAATGTTCTTATCAATTTTGGTAACACCCAAACTAAATAATGATAAATCATCGGAATTCATAATAATCGGAAAAAATACAAAAGATGTGTTTTACAACTAAGACAATGTAATCTTTCTTAAAATTAAGTTCAACACTTCACTCACCTCTCGAAAAAAAATTGAGAATTTTGTTTTACTAAATTGACTTGAATGTCATTTGCAGTAGAGGGATGATGGTGATAATTGATTGAAACTCAAATTTGGAAAGAAGTTATTAATTATTTTGGGGTGAGAAATGTTAAAAATGAAAAAGAAAGATCTGGAGCTAAGATGTAGGAGTTTGTGTTGTTTTGGGAGTGAAAACATATGTATCAAGGTAAAAATTCAATAAGTGGTATATTATGAAATATTTAAAAAAATGTGAGATTTTTAGAAATAATGATGCTTAAGTTTGATTATTTGTGTAAGTAAACCTTTTTTAAAGTAAGCCATTAGCCCAAAACAAAGAATAAACAATTTTTAGATGGACTTCTTTAGTCATTTTTGAAAGGAAAAAAAAAATGTGAATATACAATGTAAGATTGTTTATTGTAATTTATAACAACATTTATTAGATTGCAAGAAATAGCAAATTTTATTTTTAATTTTTTTTTTAAAAAACACTCTTTTGTATAAAAAATGAAATTGTCCTTCATAATAAAAAATAGTTACACATAGATTTCATCCATCTCTATTCTATCTCTAAATCAGTTATTGCAAATTATATTATAAAAAATTTAAAAAAATTTATATAACAATGGGAATTCTTAATAATAGAAAACAGTTACCCACTAGATATCATACACCCCTTGTTTTCTCTTCAAAATATTTTTTTCTATTTTCGAAATAAGCCACGTCGTTTTTTTTTCACCTTCTTCATACAGCAAACCTGAGACATATAGAACTTTCATTTTCTTTATTAAACATTTCAAAAAACTGACCAATGTCAAAAAATTACACTTTTTTTCTTTCAAACAAAAATATTTCAATTGAAATACATATTTTTATATTTTAATTGAGATAATTTGAATTTAACAATTAAAAAAAAAGCAAAAAATGCTATAAATTTATGCGTTATGAATGATGCTTGTTTACATTCAATTATGATGCAATATAGAGGAAGATGAGACGCAAGAGTAATATATTTTATGGAAACAAAAAACATATTTTTGTGCATTTTGTTTTAGGAAACATTGCCAATGTGTTGTTACTTTATGTGATTACAAGAGATTTTTTCTTTTTTTATTCGACATTGAAGCTTTGCTTTTAATAATATTTTTCTAATTTTTTAAAAATTATCATAAATTGTAATGGAAAATTTTAGTATTTCTTGTGATTGACTTTATGATTTATAATTTTGAATAATTTATTTAATTATTCAATGAAGTCTTAATGAAATCAAAATATTCAACAATCATATATACATTATGACAGGAAGACTCAAAGATTTTTGTGTTGACGGAATTATGTATGATTCAAATACCAAATATAATGGATTGATAAAAGCAATAGCGACTCAACTAAAGATAGACACTAATTATGTTCTGATTGAAATTCAATACATAGTTAGTGATAGTTGTCCACCAATGATCATACACAATGATACCAGAGTTAAAGTGTATTTGAATAAAAAAGAACAGCTTCAGATTTCTTCATTAAATATTCATTGTACATCGCATATAATGATATATCAATAAATTCAATAGAATGTACTGAACGATCAATTGATTGTGTTGGGAATGAGAGTTATAATGAAGTAAATGTGGAGCAGCACTATACATAGATGATTCAGTTCGTTTGATTGAATTAAGTCTGGAGGAAAAATTCTTTGGTGAAGAACGTATTGAAATTACAAGTGATCCAACAAATTCAAAAATAGTTATTAATCAAGTTTATAGGGACACGGAGACACTTACAAATGTTATGAAACTTCATGCATTTGTGAATCAATTTTCATTCCATGTCGAACGATTTAATGCCAACATGTAAAAATTTTGGTAGTCCAATGTTCCTTGAAATAATACTTTATGACTTGATGTATTAATTTGATTTGCGCGTTGAATTCTTGTTTGTACAACATGTTAAACAACTATTACCTTATTTGTCTGATGAATGATTGTACACGATTTCTTCGAGCTTCAAGTATGAATGGATTTGAGGTTTTCAGGATAAGTAAGTATTGTAAAATACACACATGCGGAATAAAAGATCAGATATATACAACGCGACAAGGAATGAAAGGTGTTATCGCTGGATTAATAATGCGCAATTTTGTAAACGTAAAAAAAGTGCACACCCCTAATGATATCATTGCTGACATGATGAATTAATATGGGGTGTCTTTAAATTACTATCAAGCATGGCGTGAATATTAAAAAAAAGTTAAAATATTACGTGGTGATCCTACAGAATCATATCAAAGAATTCCACGATACTTGTACATTTTAGGCGAAACTTATTCTGAATTTGTCCTTAATTTGCAAAAAACAGATGAAAATCAATTCTTGTATGCTTTTGTTGCATTGGATGCTTCTATTAGAGGTTGAGAATATTGTAGGCCAATAATAGTTGTTGGTGGAGCTGCTCTAAAATTACTATATGGTGAAACTATGTTAATTACAAACACTTTGGACCTTGGAGGTAACTTTCTTTATTGCATACTATTAAAACTGTATGTTTACATATGTTGTTGGTTTTGGTATGAATCTAGTATGAATTTTGTTATTTATCTGTTATTTTGAATTAAATTTTTAATGAGCGCTTATCTTACATATAATTATGGAATGACATCAGATCATATACTACTACTACCTTATGCCGTTGTTGATTATGAGAATATTGCATCTTGAACATGATTTTTAGAAAAATTTAGAGAAGCATTTGGTGAAAGAAGGGGTATGTGTATCGTATCAGATAGAAACGATAGCATATGAAAAGGTACTTTAACAGTATATCCCAATCTTTCACATCATGCATAAATTTGACATTTGTGGGGGAATCTAAAGACGAATTTTCACAAAAAATTTGAGGAACTGCAGAACTTTTTTTTGCCATGGCAAAGGCATACACTCTGCAATAACTTAAAGAAATAACGGGGAAGGTGGATCAAACAGATAAAAGAGTGAAGAAATTTTTATTTGAAGTTGGATATCACAAATGGACAAGAATTTAATCTACAGTTAAAAGGACTTGGTCATTGATATCAAACATAGCTGAACCAATAAACAATACCAACAAAATTTCTACAAGAGAACTTGTAGTTTCAGTGATGAATTTTATGAGGTTGGTTGTTGAATCATAGAATGCAAAACATAAAGAAGAAGAAAATAACACATTCACAGATCTAACTATCAAGTATAATGTCATCCTTAAGGAAAATCGTGAAAAATCTTACGATATGACAGTAAGTTTTAATTATACAACAATACAATGTTTGAATATTAAAAATTATTTATTTTTATTTTTTAAAAATTATTATATATTTAGAGCATGACTAATATGTTTTGTTGAAGGTAAGAGCATCAACTGAATTTTTACATACAGTGACTGATGGGGCTAAAAGATTCAAAATTTGTCTGCAAAATCGAATGGAGAGAACTATTGTGGATATTTTTAGTTAGATGAAATACCTTGTAGTCATGCCTTAACTGCTATTACGTACAAAAATCGGCATGGAGATAACTGTTGCTCCCCGTACTATAGCAACAAAAATTTTTGAAATACATATGCAATACTAATTGAACCTCTTCCTTGTGAAAGCACACATGAAAAATATCACAAAAATTGCTGAATGAAATAGTACTGCCATCATATTCTAAAAGACCACCAGGAAAACCTTATACAGAAAGATGAAAAGCACCAAACGAAGATAAATGTAAGAGGTCAAGGGTGACTTGCAGTAGTTGCCATAGAGAGGGTCACAACCGAACAACATGCCACAAACATCCAACATGTGTTTAGTCAAAAACACACTTTAGTTCATAAAGTTGTTTATTAAACTAATGAAATATTTTTCGCATGATGTTTTTTAAATAACACTTGATGCTTGTTTTTTAAAAGTTTTCAATATTTAAATTCATTCAATCATAGTTTTCAGTACATTTTTGTTCATGATGTGAATGGTATGTTTCAATTGTTTTGTTTGATAATCTGGCAAGGAGCAACTCGATGAAAATCAAAACAACCACGAACACCTTCCTTATTGAATATAATATTACATTATTTAAGCTTGGTATTTATAAACATTAGACATTTTTGTAAGGTGCAAATATAAGAAACGAATTGTGTCCTCCAGAGAACATTCTGAATACTTCTTTTTTTCAATGAACATTCACTGTCAATCTATTTATCTAAGAGGAATTTATTTTGTATGAAAAAGGGCAAAACATAATGTACACTTAGCTTTTGTAAAATTTGGATTGACCTTCATATCGTTTTAGCTATTGATTTAAGAGTTACTGCATCTTACTTTGAGTATATGTGCATATAATTTTTTTTTGTTGTTTCTACGCTCTATAGCTGGACTATCCTCTACTAATGATTGGTATTCTAAAACTTTATCTTCAATCATAAATTTTAATGAGAAATAACACACTTACTTAGTACTTTCAGTTTAAAAAAAAAACACCTAAAATTTCTACTTAATAAAATAACATATCTAACACTTGACAATCACTTTCAAACACCAATAAAATGCTACAACTATACGTTGTACAAATAAAAAAATATCCAAATAAAAATAAGACAAGAAAACTGTCATATTAAAAATCTTTAATTGAAATGATCAATATCAGTCCAAAACTATCATCACATCAACATATAAGACATATCTAAAAATAATCTAAAAGCATATCAATTTAATCTAAAAGTACTATCAATAACCAAAATAGTTTAATTTTCAACTTTAAAACTTCTTGTAATCTTATTTTACACGAGGAAAAATTTGAACATTTGAAATTGTTTTTTTGCAAATCTTTGGTACACCAAATCTGCTAGTGACATTTCCAATAACCTCACTATCACTTATAGCACCATCTTTTTGTTTTCTTCTAGCATATCCCATAGAAGAGCAGCATATCTTAACCGATGATTTATAGCATGAAAATTAACGTTTGAAACATCAAATACACCATGACTAACATATTAGTGTAAAGCCCACAACCACTAAAAAAATAATAAATATTATGTGTTAGAAATCAAGTTGTATAACTACAAAAAAGTAATATGATATAAATTAAGAAACACACTTAGAATGAGCTCGTTGTTGGGGAGCATTCTTCATAATTGCATACTCCAAAGGATCAGAAAAAGACTTATCAATGTATGCGAGCTCCCGCTTCCAGTCAATATCATCTCTTTTGCCAAAAAAATCAATGGCAACCAAAAACAAAGACAACATAGTAGCAAGAGATTCTACATGATCAATAACATTCTTGGTATGCACAGCCCAACCAAGTAATGAATCATATACAAATAGACATCTACGTCTAATGCAGAAAACCACTAGAATCCAATGAAATGAGTCGCTAACATTGACTGGTATAATAACATTGTCAACAGTATCCCAAGAAACATTGGCTGAAAGTTTAAAGCCTCTAATGTATTGGCCAATCTTGTGATCTGGAGATACAAATTTCATGTTCTTATTCATATTCTTCTAATGTTTCTTAATTAATTGTACCCACTAAATGAAAAAAAACACGTAGTTGTATATGAAAAAGATTGTTTAAGGCTATATTTAGTCTTTTTCTGCAGGTAATACATAATCACATCTACATGCTGATTAGAAAAAAAATTAGCATCAACAAACAACAAAACTAATAATACAATTAAATATAAATGTATTATAATTTATAAGTTCAAACTAACAAATATAACAAAAAAATATGCGAAAAGAAAATATGTAGACATCTAAAATTTGTGGGACTCTTCAAGAAGAATTCAAATTCTGTTGGAGTTCTAGGAGGCTATGTTACCCTAAATCTTGCCTATTTAAAGGGTAACATATTCCCTGAAATAGGCATCTTGAATATCCCATAAACTGATGGATATTCATAAAAAGATTAGGATCTTCAATATCCCGCAGAATCATGGGATATTCATAAAGAGATCATCCTACGTTCGAGAAATACACCATTAACGGCCCTCAAATTACGGAGAAAATTGAGTTACGGAGAAAATTGAGGAAAGAATCAAGGGAGGAATAGATTTGTAACCACCTTTTTTATCAATAAAATTATTGTTTATTCATATTTTTATTTGTGGTTGAAGTTTATTTTTCATGCATAAAAAAATTATTGAAAATAAATTGGCATGCCCAATGGGACAAGTTCTTCTCTCCATCTCTTCTTCTTACATATCAAATTCAACTACTACTATGGACTTCAAAAATACAAAAGATGCATCATGCAAGAACTCTACTACTGCCATATCTGAAGAGCTCAGCCTTGTTGGTCCCCTCACTCGGTGCAAATTTAAGACCAGTGGTTGGGACAAATCTGAATACTTCACTTCTTTAGAGAAGACAAAAAAAAGCAAATCTTATATGACGGTTGAAGCTACAGCTCCTAGGGGTAATTTAATGTCCTTGCTATGTGGTGAATTCTCTCAGAATGGCATCAATTTTAGTGAATTTAAAGATTCAATTGATTCACAGCTTCAACAAAGTTCAACGCTTTGATGGCTGACACAACTGATATGGATGAGAAGTTCACAATAATGGAACAAACCATTGAAGTTTTGAAGAAATTTTTAGAGGATAAAGATCTTCAAATCGCTTAACTGATGAATAAGTTGGAGTCCTTTGCCCTTGGAGAATTGAGCCACGAGCCTGCTTATCCACCCGATTTTACTCTGCAAAATAAGGACGTCGATGAGTCACCTAGCAAGACTAAATCTCAGAAAGAGAAGCAGTCTGCTTTGGTTGCTACTCTAACAGTTCAACAACTGCAAGGTATAATTGCAAATACCATTAAGGCATAATATAGCGGTCCATCACAAAGTTTTATAGGATACTCAAAGTCGTATTCTAAGCGAATCGGTGGCTTACCAATGCCAATTAGATATCAACTACCAAAGTTTTCGCAATTTAATGGAAAGGGAAATCCAAGGCAACACATTGTTCATTTCGTTGAGACTTGTAGCAGTGCTGGTACACATGGTGATTTTCTTGTCAAGTAATTTGTTCATTCTTTCAAAGGCAACACTTTTGATTAGTACATGAACTTGGAGTCTGAATCAGTTGATTGTTGGGAGCAACTAGAAAGTCAGTTCCTAAATTATTTCTACAGCACCCGTCGTACGGTCAGCATAATGGAGTTGACAAACACAAGACAAAGTAAAGAAGATCCTGTAGTGGACTACATAAATTGTTAGCGAACATTGAGCTTTGATTGTAAGGATCAACTTTCTGAAACTTCTGCTGTCGAAGTTTGCATTCAAGGGATGCATGGGGTCTTGTGTATATCGTCCAAGGAATTAAGCCTTGAACTTTTGAAGAATTAGCTACGTGCGCTCATGACATGGAATTGAGCATTGCAAGTCATAGAATGGCGTCACCTATTTTTAATCCTAGAAAAAAGTCACGAAATTCAATGAATTGTCAGAGGACCAAATTGGGAAATCTATGGCAACAACTGTGAGTTCTAAGAAGGCCTCCACAAGATAAAAACTGAAAGAGAAAGCTCCAAAGCAACAAATGCAAGAAGTGGAAAATCAACCAACCTTGAAAGAGTTACAAGCAAGGATATATCCTTTTTTTGACTCTGATGTTCCTGAAATTCTAGACGAGATACTAGCCAAAGAAGTCATTGAACTCCCTAAGACAAAGCAACCTGAAGAATCAAACAAAGTTGATGATACTAAATACTGCAAATTTCACCGCATTGTTGGTCATCACACTACAAAATGCTTCATCCTAAAGGAAAAGATCATGACATTAATGCAAGAGGGAAAGATCATCATCGATGATGGCGATATAGTTGATGCAAACCACGTCAGCGCCAAACTACACCATATGAAAGGTTCAATTTCAAAAGCTCTACAATTCATGCACTCTGTGGCATCATCAAAAGGTGAGGGAATCATCATGCTATAATTTGGAAGCTTTGACCCAATTAGAGTTCCAGCCTTGAAGAAAACAACAAGCAAATCCATGCTAAACAACTTCTCCAATAGCAAGAAGGGTGATACTTGAACATTGATCGCTCGCAAAAGAAAAAAAATGTCAAAAAGATTCTAATCTCCAGCTTTCAAAAGACGGTCCAAGATCAAATGCATATCTTCTTCAACCAATGGGGACAGTAAATACCAAATGGGAGTGCAACAATACTTCATTACAAAGGGTTGGGAGGAAAGTTACATTACAAGAATTCTTCCCCAAGCCTCTCCTTAAGGCACGAGCATAAAATGCATGATGCTCCTCGACGCATGAGCCTAAAATAAAAGTCAAGATGTTTTTCGATGCATAAGCCTAAACTGCAAGTCAAAATGCTCCTCGACGAACGAGCCTAAAATGCAAGTCAAGATGCTCCTCGATGCATGAGCCTAAACTACAAGTCAAAATACTCCTTGATAATGAGCCTGAACTGCAAGTCAACTCGCTCCTCGACGCACGAGCCTAAACTGCAAATCAAACTACTCATTGATGCACAATCTTAAATTGCAAGTCAAATCACTCCTAGGCCGCATGAGTCTAAACTGTGAACGGCTCAACAAAAAAATAGTAAAAAAGCAAAATAAAGGAAAGTATGAAGCTTGAATGCATATTTGGAGTCCTTTGAAGATGTTATCTTTAAAGCAAAAGGACTCTTCATTATCTCCAAGCAATGAAGCCTTCTCGACAAGTAAAAAAACTTGTGGTACTTTGAACATTGCTCTAGTCCGGCCTTCACCAAATTACAAAAGTAATGCATCTCAAAACTTAAAGTAGAAGAAAAAATTCATGAAGTATCCAAATCTGACGAGAAGTAGAGTATCTCAAGATTTAGGCTGCAACATCAAAAAAGAACCTAAAAAAATATAGAAGTTCAATAATGGTGGTTTTCACGTGAAACATAGCTCCACAAATCTACTTTTCAATGCAAAAAATGACACATGATTTCGATACTTCCATGTAGAGATATAAAATTTATCGTGATGCTGCGCAAAGCTAAAATAACTAGGGAACCAAGATTTAAAGGTCGGTTTTGGAGAAATGTCTGAGACAATTAGGATACAATCTGAAATAAACTAGAATTTCCAACCGCAATTAGGAGTCAACTGATTATATTAAACTCAATCAAGAAATCACAAGATGGAGATTTGTAATGGATCAATAAGGAAAACTATAGAAGATAGAAGAAATAGGAAGATGGGAATAGAGATACTGAGAGAGACGAGAAGTAGGCACTAGCTTAGCAATTCCATACCCTAATACAATTATTGATAACTATTTATTTTCCTTATGCTGCAAACCCTATGCCTCTCTTTTAGGTTTTTGCCCCTCACTCCCACTATGAAGTCAGCAAGTCTTTTGGATGGAATCCTCACGCGCTTATTTCTTCTCGTAACTTCAACTCGTTACTGATTGTGTGTGTCCACGTCAGCAGGTAAGGTTTCCTCTACACCAGTCTCATGGGTCACAATAATACCGTCGTCCTATGAAAGAACCTTGTCCTCAAGGTTCAAAGATGAGTCCACCAGACTGGATCAGCCAAACCAGTGAGCTGAAGTGGTTCATTTTGTTGATCTGGTTCACTCGTACATCACTTGAGCAAAGAAACATGAAATACTGGATGTATACGAGCTTTGTCGGGTAACTCTAGCTTGTAGGCAACCTCACCAATACGGTTAATGATTTTGAAGGGTCCAAAGTAGCGTCTTCCCAATTTTGGATGTTTTTGAAGATGCATCGTGTTCTGAATATAAGGTTTGAGTTTTACATAAACCCAATCCCCTATCTCGTAAGTCATCTCCAGACGGCGCTTGTCACCTAAAGCCTTCATTTGTGTTTGTACTCAGACCAAGTTAGTCTTGAGGAGGTCCAAGATGGTATCGCATTCTACCAAATAGGTCTCGACCAGATCACTAGGACTGCTTCCCAAAATGTAACGTACAATCATAGTCGGATCCCTTCCATACAATGCCTTAAAGGGTGTCATTCCTGTTGAAGACTGATACGATGTATTGTACCAATATTCTGCCCAATGTAGCATTGCCACCCATTTTTGTGGATCATTAGACACAAAACAACAAAGGTATTGCTCTAAGCATTTGTTCAAAGCCTCAGATTGTCCATCCGTCTGAGGGTGGTATGCGGTACTCATTGCCAAAGTAGTATCTTGCAAGCGATTCAGCTTCTGCCAAAAATTATGTAAGAATCGGGGGTCACGATCTATGACGATAGATCTTGGGGTACCATGAAGTCAAACAATGCCAACCACGAAGGCTTCTGCAACTGATAGAGCAGGAAAAGTAGACGTAAGGGCAATGATGTGCCCATATTTGGATAATCTATCCACAACAGTCATGATAGTGGATTTTTTTTGAACTAGGCAAACATGTGATGAAATCCATTGCGATGTCTTCAAATACCATGAAAGGGACTACTAGAGGCTGCAATAATCCTATGGGCAGATGATGAGAATCTTTCATTTGTTGCCAAACATGGCTAGTAAATACAAAACTATGTACATCCTTCTTCATACCTTTCCAATAGAAATTGGAAGATATCCTATGATAAGTACGAGCGACCCCGGTATGCCCCCCCCCCACTTTAATGCTATAGAATTCATAAAGTAATTTCTAGCACAAGGTTAAGTCTGTTGGAATAACCAAGCAGCCCCAAAAAAATAGCAAACCATTCCGAAAGTGAAATTTCAAATTTGTAAAATAAGTGTCTTGTATGGATTGTTGTAGAGCCACTAATTCGGGATGAGTTTGGTCTAAGGCCTTGAGCTCATCTTCGAGATAATATTCTCTGACAAAGATATCGAAGAACACAGATTCACCAGTTTGTGAGAGCGCATCAGCAGCTTGGTTTAATTTTCCAGGCCGATAGATAATCTAAAAATCAAAACCAACTAACTTACTTAGCCATATTTGCTGCTCTAGAGTTTGAATTGTTTGATTCGTCAAGTTTTTGAGGGATTGCTAATCGGTGTAAATGGTAAATCTCCACCCAAGCAAGTACTGTCTCCACTTGCTAACCGCTTGGGTTATAGAAAACATCTCCCTATGATAGCTGGATGCTCCTTGTATTCTATTGCTTAATTTCTTGCTATAATACACCACAGGGTGCCCCTTTTGCGCAAGCATTGCCCTTATACCTTGTCTGGATGCATCAGTCTCAAACTCGAATGCTTGAGCAAAATCAAGTAAGGCTAACACTGGTGTGGAACTGAGTTTGCTTTATAGAGTTTCAAAAGTTGTACGAGTTACAATCGTCCAGTGATAAGAATCCTTGCGAAAGTGGTCCGTCAGAGGTCCAGCAATGGTTGCATAATGATGTATGAATCTTTGATAATATCCTGGCAGTCCAAGAAAACTTTGTACCTATTTTACATTCTTAGGTTCTGGCCACTGTTGTATTGCAGAAATCTTGAAAGGATCCACACTAAGACCTTGATATGAGATTACATGCCCCAAGTAATCAACTGAAGTTTTTCCGAATTGACATTTGCTTTGCTTGGCAACTAACTTATGCTACCGTAGCAAATATAACACTATTTGTAAATGCTTCAAATGCTCCTCCCATGAAGAGCTATACACAAGAATGTCATCAAAGAATACAAGGACAAAACGACGGAGACATATTCTAAACACCTCATTCATGGTAGCCTGAAACATCGACGGGGCATTAGATAACCTAAATGGCATCACTAAAAACTCGTAATGTCCATTGTGAGTCTGAAAGGTTGTCTTTGCCACATCATCTGATCTAACTCGTATTTGATGATAAATCGACAACAAATCAAGTTTAGAAAAGTATATGGCATCAAATAGTTCATCAAATAGCTCATCAATAGTGGGAATTGGGAACCTATCCCGAATGGTGACTGCATTTAAGGCTCTGTAATTCACGCAAAACCTCCGCGTACCATTTTTTTTGTGAACTAATAACATGGGTGAAGAAAAAGGACTTATACTGGCTTGAGTTACTCCTTATTGGAGCATTTCTGCAACTACTGCAACGTGGCTTGCTTTTGAAAATAAGGGTACCTATACGGTTTAACATTAACTGGTTCTGCCCCGGCTACCAAATGTATGGCATGGTCTTATGGTCTAGATGGTGATAGTCCTTGTGGTTTTTGGAATACTTCATTGAATGATTCCAGTAGTGCAAGAAGGGTAGGATCAAGCTGCTCATCAGTACCAGGCGCGGGGTCCACTACCTGCAAACAGTAATAAGATAAAACTGCATTCATGGCCAAGCATCGTCGAAGGCTATGCAACTGTATTGGTTGAGCACTAAAGGGTTCTAACCCCTTCCAACAAACAGTAGAACCCTGGTCAGTGAACTCAAATAGGCGTTGGCCGTAGTCAGTAACCACTCTCCCAAAGTAGAAAGCCAAGAGACACCTAAAACAACATCCGCGCCGTGTAAGGAAAACACATACAAGTCAAGGGTAAGATAGAAACCTTGAATTGAGAGCATAACTTGGCGTACAATGCTATGACATCACAGACGCTGACCACTTTCAACCACTACTAAAAAACTAGGGATGGTCTCGATTGATAACTGAAGGAAATTTGCTGCTCTATCCTGGATAAAGTTACGATCACTACCCCCGTCCACTAGGACTTGAACTGGAGATCCATTCACATGGCTAAGAAATCGAAGTGTGGAAGAGGGATTTCCATCAGCCAAAGCATGATAGGAAATAGATGAATGTTCCTGGACCTCTAAACATTGCAATTCCTCTGCTTCTATGTCATCAGGACTAATTGGCTCCGAAATTGAATCAATATCGCAATCATTTGTGAGTAGCAGTAATTTGGGCGGGGATTTGCATTGGTGCCCAGCTGTATATTTTTCTTCACAATAATAACAGAGACCACGATCGCGACGGCTCTAGATTTTATTAGGTAAGAGATGCTTTAAGGATGGTCGTAAAGCATCCCGGATGGAGGTATTGATGTCAGCTAACTTAGACGATAAAGGTTGATTAGAATACCATGAATTAGGACTAGGTAACAGAGGTGTACCTTTGTTAGCAAGCACTGGTAGGGTTAGGCCTTTTTCAGCTTGGATTTGACGCTCATGTATATGAGCATATTTAAGTACCTCACATATGTGTCGGGCTAATGACTTAGGACTGAGTTCTTAATATCCTCCCTAAGCGCAGAAATAAAGAGGCTTACCAAGAGCTTATCGGAGATATTATCTGTTTCATTAGCAATAGCTTCAAGCCTCCCTTGTAGCTCCAAAACTGTGCTCACCTGTCGGAGTTTTGCTAACCTTCTCACTCCTGACTCGAGTCCCTTCTCCTTGAATCGAATCCAAACCTTCTCCATAAAGTACATCCAACCCACTAGTTGTTTGTTTCTAAATAACCACCGATACCATTCTAGAGCTTCACCATCTAGGTAGAAAGATGCCATAGTCAAATTTTGTCCATCCTCGATGCCATAAAAATCAAAGTAGCGCTCTGCTTGGAATATCCAAGCCTCTAAATTCGCACCACAAAACCTATCGAACTCCACCGATGTAGGCTTATGACGGAGGGTAGGTGCCACCGGTGGATGAATCTGGTGCGTCGTCGTTTTGTTACCAACAAGCTCCAAAAGTATACCACAAATTTCTTCTAGTTCCTTGGAAATTAAAGTATTTGCTTCCTTAATCGATTTTTTCTACAAGAGCCTTGAGTATGGTAGGGTCCTCCATTAAAGACCTCTCAATGAAAGCACCAGTGAAACAAACTAGAATTTTCAACCGCAATTAGGAGTCAACTGATTGTATTAAACTCAATCAAGAAATCATAAGATGGAGATTTGTAATGGAACAATAAGGAAAACTACAAAATATAGAAGAAATAGGGAGATGGGAATAGAGATACTGAGAGAGACGAGAAGAAGGCACTAGCTTAGCAATTCCCTACCCTAATACAATTACTGATAACTATTTATTTTCCTTATGCTGCAAACCCTATGCCTCTCTTTTAAGTTTTTCCCCCACTTCCACTATGAAGTTAGCAAGTCTTTTGGATGGAATCCTCACACGCTCACTTCTTCTCTTAACTTCAATCTGTTGCTGATTGTGTGTGTCCATGTCAGCAGGTGAGGTGTCCTCCGCGTCAGCCTCATGGATTACAAAACAATTTGATTGTGGTTTCTACATGAGACGTATCTCTACGAATTTACTTTCCAATGCAAAAAAGGCACCTAATTCTGATACTTCCATGTTAAGATATGGAATTTCTCGCGACGCTGCGCAAAGTTGAAATAACTAGTGAACTAAGATTAAAAGGTTATCTTTGGAGCAATATATGGGACTATTCAAATGCAATTTGATGTTGGTTTCCACGTGAGATGTAGATCTACAAGTTTAGTTTTCATCACAAAAAACGGCTTCTGATTTTGATGTTCCTATGTCAAGATATGAGAGTTTTCGTGAAACTGCGCAAAACAAGTCAAAAGTGATGAAATAGAACTGAAAGTCTAATTTTGAAACGATACTTGGGCAGATCTGGAATTAAATTGAGCATGGTTTTCGCGTAGAACGTAGCCTTGCGAGTCTACTTTCCAACATGACAAGAAATTCGTGATTCAGACTCCTCCACGATGCGTTATGAAGCTTCTTCCACAGACGCCCCAAAGTAACAAAAAGCTCAATTGTAAAAAAAGAGCAAGAAAAGAGGAGAAGAGCGGGAGTTGAATTTCTACTCGGGCTGAATTACAATGACTTAATGAGGTGGTGATGTCCTTTTATAGACTCCGAAAAGGCCCCCAGTTTGATTTCGAAAAGAAATTTGCTGAACAAGTTGTCTTCAAGAAGAACTGGACATCCAAGTGTCCAAAACAAGTCAAATTCCTAATTATTTTCGAAGTGGAATAACATCATATTTAAACCTATTAAAATTTGATATAAGACTAATACCCGAATCCTACAAGGTTTGGATATATTTAGTTTTAAACAGAATTCTACATTCTTAAGGAAGGGATTCACGTTATTCTACCTAGATTATGATGACTTCAAGGAGTCAGATTTCGACAAAGTGCTCAAGTCTTGCCAAAAAAAAAATAAGGACTCCACAAATACTTCAAATCTCGTCTCTAACAGGTCCGATAAATTAAACACCTTGACGAGCTTTGAAGTTGGGGGCATCTGTAGACACGTAAAATTTATTGGGTCAAATTCATATAAAAATTGGATTTGACCCATATTTTATTGGGTCTAAAATCATTTTAGGCTATAAAAATAATAAGTCAATTTTATTTCTCATCAAGGACTTCAAGGTCCATCTCACCTTGAGGCCCAAACTTAAGCCACGTATCAAGTGATGTGGCATCCCAATCAAATTATAGACCAATGAAGAAAGACCACACACATCAAATGATGTGGCAATCCAAGTCAAGTTCAAGAGCCAATAAAACATAACCAAGTGTCCCAAATGACATGTTTTTGGCCAATCACAAGCAACCTTGCTACATAATATTTGTGATAAGCTTGAAAATTGAATGGACCAATCAGAATGAGGCAAAAGAGGTTATTTACACTTGGACTGCCTACTCCCTACAACTATAAATAGGAGGGTTACACAATTTTCTGAGGGGTATTCGTCAAACATTGGAGAAAGCTTTTGCATTGACTACACAACTCTTCAACGAATCGACTAACGAAGTTTTGCCCGGAGGTCAAATCGACAAGACGAAGTGCTGTCAAACAATTCCTGGAGATCCAAATAAATTTCCAGGAGGCTCAAATCATTCGAAAGTTTGAGAATTACGGAAAAATTTAGGAGAACCCTCGAATTACGAAAAAATTTAGGAGAAAAGAATCAAGAGAATAATGGAATTGTACCCGCAAAATTACTTTAAATAAAATTATTCTTTTTGTTTATTTTTATTTTTGCTTGCAGTTAATTTTCTGCACTACAAAAATTTATTGCGAACAAATTTTAGGATGCCTAGTGGGACCAAATCTGCCCTTCATCTCTTCTCTCATAAATCAAATCTGTAGCCGTCGCATAAAGATGAAAGCTCTATTGGTACTTCAAGACTCGTCCTCAAATCTACACTTCGACAAGCTTTAAAGTAGGGGGCATTTGTAGACATCTAAAATTTGTGGGACTCTTCAAGAAGAATTCAAATTCTGTTGGAGTTCTAGGAAGCTACTTTACCCTAAATCTTGCCTATTTAAAGGGTAATATATTCCCTGAAACAAGCATCTTGAATATCCCATAAACTGATGGGTATTCGTAAAAAGATCGGGATCTCCAATATCCCACAAAATCATGGGATATTCATAAAGAGATCATCCTACGTTCGAGAAATACACCACTAACGGTCCTCAAATTACGGAGAAAATCGAGTTATGAAGCAAATCGAGAGAAGAATCAAGAGAGAAAAAGATTTGTATCCACCTCGTTTATCAATAAAATTGTTGTTTCTTCATATTTTTATTTGTGGTTGAAGTTTATTTTCCATGCATAAAAAATTTGTTGGAAACAACCGTGTCATTTCATGCACGCCCAATAACAATCATAGTGTGAAAAAAATCCATTTCATCAACTATTATATCACCATAAACGAATGCAGGATAAATATTCTTTTTGGCAGCAACATGCACCGAATTCCTTAATAAAAGAAATTAATAAAAGTAAATTTCTCAAATATAAAATTTTACACTACTAAATAGTTTAAACAAAGCTGAATGACATAATGTGACTATTTTAACAACTTAGGACACATACATTACTAATACTTTCTATCTGAACAATTAATAAGCCTTTTCTACATCTATAATCTATAATATATTAAAAGTGTGAAGACTCTTATAAAACTGATTTAAACTTTTTGTCCTTCATTAAAAGACACTTCTTCAAACAAAATTGTCATTCACTATTTTTTTATTATATTTAATAAAATATTTTTTAAAAAAATAGATATTTAATAGGAGTTCTAACAAGTATAGTCTTATTTTCGGCAAACTAAAATGCTTTTTGATAATGCAAGAATTATGCATAGAGTAGGAGTTCATAGATATTGCCTTTTTGGGCAAAACAACCCGATAATTTTGCAAAACTACAAAATTACTTTTTTCTTTGGAAAATAAAAAACTTTCATTTTGTATTTTTAAAAGAATATTTTTAATTTGCAAAATAAAAATTGAGGTAAGAGTCCCTTTATTATATTATAGGAGATTTTTATTGCTTCACAATTGATAGTATCCTAATACAAATCATATAGGAGTCTAAAGTCAAATTATTTTTTGATTTATGAATACTTCTTCTATAAAAGGATTTGCTTTGTGTGGTGATTAAATTACGTGAATAAAAGGTACGTAGGAATAGTTATTTTTTCCTCTTAATATTTTTGGTTCTTTGGTTCAATTTACGTGCAACTCACTTTATCGTTATATGGTCAACTGTGTATTTGAATTGATAATAAATCATTATCATTTTCACACAAATTAAAATCCAAATTGATGATTAGCTTAGATTATTTAACAACGAAAAATGGTTTGCTCTGTTTGAGTGATTGTCATCTATTATATTATATTGTGTTCTTACTTAAAATACAACATTTATTTTGATTATTATTTAAATTTTATTTTATGATATCTTCCATACATCTGAATCATTAGAACTTTTTAAATTCATTACGATATTTTTTTGTAACGACCTAAAAATTTGATGAAATATGTGAAATTTGTAATTTTATATGATTTGATTGTTTTATTCCTCTTCGTAGTTGCACTATAATATTTATGGGGTGTGGGAGTGATTGGCATGATTTTTGATACATTTTGGTATCATTTATGCAATATTGTGGTTTTTGATGGCTTCGAGAGCCTTATTTTGGACTTATATGGATATCTTTTGATCCGTGTGATGGATGGCCGAACGGACTGCGCCAGCAGCTCCATAATATCAATTTTAGGCTAGGTAGATCTTTGGTTCGGGTCCCGGGGCACCCGAGCTCATTTTGACCTATTGATCGGAGAGTTGAAAAATTGGAAATTTGGGCATGGAACCCATATTTGATCGAAACAACCTCGGATGGAAAATCCGACTTCGCCAGCAGATCCAAAATATCAAATTTAAGGTGTTAGCATATTTGGTATGATTTTACGGCTTTTAAATCTCATTTCGATCCTAGATTTAGAAAATTGTGATTACGGATTTCAGGGGTCAACTTTGTGAAAATGATATTTTTAAAAAAATATGATATCTCCATCGCGTCCAGAACGTCGAATTTAGTATGTTTTCATAGTTCTTTTGTGTATATCGGAATCCGAACGAATCCCGAGCACCCCATCGAAGTCCGATCAACCAACAAAAAAGCTGCTATTGCAGAAAATCTGCAAAAAATAGCAGATTTTCACCCTTTTTGGCCCATTTTGCTCATTTTCATCTTGGCTCTTGGGAGTTAAACCCTAAAATAGCATGGGAGCTTAAAATTAAAGTTTGTGAGAGCTTGAGACGCTAGATTAATACTTCTTTTTTTTGTTTTATTACGGATTAAAGGTAAGAATTCACTATTTTCTTAGTAATTTCTTGATTAATTTCTCAAAACCCTAAAAAACTTAGGGCTTGATTTTAAATCTTATTTTCACTCATTTTCACTTGAATAATATTTTTATCTTATAATTACTAGTTTTTCATCAATTTAACACTTAAAACAACTTTGATTCTTGAATTTAACTCCAATTTCAAAGATTTTACCCGGTAAAGCTCAAAAATGATTTTTCTTTGATTTAAACCTCATTTTTGACTCGATTTAACTTGGATTTTCAGATGTAGATTCCAAAAAATATGTGGAACATATTTTTGAAGTAACGTTTTGATTTTTTCCTTTTTTTTTCAGAAACCTGTTTTGGGGTCCGTTTTGACCCCGAATCAAAAGTAGTCAATATGGGTGTCGTTGGTTTTGTCTTGACACGTAGATTTCATATTTGATATTTTTAGTGGAGTTTGAGATTGTTCCTAAAAAGTAAGATCACGGGTTCAAGTGTAGCGGATCAGTTTCGTCTTTCGAGGTAGGTTATGGCTTAACTCTTTTAGACTGGGCTGGTAGTAAATGATGATACAAAATGCATGTTAAGGGTTGAAACTAATCATGAAAAATGAATTTTTATGTGTTGTGCCCGTGTGGGGGCCTATATGTTATGTAATTGTCGAAATTGAGTTATTATGTGATATGTGTGACCGTGTGGGGTCCTATGTGATATTGATAGTCTTGAATATATGTGAATAATTGTATTATGTTGTTAAAATGCTTAATGTGGTACAATTAGTGTATTGTGATTATATTCATACCTTATTGACATATGAGACATGTGAAAATTCATGGATGAAACGAAAATAATGAGTGGATATTAGCTTATGTGGTTATGGAAATATATCATTGTAGTTGGTTGTGGAAATATATCATGTGTTTGGTTGTGAAAATACTCATTGTGATTGGTTGTGAGCATTATATCTTTATATCATACTCATTCATGAAACATTGGTACCACCGTAGCAACATCTGAGAAACACTGGCAACACCTTTTTAAAAGATATTGTAACACCTTATAAAACCCTTTTCGAGGGATATGCCGTAAAGGAGATATGTAAAATATGGATTGTATACGGGTTGACGAACCCCCATGGGTCCTACGTCGGGAAGCTTTAGCTCCGTAGGTGTATATGGGGCTTGTGCGATGATCTCGAAGGTTGTGGAAGACCTTGTGCATCATCATCATCATATACATTGCACTTACTTTATTGTGTTTATGTTGTGTTGTATTACGTTATTGACTTGCCATTTATGTATTTGTCTTACCTTCCTTTACTTGTATTTGATGATCTTGTATCTACATGTTCTCTCTTGTTCTATTTATATGTGACATAATGTATACTTATGTTCTATATTTGGTGTGTTGTTGTAATATATGTGAGATATATTAGAACTTTTAGTGCAGGCAGTGTTGGCTACCATTGTGGGATATTTTCTGATTGTAGGTGACGTGCCCTTAGTGTATATTTTGTATGCTTTATTTACTACTTTGCTTTATCTGCCTATGATCCCTACTAAGTACAAGTGGACTGTACTCACGCCTACTTCGCCTTTTCAGTGTAGATCCTAGCTCGAGTGCACCTCAACTTGATTGACTCGGGCGATTGTTAGAGCTTTCAAGGTAGTGGTTGGACATTCATGCATCCTAAGTTCACTTCTATCTTTCTATAGTAGTTATGTCTTTATTATTATTTAGAGACAATTATTATTCCTTTGTGGTTATTTTTCAGATGTATTTGACTCTTGGATCGTATTAGTAGTTCTTACACTATTAACACCTGGTTTTGGGCATGATTGGTATTTTGGATAAGTTTTTTCCGTATTGTTATGATTACTTATATGGTTCAGCTTTGTTCTAGAAGTCTTACCTTGGGATATTTTTGTCTTTTCCTTTCTTCATATTAGTTTGGGTAATAGGCTTACTTGTCAAGGTACGCCACGATAAGTGTCATCATGACCCTTATTTTTGGGTTATGACAAATTGGTATCAGACAGTCTGGTTTTGTTAGTCTCAATAGTGTAAGAACGAGATTTCTAATAGAGTCTCCCAGATTAGTATATAGACATCCGTATCTATCTTCGAGAGGCTATAGGATGTCTTTAAGAAGCCTCTCTCATTTTATTCCTTATCGTGCGAATTCTTTCATATCTTGTGTTCTGAGTTATGTTTCACTCTTTCTGTGTGGATAGTGTGTTTTATAACTTATCAATTGAGAGATGCTGTGAGAAATTAGTAGTTATCATTTGTCGGTTATTGGCTTGTTGATTTTCCTGAGTTGTCATGGGATCCATTTGTTGATGCCTTTCTGGAGAGATTTGTGCCTTTCAATTTGAGAGATCGTATGTGGGATGAGTTTGATCATTTGGAGCACGGTTTCATGATAGTTTTTGAGTATAAGGCATACTTCTATTTCCTGTCCAGATATTCCTATGATAGCATTTTCACTGAGTTTGAGAAGATTCAAAAGTTTGTGAAGGGTTTGGTTGTCTCTCTTCAGTTGGCTACGTCTCAGATGGTTGTGCTTAGATCTCCTTTTTAGAGTATTATGGATCATGCTAAGATGACAGGGGGTATTATTAGTGCATCCCAGGGAGGCGCCAAAGAGGGTGCATCATTTTAGTTAGTTCAGGAGTCAGACCTATTGAGGTAGAGATTATAGAGATTCTCGTAGATACCATGGTAGGCCAGTGCAAGTGATTTTATAGAGTTCAACTGGTGAATCTTCTAGTTCAGCAGTTCAGGGTGGCCGTTCGGGCTCAGTTGTACTTTCTTTTATTGAGACTGGTCGTAGAGGTTGCTATGTGTGTGATAAAATTAGCCATGTGGCCAAAGACTGTTCTCGCCGTGTGTTTAGAGCTACTTTTATTTTAGCTGTGAGAGGTAGGGTTCTACCAAAGGTGCAAGAGGTAGAGATGGTAGAGCCCGTATTGGTGGTCATGGGGCTACTCAGCCAGTTGATAGTCATGGATTTATGCTATACTGGCCAGACCTGAGGCAGAGGCTTATGATGTTGTGATTACAGGTACCTTCTTCATTTGTTTCAGACCTACATCTGTATTATTTGACCCTGAAAGGACTTTCTTCTATGTATCTGTATATTTTGCTTCAGGTTTTGATTTTGTTAGTGAGCCTCTTGTCGTGCCTATTCGTGTATCTACCCTGGTAGGTGATTCTTTAGTGGTGGATCAGGCGTACCAATCTTGTGTTGTGACTTTTGTCGGGCATGAGATTTTGGTAGATTTTCTTGTATTCGATATAGTCGATTTTGATGTTATTTTAGGCATGAATTAGTTGGATCCTTATTATGCTGTCTTATATTATTTTTCCAAGACTGTGACTTTAGCTTCGACGGGTGTGCCAAGGATAGCTTGGAAGGGTACACTTCATTTGGGTCCTAAGAGGATTACATCTTATGTTCAAGCTCGTAAATTGGTTGAGAGGGGATATTTATCTTACTTAGCCTATATTTGTGACATCATTGTTGTTTTGCCTTCTTCCTTAGATTCCGTCTGTGAGTTTATGAATGTATTCCCTACGTACTTGTCTAGTATGCCTTCTAATTGAGATATTGATTTTTATTATTGATGTTGAGTCAAGAACTAAACCCATTTCTATTCCTCCTTATAGGATGGCCCTAGCAGAGTTGAAGGAACTGAAGGATCAGTTGCATGAGTTATTGGATAAAGTATTTATTCGACCTAATATTTCACCTTAGGGTGCGCCTGTCTTGTTTGTGAAGAGAAAGAATGGGTCTATGCGGATGTGAATTGATTATCGATAGTTGAATAAGGTGATGGTTAAGAATAAGTATCATCTTTCTTGTATCGATGATTTATTTGATCAGCTTCAGGGTGCTATGATATTTTGGAAGATTGGTTTACGGTTCAATTATCACCAGTTGAGGATTACAGTTTCGAATATTTTGAAAATAGCTTTCGGACTCGATATTGTCATTATGAGTTCTTGGTCATGTCTTTTGGGTTGACCAATTCCCCTACCTCATTCATGGAGTTGATGAATCGGGTGTTTTGGCCATATCTTGACTCCTTTGTTATTGTGTTTATAGATGATATCTTGGTGAATTCCAAGAGTGAGGTTGAGTATGAAGAGCATTTGGATATTGTGCTTCAGAGATTGGGAGATGAGAATTTGTGCATAAAGTTCTCTATGTATGAGTTTTGGTTGGGGTCTGTTTCTTTCTTGGATCATGTGGTGACTAAGAAAGGTATTACAGCAGATCCAACTAAGGTTGTAGGGGTTTGTGATTGGGATAGACCTACTTCGCCACCAAGATTCAGAGTTTTATTGGTTTAACGGGTTATTATAGGCATTTTGTTGAGGTTTTTTTATCCATTGCAGCTCTGTTGACCAAGTTGACCCAGAAGAAGATTTTTTTTCAGTGGTCCGATGCTTGTGAGGCGAACTTTTAAAAGCTCAAGGATTTGTTGACTTCAGCTTCTATCTTGACTTTGCCAAAGGAGGGTGCAGGTTTTACCATGTTTTATGATACTTCAGGTGTTGGGTGTTGTGTTGATGCAAGAGGGCAAGGTAATTGCGTATGCGTCACGTCAGTTGAAGCCTCATAAGAGGAATTATCCTACCCATGATTTGGAGTTGTGCGCAATTGTGTTTGCCTTGAATTTATGGAGACACTACTTGTATAGAGTCTTTTGTGAGATCTTCTCAGATCATCGTAGCCTTCAGTACTTTTTCACCCAGCGAGATCTTAATATGAGGCAATGTCGTTAGCTTGAGTTACTTAAGGATTATGACTTGACTATTCTCTACCATTCGGGCAAGGCTAATGTGGTTGTCGATGCCTTGAGTCAAAAAGCGACTAGCATGGGTAGCTTGGCTCATCTTTTGACCCAGGAGAGGCTTTTGGCCTTAGAGATTTAGTTTTTAGCTAACTAGATGGTTAGACTTGATATTTTGGCACTAGGGTGTGTTTTGGCATTTATGAATGCTAGTTTTTTTTTATAGAGTAGATTCAAGCTCATTGGTTTGATGATATTGGATTGAGGTTGACTCAAGATAAAGTTTTGAGTGGGGAGGATAAGGAAACCTCACTTGATTCAGATGGAGTTTTGAGGATTGGGGGCTGAGTTTATGTACCGAGAGTGGTGAATAGATTAGGTTGATCTTGGAGGAGGCCTATTGTTCCAGATATTCTATCCATCCTGGTATGACTAAGATATATCGTGATTTGAGACAACACTACTGGTAGGATGGTATGAGGCAAGATATAGCAGATTTTATAGCTCATTGCCTTTATTGCCATCAGGTGAAGTCTAAGCATAAGAGACCTGGTGGATTGCTTCAGAGGTTGCCCATTCCCGAGTGGAAGTGGGAACGGATCACTATGGATTTTGTGACTGGTTTTCCTCGTACATCTCATAGTTTTGACAGTGTTTGGGTCATCATGGATCGATTGACCAAGTCAGCTCATTTTATTCTGGTTCAGGTATCATTCAGTGCTAAGAGGTTAGCCCATATCTTCATTCATGAGATTATGCGTCTGCATGGTGCGTCGTTGTCTATTATTTCAGATCGAGGTTTTGTGTTCATATCTCACTTTTGGAAGACTTTTCAGGATGAGTTGGGCACTCAAGTTGATTTTAGCATAGCATTTCACCTCCAGACTGATGGCTAGTCAGAGCGGACTATCCTGGTTTTAGAGCAAATACTTCACGCATACGCGATGGATTTTGGTGGCCAGTGGGAGCAGAATTTGGCTTTAGAAGAGTTTTCATATAATAATAACTACCATTCCAGTATTGATATGGCTCCTTTTGAGGCGTTCTATGCTATGCATTATAGCTCTCCAGTAGGTTATTTCAATGTATTAAAGGTGAGACCTTGAGGGGCATACTTGTTTTGTGAGTCATTGGATAGAGTCCAGGTCATTCAGGATAGACTTAGATCGGCTCAGAGTAGGCAAAAGTTTTGTGCTGATCGTAGACTTCATGCCTTGAGATTTGGTATTGGTGATCGTGTTTTCCTTCGAGTTTCACCCATAAAGGGTGTGATGAGGTTTGGGAAGAGGGGCAAGCTTAGCCCCAGGTATATTAGTCCATTTTAGATTCTTTAGATTGTTGGTGATGTGACTTATGAGTTGGTTTTTCTCCTTGATCTATCAGCTGTTTATCCAGTTTTTCATGTTTTTATGCTTCGTCGTTATATTCCAGATGAGTCTCATGTCATTCATTGGGAGTTAGTTCAGTTAGATGAGCGGTTGTCCTTTGTTGAGGAGTCGGTTTCCATTTTGGCTAGGGATGTTAGGCTGTTGCACTCTAGAGTGATCCCTGTGGTTAAGGTCCAGTGACAACATCGACCTATAGATGAAGCTACTTGAGAGGTCGAGTCTGATATGTGTAGTCTTTATCCCCAACTCTTTGTTGATTTAGGTATTTCTTTTGCTTTAGTTCGAGGACGAACTAGATTTTTAGTGATGGATGATATAATGACCTAAAAATTTGATGAAATATGTTAAATTTTTTATTTTATGTGATTTAATTGTTTTACCCCTTCCCGTGTTGCATTATGATATTGCTGGGGTATGGAAGTGACTGGCATATTTCGATATATTTTGGTATCATTTATGCAATATTGTGATTTTTTTATGGCTTTGAGAGCCTTATTTTGGACTTATGTGGATATCTTTTGATCCATGTGATGGATGGCCGAACGGACTGCGCCAACAACTCCGGAATATCGATTTTAGGCTAGGGAGACCTTTGATTTAGGTCCCGGGACACCCGAGCTCATTTCGACCTATTGGTCGGAAAGTTTAAAAATTGGAAAATTGGGTGTGGGACCCATATTTGATCGAAACGACCTCGGATGGAAAATTCGACTTTGCCAGCATATCCAGAATATTAAATTTAAGGTGTTAGTAGGGGTGGCAATTTCAGTCCATATTTGTGAAAAGAGTCCATTTAACCCATATTTAGTGAATTGGACACCAGATGAAAAATAAAAAAATATATATGAATTAATTGTATTTTCTTGAGACTAAAATATATATGGCTGAGGATCCACATAGCCCTCGAATTATAAATGTTTGGCGAATATAAATCAATATGCACTTATGGTATTTTCGTTACAATAAAAAAAAGAAGGAAACCAAAAATAGAAAAAAAAAGTAGAAAGAGAGGTAGAGGAGAGAAAAAAGCGTAAAGAAAGAATTGAAGAAAAAAATACAAAAAATATTACAAAGAAAAAATAATGAAAAAGGAGAAAAGGAAAAAGAAAAAAGATGATTGTGAAAACAAATATACTGAGTGGTTACGATATTTTAGTCATCATCCATAATTTGTACTCGACTTAACCATGTTCTTCAAAAATTAAAAAAAAATAAAACATAAAATACAACCAAAAAAGAATAAAATGAGAAAAGAAGTAAAAAGAAAAAAAGAAAAAAAAAGAAAAAAAGGAGACTAAAAAGGAAAAGAAAAAAAAAAGAAAAAAGAAAGAGAAACAAAGGGTAGAGGGTAGAGATAGAAGAGAGAGAAAAAAAAGAAATGACAAAAAAAAAAATTAGAGACTACATATAGAAGAGAGACAAAAAAAAACTAAAAAAAAAACATGAAAAAAAGTCAAGTTGATATGATATAGAAGTTTTAAGTTTTTGACTTGGAAGTTAAAGTGGGTTGAAACCATTTTTACCCAATCCATATTTGACCAAATCCATATTTACCCATATTTATATGGGCGGATTGCAATCCAAACCATTTTTGCTCGATCCATATTTAACCCGTCCAAATCCAATCCAATCCGCCCGTTTGCCACCCCTAGGTGTTAGCATGTTTGGTACGATTTTACGGCTTTTTATCTCATTTCGACCCTCGATTTGGAAAATTATGATTTCAGGTTTCAGGGGTCAACTTTGTGAAAATAATATTTTTTTGGAAATCTAATATTGTCATCGCGTTCGAAACGTCGAATTTAGTATGGTTGCATAGTTTATTTGTGTATATCGGACTCCGAACGAATCTCGAGCACCCCATTGAAGTCCAATCAACCAACAAAAAAAATTGCTATTACAGAAAATCTGCAATAAATAGCAGATTTTCACCTTTTTAGCCCATTTTGCTCATTTTTATCTTGTCTCTTGGGAGTTAAACCTTAAAATAGCGTGGGAGCTTAAAAGTAAAGTTTGTGAGGGCTTGAGACACTAGATTAATACTTTTTTCTTGGTTTTATTACGTATTAAAGGTAAGAATTCGCTATTTTCTTATTTTTCAAAACCCTCAAAATCTTAGGGCTTGATTTTAAATCCTATTTTCACTTATTTTCACTTAAATAATATTTTTATCTTATAATTACTAGTTTTTCATCAATTTAACACTTAAAACAACTTCGATTCTTGATTTTAACCCGAATTTCAAAGATTTTACCCGGTAAAACTCAAAATAGTTTTTCTTCGATTTAAACCTCGTTTTTGACTCGATTTAACTTAGGTTTTCAGCTGTAGGTTTCTAAAAATATGGAAAACATGTTTTTGAAGTAAAGTTCTGATTTTTTTTCCTTCTTTTTTGAAAATCCATTTTGGAGGTCCGTTTTGATCCCGAACCAAAAGTAGTCAATATGGGTGTCGTTGGTGTTGTCTTAACGCGTAGATTTCATATTTGATGTTTTTAGTGGAGTTCGGAATTGTTCCTGAAGAGTAAGGTCACGGGCTCAAGTTTAGCGGATCGGTTTTGGCTTTCGAGGTAGGTTATGACTTAACTCTTTCAGACTGAGTTGGGTAGTAAATAATGATACAAAATGCATGTTAAGGGTGAGAACTTATTATGAAAAATGGCTATTTCTGTTTTGTGCCCGTGTAGGGGGACTATATGTGATGTAATTGTCGAAATTGAGTTATTATGTGATAAGTGTGTCCTTGTGGGGTCCTATGTGATATTGATAGCCTTGAATACATGTGAATAATTGTATTGTTTTGTTAAAATGCTTAATGTGGTACTATTAGTGTATTGTGATTATATTCATACCTTATTGACATATGAGACATGTGAAAATTAATTAATGAAACAAAAATAATGAGTGGATATTGGCTCATGTGGTTGTGAAAATGTATTATTGTGGTTGGTTGTGGAAATACTCATTGTGATTGGTTGTGAGCATTACACCTTCATATCATACTCATTCATGAAACATTGGTACCACCATGGCAACATCTAAGAAACATTGGCAACACCTTTTTAAAAGATATTATAACACCTTATAAAACCTTTTTCGAGGGATGTGCCAAAAAGGAGATATGCGATATGTGGATTGTATGCGGGTTGACGAACCCTCCATGAGTCCTACGCCGAGAAGCTTTAGCTCCGTAGGTGTATACAGAGATTGTGCGATGATCCCGGAGGTTGTGGACGACCCCGTGCATCATCATCATCATCATCATATACATTGCACTTACTTTATTGTGTTTATGTTGTGTTGTATTGCCTTATTGACTTGTCATCAATGTATTTGTCTTACCTTCCTTTACTTGTATTTGATGATCTTGTATCTACATGTTCTCTCTTGTTCTATTTATATATTATTGACACCTAATTTTTTGCCCTCCATGACTAAATTTAATCATGGATTTTTCAATGTTTAATAAAATTAAAATATTTATTTCAACCGAATAAATGCGCTCTAAAATATTTATTTGGGTTAATTTTGTCATTTAATTGACGATTATGCATTTTCGTATTTACATATGCGAAATTGTATAAATTTTGTTACTGAAATGAACATTTTTATCAAAATTAGACTTTTACTGATCAAGCTTGAAATTAATTCGAACGAATAAAATCTTGATTTAACTATAATTTACTCTCAAAAATAATTTATTTGAATAAACATTTATTTAATTTTATTAATTCAAGAAGCTCGGGATTAAAGGAAGCATTAATTTGTATCGAATTTTAATTTAATTTAGCCAATCTATTAGATTTGACCATAGTTGAAATCAAATTAACTATAATTGCAATGCAATTGGCCAATTAACTTTTAATTTGGTTAAACTTTAAATAGAATAGGTTAAATTAGAATTGAAATAATTTTTGGAATAACCCCAAATCTAATTAGGATTATTTTCTAAATAACCCCAATTCGTCCAGGCCTAATTAACAAACCCCCCAGCAGCCCAAAACTCCTTTCTCCACTCACCCAAACCAAACAAGCCCAAAATATACTAACCCAGCTCAACTCCCAATTCCTTTTCTCCTTTAATTAACAACAGCAACCAACGATAACAACAATTTCACCTGCAAACAGCAACATCGATGATCAACAACAAAACAACATCCATATCGGGAAAACTGATCCATCGACGATCCGACACTAACCATCGCGACCCATAACCCGGCGACCCGACCCATGTCTGGCAGCAGCTTCAACGAAGCTTCCAGAAGCGGGACAACTCAGCCAACCATTGAGCGTACGGATGGTACAATTTTGTACCGAATCCAACACATCTCTTATTCGATTTTTGAAATTCAAAAATTTTCTGTTGAGAATCCCAAAATTGCTCTCATTTCACCTTTTTCCCACATCGATTGAGCCTAAAAAATTCCATTCCGTGGTCATATTATAAAAGGCTCTTGGTTGAACTAAAAGGGCGGGGGGGGGGGGGGGGGTGCGAAAGTCTTGAAGGGTCGAGGAAACCTTTGAGAAAAACAGTCATCTTTTAGTGAAACCAATTTTTGTTTCGTGAAATTCGTCGCCTAATCGAAGTTTTTGAGTCGACGACGACATTTTCGGGTGGTGACCGATTCCGACGTAGCTCGTAGTCTGGTTTTGCTGCTCCGAAATAGGTAATATTCCATCTCTTTAGTTTCGGTATTCTCTTCTTCTTTTTCGTTGATCTGTTAGCTTTTAATGGTGTCGTTAGTAGTTGTAGAAATGTTGGGAACTGCTTGCTGTAGAAGCCTTGAGGGCTATAGGGTTCTTTTTTTGGTGTTGCGAATGATGTTGGTTCGTTTGAGACGATTTATTCATTGTGTGACTCCATATCTCTCATTTGCTTTTTATTAGCTTGATGTATAACCTTAATTTCCTGCAGGTTAATCCGATGTTCTAGCACTCATGTATTGTGGTCGGATTCAATATTTCTTTTATTCGTATATGTGGTGTTTTAGCATTGATTCATCATCTCGGCATAAGTATTGCTTTAGCTGCTTACTTTTAGCTTTGATTTTGATTCTGTATTGCTGTCTGTGTTTAGCTTTATTTTGAGGACTGTCTTCCTGATTCTACTTGACCCACAAAGTCAATAGGAATGGTAGGTGCAGGTCCAAGATATGCATTAGTCCCGAGAATTCTGTAAGATCGTCTTGACCCTCGAAAATTCATTAGTTTACCAAGAAGAGGTGAGGACGAGATTGCGTTGTACCATTATGTTTTCTTCATGAAATTTTTAGTGTTGGTGGTTGTATGGATTGTCCTTCAGTTTTATCTTATTTCGGGGTTGTCGCAGAAACTATCCCTGTGGAAATCTAGAGAAGGGTCATGCTGTTGTTTCTTTTTTTTCGCTCTTTTTCGAAGAATGCCTTGCTAAAAATTATTCTTGTTGAGTTACTGTGCGACTAAAGGTGAATTAGTTATGAGAAACAACTTTCAAAGTCCAGTTCTTGTCCGTCTCTATTTTCTTGAAATTAATTGTTTTCACATTTTTATGGCGGAAATGGTGTAACCATGATTTGTTCGATAATTTCCTAGGAAGCTTTTATTACGTTGAAAAAAATGTCTGTTCTTCCTTCTTTTTGTTTTTCGTTTTCCAGCAAAGAGTTAGTAGTCTTGTTATTTATTACTTTTATCTGTCTTCGCTTCAATTTATACTCGAATTGTTATGAAATGGTGAAAGGTTATAGTTTCCTAGGAGGACTGTTTTGATTGTAAAATTTTGATGAATTTGTGAGTTGCCTTCTTGATATTTTGGCATTAAATATTGCATTTCAAGTCAACTGTCAAGATTTGTGCCCAATTTCCTGTGAGAAAAAATGAATTGATTTTCGAATTATATTTTGATGGCTTAAATAACGAATTATTTCATTAACTAGCATCATCTCTTGTTCCCGCCATATATTTCTTTTCAATTGCCGGGAAATGCCTTGTTAAGCTATGCAATACTATTGAGTTAGTATTGTAGATTAGTAAAAAGATCAGACTTGTTTTGATTACTTGAAAAATATGAAAAGTAAATCCATGAACTTGTTCAAGATTATATTTGGACTGAATCGGTTGCGTTTCTTATTTATTTGACAAAATTAATTACTCTTATTATGAATGGAATGCTAATCCTTCTTTTTTCTTTGGCATGGAAATCTGTTCGGGATCCGAGGGGACTTTCCTTTTCTTTGCATTCATAATGGGTCAATAAGGCCCATCTCCACGAGTCAGCCTCAAAACTAAGTCCAAACGTCGGTCCCATGGCATACAAATGCAAGAAGAATAAAAATGGGTCAAAACCCATTTGATGAAGTCGTTAAGAGACTCAAAAAGTCTCAATCTTATTCTTGCTTTACTTTTATTTATTTATTTGGGTCTCGAAGACAAAGTTGTAAGCTAATACAGGTGAAGTGGATTTTGGGCCAAAAAGACTTGCAAACATAGATTAGGACAAGTGAAAAATGAGTTGAAAGTCCAATTAGATAGATTTGGACAGAGTTTATTGATTTGTGCCCAATGACCTAAGTCTTTTACTTTCTTCCCTTCCCCTTTTATGTTCTATTTGCTATTTTATTTCTTAGACTTAGTTGAAATTCCTATTAAGTCGTCAAAACTGGTTTTGAACTAATCTTGAAAACAAAATTTCATCTTAATCGATTTCTTTTGAAACACCAATATTTTCCTCTTTGAAGTTAGTCAAAATGTAGTTTTTCAAATAGTTTGGATAACCGCAAGTTAACAGGTTTTCTTGGTGTCTTAACAACTTTATTAATAGGTGTCGCTTACTTAAAATCTTCAAACTTAAACGATTTTTTTTGTTTAAGACCTTGAAATTTAAATTTTAGAAGGTATTGGTGTTAATATTAGTTTTATATTTGGGCCAGAATATTGGATAAGGAGTTAAAAGCTGAAATAGCAAGTTCTTAATTTGTTTCTAAGTATTGTTACTTAAATTTTATTATCTTCATTACAAAATTTTTTAATGAAAAAAATAGATATACGTAATGGATTAATGTCTAAACTTTTCAGATTAAAAGTAAATCAATAAAATAAAAATCATCATTTAAATTTATTTTAACCTCAATTTCTCTTCTACCTTGCCTTTTAGAAGAATTAATAGTAGTTGTTCTTTTCGTAAAAAAAAAAAAAAAAAAGATAAGTTATAATATTTTTCTTAGCAGATTTAGGTGAATTATTAAAATCTTGAAATTTGAATTTTAAAAGGTATTTTAATGTTAATAAATTATTAATGTAAATATTATTTTTTATATTTGGGCCTGAATAATGAAATTAATGTCTAAATCTTTTAGATTAAAAGCAAACAAATGAAGTCGTAATCATTATTTAAATTTATTTTAGCCTCAATTTCTCTACCTTAACTTTTGAAGAATTAATAGCAGTTGTTTTTGTCATCAGAAAAAGTTGATAAGTTATAATATTTTTCTTAACTGATTTAGGTGAATTATTAAAATCTTGAAATTTAAATTTTAAAGGTATTTTAATGTTAATATTAGTTTTTATATTTGAACCTAAATACTGAATAGGAACTTGAAAGTTAAAATAACAATTTCTTAATTTACTTCGAAGTTCTAACCAATAAGTGGTCTATAATTTCTAAAGAGAGATGTGTAATTAAACATCAAAAAATTAAATTATTTTAGGAACTTGAAGTTTTTTGTTGGTTTTTATTTTATAACTCAAATATATTAACGTGAGACATACGTGCAAAGCACGTATACTAAACTAGTATCATCATATACATGAACATATAACACATATAGCAAGAACATAAATAATCAGAAAAAAAAAGCAAATTATATCAATTAAATAACTTATATAAGTAATATAAAAAATATAAAAGGTACAATATAAAAGACCTACAATGATGTAAGATGTTAAATCAGTGATTTGGAGGTGTTGACATAATTCATCTTTTTCATTCCTCACTTATATTCTCAATTCCTTCTAATCAACCAATTAAACAAATAAAACTAATATTTAACTAGAACACCATACTATTCAGCAATGTAAAAACAAAAAAATTCTCATTATACATATAAAGAACAAGATGAAAACGGCAATACCTGATGCAGAGTAAAAAAAAATATAAGTATACAACAAAAGGTTATAAAACTCACAAATATCAAAACAAGTTTTGATAAGTATACCACAAACATCAGCGACTCTATATAATTTAAGAAAACAGATCTTTTATTAAATTTCAAGAGAACAAAATTTTTTATTAAAAATAATGTATATATTAAACATACCTGTTTCGATGAATTGACACTTTTGAAAAACACCAATAATTAAATTCTTTTATCAAAACATCCAAAACCTCAAATCCAATATAATTTTCAAAAGGATGCTTTGACTTGGAGAATGTAGGACACTTTACATAGCTGCTTCCAAAATTATCAATAATCACAACTGAAGATGTATCATAATATATCGGAGTTGTACACTCTGATTTCATTTTAGGTGTATCCATTTTTCTAAATGTTGGCTCAAGTGCTACGAATTGAGACTCGGTGAAAAAAAAAGGTCATCCAAAGAAGATTGATTATTTAAAGTACTTTTTCTTCAACATTGCAATCAACTCCACACTCTATAGGATATATGAAAACATAAATACTAGTTAAAAATCATGTTACAGAACTAATTATAGTATTTAAAAACAAAAAAAAAATAATTAAGAAAAAATTAAATATACTTACCATCCAATTGAGAAAAAATATCAACGGGTACTCCATCACTATCCTTAGATTATACTTACATTTCATTCAGTTTGCTTGATATCGGTATATCAAATACAACCTTTTCATTGATAGGAGAGAATTTCTATTCAAAATGTTCACAAAAATTAAAATTGATAAAATTTAATATATAATATAAATTAAAAATGTAATGAATAAATACATATGATCAAAGATGAAACCTTACTAATATATAATTATATAATAAAGATTTAATTTACTTTAATAAATGAAAAAAAATCTGATTTTTGAATAAATTATTTGACTAATTTTTTCGAAGAATGAATCTCATTCAGGATCACATTGACAGACTCAACCATAAATTTCTTCATATCCTTAAATTGATCATCAACCTACAAGTATAACGATACAATATTTAAATATTTTCATACTAAAAAAATAAGATATAATAAAATTTTTATAATGGAGTATAATAAATACACAAATCAATTTGCAAATACATTAATTCACTCAACAAATATTATCACATCACATCACACATGAACAATATATGTACATTAACAACGTGTAATGTCTTTTACTCATTAACAACATATATTTGAATGAATCTTTTGTTCATACAATTAAAAATACAGAAGAAATAGCACTATTAAATCACTGCGATATGAAATTTTGATACAATCAAATCAAACACAAAATTCTTTAGCTAATTTGTAGTGACAAACACAGGTTAAAAGAAAATATATGATAAATAATCAAATAAGATTGTGTAGCTAAGATCATACCTTTTTTAAAAAAAATTGTCATATCATCAAGTATCTGTACATTAAAAGAAAATTAATAAGTTATGATGTTATCATAAAACATAATCAATTTAAAAATAAAATAAAGTTAGTAATAGATATAGAAAAGCTATTCAAATTGTACAATAGGTTATTCAACCTTCAATTATAACCCAAAAAAAATTAAAGTAATTTTCAAATATCAAAAATTAAAGTAATTTTCAAATACCAAAAAAAAAATAAAAATTGTAAGAATAGACTGTTTAGGACACATTTATTTAAAGTGAAGGAGTGATATGTCTTTAAATACGATTTACTTAGTGAAGGAATGACATATATTTTTCTAGATTTATACACCTATATAGTTACTTGTCGTGAAATTACAACTCAATTAAATAACAATTTAATGTTGCAAAATGCGCATCCATCCAATAAAATCATAACTTAAAGAATTTAACAATTTTACTTCTACATTCATATCATTTTCAAAAAAATAAATAAAGCACAAGTGTACAAAAAAACTAACTACATACATATACAAATAATACATGTTAATGTGCAAATAAAATATAGTATATTAAAATTTTTATAAAAAAATTGATAAAATACCTTTTCCTAAAAGAGTAGAGAATTAGCTTGCAGCTGTAATGACGAAAAATATTTTTTTTTTATATTAACTAACATCCTACAAAAAAAAAACTATAAATAAAAACTCAAAATCAATATATGATATTCAAATATGTACCTTCTCAATTTTTTTTTTTAATTCAGTGTATTCATTACTCATCACAGAATCTTTTACATCCTCGACATCTTCTAGATAAAAGTCCTCCTGAAGAATAACATCAAAATTGAATTCTACCATCTCTTCATCAGTAAATATGATGTATCTGAACTCACAGTAAAAAACAATATGATTTAAAAATTAAAATAACAACTAAAATAAAAGGTTAAAAATTTATGGCATATCAATCAACTACTTAAAATTAAATGATATAACGATCATATAAAATATATATATATATATATATATATATATATATATTATAGAATTACTTAAATATGATCCTCTTCAAATAGTCATTGAATATAGGTTTTGAAGATGTCTTTTAGTTTAAGATTCGAGGAATTTAATGAACACCATCACGAATCGCAACAGATTTATCCATATTCACACAACATTTATAGAACCAAATTTGAAAAGCGAGATGAAAATCACTAAAAATAAATGGTGTTAAATTTTTCTTCAGACTATGACTACATTTTTTAAGCAAAACATCGAAACGCTCGTTTCTCCAGTCAAAATTTAGATCTGCATCCGAATCAATTAAATCAAAATAATACTTCGTTATAAAATATATTGATAACTTTGATTCTAAAAATCTAATTATGAAATATATCATTTCAATTTTGTACAAATCTTCATCCATGAAAACAACTTTTTATCAGTAAAATCTAAATAGATATTCGATCTTTTAACCTTTTTCTGTCTAGAATAGTATTTTTGCATCAATCTATTTGGTATTATCGGATAAAAAAAATTACATTTCTTCCCACATTTCAATCCCGTAATAACAAAAAACTTTATTTTTTCAAAGTGTAACTCCTTACCATTCAATCTAAATAAACATGTCATCTCTATCATTAACAATTTTCACATGCAATAAATTACGAAAAAGCTGAGATTACACTTTAACAAATTGCATGTTCAAACAATGTCTAAAAAGAGTCTTTGCAAATTGATTGAAATGCTCATCTTTTTACTTTTGACGAAGATCATCAAAAATTGACCTTAATATACGAAGACCAGTTGTTGTATTGTTTTCGTTCCTAAAATATAAAATATAAAATTATTAAAACAATATAACTATAACATGTGTAAAATATAAATAATACTGTAACAAAAAATAAAATCAAATAAAAACTTTATACATCAAGTATTTAACGAAATTAATTTTCTTAAAAAATATTGTTCAATTGAACTAAAAAAAATTCAAATTTAGTAATTGAAAATATTTTTAAAAAATGATTAAACAAAATAAAAGTTGAAAACAATCCATGTCATATAACCATTTTCATACAGAACGTAATTACAATATAAAAAATATATATAATTTTTTTTTATCTTTGCAACTTTTTAGGATTTTCTTTTTATCGATTTTTTTACAACCTTCTTGTCAGTAGCTTCTTTCAACACAAACCTTTTTATACGAGACAATTTATCTTTGCCCATCTTAAGTTTTTTTGACTTACTGTAGAAAATTTCATCTTTAAAATTTAAATTTGAATTCTACTCTCACACCATATTTTTTCTCCCATACACCCTCTTCTTAGTAGCATTCTTCTTTATCAAATTTTCACTTTGCATGTTTAATATAGAGTTTTACATAGAAGACTATTTTTTAGAAAATTTAATTCTTTTCTCAAACTGGCTCACTTTGCTGAATCAAATAATGTCGACTTTCAACATTATCCAAGCTCTTAATCTTAACTGGTGGTAATGGAGTAAAACATTCTAAATTAAAAGATGGTCATGTAAAATTGAACTTTTGTCTTCTATTAATATAGGAATCTTCCTAATAGGAGTAAAATTAAATTTGGGTTTAGAAGACATGAGAATTTTCAACCATACACAAATTTCATAAAATAACATTAAAGAAGACTGAAAAAAAATGTAAAATACCCGATTACAAATTCTAATATTAAAAAATTAAAAGCTAATTCTACTAAAAATAGTAAAAAACGAAGAAGATTAGAAAAAAAAAAGCTGATATACAAATTTTTTTTGAAAGAAACACAATCTCAGAAATAACTAAAGAGAGGAGGCGTGTAAATTAACAATGAAGAGAATTTTAGCCGTGTAAAATTGGTAAAGAGGGAAAGACAATGCAATAAATGCAGTGTGACAAGTTTTATAATTGAAATTCGTGTAAATATAGGTAAAGTAAAAAAGAGTTAAATTTTTTTGAAAAAAGTTAAAATCACTAAATAGACTTTTAATACTACACGGTAACCTAGGCTATGATTAGGATAAATACAGAATATTAGGATAAATATCCTAAATGAATATTAGGATAAATATAGAAGTAGATCTAAAAAAGTAAAGTAAAAGCAAAGTTAATTTTTTTTGAAAAAAGTTAAAACCTAGACTTTTAATGCAGCACAGTAATCTAGGTTATTATTTTAATAGATAAATATGAGTATTAGGATAAATATAAAATAAAATCTAAAAATATATTTTTAATATAAATAAATAAATAATAATTAAATCTGCTATAACTTGCAATTAAAAATATAATTCAATAATTAGAAAAAAGTAATGTTATAAGTTGCAATAAACCATCTAATAAGTATAGAAAGGATAATTTTCACTTTTTGAAAAATTCTCCAGCCCACCTTTTTTTTTCCAGAAATATTGGGCCTTAGCCCAACTTCATAATCATTTTCATGAAGCCCATGTGGTTAAAGCATTGTGAGCCCATGCTCAAAACAACAAAGTGTGAAGAAGAAACTCTAATTTCTTCTCCATATAAACTTCTGCCACCTCCTTTAATGGAACTCCAAGTGTTTTTTTTAAAAAGAAATTTTCATAATTGATTTTGAACGAAAACCAATTTTTTTTAGATCTATTTTAAAATGGAAAAAATATTTTTGCCTTTAAAAAATTCCGTTTTCAAATCTCTGACAAAAAAAATTCATTTTTTTAATTACTGGAACGTTTCCAGATCTGTTAATTTTTTTTTTTTTAATTTTGGAATGTTTTCTAGATTTGTTCATGACAAATTTGAAATTTTTCAAAAAGAAGAAAAAAACTCATCTTTTTATTTTTCTATTTCTGAAAACTAATTTTATAAATTCAAAATAATTTAAATACTGATTCAAAACATTTTTTAAATCAGTGTCATAAAATTTATTATCATTTCTAATTGTACAGAAAAAAAGAATAGAAACACAATTCTATATTTTTAAACCAGAAAATCAATCTATGACTCTTGATACCAATGCAGGTTTACATAAACCTCAATAATAATCTAACTAATTAGATTATGTGTAAACCATAAATGAGAACTTACTTTTTGTTCGTGTAGTGAAGCGAAAGACTTCGTTAAATCACAGTTTGAATTACTGATCGACGGTGATTGTCATGGTATGTTGGAGTAACTCCCAATACCACAACCTAAACCCTAACAATTGGGAGAGAGTGTAATTATTTGATGTGTGAAAATTTCACTTTTATGTGATTTGATCATTTTGTCCTTCCTCGTAGTTGCTACATATTATTTTTGGAGTATGGGGATGGTTGACACGGTTCTCAATGCCTTTGAAAGGATTTTGAGAGAGGTTGAGGTTTTTAGGGGTTTTAAAAATCCGATAGTTGACTTCACTCTATATTTGATGTTTCGGACACCGGATGATAATTTGGATGGTTCTGTTAGATTCAAAAATTCTAATTTTGGTTAGTAATAGAGTTGGTTTGGGTTTGGAGCCTTTATTTTGCATTTTGACCCTTCATTTGAAAGCTAGTGAAATTTGCCTAAACGGGGGTGCCGAAGGCTAATTGGTTGAAAAAGACCTTCTTTTAAAAAAATTCGATTCATTGAGTCCGAAAAATAAAAAATAGCCGTGTAACATAGTTCATTTACATTCATAGAATTTTGAATGAATACCTTGGGATCATTCGGTAGCTTTGCGACTCAGCAAAGTTGTTGATTTCAGCTTATATCTTGTGCAGCCGCTTAAGCAGCCAGGTACCGCTTTAGCGGTCATTTAGCTGGTAAAGTGACCATCTCTGTATATAAACTCTACTATTTTTGAACCTTAAGCTTCGCATTTTGTCGATTTTTAGGGTTTTCAGATTTGAGCTTGGATAAGCTCCAAAACCTTATCTTCATTACTTTCCATTGATTATGTCTTCAAAAACACCTTTAAATCATTATTTTGAAATGGACTTTTGAGTTTTGTCGGTAAAGCTTAAAAATGATTTCTTCGATTCGGGCGTCGTTTTTAACTCGTTTCGTGTGAGTTTTCAACTGTAAACTCCTATAACCTTGGAAAATGTGTTCCTTAAATAAAATTTTAATTTTATTCCTTTCATTTTCGAACTCATTTGAACTCGACTTAAATATGGATAATATGGAATCCTTATCTTTCCTTTAACGCGTAGATTCTATATTTGAATGTTTAGTTAATTTCGAGATCGTTCGAAAGAAAAAAATATGTGTTAAAGGACTTTGGGCTTGGATTCAACGCTTTGGGGTATGTTATGACTTAACTTTCTTCAGACCGATTTGGATAGTTAATGAATAAGTAAAGCATGCTATGAGTTGGGGAAAATGACTATGAAAATATTTTTGAGCTATTCTCTCTCTCTCTCTCTCTCTCTCTATATATATATATATATATATATATATATATTGTAAGTGTGATGCCCAAGTGGGGCTTATATTCTATTATTGTTGACTTGTGATATTATATATTGCATGTTGCCCGTGTGGGGCCTTTTTGTCATTATCAACTTTATTTGTACATTTTAATGCTTTTATTTTTAATGTGACACTCGTACGAGAGCTTGAATAAATATTATAGGACTTATTGAGCATTGTTTTCCTTTATCTTGATAGAAATGTCTGAGTTATGGATTGATACGCTATTAATGATATCTTAAATTCATATTTATTTCATAATGCTAAACTAGAACTGATATCATGAAATGTTGACATATTGAGTTAATTTCTGCGTTCACTTATACACGTATTGAATGGATTTGTTATCTTCATATTGATTTTATTGTGAGCATATATCCTTATTGCATAAATATACATTCATAGGATATCGGTACTATTAAAGAACATTAATTTTTAAAAGAAAATGAGACACTTTTAAAAATGCCTAGATCGAGGGATGTGCCAGTCGGGTGGATTGAGTAATGAGATTGAGATTGGTGAAAATTTATAGTACTCTAGTTGCGAACCCTTCATGGATTCTATTTTGGGAGCATTAAGGCTTGATAGGTATATGCAGAACGTCAAGCGATGACTTTGAAAATCATTCATTTCATCTTCCTTTACATTGCATTTTCATATGCATTTCATCTGTTGCTTTTATGTGTTACTTGACATGTAATCAGTTTTTATGTATTTTCGGGTATGCCTGTTTCCTTTGATTCTTTTATATATATTAGAACTGTGTGAGATACTGTTTGAGAACCTTTCTGTTTGCAGGTGAGATGCTCATAATATTTATTTACTTATATTATTTTCTACTTTGTTTAGTCGACCTATAATGCCTACTGAATACAAGTGGTCTGTACTCATTCCTGCTGTGTTCATTTGGTACAAATCCTAGTATGAGTATCACATGCGGTGGCTTATTTTGTGTTGATCTGAGTTGGTGATTTCGAGGTACTGGCACACTCTTGGGCTTTTAAAGTTGACTCTAGGCCTCCTCTTATCTATTTTGATGTCTTTATTAGTTTTTGAAGACAGATAGTTGTACTTTTGATATTTCAAATGTATTTATTAGAAACTCTACACTTATGACACCAGATGTGAGAGACTTTATATATATTGTTCAAACTTTTGCTAAATTTGCATATGTGTTGACCTTCTAGAAGTCTTGTTTTTTCTTATTTCATTATTATTTTTGAATTTTCTTTTCTTGAGGCAATTGACTTGTCTACCAATATTGGTTTGAGGTAGACGCCATCATGACCTAAACGTTTAAAAGGTGATAGCGATAATATAGAGGAAGGAAAATATTGCATTCAGTATTCAATATTCTATTTTCTATATATTTAATAAAACACCTTATGTGTACTTATATAGAAAAATAAAAGAGTTAACTTAATTACCTAATGGTCCATAAAATCACCCTTACCGGTGAACACTAATTTCCTTTATAGGATGGAAAATACTATGTTCATTATTCATTATTTTGTTATTTTGTAAATTTAATAACACATATTATGCGTACTTATATAAAAAAATAATAGAGTTAACTTAATTATTCCAATGGGTCATAAAAACACCCTTTAGGCCTTATGGGTGGGTTGAATTTTCTACATCTCCTACTTACACATAATGAAAGTATTTTTTCAATTTGAGATCATATATTCTCATCTCATCTCCACAATCATTCATATAGGAAAGTAGATCGCGCGACCAACATACTGTGAGAACTAAGTGCTATACATCTGTTAATAGTATATAGCCTCTCGTCGAGTGCAAACCTGCAAGTAGATCATAGAGTATGCAGTACCCCAGATCATATAAATCACATTTAATATAATCTCAAATTATATATCATTATTTCTTGTATTCACAATTATAACTCATAAGTTATAACTAGTGCACTGGTGAGCACAAATCAGTAACATTAATGTAACTACTTTTTCTAGGTATGCTCCTCCAGGTCAAATCTGTATTCATGATCTTTTAAAAACATTCCAAGATAGAGAACCACACACTAGGTTTTAAGTATCTGATAGATCATTATGGGCATATATATTGAGCCATAACAAAGGCTCTGGATCTCACACAACAATAAGCTGAGAATGGGCTTATGTTAAATCCAATTGGTCAATATTCGCACACATGGTATGAAACACGTGGTGCAATATTTTCTCCTTATTCATAAAGCGCATGCCTTTGTCTCTTAAATAACGATATTTAGACACCATATGTATCTAAGTTTGAGTTTCTTTATCTACAATATCATTTTAACTCACCTCTGGCATACCAAGTAGATTAGGTGAACATTTCTCACCTTTATGACCTTTCATCATTATTTATGCCACATTCATAATTTTAAGGTGATAAATCTCAAATTATCCATATGATAATTTTACTTAAAATTTAATATCATATCCACTTATCACTAATAAAAGGAGGCGGCTACCTCTGTAAGAAGGCTAACCTCATGTCTACTTCACATACTTATCAAAAATAAATAAATAAAAAATTGCTCATAGTAGTCAATAATTAAAATATGTATGTATGCAATCAACTTTCTTGATAATTAAAGAACATCAGTCTTGTGAACATGAAAAAATAAAGGATAGTATGAAGTGTTTCAAAATCTATGCAAGCCTTGAGACCTTACGTGTCTCATAAATGCATCTCTGAGGCTTAGTCAATAAATCTGCTAACATATATCTTATAAAAATATACTTCATATTCACTACCTTGTGTCTAACCATGTCTCTGCATAGTTGTACTTGATATCTATGTGTTTCATTTTGCAATGAAAAGTAGGGCCCTTAATAGAGGATATAGAAGCTTCACAGTCATAGTAGACTAACACTGATTCAACTTTTTCTGCAACATCCAATATGTGTTCCAAGAATTTTTTCAACCAAATAGTTTCCTGTACTACTGATGCGAGAGCCATATATTCGAATTCCATTAGAGATAGTGATACATATAATTATTTCTTTCTGCTTCATGATATGACACCATCACTAAGTAAGAAAACATATCCTGAGGTATATTTCTCTCGTTTAGATCTCCCCCATGATCAACATTACTTTATCCAACTAACCGTAAATCTTTGTTTCCATGGTAACAAAGTGTCTAATCAGCGATTTCCTTCAGATATTTCATGTTTTCCTTTACTGCTTGCCAATGTGCGAAACCTGGATCAGTTTTATATCTACTTTCTAAGATAACTATTTGATAGATATCAGGTCTAGTATACATCATAGCGTACATTAGACTTCTGACTACACTCTTATAAGAAACTTGACTTATTCTTTCTGACTCTTCAAGAGTTTTACTACACATCTAATCACCTAAGGATTGACCTTTATTAATAGGAATATCCACAGGGCTACTATTTAACATATTAAATTATTCAAGTAATTTTATGATGTTATAATGAGATAAACTCCAAAAGCCTATTCTTGGTCATGTGTTGACTGACAAACAAAAGATGGAATCAGTACTACGATCTTTACCTAGTTCTTGAAACTATGTGAAAATGTATTTGATCAATAATAAATTGATCACAACTCTGAAAGATGTCCAGTGACTTAGTTGAGTTAGATGATAAATAACTTAGGGATGCAAAGTCAAAAGTTAAGATGCATATGACAACCTTCAAATTTAAGAATGATCCAAAGAGGAAGAATTGAGGAAAGAATAAAGAACTACCTCAACCTGCTAAGAGAACAAGGATTGAAAAGGGAAACAACAACGTCCCAAATATGTCAACATTTCAAAAGTGAAATGTTATAGCTATGGCAAGAAGAGTTATGCTATAGATTGCTCTAAACCTTATATAAAGGTGTTTCATAAAATTAGAATTAGTGAACTTTTTGTTTATAGTTCTATTTTACTAGCTGAATCTAATTCTTTTTGGATTGTAGACTCAGGAGCTACGGACTACATAGCATGGAAGTGTGATACCTTTGTTGATTTTTGATGAGTTTTACGTGGATCAAAATGGATATATGTAGACAACAACAATAGAATTTCTATTGAAGGGATCAATAAGTGCAACTACTAGAAATATAAGTTTTTTTCGCTGCATTCTATGAAGACATCTTATATGTATCGTATTATGAGTTATGATACATTATTTTATTTGAGGATGAATCAAGATATTTTCTTAATTAATGAATGCTTTTTCCTTTTGAGATATCATTCTCACTTTTCTTATAATCACGCACATATCTCTAAAGGGATATTACTAAAAGAAAAATATAATGTTTTTGTTGGATTTTCACATATGAACACTCTATTAGAAATATAGATTTTTTCACTGCATTCAATAAAAAATTTGTACTACTAAACATGATTTTTTCATCCATTTTCTATTGCAATTCACTGAAAAGATGCATGGTGGAAAATACATTCTTACTGAAACCCTAGGAAGGTTTCTAATTTTTATACTACTATTTTTTTTTTACTTATTCAATCAAGATATTTGTGAAAATAGTCATTGAATATTATTTGGTGAAAAATTTCAATGAAAAAAAGTTATTTTTTTAGTAGTGATATAGTGAATCAAAGCTAATATCTCTTGGACCATGGATCAAATCTAGATATAATAAAATTAAATTTATATAATAATTAGTGAAGTTTGGAATATCTATGAATCACAAATTCTGTTGTAAGATTAGTTTCTGAACTATTACATTGTACCTCCACCTACTTTGTTGTTTGTCGTGGTTTTTGGCTGATAGGAAGCGTGTACTCCTAATATTCATAAGTGCTTTATAAATTTCTAGTGTAATTTCATTGGAATAGTCCCACTCAAACATATATAGGTCCAATTATTAAGCGTATTCTACAAAACAATACACCACTTATAAAGGATATAAATAGTAAAAAGAATCTAACTCAACCTCATTTTGTTCTTGCTTTATTGCACCATATATATCACAGGAGAGATATAATTCAGTAGTGCATACTTGATCAACTAATGACTTTTTATTAATTAGCCATATGAACCTACTTCACTAGATCACTAATCACATATGTTAAATTAACATTATTGATTATCTTCTCAATTTGACAATGCTTTTATTTTTCTTAATATTTTTTTCATTTGTGACTTAACCAAATTCATTTTTGAGTTCACATAATTATTAAAACATTATATCTCATAATAGTTGCTTCATGAAAATGTGCCTCAGACAGATGTGTCTATTTTAGTCATTGAAAATTTTATTTTTTATTACAATTGTTATTGCTTGGTAGTGACAATATATAAATACAAACAACATTGATTTTAGTCCAATTGAAATACTCGCGTAGAGATCTCTTAAACACTTAGCTTATTTACCAGCCAATCTAAAAGATCAAATTCATACTCCTTAGCAATAATAACAATAACAACATATCCAATGTAGTTTGGGGAATATAGAGCATGAAAAGACCTTACACCTCAGAGGTGAGGTAAATAGGTTTTTTCTGATACACCCTCGACTAAGCCTGAACACATTTAGTTCAGATGCAAGTTCGGAAAGTACTTATTGCATTAAAAAATTTCAACTTGACATCAAGAGCTTAGGGTGTTTCAAGAGAGTGCAGAAGCCAAAGAACCAATACAAAAGAATATAAACATTATATTTTAGGTTTTCTTTTTCATAGTATAATATACATATAATTAAGGGGAACTTGTATCTTTTCTTATTTTAAGTTTGCCCAAGAAGTATGAATAGAATATGATGAATATTTTTAGGGTAGACAATATTTTTAGATTGAACACTCTTTGTGACTTTATGGGTTTATCTCTTTGTTTCTACATTGGATCTCTCTTGAATATCTTTTGGTAAGATTATTCATGTATGAGTTAAATTCTCTCCTCCCTTGAATTAATCATGTAATTGTTTGTTCAAATTAGAGAATCACAAATCTACATTTGTTCATCTCTAGTTTACTTCAATTGTGAGATTATTCTTTCTTTCTTCCCTATCTCCCCTCAATTCTTGATTATCTATTGAATCTGTGTATCTTGAACCTCATTTTACATCAATTGGTATCAGAGTAAGGCTAAATAATTATTCCTACAATTCTTAATCCTTGGCTTGCATCTTTTGAAAATTTAAAAAAAAAATATCAAAAAAATATTGGATTCGAAAATTGGTAAAATTTTTAAGTGGGTATTATTGGGTTTTGTTGAAAATAGTACAAAATACTTGAATATCAAATATGCTAGCATTTGAAGGTGATTTAGAGTTGATTTTGCCCATTTACCCCTCATTCTCGCATAAAAAATCTGCACCATTTAAAGTGTAAAAATTTGAGTTTTGGAGCTAGTTTGTGTGAATATTTTCTTCATATTTTGAATCTAAATTATTTCCATCATGGGTAAATTATATTAGGTTCCAATTTTGGGATCTAAGGATGAATTTGGGGTCAATTTTGAATTAAAAAATTGGACATTTTTTCTGGTGTCAGTTTTAGTGAAAATTTCAAGTTTGAGTTGATTCTGTATTTCGAAAACTATTGAGTGATGTTTAAAAGTGTCCCATATTGATTGGGTAAACCTTATTTGAGTTGGGTTTTGATAGATTTGATAATGTGGTGTTTTGAGTTTGTTTTGAGTGATCTTTCTTTCCAAACTCTAGATTTGAGTTGTTTGATTTATGAGTAAATCATATTGTATGTCAATTTCTTTATCTAGATTACATTGGGTATTAGTTCTACTTGTGTTATCCAGTTATTTTTGTGTTCGAATTTTATTTCATGTCAATTTCTTTCGTACTTTTCTCTTTTTATTTTCATTGTGCGTTTAATTCATTCCTTGTCCGTTAATGTGTTTTGTCTTTATTAGTTATTGACATAAACTCTACTCCAAATCAATACTTGAAATATTACTTTGAGATTTTAGAATCGTAAAGAGACTAAGGAATACCCTTGAGTGGTAAAAGGCTTGAGTAGTGAGATAATTTGAGTGTGGTCCTAAAATACTACGACCTTTGAGTGCATACACGAGCGAAATTTTTTTTCTCATCATTTGAGTTATACATGCGAGGGAGTGACTTGTGAGGTCCATTATTTTACCAACCACTTTTTTTGTCATAATTATGTCTTATATAGGTTCAAGGAGTTCCAATGGAGGTTTGGATGTCAATGGAGAACAGAGAATGTAATATAATTCTACTTCTAGTAGAAGTTATTGTAAAGTTTTTCATGGTTATGGCGGTGCTTCTAGAAGAAAAAGAGAGAATGATCTTAATGAAGGATTGACTAAATTTGAAGTCATTGTCGAGGGATATGAGAGTGGTTTCATATTTGATGGCACCTTAGGTGTAAATAAATTGTGTTATACCAATTTCATTGATCCTTCTTTGGTTGAATGGTTGGATATAGCCTTTCATATGAAAATTTCACCATATAAATTTGGTTAAAGTTTGATTGACAAAGAGGTGAAGATCATTTTTTATCATGGAAGCTATCAAGAGGGTATTTGGTGTGATGTCTACTATTTGTCTACTTGTTTGGTATGTTTAGGAGCTCCTTGGTTCAATCGTAACAAATTTTGGTTTAATAGAGAGTTGAAAAAGTTTGTTGTTGTAGATTGGATGGAACTTAAACATGTCTTAACTCCTCTGACCATTAAGGAAGCTTCAATAACAACTGAGAAAGTCAAAAAAGTGAAAATGAAGATTACTAAATTGAAACTTGATATGCAAAGTCATTTCAATAATTCAAGCAGAGTCTTTGAAGCTTCTAAAGAATCCAAGGTGAAACTTGATGTAAAGAGCCATCCTAATGACTTAAAGGTAATCCTTGGATCCTATTGCACTTTTAATAAAATGAATGAGAAAGAAAAGAAAGAGAAAAGTAAGAGAGTTAATCGTGATAATTCAAGAGGGCAGAAAGGAAAGATATTCGGAATGAAGTGAGTGAGTGTCTACAAGAACAAAAGAAAAGAGTGTTGAAAAATAAAAGTGAATTATCACAAGAAGAAAAGTGAAGTAAGTGAGAGAAAAAAATGAGATAATAGAAAAACAAGAGAGTATGAGTGAGAAGTCTTCTTATTCTAACTCTACCATTTTGATTTTTTCTTCTTCTAGTATTTTCACTTCTTTTATAGGTTTCTTGAAGAAGAGAACAAAAGAACGATTCACCATGGAAAGAAATTCAAGAATCAAAAGAAGCAGGTCAAATTGGGACTACTTAAAGAGAGCAAGCGAGCTTAATTTTAGAAAATCAAGGTAAAGAAGATTCATTAAGTGTTCATCAAGATAAAAAGACTAATCCTAACTCTTTATTTACTTCAAATAAACTTGGTAGTGACTTCAGTGTGAATGTTAGACTATCTTTTGATGAGGTTGACAATTCTTTACTTTGTGTCAATAGACAATTGAATGATGACCATACACTAGTTGAATATGATTATGGAGCTAAAAATCTTATTGATTTTGAGATTAAAATATTTCAAGCTAGTGTTATGTCAAATATGAAAAAAATATGGTGTTTCCTTGAATTCTTATGACGAAGATGGATATATTTCTTCTTTAGCTACTCAAAACACTAAAAATATGATTGATGATGATTGTCTCTTTGTAAGTGAATTTTATTGTAACAATTCTTTATCTTGTATGGACATGAGTATTCTTGGTGGTAGTACTCTTGAAATGGAGCATGGGAAGTGTGATGATAGTCTTTTTGACCTTAAAGAATGTCAAAATTTTAAAATTTTTGACAATCCTCTATTTGGTGATTTTCAATTGACTGATCCATTCCTTGTTGGCTCATACGCACTTGATGAAAGTAATGATCCAAAGTTTTAAAAGTGCACGACTTGTGAAAATGATTCTTGTGACTTGTTTGAGGGTGTTAATTATTTTAATGTTAGAAAACTAACTCCCAAATTGTTTGTTGAAAGTACTTCTTGTATTGAAAAGTCCTCCAAAATTGAAGAAAATCTTTTAAAGAAAGAGAAAGGCACAAATAATTAGAGTAGTAAATTAATAGATGCTAGCTTTTGTGTCAATTTATTTACTTACTCTAATCTTGCCTTTGAGGATATAATTTGGAATGAAATTTTAAATGCTTCTAGAAGGAAATGTAAATATGATTTTGAAGCATTGCTAAATATCTATGGGAATAAATGTTACAATTCTTCTTTTGAAGATTTTGCTAACCTTGTTGATCTATTTGTGAAACATCATCAATAGAGGATCTACAATAAGATAAGATAGTTAGGAGCATCTTCTTAGGCTATAAAAAGTTTTGAGGTAGTTTTGCCTTCTAAATCTAAGAATGAATTGTATGCATGGCTAATGCTTATTTTTGAACTTTCTAAAGTCATGAAGGTAAATTTCTATGACTTTGATCTTTATAGTGTCAACTTTGTGGTGATTAGTGAGAATTCTTTGATGTTGTTATTTGATTCATATTGTGAGTTATTAAGTGATAAATATAAGAAAATTTTGGGATTGATGTTTGTGTTTGATTCTGGGAATGCATACTCTTATTTAAGGTTTGTGGATGACATTGTTAGTTCTCTTAATCATGTGGTTAGGATATTACAATTCAATTGTGAATTAAGAAACAATTTGGTCCAAGTTGTCGAAAAAACTAGTTTTGACTTGAAAGTTCTAATGTGTAAAATTATTAGTTTCTTTAAATTTTTTTATGATTGTGGTATCCTTTTGAGTAAAGTTCTTGATACTATATTTGAAAAGTTGATTTTTGTGGGATTTCATGATTCATGGCTCTATCACAAAAGTGTGAATTTTTGGGAGTGATATGTAACTTTTTTGAAAGACTATTTTTGGCTTGTATACTAATTTTTCTCTGTGATTTGAAGGCTCGAATTTGAGGTTCAATTTTTTTTCAACAAGGGGAGAATGATGTAAGTTCGGAAAGTACTTATTGCATTACAAGATTTCAACTTGAAATCAAGAGCCTAGAGTGTTTAAGAAGGTGTGGAAGCGAAAGAACAAATATAAGAGAAGATAACATTATGTTTTAGGTTCTTTTGATCATTGTATAATGTACATGTAATTAAGGGGCATTTATGTCTTATCTTATTTTAAGTTAGCCTTAGTAGTAAAAACAGAATACGATGAACATTTTTAGGGTAGACGATACTTTTAGATTGAACACTCTTTGGTGAGTTTATGGGTTTATCCCTTTGTCTATACATGGGATCTCTCTAAAATATCTTTTGGTATGATTACTCATGTATGAGTTCAATTCTCTCCTTCCTTGAATTAATCATGCAATTGTTTATTCAAATTAGAGAATCCCAGATCTACATTTGTTCATCTCTAATTTACTTCAATTGTGGAATTATTCTTTCTTTCTTCCCTAGATCCCCTCAATTTCTTGATTATCTCTTGAATCTATATACTTGAACCTCGTTTTACATCAAGTTCAAACCACAAATTTTGACTGAATTAATTCTTTTTTAAATTTTAGTTTTGATTATTCATTTTTTCATTTGATTTGGGTTTTAGTTTTTAAAATTTTGATAATTCGATTAGATTTTTGATTTTTTAAAAATAATTTATAATAGTTAACTAAAAAATCATATTTTAGTATACAATAATACACATTTTATGAGTATTCAGAATTGTAAATTCTGAAACTTGACAACAATGGGTAAAATGATATGTTGGTTGCAACACAGCAAGGAACATTTATGGGTTCAATGGGTGATGTCATTTATATGAAAGAGGGGAAGGATATCTGGATGCATCAACCTCCCAAGGACTGTAGTTGGTATCAAAAGTAGCTGAACAAAGTTACACTAGGCATAGTCTTGATTTACTCAAGAAAATTATACTCTCACAGGCACAAGTGTCTACTCAATAGCAATGAGCTATAATACTATGTTGGGAGACAGACCCCTTACAAGAAAATCAAATTTAATTTACAACAAACTCTGACTATCTAGGTAGAGGTTTTTGTTACGGTTAGCACCTCAAGGGAAAATAATCACTAAAGAGAGAATGTTGAGGATTGGCATGCAGTGTGAGGACACTGAGTGTAATTTGTGTGATCAGTTGCATCTTGAAAGTGGCTCTCACCTGTTTGTAATTTTTTCTTTAGTATGTTTACTTTGCTAAAAGTGGCTCAATGGCTTGAGATTACTATAAGAATAAGAGATGTCGGGGACACTGTCAAGTGGATCAGAAAGAAGTAGTGGAAGTAGTTCAAAAAAGAAATTATTGCAGTTAGTTATGTAGTTATGCTCTACAACATTTGGCAAGCCATGAATAATAAGATCTTTTGAGGCCACAGTGTTAATGTTAATTTTCTTTTCCAGCAAATACAAGTATAGTGTCATGACCCGAACTAGGGTTTGACCATGACGAGTATCTCAAGTTTTCCATGGACCAGAGACCCCCCTTAACCCAACCTCAAAAGCACAATATAATAATAATAACAATGCGGAAGCCAACTAAACAGAAATAGGAAGATGAAAAAATAACTCAATGAAACTACGAGTCAATAATAATGACCAACCAACCCACATAAGTCCAAAATAGCCTCTAAAACTAGAATACCAAATAGGTAGGAACATGTGACCGGTCATTACCAAAAGAATCCAAAAGTACTCAATCAAAAATAAAAGAATATGGAATGATAAGGCCTTCAAAAAGATGAAGGCTCTCCATTCATAACAACTCGACAGGCATGCTAATCCACCTAATGCTGCACAAGGGTAAAAAAAGTATATTTGGACCTTACATTATGAAACAATGTAGAGTCCTAGGACGGTCAACAAGATGAACATTGGCATGTAACTTAGAGAAAGTGATAAATAGATGCCATGTCTAAAATTAGTCGAAACCACATGCACACATTCATATAATCATCTATAATATGCCGGGATAGTGAAGAAGGTTTAAGAATAAGATTTAAAAATAATTATTCTGGACTATGTATCTCTATCCATCCTAAGGGTACCCATGGACTATATGGGTTTAGCTTTGTCACGACCTGAACTAGGGCCTGGCCATGACGGGTATCTTAGGTCCACCAAGGACCAGAGACCACCCCCTTTGCCTAGCCAAACAGAATACTTTAAAGTTAGCAGTGGATGAATTTTGAACATATAACAAGATAGAATGAGTGTAAGAATATCAACGACAATACCAATCCACATAAATCCACAAAGGCTCTATAACAAAACCGAATATAATCAAAGTCGCGACATACCCCAGACGATATCCAAAGAAACCATATGAATAGTCTATGACATAAGAGAATAACAAAACCATGAAATGAAGCTCCTCCGGAGAGTAAAAGCTCACCACTTCAAGTTAACTCCTAACACCCTAAAATCCTATCACCGCACAGGAAAAGTAGAAGTATCTCTGGTGCCTACATCGCATGGGGATACAGCGTCTATATATGGTTAGTAGGTTAAGCGCTCACATGTAACTCAGGAGAAGGATAAAGTAGTGCCAGTAAAATTTTAATTTCAAACTCAATGTACATGTTCGCATTCAGGCATACATATATATATAATAGATGCTGGGGGGTAGGCAACAAAGTTTAGCTTGATAGTAAAACATCAGCTAGGACAATGTATCTTTACCGTCATAAACAAAAAATATGAGCTATATGGGTTTATCTCCCCCTGATGAAAGGGCCCCAGTGCATGTTAGCCTCATGAACCAGAGGTATTAAGAAAGACCAGGGAATGCCCCAACCCGACCTCAATCCTAGATATAAAATATATCAATAGTGTAAGTTATGCACACGATCATCTAGACCAACCCTCATGTCGGCAAACATGAGTTTCCAGTGTAAGTCATTCGAGACCCACACCTTCAAGGATTAGCTACATAACCCCCATTAAGCCTAATTAAATACAATTTTCACATAACCTATTCATAAAACAAGGAATCATACATTAAGGCACACCACAGTATCATCATACCATTTAGCTCGCAAACTCATAATTATGCCATTACAATTCCATTAACTTGGGGGAATACCTCGACCCCTTTTGTTGATTAAATCAAGTTGGAGGAATGCCTCGACCTCCTTTAGTTAATCAAATGAACTTGGAGGAATTCCTCGACCTCTTTTGTTAAAATTAAAATATGGATAACAAGGCCTTCAAAATCTATGTTCATCATTTAACCATTTATGCAATGCAATAGTATAAGTAAGTAAGTCAAACCAAATGACAATTTCCAAATTCAAAACCATTTACACAAGTGGGTTGAGGGAATACAATTGTTCAAAACTAATTTTCAAGTTCAAAATATCAATTTGGGGGATTAACACAACCCCTATTCCAATTCCCATACCCATGCATCCCATTAGTTCAAAAACATTCAATTCAAAGCACAGACATCTCATGAAAACCATGGGAAAACCATTCAAGGATCAAACATTACAAAACCCTCAGCCTATGTCAAAGCCCACATTTAAATCCATACAATTAAATCATTTAAAACATATGTTTTTCACAAAATAAGATTTGGCGAATAGTAACATGCCTGAGATATCAAGATTTACGGAGAGAAATCAACCCTTAGAAGTTCTAGATACCAATTTCTTGAAACCCTAGCTTATTATTGCCTTAGGGATTTAAGAGAGTTTGGGAGAGTATTTATGACTGATAAGTGTTGAAAATAATTCCCCAAAGGTGTTTTATGGTTGTGGGGTCTACGCAGGGGAAAAGGGAAATGACCAGAATGCTCTTAATAAATAGACTGAAAATTGACTACCCAGTCGCTACGGGTCACATGACGACTCATAACGACTGGCTATGAGTCTTTCCTTAGACTGATAGTCTGGACAGTATCATAGGGTATGCACACTGGTCTGACTATAAGTCGTACCTTATAAATCGTACTCATACCTTATGACTCGTATAGTCTAGTTGTAGTCAACGAAGAAATATTTGGGCACCCTTACTGGTTAGGCTACGAGATCCTCTGTACGACCGTAATAGGTCTTAGCGACTCATTGGGTACAAATACTGACCAACATAGAGACTTAGCTAAACACATTGGTCAGGGTATGATTAGAGTCCTATGAATTTTAATGACACCCTACGAGTCGTATGACGAGTCATAGTCCGGGTAGTGAGCATAGAGGTCAAGAAATTTTCAAGGGCCAAAAATTTAGGGTGTTTCATTATCCCTCTATTAGGATCATTCATCCTCGAATGATAAAGGAAGGCATCCATTAGCACGATTTTAACACAGAACACAACTACACTTACCTTTAAAAAAGATAGAAAATAGAGATATTAAGGAGTACACATACCTCAAGTACAAGTATCCGAACCAGGAAACAAGAATGGATATTTGGAATCCGTGTCCTCTCCAGCCTCCCACGAAGCTCTTCCATCCCAAATAATACACCTAACAACCCTTAAATATAACCATGCTTCATCACTATGCTTTCAGCTACGAATACAACACTCCATCATTTCAATCTCCTAATTCCCCCATGAGACTATACACAAATACAAGAGTATGAGAATAACTGTATATTTCTTCCATGTTAAAGCCTAACTCAGAGTTAAAAGTGCTAGCGTAAGCTATTGGACCCTATACTTTACATTCCTCTAATAACACTACTCCATGTCATCACTACAATCAAACATCCTTTGATCTTAAATCAAGAAGTACTAATCACATAACACCACAGTTTGTGTATCTACTAATCACACCATCCATGCCCATCTTTTATACACCCACTTTATAGATTTCCTAACTTAACTTTCACCACCTCCTCTTCTTAACTATTTCATTTAACAAGAGTTCAACCTACTCTTCCACCCTCATATATGACCCTAGTCCACAAAATCACCCCTAAAATTTTCATATCAAGAACAACCACTCCCTTATCTATAACATTACTACACTTCCAGAGTCACTACCATACTACCAAAAAGAGGGTCACTACGGAACTAGAGTACAAACATCAAGGATGGGAGGGTTACTTCCCAGTCACGTCTCATACTAGGCATACTACTTAGAGTGAAACCCGTGAAATAAGACACGGTACAATGGGCAAAAAATACTTCATAGAAACCACCTAGATCATAAATATAGGGTCATTCCGGCATAAGCATAATATAACATGAGTTATTTGGACTGGCACAGTGAAAAGAGCGAGTACAGATATTATGGGTCATATAACAAGAAGCTGAGACTTATATATATTCAAGAAATAAGACAAGGACTGCCGCTTAAAACCAATGCCTCTCCTTCTAAGGACCACATATGGTCGCGATCTTGCATATACAACATCACTTTAGGCTAAGAAATAACCTAAAATGAATCGGTAGCAAGTAGAATATATAGTTCCTTAGAGCAAAGCATAAAGTGAGACATGAGTTTATGGGTTCATGAGCGTCATAACATAGAGCTTGAATATTTGAAAGTTTGGATTTATGAGAACCATTATCGCTTCTAGGCTAGGGGTTAGAGCATGGACATACACAACATAAAGAGTGCGAACCTTAGGCATATTCACTATAAAATACATACGACATTAGTAGCATGCCCTCTTAACCGATACATAATGGAAACACTAGAATAGGAGTAGATTTACCATGACTCTTCCCCAAAACTCACCATCATGAGAAACTTTGAGATCAACCTTAGTTCACCATCCTATCTTTGCAGACATACTCTCTTATTAAACCTATAACTACAAACACTCGGCACCATCTGGTATTACCATATACATATACTAGGTACACTAGGAACTTACATACTTAAAACCTCATCTAACGAGATACTACCTGGGGTCTGACATATTCTTATAAACCTAATGATCTTATTTACGAAATGACTTGACCCTAATTCATCGCTCTAACACTAAACTTCTGGAATACATCACCATCACCTACTCCAATATTTCCTAGGTTATCAACCTAACCCCTTCTACACATCCCATCAAGCCTACCAATTTACTTTTTTAATTCTTGCATCTCTACCTTAAAGCTAAAATTCCCTCCCTCAACCAACCTCTAAAGTTCAATGTTAGGGTCTAGCAACAATCATGAACCACTAATAAAGTACCCCGCATAATATACTAGTCCACCCCATAAATAGGTCACCCTAAATTCCTTATTCATCTGCTAATATCTATACATAACATATCCCGAGGAACCATCTTTCTTACGCACTTAGAGAACAAGAGCACCCCACGGAGAAATACTAGAGCGAATAACAACCTTATTAAAAAAGGCCTTAAATTGTTCCTTAGGTTCTTTCAACCCAGTTAGAGCCATTTTGTAGGGATGGATAAAGATAGGACGGGTATCTAGAAGAAGATTAATCCAAAAATTAATTTCCCTATCGAGAGAAATACCAGATAGGTCATAAAAAAACACTTCAAGAAACTCATGACCACGGATACAGATTGCAAGGAAGGGTCCTCAAAATTTGAATTCTTAGCCCGAACTAGATGATATATACACCCCTTGGAAATCAATTTTTGGGCTCTAAGATATGAAGTAAACCTTTTCTTAGGCACTAGGGAACTCTCTTCCCACTCAGTCATATATTTATTTAGGAATTGGAAATGACCTTTCGGGTCATACAATCAAGAGATGCATAACATAAATAGAGCCAATCCATCCCCAGAATAACATCAAAGTCTAACGTTTACAGCTCTATCAAATCTACCAACATCTCCCTACCATAGATAGATAACCCATAACCCCTATGGAATTTTCTAGCCACAATAGAGTCACCCACCAGAATAGATAAAAAAAAGTGATCAGGAATATATTCAAGACTGAAACCAAAATGAATAGCCACATAAAAAATTACGTAATAAAGAGTAGACCCCGGATCAAGTAGGAAATAACATCATGGGAGAAAAGTCTTAGCGTACCAGTAACGACATCGGGAGAGGTCTTAGAGCCTTGATGGTTTATAAGAGAATAAAGATGATTTCAAGCAGCACCGGTACAATGGGTAGTTTTCTTTGGTGCAAAAATAGAAGAGGTAGTAATCAGAACCTTATTAGCCCTAGTAGCGACCCTTAGAGGACACTCCCACTGTATGTGACCAAGATGACCACACCTATAACACCAATTCCTCCCTTTGTCACACTGTCTATGGTGTAACTGACCATAAAACTGACAAGGGGGATAGGGTGGGGTTGAATAAGCTCTACTGGCCCGAAATTAGGCTCCCTATTCTTCAAATCCACGATTGACCCAAAAGAGATGATCACTAAAATACCTAGTATATGGAGCACTAATAGTTGCATGGGAAATCTTCCAGTTTCTCTTATTAGGCTACTTCCTACTATTTCTACCACTATCTTTCTTACCCCTGCCCTACTCTAAATATCTAAATTTCTTGCTCTGCCTATCCCTTACCTTTGCTCGATTCGTTCTTTCACTAATAAGAATGGACTAGCATGACAGAGAGTTCACTATCTGGGTTAACAGATAAATAGAATAACAAAACTCGAAATATCTTCTTGAGGTTATTGAGCATGAGTGTCACCTGCTGGAGAAGAATCAGTGGGGACCGGTGGAAATCCACGAGGGCATTCAGAAGAAGTGACCCTAGATTGGGTTTGTACCTCATAAGTAGGATGAGTTCCATTCACATTGTCCTCAAGAGGGACGAAAGAGTCCCTACGAGCACCAGATATTCGAGAAAGCATAATCTGAAATATGATTAACCAGAAGTTAGAGAGTTTTTAAGACCCTATACTCTATAGCCTAAAAATAGAACACAAGAAAGGGAAAAATTCATAAATTCCTTGTAGCCTCTCCCTTATAAGTGTGGTGCGCTACACACCCTATAAGATACTCTATTCGACACAGCTTTGTGGACACCCAATGACACCAAACCTAGGCTCTGATACCAAATTTGTCATGACCTAAACCAGGGCATGACCGTGACGGGTATCTCAAGTCCATCGAGGACCGTAGACCACCTCCTTTGCCTAGACAAATAGAGCACAATATAGTTAGTAGCATATGAATTCCAAACATATAATAATATAGATGAGTGTACACTCAAAGGAGTCTATGAATATCAACAACAATACCCAATCCACAGTAATCCACAAAGACTCTACGACAAAACTGAATATAATCTAAATGTGGACATACTCCCAATGATAGCCAAAGAAACCATATGAATAAACTATGACATAAGAGAATAGCAAAACCATAAAATAAAGCTCCTCTAGATAATGGAAGCTCGCCATTTCAAGTTAATTGTAGACACCCTAAAATTCTATCACAATGCAAGAAAAGTAGAAGTATCTCTGGTGCATGTATCACATGAACCAAAAGTATCAAGAAAGACCAGGGAATTACCCAACCCCACGTAAATCCTAGATACAAAATATATCAATAGCGTGAACCATGCACACAGTTATCCAGACCAACCCTCACATCGGCAAATGTGAGTTTCAGTATAAGTTATTCGAGACACACACCTTCACGGCTTAGATACATAAGCCCCATTAAGCCCACTTAATTTTTGTTTCACATAACCTATTCATTAATCAAGGAATCATACATTAAGGCACACCATAGTATCATATACCATTTAGCTTGCAAGCTCATAATTATGCCATTACAATTCCATTAACTTGGGGCAATGCCTCGACCCCCTTTGTTCATTAAATCAAGTTGGAGAAATACCTCGACCTCTTTTATTTTATCAAAACATGGCCAACAAGGCCTTCAAAATCTATGTTCATTGTTTAAACATTTATACAATGCAATAGTGTAGGTGAGTAAGTCAAACCAAGTAACAATTTCATAATTCAAAGCCATTTACACAAGTGGGTTGAGGGAATACAGTTGTTCAAAACCAGTTTCCGATATCAAAATATCAATTTGGAGAATTACCTCGACCCCCATTCTAATTCCAACAACCATGCACCCCGTTAGTTCAAAAACACTCAATTCAAAGAACGAACAACTCATGAAAACCATGGGAAAACCAATCAAGGATCAACCATTCCAAAACCCTAAACCCATGTCAAAACCCATATTCAAATCCATACAATTAAATTATTTAAAACACATGATTTTCACAAAATAAAATTTAGGGAAGAGTAACATGCCTGAGATATCAAGATTTACAGGGAGAAATCAACCTTGAGAAGTTCTAGATGCCAATTTCTTGAAACCCTAGCTTGTTCTTCCCTTAGGTATTTCAGAGAGCTTAGGAGAGTGTTTATGTCGATAAGTGTTGAAAATAATGACCAAAGGTGTTTTATGATCGTGGGGTATAAGTAGGGAAAAAGGGAAATGACCAGAAATCCCTTAATAAATAGACCAAAAATTAACCTCCCAATCGCTGCGTGTCATATGATAATTCATAACAACTGGCTATAAGTAACACCTTAGACTCATAATCTGGACAATATCATGGGGTATGTACACTTATATAACTATGACTCATACCCTACAACTCGTACTCAGACCTTACGACTCATATGGTCTAATCGTTGTCAAGGTAGAAACATTTGGGCACCCTTACCGGTTAGGCTACAAGGCCACTTTATGACCCATAATGGATCTTGATGACTCGTTAGGTGCTAATAGAGACCAACACAAAGACTTTTCCAAACACACTGGTTAGGTTATGATTAGAGTTCTACAACTCATAGTGACACCCTACGACTTATATGATGAGTTGTAGTCTGGACAGTGAGCTTAGAAGTCAAGAAATTTTCAAGGGCGAAAATCCAAGGTGTTTCAAGTTCCCCCTGCTGAAAGGATCCCAGTATGTGTTAGCCGCACGAACCAAGAAATATTCGAGGAAAGGAAAAAGCCACCGAGGATCCAACCATTCCAAAATCTATATTTAGTGAACTATTCACATGGTTATAAAGACCCTCACATTGGGAAATGTGATTTTCAGTATTGGTCCCCCCGAGATCTCCACCTTCACATCGAGCTACACAACCTCCTTTAAGCCCAAATTAAAATCATTTAGCACACAATTCCATCTATTAACCCATGAGTCATTCATTAAGGCATTTACCATTTGGTATCGTCATACCAATATGTTTGCAAGCTAAATTAAACATACCAAACCAATCCACGCAATCCACATTGACTCCCACGTTCTATTAAAATCTAAACCATGGCCACCAATGCCATTCAAATCTATTTGAATGATCATTTATCCATTAATGCAGTACATTGAGTTTAAAAGCAAGTTAAACCATGCAATTTTCCATAATTAATATCAAATTCACAAAGTGGGTTAAGATTCACGTAATTCTAATTCAAAATTTATCCAATTTGGGGAACCCCATGCTCCCCATTTCAACCATTTAATTAAAGTATCAATTCAGTCCTAAAAACACCAATTTAAAACATGAATAATCAATTCAAAGCATGGTACAAGTAATTAAATCAATAACAACCAAAACCCCTCTACCCAATTTCATAACCCACCACTTAAGTCACATGAAAATCCATCAAATCAAAGACACAATTTAAAACTAAAGTCTGAGGAAGAGAAATATGCCTAAAACACACAAGAATTTGAAAGTAATTTTAAAGTTTGGAGCCTAGATGATGAATGCACAGTGAAGCCCTTGAATATTATTGGGTTTTGTGTTTGAGAGTGAAATAAGGAGATTTGATCTTTGAAAATCGTGAATAAGATTATTTTATGTTTAAAAGTCGTGAAAGGGATGAAAATACCATAAGCCCCTCACCCTTATATGAAAAAATAAGACTGGACAAAAATTATAGCTTGGTGTGGCACGCTAATATCACAGAGGTTATCCTCCATGCCACGCCAATTCACGGTGATAACGTTGAGGCTCACTGCATCAAAGTTTTAAAATTGCCTCAAACCCTTTCCAAAAATTTTGAACCTTTCCCAAATTACCCTTTTAAAATCGCTAAACATAAATCAAGTCAAAATCGATATTATGGACATAGAAAGGTCAAAAATAGATTGATTAAAATTTTAAGGGTCTTACATTATCCCCCTTAGGATCATTCATCCCCGAATGATGAGTTAGGTTACTTTTAGCATGAGAACAATAATAATACACCATAATCAAATATCAAACTCGAAAAATGACAAGAGGAAATCAAAACTCATACCTTATGCTCTTTCATCCTACCCAGGAAGCAAGAATGGATACTTAGCAGCTTTCCATGTAGCCTCTTCTACCTTTTGGTTTCTCCAAAGGACCTTCACCGAAGCTACATCCTTGGTCCTCAATCTACGAACTTGCTTCTCCAATAGATCAATCAGAACTTCTTCATAAGACTAGGAATCTGTAACACCAACCGTTTGAGGGTGGAAAGAGATACTAATGGTCACCTGCATACCCAAACCTTTCTAAAATAAATGCCAGAAGTGAGATTAAAACTACGTACCTTGATTTGAAATAATGGAAACTGGCGCGCCGGGCAACTTTATAATCTCTTAAATGAACAACTTGGCATAATCCTTTCCTGAGTAGTTAGTCCTCACAGGCAAGAAGTGAGCGAACTTAGTCATTCTATCCCCAATGACCCAAATCGAATCATACTGATTGCGAGACCGTGGAAGGCCTGTAATTAAATCCATATTAATCATCTCTCACTTCTACATAGGCAACCCTATCTCTTGAGACATGCCACTAGGTCTCAAGTTCTTAACCTTAACTTGGTGACAAACCATGCACTTAGCAACAAAATTTGCTATATTCCTCTCTATATTATTCCGCCAATAGATATCCTTCAAGTCATGGTACATCTTAGTCAAACTTCGATGAACTATATATCAGGACTCATAATCCTCATTCAGAATTCTTTCCTGCAGCCCATCAACATCGAGAATATACAACCTACTTGGTACCTCAAAATACCATATCCCCAATATCAAAAGTTATAATCTTTTGCGAACCCACATTATCCTTAATTTGCATAAGTATGGGGTCCAAAGCCTGCTTCCCCTTCACCTTAACACCAAGAGATGATTTACCCACTTCTTATATAATCACTTCTCCATTCTCAGAGTCTAAGAAACAGACTCCAAAGTTAGCCAATTTATAAATATCCTTCACTAATCTTCTTTTCTCGTCATCCATATGAGACAAGCTCCATATAGATAACCTGCTAAGAGCATTAGCAACAACATTAGCTTTAACTAGATGTTAGTGAAGACTCATATCTTAATCCTTGAGCAATTTAAGCCACCTCCTTTTCCTGAGATTCAACTCCTTCCGAGTGAAAACATACTGCAAGCTTTTACGATCCATATAGATATTCATATACACCCCATACAGATAATGACACCAAATCTTCAAAGCAAAAACCACAGCCGCCAACTCTAGATCATGATTTGAATAGTTCCTTTCATGAACCTTAAGATGCCTAGAAACATAGGATACAACCTTATTATACTGCATCAACACACAACCCAGTCCAACACGAGATGCATCACAAAACACAATAAAACCATCAGTACCCTAGGGTAGGGTCAAAACTGGCGTCGAAGTCAGCTTATCCTTCAATTTATCAAAACTACCCTCACAAGCACCAGACCACAAAACTTTAATATTTTTTGAGTTAACCTCATCAATGGAGCAATAATAGATGAGAAACTCTCCACAAATCTCTTATAATACCCCACCAAGCCCCAAAAAGTCCTAATATAGGTCAGAGTCATAGGTCTAGGCCATCTTTTCACCACCTCAACTTTTGTCGATCCACCTTGATCCCTTCACTAGAAACAACATTTCCAAGAAAAGTCACAACATTCAACCAAAACTCACGCTTAGAAAATTTAGCATATAACTTCTGATCCTTAAAGGTCTACAATATAATTCAGAGATGAATGGCATAGTCCTCCTCACTCTTAGAATACACCAAGATTTTATCAATGAAAACTATCACAAACAAGTCCAAAAACTGCCCGAAAACCCTAAGATCCATGAATACAGCCAGAGAATTAGTCAACCCAAATGACATCACCAAAAACTCATAGTGATCATATCGGGTTTAGAAAGTAGTATTAGGAAAATTAACCTTCCTAATCTTTAACTGATAATAAATCAAAGGAAGATCAATCTTAGAAAAGCATCTAGCACCATGAAGCTGATAAAAAGGTTATCAATCCTAGAAAAAGGGTAATTATTCTTCACTGTCACCTAAATTAACTAACGATAGTCTATACATATCCGAATGGACCCATATTTCTTTCACACAAAAAGTAAAGGAGAACCCTATGGAGAAATACTAGGATGAATGAACCCCTTTATCAAGAAGATTTTTCATTTATCCTTTAGCTCTTTTAACTCAGTCGGAGCCATTCGTAAAGAGGAATGGAAATAGGATGAGTTTTCAGTATAAGATCAATCCCAAAATCTATTTCCTTGTCAAGAGGAATTCCAGAAAGATCATTAGAAAAAGCTTCAGGAAATTCATTAACCACATGAACAAATTGAAAAGGACTTTCAAAATCAAAATCCTTACCCCGAACGAGGTGATACAAACATCCTTTAGAAATTAATTTTTGGGCTCTAATAAAAGAGATAAAGCTCTCTTTGGGTGCTAAGGAACTCCCCTCCCATTCTAATACCGGCTTATTAGGAAAGTAAAAACTGACCCTTCAGGTCCCATAACCCAGAGAAGCATAGCATGAGTAAAGCCAATTCATCCCTAAGATCACATCAAAATCTACCATATTTAGCTATAACAGATCCACCAATGTCTCCCTATGGAAGATAGATGCCATATAACCCCTATAGATTTTTCTAGCCATAATAGAACAACCTATCAAAGTAGACACAAAAAAGGGGTCAGAAATACTTTTGGGAACAAAACCAAAATGCACAACCATATAAGGGGTCACATAAAAGAGGTTAGACCCCAAATCAAGAAAATAATACACATTACGTGAGAAGAACTATAACATACTAGTAAAATATTTGGAGATGCGAGACAAACATATATTGAACGCGCCTAAAACTTATCTAGCATTAAAAGGTGTTGGTTCGTCTCTTATAAACTCACGATAGTTTTTCTTATCCATTTGTTTCTCTTTTCTTAAAATTCACAACGAGCTTAAAATTAGTTCGCAACTCACCTCGCACCCTTACAATATTAATTATGGCGAATCAGATAAACTTAACCCCTTGGTGGTATTATTTTGCAGAGTAAAATAACTCATTTTTCAAGTGATCAAATCATAGTCATAGCTTTTGTTTCAGTTGTGCCAACTGTAGACACCACATGAGAAATCCAATCTATGGACAAAAGGGTTACACCTATAAACAAACTAACTCTAAAAATCAATTTTTGACTTAACCAAACAGAGTGATGGGTATTCTTAACCAAAAGGATTACACTTAAGTAAGAACTAGCAAACTCAATATTTATAAACAAAGTTACAAATGTTATGAGAAGAAAAGTTGTTGTCGGTTTTTGAAGGGAAAATTATGGCTACAACAGTTTAAGAAGGTTCCAAAAAATAAAAGTTCAAAATAAAGGAATTTGAAGGTGAGAATAGTGATGCATAGAGAATGAAAGGTAAGATGGCTGATACTTGAATTTTGTTCACGCGTTGCATGTGTGATCTTTATTTTTTATTTATTTTTCTATGTTCAAGTGTTATTTTTTTTAAGCAAAAATACATAAAGTTGGGACTTGTTCGTGACTAATATATGGATATTTATAATTGCCAAATTCATGCATGCATGCATGTAATCATATATTATATTAAATCCCACTTCAAATTCAACCAAAACAAAGATTTGAATACTTTAATATTATAGCAACAAATACAAAATAAAAACAACTCCGCTTCATAATATTGAAATTGAATTTTTCATAATCATGATATTACATTATACAAAGAAAGATAGAGGATTACCTCTTAGGAGAATAGTTGCCAACAACAAAAAAAATGAAAAAGTTGTGAACTTGAAATCACGAACCAAACCTCAAACACCAACTCGTTGTCTACCCGTCTTGTACTCTCTTCGATTTTCTCTTTTTGTTTTTCCAAAGTTTTGTACCTCTCCTTCTGTGATCTATCTTTTCAAATTCTTTCTCATCTTTGTTTTCTCTAATCCTCACTGTTCGTCCCCTCCTTTCTCTTTTCTCTTACCTTTTTCTTTCCTTTTTTTGTTTAATTTTCTAATGCCTTCTAAATTTTTCATGTTGTTCTCTTCCTTGTATTTTTTTTTCGTTTCAGTTTCCTTTTTTTTGGGGTTTCTGTTCGTGTATCCTTGTGTGTTGTCTATCTGTGTGTGTGTAATATAGTGTGTAGGGGGTTGAGAAGTTGAGGGAGGTTGAGAGAAATTAGGGGGTGGTTGGGGTGGTTTTATAGGATAATGATTCTTTTTTTAATTTAAAATAGATAAATTATATATGAAATAAATAATAATAATAATAATAATAATAATAATAATAATAATAATAATAAAAATATTAATTAATTAATTTTTTTATACTTAAGAAATATATAATAAAAATAAAACTAACCTAAAACAAAATATAAATAAAGAAAAATAAAATTATTAACTTATTTATAAAATCTAAATTAAAAAAAATATAGTTTTTTTTTTGGAATTTTTTTTCATATTATTTAAAAATAAAAATAAAATATCCTAAAATGTAACTTTATTTTTGGAATGTTTTTTTTTTTCACAATTTTTAAAATGAAATTCTACTAAAAAATAAAATAAGAATTAAAATAATATCGGATCAAATATAAATATTTAATATAAAAAAATATATATATTATACTTGGGGGAGGGTAAAAAAACACGTGTCTACATTTTGCCCCTCTTTGTTTGAAATCACGAAGAGTTTTCATACAAAGAAGTAGACAAAGAATGATTTTTGATCCTCCTATTCTTCAAAAAGTGAAGATAAAATAAAATATAATAAAATAAATGATGTGACCGAGTCCTGATTTTGGACCGCCTACCTATTCCGGGTTATAAGAAAATCTAATCACGAGTAGTTCAACGATAATATGGAGAGAAAAAGAGCTAAAAGTTGAATGAGATTCCGTCGAGTTTTCAATTAACGAATTCTGCCTTTTACATTCAAATGGCTAACAAAAAATCAAAAATAAAGAATACAAATAAAAATTACAATCTGTAGAATCTTGATTCTAATCTTCATGACTTGAACTTGAAAATTCACCCTATTTTCAGGCAGGCTCCTGGCTTGTTACTTCTTCAAACTGTTCTTCAGGCGGCTCCTGGACTTTCTTTTTTCTTCACCCTGTTCTTCAGACGGGCTCCTGGACTTACAATTTCTTCATCCTGTTCTTCAGGCGGGCTCCTGAACTTACAATTTCTTTATCCTATTCTTCAGGCGGGCTCCTGAAATTACTTTTTCTTTGCCCTGTTCTTCAGACGGGCTCCTGGACTTGGTTTTTCTTCACCCTATTCTTCAGGCGGGCTCCTGAACTTTTTTTTTTATTTTTCAAATATGTTCCTGAACTCAAAATCAAAGGTTACAAAGAAAAATAATGTCCCATTCTTCAGGAGGATCCTGGACACAAAGTAAATTTCCATTCTTCAGGAGGGTCCTGAGCAAAAAGTAAATTCCCATTCTTCAGGAGGGTCCTATCCCATTCTTTAGGAGGGTCCTGAGCATAAATTAAATTCTCATTCTTTAGGAAGGTCCTGTCCCATTTTCCAGGAGGGTCCTGAGCGAAAAGCAAATTCCCATTCTTCAGGAGGGTCCTGTCCCATTCTTCAGGAGGGTCCTGAGCGAAAAGAAAATTTCCATTCTTCAGGAGGGTCCTGAGCATAAAATAAATTTCCATTCTTCAAGAGGGTTTTATCCTTTTCTTCAGGAGGGTCCTGAGCACAAAATAAATTTCCATTCTTCAGGAGGGTCCTGTCCCATTCTTCAGGAGGGTCTCGAGCATAAAATAAATTCCTATTCTTCAGGAGGGTCCTGTCCTATTCTTTAGGAGGGTCCTGAGCACAAAATAAATTTCTATTTTTCAGGAGGGTCCTGAGCACAAAATAAATTCCCATTATTCAGGAGGCTCTTGTCCCATTTTTCAGAAGGGTACTGAGCATAAAATAAATTCTCATTCTTCAGGAGGGTCTTATCCTATTCTTTAGGAGGGTCCTGAGCATAAAATAAATTTTTTCATTCTTTAAGAGGGTCCTGTCCCATTCTTCAGGAGGGTCCTGAGCACAAAATAAATTTTTATTTTTCAGGAGGGTCCTGTCCCATCTTCAGGAGGGTCCTAAGCAAGAAATAATTTTCCATTCTTCAGGAGGGTCCTGTCCCATTCTTCAGGAGAATCCTGAGCATAAAATAAATTCCCATTCTTCAGGATTGTCCTGTCACATTCTTCAAGAGGGTCATGAGCACAAAATAAATTCCCATTCTTTAGGAGGGTTCTGTCCTATTCTTTAGGAGGGTCCTGAACATAAAATAAATTTCTATTCTTCAGGAGGGTTCTGGGTATAAAATAAATTTTCATTCTTCAGGAGGGTCCTGTCCCATTCTTCAGGAGGGTCCTGAGCATAAAATAAATTTTAGTAAACACGAACAAAATTTTGCCCCTATTTGCACTAGTAAATTTTACGAGTGTCATCAGATTACAACTTTTGAAAAGTATAGTACAGAGTGTGAATCAAATCCCTGCTAAAGAAATGCATCTCATCAGAGTAAAACTGATGACCAAAATTAGGAAATGTATCTCCTAAGAGTTAAATTGAAGGACTCGACTAGAAAGTGCGTCTTCTAAGTGTGAATGTTCAAGTTAGGAAGTGCTTCATCTAACAAATGAAAATTGACTTATTCAGACTAGGAAGTGCGTCTTCTAGAGGTTAAATAAAATAACTCGACTAGGAAGTGCATCTTCTAGGAGTGATGGTTCAAGCTAGGAAGTGCTTCACCTAACAAATAAAAACTGACTTATTCAGACTAGGAAGTGCATCTCCTAAGGGTTAAATGAAGTGACTCGACTAGAAAGTGCGTCTTCTAGGAGTGATGGTTCAAGTTAGGAAGTGCTTCACCTAACAAATGAAAACTGACTTATTTAGACTAAGAAGTGCGTTTTCTAAAAGTTGAATGAAATGACTCGACTAGAAAGTGCGTTTTCTAGGAGTGATGGTTCAATTTAGGAAGTACTTCACCTGATAAATGAAAACTGAATTATTAAGACTAGGAAGTGCGTCTCCTAAGAGTTGAATGAAATGACTCGACTAGAAAGTGCGTCTTCTAGGAATGATAAATGAAATGACTCGACTAGAAAGTGCGTCTTCTAGAAGTGATGGTTCAAGTTAGGAAGTTCTTCACCTAACAAATGAAAACTGACTTATTCAGACTAGGAAGTGCATCTCCTAAGGGTTAAGTGAAATGACTAGACTAGAAAGTGCGTCTTCTAGGAGTGAAGGTTTAAGTTAGGAAGTGCTTTACCTAACAAATGAATCTTGAATTATCCGGACTAGGAAATGCGTCTCCTAGGGGTTAAAATGATGAGTTTTTACCATTATTGATTACCAAATTTGTGTAACAGTACTGCCTCTTACATTTGCAGAAGTGAAAAATTATAGCTTTTAATAGTTAAGCTTTGAAACCTTTGATATGAAGGTAAGACATGTTTTTGTTTCATAGAAAGAAAAATTTTTAATTTAAAAATACGGTGGTTGATTTGTGGGATTTGGCTATTGATATGATCTCTTGCACTTGTCATGCCCAGCTCCATTTCAAATCATTGATAGGTATTGTTGACTAGTTGTAGTATTGACCCAAAATTCTGACTACTAAAATATTTTGACTCAAATCATATTTCTCTTTCATGATGCCTCGAGATTCAGCTTCAAATACACCTTTTATACTTTTATGAGTCCAAAAACTGTCGGATAACAAGCATTCTCGAGTACTTTACTTTATTTTTGAAACATGTTATCTTTGTGTGTTGGTCTTTTGTCTTGTTTTGCACAACTAAAGGAGTTGGTAGCAAGTTTTGAAGTCCTTCCTCACTTATCTTGACAAAATTTTGACTCAAAAATACATGAAAGATGATGATAGTGATTTTCTTTTGACCACAAAGACACAAAAATAAAAAATAAAAAATAAAAAATAGAAATAAAAATAAAAATAAAAATAACAAAAAGAATAGGAAAGGACAATAGACATCTCTTCTTAAAAAAAATGTCAAAAAGAAAATTTTATCTGGGTATGGCAGCTGATTCTAGTGACTATGACATGCATTTTGAATTAAACAACCTGATCTATCCAAACTCATCACTATCACTTTTTGTCCACTCATTGAATTTGAAAGGGAGCCATTATTGAACTTGTTCCCTCTGGATTATAATCCTCCTTAGGCTAGTGACACCTCAATGGGTTTTCACCAACAAGCCGCTCCCATTTTCTTTTCTTTTTCAACTCATTGACATCTTATAGTGACCATGAAGACTTTTACCAATAAGACTCTCAATTTTATTGATATCATAACTTACGGTTGCCTTATGATGCCCAAAAGGATTTTCACCTATAAGACTCTCATTTTTACTCATTCATTTTTTTCATTATTTTTTTCTTTTTGAAGATAATGCCCAACATATGAAATATCATGCACCCATAACATGTTTAGCCTTGACATTCTCAAAGATCGATCTGAAGGTCTTTCTTTGGTTGTAACTTGGCTTTTGGAAAAGGTTAGAAAGAGAGGGAGGCATGAGGCTAAAAAATTTACATAAAATTGGGTGAAACATACAACTATTGAAATCGACTCTTTTAAGGAAATAAACTTTTGCCCCAATTTTATTTCATTCTGGGTAACTTGAATTTTCTTTTGGTTGGACCAAACCCCAGAGTAGGGTTGCCTACGTATCTTGTCATAGCAAGAATCAGGTCGAACGTAGTTCAAGCAAATCATTCTTTTGCTTTTTTTTCAGTAGTTATTGACTTTTTTCCCTTTTCTTTCTTTTTGCCACATTTTCTTTGCTTTTTTTGAAACTTTTCTGATTCTAGAATTATGCTCGACACTTTTAGTTTGAGGTTTGTTGAATCTATATTGATTCCAAAAGAGGGCGTATGAACGAAAATAACACTAAAGCTCAAAAAGGGTAACAAAGGATGACATAATATTTAGGTAGCAGAATGAAATGCCTTCGTCATATCAATCCTTAAAGACACAAGTACATAATATGCAATCTGAGAGTGGACCATGAAGATCATATGCATCTTTTCAACATTGCTCGTGACTAATCTCATGCACGTGTGTCACTTCTTTTAATTTTGTGAAACATGCAGGTCCACATATTGTACTTTTCTCTCAATGAATGATTCATGTCTTTTTTGATCTAACATCCTTTTGCTTTTATTGCTAGTGAAAACTATATATCCTATGACTGCTCTTATTCAAAATACTAGAGATGGACCTTCTGTTGAATACCAAGTCATTTTCTGATTCGCAGGGTGATTGCATCAATTTTATTGAAGTGAGGCTACAACTCGGTCACCAAACATCGCTACACTTATGCTTTTTTCTTTCAACTCTATCCTCTTGGTCAAATATTTCAGAATTTAGTTAGGTTTTAAGATCAGGTAAAAATTCATCATGCATGTCATATCACTGAAAATCACATAAAAGTACTATGTAAAGAAAGAAAAGACGAACAACCACAATATATATTAAATAAAAATAAAAGATAAAAGGGACAGAATATTTTATTGACAAAAAAGACAAAATGATTTGAATAGAAATAATAATAAAATAAGATAATATAGATCTCAAACTATAACCCAAAAAATAATTTGGGTAGCAGAAAGAAAAACAAAACAGACTACCAAAACTCCTTCATGGGGAGCAGAGTGACTTCTAAATTGCCGAACTTAATATTTTAGCCGCTAATTTTCACGTCGGCCTTAATGGAGTCTCCATAATCATTGCTACATCATCATTTTTTTGGCCCCAACCATTCTGAATTTATTATCATCAAACTCTCTCCAAAGTAAGCCGTCAGCAGTTCCCTTTTCCCCTACTCCTCTTAATTGATTTCAAAACCTCTTCAAATGACCCAAAGGATCTTCATACCCTCCTTCCTATCCAACTTTGATGTTTTGGACCTTAGAGTCAAGTGAACATTGAAAAACATATACAAAACCTTGTAAGAAACACCCTTTTTTCTCTCTTAATCCTTGCACATGTTACTCATATTTTGCTCTGAACTTTCACCTTCATGACCATTTCTTCTTATTCCTTATTTTTAACAATCTACACCACCTCATCTTAGGCCCTATATCATTTTTTGTGGGTCATCTTTCTCTTTTCTTTGAACCTCTATTGCATGGATAAGATGCCAATTTAGCCGCAAATCAATCACTTTACTATTTTGGATTTTGAAAATAAAAAATGCGCCAAGGCTTGATGTTTTCAAAAGTTTTCTTAAGAATATCACCAAACTCGATATGGGTTGCCTACGTATCTCATTAATGTGAGAATCAGGTGTGCGTAGTTCTTGAAATATATGTCGAACAAAATTCAGCCTCATGACCCCTAACGGTTCAGGGTTGTTAAGATTTATATATTTTTTTAATTTTGTAAAAACTTAGCCTCATGATCCCTAAAGATTCAGGGCTATTTAGATATATAAAAATTGGACTTGAGGATTAGAAAAACAATCATGAAAGTAATCATATTTTTCAAAATATTTTTCAATAGATCTATGAATAATTTTTCAAAAGATAGGGTCGTAACCCGAAATGGGCTTCCTAAATATTCCGCTAAATAGTGAGAATCAGACCCTCATAGTTCATGAAGATAGTAAAATTATGTTACTAAAATTTTTCCTTTCTTTTTAGAAATAAAATTTTTCTTTTGAAAAATGAGTCACTAAATTTGAGGATAATATAATCTCTTGCATTTTAAAGTTGTCTAAAGCCTGTCAACTAACAAACAACCTTCCAAGAAAATGTCAAAGAGCACGTAGGATGCACATGTTGGTCTTTATAAAATAGGTCACCTGTCCTAGACAGACCCGACCTCTATACTGAGTTCTGCTTAGTCAAATGTATATAAGGCAAATAAAGCGGCACCTAATAGGGATAACCAGATTCTAAGTTTTAGTTCTTCTAAGTTTAAGCCTAATAGGGATAGGTATCTAGACTGGCTTAACTGAGCGGACACTCGAGCCGGGGAGGGACAACTTGGTCGGTAGCTAAAAAACACCGTCTTCGTTGCCGATCCGAACTCCGCCTAACATGTGTGACTATAATCCTTCACTAGGTGCCTTTACACTCCGACTATCGCAAAAAGAAAGTAGGATGCATGCTCTGCATTTATTCTATCCTATTTCAGAGACTCAGAGAGGGTGCGTAAGAGAAGACAAATTATAATACAGTTCAACAATATCAAAGCACTAAATGAGCGACAAGTAGCACATAAGCCAGCAAACACAAAATAACAATAATTAAAGCAAGTAAAGTCAATATCAAAAGCTCGAATTCTTATTATTTCCCCAGCAGAGTCACCAGAGATGTCACATCCCTTTTTCGCCCGAGGGCCGAGTCGAAGAGTTTTTCCAATTAAAGTGACGATATTGAATAGGGATTAGTTTATTAGTAGAGTCGTCACTTGTAATTGAGTTATGGTGTTCCAAGTCACCTTATTAAATCCCTAATCAAAATAAATAACTCTTATTATGGTTTGCGAAAACAAAAAACTGAGTAAGGAATTTTGTTGAACCAGGGGAAGGTGTGAGGCACCCCTCAAGCCCGTGGTTCTAGCACGGTCGCTTTATTGACTTATCTTGACTTAAACTATTTTGATAAATTATGTTTGGGTCTAAGTTCGCTCAATTTTAATATCTAAAATCTGTCTATATATCTTATATTAAACTAGTGGAAATTAATATTAAGTCAATCTTTGCCGAAGTACAATATTGCATCCTCAATTATTTTAAACGTCTCAGAAAGATGCGTTCATCACATTCTTATTCGAGACAAACATATATTGAACGTGCCTAAAACTTATCTAACATTAAAAGGCGTTGGTTCGTCTCTTATAAACTTGCGATAGTTTTTCTTATCCATTTGTTTTACTCTTTTTTTAAAATTCACAAAGAGCTTGAAATTAGTCCGCAACTCACCTCGCACGTTACAATATTAATTATGGCGAATCAGATAAACTCAACCCCTTGGTGGTATTATCTTGCAGAGTAAAATAACTCATTTTTTAAGTGATCAAATCATAGTCATAGCATTTGTTTTCAGTTGTGCCAACTATAGACACAACATGAGAAATCGAATCTAAGGACAAAAGGGTTACACCTATAAACAAACTCACTCTAAAAATCAATTTTAACTTCACCAAACAGAGTGATGGGCATTCTTAACCAAAAGGATTACACTTAAGTAAGAACTAGCAAACTCAATATTTATAAATAAAGTTACAAATGTTATGAGAAGAAAAGTTGTTGTCGGTTTTTGAAGGGAAAATTATGGCTACAACAGTTTAAGAAGGTTCCAAAAAATAAAAGTTCAAAATAAAGGAATTTGAAGGTGAGAATAGTGATGCATAGAGAATGAAAGGTAAGATGGCTGATACTTGAATTTTGTTCACGCGTTGCATGTGTGATCTTTATTTTTTTATTTATTTTTCTATGTTCAAGTGTTATTTTTTTTGTAGGAAAAATACATAAAGTTGGGACTTGTTCATGACTAATATATGGATATTTATAATTGCCAAATTCATGCATGCATGTAATCATATATTATATTAAATCCCACTTCAAATTCAACCAAAACAAAGATTTGAATACTTTAATATTATAGCAACAAATACAAAACAAAAACAACTCCGCTTCATAATATTGAAATTGAATTTTTCATAATCATGATATTACATTATACAAAGAAAGATAGAGGATTACCTCTTAGGAGAATAGTTGCCAACAACAAAAAAAATGAAAAAGTTGTGAACTTGAAATCATGAACCAAACCTCAAACACCAACTCGTTGTCTACCCGTCTTGTACTCTCTTCGATTTTCTCTTTTTGTTTTTCCTAAGTTTTGCACCTCTCCTTCTGTGATTTCTCTTTTTAAATTCTTTCTCATCTTTGTTTTCTCTAATCCTCACTGTTCGTCCCCTCCTTTCTCTTTTCTCTTACCTTTTTCTTTCCTTTTTTTGTTTAATTTTCTAATGCCTTCTAAATTTTTCATGTTGTTCTCTTCCTTGTCTTTTTTTTTCATTTCAATTTCCTTTTTTTGGGGGGGGTTTCTGTCTATGTATCCTTGTGTGTTGTCTATCCGTGTGTGTGTAATATAGTGTGTAGGGGGTTGGGAAGTTGAGGGAGGTTGAGAGAAATTAGGGGGTGGTTGGGGTAGTTTTATAGGATAATGATTCTTTTTTTTAATTTAAATAGATAAATTATATATGAAATAAATAATAATAATAATAATAAAAATATTAACTAATTAATTTTTTTATACTTAAAAAAATATAATAAAAATAAAACTAACCTAAAACAAAATATAAATAAAGAAAAATAAAATTATTAGCTTATTTATAAAATCTAAATTAAAAAAAATATAGTTTTTTTTTTGAAATTTTTTTTTCATATTATTGAAAAATAAAAATAAAATATCCTAAAATGTAACTTTATTTTTTGAATGTTTTTTTTCACAATTTTTAAAATGAAATTCTACTAAAAAATAAAATAAGAATTAAAATAATATAGGATGAAATATAAATATTTAATATCAAAAAATATATATATTATACTTGGGGAAGGGTAAAAAATCACGTGTCTACAACAATTTCGGCCAGTGTCAGTACCAAAAGTAGCGTCTTTTAGCGTAGAAGCTAAAGACGTGGCAATTGGAGCTTTATTAGCCCAATGGCAACTTTAGCTGAAGGATGATCTCGCTGTATGTGGCCCAGCTGGCCACAATTATAACACTGATCTTTCCCTCCTCATAATAACCATGATGAAGCTGCCCGCAAAAATGATAAGGAGGATAAGGTGGGGCTGACTGAGCTCCACTAGCCTGGGATTGGGTTGTTCCTTAGAACCACAGCTATCCTGAGCATGGCGATCGCCGAAGGTTTAGGACAGGGAGCACTAGCAGACGAATAAGAATTTCCCCAGTTCTTCTTCTTGGTTCACTTTTACCATCTCTCTCACTATTCTGCTGACCCCCACTCTACTCTGGATATCTGAACTTCTTGTTCTAACTCTTTTTAATCTCTACCTATTTTTTTTTCATACTTTACCTGCTGCATATAATGCACAGGCTTGGAGATGTCCATATCATTATTCAACATTGTAGCCTTACACTCTAATACCAAGTCACAGGACAAACCAAAAGAAAACTTCCTCATCTTGGATCTCTGTCTAGACACCAACTAAGGAGCATATCGAACCAACTGCTGAAATTTCAGTGCATACTACTTCCCGCTTATCTTACCCTGCTTCAGATTAACAAACTTCTTAGCCTTAGCTTCCCCCAACTCCTAAGGAAAGAAGTGATCAAGAAAGGCCTCTAAAAATCATCCTACATAACCGTTCAGCATCCTTACCCCTTACAGCTTCCACTCCTCATACCACTAATAAGCTAATCCTTTAGCTGATATGCAGCAAACTCCGCACCCTTTACATCAGTAGCGTATATTACCCTGAAAATTTTCTCCATCTCATCAATGAACCCCTGAGGATCCTCCTCAACTCTAGAGCTTGTAAAGGTTGGGGGACTCAACCTCATAAATTGTCCAACCCGAATGACATCAGATGAAGGAGAAACAAAACCATCACGATCCAATTGATGAGACTGAGATGTCACCAACTGAGTAAGAAAATGAATAGACTAGAGAAACTTTGCATTAGAGATGTCCCCCCTGAGGCGTCTGATCATAAGCATCACCACTCTAAGAATCCCAAGAATAACTAGTAAGGGTAGGTAGAATTCCAGATGGAGGGGCATAATCAGGACTAGGTATCCTAGACCGGATCTGCACTCCATAGACACAGTGAGTCCTCTCCACATTATGCTCAGGTAGGATAGAGTTCCCAGCAGAGTTTCTATGAACATCATATCATTAAGGAGGCATGATCTAAAATGTGAGGAAGTTATGAGTTAGAGATATTTCATAATGCTAGACTCTATAGCCCAAAAATAGAACACAAGAAAGGGAAACATTCCTAAATGCCTTGCAACCTCCTCTTTATAAGTGTGGTGCACTATACACCCATAAAAAGGACTTTACTCTACACGTCTTTATGGACATCCAACGACTCTAAACCATGCTCTGATACCAAACTTTTCACGACCCAAATCAAGGCTTGTTTGTGACGGATTTCTCAAGTCCCCCACGGATTGGAGACCACCCTCTTATCCCAACCTAATAATAATAATAGTAATAATAGTAATAGTAATAGTAATAGTAATAGTAATAGTAATAGTAATCGTGGTAATGGTAATGGTAATGGTAATGGTAATGGTAATAGTAATAGTAATAATAATAATAATAATAATAATAATAATAATAATAATAATAATAATAATAATAATAATAATAATAATAATAATAACGTGGAAGCCAACTAAATAGAAATAAGAAGATGAATAAATGACTCAATGAAACTAAGAGTCAAAACAATAACCAACTAACCTATATATGTCCACAATAGCCTCTAAACCAGAATACCAAATAGACCGAGACATGTCCCCAACCATGAATAAAAGAATTCAAAAGTACCGAGTCAAAAATAAAAGAATATGGAAATGATAAGGACTTCCAAAGGATGAAGGCTTACCACTTCACAACGACTCGACAGAGGTGTTAATCCACCTAACACTGCACAGGTGTAAAAGAAGTGTCTTCGAACCCTGCATTATGAAACAATATAGAGTCCAAGGATGGCCAGTGGGATGAGCACTGGAGTATAACTTAGGGAAAGTGATAAAATAGATGTCGTGTCCAAAATCAATCAAAACCACATGCATACATCCATATATACATATATAATATACCGGGATAGGGAACAAGGTTTAATCATGAGATTTAAAATCATTATCCTGGAATGTGTAGCTCTGTCCGTCCGAAGGTCCCCCACAGGCTTTATGGGTTTAACTCCCTCTGCTGAAAGGGTCCAGTGCATGTTAGCCGCATGAACTAGAAAAATTTGAGGAAGGGACAAAGCCAACAAGGCTCCAACCATTCCAATATATATATATATATATAGAGTGTGTGTGTGTGTGTGTAAGTGAACTATGCACACGGTCATAAAGACTCCCACAAGGCAAACGTGATTTCCAGTATTGGTCCCCCCGAGACCTCCACCTTCACAGCGAGCTACACAACCCTCTTTAAGCCTAAATTAAAATCACTTAGCACATAATTTTAACCATTAACCCAGGAGTCATTCATCAAGGCATTTACCAATTGGTATCTTCATACTAATACACTTGTAATCTAAATTAAATATGTCAACAAATCCACACAATCTACATTGACTCACAAGTTCCATTAAAATCCAAACCATGACCACCAAGGCAATCCAAATCTATTTAAATAACCATTTATCCATTAATCCAGTGCATTGAGTTCAAAAGTAAGTTAAACCATGAAATTTTCCATAATTAAATTAAATTGACAAAGCGAATAGAGGTTTCTGCAATTCCAAGCCAAAAATTATTCAATTTGGGGAAATCCATGTTCTCTATTCCAACCATTTAATTAAAGTACAAATTCATTCCCAAAAATGCCAATTTAAAACATGAATAGTCAATTCAAAGCATGAGACGAGTAATTAAATAAATAACAACCAAAACCCCTCTACTCAATTTCAAAACCTGCCACTTAAATGTAATACCCCATATTTTCCTAGCTTAATTTAACTCTCCGTACATGAGTAATCCTATATAAATTTTGAAATACTTAGTATTTTTCAGTTTAGAGAGTATCAATGTGTAGGAAATTCAATCAGCTATCCAACAATATAAAATTCACCCAAATCCGATACTCGGGTGATGAATTAGAGCTATTTTTGTAAGGAAGTGTGCCATTTGACACATCAGCGCGCCGTGGAGACCAGCCAAATGGTAGTCGTCAGTTTCCAGTGAAGCTTCGTGATAATGGCACATCGCGCCAATGCTCAAGTTCATAATTGTCATTTTTTTAGTATGGCAACATGGTCCCACCATGTCGCGCCACTAGCCATCTTCCCAGTTGTCAAATTTTAGTGAGACTCTGTGATGGGGCCACATCGCACCAAGGGTCCATTTCACGTTTGTCTATTTTTGAACAGTGTCATTCACATTCTAGTGGCTCACCGTGATGCTACTGCATCGCGGTGAGGCCCAAAATTGGGTTTTTTAGTGACGAATTTTATACTATTTCTAGGGGTAGTTTCGTATTTTTTCACGACCCTAATCAGTCCTAAACAGGAAATTTAGCCCTAAAGAAGCACTAATTGCTCATTATTTCATTATTTACTCAAGAATTAAAACATTCTCTCTCAAAGGGAAAACATTAGTTTCAAGAAATCAAGAACAAACTCAAGAATTCCTCTAAGAACCTTTAAGAATTAATATACCCAGGTATGTTAGGTGTTCATCTATGGGTTTCTTTCACCCAAGAATCCATGTTTAAAACTACAAGATTATTGATACATGATTTACATGCTTGAAATTCGATTGTATTCATGTTCATGACATTAGTGAGTTTCTGTAATGACCCGACACTACCCCCTAGTCGTCACACGGTGCTTACGAGCCTGAAGGACCACAAGCTAACCCATGACTGATATCTAATGTGAGCACTGAATAATAATATTGAAATTAATACAGTAAAATGGGTTGAAATGCCATAAGGTTCAAAACATCTGAAATACCGATAAAATATAACCTCTGTAAAATTGAATACTGTCTGAAAACCTAGTCTGAAAAGCCTCTTACTGAATCTGTCTGAAAGTGGAGTTGATGGGACATTTCCCCAACTAACTCCATCTACTGAACTACTGTATCTATACAAATATGAAATAATAGAATATCCTCGAATGATGAGGACTCACTGCTAAATCTACTGCTGCTGGCCAAATCTGAATCTACTAGCGTAGCAGGGAACCTGAGCGTTTGAACCTATGATATGAAATATCATAGTGCAGAAAAGTATGCATCAGTACGTGGGAATATACTGGTATGCTAGATGAGGTAAGGCTGAATGCAAGGGTTTATATGCATGAACAATAACTGACTAAATGATATAGAGTAGCTGAATATAAGAGTACGTGTATACTATAACTGAGATTTTATGAAGCTAAGTACTGAGTTATGATAATTAAGTAACTGATATATGGAGTTCCTGATAACTGATTTACTAATACTGATTGACAGTGTTTGACAGTCCTGATTCTGTAAAACTGAACTAAGTTCTAAGCTAAAGACTGAAACTGAAATTGAAACTGTGGAAAGTAATCATCTAACTGATATGCCCTAAATAAGATAACATAACTGAGTTGGGGTCCAATCTGTAACCCCAATTGGAAGGGTGTCAGTACCGTGCCACAGGTACTAACATTGGTTGTGAGTTAACCCTAACTAGCAGGAGGACATTTTTGTCAACCCTCACTAACAGAAAAACTCATGAGAGATGTGTCAACCCTTATCTAGCAGGAAGTCATCTCAACCTACGCTGTCTACGTAGTTCTGTAACTTAGGGATTCCTACTAAGGGTCAAACCCTACACTAACAGGAATGCCCCCATCCTTGGGTTCACTCGGTGCTGAATCCTACTCCCAACTAAAAGATACTGAACTGATTATACTGAACTGGACTGGACTGATACAGAGTTTACTGAGTTTTCCTAAGTTCTGTAACTGACTGAGTTTTGTAACAGACTAAGAGTACTACTGATTGTGACATGATTGATACTATCCCGTCACTGATACTGGTTCTAGGTAAACAACTAAATTATCGGGTATTAAATACTCCAGGACTCAATAGCATGAAAAGTAAAGCAAAGCATCATCTTGAATAACATAATAATGTTCACTTTGTCATAATTCATTCATAGAGACATTTCATCAAACACATGTAATGCATTGACTTGTACATGGATGGAGAATACATGTTAGCATGCTATAATGACATTATTTTATTTTCATAGACAATTTATCAAACATATAAGAAGCATACTTGGTTCATTAAATCATAAACACTTAGGGTTAACATGGTTACAACAATCACCTTGCAAATTGAAGGATTTATCATGACTATCATGTAATTCAAACAACACCATGAACATGAATTCAATCAAATTCAAACATGGAGATCAATAAATCATAAATCTTGTATTTTGAAAAAGGATTCTTGGGCTTCATGGACGGTAAGGATCTATGGATGAACATCTAACATACCTGAGAAGAAGAGTTCTTGAAGGTTCTTGGAGAGATTCTTGAGGATTAACCTTGATTATTGAACTAAGATTTTTGCCTCTTGAGAGAGAATAATTTAATTTGGGGAAAATTTGAATGAATAATGGTGTAACTAGGTTTATTAGAGTTGAATTTCGTGTTAAAGGTTGACTAGGGCGGTGGAAAAAGACTCAAATACCCCTGGAATGATTTAAAAACTCAGAATTTAAAACTAGAAATTAACTAAAAAATCCCAATTTGGGCCCTTGGTGAGATGCGGGGCTATCATGCCGTGTGAAGGAAGACAACGGGGAATTGGACCATCAACGTGATGCAGTAAAATTGTGTTACCCCTTGGATGCGACCTGGATATTCACCGCAACGCGGTGGTATCGCGTTGGAATACTGGAAAAGGACAATTCTTAAATAAGCCTTGGCACGAAGCACCAATATCGCGTTACCCCTACAAGTGTTTGATAAAATGTGTCTACAAATGAATTATGGACAAGTGGACTTTGTTATGCTTTCAAGATCATGCTATGCTTTTCTTTCCATGCTATCGAGTCCTGGGAGTATCTAATACCCGACAATCTAGCTGTTTACTAGAGCTACAGTAGTTATGGAATAGTCTCAGTAAAAAGCTCAAATGCAGTATACATGCATATGCATAGTATTGCATACTCAGTATTTACAGTAGTCTCAGATTTATAGGTACTCATAATCAGTTATTCTATATCATTCAGTCAGTTACTGTTCGTGCACATGAACCCTTGCATTCAGCCTTACCTCATCTAGCATACCAGTACATTTTACGTAATGATTCATAGTCTTTTTTTTGCGCTATGATGCCTCATATCATAGGTTCGAATGCTCAGGTTCCTGACCGTGCATAGAAAGATTCATATTCAGCCAACAGTGTCAGGTTTAGTAGTGAGTCCTCATCTATCGAAGGTATGTTTTATTTTTGTATTTCAGTAGTCGAAGTTAGTTGGGGGCTTTTCCTATCGACTCCGCTTTCAGAAAGTTCAGTTCGAGGCTTTTTAGACTAGACTATCAGATATTATTTGGTTTTACAAATTATTATTACAGTTTATATTCTTTATTAGTATTCAGCTTTTGAACCTTATGGCCATTCAACCTATTTTCCTCATTATTTTTAGTATTATTATTCAGTGCTCACAGCAGATATCAGTCATGGGTTAGCTTGTGGTCCTTCGGGGTCGTTAGCGCCGTGTAGCATTTAGAGTACAGACTCAGGGCGTTACAAACTTGGTATCAGAGCCTAAGGTTCAACGGAGTCCTAGGGAGTTTGAAAGCCGCATCTAGTAGAGTCTTGTATATGTGTGTGTAGTGCGCCACACTTATAGGCAAGAGGCTATGAGATGTTTTAGGAAAAGCTTCCCTTCTTTTAGTATTTATATCGTACGAGTGAGCATGAGCTCAAGTTAAAATCTCAGTCTAATTTGTTTCTTCCTTCTGTTTACAGAACATGCCTCCCAAAAAGACTAATGGAAGAAGGACCGAAAATCAGTCAGCACCTCAGCCCGTGCAGGCAGATCCCCTGGATTAGCATGTCTCCCGTACAGAATTTAGAGCTTCGTTCACCACTCTAGCCAATTCTGTAGCAGCTTAGAATGAACGACCAGCTACTGTTCAGGCCAACCCAGTGGCTAATACTGCTGCAATCTGGATTTAGGACTTCATCCGTATGAATCCTCCCCTATTCTTAGGATCTAACCCCGAAGAGGATCCACAGAAGTTCCTCAATTAGGTTCATAAAGTCATAGATACCATGGGTGATGACTTCCAGTGAGAGTGCTGAGTTAGTAGTCTATCAGCTATAAGTGTAGCTCATACGTGGTTTAAGCAGTGGAAGGTAAACAGGGTCATAATTGCAGAGCCCATAGAGTGGGAAGAGTTTGCTACTGCTTTCCTAGATAAATTCTTTCCCTTAGAGCTGAGAGAAGACAAGGTGTTAGAGTTCATCAATCTCAGGCAGGGCAGTATGAGTGTGAAAGAGTATTCCCTCAAGTTTACTCAGTTATCCAGGTATAATCCCCATGTAGTAGCAGAAAGTAGGTACAGAATGAGCAAGTTTGTGTTAGAGGTATCAGAAAGTGTTGTTAAGGAGTGTAGAACAGTGATGCTAATTAAGGAGATGGGCATATCCAGGATCATGGTTCATGCTCAGCAGATAGAAGAGGCTAAGAATAAGGAGAAATAGAGAAAAAACAAGAGAGCTAGGACAAGTAGCTTCAATTTCACTCAGCCTAAGTTAGAGGGCGATAACCATTCCTAGTTTCGTCCAAAATCTTTGGTTCCATCTCCTTCTTCAGCCAGTGCTCCATCCACTAAGTTCAAAAATGGTAACCAAGTGAGGGCGCCAGGCTCTAAATCTCAGGGTAGTGTCAACAGTACTCGAACAAATCCTCTTTGTCTGAAATATGGCAGAAACCACTAGAGTATCTGCAGAGTTAGCATTGATGTTTGTTTCGGGTGTGGCAAAATAGGCTACAGAGTCATAGATTTTCCTCAGTCATGTTCTTAAGGTCAGTATAATCATCCTTTAGCTTAATCCGATCGCCCGAATCAGCAGGGTGCCGCTTTCAGTGCCATCAATGGGCAACGCCCAAACAGGCTCTATGCACTTCAGTCTCGACAAGATCAGGAAAGTTCTCCTGATGTGGTCACTGGTACGTTACAAATATTCTATTTACATATTATGCCCTATTAGATCCAATAACTCTTTATCATTTGTAACTCCTTACATAGCAGTAAATTTTAAGATCAAGCCAGAAGTATTAACAGAACCATTCTCAATCTCTACCCTAGTGGGTCAGTCTATTATAGCCCGGCGGGTATACAGAAACTGTCCGATTATGATATCTCAGAAAATCACTTCAACAAACTTAGTAGAGTGAGATATGAAGGGTTTCGACGTCATTCTTGGTATGGACTGGCTCCATTCATGCTAAGCCTCAGTTGATTGTAGAAACAGAATTGTTCATTTTCAGTTTCCAAATAAACCAATCCTTAAATAGAGGGGTAGTACCACAACGCTTAAGGGCCAGTTGATTTTATACCTTAGAGTGAGAAAAATGATACCCAAGGGATGTGTCTATCATCTTGTGCAAGTCAAAGACTCTAGTTCAAAAACTCCCAGTCTTGAGTCAATTCCAGTAGTAAATACATTCTCAGCTGTATTTCTTAAAGATCTTCCTAGAGTTTCTCCCGTAAGGGAAATCGACTTTGGAATAGACCTTCTTCCAGACACTCAACCTATATCTATTCTTCCATACAAAATGACACAGTTGAACTCAAAGAGTTAAAAGAGCCGTTAAAGGACCTTTTAGACAAGGGGTTCATCAGACCCAACATTTTCTCATAGGGCGCACTAGTCTTATTCGTGTGTAAGAAAGATGATTCCTTCAAAATATGTATATATTATCGTTAGTTGAACAAGGTCATAGTAAAAAATAAATACCAACTTCCTAGAATAGATGACTTTTTTGACCAACTTCAGGGTGCCAGTTACTTTTCTAAGATAGACCTCAGATCAGGCTATTATCAGCTCAAAGTCAGGGGATGTGACATTCCAAAAACAGCTATCCGAGCTCGGTATGGTCGGATTCCTACAAGAAGAGTTTTCAAGAGTTGAATACTAGACTCAACTAACCTCAGCCCCAGTTTTGACTCTACCAGATGGTTCAGATGGGTTTGTTGTGTACTGTGATGCATCCAAAGTAGGTTTGGGTTGTGTCCTCATGCAGAGAGGTAAGGTCATAGCCTATGCCTCTAGATAGCTTAAGCCCCATGAGAAGAATTACCCTACCCATGATCTTGAGTTAGCAGTTGTAGTGTTTGTCTTAAAGATTTGGAGGCATTATTTGTATGAGGTGCATGTTGATAGAATTACCCTACCCATGATCTTGAGTTAGCAGCTGTAGTGTTTGTCTTAAAGATTTGGAGGCATTATTTGTATGAGGTGCATGCTGATGTGTTCACAGATCACAAAAGTTTGCAGTATGTGTTTTCTCAAAAAGATTTGAATTTGCATCAGAGAAGATGGTTAGAATTGTTGAAAGATTATGACATGAGTATTCTGTACCATCCAGACAAGGCTAATGTGGTGGCAGATGCTCTCAGTAGGTTATCTATGGGTAGTATTGCTCATGTTGAGAATGATAAGAAGAAGTTAAGAAGTTCATCAGCTTGCCCGATTAGGAGTCTGCTTAGTCATTTCAGTAGAGGGCAGTGTGTGGGAGCAAAATAGTTCAGAATCATCTATGGTTTCCGAAGTAAAGGAAAAGCAGGACAGAGATCCCAGTCTAGTTAAGCTGAAAGAGTCATTCAGAGATAAAAAGTAAAGGTTTTATCCCAAGGGGGAGATGGTGTGTTGCGTTGCCAGGGTTATTTATGTGTGCCAGGTGTAGATGATTTGAGGCAATGAATTCTCGTAGAAGCGTATGGTACGCGATACTCTATTCATCCAGGGGCAATTAAGATGTACCGCGATTTGTGGGAGATCTATTGGTGGAGTGGGATGAAGAGAGATATTGCAAAGTTTGTAGCTAAGTGATCTATGTGTAAGCAGGTTAATATTGAGCATCAGAAACCTAGTGGGTCCATGCAGGAGTTCAGTATTCCCATATGGAAATGGGAAGAAGTGAACATGGACTTCGTGATAGGTTTGCCTCGTACTCATCGTCAGCATAATCCTATTTGGGTCATTGTAGACAAGATGACCAAATCAGCTCATTTCTTGCTAGTTTATACTTCTTATTCAACTGAAAACTATGCCAAACTCTATATCAGAGAATTGGTCAAGTTACATGGAGTTTTAATGTCTATCATCTCAGATAAAGGTACCCAGTTTACTTCTCACTTCTGGAAAGCATTCACAAAGGGTCTTGGTACCTAAGTTCACCTCAGTATAATCTTCCACCCTCTGACACATGGTCAAGCAGAAAAGACCATTCAGACTTTAGAAGATATACTGAGAGCATGCGTTTTTTATTTTAAAGGTAGCTGGGATAATCACTTGCCTTTGATTGAATTCGTATATAATAACAGCTATCATTCTAGTATTCAGATGGCTCTGTTTGAGGCTCTTTATGGTAGGAGATGTAGACTTTTAATTGGTTGGTTCGAGGTGGGTGAGGCCACAGTAGTAGGGACGGACTTAGTGTTTGATTTCTTAGAGAAGGTTTAGTTGATCAGGGAAAGGCTTAAGGCAGCCCAGAGCCGACAGAAATTATATGCAGATGTGAGGAGAAAGGATCTCGAGTTTGAGGTCGGTGATCTTGTATTCTTAAAAATCCCTCCCACGAAGGGAGTAAGAGGTTCGGAAAGAAGGAAAAGTTCAGTCCCCGATATGTCGGTCCTTATAGAATCCTCAGTCGTTTTGAAAAGGTAGCTTACGAGCTAGAGTTGCCTTCGAATCTAGCTTCAGTACACCCAGTATTCCACGTCTCCTTGCTAAAGATATACATTGGTGACCCAACAATCACAGTTACCTTAGAAGTCATAGATATTTAGAATGATCTCTCTTTTGAAGAGGTTCTAGTCCAAATCCTCGATTATCAGATTCACAGACTGAGGAACAAAGAAGTTTCCTTGGTCATAGTTCTTTGGCGAAATCAGTCTGTTGAGGGAGCTACTTGGGAAGAAGAAGTAGATATATGGACCAAGTATCCTCACCTCTTCTCTGCAAATTCAGATTTAGCTTAAGGTAACAGTATTTCTTAGATTTACTCAATTCCATGTTCAGTTACAATTATAATCTTGGTATCAATTACTGTTGCATATTCAGTCATGCATGAATCAGTTCAGTCTTGTACTCATGCATTAGATATGCATGTTCAGTGTGTAAGCTCAGTCTATCAGTATTTCTCAGCTCAATCAGTCTCATTCGAGGATGAATGCTCCCAAAGGGGAGATATTGTAATACCCCATATTTCCCTAACTTAATTTAACTCTCAATATATGAGTAATCCTATATAAAATTTTTGAAATACTCAGTATTTTTCAGTTTAGAGCTTACCAATGCGTAGGAAATTCAGTCAGCTTTCTAATGATATAAAATTCGCCCAAATCCAATACCCGGGCGAAGAGTTAGAGCCATTTTTGTAAAGCAGTGTGCCATCTGGCACATCAGCGCGTCGCGGAGACCAGCCAAATGGCAGTCGTCAGTTTACAGTGAAGCTTCGCGATAATGGCGCATCGCGCCAATGCTCTAGTTCATAATTGTTATTTTTCAGTATGGCAACGCGATCCCACCACGTCGCACCACTAGCCATCTTTCAGTAGTCAAATTCCAGTGAGACTCCGCGATGGTGCCGCGTCGCGCCAAGGGTCCATTTCACGTTCGTCCCCTTTTGAACAGTGTCAACCACATTCCAGTGGTCACCGCGATGCCACCGCGTTGCGGTGAGGCCCAAAATTGGATTTTTTAGTGACGAATTTTACACTATTCCCAGGGGTAGTTTGTATTTTTTCATAACCCTAATCAGTCCTAAACACAAAATTTAGCCCTAAAGGAGCACTAATTGCTCATTATTTCATTATTTACTCAAGAATTAAAACATTCTCTCTCAAAGGGCAAAACCCTAGTTTTCAGAAATCAAGAACAAACTTAAGAATTCCTCCAAGAACCTTTAAGAATTAATATACCCAGGTATGTTAGGTGTTCATCTATGGGTTTCTTTCACACCCATAGAGTCCAAGAATCCATGTTTAAAACTACAAGATTATTGATACATGATTTCCAAGCTTGAAATTGGATTGTATTCACGTTCATGACATTAGTGAGTTTCAGTCCATGATTAATTGTAGATTCCATGAAATTGAAATGGCATGCGTATTGGATTGTGTAATTCCCATGATATAATCCTTGAATTAGCAAGATTGGGTATTGTAGTTACAGTGTTTACATGTTGTCCATGATTATATGCATTAAGTGGTGCTCCCCAAGTGTTTGATAAAATGTCCATGTGAATTAAATGGTGAAATCATGACATGCTAGCATATGTACAAGTTTATGCCCTACAAGTGTTTGATAAAATGTCTCTATGAATGAATTATGAACAAGTGAACCTTGTTATGCTTTCAAGATCATGCTATGCTTTACTTTTCATGCTATCGAGTCCTGAGGGTATCTAATACTCGACAATCTAGCTGTTTACCTAGAGCTATAGTAGTTACGGAATAGTCTCAATCGTGTCCCAAAATAGTAAGTACTCAGGCAGTTGCAGAACTCAGTGAACTCAGTCAGTTACAGAACCAGTGAAATTCAATATCAGTCTAGTTCATCTCAGTATAGTATTCAGCATCTATCAAGTTGGGAGTAGGATTCAACACCGAATGAACCCAAGGATAGGGACTCACCTGCCAGTAGAGGATGTGATCCTTAGAAGCAGTCCTTGCATTCCAGAACTATGTAGCCTGCGTAGGTTAAGAGATCAAACTGCCAGTTGAGGGTTGATGAGGTGTTTTAACCTGCCAGTTGAGGCTACCACCATTTTCATTAAAGTACCTGCCAGATGAGGGTCTTCAGTTGTCTTTCCCATGGCATAGTACTGACACCCTTCCAACTAGGATTACAGGTTAGACCCCTATTATCTTATTTGGGGCATGTCAATTAGATGATTACTTCCCATAGTTTCAGTTTCAGTTTCAGTTTCAGTTTCAGTCGCAGTGTAGGACTCAATTCAATTCTACAGAATCAGGACTGTCAGACACAATCATTTAGTTACCAGTAAATCAATATCAGTAACTCAGTTATCAGTAATATTCAGTTATCAGAACTCAGTATTCAACTTCAGTAAAAATCTTAGATACAATATACATGCATATGCACAGTATTGCATACTCGGTATTTAAAGTAGTTTCAGATTTCTATGTACTCATAATCAGTTATTCTATATCATTCAGTCAGTTACTGTTCATGCATATGAACTCTTGCATTCAACCTTACCTCATCTAGCATACCAGTACATTTCAAGTACTGACACATACTCTTTCTTTGCGCTATGATGTCTCATATCATAAGTTCGGATGCTTAGATTCCTAACCACGCATAGACAGATTCAGATTCAGCTAACAATATCAGTTTTAGTAGTGAGTCCTCATCTATTGAGGATATGTTTTATTTCCATATTTCAATAGTCGGAGTTAGTTGGGGCCTTGATCAACTCCGCTTTCATACAGTTCAGTTAGAGGTTTTTTAGACTAGACTATCAGACATTATTCAATTTTGCAGATTATTATTATAATTGATATTCTTTATCAGTTTTCAGATTTTGAACCTTATGGCAATTCAACCTATTTTCAGTATTATTATTCAGTGCTCACAACAAATATCAATCATAGGTTAGCTTGTGATCCTTTGGGGTTATAAGTATCGTGTAGCGTTTAGGGTACAGACTCAAGGCGTTAACATAAAAATCCATCAAATCAATGCCACAATGTAAAATTAAAGTTTGGGGAAGACAAAGATGCCTAAAACACACAAGAATTTGAAACAATGTGAAGTTTGGAGCCTAGATGATGAATAGACAGTGAAACCCTTGAATGTTCTTGGGTTTTGTGTTTGAGAGTGAAGTAGGGGGATTTGATCTTTGAAAACCGATGGGAATGAAATTATTTTATGTTAAAAGTCTCGAAAATGGTGAAAAGACCATAAGCCCCTCACCCTTAAGTGAAAAAAGCAAGATTGCACGAAAATTACACCTTGACGTTGCACACCAATATAGCAGAGGTCATCCTCCGTGCCACACCATTATCACAAAGGGTAACCGTTGTGACACAACGATAACACAAAATCTCACTACCTCGAAGTTCCAAAATTTCCCTGAATCCTTTTCAAAAATTTTGAAATTTTTCCAAATTACCCTTTTAACATCCGTAAACATAAATCAAGTCAAAAATCAATGTTACGAATACAGAAAAGTCAAAAATAAATTAATCAAAATTTAAGGGTCTTACATATAGTTAAGGAAATAATTAATTTGTATACAGGATCAAAAGGTAGGTAGTGTGAGGAATATATAGATAGAATCTATAAGTTTTCTGAGACTTAGGCTGGCTAAACATATTTTCTCTAGAAGTTGATCTAGCAACTTTCACTATAGGATGTAATCAATTTAATGGTATGGTAATATTCACTGTTCATTTCCCAAAAATACACACACTATTTATTTTATAATACATTCAGCACCCCACCAGGCACCAGACTTAATTCTAGTGTCCTATTAATCTACTAGGTGGAGAAGCCCGCGCCAGCGCGGGCCCAATAATAGTGACAAAGCTGTAATTTGTAATAGTCAGTTTACACTCAGAGGAGATGCAGCTGCTGCTTGATCAGGAATGAACTCATCAGGAGGTGATACAACTTTAATCGCATTAATAAACGTGACTCAGTTATTCAACAAAACATGTTCAGAACAAATAATCCATGAAAAGTACCCGAGAATTCAACACAAGCAGAAACTGTGCAGACACAAGCCTTGCCAATATTCTGTGACAATAGCATAAGAACATCCTATGTCTTCTGTAACTCCTTTATAGACCACAATTGCATTGCAGCAATTGGTGTATCACAAGTGCAAATCACCTGAAAAGTCATGGTTAAGGATGATGTTAATAGCATCATAGCTACCAGTGTTTTCATTGTTTTCTTTGGGCTCTGTCAGGAAAATGTAGTTTCATGAATGCACTTGACATGTACATATTAGCAAGACAATGACATAACAATAGTAGATGACAATGAACATAGGAGAAACACTTTGTCCGCTGCTTAATCTTCTAAAACATATTTTTACTGATACATACACCTAATGGCTTAACTAAAAAAACATGATAACAATGAAAGCTTCATTTGCAATACTACCAGCAAATGATTTATTTTTATTGTATGGGGCATTACCCTATTTTCGTGTTATTGTTATCACAATAATCAACTCTTCCCATTTATCTTAATTCATTTTTTTTTTTTTCTATTTTTATATTTCTTATCTGCTAATGTAATTCACAAACAACAAGACGAAAAAATGGTGTAGATCCAATCCGAAGAAAAAGAAATAAAGAGATTAGACAAGACAACCAAAAACCATTGAAAGAAGAAATCTAAAAAAATATATTCACACTTTCTAATTAATTTAAAAGATAAAATAAAACTAAATAGACCCAATTCATTTATCAATTTATCACAATGAATTATATTTGTTCGATACACTGTTGTCGATATAAATATTGAAAAAAAAAAAAAAAAAAGAAATTTCAATTGAAAACAATAAAATAAAAGGACTTGTGTTGGATTGGCACTACAAATATAATCCAAACCAAATAAAATCGATAGAAAAAAGTATAGATGAGAGAATAAATAAAGAATAAGTGGAAAACAAAACTACAATTTACTTAGATTTATTGAATCCATATTTAAAATTTAAAGTAGCTTAAACCATGTGTTTAAGATTTTCAAGAGTATCATGCTTCGTTTTCTCTAAATTAACAGAGATTCAGAATAATCAATTTGTAAATATAAGTAAAGAAACCCTACGATTTAAAACCGGAACATAGAACCAATAAAAGCTTAGATTAATTAAATTATCGTACCAAGAAAATAGGATAACATGACTCACAAGAGCAATTACGGAAGTGAACTGAGAAAGTGAAGTTACAACCTTTGATTTGATCCGAGCAAATGAAAAAATAAAACAAATTGAATCAATTTAAGTGGGTAAGTTATTGTGAGTACTTTTAACAGATTGTCTTTCTTTTCACTTTGAAAAAAAACTGGTCAGATAAACGTTCATCACAATACGAACTGCCAAGGTATTGTGACTATTTATTAGAATAGGTAAGTTACCATAAGAATATGTTGCAGGTGTAATTGGCCCATTTGCTTCTGTAGGGACCGACCGTTGAAGAGGAAAAATCCAACATCAGACAAACTTAGCAGAACAACAAAAAAGAAACATACAGTAAAAGATATTAAAGCAATAATGTGCACATTCGGATATGCACATTCTGATACTCTTTTGGTATTCATGATATAAATATGATTTACGAATTTCACCTGAAACAAAATGCAGATTCCACAGGTGACAAGCGTAAGGCAATGGAATTCTAATCAGTGGAACTCAAGGTATATGTATTCTTATTTGAAACTTGGGATTGAAAAGGTTTAGAGAAGGGAATCTGCACCTGCTTGAGGCATTCCAGTTTAGGAGCTTCAAATATGGCTATTTGTGTTTCGTGCACTACCAATAATTATGTCTGATCCACGTGAAATCGTACACGGGTATCTGCTTGAGGAGCAGCTGCATGCCTGCAAGTATTTGCTTGTTTGCTTCTGCCAAGCATCACTGCTCCAAACACATAAAAATTGATTTTAAGATAACATCCCACCAACAAAAATGCAAATAATCTTCCAAAACAAAAAAAAAAGAACAATCTTTTTCTTTTCTTGAAAGTGCTAACTGAAAAAAGGTACAATCTTTTTAACTGGAGTTGTTCTTTTTTCTACAAGAATGAAAATTTACAAGAACCCCAAGATTAATATTAACACAAAATCTGTATAACAACCTCAGATTTCCCAAAAAATACAAAAGGGGTTTCAAAAAGATCCAAATCAATACACAAAAAGAAAAATAACATTATTATCACAGGATTTGTTAATCATAAATAGCTCAATCTCACTCGTCAAAGTCTCAGGCAGTTAAATTAACTTTTTCTTAGTTATTTCTTCTTTTTCCCCAAATTAACAGACATTCAAATCCCACGATTTCAAACAGAAACATAGAAAATGTAATAAAGTTAAAGTCATCATAAAGAAGTTATAATTAAGCATATAAAAAGCCCCAGATACCCAACATTAATAGTTCAGCAGAAGCACATGAGAAATTGAAATTGAAAAAGTAGAACTCAGCATGCGAATCAGCTGAGATGTAGACTTCAAGTTGTCGAATTTGTGAGGCGGTTATTGAGTTTTTAATGAAGAGGAGGCGTTAATAGAGAGAAGAGAAGACCTGAGGCAATCCGCACAATCGAGAAGATAATAGAAATATCAATTAAAATAATAGATAGAAGAACCACAAAAGATTACACTTGTCAGGTAGTGTTATGTGTAGACGTGCGACAGAAGACATATCACCTCTTTCTGCATTATCATGTCGCTATGGTTTCGTGGTGGATGGTCCGGAACTGGTTTCTTTTAGGAAAAAGAAGAGAGGACTCTGGGAATGGGATGTTGCTTCTTCAGTCGGTATGTCGGTTGGTCAGACATAGAGGAATTGAACATCAAAAGGCAACAAGAATGACACTGTATACTTGAGGAATAATCCCGTGCTCTTGGTTTGTTTAGTAAGGACTGTTGGATGAACTTATAGCTTTAATTTGTAAAACTTTTTGTAGAGTGACCTTTAGTAGAGAGCTTTATTTCAGGGAAACTTCTTGAACAGAGTTAGCTTTTTCAGAGAGGGCATTTTATTTCAAGTCAAATTTTCGAACACAAATTTGAATTAGTCAAAATTAAATAGAGTATCACATATGAAATGAAAAAATAAGTAGAAACACATCAAATAAACACACCATGAGATAAACTTACACATGAGCTTTCACAATTCATATCAGTTATACAGGAGATCAAGAGAAACTTACATGATTTTTCATATCAGTTAATTAACAATTTCACTTTGAAATTATTCCCATCATAAAATGAAACTTTTCTAGTTCGCAGTTTAAAAAAAAAAGAACAGTAAATTTAACAATGTGATTGTTTTTCTTGGTAAAATAATGTTCTTTTCGGCTAATGATATTAAACGTGTTCAGATGAAACTATGCCGGTGCTATATTTTCTTAACAGATGTTTTCTAGTTTCTGATTTTCTAATTATCAAGTAGGACTAAAGCTCCATAAAGAGCAAGAAAAGATGCCCTCGTTGTGCCTCAGAACGTCATAGTAACAACAACGAATGGTCGAAACTATTAGCAGAAGCGGAAAACTGTGACAATGATAATGTCTGAGATATAAAGAAGATAAAGAGAATGGGGAAATAAGAGATGAGGAGAGTGTTCTCGAAGAGAAGATCAGGGAAAAGTGTGAGGAGAATTCAGATAAAAAAAAGCAAAAAATAAAGAACAATGGAGTTGGCAAAAATAGCTATTAGATATATATGTACCTTCGAGCTTGGAGAGAGATTTTTTCACTTTACCAGCACAGCCTTGACAATGAAGTGACATTCTCATAACAACAACCTGCATAAATAAATTAACATATGCCACCACCATAAACACTATTAGATGTTTTTCTCAATTAGCAAATACAAAATGCTTTTAACATTAGATTTTAAAAAAATTATAACCTGAAAGGATAGTGAAGGAACAATTTTGAAACTGTTTTTTTGATCTCTCTTAAAAATTGTCAAAACAGAAGAATCAACAACAAAAACTTTCAAATCTCATTAAGAAAGAAAGAAAATTTTGTCATAAGGATTGAAAGAATCTCCATCGCTGATTTAGGTGAGCCTGCATCATTTTAGCATGAATATTGTTGGTGCCTCTTTTGTATTTTTCATCTCGTTCAGAATAACAGTGAGTAGAGTAGAGAAAGTGGAAAAGAGAGGTAGATTTAAGAAAATTCAACGAAACATTTGAGAGGATTTGATGAAATTAATGCAAATAGGTATTATTTTTACTATAAAGATGGTATGAAAATTTTTACAGCAAAGCTTTTTGAATGATTTCGTCATACACAACATTATAAGTTGATTGATCATCATCATTATCTGCAGTAGGTGGCCTGATTAATATTTTTATACAGTTGGAACTTTTTGCTCTCGTTAAAGCACCATATTATTGACCATGAGAAAAAATTGGTGCACGTAAATAAATACCAACATAATCTAATGTTTGTCCTTGTGCTTTATTTATAGTCATAGCAAAACATAAGCGTATTGGAAATTGCGTTCTTTTAAAAGGAACATGTACTTTTTCATCTTCTGATGATTGTAATGGTATTCTAGGTATAAATACATATTTATCTTTGAAATCACGACTTGCAATTTTACAACTTATAACATGTTTTTTAAAATCGCAACATACCAATCGTGTTCCGTTACATAAACCTTCACAAAGATTTAAATTTCTTAATAATATAATAGGAAAGTTTTGTTTCAATATTAATTTGTACGGAGGTAAGCCAGAAAGGTTTATAGTGTACAAGAAATCTTTAAACTGAATTTGATCATTCGGTTCAATTGTTTCATCGGTAGCAATGAATATTTTAGCATTTGTTGGAAATTGAGTTATAAGTCTGTTATTTATTTCATCAACAAAGTCATTTTTTGTCGTCAAGATAACCCGAGAGGTCATAAAAGAAGAATCATTAAAAGAGGCATGTAAGTTTGGATATATCACTTTGAATAAGAGATCTAATGATTCTTTTTCAGTAGTGAAAGGAGTAATAAACTGCCTTGGAATTTCTATTTTGTGTTGATATTTATTTTTTCTTTTCCATTTCCAATTCTCATAAGGTATTCACAAAAAGCAGGATCAGTTTTAGCCCATATATTTTCTGGTAGTCTTAATTTTTCAAGTTGATTCCAAATATGGGAGTTCAATATGCTTTCAGAAATAAAGTCTTCCTTTTTTCCACTTCGAACAATAGGAAGTGTTTGTCTAAAATCACCACCGAATACTGTAACTTTTTCACCAAAGAGTATGTTTGTGTCTGTGATGTCGTTCATGAGCAAATCAGACGCTTCAATCATGTTCTTTTTTGACATTGATACTTCATCCCATACAATTAGTTTTGCATCACGAATTAAAAATGCAAGGGAGCTTTGCTTACTGATATTACAGGAGAATTGCTCATCAATATTAATTGAAATTTTGAAACGTGAATGAACCGTCGTCCTCCGGGAAGAATTGAGGCTGCAACACTAGAAGTTACTGTCGCCAAAGCTGTAAGTCCTTTCGATCTTATAGTGGCTAATAAAGCACGGTATAAGAATGTTTTACCATTTCCTCCTGGATCATCAATAAAAAAATCTCCTGATTTATTTGTGAAAATCCTTTGAAGAATAATATCGTACGCTCTTTTTTGTTCTATGTTCAATTTCTTATATAACAACAAATCTTCTTCACTAACGATTATGTTTTTTTTGAAGGTAATATCTTTTGCTTCTGATTCTATTCTTGAGTGAAAGATATTTTCGAAAACAAGTTTATATTCATTAATATCATGTCTCATGCTATGTAATATATCATTTATATGATTTAGAACTGAATGTTGAGCTTGTTGTAAAGTTATGTTCGATAAATTCTTAAAGTCTTCGGACATTGAATCTTCAAATTGTTCCCATAGTTCTTTTGGATTATTAGGATTACAATATACTAATATTGTAGCAAATAGACGACGCAAACTATAAGGCATTTGATAAGATACAACTTCTAACATGCATTCTACCAAATTGTTATTATGATGCAACAATCCTCTTTTTACAGCAGATTCTCAAAATGTTTTGCAATATTTTTCATCTATTTTTAGAAGACTCTTGTATGATTTTGGACATCTTACATTCATTAATAAAAGCCTTAAATAGTATCTTTCTCCTTCGGTTGGATGACACATGACAATACGGTCAATAACATTACCTCGATGTCTTCGTGTCCACATTTTGTACGTTACCGACCAAACAAAATACTGGGGAAATTCTATATATAATAAATTAAGTTGTTTAGCATATTCATTTGTTTTGTTCATCAAGAAAAATTCTATTAACATTATTTTCCTAATTATAGGATTATTCATAATTTTGTCTAAGGTATCAGTTGCTTAAAAGATACAAATTGTTGTTCTTCAAGATGTAGTTGAAGATGATAAACAGTTGGACTCATTTCACTAATAGGAAATGCAAATATGCGCCATGTAGCTTCTGGAGCTGAAACCCATCTAGCAGATTGATATTCTTTTATTTCATCTATTTCAACATTTGTGTTATCTTGTACAGCAAAATAGATTTAATCATGCCCTTTACATATATATTTGTAAATATATTTGATAACTTTTATATCAGAACATATTTCAACATTGATATGACAATTAAATTTGCATAGTAGGTAAGGATTATTAGGAACTACCCATGAATTGTCAAGAAGTTGCTTTCTAATTTTCACATACATACCGGTATTTCTTCTTGTGTAAATTACACATGAGTTTTTCCCTTGTGTTGTTCGATCTGCAAAAGGCTTTGGATATTTGAATTTGCAGAATCCTTTTTTCTTCATACATGAATTTGTAGGATTTAACTGATCACAAGGACCATGTATCATATGTTTCTTAACAAGTTTGTATAAATAAGGATTTTCTTTAGGATTAGGAAGCTCAACAGAAACAATTTGATCATATGGTTCAGTAGTGAGTAATCTGAAATCATCACTAAGAATCAAAAGAAAATGAGCGTGTGGAAGATCACGTTTTTGAAATTCAATAGTGTACATAAATGCAACTACTTTTCCAAATATATTTCTTTTTAGTATATCTGTTTTTAGCTCTTCAACTTTTGCCTTGAATACTCAGCTAATTAAGTTAGGTCTATTTTGAGCTTCATCAATTGTTAGTAAGTGTTCTTGTATTTCTATCTAAGAAGGATTACAGGTCATGGTCAAAAATATGTCCGGTTTTTCAAAATCTTGAACTAATGCAATAGCATCCATATAGCGCTGACGCATATCTCTAGGACCTCCCTAAAACGTACTGGAAGGAATCTTTGTTTTCCTATCTTTGAAGCATCTCTATCACCATAACTAAGAAAATCAATAAGTCCCTGTAATGCATCTATGCGAAACAAATCCTGATTACATGACACAAAATCTAATCTCTGAGTTTCAATTTCTATGAATTCATCAACTGAGTATTGTTGAAAAAGCCTTCCTGAATGTAACACTTCATTTTTGTCATTATCTCTGATTTGAAATTTATAACAATAGTATTCACGACAAGAAACATTATCTCTTTTTTGTTTTCCTTTTTGTAGAACTTTAGCTTCCATATTAAGCAATCCGTCAATAGAGCACATATTCGATAAACTTGGAAGCCTTTCGTTTTCACAGTGTGATTGACTTCTTTTGTTACGGGGTTGCAAAACTCTTTTAATTCCACATTGCCATCTATTTTGACCATAGGGAAATAGGGCATTGTAAAGGATCATAACAACCATAGTAATAATTGACTAATTGACTATAGTTATTACAAGGATAAATTAAAATATGTGGTGCAGAACTATTAGTTTTTGATTCTTGGTCTAAACATATTGCCGCAACTTCTGAGACGATTGGTAAGTTATACACTTGTTGATTTAAGGTAGTATCACATTTAAGTGCAATGTATAAGTTTGGCAATTTAGGAATCTGCATTAGAGATTTTAGAAAGATACAATATGGATTTATTTTTAATATATTCATTATTTTTTGACAATTGATTGATTGACTTCGCTACAGAAAGCCATATGGTTCAACATTTCAGTGTGATCGTCATAAAAATACAACTGTAGGTTTTTTGGCCTTTGATTTGAAGGTATTAGATCGTCAATGAAGTGATACATTTGTCCTTGAACTCTAAAGGTATATAGATACCGTGGTATCTATTCGCTAGCTCTTTGTCATATTTTACTCCAAGAAAAGTAAATGCAAACATGTTATTATACATTCTAGTATATGTACGAAAATATATAGATTCATCCGTGTTGTCCAAAAAAAGGTTAAATAATTCTATAGGCATTTCATGTGATGTCAATTTAATAGTGCCATTACTACAGCAGAATCCAGGTGATTCATATTCAAATTTCTTTGCCTTACAATATCCACAGGGAGAAACTCTTTTTAAAATGCTTGCTTCAGCAGGAAGTTGTTTAATATTGAAACAATGTATACTTCTTAACCCATTACCTGTGCAATCAGTTACCAGAGAATGAAATATAAGTTCAAAAAAGAGTTGAACAATCAGTACAGTAATTTTACAATAAGACAAACCTTTGGTTTTAGGAGATATTTTCTTTCGAGTATGTCATTGATGTGTAAGTGTTGCCAAGCCTAATGTAGATATAATTACAAATGATATAGAAAGAGTTAATGCAATTCTAAAATTTTGGGCAGATTAAAAAATAAACAAACGAACCTGTAGTGCCTATAGTTGTGTTATGTTGTTCAGTGGGTAGAGCTGATGTTGAGCCTGATATAGAGAGTTCTAATAAATACAACCAATGCCTTTTTTTGGAAAAGTAAATATCAGAAGTATATATACGCTACATACCGATTGCAAAAGTGGAGAAGCAACCAATTATATCCTTCCCTTTGTTTGATTCAATCGTGGAACAGTTGTTGCAAAGTGCATTGCCTGATAGAACAACAAACATAGTATGTTTGAATGAGTATAGCAAAGACAAAGCAACACACATTTATTTCTTATATTCAGCGAACCTATTTCATGGTGTGGTGATATTTCTGTAATAATGATGCCTCTTTGCGCACTAAATTGAGGTCGAGCAGCAACTAATGAAGTAGGAGCACTACTCAGGAGGTATTGAGTGTTTGATTCTTGATATCTTGTACGCCGTTGCAGGAGAAGCACTTCTTTTTTAGTAGATGCTAGCTGCCTATATAGGCCACGTCGCCTATTGTTGATAGCAGAAGATAAAATCTGTAGTGTGTTGGCAGCACTTTTTCGGTGAGCAGGTAGTTGGACTGGTGATCTTTTTATTCGGAGACATAGTTATTGCTGAAAATATATACAGTTAGTACAACAAATTTGTACTGCAAAAGATAAGTAGATTTGCCGACGAACAAATACATAATAATTAGCTATGTTAAAGGTGGTTAAATTCAAATTCGAGTCAGAAAGTCTCAAATTGAGGAGATAAAACGCTTCCCAACAAAGTCGGTTGATTCTATATCTTATTATTCCACTACAAACTCCTTTAGCCTTATCATACATTTCTACAAAAGATTGGTTTGAAAGTAAACATAAGAAAACTACAAATAAATTGACACGGGGAAAATAGTAGTACCATTTATACAGTTTTTAAATATCAAAACTTTAACAAGAACAAGAAGAACATATCTAGTATAGTTCCACAAAGTGGAGACGATCCGGAATAAAGCAGCTAAAAATACTACTGAAACAGTTATAAGGTGTCACTAAACAAGGAAACAGTCAACCATATAACAATAACAGAGAACTAAAAAAAAATTATTTCTAGATTCTTATTGATTCACAACAAAGCTGCAGTACAATCTAATGACATTAATCTAAGAGGAAAATCACAAAAGAATGATATTTAGCAAAAACAAGAAACATTACAATATCCACATAGTAAAAAAAAACTCTTACAACCACCACACACATAGTGCAAATAATTATTTTTTATTGGGATACTGCGGTATCTAAACCAGCTTTCGTGCACCCCGGCTGAATCCACAGGTTTCCCACCAGCAAAAAGTGCAAGTAATCTTAAAAAAGAAAAAAAAAATATCTTTTCTTGAAACTGGTAACTGAAAAAAGATGCAATATTTTTAATTGGAATTGCTCTTTTTTCCACAAAACGAAAAATTACAAGAAACCCAAAATTAATATTAACACAAAATCAGCATAACCACCTCAAATTTTCAAGAGAAAGTACAAAAGGGGTTTCAAAAAATTCAAATTAGTTATCTTATTAAATTACAATTAAGGACATAAAGAGCCCAACATAGAGAAGCAAATTTCAAACCATTCAAGTAATAAATAGTTCATCAGAGGCACATGAGAAATTCAAATTGAAAAAAGTAAAACTCACCATGCAAATCTCTGTAGCCAAGGAAAAGGGGAAAACTCCCAAATTCAATTGAGATCTAGACGTGGGTTTAGCGGAGCTAAAGTCCTGGAGTTTCATGTGGTGTTTTTGGATCGTAATTTCCCGTCGAAGCGATGTAGGGTTTTACTACTATGTAGAAGCAGTCAAAACATTGGAGAAACTAATTGAAATATCAAGTAAAATAATAGACAAAAGAACGAATGAAATGACAGAATTATCCTTGGTTTAAGCTAGCACGACGACGCCGTGCTGTGTTCTTTAAGCCACTTCTACATAGTAGTAATTACCCAAGCCCTAAATTCCGCTCTAATGGATCGTTTGGTCATGCGATACGAAATCACAATTTCAAATCATGACATGAAATTAATTTGAATGTAATTAAAGTTTTATTTGGACATACAATTTGAATTTTTTAGGCTGTATGTTTTCTTATTAACAAGAATATCCCACAAGTTATGAAAGTTATTTCTTCAATTCATATATAATGTTATCAAATTAGCAAACTATTAATTCAAAAATAGGATATCATAATATGCTAACAAACTGCATTGACAAATTACATATCTCCATGTTTCTTTTATAAAAAAATATTTGTGATTAAAAACTTTCAAGTATACATAATTTTATAAAGATCCACTAATCAACAATAATAGTAACTAGCTATTCTTTGATATAATTCTTTCACACGTTACGTACGATCTCTTTATACCGAACATGAGCCTTTTTTTCAAAACTTAAAATGATCAGTTTTCCTTTTACAAAATAACAACTTATGGGTCAAATTTTGTATTACAAAAAATTAAAATCATGATTTGAAATCTCAATGAAGGTGTTAGTTTTTTTAAAAAAGTTGTTTACAATAAATTAACCTCTGGGAACCGCTTTCCGTTATTTTCCAAATGAAGGATCAAAATGAAAGAAAAAAGGCGCCAAACTCGAACCAAACAAGCTACTAACCTAAATTCGATATTCCGAATCTGTCGGTGTAGTTCAAATTATCATCTAACACTCAGAATAATGAATTTTGATCGAGATCAATTATATGAATTTCAAGCCTCTAATAATTACAAACTCACATAAATCGTTCTCGATCGTAGACTATGACAACTAAATTCAAATCCTAAAATCAACTTGTAGCAACTACAGAGAGAGACAAAATGGTTAATATACATAGAAATAAAATATCACAAATTCAAATCATTACAGAAATGAGTGTATATGAAGATACAGTTACATCTAGTTTAAGCTTATGTGGATAACAATAAAGATATTTTTGAGGTCATTCTATCATATTTGTAGTTTTGATAAGAGAAATATGACAATATAATTGAGGAATAGGTCAACTTAATATCTTTTTATAGCACAAACTTAAAAATTTGTCTTAGTAAAAATATTACATGTTTTACTTCTCTTATAGATTTTGAATTTTATGCTTAAATAATAGTTCTTAGTGTTGGATTTCCTATTGAAATTGTTACTTTTGTTTTCAACCTTAGCAAAAATGTAAACTTAAGGTAATAACGTTGTATAATTATATTGATTGAAGACTATTCAGTTGTTTTATTGCAAAATTGATACTTACACTAGAGCAAAAATTCTCTAATTGAATTTTATTGTATATTTAAAATTGCACTAGGTATTTATTTTTAATTGTTTGTCTTTTGATATTTTTTGAATTTTCTTCTGCTTATATTTTCTTTACTTATTGTAATGCAAAAAAAAATCATCAAAAGTAATGCTAGAATAGGAACAACAAATAAAAGACTTTGCTATGACACTTCTTAGAAGTATAGATAAAAGATTTCGTGGGCTTCTATTGATTGCAACTCCTCACCTAGAGCTGCTCTACCAGGTCTCTTCAACTTGACATTATGAACTTGTTCTATATTTTGCTATTCAAAAATAATTTGCGGTACTTATATACATAACTCATAGAAAGGAAAACTAATTTTCTAAATTACAAGATTAGAATAAAGTGATCTGGATTGTTCAATCTTAGATGTTGGTAACTTAATAGAAGCCACAACAATAAATATGAGTTTGAAGACAGTGTTCTTTATGGAAGAACTCTGCAAGAAGTATGTTGAAGCTTATACACATCAATTACTGACTGAAAATTCATTTGTTACACTCAGCCTGAGTGACTCAGGTGTAATATTGATGTTCCCACAATTATTACAACTTCCTCTTTGCTTTAACCAAAAAAAAAATACAACTTTCTTTTTGATAAAATGGGTAAATCATTCAATGCAGTTTCTCATATAACAAATAATTAATATATAACCACATCTTTTCTTTGTTGTTGTAAGTGAAGTGCTTTATGTGATGGTTATTTCAATCTGTCAAAAATAATAGTTGCAAATGTTCAATTGTGGCACTGATGTTAGGCCAAATTATATATTTTTAGTAATTATTTATCTCATATTTAGTGTTTTTATTTGTTCTTTTTGAGCATTAATTTTATGAATTGTGTCTAATATTATATTTAATGTGCGGGATTAAAATGGTGTGAAGATGAAAAGATTTGGAGCTAAAATAAATTAAATATGAAAGATTATAGAAGTAAATCAAAACAACTCAATGAAATAAATTTATTAAAATAATAAAAAGTGACCCTATTGAATTTCAATTCAATTGATATTACTGCACACACATATGTTCAAACTACCACCATATGATACACAGTCAAATATGCGCATTTAGTGGCGTGGCACGGAGACAAATTCGTTCGTTTTTTTTAAGTCTATGTTAAACTTAATTATTTTATTTGAATTTTTTTTTACACTTTCAAATATTTCATAGAATAAAGTTTTTATAAAATTTTTGACCTAGAGAGAGCTAGAAGCCAACGTGGATGTCGAAGAATATTGATTTCATTTTTTCTTCTCCTTTATTATTTACTTTTACTTTTTTCTTTAGATGATTTGCTGTAATTGCTCTATGTCTATGTTGAGTTAACTTCTCATTCAAGGATTATAGTATCTAATTAAATGATTGTTTAGTAGCTTTTAATTTTATTTATTTGATTATCAGAATAGTTTTTCTTATATTCTTGCTTTTACTATTTTACAGATTTGCGACCTTTAAAATAAATCTTTAAGCCTGAAGTGAACTGACCAAGGGAGCATAGTGCTAGAACGAAGAATATAGGAAGTAAGATCTATTCTTTAGTAAAATAAATAATTGATTTGTGGCTAGGATATGAATATACCTAGATCACATTACTTTATTACAAAATAAGAAGATGAACTAATGCATTCGAATTAGCTTCTTATGTTTCCGTCCAATGCTGCAGTTGCGAGACTAGTTTGAATAGATGATTAGAGGACGATCATTCTCAAATTATAAAATTAACCCCGCAAATCAACAACTAGATAATCGAATAAGATGATAAAATTAACACTAAACATAATTGTTAGCGAAATCATAATCCTAGATCGATTCATCCATTGATTTTGTAAGAATTTGCACTTTTCTTGGTTAATTGTTCATTAGTTGTTTTATTTGTATCTTTAATTTATTGAATTTATAGATATATATCTTGAGATCCACCACTTGAATAAATAATTAGCATTAGCCTAATTTATTAAAATAGTTAATAGATAAGTCCCTTTGGTTTTACGATATCTGGACTTAAAAAATTTTATATTACTTGCATGATCGTGTACACTTGCGTGTGTGTTTGGATGCAACATGCACAATAACTTTATAGAACTAAGGAAGTCAGTGTACTTGCATGCGTTGAATATGGTCTCAAAGTCATTTTAGTTAATTGATTGATGTCACACAATAAAAATTTGAAGGACCCCGTATTCGAGGTTTCAAGAAGAATTTAAGAGAATATAGTTCCTTATTTTTTTTACCCTTAATTTTTATTTCGTCTTTTTACTTTGTTTTGACATACTCCTAAATCATCATATAAATAACACAAATTGCTCATGAAACTTACTGCCGAGGCTTTGGTAGGAGATCAAGCACAAAAGACAATCAAAATAGGATAAATCTACTGACAATACAAATTTGACTTTTGATTTTGTATTCTATAGGTCTCCCCCTTCAAAATCTCATGTGAAAATTTTCTTTCTTTCGGCTCAAGTAGTTACACTAAATAAGAAAAGAAAACACTAAAAAATTCAATAAAAAATTACTCTTTACTCAAGTTCAAATTATGAATGTTGCCCCGAGGATGTATACATAAAGATCAAACAAAATGATAACGAATATGTGCATATTAAAATTATGCATTCAATACTTCCGAATGATTGTGATTCTTCAGCAATGTTGGTGATTAAATAGCATGAAATTAATTGAAACAAATTATCCAAATTTGGGTGTTGTTTCTGTAAAGCAAAATATTAGATTTCACAAGTCATAAGTCACCCATGTGCGCCGATCTGATTTGACCCATTACTTATTTTGAAAGAAGATAAGATTAAGATGTAATCCCCATTTAAATTTTTAAGAAAAACGATTAATAAACTGATGAAACTGCTGCAAAGACCCCATTGAAAGTTTAGTATGAAAAAATAAAAATAAAAATTACATTAACACACTCAAGAACAAAAGACACTTAATTTGTGAAAAAAAGCTCCATTTTCAAGAGAGACAAAATTGATTTGGAGTGATTTCTTCCACTAGCAAAATCAATGATTTTTGCTGCACCATTAAGGTACACTATTCATACTATTGTTTACTTCGATTTACTTACATTGGTATCAAATTTGTGGTAATTTGTTCCACATTTGCATGTTAATACTTGCAACATAAGGCTGGTTATATGATTTCAAATTTTTTTAACAACCAGTAAAAAACTTTCCAGATTAGTACTCATCTCCTAAAAGGAAAAGAGGACTAGTAATAGATTAGATTCTTTCTGGATCTGAGTGAATCAAACACAAAATATTTTGATCTAAAATTAGACGCGCTATCATTGATCCTAAAATCTGATTATGAATCTAAAAATTTCCTTTGATTTTTCCATTTTTTTGAAAAAAAAAATTAAAATGGAGACTTGATCTAAATCTGTGTTTATATGTCTCCGAAAATTCTATATAATTTTTTTTTTAAAGAAGTAGACTAAGCTACTGCTTTGCCTCTATTTCTTCATTTTTATTTGAGTAAATTGTTTTGAGGAGATGAAGAAAGGGAACAGTCTTTATGAAGAGTAGCATCCATTCTTGTTCTTAGTTAAAAAATAATTGAAAAAGAAAAGGTTATAGTGCTTTAGTGGAGAAGTATATTTGTACATGTGCAGAGCACTTGTATATATTTTCATTGAGAAAAGAAAAGGTTATAGTACTTTATTGAAGTATGTCTGTATTTAATGTAGTAGATGTACCGTGTATATTTTCTATGTGAATATAAAAGGAAAGAGAATTATTTTATTAACTTTCATGGAAAATAGTGATATGTATTGTAATCTTAATTAAAAAAAACTAAATGAGGAAGAAAAGTTATTGTTTAGAAGTGAGAAATGTGTACTTATTTCTTCTCTGTCCTTTTTCTTAAAAAGTAATTAGGCTTCTAATATTTTAATGAAATATGTGAAAAGTAATTTTTTGACAGTATAATTGTACTGCTTATGGTTTCAATTATTTTATGTGAGTTGTAAATAATTTTTTTAAAAAATTACATGTTTTAAAATTATTCAAAAATCAGTAACATGATCATTTTTTTAGTGGAGTTATGTAACCACTTAATTTTTTTCTTACATGTTTATGATTTAGACATGTGCATAAATTAAAATTGATATTATTCTTGTCTTATTTAGTTATTTAAATCCTTCAACACTCTGGATTTTGGCCATTGAAAATTTTCTGAGCTTTGAGCTCATTGTTCTTGTAGCGACTTATCATACAAGTCATATGATGCGGGTACAGGTCAGATAACCCAACTCGTAGGGTGTCCAACTATTAGTGGTTGGGTTTTTGTTGTGGATACGACTTAGTGGTTTGGTTCGTTAGGTGTGGTGATGATTCGTTTTAATAAGTCGTATGTTATCCAGTGTCAATCCCTTTGGATTCTGTCTTGGGTACGACTAGGACTATACGAGTCGTATGGTCTGGTCACGAGTTGAGGCAATGGAGTCATATGATGGACAGTGTGTGGGTATCTAAATTACTGCCTTGTTGACGAATCAATAGTATGAGTCATATGTTGTGGTCACGAGTCACAGGGTCGACTCGTAACCACCTGCAATATTTTTACAGTTTTAAGTTGGGGGTATTTTAGACATTTTCCTCCTTTAACTCCTTTGGATACCATAACATAAAACACCTTTTGTGACTTCATTAACCTATTATTCTCAATCAAATACTCTAAAAATCCTCTCTCAAGAAAAATGCTAGGGTTTCATCAAGATTCTCAATTGGGGGATTTCAAGAGTGAGTCTCTTCATCTTTCTGGGTGTCTAAGGCATGTTAGTCCTCTCTCATTGTTATTTTACAAAGAGAATGTGTTTTAATATATGATTTTCATGGAATTGTTGTGATTTTGAAATAATGGTTGGGGTTTTTGGATGTTCGTGGTTGAATAATATTTCTAATAGTTTAATGATGTTTCTTTTATGCTTTTATTATGATTTTGATATTGTGGAATGGATGATAATGGTAAATGGATTTAGGGGTACTTTGGATTCCATAAATTACTTGTATGTTTTTGAAACTTATATTCTCCCAACCTGTTTCTTAAAATTCCAATGAGAGTGATTTTGTTACATAGTTTGACTATTCTTGAAATCTTTGTATTGCATAAAAAGGTAATGAAACTTAAATTGATTTGGTTGGTTTTAAATGGTTTTAAAATGCCTTGGTGGCCATGGTATTGGTTTAATTGGAAACTTTAGAGTCAAATTGATTTAATGGCTTTGGTATGACATAAATGGATAGACTTACAAGCTATAATTTTGGTATGACGATACCAATGGTTAATGCCTAATAAAAGAATCCTTGGTAAATGGTTAGAATGTGTAAATGGTTTTAATATATTCTTAAAGGGGTGTGTGTAGAATAGTCATGGAAGGTGGAGGTTCCGGGGGGATCAATATTAGAAACTCATGTTTGACGATGTAGGGTTTGGCCTTGGTGATCGTGTGCATGATGTCACACTTATATTTTAGGAGATGTACTGGTCATCTCAGATTTTATTCTCTAGTTCGTGCAGTTAACACATATCGAGGCCCTTTCAGTAGGGGGAGCTAAACCATATAGCCCTTGGGTGGTTTAGGATACCAAAGCTAAACAACCCAGGTAAAGGTTTGAAATGCATGCTAAACGTGATTCCCTTTCTCGGCTTGATTTATATATGTATATATGTGATTGTATATGGTAGTTTGACTTGATTTTGAATAATGACATTATTTTATCTTTATCCCTGAGTACATGCTAACATTCACTTTGTTAACTATCTTCGGGCGTTGTATCCCCACGTGATGCAGGAAACGACCATACTATCATTCCTCCTGCTCTGTGACTTAGATTTATGAATAACTTTAAGTCAGATTGAAGTGATGAGATTCCATACTCCAGAAGGCTTCATTTTATTCTATGGATTTTTTTTAGTTTTTTATTTCTTTGGTTAGGTTTTGGCTATTATCGGGGGCATGTCCTAATTGGATGTTATTGGTTTTAGATAGAGGCTTTATCAGACTACTATGGGCATGGGCGGTGTCGGTATTGATGTGAGTCTTGGTATTGGTATTGGCATTGGTTGGATAAATAGTTGAGGTTGTTAGACTATGATTGTAGACATTATTTTCTATCTTTAAACTATTATTGTTTCATTTTATTATATGACGAAATTCATTCGACATTGGATAAAGGGCGGTTATCATTGGGTATTGGGGGTGGTCTCTGGTCCTGGTTGGACTTGAGATACCTGACATGACTAGGACCTAGTTTGGGTCATGTCAGATTGTTATCAGAGCCCTAGGTTCATGGTCAATTGGGAGTCTGGCAAAGCCGTGTCATGTAGAGTCTCTTTTAAGGATGTGTAGTGCGCTACACTCAAAAGGGAGAGGCTATAAGGCATTTAGGAATATTTCTCTTTCTTGTGTTCTATTTTCAAGCTGTAAAGTCTAAGGTCCTGAATTTTTCTCTAATTCCTGATTGTTTGCTTTTCAGATCATGCATCCTCGAAGATATGAAGCTCATAGAAATTCCTCTGTCCTACTTGAGGACAATATTGATGGTACCCATTCTACTTATGGGGTCTAGACCCGATCTAGGGGTCCAGTTCTTGATTGCCCTCTTGGAGTTCCATCGATTTTCTTCAGTCCTTCTCAAGCCCCACTAGTTGATGTGATGAATGTCGAGTTTTGTCTGTCTATCCATATATTGGCACAGTCGGTAGATTCTCATGTTGAGCATGGTGCTTCTATTACTCCATCTTCTGAGGCTACAAGGGTTGGCAACTTTAACCCTTATGTGTTCACTGCTATTAAGGTTGAGGAGGATCCTCAAGATTTATGGATGAGATGGAAAAGATCTTTTGCGTTATGCATGTTACTAATGTAGAGGATATGGAATTTACTGCCTATCAATTGAAGGATATAGTATACCAATGGTATGAGGAATTAGAATAGACTAGGGGTGACGATGTTGAGTCAGCCCTGTGAGATGATTTCTCTAATGCTTTTCTTGATTGTTTCTTTCCTCAAGAGTTGAGAGAAGTAAAGTCGAAAGAGTTTTTTCAACCTAAAGCGAGGTAAGATGTAAGTCAAAGAGAATGACTTGAAGTTTAACTAGTTATCTCGGTATTTTCTAGAGTTAGTATCTAGCATAAGGGCTAGAATAAGAAAATTTGCTTTTAAGTTGTTCTGAGACTTGATTTTGGAGAGTAAGGCTGCCTTGTTGAACAAGGGCATGGATATATCCAGGTTGGTTGTATATATGTAGCAGGTTGAGGAAGAGAAAAAGAAGGAAGTTGAGATAGTAAAGAGGCAGAGCAAGAAGTTCAGATTTTCTGAGCAGGATGGTGGCCAACAACAGAGTGGCAGGGATGGTGGAAAGTGGTTCATGAAAAAGTGGGGCAATTCTAGGTCTTACTCGATGACTAGTGCTACCTACCCAAAGCCATTGGTTGACAGACATTTATAAGATGGCGATAACTTTAGGGCATAGGATGCCCTATCCCACGCTAGCTGGGCCCAGTCAACTCTGTCATATCCCCCATGCAGATTTTATGGATGATTGCATCGGGGTTACTATGATGAAGTGAAGGACAAATTCTTTAATTGTGGTCTGCCACGACACATAGTTAGAAGCCGTCCAGTGGCTAAGGTTGCTTTGGGGGCAAACAAGGTTCCTGTTTCCTCTTCTTCAGCTCCAACACCAAAGGGTGCACTATCTAGTTCTGACACTAGTCGGAACCATCTCTATGCTCTCATTACCTATAGGAGTTTGAGGCATCACCTGATGCCGTGACTGGTATGTTGAAACTCTTTTTCCATGATGTGTACTGTTTACTTGATCCGGGCTTCACTCTTTTTTATATGACCCCATTTGTGGTTGTGTATTTTGGTTTTGGTCCTGAGTGTGTTTCGGTCTCTTTTTTTTTCTACCCTAACAAGAGGCTTTATGGTGGCTAGAAGGGTCTATAGGGGTTGTGTGGTATCTGTGGATGGTCAGGAGACTTTGGAGGATTCATTAGAATTAGTCATGATTGATTTCAATCCCATATTAGGGATGGATTAGTTGCACTTATTCTATGCTTCTCTAGACTGTCAGACCAGCAAAGTTGTCTTTAAATTGCCTAATAAGCTGATTATTGAGTGGGAGGGTGGTCCCCTAGCTTCTAAGAGGATGTTTATATCGTATCTTAGAGCTCAGAGATTAATCTCCAAAGGGTGTCTCTATTATTTTGTCCGGGTTTAAGATTCCAACTCAGAGGGTCCTTCTTTGAATTCTGTCACGGTGGTAAATAAATTTCCTGAGGTCTTTCCTGATGATCTTTCTGGTGTTCCTCCTGATAAGGATATTGATATTATTCTAGAAACTCGTACAATTTCTATTCCTCTGTATAGACTAACTCCACTTGAGTTGAAAGAGCTTAAGGATCAGCTAAAGGATCTTCTAGACAAGGGTTTCATCTGTCTTAGTGTGTTTGCGTGGGGTACACCAGTGTTACTAGTGCATAAGAAGGATAGTTCCCTTAGGATGTGTATTTATTATCGATAGTTGAATAAGATGACGGTAAAGAATAAGTACCCTCTTCCAAGGATAAATGTTTTATTTGATCAGTTGTAGGGTGCTACGTCTTTCTCCAAAATTGATCTTCAATTCGAGTATCCTCAGTTAAATATTAGGGAGGTGGATATCCCTAAGACTGCCTTCCGTACTCGGTATGGACATTTTGAGATTCTAGTTATGTCTTTTGGGTTGACCAATGCCCCGATGACATTCATGGACTTAATGAATAGAGTCTTTCATCAGTTTCTGGATTTGTTCGTCCTTGTGTTCATAGATGATATTTTGGTTTACTCAAAGTGTGAGGTGGATCATGCTAATCACCTCCGTATAGTATTGCAAACCTCGAAAGAGCAGTAGTTGTATGCCAAATTCTCAAAATATGAATTCTGATTGAACGTTGTCACTTTTCTGGGTCAAGTCATTTCTAGTGATGGGATCATGGTGGATTCGTAGAAGGCTGCAGTGGTTAAGAAGTGGCTTGGACCCACGACTCCAACCGATATTCAGAGCTTCTTGGGTTTAGCTAGTTACTATAAAAGGTTTGTAGAGAGTTTTTCAATTATAGCTTCCATATTGATTAAGTTAACTCAAAAGATGGTAAAGTTCTTATGGTCTGATGCGTGTGAGGGTAGTTTTGAAAACCTGAAGGATAAGTTGACTTCGACTCCTGTCTTGACTTTACCCAAAGGCATTGATGGGTTTGTGGTATAATGTGATACGTCCCGTGTGGGGCTTGGTTACATCTTGATGTAGCATGGCAAGGTGATAGATTATGCCTCTAGACAGCTGAAGGTGCATAGAAGAATTATCCAACTCATGACTTTAAATTGTTAGCTGTGGTGTTCATATTCAAAATTTGGCGTCACATTTGTATGGCGAGCATATGGATATCTTTTCTGATCATAAAAGCCTACAATATGTGTTTACTTAGAAAGAGCTTAACCTCAGGCAAAAGAGATGGCTTGAGCTGCTCAAGGATTATGAGATTTGTCTTCACTACCATCTAGGTAAAGGTAACATGGTTGCTGATACTCTTAGCAAGTTATCCATGGGAAGTCTTGCTCATATGGAAAAAGAGAAGTGAGAATTGGTGAAAGATGTTCACCATTTGGCTAACCTTGGGGTTTGTCTATTAGACTTTAAGAATGGTGGTGTGTTTGTTTAGGAAGTGGCGAGGTCGTCCTTTGGTACTGAAGTAAAGGATAAACAAGTGTTGGATTTTGTCTCTATGAAAATCAAGGGTGATGTAGGTGGGAAGAAGGTAATGACCTTCGAGATTAGTGGTGATAGTACCTTGTGGTATAAATGGAGGTTATGCGTTCACGATATAAATAGTTTGTGAGAGAGAATCTTAGCTGAGGTGCATGAGTCGCGCTATGCTATTCATCTTGGTTCTATAAAAATGTATCATAACCTTAAGGAGATGTATTGGTGGAACAATATGAAGCGAGATATGGTTAGTTTTGTGGCTAAGTGCATGGAGTACCAACAAGTGAAAGTTGAGCACATGAGACACGAAAGATTGTATTAAGAAATTGAGCTGCCTATGTAGAAATGGGAAGTGATCAACATGGATTTTGTTAATGATCTTCCTCGGTATCATAATCCATTTGATTTGGTTTGGGTCATCATGGATAAGATGACAGCGTTTGCTTATTTCTTGCCTGTGAGGACCAAATTTTTAGTAGAAGATTACACAAGGTTGTAACTCTAAGAGATTGTGAAGTTGTATGGGTTCCTATTTCTATAATCTTGGATCATGGTACACAATTTTCATCCCACTTTTGGTCGTTGTTTTAAAAAGGTTTGGGGACCAAGGTGAGTCTTAGTACAACTTTTTGCCAACTGTCGGATGGGCAAGCAGAAAGGACTATTCAGACATTGAAGGATATGGTTCGATCTTGCGTAATAGACCATGATGGTAGTTGGGTTGAGCATTTGACTCTTATAGAGTTTGCATATAATAATTGCTACCACTTTAGCATTGGGATGGCTTAGTTTGAGGCCTTGTATGGTAGGAGGTGTAAGTCTCTTATTGGATGGTTCGAGGTTGGCGAGGCTGAGATGTTTGGACCAGATTTGATTTACCAAGCCATGGAGAAGGTGAAGATGATTTGGGATAGACTTAAGACTGCCCAAAGTTGTCAAAAGTCCTTTGCAAATATGAGGCAAAGAAAGTTGGAGTTTGAGGTTGGGGATAGGGTGTTCTTGAAGGTGTCTTCTATGAAGAGAGTGATGTGATTTGGGAAGAATGGGAAGCTTAGTCCCCAGTTTGTTGGTCTGTACTTGGTTTTGAGGAGGGCTGGTAATGTTGCATATGATTTAGAGTTGCCTTCTAGTTTGAGATCTATTCTCCAGGTATTCCATGTTTCTATGTTGAGGAAGTATATGGATGATCTGTCGCAAATTGTGCCTATCAAGGATATTGGTATTTTAGATTCCCTATCTTATGCGGAGATCCTAGTAGAGTTCTTGGATTGGTATGTTCATTGGTTGCAGACCAAGGACGTGTCCTCGGTGAAGGTTCTATGGAGGCACCACAAGGTCGACGAGGCTACTTAGGAAGCTGAAGAGGACAAGAAGTCCAAGTATCCGTTCCTATTTTTCACTCTGGAAATTAGTGTAAAAGGTTTGTGTTGTTACTAACATCTTTATTTTCTAACTTAGTTAAAGGTAAGAGTAGAGGCATGTGGAGTCCAAATTGTGCTGGTACTGCCTTTTTCCATCATTCGAGGAGAATGATCCAAATGGGGGAGCATTGAAACACCTTAGGTTTTGGCCCTTGGAAATTTCCTGAGCTCTAAGCTCACTGTCCTTGTAATGACTCATCATATGAGTCGTATGATGTGGGTATGGGTCTGTGAGCCAACTCATAGGGTGTCTAGTGATTGGTGGTTGGGTTTTTATTATGGATACGACTTGGTGGTTCAGGTCATTAGGTGTATTGCGAGTCGTTTTGCTAAGTTGTATGTTGTCCAGTGTCAATCCCTTTGGATTCTGTCTTGGGTATGGCTAGGACTATACGAGTTATATATTCTGGTCACGAGTGAGGGAAATAGAGTCATATGATGGATAGTGTGTGGGTTTCCAACTCACTGCTTTGGTGATGACTCAATGATACGAGTCATATGTAATGCCCCGCAAAATTCTCTTCCAGTCTGAGCTTTAGAGCGTATTTTATAAAGTGAAAATCCGAGTCAAGATGTTTAAGAAATATCCTCCCAAGTATGAAATACTTTGAAATCGTGTGGGAATCTATTTGAGCATGAATTAAGATCATAGAGGTCCCCTAATTCATGAACAAGTTGAAAACTTTCCCATCGTTCTAGTGACCGTCAAAATTTGGGTCAACTTCAATCGACCATAACTCGTTGTATATTAAAACTGAGTGGTTTGCTATATATTAAATGAAATATCTTTGAATTAGCTTTCCAACGATACCAATTTTGCCTAAATTCGATATCGGAGCAATAAGTTATGCCCATTTTACCCCAGCATGTCAAGCTAGAAAACGGTGACGACATTTTTGATGGGCTATCACATTTTTGACGCCCTTTTTGACGACGTCGTCACATTCTTACGACATTTCTAACAACGTCGTCAGCCCTGGGTAGAAAATCAAGAATTTGGACCCCTTTTGTGACAACTATTCGTGACGGCCTATCACGAACCTGATGGCCTATCACGGATGGCGTCAAGTATATTTTTCCAGTAATTCAAGGGAGTTTTTGCAAGGGTATTTTTTTCATTTCCTACCCTTTTTGAGCCTCTATAAATATGAGGAACCCTCATTCAAACCCTAATTCAATCATTTTCTTTTTCAACTCTGTCAAGAGAGTATAACTAGGGTTTCAATCAAGAACCCTAATCTTCCAAAAATCATCCATAAATCTTCAAGGCTTCTTCAAGAATCAAGTTCCTCATAGTGTGAGCTTCAAGAATTTATTTATTTCAAGTGTGGATAAAGTTTCAAGCACTAAAGTTCATCCAATTTCAAAGGTTAAGGTATGTAGATGTGATTCTTGGGTCCCTTTCATCCCAAAAATCTCAAGAACCCTTTTTAAAACTAAAAGATTTTTATGTTTATGAGTTGTTAATGATTTGTATGAGTTGAAATGGATGTTTAATGTGTTGTTGAGTTTTGATTTATGTTTTCCTACAAAATTTATGAGCTTTGACCCTAGTATGTGGAATTCATGTGATGTTTGTGATAGACCCTCTTGAAGTTGTTTTTCCATGTGATGTGTTTATGACTTTTGGGTGTAGAAATGATTGAATAAGTGAAGAACGTTCCCCATAGGTTTGATAAAGAGCTTAGATGAAGTATAAGGGCCGCTATAGTATGTTGAATAGGAAACTCCAAATTGTGAGATAGTCCATGCATGCCTAGTGTTTGATAAAATGCCTTAGTGAGTGAAATGTGTCAAGATAGCATGAAATCCCCAAGTAGGTGCAAAATAGGTCGTGTCTAGTGGTTGTTGAAAGACCCTAGGGAACAAAGGAACAAGTCGAGATATGATGGTTATAAATTGCCCAATTTTGTGCTCTTTGATATATGCTAAGCTTTTAATACATGTCAAGTGGTTAGCAAGTAAATAGTGACGTGTTAGTATGAAGTTTCTCCCAAATCAAGTGATATCCAAATACATGACAAGACCGATATAGGTATGAAGTACTTGATGTAAGATCTCGTTGAATGGGGTATAATCTAATAGCATGTCTTCCCTAGGCTAGTATATGATGATGAATAGAGGTCTATGTTTCCTAAATGCTAAATGTGATGTCCTAAGGATCTTGAGAGGAAAAGTATGTTGTGATGCCCAACTACTTGAAGTGATTCTTTAACGATTGTGATAATACATGAATGATTGTAATGATGAATGAATGCTTGTAATGATGAATGAATGATGGTAGTGATGAATGGATAACCGTGATGATGCATGAATGATTTGTGATGAAGAATGATTATGTCTTACTTTTAAGTTATCGAGTCCTGGGGGTATTTATACCCAAAAATAGAGCTTTTGTCTAGAGCCTTTTTCAGTTTCTCGATACTTCTAATCAAGCCATGATTCTCAGAACTCAGTGAACTATAGAACTCTGTTTCCTCATACAATTGCGAAGCTAAATAAAGCTCGGTAATCTCAGTTATCTCTGTAATCTCTATATCGCTAGTAACCTAGCCTCAGATCTGTAATTAGCTTAGTTCTAATATATTCAAGTGATTCAATCCTAATCTCAGAAGCGATTCGAGTAATCTATTCAAGCTCAATGTAACTCTGTCAGATACGAAAACAAATGATCTCAATGTAACTCAGTCAGACCTTTTGAGTAATATGATTAGTATTAGATTCAGTTCAGCCAGTGTTCAGTTGAGAATTCAGTTATGAGTCTTTTAGTTGGGAGTAGAAACTAGCACCGAGCGAGCTCAAGGATGGGATCTTACCTACTAGTAGAGGGTGTGATTCTTAGAAGCAATCCTTGTGCTCCCGAACTACGTAGCCAACATAGGTTGAGACATCACACCTATTAATTGAGGGTGGATAAGAGACATCATACCTGCTAGATGAGGGTAGATGAGATGGATTTCCCTGCTAGATGAGGGCTCCACCGTTCTCGTTTGAGGATCTACTAGATGAGGGTCACATAGAGTTGTCTTTACTAGTGGCGTGATAATGACACCCTTCTAACTGGGGCAAGGTTGGACCCCACCTGTGGTAGGTCGGGGCATATCGGTTAAGTAACTACTTCCCATATTTTTAGTTTTAGATTCAGTCTCAGTTTTAGAATCAGTCTTCAGAAATCAAGACTGTCAGATACAGTCATCTATCATTGTGAGGAACTCAGATAGTTCCATTGATTTATGGGCTATCCCATCAGATAGACTTGGTATCACATACAATTATTTGATATTATATTTAGAGATATGCTGTCAGATAGGCTTGATCACAGTATCAGATTTCTATTGAGTATTCTTGTTGTCAGATTCAGATATAATCATATTTCTTATCATTGATAAAGCTTTCGAAATCATCTGTTAGAAAGGTTGATCTCTAATCCTATCAGTCGAAAGCAGTAAGTCCAAGAATTCATTCATTGATGTAAGCATATCCAGATCCTCAGTTATCAGTATCAGATGAGTCAGTGATTCAGTATCTCAGTGTCAGTTGTGATTTCAGTCTGCAGTAAAGTGGTATCTGAGTTTCAGTATCTAGAGTTGCGATAATTGTGTTCATGTTCTGTGCATTCATGTATGTGTTCTCATGCGGTATTTTCATGATTATTCACTTTAGATATTGTCCATGCGTGAACCCTTGCATTAGTCTACCTCGTCTACATACTCGGTATATTTTTGTACTGACGCATTTGCGCTATAGTGTTTTATTTGACACCATAAGTTCAGAGGCACAGGATCCAGTTTATCCTCAACAGTTTGGTCCCAGTTAGCAGCAGTAACAATGAGTCCTCTTCTTTCGAGGACAAGTCTCAGTTTACTACTATTGTTTCAGACTTTGTTTATTTTCTGTTGACGAAGTTAGTTGGGGACATGTCCCATCAACTCCACACTTCAAACATTAGAGGCTTTTCAGATGGATGTATTAGTATTAAGTTTTCTGTATTATGAGTATTCATGGATGTGTTGAACCTTATGGCTAGTTTCCGCATTTATTTTAGACATTGTGCAGTGTACAGGTATAGATATCAGTAAAGGGTTAGCTTGTGGTCTTTCGGGGTCATAAGCACCGTGTGACATCTCGAGAAAAGATCTTGGGGCGTTACACATATGTTGTGGTCACGAGTTGCCTTAGCAACGACTTGATGGTATGAGTCATATGTTGTGGTCACGAATCACGGGGTTGACTCGTAACCACCTGCGACATTCTTACAGTTTTAAGTTGGGGGTATTCTAGACATTTCCCTCATTTAACTCCTTTGGATACCACGATATAAAACACCTTTTGGGACTTCATGAACCTATTATTCTCAATCAAACACTCTAAAAATCTCTCTCAAACTGTTTCTCAAGCAAAGGTCTAGGGTTTTATCAAGATAATCAATTGGGGGCTTTCAAGAATAATTCTCTTCGCCTTCCTTGGTGTCTAAGGCATGTTACTTCTTCCTCATTGTTATTTTACAAAGAGCATGTGTTTTAATGTATGATTTTCATGGTATTGTTGTGATTTTTAAATAATGATTGGGGGTTTTTAGATGTTCATGGTTGAACAATGTTTCTAATGGTTTAGTGATGTTTCTTTAATGCTTTCATTATGATTTTGATATTGTTGAATGCATGTTAAGGATAAATAGATTTAGGGGTACTTTGGATTCCTCAAATTACTTGGTTATGGTTTTGAAACTTATGTTCCCTTAACCTGTTTGTTAAAATTCCAATGAGAGTGATTTTGTCACATAGTTTGACTATTCTTGAAATCTTTGCATTGCATAAAAAGGTAATGGAACTTAAATTGGTTTGGTTGGTTTTAAATGGTTTAGAAAGGCCTTGGTGGCCATGTTATTGGTTTAATTAAAAACTTTGGAGTCAAATTGGTTTAATGGATTTGGTATGACGTAAATTGATAGACTTGCAAGCTCTAATTTTGGTATGATGATACTAATGGTTAATGCCTAATAAAAGAATCCTTCGTAAATAGTTAGAATGTGTAAATGGTTTTAATATGTTCTTAAAGAGGTGTGTGTAGAATAGTCATGGAAGGTGGAGGTCCTGAGGGGATCAATACTGGAAACTAATGTTTGCCGATGTAAGGTTTGGTCTTGGTGACCGTTTGCATGATGTCACATTTATATTTTAGGAGATGTACTAGTCATCTCAGGTTTTATTCTCCAGTTCGTGCGGCTAACAAGTACCGAGGCCCTTTTAGAAAGGGGAGCTGAACCCATAAATCCCTAGGTGGTTTTAGGACGACAAAGCTACACAACCTAAGTAAAGGTTTTAAATGCATGATAAACCCGATTACCTTTCCCAACATGATTTATATATGTATATATGTCATTGCATATGGTTGTTTGACTTAGTTTTGAATGAAGACATTTTATTTATATTTATCCATGGCTACATCCTAGCATTCGCTCTACTAACCGTCTTTGGGTGTTGTATCCCCATACAATGAAGGAACCGGCCATAATATTATTCCTCTTGCTTAGTGATAACTTTGAGTCAGACTGAAGTGGTGAGTTTTTATACTCTGGAAGGCTCCATTTCATGCTATGGACTTCTTTTATTTTTGTTATTTCTTTGGTTTGATTTTGGCTATGGTCGGGGGCATGTCCTAACCAAATGTTATTGATTTTGGATAGAGGCTTTGTCAGACTACTATGGGCAAAAACGGTGTCAGTATTAGTGTCATCCTGTGTATTGGTATTGGCATTGGGGTTGGCGTTGGTTGGAGAATTGGTTGAGGTTGTTGGATTATGATTATAGGCTTTATTTTCTGTCTTTAAACTATTATTGTTTTATCTTGTTATATGTCGAAATTCATCCGACATAGGGTGCCGGTCAGTTATTGTTGGGTATTGGGGGTGGTCTCGGGTCCTTGTTGGACTTGAGATACCCGACAACCCTAGGCCCTGGTTCGGGTCGTGTTAAATACCTTAAACAGATTTTGTTTTCTACAATCAATTGTGACATAAGTTGTGAGAACTGGATATCAGATAAAGAGGAAAAGTCAAAGGAGTATGTCATTGAAGGACATGTTTTCGAGGTCGTGAGATCATATGAAATGATGTCCCAAGGATGATAAAAATCTGTTACGAAATGAGAGGACTATATGAAGGGAAAAAGAGAAGAAACTTAAGGAGTTCAAGTCTTTTAAGATGTACCTTAGTATTATAAGCGCTAATTTTATTAATTTATTTGAATTAAAACGTCTAGAACTGGAAAACTATGTAGAGATCTTGGATTGGGAAGCTTTAGCTATTTTAGCAGATTCTCTCTGTGATCCTTGTAATGAGAGATTAATTAATATTTATCACAAGATTGAGCCTTTTGGGTGTATATAAGCCGTCTCGAATATTTGTGAGATGAGATATTTAAATGACTTGTAACTTGAAATTATTTGTTAACTTTAAATTATAAATGTATTAGGCTATTTCTCCCTTTTTATATGAATTTTATTTATTTATTTAAATTATTAAGACTTAATTGAAAGCTATCATTCTATTATACATTGAGAAATTAACTTTTAATTTTGGTCAAATGTTTAGTTCGTAGATGATGATCGGATTTTTTATATGTCCTTTCGATTTTACACTAAACATAAAATCTTTATGCGAATTGATTTGCTTAAATGTGTAATTTGCAAGCATAATTGATGAAAATACTTGCGTGACTGTCTCTTAATAACAAATATGACATCAAAAAATGTAATTGCCAACTTGAATAAAGGAGAAAAACTAAATGGTTACAATTACGACATTTAGAGTCATAAAATATGGTATGTATTTTAAGAGAAAAATGATCTTGAAGGTATTAACCATGTCTTATGTTAACTAGAAGAGGGTAACACTGCAAAACACAGAAGAGAACTTGAATCTTATGAGGCTTGAAAAAAGGTTGATTCCATTGCACGTGGAATCATTGTTAGTTTTGTGGTTGATGACCTCATTCATGAGTGTGAGAAAATTCCTACTATGACTCTATATCTTGATGATAGAACAAAAAGAAAGGGAAACATTCCTAAATGTCTCATAAATTCCCTCTTATAAGTGTGCCGCACTACACATCCATAAATGAGACTTTGCTTGCACGACTTTGTTGGACACCCAATGATACTAAACCTAGGCTGTGATACCATCTTTGTCATGAACCAAACTAGGGCCTGACCGTGACGGGTAACTCAAGTCCGAAGTAGACTAGAGACCACCCCCTTCACCTAACCAAGTAAGCACAACATTCCCAAATGTCGGATGAATTCCAAATATATAACAAGATATATTTAAGAATAAATAATATTTCCATGATCAATACTCAACAACCCGACTGAAACAACTGACCAATGCAACCAAAGTCCACAGTAATCTAACAAAGCCTTCTAAGCAATAACCAAAGCTGAACATTAATAAAATATTGGGATATGCCCCCGACTATAGCCAGAAACAAGTCTAAGCAGTCTAAAATATCAGAGACCAAAACATGAAATGTAGTCTTCTGTTGTATGGAATCTCACCACTTTAATGTTAACTAATGAGATGATCCCAAATCCTAATAACTGAGTAGGAGAAGTAGAAGTATGGCTAGTTCCTGCATCACGTGGGGATACAGTTTCTGAAGACGGTTAACGGTTGGAGTGCTAGTATATAACTCAGGGATGCAGGATAACATAATTCCATGATCAATAGTTCAAAATCATTCAAGATTTCATGCACATCATCCAATGCATATATATATATATTATACACACACACACACCACATGTCGGGATAGGGAACAAGGCTTATCATGCATTTTAAAACCTTAGTTTGGATTGTCTGACTCAACTGTCATAACATACAAGGCACCCACAACCCATATAGGCCTAGCACTCCCCAAGATAGTAGGGCTCTAGTTCATGTGGCCGCACGAACCAAAGGGTAAACATATGCCCTATGAGGGAATCAAACCTCCCTGCATATCAAGGTGACACGAGCACTAGTTCATGTAATGGGATATGGGGGATTCAAACCTCCCAATCATATAATAATAATAATAATAATAATAATAATAATAATAGGGGGACTTGAACTACTCGGTCATAAAGATTCCTGAGTCGGCCACTACGGTTTCTAGTATTGGTCACTCAGACCTCCACTTTCATTACTCAGCCACACCACCATCTTTAAGGCCTAATTAAATCAATTATCACACAATCTCATTCATTAAATCATAATACACCTTTAAGTATACATTGTTGGTATCATTATACCAACTACACTTGCAAGGTAACATCAACATGCCAAAAAAAATTTCATTACTTTGGGAATTATTACCCCTTTTAGTTTAATTATGCAATAGCTTTTAAAAATACTAATCCATAAGGTTCAATTCAATATCTTAATGCAATAGTTCCAGGATAGTTAAATTCCCATATTTCTCATAACTAAAACAGTTTCACAATATGGGGTTAGTTCCACAATTACTTCAAAAGTCACAAGTTTGGGGGAAATCATAATTCCTAAGGTCATTCACCATACCCATGCACCCATAAGTTCAAAGCCATAGTTAAAACATGAGTAATGTAGAATAAAACGTTGAGAAAATAATTAATTTACCATTCATGTCAAAACCCTTACTTTTAATCATGTAAATAACCATGTACTTTCATGCAATAAAGATATTAAGTTTATGGGAATAGTCACATGCCTGAAATACCAAGTTTCACGGAGAGAATTTAACTCTAGAACTCTTAGATGGCCAACTAGATGAAGCCCTAGCTTAACTTGCTTGAGGGGAATTAGAGAGCCTTTTGGAGTGTTTGAGAAGTTAATTAGATTTATTTTTGAGTGCTAATGACACCCTAAACGGGTTATAAGACGTGGGTTTCAATTTGGATAAGAGAATAAATGTCCAGAATACCCTTAACTTAAAAGCTAAAAAAGTGTCGCCACTGACTACGGGTCAACCATTGACTCATAGCCACTCCTCACGATTCATCACCATGAGTCGTAACTAAGGCACCATACATTGCTGACCTTATGGCTCAATGACATAACTCAAAATAGGACCCAGCGACTAAAAGGGTCCAGTCATAGTTAACATAGAACCCAAATTAGGGTATACACTAGACACCCTAAGATTTATACCTAATGATTAGTAATATATCCTTACGAATCTTAGTAAGCCACTCATACTCGGAGCATAATCTAGCCACAAACTTACTGATTTAGTTATGACTCATCCCAACAACTCATCAGGACACCCTGACTCATAGGCCAATTCATAATCAGGGCAGTGACAGCAAAATCCTAGTAATTTCCAAGGACCCCAAAACCTAGGGCATTACATACTCTCCCCTTAGGATCATTCATCTTTGAATTATAGAACAAGGCATATGCTAGACGAATTTAACATAAGGCACACCCACTATTACCTTTAACAAAGATAAAAAATAAAGATGACCAGGAATTTATAATTTCCTCTAACAAAGACAATAAACAAAGATTTTAAGAAATACACATACCTTGAGCATAATTTTCCGAATCAAGGAATAAGAACAGATACTTAGACTTTATGTCCTGCTCGACTGTCAAAGTAGGTTTCTTAATCTTGTGGTTCCTCTAAAGAACCTTTACTGAATCCACATCCTTGTACGTAATTGACAGACTTGCCGATCCAAGATTTTCACAAAAACTCTCTCATAAGACAAGAAATTAGAAACACCTATGCTTTCTAAGGACATTAAGTTGAGCATGTTACTACCTGAGCCTTGAGTGGGTGGTTATATGGGTCCTTGAATAATGGATATATGTAACACCTCGGGTTTTTAGGTCCTTGGAATTACCTAGGATTTTGTACTCACTACCCTAATTACAACTTGGCCTTTAAGTCATAGGCTGTCCTAATGAGTCATAACCAAATAAGTAAGTTTGTGGCTAGATTTTGCTCAGAGTACGAGTGGCTCACTATGAGTCATAAGGATATGTCATGAGTCGTTAGGTGTAAATCATTGGGTGTCCACTATATACCCCAATTTGGATTTTATGTTGACTACGACTGGACCCTATGAGCTATAAGGTCCCATTACGAGTCATGTTATTGAGTCGTAAGGTCATAAATGTATGGTGCCTTGGTGGTTCTGCCTTATTTACAACTCGTGGTGACGAGTCATAAAAAGTGGCTATGAGTCAATTGTTGACTTGTAGTCAATGGCAACACTTCTTCAGCTTTTAAGTTAAGGGCATTTTGGAAATTTCTCCTCTTATCCAAATTGAAACTCACATCTTATAACCCCTCTAAGGTATCATTAGTACTCAGAAACAAATCTAATTAACTTTTTAAACACTCCAAAAGGCTCTCTAATTTCCCTCAAGTAAATCAAGCTAGGGTTTTATTAAGTTGGTCATCTAAGAGTTCTAGAGTTAAATTCTCTCTGTGAAACTTGATATTTCATGCATGTGACTCTAATCTTAAACTTAATATCTATATTATATGAAAGTACAAGGTTATTTATATGATTAAAAGTAAGGGTTTTGACATGAATAATCAATTGATTGTTTTCCCGTGGTTTTATTGTGCATTACTCATGTTTTAACTATGACTTTGAAATTATGGGTATATGGGTATGGTGAATGAACTTGGGACTTATGATTTTCCCCAAACTTGTGACTTTTGATGTGATTGTGGCCCTAACCCCATTTTGTTAAACTATTTTAGTTATGAGAAACATGGGAATTTAACTTAGAACTATTGCATTAAGATATTCAATTAAACCTTGTGGATTGGTGTTTTCAAAAGCTATTGCATAATTGAACCAAAAAGGTGTGTGAATTCTCCAAGTAATGAAATTATTTTGGCATGTTGATGTTACCTTGCAAGTGTAGTTGGTCTAACGATACCAACAATGTATGCCTAAAAGTGTATTGTGGTTCAATGAATGGGCTTGTGTGATAATTATTTTAATTGGGCTTTAAAGAGGATTGTGTAGATGAGTTGTGAAAGTAAAAGTTCTAGTGACCAACACTGGAAACCGCAGTTGCTGATGTGGGGGTCTATATGTCTGGGTGGTTAGAGTCCCGCTATTATTATTATATGATTATGAGGTTTGAGTCCCATATATCTCATTACATGAATTAGTGCTTGTGTCACCTTGATATACAGGAAGGTTCGAGTTCTCCATAGTGGATATGTTTACCTTCTAGTTTGTGCGGCCACACACACTAGGGCCCTACCAGCTAGGGGAGAGCTGGGCCCATATAAATCGTAGCTTCCTTATATGTTATGACGGTTGAGCTACACAATCCAGACTAAGGTTTTAAAATGCATGATAAGACTTATTTCCTATCCCAGTATATGATATATATACACACATACATATATATATGTATATATATATATACACATATATATATGTATATATATATACATATATATACATATATATATATACTTATATATATATAAATACATATATATACATACATACATTTATATATACACATATACATACATACATATATATATGTACATGCATTTGATATTATGTATGGAATATTGACTTTGAACTATTGATTATGGCATTATATTATCCCGTACCCCTAAATTATATGTGAGCGCTCCAATCGCTAACCGTCTTTGGATGCTGTATCCCCACACGATGTAGAAATTGGACATATTTCTACTTCTCTTACTCAGTGATTAGGATTCAAGATTAGCTCATGAGTTGACATTAAAGTGGTGATCTTTCATATATTGAAAGTCTACATTTCATGTTTTGTTCTTTTATGTCTCAGACTGTGTAGACTTGTTTTTGGCTATAGTTGGGGCATGTCTTGACATTTGTTTGATATTCAGTTTTGGGTTCTTTATTTCGAAGGCTATGTTTAGATTACAGTGGACTTAGGTGGTGTTGGTCGATTATTTCTATCGGGATATTATATATTGATCATAGAAATATTATTGATTCTTAAATCTATCTTGTTATATGTTTGGAATTTATTCGATATTTGGGAATATTGTGTTTACTTGGTTAGGTATAGGGGGTTGTCTCTGCTTCACATTTGACTTGAGATACCTGTCACATCTAGGCCTATTTCAGGTTGTGACAAAGATGGTATCAGAGCCTAGGTTTAGTGTTATTAGGTGTCCAACAAAGGCGTGTCAAGTAGAGTTTCATTTAAGGGTGTGTAGCGCGCCACACTTACAAGGGAGAGGTTATGAGATATTTATGAATGTTTCCCTTTCTTATTATTCTATCTTCAAGCTATTGAGTCTAAGATCTTGAACCTCTCTAATTCCCATTTGTTTGCCATTTAGATCATGCCTCTAATAAGATATCATAATTGTGGAAACTCTTCTATCCCATTCGAGGACAATATAGATAGAGCTCGTCCAACACTAAGAGTTCAAACCCAGTCTAAGGTCGCTGCCTCAGATTGCGCTGATGGAGCTCCACCTGTTCCTCCTGTCCTTCCTTAGGTTCCCCAGGCTGTCGTGTCTAATGCTGAGGTTTTCCAGTTGATTCATCTGCTTACCCTATTTGTGGCCTCTTTAATTGAGTGTGTTTCTTCTGTTGCTCCATCATTTGAGGCCACTGAAGTTGGCCAATTCATGAGATTGAGTCCTCTTGTTTATATTGGTTCTAAAGTAGAGAAAGATCCTAAATATTTTATTAATGAGATAATAATAATCTTCCATGTGATGTATGCTACTAAGATGAAGGGTGTAGAATTTGTAGCTTATCAGCTGAAGGATATAGCATACCAATGGTATGAATAGTGGGAGTAGCTTAGGGGCGATAATGGTTAGTCATTTTATGTGACGATTTCTCTACTACAAGTTTGGACTATTTCTTTTCTTAAAATTTAAGGGAGGTGAAATCAGAGAAGTTTGTAAACCTGAAGCAAGGCAAGATGTCAGTCAAGGAATATGCTTTGAAATTTAATTAATTATCCCGGTATACTCCGTAGTTGGTGATTGGCATGGGGGCTAGGACAAGGAAGTTCATGTTTGGGTTATCTCGAGACTTGATTCTGAAGAGTAAGGCTACCTTGTTAAATAAGGAAATGGATATTTCTTTGTTTGTGGTTTATATGTAGTAAGTCAAAGAAGGGAAGAAAAAGCAGGCTGAAATTGGTGAGATGCAGAAAAAAAGTTTCGCTACTCAAATTAGGGTGGGGATTAACAACAAAGTTATAGGATAGAGAAAAATGGTCTAAAAAGAAGTGGAGTAACTCTGGTTCCTACTATACGGCTAGTGCTAATTATCTGAAGTCATTGGGTGATCGTCGTGTACTGAGTGGTGATGGTTGTATGGCATAATGTGCCTAGTCTAAGGATATGGGGCTCAAACAGCTCCATCATATCCTTTTTGTAGATTCTGTGGTCAGGTGCATCATGGTGTTTGTGAAGAAAGGAGTAACAAGTGCTTTAAATATGGTCAGATTGGTCACATACAAAGGGATTGTCCCTCTAGGGTTGCTTTTGTGGCAAACAAGATCCCTCTTACTGGTGCATGAGCTCCGACACCAAAGGGTGCTACTTCTGCTTCTGGCTCTGACACTAGTCAGAATCGTCTCTATGTCCTCACTACCCATAGGGTGTCTAAGGAATCCGCTGATATTTTTACTGTTATAATGAAACTCTTTTTCTATGATGTGTACTATTTACTTAATCTGGGTTTCCACTCTCTTATGTGATCTCATTTTGGTTGTGCCTTTTGGATTTAGTCTCAAATGTATTTCGAACCCCTTTTCTATTTCTAGCTCAGTAGGTGATTGTGGTTGCTAAAAGAGTCTATAGGGGTTGTGTGGTTTCTATTGGTTATAAATAATCTCTGATAGATCTGATATAGTTAGACATGGTTGATTTTGATGTCATATTGGGGATGGTCTGGTTGCATTTGAGCTATGCTTATTTAGATTGTCAGACCCATAAGGTCATCACCTATTTTATTTGTATGTAAGAAGGATGGTTCCCTTCAAATGTGTATTGATTACCGCTAATTAAATAAGGTGACTTTGAATAATAATTATCCACTTTCAAGGATTGATGATCTCTTTGTTCAGCTTCAAGGTGCTAAAGTCATCTCCAAGATTGATTTTCGATCCGGGTACCACCAGCTAAAGATTAGGAAGAGAAAATCCGTAAGACTACTTTTCGAATTCGGTTGGTCATTTTGAGATTTTGGTGATGTCTTTTGGCTTGACCAAGGCTCCGAGAGTGAGTCCGATTATGCCAATTAACTCCACCTTATGTTAAAGACCCTAAAAGGTCAGCATTTGTATGCTAAGTTCTCTAAGTGCGAGTTTCATTGAATATTATGACTTATCAAGGTCATGTTGTTTCTAGTGAGGGGGTTATAGTGGATCCATAAAAGATTATGGTGGTTCAGAAGTGGACTAGACCTATGACTCCAACCAATATTCAAAGCTTCTTGGGTTTAGCTTGTTATTATAGAAGGTTTGTGAAGAGCTTCTCTTCTATTGCTGCCCCATTGACTAAGTTGACTCAGAAGAAGGAGAAGTTCTTATGGTTCGATCCTTGTGAGGGCAGTTTTGAGAAGTTGAAGGATAAGGTAACTTCGGCTCTGGTCTTGACCCCACCTGAGGTTACTGAAGGTTTTGTAGTCTATTGTGATACATCCTGGGTGGGACTTGGTTATGTATTAAGGCAACATGGTAAGGTGGTTTCTTATACTTCTAGACAATTGAAAGTTTATGGGAAGAATTATCCAACTCATGACTTAGATTTGTTAGCTGTGATGTTTGCATTAATAATGTGGCGACATTATTCGTATGGGGTTCATGTTGACATTTATTCTTATCATAAGAGCCTGTAGTACATGTTCACTTAGAAAGAGTTAAATCTCAGGAAAATAAGGTGGCTTGTGATGCTCATGGATAATGACATGAGTCTTTATTACCACCTAGGTAAAGTTAACATAGTTACTGATGCTCTTAGCAGGTTATCCATGGGTAGCTTATCCCATGTGGAGGGGGAGAAACAAGAATTGGTGAAGGACATTCACTGTTTAGGTAACCTTGGAGTTCATCTCTTGGACTCGAAGAATGGTGGTGTGTTTGTGCAAAATATGGTGCAGTCATTTCTTGGTTCGGAAGTAAAAGAGAAACAAGTGTTGGATCCCATCTTAATGCAAATTAACAATAATGTAGGAAATAGAAGGTGATAGTTTTCAAAATTGGTGGTGATGGTATCTTAAGGTACCAAGGGAGGTTGTGTGTTCCCGACGTTGATGGGTTATGAGGTAAGATTTTGGTTGAGGCCCATGAGTCGCTGTATATGGTTCATCCAGCTTTGACGAAAAATGTATCATGATCTCAAGGATATTTATTGGTGGAATAATATGAATTGGGATGTGTCCTATTTTGTGGTTTAGTGTATGGTGTGTCAACAAGTGAAGTTTGAACATTTGAGGCCCAGTGGATTATCCCAAGAAATTTAGTTTCCAAAGTGGAAGTGGGAAGTTATCAATATGGATTTTTTTGTTGGTCTTCCGCAGTCTCGCTAGCAGTTTGATTCGATTTGGGTCATCGTGGATAGGATGACTAAGTCTGCTTACTTCTTGCCAGTGAGGAATACTTTCTTTTCTGAAGATTATGCAAAGTTGTTCATTGAGGAGATCGTGAAGTTGCATGGTGCTCCAGTTTCTATCATTTTTATCATGTTACTCAGTTCTCATCTTACTTTTGGAGGTCATTTCAGAGGGGTTCAAGGACTAAGCTGACCCGTAGCACCGCTTTCCACCCGAAGACGGATGGGCAAGTAGAAAAGACAATTTAAGTTTTGGAACATATGCTTTAATCTTATGTATTCGACTATAGTGGTAGCTGGATTTACCATTTTTCTCTAATTTAATTTGCATATAACAATAATTATCACTCTAGCATTGGTATGACTCCTTTTGAGGCCTTGTATGGTTGGAGATGTAGATCTCCTATCAGGTGGTTTGAAGTTGGTGAGGCTGAGATATTTGGATCAGATTTGGTTCACCAAGTGATGAAAAACATGAAGATGATTTAGGATAGACTTAAAACCGCCCGAAGTCGCCAAAAGTCATATACGAATATTAAGCAAAGAGAATTGGAATTTAAGATGGGAGATTGGCTTTTCCTAAAGTTGTCTTCCATGAAGGGAGTGATGCAGTTTGGGAAGAAGGGGAAGCTTAGTCTCCGTTATGTTGATCCGTAATTGGTTTTAAAGAAGGTTCGTAATGTGCATATGAATTAGAGTTCCCTTCTAACTTGGGATCCATTCATCCAATGTTCCATGTTTCAATGTTTAGGAAATGCGTGGGTGACCCTTCGACGGTTATTGCTTTGGAAAGCATGGACGTTTTGGATTCCTTGTCTTATGAGGAAGTTCCGCTAGAAATCTTGGATCGGCAAAGTCTGTCAGTTATGGACTAAGGATGTGGCTTCCATAAAGGTTCTTTGGAGGAAGCACAAGATTGAGGAAGCTTCTTGGGGAGTCGAGGAGGACATGAAGTTCAAGTATTTGTTCTTATTCCCCGATTCAAAAAATCATGCACAAAGTATGTATATTCCTTAACATCTTTGTTTTCTATCTTTGTTAAAGGTAATGGTGGGAGTTCCTTATATTAAATTGTGCTAGCGTATACCTTGTTCTATCATTCGAGGACAAATTATCCTAAGGGGGGGAGTATGTAATAACCTGGGTTTTTGGGTCCTTGGAAGTTCCTAGGATTTTGCACTCACTTGCCTGATTATGATTTGCCTATGAGTCGTAGGGTATCCTGACGAGTCATTGGGATGAGTCGTAACTAGATCTATAAGTTTGTGGCAAGATTATTCAATGAGTACAAGTGGCTCACTATGAGACATAAGGATATGTTACAAGTCGTTAGGAGTAAATTATTGTGTGTCAAGTGTATGCCCTAATTTGAGTTCTGTGTTAACTACGACTGGACCTTATGAGTCATAGGGTCGGTAGTGTATGGTGCCTTGGTGGTTCTGCCATGGTTATGACTTGTGGCGACGATTCGTGATGAGTGGCTACGAGTCAATGGTTGTCTCGTAGTCAATGGCGGCACTTTTTCAGCTTTTAAGTTAAGGGCTTTTAAGTTAGGATGATTTCTCTAGTGCTTTTCTAGATTTCTTCTTTCCTCAAGAGTTGAGGGAGGTGAAAGCAGAAGAATTGGTAAACCTAAAGCAAGGCAAGATTTTAGTCAAGGAATATGCTTTGAAATTCCATCAATTATCTCTGTATGCTCCGATGTTGGTGACTGGCATAAGGGCTAGGATGAGGAAGTTCAATTTCGGTTTGTCCTGAGACTTGATTCTGGAGAGTAAGTCTGCATTTATTAAACATGGACATGGATATTTCTCGGTTTGTGGTTTATATTTAGCAAGTCGAAGAAGAGAAGAAGAAGTAGGTTGAAATTGGTGAGAGATAGAATAAGAAGTTTTGCTACTCATATCAGGGTAGGGGTTAGCAACAAACTGGTAGAGATGGAGGAAAATGGTCTACGAAGAAGTGGAGTAACTCTGGTTCCTACTTTACGACTAGTGCTCATTATCCAAAGCCACCGGGTGATCGCCATGTATAGAGCGGTGGTGTTTTTAGGGCACAAGGTGCATAGTCTCTGCTAGTGGGGCTCAGTCAGTTCCATCAAATCCTCCTTGTAGATCTCTTGGTCAGGTGCATCATGGTGTTTGTGAAGAAAGGAGGAACAAATGCTTTAAATATGGTAAGATTGGTAATATGCAGTGGGACTGTCCCTCTAGGTTTGCTTCTAGGGAAAACAAGATTCTTATTACTGCTGCATCATCTCCTGCACCATATGATGCTACTTCTGCTACTGGCTCTAGCACTAGTCGGAATCATCTCTGTGCCCTCACTACCCATCAGGAGTTCGAAGCATCCCCTGATGTCGTTACTGGTATGTACTTGATCCGGGGTCCAGTCTTTCTTCTGTGACCCCATTTGTGGCTGTGCATTTTGGATTAGTTCCCGAATATATTTCGGACCCCTTTTCTGTTTTTATCCAGTAGGTGGCTCTGTGGTTGTTAGAAGAGTCTATAGGGGTTGTGTGGTGTCTTTCGGCGATAGTCAAAGGAGCAGCTATCGATGATAAGCTTTTCACAAACCTCCTGTAATACTTAGCAAAACCCAAGAATCTTCGAATGTAGGATGGAGTTGTAGGCCTAGGCCTCTTCTTCACCATATCAACCTTCTGTGGATCCACCATGATCCCTTCACTAGAAATAATAAAACCTATGAAAGTCACAACATTCAACCAAAACTCACACTTGGAGAACTTGGCATACAACTATTGTTCCTTTAAGGTCTGAAACACCACACGGAGGTGATTAGCATGATCTACCTTACTCTTCGAATAAACTAAAATATCATCAATGAACACAATAACAAGGAGATCCAAATACTGACAAAAAACTCTATTCATTAGATCCATAAATGTCGCTGGAGCATTAGTCAACCCAAATGACATCACCAAAAACTCAAAGTGCCTATACTGAGTACGAAAAGCCATCTTAGGGATATCCACCTCCTTAATCTTTAGCTGATGGTACCTAGACTGAAGATCTATCTTCGAAAAGCACTTGGCACCTTGCAATTGGTTAAAAAACTTGTTCAGTTGCCTATAGTTAATACACATCCAAATGGAACCATCCTTCTTGAGCACAAACAATGCCAGTGCACCCCAAAGAGATACATTAGGACGAATAAACCCTTATCCAGAAGATCCTTAAGTTGCTCCTTGAGTTCCCTTAACTCATCCGGAGCCAATTTGTATGGAGGAATAGAAATTGGACGAGTGTTCAGAATTAGATCAATACCAAACTCTATTTCCCTATGTGGAGGAACACCAGGAAGATCATCCGAAAAGACCTCAGGAAACTTATTAACCACACAAATTGATTGTAAAGAAGGACCTTCCGAGTTAGAATCTCTAAATTGGGCCATGTGATAAAGACAACCTTTAGAGATTAACCTCCGAGCTCTAAGATAAGAAATAAACCTCCCCCTAGGAGCTAAAAAAATAGCCTCCTATTCTATAACTGGCCTACCAAGGAACCTAAAGATAACCCTATGGGTCCGACAATCCAAAGATACGTAACAAGAGTGTAACCAGTCCATACCTAGAATAACATCAAAATCCACCATGTCCAACTCAAGCAGATCCACCAAGGTCAGCTTGTCACTAACAAATGCCACCCTCTATAGACTCTCTTAGAAATAACCGAGTCACCTACTGGGATAGAAACAGAAAAAGGATCCAAAATACGGATATGACCAAAAATTCCTTGTCACGAGCTTGGCTTTGGGGGATTTTTTGGCAAAGCAAGACTGATTAGCTCGCCTAAGGGTTCCTCTATTCCTCTTGTTCTTCTGAGTGAGGAATAGCTATGCTATTGCCCTACTGATTTAAGGCCTCATGTCTTGGATTGAGCTTTCAACCCGCCTCTTTCGTTTGCTTCCGGTTGGGTAAGGCTGGCCGAGCCGTGCAAGGACGCGGGGATATAGCAAGTAACTTTTGGATCTAAACCAAAAGATAAAGCCACATAAGAAGTCACATAGGAGAGAGTAGACCCCAGATCAAGCAAACAATATACGTCACGAGAGAAAAGCTGTAACATACTAGTAATGACATCAGGTGATGCCTGAGATTCCTGTCGGGATGCTAAAGCATACAACCTATTCCGTCCAATACTAGAACCAGGAGCAGTAATAGAAATAGATGCTACACCACCAATTGTAGGAGCAGAAGATGAAGCCACATGAATCTTATTCGCCCCCGTAGCAATCTTACTAACTAGACAATCCCTGATCTGATGGCTTGCTTGGCCATACTTGAAGCATTTGTCCTTTCCTTCATTGATATAACTTCGATTAGGAAGACCACAGAACCGATAAGGAGGACATAAAAAAACTGACTGACCTTCGCTTGCCTGAGATTGGGCACCCTGCCCTAAAAAATTGTCACCACCATGATGACGCCTGTCACCCGACTGATAAGGAGCACTAGCAGAAGAGTAGGAACGAGAACTCCCCTACTTCTTCTGCTACCATTTGCTGCTATCTTGACCACCCTGAGATTGAGCACTTCCCTGATCAGAAAACCTGCTTCTCTTACCCTGCCTATCCCCAAACTTTGCCCGCTTCCTCTTTTTATCTTCTACTTGCTGAATATGAATAGTCAATCGAGAGATGTCCATATCCTTATTTAGCAAGGCATCTTCCTTTCCAAAATCAGATCCCAATTAAACCCAGTAGCGAACTTCCTCATTCTAGCTAGCATGTCAGCTATTAAATCATGAGCAAACCTTGACAATTGGAGAAACTTTAAGGCATATTCCTTGGCAGACCGTCTCCCCTGATTGAGGTTCACAAACTCTTCCATATTTTCTTCCTACAGCTCCTGTGGAAAGAAACGATCCAGAAAAGCACCAGAGAAGGCATCCCACAAGGATGACTCCTCTACATCTCCTCTATCCCTATCCTACTATTCATACCACTGATATGCAACCTCTTTGAGATGATAAGCTGCAAAGTTTACCCCCTCCACATGTGTAGCCTGGATCACCCAAAATATCTTTTCCATCTAATCCAAGAAGCTCTGTGGATCCTCCTCTACCTTTACTCAAGAAAAAGTGGGAGGACCAATCTTCATAAATTGGCCAACCCTTGTGGCCACAACAGACAAAGCACCAGACACTTCCTGCTCAACCTAAGAAGCAACAAGTTTTGTAATAACATAAATAGACTAATGAAATTCCGTATTAGTCACCTCGCCTTGAAGAGGACTAGTAGTAACCGCTGGAACTCCAGAATAATCAAGGATAGATCCGTGAAATCAAAGATGAACCTCAGAAGTAGGATACACCACTTCAGCATTACCTCCAGATAGAATAGAAGAATTTGCTTGTGTTCTAGATCTACGAGGCATGATTTGAAAGACGAACAAACAAGGATTAGAGAATATTCAAGGATTGAGACTCCAAGCTTGAAAATAAAATACAAAGAAAGTGAAACATACCTAAATGCCTTATAGCCTTTCCCTTATGAGTGTGACGCGTTACACACCCTTAAAAGAGACTCTACTTGACATGGATTTTTGAAATCCCAATGGACCATGAACCTAGGCTCTGATACCAACTTGACATGACCCACATTGGGCCCTTGTCGTAATGGGCATCCCAAGTCCGTCTCAGACCGGAGACCACCCCCATTACCCAACCTCACCTCCAACCGCCTGCCCTGAGTTAGATGAATTTCGAGCATGTAATAATGTAGTTTAACAGCTCACATAAAGACTCTGGGAATAGATCACAACTATGATCGACCCAATCGAGTCCAACCATCCCATAACCATAAATCCAACCATGCCAAACCATACCAATCAAGGGCCATAAACTAGGACATAAGCAAAGATGTTCAAAAACATAATACAATTAATCCTAAAATGTAATATGATGGAAAAATAAAAATTATGTTCGATGATGCTAGCCTCCCAGTTTATTCTAATGCCAAGGCTAACACCTATATCGATCTCACCCATTCCAACCCATAGAAGTACCACAAATCCTCTAACCAAAAGGGTAATAAAATCTGGTTGGGACATGTCCCCAACCATAGCCAAAACTAAGATCCAAAATAAAATCAAAATGTCTAGAAATATCCACAACATGAAATTATACCTTTCAAAAGGATAGAAGCTCACCACTTCAGTCCAAACGCTGATACCAAGTCAATAACTAAGTGGGAGAAGTAGAACGATCGATTCATGTATAGAGTGGGTATACAATCTCCAGTAGACGGGGTTAGCGAGTGACCGCTAGTATGAACTCAGGGTAAGGATAAAATAATGCCATTTATAAAACCAAGTAAAACCATCCATATTCACATAACCTAACATATATATATATATATATATATATATAACACCATGCCGAGAAAAGAGATGGGGCTTAGCATGTCTTTAAGACCTTTACTTGTGCTGTGTAGCTTTGCCGTCCTAAACCACCCATGGGCTATATGGGTTCAGCTCCCCCTGCTGAAAGGGTCTCAGTGTGTGTAACTGTACAACTAGGGAAGTATAATATAGAATGACTAGTACTTCCCCAAAACAAAGAGCGACATCATGCAAAAGGTCACCAAGACCAACCTCATATCGGCAAATATGAGTTTTCAGTTTTTATCCCCTAAGGACCTCCACCTTTCACGGTTTTGCTAAACATCCTTTCATTATTAACCAATTAAAACCACTTTCCACATAACCAAACTATTATCCATATATTAACCAAGGTCATTGATATTAGTATCATCATACCAACCCTTACTTGAAAGTATAATCTATAGCCAACCATTTATAGGTTTAAGAGGACTTTTAAGTGCCCTTCCATTTACCATATTAAACCACTTGGGAGACTTCCATGTTCCCCACAAGAATAACCAATTAGCCCTTAGCTTTTCCAAACCATTTAGACCATACATAATTCTTTTACCATGTTTAAAACATTCAAGAGTTCTATTAAAAAAAGTCAATGCAATGAACATATCTTTATAAGTATTTTGTCAAACACATTCGGGGCATAATATGACCAAAACCAATTCCAATTATAGATAAACCATTCCCATTCAATCCAATTATCCAAAATCATCATTAATGCATATAAAAGTATAATTAAATTCATGGGAAACCATAACCAACCATTTAAACCATGAAACATTCATATAAACTATGATTTTAAGTAAAATTAACAACGAGGGAAGTGAACATGCGTTTAACAAGATGATGATGGAAAGATATCACCAAGACAAGCCCAAATTGATCCCTTAGTTGAAACACTAGCTCCCTTGCCCAAAAGCTCTTGAGAAAACTATAGAGTGTTTAGGAAGAGTTTCTAAGTATTTATGAATAAAATAATAGGGTAAATTACCTCCCAAGAAGGTTAGAAGTTATGGGACCCTATTAGGATAAGTGGAGAAATATCTAGAATACCCCCATTTAAGTTGCACTAAAATCCCATCAGAGGGATATGATTGACCCACATGAGTCGTACCCTTCGATATGATCTGTATCCACCACTCGTATCCTGAACCTCTACCCTTGGACCAAACACTATCCAGAATACAACTCATCCAACCAAGTCATAACCATAACATACGATCCATACCCATGACCCGTATCCCTGGTAGAATAAAATACCTGGAGGATTAAACACTGCCTAGCATACGAGTCCCTAGTACAATTTATACCCTATCTAACGGCTCATGATGAGCCACTCATACTCAGATCCAACCAAAGTAACAAGATCTTAGATTAAGTTAAGGAACCAAACGATCCGTAGCCACTAATATGACTCGTACCTCTAAGTCGTATCCATTCCAGTAACCAAAATATATCCCATCAACTAACACTGTCAGTATATAACTGGACCATACCATCTGTACCATAATATACGACTGATGTTGGGCGTATTTATACCCCTAAGAACCATAATTTACCCATATTTTAGCTAAGTTTGGAGGATAAAATATATAATTCCTGCACTTTTAGTCCATTTTCCTTTAAGTTAGCTAACCTATGTGATTAGCATGTTTTTCAGGTATTAATGGTGAAGATTTCAGCACTTTGTGGACCTTTGGGCAGCAAAGGAAAACTTCACATAAGAGGGAAGACATCTTTTGGAAGCTTGTGGACTGAATGTGACGTATGGAGAATTTGTCCTGGGCAAAATCAGTATTTCTAAATACTTAGGGGTGCAGCAGTAACTTAGTAGACAAGGATATTATAAAAACCCTATTGCTGAATTTTTCAGCATTCATTATCATTATCATTCGACACTTTTCATTATTCAGTTTAGAGATTCTGTAATTTCGGATAACAGAGGAAACGGCTTACGACACCAACGGAGGGAGAGAAACACGTTATTCTCTCTTGTTGTCGCAAATCACTTCCATCGCCAAGACTATTCTAGTTGCGGTATGATGATTATGTCTATTGTGACTTCCGTTGTAATCATGAGTAGCTAAACTTCTCTGTTAGGGTTATGGAAACCTTGTAAGATACTATCTATTGCTATGAGTTTGTGAATTCTTGATGTGTATGCTACTTATATCATTACTCTCTTCGTTTTAATTGAATTCTCATGGTTGCAAACATAGAGAACACGCCATTATACAATTAACTTTTTGTGAGAGAAAAGTTACATGTTTGGAAAAGAGAGTGTGACAAGAAAATAGGGTTTCCAACCCCTGTTTACACGTTAATGCCTTAACCGGATTAACGTTCTTGGAGAGTTCGTACCATTGGTATACACTTTAGGCTTGAGAGAGATAAAGGGAAATAAATCCTTGATGGTTGAGAAACACTTGGATTTACAATTAGAATACGAATCTCTATAAGTGCATGCATGTCTAAATTCTGCATTACTCATAGTTAATAGATACGTAGAAATTACAAGGTGGACATAACCCTAACTTATTATTTTTTGTGATTAAATCTTATTAAATACATCGTCTCATTCATTATTTTGATACTATTAGTTCACACATAAATCAAACCCCCCCTTTTCTTAGAATTTTCGACCAAAAGTCTACTGATAATTGCAACACTTAGTGACCAGAGTATTCCCTGTGGGATTCGACACCCAACCTAGTTGGGTTCTATATTTGACAGCGACTGCTTACACTTTCTAATGAGAGCTGTAATTTGGGGGTATCAAATTTTGGCGCCGTTGCCGGGGAATACGGTTGTCAACTAAGTTTGTGATAGTTAATAGACCCTTTGGTCAAAGATTCTATAATTTTACTTTTTGTTTGTTGTTTTTGTTTTGTTCAGGTTTAGTTGAGTGCATGCAAAATACAAGAAGTTCTGGTCAGCCATTATTACCTCTAAATCCTGAACCACATCTTATTGGCAGAATGGATGCGCAATGAAACCTTGAACGGATGGCTGCTCAACAGGAGCCGAATAGATTAGCTGCATTGGCAGCTGCTCAAGTGCATCAACAGAATATTGATAACCCAGGTCGGGCAACAAATCTTGATGAAGAGGACCTGGGTGATGATGAGTTACTAAATCCAAGGCGTGCAGATTAGGTGGCAGCTCCTGTGAACAGGAGAGATCGTCAAGCTAGAATAAGATCTGAACGCTGAGCTGTGCAGGTTCCTTTTGATGATGATGATGACGCTTTGGATGGAGCTGGTACCACAAGGGTTATTATTCCTCTGCCCTTGGCACCCGAATCCAAGTTCAATATCACTAGCACCATGATCCAGCTATTGCAACTCAAAGGGTTATTTGGTGGACTTGCAGGCGATGATCTGAATATGCATCTAATCAATTTTATTTTAACATGCAAGTCATTTGATAATCCAAGAGTTGGACAGAATGCAATTCGGCTGCGCTTATTTCCATTATCTCTATTTGGAGAGGCAACTCTATGGTTGAACGGGCTAACTCCTGACTCTATTACTAATTGGAGGCAACTGAAAGACTCTTTCCTAGAAAGATTCTTTCCGCCATCCAAGAGAGCACAATTAAGAGATGAGATCAGCAATTTTCGACAGCTCCCAACTGAAGCTCTCCACGAAACATGGGAGAGGTTCAAGAAGAAGCTTATGCGGTGCCCAAACCATCAGATGACCAATGTCCACTTAATGGAAATATTATATAGGGCTTTGAACTCGGTGACAAAGCCAGTGGTTGATAATGCTGCAGGTGGTTCATTTATGGACCTTACTTTTAATGAGGCAAGTGATATGTTAGATCGTATGAAAAAGCAGAGTAGAGCTTGGCATACCAGGGATTCTGAGGTAGCAAGCTCTACTATATCTATTGGCATGAATGCAGAACAGAGACGAAGAGAAGAGGAACGTGACCAAGATATGGCTCACATGAAAATGCAGATGGACCTTCTTACCAAGCATTTATTATCAAGAAAGACAGAAAAGGTCAAGGCTGTTGCATCACAGGGAAGAGATGAATCCGATTCTGAGAAAGAAGCAAATTATTTGAATAATCAAGGGGATTTCCGAGGCAATGCCCAAGGAAACCAAGGTTGGAACTATTATGAAAAATTTAGATACAAGAATAAGATTGACAGGAGTGGTTTGTATGTTCCTCCTGGGAATCGTGAAGCTGCGGCATCTGGCTCTGTGAAGATGTCCATAGAAGATATGATGGCTATGTTGTTGAAAGGAGTGGAGGCAACCAACACGGGAGTGACTGAGGTAAAGAATGATTTGGCCTCAATAAATCAATTGGTTGATTCGCATTCCACTTCAATAAAATAGCTGGAACAACAACTGAGTCAACTTTTAACAGCATTCAATCAAAGAAAGGCTAGCACTTTACCTAGTGACACTGTGCAAAATCCAAGGAATGATGGATCATGTATGGCTATTACTACTCGGAGTGGTAAAGTGTTGGAAAATCCATCCAAAGGCAAGCAGGTAGTTGATAATACAGAAGAGAATATTATTGAAGCAAATTATGATGGTTCTGTAGAAGCTGAAAATCAGAATGAGAACGATCATGACACTACACCTAGACGTCACCAGTCGGAAAAGATTGATAATCGAAAGCAAGATAAAAAGGAAGTGATGGAGAAAACTCTTACTCTTCCACCACCACCTTTTCCTCAAAGACTGAAGAAGAAAGTTGATGACACCAGGTTTAGTAAATTCATGACTATGTTGAAGCAGCTGACTATTAATGTTCCTTTGGTGGAGGCGCTGGAACATATGCCTGGGTACGCGAAATTCATGAAGGACCTTTTGACAAAGAAACGGGCAGCAAGCTATGAGCTGGCAGATAATGTTCATCATTGCAGTGCAATCGCTATAAGATCGTTAGTTCAGAAGAAGGCAGATCCTGGTGCTTTCACTATTCCTTGCACTGTTGGATCTTTGGATTTTACTAAGGCATTGTGCGATTTGGGAGCTAGCATCAATTTGATGTCGCTATCCATTTACAGAAAGTTAGGGTTGGGCGATCCTACACCAACCAATATGTGGCTCGTGATGGCAGATAGGTCGGTAAAACGACCTGTTGGTATCTTATATGATGTATTGGTGAAGGTTTCTACCTTCATTTTTCCTGCAGACTTTGTTATTTTGGATTGCGAGGTGGATTCTGAAGTTCCCATAATCTTGGGACGCCCTTTCCTCGCAACAGGAAGTGTGCTTATTGATTTAAGAGCTAATGAGCTTTTATTCCGGATGAATGATGAAGTGGTCCATTTTGATGTATGCAAATCAATGAGGCAGCCCAAAGATATGAATGTGTTCTCTGTAGCTGATGTTTATTATGAGGATGAGAAAGAAGTATCTGTAGAGAAGCAGCTTATTGTTGAGCCATTGGCTGTTGTGCTTATGAATTTTGAGCGTGAAGATGTTGAAGAGTATGAAGAAACTATTTGTGCTCTAACAGGAATGGGGTCATATTCTCATGCTCCTAAGAAGCTGGACCTTGATTTTTAGAATCGACCTTCTCCACCAGCGAAACCATCCATTGAAGAGCCACCAATGCTAGAATTGAAGGAGCTGCCCAGTCATCTAAAGTATGCGTTCTTGGGAAGTGGAAATACACTTCCGGTTATTGTTGCGGCTGATTTGGGTGAGCAGCAAGTAGCGACTCTCATCTCTGTTCTGAAGAGGTACAAGAGAGCCATCGGTTAGACTATTGATGATATAATTGGTATCCCTCCTGGGATATGTATGCACAAGATTCAGCTCGAAGACAATTGCGTGCCCACCATTGAGCATCAACGACGTTTGAATCCACCTATGCAAGAGGTGGTAAAGAAAGAAATTATTAAGTAGTTAGATGCAGGGGTGTTGTATCCAATCTCAGACAATAAATGGGTGACTCCGGTACAATGTGTACCCAATAAAGGGGGCATGACGGTAGTCGCAAATGAAAAGAATGAACTAATTCCACTTAGACCTATCACAAGGTGGAGAGTGTGCATGGACTAGCGAAAGCTGAATTCGTGGACGCTAAAGGATCACTTCCCAATGCCATTCATGGATCAAATGCTTGATCGATTGGCAGGGAAAGGATGGTTTTGTTTCTTGGATGGTTATTCCGGATATATTCAGATTTGCATTGCTTCTGAAGATCAGGAGAAGACCACTTTTACATGTCCGTATGGTACGTTTGCCTTCAAACGAATGTCATTTGAGCTATGTAACGCACCTACCACTTTTCAGCGATGTATGATGTTCATCTTTTTTGATATGGTTGAAGACACCTTAGAGGTGTTCATGGATGATTTTTCAGTTGTAGGTGAGTCGTTTGAATCATGCTTGACAAATCTGAGTATGGCTTTGCAGAGATGTGTTGAATTCAACTTGGTGCTAAATTGGGAGAAGTGCCATTTTATGGTGAAGGAAGTCATTTTTCTTGGGCATAAAGTCTCTGAAAGGGGAATCGAGGTTGATCGAGCCAAGATTGAAGTTATCGAGAGACTACTACCTCTAATTTCTGTAAAGGGAGTTCGTAGTTTTCTCGGTCATGCAGGTTTTTATCGGAGGTTTATTAAAGACTTCTCCAAGATTGCTAGTACATTATGCAAACTTTTGGAGAAGGATGCAAAGTTTGACTTCGGTGAAGATTGCTTGAAGGCATTTGAATGCCTCAAAGTGAAGCTAGTTGGAGCTCCTATTATTGTAGCGCCCGATTGGTCTCTACCTTTTGAAGTGATGTGTGATGCAAGTGGGGTAGCTTTGGGTGCTGTACTTGGTTAGAAAAGAGAAAGGCTATTTCATCCAATCTACTATGCGAGCAAGGCCTTGAATGAAGCCCAAAAGAACTATACCGTCACAGAACAAGAGCTTCTAGCAGTTGTTTATGCTTTTGAAAAGTTCCGTGCTTACTTGTTGGGAACCAAAGTGGTGGTTCATACAGATCATGCGGCTCTGAGATATTTAATGGCAAAGAAGGATGCTAAGCCAAGGCTAATTCGGTGGGTGTTGTTGCTTCAAGAATTTGATTTTGAGGTAAAGGATAGAAAAGGTTGCAAAAACCAAGTAGCTGATCATCTATCTAGACTTGAGAGTGAGCACATAGCGCAATCCGACCTTGAGATTGATGATGCATTTCCTGACGAAGAGATCCTAGCCACTATGGTGGAAGACTTATCGTGGTATGCAGACTTTGCGAACTTCATGGTAAGTAAAGTGATTCTTGAGCATCTCTCCTTTCATCAAAAGAGAAAGTTCATGCATGATGTGAAACACTATTTCTGGAATGAGCCGTATCTTTTTCGACAATGTGCTGATGGTGTTATTAGGCGATGCATATCAGATGTGGAGGTGCCTAGCATATTGGAATCAAGTCATACTTCCCAAGTTGGGGGTCACCATACAGGTGATCGGACAGCCAGGAAGGTATTGCAAAGCGGCTATTATTGACCTTCATTATTCAAGGATGCCTACGATTTTGTGAGAAGATGTGATCAGTGTCAGAGGCAAGGGGCGATTTCAAAGCACCATGAGATGCCCATGTCCAAAATGCTTGAGGTAGAGTTATTTGATGTTTGGGGTATTGATTTCATGGGCCCATTTGTGAGTTTGTTTGGGATGAAATATATCCTAGTTGCTGTGGATTATGTATCCAAATGGGTCGAAGCAGTTGCGCTAGTTGATAATGAAGGTAAGAGTGTTATAGCATTCTTAAAGAGGAATATCTTCTCTCGTTTTGGGGTACCACGTACCATCATAAGTGATGGAGGATCACATTTTTGCAACAAGCTGTTCTGAGTCGTATTGGTGAAATATGGGGTCAAGCAACATAAGGTAGCTACACCTTACCACCCACAAACTAGTGGGCAGGTAGAGGTTTCTAATCGGGAGATCAAGCTGATCCTTGCTAAGACTGTAAATGCTAGTAGGAAAGATTGGTCTCAGAAGCTGGACGATGCCTTATGGGCATATAGGACTGTGTTCAAGACACCAATTGACATGTCACCATACCAACTAGTTTATGGGAAGGCTTGTTACTTGCCAATTGAGCTAGAACATAAAGCACTGTGGGCATTGAAGTGGCTTAACTTGAATTGGGAGGATGCTACTAATCTGAGGTTGGAACAGCTGAATAAGATGGATGAATTCCGTCTACATGCGTATGAAAGAGAAGACCTCTACAAGGAACGGATGAAAAAGTACCATGATCGAAGGATTATCCAACGAAACTTTCAGAAGGGTGATTTGGTACTTCTTTTCAACTCCAAACTGAAGCTATTTCCAGGTAAGTTGAAGTCTAAATGGTCTGGCCCATTCAAAATTAGCCAAGTCTACTCATCTGGAGTAGTGGAGTTAGAAAACAATGATGGTGGTGTCTTTAAGGTGAATAGCCAATGAGTGAAGCCATATATCGGTCCATTTGACTCGATAAAATGCATGACCACCATCTATCTCGATGAAGTCTAAGTAATCGAGATAACTATGTCGTGTCGCGACAATAAATCAAGCGCTACATGGGAGGTAACCCATCATTTTTAATCATTTTGTTTTACTAGGAGTTTGTTTTTGTTAAATAAAAATCCAAAAAGAAGAGTCGAGCCACGACCAAAACTAAGGCGCTTGGTGGGAGGCAACCCATCTTTCTAATTGTTTTTGTTGTTTTTGATTAAGTGTAGGTGCAAGATGTACAAAGGATGGGATTAGTCCCAAATTTTGACTTGAAAGTGAGCCATGTTAAAGGTGGTAAGTTAGGAATGAAGGAGCAAAGGCTATTGGTTAGGCATTGCCTATGCTAATCTAGGCAATGGACAAGGCAATGCCTATGCCAAACTAGGCAATGGACAAGGCAAAACCTATACCATTGCCTATGCTCACTGCCCCACATAGGCAACGGACAAGGCATTGCCTATGCAAATCTAGGCAATACCATAGGCGCCGCCTATGCTATTGCCTATGCTCACAGTTTCAACTAGGCATTGACAAAGGCGCCGCCTATGCTAAGCATAGGCAAAGCTTTAGGCGCTGCCTACTTATGCCTTTTTTGTCTCCTAACCCGATTGTACATGGATAAAACCCAACCCATGGCTTAGTCTATAAATAGATCTTCAACCTTAGAACAAAATGCAATTGTTTGCTCCATATAGGCGCCGCCCAAGCTTCCCCATTCTCTCAAAGTTTTTCTTTTTGTTCATCTAATCTTGCAAGCTCATCTTCCGAATCTATCACCAAGTAAGTTATTCTTTTACATTCCATGGTTGTTGCAATGCTATACGTATAATGATTTGTTAGATTTTGAAGTGATGTTTGGTGATAAAGAATATGGTTGGTTTGCTATGATGAATCTCGTTGCGTGAGAGGATAAGTGTGGGCGTTCTTGACTTTGTTCCGACTTGTGTTTGATTGTTATACATTTTCATATTTTTATGGAATCGAAATTGTTAAGTTAATGCGTAATCTCAAAAGTTGAAAGCTTGAATGTTTGAATAACTCGTTCATCGAGATACCGATCATGATTGACCACAAGCATAAGATGTTGTGATTATTTCTATGCAATAACTTGATACGATCTCTACGTGGTAGTCTTGTTCAAAAAGTGCATTAATCCAATGAAATAAATTTGGAAAGGATAGTCAAGATTACATAAAAGTATGACTGTGCTAAACATGTTGTTGGAACATATTGCCTAAATGTATGTTGATGAAGTCTTAGTAATCGACATCACTCACTTAATTAGTCTGTGCCAAAAAATTAAGTGTGAGGTGGTGCCATTACTATTTGTTTTTCGATTAAATCTTCCGAGATGAAGCTAACATGACTATTGTGATCTTAGGTAGAATGGCACCAAAAGGACGACAAGGAAAAAAAAAGTGTCCACCTCACAGAAAGGTCAAAAAAGGGGAAGAAATGAGCAAGCTGAGTCCTCCTCTCTGCAAGTACCTCGATGCACTTTCGGGATAAAGTGGGTCCTAGAGGAGGAAGGAACGGAGTGGTACAAGAACAACAAAGTAAAGAAATATGTTCACGTGGATTTGATGCAAAAAGAGAGTCCAGCAAAGAGAGAACCCCACATTTTGGCTAAAATCATGGCACTAAACCTTGATTTCATTTTCTGAGATATGGGGAAATGCAATCTTGATCTAACACGCGAGTTTTATGCCAATTGGTCCCCAAAGACTACCGTAAGTGAAGTGAAGATTCGGGGCCAAGTCTTGAAACTGAATGTGGAGTTCTTCAACTCTTTTCTGGGTCTTCCATCTGTGGATCCATCACCACTCAAAGATCTTTATCACAGACCTCCCTATAGGGCAATCAGACACACACTGTGCGAACAAGGTCCATGGCCCGATGGATTCGTCACAAGGATATCGGTCGTCACAATACCTTCCCGTATGCTTCCTTGAACAGAGAAGCTCGTATATGGTTGGGGATAGTCAACTCTTGCTTGATTCCTGGGACACAGTACACAAATATCACACGTGATCGAGTATTCTTGGTGTACGCTTTGATGATGAATATTCCCATCAACATTGGTGCGGTTATACGATCGTCAATGCGGAAAGCAAAGCTGCACAAGAGGTCCCATTTCAGCTTTGGCAATTTGTTGACTGCGATATTAAGAAAGGAGCACATTAAAGAGGAACCTGCAGATCATAAGCTTCCACACAACCCGAAGAAGGTTGATCTCACAAAAGTTAAAGAACCTGAATCTGGTCATGGCATCAACCTTACCACTGCAGAAAGACATGCTCGAGATGAAAGTTTCTTTCGCCATCTATATGGCATGACTAGGTTTACCATGATGAGTGGGGGTTGTATTCCAACTGATGCAGAGCTTCAACAGTTGGATTATGACTACCCGATGAATGAGCATGCACGGGCTATGTGTGGAGTGGGAGTACATTTTAAGGAACCTCTCGATGACGACGTGCCGACTGACGATGATCGCCGACTGCCAGACTCAGATGTGGAGGACAACTCTGAGGATGAAGACTCCGATGATGATTCCGACGCAGGGGGTATGACCCAGACATAGAAGAGGAGTCTGACTAATCAGGTTTTCCTTATTTATTTTCACTGAGGGCAGTGTGTCCCGTCTAAGTGTGGGGTGCTGGTACTTGTATGCTGTAGTGTACTTGTTTGCCTACATTTATTCTTGTTTGTGTTAATTAGTCGTAATTAGATTTTTTAGATTTTGCATGAAATTGTTCTGATAGATGGCATGGTAGTATAGCAAGAGTTTGTGCTAAATCATTACTATTGAGACATTTAGGCTCTACGTGTGACTCACTGTGTGATAATTGTGTGGTAATTCATTCATCTGTTGGGTCCAGAATCTATAATGCTCCCAATTAAGTTGACCATGTGCCTTGTGTGTGTGAGAATATAGTATATTCTGTGTTGTGACTGATGCTAGAACTTGCATGGTGTGTGTGTAAAGCGAAATAAAGAGTGTGAGTTTAGGAGATGATTTAGGCATTTCTTTGTCAACCCTGAATTTGTCTATCTTCTTTTTACCTACCTTTGTACATTGTCCTAGTAAACCCCCTTTGAGCCTTTAGCTATTTTCTTTGACAGCCTCATATGTAGCCTAATCTATTTTTTTTCAAGACCATAATTTGATCCAAATTCCTAAGCGCTTTAAATTGTAGAGTCATGTGACAGAATAAGAGGAAAATGGTGAGAGTGATGCCTCAGAGTGTATTGGTACTTGAAATTATTGTGAAAAAGAGTGACTATCATAGAGGTGCTTTATATAAAAAAATAAAAAAGAAAAAAAAATAAAAAAATAAAAAAATAAAATATAAAAAAAAAATTAAAAAAATTAAAAAAAATTAAAAAAAGAGAGAAATAGAAAAATAAAAAGATAGTTGTGTTTAAGATTGAATAACAAAATAGGTGAAAAGGGGTGGATAGATGAAAGAAAGGTAGAAGGGTTGTTAAAAGAGAGTATAAATGGCATAACGTAGTGTATTAAAGCGCTTAGGGAACATAGTCACTATTTCTGGCCAAAATAGTCCTACCTGTCCCTTAGCCTACATTACAACCTGTAAAGACCTATTTGATCCTAAGCTTAGCATTCTGATATTAGTGGAGCATTACACTAAGGGCAAACCTATGATCATCAATTGCAACATAAGAATTCTTTGTGAGAGTGAGAGCAAGGAGAGTCTTATACCCATGTTTAGAAAAATGCAAAACTGTGAGTGATCATGGGTGATATCTTGTGTGAGACGCACGTGGTTGATGATTTTTGGGTAGTGTTATATGATTCTTTGTGGCTTAACTTGTGGATACGAATTAACCATCATTACGAGTCTATGTTGGAGGTTGAATTACTTCTAGTAATGATCAAGAAACCTACTCTTTGTTAATAATTGCCGTGCATGTCTTGTTGAACATTTTGTGTTGCTATTGTGAAATTATAGTTAGGTGTTTGCATGGACGTAATATTTTGTTCGAGGACGAACAAAGCTTTAAGTGTGGGGTGGCGATGTTGGGCGTATTTATACCCTTAAGAACCATAATTTACCCATATTTTAGCCAAGTTTGGAGGATAAAATATATAATTCCTGCACTTTTAGTCCATTTTCCTTTAAGTGAGCTAACCTATGTGATTAGCATGTTTTTCAGGTATTAATGGTGAAGATTTCAGAACTTTGTGGACCTTTGGGCAGCAAAGAAAAACTTCACATAAGAGGGAAGGCAGCTTTTGGAAGCTTGTGGACTGAATGTGACGCATGGAGAATTTGTCTTGGGCAAAATCAGTATTTCTAAATACTTAGGGGTGCAGCAGTAACTTAGTAGACAGGGATATTATAAAAACCCTATTGCTGAATTTTTCAGCATTCATTATCATTATCATTCGACACTTTTCATTATTCAGTTTAGAGATTCTGTAATTTCGGATAACAGAGGAAACGACTTACGACACCAACGGAGGGAGAGAAACACGTTATTCTCTCTTGTTGTCGCAAATCACTTCCATCGCCAAGACTATTCTAGTTGCGGTATGATGATTATGTCTATTGTGACTTCCGTTGTAATCATGAGTAGCTAAACTTCTCTGTTAGGGTTATGGAAACCTTGTAAGATACTATCTATTGCTATGAGTTTGTGAATTCTTGATGTGTATGCTACTTATATCATTACTCTCTTCGTTTTAATTGAATGCTCATGGTTGCAAACATAGAGAACACGCCATTATACAATTAACTTGTTCGAGAGAAAAGTTACATGTTTGGAAAAGAGAGTGTGACAAGAAAATAGGGTTTCCAACCCCTGTTTACACGTTAATGCCTTAACCGGATTAACGTTCTTGGAGAGTTCGTACTATTGGTATACACTTTAGGCTTGAGAGAGCTAAAGAGAAATAAATCCTTGATGGTTGAGAAACACTTGAATTTACAATTAGAATACGAATCTCTATAAGTGCATGCATGTCTGAATTCTGCATTACTCATAGTTAATAGATAAGTAGAAATTACAAGGTGGACATAACCCTAACTTATTATTCTCTGTGATTAAATCTTACTAAATACATCGTCTCATTCGTTATTTTGATACTATTAGTTCACACAAATCAAACCCCCCTTTTTCTTGGAATTTTCGACCAAAAGTCTACTGATAATTGCAACACTTAGTGACCAGAGTATTCCCTGTGGGATTCGACACCCAACCCAGTTGGGTTCTATATTTGACAGCGACCGCTTACACTTTCTAACGAGAGCTGTAATTTGGGCATATCAACGACTCGTACCCATAATTCGTATTAGGTCCAAAGATTAGCATTCTAGGAAATTTTCAAAGGTCCAGAAACTAGGGTATTTTACTCTCTCCACTAGGAACATTCATCCCCAAATGACAGACAAGGTAGGGGTAGCCATACACAATAGTCATCTGCATTATGTTATCAAACATATTCCTAATCTTTAACAAAGTCCAAAAACAAAGAGGCGAATAAATCTTTCCTTTAAAAAACTCTAAAAAAAAATATGTCTTGAAGACATATACCTTCTGCACGAATCCCAAGAAAAGAAAACAAATACGGATATTTGAACTTCATGTCCTCTTTCAGTTCCCATGTAGCTTCTTCCACCATATGGTTCCACCAAAGAACCTTAACCGAATCCTTATCCTTGGTCCACAACCAACGAACCTACCTATCCAAGATATTAATTGAAACTTCTTCATAAGACAAGGAATCAGCGAGACCTAATTTCTCCAAAGGAATAACCAAAGAAGGATCACCAATGCACTTCCTCAACATGGAAACATAAAAGATCGAATGAACCAAGCTCAAGTTAGAAGGCAACTCCAGCTCATAAGAAACATTACCAACTTTTTGCAAAATCTCATAAGGACCCACATACCGGGGACTGTGCTTCCGCTTTTTGCCAAACTATACTACTCCCTTCATGGGAGATACCTGATAACGCTCAATCTACAGCTCTCGTAGGAGTGTAAAGCGATCGTTAGCAAATATAGAACTCAACCTGGGTTGGGTGTCGATCCCACAGGGAATAGCTTGGTCAACAAGTAAGCAAAATTAATAGACTTTTGGTGTAAGTCTGGTAAGAAGGGGGGATTGTAATAAGTAACCAAAGTAATGAAATAAAAGCTGAAAATAGCAAAGTAAAAAGAGAGTATTTCGTAGGTTGTGAAACAATGAGAATTGAAGCGTTGGGGTTATGTCCACCTTCTGAGGTATACGTCTCTATTGGCTATGAGTGTGTAGAGTCTTGACATGCAATTGCTTATAGAGAATTGTAGTCGATGGTAAATCCAAGCGTCTCGCGACCTAAACAAGGACTATTTCACTTTAACTCTCGCGAGCTTAAAGCGTGTCTAACGGTACGAATTCTCCAAGAGGTTAGTCCAGTTACGGCACTAGCGTTTTAATAGGAAAGGGTGTCCTACTACCTTGACATTATCTCTTTTCCAGACAAATAACCTTTCTCACGAACAAGTTAAATGTTAGACTGGCGTATTCTTGCGTTTGCAACCGCAAAGAATGTAGATTAAGATGAAGAGAATAATGATATTAGCAATATACGTGTCTTGAACTCACAAACTCACAGCAATAGATAGTAACTCATTCGGCTTCCATAACCCCAACTAAGAGGTTTAGTTACCCATGAATGCGAAGGATATCACGTTTTGCATGGTTGATGGCATGAGAAGTAGGTGATAGGCGTGTGGTTTTGGTGATTCCCTAGCAAGTAACGATTCTCTTGTTGTGGAATTTAAGAATAGAAGAATAGATTAGAAGTGTTTGTGGTGGAAGATGAGAGAGATGGAAGAAAATTAATAGTTTAAGAATGAATTTCTGAATTCATAAAAATCTCTAGCATGATAGGGTATTTATAATACTCCTATCCTACTCCTACTAAGCTAATGAAATAAATAGCCAAATCCTACTATACTAATGAAATCCTTGACCCAAATGTACTAGGGTAAGGTTACAATATCATAATCCAAATAGAATAGTGAAATACATAACCTAATTGTACTAGGTTAATGTATCTTTGTAAAAATCCAGCTTTGTGTCTGTAAGTCCCCAAAGTCTTCAGAAATGCTGTTTTAGCCCGGGACAGATTTTCCATGCAGCAGATTTGGTCCTTAGGCGTCCAGCTCCCTTCTACTTCGTTTGTGAGCTTTCTTTTGCGTCAAGTAAGCCGTAAAATGCTGTATTTTGCATCATTTATACCTGAAACTTTCTTAATCATGTTTGTTAGCTCATTTACAGGAAAAAGGACTAAAAGTGCATGAAATAGATAATTAGTTCTCAAAACTAGGCTAAAATATGGGCAAAATATATTGATATAGGCGTGTAAATCCGCCTATCATCAACACCCCACACTTAGAGCTTTGTTCGTCCTCGAACAACATATCATGTCCTTCTAAGCATCGACTTAAGGTTTTTACAGCAACAACACAAAACATTTATCAAGACAAGCACAACAATTATCAACAAAGAGTAGCTTTCTGATTATAAGTAGAAACAGTTTAACCTCTAGCGTAGACTAGTGATGGTGATCAACTCGCATGCAAACGTTAAAGTACATAGAATCATATACAACTATCCAAAGCTCATCAACCATGTGTGTCTCACAATATAGTACCCATAACCACTCACAAGTATAGCATATTTTTCAAACATGGGTATCAAAATGTCCTTGCTCTCGCTCTCACAAAAAATTCATATGTAGCAACTAATGACCATAGGCTTGCCTTTAATGTAGTACTCTACTAAATGTCGGAATGTTAAGATTAGGATCAAGTAGGTCTTTTGATGGTTGTAATGTAGGCTAAGGGACGGGTAGGACTATTTTGGCCAAGAATAGTGACTAGGTTCCTAAGCGCTTTAATACATCACATTGTATCAATGACACTTTTTTCTTTCAACCTTTCTTCACTCTTTTATTCTACCACCCTTGTTCTCCTATTTTGTTTTTCAATTTCAAGCACTACTTACTTTTCAGCTTTCTTTTCCTTTTTCTTTTCACAACATACCTCTTATGATAGCACTTTTTTTTTCATAGCACATTCAAGCACCATTACAATTTAAAGCATTATACTCACCCAATTTCCTCTTATGTTGTCACATGACTTTTTCACTTTAAAGCACTCAGGATTTTGGATCAAATTATGGTCTTGAAAGAAATGGATTAGGCTTACATACAAGGTTGTCAAAGAAATAGGCTAAAGGCTCAAAAAGGGTTAACTAGGATGATGTTCATGGGTAGGTAAAACTGAAGGTAAACATGTATAGGTTGCCAAAGAAATGCCTAAATCATATCCTAAACTTACATTCCTTATTTTCGCTTTACATACATACCAGGAAAGTTCTAGCATCAGCCACAAACATAGAATATACTATTATCTCACACACACAAGGCACATGGTCGACTTGATTGGAAGTAATATAGACTCTCGACCCAACAATTGAAGGAATTGAATCACACAATATCACATAATGAGTCACAACTAGAGCCTAAACGTCTCAATAGTCACAATTGTAGCACATACTCTTGTTATAATCTCATGCTGCCTATCAAAAATAGTTTCATGCGAAGCTAGAAAAATTTAACTCCTAAAAAAAACTAAAAAAATGTCAAACGAAAAACGGAAGTAAACAAACAAACATACAAACATAGGTGCAAACAAAGAAGTATAGCATGCAATTCTGACACCCCACACTTAGACGGGACACTGCCCTCGGTGGAAAATAAATTCGAAGAACCTGGTTAGTCGGACCCTTCATCAATGTCGGGGGTCATACCCCCTTCGTCTGAATCATCATAAGAGTCATCGTCAGAGTTCTCCTCCTCGTCAGAATCAGGCAAGCTTCGATCGTCATCAGTCGGCACATCATCATCTAGAGGTTCCTCAAAATATACGCCCACTCCACACATCTCCCGGGCATGCATGTTCATTGGGTAGTCGTGGTCCAGCTGTTGGAGCTCTTCAGCAGTTGGAATACGTCCACCACTCATCATAGTAAATCGTGTCATACCATAGAGATGACGGAAGAAACTCTCGTCACGAGCATGTATCTCCGCAGTAGTAAGGTTGACTCCATGAGATGTTTCAGCATCTTTGACCTTGGTGAGGTCAACCTTCTTTGGGTTATGTGGGAGTTTGTGGTCAGCTGGTTCCTCTTCGATATCCTCCTTCCGCAACATTGCTGTCAACAAATTGCCGAATGTGAAATGGGACCTTTTGTGGAGTCTGGCCTTCCTCATGGTAGATCGAATGATTGCCCCAAAGTTGATAGGGACATTCTTCATCAAAGCATAGACCAAACACACTCTATCTCTCGATATCTTGGTGTATTGAGTTCCAGGAATAAGGCATGAGTTGACAATGCGCATCCAGATTCTTGCGTCCCTATTTAGTAGAGCATAGGGGAAGGTATTTTGATGGCCTGTTTCCTTATGTCTGCCCCATCTTGCCATCGATCTTCTTCCACAAAGCGTGTGTCGTATTGCTCTGTAAGGAGGCCTGCTGTACAGCTCTTTGAATGGTGTAGTGTCGACTGAAGGTAAGCCAAGAAAAGAGTTGATCCAATCTGCTGTAAGATGTAACACTTGGCCCCTAATTTTGACTTCATTGCCTGTTGTGTTCGGCGACCAGTTGGCATAAAACTCTCTTGTTAAGTCAAGATTGCACTCTCCCATGTCGCGGAAGATGAAATCCAGCTTCAAAGCCATTATTTTTGCCAACATACGCGGCTCTTTCTTTGATAAGGTCTCCTTGTTGATCAAGTCGACATGCACATATTTCCTTTCTTTGTTGCTGCTGTACCATGCTTTGGCTTCTTCCTCAAAGACCCATTTTATTCCGAACATTCTGCGTGGTAGGTGCACTGAGGGTGATTCTCCTTGGTCTTTTCGACTTCTCTTTTTGCCCTTTTGGGACGTGGTAGCCTTCTCCTTGCCTTGCCTCGCTCTAAGTGCCATTGTACCTGAGACTAGAAATAATGTTAGTTGCAGCACAATCTCACTTGATACAATCTATATGAAAGCACTAGGGGTACCACCCCACACTTAGTTTCGTTAGCACAAATCAATGAAGTGAAAGTGGTCGAGTACTCAGATTTCGTCGACATACGTTGTAGAATTGTATTCCGACAAGAAAATCAGCATTGCATCACTTATTTGCAGCCAGTGGACTACTTTCATGGTGGATATAGCAACACTATGACATAGGGGTTACCACATGGAATCGTTATTCGTACAACAAGCACAACCTCCTAAGTCGATAGGCACTATAATCTTATCCCGATGGCCGGGATAGTCTATTATGTAAGCATCCAAACAACACTCTTAAGCAATATTCATAGCCATATATATTCAGCAAATATCATAACAATGCTTTTAAAACAAAATTCAAGTCGGAAACAAGTCAAGAATTCCCTACGTATATATTCACTCACATGATTTTGCAACAATAATCCAAACACATGAACATCACCTACCAATCTTACATGATTTAGCAATTTATAATAAGCATAGCAACATAGTACTTACGATAATTAGATGAAGAATAAGAGAGTACTTACTTGCTTGAAGCTTGTGGAGAAGTTGTTGTGAATTGGAAGATCAAAAGAAGAAAATTTTGAGAAGATTTGGAGGGTTATGCGGCGCCTTTAGGGTTGTTTCTAATGTGGTTGTGTTATAAAACTAAGTCCCCTTTATATAGGAAGAGTATGGGTCGGGTTATGACCCATTTACAATCGGATTTGGGGACAAGAACACCACATATGCGGCGCATATCACTCGGCATATCAATGACATATGCGACGCATTGTCTATGGCATAATAGGACATATGCGCCGCATAGTCTATGGCATTTGTAGACATATGCGCCGCATAGTCTATGGCACATGAGATACTGAGACCAAATGCCATAGCATAGGCGGCGCATAGTCAAAAGCATACTTAGGAATAGGCGGCGCATAGTGTATAGCACACTAGATTCCGAGTCCTTAGGCTATAGAATAGGTTGTGCATCATTCGTGGCCTATTTTTACCAAGGCCTAGACTTCCTCGAAGCCTATTTTGACGTGAGAAAGGCTCAATTCATCGCCTTATGCATCACCATTCCTAACTTACCGATTTTACCATACAATGCGTCCAAATTGTCGATGGAGATCAATCTCCTCGTCGCATACTTCTTGCACCTATATTTGCTCAAAACAAAATGAAAACGATTAGTACGATGGGTTGCCTCCCACCAAGCGCCTTAGTTTTGGTCATGGCACGACTCTTATTTTTTTGAATTTTCATTTATCAAAAAGAAAAAATACTAAAACGACGAAACGATAAAACGATAAAACGACAAAACAATAAAACAATATAACGATGGGTTGCCTCCCATCTAGCGCCTTATTTGTTGTCGTGGCTCGACGTAGTAATCTCGAGTACCTAGACTTCGTCGAGATAAGTGATGGCCTTGTCATTCATCGAGTCAAGAGGACCGATATATGGCTTAACACGTTGGCCATTCACTTTGAAGACAACACCATCATTGTCCTCCAATTCGATTACTCCATACGAGTAGACTTGGATGACTTTAAATGGGCCAGACCACTTTGATTTTAACTTACCTGGGAAGAGCTTGAGTCTGGAGTTAAAGAGTAGTACCATGTCACCTTTTTGGAAGTTTCGTCGAACAATCCGCTGGTCATGATACTTCTTCATCCGCTCCTTGTATAAATCTGATCTTTCATATATATGGAGACGAAATTCATCTAGTTCGTTTAGCTGCTTCAACCTCAGGTTCTTCACTTTATCCCAATTCAGATTCAAGTGCTTCAATGCCCACAATGCCTTGTATTCAAGCTCGATGGGTAGATGACAAGCCTTCCCATAAACTAGCTGATAAGGTGACATGCTAATGGGTGACTTGAATGCAGTCCTATACGCCCATAGTGCATCATCTAGCTTTCGATACCAATCCTTCCGATTCGCATTAACCGTCTTTGCAAGGATTTGCTTGATCTCACGATTGGAAACCTCAACTTGTCCACTGGTTTGGGGATGATAAGGCGTAGCTACCTTATGTTGCTTGACACCATACTTGGCCAATACAGATTTGAATAGCTTGTTGCAAAAGTGAGATCCTCTATCACTTATGATAGTACGAGGTACTCCAAAGCAAGAGAAGATATTCTTCTTTAAGAACGCTACAACACGCTTTCCTTCGTTATCGGCCAATGCTATAGCTTCAACCCATTTTGACACATAATCCACAGCAACCAAGATGTACTTCATTCCAAACGAATTCACGAATGGCCCCATGAAATCAATACCCCACACATCGAAGAGTTCTACCTCCAGAATTTTGGACATGGGCATTTCATGGTGTTTTGAAATAGCACCTTGACGTTGGCATTGGTCACACCTTCTCTCATAGTCGTGTGCATCTCTAAATATTGTAGGCCAATAATAACCACTTTGCAAGACTTTCCTTGCCGTTCGATTCCCTGCATGATGTCCTTCAACTTGCGAAGTGTGGCATGCTTCCAATATAGTAGACACTTCTTCATGGGATATACATCGTCGAATGATACCATCCGCGCATTTTCGAAACAAATAAGGCTCATCCCAATAGTAGTGCTGAACGTCATGCATAAACTTCCTCCTTTGGTGGTAAGATAAATTGGAAGGTAACACATTACTCACCACGAAATTTGCAAAGTCGGCATACCATGGTAATTTCTCCATTGTTGTCGCTAGTATCTCCTCGTCAGGGAATGCATTATCAATCTGATTTTCTGGTTGCGCCACATACTCATTCTCAAGTCTAGATAGGTGATCAGCCACTTGGTTCTCGCAACCTCTTCTATCTTTGACTTCAAAATCAAACTCTTACAGCAGCAATACCCATTGAATCAGCCTTGGTTTTGCATCCTTCTTCGTCATTAGATACCTAAGAGCTGCATGGTCTGTATGAACGATCACCTTAGTACCCAATAGATAGGCACGGAACTTCTCAAACGCATACACAACCGCTAGGAGCTCTTGTTCAGTAACGGTGTAGTTCCTTTGGGCTTCATTTAGGACCTTACTTGCATAATAGATAGGATGAAACAATTTTTCCTTTCTCTGTCCAAGAACAGCTCCAACGGCTACACCACTAGCATCACACATGACTTCGAACGGGAGCGTCCAATCTGGTGTTACCATGATAGGGGCTTCAATGAGTTTTCCTTTAAGGAATACGAATGCCTTTAAGCAATCTTCATTAAAGTCAAACTCCGCATCTTTCTCCAGTAGTTTGCACAATGGACTAGAAATTTTGGAGAAGTCTTTGATGAATCTACGATAAAATCCAGCATGGCCAAGAAAACTACGAACTCCCTTCACCGAAATTGGAGATGGTAGCTTCTCGATTACTTCTATTTTTGCGCGATCAACCTCTATTCCTCTTTCGGAGATCTTGTGCCCAAGAACGATTCCTTCTTTTACCATGAAGTGGCACTTCTCCCAATTCAGCACAAGGTTGAACTCTACACATCTTTGCAATGCCATGCTCAAGTTTGCCAAACATGCTTCAAAAGACTCACCAACAACTGAAAAGTCATCCATAAATACCTCCAAAGTGTCTTCAACCATATCAGAGAAAATAGACATCATACAATGTTGAAAGGTGGCTGGTGCATTACACAACCCGAATGGCATGCGTTTGAAGGCAAACGTACCATATGGGCATGTAAATGTTGTCTTCTCTTGGTCTTCAGGTGCAATACAAATCTGATTATAACCCGAATAACCATCCAAGAAGCAAAACCATCCTTTCCCCGCTAATCGATCTAGCATTTGGTCCATAAATGGCATGGGGAAGTGATCTTTGAGTGTCCAAGAATTCAGCCTGCGGTAGTCCATGCATACTCTCCATCCAGTAACGGGCCTGAGTGGAATAAGTTCATTCTTTGCATTCGCGACCAAGGTCATGCCTCCTTTCTTGGGAACACATTGTACTGGGCTTACCCATGTACTATCCGAAATAGGATACACGACTCCTGCGTCTAACCACTTGATAATCTCCTTCTTCACCACTTCTTGCATTGGTGGGTTTAGATGTCTTTGATGTTCAATGGTGGGTGTGCACTTTTCTTGAAGCTGAATTTTATGAGTGCAAATCCCAGGTGGTATACCAATAATATCCACAATGGTCCATCCAATGGCTCTAATATACTTGCGTAGGGTTGCAATAAGAGCTGCAACTTGTTGCTCACCCAAATCGGCTGCCACTATGACTGGAAGAGTATTTCCGCTTCCTAAGAATGTGTACTTCAAATGGCTTGGCAGCTCCTTCAATTCTAACGTGGGTGGCTCTTCAATAGATGGCTTAGCTGGTGGTGTGGGTCGATTCTTGAGATCAAGATCCAGCTTCTTGGGAGTATAACGATATGTTCCTAATCCCGATAGAGCACAAATAGCTTCTTCAGAAATTTCAGCATCCTCATTCTCTCCTTTCATGAGCGAAACCTCCAAAGGATCATCAAGAATTTGTTCTTCTTCAAGTCGTTATTCCTCGTCATCAACGACAACATCAGCCACAGAAAATACACTCAGATCTTTGGGTTGCTTCATTGATTTGCAAACGTCAAAATGAACCACTTCGTCATTGATTCGGAATGAGAGTTCATTAGCTCTCAAATCTATGAGCACACTTTCCGTAGCAAGGAAAGGGCGTCCCAAGATTATGGGAACCTCTGAATCTGCTTCACAATCCAAGATGACAAAGTCTGCTGGAAATATGAATGAAGATACCTTCACCAAGACATCGCATAGAACACCAACCGGTCGTTTTACCGACCTATCCGGCATAACAAGCCTCATATTAGTTGGTGTAGGATCTCCTAACCCCAAATTCTTGTAGATCGATAATGGCATCAAGTTGATGCTGGCTCTTAAGTCACACAATGCTTTAGCAAAGTCCAAAGATCCGACGGTGCAAGGAATCGTGAAAGCTCCGGGGTCGGCCTTCTTCTGAACTATCGATCGGGTAGCAATTGCACTACAATGATGCACATCATCTTTCAGCTCATAACTTTCTGCCCTCTTCTTAGTCAAAAGATCTTTCATAAACTTCGCATACCCAGGAATTTGTTCAAGTGCCTCTACCAATGGGACATTAATGGTCAGCTGCTTCAACATAGTCATAAATTTGCTGAACTTAGTGTCATCGGCCACCTTCTTCAATCTTTGTGGAAAAGGTGGTGGTGGGTATGGAGGTGTTCTCTCCGCGGTTTTCTCTCCTCTTGCTTCTGTTTTTCCACTTTTTCAGGCTGTACGTCACTAGGTGAAACATCCCTGACGTTGGGAGTAGTTGTTGCGGCTTCTTCTCCTTTTGTAACGTCACTAGGTGTAATGTCCATGTCCGCAACTTCGTCAACCACTTGCTTGCCTTTTGCTGAAGTTTCCAGCACCTTACCACTTCTGGTAGTGATGGCCATGCATGACCCATCATTCTTTGGGTTTTGCACAGTATCGCTTGGTAAGGTGCCAGCCTTTCTTTGATTGAATGCTGCTGAAAGTTGGCTCAATTGCTGCTCTATTTGCCTGATAGAAGTGGAATGAGAATCAACTAGTTGCTTCATGGAGGACAAATCATCAATCAACTCCTTAACTCCTGCTCTCGTTGCTTCCACTCCTTTCAATAACTTAGCCATCATGTCTTCCATACTCCCAGAATTAGATGTGGTGGTATCACGTCTACTAGGGGGAACGTACAAACCACTCTTTTCATTATTTTTCTTCCAACTACCTTGGTCTTTGCTTCCAGATTTATCATAATAGTTCCGACCTTGGTTTCCTTGGGCATTCCCACGGAAACCCCCCTGATTGTTCAAGTAGTTGGCCTCCTCTTCAGAATCAGATTCGTCTCTTCCTTTTAGCGCTACAGCTTTCACTTTTTCGGTCTTCCCTGATAATAAGTGCTTTTTCAGAAGATCCAATTGTGTTTTCATGTGCGCCATGTCTTGCTCACGTTCTTCTTCTTTTCTTCTTTGGTCTGCAGATATGCCAATAGATAAAGTGGGGCTTGCTAACTCAGAATCCCTGGTATGCCAAGCTCTACTTTGTTTTGTCATCCGGTCTAGCATATTGCTTGCCTGAACAAAGGTGAGGTCCATAAATGATCCTCCAGCCGCATTATCAACCACTGGCTTAGTCCCCGAATTCAAAGCTCTGTATAATATCTCCATCAAGTGGACATTGGTCATATGATGGTTTGGGCACTGCATTAGCTTCGTCTTGAACCTCTCCCATGTAACGTGGAGAGCTTCAGTTGGAAGCTGTCGAAAATTGGTGATCTCATCTCTCAACTGTGCTCTTTTGGATGGCGAAAAGAATCTTTCTAGGAAAGTGTCTTTCAATTGCCTCCAATTTGTAATCGAATCAGGAGTCAGCCCATTCAACCATAGAGTTGCCTCCCCAGACAAAGACAATGGAAATAAGCGTAGTCGAATTGCATTCTGTCCAACGCCAGGATTGCCGAATGACTTGCATGTAGAAATAAAATTGATCAGATGCATATTCGGATCATCGCCTGCTAGTCCACCAAATAATCCCTTGAGTTACAAAAGCTGAATCATGGCGCTAGTGATATTGAACTTTGCTCCAGGTGCCAAGGGTGGCAGAATAATGGCTCCTGTGGCACCAGCTTCATCCAAATCGTCATCATCATCATCAAAAGGAATTTGCACAGTTCGACGATCAGGTCTCAATCGCGCTTGACGATCTCTCCTCTGCATGGGTTCCGCCATCTCAGCAGTATGCCGTGGGTTTAGTAGCTCTTCATCGCCTAGATCCTCATCGTCAGGATTTGTTGCTCGCCTACGGTTATCAATATTCTGTTGATGCACTTGAGCAGCCATCCTTTCTATTTCATATTGTGCCCCCATTGATGCACTGAATAAACCTAAATAAAACAAAAACAACAACTAAAAGTAAAAGTACGAGAATCTTTGACCAAAGGGTCTAGTAACTATCACAAACTTAATTGACACTCGTATTCCCCGGCAACGGCGCCAATTTTTGATAACGCTCAATCTACAGCTCTCGTAGGAGTGTAAAGCGGTCGTTAGCAAATATAGAACCCAACCTGGGTTGGGTGTCGATCCCACAGGGAATAGCTTGGTCAACAAGTAAGCAAAATTAATAGACTTTTGGTGCAAGTCTCGTAAGAAGGGGGGATTGTAATAAGTAACCAAAGTAATGAAATAAAAGCTGAAAATAGCAAAGTAAAAAGAGAGTATTTCGTAGGTTGTGAAACAATGAGAATTGAAGCGTTGGGGTTATGTCCACCTTCTGAGGTATACGTCTCTATTGGCTATGAGTGTGTAGAGTCTTGACATGCAATTGCTTATAGAGAATTGTAGTCGATGGTAAATCCAAGCGTCTCGCGACCTAAACAAGGACTATTTCACTTTAACTCTCGCGAGCTTAAAGCGTGTCTAACGGTACGAATTCTCCAAGAGGTTAGTCCAGTTACGGCACTAGCTTTTTAATAGGAAAGGGTGTCCTACTACCTTGACATTATCTCTTTTCTAGACAAATAACCTTTCTCGCGAACAAGTTAAATGTTAGACTGGCGTATTCTTGCGTTTGCAACCGCAAAGAATGTAGATTAAGATGAAGAGAATAATGATATAAGCAATATACGTGTCTTGAACTCACAAACTCACAGCAATAGATAGTAACTCATTCGGCTTCCATAACCCCAACTAAGAGGTTTAGTTACCCATGAATGCGAAGGATATCACGTTTTGCATGGTTGATGGCGTGAGAAGTAGGTGATAGGTGTGTGGTTTTGGTGATTCCCTAGCAAGTAACGATTCTCTTGTTGTGGAATTTAAGAATAGAAGAATAGATTAGAAGTGTTTGTGGTGGAAGATGAGAGAGATGGAAGAAAATTAATAGTTTAAGAATGAATTTCTGAATTCATAAAAATCTCTAGCATGATAGGGTATTTATAATACTCCTATCCTACTCCTACTAAGCTAATGAAATAAATAGCCAAATCCTACTATACTAATGAAATCCTTGACCCAAATGTACTAGGGTAAGGTTACAATATCATAATCCAAATAGAATAGTGAAATACATAACCTAATTGTACTAGGTTAATGTATCTTTGTAAAAATCCAGCTTTGTGTCTGTAAGTCCCCAAAGTCTTCAGAAATGCTGTTTTAGCCCGGGACAGATTTTCCATGCAGCAGATTTGGTCCTTAGGCGTCCAGTTCCCTTCTACTTCGTTTGTGAGCTTTCTTTTGCGTCAAGTAAGCCGTAAAATGCTGTATTTTGCATCATTTATACCTGAAACTTTCTTAATCATGTTTGTTAGCTCATTTACAGGAAAAAGGACTAAAAGTGCATGAAATAGATAATTAGTTCTCAAAACTAGGCTAAAATATGGGCAAAATATATTGATATAGGCGTGTAAATCCGCCTATCATCAATACCTTGCGGAAAACCTTATCCCCAACGTCAAATTCCAAATCTCTACACCTAACATCCACATAGGACTTTTGGCAAATTTGGGTAGCCTTAATCCTACTCGAATCAGCTTTACCTTCTCTATAGCCTAGTAGACCAAATCGGGACCAAACATGTCCGCCTCACCAAGTTCAAACCAACCAATAGGATATCTACACCTCCTACCATACAATGCCTTAAAAGGGGCCATACCAATACTAGAATGATAGCAATTATTGTAAGCAAACTCCAACAAAGGTAGATTCTCAACGCAACAACTACTATAATCAACCACACATGCCCACAACATTTTCTTCATTGTCCGAATAGTTCTTTCTCCTTTCCTATCAATCTGAGGATGAAAAGCAGTACCCTGACTCAACTTAGTACCTAATCCCTTCTGAAAAGATTGCCAGAAGTGAGATATAAATTGTGTGCCATGATAAAAAATAATTGAAATAGTCACCTATGCCGCTTTGCAATCTCCTGAAGATACAACTTCGCATAATCCTCCACCGAAAAGGTAGTTTGCAGTGGAAAATAGTTCCCAGACTTAGTCATCCTATCCACAATAGCCCAAATCAAATCATATTGATTCAAGATCGAGGAAGATCGAAAACAAAGTCCATATTGATCACTTCCCACTTCTACTCGGGCAAACCAATTTCTTAATACAACCCTCCTAGCATCATGTGCTCTACCTTAACCTGTTGACACACCATGCACTTGGCTACAAAATTAGCCATATCCCTCTTCATGTCATTCCACCAATAGATCTCCTTGAGATCATGATACATCTTAGTTAACCCGGGATGAACAACATTGCGTGACTCATACGCCTCAACCAAAAACCTTTGTCACAACCTATCGACATCAAGAATACACAACCTCCCTTGGTACTGTAAAGTACCATCACTACCGATCTTAAACACCATTACCTTTTGCCCACCTATTTCACTCTTGCTTTTCATCAAGATAGGATCGAACACTTGCTTCTCCTTAATATCCATTTGAAGAGATAAGTAAACCACTTCTTGAACCACCATACTACTATCCATGGATTCTAAGAGGGGAACTCCAAGATTAGCTAAGAAGTGAATGTTCTTTACCGATTCCCGCTTTTCTTCCTCTACATAAGCCAAACTCCCTATGGATAACCTGCTAAGAGCTTAAACAACCACATTAGCCTTACCTGGGTGATAGTGAAGACTCATATCATAATCCTTAAGAAGCTCAAGCCATCTTATTTGCCTGAGATCATGCTCGTTCTTAGTGAACACATATTGTAGACTTTTATGATAAAAAAAGATATCCATGTGAACACCATACAAATAATACTGTCATATTTTTAATGCAAACATAACCGCCAACAACTCCAAATCATGAGTAGGATAATTCCTCATGTACCTTCAACTGCTTGGAAGCATAGGCAATTACCTTCCCATGCTGCCTCAACACACAACCAAGACCTACCCGAATTGTAGTAAACCATGAACCCGTCATTGCCTTTCAGCAAAGTCAGAATTGGAGTCGAAGTTAACTTATCCTATAACTTCTCAAAACTCCCTTCACAAGCATCTAACCAAGAAAACTTAACCTTCTTCTGAGTTACTTAGCCAAAGGAGCAGCTATCGATAAAAAGCTTTCCACAAACCGCTTGTAATACCCGGCTAAACCCAAGAAGCTCCGAATATCAGGTGGAGTCATAGGTCTAGGCCACCTCTTCACCACAGTAACCTTCTGTGGATCCACCATGATCCCCTCACTTGAAATAAATGACCCAAGAAAGTCACAACATTTAACAAAAACTCATACTTGGAGAACTTAGCATATAACTATTGTTTCTTTAAGATTCGTAACACCACACGAAGGTGATTAGCATAATCCATCTCACTTTTTAATGAAACTAGAATGTCATCATCCAGACCAAAAATCATCTTAGAAAAGAACTTGTCACCTTGCAATTGGTCAAACAGATCATCTATCCTTGGAAAAGGATACTTGTTCTTGACCATCGCCTTGTTCAGCTGCCTATAGTCAATATACATTCGAAGGGAACTATCCTTATTGTGCACAAACAACATAGGTACACCCTAAGGAGATACACTAGGATGATAAACCCCTTATACAAAAGATTCTTAAGTTTCTCCTTGAGTTCTCTCAACTCAGCCAGAGCCATTCTATATGGAGGAATAGAAATTAGATGAGTGTTAGATATTAGATCAATACCAAACTCTATTTCCCTATCCGGAGGAACACCAGGAAGATCATCCGAAAAGATCTCAGGAAACTCATTAACCATAGAAACTAACTGCAAAAAAGGACCTTCTGAGTTAGAATCTCTGACCTGAACCATGTGATAAACACAACCTTTAGAGATTAAACTCCGAGCTCTAAGATAAGAAATAAACATCCCCCTGTGAGCTAAAGAAACAACCTCTCAGTCTATTACCAGCTCACCTGGAAACCTAAAGATATCCCTACAGGTCCGACAATCCAAAGACTGTAATAAGAGTGTAACCATTTAACCCAGAATAACATTAAAATCCATCATATCCAACTTAAATAGATCCCCCAAGGTCTTTTTTCCACCAACAGATACCACACACCCCTTATAGACTATCTTAGCAATAACCGAGTCATCTATTGGAGTAGAAACAAAAAAAAGATCCAAAATAACTTATGGATAAAAACCAAAAGATACAGCCACATAAAGATTCACATAGGAGAGAGTAGAACCAAGATTAAGCAAATAATATATGTCATGAGAGAAAAATAGTAATGTACCAATAACGACATTAGGTGATGCCTCAGATTTCTGTCGGGATGCCAAAGAATACAACATGTTCCAAATAACACTAGAACTAGGAGCAGTAACAGAAGAAGATGCCATATCACCAGGTGTAGGAGAAGAAGATAAAGCCACAGAAATCTTATTTGCCCTCGTAAAAACCTTATTAATTGGAAAATTCCTAAGATGAGACCTGCCTGGCCACACTTGAAGCATTTGTCCTTTCCTTCATCACAATAACCCCGATGAGGATGATCGTAGAACCTATAAGGAGGACATACAGAAATTGACTGATCTTCACTTGCCTGATATTGGGCACCCTAAAATTATCACCGCCATAATGACGCCTGATGCTTGATTGATAAGAAGCACTAGCAGAAGAGTATGAACTAGGAATCCCCCACTTCTTCTTCTGTCATTTGCCACCATCTCGACCACCCTGATACTTTGCACCTCCCAGATCAGAAAACTTTCTTCTCTTACCCTGCCTATTCCCAAAATCCACCTGGTTCCTCTTTTCATTCTCTACTTACTGTATATAAATAGTCAACCTAAAGATGTCCATATCCTTAATCAGCAAGGCAGTCATGCTCTCAAAAATCAAATCACGAATTTAACCCAGGAGCAAACTTCCTTATTCTAGCCCGCATGTTAGCCATAAAATCAGGAGCATGCCTTGACAATTGGTAAAACTTCAGGGCATATTTCTTGAAAGATATTCTCCCTTGCTTGAGGTTCACAAACTCCTCCATCTTTGCTTCCCTCAATTCTTGGGGAAAGAAATGATCCAGAAAATCACCAGAGAAGGCATCCCACAAGGATGACTCCTCCATATCTCCTATATCCCTATGACTAATAACGCTCAAACTACACTCTTGAATGAGTGTAAGTGATCGTTGTAAATATAAAACCCAACTAGATTGGGGTCGAATCCTACAGGAAATAGGGTGTGAACTCAAGTTGTTTACGAAATAATTCACTGGTAATTTATATGTTTCCTGAAATGGGGGTTTAAATTTCTCAGACAATTGTTAGTCACTTTGAGATTAATGTTTGTAATAAATATTTTATGAAATAACCAGGATTATGTTCACTAGGGTTATGGTATATGACAGATGCTACAAATAACTTAAGGTTTTCATGGAGGTTAGGATGACAAGCCATCTCTATCAATAGTATGCTCGAATGTCTCTCGACCTATTCAAGCGTCTAATTTCCTAATCCTCTTGGACTTAGGGAATCGCAACTCACTGCCCAGATTTTACCTCAGGTTAATCAACCTTGTTACAACACTGATTATTAAACGATGCCTTTTCAAGTCCCTATCGATAATTCACTTCCTATTGTTTATGATTTCTTTCTCAAGCAAATAAAAGTTGGTATGCCTATTATTAGCAACCAATAGACATAAGTTAGAATGCCAGAATTACCAAGAAATCCTAACATGTATTAAACCTAAGTAATTAATCAACACCTTATCATCGCCTAACCCTAGATTTCATAACCTAGGTTAAGAGTGTTTAGCTACTCATGATGCAGGAAATAAGCACACAAGTTGAATTCATAATTGAAAGAATTAACTTACAATAATGAAGGAAATCAAAAGTGTTCTTTTAATTGAATCACAAGGCAAACCACCAAAATATTTGTCTTCGAGAGAGAGAGAGAAGAAAAAGTCATATGTTGTAGGATATGTCAATAATTGATGGATAATAAAAAAACCCTAAAATAAGGAGTTAAATAGTTAACCCTAAATAAGAAAATAAAATTAAAGTTTCAGATGTTCTTTGGAATAGATGACGGTGGTTGTGATGGCCTATCATGATTTTGACGGCCTGTCATGGACGTCGTCAGCTTCTCTATAAATTCAGCTTCTGCTGCGTAAGGTTGACGACGATAGTGACGGCCTATCAGGATCTTGACGGCGTGTCATGAAGGTCATAAAAAAACTTCCTACAACTCCCATCTTCTATTTAAGTTTGATGGCAACCTTGACAACCTATCACCAGGCTGACGACGTGTCATGGATGTCGTCAGCCACACTTATCTCTTCATTTGATTCTGATTTCATACTTTTTGTTTCCTTTATTTGTGGTTCTCATTCTTCTCTACTTTTACTACAAAACCAAAGTAAACTAATAAAAAATGACTAAAGTTTCTCAAGACTTTGCAATTATTTAGTGTTAAAAGCTTCAAATATGTTAGTATGGGCTCACACATCAACACCCTCAACTTAAACAATTGCTTGTCCTCAACTAACTACTCATATCAGTTAAGAATACATGCACCATCTCCAAGGTCAGTCAAATTAAGAGCAATTATGTCTATTATTGACACTATATTAGACCCTAGGGGTTTCAACTCTTAACCTTCTTTTCTTCCCTCTTTTATTGATCATGCGTGCTCAAGATGGATGCGGTCTTTTCAATTAGCTGATTATCTTTTTATCATTTTCACACAGTTTTCTCTTTTCTTCTTTCTTTTTCACCACAACCAACTCTTTATTCATCCTTTTCATTTTACCTCTCTTCATACATAGATCGCATCATGCACCCCTATAATAGCCAGCCTCAACTTAGGTTATTTACCTAAGTCAAGGTGCATAGTGTCTAAGGAGTACTAGGGCCAAGATAGGTTCATTGTGATGTAAACGGGAAGGTGAAAGGTGCATAAGAAAAAAAATAGGCTATTTCGGCTCAAAAGGAGAGCAAAGGATATTATTCACATTGGGAAGGTCATTTAGGCTAATGTGGGCTAACATGCAAAAACAACCTATGGTCCTTTCCTAATGCCTATTCGATAACCATGGCACGACTAACCGAGCAAGTTCTAGATTCAAACCACAACAGGAACTTAGCAAGACCTTACACACACATGGCAAATAAATATCTTACATATCACTACTTATCTGGTTTATGAATTTGTTTAACACAGGTCATTAATTTGTCATACTAATGCCACAAAAAGATACATAGTGGTCATAATGGGTGCAATTCACACAGTACACAATAGATCAGACCACTGGAGAAGTACTCATAAATCATAAAATAAGCCAACTCCCTCAAGTACTTGTACTACTCCTAATTATCTACAGATTATGTTAAAAAACAATTTACCCAATACCCTCAACTTAATAATCAAAAGTAAAATGCACTAAGGGTTAGGGTATACTTAAAGACAGTCAAGTACGTGGATCCAAGGTCTTTGACCCTGCTACTGTATCATCTGCTGTCTTCTCTCCATTAGGAGTATCTGGCCTGGTGGAGGTTGGAGCCTGGCTAGATGAAGCACCTGCAGCCCTATCTCGAATGGCTGCTTTCCATTTCTCATTATCAGCCATAGACTCCAATCTTTCCTTTTTCAACTCTTCCTTTTCTGCCTTCTTCTTTGCCTTTTTCTTTGCTTTTCTTTCTTCTTCACTATCTGGTTCTTCTCTCTTATTCTTGCCTTTCTTTTCCCCATTTTTTCTTTTTCTTTCAGGACTTTGTAGTGAGATCAAGTATAAGAACTTCTTCCTCTAATTCTTCCACAACTGGACCTGTTGGCATCATAATTTGGTGTTGCTGCAACACCCCAACCTCATCCTTAACCTTATCCAATGCAGCCCTGAATGTAGCAAGATCATCACCTGTCATATTTTTTGCCCGGGCATCGAATCTGTTCTCCAAATATGTAACTCACGTAGGAAATATCATAAAAGGCTCTAGTACAGCCTTGATTCTTTTGTCTACAGCAGCAACAAACTGTTTATCAAAGGAATATAGCTGGGCCTCGCACCACTTTTCTTGCTTAGCCACCTTCCTGATATCAATAAGCTAAAATGCCAAACCTGTTGCTGCTGGAGGAACTGAGGATTGACTTCAGTATCAGACACTGAAGCTGCCTATGCTAAAGAATCCTATACATCAACTTGAGAAGCTAATTCGACCTGAGAAGCTACTTCGACATTTGTAACCAGTGGTTTTGCTGCTATCTCTATTAAGTCTAAGTCTCGGCTGAATCTCATCAAACCAAATGGGGTTGTGGGTCTTTCGGGCATGAACGTCTTCGTCAACTCCCAAAATCTTTGGCACCTCAGCAGCTCTACACAGCTCTATAATAAGACACAGAAAAGGATAAGCAGTGTCGACCCTCGACATCTTGATCTTCATCTCATCTGTATTTATTTCCCCGAAGTTCAAGGGAAGCTGATGCACCAAACTTGCTACCAAAATAGCCCGGTCATCGCCCAGAATATCGTCTACCTCAGTAGGCATTAGCCAAACTCGCACTATGCCCCACTAAAATGTTGCCTCCTGAGTCAATGAGGACTTACAGATTCTCTCATTTAGGTTTATCACCTAAGTTGATTCTCTGTCAGCGATGATGTTGGCCAACCAAGGGTGTTATTTATCCTTATTCTTTATTTGAGCATAAAATGATGGTGTGGTGGCCTGAGGCATGAAGTCGGGGCCATGGAAGAATCTGTTGATGGCTCTAGTCAAAACATCAACGCTTACACCCCTCACCCAAACTCTCACTAAAAGAGGCTGATCTGCTACTTTTTCACCTGGTTTGCACATATTCTCCAAATGGGCTTAGTAATTTGCATAGAGCTCCCAAACCAGTATAGGGCGAAATAAACCTCCCCTTTCTGCAGTCCATCCTAAGCTGTATTCTTTGAATTCTTCTATACTTCAGGGCATCTGCTCAACCATTTTGTGATGATCATCTTTTCTTTTTGGATTGGCCACTTCGCATTTCTTCTATCAGTTCTTTGTAACCCAACAATATAGATGTCTTCAGCTCTAGGGATTTGTCATCTAGCATTGTTTCTCACTTTCGGGTTCTTACATTTGATAAGAGTCCTTTGAGGTGGAGACTCTTCATCATCTTGTCGCTCAGTGGATGGGGAACCAGAAGCTGTTCCTTCGGACTCAGATTCTTTAGATTTTTTTTTGATCCTCTTTATCAGCTTCAGCATGTTCAGACTCATGCTGTTCAGACTTGCTTTTTTCAGACCCCTTCTGCTCAGAAACTGTGGCCGACTCAATATCATCACTGTCCTCCACCTCAATTGGTAAAGGTGGTAGAGTTTTCTTTGGACTCTGCTTCTTCTTTAGCTTTCTGAGCAAAGGTTCCTCCTCCTCATAGTCAGATTTCTCTTTGAGGAGCTTATGATGTACATCATCTTTGGCCGCTTTCTTTGGTTCATTGGGACTCTTTATTTTTGGTGCTATTTTAGAGTACCTATAGACATTAGAAGAACGTTAGCCAACCCTAAAGATCACAAATACATCTACATTAATAATTTAAGCTCATTTATGTTCCAGGCCCTAGGTGTGACGACAATTCGTGATAAGCCGTCATGACTGTGATAGCTTATCACGGTTGTCATCAACCTCAGACAAAACCTAAAAATTTTTTACACTTTCTGACGACCTTCATGATAGGCCATCACAATTGTGATAGCCCATCACGATTGTCGTCAGCTCTATCAAGAACCAACTGCAGTTTTGTCAGCTTTTGACGACATTCCTGATAAGCTGTCACAATGGTGATAGCCTATCATGGATGTCATCACACTTATCATAACCCACTTTTGACTTTAACTAAATTTTTAGTCCCCATTCTTACTTAAGGTTTACTTGAATTTGAATGTGAGCTATCTTTTTAATCCTTGGGCTTGTACAGCAAACCCTAGGTGCGATTTTAGCCATTTTCAAGTTTAAAATTGGTTCAATCACATTGGGGACTTGAGTTAGATTTCATTCATCATACATCACAAGAAAAGAAGTGTTGAAGTAGAGTATACCTGATGGAGCTTTTAATCTAGTGCCACACATAAGAAAAAGTATGAAGGAAGAAGATGTTCTTGATTCTTAAGTGCAAACCACACACAAATTAAACTTGTTTTGCTTAGAGGGTTTTGCCAAGAATGGAAACTATTTTAACTAAAAGATAAAAATAACTAAATAAAAAGAATTTAAAAGCGGTGGAAATTTAAAAAGGCTCCCGATTTGGGCCAGGTCAGATCTGATTAAAATTAGGCTCAGTTTTCAGATTTTAGGCTTTGTGGTGACGACGATTTGTGATGGCTTGTCATGGTTGTGATAGCCTGTCAAGATCATCATCAATAGTAGCAAAAAATTTCTCAAGTTTGATCTAGCTGACGGCATTCGTGATAGCTTGTCACAGTTGTGACGGCTTGTCACGAATGTCGTCATGACCTTCCAGCTGATCGTTTTCATTTTTTCACCTTATCTATACTAAATCCTAATTTCAAAAATAAAAACACTTGCTCAAACATAAAAATTCTGGGTCGCCTTCCATTAGCGCCTGATTTACTGTTGCCGCACGACAGGGTTCTCTTGACTACTCACAAATTCGCCAAGACAACCTGTTGATACCCCTTTTTCATCCTTATAGAAGACATCAATGATTGAGAAGACATTCATATCATTTTTTTGTGACATGGGTTGATGTATTTTGAATTTTACCTCTTTTTTACCGAGCCTAAACTTGAGCTCATTCTCCTCCATGTCAACTATTACTCTTACTGTTTCCAAGAGTAGCCTTCCCAAGATAATGGGTACCTCAAAGTCCACATCACAATCCAGTACCACAAAATCAGCAGGAATAATAAAGTCTGCTACTTTCACCAACACATTATGCAAAATTCCAACAGACCGCTTTATTGACCTATCTGCCATCACCAGTCGCATGTTAGTAGGTGTTGGATCTTCCAAACCCATCTTCTTACATACAACAAGTGGTATCAGATTCATGCTGGCACCCAAATCACATAATGCCTTTGCAACATCCAGAGACCTAACCTTGCACGGAATAGTGAATGGACCTGGGTCGGCCTTCTTTTGCAGTAAGAATCATGTGGAAACCGCACTACAATGGTAGAGATTGTCCACCTGCTCACTGCTGACCTTCTTCTTCTTTGTGACAAGGTGTTTTATGAGCTTGGCATAGCCTGGCATTTGTTCAAGTGACTCAACCAAAGGTACATTAATTGTCAATTGCTTGAGCATAGCCATGAACTTGCCATATTTTTCCTCAACGACCTTTTTCTTTAATCATTGAGAAAAGGGAGGTGGCAGTCTAGGGATAGTCTTTAACACCACTTTCTCTTCCTTCTCGTATTCTTTCTCTAAAATATCAATAAAACCATCCAGCTTCTCAGACTCCACTGGACTACTTTCTCCGGGTTCATTAATACTTACCTTATTTTCCACAGATTTGCCCACAGAGGGGTCACATAACAACTTACCACTCAAAGTGGTAATCTCCATACATGAACAACTATTTCATGGGTTTTGAATCATATCACTAGGTAAAGTACCAATTTTTCTCTAGTTCAGTGTAGCAGAAAGTTGGTTCATCTGCTGCTCCAACTGCTTAATAGAAGTAGAGTGTGAGCTAACCAACTGACTAAGGGTAGAGAATTCACTCTTCATAGTAGTTACTCCCGAGTTGGTAGCTTCAACTCCTTTCAACAACTTTTCCATCATGTTCTCCATAGATATCTTGCTAGAGCTAGTTGTTGCAGCATCCGTACTTCTAGGAGGAACATACAAACCACTCATATCATTATTGTTTCTCCAGTGTCCCTGTTTCCTATCTTTATAATTAGGCTTGTTATAGAAGTTACGACCTTGGTTCCCTTGGCTATTGCCACAGAAACCCCCTGATTACTCACATAGTTTGCCTCTACATCGGCACCTATAGCAACAGTACCCTGAGATTCCACAGCCTTAACTATTTCCATCTTGCCTGAAAGCAAGTGCTTGGTCAGCAAGTCCATCTGTGTCTTTAAGTAGGCCATGTCCTGGTCTCGCTCCTCATCCCTTCTGCGCTACTCTGCAGTTACACCATCGGCAACAGTTGGGCTAGCCACTACAAAATATCTTGTGTGCCAAGACCAACTCTGCTTGGTTATTCTATTTAGCATGTCAGAAGCATCAAAGAAAGAGAGATTAATGAACAAACCTCCTACAACATTGTCTACAATTGTCTTTGTCAAAGAGTTGAAAGCTCTGTACAAAGTCTCGTTCAAGTACAAGTACGTCATGTTGTGGTTTGGATATTGTGCAAGCTTCTTCTTAAATCTCTCCCAGGTTTTATGCAATGCTTCAGTTGGGAGTTATCTAAAATTACTGATTTCATCCCTCAACTGTACCCTTCTGGAGGGTGGAAAGAACCATTTTAGGAATGCCTCTTTCAACTGTCTCTAGTTAGTTATAGAATTGGGCTCTAGCTCATTTAACCACATTGTTGCCTCTCCAGACAGAGACAAAGGGAGCAATCTCAATCGAATCGCATTCTGGCTCACTCCCAAATTGTCAAAAGATTTTCAAATAGTGATGAAGTTCATCAAATGCATGTTTGGGTCGTCACCAAGTAAGCCTCTAAAAAACCCCTTCAGATTCAAGAGTTGGATCATGGTGCTTGTTATGCTGAATTTTGCACCTGGTGCCAATGGTGGAGGAATGATAGCACCCGTTGCACCATCTCCATCAATTCCTTCATCATCTTCATCAGCCTCATATTGAATGGGATGTTAGCCATACCTTCCTCAGATTGGACGGTTTCTATTGATATTTCACTGTATTAGTACAATAAGTTGCTTAGCTCGTATTGGGTTTTGAGGATTTAGAAATTCCTCATCACCCAAGTCTTCATCATCAGGGTTCTGGTGACGTGCTTGTTGACCCAAATTATGTACATTCACCTGAGCCCTGGCCAAATCGGCTAGTCTGTCGGCCTCTTGTTGTTCAGCTATTTTCCCTATCAGTTGAGGTTCTGGATTGATTGACAATAACGGTTCTCCGAAACTTTTTGTTTTTATCATAAACAACACAGTACCTATAATAGACAAAAACAACAAATAAACGTAAATCTAGAAAACTTAACAAACAACAAATTAGCGTACACAAACTTTCAGTTTAACCATATTTCCCGACAACGACACCATTTTTGATAATGCTCAAACTACACTCTTAAACGGGTTTAAGCAATCATTGTCAATATAAAACCTAACTAGGTTGGGGTGGAATCCCACAGGGAATAGGGTGTGAACTCAAGTTGTTTACGAAATAATTCACTGGTAGTTTACTGTTTCCTGAAATGGGGGTTTAAATTTCCTTTGACAATTGTTAGTCACTTTGAGATTAATATTTGTAATCAATATTTTATGAAATAACCGGGATTATGTTCACTAGGGTTTATGGTATATGACAGATGCTACAAATAACTCAAGGTTCTCACGGTGGTTAGGATGACAAGCCAACTCTATTGATAGTATGCTCGAATGTCTCTCTACCTATTCAAGCGTCTAATTTCCTAATCCTCTAAGACTTAGGGAATCGCAACTCACTGCCTAGATTTTACCACAGGTTAATCAACCTTGTTACAGCGCTGATTATTGAATGAAGCCTTTCCGAGTCCCTATCGATAATTCACTTCCTACTGTTTATGATTTCTTTCTCAAGCAAATCAAAGTAGGTATGCTTATTATTAGCAACCAACAGACATAAGTTAGAATGTCAGAATTACCAAGAAATCCTAACACCTATTAAACCTTAAGTAATTAATGAACACCTTATCATGACCTAACCCTAGATTCCATAACCCAGGTTAAGAGTGTTTAGCTACTCATGATTCAGGAAATAAGCACACAAGTTGAATTCATAATTGAAAGGATTAACTTACAATAATAAAAGAAATCAAAAGTGTTCTTTTAATTGAATCACAAGGCAAACCACCAAAATATTTGTCTTTGAGAGAGTGAGAGAATAAAAAGTCATATGTTGTAGGATATGTCAATTAATTGATAGATAATAGAAAAACCCTAAAACATGAATTTAAATAGTTATCACTAAATAAGGAAATAAAATTAAAGTTTCAGATGTTCTTTGGAATAGGTGATGGCGGTTGTGACGGCCTATCATGATTTTGACGGCTGTCACAAACGTCATCAACTTCTCTGCAAATTCAACTTTTGTTGCCTAAGGTTGACGATGTCAACGATGGCCTATCAGGATTTTGACGGTGTGTCATAAAGGTTGTCATAAAACTTCTTACAAAAACCTTTTTCTATTTAAGTTTGATGGCATCCTTGACAGCCTATCACCAGGCTGACGACGTGTCATAGATGTCGTCAGCCACACTTAGCTCTTTATTTGCTTCCGATTTCATACTTTTTGCTTCCTTTATTTGTGGTTGTCCTTCTTCTCTACTTTTACTACAAAACTAAAGTAAACTAATAAAAAATGACTAAAGTTGCTCATGACTTTGCAATTATTTAGAGTGAAAAGCTTCAAATGTGTTAGCCATGGCTCACACATCAATGACACTCTTCAACCACTGATATCCAACCTCTTTGAGCTAATAAGCTACAAAGTTTACCCTCTCCATATTGGTAGCCTGTATCACTCAAAATATTTTCTCCATATCATCCAAGAAGCCCTGTGGATCCTCTTCCACCTTCATTCCAAAAAAGTGAAAGGACCCATCTTCATAAATTAGCCAACCCTTGTAGCCTCAGCAGACAAACCACCAGACACATCCCTCTCAGCCTGAGTAATAACTAGTTTTACAATAGCATAAATAGACTGATGAAATTCTACATTAGTCACCTCGCCTTAAGGAGGACTAGTAGTAATCGGTGGAACTCCAAAATTATCAGGGATAAAATCATGAGATCGAAGATGAACCTCAGAAATAGGATGCACCCCTTCAGCATTACCCCCAAATGGGATAGTAGAATTTCCTTGTATTCTAGATCTATGAGGCATGATTTAAAAAACGAACAAACAAAGATTAGTGAAGATTCTGGGACTAATACTCCAAGCTTGAAAATTGAATACCAAGAGAGTGAAACATTCCTAAATTCCTTGTGGCCTCTCCCTTATGAGTGTGGCGCGCTACACACCCTAAAAAAGACTTTACTCGACATGGCTTTGTGGACTCCTAATTGTCCATGAACCTAGGCTCTAATACCAAATTTAAATGACCCACCCTGGGGCCTTGTTGTAATGGGCGTCCCAAGTCTATCTCAGACTGGATACCACCCCTGTTACCCAACCTAACCTCCAGTCACCTGCCCTAAGTTGGCTGAATTTTGAGCATGTAACAAAGTAGTGTAACAACTCACATAAAGACTTTAGGAATAGATCAACATTATGAATGATCCAATCGAGTCCAACCAACCCATAACCATAAAATTAACCATGACAAACCATACCAAACAAGGGACATAAATCAAGCCATAACCAAAGACGTACCAAAATATAATATAATTAATCCTAAAATATAATCTAACAGAATAGTGAGAGTTATGTCCGATGATGCCAGCTTCCCAGCTTATTCCAATGCCAAGGATGACACCTATACTGATCCCGCCCATTCCAACCAATAGAAATACCATAAATCCTTTAACCAAAAGAGTAATGAAATTTTGTTGAGACATGCCCCCAACCATAGCCAAAACCAATATCCAAAATAAAATTAAAATGTCTAGAAATATCCATAACATAAAATGATGCCTTCCAAAAGGATGGAAGCTCACCACTTCAGTCCAAATACTGATCTCGAGGCAATCACTATGTAGGAGGAGTAGATGACCGGTTCCTGCATAGCGTGGGTATACAACCACCAGTAGACCGGGTTAGCGAGTGATCACTAGTATGATTTCAGGACAAGGACAAAATAATGCCATTTATAAGACCAAGTAAAACCATCCATATGTACACAACCAAACATATATATATATATTTATATGTATATATATATATATATATATATAAATCTACATATATACATATACATATATAACCATTCTGGGAAAAGGTACCGGGTTTAGCATCCCCTTAAAACCTTTAGCTGGGCTGTGTAGCTTTGCCGTCCTAAACCACCCACGGGCTATATGGGTTCGGCTCCCCCTGCTGAAAGGGCCCCAGTATGTGTAGTCGCATAAACAGGGAATTATCCCATGGGATGACTAGTATATCTCCAAAATAAAGTATGACATTATGCACGCGATCACCAAGACCAACCTCATATTGGTAAATATGAGTTTCTAATTTTAGTCCCCCCTTCGGGACCTCTACCTCTACAACTTTGTGAAATATTTGGCCATTATTGCCCAATTAAATCTAATTTCTAAATAACCAAACCATTATACATTTATTAACCAAGGCCATTTATATTGGTATCGTCATACCAACCCTTACTTGCAAATATCATCCATAGCCAACCATTTATAGGTTTAAGGGGACTTTCAAGTGCCCTTCCATTTACTATATTAAACCACTTGGGAGACTTCCATGTTTCCCACAAGCATAACCAATTAGCCTTTAGCCTTTCCAAACTAATTAAACCATGCATAATTCCTTTTCCAAGTTTAAAACATGCAAGAGTTCCATTTAAAAAAGTCAATGCAAATAATATATCTTTATAAGTATTTTGTCAAACACATTGGAGGCTTACTATGAACAAAACCAATTCTAATTACTAATAAACCATTCCTATTCAATCCAATTATCTAAAACCACCATTAATGCATATAAAAGCATGGGAAACCTTAACCAACCATTTAACATTAAAACCCCCCAAATCATATTTGGAATCCAAAATCAAGTAATAGTAAAACTATGAAACATTCATATAGACCATAACCAACAATTTAACATAAAAAACCCCAAATCATATTTGAAAGCCAAAATCATGTAATAGTAAAACCATGAAACATTCATATAAACCATGCATTTAAGTAAAATTAACAACGAGGGAAGATAACATGCCTTAAACTAAGATGATGACGAAAAAAAATCACCAAGACAAGCCCAAATTAATCCCTTAGTTGAAACCCTATCTCCCCTTGCCCAAAAGTTCTTAAAAGAATTATAGAGTGTTTAGGAACTGTTTCTAAGTGTTAATGAATAGAATAATAGGGTAAATAACCTCATAAGTAGGTTAGAAGTTGTGGGAACCTATTAGGATAAGTGGAAAAATATCCAGAATACCCTCACTTAAGTTAAACCATAATGTTATCATAGGGATACAACTAACCCACATGAGTCGTACCCTCTGATATGATCAGTATCCACCACTCGTATCTTATACCTCCAACCTCAGCCCAAGCATTGTACAGTATTTGACTCATCCAACCAAGTCGTAACCATAACATATGATCCGTACCCATGACTCGTATCCTTGGCAGAATAAAATACCTGGAATATTGATCACTGCCTACCGTACGAGTGCCTAGTACAATTTGTATCCTGGCTTACGGATCATGGTGATCCACTCGTACTCAGATCCAACCTTAGTAACCAAGTTTAAGATTAAGTTAAGGAACTAAATAATCTATAACCACCAATACAAGTCCTACCTCTAAGTCGTATCCATTCCAGTAACCAAAATCTACCCCACCAACCAACACTGGTTAGTATACGACTTGACAATACCATGTGTACCCCAACATACAGCTCATATCCATATGTCGTATTGGGTCCAGAGATCAGAATTCCTAGAAATTTTCTAAGGTCCAGAAACTAGTATGTTTCATTCTCAAAGTGCAAGTTCTGGTTGAATTATGTAACTTATCTAGGTCATGTTATTTCTAGTGAGGGTATCATGGTAGATTAATAAAAGGTCGTGGTGGTTAAGAAGTGGCCTAGACACACGACTCCAATCGATGTTCAGAGCTTCTTGGGTTTAGTCGATTATTATAAGAGGTTTGTAGAGAGATTCTCTTCTATTGCTACCCTACTGATTAAGTTGATTAAGAAAATGTGAAGTTCTTGTGGTCAGATGCTTGTGAGGGAAGTTTTGAGAAGTTAAAGGATAAGCTCACTTCAGCTTTGGTCTTGACCCTTCCAGAGGGTATCAAAGGTTTTATGGTCTATTGTGATGATTCCCATGTAGGACTTGGTTGTGTATTAATGCAACATGGTAAGGTGGTTGCTTATGCTTCTAGATAGTTGAAAGTTCATAAGAAAAATTATCCAACTCATGACTTAGAGTTGTTAGATGTGGTTTATGCATGAAATATCTTATGGTATTATTTGTATGGGATTCATATTGATATTTATTCTGATCATAAGAGCCTAAAGTATGTGTTCACTTAGATTTGAATTATGATTTGAATTTCATTATATTTTGACTTGAAGATTTGTATTATGATTTGAATTTTTGTTATCTTGATTGGATGTTGTTGAGAGATGTCAAGATAATTATTGAGCATAATGTTGTATTATGAAATCCTATAAAATAAAGCATGAATTTCAAGTCCCAAGTATAAGCATTAAATTTACAAAGAAGTTTAATCTTTTTAAACTTCATTTATATATATTATAGCATGATTCAAGAAAGATTAATCTTTTGATCTATAGAAAAAATATGAAATCCACAGTTGTTCATCCTAATTATGATTTAAAGAAAAAAGAAGCATAATTGGTTTCATTCTATAAACTCTTAAGCTATTTTAAGGTGGATTTTTTAAAGTATGAGCATATAAGTATTCTAGGGGTAGTATTTAGCATCGAGAATGGAATGCAGATGAACGTATCCCAAATTCATAGAAACTTAACCCATCATAGGTTAAGCTTTTTCCCAATATGGATGAAGTTCAGTGATAAGTTAAGTTAAGGTTCTATTCTACTGTCAAGGATAGAATAACTCTCTCCAATATGGGTAAGGCGTTGGACTCTATGGTAGCTCACATGGTTTATGTATGTCAGAAGTATCCCTTATAAGAAAGAATGAAAAGTAAAGCTTTTTGAAACTAAGTGTCGTGGCTCACAAAGTTTATCCTTATGCTTCATCATTTGTGCTTATGATCTTGCTGTCTTTTGTCTTATTCAGATTCAAGGTGAGTTATTTATGCTTAGTATGCATCATTTGAAAGTTTACTTATATATTTAGTTATTGTTTTACTTATGCATTCACCCCCACCTACTCAGTACATTCCAGACATACTAACCCACATATATTTCTATGTGCTACAATGTCTTATAATGTACATTCGGGTGCTCATTTCCACTAGCACGATTGATTGCAGGCATCATCACCTACATCTCAACTTTTGGTGAGTCCTCATAGTTCGAGGACCCAGTTTATCAGACATCTGCTCATTGATGATAGTGTTTTAGTTAATTGATTTCCATTTATGTTTGGGTCAGCTAGGGTCTATTCCAATGGCTCTGTAGACGTTAGTAGAGGCTTGTCAGACTGATTATGTTTCCAATTTAAAGAATTTGTTTCAAAATTTCCAAGTTAAAGACTTATTATGATATGAGATCTTTTACCTTCAAGTTCCTATGTATGTGAGTTCACTTCTCACGTATGTTTCAAGATAAATAGATATCATGGTTTAGCTTAGGACTATTCATAGCCTTAAGCATCGTGTGAGGTCCATGGGGTACTTTTGGGGCATTACAAACTAGGTATGAGAGCCTAAGGTTTAAAGAGTCCTAGGGAGTCGTACAAGTCCTGTTACATAGAGTCTTGATAATGGATGTGAAGAACGCCATATTTATAAGTAGGAGGCTACGAAATGAGTTAGGAATCATTATTTCCTTCATGGTCTATCATGCTTATAGTTGTCTCTATCTGCCTTAACTCATGATTTTATATAATAGGATATGCCTCCTCGCCAAGTTGATGCACACAGAAATAATGATCAACCATCGCTGCATGCCGACCCTATGAATGATAATGTGTCTTATACTGAATTTTAGGCTGCCTTTTAAGTGTTATCCCAAGCTTTGAATACCAATATTTAAGAAAACCAATAAGCAGCAGTCCTGCTTCATCAAAATGGTAATTTAGCTGCAGCTCAGATTTGGGACTTTATAAGGATGAATCCACTTGAGTTACATGGGTCAAAGTGGATGAGTATTCTCAACTCTTTATTGATAAGTTGATAAAGATTACTCAAATTATGCATGTCAATAAAAAGGAGAGTGTAGATTTGGCCTCTTATAGGCTGAAGGATATTACTTATGATTGGGATGTTGTGGAAGGAAGGTAGGGTAAGAATGTAGCTCCTATGAGTTGGCAGGTATTTTAGAGTACTTTTCTAGATAGGTTATTTCCATATAAGATAAGGGAGGCTAAGGTGGAGAAGTTCATGAACTTGAGGAAGGGCTCTATAATGGTGAGGAATTACTACCTTAAGCTCACTCAATTGTCTAAGTATGCCCCTGAGTTGCTATTTGGCTCTAGAGCTCATAGTAGTAAGTTTGTTACAGAAGTATATGATTTTGTAGTCAAAAAGTGTAGGACTGCCATGCTAATTGGGGATATGGATATTTCTCGGTTGATGGCTTATGCTCAACAGATTGAGGCAAAAAAGTTGAAGGAAAGAGAAAAGAGAAACAAGAGGGATAGAATTGGATAGTTTGAGTATAGTCAGCAATAGTCTAGAGGGGGAAGTCATTTGCAGTTTTGGGGTCATTCGTTAGTGCATGCACTATCTTCATCCAGTTCCTCTTCACCCAGAACTAGGCAAGATAAGTCGGGTAGGACTTCAAACTTCAGGTCTCTAAATAGTATAGTTGAGAGGCCTAGTTACCCGACATGTGCAAAATATGACAGGACCCATCCTGGTGAGTGTTTGATGGGCAAAAAGGGTTGCTATGGTTGTGGCAAGTTGGGTCACAAAATCAAGGTGTGTCCATATGCTAACTAGATAAGTACAAATGTTCATCCTCAGACTCAGGTTACTAATGCACCGACTCAGCCAAGTTGCCTAGTTCCTCTATAGGGAGCATTACCCAGTACCGATGGTGGTCAGCCTCAAAATTGGTTCTATGCTTTAACATCCCATTAGGAGTAGAAGATTTCACCAGATTTTGTCACTAGTATGCTTCGTGTCTTTCACCTTAATGTATATGTGTTGCTAGACTCGGGATCAAATTTCTTTTATGTAACTCCATTGGTTGTTGTGAATTTTGGGGTAGGTCCTGAAATTCTCTCCCAGCCTTTCTCAGTTTCTAACCTAATGGGTCAGTCAGTTGCTGCTAGATGGGTCTATAGGGAATATCCTATTATCGCCTTTCATAAGATCATACTAGCAGACCTAATAGAGTTAGAGATGGTGGATTTCAATATTATTATGGTCATGGATTGGCTCCATTCATGCTATGCATCAATTGATTGTATCACCCACATGGTAAAGTTTTAGTTTCCTAATAAGGCATTTTATGAGTAGAAGGGTAGTTCTATGTCTGCCAAAGGACATTTCATCTCTTATCTTAAGGTCAAAAAGTTAATATCAAAAGGGTGTATCTACCATTTAGTTCAATTCAAAGATACTAAGTCTGAAGTCCCGACAGTTCAGTCATTATGGGTAGTAAAAGGGTTCCCAGAGTTTTTTCCTAAAGATTTACCGGGTTTCTCCAGATAGAGAAATAGAATTCGGTATTGATCTTCTTCCGGGTACTCAACCCATTTCTATCCGTTCATATCGTATGGCTCTTGATGAACTTAAAGAGATAAAAAAATAGCTTAAGGACTCTTATAAAAAGGATTCATCAGACCTAGTGTTTCTCTGTGGGGTGCTTCAGTCCTTTTTGTATGCAAGAAAGATGGTACTCTTAGAATATGTATAGACTATAGATAGCTAAACAAGTTACTATCAAGAACAGGTATCCCATTCTAAGAATTGTTGATTTGTTTGATCAGTTTCAAGGAGCCCGGTGGTTCTCCAAGATTGACCTTAGGTCAGGATACCATCAGTTAAAACTTAGGGAGAAGGACATTCTGAAAATAACTTTCTGAATGAAGTATGACTATTTTAAGTTTGTGGTTATGTCGTTTGGACTAGCAAATGCTCTTGCAACCTTTATGGATTTGATGAGCAGGGTCTTAAAATAGTACTTAGACATGTTTTTCATTGTATTTATAGATGACATATTGGTGTATTCTAGGAGTGAGGAAGAATGTGCAGACCATTTGAGAATAGTGCTGCAGACCCTCGAGGATCATTAATTATATGAGAAGTTTGGTAAATATGAGCTTTAGTTGGAATCTGTTACCTTATTTGGACAAGTTATTTTTGGGGCCATTATTTATGTATATCCTCAGAAGACCAATGCAGTGAAGCACTGGCCTAGACCTATCACTCCACCCGATATTAGGAACTTTTTAGGTTGGATGGATATTATAGAAGATTTGTTGAAGGGTTCTCCTCTATAGCTACACCATTGACTAAAATGACCCAAAAGAAAGTGAAGTTCAAATGGTCGGATAAGTGTGAGAAGAGTTTCCAAGAGTTGAAAGATAGATTAACGTTGGCACCAGTGTTAGTGCAGCCAAAAGGGTTAAACGGATTTGTGGTATATTGTGATTCCTCTAGATTTGGGTTAGGTTGTGTGTTGATTCAGAATGGGAGAGTGATAGCATATGCCTCTAGGCAACTTAAGGATAAAAAAAGAATTACCCAACTCACGACTTGGAGTTAGATGTCATGGTTTTTTCCATGAAAATTTGTAGGCCCAACCTTTATGGTATGCGCGTTGACATTTTCACTGACCATAATAGTCTTCAATATGTATTTTCTCAAAGGGAGTTGAATCTTCGTCAGAGAAGGTGGTTGGAGTTGTTGAAATATTATGATAAGATTGTACTTTATCATCCGGGAAAGGCCAACTGTAAGACCCGTAAGATCCTAGCTCGTTTCATCTCAATATTTTATGCTTAAAGGGTCCAAGACTTAGAAAATTTCACTAAGTATTAAGACTTAGTCATTTCCAAAGCCTCTTAAACTTTGATGATTTTAATTCCGACCTTCCCAGCCATAGAACATCAATTTTTAAGTTGATTCATAATCGGGCTGGTTGATAGCATGTCTTGGGAAAGTTTTGGTTTTTTCGGATGAGGCTTGAGGCTTGTTTGGATGTTCAAACCAGCAAGTCAGTGCGATATGGCCACAGTAGCCACTTATCGTGTTGGTGGGGTACAACAGGCACGTAGTTGCATTAATTACCACATCACTGGCCACATTCAGTGTAATTAATTCTGGGTATGTAGGGGTAATTAAGTCATTTTCCTCCTTAATTTGCCTCACACATAACATGAGATAATGGTCCAAAAGGGGAAAATCACTCATCTTTTCACAAACTCTCTCAAGTACAAAACCCTGGCTTATTCAAATCCAAGTTCAAGCTTCAAGAAAATCACTAAGAACTCACAAAAATTCATCAGTTAAGGTATGTTAGATGTTCATTCATGGGTCCTTTTCACCCATGAGGTCCAAGAACCCGCTTTAAAGTTCAAAATCATAACCTTTATATGTTTTCATGAATTTTATCCATGAACTTCCATGAATTTTGATATATATTTCATGTTTACATGTGTATTTGTTGGAATTAGCCTTTGATCCATTTGAAGGATGTTATCTGTATGTTAAATCCTTAACTCATGATTTTTGTATTGAAATTATGTTATTATGCCATAGTTTAACAATTCCCATGCTTTAACTCATAAACCCTATGTGTTTGATGAAATACCTAGATGATGGGTTTTGAACAATGACTACTTATGATGTCCTCAAAGTTGCATTATGGTTCTATTGTTATTGCTATTGAGTTCTAGGGGTTATGAATACCCCAAAACTTAGTTTTTTACTTAGTTTCAGTATCTTCAGAATGGTTACAGATATGTTATAAGCATTATCAGTTCAGTCAGTTATCATAATTAGTTAAACTTAGATCAGTTCAGTATTCCGAGTTAGTTTAGTTAGAAGTAGGATTTAGCACCGAGCGAATACAGGGATGATGTCCTCTTTGTCAGTCAGGCAGAGTCATTAGTAGCAGTCCCAATATTCTAGCACTACGTAGCTAGTGTAGGATATAAGGAGTCACCCATAAGTTTAGGCTTGACTTTCTCTCAGGGGTCACCTATTAGTTTAGGCTAGACACCCTTGTCCTTCAGGATATTAGTTTAGTGGATCTACACAACCATTGTTAGTACCTATGGCACAGTACTGACACCCTTTCAATTGGGGTCAAAGGTTGGACCCCAATTAGCATAGATTGGGGCATATCGGTTAGATGATAGCTCGCACAATCTCAGACCAGTATTCAGTATAGAGTTCAATTTCAGGTTTGCTTGACCATAGCATACAGTTACCAGTTATTCAGTTATCAGTAGTCAGTATTTTAGTTTACTGACTATTTTAGAATCCTATTATATGCTTGGTCATGCATTCTCAAATTTTACAATTTTCATGCATTTATATTCAGTTACCTCATGTTATTCATTCAGTTAGTTATTATTCATGCACATGAACCCATGCATATTAGCCTAACCTCATCTAGTATACTAGTACATTGAAAGCACTGATGGCATACTCGTTTCTTGATCTATGATGTTTAGTATCATAGAAGGTTCACGACCGTAGTTAGGCATTCCAGCACATCAGCAGTAGCAATAGTGGTGAGTCCTCATCTATCAAGGACATGGTTGTTATTTTAATTTATTTCAGTATTTTATTTTAGTTTGACAGTTTGAGTTAGTCGGGGCCTGTCACATTAACTCCCTTTTAAACAGTTTTAGAGGCTTTCAGACATTTTAGATAGTCAGTCAGTTGTCGGTCTTTTCAGTCAGATTTTTAATAATTTCACATATGTTTCAGACTTTTGGGTTTTCATTTGTATTACATTCAAATTTAAAACCTTAAGGCATATTTAGTTATTCCGCAAATGTGCATTTTTTTTATTACTATTCAGTGTTCACAGCAGGTACTAGTTCATGGGTTAACTTGTGGTCTTTTAGGATCATAGGCACCATGTGAAATCCAGAACAAACTTGGTATCAGAGCCTAAGGTCTTACAATGTACTAGGGAATCTGAAAGCCGCATTGAGTACAGTCTTGTGCATGGGTTTAAAGTATGCCACACTTATGGACAAGAGGGTACAAGAAATTTTTAGGAAACGTTTCCCTTTTTTCAGTATTCATGTCATGTGAATGAGCATGAACTCAAATTAAACTCCCTTACTAATTCAATCTTTCTTCTATTTGCAGAACATGCCTCCCATAAAGAACAACGGAAGAAAAAATGGGAAGCCGTTTACAAAACATGCCTCCCAGCCCTGAATGAGCATATTTTGCATGCCGAGTTCAGAGCTGCGTTCACTACTCTGGATAACTTTGTAGCAGCTCAGAACAATCGGCCAGTTGCTGCCCATCCAACCTAGTGGCTAATACCATCGCAGCTAGGATTTGGGACTTCACCCGAATAAATCCTCGTCTATTTTTGGGATCCAAGTCTGATGTGGATCCACAGGAGTTCCTCGACATAGTTCAGAATGTAACAAACATTATGGGTGTGAATTTTAGTAAGAGTGGAAAATTGGCTTCTTACTAGTTGAAGGATGTAGCTCATACTTGGTCTAAGCAGTGGAAGGGGGATAGAGGTGCATATGCAGGGCCTATAGAATGGGAAGAGTTTTCTAAAGCCTTTTTAGATAGATTATTTCCTATGGAGTTGAGGGAAGCTAAGGTTCTATATTTCATTATTTGAAGTAGGGAAATATGAGTGTGAAGGAGTATTCGCTTAAGTTTACTCAGCTAGCCAGGTGTGCTCCTCATGTAGTGGCTGATAACAGGTCTAGGATGAGCAAGTTTGTGTCTGGTGTATCTAATAGTATGGTCAAGCAGTGTAGGACTGCAATGTTGATTAAGGAGATGGACTTGTCTAGGCTTATAGTCAATGCTCAACAGATTGAGGAGAAGAAGGTTAAGGCAAAAAAGAGAGAACAAGAGGGCTAGGACAAGTAGTTTTAACTTTACTCAGCCAAGGTCAGAGGGTGGTAATCGTCCCTAATTCCATTAGAAATCTTCAGCTCTACCTCCATCTTCAACTAGTGTTCCTGTGCCAAAGTTCAAAAATGACAATCGGGATAGGGCGCTAGGCTCTAAGTCGCAAGGAAGTGTAAATAGTGGTCGCACAAATCCTCTTTGCCAGAAATGTGGATATAAAACCCCATACTTTTACCTATCTTAACTTTGTCCCAAAAATGTAAAAGACTTTCTTTAAATATGAATAAACTTTTATACATACAAAATTTTGTGTGGGAAATTGAATAAGCTTTCCATCGATATAAAATTTGCCCAAATCCGACACCCGGGCGAAGAGTTATGGCCATTTAAGTAAGACAATGTACCACTTGAGCTAGCAACGCATCGTGGAGCCAGCCAAAATGGCAATTGTCAAAAATCAGTAAGCGTCCACAATATTGGCAATTCGCGCCAAGGCTCAATTTCAGAAAATTTTCCTTTTCCAGTGTTCCAATGTGATACCACCGCGTCGCGATGAACTTCCAGGTCTCAATCAAAGTGGCAATGTGATATTACCGCATCGTGCCACCATGCAATTTTCCAGTTGTCATTTTCCAGTGGCTTGGTGCGATAGTGGAGCGTCGCGCCAGGAGTCTAGATTGGGAAAATTTCACAAAAAATTAAAGTTGTTCCCAGGGTTAAAACAGTCTTTTCCATGATTTTATTCTGCCCAGATATGGGATTTTAGCCCTTAAAATGACTAAAACCCTTCATTATTCACTTTTCCCCAAAATTGAAAGGTTTTTCTCGCTTAAGAAAACAAACCCAAGCTTTCAAGAATCAATGTCAATCCCAAGAATTTTTCTAAGAACTCATCAAATTAAGGTATGTTAGATGTTCATCCATGGATCCTGACCTTCCATGAAGCCCAAAAATCCCTTTTCAAAATACAAGATTTATGATTTATGATTTTTATTTTTGAATTAGATTGAATTCATGTTCATGATGTTGTTTGAGTTTTAATCCATGATTTAGATTACAAGTTCCAAGAATTGATTCTAGTATGTGTTGAATTACTTGATATTCATTATAAACCCTTCAATTTGCAAGCTGATTGTTGTAACCATGTTAACCCTAAGTGTTTATGATTTAATGAACCAAGTATGCTTCTTATGTGTTTGATAAATTGTCTATGAAAATGAAATAATGCCATTATAGCATGCTAATATGTATTCCCTATCCATGTACAAGTTAATGCATTACAAGTGCTTGATGAAATGTCTCTATGAATGAACTATGACCAAGTGAACATTGTTATGTTATTCAAGATGATGCTTTGATTTACTTTTCATACTATCAAGTCCTTGGGGTATTTAATACCCGACAATTTAGTTGTTTACCTAGAGCCAGTGTCAGTCACATGATAGTATCAGTTATGCCACAATTAGTAGTACTCTTATTCCATTACAAAACTCAGTAGAACTCAGTCAATTACAGAACTTAGGAAAACTCAGTAAACTCTATATCAATCCAGTCCAGTTCAGTATAATTAGTTCAATATCTTTTAGTTGGGAGTAGGATTCAACATCGATCAAACCCATAGATAGGGGCATTCCTATTAGTGTAGGGTTTGACCCTTAGTAGCAATCCCTGAGTTACAGAGCTACGTAGCCAGCATAGGTTGAGATGAATTCCTGCTAGATAAGGGTTGACACATATCTCATGAGTTTTTCTATCACTGAGGGTTGACAAAATGTCTTCCTGCTAGTTAGGATTAACTCACAGCCAATGTTAGTACCCGTGGTATGGTACTAACACCCTTTCAATTGGGGTTATAGATTGGACCCCAATTCAGTTAGCTTATCTTATTTGGGGCATGTTGGTTAGATTATTACTTCCCATAATTTTAGTTTTATTCTTTAGTCTAGAATTCAGTTCAGTTCTACAGGATCAGGATTGTCAGACACAGTCAATCAGCACTAGTAAATCAGTTATCACTAACTTCAGATATCAGTTATACAGTTATTAGAACTCAATACTTAGCTTCAGAAAAGCTCAGTTATAGTATACACATACTTTTATATTCAGTTACTCTATATCATTTAGCCAGTTATTGTTCATGCATATGAACCCTTGCATTCAGCCTTACCTCATTCAGTATACCAGTACATTCCCAAGTACTGATCGTATACCTATTTCTTACTCTATGATATTTCTTATCATAGGTTCAGACGCTTAGGTTCCTGACCGGGATTAGCTAGATACATCTAATAGTAAAAGATTTAGCAGTAAGTCCTCATCTATCAAGGATATACCTTTTATTTCATTATTATTATTCAGTGCTTATAGAAGATATCAGTCATGGGTTAATTTGTGGTCCTTCAGGGTCGTAAACACTGTGTGATGACTTAGGGGTAGTCTTGGGTCATTAAAAACTTGGTAGCAGAGCCTAAGGTTCAACAGTGTCCTAGGAAGTCTGAAAACTACATCTAGTAGAGTCTTGTGCATGGGTGTGTAGTGCGCCACACTTATGGACAAGAGGCTATAAGATGCTTTAGAAAAAGTTTCCCTTCTTTGAGTATTCAAGTCGTGCGAGTGTGCATGAGCTCTAGTTAAACTCTCAGTCTAATCTACTTCTTACTTATTATTTACATAACATGGCTCCCAAAAGGACTAATAAAAGGAGAACTAAAAATCACTCAACACCTCAGCCTTTTCAGGCAGATCCTCTGGATGAGCACTCTCTCATGCAAAATTCTGAGCTGTATTCACCACTTTAGACAATTCAGTAGGTTCTCAGAACAACCTAAATGCTATTTTCTTATCTAGGCTTGGGGTTCATACTCAGAAAGGCAAGGGGAAGAAGCATAGGAAGAAAAATAGAAAGAATAAGAGAGTCAGAATAAGTGGTGTTAGGCCAAGGTCATAGGGTGGTAACCATTTCCAATTCTGTCAGAAATTCTCAGCCCTAAATCTTTCTGTAGCTAGTACACCAGTACCAAAGTTTAGGAATAACAATCAGGATGGGGCGCCAGGCACCAAAACCCAGGGTAGTGTGAGCAATGGTCGTACCTATTTACTTTGCGAAGAATATAGTAAAAATCACCTAGGTGCGTGTAGAGTAGGCAGCGATATGTGTTTTAGATATGGTAAACCAGGTCATAGGATGTGGGAGTGTAGAGTAATGGCTAAAAGGGGAAAAGATTTGTGTCAGTAGGGCGCCATTTCTAGTACCACTAGTGGCCAACGCCAAAATAGATTTTATACACTCCAGTCTCACCATGATCAGAGAAGTTCTCCTGATATATTTATGAGTACATTATGAGTCTTTCATCCTTATATTTATGCCTTGTTAGATCTCGAGGCTTTACTTCTTTTGTAACCCCTATATAGCTATAAACTTGGTGTCAGACCCAAAATATTAGCAAAGCCATCCTCAGTGTCTACCTTAGACTCTAGAAGTAAAGTGGTGACAGTTTATTTTGGGTTTTATTAAGTAATCCTCAGATTTAGAATAATGGATTTAAGCTAAGGGGTAGATAGTAGAACAAGTAACCAAGACTCCTTTCATTTTTAGTAGTAATGTTAGTAATGTCAGTACTTATGCCTTACATGTCAGCTCTATGATCATATATCATATTCGTGCACATTATCTAAAATCATACATGCTTACAGTTCCTAGTATAAGGAGTCCCAGTTCACTTAGTACTCAATTCTAGTACAGTCTCAGTTACAGTCTCAGTAACATTCTTAGCCCAGTAATTAAATCAGTGACTCCATTTACAGACTATTTCAAAATCATGTTATACGCTTGGTCTTCCATTCTTAAATAAAACTATTTTCATGAATTCATACTCAGTTATCTCATGTTATTCAGTCAGACCCTTCCTCATATTCATAATGCTCTACAGCTTCAGAACAATTATTCAGATTAAGTACAGTCTAGTCTCACACACCCAGCATTCTGCTATTAGCTATTAAGTTAATCAGATAAGTTAGTATGGTTAAGCATTCATGCTCAACGCTCATATAAATATTTTTAGCAGTCGCAAGCGAAGTACCGTACCAAGGTGAGGTGTATTGTTGAGAGAGTATTTGACGAATATGTCTAAGTTTGAAAATTTATAGTTACAATGCATAGGACTTAGTCACTCTATTTTAAGATGGTGTTTCGTAGGCCTCACCTCGTGTTACAGCATTTTAGCCAAGTTGCGAGTTCAGCTCAGTTTAAGTATCATGCCTTAGTTTCACATCCTAGATATTCAGTCATGATTCAATTCATAGGTGCGCCGTGCATCGTCTCATGCTTTTCCTCAGTATCTTAGTCAAGTCAACATTCTTTGAGGAAATAGTGTCCCAAGGGGGAGATACACTATAACCCCCGAGCTATCATGTTCTAAACCTTCCATTTTCTCTTGACATAATGAATTTAGTTTGAGGTAGTGGGTACTCATAGTTGAAGCTCTAGTTCCAATCTTAATCGTAAGCTATGTACTCAAGGGTTCAATTCAGTTCGCAATATTCATTTCGTGTATCACATTTCAGACTCATTTATGTTCTCATATTCCGGTTCAAACATGTTCAGTAAATGATCTTAAGCTTATCAACGTTCTCAACTTAAGGTAACAGTCTTCCTTAGATCTACTCAGTTCCATATTCAGTTACAACTATAATTTTAGTATCAATTATCATTGGACATTCAGTCACACATTCATTAATCAGCTCAGCCATGTATTCCATGCATCAGATATGCATGTCCAGCATATGAACTCAGTCTATCAGCAGTCCTCAGCTTAATCAGTCTCATTCGAGGAAGAATGTTCCCAAGGGGGAGATATTGTAATACCCCATACTTTTACCTAGCTTAAATTCATTCCAAAATGTCAAAGACTTTCTTTAAATATGAATACACTTTTATACATATGGAATTTTCAAGATTTTGACTTTTCATTGTGTGGAATATTGAATAAACTTTCCATCAATATAAAATTCACCCAAATCCGACACTCGGACGAGGAGTTAAGGCCATTTTAGTAACACAATGTACCACCTAAGACATCAATGCATTGCACAGCCAGCAAAATGGCAATTGTCAAAAACTAGTAAGCCTCCACAATATTAGCGCTTCATGTTAAGGCTCAATTTCAGAATTATCTTTTTCTAGTGTTACAACGCGATACCACCGCATCGCGGTGAACTTCTAGATCTCAATCAAAGTGGCAACGCGATATTACTGTGTCGCGCCACCATGCAATTTTCCAGTGGCTTGGCGTGATAGTGGTGCATCGCGCCAGGGGTCCAGATCAGGAAAATTTTATGAAAAGTTAAAGTTGCACCCAGGGTTAAAATAGTCTTTTTCCATGATTTTATTCTGCCCAGATGTGGGATTTAAGCCCTAAAAATATGTAAAACTGCCAGCGCACATGCAAATGTATATGGTCTTATCAAGTAATATAGTGGCTTCAAGGAAGCCCAAGTATCGATCTCTCAGGGACTTAAGTTCGTCACCTATCCAATTCTAGTTTAACAAATTGAGAAGAGTAAAAAAAATAGAGTTTTCGAATTGTAAGCTAAAATAAACTAAACTAATGTGGAAAAGTAAATGACTTAGGATAATCTATGGATAGAGGCCTAGGGTTAAGGCTTACGAACAATTCTACTACGTTATTGAACTTCATTCGGTAAATCGCTTATTATGGTTGTTGATTCGTTGAGTTAATTGCATGATTATGGTCTCCCAACCTCTGACCTTTTACCTAATTTGGATATTACAACTACATCCTTGATCGGCGATGCAATAATCCAATTAAGTGTTTTAAAGCTATCATCCTACGTGTGAATCAAGTAAGGCTTCTAGTTATATCCCTGTCCTAGACGCTAAGTTTAATTCTTTATTTTATAAAAGAATGAAAACCCAAACTTTGTTTATTCTCTTGTTCTATCTTCCTATTCCCTCTCCCGAGATCAAAAGTTTGAAAATATATGTATTTTATGGGTGATCAATCCATAAAATAATTAAATTAAGAATAAACAAACAACCATAATGATAAGCAATTAAATGAAATTAATTCAAAATAAAAGTAATCATGAACGTGGCCTTAACCCCAGAAAGGAGTTTTAGCCTTTAATAGGAATATTCATCATCCAATCCCTTGGATTGATGATACAAAATCATAAAAGAAACTAAATTAATGAATGATAAAACCTAAATAATGTGTAGAGCAATCTCCTCTTGTCCAAAGACGTCCAAAAAGTGTGTAAAAATATGATATAACATGTATATATAGCATACGAGTAAGCGAAGTCCGTGTAGGAGTCAAATTTGAGTGAAAATCTGAGGTGTGGAGTGGAGAATGGATCGTATGCTATTCCCATGCACTTACTAGAAGTTGGCTTCTGAAATTTCTCTAAGGCATTGGACCCTTGAAGTGCAGCATGTGGCGCACGCTGTATTTCACCGAAATGGAGCATACGATGCGCCTATATCTTATGTACACACTATTTTGGATCCCTTATGGTTTTAATGATGTGTATCACGTTCCAATGATCCTTTACACATGCCCACACTCTCCCTAGACATTCCAAGTATACAAATTGTGTCAATTTTGCATATTGTGCTTCCGTGATTCATTCCAAGCCTTTTTGAGTTGTTTCCACTTGATTTGAAGCTTTTATATCCTTCATATATCATAATTATCCATTAAAAAAGAATCTTATAGCATTAAACACAACATTTTAAGGCACAAAACAACACAACATCCAACATGACGAAATAGAAACACGAGTTAAGCATAAGCAAATTTCACTTTGATCTTTAACTTGTTGTTTTGACTCTTTGCTTGATCCAATTGACCCTTGAACATTATCAAAAAGTTGTTTCACATTTAATTAAACATAAAAATCATTTGAACACTTTAAAATCAATAGAATCCACCGGAATCAATAAGACAAGCACCTAGCTCAAGCTAGTAATGCTTGATTTCCAGGTTGAACTCTAATTGACTCTTTCAAGAACAAAATTACTTGGAATTCACCTTGACCCATATAAAAACACGTTTTAACACATTTATCTCATTATAAAACATTATATCTTAGAATCATCCTTAAAACAAGGCTAAAAAGTCTAGAATAAGGATGCTAGAATGCATAAATACACCCAACATAAAAAATCCTTCATTATTCATTTTTCCCCAAAATCAAAAAGTTGTTATCTCTCAAGAAAACAAACCATATCTCTCAATAATCAAGGTCAATTCCAAGAATTTCTCTAAGAACTCATCAAATTAAGGTATGTTAGATGTTCATCCATGGATCCTTACCTTCCATGGAGCCTAAGAATTCCTTTTCAAAATACAAGATTTATGATTTCCATGTTTGAATTAGATTGAATTCATGTTCATAATGTTGTTTGAGTTTTAATCCATGATTTAGATTACAAGTTCCAAGAATTGATTCTAGTATGTGTTGAATTACATGATATTCATTATAAACCCTTCAATTTGCAAGTTGATTGTTGTAACCATGTTAACCCTAAGTGTTTATGATTTAATGAACCAAGTATGCTTCTTATGTGTTTGATAAATTGTCTATGAGAATGAAATAATGCCATTATAGTATGCTAACATGTATTCCCCATCCATGAACAAGTTAATGCATTACAAGTGCTTGATGAAGTGTCTCTATGAATGAACTATGATCGGGTGAACATCGTTATGTTATTCAAGATGATGCTTTGATTTACTTTTCATGCTATCGAGTCCTGGGGTATTTAATACCAAAGAATTTAGTTGTTTAAATTGAGCCAGTGTCAATGATAGGATAGTATCAGTCATGTCATAATCAGTAGTGCTCTCAGTTTGTTACAAAACTCAGTAGATCTCAGTTAGTTACAGAACTTAGGAAAACTCAGTAAACTTTGTATTAGTCCAGTCCAGTTTAGTGTATTTTAGTTGTGAGTAGGATTCAACACTGAGCTAACCTATGGATAGGGGCATTCCTGTTAGTATAGGGTTTGACCCTTAGTAGCAGTCCCTAAGTTACAGAACTACATAGCCAGTGTAGGTTAAGATGACTTCCTGCTAGATAAGGGTTGACATATCTCTCATGAGTTATCTTGTTAGTGAGGGTTGACAAAATGTCTTCCTGCTAGTTAGGGTTAACTCACAACCAATGTTAGTATCCGTGGCACGGTACTGACACTCTTCCAATTGGGGTTATAGATTGGACCCCAACTCAGTTACCTTATCTTATTTAGGCATGTTAGTTAGATGATTACTTCCCACAGTTTTAGTTCCAGTCTTTAGTCTAGAACTCAGTTCAGTTCTACAGGATCAGGATTGTCAGACACAGTCAATCAGTATCAGTAAATCAATTATCACTAAATTCAGATATCAGTTATACAGTTATTAGAACTCAGTACTTAGATTCAGAAAAGCTCAGTTATAGTATACACGTATTCTTATATTCAATTACTCTATATCATTTAGTCAGTTATTATTCATGCATATGAACCCTTGCATTCAGCCTTAGCTCATTTAGCATACCAGTACATTCCCATATACTGATCACATAACTATTTCTTATGCTATGATGTTCATATCATAGGTTTGACACTCAGGTTCCTGACCGCGCTTAGCTTGATTCAGCCAGTAGTAGCCGATTTGGCAGTGAGTCGTTATCTATCGAGGATATGATTTTTATTTCTATATTATTATTCAGTGTTCACAATAGATATTAGTCATGGGTTAGCTTATGGTCCTTTAGGGTCATAAGCACCGTGTGATGACTATGGGGTAGTCTCGGGCTGTTACAGTGGTAGAAACCATTAGGGTGAATGTAGAGCTGGAAGTGATGTATGCTTTGGGTGTGGAAAGCCAGGACACTGGATTCGAGAGTGTGGAGTATTTTCTTAGAGGGGAAGGGATTTGAGCCAATAGGGCCAGTCCTATCTATCATCAACTCCAGCAAGTTGCCCAACTCAGCAGGACACCATCTCCATTGTCACCGGTGGTCAGCATTAGAACAAATATATGCACTTCAGTCCTGATAGGATTAAGAAAGTTCTCCTAATGTGGTTACAGGTATATTGCAGGTTTTTTATTTACATGTATATGCTTTGTTAGACCCCGAATCTTAACTTTCTTTTGTAACCCTCTATATATCTGTTAATTTTGGTGTCTATCCCAAAACCTTAATCAAACCATTTTTAGTGTATACTCCTGTAGGTGTCTCTATTATAGCCAGACAGTTATACAGGAACTGTCCGGTCATAATATCCCAGAAAGTTACTTCAGTAGATCTTGTGGAGTTAGAGATGACTAATTTTGATGTCATTCTCAGCATGGATTAGCTTTACTCATGTTATGCCTCAGTTGATTACAGAATAGGGTCGTTTAATTTTAGTTTATGAATGAACCATTCCTTGAATGGAGGGGTAGTAATTCAAACCTTAGGAGTCAACTTGTTTCATATCTTAGAGCGAGAAAAATGATATCCAAGGGATTTGTTTACCATCTTATTCGAGTCAAAGACTCTAATTCTGAGACTCCCAATCTTGATTCAGTTTTAGTAGTGAGGAAATTTCCAGATGTGTTCCCTGAAGACCTTCCCAGAGTTCCTCCCAAAAGGGAAATTGAATTAGGAATAGACCTTCTTCTAGATAACTAATAAATCTCTATTCTACCATATAGAATGGCTCTAAACAGTTAAAACACCTCCTAGATAAGGGATTTATTAGACCTAGTATTTCCCCATGGGGTGCTCCAGTCCTTTTCGTGCGTAAGAATGATAGTTCCCTTATAATGTATATCGATTACCATCAGTTAAACAAAGTCACTATCAAGAATAAATATCCACTCCCACAGAATTGATGACTTATTTGACCAACTTTAGGTTGCTAGTTATTTCTCTAAAATAGACCTCATATTCGACTATCATCAGCTCAGAGTCCGAGAATGTGATATTTCAAAAACAAATTTTAGAACTTGATATAGTCACTTCGAATTCCTAGTCATGTCTTTTGGACTAACAAATGCCCCAGCAGCTTTCATAGACTTTATAAATAGAGTGTTCAAGCAGTATTTGGACATGTTGGTCATAGTCTTCATAGATGACATTCTTGTCTATTCTCATAGTGAAAATGATCATGTAGACCATCTTAGAATTGTATTCTAGACTCTTAGATCTCATCAGTTGTTTGCCAAATTCAGTAAGTGTGAATTTTGTCTAAGATAAGTAGCTTTTCTTGGCCATATTATTTTCGATGATGGAATTAAGGTTGATCCACAAAAGATCAAAGTAGTGAGAAACTGGCCCAAAACTATCTCCCCGCCAGATGTCAGGAGTTTCTTGGGTTTGGCTGGCTATTACCGATGGTTTGTTGAACAGTTTTCATCGATTGCATCCCCTATGTCTAGATTGACTCAGAACAAAGTTAAGTTTCAATAGTTAGATTCTTATGAGAAGAGTTTTCAGGAGTTGAAGACTCGACTCACCTCAGCCTTATTTTTTACGCTGCCAATGGTTCAGAGGGATTTTTTGTTTATCATGATGCTTCTAAAGTTAGTATTTATTATGTGTTGATGTAGAGAGGTAAGGTCATAGCCTACGCCTCTAGCCAACTTAAACCCCATGAAAAGAATTATCCTACCCATGATATTGAGTTAGCTGTTGTTGTGTTTGACCTGAAAATTTGGAGGCATTATCTCTATGGGGTGTATCTTGATGTGTTCATAGACCACAAAAGCTTACAATATGTGTTTTCATAGAAAGATTTAAATCTTCGCCAGAGAAGATGGTTGGATTTATTGAAAGACTATGATATGAGTTTTTTCTATCACTTGGGCAAGGCCAATGTAGTGACAGATGCCCTTAGTAGATTGTCGATGGGTACTGTTGCTCATGTTGAGAATGATAAGAAGAAGTTAGTTCAAGAGGTTCATCAGCTTGCTAGATTAGGTGTTTGATTGGTTTATTAAGTTGAGGGTAGTGTTTGGGTTCGTTCGAAATCTTCATTGGTTGCCGAAGTAAAGAAGAAGTAGGATAGAGATCCCAATTTAGCTAAGCTGAAAGAATCAGTAAGAGATTAGAAAGTTAAGGTTTTCTCCTAAAAGGGAGATGGTGTGTTGCGTTGCCAGGGTAGACTATGTTGTGTCGTGTGTAGATGGTTTGAGACAGCAAATTCTCATAGAAATGCATGGGGCATGTTACTCTATTCACCCAGGAGCCACTAAGATATTCCATGATTTACGGGAAATATATTGGTGGAGTGGTATGAAAAGAGATATTGCAGAGTTTGTAGCCAAGTGAGCTAATTGTTAGCTGGTTAAGGTTGAGCACCAAAGACCTAGTAGCACTATGCAATAGTTCAGCATCCCCACTTAGAAGTGGGAAGAGGTGAACATGGACTTTGTGATAGGGTTGCCTCATTCACGTCGCCAGCATGATTCAATTTGGGTTATTGTAGACAAAATGACTAAATTAGCCTATTTTTTGCTAGTCCATACTTCTTATTCAGCCGAGGATTCTGCCAAGCTCTATATTAAAGAGTTGGTTATATTTCATAGAGTCCCATTGTCCATCATTTTAGATAGAGGTACCCAGTTTACCTCTCACTTTTGGAAAGCTTTTCAGAAGAGTCTTGGTACTCAAGTTTTTCTCAATGCAACTTTTCATCCTCAGACAGATAGTCAGGAAAGGAGGACCATTCAGACTCTAAAAGATAGGTTAAGGGCGTTTCTTCTCGATTTCAAGGGTAGTTGGGATGATCATTTACCCTTAATTAAGTTTGCCTACAATAACAGTTATAATTCTAGTATTCAGATGGCTCCGTTTGAGGGTTTCTATAGGAGGAGATGTAGATCTCTTATTGGTTAGTTTGAGGTAGGTAAGACTATAGTATTGGTGCACGGTTCAGTGTTTGATGCAATATAAAAAGTTCAATTAATCAAGGAGAGACTTAAAACAACCTACGACCAACAAAAATCCTATGTAGATGTGAGGAGAAGAGATCTTGAGTTTGAGGTTGGTGACTTGGTCTATTTGAAAATCTCTCCCATGAAGGGAGTAAAGAGGTTTGGAAAGAAGGAAAAGCTTATTCCCTGATATGTTGACCCTTATAGGATCTTGAGCCATTTTGGAAAAGTAACTTACGAGCTTAAGTTGCCTGCAGATTTGGCATCAATGCACCTAGTGTTTAACATTTCTTTTTTGAAAAAGTGTATTGGTGATCCATCTGTCATTGTTCCTTTAGAAAGCTTAGATGTTCAGGATAACCTTTCTTACAAAGAAGTCCTAGTCGAAATCTTAGATCGCCAGATTCGCAGACTAAGGAACAAAGAAGTTCCCTTGGCCAAAGTTCTTGGGCAAAATTAGTCCGTTGAGGGAGCCACATGGGAAGAAAAAGTAGATATGCGAACCAAGTACCCTTACCTTTTTCTCTGCAGACTCAGATTAAGTTCAAGGTAGCAGTTTTCCTTTAGATTTTTTTTCCATTCTCAGTCCCAACCATATGATAATATTCATGTCATTACATGCATTCACAAATCAGTTCAGTCAGTCACCATGTTCAGACTCAGTTATGTAATCATGTTTCAGTAGTGCATATTCAGCATGTAATCTTAGTACCTCAGTAATTCTCAGCTTAACCAATCTCATTTTAGGATGAATGTTCCTAAGGAGGAAATATTGTAAGACCCCATAATATCCTAGCTCGTTTCATCTCACTCTTGTATGCTAAAGGGGTCCAAGACTTAGAAAATTTCACTAAGTACTAATACTTAGTCATTTCCCAAGCCTCTTAAACATTGATGATTTTAATTCCAACCTTTCTGGCCTTAGAACGTCAATTTTTAAGTTGATTCGTCATTGGAGTGGTCGTTAGTATGTCTCGGATTAGTTTCAGATTTTTTGGACGAGGTTTGAGGCTTGATTGGATGTTAAAACCAGCAAGTCAGTGCGATATGGCCACGGCATGCCACGTATCTCATTGGTGGGGTGCAATGCAGAGCTTCAGCTAACGCGTTGACTGAGCAATGCAATGCATCGCTTACCACGTCACTAACCAAGTTAAGTTTAATTAATTTTGGGCATGTAGTGGTAATTGAGTCATTTTCCCCTTACTTTGCCTTACCTATAACACGAGATTAAGGTCCCAAAAGGTCAAAATCACTCATGTTTTCACAAACTCTCTCAAGAACAAAACCCTAGCTTCTTCAAATCCAAGTTTAAGCTTCAAGAAAATCACCAAGAACTCATGAAAATTCAGCAGTTATGGCATGTTAGATGTTCATTCATGGGTATTTTTCACCTATGGAGTCCAAGTACCCACTTTAAAGTTTAAAATCATGACCTTTACATGTTTTCATGAATTTTATCCATGAACTTTTTTGAATTTTGATTTTTATACTATGTTTACATGTGTTTTTGTTGGAATTAGCCTTTGATCCATTTGATTGATGGTATCTACATATTAAATCCTTAACCCATGATTTTTGTATTAGAATTATGTTATTTTGCCATAATTTAACTATTCCCATGATTTAACTCATGACCCCTATGTGTTTGATGAAATGCCTAGATGATAGGTTTTGAAAAATGACTACTTATGATGTCCTCAAATTTGTATAATGGTTCTATTGTTATTGCTATCGAGTCTTGGGAGTTATAAATACCCAAAAACTTAGTTGTTTACTTAGTCTCGGTATCTTCTAAATGGTTTCAGATATGTTATAAGCATTATCAGTTTAGTCAGTTATCATAATTAGTTAAACTTAGATCAGCTCATTATTCTGAGTTAGTTCAGTTGGGAGTAGGATTTAGCATCGAGCGAATGCAGGGATGACATCTTCCCCATCAGTCAGGCAGAGTCATTAGTAGCAGTCCGTGTATTCCAGAACTACGTATCCAGTGTAGGATATGAGGATTCACTTATCAGTTTAGGCTTGACTTCCTCTCAGGGGTCACCCTTTAGTTTAGGCTTGACATCCTAGTCATTTGGGACATTAATTTAGTGGATCCACATAACCATTGTTAGTACATATGGCACAGTACTGACACCTTTCCAAATGGGGTCACAGGTTGGACCCCAATTAGCTCATATTGGGGCATGTCGGCTAAATAACAGCTCACACAGGTTGGACCCCAATTAGCTCATATTGGGGCATATCGGCTAAATAACAGCTCCCATAGTCTCAGACCAGTATTCAGTACAGAGTTCAATTTTAGGTTTTCTTGACCATAAAATATAGTTACCAGTTATTCAGTTATCAGTATGTCAGTATTTCAGTTTATAGACTATTTCAGAATCATATTATATGCTTGGTCATACATTCTCAGATTTTACAGTTTTCATGCATTTATATTCAGTTACCTCATGCTATTCATTCAGTCAATTATTATTCATGTACATGAACCCATGCATATTAGCTTAACCTCATCTAGCATACTTGTATACTCAAAGTACTGATCGCATACTCGTTTCTTGTGCTATGATGTTTAATATAATAGGTTCGAATGCTAAGGTTCCCAACCGTACTTAGACATTCCATACATCAGCAGCAGCAATAGTGGTGAGTCCTCATCTATCTAGGACATGGTTGTTATTTCAGTTAGATAATTAGAGTTAGTTGGGGCCTTTCCCATCAACTCTCTTTCAGATAGTTTTAGAGGCTTTCAGACATTTTAGATAGTCAATCAGTTATCGGTATTCTCAGTCAGATTTTCAATAATTTTGCATATGTTTTAGACTTTTGGATTTTCAGTTATATTACATTCAGATTTAAAACCTTAAGGAGGATTCAGTTATTTCGCACATGTGTATTTTGTTATTATTATTCAATGCTCACAGCAGGTACTAATTCATGGATTAGCTTGTGTTCTTTTGTAACTGTAAGCACCGTGTGGCATCCAGGGTGTATTTCTGGGGCATTATACCAACGTAGTGGAAGATGCACTAAATAGGTTATCCATGGGTAATGTGTCTCATGTGAAAGAGGAAGGACGATATTTGGCTAAAGAAGTGCATAGCTTGGCTCATTTGGGAGTATGTTTGCTCAACACTGATGATGGAGTAGTAGTAGTTCAGAACGGTTCAAAATCATCTTTGGTAGTTGAAGTGAAGGAGAAACATAAAAATGACCCCATACTCAACCCTATATTGGAAACAGTCCAACAACAAAATGTTGAGGTTTTCTCCCAAGGGGAGATAGTATACTTACCTATCAAGGTAGGCTTTGTGTTCCAAATGTAGATAGTTTGAGGGAAATGATACTAGTCGAGGATCATGGTTCGAGGTATTTCATTCATCTGGGTGCTACTAAGATGTATCAAGACTTACGAGGCTCGTTGATGATAGCGTTTTAGTTAATTGATTTCCATTTATGTTCGGGTCAGCTTAGGTATGTCTCAGTGACTCTCTAGACATTAGTAGAGGCTTGTCAGACTGATTATGTTTCCAATTCAAAGAATTTGTGTAAAGATTTTCAAGTTAAAGACAAATTAGGATATGAGATTGTTTACCTTCAAGTTCCTACATATGTGAGTTCACTTCAATTTGAGTTTCAAGCTAAATAGATATCATGGGTTAGCTTAGTGCTACTCGTAGTCTTAAGCATCGTGTGACGTCCAGGGGGTACTTTCGGGGAGTTACAAAAACGATTAATAAACTGATGAAACTACTTCAAAGACTCCTTTAAAAGTTTGGTTCTTCTTCATCAGAAAATAGAGAGATGAAAAATCAAGAAGCCGTATAAATTACATTAACACATTTAAGAACAAAAGACACTTAGTTTGTGAAAAAAAACTCCATTTCCAAGAGAGACAAAGTTGATTTGGGGCAATTTCTTGCAGCAAAATCAATAATTTTTGCTCCACCTTCAAGTTACACTATCTGTATCGTCTTTGTCTCCAATTTACTTACATAAAACAACAGTTAAAGAGGTTTGAAGTCTAATGAAACTTATGCTTTTTCTTGAGAAAAGAATTTCCCTGTACTTATGAATTAAGTTGCTTCTACATAATCTTGGTAGGTCTTATAAGTTCCATTTGTGGTTGTTGATACCCAATTTTGGCTCACTCTTTTTCTTTAATTAGTTTTTTCATTCTTCTTGACCTAAATAATTTTTCAAAATAAATTTATAATTTCATTCCTATGAATTTTGAAAAGAATGAAAAAGGAGGATTTATTTTTTTATACTATAACTAAATACAATTAATTATTTAATATCATAAACAACACAAAATATTTTATAACCGCATTCACATTTTTTCCTAACTTCATTTTATTATATTTTTGTAGAAGATACTTTGTGACTACATATACTCTTATAATATACATACATACATACATACATACATACATATACATACATACATATATATATATATATATATATATTTTCTTATAAGAATATGTATATTATATTAATGAGCATGTTTACACACACACTCACACACACACACACACACATATATATATATATATATACTTATATACATTTGTTAATATTATAAATATTAAATCATAACATTATTAAGTTGGTTGTGTATACAAATTATATCTCTAATTTATATACGTACGTACTAAAAAATAATCTCTAGGATAGTAAGAAGCATCGATACAATTAATTTTTATAGAAAAAGAGTATTTGAGTCAACAATAACTCAATTTAAATTTTATTTTACTCAAGTCCGATTATTATCCCTCAAAACCCAGTCCAATTCCCACATCCTCTTCATCACTCCACTCCACATCATATTAACCAATCGTCTATCGTCACGTTGGCAAAGAAACACAAAAATTCATCCAACAAACACAACTAGTCTAGTTCGTTAATTCTTTTATAACCCAAGGGTCTCAAATTGTTAATATATATATATATATATATATATATATATATATATATATGTATATGTATGTATGTATGTATATATGTATGTAATTTATTATTTTTCCTTTTATTCTTGAATTAAGTCTAAACCGTTCAATCAAATAACTAGATGGTCCAAATTTCAGTCAACAAAATCAGCCCATTATTCGACTTTTTCCCACTCCTAAAATCTCAAAAATGCATTCTCTATCCCTGTCCTTTCCCAAAATAAAAACAACGGCTATAGACCCTCTCCTGTCTTTTCTTCTTTTCCTTTCTACCTCCAAAAAATGGCAGCCATGGCTGTCACCCTATGTGGAATGCTCCCATCTTGTTAGACTCATAAAAGCCTCTAAAATTAGAAAATTAGACTCAAAATGATGTAACAACTCATCCATGATGTCAAATCCACCATGAATGACCTGAAAAAGCTCGAAATTGGAGATATTTACTTTAAAAATTTGGATTCAATTTTCAAATCTCCTTTTCTCTCATGTTTTGCTTAATTGTTGTCTCAAATTCAGACTTCGAATTCTGAATTTTGAATATAAATAGTCAAATCTCCATTCTCAAGAAGACAGAGAGGAAAAGGGGTCAAAAGGAGGAAGAAGGATTAAGAAATCGAAGTGAGTGGTTTGAAAGTGAAGAACAAAGAGAAAAGTTGAAGAAAAAAAAGAGTGAAAAACCAGTGAAAAGTGTGGAAAGAAATTGAGATAAAAACAAGTGAGGCAAGTGGAATATTCACAGGAAGTCTCAGATTTTCTGGTCTCTTTTCGATTTTGATCTAAGTTAGGAGTCTTCATAGTTTTGAGTTTGTCATAAAAAAGAAACCTTGACATCGGAGCCTCAGTTTTGCTGCCCCATGCAAGGTGAAATTCTACCCCATCTAATTATATGGCATTTAGTTTTTGCAATTTGTTGATCGTTTGAGTTCGTTGGTTGATCCTGGATATGAATGTGAAGTAAATGGCGTTGGTATGTTTGCTATGTTCATGTTAAGTGGTGTATTTATAAATGTTAATGGTTTGAAGTTTGACATAAGAAATTTTGTTTCGCTAGTTGCAGATGAGAACTTGAAGCAGTAGTTTTCGCGCCATTTGATATATTTGACGATAGTCTTATAGACTATGGAATTAACTCGATGAGGCTTTTTGTTTCATGACATATCCTTGGGGGGTTGTTTGGGGTCATTTTGATGCCAGTTTGATTCTTTAATGTGGTAACGATGGCTTGGATATACACCAATTTGGTTTGTGTATTCATAAGTTGTTGGCGATTTTAATTTCACGTGGAAAAGAGCTCCAAATGGCTTGAAACCTTACAATTCTTGGTTGTCTGTCACAATAGTTTTATACTTTTTTGTCTTGAATTCCTGAACATGTGGAGATAGTTTCTTGTCTTGCTTGATACGGCTTCCCATTTTCCGCAGATTAAGTTTAAGAATATCATCTTGCTTAAATCCCCTCATTGGTTTTGAATGTGTTTCGCATCGAATTTGGATATGGAGAATGAAGCAAAATCTATGTTTCCTTCTCTATATTTGTTTTTTTTCCTCAAGTTTAGCATGTTTAAGTGCAATTTTTCTAATATAATTGTTCAGATTTTTAGGGTAAAAAAGAATACTATTTTTAGGCTTTAAACTGCTATCGTTTTAAGATTTAAAGTGCAGATTTTGTGCATGAAATGCGGCTTTCTGCAGTAGCTAAAAATTGCAGATTTGGGATATATCACTTTTCAAGAGTTAAATTACAGATTTTTAAAAAGAGAGACAGTGTTTGTTTTTTTTTTAACATGCATATTTTTAATGTCAAACGTGTAGTTTTTTTTTAAGTAGAGAACGTTTTTAAAGAGTTTGTGGTCAATTTTTGGGAATCAAGAATGTAGTCCTTTTTTTGAGCTTGAGAGTTTGTTTTAAACCTTTCCGAGTGTAAAAAAAATACCGGGAAAAAGTCTTTAGTTGGGCATCTAGTATTTGTTAAAGCTAATGTTTATTAAAGATACTTTCTCTAAAGTGAAGGTCGCAACCTCAATGTTTTGCTTAAAAAAATAAAAAAAATAAAATTTTGATCTAAACTCAATATGAGAGTAAGTCGCTAAAATTCAGATTTTTAGAGGTCACCAACCTCAATTTAATGTAATGAATTAAATAATCTCAATGTTCTATCTTACCTTTTATTTTTCAACATTTGCTTTAAATTTTCTCAAGATTTCAAAGGAGCATGAAAATCATGAGATACATATATATACACTATAAGTAAGGTATATTTTATCGATGTTATAGTTATTCATTTACTTATTATTCATACTAGATTTTAACAATGCTTATACATTTTTTTTATCGTAATATTTTTTTTATCCACTTTCGATTCTTATATTCCTAGTTTCATCTACTATTTATAATACCTATTTTGACCCACTTTTAATTAGTATCCTTTTTCATCTATTATTTATATGTTTAATTTTCTAAAAATAAATATGTTAATATGTGTGACATCCCTTTTATGAGACTTCATCTTATTCTGATGAATAAATTTTCTCATATTTCTAGAATTATGTTTTCTTTATTTTACAAATGTTTTATTTATTCCACTTTATAAGTTATTAAATATTGTATTCTAGTAAAATTATAAAATTTCATATTTAATACACATTGTAACAAAAATACTATTTTTTAAAGAAAAATTTTTCTTCCCTATCTTCATATCTTGATATACATACATATTTTTCGTAAATTATATCTTTGTACCTTGTAATGGTGTAATTTTATATACCTCGAATTTTCTTCCCTTAAAATAACAAAGCTAATAGTTATTTAAAAAGTTTCCTAAGTTAAGTCTAAGAACTATCTTCTGATAGACTCTAAGGGATGGCTAACACCTTCTCCTCGAGTAACCAAAATCCTTGCTCAGAATCTCAAAACGTTTTTCGAAAGTCCAAAATAGAGTTTACATAAAAAAAAATTTCTAATTTTCCTAAAAAGTTAGGTGGAGACTCTAAAAATGAACGTTCTAAACCTGTGAGTTACGATTGCCACCACATGTTGTGTGTTGTTTTGACTGGTTCAAAATAGGGTGTGATAGCATGGCGACTCTACTGGGGAGTCGAAAGAACTTAGGTTTTTACCTTAACATGCTCAGTTTAGGATTATCATGCTTTTATTGTGTTATTTGCTTTGCATGTATTTATACCATGCTTTGTGTGAAAGGACGCAAGTCAAATCCAAACTTGCGTTCCTATCACGATCCAATTTACGAGTCATGATGGCACCTACCAATTTTCACCAGTAGGTAAGCCAATACCATAACCCGGAGCTAATGTAATGGGTTAATTCGGTAAGAAAGTCCCAACATAGACGAAATTTAAGAACACCAATTGCTAACACGAATAGTGTATATATATACCTAGATAGAATAAGAAATCCTATAGATACCAATCCTAAAACCTAGTCGAGCTAGTACAAGAGCAACTAATAGTATTAATACAAATCCAAGTCTAGAATAGTTAATATATCTATCTCGGATACTTAGGACTGAAAACAAAAGATGGAAGGAAATCGGGTGACTCAAACTCCAAGATCTCACCCTATCTTTGAAAATCAATCACTGCATGAACCACGATCAATGGCTACAACTAATATACTTGAATCTGCACCAAAAAGGTACAGAAGTGTAGTATGAATACCAAAATAATGGGTACTCAGTAGACATTATCGATCAACTGAGCTAAATCATGATATTAGAATGATAAAGTGCAAGATAATCATAACAAAGTCAAGGTACAGAATCGAACCCGAATTATCTCCATCATCACTGTATATCATAAGTAAGCAATTCGAAATAACAGTATAACATAAGGCATCAATACATGCTAATATTGCCGCACATAACAAGCATGAAATATCAGAAATAACAATATAATATAAGGTATCAATGCATGCCACCATCATCTAGCATAAGGAATAAATGATTCGAAATAAAAAATAAACACAAGTGGAATCACAAGCAAACACAAGTAAAAAGTTATCGCCCATACACCAACTAGTGCATAGAGTAAAGAACTCATTACAGTGTCCCATACTACTGGAAAGTACACCCAAGAGAGCATAAAGTAAGGAATCGAATCTCCAATATTTATATATCTATCTGTCTGTCTGTCCGTCCGTCTGTCTGTCTGTCTATCTATCTATCTATCTCATCATTACACCCTATTCACTCATTATTAGCTAGCCAACGCTTATTACTAAACCAATTACTTACTAGTCATTATATAACCTCTAATTATTATCCATCCATTATCATTGCCATATTATAGACAAGGGATCATTTAATAGCATGTTCATTACCCAACTAATAGATAATCGTAATAACATAATTAATATCTTGACATAAGCTTTAGCCAACAAGGCATACAAAGGCATAATTACTTGGGAGTCATTCTCAATGTCATTCTACATAACCAACAAGTACCAAGAATCATCAATATTTCCTCAAAAGGGCACTCTTTAGTCAATTACTAGGTGTAAGAGTTTAAGAGAACTAATCACAAGTTTTGTCTTACGGTGGGTCAACAAGCCCACATCTAAATCCCCAAAATGCATTATAAGTCAATCTATCACGGAATAGGCTAAGATATCTAAATCAACTCTTAGATGTATAGCAAGCCACCATAAGACTTAAGGTAGATATTTTACTCAAGCACTTATACTAAGTCCAATGGAACCAAGACAACCTTCTCTAGTATAAGCAACTAAGGCCGGTTTACTCTAAGTATGAGAAACTAGAATATTATATCTATGGTTGAGTATTCTAAGGCATTCTCATGGTAAACATAAGTAATGAAGTCTATTCCACCTAATATATTGGGAAACAAGTCAAGCTTTCCAACTTTTAAAATTCATATAGATTAATTGGTCCAACTAACCCAAGTCTTGCATGTCATCAATCCAATACTTAAATCCATCCAATCTAACAAGCTATCATAATTATATCAAAACATAGCTCAATCTAACAAGGACTAAGCCTAACCTAACTCAAATCCAAAGAAAGCCCACGAACCGCTAAACCTTTGCCTTTTTTCCCCGAGAAGCTTCTTTAAGGTTCCAAGATATAAAAAACACAATATACACATTATTATGAGAATTTTGATACCCATATTGGACCATTGTGTTGTAGGTCCAAAACCGACACCAAAAATCTCAAGTGGATCCTACATATAGAAAACATATTTTCGAGATCAACCTAATGTTCATACACCACTAGGGAATCATAACCCTTAAGAATTAGGAGAAAACCAAGTCTATTAGGGCTAAAATCAATACCCCAAGCAATTTGGAGTTTTGGTCAAAATTCAAGAAATTAAAGCTTGAAAAAGGAAGGATTTATACATTTAATTAGTTGTTAATCACAAAAATATATGTTAATCAACCTTCTAACTCACCCCAAGAATTAATTTGAAGTTAATATATAATTATAGGGCTCAAAGGGGAGTGAAAATGGTCAATTTTTCTACTAAGGGGGTTATTTATAGTACCTTGGTCGCGGTTAAATGGGTCCGCCAGGTCAAAACTTGTTTTTGATCTCCCGGACTCATTCAACTCTGTTTTTTGCAAACAAACTATGTAACCTCACTAAATTTGACAATTCAGATGCATTAGTGATGTTGGATTTTCCATACAAGGCCGTTTAGACCAATTGTGGGCCCCACACTAATGTCTACAGATTTTCTCACTTTCCAACCAATTGGTCGAAATGAACTCGGATGTCTTGGGACCCGAACCAAGAGTCTTTCTAGCCAAAAACTGATATTCCAAAGCTACTGGCACAGTCTAAATTCACATTCGAGATTGTTTAACTAATATTTTCGCTTGGCAAACTTTCAGATCCAACGAACACTTCTAATGGAGAATTGGTCCTAAAACCAAATAAACTACCTGGTAACCAAACTATCAGTTCCAGCAAGTCATGGATGACTTGAGGAAGCTATGGAAAAGATCTAACGATGAAAATAAGCAGACAATACAGAAAATGACCTGAAGGGTCATTACAGTTCCTCATTTGTTTGATCAACACTACCTGTTACTTCTATACCGCTTGCATTTTCTTATCAAGTTTTTGGACGTTCACAATTCACACACTATAGTTCACGTAGGGATTATCTTACACTCCTCCAAACCTTCTTTGAATTTTTTAGTTTCAGAGTCGGTGTAATTATGTTAGTGCACCTTCTCGTAGCTATTCAGTCCTACTCTCAAATGTTTAGGGAAAAAACTTACACTAGAAATATGTCATATTGCATACACCTTAGAAGAGATGGTCCAAGGCATCTCTATCGCAATTAGGAAGCCACCTTTTTATCAAAGGTTACAAACCTGACAACATACTTTTATGTAAAGATTAATATGAACGATCCAAACTAAAACACATAATGAATTTGAAATAAATGACTTATCATATCCTTTTCTCTTCCTTTCAGATAAATATTAATCCAAATCTACCAAACATCCAAATGGTTATCTCATCCACTGACATTCTGCAAAACTAGTAGAGAAATATTCATGTAGCGCATGGTGGGGAGATTCGATAACACTTGGGTGCCCTGCTATCACTAATGAGGGTTCGATAAAACAAAAACCTCATTATGCCATTGATGGAATTTTCGGATTCGACCACGATGACTTTTAGGTTTTTGGATTTTGAAATCACTCCCACCCTAGAGTAGGTTAGTGAGTTTGTTAAGTTGCTGCTTAGAAGGAAGTTATAGATACTCCCATCATTCGTTAGAAAGGAAGATTTCCTGAGGCTTTTAGGGTTGAATATCTTTTTATCACTAAGGAATGTAGAGGATGGGAAGGTAAAGTTGAACTACCTTTTCAAAAGGTATGGCCATCTAGAATGTTATGATGAATACCGAAATAATTTTGTTTGTACCAGTAGACAATGGGTATATATACAGCCTAGGGTCTTTGTGTTGTCCTTATTAGGAACCATGATCTTCCTAATGAGATTTCATTATATCGACATTAATATTTTGCCAATAGTAATGAACGTCTTTGTGGAGCTGTAGAGACTTACCCTGGTACACATGATTCTCATTGAGGTATTTTGGTCACTATTTGCATACGCTAGAGGGCATGACTTTATTGGAGGCTACAACCTGTTATTAAAAATTTAGGCAATAGAACACTTCTATCATCGCCCTACGAAGATGGATTATATAGTTGATACATGCAGCAGAATCTAAAGCCATGAAGACTATTAGAAGTATTAGATTATGCCCACTGGAGAGGAAGATTGGAGCGTGTTTTTGACCAATCTTACCAGATATTTCATACAATGGAAGTATTCTTAGATGGTAGGATTGTCCTTCGTCAGGACTAGGCATTCATATTTTATCGAGATGATTGGACTGGGAAATATTTATCTGTATGCACTTCTGTGAGTCCTCAGACAATTTGGTGTCATCCAGGATATATTGCTTTGGTCAGTCATGGTACTAAATAAGGACGGTTATGGTGTCATGATTTCGGTAGCATGAATTATGAACTTGCGGATAGAATGGGACTATATGGTTATGCTAAATATAGAAGGAGAAAAATGATGCACGCCAGAGTATTATGCATGGTGCACCACTGTGAACCATATAGCTCAACCAAGTGCAGATGGGTTTTGAGGATTCACAAACATTTAATGGATCTAGTGGGTTAGGGAAAAGGTTCTTCCCCGCATGGATCTCACCATACCCGTGTATAATTAGATAGTCACAAGTTCTATCGATTATTTGATTCCAGTGATTAAAGAGGACCTTAAAGAAGATCCTGAGAAAAACCTAGAGAAAGAGAAAGACCCTGAAGAAAATCTCAAGGAAAACCCAAATGAATGGATGAAAGAAGACCCGAGGTGGGTTCAAAAATTATTTCCAACATATATGATCCCGAAGACGGAGGGGTGATGAATACTGACTTAGGACCTGAGTATAATCCTGATGGATCCAAGAATACCACCCAAGATCACATTTATATACAAGTATGGATGAGGATGATGATGCCACATGGCCCTAAATTTCCTTTCTTTGTTGTGCTTTTTTTCCGCATTCCCTAAAGAGCTGCATGGCCAACCCCATTATATGCCCTGGGGGCCCGTCCATGTAATTTCTTTCTAAGTTTCCATTGCTCTATTTTGACGTAACCTCTTGAAGACCTTTTTGCTTAGTAAAATTTATGTTTATCTCCAAATCTAAATATGTTTAAATGGATCATTTAACATTAAACTGATTGCAACGTAGGCCTAACTCTAGCGAAAAGAGGCACCATATTAGGACCCATTTTTTATGTCGCCAACTTGGTGTATATATATGTTACATACTTGTTACATTTTTAATATCTTCCAAACTAACATGGTTTTCCTTTTCTTTTTCTTTCTTTTCTATTCATTTATTAATCCCCAAAAAGAAAGTTGATTTGTGTCGACTCGCAAACTAGCAGAATCCCAATGCAACCTTCAGTCCAAAGGCATAATGATTAACAAGGACAAGGCTGTAATGATACCAGTGGATGATGCTGAAAGCTCTCAAAAGCTGTCAGACACCCAAAACTGTGAACAAATGGCTAACATGGCACAAGAAATCAAAATCCTAAAAGAAAAACTACATCAAATATAGGACTTAACCAAAATTACAGCGACTACCTTTCCCACTCAATTCCAGGCTCCAAATATTGAATTATCCCGGTCAATCTAACTAACCTAACAAGTCCACCTTCACTTGCTCAAGCTTTATTTATTCCACAACCCATTACCAGAGTTACGCTTGGTCTTTTATTTCCTACTCAAAACTTTACCATTCTATTCCACCCAATAATGTAGCACCTGAGGCACATGCCACTTGCGAGATACCTGTGCCACCGGTATACGCTACCAAAGCTCCTACTTTTGCAATATTTTTAGCTGCTAAGGTTTCATATAAGGTTGATCGATATGAGAGATTAAGGAAGGATGTATACTTGAATGAAGAAGGGTCGATTGTAGCTCAACTTAAAAGTTTAAAAAAGGCATTTAGGAATATGCAAGTTACTAGAGGAACTGAAAGATTGGTTTATGATCACTTGTGCATTCATCCAGACATTGACATGCCAATCGGGTACAAACCACCAAAGTTTGATATGTCTGATAGAAGGGGTGACCCACATTTACATCTGAGGGCCTATTGCAACAAGTTTGTTAGTGTAGTAAGGAATGAGAAGTTGAGAATGAAGTTGTTCATTAAAAATCTATCAGGGGAAGCTGTGACTTAGTACACTTGACAAGATCCTTGTAAATGGTGTGACTGGCGGGAAATGGCTGAAGACTTCATGAGTTTCTTCAGGTTTAATACCAAGATCACTCTAGATAGGTTCTCAGTGGCTAACCTATAGAAGAAACCATTATAATTATTTCAAGAATATACATGACGATGGAGGACTGAGGTTGCTAGGATCTAGCCTCTATTGATTAAAGTGATCTCTCCAAGTATTTTATCTGAGCTCAGGAGGGTATTTATTTTGACAAGAGATGTCAATGATGGGCCAAAAGTTTGCAGAACTGGTTAAGATGGGAGAATTCATAGAAGAAGGCATCAAGTTGGGAAAGATCCAGTCTATGGTTGCACTGCAATCCGCAAGTAAGGCCATATATTCTGGTTCCATTGGTAGTAATAAGAAGAAAAAAGAATATGTCTTAGCTATCACACCATACTAACATCTCAAAAATTCTTCCTATTGATACCCTAACAACCCCCAAATTATTACACACATTCTAGTGTACCATACTTAACTACATTACAATCCACCTCGAGCTCTAACATACCAAAGTCTGCCAAGACCATACGCCCCTGTCCAAGCTCCAACCACCAAAATAGACCAACATATGTACCAAGACCCCGTCCAAATCTTGAAGCCAGAAATACCTGCACTTACACACTAATTGCTGAACCTTTGGCTCAATTGTTTGAAAGATTAATAACTGCAGGATTGTTATATATAGTTGAAGTAAAAAACCCTAACCCAACCTCTCAAAACTTCAATGGTAATAATCGATGCACTTATCACTAGGGAGTCCAGGGGCATTACACCGAAGAATGTTATGGTATCAAGAATTAGGTTGAGTCTTTAATCAGGAAAGGAGTAACTAAATGCACTACCATAGCTCCAAATATGAACAATAACCTTTTTCCAAATCATGGAAATCAAGAAGTCAACATGATTACTTTAGTGAAAGAGTATGACGTGGAGGAAGTCGTTATGCCCACATATGCATAAGAAGTTTTTGCTGTGTTATCTACACAACATTCTATCACAGTTCAACTAAGGGATCCTCTGACTGTCCAGACTTACCTGCCAAGAGTTGTGGTAACCACTGGGAGGCCTGGTTATGACACTAAAGTAGTCCCATGGGATTATCGAGCTGAAGCCAAAGTCAAAATAAAAGATGCCACTGTGGGTCAGGGGATGACCAGGTCGGGAAGGTGTTACGCTCCAGAAAATTTGAATTAAGGAGTTCCCAGGAAATAGAAGAACCCAAAAAAGAATATAACTAATGCTAAAGCTGCAGAATTTTGGATGAAAATTCAGCCCAAGGACTATTCGATGAGGAACAGCTAAAGAAGACACCATCGCTCATATCTATTATGTCCATGCTTATAAGTTTTGAAACCCCTAGGAATATTTCGAAGAAGTTATATGTGGAGTTAGCATATCGAAATAAACCTTAAGAAAGTCTTTGGCTGCAATAATTGAATGAATGGTATAAGTGAATAAGATCTCTTTCCATGATGATGAGTTACCATTAGAAGAAGTCACACATAACAAAACACTTCATATCGCAGTTAGATATCATAAAAAGATCATGAGTAGGTTTTTGATCAATGGGCGTTCTATTTGTAACATCTGTTTGTTCTCCACTCTGAGAGATTTAGGGGTAAACATAGAAGAAATAGGGTAAAGCAGGGTGAAGGATGGATCCTTTGATGGGTCGCAAAGAAGTATCATTGAGGAAGTCTACCTAACATTTCAAGTAGAGCCAACTAAATTTCCCATTTTATTCCAAGTAATGGATGTATCTTCCAATGTCAACCTGTTGCTAGGAAGACCATGGGTCCACATGGCAACAGTAGTTCCCTCCTCTTTCTATCAATGTGATAAGTTTGAGTGGGATTGCACAGAATTTATGTTCATGGGGAGCTTATCCGTCTCTTTTATTCTATCAATTTAGTTTTAGTCATTGAGGATTTAAATAGAGTCACTTTCCATACTCTAGAGATCATGCAAGCTATAAAGATCGGTGAGAAGATAGAGTTGGTTGGAGTAAGAATGTTGAGTGTTGCAAATATGGTTGCATCATAGATGATGAAATATAAGTATCAACCCAAGATAGGACTAGGGTCAAAAGTAGATCGTATAATTGAGCTAATTCAGTTAAAGCATCATAGAGGTACCATGGTACTTGGATACAAGCCTATTTCTGGAGGAGTCTACATTGAATGCGTCCCAGCCTAAGTCGCAGTTTAAGAGCAAGAAGCTGATAAGACATCATAATCTATTTGTGGCATTGATTGAAGGAGAATAAGAGATAGATTTCAAGAAGCTTACCATTCATGATGTTGAGACTGGAGAAGTCTTGCAGAATTGGACCATCAGCCCATCCCTATTTCTATAAGAGTCTTGTCATAATATTAGTAATAAACCTCATTCCAAATTTATGACACGTAATGAAATCGTCAAGGAAAACACAAGTGATGATAAATATTGTGAGGAGAACAATAAAATCATGATGCCTGAAAACGTACCACAAGAAATTAAGCAACTTGAGAGTCCAAAAAAGCCTAATATGGACAAAACTAAAGTCATCAATTTGGGTGATGGCGAAACGGAGAAGGAATTGCGAGTCAGCATATACTTGGAGGCCGAAAAAAAGTAAGAATTGATAAGATTGCTCAAGCAATACATTGATGTGTTTGCTTGGTATTAAATGATATACTTGGTTTGAGCACTAATATCATCTCGCATCGACTTCCAATTAACCCCACTTATCCGTTGATAAAGCAAAAAATAAGGAAATTCAAACCCGATTTGAGTTTAAGAATCAAAGAGGAGGTAACCAAGTAGATAAAAGCTAATGTTGTAAGGGTCACAAATTACCCACATGGTGGGCCAACATCGTGCCAGTGAAAAATAAGGATGAGAAGATAAGAATATGCGTAGATTGTTGGGATCTCAACAAGGCTAGTACAAAGGATGATTTTTCTCTCCCAAACATTCATATTCTCATTGATAATTGCAAGAAACATAAGTTGCAATCATTCATTAATTGTTTTGTGGGATATCATAAAATCTTGATGGATAAGAATATTGTAGGTAAGACAACCTTTATCACTCTGTGAAGAGTACACTGCTACCGGGTAATGCCCTTTGGACTTAAAAATATCGTTACAACTTACATGATAGCCATGACTACCCTTTTTCACAATATAATTCACAAAGAGATTGAGGTGTATATGGATGATGTCATTAGAAAGTCTAAAAAGGGTTTAGACCACTAGGCTAATTTACAAAAGTTCTTTGAAAGGTTTTAAAGGTACAACTTAAAGTTAAATCTGGCCAAATGCGCCTTTGGAGTTCCTGTGGGAAAGTTATTAGGATTCATTGTTAGTAGGAGAAGTATAGAGTTGGATCTGTTCAAGATAAAGGTGATCCAAGACTTACCACCCCTTAAGACAAAAAAGAACATAATGAGTTTATTGGGAAGGATCAATTACATTAGTTAGTTCATAGCTTAATCTATGATAATTTGTGAACCCATATTCGAGTTATTAAAGAAAGATGCTGCCACTGGATGGACTGAAGAATGCCAAAAGGCTTTTGATAAAATTAAGGAATACTTGTCTAACCCACCAGTGTTGGCTTTACCAGAACTCGAGAAGCCAGTTCTATTGTATCTGTCTGTCATATATAATGCATTTTAATGTGTGTTAGGGTAACAAGATGAGACATGAAGGAAAGAGCAAGATATTTACTACCTGAGTAAGAAGCTTACACCATATGAAACAAGGTAGACATTGTTGGAGAGAACCTATTGTGCATTGACTTGGGTTGCGCAAAAGTTAAGGCACTACCTATCCACGTATACCATGTACTTGATTTCAAGAATGGATCCACTCAAGCACATCTTTCAAAAACCAATGCCTAATGGAAAATTAGCAAAATGGCAAATTTGTTAAGTAAGTTTGATATCGTGTATGTGACACAGAAAGCCATTAAAGGACAAGCTTTGGCTGATTATCTCACTAAAAGTCTAGTGGATCAAGATTACAAGCCACTCGAAACCTACTTTCCTATGAAGAGGTGTTGTTTATAGAAAAATACATCTTAGAGCGATATGATGGATGGAGAATGCTCTTTGATAAAGAGTCAAACTTTAGAGGAGTCAGAATTGAAGCAGTTCTAGTTTCAGAAACAAGTCAACATTATCAGATCTCAACAAAGATTAGGTTTCCTTGCACTAACAACATGACAGAATACAAGGCTTGCATTCTCGAACTTAGGATGACAGTGGACATAAACATCAAAGAGCTCTTGGTGATATAAAATTCAAATTTGTTGATCCATCAGGTACAAGGAAAATGGACCACCAAGAATGTCAAAATCCTTTCTTATGTGCAATGTGTTAAGAAATTGAGTAAAAGATTCATAAAGATTGAGTTCAAACATGTCCCCCGAATTCAAAATGAGTTTATCGATGTGCTGGCTACACTATCTTAAATGATTCGGCATCTAAATAAGAATTACATCGATCCCATAAAGGTGGAGATACACAATCACTATGCATATTATTTCCATATGGATGAAAAACTAGATGGAAAGCCATGGTACTGTGACATCAAAAGGTTACTCGAAGTTGGAGAATATCTAGAGAATGCTACTAGCAAGAAGAAGAGGACTTTAAGAAGGATGGTCAGTAACTTCTTTCTCAATAGGGAAATTCTATATAGGAGGACTTCGGACTTGGGATTATTGCGATGTGTTGATACCACAAAAGCCATAAGACTACTACAGGAGATACATCCAAGAACTTGTGGTCCCTACATGAATGGTTTTATGCTGGCAAGGAAGATTTTGGGAGCTGAATACTTTTAAATGACCATGGAGAGGAATATCATCCAATACGTGCAGAAATGTCACCCATGTCAAATTCATGGGGATTTTATATGAATTCCGCCAAACGATCTTAATATGATGGGTTTCCCTTGGTTGTTTGCTGCTTAGGCCATGGATGTTATTGGACCTACACCATTTCATCTTAGTTGATATCGATAATTTCATAAAATAGGATGAAACATTAACACACAAGGTAGTAACAAAGAAGGTGGTGGAAGATTTTGTCCGCAATAACTTAGTCTGTCAGTTTGGGATTCCAAAGTCAATTATAATAGATAACGGGGCCAATCTTAATAGTTTCCTTATGAAAGATATTTGTGAAATTTTTAAGATTTCTCATTGAAATTCTATGGCACATCAACCACAAATGAATGAGGCAGTTAAGGCTACAAACAAGAATATCAAGAGAATCTTGAGGAAGATAGTGGATGTTAACAGGGAATGGCACAAAAAGCTATTATATGCTTTGCTTGGCTATCACACCATAATCAGGACATCCATGGGGGAAACTCCATACATGTTGGTTTACATTTCAGAAGTAGTGATACCCGCAGAAGTAGAGATACCTTCATCAAGAATTATCCAGGAGGTTGGCCTAGGTGACATTGAATGGATTCTTAGTAGGATCGAACAATAGATGCTCATTTATGAGAAAAGATTGGACGCAGTCTGTCATGGTCAACTCTATCAAGATAAAATGATGAAGGCGTTCAACAAGAAGGTCAAGCCTTGTCAGTTCACACCAGGACAATTGGTATTGAAGAAGATATTCCCTCACCAAGATAAAGCCAAAGGGAAATTTGTGCCAAATTGGCAATGTCCCTACATAGTTCACCAGTACTCTCGAGAGGGGAGATGATCCTTGCAGATATGTATGGAACATTAAGAACAAAGTCTATTAATTCATACCCCATCAAGAAGTACTACATTTGAAGACATTAGGACTAGTTGTTATTTCTTTGTACTTTTGCAATTTTTTGTAATATAACAGAACTATGTATTAGCCTGATTTACCACGACGGGATACGTAAGCAATCTACATTGGGTTCGGTTTTTTTTAGAAGAACCCCAAAACATCATCCTTTTATGTATTGATATCTACACTCGACTAACTTCCCACGACGGGATACGTAGGCAATCCCCATTGGATTCGGTCCCTCATATTTTACTCTTTTAATTGTACTGAACTATGGCTTGACCTGATTCTACCTAGATACATAGGCAGTCTGAGTCAGGCTCGATCACTACATTGTTTTAATTTACCTCTCTGTATTAAACTATGTCATGACCTGATTCCTATTTCAGGGTACGTAGGCAGCCTGAGTAAGGATCGACATTGCATTCCATATTTTCATTTCTCCCTTTGTATTTAAACTATATCATGACCTAATTCTACTTGGATACATAGGTAGTCTGAGCCAGACTCAGTCGTTGTATTTCATAATTCTTTCTTTACCCCCAAATTGTGTACAGACCTGATTTCTATTTCAAGGATGTGATGGCATCCTAAAAGGTTCAGTCTTACCTTTAGGGAAATCCCTTTATGATCAAAATATGAGTAATATCGCCGCTAGAATTGTCATAACATTAGTAAAGTGAGAGGAGTTCCACCTGAAGGATAAAGCCAAGTGGGTCACGATCGACAAATAGAGGCTCAACAGATTTCAAAATATGTCATATCTAAAAACGATAGAGGATTACTATATATACTTAATATATGCATAATAAATTTGCATATATATATATATATACATATATATATTTTTCAAAATACTTTCCTAATTTTACGCCTACCAAGACTCCAGATGTAGGGAATGATCGAGCAACTAAGAAAATATTGGAGGATTCCATAGACAGAGAAAGGATCCCTAAGTCGACACAAATCAACGCTCCCCCTCCCAACTAAGAATTTTTCTTTGAGTGCAGGAATATAGGAATCGAAGGAGACAACGTCAAGTCAAGCCTTTGGAAAGGATCAGAGACATCACACAACTTATCACCACGATATGAGCCAAATATTCGTTTCCTGCTTTATTTTTACATACATTTAGAGTAATCCTCACAATCTCTAAGAATTTTATTTGAATTCTTTGCAGGTACGTTTTAAAGATCCGGGTCAGAGGTGACAAAAATCAGGATCCTCTTAGGGAAATCAGGCTATTTTCTTCTTCCAAGAAACTCCACTAATTGAATCTAGCCACCTGACTACGTTGAATAACTTCGCCAATCAAAGAATCATCTAAGCCAATCGGAGAGTGCCATCTAACTTCAACAAAGTCAAGATCTTGCATTCCGAGGAATATACATAAGCAAACAAATCCAAGCTCTGGCATTCCAAGGACTGTACATAAGCAAACAAAGACAATCTTGCATTATAAAGATTGTACATAAGCAAGCAAAGCAACCCTATGCCATATCGAAGAATATACATAATTAACGCAATGATCCACCACATCGGAGAATGTACATAACCAACTCAATGCTTCGTCATATCGAAGAAGCATATTTCAGCAAACAAAACATGACCTACCAATCAGAAATTTGCACCACAGCAAATGCATCCAAATCCACTATCATAGCAGCAAGAAACCACTATCACAATAACATTAGATCCCAAAAGAGACATCATCACCATCAACTTTGGGACGAACATCATCTTGCCGGAATAAGGCTTTTGCTTTTAAGCAATTACCCGCTAGTCGGATGGCTTTTATTCTTCAACAACCGCCCGCCAGTCTGATGACTTATTCAACAACTACCTGCCAGATGCATGCCATATTCTTAAACTGCCCGCCAGTCGAATGACTTTTATTTTTCAATAGTTGCTCAGCTGATGAATACTTTTTACATTTCAACTACTGCTTGCCAATCGTAGACCTCCACAAATGAAGATTAAAACACTAGTTTGAATATTTACACTCTACTCTTTACATTATAATTTTAATTTATAATTTTTGAACAACAAATACTTTTCATCCTTTTACCTATTTTGCAGACAATGCCCTAGAACATGGAATTACTCTCTTAGTGTCATAGTTCACTGTCGTCTTAATCCAATATTGGGGCAGTTTTGAAAATCCATAATTCTTTTTTTCTCGCAAAATCCTCAGCAGATATTACTATCGAATGTCTCCTCATTCTCAGCTATCCTGAACAACCAATTTAGGGATAAACGTAGTCATAATTCCATTCGTGCTAAAATTTCTGCAATCATCTTTGAAGGAATCCAATGTCACAATAATTCTACACAGGTTAAATTTTGAGGTTGATCAAAATTTTCTATGATTCAAACTACAAATGGCCTAATTTATCGTGAAACTCGAGATACATAGGTATCTCAAAAATCGGAGTTCATCCATAACTTTCAATCTTTCTATTTTGCTCAAGACAAAATTGATTACGTCAACATGATTCTCCAAAGATTTTCACACCAATCTTGAGTCAATCAGGGGCTACTGCCGACACTCAATTTTGGCTCGCTCAAGAACAAAAGACACTTAATTTATGAAAGAGAACTCCATTTTCAAGAGAAACGAAATTAATTTGGGGCGATTTCTCTCGGTATACACTATCTGTATCATTATTGCACTGATTTACTTACATAAAACAACTGTAAAAGAGGTTTGAAGTCTAATGAAACTGATGCTTTTGCTTGAGGAAAGAATTGCTCTGTACTTATGAATTATGTTGCTCCTGTGTAATCCTGGTAGGTCTTAGAAGTTCCATTTGTGGTTGTTGACACCCCATTTTAGCTCGCTCTTTTTCTTTAATTATTTTTTCCGATGCTTCTTGGCCTAAATAATATTTTGAAATAAATTCGTATTTTCATTCCTATGAAATTTGAAAAGAATGAAAAAGGGGGATTCAATTTTTCATATTTTAAATATTTTGACTAAATATGATTAATTATTTAATATCAAAAATAACACAAAAGATTTTGATAGTCGCATTCGCATTTTTTCTGACTTTATTTTATTATATTTTTTTCAGACGATACTTTGTGACTACATATATTCATATAATATACATATATATCCTAATTATATATATATGTGTGTGTGTGTGTGTGAGTGTGTGTGTGTGTGTGCATATATATCCTAATTATATATATATATATGTGTGTGTGTGTGTGTGTGTGTCTGCTTATATATCTTAATTATATATATATGTGTGTGTGTGTGTGTGTGTGTCTGCATATATATCCTAATTATATATATGTGTGTGTGTGTGTATGTGTGTGTGTGTGTGTGATTTTCAACTTCTATTTTATATTGCCTAAACACATCTATTGCTTCATCCTTACTATTTAGTAAATAGACATAACAATATCTAGTGCAATCGTCAATAAAAGTTATAAAATACTTTTTTTTTCACCACGAGATGGTGTTGACTTCATATCACAAATATCAGTGTGTATTAAGTTTAAAGGATTAGAATTCCTTTCAACAGACTTATACAGATGATTAGCATACTTTGATTCCACACACGTTTGATATTTTGATTTATTGCACTCAACATTTGACAAAACTTCTAAGTTAATCAGTTTTCACAAAGTTTTGTAATAGACATTTCCTAGTTGTTCATGCCACAAATCATTAGACTCAAGCAAGTAAGAAGAAACTAAACTTTTATTGATTTCAACATTCATTATATTCATTTTGAATAGGCACTCAGTGAGGTAGCCTTTTTCTACGTACACTTCTCCTTTACTAAGTACAATTTTTTCTAAAATAAATACACATTTGAATCCATTTTTGTCAAGAAGTGATACAAGTTATTCCATAACTCTGGTACATACAGGACATTGTTAAAAGTCAAGACTTTGCCTAATGTCATTTTTAGGCAGATTTTTCCTATTCCTTCAACTTTTACAGTAGCAGAGTTGGTCATATATATCTTCTCTTCGCCTTGAGTCGGAGCAAAAACAACAAACAACTCCTTATTTGCAAAAACATGGTGGATGGCACCGGAATTCATCCACCGTTCTCGAGGATTTCTCACCAAGTTTCATTCAGACAGCATGGCACACAGATCGTCCGTTTCTTTCTTGGTTTCAACCATATTTACTGGGTCCTTCCTTTTGCCTTTCTTTGGGGCACAACTATCCGTTGACTTTGGTCAATCTTGCCACAGTTAAAGCATTTTTCCTTGAATTTTTTCTTAGGTTGATTGCTTTTATGTCCACCTTTCTTTCACTTTTTGGAGTTGTTGTGGTCGTCTTATACAATATTTGCTCCACTTATTGCAGAATTTTCTTTCGACCTTCTTTTTTTAGCTTTGTTGTCTTCTTCAATGCGCAGTCTTACTATAAGATCTTCGACTGTCATCTCCTTTTGTTTATGTTTTAAGTAGTTCTTAAATTTCTTTCATATAGGTGGTAACTTCTCTATAATTTCCGCGACTTGAAACGCCTCGTTCACAACCATACCTACAATTAAGTTCATGTGAAAATTAAGAACATTTTTAATATGTTCAACAAAGGTATTCATCAAAATCATACCTTCCGCGAGGAGATAGTGGATGATAACTTGCAGTTCATGGACTTGAGATACAACAGACTTGTTGTCAACCATTCTAAACTCAAGGAATCTTGCAACGAAGAACTTTTTGGTTCCAACATCCTCAGTCTTGTATTTTCTTTCTAGTGCCCCCCCACAATATTTTTGTCGTCTTCATTACACTATACACATTATATAGTTCATCTTGGAGGTCATTTAGAATGTAATTCCTGCATAGGAAATCAGAGTGTTTCCACTCCTCCATAACGACAAATTTCTCCTAGTTCGAAGTTCCCTCGGGCACCTTCGGAGCTTCTTCAGATATAGATCTTTGAAGACATAAAGTTGTAAGGCAGAAGAACATCTTCTGTTGGCACCTTTTGAAATCAACACCCGTAAATTTTTCGGGTTTCTCCGATGGTGCCATTGCCTTCGGAGCACTCGTACGACTCATTGTGGAAACATTAGTTGCTACCACAGTTGTTGCAATATCATTCACTTGACTGTCAGTAGTCACCTTCCTGTCACAACAAGAAAGTAAATTTTAGTATATCAAAATACTACTTATAAAGTTGCAACAACTTTAAACACCCATTGTTTCTAGCTTAATGATGAAGTTTTTATGACTTTCAATCGTCAACCGAATGACCTCTAACTTGTGATGAAGATTTTATTTCTTCAAATCACTTGTTAAGTTCAAACGGAGTAGAAAGCTTAAATCCTTGATCTCCAGAAACCAAACAATACAGATTATGGAAAAAAAAAAACTTTAGTGAAAAGAAAATTTCACCAGACAAGCAAAATTTTTAAATTTTTTTCCAATTATTTTCTTAAGATTGTTGTTTTCGGGTACACAAAAATCTGTATTTTGGCAAAAGAACTTCAACACAAGTTCAAGAATAAATCAAGAACATTTATGAAACTTCAAACACCTTCAACACAAGATCAAAAAAGACCTTTCAAAGAGGTTGTTTTTAGTATTTTAAAGAAAATTAGATGAAGCAGAAAAAGTCAAGTCCTTCGAATTCACAGAGTGACCTTAAGGAAATAATTTTCCTCAAGTACCTGATGTTGCGGAATTTTTCTTCCAGGATAAAATGGTTTAACAATCCGACTGTAGTGGTACCTCAAACGATCGGATTCTCTTCGAACTCAGTCGACAGTTAGATAAATACACAGAGTATTTTAGAAGACAAGAAATATTTTCAAATGCAAAAAAATTCGTACTAAACCTATGAAAAAATGCAGGTTTATATAGACATTAAGTGCCGCTTCCGAATGGTGGCAATGGTTCACTGAAAAATTGTATCCTTTCTGAACAGTCATGTTTGTCCATTCGAAAGAGTGTGTCCTTTCCGAACAGCCACAACCATCCAAACAGTCATACCTTTTCTCGAAATAGTGTGTCATTTATTCGAAGAGTTGTGTCCCTTCCAAGAAACTTTTCATTTTTCATTCACATCAATTGAACCCAACAGTAACTCTATCCACCAAGGCTAGGATAGATAGGAAGAACTCACCTAGTGTTTTGGTCTCAGGGGGAATTTGAACATGAAACCTTATGATTCTCATCCACTTCATTGACAATTAGATCACACTCTTGAATACTAGATGTGCAAAGCCTTTTGTGGTGCTATAAGAGTTACAATTTTCAATAAATTTTAGTTTTGAATAGGATATCTTTGTAGAAGGGCAGAGCAATAGGGAAAATAACAGTGTTTGTATTTGATTTCGTAAGTACATTAAAGAGGAACCCACGAAAGTAAAATTTTAGCTCAACTCCATATAAGCCTGGGGAGGTATTTTCTGCAGTAGTGATAACAAAATGGTGACCGTGACTAGAAGGGAAACGAATAGGTCGAAAGAGGGTTCACTAATTGGATTTCCACTCCTAGAAAGGTTGAAGTTTACTCCTCTTGTATAAATACAATTACTGGGAATTGTAGTCATTTGTTTGAAATAATGATCTTCATTTTACTGAATTGAAACAATAATACAATATCCTTCATGAGTAGCATAAGAAACTTTAATCTTCAAATATACTAGGAAATTTAGTCGTTACAGAATTAATATTTTTTTTTACATTAATTTTATATTCACTTTATTAACCAATCGTAATAATATATTATCCCACTTATTTTAATTATATTATGATTGATTGCAAATGATGAAAGAAAATAAAGCATAGCAAACTTAACATCTATTAAATGGGGAATAATATATTCTTCATTAATAAGTTAAAATACATTTCCCAATAACAATTTGTCCCATTTTTATTAAGTTACACCATATATTTTTGGTGAATATCTAAAAAGTGTCTCTCAGTGTGAAACAATTATAAAATATTAATTAAACAAATACATCAACTATTGAAACTTCAAATAAGAAACTGTGAAACAATAATATAATAATATCTTGATAGAGATGTCACCTACTCGATTTATGTATTTAGTATATTTCCAAAACACATAATTTATATATGTATAAAAGTCATTAAAATTATAATAAATATTAAAAGTGAAATCATATATTTAAAAATATAACGGCTTGGTATTAAGAATATATATATATATATATATATATATATATATATATATATATATATAAAATTTCATAAGTCTTTATATATATTGAAAACAATAGTAAGTTGGTGATGGTGTTAATACTTTAAATTTATTAGTTACACAAGTGAGTGATGTTTATATATATATATTCATTGATCAAGGATGCTATTATCTTTTTTTTTGGGCCATTTCTTTTCATTTATAATTTAAATATTCAATGACACTAAATTAGATAAATTCTCACAAGTCAATAACTATATAATTATATTTACTATAATGCGATTGTTTAATAACCAATAAAACATGAAGAGTAACTTTTTAGAATTATCCATGATAGCATTGATTCCACAATTCAATAAAATAATTAGTTGCACTTCTTATTATTTTTTTTAAAAAATAATGAAGAAGTAAATAAAGCACCGTATCTGAACATCCCTTTATTTTTCTTCTTCTGCATTATGAATTCTCTTTGATAAATTTCTCTTTATCAAAGTAACACTTCGTGATTTATCAGATCATTTTATTTTTCTTATTTATTACGATTCATAAGAGACATTCAAATTCTATAATTACATTTATCAATAGCCATTTATTTTTCTTCTTTAATGATATATTAATGTGCAATATTTATCATAACATTAATAAGATGTAACTCCTAGCAAATATACAATTATTTTATGAACATTTCGAGTAAAAATAGAAAAAAAAAGACAAAATATGAAGAAAAAAAAAGTTCAATATAAATGATAGCCAAAGAGAGGCGTCATATCATCTACTCTATTCCGACCTTCACATTATTCATGCATAAATAAATATAGGTTGATAAGAATTTAACCAATATGAAATAAATTAAAAATTAGAAGACGAAAAAAAAAGAAAATAAAAAAATTAATAATACAATTAAATTCAAATCTTTGGCATCCCTTTTTATTTATTTTTATTCTTTATGCCTTTTTTTACAACTATTATTCTCTATTTAGTCCCTAAATTTTCTAAAAAATCACAAGTCATTTTTTTCTTTTTCTCCATGTAATATTTCAAAAATATCTCAACTTTTTTACATTTTTTAGTAACATCTTCTATCATTTATGTAATAAGGATGACTAATAGGAAACAAAATAAATGAATATTAGTTGTAAATTTATAAACTTTAATTTTGACAATGCTTTTCACTTTATTTTCTCTTTATTTCATGTAAAATCCCCCAATATTAAACTTTTTATAAAATATTCTCATCTTTTTCTCAAACAAATTTAAAGTACTCACACGTTAATTATGTATTTTTTCTATTTTTATTACCCTAAATGTGCTCTCAAATCAAAATTAAAATTCTTTCCTTTTTTGCTCATAATATTTTAAGAATATTTTGACTCTTGCCTTTTTATTTATCAAAAGACTTTTATAAAAAAAAAAAAATTAAAAAGAATATGAAAGTAATACCATAATGTATTGTTTATATAATTAACAAAAAATTACTAAAATTGACTAACAAAAGCCTGGGAAAATTAAGGAAATCCCAATACATATGGTGATAATTCAAAATTCAAGTGGAGCTTACATGAATATAATATACCTTGCTAAAGAAGTTGTCACTGTGCTTTTCATGCAGCTTATCGACCTCGTGTATCGTCACATGCAAAGTACCATAAAGTAAAATTGAAGCTATTTTTTCACCTTCAAACAACGGATTACAATATAAATAGCGACAAATTAAAACACAAAATCCATTTATTAAATAGTGTTGCTACAAATACAAAATCATTGTATAAATCGAACTCACGTCAAAAGAAAAAATCAATCAGTGCATGCAAAAAAGATAAGTTAGTTAAATTAAAGAGAGCTGGAAATTAAAGTGAGAAATATGATCTAATAGTTGCTGTAAAAATAAGTGATGGAAAAAGGAAGTGGTAATCCGATATTTGAAGTGAAATTATTTTTTGTTAATTAATGGTGACTTGTCAATTCTCCATTAGTATAAACAATAATTAATAATCAATACAACAACTTATACTCATGAATGATTATAATTGTTACAAAATTTAATGGAGTTTAATATATAGAATTTATTAATTTTTTAATTAGAAAATAAAAAAAAAATAGAGAAAAAGTCAAGAAATGAAGAAAAAAGATAAATAGGATTGAAGCCCTCTAAGGCATACCATATAGGAAGAAGTAATAGTCTCCTTTATATATGTGTGTGTGTGTGCGCGCGCATGTGTGTGTGTGTATACATACATATATATATCGATTTCTATTTTTTGGCAAAATCTCAACATATACTCTAGCTGTAGATATATTTTCTGGACTTAAAGGACTTTTTAGGTCCTTTTTCTCTCATCTTTTGAGTCACTTTTAGCAATTATTAGTTTTTAAGAAAAATGCATAAAGTTGGATGACATTATTGGAACGAAAAAAAGATAAATGACTTTAGTGGGATATTTTCCTAAGTTGAGTGACAATATGAGGAATTTACTCAAACTCGAGCATAAGCTATTTGAAGAGGTAAGAAGCATAAATTGAACTACTAATTGTATAGTTTGTAATATTGGAGTAAATATTTACTAAGAAATAAGTACTAAGTTACTAGGGAGTTTTTGCAAAATAGACACTTTGAAAACTTATTTAAGCATTTAGTCACAAGTCTTGAAAAATTAGGTGAATGCCCAACATTATGACATCATCACTTTTAATATACTCCCCTAGCAAACAAGTTTTAGACTTTACACTTTAGTCTCCCCACCTCATCCAATTAATATTTAATATGTTTCACCATTTTTCATATTTCCACCATCTTTCATATTTTCCTATTTTTAATTAACAAAAATTGTTCAAGAAGCCACCAAAAGGAGCTCCCATTTTTCACCTATATTTTTCAATTCCGACGACTTTTTTGGCCACTTTTTCCAAGGAAATATGCTCATCACAATTGAATATCTCTATTCTTGGTCATTACCTCCATTGTTGTTCCATCTTTTTTGAAAAGAATTACAAAAAATACTTTTTCACTATTTTTACCAGCTTGAAAAGCTTTCCAAATTCACTCAATACGTCGTCATTAGATATATTTCAGTAGTTTAGAAGCCCTACATATACATTTATCTATCCCAGAGCTAGAAGGGCATCGATTATATCCAAAATTCATCCAGTCACGTTTTTGTATGGAGGTATTCATATCAGTCATTGACCAGTTAGATCGATACCTTAATCTATTATCGATTACTGTGGTCTATAATGGCAGTAGATAAAGTAATCATCGCGGGTGGTGATTATATAAGTATGTGGGATAAGGGTCCCAAATATTGGAATTGAAAATCATCTAGCAAAAAGACAGTGCCCATCCCGCTGCGTCGCAATGGTTCGTATGATGACATGGTTCGAAGAGTAATTGAGAACGGAGAATTAGATTGAGATCCAAAGAATATTACGATTAGATATCTAATAAATGGGTAGGGGAAAATACATCTCACGTTCATAAAGAATGATCGGCATGTGTCTTTAGACATGTTAGATGTCGCTGCCGATGACTCTAGACCATTACTGAGAATAAATATTGTCCTGGGGTCTCCGACACTCCCTTCACCACACCCGACAATCAACGAATGATTTATTTAAATATGAGAATTTGGATGTTCATCTAATGGATACAGAAGATCATTCAATGAAATCAGATGATCTCAATTTCTTTCAAGAAGAGAGAGAAAGGTATGGATTGGGATCACAAACCAACCACACCTTCTCCAATAGAACTAATTTTAACGTACATCAAACATTTAGCAATAAAATGGAGTTGAATTATTATTGGGCATAGCATCGGGAAAAAACTTTTTTGATTATGCTACGTTGAAAAGTTGCAGAAAATTCTTTAAGGTGAAATGTGTTTGTCCTAGTTGCACGTGGATGTTGCGGTCGAGGAAGTATGAATGCACAAATAGATTTTTCATCTATAAATACGTCTGCAATCATACTTGTGGCATAGAACACGCCACACACAGCCACAAAAAATCACAGCTAAAGTCATTGCACCTGTTACTATCCGAGACTACCCCAGTCGTAACACGATGCTTGGAATCATAAATGATCACAAGTTAACCCATGAACCGGCATACTACTTGAGCAACTAATTTAAATTGTATAAAAAATAAATTTACTAAGCGAAAACATAATCATCAGAAAGTCTGAATAAATAAATTACTGATAAAGTTTACTACATGATAAAATTGAAGAAAGAAACTTGGATTACATGAGTGACTCTGACTAACTGTCTATTAAGCCTCTACTATACTGACTGTAGGTGGTTGGGACATGCCTCCAACTATCACAAATCAATGCATAAGAATAATAATAATATAGTACATGAACTACTGGCTGGAGCCCTTGAAATAATAGAACTCATCACCTGCTAGCTAGAAGTTGCGAACTATCTGATTATGATGTGTGGGCTACAATTGGTACCTATATTATGAGATAATGAAACACATAGACGTATATGTGGATTAGTACTTCTGGAATGTCCTAAGTAAGTAGGGGTGAATTCAATAAGTAAAACTGAATAGATACATAATCTTAAAGCATGCATGCTAAGTGCAAGTAGACTCACCAAGAGACTGAAATCTAAAGTATCTTAAAACATGAGTAACAAACATAATCTGATAAGCTGGTGAATCACTACACTTAGTTTCTTAAATTTTTATTTTTGGAGAATAAGTAGAATTGAAGCTGGGAAGCGGTAAAAACATGAATATTGCATGTAAATCTCATGTAAAGTTGAACATGCTGCAAAATTGAACTGAGGATCATGCATAGAGATGGAATGTGAAAACATGAACATGTAAAACTGAGAATGCATGACTAAGTAAAGCATGTACTAAAATAATCTGAATAACTGAAAAACTGATTAGTTGGTCAATAAAACTTAAAATTGCATAGAGTGAGTGCTAACTAAAACTGTGGGATTTATCATGTAACCGACTTATCCTAATCTGAGCTAATTAGGGTCCAACCTGTAACCCCAGTTGGAAGGATGTTGGTATCTTACCACGGGTACTAACACATGGCTGTATGGATCCACTAATCTAATCTTCCAAAGGTCTATGGAATCAGTCCTAAACTGACGGATGACCCCTAAGAGAATGTCAGTCCTAAACTGGTGGATGACCCCTAAGAGAGGGTCAGTCCTAAACTGGTGGGTAAATCTCATAATCCTATGTTGGCTACATAGTTTTGGAACTTAAAGAATGCTACTAAGGACCCAGTCCTAATCGGTGGGTGAGTCTCCATCCCTAAGTTTGCTCGGTGCTAAATCCTACTCCAACTATATGATACTGGTATTATTATGGGCCTCACATGACATGGTACTGTATTGATAAGTGCTCAACATGAACATGGTAGTCTGAATATAGTAATAAAAATCATGACCTATCTGACTTGTAACTTGAAAACAAAGACATGTATAAATAGATAGGTATCGAGTGTTCATAACCCTTCAGCACTGAATGATCAAAAAATACGTAAACAGCGGTATAAAATCATAGTTGAAAGACCCATGACATAAGATATTTCAATAAATAACTGAGAAACATGAATTTGAATATGGGAATGTATTAAACATGAGAGGGCAATATATTTAAATGGTTTAATTCATAACTTGACGATTTAGCATGAAACCAATTGAACATGACATGGGTAATTGAAATTTTAAACATACAGTAACCTAATTTACATGGGAAGGCATGTTAACATGGCTTGAATTCAAATTTCTAAGAAGACATGGATTAAATTCATGATTTACATGGATAATTTCTCAAAATAAGGTTAAAATCCTTACTTGAACAAAAAGGGAATTTTTGGGACTCAATGGGTGAAAGGAACCCATTGATGAAAACCCCACATACCTTAAGTTTCTTGACTTGTGAATAAAGTTTTAATCTTGGGATTTGAAGTATGAATTTTGAACCTAATCTTGATGTTCTTGAATTTGAATCTTGGGACTTGAAGGATGAATTTTGGGTGAGGAACCCTAATCTTGATGTTCTTGAAGATGGGAGGAGTAAAGAATGTATTAAGTGATTAAGGATAGGGGAAAAATAACACCTCGTCATGTTTTTAAATCATGGATTGGGAGTTTAAAGAGGAGAAAATACCAAGAAAAACCTTAGGAACCCTCTGGAAATCGTTTGGAAGCTATCTCGACGTGTTTGGGTATGACTCGTATGTTCTGGGTACGGGTCATACCTTGAGTCATCACCAAGAACCCATATTTCAACCCCTAATTTTGTGGGTATGACTCCTCCTGATGACTCATATGGTCTACTTACGAGTCGTCATCAGGAGTCCTATCCATTGGCAGTTTTGACAGTGCTTCTGTAATTTGGTCATAACTTTTCCCCCCGCTATCGGATTAAGGTAAAATTGGTATCGTTGGAAAGCTAATTCAATTATCTATCTGTTGGTGGGTATTTATCTCAAAAATTATTAGTATAACAGAAGTTTTTCTTATTTGAAGATGACTATAGTTATATACATCCCAAGAATTTAATCGCTAAGGAATGTTATGACTTGTTCATGATCTATGAGCTATTTGAGGACTTAATATATGCTCAAGTAACTTATAAATATATTAAAACATGAGGATTGATTTTTGGATCCTTCATTGGTCAAGATACAAGTCATATCTTACGACTCGTAACAAGTCATTATGACTTATAGCCACGACTCGTAAGCTGGACAGAAACTTAGGAAACTTAGACGATTGAACTCACGACTTCACTTCATAAAACTTGTATAGTAATCTTACAAATCTAAGGGTATAGTCATACCTAAAATAGAAGGTCAACTATTTCATACTGTCTTAGATACGGCTATAACATATGACTCATAAGTGATGTATACGACATAAGGGAAGGAGTTGTATGTTGCACAGTGATCTTGAAACACAAGGTATTACAATATCTCCTCTTTAAGATTATTCGTCCCTGAATGATACTAACTTGGCTGAAATACTAAAGAAAGGCTGAGATGAGCTACGAAACACTTACGAGCAGAATGATGACTTAACATCTGAATCTGAAACTGATGCACAATGCATGGACAGGGCTAAATTCATAATTTACATGGATGTGAATATTTTACCTCATGGAATATGCATACTTATGAAATTTTGTATAGTAAGACCAGATGGAAGGATGGAAGACCATAGGAGTTTATCGGTCTTATTGCTAAACTGAATTGCTGGCTATATAGACTGATTCATACTAAAAGTTTTTACTCAACTAGAGTATTTATCCAACACTTTTCTAAGAAGTTCTAATAATATTAGGGAGCAAAGAATTATGGGCCTGATCTGAATAAGATATCTGAGTAAGGAATCTTAATGTGGCTATAACTTGTAACATGGAACATTGGCCTATGAAACATAAGATAGGATAGAATTACTAGACCTTAGGTAATTCAAATGCATAATTAAAGCTTAGCCTCACTCCTTACATACTCTCATGGGCATATATAACTACTCTAGCCAAAGTCTGAGTTGAGCTACATACTCTCACCATGTTCAAGCCTAACTCAAAATCATAAGGTACTGCACATAACACCATAACACTAGTCTAATTCAATACCCTATGAGTTTTCACAATTTCTCATCTCAAGAATAATTCTTCTTACCACTTCAGCAACTAAATTCAACCTCTTACTCGGAATTCACTAGTGCACAATGCACCCATCCACTTATATACCAATATGACATTCAAGCCTATCATTATAAACATATATGAACTTTCGGTAAATCAACCCACTTTGGAATTTTTACCACATTCTCTAACATCTCTTGTTAATAACAACTCATATACACTATCCCCAATAAGAAACACATAGAATTCTCAACTAACCATGACATATACAAAAAGCTTAACCTCAATATTCCTTCAACCTTATAGCCTTATATAAAACAAGAATGCAATAATCTTTCCTCAACAAAAAAAATTAATCTTTCTCATTAAACCATTGACCATAAATTTTTCATCACCACTATCTTAACATTAAGGAGAGGTCACTGAAAGGTTAGAACATGAGGACCTAAAGCATGAAAGAATATTATGCATAACTGAGACCTGAGGAATTGAGTATCAAAAGCATGAATTCATTAAAGAGATCAAAACTGAGGACATACATGACATAATTTGAATTTCGTGGATCATCAAGAGTGTAGCATGAGTACCAGGAACTAAGCATACTATAAAGCATAAGTCATGAGTTGTATAACTTAAGTTTGGAGTTCATAAATTCATGGAATATGATTTATACTGCTGAGTAAACTAGAACTCCTCATACTAGGAACTAGAAGCGTACATGATTCTATGGAAAGTGCATGAATATGAGCTATGATTATGGAGCTGACATGTAAGGCGTGGGTAGATATCGTGATGACTGGAATACAACACTTTCCACTGAGGTAACAATGGTTCGGGCATCTTTCTCCCTTACTAATGTTCTATAATAAACTAATATTACCACTAGAATCTGAGAGTGTGACTTGGTTTTCTTATTCTATCATCTCCCCCTTAACTTTAAGCCATTATTCTAATTCTGTGGACCCCTTTAATAAACTCTAAATTGAACTACAACCACTTTACTATAGAGTCTGATATATACAATAGACATAAATAATAAACTCAACTTGAAAGACTACACCTAAAAGTGTAAACCCTGTTGCTAGTCCTTCCTTCTGAGATACAACTCTTAACTTTCTATAGCCTCACTAGTCATCATATTTACACCCTTCTAGATAATATACTTGCCCCACTAAACATATAGTCTACCTCCTTTCCTTTATAGCCTACTAATACCACATCTCTAAACTTATATTTTTTCCCTAAACCGTGAGAATTATTATGAAAACGAAATACCTAACATCAACAACCTATAGCACATAACTTAGCTGGTAAGAACATCACATACTACATAACTGGCGTCACTGGTACTTAGCAACTCAAGGGTACTATCTAATCACACACACTTTAAACTTAGAAATAATATAATCCTACATAACCTTAGGCATACCTCTAGAGCATACCCATATCATCATACTTAATTTTGAATCAACAAACTTAAATTATTGCATACACTGTTTCAAGACTACTGGCTCACCTTTCATACAATTAGCCTCATGGATACAAAATCTACTAAATCCAGATAAACAATACCCCACTTTATTGCTTTTGAACTTCTAGGTTCATGCTTTTAGTTCTAGATCATATGTTGTCATAGAATTATTGTGAAGGGGTCTAAGAGCATATTTGACTTTGGATTAATGCACAATTTTCATAAGTAAGAATGAAAACTTGCAAATATTAGAATATAAAGTCACTAATGGGATCCTTTTAATCCATGCAATTCCATAACTATCTGTGGGGACTGTCTGAGAAAACTTTATGGATAGGAATTTAAAGTTGACTATTTTTTCTACCTCAAAAATAAGGCAGAGTTGGTATGAATGGAGCAAGACAAGAATCTATATAAGTTTCTTAGAGAACATCTCTATAGCATGATCTGAGATATGAAAGAAGGAAAATATTTCTTAAATGCCTTGTATCCTCTCAAAGAAAAGTACCAATGCCTTTATACCATTCTGCAAGACTCTACTAGACATGACTTCATAGATACCCTAGGACACTTGAACTATGTATTCTGATACCAAGTTTGTCATGACCCAATACTATCCCCTAGTCGTAACACAATGCTTGGAACCACAAGTTATCAAAAGTTAACCCATAAACACGTATACTATTTGAGCAACTGATTTAAATTGTATAAAAACTAAATTTTACTAAGAGAAAAGATGATCATGAGAAAGTCTGAATAAATGAAATACTAATAAAGTTTACAACATAATAGAACTAAGGAAAGAAACTTGAATTACATGAGTAACTCTGACTAACAATCAATGAAGCCTCTACTATAATGACTGTATGTGGATGAGACATGCCTCCAACTATAACAAATTGATACATAAGAATAATAACAATATAGTACATAAACTACATCTAACTGGAGTCCCAAAAATAAGAGAACTCATCATCTGCTGGCTGGAAGCTATGAACTGTTTGATTATGATATGTGGGCTATAACTAGTACCTATATTATGAGACAATATAGCACATAGATGTATATGTGGATAAGTACTTCTTGAATGTACTGAGTAAGTGAGGGTGAATGGAATAAGTAAAACTGAATAGATACATAATCTTAAAACATACATGCTAAGTGCAAGTAGAATCACCAAGAGACTGAAATAAACTAAAATCTAAAGTATCTTAAAACATGAGTAACAAACATAATCTGATAAGCTGGTGAATAATTACACTTGGTTTCTTAAATCATTACTTTTGGAGAATAAGTAGAACTGAAGCTGGGAAGCAGTAAAAATATGAATATTGTATGTAAATAACATGTAAAACTGAACTGAGTGTCATGTATAGATACCGAGCATGAAAACATAAACATATAACACTGAGAATGCATGACCAATCAAAGTATGTACTAAACTAATCTGAATAACTAAAAATCTAATTACTTGGTCAAGCAAGCCTAAAATTGTATAGACTGAGTACAGACTAAAAATGTGGGAGCTATCATGTGATCGATATATCCCAATCTGAGCTAATTGGGGTCCAATTTGTAACCCTAGTTGGAAAGGTGTTGGTACCTTGCCACGGGTACTAACACATGGTTGTGTGGATCCACTAATCTGATGTTTTTAAAGACTAGGGAGTCAGTCCTAAACTAGCGGGTGACCCCTAAGAGTGTGTCAGTCCTAAACTGGTGGGTGACATCTCATAATCCTCCGCTGGCTATGTAGTTCTAGAACTTAAAGACTGTTACTAAGGACCTAGTCTAAACTGGCAGGTGAGCTCCCATCCCTAGGTTTGCTCAGTGCTAACACTGCTAGAAAACTGCTTATTACCTGGGGATTTTCATAGTGGTAATATAGTAAAATCCCTAGGTAATTTGATTACCTGCGGATTTTCTTACCAATTAGAATCCAAAGGAAATACCTTCATAGGTAATTATTACCTGCGGATTTATAAAATCCCTAGGTAATTTAGCTGCGAAAATAAATCCACAGGTACGTTATTTACGGATTTATTTGCGATTAACTATCAAAATTTTGGATGAATTATTTCGTAAAATTTCATTAAAAAGGGATTTTACCTGGGGATTTTCACAAAAAAATAATCACAAATAATTCCCCACAAAGATTCCCAAGTAAATCCCTAGGTACTTTAGCTACGGAAATAAATCCGCAGGTACGTTATTTGCGGATTTATTTGCGATTAACTATCAAATTTTGCATGAATTATTTGATAAAATTTCATAAAAAAGGAATTTTACCTGGGGATTTCCACGAAAAAATTCACAAATTATTCCCCACGAACTATTTTGTAAGAAAATTGGTATGAAATGCCCCAAGTAAATGCGTAATAACAAATTCTTTCAAGAAAATTTTCATGAATATTTAGCATGCACATCCCCATGAAAATTCTCAAATAATAATTCACGTAACTTTCTAAAAATATTTCACAATTAATCAAAAATCTATTCAAAACCTTCAATAATTCTCAAAAACGTCATTCAATACAAGTCTAATGTAAATAATTACAGCTAACAAAAAAAATTCAAAAAATCCACATCAATAATGTATGATTCTTAAATGGTCCAAAACAAAATATTTCAAACTTGAATCACTTTCATTCACGTCGTCAAAGTCATCATCACTTTCATCATCTTGGTTGTCTTCTTGAGATGGGTGTTCACCATTTAACAAATCTTTTAACTTCCAACAGTCGAGCAAGACCTCTCCACCACAAGAGGCTGCTTGTACTAAACTGCTTGATGCTACAACAAAATACACAGAAGACAAATGACAAGATTAGAGTTGCAATAGGAAAAAGGCAAATACAAAAAGAGTATTGGTAATAATGTAGTAAAACAACGGAAAGATCTAATTCAATAAAAATCTTGTTATTCTCTTACATTAATTGAACATGAAATAGAAGAGTGGGTTTGATATTATAATTTTATGTTACTATACTTAACCATTTCAAAGTAATTAATTCACATTTCAAGTAACTACACTTCACCATTTTCAAGTCACTACTACACACTTCAAGTCACTAAACAACCATTTTCAAATAACTAATTCACATTGCAAGTCACTACACTTAAAACATTTCAAATCACTACACTTAACTATTTTCAATTAATTAATTCACATTTCAAGTCACTATACTTAATAATTTTTAAGTAACTATACTTTACTATTATTTTCAAGTTATTAGTACACATTTCAAGTGACTTCGCTTAATCATTATCAAGTCACAAGTTCATAATTTCAAGTAACTACACTTAACCATTTTCAAGTCACAAGTTCGCAATTTCAAATAGCTACACTTAATCATTTCCAAGTCACTACACTTAATAATTTTTAAATAGCTAATTAATCAATATTTCAAGTCATTATACTTGACAATTTTCAAATAACTACACTTAACCATTTTCAACTCACTAGCACACATTTCAAGTCATTACACTTAACCATTTTCAAATAACTAATTCACATTGTAAAGCACTACACTTAATCATTTTCAAGTCACTAGTACACATTTCAAATCACTACACTGAACCATTTTCAAATAATTAATTTACATTTCAAGTCACTATACGTAACCGTTTTCAAGTAACTACTTTTATATTTCAAATAACGATACTCAACAATTTTCAAGTCACTACACTTAATTAGTCATTTCAAGTCACTATACTTAACCCCTTTAAAGTAACTACACTTAACCACTTTCAAGTCACTAGTACACATTTCAAGTCACTATACTTAACCATTTTTAAGTAACTACACTTAACTATTTTCAAGTCACTAGTACACATTTCAAGTCACTACACTTAATCATTTTAAAGTCACAAGTATACATTTCAAGTCACTACACTTAATTATTTTCAAATCACTAATACACATTTCAAGTAACTATACTTTATTATTTTCAAGTTATTAGTACACATTTCAATTGACTACACTTAACCATTTTCAAGTCACAAGTTCACAATTTCAAATAACTACACTTAATCATTTTCAAGTCACAAGTTCGCAATTTCAAGTAACTACACTTAATCATTTTCAAGTCACTAGTACACATTTCAAGTCACTACACTCGAGCCATTTTCAAAAAGCTAATTGACATTTCAAATCACTACACTTAAATATTTTCAAGTCACCACACTTAACCATTTTCGACTCACTAGTACACATTTCAAGTAACTACACTTAACCATTTTCAAGTCACTAGTACATATTTTCAATCACTACACTTAATCATTTTCAAATAACTAATTCACATTTCAAGTCATTATACTTAACCCTTTTTAAGTCCGCCTTTCATGTAACCACACTAAAACTATTTTCAAGTCACTAATCCACTTCTTAAGTGACGACTTTTGATCATTTTGAAGTCACTAGTACACATTTCAAAAGACTACACTTGATCATTATATATAGTTTTAATTTAAGATCAAAACTCTGTTTCAAGTTAAACCAGACAAACAAATTGAAATACAGTACTTAATATAACTTGACAGTAATGAACAATAATGCACTTCATAATCCTACCAGTCAACCACATTACTAACTTAAATACAAATGAACTTGACAATAATGAAAAATAAAGTACTTGTTAGTCCTACCAGTCAACCACATTACTAGCTTAAATACAAATTAATTTGATAGTAATGAACAATAATGTACTTGTTAGTCCTATTAGTCAACCACATTATTAACTTAAATACAAATTTCTGAACACAGTCCTTTATGTGGAAACACAACAGAAAAAGATTCAAAGAACATGGATGGTTGAACTGAATCACAGGAAAGTGGAAACATAAAAAAAGATGTTTAGGAAGGACCATTTCTAGAAAGGTCCAGAAGTTTATCCGGCCTGAAAATGAACTATTCTTCATAGTATGTCACACTTTCAGATATTAAAACACAATAAGAAGAGGAGGAGGAGGTGACAGACCTACTGCAATAATACCATTAGAAGATCTGGCAAGTCACAGTCATATCTGTTCATAGGGTAAGTACTATCAGGCATTCCGTTGAAGAGGCTAACAACATTAGAAGCACCTTTCCTTTCCAGACTGTTCCAATCATGACACACCACAACTTTTGTATGAAAGTGATATTTCACATTCTTTACAAAGTCATATGAATGAGACAGGCTTCCTAAATGGAGAATTGACTCAGGTACATCTATGGAGAGTGTCCATGATGATGTTCGAGAGTGCCAAGTTGGAAGTGATGTTAATCCGACATATGATATTCTGCTAACCTACAAAAGTTGTTGAGTCCGCCAACGGCGACGGCTGGCGTTGATGGCTGTGGAGGCTGCATGGCTGCTGTGCAGCAGCGGCAAACCTCAGGGAGGAGAAAAGTGACTTAACGGTGATCGCCAGTAAAGGCAGTAGAGGCGACATCAATTGTTTTGGTTTGATAGAAAGAAAGGAAGTGTAGAGAGAGAAAAGAGAGAGAAGATAGGAAGAGAGGCGAATGTTTTTGGTGAAAATGAAATTAGGGTTCTTGTGTTGTTTAAAAGGGGAGGAGTGAAAATTTTAATCTCAGTCATTGGATTGGTTTTGATCAACGGCTGAGACTAAAGTTATTTAAAAAGGGGTCAGAAAATTGAATTTCAATTTGAGCTTAAAATTGGTATCAATTTGGCTATAATTGTCATCAATGGGATATAAAATTGGCTGATAATTTAACACTAAAAGGGAAATTAAATGTAATTGACTTCTATTTTAACAATAATAATAATAATAATAATAAGAAGAAGAAGAAGAAGAATAGACAATGCTTTTGTAAATCATGAGTGTGCATATTTACGAAAAATAATTTAATAAAAGTATATAAAAGATCTTAAAATTGATGTTAATTTGGTGAAAATTGACATTAATTGAGTACAAGGTGGCTAGAATTTAAATAAATTAGGAAAATTATTTTAAGTTAGCCTGCTATTTAATAAATAAAATAAGGTGTCACAATTAAAAATATACAACGCATGTAGAATTAAGATTATGTAAAAAAAAATATTTTACAAATTTTTTGTTAATATTTTAAAATAAATTAGTTACAAAATTTAAAAATAATAATAATTATTATTATAAAATAAAAATTAGACAATGTATTTGTAAATTGTGAGTGTGCATATTTATGAAAGATGACTTAAGTAAGAAAATTATGTAAAATGTTGTATTTGAATTAATAAATTATAAAAAATGATAATTAAAATTAATAAAAATAATTTATAAATATTTAAATAATTAATGTGACACGTCATTATTTATATAATACGAGAATAATGTGTAAAAATATTAATATTTGAAACTAAATAATTTTGATAAAGTAGTAGCCTAAATGAGCATAGGGAGGTCAAAATTAGGTGTCAACAACAACTGAATCAGACATGTTATAAATGTCTATTTTATTTTTTTATTAAGTATTATTAATCTTGAACTACTTATCCGTCACTGATGACCATTAGTTTCTCGATCTCAATAACGAGTCAAGATAAGATTGATATACATTTTTGATATCATATTCAGCTGTTTGATCAGCTCGTGTGAGGTTCACAAGTATTTTTAAAATTGAGTCAAGCTAAGGTTTATTCAGCTCGAATTAATATCAATTCTGACTAAAATTGTTATTAATTGAATAAGAATTAGGCTAGACATTACATAAGTTGGGCAAATTGAATTGACTTAGGTTGCTATTCAATAAATGTAGGAAAGACGTAATAATAATAATAATAACAATAATAATAATAATAATAATAATAATATAATAATAATAATAATAGACAATGTTTGTAAATTATGGGCATGTATAATTGCGGAAATGATTTACTAAATATTAGCAAAATTATGCAAAATATTATATAATGTAAAAACTAATAATATAAAAATAAATTGTATATTTTCAAATCATGAATGCGACACGTTAATATTTATTTGATATCAAAATACTGCGTAGAAAATATCAACATTTAAAATTAATAATTTTGCTAAAATAACAACCTAAGGTCAAAATTGGGTGTCAACACAAGTAACCCGATTTATTCCCACAAATTGGAGTCCGTGGAGGGTACAATGTACGCAGACCTTACTGCTAAGGTAGATAGGTTGTTTCCAATATACTCTCGGTTAACAAAAATAGTTTGAAGTTGTCCAATTTCAAGAAAATATTAGTGAAAAATGATTTAATATTGGTCGTTGATCAAATATGATGAACGATTAAGATTAGACGTGAGGAGATGAGTCAAATTCGGATTAGATACTGGGTTAAAAAATTGACTTGAGGAATTTGATTGAGTCAAATTAAACTCAATTGACACAAATTGAGTATAAATGGCTAGAATTTAAATAAATTAGGAGAATTGAATTAGATTGATATTTAATAAATATAGTAACTATATAAAATTAACATTAAAAATAAATATAATAATAACAAATAAATGTTGATCAACGGTTGACATCCAAAGACTAAGAATTTGGTTAAAAAATTGAATCAAATTTGAACTTGAGCTCAATTGGACACAATTTGGGCTAGGATTGTAATAAATTGGATAAAATTAGGCTAAAATTATTACAAATTGGCAAAATCAGACTAGAAAATAAATAAATTAAAAAATTTAATTGACTAAGGTTGCAGACTAATGCAATAATAATAATAATAGTAAAATAAATAATATAATTATGCTCAGATTAGTTATGAATAAATTGTGTAACTAAAAGTACGACATATAATATATTACTTTAAAATCAACGATAATCATAATATATATATATTGTTATAAATATAAATTTTATGTTTATATATATATATATATATATGTTTAATATAAATAATGTTTTCCCGTTATTTCATTTTATTTCATCCATGCTGAGTTATTTCTATTTAAAAATAAAAAATAGGTTTTAAAAAAATTATTTTCTTCTAAAAAACAAGTCACAAATTTTAAATGCCCGGTCGTGACAAAGAAAGGTTCATTACTTTAATCTTCAAAATCAAAATAAAAATTCAAAATAACTGAGCCGATCGAATTTATAGAAATCGAATCAAATCAAATTTATTTTGGTTTCATTAAGACTATCATTTTCGTCAATCTAAAAATAAAAAAAAAAATCGATATTAAACAAGCAAATCGAACAAACAGAATGTCCACCCCTAATCTCATCATATATATAATTCTGAAATTACCTTAAACTTTCAACTCAATGTAAAATAAATTATTTTTTATTTTATTTTGTGATTATTATACGTTATATCTCACATCAAACGACTTCTAAATGTACATTATATTGATATATTATATTATTGTGCGTTGTATGATGCCTTACAATTATATTTAAATTAACCAATAGAAAACACGATCTATTTGAGCCCTGAGTCATTTTTCGCCCTATCTTAGGCCAACGAAATTTCACCTCTTTAATTTTTTAGTGATAACATAACGAGTCAAGCTAAGGTTTATTCAGCTCGAATACATTTGTGATACCATCTATGTCAACAAACTAATTTTAATTTCTTGAGCATCTTCTGCTTGATTATACATGTCCACTGATTTAATGTCTAATTTCTTTTTATTTTTTGTTTTTTATTCTTCAAGTTTATCCTTTTCCTATTTAAAATTTTCAAGTAACAAAAATCCTACGTAAATCCCTAAGAAATAGTTTCAGCTAAATTTGTAGCAACTCAATCCCCTAATAATTTTTTCAAGTAATAATTTCATAGGTAAATCGCCAAGAAATAATTTTACCTAAATTTATAGCAACACAGTCCCCCAATAATTTTCCAAGTAATAATTTCGTGGGTAAATCCCTAAGAATAAATCCCCAGCAAAATTCGCAGAACAAAATTCCCAAATAATTTCCCAGGTAATAAAGTTACAAAAATTTCTACCCAAATATCTCTACGTAAATCCGTAGGATAAATTACCTAGAAATTTTCCTATAGATTTAAAATATATATATATATATATATATATATATATATATATATATATATATATATATTTGTCCATATACCTGCGGATTTACCTAGAGATAAAATACTCACCGATACATTTCCCCAGGTAATGTCGCAAGTAATAATTTCACAGGTAAATCCCCAAGAATAAATCTCCAGCAAAATTTGCAGCACAAAAATCCCAAATAATTTCTCAGGTAATAAAAATCATTACATAAATTTTCACCAAAATATCTCTAAGTAAATCCGTAGGATAAGTTACCAGGGGATTTTTCTATGGATTTAAAAAATATATATATTTGTTCATATACCTGCGGATTTACCTAGAGATAAAATACCCGCCGATACATTTCCCTAGGTAATGTCACAAGTAATAATTTCGCAGGTAAATCCCCAAATAATTTTCCAGGTAATAGAATTCATTACATAAATTTCCACCAAAATATCTCTAAGTAAATTCGTAGGATAAATTACTTGGGGATTTTTCTATGGATTTAAAAAATATGTATATTTGTTCATATTCCTACGGATTTACCTAGAGATAAAATACCCGCCGATACATTTCCCCAGGTAATGTCGCAAGTAATAATTTTGTAGGTAAATCCCCAAGAATAAATCTCTAGCAAAATTCGCAGCACAAAATCCCCAAATAATTTCTCAAGTAATAAAATTCATTACATAAATATCCACCAAAATATCTCTAAGTAAATATGTAGGATAAATTACCTGAGAATTTTTCTACGGATTTAAAAAATATATATATTTGTCCATATACCTACGGATTTACCTAGAGATAAAATACCCGTCGGTATATTTTTCCAGGTAGGTGGGAATACACTGGGTTTGTTGTTGTTGTTGTTGGTATATTTTTGCAGGTAATGTCGCAATTACGAAATTTGCGCAATATGCCGCCAAATTTACCTGTGGAATTTGTTGCAAATATATAGTTCGCAGGTAATATATTTTAATATTGACGAATTAAATAATTTCGTAGGTAAATCCGCATGTATTTCCTGCGATATTATTCCCTAGGTAAAATCCTCAGGTAATAAGCAGTTTTCTAGTAGTGTAAATCTTACTGCAAACTGAATGACACAGGTATTATTATGGGCCTCACATAATATGGTACTATACTGATAAGTGCTCAACATGAATATGGTAGTCTAAATATAGTAATTAAAATAATAACCTGGCTGACTTGTAACTTGAAAATAAAGACATGTATAAACAGATAGGTGTTGGGTGTTCATAACTCTCCAACACTGAATGACCGCAAAATACGTAAAAAACTCTTAAAATAATGGTATAAATCATAGTTGAAAGACCCAAGACATAAGATATTTCAATAAATAATTAAGAAACATGAATTTGAACATCGGAATTTGTTAAAAATGAGAGGGCAACATATTTTCATTATTTAATTCATAACTTGATGATTTAGCATGAAACCAATTGAACATGATATGGGTAATTGAAATTTGAAACATAAAGTAACCTAAGTTACATGGGAAGGCATGTTAACATGGATTGAATTCAAATTTCTAAGAAGACATGGACTAAATTAATGATTTACATGGATAATTTCTGAAAATAAGGTTAAAATCCATACTTGAACAAAAAGAGAATTTTTGGAACTCAATGCGTGAAAGGAACCCATTGATGAATACCCCACATAGCTTAAGTTTCTTGACTTTTGAAGAAAGTTTGAATCATGATTTTCTTGAATTTGAATTTTGGGACTTAAAGGATGATTTTTGGGTGAGGAGCCCTAATCTTGATGTTCTTAAAGATGGGGGAAGGAAAGAATATTTTAAGTAATTGAGGATAGGGGGAAAATAACACATTGTAATATTTTTTAGTCATGGTTTGGGAGTTTAAAGTGGAGAAAATACCACAAAAACCCATTAGGAACCCTCCGTAAATCGTTTGGAAGCCGTCCCGACGTGTTTGGGTACGACTCGTATGTTTTGGGTATGGGTCATACCTTGAGTCACCACCAGGAACCCATATTTAGACCCCTACTATTGTGGGTATGACTCTTCCTGATGACTTGTATAGTTTTCTTACGAGTCCTCATCAGGAGTCATATCCATTGACATCTTTGACAATGCTTCAGTAATTTGGCCATAACTTTTCACCTTGATATCAAAGTAAAGAAAAATTAGTATCGTTAGAAAGATAATTCAATTATCTACATTTTGGTGGGTCTTGAGCACAGAAATTATTAGTATAAAAAAATTTGTTCTCGTCTGAAAATAACTATCTACAATGTATTAAAAGTGTGAAGCCCTTAGAAAAGTGATTTGAACTTTTTGTCCTTCATTAAAAGATTCTTCTTCAGAAAAAATTGTCATTTCACTATTTTCTTCAATTTATTATTTATTTATTTTTATTATATTAACTAGACTCCTAAAATATATAGAACTCCAAAAATATATGGTAGGAGAATCATTAATATTTTCTTTATATTGATCAATTAGAAAAATACTCCTAATTTATTTAATTTGTTATTTAATTATTTTTATTATATTAACTAGACTCCTAAAATATATAGGACTCCAAAAATATATGGGAGGAGAACCAATTAATATCAATTAGAAAAATACTCCAAAAATAGGATAGAAAAATACTCCTAAAATAGGACTCTATCAAGACAATACTTCTATAAATATTAAGATGCACATTAAACTAAAGAAGAAACTGGTTTACTTATTAAAAAAATAAGATTTATGCTCATCTAACTTGATTCGATTGTAAGTCTAGATTGGTGGATGCGTAATTTTCAAACCCTCATTTTCTTCACTATTTTTGTCAACATAATAGAATTCAACGTGTGTGTATATATATATATCTTCTTTGTTTTCATTCAAGTCATTCTTTAGTGTTTAAATTTTCGATCAGACAAGAATTATTTTCATCAAAACTGAAGCTTTGTGATCTCTATTATATTATTTTATTGTAGTTTACAGATCGTAGATGAATTTACAAGTGGTAGATGAATGTCGGTCGACTTTGAGAAATTTTTTAAGTAAAAATTAAGTTTAATTGTATTGTTGTTATATTTCTATTTTGAGAATTTTTTTGTGTAAAGGTATAGTTTAGTTATATTATTTTTATATCTCTATTCTCGTATTATTTTAGTATAGTTTACAGATGGTAGATGAGTGGCGGACGACTTTGAGGAATTTTTTATGTAAAGATTAAATTTAATTATATTGTTTTGATGTCCCTATCATCATATTATTTTGTTGCAGTTTACAGGTGGTAGATGAATGTTGATCAGCCTTGAAATTTTTTTTTCAGTAAAGGTTAGATTTAATTAAATAAATTCTCCAAACGATGTTGAATTTAATTATTGTATTCATATTTATAATTTAAAAAAATATCCTATTTAGTGTAACAGTTGAACTCAATAAAGTGAGGTACACGCGCGAGGCGTGTACACCCAAATTAGTAGTTATATACATCCCAAGAATTTAATCGCTAAGGAATGTTTTGACTTGTTCATGAGATAGGAGCTATTTGAGGACATAATATATGCTCAAGTAACTTAAATATATATCAAAACATGAGGCTTGATTCTCGGATCCTTCAATGGTTAGGATACAGGTCATATCGTACGACTCGTAACAAGTCATTATGACTTGAAGCTACCACTTGTAAGCTAGATAGAAACTTAGGGAACTTATACTGTTGAACTCACGACTGCACTTCATATGACTCGTATAGTAATATTACGACTCTAAGGGTCAATTTTTACCTAAAACAGAACGTCAACCATTTTATATTGTCTTTGATACGACTACAACATACGACTTGTATGTTGTGTATACAACTTAAGAAAAGGAGTCATACATTTCACAGTGATCTTGAAACATGGGGTATTACAGAATCACTCTGTGTGAATATGTATCACAAAGGAAAGGATCCGGACACTAGTGAGATTCAGAGGATCGTTTTTAAAAACATTAGCAGTAGACCAACCTATTGAAAATGTTGGATGGGGGGCGTAATGGCTAATCAAATGGTTCGAGGGACGCTAAAGTACGATTATTCCTACCTACTGACTTTTTCAAACATGATCGACACTCTTAATATTGTCTATACCTATTCCATTATGGTGAACAAGGATGATTGTAGGTTTATGTACTACTTTTTAGCCTTGGGCCCTTGCATTAGGGGATTCGCCAAAATGAGAAAGGTTATTGCGGTCAACGACCCTCATTTACACGGTAAGTACTAGGGCATGCTACTAAGCACGGTTGCATAGGATACAGAGAACCATATTTATCCCATTGCCTTTTGCATCATTGACAAGAAGACTGATGCATCTTGGTCATTTTTCTTTGAGAAGCTAAAGTCTACACTGGTTAATGGACCAGATTTGTTCTTTATCTCCGATAGGCACAAGAGCATCGCCAATGTTATTCCGAAGGCTTACAACCATTCTCATCACGGGTACTACATGAGACACCTAGGTGAAAATCTCTGGGTAAATTAGCAATATGGAGATCACTTTTATCTTTTCTACCACACGACAAAGTCATATTCTTGTAAGAAGTTTAATAATTATTTTGAGGAATTGAAGAACTATTGTCCCAAGGTAGCCTCTTTCCTTGAGCATGACCTTGGTTTTGAGAAGTGGAGCAACGCAGATTTCCCCGGAAACAGGTATGATGTGATGACCACAATATTTCCGAGTCATTCAACTCTATGCTGATTGCTGAAAGGGAGTACTCTGTGGCATCCAAATTCAATTCTATTTCTAAGAGGTTTAGAGAGAAATTCAGAGAGAGGCGTGCATATGTCCTCAACTATAAGGATAATAAATTTATGCCTACCGCCAAAAGGATCGTAAGGGATAATATGTGTGAGGATGAATTCTTCTATATGGAGAACGTAAATGGGGACAACAACCAATTCACAGTGTTTGGCAGGGGTCCTACGGCCAAAGTCAACCTACTGGAAAAGTCGTGTTCTGATAGGAATTTTGACTTGGTCAAATTACCATGCGCTCATGTGATGACTACTTTGCGATCGAAGCACGATGATGAATATGGTTTGAGAATCTATGAATACTCTTTGGCCATGTATAAAGTGGATGATCACGTCCTTGCATAGTCAAAATAAATTAATGTTGTCCTATTAGAGTCTAAATGGCACGTGCCACAAGAATTTCTAGACGTGAACATTATTCCACCCCTTGTCGACACCAATCTCGGAAGAAAAAAAAGGAAATATATTAAGGGCGTGGGCAAGGCTTTAAAGTTGAAGAAGAGGAAAAAATATTTGTTGTGCAAGAGACCCGGGCACAAGAGAACCACTTTTAATAACAACAAATCATAGATAGACTTGTATGAATATTTGTTTTTGTAAGTCATACCAGTGTATGCATTTTGACAACCCAGTAGTGGTCTGATTAATGCCAGTTTTATTGATTTTACTCTATGTCTATTATCAACCTTTTAAGTTATAGCACATATTGTGTTTCCAGTCTATTATGAGTATTCTTTATATACCACAATATTTATTATCGATCCTATTTTAAGTTTATTGAAAAATCCTAATTATTTAATCGAACAGATGAACAGTTGGGCATTTATGACACATCCAAAAAGTTGTTGCATGTCCAATCACACGCTATATCAATTGGGTATACGCTACCACCTACTTGACTTTCATTCATCCATGCGTCGACCATCCACTCGGTGGGAAGACCAAAGGCTTCTATTTTGGTCTATATAAACAACCATCAACTCTACACAATATCCAACTTCTTTAACCAAAAAATTGACAAAAATGACCAGATGCCAAGAATTCCACTCAAACCAAGAAGGAGAGTTCAATTCCAGTGTTGCCATAACCTTCTCCTCCTTCAAGATGACTTAGACCGACTCTTCTACAGCTTAGGTTAGGATGAGGAGCACCTCCACCATGAAATCCAGTGCATCACTTATTTTTTATGGACGATCATGGAGAGGCTAAACATGGATCCTGAGGAGTTAATATAACAACGTGGATTGCTTATCCTTGGAAAATTTCCTAGTTTTTTGGTTTCTGGACAAGATACAAATAGAACAAATGAGTTGTACACTGGGGTAAGAGTGGTAAAGGTTGGTCGTATGCTGACCAATGATGGTTGATGGGTTGGATTGATTTCTGAAATGGATACGACTTGAGTGGTACGAGTCATATTGGTGGATACGTGTCATTTGGTTTGGTTCTTTCCTTCACTTAATCTTAGACTTGGTAACTTAACTTTAATATGAGTACAAGTGGCTCACTATTAGTCGTAAGCCAAGGTACAAGTCATACCATGGACTCATATGATGGACAGTGTTTAAAACTCTTGTGATTTTATTCTGCCAAGGGTAGGGTCAATGGTAGTAGTTGTATACTTGGGTGCGATTTGGTTTGGTTGAGTCATTCCTCGGATAGTGTTGAGTACAAGAGGGAGTCCTAGGTTACGAGTGGTGAGTACCACTAGTATTGGAGGGTACGACTGGTATGGTTAACCGTACCCCTTGACGGGATTTTATGCAATTTAAGTGAGGACAATCTAGACATTTCCTCACTTAACCTAATAAGGACCCCTGACTTTTGAACTCACTTGGGAGGATATTTGCCTTATTATTCTATTTATTAACACTTAGAAAATAATCTCTAATCCTCTCTAAAGTTTTGGGCAAAAGGAGCTAGGGTTTCATCTTAAGGATTAATTTAGGGCTTGTGCTCCATTATCTTCTCAATTAAGGCATGTACTCTTCCCTCTTTGTTAGTTCCAACTAAAGGCATGGTTTTATACAATGTTTTCATGGCATGATTTATTATATGATTTTATGGTTTTCAAATATGTGTTGGGGTTTTGGTTATAAATGCTTGGATAAGGTTTTCCCATGTTTTAATTATGTTATTACATGCTTTAATGGTGGTTTTGGATAATTGTTTTCATGGGAATGATCACATGAAAATTGATTTTGATTTTGGAAATACTATGCCCCCAACATGTTTGATAAACTGTCTATGATAATGCTTTTACTATATTATTAGATTTTTAATGGAACTATTGCATAGTTTGAACTTGGTAATAGAAACCTAAATGGTTTGGAATGGATTGGTGGTCATGGTTATGGTTAATTGAATATCCTTGTGGGTTACAATGGAAACCCCCATGTAAACATGTTAATGAATAACTTGTGGGGTACATGGGACTCCTCCAAAAAAACATAATGGAACACTTGTGGGGTACATGGGATTCCCCCAAGTTAACTTGGTAAATGGGTACATGAAATCCCTTTACCTTAAAAGGTTTGTCTAAGGACAATACTTGCAAGTTATAATCGGTATGAAAATACCACTATTAATAGCCTTGGTTAATAATAAATGGAATAATAGATTGGTTGGTTGGAAATGGTTTTAATTAGGCAATAATAGTCAAGTATGATTGCTAACCTTGAAGGTGGGATTTCAATGAATGAACACTAGAAACTCATATTTGCTGACATGAGGGGTTGGTTATGGCGACTATTTATGATACTATGAGGTACATGGGAAATCTCTAATCCACTGTACATTTGTATGACGAAGAGCTAAGGGTACTTGGAAATCCCCTACTCTTATGATATCTTTGATTCATGTAGATACACGCATCGGGGTCTGTTTAGGGATTACACTGGACTCATATATCCCGTGGGTGGTTTTAGGATGGTTAAGCTACACATACCCAGGTTAATAGTTTTAAATGCATGCTAGACTCGATTTCGTTTCTCGGCATGGGTATATGTGTGTGTGTATGATTTGTATGTATATGGTTGGTTTACTTGGTTTTATTGACTCGTATTATTTCATCATTATCCTGAGTTCATGCTAGCATTCACTCGCTAACCCATCTTTGGGCGGATGTATCCCTACGCAATGCAGGAATTTGCTGCTCTACTCCTCTTGTTTAGTGATTAGATTTTGGGATCAACTTTTGGATTGAAGTGGTGAGCTTTCATCTTTCTGGAAGGCTCCATTTCATGTTATGGATATTTTCATATACTTTGGTTATTTTTTGGATAATTATTTTGGCTATGGTTGGGGGCATGTCCTAACTATATTGGTTTTCTTTGGTTAGAGGCTTTTGTGGAACTACTATGTGTTGGTATGGTTGGGCTCGTTTGGGTAGTCATGGTCATTGACCTATCCCAGAGTCTTTGATTATACAATAATTCCATCTTGTTATATGTTCAAAATTCATCCAACTAAGGATATGCGTAGGTCGGTTGGGTTGGGTAACAGGGGTGGTCTCCAGTCCTTACTGGACTTGAGACGCTCATTACGACAAGGCCTTGGTTCGGGTCGTATCAAGTTATTATCAGAGCTTTAGGTTCATGGTCAATTGGGAGTCCACAAAGCTGTGTCAATTAGAGTCTCTTTTAAGGATGTGTAGTACACCACACTCATAAGAGAGAAGCTATAAGGAATTTAGGAATGTCTCACTTTCTTGGTGTTCTATTTTTAAGCTTGGAGTTTAAGTCCTAGAATCTTTTCTAATCTTTGTCTAATCGTTTTTCAGATCATGCCTCAAGGATTTAGAACACAATAAAACTCTTTTATCTCATTTGGGGATAACGTAGAAGGGACACAGGGGATCTATACTCGATCTAGGGGTCTAGTCCCTGATATTTCTGAAGTCTCACTGATTGCTACTAGTTTTCTTAAGGGTGAGGTAAAGAATGCAGAATTTTATCAATCGATTCATACTATTACTCAGTTGGTTACTGCTCAGGCTGAGCAGGATGCATCTGTTATTTCATCTGATGAGGCCAACAGGTTTGGACAGTTTATGAAGATAAATCCTTCTAATTTTATTGGAGTAAGGGTAGAAAAGGATCCTCAGTTTTTCTTGGATGAAATGGAGAAAATCTTCAGGTTGATGTTGCCCTCGAATGTGGAAGCGATGAATTTTGCAGCTTATCTGCTTAAGGATGTTGCATACCAATGGTATGAGAAGTGAGATAGGGATGGAGGTGATGTTTAGGTATTGTCCTTATGGGACACTTTCTTAAATACTTTTCTAGATTGCTTCTTTCCTCAAGAGCTAAGGAAAGCGAAGATGGGGGAGTTTGTGAATCTTAAACAAGGAAAAATAACTGTCAAGGAATATGCCTTAAAGTTTCATGATTTGTCAAGGTATGCTTTGGACTTGATGTCTGATACGAGGGAGAGGATGAGAAACTTTACTTCTGGGCTACCTCGGGATTTGATCCTTGAAAGCAAGACTATACTGCTAATTAACGATATGGATATTTTGAGATTGGTTGTCCACATGTAGAAGGTGAAGGAAGAAAACAGTAAACAAGTGGAGTTCGGGGAAAGGCTGGGTAAGAAGTTCAGGTCTTTTGAACAAGGTAGTGGGCAACAACAAGGGGGTTGGGATGGTGGTAAGTGGCCAAAGAAGAAGTGAAAAAGTTCTGGTTCCTTTTCTATTGCTACTGCTCCTTACTCAAAATAGTCGGGTGATAGACGTCAGTAGAGTGGAGATAATTCTGGGAACTGGTCCCCAATCTCAGGTGAGTGAGGGTCAGTCAACTTCTTTATGCCCTCTTTGCCAGTTCTGTGGTCGTCTTCATCGAAGGTTTTACAATGAAGGGAGGGACAAATATTTTAAATATGTCTAGCCAGGCCATATATTCTCAAGAATTATCCTGCTGGTAAGGATGGTTCGGGAGCGGTCAAAGCTCCGATTACTTTATTTTTTTCTCCTGCACCTAGTGGTGCCGCTTCGGTGTCTGCTCCTATTTTTATACAGGTGATGGTTGAAATAGGTTATATGCTCTTGCATCTCAACAGAAGTCTGATTCATTGCCTGATATCGTTACTGGTACATTACAACTCTTTTCTCATGACATGTATTGTCTACTTGATCTGAGGTCTACTATTTTTTATGTGACCCCATTTGTGGCTGTGTGTTTTGGTTTTGATCCTAAGGTTATTTTGGATCTTTTTTTCTTTTTCTACCCTGGTAGGTGACTCAGTTATTGTTAAGAGAGTCTATAGGGGGTGTGTGGTATCTATTGGTAGTAGAAAACTTTGGTGGATTTGTTTGAAATAGATATGGTGGATTTTGATGTAAATCTGGGTATGGATTGGTTACACTCTTGTTACACGTCCTTAGATTGTCGGACCCGTAAGGTTGTCTTTAGGTTCCCTGGTGAATCGGTTATGAAGTGGGAGGGTGATTCCCTAGTTTCTAGGGGAATGTTTATTTCTTATCATAGAGCTAGGAGATTAATCTCCAAAGGGTGTCTTTATCACTTGTTCTGAGTTAAAGTATCTAACTCAGAAGGTCTGTCTTTTCATTTGATTCCGATGGTAAGTGAGTTTCCTGAGCTCTTTTTAGATGATCTTCCTAGTGTTTCACCAGATAGGGAGATTGAGTTTGGTATTGATTTGGTTCCAAACACTCGTTTAATATCTATTGCTCCTTATAAAATGGCTCCAACAGAGTTGAGGGAACTCAAGGAGCAACTTAAGGATCTTCTGGATTGGGGGTTTATTCATCCTAGTGTATCCCCTTAGGGTGCACTGGTGTTGTTCGTTGATGATAGGCGAATTTACACGCCTATATCAATATATTTTGCCCATATTTTAGTCTAGTTTTGAGAACAAATTATATATTTCATGCACTTTTAGTCCTTTTTCCTGTAAATGAGCTAACGAACATGATTAGAAAAGTTTCAGGTATAAATGATGTAAAATTCAGCATTTTATGGCTTACTTGACGCAAAAGAAAGCTCACGAACGAAGGAGAAGGAAGTGGGACGGCTAAAGGACCAAAACTGCTGCATGGAAAATCTGTCCTGGGCTAAAACAGCATTTCTGAAGACTTTGGGGACCTGGACCAAAACTGCTGCATGGAAAATCTGTCCCGGGCTAAAACAACATTTCTGAAGACTTTGGGGACTTACAGACACATAGCTGGATTTGGACAATGATACATTAACCTAGTACAATTGGGTTATGTATTTCATTAGTTTATTTGGATTATGATAATGTTACATTAACCTAGTACACTTGGGTTAAGTATTCCATTAGCCTAGTGGGATTTGGTTATTTATTTCATTAGCTTAGTAGGAGTAGGATATGGGTATTATAAATACCCTATCATGCTAGAGATTTTTATTCATCCCTCACCACAATACATTCTTCCATCCCTCTCTTCTTCCACCACAACAATTCTACAACTCTTCTAATCTTTCCATTAATTCTATTTTTCTTCTTCTATTCATCTATTCAATTCTTAATTTCCGCAACAAGAGAAACGTTACTTGCTAAGGAATCACGCCTCACGCCTATCACTTGATCTACACGCCATTACTCAATATTGTGATATAAAAACAATGTCAATCGTGATCTCCTTCGCATTCATGGGTAACTAAACCTCTCTGTTGGGGTTATGGAAGCCGAATGAGATACTATCTATTGCTGTGAGTTTGTGAGTTCGTGACACGTATATTGCTTATATCATTATTCTCTTCATCTTAATCTACATTCTTTGCGGTTGCAAACGCAAGAATACGCCAGTCTAACATTTAACTTGTTCGAGAGAAAGGTTATTTGTCTGGAAAAGAGATAATGTCAAGGTAGTAGGACACCCTTTCCTATTAAAAAGCTAGTGCCGTAACTGGACTAACCTCTTGGAGAATTCGTACCGTTAGACACGCTTTAAGCTCGAGAGATTTAAAGTGAAATAGTCCTTGTTGAGGTCGAGAGACGCTTGGATTTACCATAGAATACAATTCTCTATAAGCACATGCATGTCACAATTCTACACACTCATAGCCAATAGAGACGTATACCTCAGAAGGTGGACATAACCCCAACGCTTCAATTCTCATTGTTGTCAACCTACGTAACAATCTCTCTCTCTCTTTACTTTATTATTTTCAGCTTTTGTTTACATTACTTGCACGACAAGACTCCCTCCTTCTTACGATACTTGCACCAAAAGTTTAGTAATTTTACTTACTTGTTGGCCAAGCTATTCCCTGTGGGATCGACACCCAACCCAGGTTGGGTTCTATATTTGACAAACGACCGCTTTACACTCACAAGAGTTGTAGATTGAGTGTTATCAAAAATTGGCGCCGTTGCCGGGGAATACGAGTGTCAATTAAGTTTGTGATAGTTACTAGACCCTTTGGTCAAAGATTCTCGTACTTTTACTTTTAGTTTTTGTTTTTGTTTCTTGCAGGTTTTTACTTTAGTGCATGCACCATACTAGAAGTTCTGGTCAACCGTTATTACCAATCAATCCTGAACCACAACAAATTAGAAGAATGGAAGCACAAGCTGAAATCGACAGGATGGCTGCTCAACACGAGCAAGCAAGATTAGCTGCTCTTGCCACTGCTCAAGTCCAACAACAAAACATTGATAATCCTGGGCGAGCCACAAATCCTGACGATGAGGATTTAGGTGACGACGAGTTGATAAACCCAAGGCATGTTGCTGAAACTACAACACCTGCCAACAGAAGAGGTCGACAAGCGCAGTATAGGTATGACCGCCAACCCATGCAGCCAGCTTTCGACGATGATGATGATGATCTTGATGGTGCCGGAGCCACTGGAGCAATAATTCTACCACCATTAGCGCCCGGAACCAAGTTCAACATCACAAGCACCATGATTCAGTTATTGCAACTCAAGGGATTATTTGGTGGACTAGCAGGCGATGATCCGAATATGCATCTCATCAACTTTATTTCTACATGCAAGTCCTTTGACAATCCTGGTGTTGGTCAGAATGCTATTCGATTACGTCTATTTCCATTGTCTCTGTCTGGGGAGGCAACTCTATGGTTAAATGGGCTGACTCCTGATTCTATTACTAATTGGAGGCAATTGAAAGACGCTTTCCTAGAAAGATTCTTTCCGCCATCCAAAAGAGCACAGTTGAGAGATGAGATCATAAATTTTCGACAGCTTCCCTCTGAAGCTCTTCATGAAACATGGGAGAGGTTCAAGACAAAGCTAGCGAGATGCCCAAACCATCACATGACTAATGTTAACCTCATGGAGATCTTGTATAGAGCTTTGAATTCAATAACTAAACCAGTGGTGGACAACACAGCTGGAGGTTCTTTCATGGACCTCACCTTTGGTCAAGCAAGCAATATGCTAGATCGTATGACGAAACAAAGTAGAGCTTGGCATACCAGGGATTCTGAGGTAGCAAGCCCCACTTTATATATTGGCATGACTGTAGACCAACGAAGAACAGAAGAAGAACGTGATCAAGATATGGCACACATGAAAACCCAAATGGATCTTCTTACAAAGCATCTATTAGGGAAGACTGAAAAAGTGAAAGCGATTGCGTCAAAAGGAAGAGACGAATCTGAAGAGGAGGCCAACTACTTGAACAATCAGGGGGGTTTCCGAGGGAATACCCAAGGAAACCAAGGTCGGGACTATTATGATAAATCTGGAAACAAATACCAAGGTAGTTGGAAGAACAAGAATGAAAAGAGTGGTTTGTACGTTCCCCCTGGCAGACGTGATACCACCATATCTAATTCTAGAAGTATGGAAGACATGATGGCTAAATTATTGAAAGGAGTGGAAGCAATGAGCGCGGGAGTTAAGGAGGTAATTAATGATTTGTCCGCCATGAAACAATTAGTAGATTCACATTCCACTTCAATTAGACAACTAGAGCAGCAATTCAGTCAACTTTCAGCAGCACTCAACCAAAGAAAGGCCGGCACTTTACCTAGCGATACTGTGCAAAACCCAAGGAATGATGGGTCATGCATGGCCATCACTACCAGAAGTGTTAAGGTGCTGGAAACTTCAGCAAAAGGCAAGAAAGTGATTGACGAAGTTGCGGAAATGGATGACAATGCAAAAGGAGAAGATGCCCCAGCCACTACTCCCGACATCAAGGACGCCACATCCAGCACTGTGCAGCCTGAAAAAGTGGAAAAACGGAAGCAAGAGGAGAAGAAAACCGTGGAGAGAACACTTCCATACCCATCACCACCTTTTCCCCAAAGATTGAAGAAGGTGGCGGATGACACTAAGTTCAGCAAATTTATGACTATGCTCAAGCAGCTGACCATTAATGTTCCATTGGTGGAGGCACTTGAACAAATGCCTGGATATGCGAAGTTTATGAAGGACCTATTGACAAAGAAGCGGGCAGTAAGTTATGAGTTGGCGGATAATGTTCATCATTGTAGTGCAATCGCTACAAGGTCGTTAGTTCAAAAGAAGGCAGATCCTGGAGCTTTCACTATTCCTTGCACAATTGGATCGTTAGATTTTGCCAAGGCATTGTGCGATCTAGGTGCTAGCATAAATTTGATACTACTATCCATCTACAAGAAGTTGGGGCTAGGCGATCCGACACCAACCAATATGAGGCTCGTGATGGCCGATAGGTCGGTAAAACAACCTGTGGGTATCTTGAATGATGTGTTGGTGAAAGTTTCTTCATTCATCTTTCCTGCAGACTTCGTTATTCTGGATTGTAAGGAGGATTCTGAAGTTCCCATCATCTTGGGACGTCCCTTCCTTGCAACTGGAAGTGTGCTTATTGACATGAAAGATAATGAGCTTTTGTTTCGAATTAATGACGAAGTGGTACGGTTTGATATATGCAAAACAATGAAGCAGCCCAGCGATATGAATGAGTTATCTGTAGCTGATGTTCATCATGAGGATACGAAAGCATTATCTATAGAGAAACAGCCTACTGTTGAGCCATTGTCTATTGTGCCACTGAAAGTTGAGCATGAAGATAATGAAGGTTATGAAGAACTTATGAGTGCTCTAACAGAAATAGAGCCTTATACTCCTAAGCAACCAGATTGTGATCTCAAGAATCAACCAAAAGTGAAGACTTCCTTTGACGAGCCACCAATGCTAGAATCGCAAGAGCTTCCCGATTATCTAAGGTATGTGTTCTTGGAAAGTAGAAATATACTTCCGGAGAGTACAGATGATTTAAGTGAACAGCACGTAGAAGCTCTCATCTCTGCTCTGAAGAGATACAAGAGAGCTATGGGTTGAACTATTGATGATATAATTGGAGATTCTCCGGGAAAATGTAAGAGCCATCTTGAAGAAGATCGCATGCCCACAGGTAAGCCTCATTGTCGTATAAATCCTTTCAGAAAATGATCCATCACTTACCTCGACGAAGTCTGAGTACTCTAGGTAACTATGTCGAGCCACGACAATAAATAAGGCGCTAGATGGGAGGCAACCCATCGTTTTATTGTTTTATCATTTTATCGTTTTATCGTTTCATCATTTTTCTTTCGTTCTAGTACTTGATAAATGAAAATCCAAAAATAAGAGTCATGCCATGACCAAAACTAAGGCACTTGGTGGGAGGCAACCCATCGTACTAATCGTTTTCATTTGTTTTGAGCAAAAATAGGTGCAAGAAGTATTCAACGAGGAGATTGATTTCAATAGACGATTTGGATGCATTGTATGGTAAAGTTGGTAAGTTAGGAATGGTGATTCATAAGGCTATGGATTGAGCATTTCTCACGCCAAAATAGGCATCGAGAAAGGCTAGGCCTTGGTAAAACTAGGCCATGAACGATGCACAACCTATCCTATAGCCTAAAGTCTCGGAATCTAGTGTGCTATACACTATGCGCCACCTATTCCTAGGTATGCTTTTGACTATGCGCCGCCTATGCTATGGCATTTGGTCTCAGTATCTCATATGCCATAGACTATGCGGCGCATATGTCTACAAATGCCATAGACTATGCGGCGCATATGTCCCATTATGCTATAGACAATGCGCCGCATATGTCATTGATATGCCGAGTATTATGCACCGCATATGTGGTATTTTTGTCTTCAAAACCGATTGTAAATGGGTCAAAACCCAACCCATTCTCTTCCTATATAAAGGGGACTTAGTTTTACAACACAACCACACTAAAAATTGACCTAAGGGCGCCGCATATACATCCAAATCCTCTCAAAATTTTCTTCTTTTGCTCTTCCAATTCACAAAACCATCTCCACAAGCTTCAAGCAAATAATTACTCTCTTATTCTTCATTTATTTCTCGTAAGTACTATGTTGCTATGTCTATTATGAATTGCTAAATCGTATAAGATTATTGGTGATGTTCATGTGTTTGTATTGTTGATACAAAATCATGTGAGTGAACATGTACGTAGGAAAATCTTGACTTGTTTCCGACTTGAAATTGGTTTTAATAGCATTGTTATACTATTTGCGGAATTACTATGGCTATGAATAGTGCTTAAGATTGTTGTTTGGATACTTACATGTTAGACTATCCCGGCCATCGGGATAAGACTTATAGTGCCTACCGACATAAGAGGTTGTGATTGTTGTAAGAATAACTATTCCATGTGGTAACCCCTATGTAGTAGTGTTGCTATATCTACCATGAAAATAGTCCAATGGCTGCAAGTAAGTGATGCATTTCTGACTTTCTTGTCGGAATACAATCCTAAAACGTATGTCGACGAAATCTGAGTAATCGACCACTTTCACTTCACTGATTTGTGTTAACAAAACTAAGTGTGGGGTGGTACCCCTACTGCTTATGTATAGATTGTATCCATTGAGATTGTGCTACCATTAACACTATTTCAAGTCTCAGGTACAATGGCACCCAAAGCAAGACAAGGCAAAGAAAAGGCTACCACTTCCCAAAAGAGCAAGAAAAGAAGCCGCAAGGAGCAAGGAGAACCCTCCTTGCTGCAAACACCTCAACTCACTCTTGGAATTAAGTGAGATACTTATGAGGAACTTCTGAGGATGACGACTCTGATTATGATTCCGATGAAAGGGGTAGGACCCCAGACATAGAGGAGGAGTCCGACTGACCAGGTTCCTCGTATTTATTTTCCACTGAGGACAGTGTCCCGACTAAGTGTGGGGTGGTGGTATTGCATTCTATACTTCTCTATTCGCATCTATGTTTGTTTTCTTTTGTTTCATTTTTGTTTCGTTTTGTTTTTTTAGTATTTAAAATTTTTTTTTAGCTTCGTATGAAATTATTTTGATAGGCAGCATGAGATTATAACAAGAGTATGTGCTACAATTGTGACTATTGAGACGTTTAGACTCTAGTTGTGACTCATTATGTGATATTGTATGGTTCAATTCCTTCACTTGTTGGGTCAAGAGTCTATATTACTTCCAATCAAGTCGACCATGTGCCTTGTGTGTGTGAGATTAATAGTATCTTCTATGTATGTGGCTGATGCTAGAACTTGCCTGGTATGTATGCAAAGCGAAAATAAGGAGTGTAAGTTAGGATATGATTTAGGCATTTCTTTGGCAACCTATATTAGTTTACCTTCAATTTTACCTACCCATGGACATCATCCCTAGTTAAACCCTTTTGAGCCTTTAGCCTATTTCTTTGACAACCTTGTATGTAAGCCTAATCCATTTTTTTCAAGACCGTAATTTGATCCAAATTCCTAAGTGCTTTAAATTAAAAAAGACATGTGACAACATAAGAGAAAATTGGGTAAGTATGATGCTTTAAATTGTAAATGGTGCTTGAATGTGTTACGGAAAAGAAAGTGCTATCATAAGAGGTATGTTGTGAAAAGAAAAAGGAAAAGAAAGCTGAAAAGTGAGTTGTTCTTAAAATTGAAAAACAAAAGAGGAGAACAAGGGTGGTAGAATAAAAGAAAGAAGAAAGGTTGAAAGAAAAAAGTGTCAATGATACAATGTGATGTATTAAAGCGCTTAGGAGCTTAGTCACTATTCCTGGCCAAAATAGTCCTACCCGTCCCTTAGCCTACATTACAACCATCAAAAGACCTACTTGATCCTAATCTTAACATTCCGACATTTAGTGGAGTACTACACTAAGGGCAAGCCTATGGTCATCAGTTGCTACATATGAATTCTTTGTGAGAGTGAGAGCAAGGATAGTTTGATACCCATGTTTGAAAAATATACTATACTTGTGAGTGATTATGGGTACTATATTGTGAGACACACATGGTTGATGAGTTTTGGATAGTGGCATATGATTCTATGCACCTTAACTTTTGCATGCGAGCTGACCACCATCACGAGTCTATGCTAGAGGTTAAACTGTTTCTACTAATGATCGGAAAGCTACTCTTTGTTAAGAATTGTTGTGCTTGTCTTGACGAATGTTTTGTGTTGTTGCTGTAAAAACTCTAAAGTTGATGTGTAGAGGGACATGATATTTTGTTCGAGGACGAACAAAGCTTCAAGTGTGGGGTGTTGATGATAGGCGAATTTACACGCCTATATCAATATATTTTGCCCATATTTTAGCCTAGTTTTGAGAACAAATTATATATTTCATGCACTTTTAGTCCTTTTTCTGTAAATGAGATAACGAACATGATTAGAAAAGTTTCAGGTATAAATGATGTAAAATTCAGCATTTTATGGCTTACTTGACACAAAAGAAAGCTCACGAACGAAGGAGAAGGAAGTGGGACGACTAAAGGACCAAAACTGCTGCATGGAAAATCTGTCCCGGGCTAAAACAACATTTCTGAAGACTTTGGGGACCTGGACCAAAACTGCAGAATGGAAAATCTGTCCCGGGCTAAAACAGCATTTCTGAAGACTTTGGGGACTTACAGACACATAGCTGGATTTGGACAATGATACATTAACCTAGTACAATCGGGTTATGTATTTCATTAGTTTATTTGGATTATGATAATGTTACATTAACCTAGTACACTTGGGTTAAGTATTCCATTAGCCTAGTGGGATTTGGTTATTTATTTCATTAGCTTAGTAGGAGTAGGATATGAGTATTATAAATACCCTATCATGCTAGAGATTTTTATTCATCCCTCACCACAATACATTCTTCCATCCCTCTCTTCTTCCACCACAACAATTCTACAACTCTTCTAATCTTTCCATTAATTCTATTTTTCTTCTTCTATTCATCTATTCAATTCTTAATTTCTGCAACAAGAGAAACGTTACTTGCTAAGGAATCACGCCTCATGCCTATCACTTGATCTACACGCCATTACTCAATATTGTGATATAAAAACAATGTCAATCGTGATCTCCTTCACATTCATGGGTAACTAAACCTCTCTGTTGGGGTTATGGAAGCCGAATGAGATACTATCTATTGCTGTGAGTTTGTGAGTTCGTGACACGTATATTGCTTATATCATTATTCTCTTCATCTTAATCTACATTCTTTGCGGTTGCAAACGCAAGAATACGCCAGTCTAACATTTAACTTGTTCGAGAGAAAGGTTATTTGTCTGGAAAAGAGATAATGTCAAGGTAGTAGGACACCCTTTCCTATTAAAAAGCTAGTGCCGTAACTGGACTAACCTCTTGGAGAATTCGTACCGTTAGACACGCTTTAAGCTCGAGAGAGTTAAAGTGAAATAGTCCTTGTTGAGGTCGAGAGACGCTTGGATTTACCATAGAATACAATTCTCTATAAGCACATGCATGTCACAATTCTACACACTCATAGCCAATAGAGACGTATACCTCAGAAGGTGGACATAACCCCAACGCTTCAATTCTCATTGTTGTCAACCTACGTAACAATCTCTCTCTCTTTACTTTATTATTTTCAGCTTTTGTTTACATTACTTGCACGACAAGACTCCCCCCTTCTTACGAGACATGCACCAAAAGTTTAGTAATTTTACTTACTTGTTGGCCAAGCTATTCCCTGTGGGATCGACACCCAACCCAGGTTGGGTTCTATATTTGACAAACGACCGCTTTACACTCACAAGAGCTGTAGATTGAGCGTTATCATTCGTACACAAGAAGAATGATTCCTTTTGGATGTGCATTGACTATCGACAGTTGAATGAGGTAACGATTAAGAACAAGTATCCTCTTCCAAGGATAAATGACTTGTTTGATCAGTTTCAAGGTGGCAAGTTCTTTTCTAAGATAGATCTTTGATCTGGGTATTATCAACTTAGTATTAGGGAGGTAGATATCCCTAAGATGACTTTCGTACTCGGTATGGGCACTTTGAATTCTTGGTGATGTTATTCGATTGACTAATGCCCCAGTGGTATTTATGGATTTAATGTATAGGGTTTTCAGGCAAAAACTAGATCTTTCTATCATTGTGTTCATTGATGAGATCTTGATGTATACTAAATGTGAGGTGGATCATGTCAATCACCTCTGTGTGATGTTGCATACCTTAAAGGAACAATAATTGTATGCCAAGTTCTCCAAGTGTGAGTTTTGGTTAAATGTTGTGACTTTCTTGGGTCATATTATTTCTAATGAAGGGATCATGGTGGATCCATAAAAGGTGGTTATGTTTAAAAGGTGTCCTAGACCCACAACTCAAATTGACATTTAGAGCTTCTTGGGTTTGGATGAATACTATAAGCGATTAGTGGAAAACTTTTCAATGATAGCTACCCCATTTACTAAGTTAACTTAGAGGAAAGTAAAGTTTTCTTAGTTGGATGCGTATGAAGAGAGTTTCGAGAAACTTAAGGATAAGATAACTTCGGCTCTGGTTTTGACATTGCTTGAAGGCATTGAGGGGTTTTTGGTTTATTGTGATGCTTCTCAGGCGAGATTTGGTTGCGTATTGATGCAATATAGGAAGGTGATTGCCCATGCTTCTAGGAAGTTGAAGGTATAAGAAAGGAATTATCCTACTCGTGATTTAGACCTATTGGAGGTGGTTTTTGCTTTAAAAATTTGGTGGCATTATCTATATAGAGTGTACGTGGACATTTTTTCTAACCATAAGAGTCTACAATATGTGTTCACTCAAATGAAGCTAAATATCAGGTAGAGGAGATGGTTAGAGCTTGTCAAAGACTAAGATATGAGTTTTCACTATCACCTAGGTAAAGCTAACGTAGTTATTGATGCTCTTAGCAGGTTATCCATAGGGATTTTTGCTCTTGTGGAGAAATAAAAGTGGGAATTGATGAAGGATATTCACCACTTGGCCAATCTTGGAGTTCGTCTCTTGGACTCTAATGATGGCGGGGTAATGGTTCAGGAAGTGGTAGGTCGTCTCTTGGTGCAGAGAACAAGGAGAAAAAAGTGCTAGATCCTATCTTAATGAAAATTAAGAGTGATATTGGTGTGCAAAATATGATGGTCTTTGAGATCAGTGGTGATGGTACTTTGTGATACCAAGGTAGGTTATGTGTTCCTGATGTCGAAGGGTTGCGACAGAGGGTTTTGGTCGAGGCGCATGAATTGCGCTATGGTGTTCATCCCGGTTCAACAAAGATATATCATGATCTCAAGGAGATGTATTGGTGAATGATATGAAAAGGGATGTGGCTGATTTTATAGCCAAGTGCATGGTGTGCCAACAAGTCAAAGTTGAGCACATAAGGCCTAGTGGGTTGTATTAAGAAATTAATTTTCCCGAATAGAAATGGGAGGTAATCAATATGGATTTCGTTAACGGTCTTCCTTGGTCTCGAAACTAATTTAATTTGATTTGGGTCATCGTGGATAGGATGATGAAGTCTGCTCACATCTTGCCAGTGAGAACTACCTTTTCGGCGGAGGATTATGCAAAGTTTTATCTTTAGTAGATTGTGAAGCTGCATGGGATATCTGTTTCGATTATATCTGATCATGGTATGAAGTTTTCATCTTATTTTTGGCGGTCTTTTCATAAGGTATTGGGGACTAAGGATAGTCTGAGTACTACTTTTCATCCTCAGATGGATGGGCAAAAAGAGAGGACTATTTAGACATTGTAGGATATGCTTCAGGCGTACATGATTGATTATGGTGGCAATTTGGTTGAGCATTTATCTTTAGTAGAGTTTTCTTACAACAATAGCTATCATTCCAACATTAGTAAGGCCCCTTTTAAGGCATTTTATGGTAGGAGGTGTAGATCTCTTATTGGTTGGTTTGAGCTTGGTGAGGCAAATATGTTCGATTTGGATTTGCCTTATCAAGCTATGGAAAAAGTAAAGGTGATTTAGGATAGGCTTAAGGCTAAAAAAAGTTGCCAAAAGTCCTATGCAGATATAAGGCATAAAGACCTCGAGTTCAAGGTTGGGGATAAGGTATCCCTAAAGGTATCTCGTATGAAGGGAGTAATGCGGTTTGGTAAAAGGGGAAATATCAGTCCCCGGTTTGTTGGTCCTTATGTGATTTTGTGAAGGGTTGGTAATGTGGCTTATGAATTAGAGTTTCCTTATAGTTTAAGCTTCGTTCGTCATGTATTTCATATCTCTATATTGAGAAAGTGCATTGGTGATCCTTCTTCGGTTGTTCCTTTGGGAGGATTAGGTATCTTGGATTCTCTATCTTATGAAGAGGTCCTAAGTGATATATTGGATCGGCAGTTCGTCGGTTACGAACCAAGGATGTGGCCTCGATTAAGGTTCTGTAGCGGAACCACAAGGTAGAAAAGGCTACATGGGAAGCAGAAGAGGACATAAAGTTCAAATATCCACATCTATTTTTTGCTTCAGGGATTTGTGCGGCAGGTATGTGTTCTTCAACATACTTTTGTTTTTAAAATCTATTAAAGGAAAGATTAATATCCTTGCATCTTTATTTTCTAACTTAGTTAAAGGTTGAATTGATATTTGATAATGCAAATGAATCACGCTTGTGGTTACCCTACCTTATCCGCCATTCGGGCATGAATGTTCCTTGTCGGGGATACTATAACACCCTGGATTTATGACCCTTAGAAAAAATTTTGGATTTCTAATTTTTGGACAAGTTACGACTAGGGGGAATGAGTCATACATTAGGGTACGAGTAGTATGGGTTGGTCGTATGTTGACCACTGATGGTTGGTGGGTTGGATTGGTTTCGAAAATAGATACGACTTGAGTAGTACGAGTCTATTGGTGGATACAGGCCATTTGGTTTGGTTATTTCCTTCACTTAATCTTAGACTTGGTAACTTAACTTGGATCTGAGTATGAGTGGCTTACCATGAGCCTTAAGCCAGGGTAGTAGTCGTACCATGGACTCGTATGGTGGGCAGTGTTCAAACCTTTTATGATTCTATTTTTCCAGGGGTACAGGTTAAGGGTGCTAGTCGTATACTTGGGTATGACTTGGTTTGGGTGAGTCGTACCTTGGATAGTGTGGGGTCTAAGGGGAAGGCGTAGGGTACGAGTGGTGGGTGCCACTCGTATTGAAGGGAACGACTGGTATGGTTATTCGTACCCTCTGATGGGATTTTATGCAGTTTAAGTGAGGGCAATCTAGATATTTCCTCACTTAACCCAATAAGTCCCCATGACTTTTAACTTACTTGGGAGGTTATTTTTCCTATTATTCTATTCATTAACACTTAGAAAACACTCTCTAATTCTCTCTAAAGTTCTTGGGCAAAGGAAGCTACGGTTTCATCTTAAGGATTAATTTGGGGCTTGTGTTGGTGATTTCTCTCCATTATCTTCTCAATTAAGGCATGTACTCTTTCCTCATTGTTAGTTCCAACTAAAGACATGGTTTTATACAATGTTTTTATGGCATGATTTACTGTATGGTTTTGGGGTTTTCAAATATGTGTTGGGGTTTTGGTTATAAATGCTTGGCTATGGTTTTTCCATGTTTTAATTATGTTATTACGATCTTTGATGGTGGATTTGGATAATTGGTTTCCTGGAAATGGTCACATGAAAGTTGTTTTTTGGCTTTGGAAATACTATGCCCCCAACATGTTTGATAAAATGCCTATGATAATGCTTTTACTATATTATTGAATTTTTAATGGAACTATTGCATGGTTTGAACTTGATAATGGAACCCTAAATGGTTTAGAATGGTTAAATGGAATGTTTTGGTGGTCATGGTTATGGTTAGTTGAATATCCTTGTGGGGTACAATGGAATTCCTCAAGTAAACATGTTAATAGATAACTTATGGGGTACACGAGACTCCCCCAAGCAAACATAATGAAACACTTATGGGGTACATGTGATTCCCCTAAGTTAACTTCGTAAATAGGTACATGGGAATCCGTTTACCTTAAAAGGTTTGGCTAAGGACAATACTTGCAAGTTATAATCGGTATGACAATCCGCTATTAACAACCTTGGTTAATAATAAATAGAATAATGGATTGGTTGGTTAGGAATGGTTTTAATTAGGCAATAATGGTTAAGTGTGATTGCTAACCGTGAAGGTAGGATTTCAATGAATGAACACTGGAAACTCATATGATACTATGAGATACATGGGAATCCTCTAAGTACACTGTACATTTGTATCATGGAGAGATAAGGGTACTTAGAAATCCCTACTCTTATGGTATCTCCGGATCATGCGGATACACACATCGGGGCCCGTTCATGGGTTACACTGGACCCATATAGCTCGTGGGTGATTTTAGGACGGTTAAGCTACACATACCTAGGTTAATGGTTTCAAATGCATGCTAAACTCGATTCCCTTTCTCGGCATGGTTATATGTGTGTGTGTGTATGGTTTCTATGCATATGGTTAGTTTACTTGGTTTTACTGAATGGCATTATTTCATCCTTATCCTAAGTTCATGCTAGCATTCACTCGCTTACTCGTCTTAGGGAGGATGTATCCCTACGCGATGCAGGAATCGGTCGTTCTACTCCTCCTGCATAGTGATTAGATTTTGGGATCAACTTTTGGATTGAAGTGGTGAACTTCCATATTTCCGGAAGGCTCCATTTCATGTTATGGACATTTTTATATACTTTGGTTATTTTATGGATATTGGTTTTGGCTATGGTTAGGGGTATTTGCCAACTGGATGTTGGTTTTCTTTGGTTAGAGGCTTTTGTAGAATTATTATGGGTTGGTATGAGCGGGATCGGTATTGTCAGTATTAGTATTGGCATTGGCATTGGGGCTGAAATTGTTGGACTAAATTTCTCACTGTTTCATCCTCTTTTATTTGGGGATTATATATAATTATGGATTATGGTTTGGTTTGGTATTGGTTATTGGTTGGTATTGGACTGTTAGGATCGTTCGTGTGGTCACGGTCATAGACCTATCCCAGAGTCTTGGATTATACAATAACGCCATCTTATTATATGTTGAGAATTCATCCGACTTAGGATATGCATAGGTCGATTGGGTTGGGTAATGGGGGTGGTCTCCAGTCCTGGTTGGACTTGGGATGCCCATTACGACAAGGCCCTGGTTTGGTTGTGTTAGTTGATTGCCCCCGCCACTCCACCTCCACCACCACCATCACCATCCCCTTAGTTTAGGATTTAATTTCTATTGTAGTTGTAGTTCTAAGTTTATTGCAAAGAAGCTTTCTGGGTTAGGGAATTTGTTAGATGAAAACTTTTTTTTTCATTTTTGCTCGTATTTTGATGTACATATGGTGTTAAACCATGTCGCAGGAAACTAATAAAATGAAGTATTTTCTGTTTCCTACATTTTGTCTTTACTTTAATTTTACAATTTTGTTCTTATTTGAAATTTTGCACTGTTAGAAGATGAATGAAACATTTTTCAGACGTCAAAATTAATGGTTTATCATATATGCTAATGGATAAGGAATCTAGTCTATCAACGATTATGTTGATTTATACAAAATTAATTGCAAAGTCGATGGAGTTTAGGATTGACGGAGCTCAATATCTATGAGTGAATGTCTACATAATCGATGAATTCTACTAAGCGGGTTGGTGAAATGGTAAACAAACATTAGTACATTGTAAATTATTAATTAATTAATTTAATTAAATTGAATTAAGGATCATCGATTGTGTCCATTGTAACACATTGACTGAAAGCCTTGTCAATAATATACCGTATTGGTTTATTGCCCCTAGTAGCCTATTGTGAAAAAAAAGAAATAATTAATTAATTAAAAATGAATAATTGAATTTCAATTGATTAAAGGAGCTTAAACAAATCATGTAATCGTATAACAGTGCACGTTAATTGGAGAAGATGATCAAAGATGTGTGAGGATGGGTATTGGATGAACAAATAAATTCCTCCCAACATACTTGTGCTTTGAATAAACATTGTCACAAGGATGGTGGTTGTACAACCACTACCCATCCTAACACATCTTTGATCATCTTCTCCAATTTATGTGGACTCTCATACGATCACATGACTTGTCTAAGATCATTTAATAGTATAAAATTCAATTATTTATTTTTTTATTAATTAATTATTCCCTTTTTAAAATATGTGCTAGTTATGGTTTATAAATATGTATCCTAGTCTAGTTTGTTTATTATTGAAGTAGTCTATCGTTTATGCTAGACTATGCTTAGTTATTTACTCGACCTGATATAGTCTAGCATAAACTGTGAACTACATTCACAATCAAATAACTAAATAATGATACTTATTTATAGACCATGACTAGCACATAATTTGAAAAAAAATAATTAATTAATAAAATATAAATAATTGGATTTTATGCAATTAAATGAGCTTAAACAAGTCATGTGATCGTATAAGAGTCCACGTAAATTGAAAGTGGTGATCAAAGATGTGAGGTGATAAGTTGTAGTTGAACAAATGAATTCCCCACAACATACTTGTGCTTTGGATAAACATTACCCTGAGGATGTTGGTTGTACAGCCACTATCCATCATCATACATCTTTGATCACCTTTTACAATTTATGTGGACTCTCATACGATCACCTGACTTGTTTAAGCTTATTTAATTGCATAAAAGCCAATTATTTTTTTTATTAATTAATTGTACCCTTTTTTTAATATGCTACTAAGGGCAATAAACCAATATGGTATATTATTGACAAAGCTTGCAGTCTATGATTTACATTGGACACAATCGATGTCCCTCAAATTAGTTTCATTTATTTAATTATTTATATTTTTGACTATGCTCAAATATTTTTTTGACCATTGCAACAACCCGTATATACCGTAGCATTGACCAACTGTCGATCTACACGGTTCATCATCTATCCAACGCATGAGAAGGCATCGATTATATTTAAGGTCTATGAAAGAGGTCTAGCAGTGACAAAATTTAACTATCATATTTTTACAACGGTAATAAACTACATATCAAAACACATCCAACGGTAATATCTCACTTCTTTTTTTGTATAAAAGAAAGGTTATTTTTGTTTTAATACTCTTGTTTTTTTCTGTTCATTTTTAAACAACTATAATGTCTCAAGCATCCCAAACATCAAATGCAAAAGTGTCCTACATATGTCGTTATGGCAATCCATCTATTTTGAAGACGTCACGCATCGATTCAAATTCAGGTAAAAAATTCATCAACTGTGTGGTTGAAAAGATGAGTGCGTACATGAATATGTGATTTATCTTTTTTTTTTTTTTTGGTTTAAGTAAGAAAATTCATGTAATAACTTATTTTTTGTTCAAGAATAATGGCGGATGCTCTTTTCTTAAGTGGCTTTTGGAAGGCTCACCGACGAGCAACCCATCGACATCAAATTTTCAAGGCGCTTTTAAGTTTCAAAAACTACAAAGGCTTTGAAAATGTGAAGAAAATAGAGATCTACTCATGACATGGTTAAGAAAAGCCGAAGATCAAAGGGATTACTTGAAAGGATCACTAAAAGAAATCGAAATGGAGAGGGATAAACTAAAGCAAAGGTTGATTTTGACCGAAGAAAAAAAGAATGGCCTAAAAAAAGTATTGTATGGTTTGTTGTTGATGTTGGCTTTCTGGAAAGGTGTAATAGGGATGTAGGAAACTGAATAAATAGATGTATGGTTTCTTTAATTAACCGTGGGTGTAATCTATAATTAATAGAGAATCACTTCTATATTGTTTATCATCGACCTCTATAAACCATGACAGTAACTGAGTATAATGCAATCAACTGCTTAATCTAACAAGACAATGGAATAACTGAACATAATTTCATCAGTAAACGTCATCACTGAGATGCCAAATATATTCATTCAATTATTTATAAAAATCAAATCACTAAAAACAACAAATCATTAAGAAAATTATTTGTTCCAAACCACCAAACTTCACTTAATCATCATTGAGTTCCTTAACAATTCCCATCACATCCACTTCATTTTCTTCATCTTTTTTCTCCTCTGCTTATGCTTCTTTCTTCTCATTTCTTTCTCTTCTTATGATGATGATTTCTTCTCTTCTTCAATAGTTTCATCCTCTTGTTCAAACACTACTTCTTCATCAACTGCTTTCTTATTTTTCTCTTCTTCTGATGATGATTTCTTTTCACCATCTTCTTCTGTTTTCTTCTCATTTTCTGTTTCTTCTTCTTCTCTTTCTTCTTCTTCTTCTTCTTCTTCTTCTTCTTCTTCTTCTTATGTTGCTCATTTTCTGCCTTCTTCTCTTTTTTTTCTTCTTCTTCTTTCTTCTCTTCTTGCACTTTTTCATCTGCTGCAGTAATGTCAGTCACTACGACTATAAATTTTTTGAGGTTTACTTAATGTCGGCTATGAGAGGGACTGTTGACGTGCGCTACATTATTTTGAAAGGATTAAAAAAACTATGCAAGAAAATTAAATTAGAAGAATAAAAAATAAATTAATTTACCTTCATCCTGTTGATTCTTCTTATTCTTCTCGATTCTCCTCAACATGTCATCTCTAACAAAAGGTGCAATATCCAGAACAGTTTTTTTTAGCAAAGTAACACGCTCATGCAGGTCTTCATCATTAGAAGTGTCTGGTGCAGTTTTTAGTCCACTTGAACCAGCATGATCACAATTCACAAGTATGTGCTGGACTTGGAACGTAATTGTGACTACCCAAATCTTCGTCTTCATCCGCGACCTCTACTGATGAAGTGAGAAAAGTCGCGCCTTTTACTACGCCTTTAAGGCATCGATGGACGTGTCCTTAACTTCGTCCGTGTATGACTTAAATATTTTCATGTAGCTCTGCTCCACTCACGGATAGTAAGGGAAAGGTACGGGTGCACAATTTATAAGAATATAAATATAAATTGCATGACATTCACTAATATAATAATATTATTATCATATTATAATAAGTATAATTTTACCTTTGTACTATTTTATTTGTAATTAAATGGGTTGTCTTTCATTATGTTGTTGCACTTCGACGTGTGCATCTAAGTAGATAGGAAATGGACAAAGGAGAATCCAATGATTTTTTGGCGTACCTTTCCAGACGAGGAAAGACCTCATATATCCAAACTTGCAATTAGTAGAAGCATAAATAAATCTACATGGTCTATGTACTAGTACATAAATAGGGAAGAGTTTATAATAAATTGATAAGATGGTAGATAATAAGTACCAGAAATGTCCAGGGAAAGCCGTATAAAGCGTACGATGCATTATTCCTCTTCACAGATGCTTTTTTTTGCTTGCTCAAATCAATCTTGTTTTTCAAATAGCTCAATGTCATCCCAAACGAATATTTTTCCCATGGATAACTCTCGAAGAAATCAAAATAAGCTACCATCTTGATATGGTCTGAATCCACTTTCTTTGACGAGTCATTTGCCAGCGGCATCGAGTGCACGAACCAAACTAAAGCGCACTTCAACTTTTGTTGATTAGTCAACCTATTACCTTTGATCAGGCTAATCAGCCTTGCAGCAGTAATGCTTTTGTTCTTCGGCACCTTAAAATGAAAGCTTTTGCCATTTTGGAGGACTTTGTTGATTTTTGATTCACGGAAATATGTTGAACAATTCAGCCCGTGATCATAGCAAATTCCTTTAAGCCGAAACAAGTTAACTTACCATTCACACATAAACAAATTTCATGCAGTTTTTTTTATCATTTTTGATATGTCGCAACAACACATAATGGATCATTTGTCCATTAAACATAAAATATTCCAGCATATGTCTCAAGTGTCCAAAATAGGTCTTCTTAAAATCAGCATACAACTTTCGTTCAACTAGAATCTTTCTAAACTCTCGATAAACTATCATTCTTTATCTTACAGAAATCTTTACAGAAAAAGAACCTAACTCATCCATCTAAGTTGTTAGGTTGTACAGCTCAACGGAGATATCTCTTACACAAATTGGCAAGGATAGGGGATCATCCTCCTCCCCGTCTCCACCGTCTCTCCTGTCCTCATCTTCACTGCTATCACTTTCACTTTCACTTTCTTCTTCGCTTTCCCCTTTGCTGTCCTCAAGATCATCCCTCTCATGTGCACTACTTTCCTCAAATTCCTCAATCTCGACAAGGACTTTTTTCACTTTCTTTCTTAGATTCTTCGATTGCAACTTTTTTCCTCTTCGAAGTTATGAAATTTTCATAGGCTTTTTTCTTTCTATTGCTACAAGCAGTAGAAGCAGATGGAGCAAATCTTTTAACTACTTTATGAACTCTAACCATTTATGATCTATAGGCAAAAACAAATTTGTAGTGGTCGATCTATCAACTACTGATCTATTAATGAAAATAAAAAAATGAAGCAAAAAAAAAAATCTATAGAGGTAGATTTATCGACCATTGATCTATTAAGAAAAACAAAAAAACTCTTCAAATCAAACATGCAAATCAAGTTTCAACTTCTCCAGATATTGACAGTCTAATTCACAACAACAAGAGTACCATTAAAATGGGTCCAACTCACTACAAAAAATTTAAAATCAATATGCAATATAAATATAAAAATTCAAATTTTTCTCGCCATTATCCAAAACAAAACACAATTAAACATGCGGAATCGAGAATACTAACTAAAAACTCTCATATTTTGACTAATTCAATGAAGAACAGTGTAATTTTCGACAAAATCAAAGAACGACAACACAAAATGAAATCAAAAAAATATACTAAAATGGATCTAAAACTGATTGGGGGAGAAGATTAAACTTACTTGAGTAAGAGAAGCTGAAATTTTTTAACTTGGGGAGCAAGAATCGAGCAAAATATTTTTTTTTTACAATTATGAAGAAGAATATTTGAGGAGAGAAAAAGGTTGTTGAATTTATTAAATAAATTTTAAAAATGTTTGAAAATTTAATAAATATAAAAAGGGACGATATTGTATTTTTTACAAAGTTATATTTTAGCTTCAACTTTTAAAAGTTAAAGAGGTCTATGACCCCACAATCCTACCCCATTTTTTTCTTTTTCCAAACCTTAACCCTAAAATATAAATGAAAAGGATATTAGATGGATATTTTTCAAATTAAGTTTTCAAAGTGAGAATTTTACCAAATCTTCTCAAGTTACTATCGGTGAAATAGTTTGGGTATTACCATTAAACTAACTAAGAGATGTGTTTGCTTTGCAAAGGAACGCCACCTTTCAAGTGTCTATATTTCAACTGCTTATAGAGACATCAATTACTGTCACTTTTAATTAATTCAACTGGTAATAGTCTTGTATCCAAAGGAGAGTTGTATTGCTAACCCATAGATAGGCAATAAGTCTTATGAGATTATGAGACTATTACTACGCCTCCATCCTTTTCTTCCTTCTAACATACGATACAAAATTTTGAAATTTCTTTAAGCAAACACTATTGATTCAGATGTTTCAAACTATGAATTAAACTAGTAATGCTCCAAGAATACCATACTATCATTTTTCTTCAGTAAGAAATATCCTAAGAAATAAAAATCAATTGGTAAAGCGTCAGACGTGTCACTCATACCAATCACCATATTATCAAGATCAGCTTAATTTATTTATTTACTTTCATTTTTCAAGGAGAAATCGATCAAGAAATTAACACTGGACATAATTAAGCATTCACCAATTCGAACTTCCTGACTTGCACCCCCGTGCATTCCACTCCAATTAAATAAGATGGAGAGTTGACTACTAGCTAGGTGCTCAAAATCAATTTTATAATGTTTGAATCATTTTGTTTTGATTTCTTCTAAGTAAAATTTCTTCCAAGAAACAAAATTCTAGTCGTTGATGTGCTATTAGTGTTTCCACCTTGTAGAATAAACTAGATAAGAAGGTATAGTCATTGACGTGTTAAAAAATTGAAATCCATGGAAGAAAAGACTTTGTAAAATGTCGTCCAATAAAAGAGGAATTAGGTGGGCATTATAGTATGATTTTATCATATATATTCTTGAAGTTTTATAGTTAATACAGACTACGTACAGTTAAATTTTAACCAAAACAAACTAACTCTATATATATCCAACGCGGGGTCCGTATGCTGTTCTGAATCTCCGTAAAGTTTAGCTCGATCCAGAGAGTAAATAATTGATAAAATGAGAAGAAATGGAGAGAGAGTGAAATGAGATTCAAGTTATCATTTTCAATTATGAAGAGAAGTACAGTGTATGCTACTTACAGCTGTCTACATCTTTCTACTCCACTAACTCTTAACAACATTATAACTAACTTGTGATTACAGCTCAGCACAAACTAACTAACAAGGATTAAATCACTCAGATATTTCTAACATTCCTCCTCAAGCTTGAGGGTAAAACACATCAAATACCCCAAGCTTGGATAATAAGAAATGATGTTGAGAAACTCCCAACCCTTTAGTAAGAAAATCAGCAAGTTAGAACTTTGTAGAGATGTGCACAGGTTGTACCAGTCTTTATTTGAGTTTTTCTCTAGTGAAGTAGCAATCGATCTCTATATGTTTGGTACGTTCATGAAACATGGGGTTAGATGCAATATGCAATGAAACCCTGCTATCCTAAAACAACTATACAGGAGTCTTGACTTGAACATTTAAATCTTTTAGCAATCCCACCATCTAGATAACCTTTGCTACAGCAGTAGCGATGTTGTGATAATCAGCCTCTGTAGAACTTTGATTAATTGTATGTTACTTTTTTAACTTCCAAGATACTAGAGAAGATCCTAGTTGTAGGACAAACTCTATAACAGACCTTCGAGTATTAGGGCAGGCAGGCTAGTCAGAGTCACAGTGGACAATCATTTCTATAATAGGACTTTATTTCATCAATACACCTAGTCCAGGAGATCCTTTAACATATCTTACAATCCTTAATGATGCTAGCCAATGTGAAAGTTTAGGTTGTTACATAAATTGGCTAAGTAACTGCACAACAAAACAAATGTCTGGTCTTGTAATAGTTAAATAGATCAACTTTCCTATCAATCTTTGATATGAATTCACATCATCAAACAAAGGATCATCAGTCTTCCCAATGAAACTTCCATACTCTGCAGAAGTATGTTTGATATTGGCCTCTAATGGAGTAAACACTACCTTAGCACCACTCAGTCCTGTCTCCGAAATAAGCTCTATTGTATACTTTTTCTGATTAAGAAGTATCCCATGCTTAGACCTTAAAAATTCAATGCCTAAAAAATATCTTAATTTTCCCAAATCCTTGACTTTAAATTGACTGTGCAAGTATTGTTTTGTATCAGAAATAAGAGTTACATTACTTCCTGTGAGAAGTATATCATCCACATATATGAAAAGGACCACAATTTTATCTCCATGCTGCTTAGTGAATAAAGAATGGTCATGAGGACTATATTTATAACCATCATCCAACAAGGAAGTTGTTAATTTAATATTCCATTGTCTTGAAACTTGTTTAAGTCCATACAAGGATTTCAAAATCTTACAAACTCTAGTTTTCCCCTGCTTATAGAATCCTTGAGGAAATTTCATGTACACTTCCTCTTAAAGATCTCCTTAAAGAAAAGCATTACTAACATCCATTGGATAAAAATCCTAATTCCTTGAAGCAACAATACTAACAACAGTCCTAACAGTACCCATCTTAGCCACTGGAGAGAAGGTCTCATAATAGTCTAGACCTTCTCTCTATGTGTACTCTTTGGAAACTAACCTTTCTTTGTATTTATCTATCTCTCCATTAGCCTTAAGCTTCACTTTATATACCCATTTAGACCTTATAGGGTGCTTAACAGGTGGTAAGTCTACAAGTTCCCAGGTCTGATTTTTCCTCAAGTGCATTGATTTCTTATTGCATTGCTTTAATCCATTCTTCATGTTGTAGTGCTTCTTGGAAGGACTTAGGCTCTTGAACAACTAAAAGAGACTCAAATAGGACTGATAAGTGTTGGACAGGTGAGAATATGCTACATAATCATTGATGGGATAAGCACAATATGCAGTAGGTTTGAGTGAAGTAACATAGTCACTAAGCCACCCTAGAGGTTTTACATTTCTGGAAGGTCTACTTGGTTGTATGGGAGGAGCAAGGGAAGTAGCAGCTCCTTTTGGTATATTTGCTAGATGTACTGTAGATGTATTCTATATTTCTTCTTTTCTTTGCACAATAATTGGAACATCTGTAATAATAGGTGTATATTGTATTACTTCTTCATGTTGCAACATGTATAGGTGTAGGTGAAACTCACTCAATAACAACTGGAGTTCCTGCTAGAAAACCATTTTGATCAAAAATAGATGGTTGCATCATCTGAATGGTATTTGATTCTGTAGGATCTGAATGAATGGATGAAATACTAAATATGTCATCAACACCATCTTCTACACCTTTTGCTAGTTTGAAAGGAAAAATGGATTTCCTAAAAGTTACATCTCTACTGACAAATATAGAGCTAGTATCAAGTTTATATAATCTGTATGCTTTTTGTGTTTCTGAATAACCTATATGAACAAACTTTCTTGCTCTTTCTTCAAACTTATCTTATCTAGGCAAAACACTTGCATAATAAAGACATCCAAATACTCTCAAATGGTCTACCTTCGGAATCTTATGAAATAACAGTTCATATGTTGTTCTACCTTTCAATATAATATATGGCAATTTATTGATAAGGTACACAATAGTTTTTACACAATCACCCCAAATCTAGTTGGTATCCCACTTTGGAATTTCAAGGCTCTAGCTACTTCATGAATGTGCTTATATTTTATTTCAACTATCCCATTCTACTGAGGTGTGTAAACATAACTAGTTTGGTAAAGCATACCATGAGAAACAAATAAATCTTTGCACTGAGTATTAACAAATTATGTCCCATTGTCATACCTAAAAGTCTTAACACAAACACCAAACTGAGTTTTTATTAATGAAAGAAAACTCTGCAATACTGTGAACACTTCACATTTCGATTAAATGAGACAAATCCAAGTATATCTACTAAAATAATCCACTAAAGTAACAAATGAACACTTACTATCATATGTACGTTTTTCGTACGGTCCCCAGACATTCAAGTGAACTAGATCAAAGCGAGCAATTAATTTACTAGTACTAACAGAAAAAGGTAACCTGTAATGCTTTGCTAATGGTTATATATCACAACTATCATGTATTTTGATGGTCACTTTTCTTGGCAAAGAATCTACAATCTCCATAGCTCCCCCAGCGGGATGACCTAACCTGCAGTGCCATAGTATGTCTTCTGCATGAATTGAAGTAGTAAAAGATTTTCCTGTTGTAGACTTCAAGCTATCTTTTAAGATTTACAATCCCTCTTACTCTCTATCAATCCCCATGACCTTGCCATTGGAGAGAGCCTAAAATAAGTAAAAGTCAGGGAAAAAGGTAATAACACAGGACAATTCTCTTGTCAACTTTAATACTAAGATCAAGTTGAACTTGAAGGAAGGAACATGTAACACATTATGTAATTCGTGTGATCCTAATATGTAGCAGTTTTCCTCCATGAGTAATATTAGTTGTGCCACCAGTTGTAACTTGTACTTTGTCATTGGAATTACTTTGTAGGTTAATAATGAAACTAAGCAGGTCCTTGTAAAGAGTGACATGATGTGTGGAACCTGAATCTATTATCCATTCACAGTCAAAAGCAGTGGACAACAGACAATTGATACGTGATGAGTTAAAAGTAAAAGGTTGAGCATGATTTTGACTTTTATCTCTGTCCAGTATACCCATCAGTTGTTCATACTGCTGATCTATGAAAAAATATGGCATTGGTGATGAAGAGGAGGCACCACCATCAGTAGTGGTGGAATGAGCTTAAGGTCTATATCCTCGACCTCTAGTTAGTGGTTTATACCCTGTTGATCTGTTAACTCCTGCAGGTCTAAAATAGTAGATGGAGGTCTGTAACTTCCTGGACAATGATGACCTGTATGACTGTCCTGTTTAGGACCTGGTTCTAAGTCAGACAGAAATACTGGCCTTCTTCTTTAAAAATCTTGGGGGTAGCCTACCAATCAATAGCAATCTTTCATGACATGATTCCTAAAGCCATAATACTCACAAAATAAGACAGTCCTTTTGGTAGTAGATAAAGAAGAATCAGATGGCTTAGGTTAATACTTAAACCCTTGTGTCTTCCCTGCTAATAAGGACATAGTTTCCTTGTGTCCTTCTGTTACACCCAAGGCCCTTTGACTTTCTTCTTGAGTAACGATGGCATAATCTTCATTGACACTAACAATCGGTCCTTTGGAAAGTATGTGACTTCTAAGCTGACTATAGCTTTCATTTAAGTCCATTAAAAACTGTAAAAGTCTTTAAGATCGGAAATGCTCAACGTATACTCGAGATTCATCGCAATCGCAATGTGGTAAAGAGACCATGACATCTAACTCATCCCAGCAGTCCTTCATTTTTTAATAATAACAAGTAACTAACCATACCTTGCCATAAAATTACAATTTCAGTCCATAGATAATATATTCAAGTCAAATTCGATCAATCAAATGGCTCCTTGAAATCCTTCCAAACCTGTCTCGCACTTGAAGCAAAAAGAATTTTGGTCCTTAGCTCACTTGCCACTGTGCATCCAATCTAGGAAAGAACAATTGCATTGCATTTCTCTCATAATTCAACCAATTCACCTTTGTAACTACTTTTTACACATGTGCCATCTATGAATCCAAGTTTTTTTTCCTCGGAGTGCCAATTTCATCGATCTTCTCCATAGAGAATAATTTTCTAGCCATGTGAGCTTAATCAGAATGATGACAACTCCGGTCATGTCTGAAGTTTGAAGATAAAAAGGACGATGGTGATCAATGGTAACCATCTCTGTATTGGGTCCATTTGCATTATCCGCCATGGAAATTGAAGCAAAAGCTTGAGCAATTACAACGAAAATGACGATCAAAGATCTGATACCATATAAAGTTTAGCTCGATCCAGATAGTAAACAATTGATAATGTGAGAAGAAATGGAGAGAGAGTGAAATGAGATTTAAGTTATTATTTTCAGTTAGGAAAAATAGCTTATTGGACACCTGTATTATGTCGGTTTTGTAAGTTGGACACTTCTACTTACATATTTGTAATTGGACCCTTGAACCTATTAAAAAGCAACATTTTTCATACTTTGACCGTTGACCGAGCCTATGTGGCATTCAAATGGCTGACTAGGACAAAGAGAGTGTAGTCACTCATCTGGGATGTGAGTGGGGATCAATTTTTGGCCAGTTTTATATTAAAATAATTTTTTAAAAAAATAAAAAAAGTCAACTTTTTGCCAATTTTTTAAATTTAAAATATTTTTAAAAATTTAAAAATAAAAAATATAAAAAAAGGCCACCCCACCTCCCACCACCATTCAACCCCCCACCTCACCCTAGCCCCCACCCCACCCAACCCTTCCCCCTTCCCACTCTACCCAAAACCTTTCTTCTTTCTTCATTCACCATTACAGCCCCGACCTCACTCTTCTTTTTCTCTACTTTCTCTCTCAATCCCTTCCCTCTTTGAATTCCTTTCTTAATTTCTCTCTACTTTGCCTTCATTTTTTTGCATCTTCTCTGATTTCTCTCCTTTTTTGCTCAATTTGTTTGTGTGAATCTATGAAGAACACTTAGTTGGGGTGCATCAATACCAAAAGGAATTGTTCACTAATTTCAATCACAGTTCTCAGAAATTAGAAAACATTAAGGCGATGATGGGTGCAATTTCTAATGAACATTGGGCTGTGGTCTCAAATTTTTTTTTGCAATATGATTTTAAGTAGATTTTGAGTCCGATTTCAGTGATTTTTGTGTTGAATTTTCTCAAAATTTTAAAGTGGGTGTGATTCAAAACTCAATTTTTCTCCATATTTTGAAGTTGGTGTGATTCAAAACTCAATTTTTCTTCATATTTTGAAGTGGGTGTGATTCAAGACTCAATTTTTCTCCATATTTTGAAGTAGGTATGATTCAAGACTCAATTTTTCTCCATATTTAAAGTGGGTGAGATTCAAGACTCAATTTTTCTCCATATTTTGAAGTGGGTGTGATTCAAGACTCAATATTTTGAAGTGGGTATGGGCTGTAATGGTGGGGGCGAACCTGAACTTTCCAATGAATCGCAGCATAATCAACATCAATCGAGTTCTGGGGATGTGAGGAATATTTTGGTGTGTGTGGATTGTTGTGTGTTGTGTGTGTTTCGTTTAGTGTGCTAGTGTGTGTATTTGTTTTTATTCAGTGGGAACAACTTGGGGTTGCAATTCCCTGCAATGGTGCTCTTTGTGTGGTGATGGTGGAGATGGAGAAGAAAGCCCCAGCCCCCACCATTTTAATTTTTTTTTAATTCTCAATTTAGTTTTTTTATTTTTTAAATATTTAATTTCTTATGTGGCATTTAATGTAGTACTTAAAATTATGCGGAAGCTGGTGTGAAATTTAATACGATATTTAAAATTGATGTGGCAGCTGATGTGGAGGCAAGTGTGTTATACACACCAAAATAGGATTTAAAATATTGTTTTTTAATGAGTTTAAGGGTTCAGATAACAAACATGTAAGTAGGAGTATTCACATTACAAAACGGACATACTATAAGGATCTACCGAGTCATTTTGCCTTTTCAGTTATGAAGAGAAGTATAGTGTATGCTACTTATACATCAGTTGTAGCTGAGTACAACTATCTACATCTTTCTACTCCACTAACTCTTAACAGCATTGTACCTAACTTATGATTATAGCTCAACACACACTAACTAAGAAGGAATAAATCACTCAGATATTTCTAACAATCTCAACGCCTGAAGCTTTAAATTTTTCAAATTCCCAGACCTTACATGCGCTTCGACATGCAGTACGTATGTCACTTGCAGCCTGCATCTCCACCTCATATTGACATAGTTAATTTTTTCAAACTTTGTACGTTTGATTCTTTCCAACTTCAATGTTTTTGTACACTTAGTACATGCTTAATTAGATATCAACTCTAACACGAATCGCCACATGATTTAATGTGACCATTTGAGTTCCTGTTCCTTGATTTGAGACTGTTGTGGGTTTACTTAAACTCTTATTTTAAATGTAGTTTACTTTTTCTTTCGTTTAAGTTTCTATTGTTTAAACTACTATCTCAACATGAATATACCAAAAATATGCACACACATTTATCATTTTAGCTCACAAACGCATACATACGACACTTTACTAGGGATTACCCTTGATAAGAAAAATAAATGTTGCGGTAAAAGGAAATTCCGGATCAGCAGACCGGCAGACATATAATTGGATGAACATTATTGATTTGGTCTTTCCAAATATACGTCATTTCTAAATAAATTCGTCAACCACGTTGCATGGATCTTTAAATGATACCATAGTTAACAACGATGACCCAAAAAAGAATAAGTTTAAAAAGTAACATGAACTGTTATATATATCACATTAATTATTATTTGGATAGTCAAATGTATTTTTTTCTTTAACCACCATTACTTTTATATATATATATATATATATATATATATATATATATATATATATATATATATATATATATATATATATATATATATATATATATATATATATATATATAATGATTACTGTGAAATGGGTATCTATAATATGTGGATAAGTTGTATAAAATTGATAAGTTGTATTAAGGATTAGGTCAAGTTTGGGTGTTGATCAAGTAGCATAAGATGACGTGAATTAATTATCTCCAATTTGCATGACACCTATAAAAGGGACCATGCACGCATTAATGCATGCAATGTACTTATATCTTAAATTCAAATATTATATTTGATGAAACTTTCTTATAATGTTCAAATTAAATGACTTATTTCATATATTGCTTAGTCACTAAATCTGGATCAACACGCCATGCCGTTGCCTATTATAGCTTCCTTTTGTTTGTTTGTTTCTTCTATTCCTTTATTTTCCTTTTTTTTTTTTAATTCTCATTTGATATCTTCATTGAAACCTCGACTAATCTAAATGTGCATTGCAGGGCCCATTCTAAAAGTAACATTCTCAATAAAATTTTCTTCATTTCTAGAACTCGAAATTCAAAACCTCTCATAAAAATTAAGGATGAAATAATCTTAGCACTTCAACACAATCATATTTGGTCTTTCTTTTACTTCTTTTTTCTACGACAATACTCTCTTTCTTGATTATGCTTTATATTTTGTCTTACAATTATCTGATATTCAAAATTTATTGATTTGATTATTGAAATAAAGAAAAAGTAAAAGGATGCCCGGTCGAAAATAGGAGTGGGAGTAGAACAAGAAATTTAATTCTGTCAGAAGAATCAAGTTAATTCATTATTAATCCTTTATTTAACTTTCACTTCTTATTTTTTACAAAATATAGGACTAATTAAATTAAAGCACTCTCTTCATTTATTTGTTAGATAAATAGTCAGTAGAATAAAATTAAAGTAATTATCAAATTTAGAACTTTTTTAAAAGTAAAACTGTTCATAAAATCATTTCAAAAAGAAAAAAAAAGTTTTAGATTTCTGTTTTCTTTTTCCGTAAGAAGTTCTGTGCATAATATCAAAACAAATGGAATAATTTTACCTTTTAAATTGCACTTCATTTGGAAAGTTTGGAGTAAAATAGTTTAGCTGACATCAAATCATCGAAAACTGGACGTACTTCTTATGTTATAGTTATATACTCAACGTAATTTGACCGGTAATTCTTAAGGAATGGGACTTCGGTTAGATAACTTCAATTTATTCGGTGGCGCCGGCGCCGGCGGTCGTAGCAGCAGCAATTAGTAGCAGTAGCAGTAGCAGCAGTAGGAGGAGCGGCGGCGGCAGCAGCAACACTCAGTAGTGGTGGTAGTGATGGTAGTAGTAGTATTAGTAGTAGTGTTTTGAGGGGTGGGGGAGGTGCGAGCGGTTCAGGTCCAGTGTTCATCATCAATATTAGGGCGTCAATTAAATTTAGATTCACGTCAAAAAGTCCCATATTGATTGGTAAGCACTTCTTAATAGTGGTGAAACTCGAAACTTCTAATTAGAGATGAAGAAATATTTACCATCCTGTCACAACTTTTATTGGTTACCTCACTTTCTTTATAAGTACTGCATGTATCAAACACTTTCTTCTAGAGAAAGAAGAGAGTAAAGGAATCAAAAACATACACTAGTATACACATGTATGTGCATAATTCTCAAAATATAATTATCAAAAAGCAATATAATTTTAATTTTATAGTTACTGTAATATATAATCTACAGTAGTACGTAGGAAAATGATCAATATAACATCATTTGGTTGGATGTGCTTTAAGAGTTAATACAACTTGAAATTATATATATATATATATATATATATATATATATATATATATATATATATATATATAGGAAATCAAAATTTTATTCTATTTTATCTAATAATTTCTTTTGTTTGTTTTGCAGATCTTCGAATATCTCTATGATTTTTTTGGAATCAAATGTAAATATTATCATTAACACATCAAGAACGGCACATCTAAAGAGCACCTAAACTCATGATCATCCTTGAAACAAGGAGTCGACCTCCAAAGAACTAATTACAAAGAAATCGCTAAAACCAAATGCTAAATCTTGTGGCTTTTTTTGTACCAGACATAGTTGCTATTTTTAAACTAAATTCTTTATTGATTTGTGTTGTTACAATCTCAGAGTTCGTATTTTGTCCTAAATGCACCTTTTTATTTCTTGCTTGCCAGATGTGATATATCATGTTGCTCCACAAACCTGCAATGTCCTCTTACTGAAATGTCTTCCATCTCCTCCTTTTGAGCCCTTCCAACACTTATTTTGTGTCACCTGATAGCCACTACACACCTGCACGCTGAGCTAGGTCTCCTTTTATGCTACAAGACCATGGATACTCACTGAATAGTGTGTTTGAGTCTCAGGTTCCTGAGTTTCACAAAGGCAGTAATTGATTGTCTCTACCTGAATATATAGTCTCTGAAGTGTGACTTTTTAACCAGGTTATAAACCTGTGTCTAGGTAGTACAATACTACTCCAGATTAGTTTTGCAATTCTTAGCCTTCTTTGATCACCTAACATAGCAATATAGCTTGCTGAAAATAACATATTTCCCATTTCGTGTATGTTTATACTCTCCTTGAAACTACTCAAACCAAACCTGAAGACGGGTAGGCATTTCATATTCCAACTCTATCATAACTTTCCAATCGCCATTTCAAGGCATCAAGTCAAAACTATACCAATAAGCCTATATCATTACCAACCATTAAAATAGACTTTAGTATTCAAATCTGACATATCGGAGATAAATCATACCAAGCCATAGTCGAGACCTATTTGAAGAACAAAAATTACCGCAGGGATATCGACTGAAAACATAAGCAACTAACTATATATTAGCTAGAGGGTGCGACTATAGCCACAAAACAGAAATCATGCTAAAGGATAAATAGCCGGCTAAAAATACAATTGACTCACTCTATGTCTGCTGGAGGGCATGAACTATCAGAACATACTAAAAAAAACCTCCCAAGGCTGCAAACCATACTAGTAAAGGCAAAAACTTCAGAAACTCGGAGAAATCCAACTTAAGCTGGAAACTAAAGCATCCAACACTCCATCTAGGCAAAGAATATCCATAGGCTCATATAATCAAGGGAAAACACTCCACCAAGCCTAATTAGGCCGAACAACTCTGAAATGGGATTTCCCAAATTCATCCAAGAATCACATCATAAAAAAAAATATACAAATATCAAAACCAAGGTCAAAGTCAAGACCGCCACCAGAAAACCAACTCTAGCTGAAGAGTTTCCAATTTGTCATCTCAAGAAACGATCACAAGAAACGCCACCTGCCTCTATCTTTCTAACTCCACTTAAGACAAAACCATATTTAAGCAAGAAAGGGGCATCCAGTCTCCACACTAATAACAAACGCAATCCATCACAAGGGAATGAACCCAACAAATTTAAGAGATGAATCCACAATATCTCAATCTCAAAACCACTATCGGGCAATAAAATAGTCACAGCCGAAAAACAGAATAAGATCACAAAATGAAATTCTAACTAGTCTAAACAGCTATCTAACAAGGATCAATTACATCATGCAATAATATCAAATAATATCAACGACCTCAAGTAGTGATAGCAATACCAATAACAATATCAATATCAAAATAATGAATAGACAATACCAAAATGAACATCAATACCATGTGCCACTCAAGTGCCATTATAAGGCCAACGTGCTAAGATAAGTGAGACTCGAACCCAAAAGCTACACCCATAGGGAGAAAATATCAGCACAAATCTACTCCATCCACTACTAAAAGAAATAAGCCACGGAGTAGTAACATAATCATAAATTCAATAATAAGGCACATAGTAACTGATATCAATTTATCAAGGCATATAATAATCAATGGGTATAAAAACTCCAATATGCATAATGAGAGATAAATGTGGAAATAAAAACACATCAATCATGGTTACATCCGCAATCACATGACTGGCGGGCATAGGAAAAATAAATTTGAACAAGTCTAAATTCGGACCAACTAACTAGATCATCGACTGAGGTCCCACACACACTATCTCTAACTGAAGATGCCATAATATCACGATATTAATATGAATAAGCTGAATGACTAGAAATTCTATGTTGAAAATACTTTCTAGACCAGTAATCGATCTTTCTATAGTCGTAGCAACTCCTGAAGTATCAACATAGCAAGAACAAAAAATGAGCTCAAATAGTTATCCAACTGACATAGAGAGCAAACTCTGGTAGAATATTCATCCTTTTCGCAATCATAGCTTGTCTCAGGAACTCTAGGCTGGCGAGAAAAACATGCTAACTCTGTCTGATAGATTAACTCATATCAGGGGCACTCTCTAAACCTGTTACGCCCCGCATTTTGAGCCACAATATTCACCATGATTCCGATGCATTATAATACCAAAGCCATAAATCCTATGCTTATATGGCATGTTAATTATTTGCGTAGTATGTGAATCCATTCAATCTTGAATTTAGACCATAGAGGTCCTTTGACTCAAGGACGAGTTGAAAACTACTTCGATCGATTAAGTTTAAGTGGATATTATAATTTGTGTCAAATTCTATCGACCATGATTCTTTGTATATGTCAAATTAGAGATCCTCCTATGTGTAAAATGATAGGTTTTTGAGTTAGCTTTCCAACGATACCAATTTTGCTAAAATCCGGCACCCGAGCAAGAAGTTATGGCCTTTCAAAGTAGAATGCATCCCCTAACCAATCGCACATAGCCATTAGAAAGCATATGCGGCGCCTATGTAAATATAGGCGATATCATATGCGGCGCCTATGTAAATATAGGCGAAAGCATATGCAGTGCCTATGTAAATATAGGCGATATCATATGTGGTGCCTATGTAAATATAGGCGATATCATATGCGGCGCCTATGTAAATATATGCGATATCATATGCGGTGCATATCTTATGGTTTCAAGTGAGTTAAACACTCTATTTTGGGGGTAAAATGGTTTTTTTTCCACCCTTATTCAGCCATAAACACGAAATTCAGTTCCCAATTCTCCAAAATACATCCATATTCATCTAAAAATTCTCAAGAACACTTCCAAGGGTTTCAAACTAAAAACCCAAATAAATCAAGATTCAATCGTGAATTTTCAAAATTGATTAGAGATTCGGAATTCCCAATCCACCGTCTTCAAGAAACACCCATTATTTTCTAAAATAGAGGTACGCGGGGTTTTCCTAAATTCTCATAGGCATAGAAAAATCATGTTTTAGAATGGAGTTTTTGAATCTATGTATATATTCATGTATTAAATGTTTTAACATCATTGTTTTGGTCTTTTGACCTTCCCCAAAGTGATTTGAGAATATGAATGTATGAAACCATGTATTTAAGAATGAATTCTTGTTGAGAGCATGATTTTCGGTGAATTCCCTCTTATTATGAATTTTTCAGATTTCTCATAGCATATGAATTGTTTTGCAATGCATCCTTGAAAAGCACTATATGAAATGATTGAACTCTTGTTATGATTTAAAGGTGGTTTTACATCACTAAAGAGGAATCTAGCATGAATGTTTAATGTTCATAATGCATGTAATAAAAGAGTGCATGGATTTGCTAAAGGCACTAGACCACCATATGTTGATGAAGTTTTTGTATGATTTTGACATAAGTTTTGAAATGCAAAATCTTCTATATCAGTTACATGTTTTTGCTGGTCTAAATTATGCTTTAAATGAAAGATTTTGCTTAATTTATTATGGCTCAGAAATCATGACTTGCAACTCTTGGTATGACGATACCAATTCAAACCAATTCCATATCAGACTCAAACTAATAAACATTTCAGACTATCATGATTTTAGACATTCAGAGTGTTGCATGTATAGAAAAGGTTTAAAATGGTCATACAAAGATGTTAGGTGGTTCCCTAAAGAGGGCTTGAGTTCAAGCAACTCATTGCCTAAAATCGTGGTTTGTCGACCTGGGTATATTATTATACGCTGACTTAAGTATCGTGTGACGTATCAGATTGAGAAACTCCAACCCTTGCGGCATACTCGAGTTAGAGGCTTCCCCACCGAGTCAATGGCGGATTACATATCGCCCGTGGAATATCAGACTTGTAGGGGATACCACCTAACTCAGAAGTAATACGCCGATCAGAGTTCCAGATTTATAGACAGGTTATATGTTTTCAGAAGGTGCCCATGTGTTTTCAGAAACTGTTTTATGCATAATGTTTGGTGAAAATTTGCTCTCACATATTATATATATATATATATGTTCAATTACTCTATTTTGGATTGCTTCGCGTGCCAGTACAATTGTGCTGACCCCCCTTCCTCCCAGGTACTAAGGCACAATCTGGGGGTCCAGATCCTCAGTAGAGTCTACAAACAGGGTTCTCTTAGAGTTCAGTTGGTGAGCCTTCTTTGCTTCGGAAGGCCTAGTCATTTAGGTATTTATTTTAGTATGGTTTTTGGTCTGCTGGGGGCATTGTCCCAGTTATTCAGATAGTATGTCTGTAGAGATTTTGCAGACTGTTGCAGATGTTTATTAAATATTGTTGGGCATGTTTTCAGGCCTTTAATTGTTTTAAATTGTTGACCATGTTTTCGTATTATTGTGTCTATTCTATATTACTTTGATCATATGAATTAAGTGCATGATTATCAGATAGACAGAGGGCGTTTCAGGCCTTTAGGTCTGGGAATGCTCATCATGGACAGGGCCCCGTTTTGGGTCGTGAAAAACTTGGTATCAAAGCATGGTTTATGGTCCCAGGATATCTGCAAAATTGCATTGGGTAGAGTCTTGGTTATGGGTGTGTAGCACGCCACACTTATAAGCCAGAGGCTACTAGGCGTTTAGGAAATGCTTCCCTTCTTTGTGATTTAGTTCGTGCTTTAGAGTCTGAACTATCCCCCAATCAATGATCTCTTGTATTTAAAAAACACAGTTATGCCTCTACGTCGTATCATCGATCAGAATGCTCAGGCTGATGAGGTCCGTCCCACCCATGGGATGTGGACCCGTAACAGAGCTCACACTCTAGAACCTGTCCCTACTCTGGGAGTCCCTCCAATCCCGACCAGTCTACCTCAGGCTCTGCGGACTAATGTCAATCGTCCCCCGACTGCTCAGAGAGATATTTCAAATGCAGAATTTAGACGGTCTATTCATATGTTGACACAGTTGGTAGCTAACCAGGCTCAATGATCAGAAGATGTTAGGTCTGCATCTATTACGTCTGAGGCTACTAGGGTCGGACATTTCATGAAAATAAACCCACCTAAGTTCCTGGCCCCAAGGTGGAGGAAGATCTATAAAATTTTGTGGATGAGATGGAAAAGATCTTTAAGGTAATGCATATAGATGAGGTTGAAGGAGTGGAACTAGCAACTTATCAGCTTAAGGATGTTGTGAATTAGTGGTATGCCGACAGGAAGAGTGCAAAAGGTGAGAGTGCTGAGCCCACAGTTTGGGGCAAATTTGTGGAAGCTTTCCTTGATCGATTCTTTCCTTTGGAGTTGAGGGAGGCTAAAGCAAAAGAGTTTATTAATCTGAAGTAGGGCAGTATGAGTGTCCAAGAGTACACTTTGAAGTTTAATAAACTAGCCCGCTATGCACCAGAGTTGACTAGTAATATGAGAGCCCGAATGAGGAAATTTGCATCCGACCTTTCTGATAACCTGGTGCTTGAGTACCAGGGGGCAATGTTGAATAAGGAGTTAGACTTTTCTAGGCTGACCATTCATATACAACAGGTAGAAGAGAAAAAAAAGAAGATCTCTGAAGCTAGGGAGGTGGAAAGACAAGACAAAAAAGCCAGATCAGCCGACTAGAGTCACAGTCAGCCTCAGGGTGGTAAGTGGGGAAATAAATGGCAGAAAAAGAAGAATTGGGGTAATGCGCAGTCTACTACCAGCGCCCTGATGATAGGCGTATTTACACGCCTAAAGTACCTTAATTTACCCATATTTTAGCTAAGTTTTGAGGACAAAATACATAATTCATGCACTTTTAGTCCTCTTTCCTGTAAGTGAGATAACAAACGTGATTAGCAAGTTTTCAGGTATAAATGATGAAGATTTCAGCATTTTTTGGATAACTTGACGCCAAAGGAAGCTTCACGAGAGAAGGAAAGCAGAGCTTGGATGCCTAGGGACTAAAAGTGACGCATGGAAAACATGTCCCGGGCAAAAACAGCATTTCCAAAGACTTTGGGGATCAGCAGTAACTTAGTAGGATTAGGATAATGATGCAGTAACTTATTAGGATTAGGATAAGTACGCAGTAGCCTAGTAGGAATAGGATATGGGTATTATAAATACCCTATTTTGCTGAAGTTTTTCATACTTCATACTTCTTCAATCAATTACTTTTTATTATTCATTCAACACTTTCAATTCATTCTCTTTCAATTAATTCTTATTACTTTATCTTCATCGACTTCTAAATTTTCACAACAAGAGAAACGTACTTGCAAGGAATTCACGCCACAAGCACTACCAAAGCATACTTCACGTTAGACTCTTATTTTGGTATGATAATAATGTCTATTGTGATTTCCGTTGCACTCATGAGTAGCTAAACTTCTCTGTTGGCGTTATGGAAGCCTTATGAGATACTATCTATTGCTATGAGTTTGTGAATTCTTGACACGTATGCTGCTTATATCATTATTCTCTTCATCTTAATCTAAATTCTTGTGGTTGCAAACATATAGAATACGCCAGTATAGCATTAACTTGTTAAAAAGAAAAGTTACATGTCTGGAAAAGAGATAATGTCAAGGTAATAGGGCACCAACCCCTGTTAAAAAGTTAGTGTCTTAACTGGATTAACCTCTTGGAGAATCTGTACCATTAGAGATGCTTTAATCTCGAAAGAGTTAAAGTGAAATAATCCTTGATGGTCGAAAGACGCCTGGATTTACCATAGAATACGATTCTCTATAAGCGCATGCATGTCTGAATTCCGCATAACTCATAGTCAATAGATACATATAACTCATAAGGTGGACATAACCCTAACTCTCAATTCTTATTGATCAAAACCAACCAAGCAATCCGTTTTACTCTTCTATTTTCCGTTCTTACATTACTATTTTTGATACTCTTAAATTCACGCTACAATCCCCCCTTTTTACGAAACTTTCACCAAAAGTCTAATAATCTTTGCTTACTTAGTGACCAAGTATTCCCTGTGGGATTCGACACCCAACCCAGTTGGGTTCTATATTTGACAACGACCGCTTACACTCTGACGAGAGCTGTAGTTTGAGCGTTATCACGCCCCAGTACCCTGACTACCAGCAGACAGATAATCTCAGAGTTTTCAGACTAACCATGGAACCAAAGCTCAGGATACTCATTCACAGGGTAGTGTGGCTCAGCAGTATCATACTTTTCCATGGTGTGAGACTTGTGGTAGAAATCATCTGGGAAGGTGTCAGTTGGGCTCGTTAGTGTGTTATTCATGTGGTCAGTCGGGTCACTTTCAGAGAGAATGTCCATCTGCTAGAAAGAATATTGGTGGTGCAAAGTCTCCGACAAATTCTTCGGCACCACCCCTACCTCAGAAGGGTGCCACATCAGCTGTCGATAATAGTCGCAATCGGTTATATGCATTGACCAACCGCTAGGAGGCGAAAGACTACCCAGATGTTGTTACCGATACGTTACAAATCTTTTCCCGTGATGTTTATGTGTTACTTGATCCCGGGTCTACTTTATCCTATGTGACCCCTTATGTGGCTGTTGGTTTTGGGTTTGAGCCCAGTGTAATTTCTGAACCCTTTTCTGTTTCTACCCCAGTGAGGGATTCTATTATTGCTAAGAGGGTGTACAGGGGTTGTGTTGTGACTGTTGGTAGCTGGGATACACTAGCAGATCTCATAGAGTTAGATATGGTTGCTTTTGATGCTATCTTGGGAATGGATTGGCTCCATTTGTGCTATGCCACATTAGATTATAGGACTCGAAGGGTCACTTTTTCTTTCTCGAATGAACCAGTGATAGAGTGGGAAGGACATTCTTTAGCACCCAGAGGGCAATTTATATCCTATCTCAGAGCCCGTAAACTCATTTTTAAAGGTTACTTATACCACCTTATCCGAGTTAAGGACTTCAATGCCGAGAGTCTTTCTCTTCAATCTGTTCCTGCAGTAAAATAAGTCCCAAAATTTTTTCCAAATGATCTCCCAAGAATACCACCTGATAGGGAGATTGAGTGTGGTATTGATGTGTTGCCAGACACTCGTCCTATTTCCATTCTGCCATATAGAATGGCTCCGGCAGAACTAAAAGAGTTGAAAGAATAGTTAGCAGATCTCCTAGAGAAGGGTTTTATATACCCCCAGTGTGTCTCCTTGGGGCGCGCCTGTACTTTTCATGCAAAAAAAAGATGGTTCCCTTCGTATGTGCATAGACTACCGTCAGCTGAATAAGGTCACGATTAAAAATAAATATCCTCTTCCTAGGATTGACGATCTTTTTTACCAGCTTCAGGGTTCTAAGTGTTTTTCAAAAATAGACCTTCGTTTGGGTCATCAGTTGAAATTTAGGGAGTTAGACATACCCAAGACAGCCTTCCGAACCCGATATGGTCACTACAAATTTTTAGTCATGTCCTTCGGGTTGACTAATGCCCCTGCAACCTTCATGGATCTTATGAATAGAGTATTCCATCAGTTTCTTGACTTGTTCGTCATTGTATTTATTGATGATATTATGATCTATTCTAAGAGTAAAGAGGATCACGCCAATCACCTCCAAATTATTCTTCATACCCTTAAGGATCATCAGCTGTATGCCAAATTTTCTAAGTGTGAATTCTGGTTAGATGCTATTGGCTTCTTAGGGCATATTGTGTCCAGTGACGGGATAAGAGTGGATCCCCATAAAGTTGAATCAGTGAGAAAATGGCCCAGACTTATGACTCCAACCGATATTCAGAGCTTCTTGGGTTTGGCGGGTTATTACAGAAGGTTTGTAGAGATTTTTTCTTCCATAGCTGCTCCACTCACTAAATTGACTCAAAAAAGGTGAAGTTTGTGTGGTCTGATCTGTGTGAGAATAGTTTTGAGAAGTTGAAAGACAAACTGACCACTGCTCCTGTTTTGACCCTTCCCGAGGGTGTAGATAGATTTGTGGTATACTGTGATGCGTCCCATGTGGGACTTGGTTGTGTGTTGATGCAGAATGGTAAGGTAGTGGCTTATGCATCTAGGCATTTGAAGGTGCATAAGCGGAACTACCCCACCCATGATTTCGAGTTAGCGACTGTGGTGTTTACACTTAAGATTTGGCAGCACTACTTGTACGGTGTTCACTTTGATATCTTTACTGACCACAAGAGTCTGCAGTATGTTTTATCGTAGAAAGAATTGAACCTCAGGCAGAGGCGCTGGATGGAGCTTCTGAAAGACTATGATATAAGCCTGCATTACCATCCGGGCAAGGCAAATGTTGTAGCCGATGCCCTCAGCAGGTTCTCTATGGGCAGCCTTTCTCATGTAGAAGAAAGAAAGAAAGAGATGGTAAAGGATATTCACCGCCTTGTAAATCTGGGAGTGCGACTCTTAGATTTTGAAGATAGAGGGGTAATTGTTCATGAGTTAGCTAAGTTATCCCTTTGTGCTGAAGTTAAGGAGAAGTAGGTTGAAGATCCCATCTTGATGCAAATCAAGAAAGATGTGGGTCAACAAAAGGTTATGTCATTTGAAATTGGTGGTGATGGTATTCTAAGATTTCAGGGTAGGTTGTGCGTTTCAAATGTTGATGGACTGCGGGGAAAAATCCTTGATGAGGCGCACACTTCAAGGTATGTCGTTCACCCAGGATCTACTAAGATGTACCATGATCTGAAAACCTTGTATTGGTGGAATAACATGAAATGTGATGCAGCTGATTTTGTGTCCAAGTGTTTGAACTGTCAACAAGTGAAGGTAGAACACATGAAGCCAGGTGGTACTTCCCAAGAGATAGACCTACCTTTATGGAAGTGGTAGATGATAAACATGGACTTCATTAAAGAACTTTCGAGATCCCAAAATCAGTATGATTCTATATGGGTGATAGTAGATCGGTTGACAAAGTCAGCCCACTTTTTGCCAGTGAGGACTAATTATTCGGGAGAGGGTTATGCTAAGATTTACATTGAGGATATAGTTCGGTTGCATGGGGCACCAGTGTCCATTATATCCGATAGAGGTACGCAGTTTTCATCTCAGTTCTGGAGATCTTTTCAGAAGGTTTTAGGTACACAAGTGAATTTGAGCACAGCTTTCCACCCTCAGATGGATGGGCAAGCTGAGCGTACCATTCAAACCCTCGAGGATATGTTGAGGGAATGTGTCATTGATTTCAAAGGTAGTTGGGTAGATCACCTGCCACTGATTGAATTTGCTTACAATAATAGTTACCATGCCAGCATCAAGATGGCTTCTTTTGAGGCTTTGTATGGGAGGAGATGTAGGTATCCGATAGGATGGTATGAAATGGGTAAGACTCAGCTGTATGGGCCTGATCTTGTTCATCAGGCGATGCAGAAAGTGAAGATCATTAAAGAATGACCCAAGACTGCTCAGAGTCATCAGAAGTCCTATACCGATGTTCGAAGAAGAGAATTAGAGTTTGAAGTTGGTGATTGGGTGTTTCTCAAGGTTTCTCCTATGAAAGGAGTTATGCGGTTTGGAAAAAGGGGTAAATTGAGCCCTCTCTATATAGGGCCATATCAAATTCTGAGAAAGATTGGTGCAGTTGCTTATGAGCTAGAATTGCCTGCAAGTTTGGGTTTCGTTCATTCGGTATTCCATGTATCTATGTTGAAGAAATGCATTGGAGATCATTCTTTGGTATTGCCAGTAGAGGATATCAAAGTGACAGATTCCTTGTCTTACGAAGAAGATCCCGTTGAAATTTTAGATCGCCAAGTTTGAAAGTTGAAGAGCAAAGAGATAGCCTCAGTGAAGGTATTACGGAGGAATCATAAAGTTAAAGAAGCAACTTGGGAGTCAAAAGATGACATGAGAATTAGATATCCCAATTTGTTTGCTTCGATGGATGATGAGACAGAAGGTACTATTCCTATCTTATCTTTCCTAGTCCTTATTATGCTTGAAATTGCATCTGTCTATGTCCCACATCATCATTCGAGGATGAATAATCCTAAGGGGAGATAATGTAATGCCCCGCATTTCGGGCCATAATATAGACCATGATTCTGATGTGTTGATAATCCCGAAGCCATAAATCCTATGACAATATGGCATGTTAATTATTTGTGTAGTATGTGAATCCATTCAAGCTTGAATTTAGACCATAGAGGTCCTTTGACTCAAGGACGAGTTGAAAACTACTTCGATCGATTAAGTTTAAGTGGACATTATAATTTATGTAAACTTCTATCGATCATGACTCTTTGTATATGTCTAATTAGAGAGCCTACTATGTGTAAAATGATAGGTTTTTGAGTTAGCTTTCCACCGATACCAATTTTGCTAAAATTCGGCACCCTAGCAAGAAGTTATGGCCTTTCAAAGTAGAATACGGCGCCTAACCAATCACACATGGCCACTGGAAAGCATATACGATAGCATATGCGGTGCCTATGTAAATATAGGTGATATCATATGCGGCGCCTATGTAAATATAGGCGATAGCATATGCGGCGCCTATGTAAATATAGGCGATAGCATATACGGCGCCTATGTAAATATAGGCGATATCATATGCAGCGCCTATGTAAATATAGGCAATAACATAGCCGGCGCCTATGTAAATATATGTGATATCATATGCGGCGCATATCTTATGGTTTCAAGTGACATAAATACTCCATTTTTGGGGTAAAATGGTCCTTTCCACCTCTTATTTAGCCATAAACATGAAATTCAGTCCCTAATTCTCCAAAATACATCCACATTCATCTAAAAATTCTCAAGAACACTTCCAAGGGTTTCAAACTAAAAACCCAAATAAATCAATATTCAACTGTGGGTTTTCAAAATTGATTAGAGATTCGAAATTCCCAATCCACAGGCTTCAAGAAGCACCCATTATTTTCTGAAATAGAGGTACACGGAGTTTTCCTAAATTCTCATGGCATAGAAAAATCATGTTTTAGAATGGAGTTTTTGAATCTATGTATATATTCATGTATTAAATGTTTTAACATCATTGTTTTGGTGTTTTGACCTTCCCCAAAGTAATTTGAGAATATGAATGTATGAAACCATGTATTTAAGAATGAATTCTTATTGAGAGCATGATTTTCGGTGAATTCCCTCTTATTATGAATTTTTCAGATTTCTCATAGCATATGAATTATTTTGCAATGCATCCTTGAAAAGCACTATATGAAATGATTGAACTCTTGTTATGATTTAAAGGTGGTTTTACATCACTAAAGAGGAAATATAGCATGAATATTTAATGTTCATAATGCATATAATGAAAGAGTGCATGAATTTGCTAAAGGCACTAGACCACCATATGTTGATGAAGTTTTTGCATGATTTTTACTTGAGTTTCGAAATGCGAAATCTTCTAGATCATTTGCATGTTTTTGGTGGTCTAAATTATTCTTTAAATGAAAGATTTAGCTTAATGTATTATGGCTCAGAAATCATGACTTGCAAGTCTTGGTATGATGATACCAATTCAGACCAATGCCATATCAGACTCAAACTAATAAACATTTTAGACTATCATGATTTTAGACATTCAGAATGTTGCATGTACAGAAAAGGTTAAAATGGGTATACAGAGATGTTAGGTGGTTCCCTAAAGAGGGCTTGAGTTCAAGCAACTCATTGCCTAAAACCGTGGTTTGCCGACCCGGGTATATTATTATACGCTGACTTAAGTGTCGTGTGGCGTATCAGATTCAGGAACTCCAACCCTTGCGGCATACTCGGGTTGAAGGCTTTCCCGCCAAGTCAATGGCGGATTCCATATGGCCCGTGGAATATCAGACTTGTAGGGGATACCACCTAACTCAGAAGTAATACACAGATCAGAGTTTGAGATTTACAAACAGGTTACATGTTTTCAGAAGGTGCCCATGTGTTTTCAGAAACTGTTTTATGCATAATGTTTGATGAAAATTTGCTCTCACGTATTATATATACATATATGTTCAATTACTCTATTTTGGATTGCTTTGCTTGCCAGTACAATTATGCTGACCCCCTCTTCCTCCCAGGTATTGAGGCACAGTCTAGGGGTCCAGATCCTCAGTAGAGTCTACAGACAGGGTTGTCTCAGAGTTCATTTGGTAAGCCTTCTTTGCTTCGAAAGGCCTAGTCATTTAGGTATTTATTTCAGTATGGTTTTTGGTCTGCTGGGGGTCTTGTCCCAGTTATTCAGATAGTATGTCAGTACAGATTTCGCAGACTGTTGCAGATGTTTATTAAATATTATTGGGCATGTTTTCAGGACTTTACCTGTTTTAAATTATTGATCATGTTTTCGTATTATTGTGTCTATTCCATATTACTTTGATTATATGAATTATGTGCATGATTACCAGATAGACAGAGGGCGTTCTGGGCCTTCGGGTTCGGAAATGCTCGTCACGACCAGGGCCCTGGTTCGGGTCGTGACAAAACCAGTGTCTCATTATGATAGAACCAAACCACGATCCTGGAATAGCTTGAGATGTTTCCCCTCATAAACCAGAATGGCCGTCAGGGCCTAAAGAACCATACCAAAACTCTGTGAGTTTGACAGAAACTCTATCCACTATGATCGATACGACAAATCAGAGAACTACTCATAGTATGAAGTATAGTATACATAGAGCTGATGGGCTACAGGTGAAGCTAAACTCTACTGAAAAAGTCCTCACTCCCTGATAAAATACCAATAGCACTATACTTAGGGGTGTACATATTAAACCGTCAAGTCAAACCAAATCAAAGAACCCAATCAAACCCAGAAAAAAACGACTTATGGTTTGGTTTGGTTGGTTTGGCATTTAAAAAAAATGACCATTCTTGGTTTGGTTTGGTGTTAACCCAAAAAAAGTAAAACCGAACCCAAATCAAATCGACATAGTATATATACATGTATGTATATATATGTATATATGCATATATATAATTTAACTTTGTATACATAAAATATTAATTATAATCTACTTTTTAAATACTTTTACAATTAGTTTTATTAATTTTTAATATTTAGAAAGTAGGTGTGTGTGTTTGTGTATATATATATATATATTAAGTTGTAATATTTGTCCATTAATTGCTAATAAAATGATTCAAAACCCAATATAAACTTAAAACCTAAATTTTTCACTCTTCATCTTACTTTTTAGTTTCAAGAGAGTTTTTCGCTCCTCAATTTTCATAATTGAGTTTTTTCATTAGCACTTGAGTGAAAACATACTTGATCTAGTCTTCAATCACACTATAATTGTAAAAAATAAATATTATAAGAAAAACTAAAAAAATTAAAAAAATTGAAAGAACCGACTAAAACCTACATAATTGGTTTGATTTGGTTTATAGTTTCAATAAACCAACATAATTGGTTTGGTTTTTATTCAATAAAAAAACCAAACCAACCCTTCTTATGTACACACCTAACTATACTAATGGCATTCCTCTTGCCGCCATTTATAAAAGTCTCAATACTCGTGCTCTCTATGGTCCTCTTATAATCAACATCCTGCGGAAGGAAGAATCAACTGCTACCAAGTGCTCCGGCGCCAAATGGAGCGATAAAACTAGTCCCCCAATACATCCATGCACCAATGTCCGGCTCAGAAATATATAGCATAGTAAAATTCCGAATACAATATAGAGACTAGTCTAATACATAAGAGAGAGATAGGTAATACTCCAAATGTCAAGAGTTCACTCTAAGTCTCTGAACCATGGCTGCTCCGCACGACGTACACATCAATGGTAATAACCCGTACTATGATCTACAGTCTACAGAAGTGTAGTATGAGTACCAAACAAATGGTACTCAGTAGGCAACTGTTAACTGAGCTCCAAAGATTAAGCAAATATATACAACATGTAAACCAAATGGAAACTATACCCAAAAGTCCAAAAACCATATAACAAGTCAATGAGATAATAAGGATAGCCAATTCTAGTTATGTCCAGGAGACTAACATAATAAGGCTAAGAAAGTATCAAGGATGAACTATCCTATCCCATCCATATCCGTGGATCTCAATACTATACCATATATCCCAGGCCAATATATGAGTAAAAAGGCGAAAGAAGAAGAATATATAAGAATATACAAGGCCAAGGAATAAATAGACAATATGAACAAATGAAGGAAGGGTATACGGTAGTACCATAGCTATATATAGCTTGGTATATGTATATATATAAATATGAGGTCAACTCAAGTATAACTTAAGTTATCATTGTCTTATCTTAAGACCTCATCATAGTCCTATCAGTTTAATTCCATCATACTCAAGGTTTCTAATCCATATGGCTAGGCATGAAATAATCGTACACAATAATGAAATCATAAGATAGAGGAGACCAAAAACATACCTCAGATCTCTATACCTGATCATTGACCAATCTGTCATAAGCTAGCCATAATAATTATCATAACAATGATAGTAAGAATATTAATAACAAGGCGAACAACTGTCTATTTGGACAACAAAATACCTAACCGAGCCTATTTATACCCCCACTGCCCCAAGCTCAGAAGGTTCAATCAATATAAAACAACACAAGGTATATTCATCACCCATATCTATGTAATCATCCCATACTGATTGATAAACATAGGCGTGTACTGGTGATAGGCGATGCGCATGCAAGAATGAATGCAAGGTACACAATCAACATACAATCTTATCATCGTAACCATCATCCTCATCATAATCAACCTCCGATCTTGCCGGGTATCAAAATGTCATCATAGTATCCTTCAGGCTTATTGGGTATCAATATCCTTATCACAATATCCTTCGGCCTTATCGGGTATTAATATCATCCCAAGCATCAATACACATATATATTGACACAAAATAGGTGCACGGGCTCAAGTCATGGCTAAAAAGAGTGTAAAATCTATAAGGTTGTTGCCCTTAATGATTTTCAAGACTAAATCATTATAATAGTATAGAAAGAGGTCAAAATATCTCCCAACCAGAGTAAGTAATAGTTTCAAATCATGACGCAAAATCTGTCTTGGTCAAATCTTTAAAATAATATTTTAACCTCTTTTATATATATAAATATTCCATTTAGTTAGGCAATTATTATAGTGAATAAATCCACTATTATGATGATAAGTGATTTTTAACCCTTAATTAGGAAAAATAGCGATAAGGTCGTATTTCACCTAGGATCACATTAATATCGATATAATAAACAAGAATATACTGAATCTATGCATGCCATCACCAGTATTCAGTCAATGAAATCGTAAGCAATATAAGCATATATGTATCCATATTCTACAATCGTATCCTATAAAAGGATAATGACTTCTCCGATGTTCAACCAATATCATAACACAGTCCTCAGCCTAATAATATCTTCGGAATAATCACAACATTACAATCACGACCTTAGGCCCATATACGTATTCTAAACTCATACCGATAATCATATTTATAAGCCGTAGCATATCTAGAATCATCTCACGTATAGGACACATCTCACATCTAGGAGGCATAATATATCAATAAAACATAACTCATAACTATGAGGAATTTTACATCTATAAGACATCTCATATCTATAGGTCACATATAGTGACTATGAGGAATATTAACACTAAAGGTTATTTATCATATTTAAGAGGAATATCATCTCTATAGGCCAATAATCATATCTAAGAGGAAAGTCATCTCAATAGGCCGAATAATCACAACTAAGAGGAAAATCATCTCTAAAGGTCGAATAATCTCAACTAAGAGAAAAATTATCTCTATTGGCCGAATAATCACAAATAAGAGGAATATTATCTATAAGGACCCAACATCATGTCTACGAGGAAATAGCACCTCTATGGGCCAAATATCAAGTCTAAGAGGAGACAACATCTCTAAAAGGCCAATTTAACATCTAAGAGGAGATAGCATCTCTAAAGGCCCACTATCGTTTCTATAAGGAATAACATAGCCATAACTCATAAGTAACAATCTGAGGAAACATCAATTTACCAAGAAAATCTCACAAACAAGGCTCATTAGTCACAATTAGGCCTAACATCCGCAACTAAACCCACAATCGCTAACACAAGTCTTGACCTAAGTGGGTCGGATGAACCCACTTCTAAACCTCAATTTCCACATTTAGGCAATCTACGCCCCAAACTAGACCAAGGTATCTAGTTCAACTTCTAGAAGTCAAGGAAGCCACAACCAAGTCTAAGATAGGAATTTTGACTAGAAGCTTGGGCAATTAAGCCAACACAACCAAATTACGATTTCAAGATCACTAGAATAACCCAACTAAGGTTAAGCATACTAACCATGATTCCAATACATAAACCACATCCTAAACCTAGCATACTATCTTATCCATGCAACAAATTAGCTTAATCTAGGAAAAAGGAAATAAGGTACTAAAAGGGTCATAAACATTCCATATTACGGTTCTAAAACCATTATATAATTCCCTAAACATCAATATTCAATACTAAGTTATTTTATTCATAATCAAGCCTAACATTAATATTCGCATGTCATACATAACACACATCATCTTCGAAGAAGAGTAGGTAGAAGCGTACCTAAAACCCGAACCGCAAAGCCTCACATCATTCATCAATGCCCATCTTTACTTCACAATTCCAAAAGTCCATCAAAACATCAAAATCATAATCTACTCATCGATACGAGTCTAACGATACCCATATTGCACCATTATGCTTCGGGTCCAAAAATGACAACCAAAACTCCAAATGGATCCCACTTATGAAAAATGCATTTTTGAGGTTAACCCAAGCTTCATACATCACCAAGAAATCATAACCCTTAATTAATGGATGCAAGCAAACCAAATTTGGGGCTAAATCAAACCCTAAGCTAAATTGGGGTTTTGAGCCCAAACTAAGAAATTCAAGCATGAATTTGAAGGATTCTTACCTTAAATTCGAAGATATTCGCGATAATAGATGAAAATCAAGCTCCTAAGTTTCCCACCATGATCAATTAATGATTTGCACACTAAAATAGGGTTTCTTGGTCTAAAAAATGAGTGGAAATACCCAAGAATACGGCCTAAACGGCCTTTAAATACCCTTTCCAGGCAAAAAAGTATCGCGAGCACACGAGCCATGATCACGATATCATAATTGCGATGCTTCCCTTCGCGATCACGGTACTCCACTACTGCACCAGAAGACAGCTGAAACTTGGAAAATATTCCAAGTTTTGACTAATATCCCTGGATGCATCCGAAATCCATTATGAGCAAATGAAATATGTAACCACACTAATTTCAAAATTTCAAACGCGTTGGCAAAGTCGGATTTTACATTCGAGGTCATTTCGAGATCAAAATGAGCTCGAGTGCATCGGGGTCTGAACCGAAGGTCTACATAGCCTAAAATCAATATTCTGGAGTTGTTGGTATAGTCGGAATTTGCATTCGAGATTGTTTTGCTGAAGCTTTTACCTGATGACCATTTATAACTAACAAAGACTTCAAAATAGGGAATTATCTCTAGAAACCAAATAAATTGCCTGGTAATTGAACTGTCGGTCCCAGCAAGTCTTAAATGACTTGGGGAAACTATGGAGAAACTCAAATGGAAGAAATAGTTAGAAATATGAAAAATGACCGAAAGGGTCATTACAATATCCACTACTAAAAATATTTTCGTCCCCGAAAGTCAACGGATGAAAAAATTTGGAAAAGCTCAAAAGGATGAGGTACTAGACCCGCATGCTCCATGCATAACTTCTAAGGTAACCTCCATAAAAAGGGAACATTTTTAAGGGATTTCGCCACAGGTATCCCTTTCTAACCAGCACCCTCACTTAAATTCCAAACAGCCAAAACTCACCATGACTCCTAACTGGCCTCCAACTTAACCAAAAAGGCTAATGCACACAAACTGAACCACAACACATTGATACCATCTCCATATAAGCATAAATCAACCCAAGGATTATCCAAGCCAAAAGAAAACCAAGACATGAGTCATATCACCTACTCCAAACCCAACTATAACCTTCTTTTACTATTTTTCACCTACTAACCATTCCAATCTAGGAGAAAAATCACCTGAGTCCCATGCACATAGTCTTATCATAGAGAACTCAAAGAACTAAAGTTGATCTGCTGAAAGTTCATTAGGTAAATATGAGAATAAGCTCATAAGGCCCTATTTGGTCAAACAAACTAAGATAATCAAAGAATGCAATCTAAGCTAATGCTACAACCAACCCGGATGATAATCAAATAAAAATCCAGGAGCTAAAAACGTAACTACTCATCACTAAAAGATCTTCTCTAAGATGTGTCATCAATCGAGAATGAAACCTTAATGAATCCAACTTGAGTATATTACTCCCACTGAGTAAATCATCAAAAATTCTGAAGGAAACCTAGAGACTAAAGGTCACAATAGAAAGAACTGATATCGGGTCCATGGGCTATAATTTGAATAATTATCAACCATAATCCATCTGATGTCGATAAGACCGAACAGAGTAGGCTCAACCAGCCTATAAATGAAACTGAACAAGGACAAATCTAAAACAAAAGTTGTACACAAGCAAAACAATACTAAGCTGAAATCTCAACACCTAAGCTGAATTGATTGGTCTCAACTACCCAAACCAAACCTAAAGATGGGTAAGAATTTCATATTCCAACTATATCATAACTTCCAATTCGCCACTCCAAGCCGTCAACTCAAAACTAAACCAATAAGCCTATATCATTACCAATCATTCAAATCGACTTTAGTATCTAAATCTGACATATCCAAGATAAATTATACCAAGCCATAGTCGAGACCTATCTCAAGAAAAAAAATCACCATAGGGATAACCATCGACTGAAAATGCAACCAACCAACTTTATATCATCTAGAGGGTGCAAATATAGCCACAAAATAGAAATCATGCCAAAGGATAAATCATGGACAAAAAATGCAATTAACTTACTCTATGTTCGTTGGAGGGGAGGACCTATCAAAACATACTCTAAAAAAACTTCCTAAGGCTGCAAACCATACTAGTAAAGGAAAAAACTTCAGCAACTTAGAGAAATGCAACTTAAGTCGGAAACAAAAGCATCCAACACTCCATCTAGGCAAGGAATAGCCATAAACTCATATCATCAAGGAGAAACACTACACCAAGCCTCATTAGGCCGAACAAATCTGTCATGGAGATTTCCCAAATCCCCCAAGAATCACATCATCGAAAAAGAAATATACAAATCTCAAAACCAAGGTCAAAGTCAAGACTGCCACTAGAAAACCAACAACTCAAGATGAAGAGTTTCCAATTTGTCAACTCAAGAAACGATCACAGAAAAGACCACCTGTCTCTATCTTTCCAACTCCACTTAAGACAAAACCATATCTAAGCAAGAAAAGAGCATCCAGCTTCCACACTAATAACAAGCGCAGCCCATCACAAGGAAATAAACCCAACAAATCTAAAAGATAAATCCATAATATCTCAATCTCAAAACTACTATCGAGAAATACAATAGTCACAACCGAAGGATAGACTTCAATCTAATCAAGAACATAAATGGGTTATATCTACTCAAGCCACCGAATAAGATCACAAATAAAATTCTAACTAGATAACATTAGTCCAAGTAGCTACCCAACGAGGATTAATTACATCAAGCAATAATATCAATGAGCTCAAGCAATGATAGCAATAGCAATAACATATCAACATCGATATAATGAATAGGCAGTACCAAAATGAACATCAATACCATGTACCACTCAAGAGCCATAATAAGGCCGACGTTCCAAGATAAATGGGACACAAACTCAAAAGTTACAACCATAGGGAGAAAATATCAGCACAATATACTCCATCCACGATTAAACAAAATAAACCACAGAGTAGTAACATAATCATGAATTCAATAATAAGGCACATAATAACCGATATCAATTCATCAAGGCATATAATCATCAATGGGTATGAAAACCCCAATACACATAATAAGAGATAAATGCGATAAATAAAAGCACACCAATCATGGTGACATCCACAATCACATGACTGATGGGCATAGAAAAAATAAATTTGAATAAGTCCAAACTCGAACTGGCCAACTAGATCATCGACTAAGGTCCCACACACACTATCTCTAATCGATGATGCCACAATATCACAAAGCTAATCTAAATAAGCGGAATTACTAGAAATCCCATGTTGCAAACACTTTCTAGACCAGTAATCAATCTTTCTAGAATCGTAGCAACTCCTGAAGTATTAACATGGCGAGAACATAAATTGATCTCAAATGGTTGGCCAACTAACACAGAGAGCAAACTCTAGTTGAATAGCCATCCTTTTGGTAATCATAGCCTATCTCAAAAACTCTAGGCTGACGGGGAAAATATGCTAACTCTATCTGACCGACTAACTCATATCTGGGGCACCCTCTAAACTAATATCTTATCACCACACAATTAAACCACAATCCTGGAATACTTTGAGATACTGCCCCTCATCAACTAGAATGATCGTAATGACCAAAAGAAACATACTAAAACTTTATAAGTCTGATGGAAACTCTGCCCACTATGATCATTACGATAAATCTGAGAACTACTCATAGTATGAAGTACTATTTGCATACAACTGATAGGTTGTAGGTGAAGCTAAACTCTATCGGAAGAATCCTCACTCCCAGATAAAATACAAATAGCAATATACTAATGGCATGCCTCTTTTCACCATTTCTATGAGTCTCAATACTCGTGCTCTCTATGGTCCTTTTATAATCAACATCCTGAGGAAAGGAAGACCCAGCTACTACCAAGTACTCTGACACAAAACAGAGCGACAATACTAGTCCCCTAACACATCCATGCACTAAATATAGCTTAGAAAAATGCCTGGATCACACGAGAAATCCAATATCATACTCAAAAGTAATAAAGAACCTTGATGAACACCATGACCTAATTTTGGTCTGAGAATTGCTCGATGAATCAAACGTTATCCATAGTTGAGAGAGATCTACAACATGACTCAAATTCCCAATATCAAACCTCAAAAGCTAAAGTAGTCACGAGCTTTACTAAAGCCTGTGTTGGCCCAAATCCTTTTTAGCTGCCGCTGAAGGTCTTTGATATCTATCTCTAAGGTCTTTGATATCCATCTCTAACTCTCTAGTTTGGTGTTGCATTGAAATTTTAGAAAAGCATGTTGAAGTCTCATCTAAATCTTTCCCAATGTCGCATTGTTTTTTGGGGATAAAATAGAGTCAAAGAATGTATTTGAGGTTCATAGAAATGCACACACACGATAAGAAATCAAGAAATAAATTTCCTAAAATATCCCTGTAGCCTCCCAAAGATAGGTTATGGACGTCTACACACCTATCCTCCAAACTCTACTAAACACTTAGCTCTTGTACTACTATGCTGGTGAGACCTAGTCTCTGATACTAATTTGACACAATCCAATTTCTTAGGTTATGATGGCACCTACTATAACCCATATGTAGGCAAGCCAAACCCATAGTCTGAAATGACTAGTAACGAACTACCAAATAGAATAAGGAAAGAATGTGGAAAAATATAACAAAATTTCAAATACATGAATAAATTTCAAAACCTAATGGTATCAATACAAGAGCTTCTAAAATAATGAGAGTGCAAAAGTGAAATAGATGAAATAAATTACACTGATATAACTTATCTCCAAATATAATACAGAGACTAGTCAAATACATAAGAGAGGGATAGGTAATACTCCAAACATCAAGATCTCACTCTAAGTATCTGAACCATGGCTGCTCCAGACGATGCACACATTAATGTGATAGCTCGTACTATGATTTTCAGGCTGCAGAAGTGTAGTATGAGTACCAAAAAAATGGTACTTAGTAGGCAACTACCAACTGAGCTCCAAAGATAAAGCAGATACATACAACATGTAAACCAAATAGAAACTACACCCAAAAGTCTAGAAACTATGTAACAAGTCAATGAGAAAATAAGGATAGCCTATTCTAGTCATGTCCAAGAGACTAACATAATAAGGCTAAGTACGTATCAAGGATGAAATATCCTATCCAGTCCATATCTGTGGATATCGATACTATACCATATATTCCAGCCTAATATATGAGTAAAAATGCAAAAGAAAAAGAATATAAAAGAATATACGAGGCCAAGCAATGAATATACAATATGAACAAATAAAGGAAGGGATATACGGTAATACCATAGCTGCATTTAGCTAGGTATATGTATATATATATATATGAGGTCAACTCAAGTATAACTTAAGTTATCATATTCTTATATTAAGACCTCGTCATAATCCTATCTGGGTTTAATTCTATCATATTCAGGTTTTCTAATCCACATGGCTAGACATGAAATAATCGTACTCAATAATGCAATCATAAGATAAAAGAGGCCAAGAACATACCTCAAATATCGATACTATATCAATGATCAATCAATCAAAATCTAGCCATAATAATGATCAAAACAATGATAATAATAATAATAATATCAATAATAACACGAATAACCAATTATTTTGGAAAACCAAATACCTAACGGAGCCTATGTGTACCCACACCTCCCTAGGCTTGGAAGGTTCAATCAATATAAAACAACGCAAGGCATATTCATCACCTATATCTATGCAACTATCCCATACCGATTGATAGACATAGGCACATACTGGTGATAGGCGATGCAGAAATGAATGCAAGGTGCACAATCAATATCACAATCTTATCATGGTAACCATCATCATCATAATCAACCTCTGGCCTTATCGGGTATCAATATGTCATCATAGTATCCTCTGACCTTATTGGGTATCAATATCATCATCATAATATCCTTTGGCATTGTTGGGTATCAATATCATCCTAAGATTATCCTTCGGACTAGAACTGAGTATCAATTTGATCATAACAGTATCCGCTTGACTTGTTGAAATCAATATCATCATAACCATCAATACACACATATATAGACATATACTAGGTGCACGGGCTAAAGCCAAGGCTAAAAACAGAGTAAAATCTGTAAGTCTATCGCCCAGATTGATCTTTGGGACTAAGACATTATAAAAGTATATGAAGGGGTCAAATATCTCATGATTGGAGTAAGTAATAGTGTCAAATCATGGATCGAAATCTGTCTCGATAAAATCTTTAAAACAATATTTTTAATGTCTTTTGTATGTATAAATATTCCATTTAGTCAGGCAATTATTATAGTGAAGAAATCCATCATTACGGTGATAGGTGGGTTTTAAGCCTTATTGAGAAAAAATTGTGATAAGGTCGTATTTCAGCTAGAATCATATCAATACCAATACAGTAACCATGAATTTACCAAATCTATACATGCCATCACCAGTATTCAGTTAATGAAATCATAAGAAACATAAACATATATGTACCCATATTCTACAACTATATCCTTTACAAGGATAATTACTTCCCGGATGTCAAACTAATATCATAACATGGTTGTCGGCCTAATAATATGTCCAGAATAATCACAACATCATAATCTAAGAGGAATATCATCTATAAGGACCTAACGTCATGTCTAAGAGGAAATAGCACCTCTATGGTCCAAATATCAAGTCTAAGAGGAAACAACATCTCTAAAGGCCCAATATAATATCTAAAGGAAATAACATCTCTAAGTCCCATTATCATTTCTATAAGGAATAACATAGACATAACTCATAAGTCACAATTCGAGGAAACATCAATTCACCAAGAAAATCTCATAAAAAAGGCTCATTAGTCACAACTAGGCCTAACATTCGCAACTAAGCCCACAATGGCTAACACAAGTCTTGGCCTGAGTGGGCCGGATAAACCCGCTTTTAAATCTCAATTTACATGTTTAGATAATCTATGCCCCAAACTAGGCTAAGGTATCTAGTTCAACTTCTAGAAGTCAAGGAAGCCATAACCAAGTCTAAGATAGGAATTTTGACTAGAAACATGGGCAATTAAGCCAACACTACCCAAATTACGATTTTAAGATCACTAGAATAGCCCAACTAAGGTTAAGCATAATAACCATGATTCCAACACATAAACCATATCCCAAACCTAGCATACTATCATATCCATGCTACAAATTAGCTTAATCTAGAAAAAAAATAATAGGGTTCTACAAGGGTCATAAATATTCCACATTACGGGTCCAAAACCATCATATAATTCCCCAAACATCAATAATCAATACTAAGTTATTTTATTAATAATCAAGCCTAACATTCATATTCGCATGTCATACATAACACACATCATTTTTTAAGAAGAGTAGGTAGAAGCATACCTCAAAGCCAAAATGCAAAACCTCATATCATTCATCAATGTCTATATTCACTTCACAATTCCAAAATTCCATCATATTATAAAAATCATAATCTACTCATCGATACGAGTCTAATGATATCCATATTGCACCATTGTTCTTTGGGTCTAATAACGACAACCAAAACCCCAAGTGGGTCCTACTTATAGAAAATGCATTTTTGAGGTCAACCCAATGTTCATACATCACCAAGGAATTATAATCCTAAATTAATGGGTGCAAATAAACTAAATTTAGGGCTAAATCAAGTCCTAAGCTAAATTGGGGTTTTGCATTCAAACTAAGAAATTCAAGCATGAATTTGAAGGATTGTTACCTTAAATTTGAAGATATGCATGATAATAGATGAAAAGCTAGCTTCCAAGTCGCCTACCATGATCAATTTATGATTTGCACACTATAATAAGGTTTTTTGGTCTCAAACATGAGTGGAAATACCCAAGAATGTGGCCTAAATGGCTTTTAAATGCCCTTTCCACGCAAAGAGATGATGCGATCGTGAGTACACGGGCCATGATCATAATACTTCCCTCCGCGATCGCGGTACTCTACTGTTGCACCAGAAGACAACTAAAACTTGGAATATTTTCCAAGTTTCAGCTAATGTCTCAAGATGCATTTGGAATCCATTTTGAGCAAATGAAATATTTAACCCCACTAATTTCTATATTTCGGATACATTGAAAAAGTCAGATTTTCCATCTGAGGTTATTTCAACCAAATGTGGGTCCCACACCCAAATTTCTAATTTACCAACTTTCCGACCAGTAGGTGAAAATGATCTCAGTGCATCGGAACCCGAACCAAAGGTCTACTGATGTCGTCCAAAACTATACTTCAAATAGAAGTATAATGTTATCAATTACAAATATAATAACCCAACTAGGTTGGGGTCGATCTCTCAGGGAAAACGTGAATAATTTCTTGACTTGATGTAGTCCACAAGTAGTATAGGAAAGTAAATGGGTGAAATTTAGAATCAATTGCAAGTAGTGACCAAATCTTAAGTGCTTTTGAGTTGTAGACAATATTAGAGGAACACTAGGTTTGTGTTCTCTCTACCTTCTCAACTCTATAAATTTCTCATGATCAACCCAACTATTTTATTGTTATACATGCAAAGTCTACAAGATAGATATTATCAGCCGCTTATTAGGCGTGAAAAAAAAATCTCACCCCTTACTTATTAGGTCTCAGGGCGTCACCTTGTTGCTCCTTTCTACGACCTTTGTTCACTTTCACTTATTAGGATCAAGTGATTATATGAGACGCGGGGACTAAAAGATGGAGGTAGAAGGATCCCAAATCACTGTCTTACCTTCTTTTCCCAATCACAAACTCCTTATTAGGGTTAGATGTAAATACAGGCTATCTCAAGCTACTGCAACTACTTGAGATTAATTATTGCAAAAAAGGTTAAGATACATGCATAAACCCCATAACAGATGAGTCTCATACTTCCTCAACGTAGGTAATCTGCCAAGGTTCCCACAACCCTAGTCAAGAAGATTAGCCGCTCATGTATGTGCAATAAACCATGATTATCAATGAAGAATACATAAAATTAATTGCACAAGAATAAGATAAATAAATTCCAAAGTCTTGAATTGAATAAAAACCCAAAATCTCAAGAATAATTATAAAAGTATTGTAAAGTAGTGTATCCTATGATAAGAATACATCATCTAATAAAAGGTAAACCCTACGGTACTTATAGTATCTCAAAATAACATAAAAATCCTAATAAAAATAGGAAAAGTAAAGTCATGTCAGCAGTCGGTACGACTCAGTTTTCACTCGAACCGACATCATACGGTCATACCTTGCCTTTTTGTATCCATTCCAGAGTCTGTTCTCCCAAGGCTTCAACTTTTCATTCAATATACGACTTCATCTTACGAGTCATACCTAAGTGTACAACTCATGTCCTTCACTCGTATCCACCTGAGACTTTTATATTTCCAAGCTTTGAACACTGGTTTGCATACGACTTTCCTATACGAGTTATACTCAGCCTTTTGACTCGTATACTTCTGAGACTTTTAACTCTTGAGTAGTAGTTTAGGTTATGTTGTGCGTATGACTTCTCTACATGACTCCTATCCTAGCTTACTACTTAGATACTTGAGTCGTATCTTCCCCATACTTAGCTCTTCAGATTGGCTTTTAGTTTTTTTGTGCATACAATTCAGCATACGATTCATATCAGATGTTTACGACTTATGAGTTAACTCCTATCCTGATCAAATTTGGTTTCTTTAGGTCTTTTTTTTCTTTTTTCATTCCAACACTATTGTGGACCTATTTTACCTGCAATATACACCAAAGATCATCATATCTAACAAAATATCCTAAGTTTATGCATAAATTTGTGGTTTTAAGCATTAAAAGTGTCGTGTTTTCATGACAAATCATCTATATAGCCTAAAATTAATATTTCAGAGATGTTGGCATTGTTGGAATTTGCATCCAAGATAATTTCATTGAAGTTTTTGCCCGGTGGCCATTTGGAATCAGAGAAGACTTCAAAATAGGAAATTAGCTCTAGAAACCAAATAATTGCCCAGTAACTGAATCATTAGTCCCAACAAGTCATAAATGACTTGTGGTAACTATGGAGAAGCTCAAATGGTGAAAATAAGTGTAAATATGAAAAATAACCGGAAGGGTCATTATAATGCATTTTTCAAAATATTATAACTTACAATTCCATGTATGATTAGCAAACTCAGGTGAAGAAACCTTGGGAATCAGGACTATATTTGCATTGTTGAGTTGCTTTAACAATTTTCCATTCCTAAAGAATTCAAAAATTGTAGGTATAACATCATGACATATAATACCCCGGGCTGACTTAAAAAAACCACTGTTGAAACCATTAGGACCTGGGATTTTATTGCTATCTATGTGGAACATAGCTTGTGCAATACCCCTGGGCTTTGGAATCTAAAATTTCTGAGGTGCTGTTGATATTGACCTGACCACGACTCAGGAGATGAGTCGTTATCACTAGTCACGAGTCATAAAGTGGGACTCGTTGTGTCAAGAGTGATATTGCCCTGGGTTTCTGTATTGATCACGAGTTATCATCACAATTTATGATAACCAATAATGAGTCTTGATGAGTGACTCATGATCATAATAGTGAGGTTCTAGAAATTTGACCCTCGGGTGAGTTGTACAGGTAACGACTCATGGTCAGACCTCACGAGTCGTTACCTGAGTCGTGACGACTGGCCCAAAATTTTCTTCACATTTTAATTAAGGTTACTTTGGCCTTTTCCTCCCTTCACACTTATTTTCCATGACAAACCTATTATCCTCAATTACTCAAATCAAAACCTACTCTGTTTATCGTAAACTTCACAAAGAAAGAAAAAACTAAGGTTCATAAGGAATTCATCCTTCAATCACCAAACTTCAGATTTTCTATCAATTTTTTAGGTATTTCAGGCATGTCTCTCATTTCTAACTTGAATTTTATACCATGGCATATGTTTTAATTAGTGTTCATGTGATTTAACTGTTAGTTTGAAATTGGGTTGAGGGCTTTGATGATTATCACTTGAATTATACTTCCCATGGTTTAAATGTCTTGTGTATACTTAAATTGATGATTTTGGGGATTGAATGGGTGCATGGTTGTAGAATTTAGAATGGGAAACATAGGTTTTCCTAAATTAATAGATTTTGGTTTGGTAATATATTAACTTACCCCACCTGCATGATTTTGGTTTTAAATGTCAAATTTGTAAGATTTAATGCAATTTTGAAACTATTGCATTACATTACGGACAAATGGATAAAAATGGATTTGAAAGTCCTTGGTGGCCATGGTTTTGGATTTTTAAAGGACCTTGGGAGTCAATTAGTTACTTGAAATGGATTAGCATGATTATATAAGCTTGTAATCATAATTGGTATGATAATATCAAGGGATAAATTCCTTAATATAAGACTCCTTGATTTATGATTGGGATCATGTGCAAAGTGGTTTTAACTTAGGCTTAAAGGGGTTGTGTAGCTCACCGTGAAGGTGGAGATCCTGGGGGACCAATACTGCAAATCACGTTTGTCAGCGTGGGGTCTATATGTCCATGTGCTTGGTCCACACATTATATTTTTGGGATGGTTGGAGCCTTGGTATCTCTGGTTATCCTTCGGATTTCCTCGGTTCGTGCGGCTAACACGTATTGGGCCCTTTCAGTAGAGGGAGGTGAACCTATATAGCCCGTGGGTGCCCTTAGGATGGATAAGTCTACAAAGTCCAGGTTAATAATTTTAAACACTCTTGTTCATGACCCTTTACCCTATCTCAGTATCCTATTTATGTATACGTGAATGCATATATGTGGTTTTGACTGATTTTGGATATGGCATTATTTTATTACTTTTCCTGAGTTATATGCCAATGCTTATCCCACTGACCATCCTACATTACTAAATCATTTTGTGATGTATGATTCAAATAATTTTTTGTTACTTTTGTGTAGCATTAGGTGGTGTGATTGTCTTTTGAGTTGTTGTGAAGTGGTGATCTTCTATCTTTCAAAAAGCCTTGTCATTTCATTAGGTTTATTTTTAGATTTTAGGAATTGTGAACTCTCTTATTTCATGGTGGGGCATGTCCCAGCCTAGATTGGTATTCTGGTTTTTAAAGGCTTTTGTGGACAAGTGTGGGTTGGATTATTGGTTCTGACTCTTAAAACATTCATTTGACTTATTTATCTTTTACTACTATCCTGAATAGCTTTCGCTTTATTATTATTATTGTTCTCTTAAGATTAGGCTAAGTGGGTGGTCTTTGATCCATGGTAGGCTTGAGATACCCGTCACGACTAGGCCTTGGTTTGGGTTGTGACAACTTGCTTCACATCCTTGCTTGTGTATTCCTCTAATAGTTTTAGCTGTTATGTTGCATTCTACACTGTTTTGTTACCGAGTATTGCTCTGTTTGCAGGCTTTCTAGTAATTGATTTCTTGCCAAGTAATGACACGCAGGCTTATGTTGCCAAACCCCCTAATCATTCTTTACCTGCGTGATGGCCTATTTAAGTCTTTTATGTTTAATCATTGCAAAGAAGTACTTTGTACCGTCATCTCCCAATTTTAGCCACGTTTGTTTGCTTTGTTGTTGCAAGAACATTTCAGCTATCTATGAATTCCTTCTATATTTCCTTAGTTTTATAGTTTCATTAGGTTGTAGCATTGTATTCAAGAGGTTCTTCGTGTAGTTTTTCCTGGGCAATCAGAGCTCCTACTTATCCTTTTCAGCCTTAACAATTATGTTCCTACAGTGTTGAGTATTCAAATCCTATAAACTTTTCTTTAGCAATTTCAATCTTCTTACCACTTTCCATATTTGATGCCCTTTTAAATTAGTACTCCAAATGTGTTGCACCTTTTCAGTAAACTTTGGATGTTGAGCCTAAGTATTGCAATAGTGAAAGGTTTTCTTAGGCCTATAAATTGTAATCGTGATTTTGCAATAACAACTTAGCTGGACAATGATCGCTTAATCCATCAGGCAGATAAGTAGCTCTACATGAAGGCATATAGGTTAACCACCTAGAGTTAATAAATATCCAATCAATTTTTGAATAAATCCTTCGCATAGAACTTCTATCATTCAATGTATATTGCCGACCTTGATGAGGCATTTTTATTAGTTCACAGTTTTCCAAGCAAGTTTTGAAATCAACAACTTTATGTAACGAAACTAGATTCCTCCCACTCTATCCTCAACATGAAATATAGGGTTAAAGTCACCTAGGATATGCCAAGGCATAGTGCAAATCCTCTGATGCATCTCCATTTCTGACCACAATAACCTCTTTTCTTCTCTGGTGTTATGTGCATACATTATAGATTGACAAAATACCATCTGCAAGGGTACATATAATACGTCATAAGTCAGTATTTGAGTTGATCTAGTTATCAGATTCACCTTGTAGAAATCTGGTCTCCAGGCTAATAAGATCCTTCCATCAGGATGTACATCAAGATTAGTAAGAAATTTCCATTCTCTAAGAATTCTATTAACAACTTGCTCCATCTTATTACTTTTTAGCATTGTTTCAACTAACCCCACAACATTGATATTTTCTTTATTGCAGAGGACTATAACATCTTTCTGCTTATTAGGCTATTAAGCCCTCTAACGTTCCAATAAAATAACTCAACCATATCTCACACTGGATATGGTCTCACCTCTGACACTTTTTCGTTGCACTAAAATCTATTGCTCCTCTTATCTATGCAAAGCTTGGAAAGCATTAATTCTTTCCACCTACACAAAAATATGTTGAAGCATCAGTTGAGGACTAACAGCTCTATGAGGGGTCATCCACACAGCCGAAAGGGGTTCTCTATTATCCCTATTAATTTTTGGAGAAGTCTGATTATCCTCCTTATTCTACACTTCTTGAGAGACACCTGTATTTACCACTTGCTGAGTTACAAGAGGTTCCTTGTTTAACACCTCTGTCCCCTGTTTCTTTATTTGTGGATTTTTCTTCCTGCAAATCTCTTCTACATGCCCATGTTTTCCACAATAACCACATAGTGTAGGCTTCCAGTCGTAGATTACTTTCTGCTCAATAATATTCCCTTTTTCATTTCTAAAGCAAATCAGATAGGGCAGTTTAGCATCCATATTGACTTCCACCAAAATTTGCGCAATATTCAGACCTTGTTTCTTCTCGGTATTTTGGTCAACCGTTAACAATCTGCCAATTAAGCTTCCAAGCTTACTCAACCCTGTAGAACTCCAATATTTAAAATCTAGTCCTGAAAAATTTATCCATATAGGAACTGACTATAATTATTCTCTAGTGAACTCCATTTCTAGTTCCCATGCCTTCACTATGAACGGTTTGTTGTTAAAGTGGTAAATCCTACCTTGTAACATCTTTTTTTCCCTTCAATCGTCTCAAAACGAACTATAATCACTCTATTCTTCAGTATTGCTACTTTATTCAGCCTATGTTTTACCCAAATTCGTTGTATAAAGCCATTTATCACCGCAAATAGGGGATGAGCTCCCAACACAAAACAAACAACAATAGTTTTCCCAGTATTGAATCTCAGATTCAATTCCTCAAGATCAATATCGATAATAGTTCTATCACCTTGCTTCACAGTAACTACATAATCGAGCTTAAATCCAGCATTAGAGACTTTTGAGATATCAAAGCGATCCCAAATTGAGTGCCCAGTCTCCTTTCGCATTATCTCCTCTTCAACCTCATTAGCCCATATTTTCTCCCACTTCCCAATGGTGGTGTGTTGGAGAAACAATTGTAGACCATTGCTTCTGCGCAAGCACTTGCACCTCAAGCTCCTTCTCCTTGGTTTGAGCTTTTTGTGCCTTTTCCTTTGTATCATTATAGTACTAGTTGCAATAGTTGCTTGTGAATTTAAGCTTAAGGAACCCTCCATGAATTCCCCTAAATTCGATATTGTTCCACTGATTTTTGCTCCATTCAAAGCTTCCTCGTGCATCTTAGCTTTACCTCGTGACTTCATAGCTACCTCCTTCGCTATTTGAGCCTTCGTTGATGGAATTCGAGCTCGTCTCCCCATGGCAGCACACGTTCGTTAGACGATGCTGAGAGAAAGAATTGCCATAGAGAAGTTTTTAGGAGAATGGATTATATGTTACTTAATCGATATGATGTAAACATCGGGTATGCATTTTGTTTTTATTCATTATGTTGATTCTCTTAATTTCACATGCGATAATATTAGAAGGCGTCATTGTCATGCTTTTCTAATCATCTTAATTCTGAAATCTACTAGCCTAATTAATTTAATTAAGATTGTGTTATATAACTCATTAAAGGAAAATCACTTCCTACGATGAATTTTCTACTTTGCCATGCATGAATCGAATCCATAATATTTGATTAAGGGTCAAAACAAAATCAATCTGATAACAACTCTTGAAGACCATCACCTATGCATTAAAAGTAATAAGCAAGTAAATTATTCTAAGTCATAATTTAATAAATCAAAAACAGCCAAGTAAATTATTATATTAGTACTGTTTTCTCACATGATATAACTTTTCTCTCATCAGAAGAACAATAAGTATATTTTATTGCATTACTTCTAATGCTAATTGGGTGCTTGATGGTGAAGATATTATTCCTTAAGTTTTCTTTAAATGAATTTGCAAAAGTTGAATATAATATGGATCAGAAGATTTATCAACGCATTAAGAAATTTTAGTAAGATTTGTCCACATTGTGGTGGCTAATAAAATAAATATAGAAGAGAATTAAATTTAAGTGGACAAAATAAAGATCAACTTATCTTGTTAAACCATATTATACTACTATTCTAGAGGGCAAGAATAATATTACTCTCTCTCCGTCCAATTATGTGGAACCCAGCCAATAATAAAGACTTCAAATGTGTGATTAAAAAAATCGTAGATATTTATGTTCTTATACTATTCAGCACAATAGCAGGTAATTTTAAAGTTAATCTACTTTTAATTATTAAAAAATAAAAAGACTAAAAAAATGTGTCATATAAAAATTGGGATAGTGCCTAATTGACAATCACTTCAAATTCATATAATAATATTATAATAATAGATTCTTAACTATTGCCGTTTGCCCAATATGGTTTTATTTATATTGCCGATCGCCTAACAGTTTCATCGTAACAACCTATTGTTTTATTGTACCGATTTACGTTATATCTTTTAAATTTCGAGAGATAAGCGGTAATTTTTTTAATATATCATAGAAATATTTTAAATTGTCAGTTATTATAATTTATAAAACTTTTTATAATTTTCAAATATATAAATTTTATTACAGAAATATTATAAATTTCATATGTGAATTAACGGTTAAACTAAAAAGTTTAACTCTCAAAATTTAAAAAATACCACATAAATTAGATCAGATGATTACATATTGAAATAAAAAGATGTCAAAATTATATTTCTTGGGCCAATTGATATTTATGGCGTTTGGACAGTCTTTTTCGAAATATAACCATATCTAAAAAAACATTGACCCTTTTTTCTTGGAAATTTTGTAATGTTACTAATTTTGCAGTTTCTTAAGTAAAAATATTTACTCTGCGTACTATTACGTATTTTTCATAACATACAGTCAAAGAGACGAAAACTTTGGATTTTTTTAAATTTTTGCTACCAACTTGGCTGTAGTTGCTATCTGAAAATAAACGATAGTTTGGTGTAATAAATCTTTCACTATGCACGGAATTTTGAAAAGGATCAAATTACAAGCGTTTATTCTGCGGATCGGAACCTTATCTTTCATTTTATTTTTGCAAGATGTTGTTTGCCCTGCTTGAACCCAGTTATTTCAAGGCACGATGATGTCATGAAAATGTCGTTTTAAAAATGACTTGTTATAAAAAAAAATAAAAAAATTAAACTTTCATTTCATTATACGGAATCTTTCACTATGCAAGATGATGTTTCCCCTGCATGATGATATCTGAAAATGTTGCTCTAAATCTACCTTGTTGTAAAAAAATAAATTAAACTTTCATAATATACTTTTATACTCTAACTTTCTCTCGAAGATAACTTTGTCGAAAAGTTCTATATATAAATTTCTATTTTGTTTGTAAAATATAAAGATAAACATCCAGTATCCTTTCAAACTATGATCAAAATTTTTACACATATTTCAACTTCACATGGGTCTTATTAGCCTCCCTCCCCTCCTCCCCTTTCCCTTCTCCTCAAACTCAATTTTAACATATTTTGTCACTTTTTTATACTGAAATGACATCTTTATTACATAAAAATGAAACTCACATCAAAGGTGTCACGTCAATTAAAAGAGTGTTACATTAGCTAAAAAAGATGACAAAATATATTAAAATTAAGTTGAAGATAATAATAAAACTCCTTTGAAATCGATGTATGTCTGAGCAATTTGGTGATAGTTGAGGTCCTGAATGCTTTACTCAAAAATATAAGGCAGAATATTGCGTTCTCACATCTGTTTACATTTTAACACATATTTATTGTTCAACCACTCTCCTCAGCGAAATTGACCAAATTGTCCAAAAAAAAAAATTAGTCGGTCCATTAACAGCAAAATTTTAAATTAGTAAATTCAAGACTTTTCCAAGTGTGAAAGCAAAGAGTTGTTTGAGTACCAAATCTAGCTAGTCAGTTATAGAAAAGTATTCAATCGCTGAATTTAATACAAAATCAAAAAATTAGTCAAAAATAAAATCAAACACCTTCCTGGTTACTTCCATCGGAACACTTCTTTGTATTCCTAATGGACTTTGGTTTCCAAATATATGGGTAAAATTTTTTGAAGAACTTAATATTCAATCACAAAGTCATCACATAATACGCTTCCTAATATAGACGACTTCTTATGCAAAACTCAAATTCGAAATTTTTGAAGAAGTCCTTGCTACTCAATCACATAATCGTCACATAAATACACTTCCTAATAAAGACGATTTCTTAAAAAAAAATTCAAACTTAAAATTTTTGAAGTAATTTTTACCGCTCAATCATAAAATCGTTACATAATATGCTCTCTAATAAAAATAACTTTATATACAAAACACAACCCCAAATTTTGTAAAAAACACGTATCACTAAACCATAAAATTAACATATAATATACTCTCTAATAAAAATAACTTCATATATAAAATTGAAATTCAGAATTTTTGAAGAAGTACTTCCCACCCGCACATGTTTTGGGTTATATGCCCAAGATTCCGCGTTAAGGAAGCGGTCAACTAACTCCCTCTAAATTGTCATCACCTACTTCACCTTCCTTCTCCTTCTCTTTCAATATCTATATAATCTATGCCACTTTCTCCCAAATTTCAACAACTAGTTCACTTTCTTGATTCAATCAACCAAAATTCCATTAAGAAAAAACAATTCTTGTAACATTTTGGGACACCCAAAGTTCTTGAATTTGTTTTGGGACACCCAAAGAACAGGGGAAAACCATAATACACACAAAAAAAGACAGATCAATCTTGATTCTCAAATATGGATAGACTTTTAAGAACTTTGTTATTTTCATCATTTTTGTTGTTAAGTCTATTTGCTACCTCTTCATATGCACAAACTCAAAATTGCTCATCTTTTGCATTCAGAAATAACCAACTTTTTGCAACTTGCAATCCTCTGCCTGTGCTGAACTCTTTTCTTCATTGGAGTTACCATCCAGATAACCACACAGTGGATCTTGCTTACAGACATCGAGGCGTAACGGATTCGGATTGGGTAGCATGGGGACTGAACATTGATGGATCAAGAATGATTGGTGCACAATGTTTGGTTGCACTTAGAAACTCAAGTGGTCAAATACATGCCTATACTTCTCCTGTTACTGGTTATGGTACACAGTTAGCACAAGGTGAATTGAGTTTCCGTGTGCCAAGAATTGAAGCAGAGTTTACAAATAACGAGTTTATTATTTTTGCAACTTTGGTATTACCTAGTGGAAGAACAAGTTTTAATCAGGCTTGGCAAAATGGTGGAGTTTCTGGTCAGACTTTGCAAATTCATGCTCAGTCAGGTGATAATATGAGGTCTTTTGGCACTGTTGATTTTGCAAACGGAGAGTTAGGGAGTGATGGCGGTAGCTCTGTCACTTCTAGACAACGTAGAAGACATGTGAGTTACACACATCCTTTCTTAAATTCCTTAAGAATTTAACTTATATATACTGTCCGTACTCGTCAAAATAGAGTCAAAATCACAATTAGAATTAGCATAAATTAAAGGAAAAATAAAATTTCCTTCTTGCTGGTCTTATTGGCCTTTGAATGAACCTAAGAGCAAGGAAGCCTCACTAAGGTGTTGGTTTATCAAACACTTGCCCACTGCCTCCTGCCTGCCTGACTGACAGGCGAAGCGCTTGTTAATCTGCTATGGCATGTATAAATTGTCTTATTTTTCATGCTATTAGTCTCACTTTTTATATGGATGGTTTCCAATAGTTATCGTTTAGGTGAAGGCGGAGGCGACCTAGTTTAATGGTCTCAATTGAACTCAATAATTTCGATGCATAGCCTAACATATATGTGAAAGAATACTAGCACAATTTTATATAGAACTTTGAGCCCATAATCTCGAAAGTCTAATTTATTCAATAGTAAACTGAAATCATCAAGTTTAAATTATGGAATTTCCCTTACTTTTAGGTGATGTGATATAACAACGAAGACTATATCTTTGTCCCAAACAAATTGGGATTGACTATATGATCCTCACTGACCATGTTACTCATTTTTATATAGAGTGTCCTTTTTTTGCCAAATAACTAGAAGCGAAAAAAAAGAGGAGAGTTTTGACATGTTTGATTTCTCTTGAAAATTTGACAGGTTCATGGAGTATTGAATGCAGTGAGTTGGGGAGTGCTAATGCCAATGGGAGCAGTGTTTGCAAGGTACTTGAAGGTGTTCAAAGCAGCAAATCCAGCTTGGTTTTATCTACATGTTGCTTGTCAAACTTCAGCCTATGCTGTTGGTGTTGCTGGATGGGGCACTGGTCTCAAACTTGGAAGTGATTCTACTGGTATCAAATTCAATACTCACAGGAACATTGGTATCACTCTCTTTTGCCTCGGAACTCTTCAGGTAGCTATCTCAACGCATTAACTCTAAATATTGATTCGCTTCTGCACACATTATGTATACAAAAAGTATACACCATTATGTATAAAATTTGCACATATACATCAATATATAAGAAATATACATCTGTTGCCTACTATTTTAGTGGACGGTTATACAGTATAGAAATCCTTTTTCTTTTGGCTTAGTGCATCGGCCCCTCAAACTTGCTCTATTGTTTTCATTTAGACACCTGAACTTTCAATTATCTCAAATAAGGACCGGAAAAAGTTCCCTATTTTTGGATTAATACTTAAATGGTCCCCTTAAACTTGTTCAGTTTTTTCATTTATACACCTGAATGAAGGGTTGTACGCAATTTTAATTGCTAATTTGTATGGTCAAAACTTTGTAGGTGTTTGCTTTGCTTCTGAGGCCAAAACCAGACCACAAGTACAGATTATACTGGAACATCTACCACCATGCTATTGGATACACAGTGATCATTCTCAGCATCATCAATGTGTTTGAAGGATTTGATGCATTGAATGGGCAAAAGAATTGGAAGAGAGCTTACATTGGTGTGATCATAGCCATAGGGGCTATTGCAGTTTTATTAGAAGCCTTCACTTGGTTCATTGTCATCAAAAGGAAAAAGTCAGACTCTAACAAGTACCCACAAAATGGAACAAATGGTGGTAATGCTTATTCAAATGGGACTCATCAGCAACAGCAAGCATAAATAATAAACTAACATAAATGTCACTTTGGACATGTTTTGTATGCATATATATATATTTTTTTTGTTTGCTTCAGATTTTGGTTTTTTTGTTTTTGGTTTTCTTTGCAGAAGGATATATTCTTGTATGCATATATGTTGAGAGACCACCGATTTGTGGTTTAGTATTAGTTATTTATCATTACTAGTACTGTTTTTATTAACTTTTATCTACTATTTGGCAACAGTAAGGTTCTTTATTAATTTAGCACAATAAAAAATAACGCATGTTGAGTCTAAAAGTATATAGTTTCTTTTACACTTCTAGGGGTCGTTTGGTTTAAAAACAAGTTATATCGGGATAAGTTATGATAGGATAAGTTATACTGAAATTAGTTATGTTGGGATTATTTTTTATTGAGTGTTTGGTTTGTTGTATTCAAAGTAATATGCATGGTATAATTTCTAGGAATAAATTGATTGATAACCAAAATATCCTCCATTTTATTTAACTTTATATATATATATATATATATTTCTTTTTAAACTTTAAATATTCATTCTTAAATTTTTTTATTATTTTTTAGAGAAATTAAAATATATAAATAAACATAATTTATATATTTTACAACCATTTTGAGCGGTAAACTAATCAAAATTTATTTATTTATGAATATATTATACGTTAATTAAACATAATTTATGTGTGTGAGAATATATTACGTTATATATATTATGTTATATATAATTAAATTATATATAATTAAACATAATTTAACATAATATATTAGCATAATATATATAATTAAACATAATTAACGTATATATATTCATAATATTCTACGTTATATATTACGTAATTACGTTATATATTACGTAATATATTATATTCATAATTAATGAATATATTATACATTAATTAAACATAATTCATGAATATCTAATTTATATATATTTATGAATATATTATACGTTATTTATAATATATATTTATGTTCATAATATATATTATATGTTCAAAACATAATTATTATACAGTTTATCAGTTTACGTTAATTATTATATATATATATATATATATATATATATATAATTTATTTATGAACATATTATACGTTAATTAAACATAATTTATTATTTATGAATATATATAAAATATATATATATATATATATATATATATATATGTGTGTGTGTGTGTGTGTGTGTGTGTGTGTGTGTGTGTGTGTGTGAGAGAGAGAGAGAAATGAAAATGAGGGTATTTTTGTCTTTGTATAATTTTATACCAAAGAAAAATAGTTTTGGGATTGTTATCCCACCATTTGGGTGAATAACTTATCCCGAGATTATTATTTTATTTTAAAATTATTGATTCTAGTCCCACAAACCAAACGGCCCCTAAAAGATTAAAATAACCTGCGAGAATGACATCTAGTTGATGTATCATAAAGTAGATAATCTACTAAAATTATTTTATCGTATAAAATTCCTTTACATCGTGGATATTAATAAGTTTACCACCGAGTATTGCCACCACCCCAAAATATAAACTAATATTTGCCAAATGGCATACTGTCGTTCTTCAAGAAGTTAGAAACGTCAAAACTGGAGAAGTTGAATAAGAAGAGGCCATGTTGAAAAGCAAGATGTTTACCAAGTAGTTGCAAATGCAAGCAAAGTTGCTCTCTAGAAGAAATGCCCCATTGCTAGTCAATACCTAATTTGTCAAAAGTCTAACTCAATTACGAAATTACTATTTAAATCCTTTTTCGTTTTCTAAATGAAATATTCAAAGTGAACAGCTCATCAATTATATTAGTTTGGACCAAGGGATATAAGCACATACAAGACATAATAACGAGAATACTTTAATGAAGTAAATCGGTAAAGTACTACTTCCTCCATCTCAAATTACCCGTTTCAAATTAAGATAACATATTGATTAAGAAAAATAATTAATAACATGCCTAGTTTATCATAATACGCCTATTAAATAATATTTACATTTTAATTTAAAGAAAAAAGTATTTAATGCAAAGGGTAAAACATGAAAAAAAAAATTGGTCTCCTCTTGATTAATGAAAAAGACAAATAAAATAAAAAACTAAATTAAAAAATTTAGGATGGCTAATTTAGGACGGATGGAGTAATTCACAATCTCGAGATGCTAGAGAACTACAATCTGTTTGGATTAGCCGGTACGAGTTGCTAATAAGTAATAAGCATCAAGTATTTCAAATTGATTTTATAAATAGGCAGTTATGTATTTTGATAGAAATATTTAAGTTTGATGATAAATCATTAGTGTTTGGTAAAATAGTAATATCATTTGTTTGGTCAAAAACAGTGCAAGTAGTTTTTGGAAAAAAAAAAAAAAACTTGGTAAAAATTGTTTAGTTATACAACTTGTCATTTTTTTCAATGACTTGTCTCGTCGTTACTATGAACATTTCAATGGGGAAATCATGAATGGGACGCATATTAAATTAATCTTGTTAAGATTCGAAAACCTTAGTAAAGTTCGGTAAAATGATTTAATCGACTAAAGAGTTCGGGAGGTTGGACTGTCGCACCTGCTACAACAACACTGTTGTCGCTGCAGCGAGAATCTATCCATTGTAACGGTTATCGGATAGATAATCCCATGTTTTAAAATCTTTTTTCGGCCAGCTCTTGTTCTAATTTTGTTGCCTCCTCCTAAAAACACCCTTACCCCTAAACTAAAAATAACACGGTTGGAGAGACAAAGTCTTCAAGAAGGCGGGATCAAGTGACAATTTTGAGGAATCTCTGGCAGAATTGATATCAAAGGGTCAAGGAAAAAAGATCCATATGCTCTATAGCAGCAGCAAAACTCGACATCGAGGTAGGTTGATTGTAATTAGTAGTTGGTCTTTATTATTTGCATTTGTGCATATAATTTGACGGAGGTATCATGCTTAGGCCTATGGGCATAAAGTTCGAATGGTTAATAAATCGCATACAAAACCGTGGGATAGTTATGATTGTTGTTTGATATGTTATTTATGTGTTGCTTGAAGCAGTATTTTATCATTACAAGGTTAATTTTTACCAAAGTTATGTGAATTAGAGAAAAACAAATGGTGGTGAGGTGTCGTGTGAGTCTGTAGATATGAAAAATGATGTAAACAGGGTTCAGGAAGGTCCAACTTGTGGTCTTGCAAATGTTGGTCATATTATGAATTAGTACAGTCAGGTTGTGATCCATGTAGGAAAGATTAAATTAATGGTAATAGCGTATAAGGTACGGATAGAGAAAGGTGCAAGGTAGAAGTATTAAAAGGGGGTGTAGTATAGAGCATAATTGCTAATTTGGCTAAGGAAGTCACTAGTTGATTTGGGATTCCCTCATATCGGGGAACCTTAATTGTTCTGCGGTTTAGATAGAAGCAGTGAGGTGCTAGATAAGGACTGTATTAGTTAACAATCATTGAGAATTTAATATAGTTATAGACTTGATTTGATTCTCCTTTTTTATTCATGAGTTGAGTAATTATGATTGGCCTTGGGCTTATTTGTGAGTTGAAAAGTGACTTATAGTTGATACTGTACTTAAAATAATGAACCATAAAGTTGAATAATGTTTAGTTAAATTGTATAATTGCATATAGGTGCATCTTATCATATTTTGGTTAATATTGATCGATATACTCATTTATTGTTATACTTAGTGGGTCGGATACCTCATCAAAATATATTAATTTAATTTTGAAAGAGCGAGTACCTCAGCGGTATGTGAGATCGTCCCCTGTAGGCATGACTAATGGACATATAAGATCCTTAATATATGTGTACACTTTCATAATCGGATCAATGGTCATGATATGTTGATCATATCATCCATCTATTGATTGCATCATAGTATTACATAAGTGTTGTGTCGTGATTTATAAAAGAGGCATAAGTCTATTTGAGGAATGATTAGGTTAATGTACTTAGTATGTTACAGTACTTGTGGTAAATAGAGAGTCATAGGTTTTTCTGTTAAGGTTATTTGTGGCTTGCATGGTTATTTGTGAACGGTAGCGTGTCAGTTGGAGATTGTTAGTTATGTAGTTTATATCTGATTGGGTTTAGGTAAGGTAGTACTCCCTATAAGTTAAGATACTTATGAGTCGAGTGATCTTAATACCTCGAGAAATATTGTGATGTTGTCTATATCTGTTATAAAAGGTAGAAGGATCATGAGTTAGAGTGAGGGGACGAGGTAACCGTAGTACGACTCATAGAGTTAACATCAATGATGATGATTATGCAAAATTTATACTAAGAACTAGTGAAATCGACTGCACTTCGCACGGTAATAATATCATTTATTAAATATGTAAAATTTGTGATATCCAAGTTTAAAGAACATGTTAGGATTTCGTTTAATTTTCAAATTCCACGAAAATTAATTTAATGCGTTAAATTCATTACATTATTTATAATTTGTTTTATTATATGATGTAGACATATCATAAGGATTCATACACCATAAATTTTTATTCAACCATTCAATACTATTTAATTTTAAAAAAATCACATACTTAAATCATGGTAAGTCCCAAAATAAATAAAAATTAATTGAAGAGAGGATTTTATAATAAGAGAAAGACTTCATTCTAAGAACAAATAAGCATAAGCCTCTGCAAATAATATTCTTGAATTTAATTAATTACAAGCTACAAAAAATATTATCATTAAATAAATCTCATTACAAGTAAAATCTATAAACATGAAAAATTCAAGGAGCATTTTTTATCGTTAGTGATGACATTGCAATTCTCTCAAAGATGGTAATAGTCTTTGATTATTTTGTCTCTATAACTACCATAACTTCATCGATTTCTTAATTTTCTTAACTTTTTTAATCTTGTTCATCTTCCTTCTTCATCCCTACAATTATATGAAATTGTTAGTTACTTTAAAAAACTTGAATGAATTCTTTCAATCTCAAACACCTAAAATTAGATTTTGTAACTTTCAATAACCAAAATTAAAACAAAGAAATTAAAGAAATATTCTTACCATTTAAGCGCCTAAATTAAAAGAATATTCTTGAATTCATCTAATGCAATTTACTTTCAAAGATTAGTCACATAAGAGCTTTTTAATTTTGTAAATTTTTTTTTTTTTTTTGTATATAATTTATATAAGTGAAACAATCTCTTGGGTATATCAAAATTAAAAACACCTTATATATAATTTGACTGCAAATAACTTTGGCTCTTTCTTTCTTGAGAGCCTATAATTGCAAGTAACTTGTTGATCTTCATATATCTATTAATAACAAAAATCAAAGTATGCACTCTAGCTCCTAGAATCTATTTTTTTTTTTTTTTGGTTAAAAGTGCACATAATTAACTTATGAAGAAAGCTTGCAAACTACTTGCATTTTTCAACGAATGAAAGTTGAATACTTGCATTTCGAATTAATCACTCAAAGAGATCAAGACACTCAAATAATTTTAGGAATTCATAAATAAAGAGATCAAGATCTCGAATGTATCATAAATTATTGGGTATTCTCAAAGAGATTAAGATCATATCAAAATTGTCAATCAAGATCAATGCAAAATATTAAAGTGATGTTGTCCGGCGTTCTTGATGATCAATCAAATGCTTCACAAGGAGGTTTAAATCATCTTGCATTAAGAAATTCTCCACAAATGACCTTGAATCATAGAGAAAATTTAAGAGAAATGAATTAAGCGAACTCACAGAATTATACACACAAACACGACGAATTAAATCACTTCTTTATATTCTGAAAAAAAAAATTAACTCAAAAGAGGTAATATTTCAATATTTGTAAACCTTTCTTGTCTCGGATGCGTGCATCAATAATAACTGCCATTGTTTTTCCCACTTTGAAGACTGAAGCTTTCCTACTCTTTCTATATATACATATAATTTAGTTAGTGTAACACTAGTCTTTTGATTTGTTTCAGCTTTAAATTATTGAAACACGTTTAGTCGTTGTTTTAAGTACATGCATTTTAGTATTAGTATAATAATGACAGGTAAGGAAGAGACTCAACTATAATAGGAGCTAATAAAAGTGACTTTTGATTTTCCAATTAAAATCCTAATAGGAATAGATTAAAACTCCAAAAAGATATGAGAAAAGTTACAAAAAAACAGGAAAAAAGATAAGTAGTATCTCTTGTCAATGAGGCATGTCACATCAGCATGCCTCTAATCTTTCTATATTTATATATATATATATATATATATATATATATACATATATATACATATATATATATATACATATACATATATATATATACATATACGTATACATATACATATACAATATACATACATATATTGCTCGCTTGTAGTTAAAAGGGTTATTTAGGTGGATAAGATATTAACAAAATTGTTAGAATTAGTATAGGGGGTGTTGGGTTGTGGAGTGTGGACATGGTTAACTTTATGTTAATTTGAATTATCATGTTATTCTTATGAGATTTCTTTATGTTGTTATATGTTTCTAATCCTGGTCGGCTAATAATGCCTATCAGTACATGTGATTGTGCTGACACTACTCATGCTATATTTCTTCTTCCTATATGTTGCAGGATCATATGAGGTTTCTTACAAAGCGACAAGTATTCACCAACAGCTTTTGCTCATCTTATCTCGACAGTGAAAGCTGTGTTTTTTTTAATTTATTTCTCATTGTATTAGAAGCTCTTGTACATGTCTAGACTAGATCTTAGATAGTGTCATAAGTGTTGATGATGTACATAATGTTGTAGAAATTAAACTTTTAGTTATTATAATTATATTAATTTACGATTTAGAGTTGTTAACTTGGATAAAAATTTTATCGAGCTTTTGCTTAATAATTGGTTGGGTGATAAGGGTTCTTCTATCCAGTTAGAATAGAGTAGGTGTATGCACGATCCTGTATGTTGAATCGTGACAAAGTTTCCAAAAATTAGTAAAGTTTGTAGTTCTACTTTTTGGGTACTTTTAAAATTTACCCCAATTTTTATATATTTTATAAAATAAAAAAAACGTATTAATTCTTGTCTCTTAGCAAACTAATGAAAATTTGTGAATTTATGCATATAGATCAAGCTAGTAGAAGTAAGAGCTTATAATCTACGTATTTCTTTTTAATCACATACATAATTACTGTGGAACATGTTCATTATAAAATGATAATACAAATTTATAAATATTTTTAATTATTTTTAAAACTTATGAGCATAAATCATATTTTATAACTTTTTCTCAAAAAAAGAAAAAGAAATATGTTTCTCAAAAATTATGATCAAACATATGATAAAACTTCATTCAAAACCTCACCTAAAAAATGACTTACCAAAGATATTTGAAAATCGATGGTCAAATTTAGCTAGTAAATATTTTTAATTGAAATGTCCTAATTAAGCTACTCACAAAAATAAAAGTGCTTTTACATAGAAGGACCCAATTTAATTGAATTCAACCATCATTTGAGAAGAAAACACGACCTTCATTAAAAGTTCTAAAACAAGAAAATCAAAACGTAAATCTAAAAACAATGATATTCATTTAAAGTTTCAGAACTCAAAAATTAAATCTAGATATGAAAATCATTGTTCTAAATTATTTGGGTATGCTTATAAAAGTAAAAACTACACGATTGAGATAGAAAGAGAGACTGAAAAGAAATGCACTCACAAATGTTGCCTGGTGATTAATATAATGTAGGTAAGAATTATGAGATTTGAAATTCAAATTCTAATATAGACAAAACATAGATGATTTCTTTAAATCTAATAGTGTGAGGTAGCAAATGCACATCGATTTAAAGTTTTATTTTTGTTTTTTTTTTTAAAAAAAAAGAGATTGTGACAAATCAATTTTATTATCGTTCTCATAAAATTCTTTATAAAAACGTAATTCATCCTATTTCATTACAATAATAACATATCTCATGTAATTTCACAGGTCAAATGAACAGAGGTTAGTTGTTGAAGAAGATAATGATCAAGCAAAAAATATGGAGAGTGTACGTTAGCTGATTCTGTTAAGAGTTAGCCTATGTTTTGCCTCTATAATTGTACTAGTATTGTAGTAGTAGTAAACATCTACTTGTATATGTAGTTGTCTGATGATATAACTCTAAGTCTTCAATATTGTCATAGCTAGGACTCTTGTAAGTAGTCTAGACTTCTACAACTATATTCCATTTAACTCCTATAAGTAGGAGTATATACTCGAATCCTTAATCATCAGAAATATACTTTGATTCTCTTCACTGTGCTTGAGAATTCTATATGGTATCAGAGCATTAATCTCTTTCCACTGATTAAGTATTAAAACTAAAAACTAAATATCTCAAATTCTGAAATGGCTCCTTTACATCCTCTACCAATACTCTTTCCAATTCTTCTCTTCACTGCCCCATTGTTTCCCGTTCTATTAAGCTTAAGCCAATAAATTAACTTATATAGAGGACACAAATAATGTTGTCGATCTAAGTTATGACATTAACTAATTTCATCTAGGAGAAAGAACCAACTGTGAATGAGCCAACTACTGGCAACGCTGCTGAAAAAATTATGCTCATAGGTACTGAGAAAGATAAAGAAAATAGTAAAAGGTTGATAACTGAAAAGAGAAAAATGTACTACTGAGGAGCTGGATCTTAGATATCTTGATAGAAGAAATCATGTACCTCATAGTAGGTTTCTTCATTGCCAAGAAGATGTGGAAATATTTGAAAGAACTTATCTTCAAGAAACTAAGGAAAAGAAATTTAAGCTCAAACAACCATTGTAGTAAGGTTGAAAAACAAGAATGCTGATGAATATATCAAGGAGTTCAAAGGCATTTGTGAGGAAATTACAGATATATAGAAGCCCATTGATGTGGACAGTAAAGTTATCAACCGTACAAGAGGCTTAAGTCTCTAATACAAGACATTCAGGACTGTCATGTTAGGTAAGACACCCCATTCTACACTAAATCAGTTTGTCAATACACTCAAGAATTTTGACATGAGGGAGGATGAATAAGAGGTACAACAACCAAACTCCAACATATCATTCTCTGTTGTCTCTCATCAAAGAGGCAGTGTAATACCCCGCAAGATCCTAGACACATTTTCAGCTATTAATAGCATGTTTAAAGGGTTCAAAGGCATTTATTTCACACTAAGTACAAGAGACTTAGCCATTTTAGGATCCCAAGATTTTAAACATTTTGATTTTTGGCCTTCCCGACTTTGAAATATTGATTTACGAGTTGAAACAAATTTAGGGATGTTAAAAGCGTTATCCGGGAGAGTTTCAAATTTTGTAAAGAGGTTTCGAATAATTTTAAACCACGATGGTAGTAAGCCTCCGAAATTTGGACGTGTCACGAATGCTGGACCTCTGCGATACATGGTATGTCACAGAGGTTAGCCTCCACGATACACGCTGTGTCACGGAGGCTAGTCTCCATGATAGCCTTCGTGCCACGGAGGCTAGTTTTTTCTGCTTTATTTTTAAACATCCAAGGAGGCATTGTGGTATTTTCTCCCTTTCCCAAATCACCCGATTGAAAAATTAAAACCCAAACGGGTATTATTTGCCCCATTCTCCACCAGTTAACAACTTGAAACCATCCCCCATTCCTAAGAACTCAAACTAAAAGCTTCTTCCCAAGGATTCAACCATTCAAGGTCTCAAGTCTTAGATTTTATTCAAAAATTCAAGAAACTCAGGTATGTAGGATATTCAACAATAGGATTTCTTCCATCCATTGAGTCCCAAGAGCCCTTATTTTTCAAGTACAAATCCCTTTTCCCTAATTTACAAAATTTCAATGTTAAGTATGAAATTACTCAAATTGTTCTTAATAGTTTTGAATAAAAACCATGACTTTGTGTTTTCCTCATGAAAATTACCCTCCACATGCTTTATAATCGCAGTCACCCATATCATTTTTAGTTGATTCCATGTCAATTTCTCAAGTTATGATATAAACCACGTGATCATGTTGTTCATATAAGTTTAACATATTCCCGTACTCATAATCATGAATTTCAGTAATTTAGTAAAATATGCTATGTTTTGGGGTTTACGAATATTGAATTCCCTTATAGTGTTTTAAGTGATATTATTACAAATAAAATATTATTCAGTGCTAGAGAATTATGAACACCCGATACCGATATGTTTACTCATGTTTTGGTTTTTTGAGTTTCAAGTAAGTCAGATCATGATTTTATCATCATATTCAGACAATCATATTCATGATGAGCAATTATCAGTATGATTCCAGTTAACTCTAGTCATTACTAGTGTCGATTCAGTTGAGAGTAGGATTCAGCACCGAGCAAACCTAGGGATGCAGACTCACCCGCCAATAGAGGACTGAGACCTTTAGAAGTAGTCCCTAAGTTCCAAAATTAGTTAGCCAGTGTAAGTTTTGAGATATCACCCGCTAGTAGAGGACTAACACTCTCTTAGGGGTCACCCACCAGTAGAAGACTGACACCCTAGTCTTTCGAGACAATAGTTATTAGTTTAATAGATGCATACAACCAATGTTAGTACCTATGGAAAGGTACTGACACCCTTCTAAATGGGTTTACAGGTTGAACCCTGATTAGCTCAAATTGGGGCATGTCGATTAGATGATACCTCCTACAGTCTCAGTTCAGTATTTAGAGTATGTTAGCTAAGGTTTACATGGCCAAGTGTACAAACATCAGTTGTTCAGTTATTCAGCTTATCGGTTATTTAGCTATTTAGATCTCAGTTATTCAGTTATACAAATCATTTCACTACATATTATGCTTGGTTTTGCATTTATTTTTACATGTTCATACAATCATGCTCAGTACTTATATATATTCTAGTTAGTCCATATCTCTCATACTAGTACATTCAAAGTACTGACCGCACACTCTTTTTTATGCTATGTCGTTTTATAACATTAGTTTGGACGCTCAGTTCCTCGATCACCCTTAGTACGCCAGTACCACTCAGCAGCAGTTGTGCTGAGTCCGAATCTCTCGAGGATAAGCATTTATAGTTATTTTTAATATTTCTTTCATTTTAGTCAATCAGAGTTAGTTGGGAGGTTGTCACATTAAATTCTCATGTATTAGAGGGTTTCAAATATTCAGATAGCCATGTGACCAAGAGGTCACAGGTTCAAACCTTGGAAACAACCTCTAGTAGAAATACAAGGTAAGGTTGTGTACGATAACCCTTTGGTGGGGACTTTCCCCGATCATCGTACATAGCGGTAGCTTTAGTGCACCGGGCTGCCCTTTTTTTTAGATATTCAGATAGCTAGACTTGTTCATTTTTAGTTTTATCAGTAGTTTTAGACATGTTAAGCATTGTTTCAGTAGTACATTTAGTGTTTGATCAGTCTAACTTCTACATTTAATGTTCTATATTATTTTAATCAGTTTAACTTCTGCATATAATGTTCTAGTATTATTTTGTCCAGTGCTTACAACAAATATCAGCTTATGGGTTAGCTTGGGGTCACTTGTGGTCTTAAGCACCGTGTTACAACTAGGAGGTAGTCTTGGGTCATGATAAAACTTGATATCAGAGCCTAAAGTTTTAAGGTATCCTAGGGTATCTGAAAGCCGCGTTGAGTAGATTTTTGTGAATAGGTATGAAGTGTACCACACTTATGAGAAAAAGGCTATAAGACATTTTAGAAAAGTTTTCCTTCTTTCAGTATTTATGTCATGCGAAAGAGCGTGATCTCTATTGAATTCATTTTTCTAACTCGTCCTTCATCCATTTACAAAAAATTCCTCCCAAAAGAAATAACAGAAGAAGGAATAGGGATCAGCCTTCACCATTTGTTCAAGAAGACCCTTTGAACGAACATGTTTCCCATGCGAATTCAGGACCGCTTTCACTGTTTTGGCCCAAACTGTTGTTGCTCTGAATAACCAATAGGATGTTTCCCCATCCAATCCTGTAGTGGGCATGGCAGCAATTAGGATCCGAGACTTCAATCGAATAAACCCTTCATTATTTTCTGGATCCAAGTCTGAAGAGGATTTGCAGGAGTTTTTGGATGGGTGCAGAAAGTGATAGACTTCATAGGTGTTACTTCTAGTGGGAGCGCTGATTTAGATGATTACCAATTGCAAAGGGTGGCTCATACTTGGTTCAAGCAGTGGAAGAAGAACAGAGGTGTTGAGGCAGGGTATATAAAGTGGGAGGATATTTCTATAACCTTCTTAGACAGGTTTTTCCTACTCGAGTTGAGGGAGGTCATGGTGCAGGATTTTATAAATCCAAAGCAGGGTAACATGAGTGTGAAGGAGTACTAACTTAAATTTACCAGTTGGCGAGGTATGATCTAACTATGGTGGATGATTCTAGGGCTAGAATGAGTAAGTTTGTGTCTGGGGTTTCAAAGAATGTACTTAAGTAGTGCAAAGAAAATATGTTAGTTAAGGAGATGGACCTTTCTAGATTGATGGTTCATGCTTAGCAGATTGAGGAGGGGAAGCTTAAGAAAAGAAAAGGGAGAATAAGAGGGACAAAACTGGTAGCTTCAACTTCTTACAGCATAGGTCTGATGGTGGGAATCGTTCTCAGTTCTACCAGAAATTTTTGGCTCCAGCCCCATCTTCAGCCAGCGCTAGTGCCTAAGTTCCAAAAAGACAATTGGGGTAGGGAGTCAGGTTCTTAGACTCAGGGTACCATGAATAGTGGTTGCACCAATCCGCTTTACAAGAAATGTGGCAAGAACCATCAGGGAGAGTGTAGGGCAAGCAGTGATAGGTGTTTTGGATATGGCAAGACAAGCCACAAGATCAGGAATTGCCCAGTGGTTGCCCATAAGGGAAAGTATTTTCGTCAGAAGGGTCAGTCTAACTTTTCATCAGCTCCAGTAGGTTTCCCAACTTAGTTGGGTGCTTCCTCCAGTGCCACCATTGGGAAGCGTCAGAACTGACTTTATGCTCTCCAAACTCGACAAAATCAGGAGAGTTTTGTTGATATGGTTACAGGTATGTTACAATTCTTTCATCTTTATGTTTATGCATTGTTAGACCCCAGAGCTTCACTTTTTTTGTGACACCCTATATAGCAGCAGACTTTGGCATCATTGTAATTCCCCAAAAATACACCTTAGATGTCACATAGTGCTCAAGACTACAAGTAGCCCCAAACTAGCCCTTTAAGCCTTCTAATAACTTTGAAACTTATAGAAAGGGTAAACTTGGCAAATGAGATCTTAAAATAACTGAATTTAATATCTTAACTATATGTCTCAAACATAGAAATCTGGAAAAATGACTACTTTTGAAATCTAAGATGAAAAATAGTCGAATAAGCCTCTACTTCTAACTAGAGAGCCACTAGGATAAACCCCAGTTGGCCCAACTCAAACTGAAATCAAATAACTAGAATACTTCATTAACAATAAATCTGGTAGGATGGTCCCTCGATCTATGAGGAATCACCAAGAGCTATGATGTAAGTAGTGATGCTCGAATAAATCTCACTAATGGAACTAAGCACCTGGACCTACATTATAAGACAATGTGACACATAGACGTATATATGGATCAGTACTTATGGAATGTACTGAGTATGTGGAGGTGAATGCATAATTAAAACAATAACTTAATGTTCATATAAACTTGTAAGGAATGCATGTTAAGTGTAAATAACTCACCTTAAGCTTGAATAAAACAACAACAACAACAACAACAAACCCTGTTTATTCCCACATAGTGAGGTCTGGGGAGGGTAAGATGTACGCAGTCCATACCACTACCTCCGGAGAATTAGCAAGGTTGTTTTTGATGGACCCCTAGCTCAAAACAGGGAATAGTAATCAACTCCAAACAAAAAGATGACAATACATAAATACGCTAATTACAAAAGAATAGTGAATAGAGTAATAGTAAATAAAGAAGAGTAAACAATCGTAATACAACATGCAACAGGGTAGAAAAATAGGATTAATACACCCACCAAGTAAAGCCCTACCCTACCTACCCAACTTGGAACTAGCCTTCTAACCTAATATGCATCCTCTAGATCTTCCTGTCTAGGGTTATGTCCTCAGTAAGCTATAACTACTCTATGTCCCGCCTAATCACCTCTCTCCAGTATTTCTTCAGCCTACCTCTACCCCTCCTAAATCCATCCAAAGCAAGCCTCTCACACCTATGAACCGATGCATCTGTTCCCTTCCTCATCACATGCCCAAACCATCTAAATATTCCTTTCCACATCTTATCCTCCACCAAAGCCACTCCCACCTTCTCCCGAATAATCTCATTATGAAATTTATCACCCCTAGTAAGTCCACACATCTAATGCAACATTCTCATTTCCGCCACTTTCACTTTTTGGATGTGAGAGTTCTTTACTGGCCAACACTCCGTGCCATACAGCATGGCCGAATGGACTGCCACCCTATAGAATTTTCCTTCAAGATTTAGGGGCACCTTCTTATCATATAACACCCCCGAGGCGAGCTTCCACTTCATCCATCCCACCCCAATACGGTGAGAGACATCCTCATAAATCTAGTTATTCCCCTGAATCATAGACCCAAGATACTTAAAACTATCCCTCTTATAAACCGCCTGTGAATCCAACCTTACTACCACCTCGTCTTCCTCCCTCGAGCCATTAAACTTACATTCCAAATATTCGGTCTTGCTCCTACTCAACTTGAACCCTTTAGACTCAAGGGTCTGTCTCCACACCTCTAATTTATCATTCACCCCCCACCCCCCCGAGTCTCATCAATCAAAACCACATCATAAATATGAGTGATGAAGCATAAATATGAACTTTGTGAGCCATGACACTTAGTTTCTAAAATATTTACTTTTATTTTTCTTTAGGGAGGTTCTTCCAATCGACATACACCATGAAAGCTATCATGGAGTCCAACGTCTTACCCACGGATGGGAGAGCTCACGTTGGGGAAAGCTGTCTTACTCTTGCCATCGGAATACGACCTCAACTTAAGTGATCATTATACTTAACCCATATAGGAACTTTATACCTACGGTGGCTTATAGTTCTGGGGCATGAGACCATGGAATTATACCCATCTCAGTGCTAAATACTACTCACATACTTTAGAAAATCCACCTTAAAATAGCATAAAGGTTTATAATGAAACCAGTTATGCTTTTATTTGCTTTAAACTATAATCAAGATAAATAAATATGGATTCTATCTCTTATCTAAGGATCAAAATATCAATTCTTTCTTTAAATCTTGGTAAACAATTATCAAAGAAGCTTAAGATCATAATCTTCTTGAAATCTCAAAACTCATGCTTGAAGCCTAAAACATAGGTACTTAAACTTTTAGAGTTTTTCAAGAGAACTTCATTCTCAACAATCATATTGAAATCATTCAACAATATCAACTCACGAAAAAGAAGCGCAATTCATGATGTAAATCTTCAAGTAAAAGCATAAATAGGTGACATAAACATGCACTTCAATACTTAAATTACTTATAAATTCATAAACTCAAAACAGGATGATTTGGGTATGAACCCTAATTTGCAATTCATGAAATCTTAACTTAAAAACAGGTTTGGGGCTCAAGGATGAAAGAGTATCCTTGTTCATAACCCCACATACCTTATTAGGCTTTATTTGATGTAGAAACTTGACTTTGAACTCTTAAAGATGCTCTTGAAGGCTTCTTCTTGAAGTTCTTAGATCCGGAAACTTAGATTCTTGATTGTGTTGAAGAGGATGTAATAGACTTTTGGATTTCTTAGAGAGAAATTTAATGAAAAATAAGTGTATAATTCTTAAATCGATATCTAATCTTCTATTTTTATGACTTGGGGTGAGGGAAGATATCTTAATTACCCTTATGAAGATTAAAGTCACAACTAGACAGTCATTTAGGGACTTGGCACGATGCGATGACATATTCATCGCTATACCCAGTGCGACGTGGTGGAATCGTATTGAGCTGCTGAAATTAAAATCCAAACACAACCCAAACCTCGTCCAAAAATTCCAAAAATTTTAAAACTCCCTTGAGACATGATCCTTATACCCCTGAACATGAATCAACTCAAAAACCATCATCTCAGAGCCCATAAGGTCAACTTAAAAATCCTCAAAGTTAAGAAGTCAAAATAAGGCTAAGTCTTCAACACTTAGCTAAATTTTGAGATTTTAAGTCTCTTATGCAAGAACTAGGAGCTGAACTAACTAAGTATAATATGGGGTATTATAGTCAGTACTGAAATCTTAGCAGAACCCTTCTCAGTTTCTAAACCAGTGGGCAGTTTTATTATATGCAGACGGGAATACAAAAATTACCCAATCACAGTGTCTTAGAAAGTCACTTCAGTTGATCTAGTAGAGTTAGATATAACTGGTTTTGATGTCATTCTCGATATGGATTGGCTCCTCTTATGCTATGCCTCAGTTAACTGTAGGAATAGAAAAATACAATCCAAGTTTCCTAATTAGCCCATCATAGAATGGAGAGGTATTAATTCAGTGCCTATAAGTCGATTTGTCTCTTATCTTAAGGCAAGAAAGATAATATCCAAGGGATATAGTTACCATCTCATTCGATTCAAGGACTCCAATTATGAAACTCCGAGTCTTGAGTCAGTTCCAATAGTGAATGAGCTCCCAAAAGTTTTCCTTGAATATCTTCCTCGAGTTTCTCCCGAGAGGGAAATTGACTTCGAAATAAATCTCCTTCCAGATTCCTAGCCTATCTCAATTCCACCTTACAGAATGAATCCAGCTGAGCTTAAGGAATTGAAGAAACAATTGAGAGATCTATTAGATAAGGGTTTCATCAGGCCTAATATTTCTCCATAGTGTGCTCCAATTCTATTCATGCACAAAAAAGTGGTTCCCTAAGAATATTCATCGATTACCGTTAGTTGAACAATGTCACAATCAAGAATAAGTATCATCTCCCCAAGATTGATGACTTGTTTGAACAACTTTATGGTGTAAGTTATATTTCTAGGGTAGACCTTAGATCCGACTATCATCAACTTAGAGTCAGAGAATATGACATTCAGAAGATAACCTTCTGAACTTGGTATGGTCAATTTGAATTTCTTGTTTTGTCTTTTTGACAAACGAATGCTCTACAAATTTTATGGACTTGATGAACAGGTTGTTCAATTAGTACTTGGATATGTTTATCATAGTCTTCATAGATGACATCTTTGTCTATTCCTGTAGTAAGAGCGATCATGATGACCATTTGAGAGTTGTATTGCAGACCCTTTAGGATCACCAATTATTTGCTAAGTTCAGCAAGTGCGAATTTTGATTAAGATAAGTAGCTTTCCTTGGTCACATTATTTTCGATGATGGCATTCGAGTTGATCCTCATATGATCAAAGCAGTGAGAAACTAGCCTAGACCCATCTCTCCATCTGATATCTGGAGTTTATTGGGTTTAGCTGGTTTCTACAGATGATTTGTAGAAGGATTCTCTTTGATTGCTTCTCCCATGTCTCGAATAACACAGAAGAAAGTCAAATTTCAATGGTCAGATTCCTACAAGAAGATTTTTGGAGTTAAAGACTCGACTCACTTCTGCTCCAGTATTGACTCTATCAGAGGGTTCAGATGGGTTTGTAGTTTATTGTGATGCTTCTAGAGTTTGTCTTGGATGTGTATTGATGCATTGAGGTAAGGTCATAATCTATGCCTCTAGACAACTTAAAACCTATGAGAAGAACTACCCGACCTATGACCTTGAGTTAGCAACAATTGTCTTTGTCTTAAAGATTTGGAGGCATTACCTTTGTAGGGTTCGTGTTGAAGTGTTTACAGATCATAAGAGTTTACAGTATGTGTTCTCATACAAATACCTGAATCTTCGTTATAAAAGGTGGCTTGAATTATTGAAGATTATGATACGAGTATGTTATATCACCCGGGTAAGTCTAATGTAGTGGTTGATGCCCTTAGTAGATTGTCTATGGGAAGTTTTGCACATATTGAGAAGGATAACAAGGAGTTAGTCTGCAAGATTTATAAGCTTGCTAGATTAGGCGTTTGGTTAGTTGATTCAGACAAAGGTAGTATATAGGTTCAGAATGGTTCAGAATCCTCATTGGTTGCCGAAGTGAAAAAAAAGTAGGATAGAGATCCTATTTTGGTCAAGTTGAAGGAGGCAGTTGGGGATCAGAAAGTTGAGGTTTTCTCCAAGAGGGAGATGGTGTGCTTCATTTCTAGGGAAAATTATGTGTTTTGAGTGTGTATGGTTTGAGACATCAAATATTAGCAAAAGTACATGGTGCATGATATTTTATACAACCAAGAGCCACTAAGATGTACCGTGATTTTCGGGAAATCTATTGGAGGAATGGTATGAAAAAAGATATTGCAGAATTAATGGCTAAGTATTCAAACTGTTAGAAGGTTAAGGTTGAACACCAAAGGCCTAGTGGTACACTTCAGGAGTTCAGCATCCTCCCTTGGAAGAGGGAATTGGTAAACATGGACTTTGTTACAGGTATACCTCGTACGCGTCGTCAGCATGATTTGATTTGGGTCATTATAGATAGAATGACCAAGTCAGCCTATTTCTTACCAGTTCATACTTCTTATTCAACCGAGGATTATGATAGACTCTATCTCAGGGAGTAGGTAGAGTTGCATGGGTCCCGTTGACCATCATTTCAGATAGAGGTACTTAGTTTACCTAACATTTTTGAAAATCTTTCCAAAAGGGTTTTTGACACGACCCAAACCAGGGTCTTGTTGTAATAGGCATCTCAAGTCCAACCAGGACCGGAGAGCACCCCTGATACCCAACCCAACCAACCAATATGTACCCTGAGTCAGATGAATTCCGAACATATAACAAGATAAAGTACTTGATGATATAATGACTTTAGGATAGGTATACTACCTAGACCAAGCCAATCAAGTCAATCCATCCAATAACCAACCAAACCAAAATAATAACCCAATTCCATATCATAATCATACCAGACCCAAGTCCACAGTTGTCCATACAAAGCCTCTAAATCAAACCAAAGAGTATCTAGTCGGGACATGCCCCCGACCATAGCAAAAGAGAAACCAATGTCTATGAAATACCAAAAGTATGAAAAGAAATTCATGAGAAGAAATGGATGCCTTTCGAACCATGGAAGCTCACCACTTCAATCCAACACCGGCTGTCCCTAAATTTGATCAATGAGCAGGAGAGATAGTATGGTCGGTTCCTGCATCGTGTGGAGATACAACACCCAAAGACGGGTTAGCAGGAGAACGCTAGCACGCATTCAGGATAAGGATAAAATAATGTCAACCTTTAAAACAAAATAAATAACCAGCATACACAACCATACATACATACATGTATTATCCATGTCAGTAAAGGGAATCGAGTTTAGTATGCCTTTACAACCATTAACCTAGGTATGTGAAACTTAACCATCCAAGAACTACCCATGGGCTATATGGGTCCAGTGTTACCCCCTGAACGAGCCCTGATGCATGTAGACGTACAAACCAGAGATACCATAGGAGGATTCCCGTATACCCTTCTCTCTCCATGATACATATATATAGTGTAACTTAGGAGATTCTCATGTACACCTTAAGTGTAGTATGTGGTCGCCATGACCAATCCTCATGTCGGTAAACATGAGTTTCCAATGTTATTCCATTGAGTTCACACCTTCACGGTTAGCTATCACAACCCGTCATTATTGCCGAATTAAAACCATTGTCACACAACCAAACCACCAATTCTATTTATGATTAACCAAGGCTATAAGAAGTGGTATCGTCATACTGACTATAGCTTGCAAGAAATGCCCTTAGCCAACCTTAGGGGATTCCCATGTACCCCATAGGTTCCATTATTAATACGTTTACCTGCGGGATTCCTATATACCCGACAAGATGTTCATCATTAAGGCTGCTGGGGGGATTCCCATGTACCCTACAAGTACTTTCATTCAAACTAATTTCATTATTACATTCAATTGGGGGATTCCCGTGTACCCCTCAAGGTTTTTTGAATCAAAGCCATGGCCACCAAGGCCTTACTATTTAACCATCCAAATCCTGTTAAACCATTTAAACCAATTTAGGTTTCCATCACCATATTATACCATGAAAAGTTTCAATGAAAGTTCAACAATACAACCAAAAGCATTCTCATAGGCATTTTATCAAACATGTTGAGGTCATACAGTTTCCAAAACTAAAACCAAGTACCAATTAACCATTCTCATGCAACCATATGTTCAAACCACCATTAAAACATGAAAATCATAATTAAAAACTTGGAAAAACTACAACAAACCATTTATAACCAAAACCACCAACATATATGTGAAAACCCAAAACCATACCACAATTATTCCATGAAAACCAGATATTAAATCATGACTTTAGTTGAAATAACAATGGGGGAGGATTAATATGCATTATTTACAAAGATTCACAAAGAGATTTTGGTCCTTAGTCCTTTAAATGACCACTTTGATGAAAACCCTAGTCAACCTTCTTGAGAAAGTTTAGAGAGGATTTTGAAGTGTTTTATCTTTCCCAAGTGTTTTATGAGAGGCCACAACATGTTATAAGATGTGGGGATCTTAGGGTTTTGGGGTGAAAAATGTCTAAAATGTCACCAACTTAAAAGCTTAAAACTTAGCCATAGGAGGGTATAACCCATCTCACTAAATTGTACCTAGGGTATAATTAGTACCCTTATCTCGTACGCTAGGACTCACTGAGGACCTCCATCCTGACCAACTTACAACCACACAACGCCAACTCATTTCTTAACACATGACCAGTACCCTTTTGAATCGTACTTTGGTCAAAATGCACTAGGCTATAGTTTAAGGCATCATACGACTTAGCCATGTACATCTCATACCCTGACATATAAGAAGTAAGATGCCTACTCATACCATGGATAGAAACTAACCAAAACTTACTGACTAACATATGAGTAGAAGACCCTAAATCGTATCCAAGCATACAACTTGTACCCTTAAGTTGTATGATATCCAGAATTTTTAGAACTCAGGAAATTTTTGAAAGGTCAAAATCCAGGGTGTTTCAGTCTCCCCCACTTGGATCATTTATCCTCGAATGATGGGTAAAGGCAAGTACAAGAATGAGTTGACACATTAATACTCCTCAAATTTCCCTTCAACCAAATTAGAAAACAAGGACATAAAACAACAATGAGAAGATCAACACATACCCCAAGCACGATTTTTCCAAAATTGGAATTAGGAATGAGTGCTTTGGACTTCATATCCTCCTCGTCCTCCCAAATGGCTTCCTCAGACGTTTGGGTCTACCGTAGAACCTCACAAAATCCATGCCTTTTGTTCGCAACTGGTGAACTTGTCGACCCAAGATCCTCACCGGGACCTTCTTATAGGACAAAGATTCCAAGATACCAATACCCTCCAAGGGAAGCAACCAAGGAAGGATCACTAAACCTTTCCACAACACATACACATGGAGTACCGGATTAATGGAATTTATACTAGATGGCAAGTTCAATTCAGCCTACAATTTCCCAAAGACACACTACTATGAGAGCCTTTGTCTAGCCACACATTACTCCTATGGTAAATCCTATTCAAAGGTAAAAGAAGATAACTTAGACAACGGGGTTCTAGTCCTTTCACCCATCTCAAAACACTACTCCGCTTTTATCAATACAGACAAGAATCATGCCCCAACAAGATTCTCAAGTATTCAACACAATGATTGGCATATCTATCAATCACAACATTCGATCATACCTCTTGTATACCCGCGGTACGGCCTACCCCTTCTAAAGACTTAGTAACCTCTATTATTTTTACAAAGATATTCACTGCCTACTCTCTCCTAGTTATCCCCTATGACAATAATTTAACCTCACCCTCCCCTTCTTCTCCATAACCTTTGTTCTAATAGTTACCCCAAAATCTTCCACATAAGGAACTTCTACTCTACCTTATTTCATATCATCACTTCGCTTTCATGTCACAACCATCTTAACATAAGAGGGTCACTCAGGGAACTAAAGCACATACATTAAGAATAAAGGGGTTACTTCCTAATTACAACTCCTATTTATTATATTACCCAAGGCGAGACCTGCAAAATGAGGCATGACACAATAGGCATAAGGTGCTTCATAGAAACCACCTAGGTCATAAATAAAGAGTCATCCTGACATAACACACCATAGAAGAAGTCCTTAGGACTGGACACCAAAAGAAACACAACTGCATAAATTATGGGTAATGTACTGTAAGGTCAGGGTTCATATCCAGGGAACAAGGAGAGAATTTGAACCTTAGGCACAAGAGTTATTAGAATGTATGCAATAATAGTAGAGTGTCCTTTTTAGCCAAGAAAGGAGGTAATCTTTAGCATAGGAGTAAATGCTCCACGACCTTCCCTTGAAGTCCACTGCTAGAAGAAAATTTAAGACTAACCCGTGAGCTTCATATTATTACACCTGTAAGCACAATACTCTGCTCTAATGGGTATCACCAAGGGTGTAAACTAGGGACGTTTGGTTCTCCTACACCTAAAACCTCATCCATCCAAATTTTACCTAGATTCCAGAATAGTCATACAAACTCCATGCTCTAACTTATCCAATGACTTAACCCCCAATCCACCAATTCAACCTGAACCCTCGACCTATATGTCATATTTTTCCCACTCTTGTATTTCCTAAGTCATCAACCTCACCCCTTTTTCACACCCCATCCAACCTACCAATCTACCTCCATGATTCTTACATTTCTATCCTCGAGCTAACTATAACGCCCCAAATCTAGTACTCGGAATGCTACACGGTGCCCATGACCCCAAAGGACCACAAGCTAACCCATGATTGATATCTGTAAACTGAGCACTTAATAATAGTAATAATATCGTAAATGCAGAAACATGAACTAAAAGGCCATAAGGTTCAATACTAGTTCATAACTAAAAAATATGGTATAATAATACCATAAAAACTGAGATAATTGTCTGAACATACTGTAGTCTGAAAGCCTCTAAACTGTCTGAATAAGGAGTTGATAGAATATGTCCCCAACTAACTCCAATACTGAAATAAACTGAAAATTGAAATAGTAATGTGATCATCATGTCCTTGAAGGATGAGGACTCACTACTAACTCTGATCGCTTAACTGGGATGCTACTAGTTCTCTGGAGCTCGTGTTTCTAAGCCTATGGTATAAGACACCATAGCGCGAATGCGTTAGTACTTTAAATGTACTGGTATGCAAGTGAGGTAGGCTGAATGCACTAGGTTCATATGCATGAGCAGTACTAACTGACTGACTAACATGAACATGAGCATACATGCATGCATACGTAACTATAACTGAGATCATAATAGGACTGGATACTGAGTTCTGACTACTGAGTCTATTGACATTAATATTTGAGTCACTGATGAGTGAGAAACTACTACTGTATTACTGAATACTGATTGACTGATACTATATTACTGATACATGGATATTGTGTCTGACAGTTCTGATTATGAAAAAATAGTCTGGTTGACTGTATCTGACAGTCTTGAAGCTGATGTTAATGACATGAGTTTTGATAACTGATATAACTGATAACATGAATGAATGTATCTGACAATCCTGAATCTAATGGAACTATCTGAGTTCTATTCTATATCTAAGTTGACTGTATCTGACAGTCCTAAAATCTGAAGAACTATCTGAGTTCTTTATTGAGGCTGAGAATGAGACTGAAACTATAACTGTGGAAAGTGATTATCTAACCGATATACCCTAAAACTGAACTGGTGGGGTCTAACCTATAACCCCAGCTGGAAGGGTGTCAGTACCGCGCCACTGGTAAAGACCTGTTGTGAGTATACCCTCTCTGACAGGGAGCTTTTCAGTCAACCTATCCTGGTGGGTAACCCAAATGTGACTTATATATATCCCTAAACGTTTAGGATGAATATCAACCTACACTGGCTACGTAGTTTTGGATCTTAGGGATTACTTTTAGGGATCTCAATCCTATCTAGTGGGTGAGTCCCCATCCTTAGGCTTGCTCGGTGCTGAATCCTACTCCCATCTAAAAGAAACCAAACTGATTAACTGAGCTGAACTGATACTAGTGGTATTGTTTAGCGGAGCTAAACTAAACTGAATTTACTGAGTTTCATTGACTGACGGAATGTTTTGAGTTTTGAGGACTGACTAATAATATAGAAGTTACTGAGATTGACTGGGAATACTTACGTTATTGAGATCACTGAGATTACTGAACTATTGAGATTACTGAGATTTTTGGGTTTTCCTGAGCCACATGACTGACTGAGTTCTATGGATCATAGCTTGACTGAGAGTATCGTGAAAACATGACATGGCTCTAGGAACACAACTAAATTGTCGGGTACAAGTAGCCCCAGAACTCGATGGAAAGAAACTAACATAGCATGACTTACGTGAACACATGACCAACGACACAATTCATAATTCATGTATTAAAGCACTTCATCAAACATGTGATATGCATAAACTTGTACAAACATGGGGATTTCATAATATCATGCTAGTTGGGCACTTTTCCTTCGTATAGGCATTTAATCAAACACATGGTAGGCATAATATATGTAGACAACATTATACAACAATCAAACATCATAATTCATATCTAATTTCATCATCCAAGAGTTTTAATTCTAGGTTTACATGAATCTACATCTTTACAAATCCATTCCATATAAAATTGATCACCCAACATAGATTTGAATTCAATTGATCATTCTCAACATAAACAAAATAAACCCAACATGAAGTTTATAAGGAAAATCTAAAATCTTGACTTTAGAAAAGAGATTCTTGGGCTTTATGGACCAAAGGAGTTCATGAATGAACACTATGCATACTTGGGATGTGATTTCTTGAGGATTGATGGTGAAACCTTCTTGAATTTGAATCCCCAATAGAACCCCCAACTTGTTCTTGAGAGGAACTTGAGAGAAACTAGTGTATTTTGGGTGAAGAATGAGTAAATCACGTGTTATTAGGTATATATAGGGGGTGGAAAATTGACCATTTTAACCCTGGACACGACTTTAATTTCTGAGAAAATTTCCCAATTTTCATCCTTGGCTCGACGTGCCACTATCGCTCCAAGTCATTGGAAAGTGACAAACGGAAAATTGCATGGTGGCGCGACGCGGAGCTATCGCGTTGCCACCTTGTCTGCGACCTGGAAGTTTGGCGCGACGCGCCACTATCGCGGACCAACACTGGAAATTGACAATTTCCATTTGAGCTATCTCCGCGATGCGCTGAAGGCTCAAGTGATACACTGTCTCACTAAAAAGTCTATAAATCTTCACCCGGGTGTTAGATTTGGGCGAATTTGATAGCGATAGAAAGCTTATTAGATTCCCCACATGATAAAAAGTGAAAAATCTTGAAAATACCATATGTACAAAAGTGGATTATTCTTTCAAAGAAAGCTTCTAACATTCTTGGGAAACTTTTCAAGCTAGGAAAAGTATGGGGTATTACACTAACATACTTCCTTTACTACAAACAACGTGTAAAGTCCACTTAGCATCTATCAACCATTATGCACTAACAACAGAGTACCCCATATAGAATATGCATATGTGGTCCATCCCCCAAGGAGGAATCCCTAAATTTCTTGTTCATCCACCAATAACCTATACATTCCTAGGGAAGACCATCCCTCCTTATGCATAAGAGAATAGAAGTACCCTGCAGAGAAATATTAGGATGGATGAAACTTTTATCTAAGAGATCCTTTAATTGCTCCTTAAGCTCCTTTAAATCAATCGAAGTTATTCTATAAAGAAGGAATAGAAATTAGACAAGTGTCCAGAACAAGATCAATCCCAAAATCAGTCCTATTAGGAGGACACCAGAAAGGTCATTAGGAAAGACCTCAGGAAATTCATTCACCACCGAAACCAATGCAAAGAAAGACCATCTGGCTTAGAATCTTTAATCCGGACGAAATGATAGACACCCCTTGGAGATTAATCTCTAAGCTCTAAGATATGATATAAACCTCCCCTTAGGATCTAGGGAACCATCCTCCCACTCAATAACCAACTCACCACAAAGCCTAAAGAAAAAATTGCGAGCCTGACAGTCTAATAATTTATAGCACGAGTGTAACCAATCTTTCTCCCAAATAACATCAAAATCCACCATATTTAATTCAAACAAATTCACCAAAGTCTCTTTACTACCAACAGATATCACACCCCCCCTATAAACTCATTTTGGCAATCGCAGAGTCACCTAATAGAAAAAGAGTCCAAAATAACCTCAGGTCCAAACCAAAATACATAGTCTCAAATAGGTTCACATAAGAGAGAGTAGACCCCATCCCAAGTAAATAATACACATCACAGGAAAAGAGTTATAATATACCAGTGTTAGTATCAGAAGATACCTCAAACTCCTGAAGAATAGTGAGGGCATTACGATGTCCCAACTAGTGTCGAAGCCAAAATCAGCATCCCTTAGTGCAACAGCTAGTGAAGTGGCAAATGGTATCCTATTCACCCCAGTGGCAATCTTTTTAGGACACTCCCGTTTGATATGACCCAACTATCCATAATTAAAACATTGATTCCTCCTTTCATGGCAATAAACGCGATGTAACTGACCACAAAATTGTCAGGAAGGATAGGGTAGGGCTGATCGATCTCCACCAGCCCTATAATGATATTCGCCAGAAGTCTGAGGTAAGGGACACTGACAACTATATGAGGACTTCGTAAATTTACCAGGCCAAACCACTTTCCACCATATCCACCACTATTTCTCTGACTTCTTCCTTAGTCTGAATATCAAGACTTTATACTCTGCTATTTCCCGACTTTACCTTATTCTTTTCTATACCAGTAATACCGAATTGGTGTGATAAAGATACCACTATTTAGGTTAATAAATGAATAGAATATCAAAACTCGACATTAGTAACTTTTCCTTGAGGTAACCAACCATGAGTGTTACTTAGCATAGTGGGGTCAGTGGAGACTAGTGGAACTCCACAGAGAAAATTAGAATCTGAGACCCCTGATCATGTCTGTGCCCCATGAGTTGGACGATATCCATCCATGTTGCCCTCGAGTGGGACAAGTGATTTTCCATGAACTTTAGATCATTGGGAGTGCATGATCTGAAAGGTGAATAAAAAAAATTAGGGAAGAGTTCAAGTCCTTAGACTCTATAGCCCGAAAATAGAACCACAAAAATGTGAGACATTCCTAAATGCCTCGTAGCCTCCTAATTATAAGTGTGGTTCATAACACACCCATAAGAAAAAAACTATTTGACATGACTTTATGGCACCCAATGACACCTAAACCAAACCTCTGATACTAACTTGCCACGACTCGAATTGGGGGCTTGTCATAATGGGCATCTCAAGACCAACCAGGACCAAAGACCACCCCCGATACCCAACCCAATAACTAGCATATACCTTGAGTCGAATGAATTTTGAATATATAACAAGATAGCGTATTTGAGGATATAATGACTTTGGGATAGGTCTACTTCCTAGGCCAATCCAATTAAGTCAATCTGTCCAATAACCAACCTAACAAAAATAATAACCCAATTCCATATCATAATCATACCATACCCAAGTCCACAGTTGTCCATACAAAGCCTCTAAATAAAAACAAAGAGTATCTAGTCAGGACATGCCCCCGACCATAGCCAAGAAAAACCAAAGTCTATGAAATACCAAAAGTATGAAAAGAAATCCATGACATGAAATGGATTCCTTCTGAACTATGGAAGATCACCACTTCAATCCAACATCGGTTGTCCCCGAAACCGATCAATGAGTAGAAGGAGTAGTATGGTTAATTTTTACATCGCGTGGGGATACAATGCCCGAAGATGGGTTAGTGGTTGAATGCTAGCATGCACTCAGGATAAGTATAAAATAATGCCAACCTTTAAAACCAAGTAAACAACCATATGCAATACAGATAGATATATAATCCATGCTGGGAAAGGGAACCGGGTTTAGCATGCCTTTAAAATCATTAACTTGGGTATGTGAAGCTTAACCATCCTAGAACCACCCACGGTCTATATGGGTCCAGTGTTACCCCTTGAACGGGCCCCGATGCGTGTAGCCACACGAACCAAAGATACCATAGTAGGGGATTCCAGTGTACTCTTTTCTCTCCATGATACATATATACAGTGTAACTTAGGGGATTCCCATGTACCCCATAAGTATAGTATGTGGTCACCATGACTAATCCTCATGTCGACAAATAAGAGTTTCCAGTATTCATCCATTAGACTCGCACCTTCACGGTTAGCTATCACAACTTGCCATTATTGCCCAATTAAAACCATTCTCATACAACCAAACCACTAATTCCATTTATTATTAGCCAAGGTTATAAGAAGTGTTATCGTAACACCGACTATAGCTACATTATCTTACAAAAATAGCTCTAACTCTTCACCCGGGTATCGGATTTTGGGCAAATTATATATCGTTGGAAAACAAATTGAATTTCCTATACAATGGTAGGCTCTAAACTGAAAAATACTGAGTATTTCAAAAATTTTATACGGGATTACTCATGTACTAAGACTTAAATTAAGCTAGAGAAATATCGGGTATTACACAAATAAATCGATTGGCAAAAATTAGCATTAGACACATCAGCTTGAAGTGCCCAAGGAGGGATAGGGGGTACAGGTGGAACTCTACTAGGGCAATCAGAAGCAGTGACTATTGAACTGGTCTCAACTCCTTAAGTAGGACAAGCTCCATCCACATAATCCTAAAATGAGATAGAAGAGTTTCCATAAACATCAGATCTTCTCGGAGGAGTGATCTGAAAAATGAACACATAGGGATTAGAAGGGATTCAAGACCTTAGACTCTATAGCTCAAAATAGAATAACAAGAAAGAGAAACATTCATAAATTCCTCGTAGCCTCTTCCTTATAAGTATGGCACGCTACATACCCATAAAAGTGACTCTACATGATACGACTTTCTAGATACCCAATGATGCCAAACCTATTCTCTGATACCAACTTTGTTGACCTAAACCAAGGCCTAGCCGTGATGGGTATATCAAGTCCCACATGGACCAAAGACCACCCCCTGCTCCTAACCAGTGAACATAACATCCCCAACGTTGGATAAATTCTAATAATATAAGAAGATAGTGTAACAATAAGCTTAATAATATTTAAATCACGTCTATTACCAACAATCAGTAACCGGCTAAATAACCTACCAACATCACCCAAGTTCACAGTAATCCAACAAAGCCTTCTAACAAAAGAAGCAAAAACCAGTCCTGATCAGAACATGTCCCCGACTCTAACAATGACAATGATAATATTAATGATAATAAAAACTCTCAATCTTAGTTTGTGATAAGAACTGATGAAATATCTAAGTCTTCTAGAGAATAGAAGCTCACCATTTCACCTCCAAAAAAAAACAAACTGAGTTGATCCACCTAACTCTATGCAGGAAAAATAGATGTATCTCCAGTGCCTGCATCGCATGGGGATACAGCATTCAAAGATAGTTAGTGAGGTGAACACTAGTATGTAACTCAGGGATAAGGGATTAAATAATGTCAAGTCAAGTCATTTCAATACCATATGAATCACATCATAATACATATAAAAGTAATATATCGGGGTGGGGGAACAAGGTTTAACATCCACTTTAAAACTTAGCCTGGATTGTGTAGATCAACCATTGTAATATAAGAAAAAACCCATGGGCTATATGGGTACAGCTCTCCCCCGGGTAGTAGGACCCTAGTGCATGTCGTCGCACGAACCAGAGGGTATACCTATGCACTATGGGGGACTCAAACCTCCTGGCACATCAAGGTGACATAAGCACTAAATCATGTAATAAAATATGGTAGAGTCAAACCTCCTAATAATATAATAATAATAAAAGAGACTCAAACCAGCCGATCATATAAACCCCCATGTCGGCAATCATGGTTTCCAGTATTACTCCCTTGGGACCTCCACTTTCATGACTCAGCTACACAACCCTCATTAAATCCCAATTAAAATAATTAATGTACATTCTCAATCATTGAACCATGATACATATTTAGGCATACATTACTGGTATCTTCATACCAACTACACTTTTAAGGTAACATCAACATGTTGAAGTAATTTTATTATTTTAAGAAAATTCATAGCCCCTTGGTTCAATTATACATTAACTTAGGGAATTACGCAACCCATAAGGTTCAATTCAAAATTCTCGTGCTTTAATAACCTTTCACATCATGTAATAATTCAAGAGTAGTTCAATGTACATAATATTCATATTTAAAACTAGTTTCACAATATGGGGTTAAAGTCATAACAACATAAAAATTCACAAGTTGGGTCCTTAACCAACCTTAGGGAATTTTCATATACCCTATAGGTTCAATTATTAACACATTTACTTGGAAGATTCCCGTGTACCCCACAAGATGTTCATTATTAAGCCTGCTTGGGGGATTCCCATGTACACAAGTGTTTTCATTCAAACTAATTTCATTATTACATTCAATTGGGGAATTCTCGTGCACCCCTCAAGGTATTTTAAATCAAAGCCATGGCCACCAAGGCCTTATAGTTTAACCATTTAAACTATTTAAACAAATTTAGGTTTCCATGACCATATTATACCATGCAAACTTTCAATGAAAGTTTAACAATATAACCAAAAGCATTCTCATTGGTATTTTATCAAACATGTTGAGGCCATATAGTTTCCAAAACCACAACCAAGTACCAATTAACCATTCTCATGCAACTATATGTTCAAACAACCATTAAAGCATAAAAATCATAATTAAAAACATGGGAAAACAATAACCAACCATTTATAACCAAAATCCCTAATATATATTTGAAAACCCAAAACCATACCACAATTATGCCATGAAAACCATACATCAAATCATGCCTTTAGTTGAACTAACAACGAGGAAGGAGTAACATGCCTTATTTCCGAAGATTCACTGAGAGATTTTGATCCTTAAGTCTTTAGATGACCACCTAGTTGAAAACCCCAGGCAACCTTCTGGAGAGAGTTTAGGGAGGATTTTGAAGTGTTTTGATCCTTCCCAAGTGTGTTATAAGAGGAAACAACATGTTATAAGATGTGGGGACCTTATGTTTGTAGTGTGGGAAATGTCTAAAATATCCTCAGCTTAAAAGTTGAAAACTTAGCCACAAGAGGGTACAACCCACCCCCTAACTCATACCCTAGGGTATGAGTGGTACTATTATCTAATACCCTAGGCCTCACCTTGGACCTCCATATTGACCAATATACGACCACACACAGCCAACTCGCATCTTAACATATTACCAGTACCTCTTTGAACCATACTTTGGTCAGAATGCACCAGGCTATAGTTTAGGGCATCATACGACTTAGCTATGTACATCTTATACCCTGACATACAACAATTAAGATGCCTACTCGTACCATATACAGAAACCAACCAACGCTCACTAACTAACATAAGAGTGGGAGATCCTAAACTATATCTAAGCATACGACTTGTACCCTTAAGTCATATGATGTCCAGAATCTTTAAAACTTAGGAAATTTTCTATGGGTAAAAACCCAAGGTGTTTCAGTCTTGGTACCCAAGTCCACCTCACTACAGTTGTTCATCCTCTAACAGACGGTCAGGGAGAAAGGACCATTCATACTTTAGAAGATATGTTGAGGGCTTGTGTTATTGACTTCAAGGGTAATTGGGATGACCACTTACCTTTGATTGAGTTATCCTACAACAACAACTACCAGTTCAATATTCAGATGGCTCCATTTAAGGCTCTTTATGAAAGGAGGTGTAGATCTATTATTATTTAGTTTTAAGTAGGTGAGGCTTTTTTGATAGGGAAAATTCAATATATGAAGCGATTGAGAAGGTTCAGTTAATTCAAGAAAGGCTGAAGACAGCCTAGAGCTAACAAAAATCCTACGTTGATGTAAGGAGAAGAGATCTTGAGTTTGATGTTAGTGACTTGGTTTATTTAAAAATTTCACCCATAAAAGGGGTGAAGAGATTTGGAAAGAAAGGAAAGCTCAGTCCCTGTTATGTTGGCCCATACAAGATTTTAAACTATTTTTGGAAGGTAGCTTAAGAGTTAGAGTTACCTGCAGAATTGGCATCGGTGTATCCCATATTCCATGTCTCTTTACTAAAGAAATGTATTGGCGACCTAGCACCAGTCGTACCCTTAGATAGTATGGATATGTAAGATAGCCTTTCCTAAAAAGAAGTCTCAGTAGATATCCTTGATCATTGGATTCGTAGGTTGAGGAATAAGAAGGTTCCTTTGGTTAAGGTTCTACGGAGAAATCAATCCCTTGAGGGAGCTACTTAGGAAACAGAAGCAGATATGGGAGCCAAGTATCTCTATATTTTCTCTATGAATTTAGATTCAGCTTGAGGTAGTGGTTTATCTTAAATGGAGCTATCCAGCAATTCTCATGGCATATCATGCATTCATAAATTCAATTAAGTCTATATGTCATATTTCAGATTCAGTTATTTAATCAGGATTCAGCTCATAAGTATTCAGTAAATGATCTCAGTTTTCTTAGTGTCTCATCTTAAGTAGTCTCATTTGGGGATGAATGATCCCAAGAGAGAGATAGTGTAATAACCCACAAGATCGTAGACATATTTTCAGTTATTAGTAGTATGTTTAAAGGGTCCAAAGGTATTTATTTCACACTAATTACAAGATTTAGCCATTTTTAGACCCCAAGATTTTAAAAATTTTGGTTTTTAGCCTTCCCAAGTTTGAAACATTTACTTATAAGTTGAAACATGTTTAGGGATGTTATAAGGGTCATCTGAGAGAGTATTAGAATTTTTGGAAGAGGTTTGGGATGATTTTGGACCATGGAGGTTGTAAGACTCCACAATTTGGATGTGTCATGGAGGTCCGACCTCCGCGATACACGGCGTGTCACGGAGGTTATCCTCCGTGATACACAATGTGTCACAGAGGCTAGTATCCGTGATAGCCTCTGTGCCACAGAAGCTAGTGTTTCCTATTTTATTTTTAAACGTTCAAGGAGTCATTATAGTATTTTCCCCCTTTCCCAAATCACCCAATTGACGAATTAAAACCTAAAAGGTTCATTATTTTCCCTATTCTCCATCAGTTAACAATGTGAACCATCCCTCATTCCCAAGAACTCAAACTACAAGCTTCTTCCTAAGATTCAGCCATTCAAGATGTCAATTCTAATCTTTTTTTCAAGAGTTCAAGCAACTCAGGTATGTGGGATATTCATCAATGGGATTTCTTCCACCCTTTGTGTCCTAAGAGCCCTTATTTTTCAAGTATAAACCTTTGTTTCCCTATTTTATGAACTTTCAATGTTAAGTATGAAATTACTCAAATTGTGCTTAATAGTTTTGAATAACCATGACTTTGTGTTTTCCTCATGAGAATTACCCTGTGCATGCTTTATAATCGCAGTCACCCACATCATGTTCAGTTGATTCCATGTTAATTTATCAAGTTATGATATAAACCAAGGGATCATGTTATTCGCATAAGTTTAACATATTCACATACTCATAATCATGAATTTCAGTATTTTAGTCAAATATACTATGTTCACATAAGTCTATCATGTTGGTTTGGATGCTCAGTTCCCCGATCGCCCTTAGTCAGCTCAGTACCATTCAGCAGCAGTTGTGGTGAGTCTTCATCTCTCGAGGATAAGCATTTACAGTTATTTTTAGTATTTCTTTCATTTTAGTCAGTCAGAGTTAGTTGGGAGATTGTCCCATCAACTTCTCATGTCTTAGAGTTTTTCAGATATTCAGATAGTTAGACTTGTTTTTTTTTCAGTTTTATCAGTAGTTTCAGACACGTTAAGTATTATTTCAATAGTACATATTATTAGTATTTGATCAGTATAACTTCCACATATAATATTCTAGTATTATTTTATCCAGTGCTTACAGTAGATACCAACTCATAGATTAGCTAGGGGTCACTTATGGCCTTTAAGCACCGTGTTACGACTAGGGGGTAGTCTCAGGTCGTGATAGGCAGAGAAAGAGAAATATTCTCCAAGGGAATAGAAGTAACAACTTTAACATCAGAATAAGTAGTTATATACATAGTACATTATATAACCAAACTAACCAAAGCTATCACGGTGGAAATCACAATAAGGAGATAAATGCAAATGAGTCAAATCAAATTTGTGGTAGGAATAACCACACTGCTCTGGGTTGTTTTTCCAGGTGGTGTTAACACCCCATATTTACTCTCCGTGCTAAAATTAACGTCTTCAGGCTTCCTGATCATTAAAGGGCACAAAATATAATTCTTACATATCTTTTCAATTGTTAATAAATTATTGATATTCATCCTTGTTTTAGAATTTTATCAACTTATCTTTATATTTCTAATTTCTATAATTTATTGATAATTCTCTGTATATTAAGATTTTTATCAATTCATTATCATCTTTAACATTTTTTTTCACAATTATCTGCACATGTGCACGATACGACATCACATTTTTTTCAATAATATATTCAAATTAATTACATTTCAATAATTCAATATTTTTTATATTTTCGTTGTAATTATTACACATCAATATCTATATTTTTATATATTTATTACAATATGAAAATACAGAATCGGATTAATTATTTCTACACAGTATAACACAAAATAAAAAAAAGGAGAGAGAAAATTCATAGGGTAGGTTTTAGAATCTCTACCCTCTCAGCAATAGAAAGGGGAGACATATAATTCTTTTAGAAATAACAATATATACACACCATACACATTCACAATACACACACAAACACACGCCATCAGATCTCTCTCTTAACTGTCTCTCTGCAACCTCTTTTTTCTCTCTACACCACCATTATCTTCACTACCACACACTGCCATCGCCGGAGCTCCACCAGCAGAAACCCCTAAATCAGCTCCGCTACCGCCGGAGAGCCAGCGATCATCAACGTCGGTGAGCCCCCTCACCACTGGAGAAACAACAACAACCAACGACAACAGCAGCTAGCGGATTTACCATCGCCGCTGCGTCTTTAGCGAAACACACCAGCGATGCTGCCAGCCCGTGCTCTCCTTCCTGTTTCATTCTTATTTTCATTTAATGTATCAACTGGATTTGGCCGGATTATTGCTACTCTGATGTTGCTCCGGCGAAGGGCATAAAAGCCACGCCACTTTTCCCACTGGTTTATTGTGTTGTCCCCATTGAATGGGGTCCCTTACTTTTATGATGTTGCGCTATTATACAGGTCTGTTTGGAAAATAACTTCACTCCGGCCATTTCTTTGTTTTGTTGTATACGTTAAATGTGGTTATTGATTTTTAGTTTCATAGATATGGCCGAAAGTTGATTTTTTGGCAAACCCCTATGAATTTTGGTGAACCATTTACCTTTTTACATTTTCTGTACATTCATTAACCTCTCGAGTATACTAAAGTGTTTATTGTTGTCTTTTTGAGTTCTCACTGCTCGTGCATTTATCTTGTTTTGCTTTTTCATTAATATTATTTTTGACTGATTTGATATAGTTTTGATTTATTTTTGGTAGAGTAGCTACTGGTTCACATTTTTGGAACCAAGATTGGGATGATTTCATCATTTTCATCCGGTCTTTAAGGTTATACTGATAACAGACATGTACTACATACTTGTCCAATGAAATTATCTCTCTGTTAGATATTTGAGGCCATTCCATTACAAAGGCAGACTTTACATTTTCAAATTTATTATTTATATCAAAGGCCGACACATGGCTGATAGAATTACCCCTCTGCGGATATTTGAGGCCACCCCATTACAAAAGACGGATTTTACTTTCTCAAATTTACTATTTTATATCAAAGATCAATACTTGGTCAATGAAGAAATTATCCGTCGATTTTCGAGGCCTTCACTAAAAAAAGATGGATTTTACGTATACAACTATGTAACAAAAATAATTTTTTTTTGGGCGATGACGAAATCTTTAAAATATTTCAAAACTTTATCTGAGCTCACTTTTAACAAAAAATATATTTTTAAATACGTATATGCACACATATTTTTTCAATTTATTTTGATTATAATTTATTTGTTACTAATATTTTTATTACAAGTGTTTATACAGGTTATTCGGAATATTTATTGGGAATGGAAGTCAAAGAAGACTTTAAATTATGTGCTATTTTTTATATTCTTACACTAGTACAAATATTAATCATAGTGAAAGCTTTATACCAACATGGGTTGTGATACAGTGGATGAGGCTGCTCCACCCTTAGCCAGAGGTCGAGGGTTTGACCCTGAGTATGGAGAAAACTCTGCTGGGAGTGTTGCCACCTTAATGGGCCCTGCAATGCACGATCCTGATTAGTCGGGGCTCCAATGTGGGCACCGGACACCAGATGGAAAACCAAAAAAATATTTTATTTTTTGGATGTTGGGCGGGATATTCTTTATTTAATCTTCACTACGTGTTTTGGCAAGTTTAGGCCATTAATATTTATATAAAAATATTAGATTGACTTGGATTATTTAATTAAATAATTTATTCTTTTTACACTAAAAACATTATGTAGTCTTTTCTTTTAGAACAATTTTTCTTTATTCAATCTTTTTTTTCCTTTACATACATATATTTATATACATTTGTTTACATATATTTTACAACAGCGTATGTATTAATATTACTTTAATACATATTTTATATCTGTATATATTTGTTTTTATTTTTTTTTCTCTTATTACTTAGACAAACTTAGGCCGTTAATATTTATACCAATAAATTAAATTAATCAATTAATTTACACACTTTGACGTCATAAATATTGTGATCTTTTCTGTTCAAGTAAATCTTTATTTTTTTCGTAAATTTTAATCAAATAATGAATATTATTTGTAAATACTTTTTCTTTTCATGGCATATCAAGATACATTTTTTTCCTACATCACAAAATATTTTTTCTTTTTCACATGTAATTTATACATTTTATACATATCTTTTACATGTTCTCATAACAATGAACTTTGTTTATATACTTAATAAACATATACCTTTACATAGTTTTAAATATTCACATTTCTCAAAAGAATTAATTTATACTTAATATACATACACCTTTTACATCATTTTAATTATACCTCCTCCCTCTTTGATAAATTTAGTCTAGCCGGGTACCACATTTGTGGATCCTAAAGGCTGCCTAACCCCTTCTCTTCGGGTTAATCTGAACCCTTATCTAGAATCTCAATTGGTTTTTCACAGACTAAAACATCAATCATACGTGTTAATAAATAAACAGGTTTTCTTATTTAAATTAGGTGTGACTCTGTACAAAAACTTTATTTCATTTAGAGTCCATACGTCATGTTTTGTTTAACCTTGGAAAAAATAGGGCATGACACGTTCACTTCTTCCCATTTCTATGTGGGAATACTGAACTCCTGCATTGACCCACTAGGCTTCTAGTGCTCAATCTTAACCACTGACACGTGGAGCACTTAGCTACAAACTCTACGCTATCTCTCTTCATACCACTCTACCAATAGATCTCCCACAAATCATGGTACATCTTAGTGGCCCCTGGATGAATTGAGTACCGTGCACCATGCGCTTCCGCAATAATTTGCTTCCTCAAGTCGTCAACACCTGGCACACACAGTATACCCTGAAAACACAACACATCATCTCCCTCTTGGGAGAAAACCTCTACTTTTTGATCTCCGATAGACTCTTTCAACTTCACTAGACTGGGATCTCTATCCTGCTTTTCATTCACTTTGTAAACCAAAGAAGATTATGGACTATTCTGAACCCACACACGACCCTCAGCGAAATCCACCAAACGAATACCCAATCTGGCAAGCTGATGAACTTCTTGAACTAACTTCCTCTTGCCATTCTCAACATAAGTAATACTACCCATAGACAATCTACTGAGAGCATCTGCCACTATATTGGCCTTTCCCGGATGATACAGGATACTCATGTCATAATCTTTCAAAACTCTAACCACCTTCTCTAGCGTAAATTCAAATCTTTCTGAGAGAACACATACTACAAGCTCTATTGGACTGTGAACACATCAACATGCACCCCATGCAAATAATGCCTCCAAATATTTAAGGCATACACTACAGCTGCTAACTCAAGATCATGGGTAGGGTAATTCTTTTCATGGGGCTTAAGCTGTCTAGAGGCATAGGCTTTGATCTTACCCCTCTATATGAGGATAGAATCGAAACCTACTCTAGATGCATCACTGTACACAACAAACCTATCTAAATCGTCTGGTAGAGTTAAAACTAGGGCTGAGGTGAGTCGAGTCTTCAACTCCTAAAAACTCTCCTCACAATAATCTGACCACTGGAACTTGACTTTTTTCTAAGTCAATCTGGACATGGGGGATGCAATAGATAAAAACCCTTTAAAAACCAACGGTAGTAGCGAGCTAAACCTAAGAAACTCCTAACATCTGATGGAGAAATGGGTCTAGGCCAGTTTCTCATTGCCTCAATCTTTTGAGGGTAAAATATAATGCCATCACCAAACATAATATCACCAAGGAATGCTACTGATCTTAGCCAAAATTCACACTTACTAAATTTAGTGAACAATTTATGGGCTCTAGGCATTTGCAACACTGTTCTGAGGTGGTCTGCATGATCATTTTTGGTACGGGAGTAGACAAAGATGTCATCTATGAAGACTATGATGAACATGTCCGAGTACTGCTTGAACACTCTATTCATCAAGTCCATGAAAGCTGCTGGGGCATTGGTGAGACCAAATGACAGCCTGATCTGGGGTCTATCTTAGAAAAGTAACTGGCTCCCTAAAGTTTGTCAATAAGTTATCAATTCTAGGAAGTGGGTATTTATTCTTAACTGTGACTTTTTTCAACTAATGGTAGTCAATACACATTCTGAGAGAACCATCTTTCTTACGCACAAATAGGACTGGTGCACCCCACGAAGAAATGCTGGGTCTGATGAACCCCTAGTCTAAAAGATCATTTAACTGTTCTTTTAACTCTTTGAGTTTAGCTAGAGCCATTCTACATAGCAGAATAGAAATAGGTTGAGTGTCTAGAAGAAAGACTATTCCAAAATCGATTTCCCTCTCGGGAGAAACTTTGGGAAGATCTTGAGGAAACAAATTTGAAGATTCATTTACTACAGGAACAGACTCAAGACTGTGAGTCTCTGAACTAGAGTCTTTGACTCGAACAAGATGGTAGATACATCCCCTAGATATCATTTTCCTTGCCCTAAGGTACAAAATAAATTGACCCCTAAGCATTGTAACATTACCCCTTTATTCAAGGACTGGTTCATTTAAAACTGTAAATAAGCAACTCTGTTTCTACAATCAACTGAAGCATAGCATGAATGAAGCCAATTCATGTCGAGAATGACATCAAAACCAGTCATCTTTAACTCCACAAGATCAACTGAGGTGACTTTTTGAGATATCATGATCGGACAGTTCCTGTATACCTGACTAGATACAATAGAGACACCTATTGGGGTAGACACTTAAATGGGCTCTGCTAAGATTTTGGGATGGATTCCAAAATTGATGACTATATAAGGGGTTACAAAAAAAAAAGCTCCAAGGTCTAGTAAAGCATAAACATGTAAATAAAGACATGTAACGTACTAGTAACTACGTTAGAAGAGTTTTCCTGATCTTGTCAGGACTGAAGAGCATACAATTTGTTTGGACGATGACCACTGGTAGCACTGGAAGTGGCGCCCTGCTGAATCGGGCAGTCAGTTTGAACTGATGATTGATGGGTCTGTCCCTGATGGCGTAAATCTTACCCTTCTGAGAAACTATCCGACACTCCCAAATCTGATGGCCAGGCTTACCATACCCAAAGCATATGCCACTTCCATCTCTACACTCACCCTGATGGTTTCTACCATATTTTGGGCAAAGAGAATTTGTACGAGCGTTGTTAACACTGCCTTGGGACTTAGAGCCTAGTTCCCTATCCCTATAATCGTTCCTAAACTTGGGTACTGGGGCACTAGCTGGGGATGGAGCTAGGACTGAGGGTTTCTGATGAAACTAAGGATGGTTACCCCCTTCTGACCTTGGCTGACTGAAATTAAAACTACCCATTCTAGCTCTCTTGTTCTCCCTCTCTCTCTCCTTAGCCTTCTACTCCTCTATCTGTTGAGCATGGACCATCAACCTAGACAAGTCCATCTCCCTAAGTAGCACTGTATTTCTACACTTCCTGATCACGCTGTCAGATATACAAGACATAAATTTACTCACCTTAGAACTGCTATCAGCGACTACATAAGGGGAATATCTAGCTAACTGAGTAAACTTAAGAGAATACTCTCTCACTGTCATGTTGCCCTACTTCAAATTAATGAACTAACACTTTAGCCTCCCTTAACTCCAGCGGGAAGAAACTATCTAAGAAAATAGTAGCAAACTCTTCCAATTATACAGGCCCTGCATATGTGCCCCTATCTGTCTCCTACTGCTTAAACCATGTATGGGCTATATCTTGCAACTGGTAAGTATTTAATTCAGCACTCTCACTAGAAGTTTCCCCCATAATATCTGTCATATTCTGAACCATATCCAAGAATTCATATAGATTCTCTTCAAACTTGGATCCTAAAAAGGAAGGAGGGTTCATTCGGGTGAAGTCCCGAATTCTGGCTGCGGCAGTATTGGCCACTCGGTTGACCAAAACAGCGGCTGGTTGTGCATTATGATCCATTACAGAATGGGCTAGAGTAGTTAATGCAGCTTTGAACTCTGCATGAGAAACGTGCTTATTCAGAGGATCTTACTGAACCGGTTTAGGTGCCGGTTGGTTTACATTTCTTCTTCCCTTTATCTTTCTGGAAGGCATTTTCTGTAAATAGAAGGGAGAATAAATTAGAAAGAGAGTTTAACATGAGCACTATGCCCCACTCGCATGACATGAATACTGAAAGAAGGGAAAATTTTCCTAAACATCTCGCACCCTCTTGTCCATAAGTGTGGCGCGCTACACACCTATGCACAAGACTCAATTTGATGCATCTTTCAGACATCCTAGGACTTTGTTGAAACCATAGGCTCTTATACTAAGTTTGTAATGCCCTGAGAATACACCCTGGGCGTCACACGGTGCTTACAGTCCCAAGGGCCACAAGCTAACCCATAAGCTGGTACCTGCCGTGAGCAGTGAATAATATAATAACATACGCGGAAGAACAACTGTTAAGCCATAAGGTTTTCAGTAATGAAACTAATAGAATCTGTAAACCAACTAATGAAATAATCTGACAATATCAACTGAAGTCTGAATACTGGATAATTTACTGTAGTGTTTGAAAGCCTCTAAACTGGCTGAATATGAGTTGATGGGACAGGCCCCAACTAACTCCAACTAACTACTAACTGAAAGCATAAAAATAAATAATCTATCCTTGAAATATGAGGACTCACCACTACTATGGCTGATAGTCTGAAAAGTCTATACGCAATCCAAAAACTGGGTATCTGAACCTATGATATGATACATCATAGCATAAAAAAAGTATGAGATCAATACTTTAAATGTACTGGTATGCTAAATAAAGTAGGATGATATGCATGGTTTCATGAACATGAATAATAATAACTGTATGTATGTATGTATGTATGTAGATATATAACATGTAATACTGAATAGAGTGTATGAAATCCGTAGACACTGAGGATACATGAAATCTATAAATATTGGGAATACGTGAAATCTGTAAATACTAAAGATTCATGACCAAGCATATAACATGTTCTAAATATTATGTAAATACTGAAATACTGAAGTCTGATAACTGAATCACTGATATTAGTATGCTATGGTCAAGTAGCTGAAACAAAATTACTAGACTGAGACTGTGGGAGTTCTCATCTAACTGACATGCCCTAATGAGCAAATTTGGGGCCCAACTTGTAACCCCAGTTGGAAGGGTATTAGTACTGTGCCACGGATACTAACGTTGGTAGTGTGGATCCATTATACTGATGTACTATCCCGAAGGACAAGGGTGTCAAGCCTAAACTAATGGGTGACCCCTGCGAGGTAGTAAGCCTAATCTGATGGGTGACTCCTCTTATCCTACACTGGATACGTAGTCCTAGAGTACAGAGATTGCTACTAATGACTCTGTCTATCGGATGGGGAAGCCGCCATCTTTGTACTCACTCGATGCTAAGTCCTACTCCCAACAGAACTGACTCAAAATGATTAACTATTATGAGATTAACTGATTATGATATCTAACTGAACGGATATTGCTCATATTATGTCTGAGACTATTCTGAATCTTGATATCTGACTAAATAAACAGCTATGTTTTCGGGGATCTATAACCCCCAAGACTCGATAGTAATAATAGTAAAATAGTACTAATCTTTAAGGACATAACATGGGAGCATTTATTTAAAATCCACTCTTGTGGGCATTTCATCAAGCACTTGATATGCATGGTGTACACTAAGCAAGAGAATAGTTTAAAGCTTCTAGTAAAAGCACAATTTCAACACCAATATTATGAATCATGAATTAAATCAGTGGACAACAACATTTAAGCATGTGGAGTGTAATAATCAACATCAATTTCATAGAAATATGGTATAGGAAAAGATTCATGGGATTTCATAGTTAAAATCACAATTCAAAATCATAATAACTTAAAAAAAATCGAAACTTTGTATTTAAATTGGATACTTGGGCTTCATGGGTGAAAAGGGACCCATGAATGAACACTTAACATACCTGGGTGATGAATTCTTGAGGTTTCTTGGTAAAATCCTTAAAATTTGATCTTGAATTAAAGGCTAGGATTTGCTAATAGAGAGAGAATGTTTGAATCTTAAGAGAAGTTGAGCAAATAATGATTAATTAGGTTATTTAAGGTATTAATCTCATGTTTAGGACTGATTAGGGTAGTGAAAAAAGACTTAAATATCCCTGAAATGATTTAAAAACTTGAAACTTACAATTGAAAAATCCTGATTTTTGGCTTCACTGCGATGCGGTGGCACTGCATTGAGCCACTGGAAAAGGGACAACTGGGAACTGAGCCCTTGGCGCGATGTGGTACAATCGCGGTATGCCTTTGAATGTAATTTTGGCTCTTGGCGCGATGCGGTATAATCGCGGAGTCACACTGAAAAGTGACAATTGAGAATTGGAACTTCACCACGATTCGCTAGGATCGTGGTGGTTCACTGGAAATTGATGAATGTCATTTTTCCTGTCACCGCGACGTGGTGCTTGCAAATTTGGCACACTATTTTACAAAAAGTGTCATAACTTCTCACCCAGATATCGGATTTAGGTGAATTTCATATTATTGGTAAGCTAATTCAATTTCCTACATGTTGGTAAGTCTTAAACTTAACAATACTGAATATTTTGAAAATTTTATATAATGATGCCCATGTACTAAGAGCTAAACTGAGCTAGGGAAATACGGGGTATTACAGTCAAAGCACAACAGATGTCAAAAGTACGAATACAATGCAATGCTCATTGAGGAATTAGTCACTTTTATCCCAAATGTCATCCTACCCGACCCCAAGCCTACAATACAAGCCAATAACAAGTTTTACAAGATCTTACTCTAAGTGTTCCCACATTAGTGGATACTTACATGAAGGCCAAGCCTATGGTATCACAATTGCATTCATTGAACTTCTTTTTGAGTGTGAGTGTATATATCTGGATATCTCTACATTCAAAAACGATATACTCAAATAAGTATGTAAAAAAGACATTTTTTCTGGAGAGGGCACTTGAAACATGAGAACAGGTACAGTTCAAAATACTTGTTTGAAGCAAGATGAACAGATACCGTCGATACTCAAGTATGTCTGAGGTACCACTTGAAAATATAGGAGTTAGCCTGAAGTCGATCTTGTTTAGTTAGGAAAGAGATGGGGGAATTCTTATACTCACTACTAATTGTTGGTACAAACTACAGTCAAGGCACGATTATGCTCTTTTTCAACTTTCAACATTTCTTACAAAAGAAAACACAAAACAATTTTTTTTCGTTGTTCAACACTTTTTACAAGGAAAACACAAAAAAAATTTCTACAATTTTCACCTTTCAACATTCCTCACATAGGATAACACAAAACAATTTTCAACATTTTTCAACTTTCAGCATTTCTTACTAAGAAAATACAAAACAATCTTCTGCATTTTCTCCTTTTCACATTTTCCACAAAGAAAACACAAAGCAATCTCCCATATTTTTCATCTTTCAACACATTTTTACAATAAAAATGCAAAAAATAATTTCCTTTCCTTTCAAACATATGCTTTCACATACATGCATTACACTTAACATGCAAAATATCTACCTCCAAATACAAACAATTGACCTTTGTTTTCAGAGCTACAACCTTCAAACACAGATATTTTGCTTTTCTATCAGGTGTTCTCAAAACTTTTACATTTTCAACAGCCCCGCTAGTTGAGAGGCTATTACCTTCCAGTTGTTTCACCAACCAAGAGGCCATTAGAATTAGATTACCTCACCGGTTGATGACCTTAGTCTTAATACAATTGAGGACGACCATTAACATCAGCCTCCATAGACAATTGAAGATGTCATCAAGTCTTCATAAACAATCAAAGACATCATTATTCAACATCCGTCTCCATAGACAATTGGAGATGTCATAAAGTCTTCATAGACAATTGAAGACACCATTCATCACATTATCCTCCATAGACAATTGGAGATATCATTCATCAGTCTTTGTAAATAATCGAAGATGTCACATCAGTCTCCATAGATAATCAGAGACGATAGTCCACACCAGCCTCCATAGACAATTGGAGGTGTCATGCATCTGTCTTCGTAAACAATCGAAGACATCATATTAGTCTCTATAGACAATCAGAAACAACAGTCAACATCAACCTTCATAGATAATTGAAGATGTCAAGTATCAAGTCTTCGTAGACAATCGAAGACATCATCATTCATCAAATCAGTCTCTGTAGACAATCGGAGATAATAATTCATACCAGCCCCCATAGATAATTGGAGGTGTTATGCATCGAGTCTTCTTAAATAATCGAAGACATCATCATTCAGCATCAATCTCTATAGACAATCAGAGATGACAATCAACATCAGTCTCCATAAGACAATTAGAGATGACATGCATCAAGTCTTCATAGATAATCGAAGACATCTTTCATTCATCACATAAGTCCCTATAAATAATCGGAGACGACATTCATCCCCAAGTCCCCATAAATAATCGGAGACGTCATTCATTTTTAAGTCTCCGTAGGCAGTCGGATACATCATGCATCTTTACAACAAAAGGTATAATTCAGGACAACAACACATTTTTCAAATCCTACATATCATAGATTGGGTCAAATTTTGAGAACCGCTCCAAAAATTTCTACTTTTTAATCTCAAACTACATTGACTTGATTCTCGTGACACTAGAGATATGTAGGAATCTCTAAGAAGAGTTCGGTCATCACAATCTCCTAATCATTCTTTCTCCCCAGCAAGTACACAATCCTGCATCTCCAGCATCTCACAGCTCGATATTGGGGCAATTTTGAATGGGACGTCGAAAAAAGATGAACGTTTTTGTTCTCAAATAGTTTAACCCTTAATAATCATTCTACATGGTCATCCGCCCCTACTAACAAGGCAGAAGGCAATCTGCCAATTCTTTTGAACTACACTCGACCTGATCCTTACACAACTCAAGGTATGTAAGCAACTTTAAATTGGAGTTCGGTCAAATTTTCTTCAAAAAAAATTATTTTTTGTCAAGAAAAATTAGCTACACGTCAACGTTTTTGTTTGAAGACTACTACATCGTCCTCAAACAAAAAAGGGCAACTATTGACACCCAATTTTTGTTCTTCCTGCTAAAATTAACATCTTCAGGCTTCCTGATCGTTAAAGGGCACAAAATATAATTCTCACGTATCTTTTACAATTTTTAATAAATTATTGATATTCATCCTTATTTTAGAATTTTATCAATTTATCTTCATATTTTTACTTTCTATAATTTATTGATAATTCTCCGTATATTAAGATTTTTATCAATTCATTATAGTCATTAATATTTTTTCACAATTATCTGCACACGTGCACGACATGACATCATATTTTTTTAATAATATTTTTAAACTAATTATATTTCAATAAGTTCTATATTCTTTATATTTTCTTTGTAATTATAACATATCAGTAACTATATTTTTATATATTTATTACAATCCAAAAATACTTAATCGAATTAATTATTTGTACACAGTATAACACAAAATTAAAAAAAGGAGAGACAAACTTCATAGGGTAGGTTTTAAAATTTCTACCCTCTCACCATAAAAAAAGGGGAAGTCATATAATTCTTATAGAATTAACAATATATACACACCACACACATTCACAATACACACATAAACACACACCATCAAATCTCTCTCTTAACTCTCTCTCTCTCTCCCCAACCTCCCTTTTCTCTCTAAATCAACATCATCTTTATTGCCGCACACCGCCATAGCTGGATTTGCACCGGCGAGAACCCCCAAATCAGCCCCGTCGCCACCAGAGAGCCAGCGACCATCCACGTCGGTGAGCCTCCTCACCACCGGAGCAATAGCAGCAACCAACGACAGCAGCAGTCGATGGATTTGCCATCACTGCTGCGTCTTCAGCCAAACACACCAGCAACGCCGCCAACCCATGCTCTCCTTCCTCTTTCACTCTTCTTTTCTTTTAATGTATCAACTGGATGTGGCCAGATTTGGTCGGGTTATTGTTACTCTGGTGTTGCTCTGGCGAAGGCCATAGAAGCAACGCCACTTTTTCCACTAGTTTATTGTATTGTTCCTATTGAATGGGGTTTCTTACTTTTATGATGTTGCGTTATTATATAAAACTGTTCGAAAAATAAGTTCACTCCGGCCATTGCTTTATTTTGTTGTATACGTTAAATATGGTTATTGATTTTTAGTTTCATAGATATGGCCGAAAGTGGATTTTTTGGCAAACCACCATGAATTCCGATTAACCGTTTACCTTTTTACATTTCCTGCACATTTATTAACCTCTTGAGTATACTAAAGTGTTTATTGTTGTCTTTTTGAGTTCTCATTGCTAGTGCATTTAGCTTGTTTTGCTTTTTCATTAATATTATCTTTGACTGATTTGATATAGTTTTGATTTATTTTGGGTAGAGTAGCTACTGATTCACATTTTTGAAATTAAAATTGGAACGATTTCATTCTTTTCATCCGTTCTTTAAGGTTATACTGATAACGAATATGTACTACATACTTGGCCAATGAAATTATCTCTCCGTAGAATATTTGAGGCCATTCCCTTACAAAGGAGGACATTATATTTTCAAATTTACTATTTATATCAAAGGCTGACACATGGCCGATGACCTCTCCGTCGGATATTTGAGGCCACCCTATTACAAAAGACGGCTTTTACTTTCTCAAATTTACTATTTTATATCAAAGATCAACACTTGGCCGATGAAAAAAATTATTCGTCGATTTTTGAGGCCTTCACAAATAAAAAGATGGATTTTACGTATACAAATAAGTAACAAAAAGAAATATTTTCTGGCGATGACGAAATCTTTAAAATATTTCACAACTTTATCTGAGCTCACTTTTAACAAAAAATATATTTTTAAATACGTATATGCACACATATTTTTTTAATTTATTTTGATTATTATTTATTTGTTACTAACACTTTTATTACAAGTGTTTATACAGGTTATTGGGAATACTTATCGGGAATGACAGTCAAAGAAGACTTTAAATTATGTGCTTATATTTTTTATATTCTTACACTTGTACAAATGTTAATCATAGTGAAATCTTTATTATTTAGGTGTTGAGCGGGATATTCTTTATTGAGATAATACATCAAAAAAAAACCCAAACTTGTCACTCCAACTTACTTTAGCACTTAAACTAACTTTCTATTTATTTAACCCCCTTAATATATAATACCACTCTCATGAAGAGAGTGCATCATACTCGCTGACACATCTGTGCCACGTCGGAGCCACGTAAATAAAGTATTTTTTAAATATTATATATATATATATATACACATATTTTTAAATATATATAAAATATTTTAAATTAAAAAAATACCCCACCCCCCATTTTCCATCTTCTTCACAACCATCCATCCTCTTCCCCCCCCCCTGCCCCCCTCCCCGTGCAAATACCCCTCACCCCCAAAGCTGCTCATCAACCCACTTACCCACCCCCACCCCCCTTTTTCCCTCATCTGTCGCCACCTCTCCTCCAGCTGTCCTCCACCAACCACCCCACCACACGACCGATTTCTCCACCCATCACCACCAATTTCTCCATCCATCAAAAAATATGATAAATTAGTGAGTAAAAATCCATATCAACAAATTTTATTCATGAAGACAAAACCATATAAAAATTTATCTTCCGTAACCTTGTGATTCCCAATCCATTCATTACTAAATCAAATTCTTTGAATACACAATCCAAAAAATATTAAACTTTTACTTTTGAAAAGAAAATAGCCATTCGTGCTATTTCAATCTCATTAAAAACAAGAATGTCAAAATCAAAACCCTCAAAACTCAACAACCACACCCTTCCTTTTTTCATCTATACCTCGTCATCAAACAAGAAGAAAAAAAAAGATACTAGAAATCCCTTTCCATTCTCATTCTTCTCTTGTTTTCCATATCCGTTTCTTGCAATTCCTCATAAAAATTTAAGCTTTTTTCTTTATAGTTTGGTAATTAGAGGAGCAATTAGGGTTAGGGTTGGGGGGGCTAGTGGGGTGGTGGGGGTTGACGGGTTTGGGTGGAGAATGAGGGTGGGGTAGGATTTTTCTTTTTCTATTATATATATAATATTAGTAGGTTTTTAAAAAAAAAAAATCATGCATTTTTTTTTTTAAAAAAAAAAGGTCACGTCAGCATTAGGGGTGGAATTAATTCACTTTAAATATGTTAAGGGGGGTAAATAAATAGAAGGTTAGTTTACGTGCTAAAGTAAGTTGGAGTGACAAGTTCGAAGGGGGGGAAAGGGGGGTTGATGTATTATCTCTTCTTTATTTAATCTTCACCATGCGTTTAGGCAAGTTTAGGCCGTTAATATTTATATAAAAATATTAGATTGACTTAGATTATTTAATTAAATAATTTATATTTTTTACACTAAAAAATATTATGTAGTCTTTTCTTTTAGAATAATTTTTCTTTATTCAATCTTGTTTTTTTCTTTACATACATATACTTATATATTTTTGTTTACATATATTTTTACAACAACATATGTATTAATATTATTTTAATACATATTTTATATCTATATATATTTGATTTTCTTTTCTTTTTTTCTTTTGTTACTTAGGCAAACTTAGGCTGTTAATATTCAACCAATAAATTAAATTAATAAATTAATTTACACACTTTGACATCATAAAAATTCGGATTTTTTTTGTTCAACTGAATCTTTACTTTATTCATGAATTTTAATCAAAGAAAGAATATTATTTGTAAATACTTTTTCTTTTCATGGTATATCAAGATACTTTTTTTTCATACATCACAAAATAGTTTTTCTTTTTCACTTGTAATTTATACATTTTATACATATCTTTTACATGTTCTCATAACAATGGACTTTGTTTATATACTTAATATACATATACCTTTACATAGTTTTAAATATTCATATTTCTTAAAAGAATTAATTTATACTTGATATACATACACCTTTTACATCATTTTAATTATACCTCCTCCCTCTTTGATAAATTTATTCTAGCAGGGTACCACATTTGTGGATCCTGAAGGGTGTCTAACCCCTTCCCTTCAGGATAATCTAAACCCTTACCTAGATTCTCAATTGGTTTTTCACAGACTAAAACATCACTCATACGTGTTAATAAATAAACAGGTTTCTTTATTTTCCTTAAAAATTATGTGGCGACTCTGTACAAAAACTTTAATTCATTTAGAGTCCATACATCATGTTTTGTTTAACCTTGGCAAAAATAGGGGATGACAGAATGGCGACTCCGCTGGGGATACTAACATGTTTAACCATGATAGACTTAATTTTTCAATTGAGGGAGGTATTTTTTACATTTTTGCATATATTAATTCTTTGATTCTTTATTTGTTTCACATTGCAAATTGTGTAGATTTATTCATGAATTCCTTACATTATTTGCGCAAATTAATTTTATTGCCTTATCGATTCTTTTATTCATTACTTGTTTAATACACTATATTTGTACATTGTAAAAACTGTTACACATTATTCTTTACTTCATTCAATCGTAAATCACAATTTCATTGAGTTTTTGGCCGTACACTTCGTACACTTTGGTTCATGCGGGGGGTGTTTTATGCTCTCCTAAACCTTCTTTGAATTCCATAGTTTCAGAGTTGGTGAATTTAGGTTAGTGTGCCTTCTCGTAATTGTTCATTCTTACTCTCAGCAGTTTAGGAAAATTTCTATTCTAGAAATAGGTCACGCCATGTACAAACTCACAAAATAGGTTTGAACTACGTTTTGACCTGATTCTTGTCCTGACAAGATACGTAGGAAGCCCTGCATTAGGGTTCAGTCTCTTCACTATTTCAGAAATAATTTCTTCTGTTTTCAAACTGGGGCAATTTTTTCTGTAATAGTTCAAAGAGGCTCTCCAAAAATTTTCAAAGAGCATAAATAGATAATTCCTCAAATTCAAATATGAATAACATTAGTGCCTAGCCAACCTACCCCCAAATTATCACCCGATTTTGGGTTCGAGAACACCCAATTTCCTTTCTCGAACATCACAAACCATTAAATTTGTGGCGTATTGATCTTCACTTTTAGACGCAAGGGTTCAACTTTCTTTCATTCATAACAATCCTGCCAACTGCGGTAAAATAAGATCATAACTTCTTCAATGTCCGACCTTACCAATCTTGTCGACACATTAAAGTAGTTTCAAAACCCTTCTCATGGTTGACATCCATCCTCTCGATTATCTGATCAAAATAATTTTGATGGTACGAGCAGTTCTTTCCTATTTATCTTTCACATCATTTTCAAGGATGATCTCTACTCTTGTGCATTCATATATGCTACATATAAATTTATAAATTTTCCTAAACTACACAGACCTGATTCTTGTTTACATAAGATGTGTAGGCAATCCTCATTTGAGTTCGGTCCCATTCATTTTCTCAAATGCATAAAAATTCATAATTTTGACTTGGTTGGTATGAACACAGTTAGGAGTGTGCATGAGAAAGAATAAATTGGTATGATGGAGATAACTGACTTCATGGTAAATCATAGATTCTTTTGGTACCTTTTAATCAAACCTGAGAAACATTCGAAAATTCTCTTGCATACATCTAAGACAAGGATGAAACCAACCTCATCGTTTCAAGTACATTATGTGGTAAGCTTTAGACTAGTTTATTACATTACATTGTTGATCTCGAACTTGGACTAAATGTCTGTTGAGGCAAAATTCTGAGTTACACTTAGTTTGGGAAAGGATTGTAGGCCTTCTTTGACCCAATTGTGCCTTTCACAGCCCACCAAATGACATCAATCCTTAGCACTCCCTCCTTTGAGTCTGAAACCTTTTCTTTGGATAACTACGTCTGAGCCGGTACCTTTTGAGTGCTTACATGCGCTATCCCTCTTTTGTCCTACCTCCTCAAGTGCATTAAGTATATGTAAGTTGCGAATAAAGATTCAAAATCAAGTTGCAGAAAGCAAAGGACGTATAGCTCCAGAAGAACAAAAAGAAAAGACAACTTCAAAGAAGGAGCAAAAACCTCTGCAAAAAGAGATAACTCCGATAAAGATAGAGAATCATTATAAAAAGAAAAAGAAAAAAATACATTTATTGAAAAGAAAAGAGGGAAAACTCCAACATAAGATTTAAAAGAAGTCCAAGCAAATACAAAATATGGGGTAAAGAAGCACAACAAAGAAGATCGAGTGTTAATATAACACCTCGAGAACACACCTCGGGCGTCAAACGGTGCTTACAGTCCTGAGGGACCACAAGCAAACCCATAAGCTGGTACCTGCCACGAGCACTAAATAATACAATAACATATATGGAAGAACAATTGTTAAGCCATAAGGTTTTAAGTAATGAAACTAATAGAATCTGTAAACCAACTGATGAAATAATCTGACAATATCAACTGAAGTCTGGATACTGAATAACTGACTGTAGTGTCTGAAAGCCTCTAAACTGACTAAATATGATTTAATAGGATAGGCCCCAACTAACTACTAACTGAAAGCATGAAAATAAATAATTTGTCCTCAAAATATGAGGACTCACTACTGCTACGGCTGATAGTCTGAAAAGTCTATGTGTGATCCAAAAAATAGGCGTCTGAACCTATGATATGATACATCATAGCGCAAAAAAAAGTATGCGATCAGTACTTTGAATGTACTGGTATGCAAAATGGGGTAGGCTGATATGCATGGTTTCATGAACATGAATAATAATAACTGTTTGTATGTATGTACGTAGATATATGACATGTAATACTAGATAGAGTGCATAAAATCTAAGAATGAGAATAGTTTAAAGCTTGTAGTAAAAGCACAATTCCAACACCAATATTAAGAATCATGAATTAAATCAATGGATAACAACATTTAAGCATGTGGAGTGTAATAATCAGCATCAATTTCATAGAAACGTGGTATAGGACAAGATTCACGGGATTTCATAGTTAAAATCACAATTCAAAATCAAAATAACTGGAAAAGATCATAACTTTGTATTTAAATTAGATACTTGGGCTCCATGGGTGAAAAGGGACCCATGAATGAACACTTAACATACCTGGGTTATGAATTATTGAGGTTTCTTGGTAAAATCCTTGAAATTTGATCTTGAATTGAAGGCTAAGATTTGCTAATAGAGAGAGAATGTTTGAATCTTGAGAGAAGTTGAGAAAATAATGACTAATTAGGTTTTTTAGGGTATTAATATTGTGTTTAGGACTGATCAAGGCCATGAAAAGAGACTCAAATACCCCTGGAATAATTTAAAAATTCAGAACATAAAATCTCAATTTTTGGCTTCACTGCGATGCGATGGCACCGCGGTGAGCCATTGGAAAAAAGACAACTGGGAACTGGGCCTTTGGCGTAATGTGGTACAATTATTGTACGCCTTTGAATGTGATTTTGGCTCTCGGCACGACGCTATACAATCATGGAGTCACACTGAAAAGTGATAATTGAGAATTGGAACTTTACCGTGATGTGCTAGGATTATGGTGGTTCACTAGAAATTGACGAATGTCATTTTGCCTATCACCGTGACATGGTGCTTGCGAATTTGTCACACTATTTTACAAAAAGTGCCATAACTTCTCACCCGGATATCAAATTTAGGTGAATTTTATATCATTGGAAACCTAATTCAATTTCCTACACGTTGGTAAGTCTTAAACTTAACAATACTGAATATTTTGAAAATTTTATATAAAGATGCCCATGTACTGAGAGCTAAACTGAGCTAGGAAAATATGAGGTATTACAATATCTTCTCCTTGGGAACATTCATCCTTGAATAAGACTGATTAAGCTGGGAAGTGCAGATGGACTAAGTTTACGTACTGAACATGCACAGCTCAAGCATGATTGCATGAGTACATGGCTTAGCTGATTCATGAATGCATGACTGACATGGGAATGATATGCAATGATAACTGAAATTTGTAACTATAATAGAATATGGAATTGAGTAAGTCTAAGGAGGACTGTTACCTCAATCTGAGTCTGAGTTTGTGGAGAAGAGGTAAGGATACATGGGCCACATGTCTGCTTCTGCTTCCCAAGTAGCTCACTCAACAGACAAATTTTGCCAAAGAACCTTGACCAAGGGAACTTCTTTGTTCCTCAGCCTGCGAATCTGACAATCAAGAATTTTGATTGGGACCTCTTCGGAAGAGAGATCATTCTGAATGTTTATGCTTTCTAAGGGGACTACTACTGTTGGGTCACCCATGCATTTCTTTAGAAAAGAGACGAGGAATACTGGGTGTACTGAATCTATATCTGAAGGCAACTTAAGCTCGTAAGCTACCTTTCTTAAATGACTGAGAATTCTATAAGGGCCGATATATCAAGGACTGAGCTTCCTATAACTCCTCAAATATGGTACCCAGAACGCTACACGGTGCTCATGAACCCGAAGGACCACAAGAAAACTCATGACTGATATCTGTACCTGTATACTGCATGATATACTATATAAATATGAAACCATAAACTAAAAGACCATAAGGTTCAAATATGTAACATAACTGATAAAATATAACATCTGGGTGAGGTATGAAACACCCAAAACAACTTAAATAAACTATATGAAACATGATAGTCTGAAAAGCCTCTAACTGACTGAATAAGGAGTTGATGGGAAATGTTCCCAACTAACTCTAACTACTGAAATAGACTAAGTAATGACAAAATAAAGTAAAGGTCATGTCCTTGAAAAATAAGGACTCACTGCTAAACCTGGTTGCTGAAATTTGAAATACTAATAATGCTCTGGAGATCCTGCTTCTGAACCTATGGTATAATACACCATAGCGCAAATGCATCAGTACATTTCAATGTACTTGTATGCATGTGAGGTAGGCTGAATGTAAAAGGTTCACATGCATGAACTATACTAACAGAATGGATAACATGAATGTGAGAATGCATGCATGATTACATAATAACTATAACTGAGTTCGTGATAACATGATTTCTGAGACGGAGTACTAAAAACATGATATACTGATAACTGTATAACTGATACTGAGCGACTGTATCTGATAATCTAAGTTCTGATGGAACTGGCTGAGTTTTGTACTATTCTGAGTTGATTGTATCTAATAGTCCTAAATTCTGTAACTAAAACTGTGGGAAGTAGTCATCTAACCGACATGCCCCAAATAATGCATAATAGCTGAGTTGGGGTCCATTCTGTAACCCCAATTGGAAGGGTGTCAATACCGTGCCACTGGTAAGGACAAAATATGGTAATGCTCATCTGACAATATCCCCAAAAGAGAATGGTGGGGCCCTCATATGACAGTGCTTGTCCACCTCATCAACCCTCATATGAAAGTGTTGATGTCTCAACCTATGCTGACTACATAGTTCTGGAATGCAAGGATTGCTTCTAAGAACCAAACCCTTATCTGACAATGTATTTTAATCCTTGCATTCACTCTGTGCTAATTCGTACTCCCATCTGAATAGACACTGAACATTATTAACTGAACTGGTCTACACTGAATTCATAGAATTCTCTTAACTGATGGAATACTATTGAGATTACTGAATTCCTGAGTTTTCCTGAGTTACATGACTGAGTGAGTTCAATGGATCATGGATTGATTGAGGATATCGTGAAAACATGACACTGGCTCTAGGCGCACAGCTAAATTATCAGGAATTAACTACCCCCAGGACTCGATATCATAAAAATAATTCATGGCATAAATTCTAAAGCACAACAATGGCTACACACATATCCATAATCCATTGACTAAGACATTTCATCAAACACTTGACATGAATGAACTTGTATATGAATGGGGATTTCATATTATCATACTAGTATGACACTTTTCCTTCCCATAGGCATTTAATCAAACACGTAGTGAGCATAGTATATGTAGACTACATTGTACCACAAGTAAACATCATGATTCAATTCTAGTTTCACAATTCAAGGGTTTAAAACATGGGTTCACATGATTCTACACATATAATAACTAATTCTACATAAAATTTATCACCAAATATGGATTAGAATTCAATTGGTCATTATCAACATGAACAAAAACAAAGCCAACATGGAATTCATAAAAATCCATATACTTGAACTTTGAAAAGAGAATCTTAGACTTTATGGATAAAAGGAGTCCATGAATGAACACTATGCATACCTAAATTAATGAATCTGAAAGGATTGATGGAGAGTTCTTGTGATTTGGCCCTTGAATTTAAGAGCTAGGATTCTTGTTCTTGAGAGAGAGTAACTCAATTTGTGAAAAATAGAGTGAATAATGATATCCTTAGGTCATGTAGGGTTAAATTTCATATTTAAGGCTAAATTAAAATCATGGAAAAGGGCCCATTTAACCCTAGACGCATCTTTTAAAATTTGTGAAAATTTCCCGACCTGGACCCCTGGCACGGCGCGGCACTATCGTGTCATGTCACTGGAATTTGACAACAGGGAAAATAGATGACAGCGCAATGCAGGGATATAACAGAGATTAACTAGAATTTTACAATTGGGATTTAAGAGCCCTTCACGATGCAGTGAAACCGTGGAGTCTTACTGGAAATTGACAAATGTTATTTTGGCTTATGGCGCGACGCGACGCTGACTAATATAGCGTTGTTTTACGATGGGGACTTGAAAGATTGAAACATGATTTCATGACTAACATGACTGATAACTGCGTATATCATATTAAACATGAATATCTAATGCATGTGTAACTGATTCATGTATGCATGACTGAGATTTCTAATTACCGAATTTCTCACTAGGAGAATGCATGTCTGATGCATGAAAACATGACTAATCAGATGCATTAACATATGACTGAAAATGCAATGTTACTTAGTACCAAGTTTAAAATGGAATCCTGAACATGAGACTAATACCAACTTGTAACTGAAATCTGGATATGAAAACTGAAGAGCTTGAGGAGAACTGTTACTTTGAGCTTGATCTGAGTTAGCCGAGAAGAGGTGAGAATACTTGGTATGCATGTCTACTTTTGTTTCCCAAGTAGCTCCCTCAATAGACTGATTTTTCGTAAGAACTTTGACTAGAGGGACTTCTTTGTTCCTCAGTCTACGAGTCTGATAGTCTAGAATTTTGACTAGAATCTCTTCACAAAAGAAGCTGCTCAAAATATCGACGCCCTCAAAAGGGACTACGACTGATGGATCACCTATGCACTTTTTGAGTAAGGAGACATAAAAAATTGGATGAACTGAGGCTATATCTGAAGGCAACTCGAGCTCATAAGCTACCTTGCCGAAGCGACTGAGAATTTTGAAGGGACCGATATATCAAGGAATGAGCTTTCCCTTTTTACCAAATCTCTTCACTCTCTTTATGGGAGAGATCTTTAGATAGACATAGTCACCAACCTCAAACTCGAGGTCCTTTCTACGCATATCTGCATAAGACTTCTATCGGCTCTGAGAAGTCCAAAGTGTTTCTCTGATCAACTGGACTTTTTCTAAGGCATCGAATACCAAGTCAGGCCCTATAACTGAGGCCTTACTAACTTTAAACCAACTGAATAAAGATCTGCATATCCTACCATAAAGAGCTTCAAATGGATCCATCCGAATACTGGAATGATAGTTATCATTGTATACAAACTCAATCAAAGACAAGTGGTCATCCCAACTTTCCTTGAAATCAAATGCACTTGCTTGCAATATATCTTCGAGAGTCTGAATGGTCCTTTCTGCTTGACCATCTTTCTGAGGATGGAAGCCTGTACTAAGATGAACTTGGGTACCAAGACCATTTTGAAACGTTTTCCAGAAATAAGAAGTGAACTGGATACCTCTGTCTGAGATAATAGATAATGGAATATTGTACAATCTGACCAACTCTCTTATGTAGAGTTTGGCGTAATCCTCAGCTGAATAAGAGGTATGGACTAAAAGAAAATGACATAATTTGGTCATCCTATCCACAATGACTCAAACTGAATCATGTTGATGATGATTTCAAGGCGAACTCATCACAAAGTCCATGTTCACTTCTTCCCACTTCCAGGTAGGAATACTGAACTCCTGTATGGACCCACTAGACTTCTGATGCTCTATTTTAACCTGCTGACATATAGAGCACTTAGCCACAAACTCTGCAATATCTCTCTTCATCCCACTCTACCAATAGATTTCCCGCAAGTCACGGTACATCTTTATGGCCCCTGGATGAATAGAGTAGCGCACACCATGCGCTTCTACAAGAATTCGCTGCCTCAAGTCATCTACACCTGGAACACACAGACGACCCTGACAACACAATACACTATCTTCCCCAGGACAAAACCTCTACTTTCTGATCCTTGACTGACTCTTTTAACTTGAAAAGGTTGGGATCTCTACCTTGCTTTTCTTTTACCTCAGAAACTAGAGATGATTCTGAACTACTCTGAACCCATACATCACCCTCCTCTGTATCAACTAAGCGAACACCTAGTCTGGTAAGCTGATGGATTTCCTGAGCCAACTTTTGCTCACTGTCCTCAATATGAGCAACACTACCCATAAATAGTCTATTGAGAGCGTTGGCCACTATGTTGGCCTTGCTAGGATAATAAAGGACACTCATGTCATAATCTTTCAAGAGCTCTAACCACCTTCTCTGATGAAGATTGAGATCTTTCTGAGAAAAGATATACTGAAGGCTCTTATGATCTATGAACACATTTACATAAACTCCACATAGCTAATGCCTCCAAATATTTAAGGCAAATACTACGATTACTAACTCAAGATCATGAGTTGGATAATTCTTCTCATAGGGTTTAAGATGTTTGGAGGCGTAGACTATGACCTTACCATGCTGCATGAGGACACAGCAAAAACTTACTATGGATGCATCACAATACACTACGAAACCATCTGAACCATCTGGAAGAGCCAAAATTGGAGCTGAGGTGAGTTGAGTCTTCAACTTTTGAAAACTCTTCTCGCAAGGATCTGACCACTGAAACTTGACTTTCTTCTGAGTCAATCTGGACATAGAGGATGAAATAGAAGAAAATCCCATAAAAAACCGTCTGTAATAGCAAGTCAAACCCAAAAAACTCCTAATATCTAATGGAGAGACGGGGCTGGGCTAGTTTCTTACTGCTTCGATCTTTTGAGAATCTACTATAATTCCATCACCAAAAATGATATCACCAAGGAATGAAACTAACCTTACCTAAAATTCTTACTTACTGAATTTGGCAAATAATCGATGATTTTTTAGAGTCTGCAATACTATTTCGAGATGATCTGTATGATCATGCTCATTGCGGGAATAGACAAAAATATCATCTATAAACACTATGACAAATATGTCCAAGTACTGCTTGAACACCCAGTTCATCAAGTCCATGAAAGCTGCAGGGGCATTGGTAAGACCAAAGGACATGACTAAGAATTTGAAGTGATCATACCGAGTTTGGAAAGCTATTTTCAGAATGTCACATTCTCTGAGTCTGAGGTGATGATATCCTAATCTGAGGTCTATCTTAGAGAAATATCTAGCAACCTGAAGTTGGTCAAACAATTTATCAATTCAGGAAAGTGGATACTTGTTCTTGACCATGACTTTATTGACCTGACGGTAATCAATGCACATTCTAAGAGAACCGTCTTTCTTGCACACGAATAAGATTGGTGCGCCCCATGGGGATATACTGGGTCTGATGAATCCCTTATCTAAGAGATACTTCAACTACTCTTTTAGTTCTTTGAGTTCTGCTGGTGCCATTCTGTATGTCGGAATAGATATACACTGAGTATTTGGAAGAAGATCAATGTTGATTTCCCTTTCGAGAGAAATTCCTAGAAGATCTTTGGGAAAGACATCTGAATATTCAGTCACGACTGGGACTGATTCAAGACTAGGAGTCTCGAAACTAGAATTCTTAACATGAACAAGATGATAGACACATCTCTTGGATATTATTTTCCTTGCCCGAAGGTAGAAAACAAGCTAACCTCTGAAAGCAGAAGTACTACCCCTCCACTCTAGGATAGGTTCATTCAGAAACTGGAACTAGACTATTCTGTTTCTGCAGTCAACTGTGGCATATCAGGAATGAAGCCAATCCATGCCGAGAATGACATTAAAATCATTTATCTATAATTCGACTAAGTCTGCTGAGGTGACTTTCTGAAATATCATAACTGGGCAGTTCCTGTATACCCATCGGGCTATGATGGTTTTACCCACTAGGGTAGAGATTGAAAAGGGCTCTGCTGGAATTTTGGGACTGACTTCGAAATCAACTATTATATAAGGAGTAACAAAAGACAAGAAAGCTTCCGAATCTAGCAAAGCATAAACATGCAACTGAAAGATCAGTAATGTATCAGTAATCACATCAGGAGAATTTTCCTAATCTTGCCAGGACTGGAGAGCATAAAGTCGATTTGGGTGTTGCCTAGTAGTAGCACTGAAAGTTCCACCCTGCTTATTTGGGCGATCGGACTGAGCTGAGAAATGGTTCTGTTGACCCTGATAACCTGACTGAGGACAATCTCTGACTCTATGTCCTGACTTGCCTTATCCGAAACACACATCGCTACCAGCCCTGCAAGTACCCTGATGGTGTTTGCCACATGTCTGACAAAGAGAATGGGTACAAGTACTGCTAACACTTCCCTGAGACTTAGATCCTAGCGCCCTATCTTTGTTACTCTCCCTGAACTTAGGAACTCGAGCACTAGCTGAGGAAGGAGCTGGAATGGATGACTTAGGAAGGAACTAAGAACGATTCCCTCCTTTTGACTTGGGTTGAGTAAAGCTGAAACTACTTGTCCTTGCTTTCTTATTCTGCTTCTTCCTTATCTTAATCTTTTTCTCTTCTATTTGTTGAGCATAAATCATAAGCCTGGCTAAATTCATGTCACTATTCAGCATCGCAGACCTGTACTCATTAACCACACTATCATTTACCCCTGAAACAAACTTACTAATCTTGGCCCTGTTGTTCGCAACCACATGAGAGGCATATCTGGCTAATTGAGTAAACTTAAGAGAATAATCTTTCACCATCATGTTTTCCCTACTGAGGTTGATAAATTCTAATACCTTAGCCCCTCTCAGCTCTTGGGGAAAGAATCTATCTAAGAATGAAGTAATAAACTTCTCTCACTCAAAAGGTCCTGCATTATTTGACATCTCTAATTTTCACTATTTGTAACAAGTGTGAGCAATATCTTGTAAATGATATGAAGCTTGCTCAGCACTCTCACTAAGAGTAACCCCCATGATTTCAGTAACAATCTGTACCTGATCAATGAATTCTTGAGGGTCCTTGTCTATCTTAGACCTGAAAAAGGATGGAGGATTCATTCGGGTGAAGTCCCGAATCCTGGCTGCAGTTGAATTGGCCACAGGGTTGGCCAGAACGATAGTCGGTTGTTCATTCGGATCAGCAACTGAGTTAGCCATAGTGGTGAATGCAACTCTGAACTATGCATGCAAAACATGCTTGTCCAAGGGGTCTGCGTTGATGGGCTGAGGGAAAGACTGATTTTTGTTTCTTCTTTTGGAAGGCATATTCTATAAATGAAAAGGGAGAAATGGAACAGACTGAAAGTTAAATTTGACATCATGCTCACTGGCACGACATGAATACTAAAAGAAGGGAAACTATTCCTAAAACATCTTATAGCCTCTTGTACATAAATGTGGTGTGCAACACAACCATGCACAAGACTCTACTAGATACGGCTTTCAGACTTCCTAGGACACTATTGAACCTTAGGCTCTGATACCAAGTTTGTAATATCCCAAATATGGTACCTGGAATGCTACATGGTGCTCATGACCCTGAAGGACCACAAGCTAACCCATTACTGATATTTGTGCTTGTATACTACATGATATACGGTATAAATACGGAAACATAAACTGAAAGGCCATAAGTTTCAAATCTGTAACATAACTGATAAAATATAACATCTAGGCAGGGTATGAAATACCCAAAACAACTTAAATAAACTGTATGAAACATGATAGTCTGGAAAGCCTCTAATTATCTGAATAAGGAGTTGATGGGACATGTTCCCAACTAACTCTAACTACTGTAATAGACTAAGTAATGACAAAATAAAGAAAGGGTCATATCCTCAAAAGATGAGGACTTACTGTTAAACCTGGCTGCTGAAATCTAGAATGCCACTGATGCTCTAGAGCTCGTGCTCCTGAACCTATGGTATAATACACCATAGCGCAAATACGTCAGTACGTTTGAATGCACTAGTATACATGTGAGGTAGGTTGAATGCAAAGGGTTCACATGCATGAACTATACTAACTGGTTGGATAACATGAATGTGAGAATGCATACATGATTAGATAATAACTGTAATAGAGTTTGTGATAACATGATTTCTAAGACTGAGTACTGAAAACATGAGAAACTGATAACTATATAACTGTTATTGAGCGACTGCATCTAACAGTCTAGGTTTTGATGGAACTAGCTGAGTTCCATACTGTTCTGAGTTGACTGTATCTGACAATCCTAAATTCTATAACAAAAACTGTAGGAAGTAGTCATCTAACCGACATTCCCCAAATAACGTATTATAGCTAAGTTAGGGTCCAATCTGTAACCCCAATTGGAAAGCTGTCAATACTGCGCCACTAGTAAGAACAAGCTGTGGGTAACCCTCATCTGACAGTGTTCCCAAAAGAGAATGGTGGGGCCCTCATCTGATAGTGCTTGTCCACCTCATAAACCCTCATCTGACAGTGTTGGCTACATAGTTTTGGAATGCAAGGATTGCTTCTAAGAATCACACCCTCATTTGGCAGTGTGTTTTCATCATTGGGTTCACTCGGTGCTAATTCCTACTCCTATCTGAATAGACACTAAACATGATTAACTGAACTGGACTATACTGAATTTATGGAGTTTCGTTAACTGGCGGAATACTATTGTGATTACTGAAATACTAAGCTTTCCTAAGTCACATGACTGACTGAGTTCTATGGATCATGGCTTTATTGAGGATATCGTGAAAACATGACATTGGCTCTAGGCGCACAGCTAAATTATCAGGAATTAACTACCCCCAGGACTCGATATCATAAAGTAATTCATGGCATAAATTCTAAAGCACAACAATGGCTAAACACATATACATAATCCACTAACTAAGACATTTCATCAAACACTTAACATGCATGAACTTGTATATGAATGGGGATTTAATATTATGATACTAGTATGACACTTTTCCTTCCCATAGGCATTTAATCAAACACGTAGTGAGCAGAGTATATGTAGACTACATTGCACCACAAGTAAACATCATGATTCAATTCTAGTTTCACAATTCAAGGGTTTAAAACATGGGTTCACATGATTCTACACATATAATAACTAATTCCACATAAAATTTATCACCAAACATGGATTAGAATTCAATTGGTCATCATCAACATGAAAAAAAATAAACCCAACATGGAATTCATAAAAATTCATATACTTGAACTTTGAAAAGAGATTCTTGGGCTTCATAGACGAAAGGAGTCCATGAATGAATACTATGGATACCTGAGTTAATGAATCTGGAAGGATTGATGGAGAGTTCTTGTGATTTGGCCCTTGAATTTGAGAGCTAGGGTTCTTGTTCTTGAGAGAGAGCAACTCAATTTGCGGAGAATAGAGTGAATAATGATATCCTTAGGTCATGTAAGGTTAAATTTTGTGTTTCAGGCTAAATTAAAATCATGGAAAAAGACCCATTTAACCTTGGATGCATCTTTTAAAATTTGTGAAAATTTCCCTACCTGGACCCCTGGCGCAACGCGGCGCTATCACACCGTGTCACTAGAATTTGACAACTGAGAAATTGAATGACAGCGCGACGCGGGGATATCGAGGAGCTTCATTAGAAATTCATAATTGGGATTTGGGAGCCCTCCGCGACGCGGTGAAATCACGGAGTCTTACTGGAAATTGATGAATGTCATTTTGTCTTATGGAGTGACGCGCCGCTGACTAATATTGCATTGTTTTATGACAGGGACTTGAAATAGTCATAACTTCTCACCCAGTTATTGGATTTGCGCGAATCTTATATCGATGGAAAGCTTATTGAATTTCCCACATGACAAAAAGTGAAAATCTTGAAAATTCCACGTTTATAAAAGTGGATTCATCTTTAAAACATGTATTTAACATTTTTGGGAAGAATTTAAGCTAGGTAAAAGTATGGGGTATTACAATATCTCCCCCTTGGAAACATTCGTCCTCGAATAAGATTGACTGAGAGAGGGGAGAAAGGATAAACTGACATACAAACTGCACATGAATGAGTGAAACAAGATTTCATGACTGACATGACTGATAACTAAGTATATCATACTGAACATGCATATCTGATGCATGTGTAACTGATTCATGAATGCATGACTGAGATTTTTGAAAACTGAATTTCTCACTAGGAGAATGCATGTCCGATGCATGAACACATGACTAATCTGATACACTAACATATGACTGAATATGCAATGGTACTTAGTACCAAGTTTAAAATGGAATCCTGAACATGAGACTGATACCAAGCTATAACTGAAATCTGGACATGAAAACTGAAGAGCTTAAGGAGAACTGTTACCTTGAGCTTGATCTGAGTTAGCGGAGAAGAGGTGAAGATACTTGGTATGCATGTCTGCTTCTGCTTCCCAAGTAGCTCCCTCAACGGACTGATTTTGCAAAAGAACTTTGACTAGAGGGACTTCTTTGTTCCTCAGTCTACGAGTCTGATAGTCTAGAATTTCGACTGGAATCTCTTCATAAGATAGGCTGCTCTTCATAATATTAGTAGGTTTTTTAAAAAAAAAATTCATGCATTTTTTTCTTTTTTAAAAAAAAATGTCACATAAGCATTAGGGGTGGAATTAATTCACTTTAAATATGTTAAGGGGGGTAAATAAATAGAAGGTTAGTTTTAGTATTAAAGTAAGTTGGAGTGACAAGTTCCGGAGGGGGGGGGGGGGGGGGTGTTGATGTATTATCTCTTCTTTATTTAATCTTCACCACGCGTTTAGGCAAGTTTAGGCGTTAATATTTATATAAAAATATTAGATTGACTTAGATTATTTAATTAAATAATTTATACTTTTTACACTAAAAAATATTATGTAGTCTTTTCTTTTAGAATAATTTTTCTTTATTCAATCTTGTTTTTTTCTTTACATACATATACTTATATATTTTTGTTTACATATATTTTTACAACAACATATGTATTAATATTATTTTAATACATATTTTATATCTATATATATTTGATTTTCTTTTCTTTGTTCCTTTTGTTACTTAGGCAAACTTAGGCCGTTAATATTCAACCAATAAATTAAATTAATCAATTAATTTACACACTTTGACATCATAAACATTCTAATCTTTTTTGTTCAAGAGAATCTTTACTTTTTTCGTAAATTTTAATCTAATAAAGAATATTATTTGTAAATACTTTTTCTTTTCATGGCATATCAAGATACATTTTTTTTCATACATCACAAAATAATTTTTCTTTTTCACATGTAATTTATACATTTTATACATATCTTTTACATGTTCTCATAACAATGGACTATGTTTATATACTTAATAAAGATATACCTTTACATAGTTTTAAATATTCGTATTTCTCAAAAGAATTAATTTATACTTGATATACATACACCTTTTACATCATTTTAACTATACCTCCTCCCTCTTTGATAAATTTAGTCTAGCCGGGTACCACATTTGTGGATCCTGAAGGGTGCCTAACCCCTTCCCTTCGGGATAATCTGAACCCTTACCTAGAATCTCAATTGTTTTTTCATAGACTAAAACATCAATCAACGTGTTAATAAATAAACAGGTTTCCTTATTTTCCATAAAAATTATGTGGCGACTCTGTACAAAAACTTTAATTCATTTAGAGTCTATACTTCATGTTTTGTTTAACCTTGGAAAAAATAGGGCATGACAGGTGGGAATATTCTTATCAGACTGCAGATAAACGTTGAAAAGCACTTTTTGTTGTGAATTTGTATAATACATCAAATGGTGATGATACTTTGTATATGGACTCAGGTTCTAATAGTCACATGATAAATAACTTAGGTACTCTATTTGATCTTAAATATTATAAAGATTCTGATAAGATCATTATTAGTAATGAATCTCAATTAGATATCACACATATTAGCAATAAATTTAGATCATGGTTGAAATCAAAAAGTTTTTGTAGTACCTAAGATTGCTAAAAAATCTTCTCTCAAATAGTAAAATTACAAAAAATAATTCCTGCACTCTTGAATTTAATGAAATTGATTTTGTTATAAAAAAAATAAGAAGACAAATACAGTACTGGCCAATAGATCTAAAAGAGATGAACTATATGTCTTAGAAGACTATAATCTCTGTGCATTGAATGCCACACAAGACTAAAAGACCTCAAACATTATTCGTCATAATAGATTAGGACATCCTAATTTGAAGACTTTAAAGATTTTAAGTAGTAATAGTTGCATTAATGTTAGTAGTTAGGTTAAAATGCATATTGTCTGTTCTAGTTTAAGATGGGCAAAGATTGTAAACTGTTATTTGGCTTGAGGAATAAAATTAAGAAAGAACCTTTATTGAAAATTCACTGTAATCTTTAGGGTCATGCACTTGTTTATCTACTCAACACATGAGATATTTTGTAGTGTTTGTAGATGATGATACAAGATACACATGGCTTCATCCATTGAAACAGAAATCTAAATTTTTTTATGTATTCTCAAGTTTCAAAAAATCGTAGAAAGACAATTCTCTAGAGTTATTAAGATATTTCAATGTAATGGAGATGGTGAGTTTATCAAAACAGAATTCATTAAGCATCTAGAAATTTTTGGTATTGTCAAACACATCACTTGTACTAATACACCTAAATAAAATAAAAATTTTAAACAAATATATAGACACATTGTTGATACTAGATTATCGATGCTACTTCATGTTAACCTACCTCTCTTTCTATGGATAGTGTCCTTCTTAATTGTTGTGTTTCTATGGATAGTGTCCTTCTTAATTGTTGTGTTCCTTATTAATAAACAACACCAACTTAACCTGTTTTATCCATCTTGTAGATGATGATAGTGATTCTAGTTTCATATTTTTAGTTGAGTCTTCTGAAATGCTTGATATCTCAAATGCTGTAGAAATATGAATTATTTCTGAGCCACTTAGCATGCCATAGTCTTCACTATTCTCAATGTCTAATCCACAAAGAATAAAACTGGACGTTGATCCGTCAAAATGGTTAAATATTAAGAACTAACAATAAGAAATAGTTTTAATACCTACAAAAGATAATGCAGCTCAGACATCACCAGAACCAAAGAGGCATCACATGATCACGAGATTCAAGGAAAAATTAGCAGTTTACCTCACCTGTCTTTCTTGCAAGCAAAAGCAATTCTAAACATGGATAAGCTCAAAATACCAAACCTTGGAATTAAAAAATTTTAAAATGGAACTTTTGATTAAAAGGGAAGGTAATTTTAGAGAAGCAGTACAATTATTTAAAGAAAATAAGCACAAGCATATGTACGTGCAGTAGCATGGATCAACTAGGTAAATACAATAAAGCAAAAACAATAAGAAAGGAAAAAAGGGATCCAGGGCATTTAATACAAATAGCAGAAAATAATGTATGGTATAAAAGGAAGATACAATCATCATTCACAATCAAAGAACGACAACTCAGCAATAAAAAACATCGCAACAATAAATAAAAATCTAAAGTCACTTGGAAATGTTACATACCTGATAAGATTAAAGATGGAGTCAAATTTTGTCCTGCTTAGACATTGATATTAGTCCATTGAGCTAAACTTGCCAAGGATCTAAAATTTGGATAAAGTTAACAATTAAAATCAAGGTCTCTTGAATCTAATGAAAGAGGATCAACACTTATGTTGGTCGTTTGAACTCAAATCGATGAGTAGAAGAGTTGAATAAATCTTCAGTTGGGATTGATTTCATGGCATTAGTGAGACATTGTAAATGCCTTTTGTTAAATACATCCAAAACTCTACTATTTGTCCTTAATTCTTGTTGTTTCTTACAAATTAAGATGAGAATCAACATCATTTTTCATGGGTTACTCCAATTTGTGCTTGAGCTAAAAAAGACAATCGATCAATATTAAGTAGACGAAGAGTTGCCACGATTTTTTTGTTTTTAGTTTCTAGATAGATCTTTTTGCTTTTCTTTTTCTTATTTTGTATCTAGGACTATCAGGTTTGGTCTATGGCTGATTTGGGCCTCAGCTATGTATTCTTTTTCTTTTTATACCTAATAAATTAGCCATTGGCTATTTTTTATTAGACTATTAAAAAAATGTCAAAAAATGCATTTCAACATGGCCTCTTACAGGAAGAAGTATACATGAGTCAACCTCCATAATTCATTAACCCCAGGTATCCAACTCATGTTCATTTGTTAGAAAAGGCATTGTATGGTCTTAAAAGCACCTAGAGCCTGGTTTAATAGATTCAGTATGTATTTGCTTCACCTTAATTTTACTTATAGTAAGGCAGGTCCCTCTTTGTTACTTAACATGGAAACAGAGGGACTATCTTAGTATTACTATATGTGGATGATATAGTTATCACATGAAGTGATCAAAAATATGTCTCAGGGGTGGTTGCTAAACTTGGGAGAGAATTCTCCATGAAAGATCTTAGTCCTCTTTATTTTTTTTTGGAATTGAGGTCAAGTACGAGTCAGGGGAAGTATGCTACTAAGTTTCCAGAAAAGATTGATATGACTCAGGCAATAGCAATAAATACACCTCTTGCATAAAAATGGGGCTTACCTATTGGAAGCCCTATTGATACATCTATGTATAGAAGAATTGTGAGAAGTCTTATGTATTTAACACTCATAAGGCCTGACATCACACATATAGTAAATCTAGCAAGTCAATTCATATAGATTCCAAATAGTAAACAACTTCAAGGTGCTAAAATGATCCTCGGGTATATTATATCATGTACTCATAATTATCTCACAATCATTATGTAGGTTATATGGCTACTCAAATGCTGACTAGAGAGGTTGCACTACAACTAGAAGGTCAACTACAAGTTACAATATCTATTTAGGTACAAATTGTATCTTTTGGACCTCTAAGAAATAGTTTAATATAGTAAGGTCCAGTGTTAAAGCTGAATATAGAGCCTTAGTTTCTAGTACAGCTGACATGGCATGGATTATTTCCCTTCTTCGTGGTATTACAGTATATCGCAAGACAATAATTATACTATATTATGACAATTTAAGTGCCTTATACTTGACAGTTAATCCAGTAATGAATGCCAGAACAAAGTATGTAGAAATGGACTGTCATTTTGTTCGAGAAAAAATGGTCAGAGTACACCTACTCATGCAGTTTGTAAGGTCTAAAGATTAACTAGCTGAAATTCATACAAAGGCCTTAGTAAAGTAGGTGTTTGCTGATTTCAAAAGCAAGCTAGGAGTGAGTGTTCCACCACGCACTAGCTTAAAGGGAAGTGTTGAAGATAATAATCAAGCAGAAGATAAGGAGAGTGTACATTAGCTAATTCTATTAGAGTTGGAAGAATTAGAGTTAGTCTATGCTTTGCCTCTATAATTGTTTAGGTATTATAGTAGTAGTAAACATCTACTTGTATATGTAGTCACCTAGTGTTGCAACTCTAAGTCTTCAATATTGACTTATCTAGGACTCTTGTAAGTAGTCTAGGGCTCTACAACTACATTGTATTGAACTCCTATAGGTAGGAGCCTGTACTTGAGTCCTCAATCATAAATAATATATTTTAATTTTCTTCAATGTACTTTAGAATTCTATAGTTGTATGTAGACATCACCATTACCTTGAGAGGTAGAGAGTCTATTCGAATAGAATCTTTGACTCTAGTAAAAGTGTTGTAAAGTAGTTTGGAAAAAAGAAGAAGAAAATAACCAGAGAGGATAAATCAGGACAAATACAAAAGAAATCGTGATAGAATATACTAAAAAGAACAATAACTTCTATAGAATAATACGATTATTAAAGTACAAAAAACATTAAGCAGTAACATTGGAATAACAAGAAACTCTCAAAGTAATAAGACTAATAATATGAAAGAATAAATGAGATAACTTTCATTTACCTAACTAACCCTCTATCTTAATTTGTGTCGTACTGTTCTCTATAACCTCCTCTCTAAAGTCGTACCCTCAATAAGCATCATATCATATCTAATCACCTCTCCTCAATATTTCATCGTACCTCTACCTATACCTCTATCTATTCTTAAAGGCTAAAATCCGCATAGCTAGGGCCAGACATGGTATGGTATATGCTTGATTACTATACCAAATTAAAATTTTTGATATCGTGATTCTGATATTATGTTATTTGGTATGGTATATATTTTAAAACTTTTTGATATTCAATATTTATAAATAATATGCAAAAAGTATATACTTACATAAATAACATATATATATATATATACATATAACACTAAATGTTTAGATGTTGGAACTTTGACTACTCTATCTTGATTGAATTTTTCATTTTTTTGTAATTGATTTAACAAAGAGAGTTGTTTGTACTTTCTTTTGAATATACATATACTTCTACATGTGTAATGTGTTAGTACGATAAATTGAGACATATTTTAAAAATTCAAGTTCATAATACTCTATTATACGATATATATATATATATATATTCGAATATTAAACCGTAAAATACATAATCAAAATTCAAGATACCGAACCATAAAATTGATATGGTATGGTAATGATATAGTATTTTTAATAACTGAATATCAAAAAAGTTGTTTTTAAATGAAAAAATACATCACAACCACCTTAAACTATTATCGAAAAGTCAATTCCACACGTAAACTAATGTGGCGACCTATTACACACCTGTTCTTATTAAAAGTAAATTTAATAGCCCCCTCAAATAATCTAAGCCAGTCGCATACCCGTACGTGATTTACACTCGCCAACCAGATAAGTCCAAGCCACAAATATAATTGAACTTTTTCACTTTTTTTCAACCATTTTTGCCTTCATCTTCTTATCTTTTTTTTCACCTGAAGCTGAATTTCCATGGTGGTTCTAAAGAAGAACCACCATAATGTCATCACCATTATCACCATCATCATCATCTTCTTCTTCTTCTCTTCTATTATTGATATAAAATCAACACAATCAAGCAATAACATCATCCAATTTAATCGTCTTTGCTATCCAATATCAAAATTTACGACACGATCATTACCTAATTGTGTTACCCATCATCAAATATAACACACCATCAGTGTCATCAAAAATCAACATGCTTTGCCAGTAATTTCACCACCCGATACCAAAATAAATTTTGAGCAATTTCAATATTCTATTATTGATTTTGAGTAAAATCAAAAGATGATTTTTATATAGAGAAGATAGATCTACAAAAATGTATTAAAAGATTGAATTTTGAGCAAAACACACAAACTTTTATAGAGAAAGAACAAAAATGCAAAATAAATTAAAAATTTGATGCTCAACTTGATGAGTTTGACGGTGAGAGCAATAAGATCAATTTCAAAAGTCTCGTCGAAAAAAATTTCAACCAGCGTTGAGTCCACCCCTCAATCGTTTTTGTTTTTCTCTCTGAAAACTACCATGAAAAATTATTTTTCTATCAACCATAGAAAGGGAGGAGTGGTTGTAATTAAGAAAAATAAAGAAAAAAATGAAGATGGAGAGAATAAAAATAGAAAAAGGCTTAAAGATGGCATGAAAGAGAGAGAGGGGGGGAGGGGAGGGGGTTAAAGAGTATTGTTGGCCTTTTTCTTTTTAGACGCCTATTTTTAATTTTTTTTAGTCCTCTTGTTAGTTGTTGGGTTCTAAGTTGATGTGTGAATGGAAAATTGAGGGAATAAATTGGAGAGAAAATAGAGGTTCACTTAAGAATGTCAAGTTCTCCCATACTGGTGGGAGAAAGGAATATCTTGTGTTTTTATTGAGAAATGCTCCTTCAAATGGATATTGAGGCAAGAATAAAGATATGCATCATCGTTGTCGTCGCTCACTAGGCTCGACTTTGGATTTGAATTTGTCAAATGATCAATCGAGAGATTAATTTTTTGGACAAAATTTATTTAAAACTTAGAAACAAGTGAAATTTTAATCCAAAAATCCATTTAAAATGTTTTTCTTTATTTGCGGATGTATTCGGACATAATGCTAGCGCATACAAAATGCACCTCGAAGGGACACAATCTTTCGAGAAAAAGACACACTATTTTAGAAAAGGTGCAGCCTGTGTATGCAGGTCGGGCGTAGACCTGGCACAGTTCCAGTGCAGAAGTAATAGGAATAGGCTAAATGCGACCTGTGGTCGTAGGTCCAGCGCGGATCAGGCGTAGGTAGCTAACATTTCAGAAAAAGTTGTCTCTTTCCATAAACCATTATTTTTCTTCCGAAGAGATACGTAATGTCGATGAATACCTGAACTTTTCCTCTGATATAGGTATGAATTTTGAGTGGAAAATAATTTTTTTCTTCTTCTAAAACTATCGTGTGATCATCAAATCATTGAGTGTGTTCAAAGTTTCTGAATGTTTGAGAAACCTCTACTTTCATAAAGTGAGCCATTTTATCTAGGAGGAAAGATTTCATAACCTCAGGTACTTGAGGAAAATAAATTTCTTAAGAATACACAGGGAAGTCGGTGGACTTGGTTCTTAAATTTCTGCTACATCTTTATTTCTTAAAAGTTGATAAATACTTCAATTTGATAGTTCATTTGAATATTCATTTGAACTTGTGTTTGAAGCTGTTGAACTTAATTTTAGTACTTGAAAATTATTCTTGAACTTAGTGTTAAAGTTTGTATAGAAACATACAGATTTGTACCTGTAAAATAACAATCTTAAGGAATTTAAACTAATCTCCACTGTTTGGTTTCTGAAAATTAAAGCTTATTGAACTTATTAGTGATTTGAAGATATAAAACCGTCGTCACCAGTTAAAATTCATTCGGTTGACAATTGGAAGAACATAAAAATTTTATCGTTAAACTAGAAACAAGTTGGTGTTTAAAGTTTTTACAATTTTATAATTAATATTCTAATATACTAAGTTGGTTGTCTTTTTGTTACAGCAAAATAAATCCTGAAAGTCATGCAAATTATGGAACGAAAAGTGTAGCAGCAGCAATTATTTCTACAACAAGACGCACAAGTGTTGCACCCGCAATGACACCTGCGGAGCAACCCAAAAAGTTTTTGGGTGTCGATTTCAAATGTTAGTAGCAAAAGATATTCTTCTATTTGATGACTTTATGTCTTCAAAGTTTCATCTTTGAAAATGCTCTAGAATTACACTAAGAAACACCAAACAAGGAGCGGTTTATTGTAATGGAGGCATGGAAACACTCAAACTTCTTATGTAAGAATTATATAATGAATGGCCTTCAAGATGACCTTTACAATGTATACAACGGTATGAAGACCTCAAAAGAATTGTGGGATGCTTTGTAACAAAAATATAAAACTAAGGATGCAAGAACTAAAAAGTTCTTTGTTGCAAAATTTCTTGACTTCAAGATGATTGACAGTAACACTATCGTCTCTCAAGTGCAAAAATTGCATGTAATCATCCATGATCTCCTGACAGAAGGTATAAATATAGTAAATACCTTATTTGAACATGTTAAGTGTGTTCTTAATAGTTATATGACCTTTGATGTAGGTTTAATTGTGAATGAGGCTTTCCAAGTAGAGACTATAATAAAAAAAATACCACCTTTGTAAAAGGATTTTAAAAACTACTTGAAGCATAAAAGGAAGGAGATATTAGTGGAAGCCTCATTGTGAGGTTACGTATTAAAAAAGATAACAAAGCAGTCGAGAAGAGTTCAAAAGGGAATTCCACAATCAGTAGTGATAACATTATGGAGGATGACCCTGACAACTCAAAGAAATGAAAGAAAGTATCCGAACAACAAAGCAATCCTTCAAAGAAGAAATTCAAAGGGAATTGCTTTAATTGTAGCAAGGCTGGCCATAAGTCCATCGATTGTCGGGCCCATAAAATACAAGAAGAAAGATCAAGCCAACATGGCTGAATCCAAAAATAAAGTGGATGATTTATGCATTATGCTTTCAGAATGCAACTTAGTGGGTAATCTAAGAAAGTAGTGGATTGATTCTGGTGCCACTCGTCATGTCTGTGCCAACAATGAGTTTTTTACTTCATATGGTCTGGCTCAAGATGAGGAGAAGATTTATATGGCTAACTCCGCAACAACTAAGGTCAAAGAAATGGGAAAAATTGCTTGAAGATGACATCAGCCAAAGTGTTGACACTCTATAATGTCCTTCATGTACTGGAGTTGAGAAAGAACATGGTTTCTATATCACTTCTAACCAAAAATGGATTCAAATGTGTATTTATTTCTCATAAGGTTGTAATTAGCAAAGGAGAATGTATGTAGAAAAAGGTTGCCTCACCAAAGGCCTGATCAAAATCAATGACTGTGGAGATCAATAAAAGTTCTAATTCCTCTTACTAGCTAAGTCTAATGAATTGTGGCATAAATGATTAGGACTTGTCAATTACAAAACTTTGCAAGAACTGATTAACTTAGAGGTTTTGCCAAATTTTGAGTGCAATAAATCAAAGTGTCAAACGTGTGTGAAATCAAAGTATGCTAAGCATCCGTACAAGTTCGTTGAAAGGAATTTCAATCCCTTAGACTTAATCCACACAGACATTTATGATAAGAATTCAACACCATCTCGTGGTGGAAAAAAGTATTTTATAACTTTTATTGACGATTGTACTAGGTATTGTTATGTTTATTTGCTAAATAGTACGAATGGAGCAATAGACGTATTTAGGCAATACAAAATAGAAATTAAAAATCAGTTAGAGAAAAAGATCAAAATGATTAGAAGTGATAGGGGTGGAGAATATGAATCTCCTTTTGTAGAGATATGTGTAGAAAATAGAATTCTCCATCAAACTATTGCCTCGTATTCTCCTCAATCAAATGGGATTGCGAAAAGGAAAAATCAAATAGTAAAGGAAATGATGAATATCTTACTTATAAGTTCTGATTTACGTAAAATTTATGGGGGGAGCTATCCTTACAGTTAACAAAATATCAATAGAGTGCCCCATAGTAAGACACTTTTAATTCCATATGAAAAATGAAAAGGAAGGAAACCTAACTTAAAATACTTTAAAGTGTCGGGGTGTCTATGATGATAGGCGAATTTACGCGCCTATATCAATATATTTTGCCCATATTTTAGCCTAGTTTTGAGAACTAATTATCTATTTCATACACTTTTAGTCCTTTTTCCTGTAAATGAGCTAACAAATGTGATTAGGAAAGTTTCAGGTATAAATGATGCAAAATACAGCAATTTATGGCTTACTTGACGCAAAAGAAAGCTCACAAACGAGATGGAAAGGAGCTGGACGCATAAAGGACTAAATCTGCTGCATGGAAAATCTGTCCCGGGCTAAAACAGCATTTCTGAAGACTTTGGGGACTTACAGACACAAAGCTGGATTTTTGCCATAATACATTAACCTAGTGCAATTAGGTTATGTGTTTCATTATTCTATTTGGATTATAATTTTGTAACCTTACCCTAGTACATTTGGGTCAAGGATTTCATTAGTATATTAGGATTTGGTTATTTATTTCATTAGCTTAGTAGGAGTAGGATAGGAGTATTATAAATACCCTATCATGTTAGAGATTTTTATCACATTCTTACAATTCAATTAACTCTTCACTTAAGACATCTTCCTACAATACATTCTTAATTCTTCATTCTTCTATTCATCTATTCCACAACAAGAGAATCGTTACTTGCTAAGGAATCACCAAAACCACACGCCAAACACCTACTATTCACGCCATCCACCATGCAAAACGTGATATCCTTCGCATTCATGGGTAACTAAACCTCTTAGTTGGGGTTATGGAAGCCGAATGAGTTACTATCTATTGCTATGAGCTTGTGAGTTCAAGACACGTATATTGCTTATATCATTATTCTCTTCATCTTAAATCTACATCCTTTGCGGTTCAAACACAAGAACACGCCATTCTAACATCTAACCTGTTCGAGAGAAAGGTTATTTGTCTAGAAAAGAAGACGCATAGACCAACGCCAGTCTAACATTTAACTTGTTCGAGAGAAAGGTTATTTGTCTGGAAAAGAGATAATGTCAAGGTAGTAGGACACCCTTTCCTATTAAAAAGCTAGTGCCGTAACTGGACTAACCTCTTGGAGAATTTGTACCGCTAGACACACTTTAATCTCGAGAGAGTTAAAGTGAAATAGTCCTTGTTTAGGTCGAGAGACGCTTGGATTTACCATCGACTACAATTCTCTATAAGCAATTGCATGTCAAGACTCTACACACTCATAGCCAATAGAGACGTATACCTCTGAAGGTGGACATAATCCCAACGCTTCAATTCTCATTGTTTACAACCAACGTGACAATCTTTCTCTTTTTACTTTATTATTTTCAGCTTTTATTTCATTACTTTGGTTACTTATTACAATCCCCCCTTTTTTACGAGACTTGCACCAAAAGTCTATTAATTTTACTTACTTGTTGGCCAAGCTATTCTCTGTGGGATCGATACCCAACCCAGGTTGGGTTCTATATTTGCTATCGACCGCTTTACACTCCTACGAGAGCTGTAGATTGAGCGTTATCAAAAATTGGCGCCGTTGCCGGGGAATACAAGTGTCAATCAAGTTCGTGAAAATTACTAGACCCTTTGGTCAAAGATTCTCGTACTTTTACGTTTAGTTTTTGTTTTTGTTTATTGCAGGTTTTTCTTTTAGTGCATGCCCCATACTAGAAGTTCTGGTCAACCGTTATTACCAATCAATCCGGAACCGCAACGAATTAGAAGAATGGAAGCACAAGCGGAAATCGACAGGATGGCTGCTCAACACGAGCAAGCAAGATTAGCTGCTCTTGCCGCTGCTCAAGTCCAACAACAAAACATTGATAATCCTGGACGAGCAACAAATCCTGGCGATGAAGATTTAGGGGATGACGAGTTGATCAACCCAAGGCATGGCGCTGAAATGGCAACACCTGCCAACAGACGAGGTCGACAAGCTCGGTACAGATATGATCGCCAACCTTTGCAACCAGCTTTCGACGATGATGATGATGATCTTGATGGTGCCGGAGCCACTGGAGCTATAATTCCACCACCATTAGCGCCCGGAGCCAAGTTCAACATCACTATCACCATGATTCAGTTATTGCAACTCAAGGGATTATTTGGTGGACTAGCAGGCGATGATCCGAATATGCATCTCATCAACTTTATTTCTACATGCAAGTCTTTTGACAATCCTGGAGTTGGTCAGAATGCTATTCGATTACGTCTATTTCCATTGTCTCTGTCTGGGGAGGCAACATTATGGTTGAATGGGCTGACTCCTGATTCTATTACAAATTGGAGGCAATTGAGAGACGCTTTCCTAGAAAGATTCTTTCCGCCATCCAAGAGGGCTCAATTGAGAGATGAAATCAGCAACTTTCGTCAGCTTCCCTCTGAAGCTCTTCACGAAACATGGGAGAGGTTCAAGACAAAGCTAGCGAGATGCCCAAACCATCACATGACTAATGTTCACCTCATGGAGATCTTATATAGAGCCTTGAATTCAGTAACTAAACCAGTGGTGGACAACGCAGCTGGAGGTTCTTTTATGGACCTCACCTTTGGTCAAGCAAGCAACATGCTAGATCGTATGACGAAACAAAGTAGAGCTTGGCATACCAGGGATTCTGAGGTAGCAAGCCCCACTTTATCTATTGGCATGTCTGCAGATCAAAGAAGGAGAGAAGAAGAACGTGATCAAGATATGGCGCACATGAAAACCCAAATGGATCTTCTTACAAAGCATCTATTAGGGAAGACTGAAAAAGTGAAATCTATTGCGTCAAAAGGAAGAGACGAATCTGATTCAGAAGAGGAGGCCAACTACTTGAACAATCAGGGTGGTTTCCGTGGGAATGCCCAAGGAAACCAAGGTCGGAACTATTATGATAAATCTGGAGGTAAAGACCAAGGTAGTTGGAAGAAAAATAATGAAAATAGTGGTTTGTACGTTCCCCCTGGTAGACGTGATACCACCACATCCAATTCTATGGAAGACATGATGGCTAAGTTATTGAAAGGAGTGGAAGCGACGAGCGCGGGAGTTAAGGAGGTGATTGACGATTTGGCCTCCATGAAGCAATTAGTTGATTCTCATTCCACTTCTATCAAACAACTAGAGCAGCAATTCAGTCAACTTTCAGCAGCACTCAACCAAAGAAAAGCCGGCACCTTGCCTAGCGATACTGTGCAAAATCCAAGGACTGATGGGTCATGCATGGCCATCACTACGAGGAGTGGTAAGGTGCTGGAAACTTCAGCAGAAGGCAAGCAAGTAGTTGACAGAACAGCAGACATGGACGCCACGCCTAGTGACGCCACTAGGGAAGACGCCGCAATATCCACTTCCAACGTCAAGGACGTGTTGCCTAGTGACGTGCAGCCTGAAAAAAAAAGTAAACGGAAGCAAGAGGAGAAGAAAGCCATGGAAAGAACACTTCCATACCCACCACCACCTTTTCCACAAAGATTGAAGAAGGTGGCCGATGACACTAAGTTCAGCAAATTTATGACCATGTTGAAGCAGCTAACTATTAATGTCCCATTGGTAGAGGCACTTGAACAAATGCCTGGGTATGCGAAGTTTATGAAAGATCTTTTGACTAAAAAGAGGGCAGCAAGCTATGAGCTGAAAGAAGATGTGCATCATTGTAGTGCAATAGCTACCCGATCCATAGTTCAGAAGAAGGCCGACCCCGGAGCTTTCACTATTCCTTGCACTGTCGGATCTTTGGACTTTGCTAAAGCATTATGTGACTTAGGAGCCAGCATCAACTTGATGCCATTATCAATTTACAAGAAGTTGGGGTTAGGAGATCCTACACCAACTAATATGAAGCTTGTTATGGCGGATAGGTCGGTAAAACGACCGGTTGGTATTCTATGCGATGTCTTGGTGAAGGTATCTTCATTCATATTTCCAGCAGACTTTGTCATCTTGGATTGCGAAGCAGATTCAGAGGTTCCCATAATCTTGGGACGCCCTTTCCTTGCTACGGGAAGTGTGCTCATAGATTTGAGAGCTAATGAGCTTTCATTCCGAATAAATGATGAAGTGGTGCGCTTTGATGTTTGCAAATCAATGAAGCAACCCAAAGATCTAAGTGTATTTTCTGTGGATGATGTTGTCGTTGATGACGAGGATGAGTTACTTGCTGAAGAGCAAATTCTTGATGATCCTTTGGAGGTTTTGCTCATGGAAGAAGATGATGATGATGCTGAAATTTCTGAAGATGATATTTGTGCTCTATCGGGATTAGGAGCATATCGCTGTCCTCCTAAGAAGCTGGACCTTGATCTCAAGAATCGACCCACACCACCAGCTAAGCCATCTATTGAAGAACCACCCACATTAGAATTAAAGGAGCTGCCAAGCCATTTGAAGTATGCATTCTTAGGAAGCGGAAACACTCTTCCAGTCATAGTGGCAGCCGATTTAGGTGAGCAACAAGTTGCAGCTCTTATTGCAATTTTACGCAAGTATATTAGAGCTATTGGATGGACCATTGCGGATATCCTTGGTATTCCACCTGGGATTTGCACTCATAAAATTCAGCTCCAAGAAAAGTGCACACCCACCATCGAACACCAAAGACGTCTAAACCCACCAATGCAAGAGGTGGTGAAGAAGGAGATTATCAAGTGGTTAGACGCAGGAGTTGTGTATCCTATTTCTGATAGTACATGGGTAAGCCCAGTACAATGTGTTCCCAAGAAAGGAGGTATGACGGTGGTTGCGAATGCAAAGAATGAGCTTATTCCACTCAGGCCCGTCACTGGATGGAGAGTATGCATGGACTACCGCAAGCTGAATTCTTGGACTCTCAAGGATCACTTCCCCATGCCATTTATGGACCAAATGCTAGATCGATTAGCGGGAAAAGGATGGTTTTGCTTTCTTGATGGTTATTCAGGTTATAATCAGATTTTTATTGCACCAGAAGACCAAGAGAAGACAACGTTTACATGCCCATATGGTACGTTTGCCTTCAAACGTATGTCATTCGGGTTATGTAACGCACCAGCCACCTTTCAACGATGTATGATGTCTATTTTCTCTGATATGGTAGAAGACACTTTGGAGGTATTTATGGACGACTTTTCAGTTGTTGGGGAGTCTTTCGAAGCATGTTTGGTGAATTTAAGCATGGCATTACAAAGATGTGTAGAGTTCAACCTTGTGCTGAATTGGGAGAAGTGCCATTTCATGGTAAAAGAAGGAATTGTTCTTGGGCACAAGATCTCCGAAAGAGGAATAGAGGTTGATCGCGCCAAAATAGAGGTAATTGAGAAGCTACCACCTCCAATTTCGGTGAAGGGAGTTCGTAGTTTTCTTGGCCATGCTGGGTTTTATCGTAGATTCATCAAAGACTTCTCCAAAATTTCTAGTCCATTGTGCAAGCTATTGGAGAAAGATGCGAAGTTTGACTTTAATGATGATTGCTTAAAAGCATTTGAATGCCTTAAAGAAAAACTCATTGAAGCCCCTATCATGGTAACACCAGATTGGACGCTCCCGTTCGAAGTCATGTGTGATGCTAGTGGTGTAGCCATTGGTGCTGTTCTTGGACAGAGAAAGGAGAAATTATTTCATCCTATCTACTATGCGAGTAAGGTCCTCAATGAAGCCCAAAGGAACTACACCGTCACTGAACAGGAGCTATTAGCGGTTGTGTATGCGTTTGAGAAGTTCTGTGCCTACCTATTAGGTACTAAAGTGATCGTTCATACAGACCATGCAGCTCTTAGGTATCTAATGACAAAGAAGGATGCAAAACCAAGGCTGATTCGATGGGTGTTGCTGCTGCAAGAGTTTGATTTCGAAGTCAAAGATAGAAGAGGTTGCGAGAACCAAGTGGCTGATCACCTATCTAGACTTGAGAATGAGTATGTGGCGCAATCAGAAAATCAGATTGGCGATGCATTCCCTGACGAGGAGATACTAGCGACAACAATGGAGAACTTACCATGGTATGCCGACTTTGCAAATTTCGTGGTGAGTAATGTGTTACCTTCCAATTTATCTTACCACCAGAGGAGGAAGTTTATGCATGACGTTCAGCACTATTATTGGGATGAGCCTTATTTGTTTCGAAGATGCGCGGATGGTATCATTCGACGATGTATATCCCATGAAGAAGTGCCCACTATATTAGAAGCATGCCACACTTCGCAAGTTGGAGGCCATCATGCAGGGAATCGAACAGCAAGAAAAGTCTTGCAAAGTGGTTATTATTGGCCTACAATATTCAGAGATGCACACGACTATGTGAGAAGGTGTGACCAATGCCAACGTCAAGGTGCTATTTCAAAACACCATGAAATGCCCATGTCCAAAATTCTGGAGGTAGAACTCTTTGATGTATGGGGTATTGATTTCATGGGACCATTCGTGAATTCGTTTGGAATGAAGTACATCTTGGTTGCTGTGGATTATGTGTCGAAATGGGTTGAAGCTGTAGCATTGGCCGATAACGAAGGAAAGCGTGTTGTAGCGTTTTTAAAGAAGAATATCTTCTCTCGCTTTGGGGTACCTCGTACTATCATAAGTGATGGAGGATCTCACTTCTGCAACAAGCTATTCAAATCTGTATTGGCCAAGTATGGAGTCAAGCAACACAAGGTAGCTACGCCTTATCATCCCCAAACTAGTGGACAAGTAGAGGTTTCCAATCGTGAGATCAAGCAAATCCTTGCCAAGACGGTCAATGCGAATCGGAAGGATTGGTCTCGGAAGCTAGATGATGCACTATGGGCGTATAGGACTGCATTCAAGACACCCATTGGCATGTCACCTTATCAGCTAGTTTATGGGAAGGCTTTTCATCTACCCATCGAGCTTGAATACAAGGCATTATGGGCATTGAAGCACTTGAATCTGAATTGGGATGATGTGAAGAACCTGAGGTTGGAGCAGCTGAACGAGCTAGATGAATTCCGTCTCCATGCATATGAAAGATCAGATTTATACAAGGAGCGGATGAAGAAGTATCACGATCTGCGGATTGTTCGACGACACTTCCAAAAAGGTGACATGGTACTACTCTTTAACTCCAGATTCAAGCTCTTCCCAGGTAAGTTAAAATCAAAGTGGTCTGGTCCATTTAAAGTCACCCACGTCTACTCGTCTGGAGTAGTCGAATTGGAAAATAATGAGGGTGTTATCTTCAAGGTGAATGGCCAACGTGTTAAGCCATATATCGGTCCTCTTGACTCGATGAATGACATGGCCATCACTTATCTCGACGAAGTCTAAGTACTCGAGATTACTACGTCGAGCCACGACAATAAATAAGGCGCTAGATGGGAGGCAACCCTTCGTTTTATTGTTTTATCGTTTTGTCGTTTTAGTATGTTTTCTTTTTGATAAATGAAAATCCAAAAATAAGAGTCGTGCCACGACCAAAACTAAGGCGCTTGGTGGGAGGCAACCCATCGTACTAATCGTTTTCATTTGTTTGAGCAAATATAGGTGTAAGAAGTATGCAACGAGGAGATTGATTTCAATTGACGATTTGGTCGCATTGTATGGTAAAGTCGGTAAGTTAGGAATGGTGATGCATAAGGCTATGGATTGAGCCTTTCTCACGTCATAATAGGCTTCGAGAAAGGCTAGGCCTTGGTAAAAATAGGTCACGAACGATGCACAACCTATTCTATAGCCTAAGGACTCGGAATCTAGTGTGCAATACACTATGCGCCGCCTATTCCTAGGTGTGCTTTTGACTATGCGCCGCCTATGCTATGGCATTTGAGATACTGAGACCAAATGCCATACCATATGCGCCGCATATGCCTATATATGCCATACTATGTGCGGCGCATATGTCCCATTATGCCATGGACAATGCGCCGCATATACATGTGATATGCCGAGGGATATGCGCCGCATATAGGGTGATTTTGTCCCCAAATCCGATTGTAAATGGGTCATAACCCGACCCATACTCCTCCTATATAAAGGAGACTTGGTTTTTTATCACAAACACATTAGAAGTAACCCTAAAGGCGCCGCATATCATCCCAAATCCTCTCAAATTTTTCTTCCTTTGTTCTTCCAATCCACAACAACTTCTCCACAATCTTCAAGCAAGTAAGTGCTCTCTTATTCTTCATCTATTTATCGTAAGTACTACTTTGCTATGCTTATTATAAAATTCTAACTCATGAGAGATTGGTGGTGATGTTCATGTGTGTGGATAATTGTTGCAAAATTGTGTGATTGATTATATACGTATGGAATTCATGACTTGTTTCCGACTTGAATTTTGTTTCAATGGCATTGTTGTGATACTTGCTGAACATATGTGGCCATGAATATTGATTGAGAGTGTTGTTTGGATGCTTGCATGATTAACCATCCCGGCCATCGGGATAAGGTTATAGTGACTATAGACTTAGGTGGTGGTGTTTGTTGTCTGAATAGCAATTCCATGTGGTAACCCCTATGTTGTAACGTTGCTATATACACCATGCAAGTCGTCCAAATGGCTGCTCATGAGTGATGTAATACTGATTTTCTTGTCGGAATACAATCCTAAGACGTATGTCGACGACGTCTGAGTACTCGACCACGTTCACTTCACCGATTTGTGCCAACAAGATTAAGTGTGGGGTGGTACCCCTAATGCTTGCATATAGATTGTCTAAAGTGCGATTGTGCTGCATCTAACAGTATTTCTAGTCTCAGGTTCAATGGCACCGAAAGCAAGGCAAGGCAAGGAGAAGGCTACCACGACCCGCAAGGACAAAAAGAGAAGCCGAAAAGACCAAGGCGAATCATCTTCCGCACACCTACCACGCAGAATGTTCGGAATCAAATGGGTTCTTGAGGAAGAAGCCAAGGCATGGTACAGCAGCAACAAAGAAAAGAAATATGTGCACGTCGACTTAATCAACAAGGAGACCTTAGCAAAGAAGGAGCCGCAACTGTTGGCTAAGATAATGGCTTTGAAGCTGGATTTCATCTTCCGTGACATGGGAGAGTGCAATCTTGACTTGACAAGAGAGTTTTATGCCAACTGGTCGCCAAACACAACAGGCAACGAAGTCAAAATTCGGGGCCAAGTGTTACAGCTTACAGCGGATTGGATCAACTCGTTTCTAGGCCTACCTTCGGTCGACACTGCACCATACAAAGAGCTGTACAGCAGGCCTCCTTACAGAGCTATAAGACACACGCTTTGTGGAAGCAGATCGATGGCAAGATGGGGCAGACATAAGGAAACAGGCCGTCACAACACATTCCCCTATGCTCCACTAAATAGGGAAGCAAGAATCTGGATGCGCATTGTCAACTCATGCCTCATTCCTGGGACGCAATACACAAAGATATCGAGAGATAGAGTGTGTCTGGTTTATGCATTGATGACAAATGTCCCTATCAACTTTGGGGCAATCATTCGATCGACCATGAGAAAAGCCAGACTCCACAGCAGGTCCCATTTCACATTCGGCAATTTGTTGACAGCAATGTTGCGGAAGGAGGATATAGAAGAGGAACCAGCTGACCACAAACTCCCACATACCCCAAAGAAGGTTGACCTCACCAAGGTCAAAGATGCTGAAACAACGCATGGAGTCAACCTTACCACTGCGGAGAGACACGCTCGTGACGAGAGTTTCTTCCGTCATCTCTATGGCATGACACGATTCACTATGATGAGTGGTGGACGTATTCCAACTGCTGAAGAGCTCCAACAGCTGGACCACGACAACCCAATGAACAGACATGCCCGGGAGATGTGTGGAGTGGGAGTCTATTTCGAGGAACCTCTTGATGATGACGTGCCAACTGATGATGATAGACGCTTGCCTGATTCTGATGCTGAGGAGAACTCTGACGACGACTCTTACGATGACTTGGACGAAGGGGGTATGACCCCCGACATTGAGGAAGAGTCCGACTAATCAGGTTCTTCGACTTTATTTTCCACTGAGGGCAGTGTCTAGTCTAAGTGTGGGGTGTCGGCAGAATCTGCATGCTATGTTTGTATGTTTGCTCTTGTTTATTTTGTTTTGAGTCCAAATTTTTTATTTTTTTTGTGATTTTTTTTCGTGTGACGTTTTTTTTTTATTTTTTAGGAGTAAAATTTTTCTAGCTACGCATGAAATTATTTGGATAGGCAGCATGAGATTAGAACAAGAGTATGTGCTACAATTGTGACTATTGAGACATTTAGGCTCTAGTTGTAACTCATTATGTGATATTGTGTGATTCGATTCCTTCACTTGTTGGGTCGAGAGTCTATATTACTACCAATCAAGTCGACCATGTGCCTTGTGTGTGTGAGATAATAGTATATTCTATGTGTGTGGCTGATGCTAGAACTTGCCTGGTATGTATGCAAAGCGAAAATAAGGAGTGTAAGTTAGGATATGATTTAGGCATTTCTTTGGCAACCTATATTTGTTTACCATCAGTTTTACCTACCCATGTAAATCATCCTAGTTAAACCCTTTTGAGCCTTTAGCCTATTTCTTTGACAACCTTGTATGTAAGCCTAATCTATTTCTTTCAAGACCATAATTTGATCCAAATTCCTAAGTGCTTTAAAGTGAATAAGTCATGTGACAACATAAGAGGAAATTGGGTGAGTATGATGCTTTAAATTGTAAAGGTTCTTGAAGGTGTTATGAAAAAGAAAAAAAAATGCTATCATAGGAGGTACGTTGTGAAAAGAAAAAGGAAAAGAAAGCTGAAAAGGGAGTTATTCTTAAAATTGAAAAACAAAAAGAGGAGAACAAGGGTGGTAAAATAGAAGAAGAAAGGTTGAAAGAACAAAGTGTCAATGATACAATGTGATGTATTAAAGTGCTTAGGAACCTAGTCACTAGTTCTGGCCAAAATAGTCCTACCCGTCCCTTAGCCTACATTACAACCATCTAAAGACCTACTTGATCCTAATCTTAACATTCCGACATTTAGTAGAGTACTACATTAAAGGCAAGCTTATGGTCACTAGTTGCTACATATGAATTCTTTGTGAGAGTGAGTGCAAGGATATTTTGATACCCATGTTTGAAAATATGCTATACTTGTGAGTGATTATGGGTACTATATTGTGAGACACACATGGTTGATGAGTCTTGGATAGTTGTATATGATTCTATGCACCTTAACGTTTGCATGCGAGTTGATCACCATCACGAGTCTATGCTTGAGGTTAAATTGTTTCTACTTATAATCGGAAAGCTACTCTTCGTTGATAATTGTTGTGCTTGTCTTGAAGAATGTTTTGTGTTGTTTCTGTAAAAACCTTAAGTCGATGCTTAGAAGGACATGATATGTTGTTCGAGGACGAACAAAGCTCTAAGTGTGGGGTGTTGATGATAGGCGAATTTACGCGCCTATATCAATATATTTTGCCCATATTTTAGCCTAGTTTTGAGAACTAATTATCTATTTCATACACTTTTAGTCCTTTTTCCTGTAAATGAGCTAACAAATGTGATTAGGAAAGTTTCAGGTATAAATGATGCAAAATACAGCAATTTATGGCTTACTTGACGCAAAAGAAAGCTCACAAACGAGATGGAAAGGAGCTGGACGCATAAAGGACTAAATCTGCTGCATGGAAAATCTGTCCCGGGCTAAAACAGCATTTCTGAAGACTTTGGGGACTTACAGACACAAAGCTGGATTTTTGCCATAATACATTAACCTAGTGCAATTAGGTTATGTGTTTCATTATTCTATTTGGATTATAATTTTGTAACCTTACCCTAGTACATTTGGGTCAAGGATTTCATTAGTATATTAGGATTTGGTTATTTATTTCATTAGCTTAGTAGGAGTAGGATAGGAGTATTATAAATACCCTATCATGTTAGAGATTTTTATCACATTCTTACAATTCAATTAACTCTTCACTTAAGACATCTTCCTACAATACATTCTTAATTCTTCATTCTTCTATTCATCTATTCCACAACAAGAGAATCGTTACTTGCTAAGGAATCACCAAAACCACACGCCAAACACCTACTATTCACGCCATCCACCATGCAAAACGTGATATCCTTCGCATTCATGGGTAACTAAACCTCTTAGTTGGGGTTATGGAAGCCGAATGAGTTACTATCTATTGCTATGAGCTTGTGAGTTCAAGACACGTATATTGCTTATATCATTATTCTCTTCATCTTAAATCTACATCCTTTGCGGTTCAAACACAAGAACACGCCATTCTAACATCTAACCTGTTCGAGAGAAAGGTTATTTGTCTAGAAAAGAAGACGCATAGACCAACGCCAGTCTAACATTTAACTTGTTCGAGAGAAAGGTTATTTGTCTGGAAAAGAGATAATGTCAAGGTAGTAGGACACCCTTTCCTATTAAAAAGCTAGTGCCGTAACTGGACTAACCTCTTGGAGAATTTGTACCGCTAGACACACTTTAATCTCGAGAGAGTTAAAGTGAAATAGTCCTTGTTTAGGTCGAGAGACGCTTGGATTTACCATCGACTACAATTCTCTATAAGCAATTGCATGTCAAGACTCTACACACTCATAGCCAATAGAGACGTATACCTCTGAAGGTGGACATAATCCCAACGCTTCAATTCTCATTGTTTACAACCAACGTGACAATCTTTCTCTTTTTACTTTATTATTTTCAGCTTTTATTTCATTACTTTGGTTACTTATTACAATCCCCCCTTTTTTACGAGACTTGCACCAAAAGTCTATTAATTTTACTTACTTGTTGGCCAAGCTATTCTCTGTGGGATCGATACCCAACCCAGGTTGGGTTCTATATTTGCTATCGACCGCTTTACACTCCTACGAGAGCTGTAGATTGAGCGTTATCAGTCTAGCAAAAGTCCAAGTTCCTATACCTAAAAGGGTAAGAATAAGACCTAAGACTGTGGACTACATGTTCATTGGATATGCTAAAAGCAGTAAAGCATGTCGATTTTCGGTTCATAAATCTAAACAATCGGATATCAATGAAAATACGATAATTGAATCAGCTAATACTGAGTTTTTTGAACATATTTATTCGTATAAAACTGGACATGAGCAGTCTAGTGAAGGGTCTAAACGACCTCGTGATGAACTAAATGAGAATGTATATAATGATGAGAATCCAAAGTAAAGTACATGTCAAAGAATGTCAACTTCCTTTAAAACTAGATTTTGTGACATTTCTTCTTGAAAATGATCTTAAATGTTTGAAGAAATAATGTCGTCTTCGGATGCATCATTTTGGAAAGAGGCAGTCAATAGTGAGATTGATTCAATCTTGAGCAACCACACTTTGGAATTGGTTGATCTTCCTCCAGGAAATAAACCTTTAGGTTCTAAATGGATCTTCAAAAGGCTAATGAAAGTTTATGCACTATTGACAAATACAAGGCAAGACTTATAGTAAAAGCTTTAAACAAAAGAAAGAACTTAATTATTTTGATACATACTCTGCCTGTAACAAGGATAACATCCATTTGGATGTTACTTACCTAAGCGACTGTATATGGTTTTGAAATCTATCAAATGAATGTGAAAACAACATTCTTAAATAGAAAATTGGAGAAAGAAATTTACATGGAACAACTCGAGGGTTTTGTGGTTCCCGATAAAGAAAAGAAAGTGTGCAAACTTATTAAGTAACTTTATGGACTAAAACAAGCACCCAAAAAGTGGCATGCAAAGTTTGATCAAACCATGTTGGCAAACAGCTTTAAGATAAATAAATGTGATAAATGTGTTTACATTAAAGACACTCCAAATCACAAGGTCATTGTTTGTTTGTATGTGGATGATATGTTGATCATCAGTAGAGATATTTCTAATGTAAATACCACGAAATAAATATTTAAAAGCAAGTATGATATGAAATACCTTAGAGTTGCGGATGTGATCTTAGGGATAATAATTAATTAAACTCCACAAGGGTTGGCGTTGTCACAGTCTATTGAAAAGGTACTTGACAAATTCAAGTATTTGGATTTTGGTATTGCCAAGACTCTATTAGACGTCAGCTTTGTAGTTCAAAAGAATGAAGGATAAAGTGACTCACAGTTGGACTACGTAAGACTGTTGAGAAGTTTGATGTATATCACGAATTGTACGCGACCAGATATAGCTTGTACAATTAGTAAATTGAGTCGGTACACAAGTAATCCCAATCAAACTCATTGGATGGCAATGAAAAAAGTCTTGGAATATCTAAACATACTCAAGACTATGCTTTGCATTATAATAAATATCCGACGGTAATTGAAGGATATAGTGATACAAATTGGATCACCAGATCGAATGAAGTAAAATCCATAAGTGGATATGTATTTACTTTAGGTGGGGGAGCAGTCTCTTGGAAATCGTTCAAACAAATATTTATTGCCCGCTCTATAGTGAAATATGAATTTTATCGCATTCGATAAAGTCAGTGAAGAAGCTGAATGGCTTTAAAAAATTTTGAAATATTTTCCTTATTGGCCCAAACCTTTGGCAGTAGTATATATACATGTGATAGTCAAGAGACAATAGGTAAGGCAAGGAGCACGATGTACAATGGTAAATCTCATCATATAAGATGGAGACATAATACCATTAGAGGGCTACTCTCTAGTGAAATTATTACTATTGACTATTTGAAGTCAAAGGATAATGTGTTGGATTTACTTACAAAAGGCCTATCTAGAGAGAGTTGAGAGAACATCAAAGAAAATGGGTTTACTGCCTAGGATAAGTCAGCATGGCGGTAACTCTACCTAGCAGACTGGAGATCCCAAGATCTAGGTTCAAGAAGATCAAACAAATTTGTGACTAACGATTCAACATTGTCAAAGTACTCAACCCATTCTCATGATGAAGACAATATTCAGAGAACAAGGATAAGGCTTATAGTTTGAAACTTTTTAATGGTTTCTAAGTTTGGCAGATTTGACCAAATAGTTTGATCTATAGGACTAAACATTTAGGAATCAGCTATATGAGAGTAAAGTGGAAGCCCCTCCAAGGAGAACGTTAGTAAAGGCCTATTCTCTAAGTTCTGATGAATCCAGGACATGTTCATGCTTAAAACGAATAAGATTATGAGAATCATAAATGATAAAAGGCTGGTTGTGTGACTTGTGTTGTCTAGCTGTACATTATCCGAGTGCATCCGATGCATGTTCACTACGGAAAGTTCAAAGGAAAACCCACTTATCCCGATGCAATCAGTCTTTGCTTGTTGATCACATACTTTTCTATAAATTTCTTGATAAGATAGTCATTCCCCATTCATGTGGGGGATTGTTGGGTTCTAAGTTGATGTGTAAATGAAAAATGGATGGAATGAATTGGAGGAAAAGTGGAGTTTCACTTAAGAAAGTCAAGTTTTTCCACTTTGGTGGGAGAAAGGAACTTTCTTATGTTTTTATTGAGAAATACTCCTTCAAGTGGATAGTGAGGCAAGAATAAAAAGATGTCTCACACAGTCATTGTCGTCGCTATCTCGGCTCAACTTCGGCTTCAGATTTAGATTTGTCAAATGATCGAGAGATTAATCTTTTGGACAAAATTTATTTGAAACTTGGAAACAAGTGAAAGTTTAATCCAAAAATTCAATGGAAATGTTTTTCTCCATTTGCAGACGCATTTCGAACGTAATACTAGCACATACGTAATGCACCTCGAAGGGACGCAACCCTTCGAGAAAGAGACACACTATTTTGGAAAAGGTGCGACCTGCGCGCGCAGGTCGGGCACAGGCTGGCTTTGCCTAGCGCAGGTCCAACGCAGAAGCCACTGGAATAGGCTAAATGTGACCTGCGGCCGCAGGTCCAGCGCATGTCTAGCGCAAATTAAGCGTAAATAGCTAACATTTCAGAAAAAGTTGTCTCTGTTCATGAACCATTATTTTCTTTCCAAAGGGGCACTTAATGACTATAAATATCTGAAATTTTCCTCAGGTATAGGTACGAATTTTGAGTTGAAAACAATCTTCTTCTTCTTCTAAAAGTCTTGTGTGATCATTAATTCGTTGAGTGTGTCCGAAGTTTCTGAAAGTTTGAGGTACCGCTATTTTCAAAAAGTGAACCATTTTATCCTAGGAGGAAAGATTCCATAACCTCGGATAATAGAAGGGAATAAATTGCTTAAGGACACACCGTGAATTCAGTGGACTTAGTTCTTAAATTTCTGTTTCATCTTTATTTCTTAAAAGTTGATAAACACTTTATTTTGATAGTTCATTTGAATATTCATTTAAACTTGTGTTTAAAGGTGCTGAACTACATTGTATAGAAACATACAGATTTGTACCAGTAAAATAATATTAGTTTGGGTGTGTGGGTTTTTCGAATATAGTTTAAGATAATTTTAATTTCTTTACTCTTTTTAAATACCAAATCATATCATACCATGCTCATTATGAATAAGTAAAAATGGACAAAGTGTGTAAGTCTACTTTTTGGCTTATTTCGTTTGACAAAATGAAATAGACAGTAATTAAATGAGAAAATACATCAAAACACCTTTGAACTTGTCCACAAAACTCACTTTAGCACTTAAACTTTATAGATAGTTATTTACCACCCTAAACTACTTTCAAGTGAATTTTACACCATCCGAATTGCTGACATGGAAAATATTAAAAACCTCAGCACGTAATGGACAAAAGAACTGAAAAAAATAAGTGGAGCCCACATTTTAGTTTTCAGCCACTCAACCTTCCCTTACACCATCTTCCTCACACCCCATCACCCCTCTTCCTGACACCTCACCACCCTTCTTCCGTTTCTCCATTTTTCCTCACCAATATTATCAATCAGCTTAATCAAAATGCACATCAAAAATATTTTTTCATGTAAATTTTTGTAATAAGTTCAACTTCTCGCAAAAAATCTGTAAAAAAATTCAATCTATTCCATTAAAATCAATTTTTCTCAATAACTAAATTAATTTCAAAGTTATTGAATTCTTGTTTTGATGAATAAATTGAAAATACCTATATGAAAAATATTGATACAATTCATATTGAAACTGAATTGAAGAAGAAAAAAACACAAAAAGAAACCTGAACCAAATAAAAAAATTCTTTAAAATATAATAGTCGAATTTGACAAAAAAATTTAACATCATATTTTTATCACTAATTCTGTTTACCCTCAAAATGAAATTCTTTGACATGACAATTGTAATTTTTCAAGAATCAAATTTCAAAGATTTAAATATAGAATCGAAAAGAAAAAAAAGGAAAGAGTTGAAAAAGAAAGAATGAAGGGAGGTGGAGGGTGGGGGGTAGGGGCCTGGGAGGGAGTGTTTACGAATGTGAAAAAGGAAAAAGCAGATATGAAAAAAGAAGAAAGATTGGGCCTTGGGTGGGGTAGGTTAGGGGGCTTGAAGATGATGAAAGAGTGGGTGGGTGGGTGGCTGAGGGCTGAAGAAGAGAGTATAGGATTTTTTTCCTTATATATATATATATATATATATATATATATATATATATATATATATATATATATATATATATATATATATATATATATATATATATATATATATATATATATATTATCTATTATTAATATATATGTGACAATTAAGCTGCTGAAGCAGGCAGCTTGTGGACGACATGTCTACTTCAGCAGCTTCAATCGTGATTTTACTATATCATTCTTAATTAATTATTATAAATTATTTATGTATTAAAAAGTTAATAATATTAAATTTAGAAAGTAAAGTAGATATTTATGACACGTCTGATTTAGCTGTTTCAACCGTAATTTTACCATATCATCCTTAATTAATTATTATAAGTCATTTACGTATTAAAAAATTAATAGTATTTAATTAAAAAAGTATAATAAACATTCATGACATGTCTGTTTCAACTGCTTCAATCGTGATTTTATTATATCACCCCTAATTAATTATTATAGATCATCTAAGCATTAAAAATTGATTATATTTCATAAAAAAAGGTAAAATAGACACAAAATTATAAGTTAACTCTTGATGTTTTAAATTAACTTGACAACTTATATGTGATCCACTAAAATTTTTTTCACAAGTACTTTTTACAGTAATTTTACTGTATCGCTTCTAATTAGTTAACCATTGATGTTTTAAATTAACTTGAGAACTTATATGGGGTCCACTTAAATTTTTTTCACAAGTACTTTTATAGTAATTTTATTATATCACTTCTAAATAGTTATTATAAGTCATTTAAGTATTAGATTATAAATAATATTTAATAACAAGGATAAAATAGATAAAGAATTATAAATTAAAAATGGGTGGATGAAGTACTTTGCAATTGTAATATCTATATCAAAAAGAATGTATGAAAATAGTACACCTACTGAGATCTAAGGGCCCGTTTGGCCATAAATTTTTTTTCGTTTTTTGATTTTTTTTTACTTTTTTCACTTTTTCGAAAATTGTAATGTTTGACCATGAAAATTCAAAAAAATATTCTGAATTGGATTCCAAAAGGTGAAAACAACTTTTTGTTATTTTCACAATTTTCCACTCCATTTCTAACTTTCATTATTATTATATATAACCCCAATCTTTAATTTTTGACTCAAACACCCCTTATAACTACAACCAACCACCAAGAAAAAAATTATTATTTATTTTCTATGGTACAACATCATTTTTAATTGTTATAGATAGTCTAATCTCTTTTTTTTTCTTTTAACCAAAATTTACTAACGTGAAGTAAAAAATAATAAACGGCAATCTATGTCGGAAATATATCAACTTTGTTTTGAATAAACTATATTATAGAAATATAAGGCCTAGTACATTATGTTATTTAAAAGTGAGAAATTTAATTATTTTTTTTTTGTCATTCTAATTTTTTGTATATGTCATATAATGGCTAAGTCGCATATCAAACATAACGTAACGATTCATATTTACGATACAATAATATTCAAGGAAAATCAATATCATCAATAAAGAAAAAGCAAAAAATTAGCACAAACCTATTCAGAAATAATTCATTGTAATTTTTTTAAAAAAGACCAAATTCAATAAAATAATCAATTCAAGTGAAAGTAATTAAGAATTTTCATCAACAAATTTAAGAATATATAAAATATATTTATATCCATCAATCATATTTATCAAAATATATTTACTCTATTCAATCGATTATGGTTAGATAAACTTATTTAGCTCGTGCTTGTGTTTAGAAGAATAACAATCATAATAATTAGTTTGTTGTTAATTATTTTATCAATTGAAGACATATAAATTATTTTCTCAACATTTGGCAGTATGTTAGTAGGTAAATTAGTAGTTGAGTGATTTTGATAATTTTTAAAAGTTTAGGGCATAAAATCATATTTAAAACAGATTTTTCAAAAGTCTAAAAAAAAAATTCAAAAAGACATGGCCAAACACAACTCCAATTCCAACTCCGAAAAAAGTAATTTTCATGACCAAACAACTACTAAATGATAAGATTCAAACAAAAAATTAAATACATAGTTACGAGCTAAGATCTGAATGACCAAAATATTCATTTTTATTAGGTACAACTAAATGAATAATAAAATACGTAAACAAGGAAATTAAATTTTAATTTTTTAACTATTTTTTCATTTCAGTGGTCGACATGCTTGCCGACTACTACTTGCTCCATGATTTTACTAAATCACTCCTAATTAATTATTATATATTATGTACATATTAGAAAATTAATAATATTTAATATAAAGGTAAAATAGACATTTATGACATGTCTGTTGGAGCTGTTTCAATCGTAATTTTATTATATCACCTCTAATTAATTATTATAGGTCATCTAAGTATTAAAAAATTAATAATATTTAATAAAAAATAAAATAGACATAAAATAAAAAATTAACTCTTGATGTTTTAAATTAACTTGACATCTTATATGTGGTTCACTTAAATTATTTTCACAAATATTTTTTCCAGCAATTTTGCTATATCACTTCTAATAAGTTATTATGGGTCATTTAAGACATATCTGCTTCACTACTTCAATCATGATATTTGTTTGACTCTCAAAATTATATCGGTGTCACTTAAATTGAAATAGAAGAAAAAATATAGTAAATCAGAATAATTAAAAATTTAAATTATTTAAAACTATTTAATTTTTTATGCCACTTGGTGCATAAATTATAAATATATTTCCTTAACACCTAATGAAAGATCTAAATTCTAGATACTAAAATTACTGAAAGAATATAAACCACGATTAAATTTCTAAATAAACTCATATTATATATAAATATATAAATACTTTTTTATATGGCTTATTTCATTGCTTTTATAATAATTTTAAAAAAATTATTTACGTGATGCTGACGTGGCTCAAACGTGGCGCATGTGTATTGTATTTTCTATAGTGAAAGTGGTATAATATTTTTGGGGTGACATAAAATTCTCTTAAAAGTTATTAAGGAATTATATAATTATCCGTGTAGTTTAAAATTAAAGTAAATTATGAAAATAAGAGGTGAAATGATGTATTTTTTGTAATTAGACTGCTTAGCCGTTGTAAAAATGGAAGTGGCAAGTGAAATAGGAGGAAACAAAACTAAAGCTCCACCACAAAAATCAAAACCCGGACAGCAGAGATCCTTAGCCAAAAAGGAGTCAAAAACCTCAAAATGAAGTCCTTTGGGACTTTTGGGAAAACAATGGCTTTATCACTATCTTCACAACCCCTCTTCGCTTCCTCTAAACCCCTTTCTCCTCTCAAAAACGCCTTTCCTTTCTCCCCAATTCGACAAATTAGCACTCTTTTTCTTCTTTATCCTTCCAATAACAACGCTACTACCAACAAGTTTTTGCTGAGATGTCGCAATTCTTTCTCCACCCATGCCGTCCAAGAAGCAGCTCCTCCTGCTGCCTCCTCCCAGACGAATACCAATACTGGTGCTTCTTCAATTGACAAAATTGTTCTGCCTACTAATGAGTCATCCGATGGACTCCTTCGAATTCGACACACGGTAATGTTACACCACCTTTCGATGCTTGTTACCTATTGTTTTTTTCATTCTATTCTATTCTTCGTGAAATACCATTTTGTTTTGATTGTTACTTTAATTTTATTGTATGTTAAATCTGTCATTTGCTCTACCGCTTACCCTACTTTTATTGGAAGTTTTAAACGAGTTGCATTCATTATGGCCATACGCACCCAATGGTGTCGCCTAGTGGTCAATAAAGTGGGTGAGAACCATGAAACCTCAAGTTTAAATCCCAGAATTAAACAATAGGTGATTTATTTCCGTCTATCCTCTCCTTGGTTGATAGAATTACACCTGATGCTGGCGGAAGGTGCCAGGTATCCCGATGAATTAGTCGAGGTACGCAAAAGTTGACCTGGAAACCACGGTTATTTAAAAAAATTGGAGAAAATACAGTATAATACAGTATGATACATTTTGAAACAATACGTAACCACCATCCAAACAGTGTGTTAATATTGGATGGGTTTCGGGGTATTGCAGAAATAGAATCATTTCCAGTTCTATTATCTTTAAAATTGAAAATACTAAAAGGGACAATTACAGAATTAAGCAATGCTTAGTACATTGTTGTTGATATTAATGCTGCTGATATAACTCAAATAGCGGTTTTTATACTGCTTTCTAGATTACTGTATGCCACCTAGCTTTGAACTCTACACAGCATTGGTAAATAAACGATGAAATGGTTTAGAAAGCTACTCACTCCATTTCAAGTTGTTTGTCTAACTTTCCTTTTTAGTCCATTTCAAAAAGAATGTCTCTTTCCTTTTCTAACAACTCTTTAATTTCAATTTTCCATGTGACATGTTTAAGACCACAAGGGTCAAAAGTCTTCTTTACTTTCTTAAACTCTGTGTCAAGTCAAAACCAAACAAACAAATTAAAACCGAGGGAGTAATACTTTTTTCAAAGAAAGCTAATTTTCTTGTGCCAAAGACATCCATTATGTTGAAGTAATTAGTTTAGTTTATAACTGATAGTCTTCTCCTTGTACATTTGTGGATTGGGAATTTTTTGTTTTGTGGTATTAATGTTGTTGGAGATGAGGTTCGTATTGTCTGTTGCAACGTATCTTGTTTTTAGCGAGGAATGGTGTCTTTACTCATTCATTATGTAGAATCCTGAGTTTGTAGTTAAGAGTTACCTGTAGATTTTAGTAATATAAATTACCATTCAGTCCATTCTGAGAGTGGGTCAATGTGTTCTTGCTGCAGTGTGCTCATGTTATGGCCATGGCGGTCCAAAAGCTCTACCCAAATGCAAAAGTGACAATTGGGCCCTGGATTGAAAACGGTTTTTATTATGATTTTGATATGGAGCCTTTGACTGACAGAGACCTGAAGAGGATTAAGAAGGAAATGGTAAGCTTTCTCGTGCTTTTCAGTTACTGTCAGAAAGTTAATCGTTACTAGTCCCCCCGCCTCCCCACAACGATCCCTCCCCTTGAAAAGGAATAAAAGGGTAGTTTGATCTTGTCAATGAAGCTATTATTTCTGGTTAGTGAATTGACATCCTGAAATTTCTCTAGGATCGAATTATCAGCCGAAACTTGCCTCTTGTTAGAGAAGAAGTTAGCCGAGATGAAGCTCAGAGAAGAATAATGTCTATCAATGAACCTTACAAGATAGAGATTTTAGAGAGCATACAGGAGGAACCAATTACCATATATCATATTGGTAAGACTTTGATTAGTTGTTTTTGTTTAGTTTGAGAAACTGGCAACAATAACATACCCAGTAATATACCCAGTAATATCAATGTGGGTGGAAAGATGTACCATATTGATATTGTAAGAGTGCAATGATCGTATTCTGTGAATTCAGTTGTAATTATTATTGTTAGCGCTAAAAGGAGAGGGAAACTGAATCTTCAATCTTGCACCTGGACGCCAGATGACTTGAGCCTGGCTGGACCCCTAGATAGTTGATTTGTTGCAAAATCTTAGTTTTTATCTTCCTGAGCTTCTACCTCTAACTCGAACTTGAGATTGAAGTCTTATACCCCACCCTGGAAGTTTAAACAATTGTGTAGAGGTCTGCAGTATGAGAATATGAATCGAGAAGATTAGAGTCAGACAAATCAGCTCACTGGTATCTGGTCTCGACCCTTGTGGTACAAGATCCAACTCATCAGTCCTTGCTGTGCAACAACGAAGTTTACATGCTGTTATTAGTGCTAAAATTATTGTTAGTATAATACTTTTAAATTAAAAGTGCTTTAGAAAATGTTGAGAATGGGTGAACTTACTTAAAGAACTTAGCAGATATTCTTCTCTAGAACATCAATTTTACTGCATCATTTGTGCAACAATGAAACTTACATGCTGTTATTAGTGCTAACAATTGTTGTTACAATAATACTTTTGGATTAAAAAGTGCTTCAGAAAATGCAGAATAGGTGTACTTACTTAAAGAATTTACTAGCTATTGTTCTCTAGAACATCATTTTTGTTTTTGTTACTGCATTATTTCAGAAATAGTGACAGATTAGGAGCAATCTAAGAAGGGATTGAGACTTCTAAGATAAAAGAAGGTTAAGTTTAAACTTTTATTGTTCTAGCTAAAACTATTCGACAAAATGTAGCACAAAAGCTTCATCTCCTATTTTTGAAAACTTGATCTGATTGTAGAAGCATCCATGTAAACCTATTGCTTTAACAACAAAGTATATTTTTCTTTTTCTCATTATCAAATGCTTTCTTTTTGTATAGGTGATGAATGGTGGGATCTTTGTGCCGGACCTCATGTTGAAACTACAGGAAAGATTAACAAAAAGGCTATTGAGCTTGAATCTGTTGCTGGTGCTTACTGGAGAGGAGATGTAAAGAAACCAATGCTCCAAAGGATTTATGGCACAGCATGGGAGAATGAGGACCAATTAAAAGCATACCTTCATTTCAAAGAAGAAGCTAAGCGGCGTGATCACCGGCGAATTGGCCAAGATCTTGATCTCTTCTCCATACAGGCAGATCTCTCTTTGATTAACCCATTTATGAGACTTATGATGTATATATACCTTTTCTTTATGGAATGAGATTCAATAACTTCTTTTTCGTTGTTGCATATGCTTACATGAATTGAAACTCAAATTGATTGTAAAACTGGCAGGATGAAGCTGGTGGAGGTTTAGTGTTCTGGCATCCCAAGGGGGCTATCATTAGGCACATAATAGAAGATACTTGGAAAAAGATTCATATGGAGCGGGGCTACGATTTACTCTATACTCCCCATGTAGCGAAGGCAGATCTTTGGAAGATTAGTGGTCATCTGGACTTTTACAAAGAGAATATGTTTGATCAGATGGAAATTGAGGAAGAGCTTTTTCAGCTTCGGCCAATGAACTGCCCTTATCATGTATTGGTATATAAGAGGCAGTTACATTCTTATCGAGATTTTCCAATCAGAGTTGCAGAGCTAGGAACAGTGTATAGATATGAGTTATCTGGAAGCTTGCATGGCCTTTTCCGTGTAAGAGGTTTTACTCAGGTATGTTGTTAAACATAAGATCTTTATTTACCTCAACATCTGTATCCTTGAATAGAATTAACATCCCTAAAAAGGAGGGATTATTGCATCAGTTGTCTGAAAGAGAAGGAATGGGAGGTGGTAAAAATGTGTCTTTCATTAACCATGATGACCTACGGGTTATGCAACATTTAATATGAACAAATGAAGATGCATTTCCTAGAAACTCATCGTTGTGGAGTACAACATACTTGCTATAGTTGATAGAAGTGATCTGTCTTCTCCTCTTGGAGGCTAGGATTTTGTCTTGGTCTGCTTTGGGTTCTCTCGGACATATAGAACATACTAATTTGGTTGAACAAATCAATCTGTTCTCTCTTTAGGGGTTTAGCCTACCACCTTGAATCTCAACATCTGTCTTTGTTATTGGTTGAAACGTTTTGTATTTCCAGTAAACATGAAAAGTTTCTCAATTAAGAAAACTGCAAATCATTTATTTGTTTTTGTTTCTTTTTATCATGTAAATTGTTCTTTAGGCATCCTAGGGGAAGAAGGTCCAGGAGTAGTGTGTATGACATCAGAAGGACCAGAGATTTCTTCCATAATGTGCCCCGTAAAAGTTCCATCACCCTCAAATCATATACCAAGAACTGTCTGAGAAGGGAGAGAGGAAAATGCACACAACGAAAGTGCCTGCTTTAATTGAGGACACTTCTTTAGAGTACTTTGATTTTCTTTCTCTTTTTCTTTTGGGTGGTTTCTGATCACACTTTGTTGCACCTATTCTACACGGGCAGCAGTACAGCCCACAACTATAGGCCTAGTATCCTACACACCATGGCTGGAGCAGATCACATGGGGTTTTGTAGTTCGGATAGGAACTTAAGATCTCTACGTTGTACTCCTTTGCCTCCACCACTCACCTATCCTCTTAAGGACCAGAGTACTTTGATATTCTTTCTCTCTGTACTTTGTTTTTGTCATTATTGTTTAATGTTCTTTCATCTCTTCCGATCAGCAGCAGTCCCAAAATTTCGCCTTCTGCTCTTTGCTTATCACACCTTTCTTGAGAATTATGCCAAATGCAGACATTCCTCATTGTCCCCAAAATATATTACCAGAATTTCTGGACATAATTCTGCAATCTGACTCTGGAGCCAACTCCCATTAGCTCCTCTATTTATACCAAGGACTTTCCAAGAGGAGCCCCTAAAAAAGTAAAAGGATTCGAGTTAGTGATGCTGTTGAGTTTCATCTTTTAACCTGATAACTTAGATCTCTTACATGATACTTCAGTCTTATGTGAAGGACTTATAGGGTACTCTTCTGTGGTGAGAAATTGTTCAACTTTTTACTTCTTACCTGTTTGTAATCTTCTCCACTGCAGTAGGAGATTTAGTTTCATCATTTAATTATCGGAAAAGGTTCAAAAATACCCCTGAACTATCTGAAATAGCTCAAAAATGCCCCTCGTTAGATTTTTGGTTCAAAAATACCCCTCCGTTAAATATTTGGCTCAAAAATACCCCTCCCTCTAATGGAATTCGGAAAAGGATCAAAAATACCCCTGAACTATCTGAAATGGCTCAAAAATACCCTTCCCTTTAACGAAATTCCACCAAGCATGCCACCTAGATAAAAAAAAATCATGTGACTATGCCACATTACCATCGACATGTAAAATGTTAGTATTTTTTAATTATATGACATTCTTTTCTTTTTTATTTTTATTTTTATTTTTTTGCAAAGCAGGGAAACGGAAAAACCTAAAAACCAATCTTTTGCTAATTACTTCATTAGTGTTTTAAAAGTTCTAGATTTCACCTTTTCATTAGTGTTTTAAAAGTTCTAAATTTCATCTTGTTATTGTCGTTTGGGAATACATTGGGTTTGTTGTTGTTGTATTGTCGTTTGGGATGAGGGACAGCTTGATCTTGATCTGATGTTGATTCGAAGGAGGAGCTAGAATTTTAACTTTTAAGCTAGCAAATATTGATGTACTAATAATTGAGTTGAATTTACTACATGCAAATTCTTTTTCAAAATAAATAAATTCCTTTTAACACTTGTTTAATCATTCGAAATGAATTCATTTTTCTAAATTCAGTTTTGATGAATAATCTTATTATTTTTAGAACAAGTTTGAAAAGAAGTAAAATGATACTTAATATTGATAAATTATTATTTAATGATGTCATTCATTAACTTTTTGAAGATGTGTGCCACATTCAAAGATTCATTAATTTTAGATTAGAGGGAGGTATTTATTAAATCATTTTAACATAAGCATTTTGAGTAAAAGCTAGCAAAGCCAAATACATCTTTTGAGTAACTAATTTGAAGTTTAGTTTGAAATTTGTTACTTTTAAGAGTAAATCATAATTTTAACTTTTATACTGGCCTAATAATTAATGAGTTTATTAGTTTAATAAGACTCTTTTGTTGGGTTTCACACTTTTAACCCTATTAACAGGAAAAAACTTATTTTTTAGATGATCAAAGGAATTTGATAATAGCGATGTTACATTTAATAAATTTTTTCAGAAAAAATATTAGGTAACCACCGTTTGTCTACTTTGATTAAAAATGAAAAAGCCGTGTAAATTTTGTCCGTTTCACTGACGTTTTTAAATAAAAATAAAAATAAAGAAGAAAGGAATGTCATAGAATTAAAAAATACTAACATTTTATATTTGGATGGTAATGTGGCATAGTCACGTAGTTTTTTTTATCTAGGTGGCATGCTTGATGGAATTTCGTTAAGGGGAGGGGTATTTTTGAGCCAAATATTTAACAGAGGGGTATTTTTGAGCTATTTCAGATAGTTCAGGGGTATTTTTGATCATTTTCTGAATTCCGTTAGAGGGAGGGGTATTTTTGAGTCAAAAATCTAACGAGGGGCATTTTTGAGCTATTTCAGATAGTTCAGGGGTATTTTTGAGCCTTTTCCGTTTAATTATAATCATCAAAGTATATTGTAATTACAGTCTTCTTAGTAGTATTCTTTTCCTCCCTCCAAAAAAAAGGTGGGAGATTGAATTCTATGACATGATTCTGATAAAATGTTTTGTTTGTTCTTTCATGCAGAACTCCTAAGCAATAGCAATTTGCATGACAGTGATAAGATACCCCTTTATTGATTTTGCAGGATGATGCACACATCTTCTGTTTAGAGGATCAAATTAAAGATGAAATCAGGGGCGTATTAGATCTGACCGAGGAAATATTACAGCAATTTGGTTTTGACAAGTATGAGGTCAACCTTTCAACAAGACCAGAAAAAGCTGTTGGAGATGATGAGATTTGGGAAAGAGCAACATCTGCACTTAAGGATGCTTTAGAAGACAAAGGTTGGAGCTATCAGATAGATGATGGTGGTGGGGCCTTCTACGGTCCCAAGATTGATCTGAAAATTGAGGATGCTCTTGGAAGGAAGTGGCAATGCTCAACTATACAGGCATATTTTGATCTTGATCTCCTTTTTCATTGGCCTGTATACTCTCTGTGTCCACTCTTGTCTGTCTTGTCTTGTTGGTCCCTCTGGTCGCTGTTTGCAAAACTCTGATCAAGTTTGATCAAGTCTTGACCTCTCGCAAACTTGAAACTGTTTTTCCTCTTCATTTTCTTTTTCCTAGCTCGTTAGCTTCTTTGTAATCATTTATTGACGCATGAGCTTCTACAGGTTGATTTCAATTTACCCCAACGCTTTGACATAACATATGTTGATTCAAATCAAGAAAGAAAGCGGCCTATCATGATCCATAGAGCAGTTCTTGGATCATTGGAGCGCTTCTTTGGTGTTCTCATAGAGAATTATGCTGGTGATTTTCCACTTTGGCTTTCTCCCATCCAAGCTCGAGTTTTACCAGTTACTGATGCTCAGGTAATCAATACTTTGACTAATTCGTGTTCTCCATGACATGTAGCCATGTTTAGTTTATTACCCTGACCAAAATTTGCTGCTTACACCAACTCCCGCAGTCACCCTTAAACATAATTTGTGGTTTATTTGATTGTACAATGTAAATTTTGAAACTGGTCTGGCGGCTTTCGTATTTTATCTGTGCATTTGTTTCTGCTGATATATATGGTGTCTCATACTGACTTATGAATGCATTATGTTGACAGCTCCAGTACTGCAATGAAGTAGGCAAGAAACTAAAAGCTAGTGGTATTCGGGCCGAGGTTATCAGCGGTGAGCGTCTGCCAAAACTCATCAGGAACGCAGAGACGCAAAAGATCCCATTGATGGCTGTAGTTGGACCAAAAGAGGCTGAAACACAAACTGTAACTGTTCGGTCTAGGTTCGCAGGGGAGTTAGGGAACATGTCCATTGATGAATTTATCAGCAGAACAAAGACTGCTAGTGAAAACCGTACATTCTTATGATCGGGGACATGATTTAATCATAATGTTTCAGTCATTTATGTATAATTTTAAACATAATTGTCTGAACCACAGAGAAAATAGAGAGCAAAATAAAGGAATACATTAATTCTTATTGAATCTTTTATTTGCACTTCTTTTGACATTATATATGACGGTGTCCGACTATCTTAAAGCATGTCATAACACTTATATGACTCTAAAAGCATGTCATCAAGCGTAAAATAGGAATTTAGAGCTAAATTGTTTCAAATATAAAAAGGTGTCTTCTTTTCGGAACAAGCTAATTAGAAAAGAATGACACATTAAATCTCCTTAAGTTGTTGGTCGAACTGAACTAGCTGTGATTATGTGAATGCAGTATCAACATAAATAGTCTTAATACTATCTATGTTAATTAACAGAAAAGTACATAAAGACAGATGTAAGTGGTAATTAGGTGGGAAAAGGATATTTTGAAGTCATTAATACGTCGAGAGCAATTTTGATCCGATAGGCAAACAATAAAGGACAAAATTTGATTCCAAACACATTTTTGAACTAGTTCTAATACGTGAAAGAACATTTTTTTAATCCTTTTCTGTTTGAGTTTTTGCAAGCAAACTTAAAAATAAATTCTTTTGTAGTGGTTGATTAAGTGAAGTTTTTCAAATCTTATAACTTTCACTAGCTTCATTTTCTTTTTCTTTTTTCTTTGTATCTTTTCAGAAAAACACAATCATCCAAATCCAGTTTTAACTTAGAAACTTTTTTTCCCTAACTTTTAATTTTGTCTTAATTCAATTTAGGAGGAAAAGAAAAAGTTGCCGCCCGTGTTGAACTTGGTATCTTTTGTTGATAAATAAACTATTCGATTAATTAATTAGTTGACTTCTCTCTAAGATCTCATAAATCATAAAAATGAGTTTGTTAAGATCTACTATGACCAATCCTCACAATCACAGATCACTGTTTCTTTTATTTATTTTTATTGCTATCAGTTTTGACACGTGACATAATTAGTATATTACTTGCAGCCCATGTGATTTCACTTGTTAAAAATATTTTCACGGAATTGATCGTGATTTGTGTTGTGGGTGTAAACGTATACCGTGGTTTGTGTGTGTTAAGATTTAAGGCATATACATATACATATACATAGGATATTATATAATTTTTTATGATTAGTAGTACTATTTAACGTATTATTAATTTAACCTGATAATATTAAAATTATATCGTATACAAAACTTAAACTCATCATATACATGTATATCTTCCACACATGAACCAACCTTTTTTAACAGCACAATCTATCCATAAATGGAGTACAAATTACATAAGCTGTGGAGTATGTTTGCCCAAGGCTTTGTCCTTTTCTCTCAAACTACTATTAAAGAGGACGGAAATAAAATTAATGTCATCTAAAGTATAGTTAGGTGTAAGAAAGTTCTTGGAAATTGTAATTAGGCAATTTAGTCAACCAAAGACTGAAGATAAATTCAAAATTGTTGCTTTGGGCCACTAGGTTTCCTGTATTCAGAATTGCCTCCACTGAATATAGTGCGATAATCACTTAATCCCCTATTAATAAGCTTTTAGACTGTTCCAAATTCATAAATCAAGATCTCCTGGTCAAGCTCCTCTACCTCCGATCCTATTCTTATTCTCTCTGTCCAACAATATTTATTTATTATTAACTTGGCATTTAAATAATAAATAATAAAGTAATATATAATATCATATCTTAATCTATTATTATTACCTAAAATTCCAACTTCTTAAAATAATTACAAAAATTTCAAACTTCAAATCATTGATACATCACAGCTAGCCTCAAATCCCGAATTTAATTCATTTCCATTCAACATTTTGTTTATATCTAACCCATCAAAATACTCATTCCATTTTGTATAGTAGTATGAATGATTTTATTATATCACCCTTTGAATATAATAATTTTAATATTTTAAAATATGTATTAGATAATGATTATAATTGATAATTAAGGATAAAGTGAGTAGAAATGAATAAAATTAATTATAGAAAAATTACTGAAAGTAACATACTTAAAATTATAATATAATAAATAGAAAAATTTTCTCAAAATTACAGTTTATAGCAAAAGTAATATTATTTTGCCCATTAACTAGACAAACGCATGTTTACTCTCATTACTTTACTTTTTTCTATTTTCACTCCGTTGTTTGACTTTCTTCCAATTTAACTGTATCTTCTCTCGTATTTTTTTTCCCCCCAATTTTCGCCTATTTTTCTCAATTATTGATAAATATTGTGCTCCATCAAATAAGGCAAATTGATATTTACAGTTATTGTATGTTATCTCTTCCATATAATTTATATAGTTTATATTTTTTCTTCAACCTTGTTCTTTCATTTTTTTTGCAGGGGGAAGGGTTTGTGAATTTTGCATTTTGTAATGATGCGGATATTTTTATTGTATGTTGTGTGTTGTATCTCTTTCAAAATTTTTGGGCTTTTTTATCTTTGTATCTCTTTCGAATTGTATGTTGCGTTTTGTAATTTTTTGTATTTTTTAACACAAGTGAACATAGAAGAGGTGAGATCGAATCATCGTAACGATTCGGAGAAGATTACGAAAATTATGAAGAAGAAAAGATTGAGAAAACCTTTATATCCGAACCCCCAAAAATATAAAAAATTGTGAAAGAGAGAAAGTCAAACGAAATTGGAGGGTCAAGTAAAATACCAATTCTTGTTGATCAAAATTCATATGAATATGAATTGAAGAAGAAAAAGTGAAAAATATATTTGTATTAGACTTTTATAGATTATGAGTCATATGCAGGTATATGTATTTTTTAATATACATATGATTATGCTTATATTTGTTTTTCAGTTGATAACATATGTATTTGTAGTATTTTTTTTTTATTGAAGATATGTAGTATGTATTTTGTGTTATTCAGTCATACGAATATGAATGGAGTTGTATTTGTTACTGTTAAGATATGAAATTGTATATGTTACTGTTAAGATATGTATTTACTACAATTAAGATATGCAATTATTTTTGTTACTGTAAAGATATGTATTTGTCATTGTTAAGACATCAGAATAGGAGTTGTATTTGTCAATATTAAGATATGTATTTGATATTTACATTTATTTGTTCAATATTACTATGATATGTACTTTGTAAATACATATGAGTTTATTTGTGTATTCTAGAACAGACATGTATTCTGAAAATACATATGCAGTGATATATATATTTGTTGTAATGTAATATATATAATGTTATAGGAATTATATGCATATTATGTACTTTGTATTATTTTTTTGTGAGAAGAACATGTAATATAGATTTCAATAATTTTTTATCTGTAGGTACCGCGTGATTAAGTATTCATGTCAAGAGTACTTTCAAAGTTTGCACCACATATTGATTGTATATGGGGATATCTTGATACGGGACAAAACAAGGAAACACGAAATCACACCTCAAAATAGTCCACAAATCGCGGACCAAATGGGGACCTTTCTCAGATTCGACAAACACAACAAGAATACAAGATATGTAGGTTTATTTGACACCTAAAAACAGCAACAACAACAAGAGATAATCAACAATATGGTAGGAAGAAACAACACTATAATAACAAGAATCAACGATTACAAGATTACAAGAACAACAAGAACCAATGGTTAACCAGACAACACAAACTAAAACATGAAATGTAAAGATAGGAAGTGAGACATACACTGCAATAAGATCCAAGAACCCATAGACATATTCCATCTAACGACCCCTAGAACTTACAATAGCAACACCACACTCTTACGAAGACACGAGAGGGATTCCACCGCTCAAGCACCAATGTTTCCAAGCAATACACATTCACAAATGTTTCCACACTTGCCATGCCCTAGTTTTCGGCCTAGAGAGCCTTCTCTCAAGTGTTCTTACATCAATATTCAGCAACCAAATGAAATAAACCCTAACATGTTCTATTTATAGACTTATTACAATAATAGGCAAAATGACAAAAATGCCTCTTAGTGTTAAATGAACAAAATGACTCCCATGGAGTTCAATAGAGGGACGACTTTTGAGCCATTTTCACACTCCAACTCGCACACTCCGTAGATTGCATTTAACACACTAAAAACGTCCATCTTCATGATTGTACCCGTATCATCCTCTCTATCTTGAGAGGAATTTGACCTTAAATTCACGGCACAAACCAAATGAAAACGGTTCCAAAACAATCCACAAAATAAGAAGAAATCGAGAATATAACAACTTCATTTTGAACCTCGGCTTTCTCTCCATCTTGAGATTTGTCTTCAATCTCATTCGGCTCAATTGAGTTTCATTCCCAGCCAAGATAGCATTAGGAATGTTGTTATTCATTGTCACTAAGAAGTTACCTACAAAACACAAACAAATTAGTTGTACAAGAAAGGTCCTCACACTCTCTCTTTATTTCTTTGTCTCTCGGATTCCTCACACTTTAATCACACAAGTGTTGTAAGCTTGCTTGTACTCCGTGAGGTGTTGAGAGGTGAACCAAACGTTTACAAAGACTCCAAAGAAAAAGCAAAGAAACACACAAGGACGTAAATACAAAGAACGATTTCCAAAACCAACTCACAATCTAGTAAATGATCACTAGTTTGTAAGTTGGTATTAGAATCAACAAACGAAACTAGAAAACAACAAATTGAAACTTAAGAGATCAAAATTTGAGCTTAAAATTATAGTGTGAACAGTAAATAATAACGTGGTAGCCACGTATTGGTTGTGGTTTTTAAACAAGTTGTTATTTTTTAATTTGGAAGTCTTGGCCAATTTTCAATTTGGATGGTTGAGATTTGGTTAATGGAGGAAAACTACAGGTCTTGAAACTCTTTTCAATTTTCAAACAAAAGTCTTGACTTGGCTAATACTATTCCCACAAAACAAGGTCCTTAAATCATGGAAGGTTGTTGGAAATGGTTGTAAAGTCTTTGTTTTTTGTAGGAAAAGTCTTGAAAGACCTTAAAACTTGGAAGATTGTTGGAGAAGGCTTAAGGGTGGTTGAAAAAAGTCTTCAAGACTAACAACAAGACCACTCTCTTTCTTATTGGTGTTAAGATCAAACAATACCTTTTCTTCAACAAGTTATGAAGGTGGTGAAGAACACCAAGAACACAACACTTGGAATTCTAAGGTTCATGTTGGGTTCTCCATCATCAATAACACATGTTCAACCTCAAATCTCCAACAACAAACAACAACAACCCAACGTCCAACTCCAAATCCACAATACAACACACGACCAAGCTTGAACAACAACAATATTACACGGCCACAACAATGTTCACAACAACAACTTTCAACAAGTTTAAGCTCACGTTTAGATCTAGACTCAAAAATGTTAGTGAACAAGAAAACTAACACTAGAAACGACAAAACAAATAAGAACACTACTAGATCTAGACACACAACAAACAAATCTCGACCAAGACAACAAGAACACAATTTTCGGCCAAGAAATAAAAATGAAAAGATTTCAACTTTTTTTGGATTTTTTTTTAAAATTTTCAGTTTTTTTTTTCGATTTTCTAAGTAACAAACCCAAGATTGACTTCGTAGGAACGAAATCAAACTCGGATTTGATACCAAATGATACGGGATAAAATAAGGAAACACAAAATCACACCCCAAAAATAGTTCACAAATAACAATAAATCGCGGACCAAATGGGGACCTCTCTCTGATTCGACAAACACAACAAAAATACAAGATATGTAGGTTTATTTGACACCTAAAAACAACAACAACAACAACAACAACAAGAGATAATCAACAATATGATAGGAAGAAACAACACTATGATAACAAGAATCAACAATACAAGATTACAAGAACAACAAAAACCAATGGTTAACTAGACAACACAAACTAAAACATAAAATGTAAATATAGGAAGTGAGACATACACTACAATAAGATCCAAGAACCCATATACATATTCCATCTAAGGACCCCGAGAACTTATAATAGCAACACCACACTCTTACAAAGACACGAGAGAAATTTCACCGCTCAAGCACTAACTTTTCCAAGCAATATACATTCACAAGTGTTTCCACACTTGCCATGCACTAGTTTTCGGCCTAGAGAGCCTTCTCTCAAGTGTTCTTACATCAATATTTATCAACCAAATGAAATAAACCCTAACATGTTCTATTTATAGACTTATTATAATAATAGGCAAAATGACAAAAATGCCTCTTAGTGTTAAATGAACAAAATGACTCCCATGGAGTTCAATAGAGGGACGACTTTTGAGCCATTTTCACACTCCAACTCGCACACTCCGTAGATTGCATTTAACACACTAAAAACGTCCATCTTCATGATTGTACCCGTATCATATTTGTTGAGTGTCTTACTTATGGTGAAGGTGTTCCTTATGTTGACTTAGATCCCGACCTTCTTCACGCACGATATGCTTCACTTTTGTGGAATTATGATTTGAGAAAAGAAAAAGATAAGGCACAAAGTGTTGCCGATGCACCACTGAGGCCTGTTAGGAAAGTCGGGATAATAGAAGACACTGAAGTGTTAAAAGTTTGATTTTTTTAATATTTTATATTTGACAACAGTTAACTTTAGGTTGACAGAGATGTCGTTGAATAGTTTTTAAGTTTTACATATTACTTTAAGGTAGCATGTCGAAAGTTTTTCAGAACTTGTCAGTTATATTTTGATTATTGATGTTGAATCAAATTAATTTGAATGTTTTAATTTTAGTTTTACGTTTAATATCCTATTTATAATAGCTGAATTTTAAAAAAGATTATTTAAAAAACTCAAATTCAGTTAGACATTATATGTTTGCATATGTATTTTAACTGTATTTTTCAGTTTCTGCATATGTATTTTTCTGTTCGGTATATGTATTTTACAGGTCTGTATATGTATTCATAAGTCGTTATATATATTTTTCATATTTTTTAGCTTTGCATATGTATTTTATGTAGATCTATACATATACCTTCTATAACACATTTGAATTTTTTTATTTTTATTTTGAAATCAAATACATGTATATTCGCATAGAATTATTAGCAAGTACATATACATAAATGCACATGTATTAGTTATTTGTAATGTAATTGTATTTTTTTTTATTATACATTTATCCTGATATGTATTGTTATTTACATACAATACGTCAAAAATGATATTATTTTCAGTATTTTTTTCACATTCATACAATACGTATAGAATCAATTACATTCATTTATTTATTATGAGCTAAGAAAACTTGCAAGTTTAGTATCATAATTACAACAACTTTATGACTTAAGAAATTCAAATACATGAAAAATTAGTCACATGTTATGCAAATGAGTTCAACTGTATGACTCACATAATTGTCAATGAAAAAATTTGAGAATCTTATTAAGATTGAACACATCAACAAACGTACCATTTATTATATTTTCTACATAAACGCTTATTGTGATCCATAAATTCACATGCACTACAAGATTTGATGTTTTTCTTTTCGAACATATTTCATCCTGATTTTTCATGATCTTTCTTTGGAGGTCTGCCAGGGGAACTCTTGTATTTTGGGGGAAGAACTACCTCATCCAATATGTTATGTGAAATTATCTAGTCATGTTTGTGTAGTAAAGAATAGAGAAAAAGCATATTTTCCCCCCTGAACTTGTCCTCCAAACTCACTTTAGCACTTAAACTTAACTTCTATTTATTTACCCCCCTTAACATTTTTAAAATATATTAAATTCACCCTTACGGCTGATGTGGCCACACAAAAAAAAAAGGCGAGCGATTTTTTTTAAAAAGGCCCACTTTATTTTATATATATATATATATATAATTAAAAAAAGTTCAAAAAAGGGCATGCAACATGAACTTCATCTTCTTCACTGCTTCGTCACTCCCCTTCCCCATCCCCACCCCCACCCCCCACTCCCAACACTTCATTTCTTCATCTTCTTCATACCCCCACCCCGTTTCTTCGTAATTTCCTTCCTATCAAATCCTAATTAATCCAAAATTTTATTTTTTGACAATCAAAAAGGGTTCAAGATTGATGAACAAGTTTGATTCTTGGCCAAGAATTTCATGTCATGCGAGTACCATCTATGCCATTTCTGAATTTCAGACTGTTTATGCCATTTTTGTAGATATTTTTGAGTAAAGAATTGAAAATTTGAGAGTTTTGATTAATGTGAAAGAATTTAAATTTGAGATTTTGTGTATTGATGTGTTTTAGTGATCATGTACTTATATTTAGTTCATTATTGGATTTGCTTAAGTTAATTCAAGTTAATTTTGCATTTGATGAAGAAAAAAATCTCATTGAAAAAGTTTGCAATGATGGTGAAAGAAAGAGAAAAATTGGTGTTTTTATGTGAAGAAGAAGAAGGAGGAGGAGGAGGAGGAAGGGTTGTTGTCTACTGAAGAAGAAGGAATTGGGGTGGGGTGGGGTGGGGTGGGGGCTGTGAAAGAACGAAGGGGGAGTGGGGGCTGTAAAGAAGAAGAAGGAAGGGGGGTGGGTTCTATTTTATTTATATAAAATATATATTTTTATAAAAAATATACTCTTGTGTATATATATATATTTAAAAAATATTATATATATATATAAATAGTACTATATATATATATAAATAGTACTATATATATATATTTTTTAAAAAATATATATAAAATAAGTGTGTGGAATTATTTTTTTAAAATAATAATTTCTTATGTGGCAATGACAAGGCACTGATGTGGTGCTGATTTGCCAATGACGTGGCGCGTGTGTAGTGCACTCTCCATTGTGAGAGTGGTATTCAGTTTCGAGGGGTAAAAATAATTCACTTTAAAGATGTTAAGGGGTAAATAAACGGAAGTTAAGTTTAAGTACTAAAGTGAGTTGGGAGGACAAGTTCAGGGGGTTTTGATGCATTATCTCTAAAGAATAAATTGAAACATCATATGTTCTAAGTACTGCTTTTGGCTTGTATACATCAGAGCAATATGGTCTCTTCTTAAAATTCTTGATATCCAGGATTGCACAAGCATGTACAATATACATGGTATCTCGTCCAACTGAAATGCATGACAAGAACATTTTTTTTAGGCAAACAATAAAATGCTTTCCTTTGTCATTTACTGTTTAGACATACTTTGTGGTTGGTACAACCTGAAACTTTTTAAAGAAAATTACTTAAAAAACTCAAATTCAGTTGGACATTTGTATTTTTCAGTTGGCCTTTAAATGTATTTTTCAACTCTTTTAGATTTGTATATGTATTTTATGCACAACTATACATATATCTTTTATAACATAAATGAAAACACAGTTTTTACTTAAATCAAATACATATATACATTCTGTCAAAGGAGTAAATTAACAAATAAATTAACAAATACTTAATATTCATTCTGTCAAAGGAATAAAATAAGTCATAATATACAAATGCTAAAATAAAATATAATTACATTTATTAAATATACAAATGCAACTACAACATACAATTAAACTCATAAAATACAATTGCCAAAGTAATACAAATGCAACTACAATTCAGATAAACTCCATTATATTCATTTTTTTGGATTGTATTTATATATTCTTGTTCAAATAAATTCATAAGTTATTACTATGTTCGTGACAAAAATAATTATATTGTTCCGAATATATAAATACAACCCGAAAAAATTACACAACTGGTAAACGCATATCGATCAAAACTACATTTTTGATCAAATGTGAATTAAGATCGAATAACGTTCAAATTGAACGGATAATAGATTTAGATCAATTTTTCAAAATAAATATCGAGAAGAAAAACTTCTACGTTAAAATAAACTATTTCGCACAAAACAATCGACTATTCTAAATTTGTCTAAATTTAATACACGAACACAATTTTTTGATTCAATATCTGTTATCGTTGTGTTGATTTTTTTTTTCTTGAAAATTACAAGTTCATCAACTAATTCACACAAAATTTGTTGAAATTCAAATACAAACTCAATTTTTTTTCAATACCTGTACTCGCAGTTCTTTTTAAAAAAATTTAGACCCTTATCAACTCCAAATTCTTCAATCCATTTTTGAAATTGATTTGAGTTGCTGATAAAGAAAATCGCCTTTTGAATTTTGAATTAAGTTATTGTAATTAAAAAGAGTCATTTAAGAAAAGGAATTTTCAAAATTAAATATATGGCACAAATAAACGAACTGTTTATATCTTATTTAACTCAACTAATTTGCGTTAAAAAAGAAACTGTTATTACATTTGTATATGCATTTAAATAACTAACATTACCTAAAATACAAAATATTTGTGAGTATAAATATGCTACTTATGAATTTTTCCATAAATTATTCATTTGTTTTTCAAGCCGGACAAGTTTGTTGTTGTTAGAAAGAGTAACTTACAGGTTTGATACTCACTAAGAAATTAATGTAAGGGTCAATTTTTTAAAATAATTGGTCCATTATTGATTTTTTAAAGTGACACTTATTTTAAACCAAATTAGTCTGGCTCAAGCGATACCTACTGAAAAGGAGGGAGTGTTGAATTTCAGTCGTCTTTTTACACATGCTTCATTTCTTTTGCATTTTTCGAAAAACCTGAGATTGAAAACCCACAATTTATTAGTTTAGTTTAATTTATAGACTTAAGTTGATTTAGTTTTGGCATTTGAAAATCCCCAACTAACACCCTTCCTATGTACACCCCTATGAGTAAACATATCATGCAATGAAGCTATAAACATTAGGGGACATCATCTGCAAATTGCAACATAGCAATGGAATCAATATTGAAAGTTCAGTTTGGAAAAAGAATTCCACAATGATAAAACTAAAGAATATGAAAAGGTTGATAAAGAATATGAAGTATGAGAAAATGACAATAATACATGAATGTATACAAAAATATTGTAAAGTAACCAATACTAAAATCATCATGGAGTATACCAAAACCAAAAAGAAACCAGATGCACCGTGATGTTCAACATAAATTAAACCCAAGAAAGATCACTTTGTTTACAAGAAAAACATCAAGAATCCACCACCAATTGCCAAAAACAAATGATCCAAAATGCCCCAGCTCATCATCTTGTGAGAAGCTGATGGTGATGATGAATCTCGCGAGGCTGGTGCTTTAGCATTGCCTGTTTGATCAGCAGCTGGACCATCAGCAGTAGGAGCGATATCCTTTACTGGTGCTGGTGCTGGAGCTGGCATTGGAGGCAACTCTGTCCCGAAAATGGCTTCAGGAAGAAGCACCTTGTCCACCTGATAAACAGCAACTGGATAAGTAGCACGAACAGCGCTACTAACTTTAGTCCTAGACCATCCAGAGTTAAGGTGAACGGTCCCAGAATCATCTGTGAAGTTCAATGAGTACAAGTTTCCTCCAGCTAATGTACTAACAGGGCTCATGTCACTAAGGTTCTTGAAATCAGCTAGACTGTAGTAACGTGGCAATGCATGGAAAAGGCAAAGGGACTTAAGTTGGTCTGAGGTGAGATTGGAAAGTGAGGGCTTTTTGAGTGAGGTAAAGGCTGAGTCTTTGGGAACAAAAAGAGTGATCCCTTGTTCTGTGTTGTTAGCTTGGGTTTGGAAAGTCTCAATGACTTTAGTCGATTCGAGGTAGTTAAGGAACGTGTGGAAAGGGCCTGCAACGGAGAGTAAGTCCGTAAGGTTCGTGTATTCTGGACCTGGTGCTGGTGCTGGTGCTGGAGCCATGATTGGAGCTCCAATCGCTTTTCCCTTCGCGACTACAGTTGACAATTGAAGGACTAGCAGTAGACTAGTAACAATGAGAACCATGGAATAGCCCATTTTCTCTTAGTGTTGATACACTGACCGATCCCTACAAATTCAAGATCCATGAATGAGTCAACCAAAAACAGAACAAATGGCCATAAATATAGCATTTTCGACTAAAAATAAGCAGAAACTTTGCATCTTTAGCTAACACTAAGCGCAAAATTTGCATCTTTAGCTAAATTTAAGCACAAATTTTGCATCTTTAGCTAAAACTAAGTCAAACAGGACTGATCCAAGTGAATTGCATTTGAGATCGCAAGAATATGTTATCTAGACACCCTTTTAGTTAGATCTCAGCCTTTCCACTACAGAATTTGTTCAGTGTAACTTTTATCTACCCTTTTGGATAGACAAGAAGGTGGTGCATTTTCATAATTACACTAAAAATTCAAGCTTCAATTTTCTTGAGAAAATGATTACGAATTAGTAAAATTGTAACTCATCAACTCAAGGGCTAAATCAGTAAATTCTTGAATTCTTACATAAAGTTGTACATAGAGGTAACATGCAAGACAGAATTAAGTAAGTATAACAGTAAAAAAACACCAAGAAAAAGAAACTTCTAGATGTTACAATGTCAATAACAGCTTTTGATGTCTTTGAGGAAAACAATGCAAGTACATTAAGCTGACTGAACAAGAACACAGATCCAGATCCAGTCACAAACCCTTCCCCCCCCCCCCCCCCCACACAAAAAAATAAATAAATAAAAGAAAAACCCCCCCCACAAAAAAACAGTAAACAGGACAAAACAATGCAAATGCTTAGAGAAAAAAATGCAAAGAATAAAAAGAGTAATTATGAGGAAAAACAGACCTTGAAGAGAGAAGCCGAGAGAGAGACAAAAGGCCAGAGAGCAAAAGGGTATAGAGTTTGGTGTCCAAAGAGAGTATTTAAAGAAAGAGCATGTGTAAATATTACAACAAATGCAGTGGCATTTGGTGAAGGGAAAAAAAGACAAAAGAAAGAAAAAAGGAAAATAAAGAGTAGGTTCAGGGCTTTTGCTTACGTCTATGATTACTACTACTATATGTGCGTTCTTTGGTCCTCATTATTTTATAGTAATAATTTGATAGTTTGTTAATTTTGTGTGTTGAGTGGAAATAACTATGGTGACAAGACTTTAAAGCAAAGTGTTGATGTGCGTTGGCATTTCAATGTCTTCATCTAATTGTTTTAATTTCTTGAACGTTTTCGATGTTTCTTCGTGTGTGATTTTCTACAAATTTGTATTCTACCCATATGTGTCATTTCTCGATGTACGAGAACTATACGTTATACTAACAATAGGGTAGCTTCCAGTTGCATACACTATTTTTAGGGATAGTTTCGTGTGACACATAAATTATAATAATTTAAAAATAAAATGTAAGATTATTTTATCTCATGTTTGGTTGAAGATAGTAGTTAGTTAAAGAATTATTTATTTCACTATTTATGTTTTAGTGATGAAAATTATTTATCCCATCATTTATGATGGGAATTATTTATTCACTATTTATGAATCAAAAATATCCTTCTTTAATTTTTTGGCTCAAAAGTATTCCTTCATTATATTTTTGGTTCAAAAATACACCTATCTCTAATGGAATGACCCCAAGCATGTCATGTGGACAAAAAAGGCCACACGACCAGTCAGCGTCCACGTGAAAAATAATCCCATTTGATCAGTTTATTTTTTTTATCTATTTAAAATCCGACCCCAACCCATATTCAAATTAATTTTTGTCAGACATTTGAGTAGTACAAACTCTTACTACATTTGTTAAAAAATAGCTTTTGTTTATAGTTGCTATTGAATTTTCTCTTGAAAATGAGTAAAATTTATGTTGATTGTGTTGCGTTGCTAACAGGAGCACAATAATAGCTTATATACAAGCTTTATAGGTTCCAGAAACTGGCAGAGTTGGATCCTATTGAACTCAAGAAACTGATGCTCGAAGATTCGAGAAGAAAACTGAGACTAACAACCCGAACAATAGGGTAGAAGAGGTTGTCTTTGAAAGAGCATGGAAGAGGTTAGATTTCATGGCAACATGATAGATCAGAAACCATCGATATGGTGGTCGAATCAGACTTAAAAATCGAACTTGATGGTCAGATTTTAGATTAACAAAACATGAGCTAATTAAATAAGGTGATTTTTCACGTGGACTAGCGATGACATTTTTTGTCCAAGTGGCATGAGGTGTCATTCAATTAGGGGGGGGGGGGGGGTATTTCTGAGCTAAAAAATTAACTATGGGGTATTTTTGAGCCCAAAAACTAACGGATGATATTTTTGCTCCATTTCAGACAGTTTAGCAGTATTTTTGACCCTTTTCGTTGCATAAATGAATGGTCCACTATATTACATTGGATTGATATAGTTAAGTTTTTAAGTTTCCATTTGCATAGTCCTTTATTTTCTTACAAAAATGATTGGAAAATATGGTATACAATATTATACCGGTAGTGTCACCTCGTACGCCTACTTCTTCTCCTTCTCCTTCTCCAACAACATGTCTCCGCTACTCCAAGTGCTTCAACCATTCTCAATAGGTATCTCCATGAGAAGAAAAATTCTGGCGAAATAGATCTGAATTGATCTATACCTGGCTAAATGAATGTATGTTTGATGAATCTCAATGTATATTCAATGTATGATAGATGTATATCAGGTGTATATTAACTTTTATGTCTTATGTAGTACAGTGTATCAAGTACATACAATGATATAAAAATATGTTTATTATTTTATGTTGTGTGTTTGTCAATTATATACAACAATACACACATAAAATTACATACAAATATGTAAACAGTATGCTGTGTGTATGTCATTTATATAAAGCGATACACACAAACAAGTACATACAATTACATACAAATATGTAAACAGTATGTTGTGTATATGTCATTTATATATCTTGTATACTTTGCGTATATCAAATATATATTATTGGATGTGTTGTGTATGTCAGTTGTATAGTATGACATACAATTATATACGTCGATATACAATGTTATATAAGTGTAAATAGAGAGAAGTTGTGGAAAAGAACTTTGGCAAAGAAGAAAGTTTCGATGAAGGAAAAAAAATAATGGACGGAATCATTTGATATTTGGCAAACTCCGGTGGAGGAATAATAGTAGTATATCTATGTAGTAGTCCCTTTTAGATCCTATATACAACTAGTTTTTGTTGGACTAAAATAGTCTAAGGATACTTCTAATACGGTGTGATATTGTCAACTTTGATTTAAGTCAGCATGGTTTTCTTTAAAAAAAACTCACACGTTAAGAGTGTCCAACACCGTCATTATAAGTAGCTACCTATTTTTTCAACCAATAAAGTGGGATTTTGTTGGTACATTCAATAATCTCCCCCTCTAACTAAGTTAGACATGACTCATTATCATTAATTCATATGGATTCGAGATTCAGCATGTCATTGTGTCATCAACATCCTCATACTCCCCTATCCAGCAAGACTTGTCCACTATTGATCTGTCACACATTCTTACAAATAATAAATAATAAGGGTAACTTTACTAGATCACCCTTCGAACATAATAAATGTTATGCCTTAAAAAATAAATTGAGTGATGGGTAGTATTTAATAACAAGGATAAAATGGATAGAAAAAGATAAATTATTTACTAATTTTTCAAACAGAACAAGTATTATTGGATATCTATTTTTAATATAATAGACAAATATTGTTGGACAAACAAGTAGTATTTACGATTATTAAAGTCCAAAGGTTGTGTATGGACCTTCAAAGCTACAAGTGAATGTAGACATTATTACTTATAAGCCGGTGAGACTTCGTCAAATTTTAGCAATTAAAATGGGGTAATTCTCAAATATAGACCCAAATTAGGGTGACTTTCAAATTTTAGCCCCAAATGAAAAGGCTTTGTTAAAATAGCCTTTACTTGTTAAGTCATATTCTTTTGGACGAAAATAACCTCCTGTAAAATCTTCTCGATTAAATCTCTTTCTTCCTCTCTTTCTTCCAAATTCCAGAATCGACTTTCAAAATATTGCTGGTAAATCGCTTTTTTCTAAATTCAAGAATTGACTTTAGCCGTAAGGTTTCTTCAGGTATGAATTTCATCATCAAAATTCACTATGGTAATTTTAGCTTATTGATGCATTGTGGCAATTTTAGCTCGTTATATAATTAGTATATTGATTTGATTTTTAGGAAGGTGAACGCAAGCTGAACTTGAGATATGCTATTATTGTAGTAACATATTTACCATTAAGGAATTCCGTCAAACAGGTTATGGGCAGTTTGTTATTGTGGTTATAATTGTGTTTGAGTAGTTGCAGGGGTTAGTCTTAGAGAGAAAGACCGTTAATATGGGAGTAAGGTTGATCGCAACATATTTTGGAAAGGCCAAACGTATAAGGTCAAGATGGTACAAGAAATTAGTTCCAAGTAGTTCAAACTAGTGGTATAATTAGCATTAGAAGATGATGAGGAATTGTGTCGAACAGTTTGTGGGGAGTTTGTTATTACGATTATAATTGTGTTTGAGTAGTTGCGAGGGTTTGGTCTTGGAGGAAAAGGCTGTGTTTTCCATCTCGAATGAATCAACCTCTGTTTTAGAGATTAAAGAAGCACTAACTTATTGATTCCAATATAGAGCACCTTAGCTATTAGCTTGTATAACATAGAGCAACAGGTAATGGGTTTAAACTCTCTAATGGTAGTAGGATTTGTCACTTTAGGTAACAAGGTTACTATTATACAACTTTTCTGTGTTAAAAAAATCCTTCATTGTTGAACACACATCATATTTATATTCATTGACCATTTGTTGTTGAACCATGCTTACCTAGATATGTTGGAATAATTACCAGTGTTTTGGCAACTTTTTTTTATCTCAGTATCGCGTGTTTCTGTTGAGTGACACAACATAGGAGATCCCTTGAAGATGACACAGTTGCTTAGTTTTGCACATACCTCCCAGAACCCCTTAGAAAACTTCAGTCTTGGCATATTAGAATATCCATTATGTTTGCTATATTCAGTCGCTTGACTGTGGGCGTGAACCTTTGGGTGTTGACGTGATTTGGCAGAATAATAAATGATGCTATTTGGGGTAGCCATAGTTATCTACAAGATTTTACAAGCCAAAATAAAATTTTTGGCTGTATCCGGTGAGGCGAAAAATATGTTCAATAAAGCATTAACCAAAAACCTGAAAGGCAAAGCAAATACTAAAATAATAAGATTCTTAGTTTAAAAACTAAATAAGATTCTTGTTACTTTTTTTCTTTCATAATTGCACTAAAATACATGGGGTTTGAATCACCTAACTTATACATAAAGTCCTGAATTTTTATTGTAACATGCTCTCTTCAATATTGCTTTGCTTTTCAATAATAGTCAGTACATCATTCTCTTTCAAGGCCATACTATCAGAGTATTGAGTTGATAAACTATGTTGTATCACTTGCAACCTATCTCTGAAGTAAACAACCCTCTCAGAATCACCCCTATAGTCTGTGTTATTCAGTAGTTTCAAGTGTGATTTAGCATCTTAAGATTCTGCCATACATTTCAAGTTATGCCCTATAGGCAAGAGTTGACCCTTCCTTAGTCTGTAATGATTTGATATATGACCTATAACTCTTGCCCCAGAGGCAAGACTGAGACAGTTATGCCCCATGGGCAAGAGTTGACACTGCTATAGTCTGTAATGATTTGGCAGATGACCTATAACTCTTGCCCTAGAGGCAAGACTTTGACAGTTATGCCCTATGGGAAATAGTTGACTATGCCTTACTCTTTAATGATTTTACTTGTTGAAGATATATATTCTAAATTAAATTGTTACTAATCTTTTGTTGTTTCATTTTTCAAAAGGGTTGTGCTTGGAATGGATGGAAATAAAATGAGTATTGAGCAATACAATATGGGACACTCAATTGACATTATTGATAGAAATAACGAGTTACAGGTTATCAAACCAATATTGGAGGTTGCAATAGATGAATAAATGGGGCAACCATCAAAGATTAAGAGGGTACGACAAAAAAGAGAGGATACTTGATGTCGAGACTACTCTCTTAAGACACAATGCCTCTTTGAATGAGGTAAATGTCTAGTCGTTCTTCATTAACAAACAAAATATGATGACGTGCATGTCAAATATTGCAATTACACACAACATCCAATTTAAGGTTATCAAATCAAGCACAATAAGATATTCACTGTGATGTTTGGACAACAACTGCGTGTGACGATTTCATGCCTTAAAGATTTCCGATTCTTTGCTCTTTCAGGTTACTACATATGAAAAGGATCACAGTTGCTCGATTAATTTTGTAACGTCTAACCACAGGAATGCAACATCAAAGGTCATATATGACTATATGCTAGAGCTTACGCGTGACTCTAGTAATGTAATCACACCAAACTTTGTGTTAGATGAAATGATAAGAAAATACCGAATAATCATATCCTACAACAAAGGATGGTGAGTGATACAACATGCCTATACGGTGATAAGAAGAACCGCGGAAGAAAACTAGAACAGGTTGTCATCGTATCTTCACATGATGAAAGAAAATAACCCAGGCACGTAAACAAACATAAAGAGGGACGATGAGAACAGGTACAAATGCTATACTATTGAAATTGAAACTTTTTCCCAAGAGGCAAAAGTTTATTCTTTAATTGTACTGATTAAATTATTAACATATATGCAACTCTTGCCTCATGGGCAAGACTTAGTTTAAAAAATATTGTACAAATTCTATACTGTTGAAATTAAAAACTTTTGCCCAAGGGGCAAAAGTTTATTCTTTAATTGCACTGATTAGATTATTAACATATATGCAACTCTTGCCTCATGGGCAAGACTTAGTTTAGAAAATTATTGAAATTGAAAAATTTTGCTCAAGATGCAAAAGTTTATTCTTTAATTGCACTGATTAGATTATTAACATATATGCAACTCTTGCCTCATGGGCAAGACTTAGTTTAGAAAATTATTGTACAAATGGTATACTGTTGAAATTGAAAACTTTTGCCCAAGAGGCAAAACTTTATTCTATAATTGCACTGATTTGATTATTAATATGTATGCAACTCGTGCCTCATTGGCAAGACTTAGTTTAGAAAATTATTGAAATTGAAAACTTTTGCCCAAGAGGAAAAAGTTTATCCTTTAATTGCACTGATTAGATTATTAACATATATGCAACTTTTATCTAATGGGCAAAACTTAGTTTATACAAATGGTATACTGTTGAAATTGAAAACTTTTGCCCAAGAGGCAAAAGGTTATTCTTTAATTGCACTGCTTAGATTATGAACATATATGCAACTCTTGCCTCATGGGCAAGACTTAGTTTATACAAATTCTATACTGTTGAAATTGAAAACTTTTACCCAAGAGTCAAAAGTTTATTCTTTAATTTCACTTATTAGATTATTAACATATATGAAACTCTTGCCTCATGAGCAAGACTTAGTTTAGAAAATTATTATACAAATGCTATACTATTGAAATTGAAAACTTTTTCCTAAGAGGCAAAAGTTTTCTCTTTAATTGCACTGATTAGATTATTAACATATATGCAACTCTTGCCTCATGGGCAAGATTTAGTTTAGAAAATTATTGAAATTGAAAACTTTTGCCCAAGAGGCAAAAGTTTATCCTTTATTTGCATTGATTAGATTATAGACTTAGCTTAGAAAATTATTGTACAAATGTTATACTGTTGAAGTTGAAAACTTTTGCCCAACAGGCAAAAATTTATTCTTTAATTGCACCAATTAGATTATTAACATAGATGGAACTCTTGCCTCATGGGCAAGACTTAGTTTAAAAAATTATTGTACTCTGATTATAAACATCAAATGCAAATTGTTACTAATATTCTTTAACTCAACACAGGTTTCAATATGCATTTTTTGCTTATGGCACTTCAATCATTGGATGGACTAACTGTAGACCGGTAATAATGGTAGATGCAACATTTTTAAAGTCAAAATATTATGGTTTCCTCATGATAGCAGTGTCAAAGGACAGAAACAACAACATATTTCCTTTGACTTTTATAATTGAAAATTCAGAAAATAATGAGTCTTATGACTGGTTCTTCAATCAGTTAAGAAATACAATTGAGGTACGTGAACAATTGTCTGTTCTATCAAATTGTCACCCAACCATTGTAAATACAATTGCAAATGTCTATTCAGAGTGTCAGCATGGGATATGCATCTATCACATGGAGAAGAATTTAAGAAAAAGATATTTTTTAGATGTGGTTCTATTACTCTTCTACAATGCTGCAACAACATACAAACAAACTAAATTTTATACTTTCATGGATGAGATAGAAAAAGTTGACAAAGTTGTTGCGGAGTACTTGAAAGAAGAAGAACCAGAAAGATGGGCTCGTTCATTTCATACTAACAGAAGGTACAATATGCTTACAACTAACAACGTGGAGTCCATGAATGCGGTACTGAGAAAAGCAAGGCAGCTGCCAATACTGGGACTAATCAATTACATTCAAAATAAGTTACAAAGTTGATTTTATGAAAGAAAAATGGAAGCATAAGACAACTTTCATGACATCACACGTTGGGCGAAAGTGGAGGTGACTGACGAGATTCAAGTCACCTTGAAATTAAAAGTAAGTAATTAAAATTGTATTTTGATGATAGGGAAATATACTGCTACTATTTTTTTATTATAGATTATATATAGCTGGTTTACTGTTATTTGTGATTTGTTGCTAGTTTTTTTTATTTTCTTGAGATTCGTGCATAAAATATGTGTTTTGTTGCTTTTGTTCTATTGCTTCCGCTTATAGCCGTGTGATCATTTGTGATTTGATATTGTATCCTTAATCTATTTTTTGGTTGCCTCAAGATTCATCCCCTATGTATGTTTGATTGCTCTGTATGGCTGATTCTGCTTATATACTAGATGTTTCACTATCATAGTTGTTACTACTCCCAGGTTAGATGCAATATCTGTTTTATCTCAGTTTATTTGTAGCTGATTCTCCTGCTCATATGTTGGAAGCATCACTATTGAATCAGCTATTATTCCTAAGCAAGGTTCTGTCTTTTTCATATAATACAGGGAATTTGACTTTGAAAGCTCATTCTTTGGATGACAAATCCTTCTCCAGCACTATTCCTGACTAAGCCAATCATCAAAACTCTAACTATCTCCTATATTGGCCCTTCTCTTCTATTTTGAAATAGAACCTTAATTGTGACTCCTTATTATTGGTCACTTATTATTAGATTTTTGATTAGTTCAATATTAGACTGTGATTTGATGTTATATGCTTGATTGTAGCTGATTTTTGGTTGCCTAAAGATTCGTCCCCTATGTATGGTTGATTGCTCTATATGCCTGATTCTTCTCATATACTAGATGTTTCACTATAAGTTGTTATTTATTTATTATTTTATTTATAGGTAGACCCCATTGATGCAACAAGATTTGTTGTAAGAGAAGAAGGAGTTGAATATATTGTAGACTTCAAGAGTAGGACTTGTCAATGCTTGGTATTTCAAACAGATAAGATACCATGCATCCATGCAATTGCAGCAATAAACAGTAAACATATGAACATGTCTAGCTATTATTCTTATTAGTTCTCAAGATAGTCTTGGCTACAAACATGTAAGGGATAAATTGGCTACAAACATGTCAGGGATAAATCCTACCAGTTGGAAGTACAACATCAGGGATTTTCCCAGATAACATAAAGGATCTGATCACAAAACCCCCAGATAAGGAGGTTCTGCTTGGGAGAAGACAAACATCTGAATATCCTTGCAGAACAAAATCTTCAAGAAACAATTACAGATGTTCGAGATGCAAAAAAATTGGGCATAACAGATCAAATTGTCACTACACTCCTATCCTTCATCCATATGAAAGAAGATACAAAAAGAAAAATAAAAAAACATGATTAGTTTTACTTTTTATCCAAGAAGTTGGACCAAAATAGCAGTTATAATAGGATTCTTTGATCCCCTATTTTAGTTAGTAACAAGTACTTTTGACTTTCAATCACAAATGTCTTCTTATTTATTTGAAGTTTAAACCTGTGGTGAGGTATTTAACTCAATACCTTCTTATTAATTTTTTATAAAAATTACTTAGCATGTTAAATTTTTTTATATATTGATGTGTAAAAATATATCATATTAACAAGATTCAGGGAAGGACCACCCCTTAAGATATGCGATATGAATAATTTCACGGGATACACTTTAAAATTTGCCTTGAAGGCAAGATGCAAAACAAGTTGTGCCCCATGGTCAAGAGTTGACACTAGCTTATTCTGCAATGATTCGACAGATGATCTACAACACTTGCCCTAGAGGCAAGACTTAAGACCCAAAGAAACAAGTTATGCCCTATGGGCAAGAGTTGATATTAACTTAGTGTGTAATAACTTGGCAGATTATCTACAGCTCATGCCCTAGAGGCAAAAATTAATACAACAAACAAACACGTTATGTCCCATGGCCTAGCGTTGATACTAGATTAGTGTGTAATGATTTGGTAGATAATTTATAAGTCTTGCCTAAGAGCTAAAATTTTTAGACCCCAAAGGAATAAGTTATGCTCTATGGGTAAGAGTTGATACTAGCTTATTCTGCAATGATTCGACAGATGATCTACAACACTTGCCCTAGAGATAAGATGTCACGCCTCAAATCCTATTGGGGCGGACTGGCACCCGTAACCGAGGAGGCCCAGGAGAACCAGCTCATAACCTTATACTTTCCATGCATACCTCTATGACAACCTAAAATTCGGACAACATCATGTCGCATATAAAAGAAAATAATCACCTGTATAAGCTCGAGCACACATATATATGTATATACAATACTTGGCCGTTAGAGCCATCACGTCTATTAACAAAACACCACCTTGACTGTACATTAGGTCTACAAAGCCTCTAGATAATACACAAAGTTTAACTAAGGTCGGGACACACCCCGCCATATAACTAACTTCTATATAATACCAAAAGTGACTGGATATGACACGGAAAGCCCCAAAGCAAACTGGAGCTCACCAAAAGCAGCTGGATATCTTGGCTCCTACTTGTGCGGTGTATGAGCTGAGGTACCTGTGCCTGCAGCATGAAATGTAAGTCCCTCGTGGGGGACGTCAGTACAAAATATGTACTGAGTATGTAAAGCTATAGATAATCACATAGGATATAGGAGCTCAATAGAAATCAGAAACAAGTGAATAAATCATAATAAGAGTGAACCACACTTACTAGAACTTGTAACAACCTGTACATTGTATTTATTCAATCACTTTACCTTTGTTCTTATCATCTTTGTAATCATTACTTTACTGTACTGTGACCATTAGTCTGCCTCCAGTACATATCAACTGGGATCGACCCATGATAGGCTTATGCCCCTGGGATATCACCCATAAACACATAAATAGGGATCGACCCATGATAGGCTTATGCCCCTGGGATACCACCCGATAAGAGAAAACTTCCATCACTTAGTTCAATTAATCTTTGAGATTGTTATTTCGGTCGCCACCGCATTTTTGATACTTTGAAACAATGATACATAAATAAGATACATATAAATAGACCATCAATGCAATAACAATGAAGTAAGAACTCATTGACACATCAATGAAGTGTTTTGGAGTCATCAATTCCATAACAATGAAGTAGGAACTTATTGGTATATCAATGAAACGTTTTGGAGTCATTAATAGCACATGGATTTTGTTTGAGTAACCGGATACCTTCTGATATTCATTAGTGAAATAAACATGTAAGATTTGGAAAACAAGTAAGAATTGGAATGTCTTGACATCTTGTAGGGTGGAAACAAGTTCATTGGTAACGTAGGACATCATACAAAACCATTATGGATCACATGTTATTGAATAACTTTGGAAACTTTCTTAATAGAACAACTGTTCACTTTCATGCCAAAGATATGGTATAGAGTATGATTTACATACCCGACTGTCAACCTTCAATACTAGTCCCAAATGGACTTTCCGTCTTTTCGGATTACTTATCTACAATGAACATATATAGCAATCTAGTATTAGCGACCAAACATCACAATTCAATTATTTGAATTCACCAAACTAGTGGTTAAGTAGTAAGAGTTAATTACACCATAAAGGGTGTCACTTTAACCCTCTTATACTCCAATTACATTCACATGCCATGCATATTCATACAACATCCTCCAATATCAAGTTTGGATTCATTTATCCTTCGAACCAATCCATTAAACCAAATTGAGCCCTAGACATAAATAATCATCAATTCAATAGTATATCACCATATCCACCTTCCATAATTCAATTACCATATTCACCTTACATAATTCAATACAACCAAACCATGCAAAATAGTCCATAACCCTATTTTCATCACCTTTCAATAACAACCAATACATATAATCCTCTATCACACATATACATATGGAAAAGAACAAAGGCAAACAATATTCATACCTTAGAATTCACCTCTTGATTATGTAATCCTATTTGCACAAATAATAGGTGTCGTTCAAAGCTCTCGAGATGACAAACGCAGTTATCGGATTACTTTAGAATTTCTAAGGTTGAATCAAAAGTAATTTAAAGGTCAAATTTGGCTAGGGTTTGTTCTTTCTCAATGATTGATGATGAAAATGAGTTTTTGAACTCATATACATGTATATATACACATATTCCCGTCCATAATATAATAGGAAATGACCAAAATGCCTTTAAAATTTAAATAATGTTAAATTTGTCCGTTGGTGGACTGTTTTGATAAGTTAAAGTAGGTCGACCATAACCCTTTGCTCTGATATCGGATTTGGGTAAAATTGGTATAGTTGGAAGGATAATTCAAAGGGCTTTCATTTCATATAAAGTAGGCCACCCAGTTCGTTCTGTACAAGGAGTTATGGTCGTTTGAAGTTGACCCTAAAAATCTGTTTTGATAGGCTGAAGTAAAACGGGTGTAATTCCTTACTCAGACGTTGGATTTGGATGAAACCAATTGCATTGGAAATAATACTCAAAGATCTTTCTTTTAATAGGTCACAGATCTCCCAGTTCATTATATTAAGGGAGTTATGATCATTCAAAGTTGACCTAAAAATTCGGCTGGCCTCAGTAGTTTGTGTGCAGGAAATTTTCCTGCACATTTACTATTCCCAAATATCCCGGCCACCATTTTATAGTTTTGAACGTGCTCGATTATATCTGAAACCAATCCATTTTTGGAAATCTTTATATCATTGGAAAACTTATTCAATAACCTTCGCATGGAACCATCGACGGGCAAATTCCGGTATAAATAAAATAAAAAAATTAATTCCATATAAATAAGACCAATACACGTACTTGAATACGCCAATACACGTACTTGAATATAGGGTGTTACATCCTTCACCCCTTTAGGACATTCGTCCTCGAATGTTAGCGTAGTTATTCAACCGAAACAAGTTCAAGTCCATCATTAACATTAACATCATCACATAAATACTATGCATATATAAATAAAAACTTACTTGTTAACGTTCTAACTCCATTCCTTGAACTTCCTCTTCATCTTTGAACAAATGAGGGTACTTAGATTTCATTGCTTCCTCAGCTTCCCATGTAATCTCTTCCCTTTAATGATTTCTCCAATGTACTTTCACCGATGCTAACTCTTTATTTCTCATCTTCTTAACTTGGCGATCTAGAATAGAAATAGGCACTTTCTCATAGGTAAGATCTTCCACAACTTGCACATCCTCAGTAGAAGTGATATGTGATGGATCTCCGATGCACTTTCAAAGCATTGACACATGAATTACCGGTTGTACTAATGAGAGCTCTTGGGGTAGCTCTAATTCATATGCAACTTGTCTAAATCTTCGAGTGATCTTATACGGGCCTATATAACGTGGACTCAACTTCCCTTTCTTGCCAAATCTCATTACCCCTTTTATTGGTGATACCTTCAAAAATACCCAATCACCTATAGAAAACTCTAGCCCTCTCGTTCTACTATCCGCATATGACTTGTGTCAACTTTGGGCTGTTTTCAGTCGTTGCTGAATTACTTTAACCTTCTCTATGACTTGATAAACAAGATCCGGTCCGAACAAAAGAGTTTCACCCACTTCGAACCATCCTATTGGTGATCTACACTTTCTTCAATATAAAGCTTCATATGGTGCCATTTTGATACTTGAATGATAGCTATTATTGTAGGCAAACTCAATAAGACGTAAATGATCATCCCAGTTGCCCTTAAAATCTATTACACAAGCTCGTAGCATATCTTCAAGTGTTTGGATGGTACGTTCTGCTTGTCCATCTATTTGAGGGTGAAAAGCTGTACTCAACTTCATTTGTGTTCCCAAACACCTCTGAAAAGACTTCCAAAATTTTGCGATAAATTGGGTTTCCCAACCTGATATAATAGAGATTGGCACTCCATGTAATCGGACTATCTCTTTAATGTACAACTTCACATACTCTTCAACTGTGTAAGTGGTCCTAACTGGTAGGAAATGTGTGGATTTGGTAAGCCTATCAACAATCACCCATATAGAATCAAACTTCCGGGATGTACGAGGAAAACCAATAACAAAATCCATGTTGATCATGTCCCACTTCCAGCTTGGAAGATCAATGCATTGCATATAACCTCCGGGTTTTTGGTTCTCAACTTTAACTCTTTGACAATTTGGATATTCAGCAACAAATTCTGCAATGCTCTTCTTCATGTCATTCCACCAATACATATCTTTCAAATCTTGATACATTTTGGTTGATCTTGGATGAATGGAATACCTTGAACAATGTGCCTTTGTCATAATCTTCTTTCTTAGCCCGTCTACATCCGGCACACACAATCGGTTTTGGCACTGAAGTACTTCTTATTGCGTAAGCTCAAATGCCTTGGTCTTACCACTCTGAACGTTCTCCTTAAGTTGTAATAAAATAGGATCTGTATATTGCTTCTCTTTCACTTCAGCTACTAATGAAGATTCCGCAGCATTATGTACGATAAGCTCTTTATCCGGAGTTTCAAGAAGGCGAACTCCCAAACTAGCTAACTGGTGAAGATCTTTAATCACCCCTTGCCTTTCTATAGGAGCCATAATAGCCTTAGGACTTAACGCATCAGCTACCACATTTGCTTTCCCTGGATGGTACAAGATATCAACATCGTAGTCCTTTAATAGTTCAAGCCATCTCCGCTGCCTTAAATTTAGATCCTTCTGATTAAAAATATATTGAAAGCTCTTATGGTCAGTATATATATCAACATGAACCCCATATAAGTAGTGGCGCCATATCTTTAAAGCAAAAATAATTGCTGCCAGCTCAAGATCATGTGTAGGATAATTTTTCTCATGTGGCCGCAATTGTCTAGATGCATATGCTATTACCTTACCATGCTGCATCAAGACACATACTAAACCAATTCTAGAAGCTTCACAATACACTGTATACCCTTCGGTGCCTTCTGGAAGTTCCAACATGGGTGTAGAAATCAACTTGTTCTTTAAATCTTGAAAACTCTTCTCACAGGCATCATTCCATTGGAATTTGGATGTTTTATGGGTTAGCTTGGTTAAGGGTGCTAAAATGGAAGAAAAGCCTTTAACAAACCTTCTATAATAATCGGTCAACCCGAGAAAACTACGAATCTCCATAGGTGTTGTGGGCCTTAGCCAGTTCTTCACAGCTTCTATCTTTTGAGCATCAATCTTTATCCCTTCACTAGATACAATATGACCCAAAAATGCCACCGACTTTAACCAAAACTCACATTTAGAGGACTTTTCTTAAAGCTTACAATCACGAATAGTCTGCAATACCTGTCGTAAGTGATTGGCATGGTCCTCTTCTGATCTAGAATAAACTAGAATATCATCTGTAAAAACTATCACAAATACATCCAGGAATGGCTTAAACACCCTATTCATCAAATCCATAAAAGCCGCGGGTGCATTTGTTAGGACATATGACATAACTAGAAACTCATAATGACCATACCGTGTTCGGAAAGATGTCTTGGGTATATCCTTCTCTTTGACCCTCACTTGGTGGTAACCTGACCTCAAATCAATCTTAGAAAAGCACTTGGCGCCCTATAACTAATTAAATAAATCATCAATTCTTGGGAGAGGATATTTATTATTAATAGTCACCTTATTCAATTGCCGATAATCAATACACATCCTCAGCGATCCATCCTTTTTGCGCACAAATAACACTGGTGCTCCCCAGGGGGACATACTAGGCCTTTTGAATCCCTTCTCTAGCAAATCTTTCAATTGCTCTTTCAATTCTCGTAATTCTGCTGGGGCCATTATATACGGAGGTATGAATATTGGTTGGGTGCCTGGTATTACATCAATACCAAACTCTACTTCTTGTTCAGGAGGCAAACCTGGAAGATCTTCAGGAAATACATCAGAAAATTCATTTACCACCGGAACAGCATGAAGAGTTGGTGGCTCCGCTTCTGTATCCCTTACTCTAACTAAATGATATATGTATCTTGGAATTCATTCTTCTTTCCTTAAAATAAGAAATAAATCTACCTCTTGGCGCGCCAATTTCACCTTTCCATTCAAGGACTGATTCATTTGGAAAATGGAAATATACCTTTTTCGTGCAACAATCAATTGTGGCATAACAAGATGCCAACCAGTCCATACCCATTATAACATCAAAATCTACCATTTCTAACTCCACAAGATCATCCATCGTATCACGACCACAAACAGTTACTATGCAGTTTCGGTAAACCCTTCTAGCTATAATAGATTCACCCACCGATGTGGACACTTCAAATGGCTTAATTAACAGTTCGGGTATTCTTTCGAACTTTTCTGCAACCAATGGAGTAACATAAGATAATGTAGAACCGGGATCAATTAAGGCATATACATCGAATGAAAAGATAGACAACATACCCGTAACCACATCTGGCAAAGCCTCTAAATTCTGTCGATCTGCTAGAGCATACGTACGATTTTGAGCCCAGCTAGAACTCGTGGCTCCTCTATCACCTCTAACACGACCCATTGGTTGTGCACCCCTTCCTGAATAAGGCATCGATGATGATGATGCAACAAATAACCCCGTAGGTTGTGCCATACCCCCTATGCCCCTTCGTGGGCATTCTCTCATCATATGCCCCGATATACAACACCAAAAGCAAACATTGGTCTCCAGCCGACATGCGCCCAAATGATACCTTCCACATTTATTGCATGGCTCTCGAGGAGGTCTCGATTTGCTCATGTTCCCTTGCCCTTGGTACCCCACTGTCCGTGAACTCTGACTCTCACTTCTGTGCCTAAATTGATTTCCTATGGACCCTTGGAACTGTGGTGGGGCACTAGCTGCAGAATTAGAGGATAATGGCCTAGGTGGTCTAGTAGAAAACTGTGGTCTAAACCCTTCTTAGGATGCCATGAACTGCCCTGTAGATCTGGCCCTCTTGGAATATCCTCTTTCTAATTCCCGTGTTCTTCTCCTCTGCCTCTAATCTTCCATTTTCTATGCAAAAGCTTGGATCCTCGCTATGTCCATATCTTTATTCAAAGTGGCAATAGTACAATCTCTAACCAGATATGGATCTAGCCTATCCACATATTGATGAACTCTGTCATCCATAGAAGCTACAATATTAGGAGCATATCTCGACAAGGAATTAAATTGGAGACTGTACTCCCTTACGCTCATATTCCCCTGATAAAGATTTAAAAACTGATCTGCATGGGCCTGACGAATCTCGAATAGAAGATAATGATCAAGAAATGCCTCTTTGAACACTTTCCAAGTAGCTGGTGGTGCATCAATACCCCTAGATCATTTCCAGTCCTTGTACCAATATATAGCCTCCCCTTTAAATCTATACGCCGCTAACTCCACTGTCTCTCTACTCGTTACATGCAAAACATATAAGGCCCTTTGAATTTGATCAATAAAGTCCTGTTGGTCCTCGTTAAGATCTGATCCAGTAAAAGTGGGAGGATCCATCTTAAGAAAATCCTGTGTTCGAAGGCTGGCCGCCCTATCTGTACCACTAGGACCCGTGGTAGGAATGGCTTGCCCTTGAGCTTGCCCAGCAATTATACGAGCCAAAAGTTGCACTGCATTTCTAAGATCTTGATCAACAACATTAATAGGTGGCTCTGGGGATATAGTTTTTCTCCCCCTTATTTCTTCCAGAGAGGAGGAAGTTTCTGATGCATGCTCAGCTGGAGCCTCACTTTGATTAGCTGGTATAGTGGGTGACTTACTAGTCCCCTCTCTGGCAGCCACATCTACTTGCTTACCAATATTCTTGCTTCTGATAATCGGCATCATTACTATAATAAGAGAAACAAATGAATTCAGTGGTCAACAATGAATTCATATACAATATAGGCCCTATCGCACGATCTAAGACATAAAGAAAAGAAACAATTCCTAAATGTCCATAGCCTCCTGTTTATAGATACGGTGCACGACACACTGATAAACAAAACTCTACGTAGACACAGCTTTGTAGACTCACTAGGACAAACTTCTCTGATACCACTTTTGTCATGCCTCAAATCCTATTGGGACGGACTGACACCCGTAACCGAGGAGGCCCAGGAGAACCAACTCATAACCTTATACTTCCCATGCATACCTCTATGACAACCCAAAATTTGGACAGCATCATGTCGCATATAAAAGGAAATAATCACCTGTATAAGTTCGAGCACACATATATATGTATATATAATAATACTTGGCCGTTGGAGCCATCACGTCTATTAACAAAACACCACCTTGACTGTACATTAGGTCTGCAAAGACTCTAGACAATACACAAAGTTTAACTAAGGTCGGGACACACCCCGCCATATAAATAACTTCTATACAATACCAAAAGTGACTGGATATGACATGAAAAGCCCCGAAGCAAATTGGAGCTCACCAAAAGTAGTTGGATATCCTGGCTCCTACTTGTGCGGTGTATGAGCTGAGGTACCTGTGCCTGCAACATGAAATGCAGGTCCTCCGTGGGGGACATTAGTACTAAATATGTACTGAGTATGTAAAGCTGTAGATAATCATATATGATATAGGAGCTCAATAGAAATCAGAAACAAGTGAATAAATCATAATAGGAGTGGACCACACTTACTAAAACTTGTGACAACCTGTACATTGTATTTATTCAATCACTTTACCTTCGTTCTTATCATTTTTGTAATCATTACTGTACTGTACTGTGACCATTAGGCTGCCTCCAGTACATATCAACTGGGATCGACCCATGATAGGCTTATTCCCCTGGGATACCCCCCATAAACACATAAATAGGGATCGACCCATGATAGGCTTATGCCCATGGGATACCACCCGATAAGAGAGAACTTCCATCACTTAGTTCAATTAATCTTTGAGATTGTTATTTCGGTCGCCACCACATTTTTGATACTTTGAAATAATGATACATCAATAAGAGATATATAAATAGACCATCAATGCAATAACAATGAAGTAAGAACTCATTGACACATCAATGAAGTGTTTTGGAGTCATCAATTCCATAACAATGAAGTAGGAACTTATTGGTATATCAATGAAACGTTTTGGAGTCATTAATAGCACATGGATCTTGTTTGAGTAACCGGATACCTTCTGACATTCATTAGTGAAATAAACATGTAAGATTTGGAAAACAAGTAAGAATTGGAATGTCTTGACATCTTGTAGGGTGGAAACAAGTTCTTTGGTAACGTAGGACATCATACAAAACCATTATGGATCATATATTACTAAATAACTTTGGAAACTTTCTTAATAGAACAATTGTTCACTTTCATGCCAAAGATATGGTATAGAGTATGATTTACATACCTGACTGTCAACGTTCAATACTAGTCTCAAATGGACTTCCCGTCTTTTCGGATTACTTATCTACAATGAACATATATAGCAATCTAGTACTAGCGACCAAGCGTCACAATTCAATTATTTGAATTCACCAAACTAGTGGTTAAGTAGTAAGACTTAATTACACCATAAAGGGTGTCACTTTAACCTCCTTATACTCCAATTACATTCACATCCCATGCATATTCATACAACATCCTCCAATATCAAGTTTGGATTCATTTATCCTTCCAACCAATCCATTAAACCAAATTGAGTCATAGACATAAATAATCATCAATTCAATAGTATATCACCATATCCACCTTCCATAACTCAATTACCATATCCACCTTCCACAATTCAATACAACCAAACCATGCAAAATAGTCCATAACCCTATTTTCACTACCCTTCAATAACAACCAATACATATAATCCTCTATCACACATATACATATGGAAAAGAACAAAGGCAAACAATATTCATACCTTAGAATTCACCTCTTGATTATGTAATCCTGTTTGCACAAATAATAGGTGTCGTTCGAAGCTCTTGATATGACAAACGCAGTTATCGGATTACTTTAGAATTTTTATGGTTGAATCAAAAGTAATTTAAAGGTCAAATTTGGCTAGGGTTTGTTCTTTCTCAATGATTGATGATGAAAATGAGTTTTTGAACTCATATACATGTATATATACACATATTCCCGTCCATAATACAATAGGAAATGACCGAAATGCCTTTAAAATTTAAATAATGTCAAATCTGTCCTTTGGTGGACTGTTTTGATAAGCTAGAGTAGATCAACCATAACTCTTTGCTCCGATATCGGATTTGGGTGAAATTGGTATAGTTGGAAGGATAATTCAAAGGGCTTTAATTTCATATACAGTAGGCCACCCAGTTCGTCCTGTACAAGGAGCCAATTGCATTGGAAAGAATACTCAAAGATCTTTCTTTTTATAGGTCACAGCTCTCCCAGTTCATTATATTAAGGGAGTTATGATTATTCGAAGTTGACCTAAAAATTCGGCTGGCCTCAGTAGTTTGTGTGTAGGAAATTTTCCTGCACATTTACTATTTTCAAATATCCCGGCCACCGTTTTATAGTTTCAAACGTGCTCGATTATATCCAAAACCTATCCGTTTTTGGAAATTTTTATATCGTTGAAAAGCTTATTCAATAACCTTCACATGGAACCATTGACGGGCAAATTCTGGTATAAATAAAATAAAAAAATTAATTCCATATAAATAAAACCAATACACGTACTTGAATACGCCAATACACTTACTTGAATAAGGGGTGTTACATAAGACTTAAGCCCCAAAGAAACAAGTTATGCCCTATAGTCAAGAGTTGACACTAGCTTAGTGTGTAATAACTTGGCAGATGATCTACAGCTCATGCCCTAGAGGCAAAAATTAATACGACAAATGGATAAGTTATGCCCCATGGCCAAGCATTGATACTAAATTAGTGTGAAATGATTTCGTAGATAATTTATAAGTCTTGCCCAAGAGGCAAGATTTTTAGACCCCAAAGGAACAAGTTATGCCCCATGGGCAAGAGTTGATACTAGCATAGTCTATAATGATTTGGCAGATAATCTATAACTCTTACCCTAGAGGCAATACTTACATATCAAAGGTGGTTCAACGTGTAATTTTTCAAAGAACATTCTTCCTCTACCATACAAAATATATTTATAGGAATATTACAATCTTACAACCATATGAGAATCAATTTTCTAGACCAAAAACTAAAATACTATAAGCCAAGAACAAAAGCAATAAATATTAAAAACTATAAAAAGAAAAGCACGGGGGAGTATTCAATTGTGAGTAGAAAAAAAGATGATACCAATCAACAAAACCAAGCATCTAACCAAATAAATAAAAGTGGAGAACCAACTACCGAGGAGAAGTAGATGACCCTTAGATTACAAGGTCTAAACTGTTTCTTATTTTATGCCATTTAATCGAAGACAAATGTGATTGAAAAGTTCACAATGATCAAAATACTCATGTAGCAGTCGCACATAAGTAATGATAAGACAACCCCTATAGGAATAAGTTATATCTCATGGGCATGAATTGGCCCTTCCACATTGTTTACTAATTTAGAAGATACTCAATAAATTTTGCCTCAAGGGCAAGTCTTGCCACAAGGAAAGGCAAAAAATATTCTTCGATAATAAAACATAAATATACAAAGATACTAACAAATGAATCAGTAGTGATTCTACACTGTATACTTTACGTTATCACATAAAAAATCGCCGATTCAATTTGAAAAGACTATTTAAAATTTACATAATTGCATAAAAATAATTAAAAATACTTCATGTGCAGTGATTTTTAATAACTGCAAAACTAAACTACTACTCCTGGTACATCCTCTTCCTCTTTTTTTTTCCAAATAATCTGCCAACTTTTTCTATAGTGTTGTCTTTTATACTAGCTTCTAGTTTTCTCTTTCCATAATCCCACGAAAAAGCTCCATACCTCATGCGAACATAACCAATGTGAATATATTTAGGAATATCTCTACCATGAATGGCATATTCAGCTAACGCACAAACAAATGCTCCATAATCACTGTGATCCAAAAGAAATATATTACGTAAATATATGAAAAACAACAAAAAAAAAAGTGAAATAAACATTTAAAAAATGAATGCAATAAGATACCATTGAGTTTATTGGGGGAGCTCATCAACCATTTTTATCGGCTAAGTATCATTTTCAGATTTGTCAATGCCCTTCTCAAGATAGAAATTGACCTTCTGCAGAAAATATGGTATCAATGTTTGGTAAGGTAATACCACTTTTTGAAAAACTTTATCACTGTGCCTGGTATGGTTGGAGTCGTATACATATATGCACCAATCATAAAGTTAAAAACTCCTAAAATTCAGTGTCCAAGTTCAGACTTTTATCTTGGAGCATAAACTGGAAATAAAAAGTTTGTGAAAACTTGAATAAAATTAAACAAAAGCTTATAAACCCACAAGTTAAGTGTTCCGTCCAGATCAAGAGAAAAAACCTTTGATATTAGAGTCATTGCATCTTTTGTAGTTTTTTCGTCAACTCAAGTGCTCCAGCAATTATTGTTGTTACATCATGTGTCAAATCCCCTCATTTTCTAGCCTGTCATTGCAATAAGAAGTAAACAAGTTGAGGTATACAGTAAAAGGAACATAATGAATTGAAAATGAGGTTCAACTAGCTATAGCACCTAATCTTAGTGAGATGAACTTGGTCGTGTAAGCGGATTGTGTTCATGCATATTTACAAAAATATTGCATGTCTAGAGATATATTTACACTTGCTTAGATTAGCATTAAGAATTGGAAAATACTGAACAAATTACCTCATTGCCATGGAAATCCACAAATGGTTTTAGCTCAGCTCTCCGCAGAATGGCAGCATGCCCCTTTACCTAATATCCAATCCAAGACCTAGAAAAAAAATCAAGGATGAAGTTAAGATCCCTTTTCTTTATCAAGCCAACTATAAGATCCTAACAACAGAAAGTAGCACTGAGAAATTCTCTCAAATTGCTGCATGAGGTTTTGGATTTTTTTCCCAATTCTAAAGATGAATATTCGTGTATCTTAATAAAGAAACTGATGGATATTTTACATATCAAATTATTAGCCTGAGAAGTTTCTCATTTATAGTGATAACAAAAAATAAATAGAGATAGAAAAATGGAGTAACTGTGATATTATTACTAATTTTCTCCTTTCGTTTGGATTTACTTATCACTATTTTTCTAATTTGATTTTCATTTTTACTCGTCATTTTTGACAAATCAAGAAAAAATAAAACAAAAATTTCCTGTTTTAGCTCAGCATTAATTACTTATTCTTCAAATCATTTCCAATACCTATTACTAAACATCAATTGATAGCAGTAATATTGTAAAGTCACTATACCAATCATTATTTTCTTAATAGGTGTGCCACATCAAAATGTGACAAGTAAATCCAAATGGAGGGAGAACATAACCAAGGAACTCCTCAATTCAACTTTATGTTGCATTGTTCCATTTCTTTCCAAGCTACAGAATAGGAGCAAAGCATACAAATTAGCCACCATAGTGTATATAAGTACAAATCTATCTTATGAGTTGTTGATGGGTTCATGTAGTTTTATTTCTTAAATCCTGTCATCTAACTCGGATTGCGAGTACAAGGTGGCAACCGAACACATAACTGGTGAAGCATCTCTCTCTCTCTGGTAGCAAAACATGGAAACTTAACAACTCTACATGAGTAAATTATAGAATATGATTGTTGTGTTGTATACCTTACGAATTGGATAAGCAATGGGGAAGAATAACCTGAGAAGAAGCTGAACAAGGGGTGCTACAGAGGCTCCAACTGTCAATCCATAGCGAGTACAGATTGCTTGAGGAATTATCTGCAAATGTAAAAGCGACAAACCTAGTTAGAGGACAAGAGCCGAGCAAATTCCATAGCTACCAAGCTGAAAGGTTAAGTTGATGAATAAAATAGACCATCTCTTCAAACATGAGAATCAGTGTAACAAATACCAGTATTGTTGCCCACGATGGTACAAGCTTGTCCAAGAATATAGGAAGAGACTGCAACGAAAAAGGAGAAAAGTAATAAATAAGCCGAAAGGGGTAATAAAAGGATAACTATTGACAAATAAGTATTGGTACACAAACCTCCATTGCTAAGGAGTTGCCGATCAAGAGTGTACAAAGTAAAAGATGTTGGCTTTTTACCACCAGAAGTATTTTAGCTTTAAAAAAAGGAAGAACACTTTAAAAAGCCGATCAAAGAGCCATAGGTACAACTAAAACTGTGCCACAACACTGCTTCTCTTCTAACTTATCCCACTATAAGCCCTATTCTAATATGAGTGGTTATTGATACAATTGTAGACTCATGATACATAAAGTGGCTTAACTTTTATAATTGTGCATTCCATGTATGACAAGAATCATGTACCTTTTTCTCTTACTCTTTCAACTATTCAAATACCTTTGCCTGGGTATATAATCGATGTATCATTCCTTTACTGCATGTTTAATTCCACTGTTTACTTTGCAATAAACTACATTAAAGCATTTCTAGATAGTTTATTTAGTTTCAAAGGAAAAATTCACTCTTTTTTACTTACTCGTGATTTATAGACACCTTGCCTAAGTCAACATTCAACCTTTTCCAGAGTTCCTTTGATATTTTGGGGTAGCTAATTCTATACATATATTTACCCAGCTGAACAATTTAAAAGGAAAAGTCCGACTAGAGCATAGAATAGGCAAGAGGAAATAAAACTTCAAAAATTGAACATATAGAAAAGTTTACAGTTTTACACCAAAGTTACAAAGTAGCAGCTATATATTTAACCAATCAACTACTGAAACAACCTCGTTCAAAGGGGTGGAGGCCGAATTTTCATCATCTTCAGTATATACACAACAAAGAGAATTTTTGAACTTGTATATATGAATACAATATGAATTTTTGACAAAGAGAGTCCAGCTGGCACCTTCTACTGGCACAAAGTAGGGTACATACACACAACCCTCCCCAGACCCTACTTGTGGCTTGTGAAATTATACTTGGTATGTTGTTGTTGGTTTGAATGATCCCTTTTCGCCCCTCTAACTATGCACTTGGCTCTACTAGTGAATCGAAAAGTACAACCTTACATCAAAGTTACAAATGTAGCAGGTAGATATTAGCTAATCCAAACTACTGACCAGTATTAGTGTAAGTTGGATTTTCATCAAGGGTGTTCATCATCTACAATATACACATAAAAATAGTTTTTGACCTTATAATATGACATATGAATTTTCGCCAATGCACAACCTCCACTTAACTCTGCCCCTAGCTCTACTAATGAAGTAAACAACAAGAATAAAGGATAAGACATCAAACTTCCATGAAAAACAAACAAACAAACAATAAAAACCCAAACTAGCAAACTTTAGTACTTCCTAATAAACCCAAACAAAACTACTGATCAACATTAGCAGAAGCTAGATTTTCACCAAGACGTTCATCGTCTACAACACACACATAAAAATAATTTTTTTAAGCTTGTATCCCAAGAACCAGAATAAATATAACCATTACAAATAGCCAAACAAGAAATACTGTCAGCATATTTGACCTACTAGAAGAAAGGGAGGAACAAAATAAAGGACAAGTCAAAAGAACATTACAAATATAGATTAGGATAGCAAGTGATAATACCGTGTCATTCAAAGGTCGACCAGAAGTTGCAAGTAAATAAAACCATTCTTTTAAATCCACAGCACAAGAGCCTAACATTAAACATTCAGGCAACACATCTTTGAGAAATGAAAGATCTGTGGGTTGAAGCTTTCTTTCCTACATATGCAATTGATGAATCCCCAACTTGTTTCTTTCAAGTATGACAATTCTCATCGATTCAATCCACACAATAGTTTTTAGATCTCACTAATTGAATAAAAATCAACATAACTCAAGACATATCTGATGCATTCAAATACAATTGATGATTATGACTCAATTTCTTGAGAAATTCATTATCTATCACCATCACCACTATTACTCCTACTAGCTTTCTTAATTTTTCTCCTTGATTATCTTAACTTAGACCATATCAATAGTCAATATCTCTTATATCATGATGTAAAAGTGTAGCAAGAGAAAAAAGAGAAATGAGGATAATCTCCAAGGTGAACCAAGTCGTGATCCAATGGTGGATGATCAATATCATGAGTCTATTTGATTGAAATTGCATGAAGAGAAAGAAAAGTAAGAGAAAGAGTATTTGAGAAATGAGGAAAAAAGATGAACAACGAAAATGAATATCTGAGAAAAAAAAATAAAAAAACTCTAAATAAAGGTTAAAGACAAATAAATTTTTTAAAAAATGAAGAAATAGATAATGGTTGAGAAAAAAGAAAAAGAGAAAAAAGATAAAGTTTGAGACAAATAAATTTAAACATGAAAATAAAGTTAAAGGAAAAAATAAAACTGAAAATAATAAAAAACAGAATAATAAATTTAAAGGAAAAAAGAAAAAAGTGAAGAAAAGTAGAATAATAAAAGTAAAGAAAAAATAAAAAAAATGAAAATAATAAAAAATAAAATTTGAGAGATAAATGAGTATGAAAAGTTTAAAAATATATTTGAGGTGTAGAGGGGCAAAATGGTACTTTTAGTATATTAAAAAGTAAGAAGACTATTCTTCAAAAACAATCTTATTTAGGGTCAAATATCTAAAACCACCCATATTTGGGTCTATGATATGCAATTTTCTGATTAGAATGTAGCTTAGTGCGGGTAATGAAATAAGTGAAAATCATGGAACATATGATCCAAATTTCAATAGAGAACAAAAAATAGTAGCTGGTCAAGGACATCAATATTAATTAATTAAAAAGAGAGAAAAAACTTTGCTAAATTTCTAAGGCTGAGATTTTAACGAATTCACTGGTTAATTTAAGGTTCAATTTAACCCCACCAACTCCTACATTAGTATTTAGTAGCATACCAGTTCAAATTTATTTATTGATTACCCTTTCTTGCTCTTCTCGTAATTTTTCTAGAAGAATACTTTTCCATTAAAAAAGGCATTGTAATTATTTGTTAGTTGTACATTGGACACCCCGGATGGGAAATAAAAAGAAAAGGACAATATATACGGAGATATTGGTCTCATGCACCTATATTTCTGTTGATCTTATTAAACAACCCTACAATAACAACCCAGTATATTTCCACACAGTGAGATAGGAAAAATTGGTAAGAGTACCCACTTCCAAAACTTTTTTGCTATTTACCCACTAAAATTATATTTGATTTAATTTTTAGGGTTGGGGTATAAAAAGTTGGAAAAAGTTTAAAAAGTGGGGCCCACACGTGGACCAAGGGACCATTTCATCATTTTTAGAACTTTACAAATTTAATATAATCACTAGCACCCTCCACTTATTCCAATATCCAAAAAAACTCTCTCTCTCTCTCCTCTTCAATTCTCTCAACTCCCTCTTAAGAAACCTTCATCCCAAAATTGTCATTTTTATTCTTCTCCTTCTCCAGCAACTAAGGGATCGTTATTGCTTCGTAAGGTTAGTTAAAATCAAGTTGCGATCATTTCTAGATCCATTTAAACAGATTTCTTTGTTAATCGATTCGTAGTGATGTAGGAAATTTAATTTTTTTTTTGAATTTGGTTGATTAAGGAGTTTTGGTTTAGTTCCAGTTTTGTTTAGCAAAAAAGTGTTGAATGGTGGGATAATCGTTATTTGAAGATTTATTTTGGCATTTTGATTCGAACAATAATCTGTTTCCCGTGGTCTATGAAATCGACTCATGGTCTATGAAATCAGAATACCCTATATTGAAATCAATTTTTAGGCGTATGAAATTCTTTTAAAATATGGTTGCTGAAATAGTGAAAATTGAAAGATTAATAACTAATTAGTTTGATTAGGTGCATTAGTTTGATTTTTAGAAATTATTGTGTTTTGATACTTCATGTTAGATTTTGGTTTCAATTATTGATGTGTGTAGTGAACTGATTGATGGTGGAAGAGTTATTTTGGCATTTTGATTCGAACAGTGACCTGCTTCTGTCCGTAGACCTGTGGTCTGTGAAATTGACCTATGGTCTATGAAATAAGAATGCATTGAAATCAATTTTTAGATGTATGAAATTCATTTAAAATATGATGGCTGAAATATTGAAAATTAAAAGATTAATAGCTAATTAGTTTGATTAGGTGCACTAGTTTGATTTTGACACTGCATATTGAATTTTGATGGGGTATTTCTTAATTTTTTTTTTGGGGGGGGGGAGGGGTTATTTCATTTGAGCATTGAGTTATTTCTGTTGATAGACTTGTGGTCTATGAACTGAAAATAGAAGATTTGTTCTGCAGGTGTAGATTGTGTTGAAAATAGGTAAAAAAAATACATCCTTTCTAAACGCAAATCCAGTACCGCTTCTGATTCTGCTGGTAGCAGCAGAAAAAAAGCTGAGGCAGTTGGAAATGTCTCAAAAAGGAAGAAAAATAAAGAGTTGGTGTTTGAATTAGATTCGGACTTAAAGGAGATAAACGACTACATCGATTCCGGTGACGATGTTTCCAAGCACAGTGCTAGTGGTTACAGTGCAGAGAGCAAAGATAGTGGAAGAAACAGTGATGATGGGGATAATGATCCCTTGTCTGTGCCATCTCTTTCAAGGTTCATTTCTGTGGAGCGGTATGGCATTCGAACGATAATGGACGAGGTCAGATCTTTTTCGGCAAAGATATCGGTCAGATCAAGAATGGATGCTTATCGAGAATTCCAGCAAGTTCTTGTCGACCAAGAGTTGAAGAAAAGATTCAAGCGGTCCTGTTTTGGACACCTGAGAAGCCTGCTGGAATATCTCAAGTTCAATGGGCAGTTGATCCATTATTTGTTGTTGCGATGCATCAAGAAAGATAAGATGCGTCACGAGATGTGGTTCTGCGTTAACAACAATCCTACCTGTTTTGGCTTGAAAGAGTTTTGTTTGATCACGGGGCTGAACTGCTCATCATGCACCAGTGAATCAAAAATGAAGAAGGTGTTAGCAAAAGGGGAGAATTTTTGCTTTAAGATGACGAAAATTAAAAACATTACAACGGCCAACTTGCTACACCTGATCAGAGGGAATAAGTTGAACGAGGACCAAAAATTTAAGTGTTGTTTACTGTGGTTCTTGCACACCATGTTGCTTGCAAAAGATTCGACGAAGATTGTCGACAAGAAACTAATTCGAATGGTTGATTCTTTGAGTTTCTTCGAGAATTATCCATGGGGTAAAGAGACATTTCAACTGACCCTTGACTATCTAAAGAAGAAAAGTGACCTGAAGAAGCAGAGGAAAGTATTTGATGAGAAGCAGAAAGCATCCTAAGATTTATTCGGATTTCCCTGGGCATTCATGGTATTTAGTATAAATCCTTTAGTGAGTTTATCGTAGATTCTTGTTTTAGTTTTACTATGTCATAGACTCTGAGTTCTTTTTTCACTAATATACGACTTTCAGGTTTGGATCTACGAGACCTTTCCTCATCTTGAAAAATTTGATAAAAAATCCGTGGATGAGCCCTTTCCCATTCCCCGCATCCTCAAATGGCACACTACAAAAAGTGACCAAATAATCGAAGGCAACCCGTTCAAGTACAAAGGAAAAGTTATTGAGGTATAAACTTATTTTTTATTATGCAGTAATAATACTACTATTGTATCGAATGTTATGTAATTGTTAATTGATATTTTGTAGAACGTGCACCCATACATCATCCCTACTCTTCATGAGACGAAGATGGATTACATAATTTTCTTTGAGCCATATACGGGCGAGGTGAAGAATCACGTCCTCGATGGCTTAAAGAAAGAGTTAGAAGGGGTGACTGTACTTATTTCAAATGAGGACAGTGATGATGATGGAGATTTGGGTGGTAATCCCATTGAAGTACGCATTGGTGATGATGATACTCCGAGCACCTCTAAAGATTTAGCGGGCACCTCGTCCCCTGGGGATCTTCATAAGGATGTTTCTGCGTTTGAGAAAGCGATGTTGGATATTGCTGCCTATATTAGAGAGAAAAGACTAAAGAAAAAGGAACAAGATGAGCGACAACACGAGCAAGGTAACTTCATTCAATCAATAATTGATATTGTTAATGAATTTTCAGCTTTAAATATCATAACACTTTGTAATATGATGATATATGAATGTGGACCTTCGTGAATCGGAGAGGAATGAAGAAGGAGAAAAAAGGAGCAAAATAGATGAGTTGGCATCTGTTGTGGAGGGAGAGAAAAAAGAAGAAGAAAAAAGGATGAAGAAGAAGAAATGAAAGAAGATATGTGCCAAGAAGAAAGTCCAAAAGAAGAAGTTGCAGAAGCAGAAGAAGAGGACAAAAAAGAAGCAGCAGTAGATGTTGAGAAAAAAGGAGAGAAGGTGAAGAAGCACCAACCAAAGAAAGTCCAAAAGAAACAACTGCAGAAGCAGAAGAAGAAGCTGGAAAAAAAGGAGTAACAAATATTGAGAAAAAAGGAGAAAAAGGTGAAGAAGCGCCAGCCAAAGAAGCACCAGTTACTGCAGATACTGAAATAGAAGGAGAAGGAGGCGATCATGAAGAAGCAGCTGCAGCTGCTAAGAAAAAAAGAGCTGAAGCTGACCAAAAAGATGTGGTCATGGATATCGTAGGGGAAATCAACAGTAACATTTTTGTTGATGAGGAAGACAGGGAAAAAGATATTTGAATACTAATATTGTTAATGTGTTGTTGAATGATCAGTAGTTAGGATCAGAAAAATATTTTTTTTATTTGACAAGTAAGAAAGTTTAAGGACCTGTTGGTAGTATATTAGAAACATTCTTTTATTTTATCATAGTGGTTATGATTCTGCACTGAATCTGTCTGTATCAAACTGATTAGTGACATGACCATTTGAATATGAAGGGTGTTGTCATAGTTGTTACAGTGTATGGTTGATGTCGTAGAATGCATACTTAATCTTTTTTATACTGCATGTATGGTCTATTATTACCATGCTGGTCAGTTTTAAGTAGATGTGTTGTTTGATCGACCATGATTCTATCAAAAATAGTATTAACATTATAGAAAAATAGAAGTATTATTATTTATTCAATATCAATACATCCATGTTACACCTTTCCAAAGAACGAATACTAGCATTATAGCACATAACATCATTTTTAGGCCATTTTTTCTTTCTTCGGCCAAAATTAATTTTTGTTTTAGTTGATTCCTCTCTATTTTGGTGTCATGTAGCAACACTTTAACGTGATCCCTCTGTTCTTCGGCTTCTTTGAACAAAGTCATGAGAAAATATTTATTTTTTTCGCATTGTTGGAGCCTTTGTAGTAGATTAAATTTTGCCAAGCCTTGAAAATTTGATGTCTCAGGTCCCGGACTCAACGTTGATGGACTGGTTGGAGGTGATAACTCATCAAGCCATTTAAAAAATGAGCATACGCCATTATCCTAGAAATAATAATAATTACATAACGACTAACTTAACTTCATAAAAAAGATACACACAGCTCACCTTCGCAATTGCACAATTATAAAATTTGCGACCTAGATTTGAGTCCGTGCGTGACATCCTCAGGACAACCGCATTCTCACAGTGACAAATTAGAATATTTTTAGAATTAGATGTTTGAGAGGCTTGAGACATTGTAGAATTCTTAAAAACAAAACAAAGCGAATGAAATAAAATAATGAGGGATGACCGACCTTATATGTGAAGTAAAAATGAAGTGTTGACACTGATAGATTATAAAAGTAGCCGTTTATTACCATTGGAGCAGTAATTTTATTTTTTGAACTGGTGGTGGCACTTAATAGACCGTCATAAATCATGACCTATGTTATTTATCGATTTGTCTAGTCTACCGTAGACTTATACCTTCTATAGTGCATCGATTTATTTCTGATTACATAAGTATGTGTAATCATGTAAAAAATATGCTTGTAGTTTTAGGGTCCATCGATTAGACTGGTCTACCATAGACTTATGCCTTTAGATATGCATAGATTGATATCATAAGTATGTGTAGACCACGTTGATCGATGTGCACTGCCATAGACCGTCACTTGGATGTAGTTAAAAAATGAATATATAAATTAAAAATAAATGTAGTGTTGATTTCTACATATGTGAGTGAGTGTAAACAAGACACACAATCATATTAGAGCTTGTACAAAGTGAATTAAGGAGTGTATGGATGGGTAGTGGTTGAATGTTCAATATGCTAAGAGTAATGTTTGTCAAAGCACAAGTATGTATTAAGGATATATATTGTATTGAGGATGATGATTGTTCAACCACTATCCATTCCACACACTATTTTAATTTAGGAGTGATGATAGAAGGAGTATGTAGAATGTGTAGTCATCAAATACAATATATATCCTTAATACATACTTGTGCTTTGGCACACATTACTCTTAGCATATCGAACATTCAACCACTACCCATCCACACACTCCTTAATTCACTTTGTACAAACTCTAATATGATTGTGTATCTTGTTTACACTCACTCACATGTGTAGAAATTAACACAACATTTATTTTTAATTTATATATTCATTTTTTAACTACATCCAAGTGACTTTCTATGGCAGTGCACATCAATCAATGTGGTCTACGTGCATATCTAAAGGTGTAAGTCTACGGTAGACCAGTCTAATCGATGGCTGACATAAGTCATGATCTACTACGGTCTATTAACTGTCACCACCAGTCTATAGACCAGACTAATCGATGGACCCTCAAGATTATTTATTTATTTTAATTATTTTATTCCACTAGCCCCAAAATATGTTATTTTCTGTTTAAATTATTTTTAATTTAATTATTTTACTCCACCAGCCCCAAAATATGTTATTGTCTATTTAAATTATTTTAATTTTAATTATTTTGTTCCATCAGCCCCAAAATATGTTATTGTCTGTTTAAATTATTTTTAATTTAATTATTTTATTCCACCAGTCCCAAAATAAGTTATTGTCTATTTAAATCATTTTTAATTTAATTATTTTGTTCCACCAGTCCTAAAATATGTTATTGTCTGTTTAAATTATTTTTAATTTAATTATTTTATCTCACCAGTCCTAAAATATGTTATTGTCTATTTTAATTTAACCGGTGACGCATCGACTCACATTGTCTACGATCGACTACTATACAAAGTCGATGAAAGACGGAGTATGTGATTCATGATAGACTATATATCACTTTTTACAGAAACTTGAAATTAATCAAGTCAAACTACCGTATTGTTAATTGAACGAGATATACATATTTGAAATTTGTGTTTGTACAGAAGAATAACCGCCACAAGAAAAAAATGAATCATAACAAATATGGTAAACAAAACATTCAAACTGAAATTGTTCATTAAACTGAAACTGAAACTTACATTAAACTTGTTCATTGCATTACTTGATAAAATTTACAGCAAAACGGGGAAAATGGAAGAAGTTTTCTTCTAACAAAGTCCTATTGAGAAAGATTCTTCAACAATGAACAAACCAACAAAAACTTAACAACATAAACAAAAAAAAATAGTAAACTAAATTATGGGGATGATGGGGGGTGATGTAGTCGTTGCCGTCCATTCCAAGACGCTCCAGAATTGGTTGGAGGAAATGAGCAATTCGTCGGAGATCACGCTCCAAGTAACGACGGTCTTCTCCCAGGCCGTGGAATAGCCGATCAAAATCATTTCAAAGTATAAGCAAATCGTAGTGATGAGGGGGAACTCATCTGATTGGGCGAAGGGCAATTATGCGACCAAGCATGATTTCTGGTGTTTTGGGGAAGAAGAAGAGGGTTTCTGATATTTTAGGTTTAAGGACAAGGGAGAGGTCACGTATAAATAGGGCCTGTACTTATAGACCTATAAATGATGTCTTTTCATATATCAAACCAATGGTCAGTAGACGCGTGCAGGAATAGAAAACGTTTGGTTTGCATATACCAACGGTTTTTCTTGAGAACAGACGTGTTTGCAGCTTTTAATTAATTGGGAATAGGAAATAATGATTCAAAGTATCTATTAGAAAGATATGGCGGTATAAATACCTATGTAGAATGTTTGATGATTAATCATATAACAAATATATATTATTTAATAGACCGCATTAAATATATACCATAAAACGTATGTAATCTATCGTAAACAAAGATTTAAGTCGATAATAACTGAACGTTAAATTCTACTGAAATGCACATTTATACACCAAAATAGCAGCTTTACAACTAAAGGAAAATAAAGCCTATCTATGATTTGTTGGTCATGCTACACGTGGTTCTTTTGTTCTCAGATTTCTTGCATATTGAACACCTATTCCTCCATTTGGACTTAAACGTCTCACCGACGCCCTTAATGCGTTTGACTTTCTTCCTTTCGAGTTTGGGATCATAGGGGGGTGGAGAAATTTTAGTGTCTAGCAATTCCTGTGGCACATTTCATTTGGCCTCAGGAGGGGCAACATTAATTTCTTCCGAGTATGCGAGGAGGTAACTTGCAGCTTTATAAATTGGCGAAAATTAATCATAGATGGAGTTTCCATAACCTACGCCATCGCCATACTTTGCTCGCAAAGCTGCTGTCGCATGTTCGCACGATATTTTCACCAAGTCAAATTTCCGACAAGAACAACTCATCTCCAAGAGATTGACCTTGACAGTAACACCATTTCCGAACACCGTGTACTGATCGAGAACCCCGTTTGGATTAGTCACATACAAGGAATCGCTCGCACTCTTGTTATCCTTTAGGATTTTTTTTGCACAAGGCTCAAATATGTTCTTTTTACCATCGACATAGGCATATTTCACCAAATTTTTTAGCAATTGAATTGAATATGTATGACACGGGGTACTCTCGTTCATCCATCTAAACCGAGTTGAGCAACGCGGTGATGTTTGTGGTCATCACATCGTACGTATTGCCCAGGAAGTGTGCTCTACTCTATTTTTCAAAATCAAGCACATTTTCAAGGACATGTGCTGCCTCGGGCAATTATACTTCAATTCCTCAAAATTCTTGCTAAACTCATCAAGGAAATACGGACGCGGCGTAGAATAGATAAAGATGTTCTCCACAGTGTTGATTTACATAGAGATTTTCAGCGAGGTGCCTCATGCAAATTCCGTGATGTGCACGACTGTATACACGGGAGAAGGCATTAGCAATGCTAATGTGGCTATCGGAGATGACACATAGATCTGGTTCAGCTTCTACGATAAACTTCAACTTCTGGAAGAAGAAGGTTCAATAAGTATCCTTATCTTTATCAACGACACAAAAGGCAATTGGAAAGATATGATTTTTAGTGTCTTGTGCAACTGCACTCAGCAACACGCTCCCATACTTTCCCTACAAATATGTGCCATCGAAGGCAATTACCTTTCTCATGTAGGCATATCTCCGTATGCAAGCTCCAAATGCTAAGAAGTAGTAAACAAATGATCCATCAATCAGGTTTACCATGATAGAGTAGGAAGACCCTGGATTCAAAAACTCCACCATGTGGGAAAAAACAGGCAAGCAATCATATTCGTGCTCCAGTGTCCCGTAAACGATGTTCTTTGCAATTATATTTTCTTTCCAACACATCCAGTAGCTTGCGTGGCAATGTAACTCCTTAAATACAATCCTTTGAATTTCACTTATGCTTTGACCCTTTTCATCCCGAAAATAATTTACACATAGTGAAGAAATCAATTCAGATGATATTTTTTTATGCTTGCGGGTGGAGTGTTCAACACCGCACGTATGCACCTCGACATACTTGTATATGTGAAATTTGTCTGAGGTTTCGTACTTCTTTGCCCACAACAACCAGCCACAACCAGGAGATAGATATTTCACCTTCAACAATTTAGTGCAGCTCTTCTCTATACGATAATTAAAAGACTGTCTCACCGTTGCTCCATCTAGTAGCATTTTTAGCTGTTTTTTGTCGTCAAATATTTGATCACGATAGAAATTGGTTCCGTCGGAGAAGAAATGTATTGGTTAGGATCCTGTTCTACAGTCTTCTTCCGCATCTTGTGAGTCTAATGAAACGTCTTCCATATGCACACAGTCATCTTTCATATTCATGGGATGATCTTCATCGCTCTCGTAATCATTCAAATCGTTTTTGACTGTCCAAAACCGAGGTGGGGACGGTGATGAATTCATCGGTCCTTCAAAGGACCTGTCGACTACATTTATCCTTAAAATAGGCCTAAAACCATCTGCATCAACATCCATCATGTAGAGGGACACACGTGCATCATTATTTATGATCGTAGGATTCACCTTTTCCCTCGAATGCATTAGATAACTAATCACCACGTTGCTTGACGCACAATCTAGATCCCCGCTTTGCTTTATGCTTGCAACCAATTCGTCGTATGAACTGTTGCGGTAAACAACAATGAGCAATGTCACCTTGGTAAAAGATTTCCATTTCCAACTTCTGGGAGTATTCAATTATTCTCCCATGAAATCACCTGCAACTAGAACAAATTCTGCAAATAGACATCCTAGAATTAACCTTTGGTCGATGGTAGATTAAGCTTAAGGTCTATGTTGGGATGTATGCACGGTCGATGAATTACGATGATGGGTCGATGACTACACAGATATCCGTACAGAAACTTAAAATTACAAATATTGCTTCTAATCAACGGTCGTTGGGTTTATGGAATAGAGAAATGAACTTGGAGTCGCCTCAGTTATTGTAATGTACTTCTAAAGAGTTTTTAACTGATGCGACTAATTTAAAGATTTTTAACATTGGAGGAAAGTGTGTTTGAGAAGATAACAAGCTAATGGGGTAAAATGGATGCAATGGACGAGCTTATGAGGTTTGTGGACTGATTTAGAGCTGATCGCCAAAAAATAACGCCGGAAAAGGACACCGAAATCAGAGCTTTTTTTGGAAAGAAAGAACCACCTTCTATTTTTATCTTTTGGATTTTTTTTTTATATTTTTGGAAACCTAGATATTTTATAATGGTGGATGATGGAGTGGGTTGAAGTGTATTATTAAAAACTTGGGGATGAATTTGTTAAGTTAGAAATATTGGGTTAAAGTGTAGTATTAAAAAGCTTGTGAGTGAATTTGTTGAGTTTGATAAATTTGGGGTGATGTGGATTAAATAGGGTATTTGACAAATTTTTCATAACTTTTTAATAAACCACAAAATAGTTTTCAAAAGAACCTTTTTGGCATAGTGAAGTCTGTGTAGGGTGAAATGTACGCAGTATAATATCAACTTTTTTAATTAACTTAATGCTTAACCAACGACAAGGTTACAGAAAATTGATCATACCTGATCATGAGTTGTTTTATCATGAAAAATGACAATCAAATAGCTAAGCTGGGTCCAACATGAACTGGCACTGGTGTCCTAATTAATCGTACTAATTATTTTGTTGTATGCTTTATATGAATAACAACCTAATGCTTGTTTCGTGATACATTTACCTTAAAACAATAAGTAATTAATAAGAATAAAATTTAGTTTTGTTGATATATAAAAAGTAAAACTGCATGTTTAAATCGAGAGCGTGTGTATGTGTACAGCTGTTATTGTTGGTCCCTTCGCGTCATAGCGGAATAGTTGTCAACATTACTAAAAATATGTATCGCAATTAAGTGATACAAGACAAAATTACAACTATTAACTACTATTAGTATAATTGAATCGACCTCAACTTATTATTACTCTATTTTCTGTATTACAATAGTGTGCTTTTAAGAATTACATATCTATAGTGTTCTATATATATATCAATTTAACAGGATAGCAAAAACGCTCTTATCAATAGAGGATCCAAAGCAATGCCTATGGATTCACAGGTATGCAATAACTTTTTTCCAGATTTAAGCCCTATTTGTTTGCACTTAATGGAGATCTGAATATGAATAGTTCAGACTTAAGCCTATTAAGTGCATTTGTTTGTTTTTTTTAAAAGCCTCTTACAACATCTTAAAACCTCCGAAGACATGGAAAAGAGTTTGAATGACATTCAGACTTTTTTTAAACACAATTTATTTCCTCACAAATCTCAAACTTTATTATCTTTCTAAATACATGTTCTCCCACCCTCCCTTCACGTTGATCTCTCTCTCTCTCTCTCTCTCTTCACTTTCTCTCTCTCTTCCTCTTCCTCTTCACATTATTTTCCTTCTCTTTCAGGTATGATTCACCAAAACTATTTATAAATATTTTTATTATCAATTTAAGAATGCACTATTTGTTGCTCAATATCTATGCATGCTCTACTTCAGAAGATATAATTGGATCTTCAATTTAAATCATGTTTAATCTTCTTAATTCATCACGTATAAAATAAAGGTGAAAAAGATCGGCATGTAGTTTGTTTTGCTTAACTTTTGTTTTTGCAAGAATGTGCATAGATGTATATTGTTGTTTGGCTCATCGTGTAGGATAGAATTTGTTTAAGATTAGAAGTGGAACATTTTAATTTGTTCTTTTGCTACTTTGTACAGTCCTATTAGCACATTCTTTGGTGCCATTATAATATGTATTATTATTTTAGCTTCTCAGTCTTCTGAATCGGGGATCTATTGTAAATATCCTACTTGTAGAGTTTCATACTACTCCATCAAGAGACATTGATTGAATTGATAATTTCGGGATGAAACTGGGAGTGGTTGTATGATATAATATTTTTTAGATAATAAAATATTTTATTATTTTTTAAATTTTAAATTGCATATTTATTACAAATAAATAAATTATGTATATTCAAATGTTAAAAAAAAATCTTAATCATTCAGTATTGATGTTTAATAACTTTTATAGTAATAGTGAATCTATTACTATCTCGTCCATTGAGAACAATAGATCAAATCATAATATATCAATGAATATAGGAATACTATTAGGAAATGCAAAATTTATGTTTAGGAAAGGATAAGGCCTGTCCAAGAGTTTATTGACCCGCAAAAAGAATTTTGTGAGTGATTTTCTCGAGTCAACTTCACTTCCGTGCGTGATAAAATGTGAGGTTTAAGAGTTGAACTAACATTTCAGCTCAGAATACCTAATGTTCATTATTTAGAGTTGGAAGTTATGCTAGACGTCCCGGCCTGAGAGCTCCGTTAGCTTTTGATACTTCAATAGATCTTTAAACTAAAAGGGCTACTTCAACCTTAATTAAGGTTACATCCATACCAATTATGTGTGACTAGAATGTATTCCCCGGATGTATGTAATTTTGTTTAAGAGATTGACGGTGGGTCTAATTCAACCTCAAAACTTGGTTCAAGAGATAAAGATTGTCCAAATCAAATATTAAGGAGACCACCTCTCGTGTAAAGAACCAATGTGACACTCCTTCACACACCTCTCACGTCCAAGGTTGGACATCTTATTGGGTTCAAAATTGATACGGGTTTCACACGGAAGCTAACAATTAAAAACCATAAAGGCGATAATTCAAACAAAAAGAAAATTATACTAAAATATGATTATTATATGATTTGACCAATTGACCTATATATGAAAACCTAATATAAAATAAATTTTATAAATTATAACTATAAGAGAAAAATTCCCCCTAAATAAGACTTTTTAATGCCTACATTGTGAATGTTGTGGTGTGGTGGAATAGGAAGAGGGATTTTCAATTTATAGATGTCCAAAATCTTTCCTCCAAGAAAAAGGCTAGCCAAATATGGGAGAGTTTTATATTTCCTTTTAGGAAAAGCAAAAATAAGTATGATATTACTTTTATTTTCCTTCCAAAAAAGTAAAACTTAAATTTGGTAAGAAAATTAGAATAAAAACCCTAATAAATCTCTCCCTTTTAACTTGATTTTCTTGACAAAACTTGATTTGTCTTCTTCATGTTACGTGCATGATTCTTATTTTTTACATAGTCTTCATCATCGTTGCTTGGTGTGTTTAAAAATAAAACATTTTTGAGTTAAAAGTGTATAAGTCCTTTCGAGTTACAAATATTGGTGTCCTTTGAATGGTTAAAAATTGTTAAACTACAACAACATAATGCTCATTCACACACAAGAGTCGTTGAAGCAGAGCTTTATTTGACTAAGAAAGGGAAGAGAGAAACTGAAGCTTTATTGAATGATTAATAAGCATTACATTTCAATGTGATATGCAGGGTAGATATTTATAGACTTACATGATCATCACATGAGCTTCAAGAATATTCCTAACTACCTCTAAAAACTTGATCAGCTAATTATCTTACTCAACTAACTAACAACTAACTTGACTAGTAATTCAATTAAACAGTAAAAATTGTTTCAATGCAATAGTAAACCATCAACTGTGAACCTGAACTAACTAATTCATTTTAACACTCCCCTCAAGATGAAGGGTGCAAAATATTAAGTACATCAATCTTGCTCAAGAGGTATCGATATTGATCTTGACTCAAGCTCTTAGGATGTCTGGAACTTGATGGTTTGTTGGAACATACATAGGTTGGATCAAACCCTCCTTGATTTTGTCTCTGATGAAGTGACAATCAATCTCGATATATTTTGTCCTCTCATGAAAAATAGGATTGACTATCAACTGGATAGTAGATTTTCTATCACTGAACACTGTGATATGCTTACTGATAGGCATATTTAGTTTTGAAAATAGACCTTCCAACCATGTGATTTCTGCTAAAGCCAAAGTCATGTTCTATATTCTGCTTTAGCTGAACTTCTAGACACTGTGTGTTGTTTCTTAGACTTTCATGATATCAAAGAATTACCAAAGTGCACCACATGACCTGTAACAGACCTTCTTGTTTTTGGGCATGTAACCCAATCTGAATCACACCAATATACAAGTTCAGCAGTAGGTTGTTCCCTGAGTCAAACACCTTATCCTACATTACCTTTTAAGTATCTTACCACTCTATTAGCAACTTCCGAATGAAACTTCTTAGGTTGTTGCATAAACTGACTTAGAGTCTACACAGCATAGCTAATATCTGGTCTAGTTATTGTTGCATACATTATTTTCCTAATCAACCTTTGATAAGATGTGGTATCATTAAGAATAGCATCATCTGCAACTCCTGGTGCCTTATCTACCTCTACTGAAGTCAATCTGACATTAGTTTCCTGTAAAGACCTAAAAAATTTAATAAATTTTGTGATTTTATATAATTTGACTATTTTACCCCTCCTCATAGTTGCATTATGGTATTTATGGGGGTATGGGGGTGATTGAAATGATTTTTGATGCATTTTGGTACCATTCATGTGATATCGTGGTTTTTTATGGCTTCGAGAGTCTTATTTTGAACTTATGGGGATATCTTTTGATCCGTCCTACGGATGGCTGAACGGATTATGCCAACAACTCTAAAATATTGATTTTAGGAAAGGTAGATCTTTGGTTCGAATCTCGGTGCACCCGAGCTCATTTCGACATATTGACCGGAATGTTGAAAAATTTAAAAATATAGGTGTGGGACCCACATTTGGTCAAAACAACCTCAGATAGAAAATATGACTTTTACATAAGATTTAAAATATCGATTTTAGGGTGTTAGCAGGTTTGGTGTGATTTTATGGCTTTTAAATCTCATTTCGACCCTCGATTTGGAAAATTGCGAGTTTGAATTTTGGGGGTCAACTTTGTGAAAATGATATTTTTTTGAAAATTTGATATTGCCATCGTGTCCGGAACATCGAATTTAGTGTGGTTGCATAGTTCATTTGCATATATCAGACTCCAAATGAATCTCGGGCACCCCGTCGAAGTCCGAATTGGACTTAAGGAAAAAAACAACTTTTTCTGCTATAACAGAACAGAAAATCTGCACTATGTAAGTAACTTTTTGGGCCCATTTTGTTTATTTTTCATCTTGTTTCTTGAGAGTTAAACCCTAAAATAGCGTGGGAGCTTAAAAGTGAAACTTGTGGGAGCTTGGAAAAAACTATATTAACATATATTTCTTGATTTTATTTTGAATTTAAGGTAAGAATTCACCATTTTCTTAGTTATTCCTTGATTAATTTTTTCAAAATTTCAAAAATCTTAGGACTTGATTTTAAACCCCAATCTCACTCATTTTCACCTGAATAATGTTTTTACCTTATAATTACTAGTTTTTCATCAATTTAACCTTTAAAACAACTCCAATTCTTGATTTTAAATAGGATTTCAAAGATTTTACTCGGTGAAGCTTAAAAATAGGTTTTCTTCAATTTGAACCTCGTTTTTTACTCGATTTAACTTGGGTTTTCAGATGTAGATTCCTAAAAATATGAGAAACATGATTTTGAAATAAAGTTTTGATTTTTCCCTTCTTTTTAGGAAACTCATTTTGGGGGTCCGTTTTGATTCTGAATCAAAAGTAGTCAATATGGGTGTTGTTGGAAAATTTAAAAATATAGGTGTGGGACCCACATTTGATCAAAATAACCTCAGATAGAAAATATGATTTTTACATAAGATTTAAAATATCGATTTTAGGGTGTTAGCATGTTTGGTGTGATTTTATGGCTTTTAAATCTCATTTCGACCCTCGGTTTGGAAAATTGCGAGTTTGAATTTCGAGGTCAACTTTGTGAAAATGATATTTTTTTTGAAAATCTGATATTTCCATCGTGTCCGAAACATCGAATTTAGTGTGGTTGCATAGTTCATTTGCATATATCAGATTCCAAATGAATCCCGGGCACCCCATCGAAGTCCGAATTGGACTTAAGGAAAAAAACAACTTTTTCTGCAACAGAACAGAAAATCTGCACTATGTAAGTAACTTTTTGGGCCCATTTTGTTTATTTTTCATCTTGTTTCTTGAGAGTTAAACCCTAAAATAGCGTGGGAACTTAAAAGTGAAACGTGTGGGAGCTTGGAAAAAACTATATTAACATATATTTCTTGATTTTACTTTGGATTTAAGGTAAGAATTCACCATTTTCTTAGTTATTCCTTGATTATTTTTTTCAAAATTTCAAAAATCTTAGGGCTTGATTTTAAACCCCAACCTCACTCATTTTCACTTGAATAATGTTTTTACTTTATAATTACTAGTTTTTCATCAATTTAACCTTTAAAATAACTCCGATTCTTGATTTTAACCCAAATTTCAAAGATTTTACTCGGTGAAGCTTAAAAATGAGTTTTCTTCAATTTGAACCTCGTTTTTTACTCGATTTAACTTGGGTTTTCAGCTGTAGATTCCTAAAAATATGAGAAACAAGATTTTGAAATAAAGTTTTGATTTTTCCCTTCTTTTTAGGAAACTCGTTTTGGCGGTCCGTTCTGATTCCGAATCAAAAGTAGTCAATATGGGTGTTGTTGGTTTTGTTTGACGCATAGATTTCATATTTGATGTTTTTAGTAGAGTTTGAGATTGTTCGTGAAAAATAAGACCGTGGGTACAATTGTAACGCCTCAAAAGTACACTCTGGACGCCACACGGTGCTTACTGTCACAAGTGACCACAAGCTAACTCATGAGTTGGTACCTGCTGTGAGCACTGAATAATAACAATAAAATAACATGTGCGAAATAGCTGAATACGCCATAAGGTTTTAAGTACTAAAATATTTCTGATTCATAAATCTGAAAATACCTTTCGAAAATCAACTATTTGAAAAACTGATAAAATAATGACAAACTAACTGACTGAAGTGTCTGAAAGCCTCTCAAAATGACTGAATAAGAGTTGATGGGACAGGCCCTAAATAACTCTAACTAACTACTAAACTGAAAGCATGGAAATAAAGATTGTTGGTCCCCAAAATATGAGGACTCACCACGACTGCTGCTGCTGATGTGATGGGATGTCTAAGTGCAGTCGGGAATCTGAGCATTCAAACTTATGATATAAGACATCATAGCACAAAAAATGAGTATGTGGTCAGTACTTTGAATGTAGTGGTATGATAAATGGTGTTAGGCTAATATGCATGGGCTCATGTACATAATAATAACTGACTGAATAGCATAAGATAACTGAATAACTGATATGTATGCATGAATACTGTAAAATCTGATAATGCACGACCAAGCATATAACATAATTTTGAAAATAATCTATAAGCTGAAATACTGATAACTGATAACTAAATAACTGATAACTTATGCTACGGTCAATGCAAGCCTGAACTGAAGTATACTGAATACTGAACTGAGACTATGAAAGTTATCATCTAACCCATATGCCCCAATATTAGCAAATTGGGGTCCAACCTGTTACCCTAGTTGGAAGGGTATCAGTATCATGCCATGGGTATTAGTAAATGGCTGCATGGATCCACTAAAGTGTTGTCTCGAAGGAATAAGGGTTACTCTCAACTGGCAGGTACCCTTATGAGATCAACCCTCAACTGGCAGGTTAACATCTAACCTACGCTGGCTACATAGTTATAGAACACAGGGACTACTACTAAAGGTCACACCCTGAACTGGCAGGTGAGCCCCCATTCCTGGGTTCGCTCGGTGCTAAATCCTACTCCCAACTGAACTGACACTAATTACTAAACTGAACTGAGCTTACGACATAATGCATTGATTGAACTGATTATACTCTAATAGATTCAAAACTCTTCTAAAAGTACTTAAACTAAGTAAACAACTAAATTTTTAGATATTCATAACCCTCAGGACTCGATATCAATGATAGCAAGATCATACTAACACTTTATGGACATGATATGTAAGCATTTATTCAAAACTCATTCTTTGAGGCATTTCAGCAAACACTTGCAATGCATGGCTTAAACATAGGAATACTTTTATTTTAAAGAAACTAGTAGTAGCATGATTTTGATACTAAATCCCAAAAATAAGGCTTAAATCAGTGAACAACACCATTTAAAACATGTAGGGTTTAATAATAACAATAATTTCATGGAAACATGATATAAGATCAAAATTCATGGGGATTCATGGTTAAAATCATAATAACTTGTATAATTCATAAGTTGGAAATTGAAATTGGGTTCTTGAACTCCATGGGTGAAAAAGGCCCCATGGATAAACATCTAATATACCTTAACGCCTTGATATTGAAAGAGAATTGACTTTTCTTGAACGTTCTTGGATTGGGAATTATAATTTCTTGATTATCTTGTAAAGAGTGTGGTGGAGTCTTGAAGTTATTGGGAGATTACTTTAAGAAGAAACCCTAATCTTTTTCTTAGGAATAAAGAGGGTTAAGAGCTTTTGAAACTAATTCACAATAGCTAAGTACGTGTTTTTGATAATTTAAGTTGTGGGAGGTGAGGGAAAAGACCAAAATACCCCTCCGAATCTAAAGGGAATTGCTGAATTTTAAGGATGACAACTTTGGCTGATAAGTCGTCAGCCAAGTGATGACCTATTACACCAAGTCATCACTTAGTGGCTGATTTTGATGAGTTGCTGGTCATAGGTGACAACTTGGGCTGATAGGTCATCACTTAGTTGACAGCCTAGCAACTTAGGTCGTCACTTACGAGTTGAATTTATGATTTTTGGGTTAAGGCTGACGACTTGGGCTGATAGGTCATGACTTAGTTGACAGCCTATCAAATCAGGTCATCACTTAGAGGCTGAAACTGATGGCTCACTGCTTTGGGTTGAAGACTTGGCTGTTAGGCCGTCACTTAGTTGATGGCTTATCAACTCAGGTCATCACTTTATTGACAGACGAACATGCTAAAGTAAAATGAGTATAACTTTTTTCTCCGATATTGGATTAAGGTGAAATCAAATGTGTTGGAAAGAAGATTCAAAGATATTTCATTTGATATAGGGTAGGACACGTAACTCATTATGTACAAGGATTAATGGTCATTTAAAATCTGACCCAAGCTGAATTATTCACTAAAACTTAATCAATAGAAGTGTTCTCAACTCGTCTTTGAGTTTGGAAATTTGTATGACTTCGACTAATATAAAAGCACATTTTCATACTATAGAATTAATCATCACACATATATATAGACATAAAATCATTGGGTTTTGATTTGCATACTTCATAACAATATTTTGAATTCTAGCCCAAAAATATGGGGTGTTACAATATCTTCCTCTTGAGAACATTCATCCTCGAATGAGGATGGTTAAGCTGAGGACACTGAGGAATTTAGGTTACATGATGAATACACAATGCTGAAAACATGATTACATGACTGAGTCCAAAATATGACACATACCTGAACTGGTTCGTGAATGCATGGAATGACATAAAGATGATATAACTGGAACTGAGAATGTAAAAGAAAAACTGTTAACTTTAACTGAGTCTGAGTTTGCAAAAAAAAGATGAGGTTACTTGGTTCACATATCAGCTTCTTCTTCTCAAGTGGCTCCCTCTACAGACTGATTCTACTAAAGAACTTTGACTAAGGAAACTTCTTTGTTCCTTAGTCTATGAATCTGGTGAGAAAGGATCTCGACTAGGATGTCCTCGTAACAGAGGCCATTATGAATATCTACACTTTATAAAGGAACAACAACAGCTGCGTCACAAATACACTTTTTCAACAAGGAGATATGGAACACTGGGTGCACTGATGCCAAATCTGCAGGCAACTCAAACTCGTAAGCCATATTTCTGAAGTGGCTCAGAATTCTATAAGGGCTATCATATCGGGGACTGAGCTTCCCCTTCTTACCAAACCTCTTTACTACCTTCATGGGAGAGATTTCAGATATATAAAATCACCAATCTCAAATTTGAGATCTTTTCTCCTCACATTGGCATAAGATTTCTGTCGGCTTTGGGCTGTCTTTAGCCTCTCTCTAATCAATTGAACTTTCTCCAATGCATCATATACTAACTCAGGCCCTATCAAAGCAGTCTCACCTACCTCATACCAACTAATTTGATATCTACATCTCCTTCTATATAGAACCTCAAACGGAGCCATCTGGATACTAGAATGATAGTTGTTATTATACGCGAACTCAAGCAGAAGCAAGTGATCATCCCAACTACCTTTAAAATCAAAAACACATGCTCTCAACATGTCTTTCAAGGTAAGAATGGTCCTCTCTACTTGACCATCTGCCTGAGGATGAAAGGTTGTGCTGAGATGAACTTGGGTACGAAGACCCTTCTAGAACTCTTTCTAAAAGTGAGAGGTAAACTGGGTACCTCTTTCTAAAATGATAGACAACGAAACTCCATGCAATTTAACTAACTCTCTAAGATAAATCTTGGCATAATCCTTGAATGTATAAGAAGTATGGACTGGAAAGAAATGGGCTGATTTGGTCATCCTGTCCACAATGACCCAAATTGAATCATGTTGACGACGAGTACAAGGCAAACCCGTCACAAAGTGCATGTTCACTTCCTCCCACTTCTAAGTAGTAATACAGAACTTCTACATAGAACCACTAGGCTTTTCGTGCTCAACCTTAACCTACTGATAATTAGAGAACTTAGCTATAAACTCTGCAATATCCTTCTTCATACCGTTCTACCTATAAATTTCTCATAAATCACAGTATATCATAGTGTCCGCTGGGTGGATAGAGTGACGTACACCATGCACTTTTGCAAGAATTTGTTGTCTCAACTCATCTACACGGCACACACAGTCTACCTTGGAAACGCAATACATCATATCCCCCTTAGAAGAAAACCTCTACTTTCTGATCTCTGACTAACTCTTTCAACTTAACTAAACCGGGATCCCTATCTTGCTTTTCTTTCACTTCGGTAACCAAAGAAAATTCTAAACTATGTCATACCCAAACATTACCCTTAGAGGAATCAACCAAACGGACACCTAATCTGGCAAGCTGATTAACTTCCTGAACTAACTTCTTTCTATTATCCTCAACGTGAGAAACACTACCCATAAACAACCTACTTAAGGTATCTGCCACTACATTAGCCTTGCCCGGATGATATAGAACACTCATGTCATAATCTTTCAACAATTCTAACCATCTCCTCTGATGCAGATTCAAATTCTTCTACTAAAACACATACTGTAAGATTTTGTGGTCTGTGAACACATTAACATGCAACCCATACAAATAGTGCCTCCAAATCTTTAAGGAAAACACAACAACTACTAGTTCAAGATATAGGTAGGATAATTTTTTCATGAGGCTTAAGTTGTCTAGAGGAATAGGCTATGACCTTACCTTTTTGCATCAAAACACAACCCAAACCAACTATGAAGGCATCACAATACACAACAAACCCATCTGAACCCTCTAGTAGCATCAAAACTGAGGTTGTGGTGAGTCGAGTCTTCAGCTCTTGAAAACTCTTCTCATAAGAATCTGACCACTAAAACTTGATTTTTTTCTGAGTCAATCTGTAAATGGGGTATACAATAGATGAAAACCCTTCAAAAACCATTTGTAATAGCCAGCTAAATCCAAGAAATTCCTGATATCCGACGGAGAAGTAGGTCTGGGCCAGTTTCTCACTGTCCTAGTTTTTTTAGGTTCAACTCTAATGCCATCACCGAAAATAATATGGCGAAGAAAAGTTATTGATCTCAGCCAAAATTTACACTTACTGAATTTGGCAAACAATTGATAGGCTTTAAGAGTCTACAATACTATTCTAGGGTGGTCTGCATGATCATTTTCATTATGGAAATAGACAAGGATGTCATCTATAAAGACTATGATGAACATGTTCAAGTACTACTTAAACACTTTGTTCATCAAGTCTATGAAAGCTGTTGGGGCATTTTTATGACCGAAAGACATGACAAGAAATTTGAGGTGACCATACCGAGTTTTGAAAACTATTTTTGAAATGTCACATTCTCTGACTTTGAGCTGATGATAGTCGAATCTGAGGTCTATCTTAGAGAAATAACTAGCACCCTAAAGTTGGTTGAACAATTTATCGATTCTAGGAAGTGGGTACTTATTCTTGATCATGACTTTGTTCAGCTAACGATAATCGATGCATATTCTAAGGGAACCATCTTTCTTTCACATGAAAAAGACTAGAGCACCCCATGGGAAAACACTAGGTCTGATGAATCTCTTATCTAGGAGATTTTTCAACTTTTTTTTTAGTTCTTTGAGTTCAGCTGGAGCCATCCTGTATGGCAGAATAGAGATGGGCAGGGTATTTGGGAGAAGGTCTCTCCCAAAGTTAATTTCCCTCTTAGGAGGAACTCCGAGAAAGTCTTCAAAGAACACATCTAGAAATTCCCTCACTACTGAAACTAATTCAAGACTAGGAGTCTTGGAATTTGAGTCTGTAACTCAAATAAGATGGTAGACACACCCCTTGGATATCATTTTTCTCGCCCTTAGGTATGAAATAAGCTGACCCCTAAGTACTGAAGTACTACCCCTCTGTTCTAGGACTGGTTCATTTGGGAACTGAAAATGAACAACTTTGTTTCTACAGTCAACTGAGGCATAGCACGAGTGGAGCCAATCCATGCAGAGAATGATGTCAAAATCCATCATCTCTAACTCCACAAGATCAACTAAAGTGACTTTATGGGATATTGATACCTAACAGTTCCTATATACCTGTCTGGCTATAATAGAAACCTACTGGGGTAGATACTGAAAAGGGTTCTGCTAAAATCTCAGGATTGACACTTAAATCATTAGCTATGTAAGGGGTTACAAAATAAAAAGAAGCTCCGAGATCTAACAAAGCATAAATATATAAATGAAAGACCTGTAACGTGCTAGTAACCATATTAGGAGAATTTTTCTGATCCTGTCGAGACTGAAGTGTATATAATCGGTTTGGGCGCTGACTACTAGTGGCACTAGAAGCGGCACCCTGCTGAGTCGGGCGATCGAGTGGAACTGGGGGATGACTGGATTGACCCTGCCGACCATTCTTTAGACAATTACTGACTCGGTGTCCTGGATTGCCATACCCAAAACACACGTCACTGCTAGCTCTACAAATACCCTGATGGTTTCTACCATATTTCTGGAAAAAAAGATTCGTTCGAGTACTGTTCACACTACCCTGAGACTTAGAGCCTAGTGATCTTTCCTTGTTATCATTTTTGAATTTGGGCACTGGTGAACTAGCCGAAGACGGTGCTGGGACTGAAGATTTTTGATGAAATTAAAGATGATTACCACCCTCTGACTTTGGTTGAGTAAAATTAAAGCTGCCTGTTCTAGCCCTCTTGTTCTCCCTGTTTCTTTCCTTAGTATTTTCCTCTTCAATCTTTTGTGAATGGACTATCAACCTATATAAGTCCATCTCCTTAATTAATATTGTGGTCCTACACTCCTCAACCACACTGTTGGATACACCAGATGCGAACTTGCTCATCCTAGACCTGTTATCAGCCACCATATGAGGAGCATAGCAAGATAGTTGAGTAAACTTAAGGGAATACTCTTTCACACTCATGTTAAGCTATTTTAAGTTAATGAATTCTGACACCTTAGCTTTCCTCAGTTTCAACGGGAAGAATCTCTCTAAGAAGGCGGTAGCAAACTCCTTCCATTCTATAGGCGCTGTATCTGCGCCTCTATCCATTTTCCACTGCTTAAACTAGGTATGAGATACATCCTATAGTTGGTAAGTATTTAGTTCAGCACTCTCACTAGAAGTCACCCCCATAATATCTGTTACTTTCTGTACCATGTCAAGAAATTCCTGTGGATTCTTTTCAAACTTGGATCCCAAAAATGATAGAGGATTCATTTGGGTGAAGTCCCGAATTCTAGCTACGATAGTATTAGACACTGGGTTGGCCAAAATAGTAGTTAGTCAAGTGTTCTGAGCTTCTACGGAGTTATCCAATGTAGTGAATGCGGCTCTAAACTTGGAGTGCAAAACATGCTCATTCAGGGGATCTTCCTAAATCGGTGGAGGTGCTGGATGGTTTTCATTTCTTCTTCTGTTAGTCTTTCTAGGAGGCATGGTTTGTAAATTAGAGAAAGATTTGAATTAGAAAAGGAATTTAACTTGAGCTCATGCTTATTCGCACGACATGAATACTGAAAGAAAGAAAACTATTCTTAAAATAACTTGTAACCTCTTGTCTATAAATGTGGCGCGCTTCTCATCAATGCACAAAACTCTACTTGACGCAGCTGTCAAACTCCCTAGGACACTTTAAAACCTTAGGATTTGATAACAAGTTTGTAACGCCCTGAGAGTACACCCTGGATGCCACACTGTCTTTACGGTCACAAGTGACGACAAGCTAACCCCTGATATGGTACCTTCTGTGAGCACTAAATAATAAAAACAAAATAACACATGTGGAATATCTGAATACGCTATAAGGTTTTTAGTACTAAAACATTTTTGATTCATAAATCTGGAAACAACTGTAGAAAATCAACTGTCTGAAAAATTGATAAAATATTGACAAACTAACTGACTGTCTGAAGTGTCTAAAAGCCTCTAAAACTAACTGCAAAAGAGTTGATCGAACAGGTCCCAACTAACTCTAACTAACTACTGAACTGAAATCATGGAAATAAAGATAGTCGATCCTCAAAATATGAGGACTCACCACGACTGTAACTGCTGATGTACTGTGATATCTAAGTGCAGTCAAGAACCTGAGTGTCTAAACCTATATATAAGTTATCATAGTGCAAAAAACGAGTATACGGTTAGTATTTTGAATGAACTAATATGCTAAATAGGGTTAGGATGATATGCATGATATCATGTACATGAATAATAATTGACTATATAGCATGAGATAACTGAATAACTGATATGTATGCGTGAATGCTGTAAAATCTAATAATGCACGACCAAGCATATAACATGATTTTGAAAATAATCGATAAGCTGAAATACTAAAATCTAATAACTGAGTAAATAATAACTGTAAGTTATGGTCAATGCAAGCCTGAACTGAAGTATACTTAATACTGAATTGATACTGTGGGAGATATCATCTAATCGACATGCCCCAATATGAGCAAATTGGGGTCCAACCTATTACCCCAATTGGAAGGGTGTCAGTATCCTACAACGGACACTAATACATGGTTGCATAAATCTACTAAAATATTATCCCGAAGGACTAAGACTTACCCTCAACTGGCAGGTTAACGTCTCAACCTACACTGGCTACGTAGTTATAGAATGCAGGGACTGCTACTAAAGGTCACACCCTCAACTAGAAGGTGAGCCCCCATCCTTGGGTTCGCTCGGTGCTAAATCTTACTCCCAACTAAACTGACTCTAATCACTGGACCGAACTGAGCTTATTGACATGATGCACTGACTGAACTGATTATACTCTAATAGATACGAAACTCTTCTAAAAGTACTTAAACTAAGTAAAAAACTAATTTTTTGGGTATTCATAACCCCCATGACTTGATATCAATGATATCAAGATCATACTAACACTTTACGGACATGTTATGGAAGCATTTATTCAAAACTCATTTTTTGAGGCATTTCATCAAACACTAGCAATGGATGGCTTAAACATGGGAATAGTTTTATTTTAAAACAAGTAGTAGTAGCATGATTTTGATACTAAATTCCCAAAGGCTTAAATCAGCGAACAACACCATTCAAAACATGTAGGGTTTAATAACAACAAAAATTTCATGGAAACATGATATAAGATCAAAATTCATGGGGATTCATGGTTAAAATCACAATAACTTGTATAATTCATAAGTTGAAATTTGAAATTGGATTCTTGAACTCCATGAGTGAAAAAGGCCCCATGGATGAACATCTAACAAACCTTAACACCTTGATCTTGAAAGAGAATTGACTTTTCTTGAATGCTCTTGGATTGGGAATTATAATTTCGTGATTATCTAGTAGTGTCATGGAGTCTTGAAGTTATTGGGAGATTACTTTAAGAAGAAACCCTAATCTTGTTCTTTGAAATAAAAAGGGTTAAGACCTTTTGAAACTGATTCACAATAGCTAAGTACGTGTTTTTGATGATTTAAGTTGTGGGAGGTGAGGAAAAAGACCAAAATACCCCTCCGAATCTAAATGGGAATTGCTGAATTTTAAGGGTGACGACTTTAGTTGATAAGTCGTCATCCAAGTGATGACCTATCACACCAATTCGTCACTTAGTGGCTGATTTTGATGAGTTACTGGTCATGAGTAACGACTTGGGCTGATAGATTATCACTTAGTTGATGGCCTATCAACTTAGGTCGTCACTTTGGAGCTGAATTTATGAGTTTTGAGTTAAGGCTGACGACTTGGGCTGATAGGTCATTACTTAGTTGACGGCCCCTATCAAATTAGGTTGTCACTTGGAGGATAAAACTGATGGCTTACTGTTTTGGGATGACGACTTGGTTGATAGGTCGCCATTTTGTTGACGGCCTATCAACTCAGGTCATTACTTTGTTGACATACGAACATGCTGAAGTAAAATGAGTATAACTTTTTGCTCCGATATTGGATTAAGGTGAAACCAAATGCATTGGAAAGAAGATTCAAAGATATTTCATTTGATATAAGGTATAACACATAACTCATTATGTACAAGGGTTAATGGGTATTTAAAGTTGACCTAAGCTGAATCATTCACTAAAACTTAATCAATAGAAGTGTTCTCAACTCGTCTTTGAGTTTGGAGATTGTTATGACTTCGACTAATATAAAAGGACATTTTCACACTATAGAATTGATCATCACACATATATGGATATAAAATCATTGGGTTCTGATGTTGGGCGTAGTTACATGCCTAAACACCATAATTTGCCCATATTTTAGGCTAAGTTTTGAGGATAAAATATATAATTCCTGCACTTTTAGTCCATTTTTCTGTAAGTGAGCTAACCAATGTGATTAGCATGTTTTAGGTACTAATGACGAAGATTTCAGCAGTTTGTTGGACCTTTCGGTAGCAAAGGGAAACTTCGCATAAGATGGAAGACAACTTTTGGAAGCTTGAGGACTAAATATGATGCATGGAGAATCTGTCTAGGGCAAAAACAGTATTTTTACATACTTAAGGGTGTAGAAGTAACCTAGTAGGAATATGACAAGGATATTATAAAAACCCTATTTGCTGAATTTTTCAGCAAGCATTATCATACTTTCGATTTTTCTATTCTTCAGACACTTTAGTATTATTCAGTATACAGATTCTGTAAGTTACCAACAGAGAAACACGCTACACAGAAACCACACGGCTAGAGAGCAAAAACATTATTATCTTGTTTGAACGCCAATTCCATCCCGACGTGAGATTATTCGAACTTTGGTACAATGATGGTGTTTATTGTGATCTCCGTTGCACTCATGAGTAGCTAAACTTTTCTGTTAGGGTTATGGAAGCCTTTTGATATACTATCTATTACTATGAGTTTGTGAATTCTTGATACGTATGCTACTTATATCATTACTCTCTTCATCTTAATTAAATTCTTGTGGTTGCAAACATATAGAATACGCCATTATAGCATTAACTTGTTCGAGAGAAAAGTTACATGTTTGGAAAAGAGAGTGTGACAAGGAAATAGGGCTACCAACCCCTATTTACACGTTAGTGCCGTAACTAGATTAACCTCTTGGAGAGTTTGTACCATTAGTTATACACTTTAAGCTCGAGAGAGCTAAAGTGAAATAATCCTAGATGGTCGAGAGACACTAGGATTTACCATTAGAATACGAATCTCTATAAGTGCATGCATGCCTGAATTCCGCATAACTCATAGTTAATAGATACGTAGAATTCATAAGGTGGATATAACCCTAACTTATTTTTCTCTGTTATTAAATCCTACTACACAAATTGTTTCATTCGTTACTTTGTTTACATTAATTCACGCCATAATTCAAATCCCCCCTTTTCGTAGAATTTTTGACCAACAGTCTAATAATAGTTGAAACACTTAGTGATCGAGTATTCCCTGTGGGATTCGACACCAAACCCAGTTGGGTTCTATATTTGACAACGATTACTTACACTCTTACGAGAGCTGTAGTTTGAGTGTTATCAAATTTTGGCGCCGTTGCCGGGGAATACGGTTGTCAACTAAGTTTGTGATATTTAATAGACCCTTTGGTCAAAGATTCTTGTATTTTACTTTTAGTTATTGTTTTTGTTTTATTCAGGTTTGTTCAGTGCATGCCAAATACTCGAAGTTTTGGTCAACCATTACTACCTATAAATCCTGAACCTCAACTTATTGGCAGAATGGATGCACAGCGCGACATTGACAGAACGGCGGCTCAACAGGAGCAGGCTAGATTATCTGCACTGGCAGCTGGTCAAATGCATCAGCAGAATATTGATAACCCAGGGCGAGCAATAAATCCTGATGATGAGGACCTGGGAGATGATGAGTTACTGAATCCTAGGCGTACGGATGAGGTGGCGGCACCTATGCAAAGGAGAGATCGTCAAGCTAGATTCAGGCCTGAACACCGAGCTGTGCAGATTCCTTTTGAGGATGATGATGATGGTTTGGATGGGGCTGGTGCCATAGGGGCTATTATTCCTCCACCCTTGGCACCTGGAGCCAAGTTCAATATCACCAGCACCATGATTCAGCTATTGTAGCTCAAGGGATTATTTGGTGGACTTGCAGGTGATGATCCAAATATGCATCTGATCAATTTCATCTCTACATGCAAGTCATTCGACAATCCAGGCGTTGGACAGAATGCTATTCGGCTGCGCTTATTTCTATTTTCTCAGTCTAGGGAGGAAACTCTATGGTTGAATGGGCTAACTCCTGATTCTATTACTAATTGGAGGCAACTGAAAGACGCTTTCCTAGAAAGATTCTTTCCGCCGTCCAAGAGAGCACAGTTGAGAGATGAGATCAGCAACTTTCGACTGCTTCCAACTGAAGCTCTCCACGAAACATGGGAGAGGTTTAAAAAGAAGCTTATGCAGTGCCCAAACCATCATATGACCAACGTCCACTTGATGGAGATATTATACAGATCTTTGAATTCAGTGACTAAGCCAGTAGTTGATAAAGCAGCAGGAGGGTCATTCATGGACTTTACCTTTATTTAGGCAAGTGATATGCTAGATCGTATGATAAAGCAAAGTATAGCTTGGCATACCAGGGATTCTGAGGTAGCATGCTCTACTACATCCATTGGCATGACTGCAGAGCAAAGGCGTAGACAAGAGGAGCATGACCAAGATATGGCTCACATGAAAATGCAGATGGATCTTCTTACCAAGCATCTATTATTAGGGAAGACCAAAAAGGTTAAGGCCGTTGTATCACTGGGACGAGACGAATCTAATTCTGAGGAAGAAGCCAACTACTTGAATAATCAGGGGGGTTTCCGAGGCAATGCCCAAGGAAACCAAGGTCGGAACTATTATGATAAATCTGGAAACAAGGACCGTGATCAAGGTAGTTGGAAGAATAAGACTGACAGGAGTGGTTTGTATGTGCCACCTGGAAGCCGAGAGGCCGCTGCATCTGATTCTGAAAAGATGTCCATGGAGGACATGATGGCTAAGCTGTTGAAAGGAGTAGAGGCAACCAACATTGGTGTAACCGAAGTGAAGAATGATTTGTCATCAATAAATCAATTGGTTGACTCGCATTCTACGACAATAAAATAGCTAGAGCAACAATTGAGTCAACTTTCAGCGGCATTTAATCAAAGAAAAGCTGGCACCCTACCTAGCGACACTGTGCAAAATCCAAGGAACGACGGATCATGTATGACTATTACTACCAGGAGTGGTATGGTGTTGGAAAATCTATCCAAAGGCAAGCAGGTGGTTGATGATATAGCAAATAATGTTATCAATGCAGAACCAGAAGAGGCCGAAGAAGCTGAAGATTGTGTCCATGATGTCACCTCTAACCGTCTACAGCCTGAAAAAATCGATAATTGGAAGCAAGATGAAAAGAAAGTGGTGGAGAAAACTATTCCTCTTCCACCACCACCTTTTCCTCAGAGACTGAAGAAGAAAGCTGACGATACCAGATTCAATAAATTTATGACTATGTTGAAGCAGCTGACTATTAACATTCCGTTGGTAGAGGCGCTGGAGCAGATGCCAGGATACGCCAAATTCATGAAGGACATTTTGACAAAGAAGCGGGCAGCAAGTTATAAGTTAGCGGATAATGTTCATCATTGCAGTGCAATCGCTACAAGATCGCTAGTTCAGAAGAAGGCAGATCCTGGTGCTTTCACTATTCCTTGCACGGTTGGATCTTTGGATTTCGCTAAGGCATTGTACGATTTGGGAGCTAGCATCAATTTGATGCCACTATCTATTTAAAGGAAGTTGGGGTTGGGCGAGCCTACACCAACCAATATGCGGCTCGTGATGGCTGATAGGTCGGTAAAACGACCTGTCGGTATCTTATATGATGTATTGGTGAAGGTTTCATCATTCATTTTTCCTGCAGATTTTGTTATTCTGGATTGTGAGGTGGACTCTAAAGTTCCCATAATCTTGGGGCGTCTTTTCCTTGCAATAGGAAGTGTGCTTATTGATTTAAGAGCTAATGAGCTTTTATTCCAGATGAATGACGAAGTGGTCCGTTTTAATGTATGCAAATCAATGAAGTAGCCCAAGGATATGAATGTGTTCTCTATAGCTGATGTTTATTATGATGATGAGAAAGAATTATCTGTAGAGAAGCAGTTTATTGTTGACCCATTGACGGCCGTGCTTATGAATGTTGAGAGTGAGAATGTTGAAGATTATGAAGAAACTATTTGTGTGTTGACAGGAATAGGGTCGCATTCTCATGCTCCTAAGAAGCTGGACCTTGATCTCAAAAATCGACCTACACCACCAACAAAACCATCCATTGAGGAGCCACCAATGCTAGAATTGAAGGAGCTGCCCAGTCATCTAAAATATGCATTTTTGGAAAGTGGTGATACACTCCCGGTTATTGTTGTAGCTGATTTAGGCGAGCAGCAGGTTGCAGCTCTTATCTCTGTTCTGAGAAAATACAAGAGATCCATCGGATGGACTATTGCTGATATTATTGGTATCCCGCCTGGGATATGTATGCACAAGATTCAGCTTGAAGAAAATTGCATACCCACTATTGAGCATCAAAGACTTTTGAATCCACCTATGCAAGAGGTGGTGAAGAAAGAAATTATTAAGTGGTTAGATGCAGGGGTAGTATATCCGATCTCCGACAGTCAATGGGTGAGCCCGGTACAGTGTGTGCCCAAGAAAGGGGGCATGACGGTAGTCGCAAATGAAAAGAATGAGCTAATCCCACTCAGACCTGTCACGGGATAGAGAGTATGCATGGACTACCAAAAGCTGAAGTCATGGACACTTAAAGATCACTTTCCAATGCCATTCATGGACCAAATGCTTGATCGATTGGCAGGGAAAGGATGGTTTTGTTTCTTAGATGGTTATTCCGGCTATAATCAGATTTGTATTGCTCCCGAGGATCAAGATAAGACAACGTTTACATGGCCATATAGTATGTTTGCCTTCAAACGTATGCCATTTGGGCTATGTAACACACCCGCCACTTTTCAGCGTTGTATGATGTCTATTTTTTCTGATATGGTTGAAGACACCGTGGAGGTATTCATGGACGATTTTTCAGTTATGGGTGAGTCGTTTGAAGCATGCTTGGCGAATCTAAGTATGGCATTGCAGAGACGTGTCGAATTCAACTTGGTGCTAAACTGGGAGAAGTGCCACTTTATGGTTAAAGAAGGTATTGTTCTTGGGCATAAAATTTTCAAAAGAGAAATTGAGGTGGATCGAGCTAAAATTGAAGTTATCGAAAAACTACCACCTCCAATTTCTGTAAAGGGAGTTCGTAGTTTCCTCGGTCATGCAGGTTTTTATCGAAGGTTTATTAAAGACTTCTCCAAGATTGCTAGTCCGCTATGCAAACTTTTGGAGAAAGATGCAAAGTTCAACTTCGGAGAAGATTGCTTGAAGGCATTTGAATGCCTCAAAGGGAAGCTAGTTGAAGCTCCTATCATTGTAGCGCCTGATTAGCCTCAACCGTTTGAAGTTATGTGTGATGCAAGCGGGTTAGCTTTGGGTGCTGTACTTGGTCAGAGAAGAGAAAGGTTATTTCATCCAATTTACTATGCGAGCAAGGCCTTGAATGGAGCCCAGAAGAACTATACCGTCACAGAACGAGAGCTTCTAGCAGTTATTTATGCTTTTGAAAAGTTTCGTGCTTATTTGTTAGGGACTAAAGTGGTGGTTCATACTGATCATGCTGCGCTGAGATATTTAATGGCAAAGAAGGACGCTAAGCCAAGGCTAATTCGGTGGGTGTTGTTGCTGTAAGAATTTGATTTCGAGGTAAAAGACAGAAAAGGTTGCGAAAACCAAGTAGCTGATCATCTATCTAGACTTGAGAATGAGAACATAGCACAGGCGATCTTGAGATTGATGATGCATTCTCCGATGAAGAGATCCTAGCCACGATGGTGGAAGAGTTACCATGGTATGCAGACTTTGCAAATTACATGGTAAGTAATGTGATGCCTGAGAATCTCTCTTTTCATCAAAAGAGGAAGTTCATGAATGATGTGAAACACTACTTCTGGGATGAACCATATCTGTTTTGACAATGTGCGGATGGTGTTATTAGGCGATGCATACCAGATGTGGAGGTGCCTAGCATATTGGAAGAAAGTCATGCTTCCCAAGTTGGGGGTCATCACGCAGGTAATCGGACAGCAAGGAAGGTATTTCAAAGTGGCTATTATTGGACTTTGATATTTACGGACGCCTACGACTTTGTGAGAAGATGTGACTAATGTCAGAGACAAGGCGCGATTTCAAAGCACCATGAGATGCCCATGTCGAAAATTCTTGAAGTAGAGCTGTTTGATGTATGGGGTATTGATTTCATGGGCCCATTCGTAAGTTTGTTTGGGATGAAATATATCCTAGTTGCTATGGACTATGTATCTAAATGGGTCAAAGCAGTAGCGCTGGCCGATAATGAAGGCAAGCGTGTTATAGCATTTTTAAAAAGAAATATCTTCTCTCGTTTTGGGGTACCACGTACTATCATAAGCGATGGAGGATCACACTTTTGCAACAAGCTGTTTAGAGCCGTGTTGGTGAAATATGGGGTCAAGCAACAAAATATGGCTACACCTTACCACCCACAAACTAGTGGGCAGGTAGAGGTTTCTAATCGTGAGATTAAGCTGATCCTTGCTAAGACTGTAAATGCTAGTAGGAAGGATTGGTCTCGGAAGCTGGACGATGCATTATGGGCTTATAGAACTGCGTTCAAGACACCAATTGGCATGTCCCCGTACCAATTATTTTATGGGAAGGCTTGTCACTTTCCCATTGAGCTCGAGCATAAAGCATTATGGGCGTTGAAGCGGCTTAATTTGAATTGGGATGATGCTATTAATATGAGATTGGAGTAGCTGAATGAGATGGATGAATTCCGTCTACATGCGTATGAAAGATCAGACCTCTACAAGGAACGGATGAAAAAGTATCATGATCGGCGGATTATCCAACGAAACTTTCAGAAGGGTGATATGGTACTTCTTTTCAACTCCAGACTAAAGCTATTTCCAGGTAAGTTAAAGTCTAAGTGGTCTGGTCCGTTCAAAATTAGCCAAGTCTACTCGTCTGGAGTAGTAGAGTTAGAAGCATTGATGGTGGTGTCTTTAAGGTAAATGACCAACGAGTGAAGTCATATATCGGTCCTCTTGACTCGATGAAATACATGGCCACCATTTATCTCGATGAAGTCTAAGTAATCGAGGTCACTATGTTGTGTCGCGACAATAAATCAAGCGCTACATGGGAGGCAACCCATCATTTTTAATTGTTTTGTTTTACTAGGAGTTTGTTTTTGTTAAATAAAAATCCAAATAGAAGAGTCGAGCCACGACCAAAACTAAGGCGCTTAATGGGAGGCAACCCATCGTTCTACTCGTTTTTGATATTTTTGAGTAAGTGTAGGTGCAAGATGTATAAAGAAGGAGATTGCTCTCAAATTTTGATTTGGAAGTGGTTCCTGTTGAAGGTGGTAAGTTAGGAATGAAGAAGTAAAGGCTATGGGTTAGGCATTGCCTAAGCAAATCTAGGCAACGAACAAGGCAAGGCCTATGTAAATCTAGGCAACGAACAAGGCAAGGCCTATGCTATGGCCTAAGCTCTCTGAATCTACAATGTCATAGCATAGGCGCCGCCTATGCCCAACAATGCTTTGCAAAAGGGGCCACCTATGTCAATGCCTTTGGTCTATGAATCTACAATGTCATAGCATAGGCGCCGCCTATGCCCAACAATGCCATAGCATAGGCACCGCCTATGCTCAACTAGGCAAAGCATTAGGCGCCGCCTATGCTTACTTTAGTCTCCTAAATCGATTTTAAATGGGTCAAACCCGACCCACGCCTTGTCCTATAAATAAAACTCCAACCTTAAGACAGAATCACATTGTTTGCTAGACCTAGGCGCCGCCTTTACTCTCCAAATCTTTTAAAATTTTTCTTTTTGCTCATTCAACCTTGCAAGACCATCTTCCAAGTACATCACCAACTAAGTTCTTCTTTTATATCTCGTAAGTGTTACGGTACTACGCTTATAATGGTATTTTAGATCTTAAAGTGATGTTGGTGATTTGAATATGGTTGGTTTGTTTTGCTATATCTAGTGAGTGAAAGAATACGTGTGGGTGTTCTTGACTTGTTTCCAACTTGTATTTGATTGTGATACACTGTCATACTTTTACGGAATCGACATGGTCAAATTACTTGCATAACCTTGTAACTCGAAAGCTTGAATGTTTGAATGCCTTGTTCATCGAGATGAAAATCATGATTGACTACAAACATGGGATGTTGTGATTATTTCTATGCCATAACTTGATACAATATCCATGTAGTAGTTTTGTTCAAAAGATGCATTAAGCCAAACATGAAAGTATAGTCAAGATTACACGAAATAGAGTTGAAAAGGATAGTTAAAGACAACATGAAAGTATGACTGTACTAAAATGTATTGTTGGAACATATCACATATACGTATGTCGATAAAGTCTGAGTAATCGATATCGTTCACTTAATTAGTTTGTACCAACAAATTAAGTGTGAGGTGGTGCCACTATTGTTGTGTGTCGATCAAATCCTCCGAGATAAGCTAACATGATTTTATTTTAATCTCAGGAAAAATGGCACCAAAAGCACGACATGGAAAAGAAAAAGCGACCACCTCACAGAAAGGTCAGAAAAGGGGACGAAAAGAGCAAGTTGAATCCTCCTCGCTGCAAATACCTCGCCGCATGTTCGAAATAAAATGGGTCCTAGAGAAGGAAGGAAAGGAGTGGTACAAAAATAATAAAGTGAAGAAGTATGTTCACGTGGAATTGATACAGAAGGAGAGTCTAGCGAAGAAAGAACCTCGTATTTTGGCCAAAATCATGGCGCTAAATCTCGATTTCATTTTTTGAGACATAGGAGAATGCAATCTTGATCTAACACGAGAATTCTATGCAAATTGGTCCCCAAAGACTACCGGAAGTGAGGTGAATATTAGGGGGCAAATCTTGCAGCTGAATGCGGAGTTCTTTAACACTTTTCTGGGTCTTCCATCTGTCAATCCATCACCGCTCAAAGAACTTCAACAAAGACCTCCGTACAGGGCAATCAGACACACACTATGTGGAACAAGATCAATGGCATGTTGGAGTCGACACAAGGACATCGGTTGGCACAATACCTTCTCGTATGCTTCCTTGAACAGAGAAGCACAGATATGGTTGTGGATAGTCAACTCTTTCCTGATTCCAGGGACGCAGTACACAAAGATCATACGTGATAGAGTATGCTTGGTGTACGCATTGACGATGAACATCCCCATCAACATTGGGACAATTATTCGATCTTCAATGCATAAGGCTAGGCTGCACAAGAGGTCCCACTTCAGCTTTGGCAATCTGTTGACTACGATATTGAGGAAGGAGGACATCAAAGAGAAACCTGCAGATCATAAGCTTCCACACAACCCAAAGAAGGTTGATCTGACAAAGGTTAAAGATGTTGAATCTATGCATGGCGTCAACCTGACCACTGCAGAAAGACATGCTCACGACAAAAGCTTCTTTCACCATTTATATGGCATGACGAGGTTTACCATGATGAGAGGGGGTCGTGTTTCAACTGCTGCAGAGCTCCAACAGTTGGATTATGACTACCCGATGAATGAGCATGCGAGGGCTATGTGTGGAGTAGGAGTATATTTCGAGGAACCTCTTGATGATGACGTGCTAACTGATGATGATCGCCTCATACCAGACTCAGACGTGGAGGAAAACTCTGATGACGACGATCCAATGATGATTCCGATGCAGGGGGTATGACCTTAGACATAGAGGAGGAGTCTGACTAATCCAGATTTTCCTTATTTATTTTTCACTGAGGGCAGTGTGTCCCGTCTAAGTGTGGGGTGCTGGTATTTGTATGATGTATGTTGTACTTCTTTGCCTATATTTATTTATGTTTGTTGTAGTTAGTAGATTAGTAGTTAAATTTTCAAAAATAGGCGACATGGTATTATGACAAGAGTTTGTGCTAAAAATTATTACTATTGAGACGTTTAGGCTCTAAGTAAGACTCACTATGTGATAAGTGTGTGGTTTAATTCCTTCATTTGTTGGGTCAAGGTTCTATACTGCTCCCAATAAAGTTGACCATGTGCCTTGTGTGTGTGAGATAATAGTATATTCTGTGTTATGGCTAATGCTAGAACTTGCCTGGTGTGTGTGTAAAGCAAAATAAAAAGTGTAAGTTTAGGAGATGATTTAGGCATTTCTTTGGCAGCCTGTAATTGTTTACCTTTTTTTTACCTACCTATGTACATTATCCTGGTTAACCCCCTTTAAGCCTTTAGCTATTTTCTTTGACAGCCTTATATGTAAGCCTAATCCATTTTTTTCAAGACCATAATTTGATCCAAATTCCTAAGCGCTTTAAATTGTAAAGTCATGTGACAAAATAAGAGGAAATTGGGTGAGAGTGATTCCTTAGAATGTATTGGTACTTGAAATTGTTGTGAATGAGAATGGCTATCATAGAGATGTTTGATATGGAAAAAAAAAAGAAATAGAAAACTAAAAAGATAATTGTGTTTATGTTTAAATAACAAAATAAGGTGAAAAGGGGTGTTACATGAAAGAAAGGTAGCAGGATTGTTTAAAAGAGAGCGTTAATGACACAATGTAGTGGATTAAAGTGCTTAGGGAAAATAGTCACTATTTCTGGCCAAAATAGTCCTACCCGTCCCTTAGCCTACATTACAACCTATAAAAGACCTATTTGATCCTAAGCTTAGCATTCTGATATTAGTAGAGCATTACACTAAGGGCAAGCCTATGGTAATTAGTTGTAACATATGACTTCTTTGTGAGAGTGAGAGCAAGGAGAATCTTGTACCTATGTTTCAAAAAATGCAATACTTGTGAGTGATTATGGGTGATATCTTGTGTGAGACACACATGGTTGATGAGTTTTGGGTAGTCTTGTATGATTCTTTGTGCCTTAATTTTTGAATACGAATTGACCATCATCACGAGTCTATATTGGAGGTTAAATTGTTTCTAGTAGCAATCAAGGAACCTACTCTTTGTTAATGATTCCCGTGCCTGTCTTGATGAATATTTTGTGTGGCTGCTGTGATATTCTAGTTATATGTTTGCATGGACGTGATATTTTGTTCGAGGACGAACAAAGCTTTAAGTGTGGGGTGTTGATGTTGGGCGTAGTTACACGCCTAAACACTATAATTTGCCCATATTTTAGGCTAAGTTTTGAGGATAAAATATATAATTCCTGCACTTTTAGTCCATTTTTCTGTAAGTGAGCTAACCAATGTGATTAGCATGTTTTAGGTACTAATGACGAAGATTTCAGCAGTTTGTTGGACCTTTCGGTAGCAAAGGGAAACTTCGCATAAGATGGAAGACAACTTTTGGAAGCTTGAGGACTAAATATGATGCATGGAGAATCTGTCTAGGGCAAAAACAGTATATTTACATACTTAAGGGTGCAACAGTAACCTAGTAGGAATATGACAAGGATATTATAAAAACCCTATTTGCTGAATTTTTCAGCAAGCATTATCATACTTTCGATTTTTCTATTCTTCAGACACTTTAGTATTATTCAGTTTACAGATTCTGTAAGTTACCAACAGAGAAACATGCTACACAGAAACCACACGGCTAGAGAGCAAAAATGTTATTCTCTTGTTTGAACGCCAATTCCATCCCAACGTGAGATTATTCGAACTTTGGTACGATGATGGTGTTTATTGTGATCTCCGTTGCACTCATGAGTAGCTAAACTTTTCTGTTAGGGTTATGGAAGCCTTTTGATATACTATCTATTACTATGAGTTTGTGAATTCTTGATACGTATGCTACTTATATCATTACTCTCTTCATCTTAATTAAATTCTTGTGGTTGCAAACATATAGAATACGCCATTATAGCATTAACTTGTTCGAGAGAAAAGTTACATGTTTGGAAAAGAGAGTGTGACAAGGAAATAGGGCTACCAACCCCTATTTACACGTTAGTGCCGTAACTAGATTAACCTCTTGGAGAGTTTGTACCATTAGTTATACACTTTAAGCTCGAGAGAGCTAAAGTGAAATAATCCTAGATGGTCGAGAGACACTAGGATTTACCATTAGAATACGAATCTCTATAAGTGTATGCATGTCTGAATTCCGCATAACTCATAGTTAATAGATACGTAGAATTCATAAGGTGGACATAACCCTAACTTATTTTTCTCTGTTATTAAATCCTACTACAAAAATCATTTCATTCGTTACTTTGTTTACATTAATTCATGCCATAATTCAAATCCCCCCTTTTCGTAGAATTTTTGACCAACAGTCTAATAATAGTTGCAACACTTAGTGACCGAGTATTCCCTGTGGGATTCAACACCCAACCTAGTTGGGTTCTATATTTGACAGCGACCGCTTACACTCTTACGAGAGTTGTAGTTTGAGCATTATCAGGTTCCAATCTGCATACTTCATAACAATAGTTTGAATTTTAGCTCGAAAATGTGGGGTGTTACGGTATGAAGTATAGCTGACCAGTTTCAGCTTTTGAGGTAGGTTTTGACTTAACTCTTTTAGACTGGGTTGGGTTATAAAATGATGGTACAAAATTCATGTTAAGGGTGGGATCTAATTATGAAAAAATAGCTATCTATGTTTTGTACCCGTGTGGGGACTCATATGTTATGTAATTATTGAAATTGAGATATGATGTGATATGCATGCCCATGTGGGGTCCTATATGGTGTTGATAGCCTTGAATACATGTGAATAATTGTATAATGTAGTTAAAATTCCTAATGTGGTTTCATTGGTATATTGTGATATGTTCATACTTAATGTGGTTTCATTGGTATATTGTGATATATTCATACTTATTGGTATATGAGACATGTGGAAATTCATGGATGAAATAGAAGTAATGAGTGGATATTGTCTCCCGTGGTTGTGGAATTGTAACATTGTGGTTAGTTGTGGAAATACATCATGTGGATTGGGTGTGAAAATACATCACGTGGATTGGTTATGGAAATACTCATTTTGAATGATTGTGAACATTGTATCATCATTCCCATGTCATCATTGTTTTGCCCTTTTCGATTTAGAAGGGTTGGAAAACATTGATTTTGACTTTTTAAACTATTTTGAAACTTTAAAAAATATTAAAATAATCTAAGAAATCACATAGTCGCTACTTAATTTATTTGAAAAGAAATTAAGAAAAATTTTAAGGAAAATCCTAAGTCTTAAAACAGAAAAAAAAACTTAGGATTTTAATAAAATTCCAGATAAGAGGTTCTTATTAACATCTTAGAAAGGTTTTTAAGGCACCTAAAATATCTGCTAACTTGCAGTTATTCGGACTATTTGAAAACCACCTTTGACTAACTTTGAAAAAGAGAAGTTGGTTTTTGAAAAGAAAGTGATTTTAGGAAAAGACTTGTATAAGATAAATTTTGACGACTTAGTAGGAAATTTAACTAAGTCTAAGCAAATTAATAATAACTAGCACATAAAAGGGGAATGGGGAGACTAGAAGACTTAGGTCATTACGCCCAAATCAATAAACCTGTCCTAAGCTAATTTGGACTTTTGGCCTATCATCACCTGCCTAATCTAATTAATGCGCATTAGGCCCATAACCTGCTTCACCTGTATTAATTTACAACTTTGGCTTCGACGTACAAATGAATGAACAAATAGATAAATAAATAAATAAATAAATAAAGAATAAGAGAATAATAAAAATTGAGTCTTTTCACATCTTTTAGCGACCTCATTAATGTGTTTTGACCCATTTTCCTTCTTCCATCTTCTTACAGTCGCACGCCATATATGTAATACCCCGTACTTTTCTTAGTTCAGTTCAGCTCCTAGTGCTTGCATAAGAGGCTCAAGGCCTAGAAATTTAGCTAAGTGTTGGGACTTATCTTAAGTTTTGGCCTCTTAACTTTGATGATTTTTAAAGTGGCCTTCCCGACCTCGACACATAAATTTTGAGTTGATTCCTGTTCAGGGGTGTAAGTAGCATATCTCGGGTGAGTTTTGAATTTTTCAGACTAGGTTTAGGTTGAGTGGAATTTCACTTTCCATCAGCTCATCATAATTCCTTCGCATTGCGGTAAGTATAGCGACAAGAGGTCCACCGCTTCATGATGGAGAGTAGAAGGGCATTCATCAATTTCTAGTGACTCACCGATATTGTACCGCATTATAGTGAGTATAGTGATGAGGGACTCACCGCGTCGTAGTGAGGCTTTAATCGACATTGCAATTGCAAATTTAATTCCCAAAAGGGCAATTGAGTCATTTTCCCCACCCCCAAATCATAAAAAAACAGAAGATTTAACCCTATTCTAAGCATATTACAGTCATTCCTCGCCAAAATTCTCTCCAAGAAACCCTACCCTAATCCCAAGAACATCAAATTCAATTCTTCTCTTCAAGAACAATCAAGAATCAAGTTTTCCAATTCAAGAAAGCTTTTAAGATTTTATTTCTTCTTCAAGATTAAAGTTTTAAGGTATATGAAAGTTCATCCATGGGTCCCATTTCACCCATGGAGCCCAAGAACCTTTTTTTTAATTAAATAATAAACTTTTATCATTATGATATTTTATATGTTCAAGAAGATTGAATTTTATGTTTCCATGGTGATTTAAATTAAATCCAGCCCATGTATGATCCTATGCAAGATTTGATTTCCTCACGTTATAGATTTTGTTTCCCATGTCATACTGAAGTAAATTTCACATTGTCGAATTGAATGCTCATGTTTAGAATATCCCCATGTACAAGTTCATGTTTTCTACATGTTTGATGAATTGCCCATTCCTTGGGTTGAATAATGATTCCCTTAGTAATTGGACTAAATTCATGTCCAAAGATGTTTTCATGAAAAGTTAGGTTATCTCATGCTTTAAATTTTGATTCCTATGACATATCCAATTGAACTTCATGTTATAATATCGAATTATGAAATTTGCCATGTCTACAAGCATTTTCAAGTGAATTAATCTATTCATGCTTTGAGTTGCAAGTTTCTATGTCCTATTTCATTAATTCCATGTTAAACCCCCAACTTATGAATTTAGTCATGCACTCATGTTGTTTTCGCATGTACACTATATTCCCATATTTAAGTTCATGACTCCTATGTGTTTGAAGAAATGTCTAAATGTTGGGTTTTGAATAATGATTCTCTATTGTGGGTCTTAAAGCTTTCATGTGTCCTCATTGTTATTGCTATTGAGTCTTGGGGGTTATGAATACCCAAAATTTAGCTTAATACATAGTTTTCAGTATCTACAGAGTGATTTCAGTCATACCGTGGGAAATATCAGTCAGTCAGTAATATGCTATTGAGTCCTGGGGGTTATGAATACCCAAAATTTAGCTTTATACATAGTTTTCAGTATCTACAGAGTGATTTCAGTCATACCATGGGAAATATCATTCTGTCAGTAATATGGTCAGTTGTGAGTCCAATTAAGCTAGCTCGATTTGATTTTAGTTCCAGTATCAGTTTATACATTAATAATTACCTCAGAATCCGTATACACTGATATTTTCAGAATACCATAACCTGAGATTATCAGTTATTAGTTACCAGTGCATACACCAGTTAGTATTCTAGTGTCATTCAGTTGGGAGTAGGATTTAGTATCGAGAGAACCCAAGAATGGGGGCTCACCTTCCAGTAGAGGGTGTGAACCTTAGTAGCAATCCTTGCATTCCAAAACTACGTAGCCAGCGTAGGTTTGAGATATTAACCTGCTAGTTGAGGGTTGACACATATCTCACCAGAGCACCTGCTAGTAGAGGGTGACTCTTTAGTCCTTTGGGACTTCATTTTAGTGGATCCACACAGCCATTGTTAGTATTCGTGGCATGGTACTGACACCCTTACAATTGGGATTATAGGTTAGACCCCGATTAGCTCAGATTGGGGCATATCGGTTAGGTGATACCTCCCACAGTCTCAGTTCAGTATTCAGTTTTAGAGTTCAGTTTCAGGTTTGCTTGACTAAGTGTACAGACTTCCAGGTACTCAGTTTTACAGCTTTCAGTGTTTTAGATTATAGATTATCTCAGTACCATAATGGATATACACTTGGTCCTGCATTCTCAGATAATACAGTTTTCATGCATTCCTACTCAATTATCTCATATTGTTTCATTAGTCCTTATATCATATGCACAGTATCCAATAGTTCCAGCCCAATTATTCAGACTAACTACAGTTCAGTATTACGTGATTAGTATTTAGTCATCAGCTATTCAATGTCTGAATATTAGTAGTCCATACTCATAAATCAGCTACTCAATATATAGGTACTACTTACCCCCTTTACTTAGAGTTCAATCATTTCGTAACCCAAACATTAGTTATTCAATTAATTAGATCAGCTCAGTACATGTATGTTTGTTTTTTCATGTTCATGTATCCATGCTTTATCGTATCCTAGCTTTAGTTCTACTTATTCTACAAAAGTAAATATTTTAAACAAACGAAGTGTAGTGATTTACCAGCTTACCAGATTATGTGTGTTGCTCATACTTTTAAGATAATTCATCTTTCAATTTTTCTCAGTCTCTTGGTGAGTCTACTTACACCTAGTCATGCATGTTTTAAGATGACGTATGAAACCAATTTTACTTAGTGCTTTCACCCCCACTTACTCAGTATATTCCAGAAGTACTGACCCACATATACGTCTCTGTTGAAACATTGTTTCATAATGTAGGTACTATTTGTAGCCCGCACATCATGATCAGATAGTTGCAGTTTCCAGCCAGCAGGTAATGAGTTCTCTTATTTTGGGAACTCCAGACAGTTTTAGTTCATGTACAGTTCATTTTTTTTATATGTATTGATTAGTGGTAGTTAGAGGCATATCCCAGCTATCTATAGTCAGTATAGTAGAGGCTTCACAGATGTCAGTCAGAGTCAATCATGTAAATTCAATTTCTTTCTTCAGATTTATCAGATTGTAAAACTTTAGCAGTTACATACTATTTTAGATTTTCAGTATGATTATGTTTCCGCATAACAGAACTTGTTCTTTAATGTATTATAATCTAGTTTCTTAACAATATGCCAGTTCATGGGTTAGCTTGGGATCACTTGTGGTTCCAAGCATCGTGTGGCATCCAGGGTGATAATATAGTCGACTTTGGATTTAAACTTCGAACTTAACTCGAAGAGGTGGGCCTCATTGGCCCATTACGAAATGCAAGAGGAGAGGAGTCCATTTGGACTCGAGATATTTTTTGCATGCAAAGAAAAGATAAAGAAATTAATATATATTCAAGGCATAAAAGTTATATATTTCAAAGCAAAAGAAAATATCAAGAGCCGATTTTTGAATGACAATGATAAGAACACTTGCACACATACAACAAGAATGAGAGTCAACAGATAAAATGCAAAGCTAAGACCCCCACTTACATGCCTCGTGATTTATGTTCATAATAAGAATGAACAAAGGTAAAAGGAAGAAGGATATCCAATGAATTAATGAGAGAACAAACAACGTAAGCTTACGAAAGTAAAGGGATAAGGCAATTAAAAAAATAACCATGACTTCTAAAATTGAACAAACATAGACACTAATTCATATAACAAAAGACAATAAAGGCTAACTTTTCAAGAACGAAAATCTTTAAACTCCAACTAAGGTGACATTAACAATGATTCATACATCCAAATCATGGATAACTTTAGGAAAAACATGTAACGATCTATTATGTATCTTTATAAGACATCGTTGATTCTCTTTTGATATTATGAATCAAAGAGAGACATGAATCAAGTCTAAACACACACAAAGAGAACATATAACAATCCGGAGTAAGAAAATTAGAATAGAAGTTTCGCATCTCTAAAAGTGAAATATCGTTCAACAATCATACTATGTATGACTCGAAAATATCTAAATAATTCTATTTAACCACAAAAGTCCGAACTTTCTCATCATTTTGACAAGACAACATGCGAAAAAAGAGGAATAAACATCTTGAATTGAAAATAAAGATAGCACTTCATCTCTTAAATGAGAATTTTGAAATCCATTAAAATAATTAGCAAGCAAATGAAAAATCCTTGACTTAAGCAATTACTATTTTTATTAAGGCGAAACAAACAATAGTAACTATTTTTCCAACATAAAAGAAACAACTTTACATGCTAAAAAGAAACATGTTCGTAGACAATGAATTTAAACAAGGCATGAGTATGTATTTTGAGAAAAGATCAAAACGTTATACATAATAATCAAAGAATAAAGTGAAAAGGAAAAACAATCAATATTAACTATTCTTTTCAACATAAAGAAAATAACTTTACATAGTAAAAACAAACACATCACCAACAATGAGTTTAAACAAGACATGAGTATGTGTTTTAAGCAAAGATCAAAACTTTATCCATAATAATCAAAAAATAAGGTCAAAAGGCGAAACAATCAATATTAACTATTCTTTTCAACATAAAGGAAATAAATTTACATGTTAAAAACAAATATATCCACCAACAATGAGTTTAAACAAGACGTGAGCACGTTTTTTTAAGCAAAGATTGAAACTTTATCCATAATAATCAAAGAATGAAGCCAAAGAAATACTTTCAACGATTGCTAGCTCATTTGTTTATACCATGAACGTGAAAATAATCATAATATCTATACCACAATTCCTATGGCCTTTAAGGCCATCTACAATAAATAATCCCAGCAAATACAATTACAACTATGAATTATGAAGAAGAAGGAGATGAAGAAGAAAATGATAATAAAACTAAAAAAAATGTGTGTTTACCTTTTTTGGGAAAGCAAAACGAGACTTCAAGCTTTCTTCGGAGTCTACATCCCCACCGAAAAAACAATCTTTTGAAAACCCCGATTAGACTACTGCTTGAAAATTTTTACTAAAAAAAGAAATTTAACTATTTGCTCAAAAGTTTTTTTCCACTCTTTGAGACTTTTTTCCTCTCTTTGAAACTTGGTCTTTCTACCAAAATAGTGGTAGTATTTATAGAAAAAGATGGGATTCAATTCTTTTCATCCACCAATGTGGGAGAAAAAGCATTTAGGGGTGTTTTTGAAATTTTAAGAATTAAAGATAAGGTGAGGTGGAAGATAATATGAAAAAAAAAATTGTATAATGTAGTACAATTTTTGAATTTCAAAATTAAAAAAAAGGACAAGGTAGAGGAGAAATTGTACAATGTACTACAATTTTTTAATTTCAAAATTTAATTTCGAAAAAAGGACAAGATTGAGGGAAAAATTGTACAATGTAGTATAATTTTTTAATTTTAAAATTCAAAAAAGGACGAGGTTGAGGGGGAATTGTTCAATCTAGTACAAATTTGAAATTATTTTTAGTGGAAATTGGGTAGAAGTTATGAGAATTTTTGGGTATTTTGCGGTTATTTAAAATATAACCCCAATTGGGATTTAAAATTTAGCCAAATTTATTTAATTTTGATCAAATTAAAAATTAATTGGCGGATTGCATTACAATTATGACCACTTGATTTCAATTATGGCCAAATCTAATAGATTAGCTAAATTAAATTAAAATTCGATACGAATTAATACTTGATTTAATTCCGAGCTTCTTGATTTGATAAAATCAAATACATATTTATCCAAATAAATTATTTTTGTGAGTAAATTATATTTAAATCAAGAATTTATCCATTCGAATTAATTTTCTAGCTTATCTCCATAAAAGCTCAAATTTTGATAAAATTATTAATTCAAGTAACAAAATTTATACAATCTCGTATATATGAATACGAAAATGTATAATCGTCACTTAAATGATAAAATTAATCTAAATAAATATTTTAGAGTGCATTTATTCGGATGAAATAAATATTTTAGTTTTATTAAAAATTGAAGAAATTCAGGGTCAAATTTAGTCGTGGAGGATAAAAATTAGGTGTCAACAACTACTCTCTCCCTTTGGGTAGGGTGAATGTAAGTAACCCTAGGCAAAGAGAGTTTGATATTTCTAATTTTTGTCCAACCATAAATTTATTTATGAAAGAGGTTGGTTTTCGCATGAGTTTTGGAGTTAAGGTCGGACCTCGGTATCAGGTTTCCTACATATCTCGGGTTATATGAGAATTCAGGCCACTTGTAGTTCATAAAGCTTGATTTAAAGTACAATTTTTAAAAAAAATCACAAGCTAACTTGGTTTTTTCTAGTTTTAGTAAAATCAAAAAACTGGAGAATATAGGAATTTGAGAGGGAAGGTTGGAATGCAGTTGAGATTTCTACATAGAGCCCAGCCTACATATCTTCGAGAATTAGGGAATCAGACTGCTTGAAGTTCAACTTAATCGGTAGAAAAGATAGTCTTTTATTTTAGATTATCTTTGGTTTGGGATGAGTGACATGTTGATCAAGTTGTGGAAAAAGAGGATTCTAACCTCTTAACCATGAATATGGAGCTCTTTACATACATAGGTAAGAACTTAGCTGGCCATAATTTCCAAAACTCTAGGTATGTTGTTACCCGGATTTGAAAGAAAAAAAAAGTTACCCTCGTTATGAGTTTAGAAATGTCCCGAAGGCAAAGCTAAAACTAGAATACCCCAGAATACCCACATTCCTTCTAATAGGGGTGTGGTTGGCTGGTGGTGGCCATCATTCTTTAGCTCGCATCTAAAGAGTTTGATGTCCCTCTCTAGACTATGTCTCATTTTGCTGCTAAGAAAAAGTTTCACATTGTGCTGCATCCTTTTTGGAGTCGTTCGTGCCTGTGATTTTGATTTGAGATTTTCATCCTTTCGGATGCTCTCGACAATAACTCAAACAATATTGTTAGTAATAAACACAATTCACAAAAGGTATATATAGTTTTTTACCATACCTCCACGTAAGTTGTTATTCAAAAAGCAAAGGCATTCTCTCATGTACCTATTTGGAAGGAAATAACTTGAAATAATAAACACAACAACCCTCTTGGTTTTTCAATAAGATAGCTTATTTGTCGATTGAATATGTCTTCAAAGTTGGATGGCCCTTTTGGACACCGACGACACTTTATGCAAAATGATCCCTGCAATCGCGTAATCTTATGCAGATATGAAAACCCTTTTTGTTACCTATAATGCTTGTTGTATGTGGAATGATAACCTTTCTAATTATTACCAATGATTCCTTGCATATGACCTTGGGTAATTCTTGCACATCTTTTGTATCGATACGACTTATAGATTAACCTTGAATTATCAATCTTTGCATAATATTGCATATTATTTGATATTGGATACAAGGCAACTTATATATATTCTTTGAATTACTAGCTTTTATGTAATCCCGTACATTATCCAACCATGGATAAGAGATGGTGTAATACCCCGGGAAGTTTTTCATTGAAATTTTGTGCGTAAACGTGTTGGGTTCTATCTTCTAGAATGAATTATAAATTTTTCATGCGGAATGTCTTAGATTATGACCCACCATTGTGTAAAGTATCAAATAATATTTCCAACGATATGTGGATCATCCAAAATGGACACCCGAGCGACGAGTTATGAACATTCCGATCGAACCGTGAATAGTAGTGAACAGTAAAACGTGCAGGAAAAAGTACTGAGGCCTGGAGTATTTTTTCTCCAAATTTAAAGAATCATAAATCCTTGTACATAATTATTTGGGTGATTTAATATATATCAACGGAAAGTTCTGCGAGTCCTCTTTCCAATGAAATTGGTTTCATTCAATTTGTCTATCGGAGTAAAACGTTATGGTCGATCTACTTCAGCCTATCAAAAGCAAATTTTTGGGTCAAATTCAAATGATCATAACTCCTCATAAACAATGATCTGGGTGAGATACTATATATCAACGGAAAGATATGAGAGTCCTCTTTCTAATGAAATTGGTTTCATCTAATTTGGATATTGGAGTAAAACGTTATGGTTGATCTACTTCAGACTATCAAAACAGTCCACCAAAGGACAGATTCGAGAATTATTTAATTTTTAGGGGCGTTTTGGTCATTCCCCCTCACCCAAAATTCGTCTAAACCCTATATTAAATCCTATTAGAAGCATTATATGTTATATTTCATCAAATTCCCTCAAAAAGAAAACCCTAAGCTCCTACATCCAACTTTAAGAACCTCCAAAGTTCACCATTAATTCTGCAAATTTATTTAAGATTCCAAGTTCCTAGTTCAAGAACTCCATGAACCATCATTCAAAGGCACGATTAACATCTCAAAAATGAGTATCGATCTAAAGTTTATCATTCAAGGTATGTGGGGTTTTTCAACAAGAACTCTCTTTCGTTCTTGTGCCCAAAAGTAATTTTCTTTATAAAGACATGATTTTTATTTGATTTTTATGAATTTGAAGCATGAACTCATATATTATGATGATTATTATGAAATCTTGATGTTTATGATTTTGAAATATGAATTTACATGTGTGGAGATATAAAGCATGAATCTTGAACGATATTTATCATGATTTTGATATTTCGTTCATGAATCCCCATTGGAAATTATGTTTTTTTAGAAAGTTTGTGTTATAAGAATGTTGATGTTGAATATTTGAGACATTTTGAATGATTTGACCTTTTGGTCTTAATGGAGTTGTTTTGAACTCGAGTGTGAAAGAAATCCACAACGTGGTTGATTTTGATAGATGGGAAGCATGATGGCTCCCGATGTATATTTATATATATTACTGAAATTGTTTTGTTGTGGATTGTCTTTAAAATGATCTGAGCTAAGTTCGGGAGAAATCTTTCCCACCGAGTGGGAGGTATAAAGCGACCTTACTTTCCTAGAACTACGTGCCCCCGTAGGAGTGAGCCTGAGGCTGATTTATATAGTGATCACTAGTTTGTGTGGATTTGATATCGATAATCCTACTTCGATGGCAAGGATAGGATGGCTCTCCCCAACATGGGTTGTACGTTGGACTCCATGTAGCTCACATGGTTTATGTCGGTTATAGGATCTCCCAGTATGTGCGTATTTCCTTGTGTCTATGGTGAATGGTGAAGTGATTTGAAAGTGGAATTATGAAAGTTATTCTTTCGAAAAATTTAAATGATATTTACATTATGAGAATTGATATTCTTGATGAACTGAAAGTGATTGATAAATTATATGATGACTCACATGTGTTATTGTACTTATTTCATCCTCTCATGATTATGATGATTTTCTTCGGGCTATGTGAGTCTTTCATACATCCTGCATATTTCTTATAAATATTTATGATGATGATGTTTATACAACTGCATACACCCCTATATACTCGATTTTTTCCATGGTACTAACCCACATCTTCGGATGTGGGCTGCATTTTCTCGAAATGCAGGTTTAGGTGCTCAGTTCTAGGTTCGATAGTGATTCTTCAGGCACACTGTTCTACATCCTCTATTGTGGTGAGTCCTCATGTTTTGAGGACGTAATTTCTGATGTTGGTTTCACGAAATTATTTATATTTGATAACTGAGTATGAGTCAGTTGGGGCATGTCTCAATGGCTCGCTGGTTTTATTGATTTTCTTAGAGGCTTGTCAGACTAGTATAGATGTTGGGAGTTGACTAATAAGTCATATTTTGTTATCTTTCTGAAGTTCTTTTATTCTTGGATGATGATTACTCTGTTGATATTTGAGGGTTATTTATGGAAACCCCGTTGATTTGTGTTGAACTGAATGAAAATGGCTCAAAGGGTTAGCTTGGGGATACTCATAGCCTCAAGCACCGTGTGACGCTCCGAGACCCGTTTTCCAGGGTGTTACAAACTTGGTATCAGAGCCTAAGGTTTTAAGGTGTCCTAGGGAGTCTGACAAGCCGCGTTAAGTAGAGTCTTAATCATCGTGTGTAGCGCGCCATATCTATGAGCAAGACGCTACAAGACATTTTTGGAAAAAGTGTGATTCTTTCTTTCAGAAGTCTATCGTGCTTAAAGTGTCTCTCTTTGCTATTGATTTGTGATCTCCTCTTTCAAAAATATGCCTCCACATCGAGTAAGAAGAAATAATGATGGTCAGCAACCTCAACCCGCTGACCCATTGAATGAAAACGTGTCTCATACTGAATTTTAGGTAGCCTTTCAGGTGCTGGGCCAAGCTGTTACTGCAAATGTTCAGGCCAACCGGGCCCTGGCTCCATAACAGCAGGGAGGTGATTCAGCTATTGCCAGGATTCGTGACTTCATGCGGATGAATCTACTAAAATTCTATGGGCCCAAGTTTGATGAGGATCCACGGTTGTTTTTAGAAGAGGTGCGGAAGATTACTCAGGTGATGCATGTATCTAAGGAACATAGTATGGAGTTAGCTGCGTATAGGTTGAAAGACCTTGCTTATGACTGAGTTGTTGCTTGGAGGAAAGGTAGAGGTGAGAGAGCTGTCCCTACAACTTGGCAAGAGTTCCAAGATGCATTCCTTGATAAGTTTTTCCCTTTGGAGATGAGGGAGGCAAAGGTGGAAGAGTTTATGAACCTGCGACAGGGATCTATGATTGTTAGGGTGTACTGTCTAAAGTTCAATCAGTTGTCCAAGTATGCTCCTAACTTAGTGGCTGATAATCGGGCTAGTATGAGTAAGTTTGTGACTGGAGTGTCTAGTTATGTGGTTAAGGAGTGTAGGTCTGCTATGCTGAATAGTGAGATGAATCTTTCTAGGCTGATGACTCATGCCCAACAGATTGAGGCAAATAAGATTAAGAAAAGAGATAGAATGAGAGGGAATAAAAGAGTTAGGTCCAAGCAGTACGGACAGGGTCAGACTAGATCGCAGGGAGGGAGTCGCCCTCAGCATCAGGATTGTTCGTCTATGCCAGCACCGTTATCTGCTAGTGCTTTTATGCCTAGAGGTAGGCAGGAGCAAGGTAGCAGGTCATATGCATCCAGGTCCCAGTACAGTGTTGGCAGTAAGCCAAATCATCCCTTGTGTCCTAAGTGTGGTAGGGCTCATTCAGGTAAATGTTGGGGTGAGAAGAAGGGTTGTTTCCGGTGTGGTGACATGGGTCACAGAGTTGGAGATTGTCCACAGAATGGACAAGGGTGTCGTGACTATCGCCCTCAGACCCAGACTCAGACTGTTAGTGCTCCAACTCCAGCGACTCGCCCAGCCCTAGCTCAGGACGCCTCTTCTAGCAATGCTTGTGGGCAGTGCCAGAACAGATTCTATGCTTTACCATCCCGCCAAGAACAAGAGAAATCCCTCGATGTTATTACTGGTATGCTTCATATATTTCAGTTTGATGTGTATGCTTTGTTGGATCCTGGATCCAATTTCTCATATGTTACACCTTTGATTGCTGTGAATTTTGAAATGAGTCCTGAGATTATTCCTGAGCCTATCCTAGTTTCTACCCCAGTGGGTTATTCGATTGTTGCCCAGAAAGTGTATAAAGTATCCTGTTACCGTTCTTCATAGAGTTTTGTTGGCTGATCTGATTGAGTTAGACATGGTAGATTTTGATGTGATTCTGGGTATGGACTGGTTGTATTCTTCTTATGCCTCTATTGATTGTCGGACTCGAGTGGTCAAGTTTCAGTTTTCGGGTGCATCCGTGTTTGAGTGGTCTAGGAATTATTTGTCACCCAAGAGTAATATCTCTTACCTCAAAGCTAGAAAGCTTACTTCCAAGGGGTGCATTTACCATTTGATTAGAGTCAAAGACACTAAGTCTGAGACTCCAACTCTCTAGTCAGTTAACATCGTCAATGAGTTTTCTGATGTCTTTCTGGATAATCTCCCAAGGATACCTCCTGATAGAGAAATAGAGTTTGAGATTGATCTTCTTCCCGATACTCAGCCCATTTCTATTCCTCCTTACCATATGGCCACTGCAGAACTTAAGGAGTTGAAAAAGCAACTCAAAGATCTACTAGAGAAGGGTTTCATAAGGCCCAGTATTTCTCCTTGGTGTGCTCCTGTGTTGTTTGTGAGAAAGAAAGATGGCTCTTTGCGTATGGGCATTGATTACCGCCAACTGAATAAAGTCACCATCAAAAATAAGTACCCCCTTCCGAGAATAGATGATTTGTTTGACCAATTGCAAAGTGCAAGTTATTTCTCAAGGATAGCCCTTCGTTCCAGCTATCATCAACTCAAAGTTAGGGAGTGTGACATCCCAAAAACTGCTTTCCGAACTCGTTATGGCCATTTTGAGTTTCTTTTTATGTTTTTCGGGCTAACTAATGCCCCAGCAGCTTTCATGGACCTCATGAATCGAGTGTTCAGACTATATCTGGATATGTTTATCATAGTGTTCATCGATGATATACTGGTGTACTCCCGTAGTGAGGATAAACATTTTGATCATCTCTGAACTATCTTGCAAACCCTTAGAGATCACAAGTTGTTTACCAAGTTCAGTAAGTGTGAGTTTTGGCTATGGTCAGTTGCTTTTCTGGGTCATATAATTTCTTTCGAGGGTATTAGAGTTGATCCCCAAAAGACCAAAGCTGTTAGAAATTGGCCTAGACCTATTTCTCCGACTGATATCTAAAGTTTCTTGAGTTTAGCTAGCTATTACCGCCATTTTGTTGAAGGTTTCTCCTCTATAGCGTCTCCTATGACTCGGTTGACCCAAAAAAAGTGAAGTTCTTGTGGTCAGAATCTTGTGAGAAGAGTTTTCAGGAGTTGAAGACTTGACTCACTTCAGCCCCTATTTTGACTTTGTCTGATGGTGTTGATTGTTTTATGGTGTACTGTGATGCTTTGAGAGTTTGATTGGGTGGCGTATTGATATAGAAGGGTAAGGAGATAGCTTATGCTTCTAGACAGTTGAAACCCTATGAGAAAAATTACCCCACCCATGACCTTGAGTTGGCTGCTGTTGTGTTTGCTTTGAAAATCTGGAGACACTATTTGTATAGTGTCCATGTTGATATTTTCACTGATCATAAGAGTCTGCAGTATGTCTTTACCCAGAGAGAATTGAATCTTAGGTAGAGACGATGGTTAGAATTGTTAAAGGACTATGATATGAGTGTGTTGTACCATTCAGGAAAGGCAATGTTGTGGCAGATGCCCTAAGTAGAGTGTTCATGGGTAGTGTTTTGCATGTGGTAGAAGGTAAGAAAGAGTTGGCTCGTGATGTACATCGTTTGGCTAGATTGGGGGTTAGGTTTTTTGACTCTGCTGAAGGTAGTATAGGGGTTCAGAGTAGTTACGAATCCTCCTTGGTTTCGAAAGTAAAGGAAAAGCAAAACTTAGATGCTAGTTTGGTCAGACTGAAGGAGTCAGTCGAGGACCAAAAATTAGAGGTTTTTTCCCAAGGGAGAGATGGTGTGTTAAGATTGCAGGGTAGATTGTGTGTCCCGAATATTGATGATCTAAGAAAGAGGATTATGGCTGAAGCGCATGGGGCACGATATTCTATTCATCCTGGTGCCACCAAGATGTACCAAGACTTGCGAAAAATCTATTGGTGGAGTGGCATGAAGAAGGATATAGAAGCGTTTGTAGCTAAGTGTGCAACATGTCAATGGGTTAAGGTTGAACACCAAAGACCTGGTGGTATGATGCAAGATTTTAGTATTCCCACCTGGAAGTGGGAAGAGATAAATATGGACTTCGTGATTGGTTTACCTCCTTCCCTTGGGTTGTGGTTGATAGGTTGACTAAGTCTGCTCATTTCTTGCCTGTTCATACTTCATATACTGCTGAGGATTATGCTAGATTGTATATCCGAGAGCTAGTCAGACTGCATGGAGTTCCCTTGTCTATCATTTCGGATAGGGGTACTCAGTTCACTTCACAATTTTGGAAAGCTTTTCAGAAGGGTCTTGGTACCCAAGTGCTTTTGAGTTCTGCTTTTCATCCGCAGACCGATGGTCAGGCTGAGCGGACCATCCAGACCTTAGAGGATATGTTGAGAGCTTATGCACTTGACTTTAAGGGAAGTTGGGATGATCACTTACCGTTGATAGAGTTTGCTTACAGTAACAGTTTCCACTCTAGTATTGGCATAGCTCCGTTTAAAGTCTTATATGGGAGGAAGTGTAGATCACCCATAGGTTGGTTCGAGGTGGGTGAAGCGGCTGTGAGTGGTCTTGATTTGGTATTTGAGGCTATGGAAATATTTAAGTTGATTAGGGAAAGGTTAAAAACTGCGCAGAGACGTCAGAAGTCATATGCGAATGTTAGAAGGAGAGACCTTGAGTTTGAAGTTAGTGACCTAGTGTATCTGAAAATTTCACCCATGAGGGGGGTGAAGAGATTTCGAAAGAAGGAGAAGCTTAGTCCCCGTTATGTTGGTCCTTACAAAATTCTTAGCCATGTTGGTAAGGTAGCTTATGAGGTCGAGTTGCCTTCTGAGTTGTCCTCTGTTCATCCAATATTCCATGTCTCCATGCTTAGAAAGCATATTAGCGATGCTGTGGTAGTGGATTCCTCTGTGAGTGCTGACATTCAAGAAAATCTTTATTTTTATGAGATTCCTATTGATATTCTTGATTTCAGTGTCCGAAGACTAAGGAACAAAGAAGTTCCCTTGGTCAAGGTGTTGTGGCGTAACCAATCTGTTGAGGGTGCAACTTGGGAAGCTGAGGCGGATATGCGATCCAAATACCCGCACCTATTTTCTGCAAACTCTGATCAAGCCGAAGGTACCGTTCTTTCCTAAATCATGCACTTCAGATAAAAGTTGCAGCAGTTCAACTGTCATTTATTATGTGTTCAGCTGTAGTTTCTTGAATTTATGCATTCTATGTTGCATTCGGAGTGAGAAACGATGTGGTGATGAGTCTAACAAATGGTTTCAGCTATCTGCTCTATTCTCTATCTAATCTTAGCATGTCTAGCATCATTCGAGGATGAATATTTCCAAGGGGGGAAATTTTTTGTTGAAATTTTGTGCATAAAGGTGTTAGGTTCTATCTTGTAGAATAAATTATAACTTTTCCGTGCGGAATGTCTTAGATTATGACCCACCATTGCGTAGAGTATTGAATAATATTTCCAATGATATATGGATTATCCAAAACGGACACCCGAGTGACGAGTTATGAACATTTCGATCGAACCGTGAATAGTAGTGAACAGTAAAACGTGCAGGAAAAAGTACTGAGGCCTGGCGTATTTTTCCTCCAACTTTAAATAATCATAACTCTTTGTACATAATGATCTGGGTGATCTACTATATATCAACGGAAAGCACTGCAAGTCCTCTTTCCAATGAAATTGGTTTCATCCAATTTGTCTATCGGAGCAAAAAGTTATGATCGATCTACTCCAGCCTATCAAAAGTGAATTTTTGGGTCAACTTCAAACGATCATAACTCCTCGTACACACTGATATGGGTAAGATACTATATATCAACGGAAAGATATGAGAGTCCTCTTTCTAATGAAATTGGTTTCATATAATTTGGATATCGGAGTAAAACGTTATGTTTGATCTACTTCAGACTATTAAAACAGTCCACCAAAGGACAGATTCGAGAATTATTTGATTTTTAGGGGCGTTTTGGTCATTCTCCCTCACCCAAAATCCGTCCCAATCCTATATTAAAGCCTATTAGAAGTATTATATATTATATTTCATCAAATTCTCTCAAAAAGAAAACCCTAAGATCCTACATCCAACTTTAAGAACCTCCGAAGTTCACCATTAATTCTGCAAATTTATTCAAGATTCCAAGTTCCTAGTTCAAGAACTCCAAGAACCATCATTCAAAGGCACGATTAACATCTCAAAAATGAGTATCGATCTAAAGTTCATCATTCAAGGTATGTGAGGTTTTTCAACAAGAACTCTCTTTCGTTCTTATGCCCAAAAGTAATTTTCTTTACAAAGGTATGATTTTTATTTGCTTTTTGCGAATTTGAAGTATGAAACCATATCTTATGATGATTATTATGAAATCTTTATATTTTTGATTTTGAAAGATGAATTTACATGTGTGGAGATATAAAGCATGAATCTTGAACGATATTTATCATGATTTTAATATTTGGGTCGTGAATCCCCATTGGAAATTGTGTTTTTTTAAGAAAGTGTGTGTTATAAGCACGTTGATGTTGAATATTTGAGATATTTTGAATGATTTGACCTTTTGGTCTTAATGGAGTTGTTTTGAACTTGAGTGTGAAAGAAATTCACAACGTGGTTGATTTTGATAGATGGGAAGCATGATGGCTCCCGATGTATATTTATATATATTACTGAAATTGTTTTGTTGTGGATTGTCTTTAAAATGATCTGAGCTAAGTCTGGGAGAAATCTTTAGCACCGAGTGGGAGGTATAAAGCGACCTTACTTCCCTAGAACTATGTGCCCTCATAGGAGTGAGCCTGAGGCTGATTTATATAGTGATCACTAGTTTGTATAGATTCGATATCAATAGTCCTACTCCGATGGAAAGGATAGGACGGCTCTCCCCAATGTGGGTTGTACGTTAGACTCCATGTAGCTCACATAGTTTATGTTGGTTATAGGATCTCCCAGTGTGTGTGTGTTTCCTTGTGTCTATGGTGAATGGTGAGGTGATTTGAAAGTGAAATTGTGAAAGTTATTCTTTCGAAAGATTTAAATGATATTTACATTATGAGAATTGATATTCTTGATGAACTGAAAGTGATTGACAAATTATATACTGACTCACATGTGTTATTGTACTTATTTCATCCTCTCATGATTATGATGATTTTCTTCGGGCTATGTGAGTCTTTCATACATCCTGCATATTTCTTATAAATATTTATGATGATGATGTTTATACAATTGCATACACCCCCATATACTCAGTTTCTTTCCATGGTACTGACCCACATCTTTGGATGTGGGTTGCATTTTCTTAGAATGTAGGTTCAGGTGCTCAGTTCCAGGTTCGATAGTGATTCTTTGGACATGCTGTTCTACATCCTCTGTTGTGGTGAGTCCTCATGTTTTGAGGACGTGATGTCTGATGTTGGTTTCACGGAATTGTTTACCTTTGATAACTGAGTATGAGTCAGTTGGGGCATGTCTCAATGGCTCGCTGGTTTTATTGATTTTCTTAGAGGCTTGTCATACTAGTATAGATGTTGGGAGTTGACTAATAAGTCGTATTTTGTTATCTTTCTGAAATTCTTTTATTCTTGGATGATGATTACTCTGTTGATTTTTTAGGGTTATTTATGGAAACCCCATTGATTTGTATTGAACTGAATGAAAATGGCTCAAAGGGTTAGCTTGGGGCTACTCGTAGCCTCAAGCATCGTGTGACGCTCTAGGACCCATTTTTTGGGGCGTTACAAATGGATTATAGATATCCTTTCAATCGCTATCTCTCAGGTATTCCAGTACATTTATCCTACCTTGGATATAATATGACTTATAGATATGTCTTAAATTACTAGTCTTTGGGTAATCCTGCACATAATCAATTTTTGGATATGATGTGGCTTATAAATAACCCTTGGACCTATGAATTTGATAATCTCGCATATTCTTCAGTAAGGATTTAGTTGCGACTTATGGATAACCTTCAGATTATCAATTTTTAGGTAAACTTGCATATTATCCAGTTAGGATGTTGTTGCGGCTTATGGATGACCTATGGGCTATCAGCTCATAGGTAATCTTGCACATTATCCTATTTCAAATAATATGACTTATAAATTACCCTCAAATTGTCAATTTCTAGGAAATTTCATAAACCATCCATCTTCAGATAGAGACTTAAAGGCATCCCTTCCAATCTTATGCTCATTATACATTCAGATACTGATTCATAAAATAATGAGATATCCTTGACGCCAGCATTTGTGTCTCACGTGTCAATAGATATTAAATGTTGATGATATCATCGACACCAGTATTTGTGTCTCACATGTCAATAAATATTAAATGATGGTGTTATCCTCGATGCCAGTATTTGTGTCCCGCGTATCAACAGATATTGAATGCTTATGATATAATCGATGCGAGCGTTTGTGTCTCGGGTGTCAATAGATATTGAATGCTTATGATATCCTCGATACCAGCATTTGTGTCTCGCATTTTAACAGATTTTAAATGGTAATGATATCCTCGATACCAATGTTTATGTATCACATGTCAATAGATATTAAATACCGATGATATCCTCAATGCCAACATTTGTGTCTCGTGTGTCAATAGGTATTGAATACTGATGATATCCTCAACACCAGTGTTTGTGTATCACGTGTCAACAAATATTAAATATTAATGATATCCTCGACGCCAGTGTTTGTATATCATGTATCAACAAATATTAAATGCTGATGAAATCCTCGATGCCAGCATTTGTGTATCGCGTGTCAACAAATTTTAAATGCGTATAATATCTTTGATGCCAGTGTTTGTGTCTCGCATGTCAACAGCTATTAAATGCTAATAATATCCTCAACACCAGTATTTGTGTCTCGCGCGTCAATAGATATTAAATACTGATGATATCCTCGACGCCAGCATTTGTGTCTCGTGTGTCAACAGATATTAAATGCTGATGATATCCTCGACGCCAGTGTTTGTGTATCACTTGTCAACAGATATTGAATGCTTATGATATCCTCGATGCCAGCATTTATGTCTCTCATGTCAACAGATATTAAATGATGATGATATTCTGAATCCAGCATTTCTGTCTCGCATATCAACGTATATTAAATGTTGATGATATCCTCGACACCAACATTTGCATCTTGTGTGTCAACGGATATTAAATGTTGATGATATCCTCGATGCCAACATTTGTGTCTCACGTGTCAACAAATATTAAATACTGATGATATCCTCGACGCCAATATTTGTATCTCGTGTGTCAATAAATATTAAATACTGATGATATCCTTGATGCCAGTATTTGTGTCTCACCTGTCAACAAATAGTAAATGTTGATGATATCCTCGACGCCAGAATTTATGTCTAGCGTGTCAACAGATATTAAATGCTAATGATATCCTCGACGCCAGTATTTGTGTCTCACATGTCAACAAATATTAAATGTTATGGCCCTCTTGGCAATGAAAATAATTTCACCTGAATCTGCTTGTCTATGTTTTTGCTTCCTATATGTACCTGTACTCAATGTATACAATTAGCAGACCCAACGCCGCTCTCACTAGCGATCACAGTCAAATTTGTGAAAGTTTAAATGGAAAATACTCGGCATCATAATCTGAATGGCTTAATCCGCTATTCATTCTCTTTTCAAAAAATCATTTAAATAGCAAAACCATCAGATATAAATGAATGGATAAAATCCCCTTTTCTTGGGTCACTCAAATACCGTTCTTTTTGCTTTAATGAATTTTGAGGAAGAATTTTCGCTCTTCCTCCTATTGAGTAATTCTTTTGATTGTTGTATTTATTGTACAGACTTCTTTGAATGCACCTGCGTTCAAAGTAAATATTTAATAGACACAAAATCGCTTATGCTAGCGGCTGCTTTTATATAAAGAATTCTAAATATGATATTCATAAAGAAGATAAGGTGCTTTTGTTTGTCCTTCATGGTCCCAAAAAATGAGATAGACAATTTAAAAGATCCTCGATAAATGGGTATTAAACCTGCCTTTGGGACTACCCTAAAATACCGTTCTTGAGCATTATATGCTTTGGTGTGGCTCGCAACCCTTTTGGGGATTTCTTAAAAAAATATTCCCATTTTTGTGTACTGATCTCTGTATCAACAGAAAAATGATTAGTTTTTGAGTGAAACTACTCCGTGTTGACCTTCTTCGATCCTTGGTTTGCTCCTCGCTATATTTGGGTACTCCACCATGTTGGGACTTCAAACCTGACTCCTCTTTCCAATAGATGCCTAGGCAATTACTAAGAAGAAAGATTTGTATAGATTTTTAAAAGTAGTCTTAATTTTTAGAAACTTGTTTCAAAAATTTCTGTAAAAGCTTTGGGAAATCTCTGTCAGTCATGTCATGTGCTAGCTCAACGAACATCTTCCTCTTGATTCTGACTATATCTGACATTTGACGAAGGATTGCTGAGGATTCATCATTGTTGAGGCTTTACATCAAAAGTTTTGTCATAACAAGAGATTTAATCTGCCTAGACTTTATCATAATTGGTGATATCTAGAACTTACCTTTAACCTCTAGTGCTGGGGAGTTTGGAATATATTCCAACATATTAGTTGAAATTTTGAGGACCTCCTCAAAATTTTTGCCCCAATTTACTACTATTTGAGATGATCTTGGCTTGAGAGAATCTGAAATCTTTGTTAGTCATCATTCTCTTTGTTGGATGATGATCTTCCTCTTGTGAATTTTTGAGATTCCTTCTGGGAAATTCTACCCCATTTTCCATTTACTGGGGTGGTATGACCGAGTCGTTAGGGCACCTACATATCCCATTGAAGCAGGAATTAGGTCAAACGTAGTTTCGTACTATGCTAAGGATATATAGAAAAATTTAATGGGTTGACCAAAAATGACATAAGCCGCCTACGTATCTCACTCTTTAGAATTAAGGTCATCACGTAGTTCATACATAAAAAGAATAGGTAAAATCTCCTAAGGAGTTGACCGAAGCCGAAATAGGCCGCCTATGTATCCCTTTCTTGGGAATTCAGGTCAAATGTAGTTAGTACATAAAGAAAAAGATTAAATTCTCCTAAAAGGGTTGATTGAAGCCGACCTAGGCTGCCTACGTATCCCTTTTTTGGGAATTTAGGTCAAACGTAGTTCGTACATAAACTTATCTTCAGGGTTTATCTGTCCCTAAATACCCTTATCCATCCTACTAGGATAGAATTAAGATTTCTTCAGATAATAATTTTGTGGATAATGTGAAGCTTTTCATTGTATTTGTCTTGAAGTAATGATGAAATGTCCACTTTTCTTTGAGACAATTGTCAGGATTCCTTATTTCTTATTTTGCTAAAATGTCATTGACCCTGATTTTCTCAACTGTTGTTGTCTCCCTGATTAACCACCCTAGTTTCTTCTAGGTTAGGCTTTCTTGATTTTCTAACTCTTTGTCTCTTCTGTTGATCATTCTAGGGATAAACTTGAGGTTGTGTGCCAAACTTGAGGTTGTATACCAATACCATGCATTATTATCATTATTATCATCATCATAATCATTATCATCATCACCACCATCATCGTCATATACATTGCATCTGCTTTATTGTGTTTATGTTGTGTTTGAATTGCCATATTGACTTGTCATTACCTATTTGTTCTATATCTTGACTTGTTAATATCTAATTTTTCTATCTTTCTTTAATTGTACTTATTGATCTTGATTATACATGTCCCTCTTTTGTTCTACCTGTATGTGATATTGTTTATATTTGTATCCCTATCTTGTGTGTTGTTGTATTATATATGGATATTATAGAACTGCTAGTGCAAGCAGTGCGGGCTATCGTTGTGGGATATTTTTTTATTGCAGGTGACATTCCCTTAGTGTATATTTTGTATGCTTTATTTACTACTTTGCTTGATTATCCTATGATACCTACTGAGTATAAGTGGACCGTACCCATGCCTACTGCGCCCTTTCAGTACAGGTCGTGCAGGTCCTAGATCGAGTGCGCCTCAACTTGCTTCACTCAGGCGATTATTAGAGCTTCCAAGGTAGCGGTTAGACATTTATGTGTCCACCATTCACCTCTATCTTTCTATAGTAGTTATGTCTTTATTAATATTCTGAGACAGATATTATTCCCTTGCAGTTATTTTTCTGATGTATTAGACTCTTGGATTATATTAGTAGTTCCTGCATTATTGACACCTGGTTTTGGGCATGATTGGTATTTTGTAAAAGTTCTTTCCGCATTATTATGATTACTTATATGGTTCGACTTCGTTCTAAAAGCTTTACCTTGGGATATTTTTGTCTTTTTCTCTTTTTATATCAATTTGGGTGATAGGCTTACTTGTCAAGGTAGGTCGCGACAAGTGCCATCATGACCTTCTTTTTTGGGTCATAATAAATTGGTATCAGAGTTAGGTTTCATTGGTCTTAACGGTGTAAGAATGGGATGTCTAATAGAGTCTCATAGATCGGTACATAGACGTCTGTATCTATCTTCGAGAGGCTATAGGACATCTTTAGGAAACATTCCTTATTTTATTCATTATCTTGCAGAGTTCTTTCATACCTTGTGTTCTGAGTTGTGTTTCACTCTTTCTGCGCGGATAGTGTATCTTATACTACTATTAGTTGAGAGATGCTCTGAGGGATTAGTGGAGATTATTTATTGATTGTAGGCCTATTGATGCTTTTGAATTGTCATGAGATCAGTTTGTTGATGCCTTTCTGTAGAGATTTATGCCTTATAGTTTGAAGGATCGAATACAGGATGAGTTTGATCATTTGGAGAAAGGCTCCATGATAGTTGTGGAGTATAAGGCACGCTTCCATGCCCTATCCAGATATTTCTATGATAGCATTTCCATCGAGTCTAAGAAGGTTTGAAAGTTCATGAAGAGTTTGAAGGTTTTCACTTAAGCTTGCTACGTCTCAAATGGTTGTGTTTGGGGATTCTTTTAAGAGTATTTTGGATCATGCTAAGATGAGGGGGGATATTCTTAGTGCATCTCAAGGAGGCGCCAAGAAGGTGCGGAATTTTGGTGAGTTCAGGAGACAAACCTATTGAGGTAGAGATTTTAGAGGTTCTCGTGGATACCATGGTAGGACAGTGGAGACTTTACAAAGTTCAGGTGGTGGATCTTCTAGTTTAGTAGTTTAGGGTGGACATTCAGGCCCAGTTGTACCTTCTCCTATTGAGGTTGTTATATGTGTGATGAGATTGGTTATGTGGCCAGGGACTATCCTCATTGGGTAATTCAAGCTACTCCTATTTCAGCTGTGAGAGGTAGGGGTTCTACCAGAGATACGAGAGGTAAAGATGGTAGAGCCCGCGATTATGGTCGTGGGTCCACCCAGGCAGTTGGTGGTCATGGTAAGTGTTATGCTATACCAGCCAAAACTGAGGCAGAGGCTTCTGATGCTATGATTACACGTATCATTCTCATTTATTTTAGACCTGCATCTTTATTATTTGATCCCAGATCAACTTTCTCCTATGTTTCTATGTCTTTTGCTTCGGGTTTTGATTCTGTTAGTGAGCCTCTTTTTATGCCTATTCATTTATCTACCTAGTAGTTAATTCTTTAGTGGTGGATCGGATGCACCAATCTTGTGTTGTGGCTTTTGCCAGGCGTGAGACTTTGGTAGACTTGCTTATGTTAGACATGGTTGATTTTGATATCCTAAATTATTTTGATAAGATTTTGACTTTATCTTCGCTGAGTGTGCCAAGAATAGCTTGGAAGAGTGCACTCATTCGAGTCCTAAGAGGATTATATCTTATGTTCAGGCTTGTAAATTAGTTGAGAGGGGATGTTTATCTTACTTGGCTCATATTCATAACACCAGTGTTGTTTTGCCTCCTTTTTGGGATTTTGTTCGTGTTGTCTGTGAGTTTATGGATGTAAACTATACGGACTTGCCTGGTGTACCTTCAGATCAAGATATTGATTTCGCTATTGATGTTGAGCCGAGCACCAAGACCATTTCTGTTTCTTCTTATAAGATGGCCCTAACAGAGTTGAAGGAACTGAAAGATCAGTTGCAGGAGTTGTTGGATAAGGGATTTATCCAACCTAGTATTTCACTTTAGGGTGCACCTATCTTGTTTGTCAAGAAAAAGGATGGGTCTATGCAAATGTGAATTAATTATCGATAATTGAATAAGGTGACTGTTAAGAATAAGTATCCTCTTTCTCTCATCGATGATTTATTTGATTTGCTTCAGGGTGTTGTGGTGTTTTCAAAGATTGATTTGAGGTTCGGTTCTCATCAGTTGAGGATTAGAGATTTGGATATTCTGAAGACAACTTTTCAGACTTGATATGGTCATTATAAGTTCTTGGTCATGTCCTTTAGGTTAACCAATGCCCCTATCGCGTTCATGGAGTTGATGAACTGGGTGTTTCGACCAAATCTAGACTCACTTTGATATTGTATTTATAAATGATATCTTGGTATATTCAAAGAGTCAGGTTGAGCATGAAGAGCATTTGTGGATTGTGCTTCAGAGATTAAGGGATGAGAAATTGTATTCTAAGTTCTCTAAGTGCGAGTTTTGGTTGGAGTCTGTTTTATTCTTGGGTCATGTGATGACTAAGGAAGGTATTATGATTGATCTAGCAAAGGTTGCAGCAGTTCGTGATTGGGCTAGACCTATTTCGCATACTGAGATTTGGAGTTTTGTTTGCTTGGCAGGTTATTATCGATATTTTTCTGAGGGTTTCTCTTCTGTTGCAGCTCTGTTGACCAAGTTGACCCAGAAGATGATTTCTTTTCAGTGGTCCGATGCTTGTGAGGTGAGATTCCAAAAGCTCAAGGATTTGTTGACTTCAGCTCTTATCATGACTTTGCCTAAGGTGGGCGTGATTTTTACCATCTTTTGTGATGCTTCAAGTGTTGGGTTAGGTTTGGTATTGATGCAGGAGGGCAAGGTGATTGCGTATGTGTCTCATCAGTTGAAGTCTTATGAGAGAAATTAACCTAAGCATGATATGGAGTTGTGTGTGGTTGTGTTTTCCTTGAAGTTGTGGAGGCACTACTTATATGAAGTCTATTGTGAGATCTTCTTAGATCATCGTAGCTTTCAGTACTTCTTCACCCAGTGAGATCTTAATATGAAGCAGTGTCGTTAGCTTGAGTTGCTTAAGGATTATGACTTGACTGTTCTCTATCATTCAGGCAAGGTTATATGAATGTTGTGAGCCACCACACTTAGTTCTCAATTTGAACATGAAATCTTTTTTAAATTATATATGCTAGAGTAAGAGGACTCACCTCTGTATCTGTAAACTGAATGCTGAAATCTAGTAGCTGATGTCTTATGTAGTGTAATATCTGAATAAAATTGTGAGTTTTTAAACTTAGTTTCTAAATGCTTTTTTCTTATTCTTTTCTGTTAGGATTACTTCTTTTTGTTGGGAGGATCTTCTAATCGACATACATTATGTGAGTTATCATAGTGTCTAATGTCTAGTTCCCATATGGGAAAACCTCACGTTGGGGAGAGGTGTCATACTCTTGCCAAGGAGTATAACCTAAGCTAAGTGATCACAATCTGTAATTGTTATCCATATAGAAACGGGAATAATCTGATAATCTAAACTACGTTGGCTAGTAGTTCTAGGGCTTCTGAACATACCCAACTCAGTGCTAAATACTACTCCCTTAATCCGTAATCTCATTCAGTAGGAAATCTATTTTTAAAACTATTATAAGGGTTTATAATGAAAACCACTTGTATATCTGATTACTGTAAACTGTAATTAAAATTGTAAAGTGGATTCCGTATCTAATCTGAGATCAAAAGATTAAATCTTGATCAAAATCTAAAAATAACTAATCATAGGGTGCTTAAAGCATTGTCATTCTTGAAATATCAATATTCAACTAGGGCTTAATAACCCATGCATAAATTTCATGTCAAAACATCATAAAGTTCAAGCTAAGTAATAAAAATCTTGATAATTCAATTCTAAATTTGGGAATTAATATTATACGCAGAAAAATGCAAAAGTAGACATGCAATTCAACATGTAAATCATTTGTAATATCATAGTCTTCAAATAACAATTTTTGGGTATGAACCCTAATTTGAAACTCGTGTAAATTCATGTGAAATTAACTTCAAAAACTAATTTTGGACAAAAGGATGAAAGAATTATCCTTGTTGAAAACTCCACATACCTTAATTAATGATTGGATGAAGCAGCTTGAACTTTGAGTTTCTATTTGTGCTCTTGAAGATTGTTTCTTGAAGATCTTGAATGGGAATCTTTAATTTTGGGTTATTTTGGAAAAAGAATGGTGGAATTTGAATTTCTTAAGGTTTGAAATTTAAGGTTCTAGGGTTTCTTGGAGAGTAATTTTGATGAAAGTGGGTGTATAATGCTTAGAATAGGTTTAATCTTGTGTTTTTTACAATTTGGGTGTTTGGAAAATGACTAGATTGCCCTTTGAAATTTTATGTTCAAAACTGGAATCCCAATTTTCGGCTCCACCATAATGCGGTACAATCGCGGTGGCTTACTAGAAAAGGGATGAGTGTCATTTTGGGCTCTGATGTAATGCGGCGTAATCGCGTTGCATCACTGGAAAAGGACGAGTATCATTTTGCACTCCATTGCGATGCGGTGCTATGTACCATCGCAATTTCTAGCGCAACACTGGCCAATCATGGTGGGATACTAGAAAAGGATGAATGGGATTTTGGGTTTCACCGCAGTGCGGTGTAATCGCGGTGCTTCTTTGGAAAATAGAAAATTGTGAATTTGCACTTCACCGCGACGCGGTTCTATCGTGGTGGACCACTGTACTACATGCACTCTATCTCCATCAGTCCATACATTCCTCATACTACTCTACACGGCTCATCTTGATCTATGCTCTCACCGCGCGTCTCTTCGTATGCACTTCACCACCGACGTATCATTTCCACTTTTCATATCTCATCTCTCCGCTTTTCGCTTGCATCATTCACTACTTTGTGGTCTAGAGTTCATCACATATTAACATATCTCTTCTCTCTACTTGTTAAACTACTGGCATTACAATACTCCCCTAGTCATCTCATCCTGAACTTCATAAAACATAACTGAGTAGCAGATACTGAGAACTAATTCATTATCTGGCTAGAGATATCTGTAGAGTTATATGTTGACTTGAACTAAGGCTAAATGACAAATACTATTACATAACTTGAACATTCTAATGAACTCTATACTGAGGATACGAGAAACTGAGGCTATATGTAATGTACAACTATTGAATAATTAATGAGCGACTGAACTAATATGCAAATACATAACTTGACATGAAGATAATCATATGGCTGAATCTGAGACTGAAAAAGAACTAAATTAGGAAAGACTGTTACCTTAGGCTGAATAGAGAAGAGGTGAGGATACTTGATATGCATGTCTATTTCTGCTTCCCAAGTAGCACCCTCAACGGACTAATTTTGCCACAGGACTTTGACCAAGGGAACTTCTTTGTTCCTTAGACTATGGATCTGATGATCAAGAATCTCTACTTGAATTTTTTCATATGAAAGACTATTCTGAATATTTGTGCTTTCTAGAGGGACTACAATAGTTGAATCGTCCATACACTTCTTTAATAAGGACATATAGAATACTGGGTGAACTAGTGACAAGTCTACAGGTAGCTCAAGCTCATACGCTACCTTTCCCACACGACTCAATATCCTATAGAGACCCACATATTAAGGACTAAGCTTTTCTTTTTTTCCAAATCTCTTCACCCCCTTCATGGATGAAACCTTCAAATACACAAGATCATATACTTCAAACTCAAGGTCTCTCCTTCTTATGTCTACATAAGATTTCTGACGACTCTGAGCTGCTTTTAATCTCTCTCTAATAAACTGAACTTTCTCCATGACTTCAAACACCACATCTAGCCTAATCAATGCGGCCTTACCCACTTCGAACTAATCGACGAGTGATTTACATCTTCGTCCATGCAAAGCCTTAAACGAGGCCATCTGAATACTAGAATGGTAACTGTTATTATAGGCAAACTCGATCACCGCAAGTGGTCATCCCAACTACCTTTGAAATCAAGAACACATGCTCTCAACATATCCTCTAGAGTCTAAATGGTCCTCTTTGCCTGACCTTCTATTAGCGGGTGAAAAAATAAACTGAGATGAACTTGGGTACCAAGACCCTTCTGAAAGGCTTTCCAATACTGAGAGGTAAACTGAGTACCGGACAATGGAACTCCATGCAATCTAACCAACTTTCTTATGTACAGCTTAGCGTAATCTTCAGCTATGTGGGATGTGTGAACTGGAAAAAAATAAGCTAATTTGGTCAATCTATCGACAATAACCCATATCAAATCATGTTGCCAACGCGGATGGGGTAACCCTGTCACAAAATCCATGTTCACCTCTTCCCACTTCCAAGTGGGAATTCCAAATTCCTATAATATTCCACCAGATCTTTGGTGCTCTACCTTAACCTGTTGACAAGTTGCACACTTAGCTACAAATTTTGTGATATCACTCTTCATGCCACTCTACTAATAGACTTCCCGCAAATTGCGGTACATCTTGGTGGATCCTGAATGAATGGAGTAACGCGCACCATGCACTTCTGCCATAATCCACTGCCTCAAATCATCAACACAAGGTACACACAATCTACTCTGGTATCTCAACACACCATATCCCCCTTGGGAGAAAATCTCCACCTTTTGGTCTTTAACTGACCCCTTCAGTTTGACTAGACTAGAATCCTTATCCTGCTTTTCTTTCACTTCCGAAACTAGAGAAGATTTTGAACTACTCTAAACCGAAATATTTCCTTCAGTTGAGTCAAACAACCACACACCTAATCTAGCAAACCGGTGAACTTCTCAAACTAATTCTCTCTTATCATTCTCCACATGAGAAACATTGCCCATAGACAGTTTACTAAGGGTGTCTGCCACCACGTTGGCCTTGCCCGGATGATACAATACATTCATATCATAATTCTTCAACAATTCTAACTACCTTCTCTAACAAAAATTTAACTCCCTCTGAGTAAACACATATTGCAAGCTTTTATGGTCCGTGAATACATCGATATGCACCCCATAAAGATAGTGCCTCCAAATTTTCAATGCAAATACCATAGTAGCTAACTCAAGATCATGGGTAGGGTAGTTCTTTTCGTGAGGCATAACTTTTCTAGAGGCATAGCTATAACCATACCTCTCTGCATCAAAACATAACCCAGACCAATTCTAGAAGCATCACAATAGACAATGAACCTATTTGTACCATCGGATAGCATTAAAACTGGAGTTGAAGTGAGTAGAATCTTTAACTCCTGAAAAATCTTCCCATAAGAATCTAACCACTGAAACTTAACTTTCTTCTGTGTTAATCTAGACATGGGGGATGAAATAGACGAAAATCCCTTAACAAAACATCTTTAATAGCCAGCTAAACCCAAGAACTAAAGATGTCTGGTGGGGAGATAGGTCTAGGCTAGTTTCTTACTGCTTCTATCTTTTGGAGATCAACTCTAATGCCATCACTGGAAACAATATGACCGAGAAAAGATACTGATCTTATCCAAAATTCACATTTGCTAAATTTGGCGAACAACTGGTGATCCCTAAGAGTTTGAAACATAATTCTAAGATGGTATGGATGGTCATCCTCACTACGAGAATAGACAAGAATATCATCGATAAATACTATAACGAATATGTCTAAATAATGTTTGAACACTCTGTTCATCAGGTCCATGAAGGCTATTGGGGAATTTGTCAGCCCGAAGGCTAGAAACTCAAAATGACCATAACGGGTTCTAAAAGTTGTCCTTGGAATATTATATTCGCTTACTCTAAGCTGATGATATTCGGATCTGAGGTCTATAATCAAGAAATAACTTGCACCCTGGAGTTGGTCAAATAAGTCACCAATCCTAGGAAGAGGATATTTGTTTTTAACTGTGGCTTTATTCAGCTGATGATAGTCAATGGACATTCACAAAGAACCATCTTTCTTTCACACGAATAGGATAGGAGCGTCCCATAAAGAGACACTGGGTCTTATGAAACCTTTATCTAAGAGGTCTTTAAGCTACTCTTTAATTCCTTAAACTCAGCCGGAGCCATACGATATAAAGGAATGAAGATGGACTAAGTATATGGAAGAAGGTCAATACCGAATTTTATTTCCCTATCGGGAGGTACCCCTGGAAAATCCTCGGGAAAAACTTTAGGAAACTCTTTGACTACACAGACTGACTGAACTGTTGGAGCCTCAAACTTAGTGTCTTTGACTCGAACTAGATGATAGATGCACCCATTTGAGATCAACTTTTTGGCCTTAATATAGGATATAAAATAACTCTTGGGAGATACTGAATTACCTTCCCACTCAAAGACTGGCTCATCTGGAAACTGAAACTTCACCACTCAGGTGCGACAATCTATAGATGCATAACAGGAATAGAGCCAATCCATTCCCAGAATAAGCTTAAAGTCTACCATAGCTATCTCTATTAAGTATGCTAACATGATTTTATGAAGAACAATGATAGGACACTTTCTATAGATCTGTTTGGCAACAACTGACTCGCCCACTGGGGTAGAAACTAAGAAGGGCTTAGGAAGCTTTTCAGGACCTACTTCAAAATTTACTACAATTAGTAGGATCACAAAAGAGAGATTTGACCCTGGATCTAGCAATACATAAACATCAAGATGAAAGACATGAAGCATACCAGTAACAACATCTGGTGAACTCTCCTACTCCTAATGGGATGGTAAAGCATAAAACCAATTCTGGTGCTGACCGCCACCTACTGAATGATGCACCCTGAGAAGAGACTGGGTGACCTAAAAGAGCTAGTGCGCCAGTATCCTGAGTTTGGGGATGAACATCCCTATTTCCCGGCTTAGCATGAGGACACTCTTTGATTCTATGACCCAACTTACCACAACCATAACAACTTTTTTATCCCAATAAGCACTCACCAAGATGATTTTTACCATACTTAGCATATGAAGGATAACTGGGTTATCCACTCACACTATTTTAAGATCTGGACATAAAAGCTTTATCATACTACTCCTGCCTAGCTTTGAGGGAGGAAGTACTAGCTGAAGATGGCACTGGCATAGATGAGCGACTCTGAAACTGTGAACAATTTTGCCCCTCCAAACCTCATCTGGCCATACTCAAACTACCCAATCCTAAACTTTTTATTTCCTCTCTCTCTTCTCTTTAACTTTTCCACCTCAATTTGTGGAGCATAAATCATCAGCCTAGCAAAATCCATATCCCTAATAAGAATGACAGTCCTACACTCTTTGACTACCAAAACAAATACTCTAGTAACAAACTTACTCATACCTGAACTAGGGTCAGCCATCGTATCAGGGGCATACTTAGACAACTGGTTGAACTTAAGGCAATACTTTTTCACTGTCATCGATCCCTGTCTCAGGTTCACAAACTCCTTTACTTTATCTTCTCTTATTACACATGGAAAAAACCTGTCTAAAAATGGGTCCTAAAATACCTACCAACTCATACGAGTTGCTTTCTCATGTCTACCAATCTTCCACAAAACTACACAATCATATGCCACATATTTCATCCTATAGGATGCTAACTCTACACTCTCCTCCTCAGTAACATGCATAATTTGGATGATCTTTCTCACCTCATCTAAATAAATTTGTGGGCTCTCACCTGCTTTTGACCCAAAGAACTCAAGCAGATTCATTCTCATGAAGTCATAAATTTTAGCTGCTGCTAAATCCCTATTCTTCTCAAGTGGGACTGTCACTTGATGGTTGCCCTGAATATTGACAGTCATATCTTGGGCCAATGCATGAAAGGCAGCCCAAAATTCTGCATGGGATACATTCTTATTCAGAGGGTCAGCAGGCTAGGGTGGCTGGTTATCATTTCTTGGTGCATTAACTCAACGAGGATGCATTTTCAGATACTGTCACATAAGATCATGAATTAAAAGCAGATAGAGACACTGTAAGAATGATAGATTATGAAAGAAATAGATGATTTCCTAAAACATTCCGTAGCCTCTTGCTCATAAATACGGTGCGCTTCACACCCCTTATTAAGACTCTATGTAATGCGGCTTGTCTGACTCCCTAGAACTCTTATAACCTGAAGCTCTGATACCAAGTCTGTAACGCCCAAAAATGGGTCCCAAGACATCACACGGTGCTCAAGCCTATGAATAGCCTCAAGCTAACCCTGTAAGCCTTCTACTAATCTGAAACTCATAAGAGAGAAATATAAACATAAAATCAATACAGAAGTCTGTCTGGTTTAAACATAAATTATCTAAACATAGTATCTGAGAATATTAGAGGTAAAATTTTGGACTATCAATGCTGGAAATCTAAATCATAACTAGCAGTCTGACAAGCCGCCTCTACTACTAATAATTAGAGAGACACTGGGATAAGCCTCAGCTGACTCGATCTGACTGAAAATACTGAATCTACTACTATAATAAGCTAGAAAATCTGAATTACTGGGTCTTCGAACTATGAGGACTCACCAACTATCAGGATGTATATGGAGATACTCGAAATAACTCACACTACTAAAACTGAGCACCTGAACCTACATTATTAGACAATGTAGCACATAGACATATATGTGGATCAGTACTTCTGGAATGTATTGAGCATATGGGGGTAAATGCATAAGTAAAACAGTTAGAAACTATATATATTTTTCTCACAAATAATGCATGCTATGTAATAATGGCTCACTTAGTCTTCAGTAAATGAAAACTGTAATAATAAATCATGAATGATAAAACATACTATATGAATGTTGTGAGCCACCACACTTAGTTCTTATTTTGTACATAAAATCTATTTTAAATTATACATGCTAAGAGTAAAAGGACTCACCTCTATATCTGTAAACTGAAAGTTGATGTCTTATGTAATGTAATATCTGAATAAACTTGTGAGTTTTTACACATGCTAAGAGTAAAAGGACTCACCTCTATATCTGTAAACTGAAAGTTGATGTCTTATGTAATGTAATATCTGAATAAACTTGTGAGTTTTTACACTTAGTTTCTAAAAGCTTTTTTCTTATTCTTTTCTGTTAGGATTACTTATTTGTGTAGGGAGGTTCTTCTAACTGACATACACTATGTGAGCTATCATAGTGTCTAACATCTAGTTCTCATATGGGAAAACTTCATGTTGGGGAGAGGTGTCATACTCTTGCCAAGGAGTATAACCTAAGCTGAGTGATCACAATCTGTAATTGTCATTCATATAGAAATGGGAATAATCAGATAATCTAAACTACGTTGGCTCGTAGTTCTGGGGCTTCTGAACATACCTAACTCGGTGCTAAATACTACTCCCTTAATCTATAAGCTTATTTTGTAGGAAATCCACTTTTAAAACTATTATAAAGATTTATAATGAAAACCACTTGTATATCTGATTATTGTAAACTATAATTAAAATTGTAAAGTGGATTCCGTATCTAAGCTGATATCAAAATATCAAATCTTGATCAAAATTTGAAAATAACTAATCATAGGGTGCTTAAAGCATTGTCATTCTTGAAATATCAATATTCAACTAGGGATTAATAACCCATGCATCAATTTCATGTAAAAACATCATAAAGTTCATGCTAACTAATGAAAATCTTGATAATTCAATTCTAAATTTAGAAATTAACATTATACGCAAAAAAATACAAAAGTAGACATGCAATTCAACATCTAAATCACTTGTAATATCATAGTTTTCAAATAACAATTTTTGGGTACGAACCCTAATTTAAAACTCGTGTAAATTCATGTGAAATTAACTTTAAAAACTAATTTTCGACATAAGGATGAAAGAATTATCCTTGTTGAAAACCTCACATACCTTAATTAATGATTAAATGAAAAAGCTTAAACTTCGAGTTCCTATTTGTGCTCTTGAAGATTGTTTCTTGAAGATCTTGAATTGGGAATCTTTAATTTTGGGTTATTTTGGAAAAACAATGCTAGAATTTAGATTTCTTAAGGTTTGAAATTTGACTAGATTGTCCTTTGAAAGTTTATGTTCGAAATTGAAATCTTGATTTTGGTCTCCACCACAATGTAGTACAATCACGGTGGCTTACTAGAAAAGGGCCGAGTGTCACTTTGGGCTTTGGTGCAACGCGGCATAATCACATTGCAACACTGGAAAAGGATGAGTATCATTTTGCACTCCATCGCGATGCGGTGCTATGCACCATCGCAATTTCTAGTGCAACACTCAATCGTGGTGGGCTACTAGAAAAGGATGAATGAGATTTTAGGATTCACCGCAATGTGGTGTAATCGTGGTGCTTCTTTAAAAAATGGATGATTGCAAATCTGCACTTCTCTGTGATGCGGTGCTATCACGGTGGACTATTATTTTTCACTAAAAATGTCATAACTTCTCAACCGAGTATCAAATTTAAGTGAAATTGGTATTGTTGGATAGCTAATTCAATTATCTACCATTTGGTGCGTCTATATATGGAAAATTCTACATGTATCAAGATTTATACATCTTTAAAGTTGACCCTTGACACACTAGGAGCTAAACGAGACTAAGAAAAGTATGGGTTATTACAATGGGTGTCGTTGGTTTTATTTTGATGCGTAGATTTCATATTTGATTTTTTTAGTGGAGTTCGAGATTGTTTGTGAAAAGTAAGATCGTTGGTTTGAAGTATAGCGGACTGGTTTAAGTTTTTGAGGTAGGTTATGGCTTAACTCTTTCAGACTGGGCTGGGTAGTAAATAATGGTACAAAATGTATGTAAAGGGTGAGAACTAATTATTAAAAAATGGCTATCTATGTTTTGTGCCTATGTGGGGGCCTATATGTGATATAATTATTTAAATTGAGATATAATGTGATATGTGTGCCCGTGTAGGGTCCTATGTGGTGTTGATAGCCTTGAATACAGGTGAATAATTGTATTTTTTTGTTGAAATGCCTAATGTGGTTTCATTGATATATTGTGATATAACCATACTTATTGGTATATGAGACATGTGAAAATTCATGGATAAAATAGAAGTAATGAGTGGATATTGGCTCATATGGTTGTGGAATTGTAACATTGTGATTGGTTGTGGAAATACATCATGTGGATTGGGTGTGAAATACATCAAATGGATTGGTTGTGGAAATACTCATTTTGAATGGTTGTTAACATTGCATTGTTACTCTCATGTCATGATACACATCATTTCACTTGTTTGTTTTACTGCTTTATATATACTTGTTGTCATATATGTGTACTTGATTTATGTTTTATGTGTATATCTGTGCTTTGAAAATACTGGAATCACTGGAATACTGGATATTGGTATCGAATATTGGATTTTATAGACCATCTCCAAAGGATCATGCTGGAGAAGAGTTACGGATATTGGTGATCTTGAGCTGTGTGCCAAACTTGAAGCAGTGTGCCAAACTTGAGGCTGTGTGCCAAACTTAAGGTTCTGTGACAAACTTGAGGTTGTGTGCCAAATTTGAGGTTGTGTACCAATACCATGCATTATCATCATCATCATATACATTGCACCCATTTTATTATGTTTATGTTCTGTTTGAATTTCCATATTGACTTGCCATCAACCTATTTGTTCTATATCTTGACTTGTTAATGTCTAATTGTTATATCTTTCTTTAATTGTACTTGATGATCTCGATTATACATGTCCCTCTTTTGTTCTACCTGTATGTGATATTGTATATATTTGTATCCCTATCTTGTGTGTTGTTGTATTATATATGGATATTATAGAACTGTTAGTGCAAGCGATGCAGGCTACCATTGTGGGATATTTTTTGATTACGATGACGTGCCCTTAGTATATATTTTGTATGCTTTATTTACTACTTTTCTTGGTCGGTCTATGATACCTACTGAGTACAAGTAGACCATACTCATGCCTACTGCGCCCTTTTGGTGCAGGTCTTAGCTCGAGTGCACCTCAACTTGCTTGACTCGGGCGATTATTGGAGCTTCCTAGGTAGCGGTTGGATATTTATGTGTTCGGAGTTCATCTCTATCTTTGTGTAGTAGTTATATCTTTATTAGTATTTGGAGACAAATATTATTCCCTTATGATTATTTTTCTGATGTATTTGACTCCTAGATTGTATTAGTAGTTCTTACACTATTGACACTTGGTCTTGGGCATAATTGGTATTTTGGATAAGTTCTTTTCGCATTGTTATGATTACTTATATGGTTCGGCTTCGTTCTAGAAGCCTTACCTTGGGATATTTCTGTCTTTTTCTCTTTTTGTATCAGTTTGGGTGATAGGATTACTTGTCAAGGTACGTCACGACAAGTGCCATCATGACCCTCATTTTTGGGTCATGACATTTCCATTGGTGTGGGAGCTAGTTTGGCACCAGCAATTCTTGTGTCAACAATAATCTCTAAGATATATTTTTTCTGGTTTAATATGGCTCTTTCTGTAGACCTCGGTACTTCAATACCCAAAAAATATTTAAGCTGTCCAAGGTCTTTGAGTTTGAATTTCTGATTTAGTGTTCTTTTTGCTTCATTTATCATATCAACATTGTTACCAGTGATAAGAAGATCATCCACATAAACTAGTACCATAACCATTCTTTCTGATTTCTTCAAGGTGAAAAGAGAGTAGTCATAGGTGCCCTGAGAGAAGCCTGCATAAAGTAGAGCTGCAGTAAGCTTACTGTTCTATTTTCTTAAGGCTTGTTTAAGTCCATACAATGACTTTAATCATCTGCATACTTTGTTTGATCCTTCTTCCTTAAATCCATCTGGCATCTCCATGTAAACCTCCTCATCTAGATCACCTTCCAAGAAAGCATTATAGACATCCATTTGATACATACACCAACCTTTTGAGACTAGCAAGGCAATAACACACCTTACAGTAACCATCTTGGAAATAGGTAAAAAAGTATCATGATAATCCAAGCCATTTTGTTGATTATATTCGTTAGCTACCAATCTTCCCTTGAATCTTTCTACTCCTGCATTAGCTTTGTACCTAATATTGTACACCCATTTGGGTCTTATGATTTTCTAATATTGAGGCATATTAACCACCTTCCAAGTATGATTATCTTCAAGACCCTTGACCTATAGTTTCATAGCTTCAATCCACATTTCATCCTTAATAACATGGCTATAAGACTGAGGTTCAACCAGTGCTGACAAATTGGATACAAAGCACTTATAACTTGGACTAGTGATATCATAAGACTAGTAATTTTCTAAGGGATATATGGTTCCTTTTCCATTTCTTGGTGAGGCATAATCCATCAGCCAGGTAGGCTGTTTAGGTACCCTGGTTGATCTTTTTGGAGCAACCACTACAGGTGGTAAGGGTAACATATTTGCATTTGATAAGCTAGGAATATCATCAACTGGCATACTAGATAGAGTATATAAGAGAGGCATATCCTCATCTGATGGTTAGGGATTTGATGATAAGAATGTGATGTATAAAGTGAATTTGCATAAGTATTTGTATCTGCATGATCAATGGCACTTAGTTTGAGAAAGTCAGTAGGTGATTCTGGATTGTACTTTTCTACAAAAGGGAACAAGTGTTCTTGAAACACATCCCTAGTAAAAAATAACTTGTTAGTAAGCAACTCCATCAATATATACCCATTTTGAGAGGCAGAATATCCTATCAACACAACAAGTTTGACCCTTTCTGAAAATTTATCACCCTTTGGTAGCACTAAATCAAAGCATTTGCAACAATAACTCTCAAGTGTGTCAATGAAGGAACCTTAGTAGACAACATCTCATAAAGACTTTAACCTTCAATAGAAGAAGAATGTAACCTGTTAATAAGACAAACTGCAGCCTTGACATTTAATCCCCAAAGCTTGATAGGCATCTAAGACTGAAACATGATTACTCTAGAAACATTCAATATTTATCTGTGCTTTCTTTCAAATATCCCATTCAGTTGTGGTATGTAAGGACAACTAATTTGATGTAGTATACCCAAGTATTGAAATAACTCTCTAAATTTACAATTAAGAAATTTTGTTCCATTATCTAATCTAAGAAGCTTTATCTGAGCAAACTAATTCTTAATCATATTCAAGAAATTCTTAACAACCATAATGTAGTCAGATTTCAATGGCAACAAATGAAGCCAAGTGTATCTACTATGATCATCTACAACATTTAGGAAATAGTGTTTCTTATCAAATGTAGGAATTCAATAAGGCCCCTAAAGATCCATGTGTACAACATCGAAGCACTTTGCAGCTCCAGAATCACTGGTAGGAAATGATAGTCTAGTTCGTTTAGCTAATGGACAAACATGACACTTATTTAGCACCTCTAGGTATTTATTATGTCTTAGTAAACTAAGTAACTTTAAGGCTTGAGAAGAAGGGTGCCCAAGTGACCCGCCCCGACCAGGGGCCTTATTGTAATGGCCATCTATGGTCCAACCAGGACCGGAGACCACCCCCGATACCCAACCCAACCATCCAGTACATACCCTCAGTTGGATGAATTCTGAACATATAACAAGATAGCATGTAATTGCACAAATCCAAACTCTAGGATAGGTATATGACCGAGACCGTCCCAAACGAGCCCAACCTTCCCAAACCCAACCGATAACCAAAACCAAAACAATAACCAAACCAAGCTCCATAACATAACTTAAAAGGATAGAACAGTAAGAAATTTAGTCCAACGATGCCAGCCCCAATGCCAATGCCAATACTAAAGCTGACACCACAACCGATCTTGCCCATACCAACCCATAGTAGTTCTACAAAAGCGTCTAACCAAAATAAAACCAATTTCCAGTTGGAACATGCCCCCAACCATACATAAAATCAATATACATAAATAAATCAAAATATGCAAAAACATCCATGAACATGAAATGGAGCCTTTCAAAATATGAAAGCTTATCACTTAATCCAGTAACTGATCCCGGATATGAGCACTAAGCAGGAAGACTAGAATAGCCAGTTCCTGCATCGCGTGGGGATACAGCCGCCTGAGGACGGGTTAGCGGGTGAATGCTAGCAAGTACTCAAGATAAGGATAAAATAATATGGCCTAGTAAACCAACCATATACACACAAATCATACATATATATACATATATGACCATGCCGAGAAAGAAAACTGGGTTTAGCATGCATTTAAAATCATTAACCTGGGTATGTGTAGCTTAATCGTCCTAGAACCATCCACAGGCTATATGGGTCCAATGTAACCCTCTGAACGAGCCCCGCTGCGTGTAGCCGCATGAACCAAAGATACCATAAGAGTAGGGGATTCTCGAGTACCCTTCGTTCTCCATGATACATATGTATAGTGTACTTAGAGAATTCCCATGTACCTCATAGTATCATATATGATCGCTATGAACAACCCCACATGTCGGCAAACATGAGTTTTCAGTGTCCGTCCATTGGACTCATACCTTCACGGTTAGCTATCATACCCCACTATTATTGCCCAATTAAACCATTTCCAACCAACCAAACCATTATTCCATTATTATTAACCAAGGCTATAAAAAGTGGTATCATCATACCGACTATAGCTTGCAAGCAATGTCCTTAGCCAACCTTCTCATGTAAAAAGATTCCTATGTACCCGTAGATTACACTATCAAGTTAACTTGGGGGAATCTTGTGTACCCCGCAAGTGTTCCATTATTAAGTTTGCTTGGGGGAATCCCATGTACCCCACAAGAAAGTTTAATTAACCACAACCATGACCACCAAACCATACCATTTTAACTATTTTAAACCATTTAAACCACTTATACCATTATGGTTCCATTACTAAACCAGACCATGCAATAGTTTCATTAAAAGTCCAATAATATAGTAAAAGTATTATCACAGGCATTTTATCAAACATGTTGGGGACATAGTGTTTCCAAAACCAAATCCAATTACCAATTAACCATTTCCATGCAACCAATTGTCTAAACCACTATTAAAGCATGTAAAAACATAATTAAAACATGGGAAAGTCATAACCAAGCATTTATAACCAAAACCCTACCATATATTTGAAAACCCCAAAACCATACAATATCCATGCCATGAAAACATTGTATAAATTATGCCTTTAGTTGGAACTAACAATAACGGAGAAGTATCTTGTCTCAGATGATGAAGAGGATGGAGAGAAATCACCCAATAAAGCCCCAAATTCACCCTAGCCTTCTTTTACCCAAGATCTATAGAGAGAATTAAAGAGTGCTTCTAAGTGTTTAAGATTGGAATAATAGGTCAAATAACCTCCCAAGTGTGATATAAGTCATGGGGTCATAATGGGTTAAGAGGGGAAATATCCAGATTACCCCTAACATAACAGCATAAAATCCCTGTTGGTGGGTACGACTCAACAATAAGAGTGGTACCCAACACTCATACCCTATACCTTTTTTAGACCCCCAAACTGGTCAACATACGACCTTGCAAGCCAAACCATTTCCAAGGTTACGACTAGTACCCTTAAACTGTACCCATAATAGAACCAAGAAGAGTTGACACTATCCAATATCGAGTAGGAATACGACTTGTACCCTATCTCATGACCCATGGTAAGCCACTCTTACTTATATCTATGTTACTTTACTAAGTTTCTTATTAAGTAAAGAAAAACCGAAACCATACTACCCATATTTGACCATACGACCTATACCCTTCAAGTCGTACCCATTCTAGATACCAATCCAACCCACCAACCAACATTGGTTAGTGTACGACCAAACCTTACCAACCGTACCCCAGCATACGACCTGCACCCCTAGTCATATCTTGACCAGAAACTTGAAATACAGGAAATTTTCTAAGGGTCCCAAACCCAGGGTGTTTCAGCCTCCCCACTAGGATCATTCATTCCTGAATAAAGTAAATGGTAGTACACGCACGACTTACACCTCCCTAGATGCCTCTACCCTTTTTTTTAACAAAAATACAAGGGAATGAAGCAGTGTCATTTGTATTATCAAATGTCAATCCAACCTTTAACCAAGTTAGAAAACAAAGATATGATTAAGAAAATATACCTTCCGCACGAATATCTGAAGTAAAAAGTAAATGCGGATATTTAGACTTCATCTGTGCTTCTGCTTCCCATGTAACCTCTACTATCTTGTGGTTCCACTATAGAACCTTAATCGAGGCCACGTCCTTGGTCCATATCCGACGAACCTACCAATCCAATATCTTAATTGGGATCTCTTCATAAGACAGAGAATTTGAGATATCGAATCCTTCTAGAGTAAGCACCGAAGAAGGATCATAAAGACACTTTCTCAAGATAGAGATATGAAATACCGGATGAATGGAGCTCAAACTAAAAGGCAACTCCACTTCATATGCCATATTACCAACCCTCTATAAAACCACATAAGGACCAATATATTGGGGACTGAGATTCCCTTTTTTACCAATCCACATTACTCCCTTCATGGGAGATACCTTTAGGAATACCTTATCTCCAACCTCGAACTCTAAGTCTGTGTGTCTTACATCAACATAGAACTTTTGGCGACTTTGGGCAGCCTTAAGCCTATCCCAAATAGTCTTTACCCTTTTTATATTCTGATAAATTAAATTCAGACCAAACATATCCACCTCACTAAACTCAAATAGCCCAATAGGAGATCTACATCTCCTACCATATAGTGCCTCAAAAGGGGTCATTCCAATACTATAATGATGACTATTATTGTAAGCAAACTCTAACAAAGGTAGATGCTCAACCCAATTGCCTCAATAATTAATAACACATGCCCAAATCATATCTTTCAATGTCTAAATAGTCCTCTCTACTTGTCCAACCGTCTGCAGATGAAAAGCAGTACTTAGACTAACCTTAGTACCCAACCCTTTCTGAAAAAACCGTCAGAAGTAAAATGAAAATTGCGTACCACGATCAGAGATAATCAAAATAGGTACCCCATGCAGCTTCACAATCTCCTAAAGGTATAACCTTGCATAGTCCCCAGCCAAAAATTTAGTCCACACCGGCAAGAAAAGAGCACACTTTGTCATCCTATCCATGATGACCCAAATTGAATCAAATTGATTTTGAGACCGAGGAAGACCCGTAATGAAATCCATATTGATTACCTCCCATTTTATTCAGGTAACTCTATTTTCTGATACAACCCACCAGGCCTGATGTGCTCAACTTTGACTTGTTGGCACATTATGCATTTGGTCATAAAATTAGCCACATCCTTTTTCATACATTTCCACCAAGACATATCCTTGAGATCATGATACATTTTTATCGAACCGAGATAAAAAATATAGCATGATTCATGCACCTCAGCCAAAACCCTCTGTCGCAAACCATCGACGTCAGGAATACATAACCGCACTTGGTAAGTCAAGTTGCCTTTACCCCTAATCTCAAACACCATCACCCTTTTCCCACCAACATCACTCTTGATTTTCATCAAGATAGGATCTAGCATTTGCTTATCCTTGATCTCTGCACCAAGATACAACCGAACCACTTCATGTACCATCATACCACCATACTCATAGTCTAGAAGACAAACCTTAAGATTAGCCAAGTGGTGAATATCCTTCACCAATTCCCGTTTCTCCTTATCCACATGAGATAATATACCCATGGACAATCTGCTAAGAGCTTCAGCAACTACATTAGCTTTACCTGGGTGGTAGTAAAGACTCGTATCATAGTCCTTGAAAAGATCCAACCATATTCTCTGCCTGAGATTTAGCTCCTTCTGAGTGAACAACTGTAGACTTTTTTTATCAGAAAAGATGTCCACGTGCACTACATATAAATAATGGCACCAAATTTTCAAAGCAAAGACCACCACTAAAATATTTAAATCATGAGTAGGATAATTCCTTTCATGCACCTTCAACTACCTGGATACATAGGCAATCATCTTTCCATGCAACATCAAAACGCAACTAAGCCCCACCTGGGATGCATCAAAATAAATAATGAACCCCTCTTTACCTTTAGGCAATGTCAAAACTGGAGTTAAAGTTAGCTTATCCTTTAGCTTCTCAAAACTACCTTCACAAACTTCCTCCAAGAAAACTTTTCCTTCTTCTGAGTTAACTTAGTCAATGGGGCAGCTATAGTCGAGAAACTTTCCAAGAACCGCCTATAATACCCGTCCGAACCTAAGAAGCTCCGAATGTCAGTTAGAGTCTAGGTCTAAGATACCTTTTACGGATCCACCATGATCCCCTCACCAAAAATAATATGACCAAAAAAAGTTATAGTGTTTAACCAGAACTCACACTTGGAGAACTTGGCATACAACTGATGCTCCTTTAAGGTCTGCAACACCACACAGAGGTGATTAGCATGATCCACCTCAATATTAGAATACACCAAGATGTCATCAATGAACACAATGACAAAAAGATCCAGAAACTGCCTGAAAACACTGTTCATCAAATCCATAAATGTCATCGGGGTATTTTTAAAACCAAATGACATAACCAGAACTCAAAGTGCCCATACCGAGTATGAAAAGTTGTCTTAGGGATATCCTCCCCCTAATCTTAAGGCGATGATACCCAAAATAAAGATATATCTTAGAAAAGAATTTGGCACCTTGAAACTGATCAAAAAAGTTATCTATTCTCGGAAGAGGATACTTGTTTTTAACCGTTACGTTATTCAATTGCCTATAGTCAATGCACATCCGGAGGGAACCATCCTTCTTACGCATAAATAAAACTGGTGCACCCCACGGAGATACACTGGGATGGATGAAACCCTTATCCAAAAGATCCTTAAGTTGCTCCTTGAGTTTCCTCAACTCAGCTAGAGTCATCCTATAAGGAGGAATAGATATTGGACAACTGTCCGAAACCAAATCAATACCAACCCTAATTTCTCTATCCGCAAGAACACCCAAAAGATCATCCAAAAAGACCTCAGGAAACTCATTCACCATCAGAACTAAATAAAAAGCTGGACCTTATGAGTTAGAATCTTTCACCTGGACCAGATGATAGAGACAATTTTTAAGGATAAATCTCCGAGCTATAAGATAAGAAATAAACCTCCCCCTAGGATCTAGGGAACCAACCTCCCACTCAATAACCGGTTCACCAGGGAACCTAAATACAATATTACGGGTTCGACAATCTAAAGACGTATAACAAGAGTGTAACCAATCCATCCCTGGAATAACATCAAAATCTACCATATCAAGTTCAAACAAATCCACCAAAGTCTACCTACTACCAACAGATACCACAAACCCCCTATAGACCCTTTTAGCAATCACAGAGTCACCTACCAGGGTAGAAATAGAAAAAGGATCCAAAATAACCTCGAGATCAAAACCAAAATACATAGACTCAAATAGGTTCACAAAAGAAAGAGTGGACTCCAGATCAATAAAACATTACACATCACAAGAAAAGAGCTGTAATGTACCCGTCACAACATCAGGTGATGCCTCAGATTCCTGTCGAGTACCAAGAGCATATAACCTATTCCGACCTATGCAAGTACCAGAAGTAAAAACAGATACAGAAGTAGCACCCTTTGGTACAGGAGCAGAAGATGAAGCAACTAGAGCCTTACTAGCTCCTAAAGCACCCTTACCAACCAGACAGTTTCTAAGCATATAGCTCGCTGACCATATTTAAAATACTTATCCCTTCCCTCATTACAAAAACCTCTATGTAACCTACCATAGAACCGACTAGGAGGGCATGAAGAGGCCGACTGAGCCCCACTCAACTGAGATTGGAAACCCTGTGATTCCAATCACCCAACTATTTTAGGTAAGGAACACTGGATATAGAGAAGGAACCAAAACTCCCCCACTTCTTCTTTAGCCACTTACCGTCATCCCGACCGCCTTGCTGTTGGGCACCACCTTGTTCAGATGACCTAAACTTCTTACCCTGTGCTTCCCCAAACTCATCCTATTTTCTTTTTTCCTCCTCCACCGGTTGTATATGAACCACCAACCTAGACATATCCATATTCTTAATCAGCAATGCAGTCTTTCTTTCAAGGATCAAATCCTGGGATAAACCTAAGGCAAACTTCCTCATCCTGGACCTCATATCAGACACCATATTCGAAGAATACCTAGACAACTGATGAAACTTCAAGGAATATTCCTTGAAAGATATTTTCCCTTGCTTCAGATTACCAAATTCCTCCACCTTTTCTTTCTTCAAATCCTGAAAAAAGAGCGATCCAGAAAAGCATCCCAAAAAATCAACTCCTCAGTATCACCTCTCACCCTATCCCACTTCCCATACCATTGGTACACTACATTCTTGAGCTGGTAAGCAGCAAAATTCACCCCTTCCATATTCTTTGCCTGCATGACCTTGAGATTTTCTCAATTTCATCCAAGAATCCCAGAGGATCCTCCTCGACCTTTACCCCGGTAAAAGTAGGAGGATTCATCTTTATAAATTGGCCAACCCTTGTGGCCTTAGCAGATTAAACACCAGATGCATCCCACTCAGCCTAAGCAATAGCCAACTGAGCAATAACATAAATCAATTAGCGAAATTTCGTATTTGTCACCTCACCCTGAGGAGGACTAGTAGCAACTGGTGGATCTCCAGAAACATCAGGGACTGGACCCCTAGACCGAGTGTAGTTCCCCTGTGTAGTACGTGTCCCTTCAACATTATCCCCAGTAAGGACAGAGGAGTTACCATGCATCTCCGATCATCGAGGCATGATCTAAAAATCAAACAAACTAAGATTGAAAAGGACCTCAGATCTTGTAGCTTGAAAATAGAATATCAAGAAAGTAAAACATTCCTAAATGTCTTGTAGCCTCTTCCTTATGAGTGTCGCATGCTACATACCCCTAAAAGAGACTCTACTCAACACAGTTTTGTAGTCTCTTAGTTAACCATAAACCTAAGCTCTGATTCCAACTTGATAAGACCCGACCAGGGGCCTTATCGTACTGGGCATCTCAAGTCCAACCAAAATCGAAGACCACCCCCGATACCTAATCTAACCATCCAGCACATATCCTAAGTCAGATGAATTCTGAACATGAAAAAAAATAGCATGTAATTGCATAAATCTAGAATCTAGGATAGGTACATGCCTTAGACCAACCCAAATGAGCCCAATCGTCCCAAACCCAACCGATAACCATAACCAAAACCAAAATAATAACAAAACCAAGTTCCATAACATAACATACAAGGATAGAATAGTGAGAAATTTTGTCCAACGATGTCAGCCCCAATGCCAATGCCAATACTAAGGCTGACACCACTACCGATCCCGATTATACCAACCCATAGTTGTTCCACAAAAGCCTCTAACCAAAAGAAAACCAATATTAGGTTAGGACATACCCCCAACCATAGCCAAAACCAATATACATAAATAAATCAAAGTATGTAAAAATATCCATGAATATGAAATTGAGCCTTTTGGAAATAAATCAAAGTATGTAAAAACATCCATGAACATGAAATGGAGCCTTCTAGAATATGAAAGCTTTCCACTTCAATCCAGTAGCTGATCTCAGATTCGAGCACTAAGTAGGAGGAGTAGAATGGTCGGTTCCTACATCGCGTAGGGATACAGCCGCCTGAGGATGGGTTTGCGGGTAAATGCTATCAAGTACTCAGGATAAGGATAAAATAATGCGGTTCACTAAACCAACCATATGCATACAAACCATACATATATATACATATATATGACCATATCGGGAAAGAAAATTGGGTTTAACATGCATTTAAAACCATTAACCTGGGTATATGTAGCTTAATCATCCTAAAACTACCCACGGTCTCTATGGGTCCAATGTAACCCCCTGAATGGGTCCCGATGCGTGTAGCCATATGAATCGGAGATACCATAAGAGTAGAGAATTCCTGATAACCCTTCATTCTCCATGATACATATTACAATGTACTTAGAGATTCCCATGTACCTTATAGTATCATATACGATCGCTATGACCAACCCCTCATGTCGGCAAACATGAGTTTCCAATGTCCATCCATTGGACTTACACCTTTATGGTTAGCTATCACACCCCACCATTATTGCGTAATTAAAACTATTTCCAACCAACCAAACCATTATTTCATTATTATTCACCAAGGCTATAAGAAGTGGTATCGTCATACAGACTATAGCTTGCAAGCAATGTCCTTAGCTAACCTTTTCATGTAAAAGGATTCTTATGTACCCGTAGATTACATTATTAAGTTAACATGGGGGAATACCGTATACCCCGCAAGTGTTCTATTATTAAGTTTGCTTGGGGGAATCCCATGTACCCCACAAGAAAGTTTAATTAACCACAACCATGGTCACTAAACCTTACCATTTTAACCATTTCAAGCCATTTATACCATTATGGTTCCATTACCAAACCATACCATGCAATGTTCTATTAAAAGTCCAATAATATAGTAAAAGAGCATTATCAAACATGTTCGGGATATAGTGTTTCTAAAATCAAATCTATTTACCAATTAACCATTCCATGCAACCAATTGTCCAAAGCACCACTAAAGCATGTAAAAACATAATTAAAACATGGAAAAACCATAACCAAGCATTTATAACCAAAACCCCAACATATATTTGAAAATTCCAAAACCATACAATAATCATGCCATGAAAACATTGTATAAATCATGCCTTTAGTTGGAACTAACAATGATGGAGAAGTATCTTACCTTAGATGATAAAGATGGTAAAGAGAAATCACCCAATCAAGCCCCAAATTGCTCTTCTAGATGAAATCCTAGCCTTCCTTTACCCAAGAGACTTAGAGAGAATTAGAGAGTGTTTAGTGTTTCTAAGTGTTTAAGATTAGAATAATACGGCAAATAACCTCCCAAGTGTGATATAAGTCATGGGGTCATAATGGGTTAAGAGGGAAAATATCTCGATTATCCTCAACTTAACTGCAAAAAATCCTCGCTGGTAGGTACGACTCAACCATACCAGTCGTACCCTCCAATATGAGTGGTACCCACCACTCGTACCCTAAACCTCCCTTATACCCCCCACACTGGTCAACATACGACCATGCAAGCCAAACTATATCCAAGGATACGACTAGTTCCCTTAACCCGTATTCATAACAGAACCAAGAGGAGTTGACATTGTCCAACATATGAGTAGGACAATACAACTCGTACCCTATCTCATAATCTATGGTGAGCCACTCATACTCAGATTTAGTTACTTTAGTAAGTCTCACATTAAGTAAAGAAAAATCCAAACCATACGACCCATATCCAACCATACGACCCATACCCTTTAAGTCGTACCCATTCTAGAACCCAATTCAACCCACCAACCAACACTGGTTAGTGTACGACCAAACCTTACCAACTGTACCCCCTAGTCGTACCTTGGCCAGAAACTGAAAATACAGGAAATTTTCTAAGGGTCCCAAACCCAAGGTGTTTCACCAAGACTCTTATGCCATAAGTTGCAGGCTTGCATATCTACTTATGAAATAAAATTTTGTGAGAATTTCCTCTATGTATCTCACTCAATCCAAAGACCTTCTTGAGGATGTATAATCTGTTTTTCTCCTTACCAATCCCCTTTACCTTTCCATTGTGAATGTACTGAAATACACAAAAATCAAAGTAGAATGATACAAAGAATGAAAGCTATTTATTCATCTTGGATACTGACTACAAGTTGAGCTTAAAGTCAGGGATAAAAAACACATCTCTAACAACTTCATCATTAAGAACGTGTACTTCTCCAACATGTGAGATATCTATTTTGGCTCTAGTAGAGAGATTTACTTTATTAATTTCTATGCTAACTGTCTTATGATAGTGTGAAAAGATACCTTTATGTGCTGCAATATGGTGTGCGGCACCAGAATTTACTACTCATTCATATAGAACAACATCTGTTGATAAATAAGTAAGTATACCAAACATATTATCTTGTTTGGAATCATGTGTATTTTTGTTCAGTAATGTCATGATCTACCTATATTCTTCATTTGAGAAACCTTATGCCTTGGCTATCATAGCATTGTTGATGTCCTTGTTCCCTTGACCGTTGGATGGAACTATTAAACTCGCATCTTCTCCTGACTAACTTCTAGTGAAACTATGATATGAAAACTGATTATTAGATTGACCAACAACCTAATGTCTATATCCACCAAATCTTCCATGAGACTAATTATTATTGAAGGATTGATATGATCCCCTTGAATTACCATTGTAATTTCCTTTCTTTCTATGTTTCCAATCAGTAGGGTATTCTATCAGCTTATAACAAGTGTCTCTTGTCTGCCCATTATAGTGGTAGTAGTAATATTTTTTCCCTTTATAAACTTTGACCACTATGATTAGTCTCTGTAGCAATTATATGCACCTGCATAGCTATAGGGCCAGTATTATAACTTATGGTTGCAACACAAGAAAGTTGTTGAATCTCATCTTCTACTATCATTGCATATGTTTGATTGAGAGTAGATGTCACCTTTTTCATTAGTATCTACCTCTTAGCTTAATCATAGGAGTCATTTAATCCACTCAGAAACTGTGTCAACCTTAATTGGACTAGATGGTCTGCATAATATTTAGATTTGGGACAATTACATGATGGATCTAGAACAACAACATCATATTCACTCTAGAGCTTAGTGAAGTATGTAGAAACTAAATCAATTCCTTGATGGAGATTCTTGATTTTGTTGTGCAATTGATAAAGCCTCATTCGATTCACTTTGTCAAACCTTTCCTTAAGGTCCTCCTACACCTCAAATGCACCTGTTGTATATACAATACCACTCAGCAATTTTACACTTACTGAACTCATCAACTAGGATAATACCACTATATTACATGTTTTTCATTACTCATGTAATTCCTCTCTATATGTATCTTTACTACATGTACCAATTACAAAACCATATTTTCTTTTTCCTAGTAATGCTATCTTCATGGATAGACTCTAAATTCCATAGTTCTCTGAGATAATAAGTTTAATTGGGATCAATACAGCACCAGCTACATCTGAGGCTCCCAGAAACAAAGGATCACTAGGATCAATTTTAGGTGCCATTATTAGTACACTTAGAAATCCCACAAACTCAACAATTTCAACTCACAAAACAGAGATTTGATTCCCTTTTGTTGCTCTCAGAATAGAGATCTAACTCTATAACAATGAGTACGGAAAACATAATTGATATACTCCTCTAAACCTCCATGATCGATAGCTCTGATACCATATTAAACTACAGCAACATAATACTCATTCACACACACAAGAGCCATAGAAGCAGAGCTTTATTTGAGTGTGAAAGGAAAGAGAGACACTGAAGCTTTATTGAATAATTAAGAAATATTACATTGCAATGAGATATGTAGGGTAGATATTTATAGACTCATATGATTATCACATGAGCTTCTAGAATATTCCTAACTACCTCTAACAACTTGCACTAACAACTTGATTAGCTAACTGTCCTACTCGACTAACTAACAACTAACTTAATTGGAAATTCAATGAAATAGTAAAAATTATTTCAATGCAAGAGTAAACCATCAACTGTGAACCTGAGCTAACTGATAAGCTTTTTTTTCAAAGATGTAACAGCTAATTGTTGAAAATATAATTAACAATTATCTCCACATGTAGTTTTTGAACCTTTATTTTTGAATTTTTTTTTCATTATCATCAATTTGGTTGCAACTTTGAACTTGAACATGTCTTAAACATCATTCAACCATTGGACTATTGAATCATAGCCTCTAATACCATTTGTTGGGTTCAAAATTGATACGGACGTCATGCAGAAACTAAAAATTTATAAATCATAAAGGTGATAATTCGGATGAAAAGAAAAAAATACTAAAACTTGATTATTATATGGTTTGGTCAATTGACCTATATATGAAAACCTAATATAAAAGAAATATTAAAACTATGAGAGAGAAAATTCCCCTAAAGAACACTCTTTAATAACTATATTGTGGATATTATTGTATTATGGTATGTAAAGAGGGATCTTCAATTTACAGTTTAAAATCTTTCCTCCAAGAAAGAAGTTAGTCAAATATGAAACAGTATTATATTTTCTTTTTTAGGAAAAGTAAAAGTATTTATGGTTTCACTTTTATTTTTCTTCTAAGAAAAGTAAAACTTAAATTTGGTAAGAAAATCAGGACAAAAAATCTTAACACATTTTGTGCCTTGGCAATTTAATATTATGGCCCAACATCAAAAATATGAATTGAGATGAGTCCTATTCTGATGGGATGTTAAAGAAAAGAATTTGATTAGGCGTTTGGCCATAAATATTATTCACAATATTTTGGAATACATTTTACTTTATTCTGGAATACTTGTCTGGCCATGAAAATCAAAAACGTATTTCGAAATATATTTTCACAGTTTTTGGTATTTTGAAAAATACCTCTTGAGGTTTTTTCACTTTTTTTTATTCAATTTTTTCTATCACTTCATAAAGACGCACATCTAAAGTTTAAAATATTTTTAAAAATACTATGGATAAACACAACTCCAACTCTATTTTCAACTTCAAAAATATTAAATAAAATGAATTTGTTTTTAATTTTCATGGCCAAACAGATCCTAAGTATAACTTAACCCAAAAACTAACTCAAAAAAAAAAATTGTCCAAGCTATATTAAATAGACCATCCATCCCATAAAATATGGATGTGGAACTCTTTATAAAGCTGGAGCTCCGTCGCTTACAGATAAAAAAGTGTAAAAAACGTTGTCATTTAACACCTATACGTTAAACAAGAATTTCTAAAAAATTAGTATCCCTTTATAAGAAATGATGAAATGATTTGATCTTTTAAATTTTCACATAAGCAAACAAGGCAATAAAAAAAAGAAGCAAGGAGGACGATCGGAAGCTCCTCAACTGCCTCTTATAATATAAGAGAATATATATATATATCATTTTTCTTCTCATGATAATAGTAAGTGATACATAATATAAACTAGTTTTTTATATAACTAATATCTTTTAATGTAATTTATTACGTATTACGTATAGTATAACTTTTAATTTATTACAACTTATAGCTTATTTTTGGCTTTAATAACAGAATTATGTTTCACTTTTTCTTCACTGCATCTCCTCAATCTTGTCTCTCTCCTCTTTCGTCATTTTCGTCTTTTCCGGCCAACTCATGACCCCAGAGTGATCTCTCCATTTTTTCACTGCTCAGTCGAACACTAGTCGACAATCATTTTTTCCCTTTTTTTTTATCAAAATTATTGAATGTTGATGGAGTTGTTTGGTGATGGAGGAGAAACGTAGTGGGTGGTGAAGCTGTTGGTTGCTCCGCGATGTGAGTTTGTCGGAGAAGACAAGGATTATTTTGGTGATTGATTCGTCAGAGGGATTTAATTGCGAAGGTGACTCTCTGTTCAAACAAATGAAGGTCGGGTGGTGGTGGTGATGGTGGTAAAGATTTGGCCAGAGTTTGATGGTGGTGACGGAGCTTTGACCAGAGTTTGGTGGTGGTGATGGATCTCTTGCTAGAAAAATGATAATATTGAGGTGATGGTCTGTTAGTGGTGGTGGGGTGGGAGTGGGGGCTCTATCGAAGGTTTGATGGTAGTGACGGAAAAGGGTGGTGTATAGAGGTTGCGGCGTTCTGATTTGTATTAAAATTGTATTAAACGTAAAGGATCACTGTAATACAATTCAAATGTAATATTATTCATTTTTATGAATTCGAAATTTGTTATTTCATAACAAATAATATATTTATAACGATGTAAACTAATTCTGATTACAACGGAATGTTTTAAATTCACGTCTAATACTTATAATATATTTGTATTTAAAATATTTTAGTTATATATATATTCACCACGTATATTGAAGTAAATCTTTAATACCTATAATATATTGAATTTAAAATATATTAAATTTGTTGTTTATTTTTTTTCCTCTCGTTGATGATATTTAGAACGTATTATAAATAAAATTTGAAATATTTAAATGCTATTCAATTTAGTTTATGCATTATTGTATTAAAATTGTGTTTTAAAATGTATTATATATGTATTTTGGTATTTTTGATAACATAAGTTATGTTATCAACTCTAAAATATAAAAACGTACTATAATTAGTAAATAAGGCTACATATTTATACTATTTAATAACTACATCTTAGGTTATTTACTGCAAGTTATAACAAAACCTTTTAAATTGCAACATGTAGCAATTTATTAAAACAAAATAAAAAATAATAAAACAATTTCCTTTTTATAAAAAGCAAAATCCACCCTAAAATAAAAGGGAAAAAAAAATCATATTAAAAATTATAAATCCACCACGGTTAGGAAAAGGATATCAATCACACCAAAAATTCGCTCTGAAATTTTTTTTTTAATTTAAAACTGAATATGTGGTTTCTTTTTCAACAATTCTTTTCTCCTTATTTCTTCAACGGATCAACAAAAATACGTCTTCCGTCTCATTTTATGTATTATTTTTTTTTATTTGTTTAAAAAAAGAATGTCAGCTAACTATTTAAAGACAAATTCTACTTTTACCTTATTGGTTTTACTTATAAGACCTCAGACCCCACTTAATTACAGATATATAGTAGTTGTATATTTTTTAATAAAGAACAATTTAATAAAAATCATCAAATCTTTTTTATTTCTTATACTCTATTTTCAATCAAACTATGACACATAAAATGAAACAAAAGGAGTATATTTTTTAAAATCAAAATTTTCTCAAATAATTTTGATATTTGAGTCGAGAATTTTTCTAAAAAATATCAATTTCTATGTTTCATTTGAAACTGAAGTTGTTCAATTTGAAAAGTTATAAAAGGGCTATACAATTTTTGAAATATAAATGGTGATAATTAATGTTCAATAATGATACAGGATGAAGGAAGATGGAATGTGACATGTAGCTTATGTTATTAGAAATATTTTTTTTTTACATCAAAATATTTTAAAGCTTATTAAATAAGAACAAATAAAATAATAAGAAAAAAATGAAAATCATTTTTATACATATTTTCGAGTTTTTGATGTTGCTTATAATTTAAGATGGATCCATTTGTACATAAGTTAACATAATCGGCTCTTTAGTTATTACTTGTGTATGATTGTTGATTTTTGAAGTGTCTTCTGATTTTCAAATTACATTTATTTAACTATTCTGATATTATAACTCAACAAATCCTTATTGTTTCAATGGGGACCTAAAGATTTTGGTCGACCAAACTGATAAGAGAACGAGGAGATACTTGTTTCAGATTAGCTATCATAATGAACAAGTCTTCATTCTATTGTAAAGAAGACTTACATATTGATATCGAACATAGTTAAATTCATGAATAATATCAACAAAATAACTAGAAGATTTCCTTTGATTTCTGCGATGAATTTTATTAGATTAGCAGTTGCATTCTGCAACGCAAAACACACAAAGAAGCAACAAACACATTAACAAACTTAAATGTCAAATACAATGAAATTAATTTCTTCTTTTGTGTTAGTAAGTTTGACATATATTTTGATTATGGTTATTTTGTGGTATATGTTTTAAGTATGAATACTATTTTTGAATGTAGGTATGAGCATCAAACGAATTCTTGCATATTGTGATTTTTGGAGCTAAAAGATTTATTGTTTGTCTGTGAGGTAGAAAATATAATTATGAACAGTTTCAATTAGATGAAATATCTTATTGTCATGCTATGACTGCTATTACATATTGTCACGACTCAAAAGTGAGGGTCATGATGGCACTTACCGCTGCGTACCTTGACAAGTAAGTCTATCACCCAAACTGATACAAAAAGAGGAAAAGATAAAAATATCCAAAGGTAAGGTTTCTTGAACGAAGTCACACCATACAAGTAAATCATAACAATGCGGAAACGAGTATTCAAAATATTGATCATGCCCAAAATTAGGTGTCAATAGTGTAAGAACTACTAATACAATCCAGGAGTCAAATACATCTGAAAAATAACCACAAAGGAATAATATTTATCTCTGAATACTAATAAAGACATAACTACTATAGAAAGATAGAATGAACTCCGGACGCATGGATGTCCAACCGCTACCTTGGAAGCTCCAACAATAGCCAGAGTCAAGCAAGCTAAGGTGAACTCGGGCTAGGACCTGCACCAAAAAGGTGCAGTAGGCATGATTATGGTCCACTTGTACTCAGTAGGTATCATAGGCCGACAAAGCAAAGTAGTAAATAAAGCATACAAAATATACACTAAGGACACGTCACCTGCAATCAGAAAATGTCCCACAACTGTAGCCCATACCGCTTGCACTAACAGTTTTAATATATCGCATATATTGCAACATCACAACCAGATAGAACATAAGTATGCATCATATCACATATAAGTAGAACAAGGAGAACATGCACATACAAGATCATCAAATACAAGTTAGAGAAGATAAGACAATTACATAAATGGCAAGTCAATAGCAATACAATACAAAATAAACACAATAAAGTAAGTGCAATGTATATGATAATGATGATGATAATGCACAAGGTCGTCGCACAACCTTCGGGATCGTCGCACAATCCCCGTATACACCTACGGAGGCAAGCCTCCCAACGCAGGACCCATGGGGGGTTCGTCAATCCGTATACAATCCACATATCTCATATCTTTTTTTCGGCACACCCTCAGAAAGGATTTTATAAGGTGTTACAATATCTCCTCCCCGACACATCCCTCGGGGAGAATTTTAAAAAGGTGTTGCCAGTGTTACCCAAGTGTTGCCACGGTGGTACCAGTGTTTCATGAATGAGTATGATATAAGATGTAATGCTTACAATCAATCACAATGGGTATTTCCACAATCAACCGCATGATATATTTTCACAACCAACCACAATGATACATTTTCACTACCATATGAGCCAATATCCACTCATAATTTTAGTTTCATCGATGAATTTCCACATGTCTCATATACCAAAGAATGTATAAAATACACCAATGGTTACACATTAACATTTCAACAACACAATATAATTATTCACATATATCCAAGGCTATCAACATCACATAGGACCCCACACAGTCACACATATCACATAATATCTCAATTTCGACAATTACATCACATATAGGCTCCCGCAAAGGCAAAACACATAGATAGCCATTTTTCATGATTAGTTCTCACCCTGAACATGTATTTTGTACCATCGTTTACACCCAGCTCATTCTGAAAGAGTTAAGCCATAACCTACCTCAAAAGCCAAAACCGATCCGCTACACTTCGAACCCACGACCTTACTTTTCACGAACAATCTCGAACTCCACTAAAAACATAAAATATTTATACGTCAAAATAAAACCAACGATATTTATATTGACTACTTTTGATTCGGGGTCCGAACGGATTTTAAAAAAAAAAAGATAAAATTAAAATTTTACATCAAAAATATGTTTTCCGTATTTTTAGAAATCTACAGCTAAAAACCCAAGTCAAATCGAGTAAAAAAATGAGATTCAAATTGAAAAAAAAAAATATTTGTAAGCTTTACCGGGTAAAATCTTTAAAATTTGAGTTAAAATCAAGAATTGGAGTTGTTTTTAAGGTTAAATTAATGAAAAACTAGTCATTATAAGATGAAAATATTATTCAAGTGAAAAGAAGTGAAATTGGGGTTAAGAATCAAGCCTTAAGATTTTTGAAATTTTGAGAAATTAATCAAGAAATTACTAAGAAAAGAGTGAATTCTTACCTTAAATTTATAATAAAATCAAGACATGGGATGTTAATTTAGCTTTCCAAACTTCCACAAGCTGTACTTTCTAGCTTCCATACTATTTTAGGGTTTAACTCCCAAAGGGCAAAATGAAAAATAAACAAAATGGGTCAAAAAGAGGGAAAAAGTTATTTTTATAGCAAAAAATTTGTTATGCACCAGATTTTTCATCCTTTTAAGTCCAACTTGAACTTCAACGGGGTGTTCGAAATTCATTCGGAGTCCGATATATGTAAATGAACTATATAACCACACTAAATTAGATGTTTCGAACGCGTTGGCGAAGTCAGATTTTTGAAACAAATATTATTTTTAAAAAGTTGACCCCCAAAACTCGAAATCGCAATTTTTCAAATCGAGGATCGAAATGAGATTTAAAAGCCGTAAAATCACACCAAACTTCTTACCACCTTAAAATCGACATTTTGAATCTACTAGCAAATTTGAATTTTCTATTTGAGGTCGTTTTGATCAAATGTGGATCCCACACTCATATTTCTAATTTTTCAACTTTCCGATCAATAGGTCGAAATGAGCTCGGGTGCACTGAATCAGAACCAAAGGTCTACCTAGGCTAAAGTCGATATTGCGGAGCTGATGGAGTAGTCCGCTCGACCATCCATCGCACGGATCAAAAAATATCCTCATAAATCCAAAATAAGGCTCTCGAAGCCAGCAAAAATCACAATATTGCATAAATGGTAGTAAAATGCATCAAAAACTGTGTCAATCACCCCCACACCCCAGAAATACCATAATGCAACTACGGAGAGTGGTAAAACAATCAATTAACACATAAACACATATTTCACATATTTTATCAAAAAGCTAATCGTTACACATATAGAAATCAACATGGGAGGACTATTGCTTACCGTATTATAACAATAAAAATTATCGAAATTCATATACAATACCAGCTCAAGCTCTTCTTTGTGAAAGTACACGAGAAATACCACGTGAAATATTGAATAAAATTATATTGCGTCAAATTCAAAGGGCCATTAGGAAGGCCAAGCACTGAAAGATGAAAATCACCAAACGAAAAAGTGTAAAAGATACAAGGTGACGTATAGTAGCTGCCATCAAGAGGGACACAACATGACATCATGCCACAAACACGCACCTCCACCTCCAGCTTAAGCAAGAATCACTAATTTAAATTTTATTTTTTTGTTAAATAATTTTTTAATGTTTTTTATTTCTGAATGATGTTCTTTATAATAACTATTGCATCTTTAAAATTAATATTGTTACATATGAAATTCGGTAATTTGTTTATCATTTTTTCCCAGCTAAGATTGTATAATATGCAAAACAATTTTAAAATTAGCTATCTAATCGTACATACTGATGCTAATTTTGATTGCTTGGTAATGATTCTCATTCGGAATGTATCTTTTAATCTTGAGCTACACCAACCGTAGCATATATACAAACACAACAGGAACAGACTCACCCATGAAATATGAATTGCAAAAAATATTTAGCTGTTGTTTGAAATAACATTTTAAAACTTCAAACACCCTCATAATAATTATTTTACAAAAGTTAATATATAGATTTATATAATTCTCTTGTTAAATCAATGATTAAGTACCATCTAGTGAAACATCAAAATTAATACTCACAAGTATTTTAAAATGAGTTTACATTTCTGCAAGGCATGATAAACACCATATGCTTATTGATTATTTAAATAAACAACATCATTTTCAAAACAAATAGAAGTAAAAAATCATTAAAAAAATACTATCAACTTATGAATGTAGAAAAAGAATATATCGAAGTCACATATAATACATAAGGAAGATATATAGTCCATCGATTAGCTGAAAGAAGGTGATTTTAAATTTAAAATACTAAATAAAGTATTGATATAATATAGCACATACAAAAGATTTACAAATTCAATACGTGATATAAATTTTAATAACAAATATTAGCAGAGTTGATTGGCATCATTCATAGAACAAAATAAGTTTAAACCCATAATACTTATAAAAAATATTCAAAAATGGACGCATTCATCTAATCAGTACCAAATACTATTTCGTATTAAGACTACATCTTTCTGTTTTTGTGACGGGCACACTGAAGTATTTGAAATTTCTAAACAAACTTTTCTAAAAAAATTTAGACTATATCACTACAACAAATTTGATTATTTGGGACGAATTATTTTGTCACTTATAAGGCGTATTTCGTCGCAAAAGATTTAGTGTGACGAAAAAATTTTGTCAATCAATCGTTTCCAAAAGTGAGACGGTAAAAGTTGACAAAGACAATTTAATGCTTCGTAGCTAAAAAAATTAAATTAGCTACGAAAAAATCGTCCCCAAATATATAACATTTATGACGAATCTGTTTATCATAAAAATATAATTTTTTTTGTAGTTGATGATATGCTTTTGTCACTAAAAAGTTATCAATACTGACAAAATTTCACCGTCCCTAATTATTTAGTTCAATCAGCGACGACATTAATTGTCTCTAGAGTTATATATATTTCGTGGTTGAACAAATATATTTTCGTCACTATTGACAACTTTTTGTATGCAACAAAAATTTTTGTCCTTAAATGTATAAATCAGTGACAAATTTATTATTATAAGTAAGACTAATAATTTTGTAGTTAAATCTACCATTTTGTCACTAAAAATAGTATTTTTATCGACGATGTAGAATCATCACTAAATTATTGTGTCACTAATTTTGTCACTGAATTATTATGATTGCCGACAATTATGATTGTCATAAAATACAAAATTAATTTGTATCAAATAAAAAGAAAGATATTGAGACAAATACATTTTTCACTAAATATAGTCAAACTTATGGCGAACTAGTTTATTTCGTGACGAAAATAATTGTTTTACAAAATCTAATTTAATCATTGCTAAAAGTTATCTTTGATAATAAAATCTTTTGTCACCAATTACAAGAAAACGCTTAATTATTTCATATTGATATTATTTTTTAATTAGAATTGAATAAATTCAAAATAAAATTATAAAACATGTCAGATTGATAAATTCACCCATAATCATACAATTTTAATAACTAAAATTGTACTAAGGTAATATCTCCACACGGGGCAAAGAAAAGTAAAACAAGTCCAACACAAAGGAAATCTAACTGAACTATAGTAGTAAATATTACTCCTATTCTAAACTAAGGTAGATATGTGGAGGTTTTTTCCAAAGTACCAATAACGTGTTAAGCTTGCAATTGGTCTTCATTCAACTCTCACTTTTACACCTGTGGAAAAGAGAAGAAAATTAAGATTGATGATGATGCTTTCAAATTTAATAGTCAAAATGACTCTACATGCTACTACTGCTCCAAGCCACAACTAGAATCCATTAAACATGTAATTATGAAAAGCGAGGCTACCCAAAAACTAGATAAATACTACTCAATAAACACATCAAACTTCTATAACAACAACAATAACATACCCGATGTATTCCCACAAAATGGGATTTGAAGAGGGTAAAGTGTTTATACTTTCCATAAGTTACTGACCTAAACTCTTGCATGCACTATATCAATCATAACAAATTATTTCCCTAAAAATAGTATCATCACCTTCATACGGTCATTATTTTCATAGCAGTAATCATCTAAAGTTCATGCATAGTGTCTAGTACTAAACATAAATAGAAATAATTATCCTTTATTCTACACAAAGTTATATCTTTTAAAGTAGATTCAAGAAATACTAATCTATTAAAAGTTCATGAAATAGTTGATCTTAATCATTCGTCTATTTAATTACAACTTGTCATCACATTCTACTTCACAACATCATTATTACTTATTCATTCACAATATATCTTTTTTCTAAACTATGTTCATAAACCTGCAAGTATCATAGGATACTTTCTTAAAAATCATAAAAAATATAGCCTAAATCTATCAGTTTCTGACTACTTTATCCTTCCGCTCACAATATTCTTGCACTTTACTAACACATAACGTGCCATCATAAACTTCTTCCCTATTTCAAGAATACTCTAAGTTATTTTAATCAATAATCAAATCTCTACTTACTACCACGAAATCTCCAAACTTACTACATGTTAGTCAATACATAAGGACATATAATCTCATTAAATGCAGTCCATACCTCTAGCTTAAATGAAGTATACAACAACATACCCAGTGTATTTCCACATAGCGGGGTCTGGGGAGGGTAATGTGTACGCAGTCCATACCACTAACTCAGATGAAGTAGAGAGTTTATTTTCGATAAACCCCCGATTCAGGATAGATAACAGTATAATCAAAAACAAACATAAAAGAATACAACAAGAATACATGGTGTTTATAATAAGCAAATGCTGAGATTGACTTAAAATTGTGCTCCACTCCCTGACTCTTGGTATCAACTACTATTAGTAAAACTGCATGCATGAGAGATTGAAATTCCTGGTACTTTCTGGAGGTTCTCCAGAAAAGGGACCAATTTATGCCTTGTTAGAAAAGAAAAATGAAAATGAAAACAAATTGAAGAAGAAAGAATACAAATTTTAATAGAAAATTTTCAAGGAAGAAGAAAGTTCTTGAAGAAAAAAATGGTTCTATGGAAGATCACATTTGGAACAACATATTTTTGGGGTCTAAAATGAACTTACAAGCTGGCTTTGATGATTCAGCGTAAGCTCATTAGTCTTAACTATCCCAGGTTTTGTGATTTCGCTCATAGGCAAACATGAGTTGCATTTGATGTGGCACTGACCATTCATCGCAAAGTACAGAAAAGAGCTATTAAAGCTGGTCGGAATCTTGGTAATTGGATCTTTCGATGGCTTGGAAAAATGAAGCTATCTACTAATATTCAAGGTTCAGATAACAATTCAACTATAAGTGCAACTAAGCGGCTTACGAACTCATCGTACTCCCCCAATCCTGAAACTTTCTAGAAATATGGTGCTGGCAAAGACAAGAAATCCAACAGCAGGCATCTGTTTACCTCAGCTAGGAATACATGGCAGAAAGCTTACCCAATCATTTTCATGATGATCAAACCAAGAAGCCCAGCTGGAACAAATATCCAATACATGCAGTTCAACATTATTTTGACAAAGAGTTTCAAAGCCATGAATCATGCAAAATATGATTTTGAGGGAGTGATTCGACCGAATGTATTACCGTAGATTCAATGAAGCTAATCCATTAACTACTTTGTTGCTGCTTCCTGGCCTTTTCACTAGTGGAGCTGAACCCTCAAGAAAAGGCATATCCAATACAAATAAAACAAACTAAATCAGTGTCATCATGGAAAAAGAAGGTTACGATTTGTAGCCTTTGTGGTTTCTATTTTCTTTCGGCTGGACTTAGTCCTTTTCAGTCAATATATGTAAAACTTTAATTTTAACAACTCTACCAACAACAGACCCATTAAGAATATGTTGGAACACGTTGAAGCACATAATTTATATTTTAATAAAGAGAAATTAAATAGAACTTATCATATAAATGTATGTTACCTCTAACCTTGATGGAGATGGGCCAATAAGAAGTTGCATTTTCATAAGTATTTCCTCTTGGTGTGCCGCTAAAGTATTCAATTGAGAATTTAATGCTTTGATCTGTGACTTCTGGTCTTGTATCTGTGATTGTTGGCTTTCTACCACAGTTTTAGTTGTATTTAATCATTTTTGTAACTCATTTTGGGCACTAGAAGCTTTCAGTTTTGCCTTTTTGAGGGTGTCTTCTAACTCTGTCGTTCTCCTTTGTGTTTCCCTTATAGTATTAGGTTGAGGACGATAACCAAAAACTTTTATGTACCCCGACTTTGTACCAAGTACAGCATCCATAATTTCATCAATAGTCATGGAAGACTCTCCAGAAGTACATAGAGTTTTCAAATCATTCATGTTGTTCTGCATAAATAATAACACATTTAAAGGAGAAAACATGAAGAAGATTAATCAAATAAATGTAATGGTATGTTACTAAAATATTAATTTTTTACATAGTTAGTCTCAGCTTCTTTAGATGACCATCTTTTTTCACTCGTGTAATGAGTATACTTGTAGAACTCAATTCTGTTAGGCTCTACACCTTCAGATTCCTTTTCACCCTGTATAACAAGGAAATAATATAAAATAGTGTTTAGAGATATTTGACTGAAATAGGCTACAACTTACATGCCTATTCTCTTATTTATCAAACAACACAATATTAAATAGTACTAAAGTGTCACTAGTAAAAAGCATAAAAATGGTATAACTTACAATTTCAGCATGAATTGCTACAAACGCTTTTGATCCCATGAAATAATTAGATCTAAGCTTAGCTCAGTTGGACTTATTTATTTTGCATCGTTCCTACAAAGAAACTATAAACATCATAACTTAAATAACAACGAGACTACATGAACATAAATTACGTTGTGCTCTGAATCGTTCCACATGTCACAAAGCTTATTCCAATTATCTGAGGTCAACTATTCGACTTCCATTTTACGAGCCTCTTCCATGGAGTGTCCACTTTCAAATTTTTGTTTTAACTTGTAGCGTCATAGTCAGCTTCTATTTTTTAGTATATCTTCACAGCTATCTTTCACATAATGCTCATCCAAATTAATATCAAACCTCTCCTAAAATATAAATGAGTATTGAAGAAACACATCAAACAATCAAAATCCCTTTTAGATTAAAATTATAATCATAATATCTGCTAACATACTTAGTACCTTAAAACACTAATGTCCTTAAAAGCATAGATTGTAGTTCAAGAAACCTGTACCCACGATTTGAAATCTATAGGTTCATATTATAGTCCTTTTAAAGTTATTGGGTTTCAAATTAATAATTTATACGTATTAAATAGATTTTCAGAGTTTAGACTAAAGTTGGTGGTATTGGCCAAACCCATACCTTTGTCTCTGACTTTGACCCCAATCACCTAAGGTGGTTCATTAATTTAAAAAACCTGAGTATATATATTAAGTTGTCATACTTGAACTATGTAAATTTTAGTTTATTAACATATTGTAATTAAAACAAATGCCAACTTAAGTTGGTTTAACTAAATAAATAGGTAATGTGATAATCGATTAATTTAAGAATAACATAAATGCAGAATACTTACGTGGCATCTAATTAATGTTGTAACTTTGTCCTCTCTTGCAAGTTCCTTCCACTTGTTTGGAAGTGGAAGAAAATTTCGAGCAATTATTCCTAATTCATTGGATAGTTTGGCTTATTGAATTGGCTTAGTTGGCCTTCTTTACCAATTGAGATCTCTATTTTCATCTTGTTTTCTATAGCCTTCTTAATTTTTTCAAGTCCTTTCCCTCTAGTCTTGCCACGACCTTTCTTGAGCCTAGCGGAATCATCTGACAATGAAAAAACATCAATTCAAAATACCACCTATGTCTAAAAATGATAGAGTATATATATAGATATATTTATAAAACAACAACAAACCACATTGGTTAGAAAAGAAGTAAAGAACATATCCAGTCTGCTTTCGATCAACTAAAACATATTTGTATATTTTTCAGTGATAGCAGCATCGCATCAGGTACATCCTTCTCGAAACAAACGGCTTACCAAGATGCACCTCCAGTGACAGGTCGTGAAACCAGAGTGCCTCCGGATGTAACTGAAAACTAATATTATGGACTATAACCCATAAATTCAGATGCAGCAGCAACAATTCATTCCTGCCACCGCACATTACATTCAATATACTGCAATAGGTCCAGTGGCAATCTCGTCTTACGATCAAATGTATGCACCCCAAACCCAGCAACTACTTCATCAACAAATGGATCAGCAATATCAAATATATTATGTGCTAGTCCCTCAGGCTCAACCGTATAATTTGACAGTGCAATCTAATACAGTTGATACTACTGCTGTAGCTTTAAACCAACAGTTAACATCATCAAATCCAGAAATGGTTTCATCATTAGTAGTGTTTAAAGAATCTCTTCCACCTATTAATCCTGTAAGGACAATCCAGTCCACTAAGCCTGAATTGCCTGCCAATGTGTACAAAATAGTAACCCCAGCATCTCCAATAGTAATCCAAGTTCCTCCAAGTCAATATCATCAACAATATTACGGTCATTCCCAGGTTCCTCCTCCATCACAACAAATGGTTGTTGTTCCTAATGGTGCTGCTAATTACGGCTATGAATATTCTCATCCTACACATGACCAAGTGTTCTATACCCAATAAAAAGCTGCACCACTTCCCTCTCAGCACCAAACTATGACCCCTACCACTATAATTTTATTATCACAGGCTATAACACAGCTAGCTGAGGAGAATACCATGACTTAGAACAGAACTTCATAGCCTCTATGGATAAAACTAAGCAGTTCAAAGATTTGTTATCAAGTGTAATTTTTTTTATAGTACGGAGTATATTATGGCAATAAATAAGGGTATTATGGTATTCGTCATCCTACAACATGTTGCTACTTTTGATGGGGCTAAGAACATACTTGTTTGTAGTGTCATAAGGTGAGATGAAAAACAATATTGTAATTGATTTCCATGTAGTTATTGACATCTTTTTGGTCATATAATCTTAATATTAACAATGTTATAATTACGAGTGCATATAGTGAGCTAATGTCCATCTTTCTCTTTACAAGTTTAACATGAATGAAAATTTCAATGGTTAAATATTTTCTATTACAACTTGACAAAAAACTAAATAATATAATCCTAATAGACATAGTTGAATTTATTACCTGTATTAACTGTAGGGTAGGGCTATTTGACCCATCTAGTGATTGAGTTTCTTGAATATTTCTCCATGTAAGTGTAGTTTGCCTAAAGACACCTCCTCCCGGTGCCAAGGATTTCCAAAATTCTTCCCAAACACATTATGTAATTATAGTACACTCAAAACATAAATATGCCACTGTTTAACAAATGAATAGTTAATAAAACCACCCATCATTGACAACTAAAATAAGATCTAGAAAAGAACGTAAATACAACAACAACAACATACCTAGTGTATTCTCACCTAGTGGGGTTTAGAGAGGGTAAAATATACGCAGTCCATACCACTACCTCCGAAGAAGTAGAGAGGTTGTTTTCGATAGACCCCCAGCTCAAGATAAAAGGATAGTAAATATAGTCGCAATAAAATACAATACAAGGTGAAATAACAGAAAATACGGCACCCACAAAGCAGTGTTATAAACTATAAAATTGCAAGCCCTCCTCTCTCCCAACACTTCTAGCTAGAGATTGAAACCAGGCTTTTGTTTGTGGTAAGATTGAAACTGGTGATGTGAGTCCAAGTCTAACCCACACATCATAATTAGTTCTTCTCTTTTGCACAAAGGAGAAATTAAATAGTACAGATGAAGTCTATGAAATGAACAAGGAGTGCACACTCTATATACTTTGAAGCAAAGTATGCTATAATATTTGTGCTTCAGTCACTAAACAATTATGTCTTGATTTTTCTATCTCATGTGAGCTATAACATTTCGTTGGTTCTTTGCAGTAAGAGACTGTTTCTATTGCAGAAATCTTAAAGTGATGTTTTCCACCAGACATTGTTGCTAAATAGGATATCTAATAAACAATATAATAATGCTTATCAAAAATAAAAAGAAATTGTATGATTCAATAGGATCTGGACATTCATCTTTGGGAGTTTCTCAAGATTATCCTAATCAACTAGGAGTTTCATTAGCCTCATTTTACTCTTGTCAAATTAGTTGGAACAGAGTTGTGGGTGCTTAGTACAGATCCTTCATTATCTATATAAAGATCACTAAAACTTGATATCATACACATACCACAACTGATAGACATAGGGGATTCCATATAGGTTTAACCTAATTACGTACCAATTTTATCCAACTCCACTCTGATACGGATCCTCTCCAACAACATTTTGAGTCTGTCTAGTATTTAGATATATTGCTCATTTCTCAACTCCATTTTTCCACTTTCCAAAAAAAGCTCTCTTATTTTGGTGACTAGAGTTCAATTTCTTTAATAATATAGTTGTAATGCCCTTTGCCTTTACTAGCACTAACAATAATTTAGAAGTCATCCATGCACTCACAAATCTTATATTTCCAACCATAGAGCTATACTGAGGTCGTTTCCTAACCACCTAAGAGCCCACAGATGTAAGGTGACTTAGATATGCACAACCAATCCATATGAAATCCTACAACAATCATTTGCCTATTGTTACCCATATACTTTCTAATTTCTTAGGAAGAAACCATTGATACAAAAGATATGATACCCATGCCTTACACGAATCATACTGATAGAAACTAGCTCGCAGTTCTTAAGGTAAAGGATCATGTAGCTTTTATAACCATTTTTATCTTTCCAGTTTCATCTGGAACATCCCCCTCTTTGCTCTCTTAGTCTAAAGTACAAACCTCCTTACCAACTCCACACTTCCATATCAAAGCCCCCCAATCAGAAATAATACACATATTTATCAGTTTGAAAAACAAAACAACCAACACAATTGACAAGCTTTAATATCATTTTTTTACAATGTATCCACTCTTTTCTTGAAACCCAAGGGGAGAACATCAATGTATCAACAGAATAGAGAGGAAACTATTTCAATAAAAGTTGTTATGTTTCACCAGTATACGCCAGACAACAATTAACAAATTATTTGACATGTGATTTTTGCATGCAATTATCTATCTAATTTTTTTCAAAAATAAAGTATGAGGACTGATACATACCTGGTCTTCTCTTTCAAGATCAGAAATTTGTCTTCACTTTGCAATGCAACTGCTTCATTTGTTTTTCATATATATGGTGGTTTTCCTGAAATTCTTTTGGAGCCAAAAACATTTAAAAAAGTAAGCGCCAAAAAATGGTTTCTTTCTCCACTTCCCCCCTTTTTGTGATTCTCTTTGGTGTGCTAGTGAAGAAAGTAGTGTCGCAGTGTCTTAGTGCCTCATATTAATCCCAAAAACTTGAGAAACTGATATATATATATATACACACACACATACATACATATATATATATATATATATATATATATATAATATTACCAAATTCAGAATAGTATTGACACTTTCCTCCTGTTGTTGTAGTCCTCCGCTGTGGCTGTAGTGTAAATCCTTTTTCCTAATTAAACAACAAAAAATATCTTTTTAGATCGGTATTGAAATTAAATATATAGTTATGTTCAATTATATGTTCTCATGTTCTCATGATAAATTGTTTAAAAAGATTAATTGTTACACATGCATAAGAAAAAAAAGAATAATCAATAGAAATTGAATTACAACATAATCTGTTACAGTAAAAGTTTAAATTTTCCTTCATAAGCCATGAAATTCAGATATTAATTAAGAGTTAATATAAAAAAAATCGTGATTGAAATAACGAAGTAAATATGTTTTAAATGACTTATAACAATTAATTAATAGTGATATAGTGAAATTACTATAAAAAATATTTTTGGAAAAATTTAAGTGAGCCTCATATAAGCCGTCAAGTTAATTTAAAACATCAAGAGTTAATTTATTATTTTATACCTATTTTATTTTTTATTAAATACTATTAAATTTTTAATACTTAGATGAGTTATAATAATTAACTAAGAGTGATATTTAACAAAATTTCGGTTGAATCCGTTGAGGCAGACATTTCATAATTATTTATTTTTCTTTTTTGTTAAATATTATTAATTTTCTAATACATAAATGACTTATAATAATTAATTAAAGAGCAAGCTTTAATTTTTTAAAATTAAAATTTAGATATTCAACAATTACATGGAAAGTACCTTAACAAAGAGATACACTTTAAAATATTGATTAAAGTTTGTATCGTTTGACTCTAAAAAATAAAAGAAAACATTTAAAAGAAATGGAAGGAGCACTATAGCTTGAACTTCTTTTTGTAGAAGAATACATTTTTTGTACCTATGATAGGTTTCAATCTTATCGTAAAAATTTTAGCCTCATAATTCATCAAATTTTGTTATTTACATAAGACAAAATAGTTTGGTGGATCCTTGTACTTGTGTTGGTTTGTTAAGAATGTCTCTACTTCGAGTTTTGTCATCTGAACCCCTGAACTCAATAAAATTCAAAATTTTAAACCCCATCTCAGTGCACTGTTGCTGCCATGGCAACTTCTACGTCAGCTTTCACGTCATTTTAAATGCTACATTAAATTTCACATCATTTTTAAAATTCCACAGAAGAAATTGCATATTAAAAAAATGAAAAATTTTAATTGAGAATTAAAAAAAAAATGGTGAGGGCTGGGCTCTAATGGCTCTTCCATTTGCTTCTTATTTTCTTTATATGAACAAGGGAGCCAAAAGGTTGAGGCGGCAGTTAAATGAATAAGTATTTTGTAATACTTCAAAATAACTGCATAACTTTTTTTTTGAAACTGGTAACATTGTATTCCTCAACATTAAGGGATATGCTGGCCACCACCAAAAGTATTACAAATAAAGTACGAGTAGAAATGTTGGCCAACTGCATAACTTTTCTTATTTCACTCGTTTCCATTCAACTGAAAGACTCAGTCTTTCACCACTTCTAAGTTTTACTCGTTTTAATTAGTCTTTCACTCACGCATTTTATCCAACTCAGCCGATTTATCTCACATAAGCTTGGTCAACGTGAGGGGTTTAAAATATTGAGTTTTATTGAGTTGAGGGGTTCATATGACAAAAGTCTAAGTAGAGACGTTCACTTTACAAACTCGAACAAGTACAAGGGTCCATGGAGCTATTTTGCTTTTACATTTATAAATGAGATGTACATAACCATTTGAAAAACTTAAATCATTCACAAATGCTATCAAACTGTTAATAGAAGTATATTTCTTATATTTATTTTTCCTATTTATAATTCTAATTGACATCAGTTTAAATTATTTAAAAATGACGTAAAAATTATCATAAATCACCAAATTGACAACTTAAAATATTTAACGACATATAAAAAATTTGATTGATTTGTCAAATACCATCACACTCACATAAATTGAGACAGAGGAAGTCACATATTGTTTGTCTTACTTTTGTTTAATATATTATGTATTTAGTAATTGCATAAAACTTATGATATATTAAAATAATTAACCGCTTAGAATATTTGAAAGATATATGAAAAATTTAACTGACTTTCAAAATTCTATTAGTGTCGCATAAATTGAAACCGGGGAAGTAACATAAAGAGTATCATAAATCACCAAAATTAACAACTTAAAATATTTAACGTAGTATAAAAAAAATTAATTGATTCGTCAAATATTATCACACTCACATAAATCGGAATAAAAAGAGTTAAAAATTTGATTGACTCTCTAAATTTCATCACTGTCATATAAATTGAAATAGAAAGAGTAGAAGATATTATTTGAAAATTATGTAAAAGGATAATAAAAAATTATGTAGAAGGACATAAAAAAGTTTATTGGCTCTTGAAATTCTATCGACCATATAAATTGGGACAGAAAAATAATATATATTAATTAATAATAACATAAAAAATATTATAAATCATAATAATTAACAACTTGAACTATTATTGACATATAAAAGATTTGAGAGATTCTCCATATACTATCACAATCACATATATTGGGATAGTAACACTATTATTTAAAAATAGCAGAAAGTAATATAATTACAATAATTAACAACTCAAAATATGTAAGAAAAAAAAACTATATGTAAAAAATTCGATGTAAAAAAAACTATATGTAAAAACATATGTAATTGTACAAACTAAAAAGACCTGTTTTACCAAATCCAATCTAAAAATATCACCTTTTCTTTTTTTCTTTGGAGAGGTGGCCTTCTCCTTATTATATCTTTCTTTTAGTTCTTAAATTCAGTCGCATATTATACATAGCTGAAATTATTTCATCTCAACTCATTACTACGAGTCTCTTAACACACCAGTTTTCTGATCGCCGGAAGCAATTACTGAAGCTGAATTTAGCTGGATTTTTTTTGCTATTGCTCAGATGGAAGACCACTTAAATATGGTATGTACCTTCCTGTCTCATTTTTTCTAGTGTAAGATTGTAAATTTTACCATTTGGGATATCAATATTTTTTATTGTTTTTGAGAAATTGATTTTGATTGCTTCAATTTCAAACATTTTTATGGGGTTTTATGTGAATTTTATTGTCCTATTGTGTATTAGTTTCTATTTATTGAAACTGGAGGTGAAAGATATTTTTTTGATTCTTGATATTAAAATACTAAGTTCTTATTTATGAATTAATTTTTCATAAGTGGAGATGAAAATAGGAAAAGGCGGGGGCTAACAAGGTTTAAATTGAGCGGGTCAGGGTGTAACTTGTTCTGGGCAGGGCGAGGGAAATTCATTATGTGAAATAATACGGTAGGGTAGTTACCGTATCTAAACTTTTAATAAAAAGTTATTAAACAAAGAGTTACCATAAAGGCTTAAACTCATATGATATTTATTTGCTTGTGCAGGTGATCATGGATAAAAGCTGGATGTTTGAACCAAAGTTCACTAAAAGATATATTGAGGGTGCCCAATCTTTTATGCGGCCTGTTCGATCTCACTTTGATCAAAATATCAAAGTTCGATGCCCATGTACAGATTGCTTAAATGTGTTTTTTCAAACACAAGAAATAGTGCATGACCACTTATTGCTCGAAGGAATTAAGAAAAGTTACGTGCGCTGGAGACACCATAGGGAACAATCACAAATGAGAGATAACAATGAAGCAATTTGCAGTGAAGATGAAAATGAAGCCTATGATAAGGATGATGGGATTTGTACTATGTTAAAAGAGGTCGCTGAAGGATCGTTTGCCAATTATTCAAAAAAGACTGGTAATAACATATGTAGTAATATGAGTGAGAAAGAAGCTACAACGTTTGACAAATTGCTGAAAGAAGCTGAACATGAATTATACCCGGGATGTAAGAAATTTTTGAAGCTTTCATTTCTTGTAAAGTTTCTATACTTGAAAGTATATAATCAATGGAGTAATAAATCATTTGATATGTTGCTGGAGTTGCTAAAAGAGGCATTGCCTACTGACTAGATACTTCCTAAGTTATATTATGATGTTAAAAACATGTTGCAGGGTTTGGGATTAGGATATATTTCGATCCATACTTGCAAAAATAATTATGTGTTGTACTGCGTTAAACATAAAGATGGATAAAAATGTCCACATTGTGGTACTTCGAGGTGAAAAATTGACAATGGAAGGGATAAAAGGATTCCTCATAAAGTTTTGCGGTATTTTCCATTAAAACTGAGACTTTAAAGGTTATTTATGTCTAGTAAAATAAGTGTAGACATGAGGTGGCATAAAGAGAAACGTATTGATGAGGCGAATTTACTAAGGCATCCCACTAATTCTGAAGCATGGAAAAAGTTTAACAAGAATCATCAGTGGTTTGCACAAGAACCTCGTAATATTAAACTCGATCTTGCAACTGATGGCTTTAATCTATATGGTAACATGAGCACATCATATAGTATGTGGACTGTCATTCTTGTTCCTTATAATCTTCTTCCATGGAAATATTTTAAGGACCCATTTTTTATGTGTCATTACTTATTTCTGGTCCTCAAGTACCAAAAAAAGATATTGATGTTTATTTGCTTTATTTGGTTGATGAGTTGAAAGAGTTATGGAGTGATGGTGTAGAGACATAGGATGCATAAATAGGGGAATGTTTCAAAATGCAAGCTGTTGTTTCATGGACCATAAATGACTTTCCAACTTATGATATATTTTTAAATTCTCTACTTTTATAGTTGTCCAATAATCTATACTATTTATGTATTAGACTATTTTTACTATTCCTTATCTTATCTTAGATTTCTTTATTTTGAGTAGGAGGTCTATCGAAAACAACCTCTCTATCTCACCATTGAGGTAGTGGTATGAACTGTGTACACTTACCCTTCTCAGACCCCACTTGGTGGGAATATACTGGATATGTTGTTGTTGTTGTTATGTATTAGACTATTTATGTGGTATTGTAAGATGATTTGAAGGAGTCAAACTTTGTAAATGTATTTTTATGTATTCAACTAATTCTCTTCATAACTTTTTTCTCGATGAGAAAAAAAGATGGAGAAAGTACAGGGTGTTTTCTTGAAACATTATAGATCTTACTCTAGTAGTGAGTCCTCAATCAAGTTCTTCTCATGACTACTTTCTTCATTTTCTTCAGTTTTGATAGCATTTCCTTTCAAGTTCAAGTGTATTGTTATATAACCCTGTTTATCACTTAGGTCACTAGTATCTTCCAAACTACTTCCTGAAATTCTTTTTAATTTTTCTTTTTGGAGGACAACTCTTCTAATAAGAAATGAACAGGGAAAGAGAAAAAAATTGTGCAATTATTAATTGTATTTTCGCATGAAAAAAAGGTGTTCTTTTAGTTGTTGACAACACCTGAGAAAATTGAATTTTCATTCATTGTTGAAGAGAGCCTTGTTTTTCTGCATATGTTATGTTTATGTTTAGGTTATAAACTATTGCTGAACATATAATTTATTTTAATGAATTAGGCAATTTATCTGGATGGAGCACTAAGGGATACATTTCATGTCCTACTTGCAATAAGGATGCATCTTCACAAAGGGTAAGAGGCAAAATTTCTTACATGGGTCACCGTCGGTATCTTGAATCCAGTCACTCTTAGAGAAGAAGCAAGAAATTTAATAGGAAGACAGAAAAAAAAATGAAATCAAAAGATCTCTCAGGTGATGATGTACTGCAACAATTAGATTTACTTAGTACTTATAGACCAGGAAAACACTCAAATGATAAAAGAAAGAAACATATTCCTGAAGATTTGAATTGGGTAAGGAGAAGTATTCTATTTGAGTTGCCCTACTGGAAGAACTTGAAGTTGCGATATAATTTAGATGTCATGCACGTGGGAAAGAATATTTGTGAGGCTATTTTGGGGATATTATTGAATATTGAGGGAAAAACTAAAGATACATATAAAGCAAGATAAGACCTAAAGGATATGAACATAAGAAAAGAATTATGGATGCAACATGATGGTTCTAATTATACAATGTCTGGTGCTTGTTATAATATGTCAAAAAAAATAAAGAAAAAGAAGTTTTGGGCATTGTTAAAGTCTGTTAAATTTCCTAATGGTTATGCTTCAAATATCTCAAGGTGTGTAGCTAGGGATGATGGTAAAATAATTAGACTCAAAAGTCATGACTATCATGTTTTATTACATCGAGTGTTGCCTATTGCTATTCGTGGATTTAAAAATAAAGATGTCTCTTCAGCATTGATTAAATTAAGTGATTTTTTTCGGCGATTATGTTGTAAGACACTAAGACAAGATGATTTGGAACAACTAGAAAGGGATATAGTTGTTATATTAGGTAGGCTTGAGATGATGTTTCCACCTATTTTTGTTTTATGTTTTGGTATATTTGGGTGTGCATTTACCACGAGAGGCAATGTATGATGGACCAGTATAATATCGTTGGATGTACAAAATTGAGAGGTTCTTGTGCAAGCTTAAGCATTATGTCCGAAACAAGACACGACCTGAAGGTTCTATTGCAGAAGGCTATATTATTGATGAATGTTTGACATTTTGCTCTATGTATCTTGATGACATTGAGACTAGATTTAATTGTAAAGATAGAAATGGTGATGGATCTAGGAACAATAATGGGCCTATTTTAGATATATTTTTAAAAAGTGTTAAACTATATAAAGATTGAGATTGTGATGCCATACCAAAGAAAGATTTTGACATGGCTCAGTGGTATGTGTTTAATAATTGTGAAAAAGCAGAACCTTTTCTTGAGTAAGTAGTTCTGTTATATATATTTACATATATTGATATTTTTTATTTAAACTGTTTCTAAATAACTTATTTTGTTACATGTAGAGAGCATAAAAAAGAGTTACTAAAGTAAGTTATTGTGGATATAAAAGAGAAACACGGAGAATAATTTCCTTCGTGGTTCAGAAGGAAAGTAAGTGACTTTGAGATAATAATCATATTATCCGCTTACATTTTATATTTTTATTCTTTACTGATTGAAAGAAATAATTTTTCCTCATAGATTATGTAGTTATTTAATAAGGAGAAGTCAAGGTCTATCATAAAAGTATATCCTTTGGCTATGGGTCCTGATGTGTGTGGAACAAAACGTACTGATTGTATTGTAATGGTGTTAGGTACAATATTTAACAACATGATGAATTACATAAAAGTTAAAAATGTGGCATAGTTGTTAGAGGCCTTCATGAAAAAGTGGAGATTGATTTTATCACAACTGACACCCTTGATTTAGAGTATGTTGAAGAAAATTGAGTTTTCCTATTAAAATGCAAGTGGTTTGATCTTCGCAAGAAAACAGGGATGCAAGAAGATCAAAATTTTACGAGCGTCTGTGTTAAAAGATTTTGGTATGAACATGATCCCTTTGCACTAGCTACTCAAGAAAAGCAAGTATTTTATATCAATCACCCAAAACTTGGGGAAGATTGGCGAATTGTACTCAAATTTCAAGCTAGGCACATATATGATGTTCCAGAAAAGGAAAACGCAAAGATAGAAAATGATGAGTTGCCTGTTACAAATGCTGAAGTGTATCAAGATACGTCACTTGAAAGTAAATTAATTGTTAATGATATAGTTGATATATTGAGTCAACTACATAGAGATGATGTTGAGTCGATTACCATAGATGCAAATGTAATTGAATTGGAGGCTCAAACATAATATGAAGTTGAAGTTGATAATAATGGAGAATATTCTGACAAAGAGGATGACATTATGGTTGACTACATCAGTGACCATTACGAGAATGAAGGTAATAATAGTACTACTAACAATGAAGCTGATAGCACAGATGACAACGATGACATTGACTTGTGATGTAACCCCATAATAAGTAAAGTTAGCGTTGCTTACTTGTTGACCATATTCTTTTAATGTATATGTGACTGGTTTCCTAGCTTGCAGTTTCTTATCATCAATTATGATCTTGCATATTAAAAATTAATGAACTTTTTTCATTACGTTTGATTTGTTTAATTTTTTACTCCCTCACAAATGTTGCAAAATTGGTTCAAAGTGTGAGAGTGAGGCAAAGGTCTATTTTCTCTCCTAATCTGCTTGTAAAACTTCTTTTATAAGTAATAAGCATTTCGTAAGTTCTTTCAGCAGCATCGCTGTTAAGAGCCTAATATTTCTTTGAGGATCATAACCTTTAGCTGAAAACCTGGAAGAGCTATTTGGTCTGAATAAAAGAACATGCATATTCGATGTTTTGATCAAGCCATATTTTTTTATAATGAGACATGGTCAACATTTGTTTAGACCTTTTATTTTCTTGGAGGAAGACATATGTTTCTCTACATTTATGTGTTCATATATCTATGATTCTATTCTATTACTTGGACGGGAATAAGGTGGATAATCTACTAGTTATAGCTCCTTAACAGATAGAAGACTTGTTAGGTGAGAGACGAATGGCAATGCTCTGATAACACTTAAGTGTATCTTCTGCTCAATCTTTGGATCATAAGGTGTAGATTACCTATCAACATAGTTATATTTTCCATCACAATCATTTCAAGAGTGTTCTTTGGACCTGAGTGTTTGTTAGTGTATCTCCTTAATATTCACATAAAGGAACTGACAATGTGTGTGCGTGTATTTTTTTTCATATAGCACTTGTTTTTGCTACTTTCTGAAATATAAAATCTAATATGTGGTTTATTTTAAGGGTTGTTGCTACTGTAGTTACATACATGAGGTGCGTATATGTCAGGTATATCATCTATCTTTGGTATTAGGAGGACAATACACTATTCATTGTAAATTAGAAGTATGACCGAGTTTGAGTTCGAGGAATTGTGGAAAATTAGTTTGATAATATGAATTTTTGAAAATTGTGAAAGCTATATACCAGAACAATGTTGTTAATGAACTAGTGTTAACTATTTTGGGATCTAGGGAATGTCCTTGAATGTAGAATCATGTAAATTGGTGTTGAAAGAGTAGTTTCATTGTCCCCTTGAAGAGGGTGTTATGGAGTTTCATGAAGTTAATCATCTTGGTTACATTACCCCATATGTTAATAGTTTTTGGTTTTCATGGTCCTCTAAGAAAGTTAGGTTAGAACTTAGGATAGTTAATTTACTGGTATTAACCTTAAAGTGAGATTTATTTGTCGAATTGCATCTGCCTGAGTTATTGCGGACTTTAGAATATCCCGAATCCTTGTTTAGCTTGCATAAAGAATAATGTAGTAATTGATTTGACTTGAAATGTCTTAAGTTGATACTTTCTAATTATCCTATCAAATATTGTTCTGTATTTGGGTTTCCCTATGAAGTCTCTTAAACTGATGATGTGTTAATTTGTTGATGCTTTTAAACTTGTAAATATTGATTTAGATTGCGCTTTTTTATGTAATGTTTTATAACTAGTGATATGTTATTACAGTGAATTTTCATTGTAAACCGTTCTAGCTTGTTATTCTTATGTGTCATACACGTCTACTGGTTATAGTGGTCTGTTTAGAATTAAAATTTGAATGCTTGCTGCAGTTGGAGCTGAGGGTGAAAATGATAGGATTCAACTACTACTCTCTGAAGTTAAGGGAAAAGACATCACTGAGCTGATTGTTGCTGGCAGAGAAAAGTTGGATTCCGTACCTTCTGGTAATGGTGCTTATATGTTTTTCTCGAATTTCTTTTGCCAGGACATGGGGTTCAGTTTTTTCGATTAAAAGAATTCGACGAATTCAGCTTATGACGTATCCGTTTTTTCAATTGTTCCCCTTGGACATAATTTAGAAGGTTTTTTGTCTACCTACAGATTTTTTTTGAACTTAGATTTTTCATGGCAAACTATCGGAATTATAGTACTATGTATTTTAAATATCCAACTTTGTTATATTTCTAACAATTTTGATATTTTAAAAGATGTCATGGCATTTTTCATTATACATATGTTGTGTCATTGAGATTTTGGTGTTGGTATTGGAACCTTGATATGAGTTGGAGCTTTGAATTGCTCAATTTCATGGTGCATTATCATATTGCTAGTCGGAAATTCTGTTATTGCTCGTATTTCAAGAATAGAATTTTTGGATGAACAGTAAGTTCTCCTCTACCTAGTATATTTCGGCTATAACTGGTAGTAAGGCTTAGAAAACTGCAACCAGCTCATGCTAATCAGCCTAAAACCTCTTCCAACCTTGTTTTTCATTTTTATAGAATGATTGATTCATTCTTTTTTTGTTTTTTTGATGGTGTATTTAAATTGGTCAAAGCAATATATAGAACTAAACAAGTAATCAGTTACAGGATGTGTGGTTGATTTGATGATATTCTGATTTTATTCTTGTCGGACTTGAGGATACTCTCCGTGGATGCTGAGACTATAGTGAGATTTATCAAGCTGAGATTTAGTATTGAAATGAAAGAAAGAGAAAGGACCAGAATTGTGGATGAACTACAAGCAGCAAGATTAGTGACTACTTTTAAGTTGATTTCATGGTCTCCTCCTCATAAGGGTTGGCTAAAAGGGAACAGAGATGGTGTGTCAAAAGGAAACCCTGGTCCCAGTGCTATTGCATTTTGTATAAGGGATGAGATGGGTAATTTGGTGGTAGCTCAAGGGTTCAGAATCAAAGATTCCACAAGTTTGGAGGCTGAGGCTTTGGCTATGAAGAAATGTCTATTATATTTCAGTAGGAATTCTAGGAATTCCATAAAGCAGATTACTTTTTAAAGTGATTCTTGGAGTATGGTGCAAATTTTGAACTTACAGTGGGAAATCCCATGGAGAATTGCAATGGTGGTTAAATCCATCAAGGATTTGATGGAATGTATATTAGTTAGAGTGGCATAATCCCTTAGGAAAGGTAACACTCTAGCTGATTTTTTGGCTAACTTTTGCTCACTTATGCAGGTAATTTTCAATTCAATTATGAGGAGCAACTACCAAGTCAAGGAAAGCTATATTAACACTTGATAAAGCAAGCATTCCTAAAATCAGAAGAATGGTGCAAAAAGATATTACTCATTTTAATGCCTAAAATCTGCAAGCAGGAGAACAATACCAGCAAAGGGGAGGCAAAATGGGAAAGAATGTACTTTATTTACAAAACTTGCTTAATAATGTGCAGGCAGAGATTGTCAGAAACAAGAACCTGTTGGCAGCAAGGCAGTTCCTTCTTTTCTGTTCAATTCAGCTAGAAGAGATTCTCGAAATGTACTTGCAGCCTAGATCAAAACCAAATTAGAAGGGTGAGTAGCTTGCAAACTATATGAATTAGGGATTGACAGTGGAAATAATTTCATCTACCGTTGGAAATGAGTTTTTGTGATTTCTACACCTATATTCAGTGAGAGTTTTGGATGTCGAAGGTCAATGCAATCAAACGGTATGAAATTAGATCTAAAGTGTCAATCTATTGATATATAGAGTTTACATCTACAACAATAAACAACTGGATTCTTCTAATTCCCTAGAATTTAATTTTAGTAGGATGGTGGTATTAGCCTCATTGAAGCTCAACCCATAAACTAACAATTGAAGGAAGGGGAAAAAGACTTAACTTTGACAAGGAAGCTGACAAGCTAAACTCTTGGTCCGATGAGTTGGAGTAGAGGGTCGACGGAGAAGTCATTTTCAAGACGAGATAGGCGACGGTTGTCTTAGTTTCCTATTTCGTGTTTATTGATATGTTTGTCTGACTAGAAAATTTCCTTGTTATGTCTGGTTTTTAGGATGGACCCGGATCGGCTTTTGTGGGTTGATCAATTTTTTATTATTGTTTTTAATTTATAAAACGGGCTAAAATCCCATCTTTAACTAAAAAAAAAAAAAAACTCTCCATGGATGCTTTTCATTTCTTTTTATTTCGTTGTCATAGTCCAACTTTTTACTGGATATAATTTACTTTTGTAAGTGATAAAGAAAAAGAATAGTAGAAAGGCAATCTTGAAGTTGATAACGTTGAACCAAACTCGTGAGCTGTGCCACCGCACGTCCTTACTATTGAACCAAAATTCCATTGTTGGATAATACACTCTTATTGTTGAACTCATTTAGGTGATTCATTTGATATGACAGATGACACGCTTTAAGAAGGCTTGCATTGTGTTTTTCGATGAAGTAGATGCCATTGGAGATGCACGATTTGATCTAGTCTTGTTTCTTATAGCTATATCGATATACATTTTCTATAATCATAAATAAGAATAGCCAAAGATTAATTTATATTTAGCTACAAAAAAAAATTCATACCAAATAGTTAAATTACTCAGCTACAAATTTGAAATCGTCACTATTAAATGATGATATATTTTTTGTCATAAAATTATATTGTCACTGAATCACAGGCTAATTAGAGACAATAAAAGGATCGTCACTAATTGTTTATAGTATTAGTGACAAAAACTGGGGTGACAATTAAATATCAAATTTTGTAGTTAAAAATTACAATATTTAACTACAAACTCTAATTTTTTGGTATTGCACTAACTTATTTTTATGACGAAATATTTTTGTGTCTAAAATTGTAACTAATTCAAGACAATAATAGTTTGTCACGAATTGAATACGTTATTAGTGACAAAAAAAGGTGTCACTAAAAACTTAAAATTCATCACTAATGGTACTTAATAAATGACGCCAAAATATTTTTTTGTGAAAAACTTTAGAAGACAAAACTTTGCTACAAAATTTGATGTTTCTTCACTAAAAGTATGTACTTCATGTATTTAGATACGAAATGTAATTATCGTCATGAACAACGAACAATTAGTGAAGAATTTCATCTCGTAGTTAATAATTTCGTAGCTATATATCAATTTTGTTGTAGTCACCAAGTTTGTTAGTAATATTTTCAGTTACCTCACTTTCACTAATTGCTCCATCATTTCACTTTCTCCTTACATAGTTCTAACATAGTAGTGCCATATCTGAGACGGTGGTTGAAAGCACAAAATTTTTACTAAAAGTCTCAAAATACAAACATACCACGATCAATGTAAAATAAAAACTTCTCATAATGATTCAAGAAGAAACATGTATATTGATAGATAAATATGAAGATATTAATATAACATACTTAGAATGTAGGCGGGTGCATTTTTTACAAGTACGTACTCGAATGGGTCAATCAAGGACTTATCAATATATGCAGATTTTCGCTGCTCCTCAATATCCGCTCATTTGTCATAAAATTCAATGACAAGTAAAAACATAAATATCATGATAGCAAGAGATTGAACATAATTAGAGACAATCTTTGTGTTCACAACCCCTCTAATTAATGAATCATAAACATAAAGACACCTATGACTGATGCGGAAAACAATCAAAATCCAATGAAATGCGTCGCTAACATGTACAGGAATAATAATGTTATCAACAGAATTTCAAGGTACATTAAAAGGCATTTTAAAATCTCTAATATACTGGCCAGCATAGTGTTCAGGAGTTATACATCTCATGTCGTTGTTCAAACTCAACCACTGCTTCTTAATTGCACGAACCCATTTAATGAAAAATACATTTGTATGGTGTATGTAATTGACTTAATCGCGCTATACTTTGACTTTTTCACAAATAATACATATCACATCAACAAGCTATTTTAAAAGAAATAAAACTATAAATAATATGTTGCATATTGGGTAATATGTTTTAAGAAAATAAAATAAAAATTATAAAATGACGAATCAAATGAGGAGAAATACTACTTTTGAAAAAATTCTTTATCAACAATAACAATTTTATAGTTCACAAGCAAATAAAAATTTAGAAAAAACACAATCAAACATATATTTAGTATTTGATTTACTTTAGTTGAAAATATGCAGATTGTAAGAATTGAAATTGAAATTAAACACCACACATCAGTTACAAATATAAATGAAAAAAGTAACTCCAAAATAAAAACATACCTCGTAATTTCATGATCGTCCAATATGAATTGATGTGCGAAATTAATTTTTTTTCCACAATTTTAATATTAGTAAAGTCAAATTTAAGATTTATCCTGTACTGCAAAGCAGTAAATATAGCACTCTACAAACATTTTTCAAGCATAACAACTGTTTTAACGATGTGACCAATTTCGATTTTATCTTGGAAATCGAAATCTGCTACTTCCTCAGCTACAACATTTTTTTCTCTTGTTGTTCATTTTTTTAGGAATATCGACTTTCTTCGATCAACTTTTACTTTTGCATATTGAAAATAGGTTATTTCAATGAAAATTGTTGTTTTGTATCAACAATTTCATTCGAAATTAATTCACTTTGATTGTTCAATATACCTTCTATCTCAATTTTCTTCTTTCTATTATCCTTGATTGGAGAAGGGGTGAAACATTTCAAAACAAAAGATGCTCTAGAGAGCACAATGGGGCTGTCTCTTTGACTAATCTGGGACTCTTCTGAGTTAAAATGAAGTTGGAGTAGAGTCGAATTTAGAAATGAATGACATAATTCATACCAAAATTGAATCGAATCTCTAAAACCTAGCAGGATTATCGGAGAAGAAGCATAAATTAGATGATACAATGAAAACTCAAACCTCATAATTCTTTCAAAAAATAAAAAGGGAATAATTAAAGAAGGCGTTGGTAATGAGAAAAAAATCTTAACCCAATAAAGGAGAGAGAAAAAAAATGTAGAGTTGAAAATATAATTAATATTACTTTTTCATAAAGGAGAGAAACATGTAGGATCAAATTATTAAAAAAAAAATGTTAGTAAAATATTTATTTCCATGATTTTTACACTCTAAAAATACTGTAATTGATTTGAGTGGAAAGATAAAACAAAAGTTTAGAAGATATTTCAATTGATATATATCTAATAAATTAATTTTAAAAAAAATAAATTTCTTAAAATATTTTTTTTTTTTTGAAATATGCTATAACTTGCAATTAATTTCATAGTTCAATAATTATACAAAAGGAAAAGGACATAAATAACACTTCAGATGAAACTATTGACATGAAAATGACTATTAAATTTTAATTTCATTTTCTAGACATTAGCTGGCAGCATTATACAATACCGATACAAATTTGATACATATCTTATACAGATACTTACTATATAACAATGATACAAATTCTATGCACGTTATAATAAAAAATGTATGTTCTATATAATAATGATACAATTTTTACCCATAAATTCATTGTTGTTGTTTTTTTTACAAATTGTATCAATATGGTATATGAACTGTAACTGAACTACCTAAGTCAAAATGACCCAAATTATGAAATGACCATAATATGAAATTTGCTTGAGCCGACTGACTATAAATGTCCAATGATCCAAACATGGGCCAACTATTTTTAAAAAGAACAAATAACATAAACCCCAATAGTTTGCTACCTAAGTACATTCTCTCTCAATTTTTTCATAATTACATCAAATCCTTTCCAGATACACAAGTAACAGATATATAACTAGTAAATTAATTGCCTTAATAAAAGGAAAATAATGGTAAGAGATTAAATAACAGAGAAATTAATGATATTTTGATTGGGATATGTTTCTTGAATCCCTAAAAATTAGCAACAACTTCATAATTCAAATTGGAATCACCATCATCAACATCCTCCAAATCAAAATGTTGCACAAAAATACAAAATTAAATCAGCAAAAAGCGTCAGAAAAACTTATATGTACCTAATCCAAAACATATTATTGATAATGATACATAAGCTATTACGTGTTTTTTTGAATGAACTATAAATACAATACATATGTATCAGTTGTACTCAGTATTTTGAATATATCAGTTGTAAGACAATTCAAAACAATTTCAAAATTTAGTATATCTTATAGATATAATGATATATCTCAAAAAAATTGATCTATGCATCATAATAAGTATGTTGAATGTATAAGGTGTTAACCCAGATCACATGCAATTTTTTATTATGTATCATAAAATAATGTAATATATCATTAAAATTGAATTTATATATCAGTCTCAGTATATTGATGTACCAGGTATAGCAAGAATCAAAATCACATGTAAATATTAGTATGTATCAGAAAGCATGCAATGTCGTATTACCCTTAGAACAATAAAGTGAATGTATTAGATGTTAAAAGAATCTAAATCAGATGTAAATTTCAGTTTGTATCAGAAAGCATGCAACGTCTCAGTTATGTATCAGATTCACCGTTTACATTACCATTAGTTAAAATTTCTACATAATTATAATGTATATGGGAGAATTTTATCTATCAAATATATAAAAATCATACATTCGTAATTTAATTCACTGGACACAAACTCAACACCAACTTCAGTAGGAGTTGATGCATGCAATTGACTCCATTAATGTTGTTAAAATGCTTAAAGAACACAAAATTAAAAGACATATTCCTACAATTTTTGAACTAATTTACTTAAAAATCAAATGAAAAACAAACTAAAATCCAATTTATTTTGAACAATACTTAAGTTAATGAAGGTTGTGTGTGGAAGTTGTAACTTCAATAATGATGAATTAGAGGATAAATAAGTTTTGCATCAAAAATGAAATTTTGGCTTAATCTTCGCCAATGTCACCGTGATTTAGGGAGAAAAACTAGGAGTTGTGTATTGTGTATAATATTGGGTAGTGATGTATTTGATAAAGAACTTGTTTAGAGATTTAGAAGGGATTTTTGTAATTAATTTAGTGGGATGAGATTTGAAGTAATATATAAAACTTAAGGTGTTGTTTTATGTAATTTTCCTTCCAACACATGTCCTTTTTTCTATACAAAAATATAATTACAACTTATAATAAACAGTCTAAAAAGTAAATATAGTATAATTTTTACTATAAGCAGTTGTTTGGGTTGGGAAATAATTTATGTCGAGATTAGTTATGCGAAGATTAGTTATACTGGGATTAGTTGTCCTGAGATAAGTTATCTTGGTATTATTTTTTAGTGATTATTTGGTTTGTGGTACTAAAAATGATAGGCATCCCATCCTTTCTAAGAATAGATGAATTTTTTTACAAAAACACCCTTCGCCTTATTTATCTTAATATTTCATGTTAAATTACTTATTTTGTCCTAAATTCTATAAAATGTTGATAATCCTTTTTTAAAAAAGATTCAGCATAAAAAAAATATGAAAAAGATACTCTCATCTTACATTATTTAGTATTAATATTTGAAAAGTTAAATTGTATTTTTTAAAAAAATTGAATTTTCAAACATGTTTAACTATATATAAAAAATATTTTTTTTATTTAACAATTAAGCATGTACTAAGTTAGAAAGAGAGTGTCTAAGATACTTTAATTACTTGTCCATGATAAAATTGTTAGAAAAAATAAAAATTTGAAGTAAGATTAATAATGACAAAATACAAAGATAATAAATCCTTGGATCAATTTTGAATTTGATTTTATAAATAGTTAAATCCATATAATTGTTCAAAATTAACAAAATGAACGAAAATTTCTAAAGTAATTAAAATTTAAAGTAGGGACAAAATTTTCAATAAAAATTAATGTGAGACTATCAAAATCCCACGTTCTCTCTTATATATAGTAGTAAAGTAATATATATATATATATATATATATATATATATATTCTCCTATATAAGAAGTCACGGTGTCGCAGGTGAACCACACACCACACCATCGACATCCCTGCTTGCCGTCATTTAATGAGCTTTCTCCGTAATTTTACTAAATCATTCCTAATTTATTATTATATGTCATTTACGTATTAATTATATTTAACAAATAAAATAAAAGAGACATTTATTACACGTTTGCTTCAGCTACTTCAGTGGTAATTTTACTATATCATTCCTAATTAATTATTATAAGTCATCTAAGTATTTAAAAATTAATAATATTTAATACTATTAAATTAATTTGACGTCTTATATGAAGTTCACTTAATTTTCTTAACAAATAATTTTATAGTAATTTTGCTATATCACTTTTAATTAGTTATTATAATTCATTTAAGACATGTTTGTACTATATCATCCCTAATTAATTATTATGGTCATCTAAACATTGTGCTAATTAAATTAGAATATAAAAAATAGTATAAATCACACTAATTAAAAGAATAAATTATTTTTAAAACATAATTGACTATCAATGCCACAAAAGTTTAGACAAGGAGAGTAACATATATTACTTTAAAATTACATAAAAAGTATTATAAACTACAATAGTTAATTATTTAAAATATCTAAAAAAAATAATTAATCTATTATATATTCAAGAAAAATACATAATAAATTATAAAATTTAACAACTTAAAATATCTAAAAAAATAATTAATTTGTTATATATAGCAAAAAATACGTAAAAAAAAATATTAATCACAATAATTAACAACTCAAAAAAATTAAAGAATATAAAATATTTGGTTGACTCTCGAAATTATATCAATGTCAATTAAATTTGAGTAGGAAAAAAGTTATTATAAATCTCAATAATTTAAAACTTAAATTATTTTTAAAATATAATTGACTATTAATGCCACAAAAGTTTGGACAAAGAGAGTATCATGTTTTATTTGAAAATTACATAAAAGGTATTCTAAATTACAAGAGTTAACTAACTTAAAATATTTTATTATATATTTCATAATTATTATGTGAAAAGTAAAAAAAAATTGATTGACTCTCGAAATTATATAGGTGTCATATTAACAATTTAAAATATTCTTATACAAATTCCATTAATCTAAATATAATAATATTTGCCTAACTAGAAATTTCTTAAAAAAACAAATGAAGATTTTAATTAAATGATAGAATTATATATAACGTAAAATTTTCAATAATCAATATTGGGCCGTGCGTAGTACGGTCGTAGCCAAGTAGTGTGTGTGTTTGTGTATATATATATATATATATATATCCCATATAATTGTTCAAATTTATCAAAATGAACGAAAACTTGTAGAGTAATTAAAATTTAAATTAGGGATAAAATTATCAAAAAAATTTAATGTAAGGACTGTCAAAATCTCGCTTTCTCTCTTATACATAGTAGTAAAGTTATATATATATATATATATATATATATGAAAAATGATAATTAAAGGATTTGAAGGGTAATTTTATCATTTTATGACTTATCCCAAGTTAAAATATGGTGGGATTATTTATACCCCTTAAGTGGGATAACTTCTCCCGGTACTATTTATTAATTTCGAAATAAGTTATCCCGAATTTAGCAATCAAACATAACATCAAAAATTTAATCTTGAAATTATTATTTTATTTCAAAACTATACATTTTAATACCTCGCACCAAACGACCCCTAAAAGTGAATAGGGTTATTGGGGTGTGAAGCGAAACTCAGGAAATTGTATGTCATAGATCCAAATATGGGTGGCTTTAGATATTTGACCCTAAATAAGAATGTCTTTGAAGAATAGTATTCCTTACTTTTTAATATACTAAAAGTACTTTGCCACTCCACACTTCAAATATATTTTTAGCCTTTCCATACTCATTTATTTCTCAAATTTTATTTTTATTATTTTCACTTTTTTTAATTTTTCCTTTACTTTTATTATTCTACTTTTTTCACTTTTTTTTTCTCCTTTAAATTTATTATTGTGATTTTCATTATTTTTAATTTTTATTTTTCCTTTAACTTTTATTTTTCATGTTTTTATTTATTTGTCTCAACCTCTATTTTTTTCTCTTTTCCTTTTTTTTTTCAACCATTATCTATTTCTTCATTTTTTTCCTTTTTTTAAATTTATTTATCTTTAACCTTCATTTAGAATTTTTAAAATTTCTCTTTTTTTTTCTAGAATTTTCGTCAATTATTCCTTATCGTTCATCTTTTTCCCTCATTTCTCAAAACCCTTTCTCTTGATCCTCTTCCCCTTCATCTGATTTCTCTCAAAATTTCAACCTCCATTAACAAAAAAAATGGACGTTGCTTCTGATGAAGAAATAGAGCGCCTCTCAGTGGATGTTGTTTCCAACTCTTTGGGACTTTTGCCTTCAAATTTAATTGACATCATTGTTGATGTAAGTTGCTACTAAATTCAGTTTGTCATTTACATGTATTTTATCTTTTTTTGGTGTGTTATTTTTGAATTGGGTATTTAAATCTTTTTATGTTGTTTACGTTTAAGTTTTTAACTCATAATACAAAGTTGTTGTATTTTTGGGAATTATGTTTAGGGATTTGTTAGATTGGTGGTTGTATAGTTAAGAAGTTTTAATTTTGTTAGTTGTGTGTTACTAAGTGAATTTTGAATAATCCCACATTCTTGATTTCATAGAAAAAAAGTAAATCTTGATTGAAATTAAAAGTTTTATGTTACTAGAAATCTTAGTAGCTCGGTTGATTGACTATTTGAACTTTGTGCTATTGGAAAATCTCAGTAGCTTAGTACATTAAAGGAAAAGATATATTGCCCGAATGTTTAATGTTTGGCTCTTGTGTTGTGGATTCGAAGGAGTGGTTTTATTCACTTGCAACCTGTGATCGACCTTTGAATGACATGGTATTATCACTTACTATCCTTATCTATATTTGTAATGTGCCTTTGACTTGTCCTTTGTTTTGTTTCTTCCTTTCTCCTAGTAGATAATCTATGTTTGCAAGCCAACAGCTTACTCAAGGGTATTCAAGACTACTTTCCCTAAAGCTAACTCATATGCTTACAATTATCCCACTAGTATTGCCACTTGCACTGGTAGTAGCTACTTGCTCACTTTTTATCCTCACCACTAGTCTTGTCACTTGTTCTTTTCACTGTTTGTTAGTATTATATTATTAGTAGTATTAAATCAAATCAAATACATAATAGTCATGATTTTGGACTTCACCTTATCTCCTCTCAGTTAGATTCCTTGCTACGTCTAGTATATTGTGTTATCATCATCATTAGTAGTATTGTCACTAGTACTGGACTCTATTTAAGTGGCGGCAGTAATCATATTTAATTGTCATTGGATTTGTATCGGTAGTTGTAAAATAATATTAATTGTTCATGGTAGTAGTGGTGTGCAAATTAGCTATTGCATTTCTTGAAAATTCTCTTTGTTGTGTATATGCTGAAGATGATGAAAATTCGGCCACCACCCATTTGAACGATGTTGTTTCATTAGTTGATTGGCTAAATATCTAGCTGCTACTTTGCAACTTTGGTGTAAAGCTGTAAACTTTTCTATATATTCAATTCTTGGAGTAAGTTTGAGTTGTATCATAACATGCCCGAGTGCTTCGTCAACTATATTCCACTGTTGCCGATCATCTTACCTTGGTTACTTCTTTATGTGATGAATGTGTTGTAATACTCTTATTCAGTGTTTTTTTTATTTTATCGCAGTATTTGGACACAATATTCTACTATATGAGGAAGAAGGCAAAATATGAACCTAATATTGTTGTGAAGTTTACTACAACTGATTTTGTATTTAGAAACAAGATTGATGCTCTTTATCACGATTTTGTGGAAAATGGGAAAGATTTTTCTGCCATTCCCGAGAAACATGAGGTTGAGGAGTATATCAGAGGCTTCTATTGTGATGCAAACTTACCGTGGAACAAGGTTGATTATGTGTTATTTTCATTTCATGTTCCACGGGAAAAATCTAAACGTAGACACTAGCTTTTGGGAGTTTTTGACTTTACTGATTGGTGCATATATGTATACGAATCCAACCGTACCAGGCGTGGTGCTAAATTTATTCAAAATGTGATGTTACCTTACCAAATATTGATACCGTATTTTTTGAAAAAGGTCAATTTCTATCTTGAGAAGGGCATTGTCAAATCTGAAAATGACACTTTGCCGATAAAAATGGTTGATGAGCTGCCACAACAAACTCAATGGTATCTCATTTCATTTATTTTATAAATGTTCATTTAACTTTTTTTTTTGTTGTTTTCCATATATTCACGCAATATATTTCTTTTGTATCACAGTGATTGTAGAGCATTTGTTTGTGCGTTTGCTGAATATGTCATTCATGGTAGAGATTGACATTGGTCATATTCACATGAGGTATGGAGCTTTGTTGTGGGATTATGGAAAGAGAAAACTAGAAGCTGGTATAAAAGACAACACTACAGAAAAAGTTGGCAGATTATTTGGAAAGGAAAAGAGGAAGAGAACACACCAGGAGTAGTAGTTTAGTTTTGTAGTTATTAAAACTCACTGCACATGAAGGATTTTTAGTTATTTTTAGTTTTGTAGTTATTGAAACTCACTGAACATGAAGGATTTTTAGCTATTTTTATGCGATCATGTTAAGTTTAAACAGTCTTTTCAAATTGAATCTGCTATTTTTTATGCGATAACGTGAAATGTACAATGTAGAAGCGCTACTGATTCATTTGTTGGTATCTTTGTATATTTATGTTTTATTATCGAAGGATATTTTTTGCCTTTCCTTGTGGCAAGTCTTTCCCCTGAGGCAAGAGTTATTGAGTAACTTATAAATTAGTAAACAATGTGGCAGGGCCAATTCATGCCCATGAGGTATAACTTGTTCCTACAAGGGATGTCTTATCATTAATTATGTGCGACTGTTATATGAGTATTTTGATCATTGTGAACTTTTCAATCACATTTGTCCTTGATTAAATGGCATAAAAGAAGAAACAGTTTAGTCCTTGTAATCCAAAGGTCATCTCCTCCTTCTCAGTAGTTGGTTCTCTACTTTTATTTATTTGGTTAGATGCTTGGTTTTGTTGATTGGTATCATCGTATTTTCGACTCGCAATTGAATACTCCCTCGTGCTTTTCTTTTTGTAGTTTTTGATATCTAAGTCTAGCCTCTAGGGCAAGTGTTGTAGATCATTTGTCGAATCATTGCAGAATAAGCTAGTATCAACTCTTGCCCATGAAGCATAACTTGTTCCTTTGGGGTCTAAGAATCCTGCCTCTTGGGCAAGACTTATAAATTATCCACCAAATCATCACACGCTAATCTAGTATCAACGCTTGGCCATGGGACATAACTTATTCGTTTGTTGTTTTAAGTTTTGCCTCTAGAGCACGAGCTACAGATCATCTGCCAAGTTATTACATTCTAAGTTAGTGTCAACTTTTGCCCATTGGGCATAACTTGTTTCTTTGGGGTTTAAGTCTTGCCTTTAGGGCTAGTGTTGTAGATCATCTGTCGAATCATTGCAGAATAAAGTAGTGTCAACTTTTGCCCATGGGGCACAACTTGTTCTGCATCTTGCCTTCAAGGCAAATTTTAAAGTGTATCCCGTGGAATTATTCACATCACATCTCTTGGGGATGTAGTCCTTCAACGAATCCTGTTAATAAGATATATTTTTACACATCAATATATAAGAAAATTTAACATGCTAAGTAATTTTTATAAACAATCAATAAGAAGGTATTGAGTTAATTACTTCACCACAAGTTAAAATTTCATATAAATAAGAAGACATTCGTGATTGAAAGTCAAAAGTACTTGTTACAAACTAAAATAGGGATAAAAAATACTATTATAACTGTTATTTTGATCCAACTTCTCGGATAAAAATTAAACCTAATCATGTTTTCTTATTTTTCTTTCTGTATTTTCTTGCATATGGATGAAGGATAAGAGTATAGTGACAATTTGATCTGTTATGCCCGGTCCTTTTACATCTCGAACATTTGTAATTGTTTTTTGAAGATTCTGTTCTGCAAGGATATATGGATATTTGTCTTCTTCTAAGCAGAACCTCCTTATCTTGAGGGGGGGTTGTGATCAAATCATTTATGCCATCTGGAACAACCCATGATAATGTGCTTCCAACTGGTAGGATTTCTCCCTGGTATGCTTGTAGCCAAGACTGTCTTGAGAACCAATGAGAATAATAGCTAGACTTGTTCATATGTCTACTCTCTATCGCTGCAATTGCATGGGTGCATGGTATCTCATCTGTTTGAAATATCAAGCATTGACAAGTCTTGCTCTTCAGGTCTACAATATATTCAACTCCTTCTTATCTTACAACAAATCTTGTTGCATAAATAGGGTCTACCTGAAAATAAAATGATAAACAAATAACAACTTCTAGTGAAACATCTAGTATACGAGCAGAATCGGGCATACAGAGCAATCAACCATACATAGAGGCGAATCTTGAGGCAACCAAAAAATAGCTACAATCAAGCATATAACATCAAATCACAATCTAATATTAAACTAATAAAAAATTAATAATAAGTGACCAATAATAAGGAGTAACAATTAAGGTTCTATTTCAAAATGGAAGAGAAGGACCAATATAGGGGATAGTTAGAGTTTTGATGCTTGACTTGGTAAGGAAAAGTGTAGGAGAAGGATATATCATCCAATAAATGAGCTTTCAAAGTCAAATTCCTTGTATTATATGGAAAAGACAGAACCTTGCTTAGGAACAGCAGTTGATTCAATAGTGATGCTTCCAACATATGAGCAGGAGAATTAGCTACAAATAAACTTAGATAAAACAGATATTACATCTAATCTAGGAGTAAAATCAACTATGATAGTGAAATATCTAGTATATGAGCAGAATCAGCCATACAGAGCAATCAAACATACACAGGGGACGAATCTTGAGGCAACCAAAAAACAGATACAATCAAGCATACAATATCAAATCACAAACGATCACGCAGCTATGAGCAGAAGATACAAAATGCATATTTCGCGCACGAATCTCAAGGAAATAAAAAAAACTAGCAATAAATCACAAATAATAGTAAACCAGCTATGTATAATCTGCGATAAAAAACAGTAATAGTATATTTTTCTATTATCAAAATACAATTTCAATTACTTACTTTCAATTTCAAGGCGACTTGAATCTTGTCAGTCACCTCCACTTCCGCCAACGTGTGATGTCATTAAAATTGCCTTGAGATTCCATTTTTCTTTTATAAAACCAACTTTGTAACTTGTTCTAAATGTAATCGATCAATTCCAGTATTGGCAGTTGCCTGGCTTTTCTCAGTATTGCATTCATGGACTCCACGTTGTTAGTCGTAAGCGTCTTGTACCTTTTATTGGTATGAAATGAATGAGCCCATCTTTCTGGTTCTTCTTCTTTCAAGTACTCTGCAACAACTTTGTTGACTTTTTCTATCTCATCCATGAAAGTATAAAATTTAGTTCGTTTGTATGTAGTTGTTGCATTGTAAAAGAGTGATAGAACCACATCTGAGAAGTATTTTTTTCTTAAATTCTTCTCCATTTGATAGATGCATATCCCGTACTGACACTCTGGATAGACATTTGCAATTGCATTTGCAATGGCTGGGTGACGATCTAATAGAATAGACAATTGTTCACGTACCCCAATTGCATGTCTTAACTGATTGAAGAACCAGTTATACGACTCATTTTTTTTCTGAGTCTGCAATTCCAAAAGTCAAAGGAAATATGTTGTTGTTTTCGTCCTTTGACACTGCTATCATGAGGACACCACGATATTTCGCCTTAAACAATACTGTATCTATCATTATTACCGGTTTATAGTTGGTCCATCCAATGATTGAAGCGTCATAAGCAAAGAATGCATATTGAAACTTGTGTTGAGCAAAAGAATATTAGTAACAATTTGCATTTGATGTTTATAATCAGAGTACAATAATTTTCTAAACTAAGTCTTGCCCATGAGGCAAGAGTTGTATCTATGTTAATAATCTAATCAGTGCAATTAAAGAATAAATTTTTGCCTTTTGGGCAAAAGTTTTTAATTTTAACAGGATAGCATTTGTACAACAATTTTCTAAACTAAGTCTTACCCATGAAGCAAGAGTTCCATCTATGTTAATAATCTAATCAATGCAAATAAAGCATAAACTTTTGCCTCTTGGGCAAAAGTTTTCAATTTTAACAAATTTCTAACCAAGTTTTGCCCATAAGGCAAGAGTTCCATCTATGTTAATAATTTAATCATTGCAAATAAAGGATAAACTGTTGCCTCTTGGGCAAAAGTTTTCAATTTCAATAATTTTCTAAACCGAGTCTTGCCCATGAGGCAAGAGTTCCATCTATATTAATAGTCTAATCTGTGCAAATAAAGGATAAACTGTTGCCTCTTGGGTAAAATTTTTCAATTTCAATAATTTTCTAAACCAAGTCTTGCCCATGAGGCAAGAGTTCCATCAATGCTAATAATCTAATCAGTGCAAATAAAGGATAAACTGTTGCTTCTTGGACAAAAGTTTTCAATTTCAACAATTTTCTAAACCAAGTCTTGCCCATGTGGCAATAGTTCCATCTATGTTAATAATCTAATCAGTGCAAATAAAGGATAAAATGTTGCCGCTTAGGCAAAAGTTTTCAATTTCAACAATTTTCTAAACCAAGTTTTGCCCATGAGGCAAGAGTTCCATCTATGTTAATAATCTAATCAGTATAAATAAATGATAAATTGTTGCCTCTTGGGCAAAAGTTGTCAATTTCAACAGTATAGCATTTGTATCTATTTTTAGGGGTGTACAGACCAAACCGTCAAGTCAAACCAAACCGTAAAACCAAATCAAGAAAAAAAAACGACTTATGGTTTGGTTTGGTTGGTTTGACGTTTGAAAAAAAAACCGACCATTCTTGGTTTGGATTGGTGTTAACAAAAAAAAAGTCAAACCGAACTCAAATCAAACCGACATAATATATATATATGTGTGTGTGTGTGTGTATATATACTAATCTAGTCGCATGTGCCTCGCACGTGTAACGTTTGATTATTTAAAATTAAATGATTTTATCTATTGCGGAGATTTTTAATAAAGTGTAAAAGTTCAAATCACTTTTCAAAAATCTTTCACACTTTAATGTAATAATGTAAACATAAACACATACACATATATGTTTTCCAATTCCAAGTGGTTGATGGTATCACTTTTACATTTGTGTACTTCTTTCCTTGTTGCAACAGGATAAGAGAGACGCATCAATTTAAACCATATTTGTGTTACGATTTTATATATATATATATATATATATATATATATATATATATATATATATATATATTTAAAATTGTTCCTTATTTTTAAAGTCAAGTCTTTACAAATTTATTGATTACATTCTATTACGTACTTAAAACATTTAAAAAGCTGGAACTTCTTAATTTTTTCTTATTCTAATAGTTTTATATTTATTTTTAGTTTTTTCAAATATTCTTAAAATCAAATTTTGTTGATTTAGAATTCTTAAAATAATTAAAAATGTATCAGTTGTATGACTTCAAATAAGGAAAGGTTTACCATAAATATATTTAATTAATTTTTAATTCTTAAATTAGAAAAAGATATAGAAATTTTGATGTCTTCTAATAAGATTTTTTTTTTACCATAAATACATTTAATTTATTTTCAACTCTTAAATATTAGGATGAAATAGTGAAAAAGACGATTTTGTTTAAATATTAGAAAGAAATAGTGAAAAGACGATTTTGTTTAAAGCAAGGATTTCAATGAAGGGCAAAAAGTTCAATTCACTTTTCTAAGGATATTCACACTTTTAATATTAAATATATATATATATATATATATATATATATATGCATGTATATAATTTAACTTTTATACATAAAATATTAATTATAATCTACTTTTTAAATACTTTTCAATTAGTTTTATTAATTTTCAATATTCAGAAAGTAGATGTATATATACATATATATTTATATTTGGGCCTTTAAGTTGTAATATTTATCCATTAATGCTAATAAAATGATCCAAAATCCAATATAAACTTAAAACCTAAACTTTTCACTCTTCATCTTATTTTTTAGTTTCAAGAGAGTTTTTCGCTCCTCAATTTTTCATAATTGTGGTTTTTCATTAGTGCATGAGTGAAAACATACTTGATCTAAACTTCAATCACAATATAATTGTAAAAAATAAAGATTATAAAAACTGAGAAAAACTGAAAGAACCGACTAAACCTAAACCGGAAAAACCGATTTTATGTTGGTTTGATTTGGTTTATAGTTTTAATAAACTGACATAATTGATTTGTTTTTTTTTCAATAGAAAACCAAACCAACCCAACCTATGTACACTCCTACTTGTTCTCATCGTCCCTCTTTATGTTTGTGTACGTGTCTGGGTTGTTTTCTTTCTTCATGTAAAGATACGATGACAACTTGTTGTAGTTCTCTTTCGCGGTTCCTCTTATCACCGTATAGGCATGTTGTATCGCTCGTCATCCTTTGTTGTAGGATATGATGATTCCGTATTTCCTTCTCATTTCATCTACCACGAAGTCGGGTGTGATTACATTACTAGAGTCACGCACGAGCTCTAGTATGTAGTCTCATATGACCTTTGATGTTGCATTCCTGTGGTCGGACGTTATGAAATCAACCGAGCAACTGTGAGCCTTTTCATATGTAGTAACCTGAAAGAGCAAGGAATCGGGAATCTTTGAGGCATGAAATCGCCATACACAGTTATCGTCCAAACATTGCAGTGAATATCTTGTTGTGCTTGATTTGATAACCTTAAATTTGATGTTATGTGTAATTGCAATGTTTGACATGCACGTCGTCATATTTTGTTTGTCAATGAAGATCGACTTGACATTTACCTCATTCAAAGAGGTATTGTGTCTCAAGAGAGTAGTCTCGATATCAAGTATCCTCTTCTTTTTTGGCGTACCCTCTTAATCTTGGATGGCTCAGCTATTTTAGCCTCCAATATTTGTTCAATAACCTGTACCTCGTTATTTCTATCAATACTTTCAATACTCATTACATTTTCATCCATTCCAAGCACAACCCTTGTGAAAAATGAAACAACAAAAGATTAGTAACAATTTAATTTAGAATATATATCTTCAACAAGTAAAATCATTAAAGAGTAAGGCATAGTCAACTATTTCCCATAGGGCATAACTGTCAAAGTCTTGCCTCTAGGGCAAGAGTTATAGATCATCTGCCAAATCATTACAGGCTATGGCAGTGTCAACTCTTGCCTATAGGGCATAGCTGCTCAGTCTTGCCTCTGGGGCAAGAGTTATAGGTCATCTGCCAAATCATTACAGACTAAGTCAATGTCAACTATTGCCCATGGGGCATAACTTGAAATGTATGACAGAATCTGAAGATGCTAAAATCGCACTTGAAACTACTGAATAACACACAATATAAGAGTGATTCTAAGAGGGTTGTTTACTTTAGAGATACGTTCCAAGTGATACAACATAGTTTATCAACTCAGTACTCTGATAGTATGGCCTTGAAAGAGAATGATGTACTGACTATTATTAAGAAGTGGGGCAATATTGAAGAGAGCATGTTACAATAAAAATTCAAGGCTTTGTTTATAAGCAAGGTGATTCAAACCCTGTGTATTTTAGTGCAGTTAGACTCAAACATAAGGCATCTAAACGCTATGATAAATGCTAAATTGTGGGAACATCTCATCGAAAAGCTTTAGATGTTAGAGAGCAAACTTCAAATACTTCACTATATATTCTTAAGCAAACACAACAGGTCAAATTGGTTTCACAGCATCAATTTGCATGTATACAGATTTTCTAATTATATTAATTTAACGTTGCAGGTCAAATGCACATAATCGTGGCATCGTAAGAGGTCATTATGGATACGTCAATTAGATGGGACATAGCTTCAACATCGATACATCAGATTGTGAGGTGAAAAGTGTTGATCATATTTATGAGGAGCAGAGCCACCATGTTCAACATTCTAGACAATCAAATCTCTATCTGTATGGAAATGATTTATACGATGATACTGACAAGAACCACGCAATACATGATGAAGAAGATGATACACCAGCTCCTAAGCAAGTTGGATTACTAAGCTTGTTCAAATACTCAATCAAGTTGGATATAGTACTACTGTTGTTGGGTTGTATTGAGGCTCTAATAAACGGAGGATTGCTTTCTTGGTATTCTTATCTTTTTGGTAATTTCATAAACAAAATTGCTCTGGACAAAGACAAAGACCAGATGATAAAAAATGTGGGAACGGTAATATATACTTAGACTTTTATTGTATGCTCCCAAAGCTCTCAATTAATAACCCCTTACCCTTCCATACCGCGAGCAGTAAAAAGAGATGAATCCATGAATACTACTATCCTAAAGTAGACGTAACCAATACTACTGTAGGTAACAAAAGATGAAGGATTAAATATGATGCGTGTTCAACAATGAAGGATTTTTTTAACACGAAAAAATTGTATAATGCAGTGAACTGTACAATAGTAACCTTGTTACGTAAAATGCCAAATCTTACTACCATTAGAGAGTTTAAACCCATTGCCCGTTGCTCTATGTTATACAAGCTAATAGCTAAGGTGCTCTCTCTTAGAATCAACAAGTTAGTGCTTCTTTACTCTTTAAAACATAGGCTGGATTCATCCGAGATGGAAAACACAGCCTTTGCCTCCAAGGCCAAACCCTTGCAACTACTCAAAAACAATTATAATCGCAATAACAAACTCCCCACAACCCGTTCGACATAATTCCATATCATCTTCTAATGCTAATTATACCACTAATTTGAAATATTTGAAACTAATTTCTTGTACCACCTTCACCTTATACGTTTGGCCTTCCCAAAATATGTTGCGATCAATGTTAACTCCCATATTAACAGCCTTTCCCTCCAACACCAACCCCCCACAACTACTCAAAAACAATTATAACCGCAATAACAAACTCCCCACAACCTGTTTGATGCAATTCCTCAATAGTAAATATGTTACTACAAGAACAACATATCCAAACTTTAGCTTACGTTCACCTCCCAAAAAATCAAATCAATATGCTAATTATATAACGAACTAAAATTACCACAATGCATCAATAAGCTAAAATTACCACAATGAATTTTGGTGATGAATTTCATAGCTGAAGAACCCTTACTGCTAAAATCGATTCCCCGAATATTTGAAAGTTGATTCTGGAATTTGAAAGAAAGAGATTTAACAGTGAGTATTTTGACAGGAGATCGATTCTGAAATTTAGAAGAAAGAGAGGAAGAAAGAGGTTTAACGATAAATATTTTGTAGGAGGGTATTTTTGTCCAAGAAAACACGACTTAACAGGTTAAGGCTATTTTAACAAAATCTTTTTATTTGAGGCTAAATTTTGAAAGCCACCCTAATTTTGGTCTATATTTAAGAATCTGCCAGCTAAACTCGTAACATGGCCTAATTAATTAGAAAAGGCGAGGCCCAAACACAGAATTCCCACGCTTTATGCATTGGCGCGAAGAGGAAGTGGCGCCAGTTTAGTAAACTACTTTGCTGCCTATTTCTCTGAAAGAACAAAAGCTCCTGCTCTTCCAAAAAAAAAAAAAAAAAAGTTATCAGCAATTTTCATCATTCAATGCAGAGCTTGCTAGGTTTTCGTCCTCCTCAATTCTCCGAGGTCACTTTTCAATTCCTCATCTATTTCTTTTTTCCTTTTTCTTTCTCTTTTTGTCACCTTTTTTTTTTTTTTGAAAACCAATACTGAAAAATTCATAAGCTTAGCTTATAACAAAATTAGAAATCTATGCGAAATTATTAAAGTTCCAATCACTATCTGCAAGCTTAATAATTTGATTAAAAGAAGGAAATAAAGTCAAAAGGAGATTCATTGACTTGAACAAAACTGATTAATGTAGGAGGCTGCTTGGCTTCCGGGTTGGCTTCAGCAACATGATATTGAAACCAGTAACGGGACACCGTTTCTTCGCCAACATATGGAGGTATGAATTTATTTTTATTTTTTAAAATTAGAAGCACTTTGTTTTTTCGGGTTAATAAAGAATGGAGTAAACGACCTGCATTTTCTTACACTGTGTATTACAGACTCTACTTCAATTTTGACCTACTTTTCTTTTTACTATTCTAAAAAAGAATAGTATCTTTTTACTTTTTTTTGGCAACTTTTTAGTTCTAATTTTTCATGTGACATGTTTAAGATCGCAAAATTAAATTGCATTTTGATAAATTTACATATTTTTAGTTTAAGACCATAAGATTCAAAAATTTATTTAATTTTTAAACTTTGTACCAAGTCAAAACCACACAAATGTGTTGAAACGGACTGCTAATATATGACTCTTACTTTATTATACTTTTGTGCTATATCAAAGGGTTGAGGGGAAAAAAACTCTAGGAATTGAAAGTAAAATTACCTGGAATTAAAGTTTTTGTTTTTCTTTGCAAGACTTTAGAAGAGGTTTGAAATTTTAATGGATTGTCCTTGACATCTGGTTGCATTTTATTTTTTTTCAAATAGAAGAATCAATATAGCTTGTGAAAAGATACACAGTATTATTTTGATAGAAGTTAGTATGCCATCTATAAAATCAATTCACCGCATGAAAATTAGTATTTTGTGTGACATTTTTTTGATGTGAGAACTTTAAGACATTGAAACAATACTAAAGCTTCTATTTTGCACCATATAGCTAATACATAAACATGGAGAAAAATGTAAATGTGGATAGAACTGAGTGTGTTTTAATCTTACGAGGATGGAAGCAATCTTTGTGTGACATTCTCATTTCTGAACCACTTACTGGAAGTCCTAGGTCTACCTTTTGTACAAGAACAATATGTAACACTTTTATCATCATTTATAGCGCTGTAAACTAAGTGATGAACCAATAGGAAAGTGTAAAAAGGAAGTAGCAAAAGCGAGTGCAGTAGGTTTCAATACAAAGCTGATGATTTTGCGTCTGTTTGCTCCAATAATCTGCTGTGAGCTAAGACAAATTGATTCTTGCTTACATATTTACTTCAGGTAATTTCGTAGTTTTTTCAGGGTCTACAAACTTGTAATTTTCCTAGATAAGACTCGTGTGCCACGAGAACAATCAATTTGTCTCCTTGGTCTATTTGTAGGAATTGATCCAGCCGCATAATGCAGTTGCACCCCATCAGCAAACAACACAAGAAGATGGGTATAAGAGTTGTCATCTTCTCTTATCCGGTGATGATAGTTCACCATTCAGTTTGGTTCAGTCGATTGATAATGTAAGCTGCAGAGAACTCTTTGTTTATATAAAATGTTTAAAAAATTCTTTGCATTCAATGTGAGTTATTTCATGCCTTCAATTTTTAAGTTGTAATCTTCCAGGAGAAGTACGGATTTTTTTTGACATGATAACTGATATTGTGCTATGATTTGACAAGTTATGCGAATATCCTGTTCTCTCTCAACTAAATATGGTCAAGTAGCAATATTGTAAATCTTAAAATCTAGTTACATAATTTAAGTACTGATGAAATGTTGACATTAATGAATATCATCTTTGTTTGCTATAAGTTATTTTCAACACTGAGGTAGATTTCAAGACGAGACCAGCTCAGTGATACTTATTTGGGCCCCCCACGGGGTGCTTTTCATAAAGAAGTGACAGAAGTTTGAAAAAAATTAGTAGAATGGCAAAGGAATAATTTGTCAGAAATTATAAACTAGTCCTTATAAGCAGTATGTTTTCAGGCCTCCAACCTCTTTCATGACATTTTTTAGTGTACCATATGTGTTTAAAAAACACATTACCAATTGCAGGAACTTCCTGTAAGATGGCCTGGAAGGTTCCAAAACCCTTCTAATTGACCAGAAAACTGCTGCTGCTATTACTAAGGATGTGCTGCTTTACCGGAAAATTGTGGCAATTTTGAGCCAGCATTCTTCATCCTCTACATGACAAATTTGGATTCAGCTTCTTGCATATCACCTTAATCTCAAATACAAGGGTGGGATGAAAATTTTTGCCTCAATAGCAATTGAAATGAGACAAACACCACTCTATTTGTCATGTAGAGATTACATAATTCTAGAAGTTTTGTTATAGAAGGCCGCAATATCTCACTTGCCTGACTCTTACCTATGGGCCAACTTTGCATGTGCATTTACGGCAGGTGCTGGAATCAAATTTATTGTAATATCATTCAACCACGTCAATTTTAGCATTCTTCTGCGCTCTTGTAAAATTGTAAATCATCTTTCCCCCCTTTCTCCATTCTTTTTCCTGCAAGCAAACTTGTTCATGTGTTCTACATGCATGCAATTTATAAAAGAACTATTCCGTACATGTACAAAGTTCTAAAGTTATTTTTACAAGCTTGCATTTAGCCCAGTTTTTCTTTTCTTATTTTCTCCTTCTCCCTTTTGGGGATCAAGTTTAGAGGTGATTGCTACACTTACATTAGTCCACTATATGCTAGAAGTGTTCTCAATTTGGTCAGAGATTTGTATGTCAGTGTAGAAATCAATGTTAGATTTTTTTTTTGATGATCAAGAAATCTGTCTAGATCCAACCCCTTGGGCCAACTGTACCCTTCGAAACTTCGGGACTATGGGCCTGCCCCTCTATACTTCTCCACTTAAAATAATGGACTTAGTTTGCTTGATGGCACAAGGCTCGAACTTGTGACCTAAGCACTGAGTCCCTCAACCTTTGCCCATTGAGCTAACCCCTGGGGGCAAAAATAAGTTTGAGATTTAGAGAACCTCTAGCTGTAGGGACCCTGTAACATTCCTTTAATTGTAGAATATTGGAATGAAATTGGGCACTATTGGAGTTGAATGGATGTAGATTAATCATGTCGCCAATTACACTAGTTTGGAATGTGTTGTTAAGTTTGATTGACTGATTTTCTCCAACTCCTTTCAAACCAGAGAAACCAAGATAATGAATGTCACATAATTGGTTTTTGGCACTGCTTGCATGATGCTCTGTCCTGTGTATTACTAATGCAGTCCTTAACTGGTTCCAATTTACGTTCTTTTTAAGGTGGTTCAATTTCATCTTCATCTGTCACTGGATTGTAGCTCGGAGAACCTGCCAACTACACTTGAAGATATATCAGAAGCAGAAAGGGTCAAGTCCGGTCATGCTCTGTCAGTTCAGTGTGTTCAAATCCCAATTGTTCCTGAAGGGAATGCTAGGGAATTGAAAGTAGACAACTTTGCTGCATTAGGCAAAGGATCTAATAATGTGAACAAAGGAGAAGGGCATGATGGAAATGCCAGCTTACATGAAGTCAATCACATGGATGATGCGATTGAGTTGTCGATTGCTGCATCCGAAGCACTGGTTATTCATGAGGTGTTCAAGGATGAACCACTTTCAAAAAGATTTCCGGCCTCAACTGTGTTGGAAGCTGCACTACAGGTGAAACAAGCACGTCTGGAAGCTTGGAAAAAAAGTAATGAAACCTGCAATTGTGCCACTGAGGAGATTCCTGAAATTGATTCTCTATCAGAATGTGAAGATTTGAGAATGGAAGATGCATTCCAAGATGTGGGGTTATCTGCTTGTGATTCTGCTGATTTGCATATTAATGGCTTAAGTCTGTCTCACGTTAAAGATACTCTTGCTTCACAAACTCAAAGCTGTAGTGGCAAATTGGAAAAGGAAGGAGTAGTTCTTCATGGAATAGACATTCTTCAACCAGGTGACAGTTTTACCAAGCTAAAGTTAAAAGATATTGAGGATGAGCCCCAGTTGAAAGTGGATGGAAGGTTTGGATCTTTTAGCGATGACGGGCAGAGAAAGCCAACAAGGCATACAAATTTGGTTGTGGATGTCATCCCTGTGGCATGGGAGAGTGATCATTTGTCAGACTGTTTGAAGGTAACTCCTATTGATTCAGCTTCAGTAGTGTCAAAAGTATGAACTATTAATAAAGATACAGATATGTGAGAGTTTCTTGTCTCCCTGTAGTTTTTCCATATTAATGATTGTTCGTTCCGTTTTACCTGGTTGATTTTCTTCATTTTTGCAATGGATTAGTTTGGGCATTAATGTTACCCAGCTTATGCAGAAAGTCAGTTGTCCTGTCTTGGAAGGAAATTCATTTCAAGCATCTATTGGTTCTCCCACTGTTAAGAACATTAATGTTTCAGGTAAAGTACTTCTCTTTGCATATCACATTCCTTTGGAAGAGTCTTCTTATCAGATAATGTATTTCATTCTTACAGGAGAAGGTGATGAATTACCAAATGTAGTTTTCAAAAGATTCGAAAGTCGTTGGTTTGGTGGTTGGACTTGTTTGAAGGTCAGTATTCAAGTACATCTTATCACTGGTTCATTCATCATCAACCCTTCCTCTGTGGCATATTCTATAATTAAAGCAGAACTTATGTCATACGTAAATCCAAAGTTTCAGTGATCTGTTTCTTGAAAGTAGCACATCTATGCCAAGCAATTGTACGATGTTGTTTCCTAATTCAGTCTCGCTTTTCTTTAATTGGTCTATCCACTTATTCTCCTATTTGTTATCAATGAATGAGTTGATCCTCCGCGTTGACACAGATGCAACAGGCTGAAGAGTATCCTCTGATTCTGTTTCTTAAGTTACTACATTTTATCTCAGTTGCCTTCAGTCCATTAGTCAGTATTAACATTACTCATCTAGGGTCACACATCACCGCTGTAGAGATGTTTTATGACTCATCCATATAGAAAGATTGAATCTCCTTTTATCTTCTATTTCTCTTTATCCTTATGTTCTAAAATCAGTTCATTTCATCAACCCAGGTTTCAGAATCAGAGGAAAATTGAGAGTATTGATCATTGGACATGATAAGCTTGAAAGACATAACGTAATCAAAATTTTCTTTTCGTTGAAATAAATCACAATAATTTTCTTAGTAGCATAGGAAAAGAAGAGCTTCACTAGTACTAGATGCCACACCACTGCTAAAAGATATCACAGCAGTGCAAGTCCCATTTGACATTTGGCATTTGCCTTTCAGCATTGCATCGTCTCTTAGTCCTTCTTTGTCATCTTGCTTTGATTACTATTCTCTCTCCTCCACCTTCTGTTCTTATCACTGGTAGATTAGGTAAAGAAAGGAAAGAGGAAGACCAGGGAAAGAGGGAAAAAAACAGGAGAAACAAAATTTAAATTTAGCATGCCAAATGGAGAAACTGCACGATCTTAATGACAAATTCATCTTTCTTGATTTTACGTTTTTTTATTTCAATTTTCATGAGATGTGCCTTATTTTCTGTTTTCCTTCTCAAGGAGAAACAAAATTTAAATTTAGCATGCCAAATGGAGAAACTGCACGATCTTAATGACTAATTCATCGTTCTTGATTTTGCGTTTTTTATTTCAATTTTCATGAGATGTACCTTATTTTCTGTTTTCCTTCTCATCGTGCTCCTTAGAAAAAAGGAAGCTCATCTGATCAAGTCAAATGCAATGCTATCAAAAGTATTCCTGAACCCTTTGTTGGCGAGACAAGTTTTTTCTCAGAATCAGCTGACGTAGCTCCAGATATGAGTTCCTTCGTCACACGAAAACAGGACAAAAGGGTCATCGTTGCTTCTCAATTGAGTATACCTTCTGAAGGTTTATGTAACAAAGAAAAGGAGATGATACTGCTCTCTCAGGATATTGTGACATCTTCAAATCTATCCTTAGATGATACCCTCTGTTCTGTTGTTCCGTGCAGTATATCATCTGACCATCTGTCTTCTCCTTCAGCTGTATACAATAATGTAACGGATGAAAAACAACAATGCTTTGGTCCCACTACTGAATGTGCCTCAAACATGCAGAAAAACTCGGTTCTTGATAATCAGGCGGTTCATGGGAAACAAGTTACCACTCCGAAGATTAATAGAGAAGGGATGCATGTCCCAGTTCGCCGAGAAGTAAACTCTCTAAGAACTTACAGCGTACTCCCTGGCAATAGGATGTCTTCAGAGAAAGGATTTTGTTTTAACACATCGTTTTCATTTGGAGGAGATGATGTACCGATGCTTAGGCCTGTAGGTCAAATGAGTAACGAGAAAGGAAATTGCGATGATACTCCAAGAGAGGGGAATGAATTCACAGGGGCTATGCCCAAGAGCACAAGCTCACCCCTTATATTGAACCCTGGACCACGACGTCGATTCCAAGCTTCAAAAGCAGTTCAACATGATTTTGGGACAGAAAAAGATAGAAAGCAAACAACAGAAGATCAAGCTGCTATAGAGTGTCCAAAAAGAAAGCGTGTTCACTTTTCAGAAACTGAAACTGAGATTCAATGGAGGAAGGTGCCTAGAAAGTCACATGTTGCCCTAAAATCTTGTTAGTGAGCTGTAATTTGGAATTTGACTTTAGTGTTTGTTCAAAGAATATGGACACAATTTAACTTCTTTTATCACCTTCATCTATGTAGGTCATATGCCCAAAGCTGCTAGAAATTTGAGGCCTCCAATTTCACATTTGGAGTCGAGAACTCAAGAACTCAAGAAGCGTCTGATAAATTCTTGTGCCAGAGTTGGAAGAAGATTGATGCTCAGAAATATGGAATTCTTAGTCACAGGATTTTCTAGAAAGCAAGAGAAGAAGCTTGAAGACTCGATCAAGAAATATGGTGGCACAGTTCTCTCTGATATCCCTCCTCCAACTAATAGGGGGAAGAGAAGCAAGGGACTTAAATCTCAGACAGTTCCTGTTGTTCTTTGTTCAAAGAAGGTCAGTCATTGTCTCTGTGCTTTTATTTTGCATTTCAAATCAGGCCTCCTCCGTGATGCCTATAGTGGGCGTAAGTGGAATGTTGTTCATATGTAAAAACAGAGTCCAGAGACTAGCTACTGCATCATTGCTGGTTTAATTGGATGGCAGATATGGAGATGATTTCAAAAGGCGGACTAGATGTCCTCAAACCGAAGAATGAGTAATATTAGCGAGCAAACCCCTCCCAATCTTATTAAAGTTCCACAAAGAGTTCTTTTCTTTTGTAGTGAAGGATGAAATGGAGCATTATGAAGGCAGGAGAATTGATAAGTCTTAGGCAGAACTTTGTTATTTCATGTCTGGAGCATTTTCTGTTGATTGTTTAATTTGTAGAACTTGACTTCCAAATGAATTTGAGCTGTCACACCCAAGGGTGTGGCCTAGTGGTCAAAGAAGTGGGAAGAGAACCATGAGGTCTCATTTTCAATTTCTAGAAGCAAAAAAGGCTAGGTGATTTCTTTCCATTTGCCTAAACCTTGATGTGCAGAGTTGCCTGGTACATCCGTACATGTGCTAGTGGGAGGTAACACCTACCCGGTGGAGTAGATAAGGTGCATGGAGCTGGCCTGGACACTACCTTCATAAAAAATTGAATTTAGATTGTTATACTCTTGAAGTTAATTAATCAGACCAAAATCGTAACTTACATTTATAGAACTTCCAGCTTTCTTGTCCTGTTGCCTACAAAGTTCCTGTCATTTCATTTAAGCTGCCATTATCATAGATTTTAATTCTGACAATCTAAGGTAAATATTTGTCGCTACTTGCTGTTATTGCAGATGCAAACAATCAAATTCTTGTATGGACGTGCAGTAAATGCCTTCATTCTTAAAGCCAAATGGCTTACTGATTCAATTAGTGAAGGCAGCATTTTACCACCTGAAAAGTAAGTTTTCTAACATGCTATGGATTTTTCGGCTGTCGCCTTTATAAATTACATTTATGCTGGAATATTCATTTTTCCAGCTATAGTTCTTCTACAGGATCTTCTTTTAGTGTTATCATTCTACATATGTTGTTCAAGCAATCTATAAGGCACCGTTATCAGGAAAATTTATATTCAGTTTTGTAGCATCCATCAACTCTATGCCAAAAACCTTTTATATTCTTCCTGTACCTCCAATCATCTGTTTTCACATTTATCAGCCTTTGAACTAAATTAATTCATGCACTGGGAAGGATCTCTGTTCATGCTATATATACTATAGCATATTAAAATACTAATAAGACTAACAAAACTCCTGCTCAACCTTTCCTACCACATCATTCATCAAGATAAACCCCTGAGGCCAACATCAGATAGTAAATTAATGGTCTCTGGTGAATAATCTGAAAAACTTCTAGAATGGTTTGGGAGTCTAACTCGAAATAGATGCCCAAAAGAGCAGCCAAAAGCATCATTCCCAGGCCTACTTAGGAAAGGGCCATGTGTTCATGCCCAAACATCTTTTCATCAACACTTTTTTGGGGGTGGGGTGGGGGTTGGGGGGTTAAGGTGTAGGATGTTGCCTCTATTGTGTTTATCCATAGGAAACATGTATTTTAACTGCCATGGTATGATTGTGGGGCCTTCGCCTACAGCAAGATTTTTTTTTTACAAAACCCGTTGTAGCAATGTACATTAAGCCTCCCAAAAGCGTAAAAACTATCCATACTAGAGTTTCCACGTTGCACAAATATTATAAGAAAACTTTTGGCCTTAGGCAATGGAGTGTCTACTTGTTCTAAAGTTCACCTATTTTTCTCTTTCCTCTGTATAATAACAAAGTTTTCCATGACGTCTCCGCCTTTTTCAACTTGCTAACTGAATATGGAAGCAACAAATGAATGTTGAAAATCATACATACTAATGACCACATCTCTGAAGTGAAGTAAAAAATGCATAAAGGTGGTTCATTTCCTCCAGACGTTTCTAGCTCAAGAAACACCAACTAACAATGCATCTGCTTTTCAAGTTTTTTTGTTTAAGAAGTTCTCCCCCTCCCTTTCCCAACCAAGCTGCATACCAAGTGAAGCCTCCTTCTTCGGGGCCTCAGATTTCCCTACTGCTTTCCATATAGGTTTGGAACCTCTCTTGCTCTTCACCCTAAGATTACAAGGAGAACTTCTCGAGGATGTTCGTCTTCCGTCAATGATTTCCTATCTTGCTTAGGCTATACGATCTCAGTAGGAATGGATCCACTTCATCATACTCCTATACTTGAAGAATTAGAAGTGTTCTGGGAGTTATATCTCATGGTGGTTGGGTGGATACGCTCTCTAAAATCTCATTTACTATGATCAACTGGTCAATAAACCAATGCAATAAGCTTGGTAAATCATTTGTCCATGTAAGTTATCGCACCATACATTCCCGACCAAAAGTTCCAAGTATGGAAAGTACACTTTCTCCGTTATTATTCCAATTGACAAGCTCATGCCGTGTCGTCACCCCCCTTGTGAACTATCTTTGTCGGTAATTGCTGTATTTTGACTCACTTACCTGCCTCCTCATGTCCCATCTTCACTTGCATACCTCCATGACCATTTACCTATCAATGCTCAGGTAAAGATCTCCAACCTTCGAAAACCCAAGCCTCCCATCTCCATAAGGACGAAACCTCTCTCACGTGTAAGCAGAAGATATTCCTGTTCTCATTTGTGCCATCCAACAAAAGTATCCCCCATTAGTTTCTCCAATCTTTTATTGACCTATACCAGAAAACAAAGACATTTAGTAAGTGGGGGTGCTCAATGTTGCCTGTACGAAAATTGTATTCCCCTCTGTTGGGAAAATAACTTTTCTTCCTACTTATCCAGCTTATAGATGGAAACAGTTTGCTTCCAGATAGTGGTTTAGTGTCTTTTAGTGGTTATTCATGCTTCTTTGAATGCATTCAAATGATGACTAGTTAACCCCTTTTCTTCTTCTTTTTTTTGTGTGAATCTTCAAAAGTGATTTATACTAATTAAATCAGATGGAAGAGACAATATCTCTCTTTGGGGGATAGACTTACAGTAATTAATTCAGTTCTAGACGCCATGCCAACATATATAATATCCTTGTTTACAATTCCAAAAGGAGTCATTAAAAGGCAGGAGAGCATTAGGAGGAACTTCTTATGGCAGGGGAACAAAGAGCGGAAAGGTTACCATTTGGTTAAGTGGTGGGACCTGATAGTGGAAAAGAAATATGGGGGGCTCGGAATCAAGAACCTGGACAACCACAGCAAGGCATTGAGAATGAAATGGTTATGAAAATATGCAAATGATAGACATTGTCTATGGGGAAGAGTAATGAAGCAAAGTATGAGGAGGAAGACAAATGGATGACCAAGGAAATCACTTCTCTTTATGGTGTCAACTTATGGAAATCAATCATAACTCTATGGGACGTGTTTAAGGAAAATGCCAAGATCAAAGTGAGAAATGGAGAAAAGACTGCTTTTTGGATAGATGACTGGAACGTGGCAGGGAACTTATCAATACTTTTTCCAGATATTTACAACCTGGTGCAGCACCAACAGAAGACTATAGCAGATTTGTGGACTGAGGAAGGGTGGACTTTCGACTTTAGAAGACAACTCAATGATTGGGAGATTCAAAGGGTGGCTGAGTTTTTGGCACAATAGAGCAGTTCGGCAGACTCAAAGAAGCAGAAGATGAGATAAATTGGCAAGGCAATACAACACGCAGATATAAAGTAAGCAAAGCCTTCAAAATGTTGAACTACCCTAGCCAACAACAAGAAAAGTGGCCATGGAAGAAAATTTGGAAGACATACCTCACAAAGTTGCATGTTTTGTATGGTTGCTAGCAAGAAAGGCTGTCCTTACACAGGATAACTTGATGAGGAAAGGGATTACTCTATGTTCCAGATGCTTCTTCTGTGGGGAATATGCAGAAACTATTAATCATCTATTTATACATTGTAGAGTTACAGGACAGCTATGGAGACTATTTCTAAGTCTCAAAGGCATCTCTTGGTCTATGCCTGGACAGATTACAGAGACTCTACAAAGTTGGGAGGAAGTGGGGTTGTTGGCAAAGAATAGAAACAGGTGGAGAATCATTCCATCTTGTATTTGGTGGACAATATGGAGAAAAGGGAATTCTAGATGCTTTGAGAACATAGAAAATAGTATGCAACAGGTCAAGTTGAATTGTATCTTGACTCTGTGTTTTTGGTGTAATCAGCTTTGCTCTAATGATCTTGTCTCTATTATTGATGTACTAGACTCATTATAGATATAGGATCATAGACAGTGAAATTTGTAAATATGATTCCAGTACAACTCTAGTACTGATCTGTTCTTATGGAATATACACAGTTACCAGTTTCCAAAAAAAAAAAGATGTGATTTATAGTAAAATCTCCAAAGTGAGAGCGTGCATAAGAATTTAAAAACTTATTATGACTTTTTTAATGGTAGCATATTGCTTTACACAAGCTAGATATTGTATTTAGATTTGTGAAAGCTCCACGTGCATTAGCTTAAGGATTGAGAGATGGAAAACTGCGGCCTCAAGGACTATATCTGAACAACTTGTTATGCTGAAGAAGTTAAACTTTTTATTAACTACTCAGTTTCAATAATCAAGCTAATTTGATTTATCTGGAAAAAAGAGATCCTGCTGATTTAAAAAATCTTCTCCAGGCATGTTCCTTTTCTTGTAAGCAATTTAGTTTTGATGATTGCTAATGTTAATGCTAAGTGATGATTCTCTTCCTCATTTGATAAGGAAAACATAATGAAGGGTGTTAGATTGCACAAGTTACATTTTCCTTTTGAGTAGTTCCTGTTGTTGATCGGAACTTGCTTATTCATGATTAGTTGCATCTTTACTTTTTGTCAGGTACATGGTTGTTAAGAAATGTGTTGGTAAAAGGTTGATTGCTGTCGGAAGTTCAGTTGAAAACAATATTCATAGCCCTATATTTGACAATCTAGGCATCATGCTCCACGGTGAAAAGAATTTCTGCACTGACATGGCCAAAATTATCAAGGTAGTTTGGCTTTTCAAGTCATTCTGTAACTACTGTCTTCTCTATTTGCTTGCAGTTATCTTGCTCAGTTGCTCTTAATACTCCATTTTTCTTTTCCTAATTCAAGTGCCAGTTTCCTCACAACGTTAAACAAAAAGAGAAAAAAAAGTAAAGGAATAGAGAAAACTACTCGGGTCTCTGTTGTAAATAAATAAATCCTTAATGGTAATCAAGTAGAGCAAAGTCCTTTTATGATTGTGTCACGTAAATCTCAGAATTTATCCAGTTGAATGAACCAAGTGCTTTCTCCTTTAACAAATTTTGTTTACTTAGTCTGGATATAGGAAGTTGAGATTCCATTTAATAATTAATTATGCGAATAAGCTGTACTTGTCCATGTTTGCTTGTGTTTATCAGTTCTCTAACGAAGTTAATACCAAGAACGAGAGAAAAAGAACGCTTAATTGCCCTTACCTTTTCCGCGCATATATTCTTTGTTTGAGAGCTGTAGATTCCCATAAAATTTTCAAGTTTTCGTCTTTTGTGCTTGATTCAAGCATCATAGTGTCTCTGTTGATCAAATGTAAGGTGGAACTGAACTTTTCTTATGACTAAAAAAACATCTATAAGCTCAACTTATCAGAAAAAAGAACATCTATTGGCTCAAAGGACTGAAAACAGCACATCAAAGAACATGAAATTGATTTGGTAGACTCATGAAATAGATGAAAATTTGAGTTTTTCCCCCTTATTCTTATTTCTGTTAAGTATGCGTCATTGAGTTTTGCAAATAATATATTTGTCTTTCTCCCTGATTCCTTTTGGGAGTTAATATCGTTATGGCCAATACATAAGAAATTAAATAGAAAAAAAAATGAATCAAATCGATTAGATGCAACAACAACAACATACCCAGTGTATTCCCATAAAGGTGAGGTCTGGGGAGAGGGTAAAGTGTACGCAGTCCATACAACTACCTCATATGAAGTAGAGAAGCTGTTTCGGATAGACCCCTGGCTTAGGACAAATAACACCATAACAAACACAAAAACAAACAAAAAAATGGGATAACAATCAAATCAATTAGATGATTCAGCAGAAAATATTGATTTATGTTTTCCTCAACCCCTGCTCAATAGAAACTTATTCTATGAGCCCCTTTTTTTTACTGGTGGAAAAATTAGATTACAAGGCTTAATGTCAATTGAACTGATCGTTGTCAAAATTTAGCCAGAATCTTATATACCTCCTTTCACATCCTCGAAATTAAATGGGAATTTTTCTCCTTATCTTATTAGCTTGCTATTACTGCTTATAAAAATATTTTTATTATGACTTCCATACAAATGTAGTAATCCTTGTCAACAATAACATTACAGAAATCCTCTTGTTTGTATTTGTTGGTCTTTAGTTTCACAGTCAAATCCATGTCATAGCGTCTCTAGGGTGGCTAGTTTGTTGTTATTCAAACTTTCATGTTATGATACCCCTTTTCTTCTTTCCGGGCTACCCAGCATGGTGGTGGGCAAGTTTTCAAAACGCTTCTTGAGTTGGTTCAAGATCGTGATTGTGAGAAGATTGTAACGGGAATCATTGTTACTGAGAATGAGCGTAGTGCATCACGTCACCTGAAGCACTGTGCCTCGGAGGGGAACATACCAATTGCGGTTAGTTAAGGCCCTTCTTTAATTACATAGTTTAGCTGTTTCATTGAATTATTTAGTCATAAATTATGCTCCAGCTTGCATAAAAGTGTGCTATGGATGAGCTGTGGATGCCTGATGTTTTGGAGCATTTAAATCTCTTGTTTTCAGCTCTACATTACCATTTACACATTTTTTTTTTTTATTGTTTTGCCTTTTGTGCAGTCAGCTTGCTGGATCATAAGGAGTTTACATCTGGGAAAGCTACTTCCTTTGAAAGAGAAGACAAAAGCCTGCAAGTTACCTACTCTCGTGCTTCCAGAATCTCCTGATACCATGGATCTGAGTCAAGAAATATAAATGCTCTTATTTGTGGCCATGAATGCGTGCTTGCAGCAAGTGTTGCTTAGTATAACTGAAAGAAAAAAATAAAGACGATGAGATGGGAAATTTTCTGTGTGTATTCCATCGAAGCACTGTACATCATATTATGCGAAAAGTGGAAAGAATGTCAAGATAAAAGTTAGATTACTATTTTGCCTCTACACTAAATTAAAATGTCGTAAAATATTTAATTAATTAAATATAAAATAGTAAAATTAATTGACCATTCTTTTCATCATATAAAAAAAAACCTCCATTAAATATATAGTTCAAATACATCCATTAAATATACAGTTTCAATACATTAAATCATATAGGAGTACATAATAAAGATTTAAGGACGGTTACATCTTCTACAATTAGTTGAACTTTAATTACAGTTCTTTTTATCTTCCTCCATTAAAAGTTTTTGTTAACTAATTGTTTGCTTTCTCTATTTTTGACTGTTAAGTTTGTTTATAATCCGAATTCCTCTCTCCTTACCTATAAATGTTCACTATTGCTAATAAAAATAAAGAAGGAAAGTGCACAGTTGCATGGGTGATTAATTAGGAGAGAAATGTTCACTTAATGCTATAGTAGTAATAATAATAATAATTATAATAATAAATAAGTAGAACGAAGAGTTGCAAGGTGTAACTACTGAGGAGAGTTATATTACCCTTATATATATATATATATATATATATATATATATATATATATGTTGGAGCACCCGTTCTTCAATACGTGATCCAAATTAGCTGCTCCGATACGAACACCAATGAAAAAACATAAAAAAATCTAGGACCGATACTGCATCAAATAGTAGTACAAATAGCGATTTAAAGTGTATAGAGAAACCCTTTAATACTTTGCTCTATGTGGTTCAATTTTATTGGCTATCATCACTTTATATCCTTGTAGAGAATTAAAATCACTTCTACCTCTGTCTATTGCTCAAAAGGTCCAAGAGGAACAGAATCTCGTATAACGATCTCTATTCCTCTCTCTTTCAAGCTTGAAATTGTAGGATTTTGTACTTACATTTTCCTAATATGGTTTGAGTTACTCATGGATGTTTGGAAATTGGTTTCTGCATTTCTTATTCTTATCACTTCTCTCTTTTTTCTTTCTCTCTTTCTGTTCGTTATTTTGTTTTCAGTTTTTCTATTGTATATTTTCTGAATTTTGATTAGTTTTATTGTAATATTTTGTACTTGCATGTTTCTAATTTCATTTTATTTACTTATGTATGTTTCAAAATTATTTTTTCCCTTGGTGTTCTTCCCTTTTCTTCTGGTGTCTATTGGCTGCTTCTCGCAATCAGCCTTTGTTTCTTTATATAATTTTGAATTTCGTTATTTTAAACTCTTCTTCTTCACCGTTTCAGACACCCTAATTTTTTTTTTATTCGTTCATATCGAATTCGTTTCTTTTTAAATCTTTCGTAGAATATTCTGGCCATTATTTATGTTAGTTTACTAATATGTGCATTTGGGTTGCTGCTTATTGTGTGTGGTGAGAAGGGCCCTGAAAGGGAAAAGGGGCAATAGAGATATGCAAATTATTTAGTAATAATCTGACATATTGTTCATTGATCGGTTGTTTCTTAAAGCACTTCTAGACTCTGATGTTAAATCTTTAATGTATGGTTTTCTATATCTAAGAAGAAGAGTGTGAGAATGTGAGTTACGCTCGATACCAACGCCTTGAAACTTCTTCAGGGTAAACTATTGTTTGAGTTTTGATTGCATCTCTATGAAAATGGAAACACCAAAAGTTATCTGAGAAAGTTTATAGAAAGTCAGCTACCGGTAAACCGAACAATTTCCTTTACTCACAACGTGCTCTTCTCTCTTTCAGGAAGAAAAATCTACACATGCAGCTTTAACTAGAGTTATAGTGTAAGTTCTTTATCCAGTCTCCTACTTTTTACTCTTGAACAAACTCACCTATCGTTAGAAGCTTCATAGACGTAATGGAAAAGAAGGAACGTTGGTAAGGTATTGACAAAAAACGCATTAAAACTAATGAAAAGGAAGGAAAGTTGGTATGATTTGAAAAAAAAAAAAGCACATTTCATTGATTGTTTAATTTTTCATTTCAGTTTTATATCCATCATGACAAGGTGAATAATAAGTACTATCTCGAGCCTGCTCCATTAGGACAGATGGTCTGGTAAGGGCTTTGGTCCCGTTATTTTCTTGAAGTGAATATGATTGTGTAAGACACAACAACAATTAGTGGTATCAAAAAATTATTTTTCTTACATGTACTTGGGCTTATTCGGGGTATTGAATCATTATCCTGTTTCTGTTAACACGTGTACTATCATTATTTTGAAGCACACTGTGTACCATTTTATATGCAAAACAACACTATTTGGGTCTTTATATGCCCTGTTTCAGCTTCATCATTCAGTTAACAACAAAAAGGAATGGATCAGGTAATACAGAAAAAGAAAAAGAAAAATAGGTATGATATTGTATTTCGAATAACTCGTCCGTTGATCAGGTATGCTCTTCCTCTTACATTTTGGGTAAGAGCGAACAATAGAGAGATTCAGACTATAGATGTATATTTTAAGGAGGGTCGCAGTGGTAGCTATCCGAGCTACTTTAAACCTCCAACATGGCGGCACGAAAGATTTCTATATATGCTCTCTTTCTTCATGATTTGTTCGCAGAGACTTAGAATAAATCACTCTTTACTGCAGTGTAGTGGTTGATTTTTGAAATTTTATATAACGCAGTACTGTTGTTTACAAAGGTAATTTGAAGCCTAATCAGTTGAAGGAATACTACTTGGCAAACTTGGGAAATGAAATGTTTACGAGCTACATGACCCTGATAAATATTTAATCCATCCGTACTTCAATAACGAACAACATTGAATAACCAGTAAACTGAAGAGATGCAAGGTTGAGCAATGACTTCTGAGGCATTGAAGTATGAATGATCTCTTAAGTTCTTCCACTCCCTTGATCATAATTTGAATTTGGATGCCCATTTGGACTCTTTGGTGAGTTTGTAAGGAAACTCATTATGAAGTAAATAATGTTAACACAAACTTGGTGGTCTACTCTCTGCCATCTGTTCTTAACAATAGGTTCTCTATAAATACGTTTCCCAGTTGGGATCGTGCACAACCTATGCGTGTATTGGGTCATAATGGTGAAATTAACACACTTCGAGGCAATGTGAACTGGTAAGTTCCTGAAGAATTACATTTTATAGTATAGTATTTGCAGAGCTTATTGTAACTCATTTAAGATTAATCTCCTGAAATGTTGCGGTAGTTTAGATAAATAAGGAGTTGATAATTTAGTTTCCATTTGAAAAATGAGAAGTAATTTTATTGACGTAGTGTATAATACAACCTCTAGATATGCTTGTCTATGGACAATCACACCTGAGTCTTAGCAACTTAGATTTGACATACAATCTGTCCTTGTATTACTAGACAAGTTGGCGTTTCTTTGAAGAGCTACTCTTGGACCTTATACTTGTGCTGAATGGAATTTTGAGTATACACCAAAATTACTGTTTTATTTCCAAAAAAATGATAATGGACTTTCTTTCTCCCTTTTACTTGTTTCAATTTCAGGGGTTTTCCCGTTTGGCTCAAATTTGTTCCAGGTATCACTTTCAGAGCAGATAATGGACCTTTCAAGGTTAAACAATTTCTCACATTTTCTTTGAAGACTATGTCTTAGTTATAAATTCGTATCGTTTCTGATTTCTGGCAGTGTAAATCCTCTATTAGCGATTGCCCCATTACACATCCGAACCTACTATTAAATCCTTTCCACTTTTGTTGCTTCTGTGGAGGTTTGTTCACTGAACCTCTACTTATCTGTTTGATATTGATATTAAACACACAGTCTTCACAGTTAATGTTGTGAAAAAAAAAAATTGGCTGCTAAAAATAAGTGCTGAATTGTTTTAGTAAACTAGTCTTTTGCATCCAACATAGGATTATAACTTCTTTTTTTCCCCTCCAACTTTGAAGGTTGTGCTGCATTTTGTTCTTTTACAGAAAACCAGGTAGATTTTCATGCTTCAAACTTGACATTCTTCTTCTTTTGTACATTGACTTATTGGACCACACATTTCTGGATCGATGCTACTTTTCTAATCCATTGCCAAGATTTTTTTTTATTTTGCTTCTAAACAATGGTAAATTGAATCAAAAGATAAATGTTGTTTGATGGTAGATCTGATTTATGTGGGATCTTCATTTCCTTTGTCTAATTCCAGCTTACTGAACTGTGGACAGTTGAGTTTTAATTATTTTTGGTGATGCTGGGGTGATTTTATTATATGTTCCCTTAAAATCTTAATCAGGCGATGTATTTGAGTTGATAGCTACTTTACTGCTATTTTTGTTTCAGTTTCCTTTGATTAAAAATAATTTCTTTGTAGAAGTCAGTGCACATCAGATGACTTCCTCTTGCATATGTGTTATTGCTACTGCCAAAACGGTTGACGGATGAGAGTAATTTTGTCGTTGTGGAGTCAGACTTCTCACTGCGTTCAAAATATGAAGGAAACACACTAAGAAGTCAAATGAGGTTCAACATCTGCTATACATACATAAACAAGAATTTTAAATATATATAAATATGTAGTTTTTTGTTGAAGGGGTTTCAGACTAACCCCCTTGACCCTACCTAACTCCACCCCTGATCCTGTCATTCTTTCATTGAGCTATTTTCCCAGTTTCCTTTCACCAGGCATAGGATTTTAAGAGATCAACGATGGACGATGGAATAAATGCCGTCGTCTTGATGGACTATGTTGAATTTCAGATTTTTCCAAGCCACAACAGGTCAGACTTTTCTTTTCAGTTCAATTGGTTGTATTCCAGTTGCAGTCAATTTCGTAATTTTCATTTTTTGGTGGCTTTATGAGGACCTCATTAACTTTTTGTTTCTCCTTTCTTGAAACGATCTTTTAAGAGGTTTTATGAATATTTGACACATTATTATCTGGATAGCAAAATAACTATGCAAACAAGTTTGGAACCGTTGATGTACTTTGTTACCTAGTGTAGCAAGATAATATACCAGTTGGGATTGTCTTTAGTTACTAAAAGCCCTACATTTTGGGGTACTTGACATGTATTATACTGTAGATCACGGTTCTCCTCATAATGTTTGTGCCTACTTTTACTATATTTTGGGTGCAGGTCACATGTCTGCTACGGCAACAAGATAGAAACAGCTGCCTCTGGCCTTCTGGAGCAGTTGATAATTCATTCCCCCAAAATCATATCTTTGCACTCAAAGGGATCAGATGTCGATTTCAGATTTAGACCTGTAAGGAATCTTAGTGATGCTAAATGGTTTACAAAATCCACATTGATCAGGTACACTCGATCATGATTTACTTTTGTTGATCAGTCTGTCAGTCATCATTTACTTCAAACTAAATGAATTGAAAAATCAATTTGTCATTGTGTTGTCCTTCTTCTTAAGTTTTAACAATTTCTGATGTCCTTTTTCTAAGGAATTATCTGTGATGATTGTTTTTCTGTACAGAGGATGCTATTCAAGCTGCCACAAGTTTTGCACAAAGAAATAAGTTATCGGTTCGCCTTGAAGAACAGATGCAGGCTCACTTGTGTGTTTGAGGTTCAGAATAAATTCAGAAGGTCTACAGCAGCAAGAAACTCTTGAAACACTATCAAAATCTATTCGATCTGGCATTCCACATTATCTGTTCTTCTTTTTTCTGGTACATTTGATTGTACACACATGGTTGTGTCATGATTTTTTACCTAAAATTTACTTCAAAATCAGCACGCTTTGAATTTTACTGATAGCGTAGTAACTGTACTTTCTTTTTTCATTAAATTTTGCTCTTTCTATATGAAGTTGATGGCCGTTCCATCTTGCAGATGGTCCAAGTGTCAGCTATACTCATTTTTACTTTAGGATCATTGATCTTATTGGCTTCATCTGGTCACGTGGGTGTGGGAAGTCGATGACATTTTTGGCTAGCAACTCTTCAAGAGCTGCAGAGATGTAATTATATACCATAAATGACAATGTGTCCGGTGACATTTTATAAATAAGAATCAACCTTATCCTTTTTCATGTGAAAAAATATGACCTTGCCAAAATAATAAAAGCTTATATCGATTTAAAGTATAAAATGCAGTAGCTGTGACACACTTTAGTCTCTTGCTTTGTGGCCAGCATAGGATTAGATAAAATTGTTATTAGTTATCTTTCTACGACAGATTTTGTTTTTGGCCTAGACAAGTGCCTCTCATACAACAACAACAAACCCAGTGTATTCCCACATAGTGGGGTCTGGGGGGTAAGATGTACGCAGTCCATACCTCTACCTCTAAAGAAGTAGAAAGGCTGTTTCCGATAGACCCCCGGCTCGATACAGGAGATACTACACAAATACATAGTAAAGCATAGAACAAGATTTCATAACATAACATAAATACGACACCCATAAGTAATAAAAAACAGAGAAAAGCACACAGATTCGTAATAAAACATGGAACAAGGTATCATAACAAAATAATACCCCCCAAGTAATTCCCTACACTAGCGACCCAAACTGGCCCTAGCCTTCTGCCCTAATTCGCGTCCTCCAGATCTTCCTATCTAGGGTCATGTCCTCGGTGAGCTGTAACTGCTCCATGTCCCGCCTAATCACCTCACCCCAGTACTTCTTCGGCCTACCCCTACCCCGCCTAAAACCATCCAACGCTAGTCTCTCACACCTACGAACCGGGGCATCCATGCCCCTCCTCATCACGTGTCCGAACCATCTCAATCAGACTTCCCGCATCTTATACTCCACTGGAGTCACACCAACCTTCTCCCTGATAGTCTCATTCCGAACTCTATCCCCTCTAGTCAGCCCACACATCCAACGCAACATCCGCATTTCTGCCACCTTCATTTTTTGGATGTGGGAGTTCTTAACTGGCCAACACTCCGCTCCATACAACATGGCCGGACGGACTACCACCCTGTAGAATTTGCCTTTAAGCTTAGGCGGCACCTTCTTATCGCACAACACCCCCGACGCGAGCTTCCACTTCATCCATCCCGCCCCAATACGGTGCGAGACATCCTCGTCAATCTCACCGTTACCTTGGATCACGGACCCGAGATACTTGAAACTATCCCTCTTACATACCTCCTGTGATTCCAACTTCACTACCACCTCATTCTCCAGCCTCACGTCATTAAACTTGCATTCCAAATACTCCATCTTGCTTCTGCTCAACCTAAACCCTTTAGACTCAAGAGTTTGTCTCCACACCTCTAATTTGTCATTCACACCCCCTCGCGTCTCATCAATCAAAACTACATCATCTGCAAAAAGCATACACCAAGGCACCTCCCCTTGAATACGCCGCGTCAACACATCCATCACCAAAGCAAACAAAAAGGGACTAAGAGTAGATCCCTGATGCAATCCTGTCAAGACAGTGAAATGCTCTGAGTCTCCTCCCGCCGTCCTCACCTGAGTTTTCGCTCCATCATACATGTCCTTAATTGCTCTGATATATGCCAGCGGGACTCCACTCACCTCCAAGCATCTTCAAAGCACCTCCCTGGGGACTTTGTCGTATGCCTTCTCCAGGTCGATAAACACCATATGCAGGTCCTTCTTCCTTTCCCTATACTGTTCCACCAGCCTCCGTACCAGGTGAATTGCCTCCGTCGTCGAGCGGCCAGGCATAAATCCAAACTGGTTTTCCGAAATAGACACTATCCGTCTCAGCCTCACCTCGACCACTCTCTCCCAAATCTTCATAGAGTGACTCAATAACTTAATCCCCCTATAGTTATTGCAACTCTGGATGTCACCCTTATTCTTATAGAGAGGGATCATGGTACTCCACCTCCAAGCCTCGGGCATTTTTGCCGTCTTGAAGATTTCGTTAAACAATCCAGTCAACCACCTTACACCAGCCTCTCCAGCGAACTTCCAAAAATCCACCGGTATCTCATCCGGCCCCGTCGCCCTACCCCTTCGCATCCTGCGAATAGCCTCTCTAACCTCTTCTACCTTAAAACGTCTACAATAACTAAAATCCCGACACTCCTCTGAGTGCTCCAGCTCCCCTAACACAATCGCTCTATCCCCTTCGTCATTCAAGAGCCTATGAAAGTACGACTGCCATCTATTCTTAATGTGGCCGTCCTCCACCAACACTGTACCATCCTCCCCCTTAATGTACTTCACCTGGTCGAGGTCACGACCCTTCCTCTCCCTAGCCTTAGCGAGTCTAAACAACTTTTTCTCCCCTCCTTTCCCCTGTAACCCTGCATACAAGCTCTCAAAAGCGGCCGTTTTAGCCGCTGTAACTGCTAACTTAGCGTCCTTCCTAGCTAGCTTGTACTCTTTCCTGTTTACCCGCTTCTCTTCTTCGTCCTTACTCTCAACCAACTTAGCATACGCCCCTTTCTTGGTCCCCACTTTCTTCTTAACCTCTTCATTCCACCACCAATCACCCCGATGATGCCCGGCCCGGCCCCTAGAAACACCCAACACCTCACTTGCATTCTCCCTGATGCACCTAGCCACCCTATCCCACATACTATCCACGTCCCCCCTACACTCCCACACCCCCATTCCCGCCAACTTCTCCCCTATCTCCCACGCATTCACTAGCGTCAAGCCGCCCCACTTAATTCTAGGTCTACACTCCTCACCCCTCCTCTTTCTAATCTTCTTTATACCCAAATCCATAACCAAGAGCCTATGCTGGGTCGAAAGATTCTCACTCGGGATGACCTTACAGTCCTTACACAACGCCCTATCCCCTTTCCTAAGCAACAAAAAGTCAATCTGGGTCTTGGCTATCGCGCTTCGAAAGGTGATCAGGTGATCGTCCTTCTTCGGGAAGCCCGAGTTCACCACCACCAGCCCAAAGGACCTTGCAAAATCCAAAAGAGTAGCCCCCTTTTCATTTCTTTCCCCAAAACCAAAACCACCATGCACATCACCAAAGCCTCCCGGTAACGCCCCGATGCGCCCGTTGAAATCTCCTGCTACAACAATCTTCTCTGATAGGCACGCCTCTCACCACCTCATCCAAAGCTTTCCAAAACCGCATCTTCTCCTCCCCTTTCAAGCCCACTTGCGGCGCATAAGCACTACACACGTTCAGGGTAAAACCCCGAATGACCAACTTAATAGTCATCAACCTATCGTTGATCCTCTTCACCTCTACTACCTGATCTCTAAGCTCTTCATCTGCTAAGATGCCAACTCCATTCCTACGCCTCTCGCTCCCAGAGTACCACAGCTTGTAACCATCCACATCCCTAGCCTTAGACCCTACCCACTTGGTCTCTTGAACACACGCAATATTAATCCTCCTCTTTCTAAGAATCTTCACAAGCTCTATGGACTTACCCTGAAGGGTCCCTATATTCCAAGACTCAACCCTCAGCCTACCATCACTATCCACACGTCTTCCTCTACCACCCCTGAGGCCAAACCTTGGCCTCCCTCCCACTCCCGCCCTTTCCTCATCCCCCGCCCCCACCACAGCCCCACGCCCCAACCCCCTCGGACATGACCCTATCCAACCATTACCGCCCACAGCCACTACTAAAAGAAAATATAAGAAAATATAAACAATGGTAGTAGCAAAGCAGCAGCAAGAAATACAAGGCTCCCACAAATTCAAAGAAATAATCAAGTGCCTCTCATGAATTGGAAAATCATTTCTAGAATATCAGTGACACAGTGTTGTCTTGCTGCTTGAGTTTTAACAATGTCTAATGTCCTTTTTCTAAAGGAATTATCTCTGATGATTGTTTTACTGCACAGAGGGATACTATTCAATCTTCCACAAGTTTTGCACAAAGGAATAAGTTGTTGGTTTGCCTTGAAGAATAGATGCAAACTCACTTGTGTTTGAGGTTCAGAACAGATTTGAAAGGTTTGCAACAGCAAGAAACTCTTGAAACACGACAAAAATCTATTCGATCTGGCATTCCACATAATCTGTTCTTATTTCTGATATGTCTGATTGTACGCCATGATTGTTGTGTTTTTACCTAAAATTTACTTCAAAATCAGCACGCTTTGAATTTTTCGATAGCGTGTAACTGTACTTTCTTTTTCCATTGAATTTTGCTCTTTCTATATGAAGTTGATGACTGTTCTTTCTTGGAGATGGTCCAAGCGTCAGCTATACTCATTTTTACTTTAGGATCATTGATCTTGTTGGCTTCATTTGGTCACTTGGGTGTGGGAAGTCGATGACATTTTTGGCTAGCAACTTTTCAAGAATTGTAGAGATGTAATTATATACCATAAATGACAATGTGTCCGGTGACTTTTTATAAATAAGAATCAACCTTATCCTTTTTGATATGAAAAAATATGACCTTGTCAAAATAATAAAACTTATATCGATTTAAAGTATAAAATGCAGTAGCCGTGACACACTTTAGTCTCTTGCTTTGCGGCTAACATAGGATTAGATAAAATTGTTATTAGTTATCTTTCTACGACAGAGTTTGTTTTTGGCCTAGACAAGTGCCTCTCATGAACTGGAAAATCATTTCTAGAATATCAGTGACACAGTGTTGTCTTGCTGCTTGAGTTTTAACAATGTCTAATGTCCTTTTTCTAAAGGAATTATCTCTGATGATTGTTTTGCTGCACAGAGGGATACTATTCAAGCTGCCATAAGTTTTGCACAAAGGAATAGGTTGTCGGTTCTCCTTGAAGAACAGATGCTAGCTCACTTGTGTTTGAGGTTCAAAACAGATTCCAAAGGTCTGCAGCAGCAAGAAATTCGCGGAGTGGCTGTTCTATCTGCCTAAGAAGACAACAAGTCTCCAGCAATTGCCAGTGTCTTTCATCAATGTTTTTTGTCTGTCATTTATCGTTGTCATTTACTACCTAGCATAGAATTGAGATCAAGATTTTTGATTGACTGGTGCACCAATAATACATAAGTTTTTGGATTATTTGCTTTTCAGGTTCCAAGACGCTGAAGGGTTAACTGCCTTGACATATGATGAATGGTTTGATGAAAGTTGCAAAGTCTGTAAATGTGACACGTTATTTTGAGTTTATTTTAAAGAAATGGTGTGAGGAATTTTTTTTTCCTTGAGTTGCAGCTGGACCAGGTCACTCAGTTGGACACGTCTACTGATGGAAATGACTTTAGTTTGGAGGAATCATCTGGAAATGGAATTCTCTATGAAGAAATTAAGAAGTTGGAAGAATTTAGAACATGAGGGGTTAAGCTGTCTACAGTTATTTTGAGGAGATTCCATGTTTGCTGCAGAGACTATTTAAAGAACAAGAAGCAATGACAGGAAAAAGGTGAAGAAGGGTGGATGGTATCCCAGTTTTTTGTTAGAGCACTAGATTATCTGCAGGGAAAGATGTCAGTACCTGAAGAAGGTTCGAATAGAATGGATTTTGTTGGGGTCAGGAGGAGTTTGACCCCTGGGCAGGACAAGTTAATTTTTTATGGTATTTTGATGACCAATGCTTAGTTTTCCAACGACCGAATTGAGAATCTTAGCAATGATTTGATGGTTTTATTCGAGGTGTTGTAGCAGCTTCACCTGTTGATGAGCTGATTGAAGAGAATCCTTTTCATTCTTTTTCCATCACCAAATGACTATGCAAAGCATCCAAGAATTAACCAATTTGTAAATTAATATGTTGGGTCCGTGCTCAACATGGGCCTTCTCCATCTAATATAATATAGGGCAAAATTCAGAAATAACATATTTATCCCCTTAATTATGAGTTTCATAATTACATAATATATCAAGTTGTATTTTGTATTTTTGCAAATTGTTGTAATATAAATACATATGATTTCTACTGTCCTTATGATCGATATGTATATTTTATTTTTGCAAACTGTTGCTACAAAAATATAAATACATATGCTACTTTATGTATTTTTTACGATAATATATGTGCAATGTGCAAAGAGGCCAGAGCGGGTGATCTTCATTTTTTTTTTCTTCTTTTTTGACATATTGTTAAAGAAAAATTTCACTCTTTATATATTATTTAATTATCTTCTTTAAGTGTTTTTTACAAGAGAAAAAAGTGTAAATTCTTAAAACGTTTAACCGAAGTTGCAATCAAGGAAACGGATGTGAAAATTTTTGCAGAGGTAGCATTTTTTATTTTTTTTCCACAAAGTTGGCTTTTTAGCATCATAATAGTGTAACTAGTTAATACACACTTCACGTTCTTAGAAACTTTTCTTTTAGTATTTAGTTTTTAGGTAATTGTCAGAGAAATTCAAAGCAATATTTTCGCTGATTTACATGCTTGGTACGTGAGACAAAAATCCCTTTTATCCCATTTCACTTAATTATATATGTTAATCTTTCTTCCATTTAATTTTTTGTCCTTTTTTTGTTAGAACATAAATTTTTTATATTCCAAATCGTTCGTAGTTGCGGATTGCATGATCTTCACATAGGGGCATCTGATTGCATTATCCATCATGATGTCAAGACTACCAACATCTTGTTGGATGAAAACCTCACTGCAAAAGTGATTGATTGTTTATAAAATATGATGTTTCGTACCTCTTCCTATTTGATGAAGTTGTGTCTAATTTTTAAATGAAAATATCTTATTTTTCTTTGTATGTAACAGAAAGTTATCTATAATATTCTTTTCTAATTGAAAAAAGAGCACTACGACAACTTTGATTCTTTGTATCAGTCATAAAGGTTAATTATGTTTTGCACGTTAAAGATAAAAATTAAGACTATTTTAGTTTTAAGAAAATATAGAAACATAATAGTTTATTATAAAATTAGCATTAAGCATGTTTTAATTTTTTATTTTCCCACACAAGCACAATGTTTAAGAATATTTATCTCATTTTTTTAATCTATATCTATAATATTCTATATCTGTAATCTATATCTATAATCTCTATTTATATCTCTATTTATAATCTATATCTATAATAATCTATTAAAAGTGTGAAGGTCCTTATAAATATTGTTTGAACATTTTGTCCTTCATTAAAAATGTTTGCTTTAGACAAAATCATCTTTTCACGATTTTTTCCTACTATTTAAGAGTTGAAAATTAATCGAATATATTTATGGTAAAATCTTTCTTTACTAGAAGTCATAAAAAATTTACTATTTTTTCCTACTTTAAGAGTTGAAATTAATTAAATATATTTATGGTAAAACCTTTCCTTATTAGAAGTCATCAAAATTAATGACAACTAATACTTTTTCCATTAGTTTAAGAATTCTAAATCAACTGTATTTGATTTTAATAATATTTAAAAAATCTAGAAATAAATATAAAATCGCTGGAATAGGAAAAATTAAGAAGTATCTGATTTTTAAAAATTGTAAGTACGTAATAAAAATGTAAGCAATGATTTTGTAAAAATTTGACTTTAAAAATAAGGAAAGATTTTAAATATCTATATCTATAATCTATAATCTATAATCTATATCTATAATATATTAAAAGTGTGAAGACCCAAGTGATTTAAACTTTTTTCCCTTCATTAAAATACTCTGCAATAGACAAAATCATCTTTTTCACTTTTTTCTTCAATTATTATTTAATTAAATTAAGCACTCCTAAAATACATAGTAATAACAAATATATGGTAAGACATATTGGAGAACTAACATATATATATATATATACTAGTTTAGTATATGCACTTTGCGCGTATATTTATGTCGAGTAAATAAATTTTTTCAGAAAAAACGTCAATCAACATTTTAATTAGGGTTTTAACCATAATTAAGAATCCAAATATTTTTCATAGCAAATTCCAATTTTTCAAAATAACTAATCTATTATTTGATCTAAGATTATCCTTAATAATAAAAAGTACAATAATTCTCTACATAACCAACAAATGTATCACACCGATACACAAAAGTTACATATAAAAGTATACATGTGTTGAATATATGTGTAACGTTAATCAATAAAATATGCAAATAAATATATTTTGTAAAATAAAAGTAAATATTAGAATATTTAATATCGTTAATTTGAATATAATAAAGAAGAACAACACACCCAATTTAATTTTAAAATGGAGTTTGAAAAATATAGAATTTAATTTGATCATAATAAAGAAGAACAACACATTCAATTTAATTTTAAAATGGAGTTTGAAAAATATAGAATGTACTTAGATTTTACCTTCTATATTTGTGAGGTAGAAATATTATTTTTCATAGACCCTCGACTCAAAAAGAAAAAAGTGTGAGACATATAATAACCAAAAAAAAAAATAACAAAATAACAAAATACTAAGATTAATTAACTAAATAATTCTAGATAATCATATTTTTGTTGTACAATGTACATAAGTTTGATTGTACCATAAAGTCATTCCTTAGATTTCAACTTTAAAAGTGAAAAAGAAATCGCCTGCCCATAGAAACTACCTTCTAATTTTGTCTTTCTATATTTCCATTTATGAGTTTAATTATTTTATGTCTAATCTGTCTCCAAAAAGATTTTCGCATCAACTACTTCATATTGACATTAATAACCCTTTTTTTTTTTGTTTCCCATCTGGTGTCCGGAACCCACATTGGAGTCCGACTAATCCGGATTCGCATCAGGTAGGGCCCCATTCGGGGGGTAGCGTTCCCAACAGAGTTTTCTCCATGCCTAGGATCGAACTTTCGACCTCCGATTAAGGGTGGAGCAACCCCATCCACTGCACCACAACCCATATTGATGACATTAATAACCCTTTACTATAATGTATTTTACAAATTCTTAATTTTTCATGGTTTAAGAGTTCTTATTTTATCACAGTTCTTTCTACATATTTTAGGAGAAAATATTATAAAATAATTAAATAAAAATAGTAAATAACAATTTTATCTATTGTTTTAAGGACCTTCAAACTTTATTAGTTTATAATTAAGATTAATAATCTATTAATATAATGCAAAAGTAAAAAAACATTTTTATTACGACTCGTAACAAATTATAATAACATAAATTGAAATTATAAAATTAAATAAAAAATTGAGAAAAATAATAAATATTAATTTTATCTATTGTGGAGTCTTTTAATGATTCACAAAAAGTTCTTTGTAAGGACCTTCACACTTTATTTATTTATTTTTAATATTAATAATATATTAATATAATGCCAAAAAATAAAATACTTTTATCACGACTCCTAACCAATTATAGTAACAAAAATTAAAAAATTAAATTTTATTATATTTTCTGAACACAACAAAGCTTCGAATCTTACTTGAAATTTTCGATTTCGTTGCATTCTTCTAGATTAGGACACAATCTAATGAACATAAATTATGACAATTAAACAATATAAATCAATTTTAAAAAAATATTAAGTATAAAATATCAAAATACCACAAAATTTGCACAAAATCTCACACAATTAGGTTTAAAAAAATCAAAGCAACACTTAAAAGCAATGAATTTAAACTGAAGGTAAATGTGTGCATCTTATAAATCAAAATATTGAAATATTTTATTTTATATTCTAAATACAATAAAGCTTCGAAACTTACTTGAAATTATTAGTCTCGTAGCATTGTTTTGAATCAGGTCACAACCTAGCAAACATAAATTATGACAATAATAATATATGAACCAATTTAAACAAAAGCTAAGGATAAAATCTCAAAATACCATAAAACACATATAAAAATCATACAATTAGGTTAAAGAAGAAAATCAAAACAACTTCAAAGTGTCAAGAACGTAACCGTTAAATTATATAGAAAAAATAATAATGAAGATTTCTACAACTATTGGAATACTTGTTTGAATAATTAAACCACCTTAAATAGGTCTTTTAATTTAATTTGCCTTTAGGATGAAGATTTCTACAATTATTCAAATAATTGTTTGATTAATCAAATTTCACCTTAAATAGGACTTCTAATTTATTTTGTCTTTAATTTGGTTTGTCTAGTTCATACATATTTGTTTGTTTAATTAGTCCATTTATGTTTTTGATTGTGACCAAAATTAAAAGGATTCCAAAATATTAGATTTTCTTACTTAGTTTAAATAAAGAACTACTAATTTATTACATTTAATTTTTAAGTGATTTTAAATTATTAAATATAAAAATTAGTAAATGACAGTTTTGTCTATTGTGAAAATTTTTAATGAAGGGCAAAAAGTTCAAATCACTTTTCTAAGAGTTTTCACACTTTTAAACATTAAAAGTGTGAAAACTCTTAGAAAAGTGATTTGAACTTTTTGCCCTTCATTAAAAGACTCCTATTTAGACAAAACTGTTTTTTTACTATTTTTAATTTATTATTTAATTATTTTTATTATATTAACTAGACTTCCTAAAATATATGGAACTCCTAAAATATATAGTAGGAGAATTAATCAATATTTTTCTTTCTACTAGACTTCCTAAAATATATGAAACTCCTAAAATATTTCGGTCCAAGAAATCATATTATAAAAGTATGAACTGTATTGTTTGTCATACAAGTATTTCGGTCACAAATATTTAATTTGCCTAAGATGATCATCCAAACCATTGAATCTATTTGCAAAAGATCTTTTATGGAAAACAAGAAATCAATAATTAACAATGGAATTATATATAAATATTCCATTCTGTCCAAATTAAAAAAAAAAATGAGTTCCAAAACTTAACAAATGTTTGAAATATTTTTTTGTCATTATGTCAAAAAAACGCGTCCTAAAACTAACTAATTTGAAAAAAGAAACAATCGTGCATGTTGTTTTATTATTTTTTGTATTTGAATTTTAAAATAACAAGGACGGTCTCAATCAGAAATTGTATTTGAAACTATAATGTATATCTATATCTATATCTATAATCTATATCTATAATCTATAATCTATAATATATTAAGAGCTCGTTTGGATAGGATTAAAAAAATTGCTTTTTAGCTTAAGTGATTAAAAGTTTAAAATAAGTGTTTTTAAATTAAGCAGATAAGTGTTTGGATAGAAGTGCTGAAACTGAAAAAAATCCGTTGATGTGTTTGGTAAACAAGTGTTGTCAATCACTTTTTTGTTGTCAAAATGATTTAAATATTCTTAAAGTTGTTAACACATAATAACGTGAATTATTTATAATTTTTAATTCTAATACTTCAAAAATAATTTCTATTTAAATACACTTTCAACGTAACGTGATTATGCCAGGTCAATTTATAAATATAAGTTACTTTTTTATTTTTAAATATGAAAAAATAAAAATTTTAAGATATTTTTTTATATAAATATAGTATTATATTGTAATATTGCAAGCTTGTAAACAACATAATTTTTTTGAGAATGAAACAAACTATTAAAAAGAATCAATTTTTAAAATTTAAATAGCATATAGAGATTCTATATGAACTGATAGAGAAGAACTTACCACAAGCTCGATCTGACGATAAAATTTTTAAGTGTTTTCTTATGTAATGATGGATTCTCTGAAAATAAAGGAGAAAGATGAAGAGAAAACTGCAGGGAAAAAATGAAAAAAAGTGGCAAAAAAAAAAAGAAAGAAAAAATCAATAAGGGCTACAAAGTTTAGGGTATTGTTGGAATTAGAAGAAAATATAAGGGATAAAAAAATAAATGTTTTGGTCAAATCTAAAATAATTTAATCTAAAAAGTAAAACATTAAGGGTATTCAACTTCTCAATTTTTCCTTTTTTAAATCCACTTTTAACTTTTTTGAAGCTCTTTTTAATTTTACCAAACACCTAAAAAAAAGCTAAAGAAGTGATTAAAATCCAATTTGCTCAGATTTTAATCCTATCCAAACACCCTAATGTGAAATTTGTATGATACTAGCGTAGTACTTTTAAAATCTGAATACCGAAATATCAAACTGAAATTTTAAATATCTTACCATATCATATCACACCATGCCCACCCCATAGTTCCATACTCGAAGAATAAGATTAGGGAAAATAATAGCACCAACTTATAGTACTGCTAGACAATCGATCCATGCACAGAAGTTCAAATTTTTGACACATTTTAATACTAGCAATTAGTATTGTTTCAGAAGTTTCCATATATCATACCCCTATGTTATTTGTGTTTAATTTATACTTCATTAAAATACTCTTATTTAGACAAAATTATCTTTTCACTATTTTTAATTTATTATTTAATTATTTTTATTATATTAACTAGACTTTCTAAAATATATGAGACTCCTAAAATATATGGTAGGAGACTTAATTACTATTTTCCTTTCTACTAGACTTCCTAAAATATATGGGACTCCTAAAATATATGGTAGGAGAATTAATAATATTTTTCTTTATACTGTTCAGTTAGAAAAATACTTCTAAAATAAAATACTCCTAAAATAGGCCTATATTAAGAAATATTTTTATAAATATTGAGATGTACGTTAAACTAGAGAACAAACTGATTTACCTATTGAGAAAATATGATTGATGCTCATCTAATTTGATTCGACTGCATGTCTAGATGGTGGATGCTTGATTTTCTAACCCTCAACTTTTTCACTATTTTCGTCAGTATAATAGAATTCAACATGTCTGTATATATATATATATATATATATATATATATATATATATATATATATATATATCTTCTTTGTTTTCATTCAAAATCATTCTTTAGGGTCAAAATTTTCGATCAGACAAGAATTAGTTGGATCAAAATCGAAACTTTATGATCACTATTATAATTTTTATATAGTTTACAGGTCGTAGATGAATGTCGGTTGACTTTGAAGAATTTCTTGTGTAAAGGTTACATTTAATTTTATTGTTTTAATATCTTTATTTTCTTATTATTTTATTTTAATTTAAATATGCTAGATGGATGTGGGTCGACTTTGAATTTCTTTTTTAGGTAAAGGTTAGGTTTAATTGTATTATCATAATATCTCTAATAGTTTGTTATTTTGTGGTAGTTTACAATTCGTAGATGAATTCGGCTTTGAGAAATTTTTGTGTGTAAAATTTAAGTTTAATTGTATTATTTTGATATCACTTTTATCGTATTATTTTGTTGCAGTTTACAGGTGGTAGATAAATATTGGTTGGCTTTAAGGAATTTTTTTATGTAAAGGTTATGTTTAGTTGTATTATTTTGATATCTCTATTGTCGTATTATTTTGTTATTGTTTACAGGTGATAGATGAGTATCGGACGATTTTGAGAAAAATTTTGTGTGTAAAAATTAGATTTAATTATATTATTTTAATGTCTCTAGTATTATATTATTTTGTTGCAATTTACAAATGGTAGATGAATGTCGATCGACTTTTAAAAATATTTTTGGTAAAGATTAGGTTTAATAAATAAATTCTCCATCTTTGCATACTCAAAAGATATTAAATTTAATTATTATATTTATCTTTATTATTTAACTAAATATCCTATTTAATGTAATATTTGAACTCATTAAAGTGAGGTATACGCGCAAGGCGCGTACACTTAAACTAGTATATATATTAAAAGTGTGAAGGCCTTTAGAAAAGTGAATTGAACTTTTTGTCCTTCATTAAAAGAATTTGCTTTAGACAAAATCGTCTTTTACCCTTTTTCCTACAATTAAATTCTTCAAAATAAATATACTAAATTTTTGCTACAGTTAAATTCTACCCAAATTTAACTTTTTTCCCTTATTGATTATAACACCCATTTTTTTTTCCTACTTTGTTAAAACATCCTCATTTTTTTTTGTCCTACATGATTTCTTGCAACCAAGAAAACACCCTAAATTAGCTTATTTCGTGGTTTTCTTTTTTAACTACTTCTAGCGGGTCTATTGTACACACATGCATATAAATACAATTAGGTACTATATCAATTCAATTTCAGTTAGAATGAGATATCATATGTGCATATGTGCATGAGTACTTACTATTATTTTGTTATTAACATGTATTATATCATAGTATTTAATTAATTAAGTGGAGAATAAAGTCCATAATTTTTGTCCTAAACAGCTTTAAGATTAATTAAAAGTTCAATCTACTCTATCTTTCAAAATCATCTTCCTCTTTTAATAATAGTAAGGTGGAATAATTAAGCTAAAATCTTTTCGACCATAGATTTGGACCTTATACCACTAGAGAAAAAAGAAATCAATGTTGCATATGCTGAGTCAGACATTGTTTACTCAATTATATAAATTTTCTATTTAAATAATATAAGCATAAAAAGTTGAATTAAAAAAGAAAATAAAAAAACGTCTTAAAAAAAGAAAAAAAATTAAACATTAAAAAAGAAGGACATGCTATTTATTGAATTAAATAATTAAAAGGAAAAAAATACAAAATTAAAGTGAAAAAGGACACAAAAAACGTACACAAATTTGAAGTTAAAAAGGACACCAATCATATTATTTTGATATTAATAAATAATGAAGAAAAATAAAAATTTACCATATTTAAATTATTCCTTTCTTGTAGGAAATTATTCTTCATTAAAATACTTCGCAATAGATAAAATCATCATTTACTCAATTATAGATTTTTTTTCTATTTAAATAATATAAGCATACAAAGTTAAATTAAAAACGTCTTAAAAAAGAAAAAAGAAAATTAAACCTTAAAAAAAGAAGGTCAAACTATTTCTTGAATTAAATAAGTAAAAGGAAAGAATACAAAATTAAAGTGAAAAAGAACTCCAAAACACGTATATAAATTTGAAGTTAAAACGGACATCAATTATATTATTTTAATACTAATAAATAATTTATAGAAGAATTTTTTTTTAATCATATTAGATTATTTTTTTCTTGTAGGAAAAAGTTTCATATTTTTATAAATTGAGAATTCTTTCTTGATACAACATAACATCAACAAGATAATTTTTAACTAAATTTTTTCTTTGTTATTATCACTCAAGATTTTTTTGTTAGCTTCGGCACGATGTCATGTTGTATAGACATATTATTGTGCTTATAATTTGAGTTCAATCGTGTTCTAAGGGTGCATCAAGAGGTTGGACTTATTGGATCACGTCATTCACGTGAACATCATTATGGTGCTTCTTGAAATTCAAAACAAGAGATTATTGTGTAGATCTAACCAAATTCACTATACATTCAAATTCACGATATAATCCTCATACACGTTTTTTCTTTGTTATCATCACTCAAAGTTTATGTGTTAGCTTTCACACGACACTACGTTAGATCCCATCAATATGCTCATAATTTGAGTTCAATCAAGTTGTAAGGTTACATCAGAGGTTTGACTTATTAAATGATGTTGTTCGAATGAATATGCTATAATTCTTTTTGGGATTCAGGCCAAGAGACCATTGTGTAACTCTAACTAAATTCATTTTACATTATTAAGTTATTGTCCGGTGTGCAGAGGTAGGTTATTCAATATGTAAAATAAAAATAGAAATTCTCTCATCATCTATGCTGATATTGTTTCTCTTTTTTTTTTTTTTAGCTATTGAATTTGTAATTTATAGATACTATTATTTGTATTCACAAATTAATTATTGCGTAGTTTCCATGAATATTTTTTTAAGTGCGTAATTCATAAATTATTTATTTATTGCTATTATAGACTTTCACATATTTTTTTAGATTCATTTGCACACGATTCAATTTGTTTACTAATCACATATTTAAAATGTAATTAAAATTAATTGTGAAAATAGTTTGCAAAGACATAAAATAGGCAAGTTACTAGAATTTTCAAATTGATTCATAAGATTGAAAATTGCCTTGTTGTAGGGCCAATGAAGCAACAACTGATTAGCTTATGCAGTCATAAGAAAAAGCTCATTATGAGTTAAATAAATTCATGTTTGTGAAAGAGTTGTCACAATTCGATCCTTCAGCTTCTCTCCTGACCATGCAAAGTCATTACACAAATATCATGCTTGAGAGATGATGAGAGATTAGATCAAATTCTTCAACTTGTAAAAACACTAAAGAAAATATCAAAATTGCAATAAAGAAAGTAGCAAATTTCCCCATCGGCTGGTCTATTTTTAATTTTCTGGAAATTTTAAATTTTTGAATTTTGTATGAGGAAAGTAACTAAACTAAAATTATTTATCTTTATAAGTTCACAAAAATTTTACATTGGATAGGATAAGCTTCACGTGTGTCATCATAAATTCTACGAACTAAGAAAACGATCAAACTTTTTGTAGTCTAATTTGAGATACCATATTTATTTGACATTTAAATAGATATACCATTTATTGATGCAAGACACATGGTCAAAACATGCACACTAAAAGTTTCTTACCGATTGAAATCTTGATAGTATATATGATTAAAGAGATAAATTTACTTGTTATTTGAGGTAAGTTTTTTTAAAGAATTTTAGTATTAGTATATTCTTGAAATTTACAATAAATAAATTATCATGTCTTATTGATAATAATTGATAATTGAGAAGTCTTTTTGTGAAATTTGAGATAGCTTATGATTGAATAGAAAAAATTACTTGTGATTTGAGATAATTTTTTTAAAGTTTTATTATATTCTTGATGTTTATGATCTCGATGTATCACCTGTGAATACACTGAATATGTTGCTGTAATTTGAAAGTATCAACTTGAAAATTTGACAGTGAAAATATTGGTGGATTATTATTGTTGTTTTTGTTATTATTGTTGTTGTTGTTGTTGTTGTTGTTGTTGTTGTTATTTATTGATATCAAATGTGCTTGAAGACAAATTCTACTATAATGTTCGGAGCATATTTTCTTTTATAATGTCGAAGTGATTTTATAAAATTAAACTCATTGAAGTGAGGTACACATGCGAGCCGCGTATCCTAAACTAGAAAGGCACGTATCCTGAACTCAAAATTGCTTATTTCTTTCATAACACACCATTTTGGAGCAGAGAAACAACCTAACAAATTATCTGTTTTGGAACCACAAAGAATCTATCTCCGAACATCAATTTTCACGCTAAACTTTGAATAAGCTCTAACTATAGCAAAATGAAACTTTCGATGTTCATGATCCTAAGATGAAAATGAAGTTTTTGAGTTCAGACAAAGTACAAATAAATTTATTTGTTTTCCTATTTGGTTTTTGTCTGTATTTTTTAAAGAATTGGCCCTTTCAGACTAGGGCCAAAATTTGTATTACTCTTCAATATGCATGTCTACATACAAAAATAAAAATTAAGAAAAAAAGTAGCATAATCATAATTTTAACTTACACAATTTTCACATTTGAAATATCTTTTGTTTAAATTATTAAGATTTAATTTTAACAAAAAAATTTAAAATTCTATGTCAAATTAAAATCATATAATATAATAAATTAAAATAAATAAATATAAGAAATTGAAAGTATAGAGCAATTTTTGCTGTACTTAATAATATCACATTTGTTGCATTTTAATTTTTAGTGCCACATTTTAAGAAACATTTGAAAGAATTAAAATAAAATATCAATGTCTTAAACACAAGTTAGAAAAAAGCTACTTCTACTATCAAATAAGTGGGGTCCACGAAACTCAACTGCCATTGCCAAATAGAAGTGCAATTACCATTCCAAATAGATGGGCTCCACAAAACTCAATTAATAAGTGCAAACCCTGAAGGCGTCAGAAACGGGTGAATCTAAAAATAGATTCAAATTGGAGTGATTTTTAAACTTTAGCCTCAAATAAAAGAAAAAAATTTAAAATAATTTTTATTTATTAATTAATATTTTTTTAGATAAAATTATTTTTAATTAATAGAGTAAATTATATAAATGATCCTCATAATGGATAACAACTCTACATTTATATCTTTCAACAACTATTTTTTTCATTTTAATTTTAATTTAATTTTTATTTTTACTTTTCACTTTTTTTTTTTATTTTCTCAACCCTTACTTTTTTTCCTTTTTTCCTCTCAACTTTTTTATTTTTTATTTTCTCTTTTTTTTTGTTCTGTTAGTTTTTTTCAACCTTTACTTTTTTTCTTTACACCTTTCAACATCTACTTTTATTAAAAAAAAATTATATTTTTCTTTGAGTTTTTCTCGGCCTTTATTTTTATTTAATCTTTTTTTATATTTTTATCAACCTTTATTTTTTTTTCTATTCTCTCTCAACTTCTACAGTTTCTTTGATTTTTTTTTAAATTTTTTCTTCATTTTCTTCCTTTTTTCGTAATTTTTATTATTTTTGTTCTTTTCTTCAATTGCTTCCATTCAAGTTACATCTCATGAGCAAGTGTTGACACTATCACATTATAAAGGCAAGACTTACGACTTTCAAACAATAAGCTACGTTTCATGGGCAAGAGTTGACACTACTACATTGTAGAGACAAGACTTGTGACTTTCAAACAACAAGTTATGTTTCATGGGCAAAAGTCGACACTACCATATTGTATTTTGATTTATGAGATATTTTATAACTCTTACCTTAGAGTAAAGGGACTTTCAAACAACAAATTATACCCCACGGGCAAGAGTTGACTCTACCACGTTATGTTTTCATTTATGAGATGTTCTACAACTATTGCCTTAGAGGCAAGACTTAGCTCAAAGACTTTTAAACAACAAATTATGCCCCACGGGAACGAGTTGACTCTACCACATTATATTTTCATTTATGAGATAATGTTCTACAACTATTACCTTAGAGGCAAGACTTAGCTCAAGGACTTTCAAACAACAAATTATGCCCCACAAATAAAAGTTGACTTTACCACATTATGTTTTTATTTATGAGATGTTCTACAACTCTTGCCTTAGAGGCAAGACTTGACTCAAGAACTTTCAAACTACAAATTATGCCCCACGGGCAAGAGTTAATTCTACCACGTTATATTTTCATTTATGAGACGTTCTACAACTATTGCCTTAGAGGCAAGACTTGGCTCAAGGACTTTCAAACTACAAATTATGCCCCATGGAAAAAAGTAAACTTTACCATAATATATTTTCATTTATGAGATGTTCTACACTTAGAGACAAGACTTAATTAGCTCAAAGACTTTCAAACTAGAAATTATGCCCCATGGGCAAGAGTTGACTTTACTACGTTATGTTTTCATTTATAAGATGTTCTACAACTATTGTCTTAGAGGCAAGACTTAGCTCAAGGACTTTTAAACTACAAATTATGTCCCACGGGCAAGAGTTGACACTACCATGTTATGTTTTCATTTATGAGATGTTCTACAACTATTGCCTTAGAGGCAAAACTTAATTAGTTCAAAGACTTTCAAAGTACAAATTATGCCCCACGGGCAAGAGTTGACTCTACCACGTAATGTTTTTATTTATGAGATGTTCTACAACTATTGCCTTAGAGTCAAGACTTAGCTCAGGGACTTTCAAACTACAAATTATGCCCCACAAGCAAAAGTTAACTCTACCACGTTATATTTTCATTTATGAGATGTTCTAAAACTATTACCTTAGAGGCAAGACTTAGCTCAAGGACTTTCAAACTACAAATTATGCCCCACGGGCAAGAGTTAACTTTACCAGGTTATGTTTTCATTTATGAGATGTTCTATAACTATTGTCTTAGAGGCAAGACTTAATTAGCTCAAGGACTTTCAAACTACAAATTATGCCCCATGGGTAAGAGTTGACTCTACCACGATATGTTTTCATTTAAAAGATGTTCTACAACTATTGCCTTAGAGGCAAGACTTAGCTCAAGGACTTTCAAACTACAAATTATATCCTACGGGCAAGAGTTGACACTACTACGTTATATTTTTATTCATGAGATGTTCTGCAACTATTGCCTTAGAGTCAAGACTTAATTAGCTTTAGGACTTTCAAACTACAAATTATGCCCCATGGGCAAGAGTTGACTTTACCACATTATGTTTTATTTATGAGATGTTCTACAACTATTGCCTTAAAGATAGGGGTGTGCATCGATCGGATCGGTTCAATTTTATGTGTTATTGGTTTGGTTTATCGATTTTCAGTTTTTAAATATGTAAAACCAATAACCAACCAATAAGATATTTTCTTATCGGTTTTGGTTTATCAGTTTTTGGTCCTTAATGGTTCAATTTCGGTTTAACCAATAAGAAAATACTTATAAAATAGAAATAGTAACAACTAACATAAAAAAATAAAATCTTAATTACCGCCAAAACCTATGCAATGCATTTTAGTTTACAAGAATCTTCAAACTTGAACTGAATGTTAGTTAAGAAAAAAATTAAATCCTAATTGTTGGAAGCTATAAATGCTTCAAGCTTTTTATTACGATAATAACCTAACTTTATATTGTGACTTTGTTGCCCTGAATAGGTTAATACTTTGTGAATCACTGAATTATGAATTAGTAGTGCATATAATCTATATGCATACACATCTCTTTCTCTCTCTTTCTCTCTCTCTCTCTCTCTCTATCTAAATATATAACATAAATAGGGATAAAATAATAACTTAGTGTATCCTTATTGTGTTATCGATTTAACTGATAACCTAATAAGCTAAAATCGATACCGAACCGTTTACCCAATAAATTTTTTTATAAAATCAATAAAAAACCGTTAATCCGATAACCCAATATCAATAATCCAATAACATTTTTATCGGTTCGGTTTTTTCACAACCCTACTTAAAGGCAAGACTTAGCTCAAGTACTTTCAAACTATAAATTATGCCCCACGGACAAGAGTTGACACTACCTCATTATGTCTTCATTTATGAGATGTTCTACAACTCTTGCCTAATAGGCAAGACTTAGCTCAAAGACTTTGAAACTATAAATTATGCCCTACGGATAAGAGTTGACACTACCACATTATGTCTTTATTTATGGAATGTTCTACAACTCTTGTCTTAGAGGCAAGACTTAGCTCAAGGACTTTCAAATAATAAACTATGACCCACGGGCAAGAGTTGATACTACAACATTATGCCTTTATTTATGCGATATCTTATAGACACGACTTATCTCAAAAATTTTCAAAGAACTTCGTAACAATAATTCATGCCCTTAAATTTGCTTTGATATCAAAAAAAGAAGATACCTTTGCGGATTATCTAATTTTTTATTTATTAGCAAAATATAATAGACGTTGAGAAAAAAGGAAAAAATGACCAAATAAAATAGAGAAATAAGAAAAAGATTGAAAAAAAAAAAGAAAAAAAAACAAAAGATCAAGAAAAAAGCGAAGAATTAAAAAATTTGAGAAAAATAAAAATGAGAGGAAAAATAAAAACAAAGTTTGAGAAAAATGAGGAAAAAAAGAGAACTAAAAAAAGAAAAAATCGATCAAACAAAATAGGAAAATAAAAAAAAAATGAGAGAGAGACAAAAAAAGGCAAGAAAAAACTAAAGATTAAGAAAAAAATGAAGAATTAAAAAAATTGAAAAAATAAAAAATGAGAGGAAAAAATAAAAATAAAATTTGAGAAAAATGAGAAAAAAAAGAACTGATAAAAATAAAAAATAAAGGTTAAAGACAAATGAATTAAAAAAAGAAAAAAATAGATAATGCTTGATAAAAAAATAAAGGTTGAGGCAAATGAATTAAAATATGAAAATAAAATTAAAGGAAAAAATACAAAGTGAAAATAATAAAAATAGAATAATGAAATTAAAGGAAAAAATAGAATAATAAAATTAAAGGAAAAAATAAAAAATGAAAATAATAAAAAATAAAATTTGAGAGACAAATAAGTATGGAAAGTTTAAAAAATATATTTGAGGTGTAAAGGGGCAAAATAGTATTTATATTATACTTAAAAAAGTAAGGAGGATTATTCTTTAAAGACATTTCTTATTGGGGTCAAATATCTAAGCCACCCATATTTGATTTTGTAGCATGCAATTTTCCGGTCAGAAAAGGTTAAAAAATGTGAGCCCACCTGCAATTGCTTTTTTGCAGCCACAAAAGTAAAAAATAGGAAGAATACTCACAAAAATATCTGAAGTTTGACCGGATTACTAGTTGCGTATACTGAACTTTGTGGGGGTCCTGTTACCCCCAGACTTTTTTTTTGTATTTTTAAATTTATTTTAAAAAAAAAAATATTTAATAAATATATATCAATTAAAATCTTTCTTGAATATTTATGTCTATCTTTCTCATTTACCTTAATTACTATGTATAGTTATTAGAGGAGTAAAATTTGATTAATTAATTATATTTATTTATATACATTTCTTACCTTTTTTGAGGAAAGAACATCAATTTACTTTCCCAACTTTAAAACGCCTCCTCAAATTTTGGAGAAAAAAACCAACATTACCCAGATTATTTCGTCATAATCTTCCAAAAAAATTTCATTAAAATACAGGTTTATGCATTTTATAAAAAATAAAATCAACTATTTAAAACAAGTTAGTTTTGTATGATATATATATATATATATATATATTTCGCGTATGACGAAATGCATGTACAATAATTTATGGAAAACATTTGAAACTTATATTTTACGTAGAAATTTGGTATATTATGTTTTTTGAATTCTATATATTCTTCATCTTAAGTTTTTATTTTCCGATAATGCTAAATTTATAAAAATTATTGAAAACATTGTCGAAATGTGTATGTTATTTTCCGATAATGCTAAATTTATAAAAATTATTGAAAACATTGTCGAAATGTGTATGTTATGTATGCCATTTTTTAGATGTATGTTGATTTCTGTATGTTTTTTGTTTATCTCAAGTAGTTTTTTAAAAATATATTTCAACTATATTTTTGGGTATTAATTTAATATGTTTATTGCTTTTTTGATTGTGAAATCATAACCAGTTAGTTGAAAGAACGGTAATTTAACTTTGTATTTTTTTGTATGAATTTAATATGTTTATTGATTTTTCGATTTTTTTTAATTTTAAAAAGTTTCTTGAAAAGACTTTTCAAGTGTATATTTTCTATATTTTTTTTAATATGTTTCTTATGTTTGTTAGTCATCTTAAACAATTATTATTTGATATATCCCGTGAAATAATGCTCATGATATTTTCTCGAACTTGAATGGATATCTATTATTTAAAATATTATTTTTTTCAATTCTTTATGATATTATATTATTTAAATAGGAGTAAAAAGAGGAGAGATAATCTCAAAAAAAAAAAAAAATCCCTGAGAAGTGAAAACGTGTGATATATTATTTTTGCCCACATTTCACTTCTCCAGTTTGAAAAAGGAAAAAAAACTGTTTAAAGAGAGAAATTAGGAATAATTGATATTGTTTTGTTAATTGACTTCTTTTTCTAAAGATGTTTTTAAAATTTTAAAAAAATATTTTTTTCTTTATTTTTTCTTTTAGAATTTGCTATTAATTGCAATTTAAGAAATATTGCTATGACTTGCAATATACAATCTAAGTATATATATTTCCATCTTTTTATGGTGATCCAACAATGAAAAAGCACATATATATATAAAGCAGCCTAATACAATACTATTAAAGCAAACAACTTTCAACTACCTATTAGGGGTGTACATAGGTCGGGTTGGTTCGATTTTTATTAAAAAAACAAACAAATCAATCATGTCAGTTTATTAAAACTATAAACTAAATCAAACTAACATAAAATTGTTTTTTTCGATTTAGGTTTTAGTCGATTTTTTGGGTTTTTTTTGGATTTTTTTTAATAATATTTAGTTTTTACAATTATATTGTGATCGAAGACTAGATCAAATATGTTTTCACTCATGTGTTAATGAAAAACCATAATTATGGAAAAATGAGGAACGGAAAACTCTCTTGAAACTAAAAAGTGAGATGAAAAGTGAAAAGTTTAGGTTTTAAGTTTATATTGGGTTTTGGATCATTTAATTAGCAATTAATGAATAAATATTACAACTTAAAGGCCCAAATTTAAATGTATATCTACATCTACTTTCAAATTATTGAAAATTACTAAAACTAGTTGAAAAAGTAGATTATAATCAATATTTTATGTATAAAAAAGTTCGAATATTATATATATACTATATTAAAAGTGCGAAGGGCCTTAAAAATGACGTTTAAACATTTTTCCCTTCATTAGAAGACTCTGCAATAGATAAAAACGTTTTTTTTACTATTTTCCTCAATTTATTATTTAATTAGATTAAAGACTCCTAAAATATATGAAAAGAATTTAATAACTCCTAAAATATATAGAAAGAATCCTGATAAACTAAAATTTCTAGTACTTCATAATTTAAAATTATAAAGAAGAATAAGTAGAATATTATGAATAAAATTGTAGGACAAGTCAAAGTTAAAAAATGAAGAAATCGTTGTGCACGTAAAAAAATTGAGGCGGAAAAATTTATATTTAATTATATGATTTATAAAAGGAAAACTTTATAAATAGAATAAATTTAATTTATTGTTCCTACGCATGAGTTTTAGGATTTAATAACATATATTTGTTGATTTTGATTATTTAATCTAGGTAATATTTAGTACTTCTAAAAATAGAATTTTGCCTTATATAAAAAATATTCTTTATAATTTTATTTAAGTAATATTTTGGATCAAAATTTATATGAAACAAATTCTTATATCTTTTGCTTTTTATTTTAGTTTTGATTCACGTGTTTTCTTACTGTCATTATCATCATCCCTTTTGCCTTTATTTATTTCTTTTAAATCATACCTTTAAAGATTATATATGAAGAATAATAATCAACAATTGACATTGATTCTCTCTTTTGATAATTTCTTGTGTTTCTCTTTTAGTTGAAAGTTTCTGATCGAAAAATTGGATAAGTATGTTGCCGTCGAATGAAGTTGTAAAAAATCAAAGGTTTATTGCTCTTTTTTTCTTTTACTTTCTTTGCGTAATCGTGACATAATTTTGATTATCGTGACATAAAAAAGGCCCCAATCCCATTTTTTTTTAAAAAACATATTAAGGTCACGAATTACGATAGGAGGTTAAATTCTTTTTTATTTATGAGTCATATTTTTTGTAATATCGTAACTTTTATGTACAATTCAACCACTATAGAAATCCATATTATTTGTAAGGGAAACATATTAATTGTTATTTATGTTAAAGAAAATCGTAAAACTAATTTATGAGAATAACATAAAAAAGGCGGCTATGGAATTTCAAAGAACAAAACAAAATCGAAGCAAAAAAGTTGTTGTAGTATAGTCATTTTCACCAATATCAGATTATGCATAGTACCCTCCTCTATCGAAGGTTGGGTTTGATTGAGTTGGTTTTAGTTTATATGTGAATGTCTTGGTTGCTTGTAATCACATGTGGATATTTGATCTTCATAATCTAAATTTAAAGATTTGATGATATGGAGTCACATACAAATGTAGATGTAGGAATTCGACTAAATATAATTCAAATATCTATTTAAAAAATCTGACTATATAGATTTGAGATATGAACACAAAAATTCGACTGATATTTATGTAAGGAGGAGGATCCGAATGCTTATATATAGAAGGCCGTTATTCAACATTCTTCATCACAAATTTTTAAGGTATTATTTTCTCAATTATTTTTGCCTTCGACAATATTGCTTTTTTTCTCTAGGAATATTTCTTTTATCATCTTTTGTGCATGTAATTGATAAGGTTTTAATTTTACTGTTATGTCCAATTATAGTCTTTTTTGGCATAAGATTTGTAAGCAAGCAATGTTAAAATAATTAGATATCTTTGTAAAAATTTATAATTCACTCTATTTGAGTAAATTACTATTTTTTTATAATAAAGTTATATATAAATATCTATATAAGCTTTCGCAATAGACAAAATCGTCTAATTTTAAATAATCAAAGGTTACACGTGTGAGACACGTGCGGTTAAACTAATTAATATATATATTATGTCGGTTTGACTTTTTTTTGGTTAACACCAAACCAAATCAAGAATGGTCGGTTTGTTTTTCTAACGCCAAACCAATCAAACCAAACCATAAGTTGATTTTTTTTCCGGTTTGATTTGGTTCATCGGTTCGATTTGACTTGATGGTTTGGTCTGTACACCCCTACTACCTATAATACCCCTGATCAGCAAGCAAGCATGACGATCAAGACCTGCTTGCTTGGTCACATTTATATATACTAGATAATGAAGGACCCGTTTACGGGCCCAATATTATAATTTTAAATATATTTATTACTATTTAATTAATCTTTCAAAAAAAATGATCATTAATATTTTTGAACAAACGCAAAAAGAAATGTAAGTAGAGATCACACTATATAGTAAAATATAACTTCTTATCTTTATAAAATCAAACAATAGCTTACAACTTATTTACGGCTTCATAATTAACATTAAAATATCATATATCCTAATGCTTATTTTAACATTAGGTCAAACACAAGAGAATAAACAACTAATTATAATATTTTTTTTTCTACTTTCCTTAAAAATTATACAAGAGAATAGATTAAAATTATAAATATCTATTTATTAACATTTTATATAGATCATACGAAGCAATAAAGGGATACAAATTCATACATAAATTGATTTTAAATATATTTAAATTTTTTTATGGTGTTTAACAATCTAAAATAAGGACCTACTGGATGAACGTTTTAATGAATCATAATGTTAAAGGATTACCTTTATGTCTTGTCTTATAATACGTTAAAAATGGAGATCAATTTAATATAGTAAATAAGAATTTTTTTTTAAGTGATATGTCTACCTGATATTAAAATTTAATATCTCAAATAAAAAGAATCAAAAGAATTAACAAAAGTTAACATGATATATATTGTACTAATATAACATGAGAAAGTTAATATTACATAATATTACATTTTAAATAAGTTGTTTAAAATAATTTGAATAGGTGCTTAGTAAATAATTATGTTTTCATAAATTATATGTATAGTGCAAATCTTTGTAATGATATGTATCATGTGAAGTTTTAGAATTACGGAGGAATCTCTTATTGTGTTTGATAGATAAACACTTATGCAATGTTTGTATTTTTTATTATCTTACTATGATATAGTAATCGTTACTTTATGCAATTAAATGTGTGATCAAAATTAATTTACTTTTTTTTTTTTATCTTTTTTGAAACAAATGTGAGTATTTGAACATACTCCTATAAACTACATCTCTTTTTATTTCAATTTATAATATTTTAAATAGACATTGAATTTAAGATATATGAAAAAACATCACAATGTTTCAAATTATCTTTCAAATAAATGAACCTTAAATAGAAGAGTACATCTTTGTGGACTTTTGACAAATAAATAAAATTCAACATGACTAAAATACTGATAACGTGGTAAAATACTAACCAAATAAAAAATGTCAATTCCTTTTTAGAACTGATTAAAAAGAAAAATATAATATTTGAATTGAGACAAAGGATGTATTATAATAAACATTCTGATATAATGCATTTAATTTTTTTTTACTACATATTAAAATAGACTTATAGTTGAGGTGTGTAAAATTAATGTGAAAAATTACATCATAAATGACATTGAAAAAATTCTAATAAAACGACCATTACGTCTATATTTTTCATTTAAAATAGAGTTGTAGTGGGATTAACATAAAAAAGTTATACGAAAATATTTTAAAAATTATGAAAAAACTGTTGTACCCTTAGTTATATTTGTAAGTTTTATCTTAAACATAAATTAACTATCAATAATTTTAGATAAAAACAGTAAAAAAAATAAAATAATGACTGTTACACGCAAAAGTAACTTGTTTATTCCATGAATTTAGTTAAGAGGAGAGAAAGCTTGTTTGGACACCACGATTGAAAAAAAATGTTTAAATGGAAAAAACTTCAAATATAATTTCTTTTTAAATTTAATATTATTCTACCCATTTGATTTAAGTATATTATTTAAATTTACATTTAATAAAAAGATTATCACATAAATTCTCATATATCATAATAAAGTATGAACAAAACCAATTACTTAAATTATTTTTTAAGGTTTAACAAATTATATTTTAAAATTACATGAAAAAGTTTAACTTGAAACTATTTTTGAATGATGTGAACTGTGGATATATGAATGCTTTGTAGATGTTTGTTACTCTTTCAATTTAAAAAATATTGCGGATAACTTAAATAGATCTATTATAACTCTAATAGATCTATTTTTATTTGTGCGTGGATGTTTCTTAATTTTTATAAATATTTTTATTTTAGTTTTATTGATGTTCATATGTTGGGGGTGATTAAATGGTATTTGATTAAATGCTTTACTGTAATATTCTTTAGTTTTTTCTTTTAGTCTTTGTAATTCTTGTATATTATTTTGAAGGTATTATAAATATTCTATATCTTTTGTTCTAAAATATTCAATTAAATTCTCTTTCATAAGTATTTCTGTTAATCTTATTTCTTCCATATCTTGTCTCTAATATTTTAAATATTCATAGTTTATCATTTTATCCTAAAGTAGTTATAATACTGCAAATTTCTTTGTAATAATTTATTCTAATTGTACTATATCTGATATTAAATTCAAGGTTATCTATTTCATTAATTATCCTGTCTTTTTCTTCTATGAATAATTCTATGTCTAAATCATATTCTAAACTGCCTTTTAATTCTAGTTGTTTCATGGTTTTATCTATCCAAATTAATCTTTCTTTTAATTATTTTCTTCATTTTTTAAGCTGGTTTCTATAATTAATTTCTTCGTATAGCCAACTTTGTTTTTCTCTAACTCTTTTAATATATTCTAACATTTTTAATCTGTATAATATCCATATGAATAATAACTATTATTATCTGAGTAATAACTATCTGAATAATATAAGTTAAGACTATGCATATCTTCTAACCATTCTAGACTTAATGATTTTTCATGAAATATTTTTTCCCATATTATTTTCTTTATGTCTTCTATTTCTAAGTCTTTAATGATATATATAAAACAAGTATCTTAATTTCATCAGATATATAGCTTGCCATATTGTTCATATGATGCTTAGGTTTCTACGAATAACTTGGATAACTTGGAATTGGATTTTAGTAATTTATGGTTCATTAAATGCTTTAACATAATATTCAGTCGTTGTTTGTTTTAATCTTAATAATTCTTGTATATTTTCATCAAGGAATTCTATATATTTTATATCTTTAGTTCTCATATATTTTTCTAGATTTGTTTTCATTAGTCTTTTTATTAATTGTATATTTTTCATATCCATTTTACAATATTCTAAATATACGTAATTTACCATGGTTGATGTGTAGGTTTGACATGTAGATATTTTTAAGAGTAGATAGGTAGGTGTGGTATATAATTTATTCTAGTTATAAAATATTTACCAAATATTTTTTCTCATATGATTTTTCTTATATCTATATTTTATATATCCTTAAGTATATACAAAACAAGTATTTTAAATTTATCTATCTTTTCGTCAGATAAATAAGTATTCATTTTTCATATAATGCTATTTCAAAATATTTCCTTCAATCATACACATAACAAAATATGATTATTTTAGATTACTATATACTAGATTATTCTTAAATAACATGTTCTTCGGTCACTATTAGCATGGTAATCTGGATACTTTTTCCTTAAACAGTGCCTTTACTCTGGCTACTTCCCTATCACGGCTTTCTTGCCTCATCGGTTTCACCTTTAGGATAACATAGTTCTTAGAAATTTTTCTTCTTTTCCACTTTGCTAATAAACTTCTTAACATGCTATTTTTCGAATAATTCTACTATAAAGTAACTAATATAAACTTATTTTATCATATCATGATTGTCAGAAATTTATGAATTTAGCTATTCATAATCGTAAATAAATATACCTGTTCTGGTAGGTTTGATAATTCTGGGTTTTGTTTATCCATAGCTTTTCCTTAGAAATATATCTGTTTTTTATTAAATATTTTAAAAGTTTTTTGTATACAAGAGGGAAGGCTTGCTTTCAGCACATGAAAGTCTTGCCTTTAACTTTGCCGAAGGCTTACATATTTATAGACTAAAAAAAAAACGTGTAAACTACTTTATACTATTCCTGCTTTACATCTGTCAAGAAAATAAAAGATTAATAATGGTCCCCAAAAAGTAAAATGGCAAGTACCAAAAACAAACAAGAAAAGTCAAAAAGGCTAGTCTAGCCTACTTAATAAGAATAGTAAATATTTACATAATTTACGTATTTCACATTTCTCAAAGTCATATCATTCTTCATATGTCATTTTCATATTTCAATGCTTTTTTCTTCTTATCTTTCTATTATTGCTCCGTGTCTTTCTATCTTTTGTCATGTATCTTCCAGCTGTCGTCCTTATCTTCTTCTATTCCAGTTGAACTTCTAGGATAATATTATTTTCTCCATTACATCTTGAACATTGATGGTCTGGATATTTATGTCCTATTATCTTGCAATATCTTGTTAATAATTCTTCTGAAATAAATTTCTTCTTAATTGCTCTTGCAGTTGGTTGTTTCTTTGGGTTGAGTAATGTCAGAATCCATTGTTTAGCATCTTCCATATCTTTTTGTCGTAGCTCTCTTGAATTTGAATAAATTATTTGATGATCTCTTGAATAATAGCTCCATATTGGGTTTCCATTGATATAATTATTTGCTAATTCTTGAACAATCGTAGCTATTTCAATAAGTCATTTATTTGCATAAAAATCAGGCATCTCGATTTTAGATATCTATGGCTGCTGGACAATATCTTCCGGTATAATCATATCTCTGGTTAATCCTATTTTTACAATTTGTATAACTGGTTTGATCTCGTCATATAATATCTCTGCTAGTGTAGTATAAAACTTTATAAAAAATAAATTCCCTTTGGTTATTCTTTTATAAGTGGTGAATGCTCTATATAATTCTAGTATATCTATTAGTTCATTTCCTTCATGGGTATATACGATATTTAATAATCTATAACTGAAACAAGTTTTAACTAAGCTTGAGTTGGTTTTCGGTAGTGCGATTAACTTGTTGTAACTTTGTAATTTTTGGGTTCTATAGTTTGTGTTTGGTTCTTGGACATCATTGGCTCTGGGTTTAAGGTTTAGATAAGTCTGTATTTTGTGGATATTTTCTATGTATGCTCGTATGTGGTTATAGACTTTTTTATCTTGGTTCAAACTTTCTCGATATGTGGTAATTTGTGGGGGTATGTACAAGGGGTCTTTTTGTGTTTTTGGTATAAATATTTTTTCAAATATCTTATTCATGTTCATGTTCTGATATCTTTGTCCACTAACTCCTTTGCTTGTACCTGCAATTGTAGATTGATAAACGTTATGGGTTTTATGGAGTGTTCCAACGTCTCCTTTTAGCTCTGAAATTTTGATGTCTTCCGATCGACATAGCTCTGCACACTGCTGAGTTAGCTGATTCATAGCTTTAGACTTCAGTTTAACTTCATTAGTGTTTAGCTTTTCTATTTCATTACCCATTCTGTCCACTTTTATTGAAAGCATAGTCAGGGTTTTGAGTATTTTTTCTAAAGCATCATCTTCTATTATATCAGTTTGTGTAGCTTTGTCTTGATATGTAATCTGCAATAACATTTTTGTTAGTACTAATTACTTCAATTGTAAATGTAAAATTTAATATATTTAATACTAGTCTCCGAATCTCTTTCGTTGTAACTGAATTTTGTATTTTCTTTGTTAACCAACAGCGTACTTGTGTTATCTGTTCGTACAATAAACTTGTTATATACAATATATGGCTCAAATGCTAATAAACATTTATATAATAAACATAATTCTTTTCTATTTATTTTTCATTTTATTTTTGTTTCATTAAATGTACCTGAGTAGTATCTACAATGATGTTCTAATTTTTCTTTTTCATATCTATATTTAAGTATTCCTCCATAACTATATTCACTAGCATCTTGTCACGCCCCAAAATTCCATCGGGCCGGACTGACACCCGAAGCCGAGAAGGCCCGGGAGAACCCGTTCAAATACCTGTACTTTCACTTACATGTCACAAAAAATTTAGACAGCACTTCGTTGCATATAGAAGAATCTAATTACCTGTATCAGCACAACACATACAAATATATATATAATACTTGGCCGTCGGGGCCACCACATATACAAATATAACATTACTATATAAACTTCCATGACTTTACCCTTCCTTATGTCTACAAAGACTCTAGGATATATACATGACATAACTAGGGTCGGGACAAACCCCCGCCCACACATGACTCCTGTACAATAACAAAACATAAGGAACCGACTCGGAAAGCTCCGAAGCAAACTGGAGCTCACCAACAATAGCTGTACGACCTGCCTCCTATCTATGCTGTGAATGAGCTGAAGCACCTGTGCCTGCAGCATGAAATGCAGGTCCCCCGTGAGGGGCGTCAACGAAATATGTACTGAGTATGTAAAGCTGTAAATAATCATATGTGATATAGGGGATCAAGAAAATCAGACGCAGGTGAATAAATCATAATAGAAGTGAACCACACTTAATAAACACTTTTAGGATCATGTACATTATCATTAATCTGAACTGGGTTCTTGAATTCAAACACATTTGTGGAACGGTATACATTCGTTCATTTCATTCTTTACAATTATCATTCGCCATTACCTCCTCCTCCCGAACCTCCAACCACCTAACAATAATCAATACTGTATCGTACTGTGACCATTAGGCTGCCCCCAGTACATATCAACTGGGATCGACCCATGCTAGGCTTATGCCCCTGGGATACCACCCATAAACACATAAATAGGGATCGACCCATGCTAGGCTTATGCCCCTGGGATACCACCCACACGTATATCAAGTAACACACATAAGAGATCTTTCCAATAACTTAGTTTCAAAGCTCTTGAGATTATTACATTAGTGTTCATGCCAATATAGTACCTTTGGAACAACCATACATCAATAGGAATCAAGTAATAGACCCTCTATACAATAATGATGTAATAAGGACTCATTGGTACATCAACAATGTGTTTCAGAATCATCAATATCACAACAATGAAATAGGAGCCTTTTGGTATATCAATTAAACATTTGACACTTTATAGAATGGAAACAACTTCGTTGGTAATGTAAAACAATACATTATTTGGATAACATCGGAATCTTACTTGATGGAACATTGGTGTTTTCATGCCAAAGAACATTGTTAGAGTATGCTTTACATACCTCGTTGCAGATTCGGATACCAATTCAACACAACTTCTTGACTTTACAAATCACTTATCTACAATGAAATGTTTGGCATCTAGGATTAGCAACCCAACACCACAATTCTCTTCCATAATTCCATACAACCAATATTTGCAAAACATTCCAAAAACCAACTTGAACAATAGGTTTATGTGTATATATATATAATCATCATTTCAATACCACATCATCAATACCAAATTCCTTCACAATTCAACATAATCCAACCATGCACAAGAATAATCCAACATCATTTCCCAATCATCTTTCAACAACAATCAAATAACATACTTCTTATGCTCACATGCATATATATATATATATATATATATATATATATATATATACACATATCCATATAAATAACACCAACATAATTTACATCCTTACCATAAAATGGCCCTTTTGGTTTCGAAGTCCTGTTGGCACAAATAAGGGGTGCTTCTCGAAGCCCTCGAGACGATGAACACAACTACGAAATCAATTTGGGTTTTCTACGGTTGAATCACAAGATAATTGGAGTTGAAATTAGGCTAGGGTTTCTTATTTTCAATAATTTGATGATAATTGATGGATATGAGACTAATTATATGTATATAATGACCAATTTTCATTCATGAGGTGATGGAAAATGACCATATTGCCCTTAAAAATTTAAGTAAATCCGAATTTGTCCATGGTGGACTGTTTTGACAGGCTAAAGTAAATCGGTCATAACTCTTTGCTCCGATATCGGATTTGGGTGAAATTGGTATTGTTGGAAAGATAATTCAAAGGTATTTCATTTCATATAAAGTAGGACACCCAGTTCGTCATGTAAAAGGAGTTATGATCGTTTGAAGTTGACCCTAAAAAACTGTTTTGAGAGGCTGAAGTAAAACGAGTATAACTACTTACTTAGATGTTGGATTTGGATGAAACCAATTGCATTGGAAAGAAGACTCAAAGATCTTTCTTTGGATAGGTCGCAGATCTCCCAGTTCATTATATTGAGGGAGTTATGATCGTTCAAAGTTGACCCAAAAAACTGGCAGGCCTCAGTAGTTTGTGTGCAGGAAATTTTCCTTCACATTTACTGTTCACATATCCCGGCCACCGTTTTATAGTTTCGAACGTGCTCGATTATATCCTAAACTTATCCGTTTTTGGAAATCTTTACATCGTTGGAAAGCTTATTCAATAACCTTCGTATGGAACCATCGACGGACAAATTCCGGTATAAATAAAGTCGATTCCTATACACATATAATCCAACTATACACTTGAAACCATCTCAAAATAATCAATACTCATCCTTAAACTCATATATACCTAACTTATGATCAATACATATACTCCAACACATATAACCATGACTAATGCACGTAGTTAAGTACGGGGTGTTACACATATGCTTCTACTATATATATAATTTTTTTATTTTCATCTAGGAATTGTAATTTTGGTAAATTTTTACAAAGAATTTTTATTTTCTGAACTTGTTTTTTTTCTTCTTCGTTATAATTATATTCTATATATTTTTTTAATTTTTTCTGTAATGGCTTTACGTTTTCTGCTAATTTTGGTATATATTCTCTTACTTGGTTTACTAATCCTAAAAATGATTGTAATTTCTTTTTTTGTATCTAATTCTTCTTTTGAATTTATTATTTTTTGTACTATATGTTGTTGTATTTTTATTCCACTTTTATCTATTTGTATTCCTAAAAACTCTATCTGATTTTTCATAATTTCGGCTTTCTTTTCACTTAAACTTATTCCCGATTTTTCTATTATATCTGTAAATTATTCTAATAATTTTAAATGTTCCTCTTTAGTTTTTGTATATAGTACTATATCATCTATGTATACTATACAATTAGGCAATTGTTTAAAATAACTATCCATAAAGTGTTGGTATCTACCTGGTGCATTAATATATCCAAATAGTAATACGTTCCATTCATAAAATCCTTGTGATACCGTAAATGCAGTTAATTCCTTAGAATTTTCATCTAACTTTAATTGGTAAAATCCTGATTTACAATCAAATTTACTAAAGTAGTTATATCCTTGTATTTGTCTTATTTTTAATATCTTATTTGGTATTGGATAATTGTATGTCATAGTTTTTGCATTTAAATTTCTATAGTCAATCACCATTCTACTTTTTCCTCTTTTTTGTTCACTATGTTTATTTACTATAAACGCTGGGCTATTATATTTACTATTGCTTCTTTGTATATATTATTTTTCTAATAATTCATCTATATGCATTTTAAATTCTTTTAAATCGTCAAAATTATATGTTAATGGTTTTTGAGTTATTATACTATTTTTATCTATTAATTCAATTTTTATAGTAGTTTTATGTTTTTCACATCCTTTTAATGGATCTTCACTGTATAATTGTCTTAATCTTTTCTTTATTATTCTGCCTTATCTATTGAAAATATAGTTATTTCTTTTTTATTGATCGAAAATATAACTAGTTCTACCGTATCTTCTGTATTTTTTATATTTTCTAACTGTTGTATAATTTTTTCACTTCCTTTTATCCAATCAGTTTTCTTTCTTATTTTATTAATAACTCTTTTTGCTCTTACTTTTTGTTTACATGGTGTTGTAAACCACCAATCTGTTTTAATTATTATATGTGGGTATAATTTATCTAAAAATGACATTCCTAAAAGCATATCTTTTGATGTTGGTTCATAATTATAAATTTTTTCTATCGTTATTATTTTATCCCATATCTGTATTTTTACATTTTTAGCTTTATATGTAATTAAACTTCCTTCATTATTAAATCCTTTGACTACTATTCGTGTTTTTAATTTATCCCATTTACTTTCTGGTAAAAAGTTGTATCTACCTAAGTTTGCTTCTACTCCTGTATCTATCATAGGTGTATAATACCTATTATAATATCCTTCTACTATTATTTTTACAAGTACATGTATTTTCATATCATGTCAAAGCTCTTTTTATGAATAATCTTTCTTTATTATATGTTATAGATAATTGTGTATGTTCTATATTGTATGGTTTTACTTGTTCTAACCATTTTATTCCTAATATTATGATATTTGCATTTCTTCCTTTATTTCAAAATCTATTTTTATTTTTTTGACTCTTATTATTATTATTATTATTTTTTCTATCGTATCTTTAATATTTATTAGACTCCTTGGTAGATCTGGGCATATATTATTATTAGATTTTATTTCTTCACTTTTTACTAGATATTTTGCTATATAATTTTCTTCTTGTCCTGTGTTTAAGAGTATTAAGTATTCTTTTTCATTTATTGTTCCTGTTATATAATATTGATTTAAATTAATTGTTGAAGTTGTTTCATAACTTGTTCTTTTTGATGAGCTTGTTGATTGTGTTTTTTCATGAGCTATTCTTTTTATTGTACTTATTCTACATTTATTATTTCTAAATCTTCTTCTATATCTATGTCTTTGTAACTATAATCATTATTATCAATTATTTTTACAAATTGTTCGAAAGGACTTTCTATTTATATTTTATTAATTTTATTTTTGCATGTTATTTTATGTTTTGTTGTTAATACGTATATATTTTTACATCTTGCTGTAAATATTTTACTTCCTGGGGTTAGTTCTATTCCTGTTATTTTTTAATATAATACTAATGATTTATCTATATTTTTATCTGTTATTGCTATTGAATAATTCACAGTTATTATAAATTTAAATTTTTGGTATATTAAATTTTCTTTTATGGCAATTATTGTACTTTTTTCTATAGGTTTTATAATTCTATCATCTACTAAATATAATTCTATTGGTGTATCTATTCCTTCTCTAAACATGCTTTTATCAATATCTTTGTTCCTCCAAGGTGTACATATTTTATTGGGTCTTTACTTTTTATATCGTTTATTTCTTTATTAATTATTCTTTTTGTTACTAGTGGTATACTAGCTTTACCTTTTACATATCTACAGTCTATTACATGTTCTTTTTGGCTTACTATGTAGTTTTCTTCCTTTTTTCTACTAAATATATTTTTTATTGTTGGTATTTTAAATATTTTTTCTACACTTAGTTCTAACTCTTTTCCTTTTATTTCGTCAAATATATTATTATCCAATATTATTTTTTGATCTGTTCCTTTTTCATTTAAATATTCTTCCTTTGTTATTATTTTTATAGCTTTCTCAGTTATTTGTTTTTTTTTTTTAATTTCTTTTTCAGTCATTTGATTAATCTAAATCACTATCCATTTCATTATCTGTCTCATTCTCCGAAATTTCATATATACTATCTTCACTTTCTAATTCGTAATCTATATAATCTATTTGCATATATTCTGTATTTTCTATCTTTATTTATGATATTTGTTTCTTTTTTGAATTTTTAGGCATTTTACAATCTCTAGCTAAATGTCCTAATTTTTCATAATTATAACAAGTACATTCTTTTATAGATTTTTTTCCAATATGGTTTTTTATGTTTATAATTTTTTAAATAATATCTTTTTCTTGATTTCTTATATTTATATTTTAATTTTTTGTATTTCTTATATTTCTTATGTCTTTTTCTTTTCTTATAATATCTTTCTTCACATCCAAATTGAGGTTCTATTTTATCTTTGCAACATGCTAAATTTCTTATTTATATTTTTTCTATTTTTATTTCTTCTCTATATTTTTCACATAGATTTCTATACCATTGTTGTAAAAAATTTATTCTTGCTCCTAGGGTATCTACTATTTTTGCTTCATTCTAACTCTTTATTATTTTTGAACTAAATGGTTCAGGTAATTTGCTAAAATATAATCTTCTTATTTCTTTACTTTCTTCTGTATTATTATCAGATCTTAATACTTTTTTACTTGCTTCGATTAGGCTTAAAAACAGTAATTTTACTGTTCTTATTAATGTCCTTTCTATATATTCTGGTGTATTTGTTGTATCTATATTATTATCTAATAATTATTTTGACATATATACTGCCTATAATTGTATTGTTTTATTTGTGTCTATTACACAGCCTAAATCTAAAAAGTTATAATTTTTATTAATTATTTTTTTTGGTGTCCATTTGTTATATTCATTTTTTAGGTTATATTTTTTAAACTTATCTTTATAATAATATGTAGGTTTTCTTATTTCTGATATACTAGGTATTATGTTTTCATCGTCTTCTTTATTAAGAGTATTTATTTCTGTGTTTGTATTTTCTAAGTTTTCTTTATTAATTACTTCTTGTTTTTCATTAATTTTTAGTTTTCATATATTTTCTAGAATTTCTGTATATGTTTCACTACCTTTCGAATCATAATTATTTGTTTCTTCAGCATCTATTGTATTTATTTCTAATTCACTGGTTTCTGATTCTTCATTTTTTATTTCTATTTTTTTAAAATTGATTTATATCGTTTAATAATTTTTGTTCTTTATCTTTTTTCTTTCTGTCTTTTTTCATACAGGTCTTTTAGTATTTGTAGTTCTTTTTCTAATTCAGCAATCCTACTATTTTTAGTTTCTTCTATTTTTCGTATTTCTTCTGTGGTTTGTTGTTTTATTTTATCTATTTCTTTTTTCCTATCTATTTCTTTGTTTTCTCTTTTTATTCTTACCATGACTGCCAACATATTTTCTAATTTTAATTCTTCTTTTTCTAACATTAAATATAAATGTTTACCTATTTTCTTATATCTTCTTCCTAAATTAGAGAATACTATTTTTATTTTTAATCCTTCGTGATTTTCATATGTTTTTTCATCTATTATAAATTCTTCTTTGTTCATTTTATTTAAATGTATATAAGTTATGTTGATATATATATATATATATATATATATATATATATATATATATATATATATATATATATATATATATATATATATTCTAGACTATCTATTGTTGATTCTAAATTTGATATTTCTTCCTTTTGTGCATTTATTGAGTTTTTACTAACTCCGACAACTATGTTATACTGTAGCCTTTCTATCCTTATTTTTAATTCTTTACGTTTTTAAGATATTATTTGTTTTAATTCTTTATAATTTTGTAATTTTTGTTTGTTATTCATCTAAACATTATATGCTATTAAATCCAAATATATACTACTTCCGTAACTTTAAACAACATAGGCTTTGATACCAAGTGTTGGGGGGTGCGGATAACTTAAATAGATCCTTTCCGTTTGGATTTGTTTAAAAAAGAATAGAACTTTTTTTCGCAATACTCTAGTTTTAACTTTCTACATGTTATGTTTAGAACCACAAGATAAAGGGTATTTTGATATATTTGATATAATTATTCATATGTTAATTTTCATAATGAAACAATCTATAGTGTTAAATCAATGACAAAATTATTTATATGTTAATTTTTCCAATAAAGAATATACAGTCTTAAATTACAGTATATGAGTAAATTAAATTAAATAATTTATTTTTTAGGGAGACAACAAATTTATTTTTATTGATATGAATATCTCATATGTTAATTTTCACAATGAAACAATCTAAGATTTTAGGATGATAAATTTTAAGATAATCTCTTAATAGCTGAAAAATTGTTCATGAAAATGGAATACAGAAAATAGGTATTAAATGAGTTTATGTCGTATAAATTGATAACATAAAGAAATATTATAGTCTTAAGGTTTATTTATCATTGAAGTGTATAATTTATGCCATGCTTTTAAAATTATCTTTCAATATCTGAAAGTTTTTTAATTTGAAATTGAGTATTTCTCTGTTTCAATTTTTTTGTTTGATTTTAATTTGATACGAAGTTTAAGAAAGTAAATTTTTTTTTTCAATCTTATGCCTTAAATTAATAACATGTAAAATGTCTCAAAATCTATTTTAATCTTGTGGTGTTAAATATGACATGTGAAAAGTTATAATTCAATAGTTTAATTTTTGAAATAAATTTAAACAAAAAATAAGTCAAATAAATTGAATGTATGGACTATAATTTAAATATTTAATTTTTTTATTATTTTATTTCACTTGTAGAGTAATTAAATATGCAAATAACAACTAATTCTATATTTTATGTGGGTCCATGTGAGATATTATATCAATTGAGATGTAATTGACATTTACAAAAAATAGCTTGATTTTTTTGTCATTAAAAATTTATGGCCAAGCTTTGATGCCTAAAACATAAGTAAGCAAGATAAAACTTTTTTTAAAATTACAAATATACCCTTACTCGTCCCACTCTTCACTCTTCTATATAATACTAGTTTAGTTGTACGCGTCTCGCGTGTGTGCCTCACTTTATTGAGTTCAACTCTTCCACCTCACAAATTTTGCTCTAATTCGTGTATTAATGTACTCTTCCGTCTAGTAGCTAGTCACCCAAGAATGAAGAAATAATCAACTTTTGCCTCCTTAATTTCTAGATCCCAATTTTTTAAATATGTAGATAACTCAAGAATGAAGAAATAATCAATTTTTGCTTCCTTAATTTCTAGATTCCAAATCCTTAAATATGTAGATAATGTCTACGGAAGCAAACTAAAAATCGTGTAAATATAAATTTTTTATAGGGCAATGTATAGGTCTACTATAAGCTCTATTTTATGTCAAATAAAAAAGGAATTGTTACCACATTCAAGTCCCACCAGCAGAACTAATCAGTGTGTCTTCTCAAAGACTCTGGCAGAAGAAGTGAAGTTGATGATAATCATACTTTAGCTACAACATTCCATTATCTTCTGAAATTTTAATAATAGGCAAAATCATCCTATCAATACAACAACAACAACAACAACAACAAATTAATCAAGTGGATCATCCTACCAATAAAGATATAAAATATACAATTTACTTTCGCCCGAAAAAAAATACAAATAATTTTTCAAATGCGTAACAAAAAAAGTTATATGTCATTATGACTTCAACTCATTCAAATTTCACGACTTAATGCTTTGGATAACAATTACGAGGAAATTGACAGACGAGAAAAATATATTGAAGAATAACTATAGTTAATCATAAGGATAAATTATGAATTGCCAAGAATGTCAAGATTAATGTGATTGTCAAACAATATATAATGAGTACCAAAAAAAATATTAATTTTTGTTAACGGTTTACAACATCTATATTAGCTAAACAGAAAAAAGTAGTGCATCTACATTTGATGTTGATATAAGCGAATTAACCTGACAATTAACATAGAGTTGGATCATTGAAAAAGAAAAACAATCACAAAATTAAATAAACTAAAAGAGGCGGAAAATAACGAAACTGGGGATTACAATAATTCAAGCAAAATCTCAAAATCCCATGCATGTAATTTTCTTTTAAAAAATAAGCTATGCAATTAAAAAGAATCACCTCAAAAATTCGACTATTGGGTGTTTTGTGTTGCTTAGGCACAAGTTCAATTGAACTCTTTATATAGGTAATAATTTTTTTACATAAATTTTTGGATTTTTAATTTCTTTCCATATATATATTATGTATTTTTGGACTCTTAGTTTTTTCCATATATCTATTAACTCAGCTTCTTTCTATATTTTCAAGAGTCCTTAATTTAATAAAATAATAATCAGAGAAAAAAGATAAAAGGATGATTTTGTTTATATGAAGTCTTTTAATGAAGAACAAAAAGTTCAAATCACTTTTCTAAAAATCTTCACACTTTTAATATATTATACATTATAGATATAGATATAAATATAGATTATAAATATAGATTAAAGATATAATAAATAATTAATAAAAGGGACAAAAAATTTGTTTACAAGGAAATAAAATAAAAGGTTTATTTACATTCTTCAAACCACGTGATTGGGTCCCTTTTCTAATTGTCTGTGCACGTGACTATTTTTTAATTTTTTAGCGGTACTTTGCTCACATTAGACTTGTCTCATTTGAACTTTTCCCTTTTCTTTTTCTTCCGATTTCTTCTTCTTCAGTTGCATTCTCCTATCCTCTTTATGCAAAATTGATTTATCATAGTTGGAGTTGAGAGATTCATGACATGAAATTTCAACACTTTCTCCCCCCTCTCAAGATATAGGGGAGACCTACAACACCCAAATTGTCAAGAACAAAGAAATGGGAAGGACATGCTAGTGGCTTAGTAAACAAATTGTCCACCTGGGAAGAAGATGGAACAAAAAATAGAGATATTAGACTGAAAAGATATTGTTGCCTCACAAAATGACAGTCCAACTCAACATGCTTAATCCGCTCATGAAAAATTAAATTTTTTGCGATATGAATGGAATTGACTGTCGGAGTGCACCAAAACTAGAAGAGATGACGGGGTTGAGAGATCTCCAAATGAGCGAACAAGCCAAGTCAATTCCCCAATAACCCGGTGCATAGATTGATACTCCACTTCGGCAGATGATAAGAAGATGGAAGAATGTTTCTTTGATTTCCAACAAATTGGAGAGCCCTCAAGAGTAATATAATAGTCACTAACAGAGCGATGAGACTCCAGGAAAGATCCTGAATAAGAATCACAATAGGCCAGTAATTCCAGAGAAGAATTATTGGAGAAGAAAAGACCTTGCCCTGGGGCAACTATGAGTATCGAATCACCAGCAAAGCTGCTAAAAGATGAGGTAACTGTGGTTGTTGCATATATTGATTGAAATTTTGCACGACAACAAAAATATCAGGTCGAGTATGGGTTGGAAAGCTTATCTTTCCTAGCGGTCTGCGATAGAGAGTTGGATCAAGGAATAAATCTCCTTCATTAGCTTTGAGCCTATGGATAGGATCCAAAGGAGAATTTGCTGTAGCTGAATTCTGAGTGTCAAACTCGCTCAATAACTCCAATATAAATTTCTTTTGACAAAGTATGATACCTTGTGTTGGGTACTATATAATTTTGATGATTGACCATCTGACACATGAATGAAACATATTTCTTGAATTGGTCCAAGCATAGGAAGATAGGTTTCAGGTTTCACCGATAAATGCAGACAAAGATTGCTTAGAGTCAGGAATGAATGAGCGAGCCTAATTTTGGTATACTCAAGTTACTCATCACGTGAAAAATTAAAAAAGTTGTGGTTAAGTAAAATACTTGAAGATAAGCTACTTTAAAGAGTTGGAGTTTGACTACAACACTAAGAAGACAAGAGTTGGAATTGAAGAAGGAGTCTCACTTGAAGCAGAACTCTATGCAATGAGAGTTCTGATTAAAAGAGGAGTTTAAAATAAAGAATGAATATTTGGAGAGTTATGCTTAAATAGAAGATGTATCATTCAGAGTAATGCGCGCACTTACTGAGAGAGAAAAGGCTAAACACGATCAAATTGATAAAGTTCATAATTGAGAGAATTCTGATTGAAGATTTAAGTGCTGCCAGTACAAAGGAACAAATTGACAAACCTGTTTCACATGATTAAGCTTTGCAGTTCATGAGTCAGTTTAAATGTATTGTTCTTATTGAGTTGTAATTTATTTCTTTCCTAGATTGATTATTTAGGAACAATACTGAGCTGAGTTAACTTCAAATTTGTGATAACTCAAAGTGGGTTCAACAGTCAAGGGTGATTGTTGAGTTATAAGAATTAGAGTTTATAATTCCTAGTTATTGAGGAATAGGAATTAGAGTTTATAATTCCTAATTATTGGTTACAAGAGTTTTGTAATCAGTCATTATTGAGGCTCAAAGTTATTTAGTGAAGTTGAGGTTAAATCCTATAGAGGTACAAGCCGTGGTTTTTACTTTCTTGAGCTGTGTGTTTTTCACGTAAAAATTTATTGTGTTATTTTCTTACTGTTTTAGCTAGTTCGAAACACGTTGGTCAACTTGTTCCATCGATAGGCAACAGTTAGACGAAAATAAAAAAATCAGTAGGGTACGTACTCTAACAAGTAGTATCAGAGCGAGGTTGTCTTAAAAAAGGTTAACACTTAAGACAAAGATCACTATGATGAATTCCGCACCACTTATTGGTCACAGTGAAGGTCAATCCACTACTAGACCTCCCCTCTTTGATGGTTCTCACTTCATTTGGTGGAAAGCTGGGATGAAAGCGTATCTTCAAAGTATAAATTATGAATTATGAGACAGAATTATTGATGGACCAAAAATTTTCATGAAGATAGTCGGTGGAGAACAAACGAAAAAGGTAAGGAGTGAATTCACCCCGAAAGATCTTGTTGCACTAAAAAAATGCAAAAGCCAAAAACATTCTTGTTTGTAGTCTTGGTCCAGCCGAGTACAATAGAGTGTCTAATTGAAACACTATTAAACAAATCTGGGATGCATTGGTGAATTCACATGAAGGCACTAGCTAAGTGAGAAAATTTAAAATTGCATTACTTTTCACTGAATATGAGGCTTTCAAAATGGAGAAAAATGAGTCACTACAAGAAATAATATCTAGGTTAACTTTATTGGTAAATGAGTTATTATCTCTAGGAAAGATTTTATCTACTGAGGAATAGGTAGAGAAGGTCTTGAGAATCCTACCAAAGTCTAAGTGGGACGTCAAAGTTACAGCTATAAGAGAAACTAAGGATCTCACTAGAATGTCTCTTGATGAGTTAGTTGGTAATTTGAAGACCTATGAGATGAACATGGAAGATCTAAATAGGGCATCTGAAAGTGATGAAGAAGATGATAAAACTGCTCTCATGGCCATTGGAGATTCAGACATAAAAGAAGATGATGGAACCTCTGAGGTAAGTATTCTTGAAATCAAAGAGAATTTGCATCTATTTCCAAAAAGAAAATTTATTTCTTTAATAAGTGCTTTAATTGATGATTTTCAAGAACTAACAATTGATAGGGATGAAATCTTCAGCAGTTTGGCAAGCCTAAAGTTTGATTATATTGATCTAGAGGCTTGAAAAAACACTACTGAAAAGGAAAACTGCACTCTTAAGGATCAGGTTAGCAGACTTGATTCATCAAACCTGGCCCTCAAATCTGAAGTTCTAAAACTATCTTTCTGAAAAAGGAAAAAAGGTCAATAGTGAGGAAAAAGAAAAAATTGAGTCAGAATTGACTAAGTTTAAACATGAATACTTTTGTGAAAAAGAAAAGGTTAGTCAACTAAGTCAAGAAGTTTCTAAATTGAAACTGGATCTTGAAAGAGCTAATAGATGAATACATTCTTCATAAATTATTCATAAGCTAGGTCAAAGAACTCACAATGAAAATGTTGGGTTGGGCTTTTACAAAAGTTCTAATGTTATTAAAGATCTGTGTTGTATTTGTGGTAACCTGGGGCATCCAACCACTGAATGTCTAGTTGCAGCAAAAAGCAAATCAAGAAGCATAAGCCTAGCAAAAGAATTTGGTTCTACGTTAGCACAAGCTAACAAGAAGGTCAAAACTGGTCAGAGAAACAAGTCACATAACCTGTTGCCTCAATGGGCTAGAAGGAACCTCATACATCATTTTTCTCATAAGAAAGGACCCAAGCTTTTCTGGGTGCCTAAAGTTAACCATTAATTTATTTTTCATGTGAGAGTCAAATGAGGCAAGTAAAATTATTACATGGATAGAGCTTGCTCAAGGCATAAGACTTGAAGCAAACAAAGTTTCTTTCACTCAACACATTTAAAGGGGAATGGATCTTTTAGATATGGCAAAAAGAGCACCATTATTAGAGTTGAAAAAATTTAGGAGAGCTAAAATAAAAGCCTTTGAAAGATGGACAGATTTTTAGTGCTCATGTAAGGGGGAAGCAAGGGAGATCCTCTTTCAAAATAAAGAATCATATAAGAGCGACCAAGTTCTTGGACCTGGTCCATATGAATCTTTGTGGACCAATGAGGGTAAGAAGCAGTGAAGGTGAGAGGAGCATGTTGTACCATCTGGTCCAACTACTGTGTAGACTGAGGGCGTATTGATAGGGGGAACAACAAATCAATGACTTGGGACTATGGTATTCAAAGAAAAACAATTTCACTCTTGTGGACTATAAAGATGTTGATTATGTGGATTACTTAATTGATTGAAAATGCACTACTGTCACTAAGTAGATAGCATTTTGAAAAGAATAGGTTAGACTTGGGGATGATTAAAATTACATAACTCTCCTCAATGATTGGCTAGAATAACTAGTTTCTCTTTAATCTTATTAGCTAAAAAGTTATTCTATTCAGTCTTGCATATTTAGTTGTGTCCCAATTCTAGATTTTTGACTCTTCTAACCTAATTTTGTATTAGATTATGCAGAAAAATAGGTACAAGCAAGCAATTGTAACCACAAAGTTCTTATCAGGTATGTTTTACACTGACATAAGCATAAGTTGTCTAAGTTGAAATAGTTGAGCACACCTGTTCAGTTCCTCCCACTTTATCCTCCCCTTGTCTTATAAAGTTGACAAATTGGTTGACCAAACTTTCTTTGATTCTCTCCAAATGGTTGTGCATAAATATGTTAATCCTACACCTTTTTTCTCAACCTAAATATCAGTTTTTGTACCAGGAATTTGCCAAGCTTGATCATCAATCACATGCAGTATATGTTTCTGAAGGATAAAAGGGGACATGTTTTCCCTTTTGGATTCTAATTGGCTCAAATTTTTTAGCACTTCTCAGTTCGAGTTCAGGTTTGACCTTTCAAACAAAAAAGGATGTTCTTGAACAGATGAATCATGCTGCTCTACCTATTTCAATAAGAAGGGCTAACACTCATTTTAAAAAAATTAAAGATATATTTTAGCTGAGAAAAACTCTGAACTAGAAGTTGCACAAGACTTTGAAGTGGAATAAGAGGTCCTTCAGGCTAGGATCATAACTTTGAAACTTGACCTTGATTGAGAGAGGGATGAAAATGTTGAAGTCATTCGTCAATTAACACAATTGATGTCACCTGTTCCACCATCCTCATCAGCTCTTCACTATTTGTATCTTTAGCCATGCCCCACTTTTATATCGTATTCCTTTTTTATTAATGCTCAGTTGTTTTGCTTTGTTCAGTACTAACTTAGGTTTAATGTGGAACATGCTTTGGCAGTTAAATGAAATGGTTATCTTTACTTAATTTACTCATGTTTTTGCTCTCTTTAATACATTACTATGTTGGGTAAAGTCTTTGTCTGATTGTTTTGGTGATAGCCCAGTGGCCATGAATAGCATAACAAAATACTTTGGCTAATATATTATTGTATTGAAATAGTTTTTCGATGATGCCAAAAGGGGGAAGATGAAAGAGGGTTGTGCAATGTTAATAACCCATTGACTAACCTATTTTATTCTAGTGTTTTATACTGTAGTGCCTACAGATAAAGATGGTTGAATGCACAAAGATAAGAGGTTTGTCATCATAAAAAAGGGGAAATTTGTTGGGTACTATATAGTTTTGATGATTGATAAACTGATAAATGAATGAAATATGTTTCTTGAGCTGGTCCAAGCATAGGAATACAAGTTTCAGATTTCACTGATAGATGCAGACAAAGATTGCTTAAAGTCAGGAATGAATGAGCGAGCCTAATTTTGGTATACTCAAGTTACTGATCACGTGAGAAATTGAAGAAGTTGTGGTTGAGTAAAATACTTGTAGATAAGCTGCTTTAAAGAGTTGGAGTTTGACTACAACACTAAGGGGACAAGAGTTGGAATTGAAGAAGGAGTCTCACTTGACGCAGAACTCTATGCAATGGGAGTTCTGATTAAAGGAGTAGTTTGAAATAAAGAAGGACTCTTTGGAGAGCTGTGCTTAAATAGAAGATGTATCATTCAGAGTAATGCGCGCACTTACAGAGAGAGAAAAGGCTAAACACGATCAAATTAATAAATTTCATAATTGAGAGATCAATTCTGACTGAAGATTCAAGTGCTGCCAGTACAAAGGAAGAAATTGGCGAACCTGTATCACAGGATTAAGCTTTAAAGTCTATGAGTCAGTTTAAATGTATTGTTCTTATTGAGTTGTAATTTATTGCTTTCCTAGATTGATTGTTTAAGAACAATACTGAGCTGAGTTAACTTCAAGTTTGGGATAACTCGAAGTGGGTTCAACAGTCAGGGTTGATTGTTGAGTTATATGAATTAGAGTTTATAATTCCTAATTATTGAGGTATAGGAATTAGAGTTTATAATTCCTAGTTGTTGGTTACAAGAGTTTTGTAATCAGTGGTTGTTGAGGCTCAGAGTTATTTAGTGAAGTTGGGGTTAAATACTGTAGAGGTACATGTCGTGATTTTTTACACCACTTGAGCCGGGTGTTTTCCACGTAAAAATTCATTGTGCTATTTTCTTACTGTTTTAGCTAGTTCAAAAGACGTTAGTCAACTTGTTCCATCAATAGGCAACAATTAGGCAAAAATAAGAAAATCAGTAGTGTACGTACTCTAACACCTTGTTTCTCTCGGATGACTTCCATGCCTAGAAAATAATGGGCTTCCCCTAAATCTTTGGCCTTTGAATTCATCTTTTCAAAACTGTTTATGATCGTTTAATTCACTAGAATTGTTACTGGTCATAAAAATATCATCAACATATATATCCACAATTGATATGTGATCCATGTCCTTTTTCATATAAACCTTATTTTGTAATTCTCCGTGGAGAAATGCATTGTTGATATCCAACTGAAAAATTGTTCAATCCTTTTTAACTGCCAGTACACAAGAGACCTAATAATAGTCATTTTAATAATAGGAGGGAAAGTTTCATTATAGTCAGTACCCTCTCTTTTTGTATGTCCTCTTATCAAGTCTAGCTTTGAGTCATTTAATACTTTCATCAGACTTGTATTTGACTTTGTAAACCCGTTTATATGATATTGCTTTATGTCCTTTTGGGAGTTCCAGAGCCTCCCAAGTCCGATTAGACATCAACACTTCAAAGTCAGTCAACATGACTTGCTGCCAACCAATTACATGTAATGATGCATGAACATAAGTAGTTGGTTCTATAATGGAGGAGATAGAATTCAACATTTGTTGATTCGTGAGAGCAAGGGTTGAAAAGGGTAGGACAGAAGTTTGAATATGAGGAATTAAACTGAAGATGTGATGTCTGTAAAACATACTGCATTACACACAGTCTTTGAATATATGTAGGTTTGGTCGATACGCTGTCTGATCTTGTTGTTGGAACATGGGAAGTAGCTTGAGAAGTGGAATGTTGTGAAGTAGAATGAATTGTTATGAGGATGTAATCTGAGGTAGAGTAGAAGGATACTGCTTTATAGTTCTTGTAGTAATTGATAGGAGAAGTAACATACTACTCACGTTGTAGACTTTGAACTGGTATTGTTGGTGAGTGATAGGCAACTAGGGGAAATCTTACAAATTGAAGAATCTTCTGAATGAGAAGAACCAAGTTTGCTAGTATCTTAAACATGAGGAAAAATAGAAAAAATTGTTTGAGACTTGAAAAATGGATAAGTATCTTCATGAAAAATAACATTTCTACAATAAAATGATCGGTCTATAACCTTGTAGCCCCTTCTTGCTCATAGGATACCCCAAAAAATCACCTTTAATAGCTCTAGGCTCCAATTTACCCTTTTGAGTTGGTAGAGTGAAAAACAAAATATAAACGTCAAAAAGCTTTTAAAAAATCATAAAATGGTTTCTACTTGTACAGAACTTCATAAGGTGTTTTGACTTTCAACACAATAGATGAAATATATTGATCAAACTGGTGGCAATAAGCACACAATCCCCTCCAGAAAGAAACTGAAACTTAGAACTGAGGCATGAGAGCTCTACATGTTTCAAACAGATGTCTATGTTTTCTTTCCACTATTTCATTTTGTTGTGATGTTTTCATACAAGAAGTTTGATGTAAAATTTCTGAGTGGAGTATTATCAAATCTAGTGACTTTGACTTTGGTGTTAAATTATCTCTTCACCATTAGAAGAAAAGATTTGAGAATAAAGAAAACATTACTTTTGTTAGATAATAAATAGGCCCAAGTACCTTTGCTAAAATCATCAAACAATGGTTAAAAAATACTACTACTTAAAATCGTCATAAGTAGTTTTATAAGGACACCATGTCTCAATATGATGAGTTAAATATAGAATTAGACCTAGTTAACTTAATGAAAAAGACTATTTGACATGTCTTACTAAACACTAAGAGAATATTCTTGATCACTTCTATACTTGGGGAAGGTAGACTTGAGAAGTTTGAGACCAACTTAAGATTCATCAAGAATCCGAAAGGACCTGCAAAAAGAATTAGTAGAAGAAAAGATTAGATAACAATTACACTGATGGCAAAGTTTCTTAATAGAAAATAGATTATAATTGAAGTCAGGTACCAGAAGACATTTTGCAACACTAATTCAGGCAAAAAAAAAAAAAATTTAGTTTCTTTGCGAGTAGTTGTAACCTTTGAAGAATTAGAAAGATTAACAATCAGGGGTGTAAAAAAGAAATTAAATTAGAAACATTAAAAGTCATATGTTGAAAGACTCTTGAATTAATAATTCGGGAATTGAACTTTATATGAGTAAAATAATTAATAAGATTATGAATTGAATTAGTTATACCAGAATACACTACATTATTCGCAACAAGACTGTCCGTCCAACTTTGACTTGTTGGCTAAACTGATTTTGTAAGAAGTGTTGTGTGGTTGATCTATTATTCTCCTCTGTTAGCACTGCATTACTGTGTACTCTTCCCTGACCTGCTGCCTGCGTCCTCTTTGATTTTGTGAATCTGAAATCTGCAGGAAAACTCACAATTCTGTAGCAATTGTCTATAGTATTATGACCTAGTCTCTTGTAGTATGAACAAATTAGACTATTCTTTTTCTAATTTGTAATTATAGTTTCCAAACTTTTTAGTACTTTTGACTCATTACTGAAAATGAGGACTCTTCAGGATGTTGATGACTTACATAAACTTTTCTTTGTTTCTCATCTCGGATAGCAAAGAATAAGCGAGGTGTAAATATGAGGATGTTTTCTCTTACGAAAGCATGAGATTCATTTCATCTTATTAAAAAATGTATATGTCTTTCATCTTGCATACGCTTAGTGGCTTTTTCTTTCCTCCATACTTGCAATTATATCCGCACTTTGTATTGGCATTTAAAATATGTAATTCATCCTAGAATTTTTATTTTTGTGAAATAGTCATCTATGTCATTAATACGTTGAACTAAATCACTTCGTTCCTTTTGCAAGTGGTACAATTTATCTTCATTTGATTAATCAAATCTATCTTTTAGATCTGTCCAAATCTAACTTGTAACACCTTGATTAGATAATACAACCTTTACCATTAGGCTACTGCACTCATTTATTTCTGTGGCGTTAAGATTTATAAGATTTATTTATTACCCTAAATCTATATTTGGCCTATATATTTGTATTTTCGTCATTGATTAAGCCCCTACTGGCTAGTCAGTCAGATACGACACTATTCTTTAGTCATCATTGGAAGATTTTCGACCTCTACTGACCAGTCAGTCAGATACGACACTATCCTTTAGTCATCATTGAAAGATTTTCTACCGTTTATGTTAAAATAATGATGCATTGTACTTTTCAAATTCTGAGTTCGCCTTTGATGATCACATTTATTTATGAATCTTGTAGCTTCATATATTGAACGTTATTTGACTTTCTACTCATTTTTTTCTTGCACTTCTTTATATTTTTTATTCTCTTTTGCTGAATTTGTCTAATAGCTATTCACAACTTATAACTTGCTATAACTCAACAAAATCAATGGCCTAAAGCCAAAACTTAATATATAAATATTTTAAATAAAATTCATGTATTTTTTTCGAAATTCACTTTGATGGTTTGAACAACCTAAAATAAACTCTAAAAGATAAAATATTCTATTTATGATAATTAAAAGTTATATATTATATAAAATTAAATACTATTTTCAAATTCTTTTAATATAAATATTATAATTTTCTTGTATAGTGCCATGAGAATACATTAGGTCATATTCATATTATTATCAAGTTTTTATTTCAATATCTCAAGTTATAATTAATTTTATTTTTGTTAGTAAAATTCTTCTCATAACCATTAGAAAAATACCACTATATGTATTATAAAGTTATAATTTGTTATGAATTATAAAGTAAGAATAAAAAGAATGGAGAGAAAAAAGAGAGTAACTCTTATTTCTCTTGAGAATTTCTTGAGGAATTTTTAAGGGGTCAATAACAATGAAGGAAAATTTCTTTATTTATAGGGAAAAACTAACTTTTCTTCAAAGTTAGGATTTCTAAATTTTCTATAAATTTTGCCCCAAAGTTAGGATTTCTAAATTTTCTATAAATAGACATTCACTATATATAATAATACATTTATAACACTCCCCTTTGAATGTCTAATTGATAGATAATGTGCCTTGTTAAAATCTTACTAGAAAAATTCAGTGAAAAAAATCTAGTGAAGAAAAAATAGTACACATCTCTAATAATACGCATTTCAATCGCCTCATGAAAAACCTTGTAGGGAAAACCAGTGGAACAAAACATTGAAAGAAAAAAAGAGTACAATGCGTATTTGCTCCCCCCGATGAGAACATCGATTTCGAATCTTGAATTTTCATATTTCAATCTAGTGCATCATCTTTTTGAAAGTTGTAATTGATGGAGACTTTGTGAATAAATTAGTCATATGATCACTCAAACGGATTTATTGCACGTTGATATCACCATTCTTTTGGAGCTCATGTATGTAGAAAAGTTTTGGCGAAATGTGCTTCGTTCTATCCCCTTTTATAAATCCTTTCTTGAGTTGTGCTATGCATGTTGCATTATCTTCATGCAAAATCATGGGTACTTTGTCACATTTCAAACCATATTTTTCTCAAATGAGATGTATCATTAACCTCAGCCACATACATTCTCGACTTGCTTTATGAATAGCTATCGTCTTAGCATAATATGAATGTCATGTATACATGGTATGACAATGCCACTTCATGACAACAGTTAATATATCTGTATCAAACCATTATCTCAATCATATGACTATCATGCGTATTAAAAAACTTGACAATATGTGTTAGCATAAACATATTAATACAAGGACTTTCAATTGCAATATGCAAGTGATCCACTTCATTATCTCCATATAGAAGTAAAATTATATCATGTTCATAGTTTCTACAAAACGTGTAAATGCATCTATAACACAAGATATGGTACTTCAGGATCTAATCCAATTTTATATGTTTCTCATCTCAACTTCTTTCAGCAGATAATCTATCACTTTTGAAAACTCTCCAAGAGTTTCAATAATTTTGAAGTTATAAATTTATGCGATATAAGGATTATAAATAAGTTTCCTCGAAATTTTTATATGCCTCAAACTTTTTGAATTCTTAAAAAAGTTTTCATATAAATTGTCAAGTGACAATATTAAGAATTTCATGTTTGACATCTTCAAGTGTCTGGATTGCAAATCAAATATGTTTTATACTTACCGAGATGCATCCTTTCATGCCACTTGATAAATATTTCTACATCAACATACTTAAATAAACGTAGAATTTAGATCCTCGTATTTTTTATAATATTGCACTAATATTGTATCAACGATATTATCGATAATATATAATTTTTTGTCCATTTACAATGTGACATATCATTTTGAGATCTCATCACTTTATTATTTCTAGGTATCTGAACCTTTCATAAGGTTTCATTAAGTGTTATGTCGTATGCTCCTTAAGAGCACATTACCTTCTTATTATGATAATTTGCTCCTTTTTTCTTTTCAAGAATGATTTCTATTGGAATCGATTAGTCTACCACGCTTTACGTACGTGTAGACTTTGTCCTTTAGAGACACATAACAGGAGTATCCATAGCTAAATATGAAATCAATTTGGAATCAGTAAATGCTCCTGGCATTTAACTTGAGTTATCTTTTAAATGAGGATCATATTGATGATAGTTCAAAACATATTTCTTATCTGTTTATTATCTCTCTCTCCCCCTCCCCCTCCGATTAGGAAAACTAACATGCATCTCAATTTATTTAGAGAATCCATCTTTATGCATCATTGCATATTCATTAATCATATACTGTACATCAAAATTATTAGATGGTATAATTAGTTCATGACCTTGAACCAAATGAGAGGGAGAAATTAATCACAATTTTTAGTCTAATGCAAACAAGTGTTATTGTATGCAATATATCATAATTCAGATCGATGTATGAAACTTTGCTCTCATTATCAATGGTTCAACTATTTGTCGAAGATATTCAATGCTAAAACAACATTATCAAGATGAATTATCTTGATTACACAATCTGAAAATTATGCTTTTCACTCAATTTTATTGAGCAATGTCAAGTTGACGATAAATGTACATGTGATAATCTTATTGATGCATATTTTCAATATGTCACATGATAGATGAACATGCCCTTATTCATCTTTAATACTTTCCAGAATTCAGGGGATCCAACCCCAACATTAGTTGGTCCAACCAACTTATCATGAGATCAAGCGACATAAACAATTCCTGAAGAATCATCTAATTTTTTAATAAATGTCTAATAGTCAATATGCATATCTTCGAAATATCACAATCGTTCATGTCAACCTATGAACTTTTATACTAGTAAACTCCAAGTTTATCATGATGTGTGATTTTTGCTTTAGTAAATTTCAGATTTACTTTTACATGAATAAATTTTTTGAATTTACTATTTCGGGAATAAATTTTCAAATAACTTCTCTCAATTATTCTGCCTCTTTCAGAGGTGAGTTGTGATACCATCACAATCAAGTGCACGCTTGTATTAATAATTTTTACTAAATATTATCACATTCACCTTAGGAAATGGATCTGTACTTATAACAATTAAAATTCTAATTTTTCGGGAATAAAATATAATTGTGCCTTAATCCTATCAAATTTTGATAGATTATAACCTCTTTCAAGATTTTGCTACTTCAGGAGGAAATTGAGGCATACATATGATGTAGAGAATTCCCCCCTAATATATCTTTAAGAGTTACCTTGCTTCAAAGTAATTACTATTTCATGAGCTTTTGAAGTACTATTAAGTTTAACTATTTATCTTCTTTCAGACATATAATGCACTGCTACCACATTCACTTGAGGGAATGAAACATATTCAATGATACATGTTTCATGACTTTTCATCAAAAATACCTTATTTTGCCTTAACCATCATATTATCATCAATATAGTGTATTGAGATTCAAACTCAATATCTTATCCATATAAATACGTCTTAGGTTATAAATTGATGGGACTTATACAAAGAATTGGCGGTGTATATGTCCTATACTTGCAATCGGCCATCTTTGTATAATTATACTTTAGCCTTGAATCTTATTGCAACACTCATATATTATCAATACGGCAAAACAATTGCTTTTCAATTTTGACCATCTTTTAGCTTAGAAACTATAATCCAAAATTTTCATTACTTACCCCCCAGAGGATTGTTTCACCGCCTGAATATACTTAAGTCTAAATAATTGTATCTAACTGTTCTTAAGGTAAAAATATATTAAGTTTGACATACCTCACTGTCGATCCCCTTATAATAGCTTACCATCAAATCGATTGATCTTAATTAGTTAGAGACTCGTCCTGATAACGTATTATGAAATATAAAGTAAGAAAAAAAGAATGGAGTGAAAATAGAAAGTAACTCTTATTTCTCTCGAGAACTTTTTGAGTTCTTTTAAGGGGTCAATAACAATGAAGGAAAAAACTGAAAAAACTAACTTTGCCCCCTGACTTTCCTACAAATAGATATTCACTATATATGGTAATACATTTATAACAAAACTAATATTTTTGAAAAACCTTTATTTTGTTATATAGTCATGACATTAGGAATATAGTAATTTTTTTAATATTTTTTTAATGTTTTTAGATAAACTACGATAGAACTTTGAATTAAACTACTTAAAGCTTATTATTTACTAATAAGATTTTTTAAAACACAAATGAGAATATTGTATTACAATAAATGGCTAGCATTTGATTAACTTGAGAATCATTCTCAAGTTATATAATATATTGATTATTTTCATACAGAACTATAATGTATAAATACGTATAAATAACAATTTAACAATTTATATAAAAAAAGATAGATATTTTCGGACAATATCCTTAAGCAATGTCTTATTGATGTGATTAACTGATAATTGAATTGCGGGAGCTTTAGAATAGCTCGAGGATTCAGTAGCTATTTCAGGATCCTAACAGAGAGGATTCGAGAAGATAGCCTAGAAATCTATGATTAAGAAGAAATGAATAAAATAATTGAACGTAGAAACAAGTAACTTTTATATTCATAATTATCTTAATATCTTTTATAAGTATTTATAGTCGATTACAATGAAGTACAACATTGGACTTTTTCTTTTGGTAAATATGGATAAATTATTAATAGCTAATAATATTTAGTACAGGATAGCGGGGTAGCAGAAGTGCCCAAGAGTGAGCTATTACAACAAAAAGTAGTAGCATGATTAGAGTAGCTAGTAGCATTATTACAATCCAACAGGTCCGTGTTATCCAGACTAGTACCAAAACTAAGACTAGGATCCATAATACTATTGCTAGAGGCTAAGGGGTTTGTGTGCTTAAGCCGAACAAAAGATGTCCCCTTCCTATATACTTCCAAAAGATGCTTCATGAAGGATGGCGGAATGCTCCATTTGTTGATACAGTTATAGTTAGTAGATAGCGCTCCTCTTCTTACTAGGGCGTCTGCTGCTTGGTTTGCTTCCCGATAGCTATGTTGAATGGGCGGGTCCCTCAACCTGTGGAATAATTTCCTGCATTCATCGATGATGTTAGTATACATTGGAAGATCATTTTTAACAAAAGAGAGAATTACCTTCGAGTCCATAATAATGCTAAGAGGTGTATAAGAGTATTTATACGCAATGCATAGTCCATTCAGTAGCGCTAATAATTCTTCTCTAGTATTTTTGATGTGCAAGAAACTGCCCATGAACCCTGTGATCCAGCGGCCCGTTTGGTACCTAATTAGTCCCCCTATACCCCCCTTCCTGGGTTTCCTAACAATGAGCCACCTGTATTCAATTTGTAGTCTTTTTTAGGTGGTTCCCAATTCATGTGATATATGCCGGTATGATTAACAGTTTTAGTTTTACCTGATAGGGTAGAAAATTCTATTGCTCGTAAAATAGGTAAGTCTATTATGATGGGGTTATTAAGATGCTTATGGTAATTTTCATTCCTGGTGAGCCATACACTCCAAATATAAAAAGGAAAGGTAAATTCCCATGTAAGCAGGCCTCCTTGAGGTTTGGAACCTACCACTTTTAAGTGATCTAGCAAACGTTTATCCGAGTATTTCATCATTTCAATTTGATTATCCATACCTAACTCTTGCCAATAAACTTTAACTTTTTTTACAATAAAGGAAAATATGTTTGATTGTTTCTAGGTTTCCACAAGCATAACAATTGGGGTTTACTTTTATACCTATAGAGTGTAGGTGATTGGTAGTAGGGAGTATTATACTTACATAACCACAAAAATAATTTGCTTTTGTTTGGGCATTGGAGCTTCCATATCCATTTAAATTTTTTCTCAGGATCCCTACTTGGTAAGGTCTCGTTTCTAATGGACCAGTATGCAGAGCCCGTAGAAAAAGATCCTGAGTTGATGCATTTCCAGGATGGTTTTCAATGACATTTGGATTGTTAGGAATATAAACTCCTTTAATGAGGTTCATTAGGTTAAGGGGTAAGTTGAAGGGGATGTGATCTAGATCCCAGTTTGTAATGACCCGAACTACCCCCTTATCGTTACACGGTGCTTACAGTCCCGAGGGACCACAAAATAACCCATGAGCTGGTACCTGCTGTGAGCACTGAATAATATAATCATGAATGTGAAAGAATAACTGAAATGCCATAAGGTTTTAATAATTAAACGACTACTGAATTATGAATCTGGCATAATACTAAAATCTAAATAATCTGAATAACTAACTGTAATGTCTGAAAAGCCTCTAAACTGAATACTGTGAGTTGATGGGATAGGACCCCAACTAACTCTACTAACTACTGAGATAAAGATATAAAGTAATATAATCTGTACTCGAATGATGAGGGCTCACCACTGCTACTGTACTGCCGACGATCTGAGGGACTAAGTGCGATCCGAGAACTGAGCATCAGCACCTATGATATGATATATCATAGCTCAAAGAAAGGTATGCGATTAGTACTTTGAATGTACTGGTATGCTAAATGAGGCAGGCTGATATGCAAGGTTTCATGATTAGGAATAATAAACTATGTGAATATGCATGCAAAACATGAGATACTGAATAGAGAACATGAAATCTGTAGGCACTGGAGATACGAGAGCATGTAAATACTGTATATACATGAGAATCTATAAATATTAAAAATATATGAAAATCTGTAGATATTGAGGATGCATGACCAACATATAACATGAATTGAGTAAAATCTATAAACTGAAACACTAAAAAATACTGATATCTATATGTTTTGGTCAAGTAACTCTAAGACTGCGCAATAGAATTGAGACTATAACTGAGGCTATACCTGATACCGTGGGAGGTATCATCTAACCGACATTCCCCAATTTGAGCTAATCGGGGTCCAACCTGTAACCCCAATTGGAAGGGTATTAATACCATGCCACGAGTACTAACAATGGCTGTGTGAATCCACTAAATTGATATAATATCCAAAGAACTAAGGGTGTCAAGCCTGAACTGACGGATGACCCCTGCAAGATAGTCAAGCCTAATCTGACGGGTGACTACTCATATCCTGCGATGGCTACGTAGTTCTGGAGTATAGGGACTGCTACTAACGACTCTGCCTATCTGACGGGGAAGCCTCTATCCCTACACTCGCTCGGTGCTAAGTCCTAGTCCTAACTGAAAGACTCTGAAATACTAGACTGTTCTGAGTTTAACTGACTGTTCTGATAATGCTCATAATATAATCTGAAGTTATTCTTAAGATACTGAAATGAGACTAAGTAAACAACTATGGTTTTCGGGTATTTAATACCCCAGGACTCAAAATAATAGTAGTAAAATGACACTAAAACATGGAGATCAAAACATGAAGGCATTTATTAAATAAATCACTCTTGTAGGCATTTTATCAAACACTTGTAGTTCATGGTTTAAAACAATCATAGAAATGTCATGGATCTTGTAGGAATAGCATGAATTCATCATAATATCAATAAATCATGGTTTAATTCAATAAATAATAATATTATTAAATAGAGGATTGTATAATAACAATAATTTCCTGGTAACATGGTATAAAATCAATAGTACATGGAGATTCATGGAGGAAATCATAATTTAAAATCAATTAACTTGAAAAGATTAAAACTTGAAATTTCAATAGGCTGCTTGGACACCATGGATGAAAAAAATCTATGGATGAACATCTAACATACCTTAATTGATGGATTTCTTGAAGTTCTTAGTGAATTGTTGAGGATTGACTTTGAATTTGAGAGTTAGGGTTCTTGATTGGGAGAGATTGCCTTTTGATTTGGGGGAAATTAATTAAAGAATGATTTTAAAAGTGTATTTAGGGCTTAAATATCACACCTGGGCGGACCAAAATAATGAGGAAAAGACTGTTTTATCCCTGAACAAAATATTAATTTTTCATCAAATTTTTCCAAAATGGGCACCTGGCGCGACGCAGCGCTATCGCGCTGTGTCACTGAAAATTGACAACTAGGAACTGGGCTGATGGCACGATGCGCCCTTATCGTGGCAAGCCTTTGGATGCCATTTTGGCCACCTCCTCGACGCGCCAACATTGCGAAGGCCTACTTGAAATGGAAAAATAGGAAATTGGCCTGCTCCGCGATGCGCCATAAATGCAGAGTCATACTGAAAATTGAAAATTATCATTTGAGCTACATACGCGACGCGCTAAGGGTTAAAATGAAAGTGTTTACCGACTAAAACTTTAAATCGCCATAACATCTTACCCGGTTATCGAATTTCGGTGAATTTTATATCATTAAAAAGCTAATTCAATTTTCTATGCAATGGAAGGCTCTAAACAGAAAAATAATAAGTGTTTCAAAAATTTTATATACGAATACTCATGTATTAGGACTTAGATTATGCTAGGGAAATACGTGGCGTTATAATATCTCCCCCTTGAGATCATTCGTCCTCGAACGAAACTGGTTAAGCTGAGGAAACTGATGGACTAAGCTTGCACACTAAACATGCATCTTTGATGCAGGGAATGCATTACTGAACTAATTCATGAATGAACGACTGACATGAACACGATGTGCAACTGAAACTGAGCATGATAGAGAGAAATCTTTAGAAGATTAGTACCTTATACTAAATCTGGATTCGCGGAGAAAAGATGAGGGTACTTGGTCCACATATTTGCCTCTGTTTCCCAAGTGGATCCCTCAATGGATTGATTCCGCCAAAGAACTTTAACTAGTGAAACTTCTTTGTTCCTTAGTCTACGAACTTGATGATTAAGAATTTCGATTGGAATTTTCTCAAAGAAAAGATTGTTATGAATATCTATACTTTCTAAGGGAATAACTATAGCTGGATCACCAATACACTTTTTCAACAATGAGACATGGAACACTGGATTTACTGAGGCTAAATCTGAAGACAACTCAAACTCGTAAGCTATCTTTCTGAAACGACTAAGAATTCTGAAGGGACCGATATATCGGGGACTAAATTTTTCTTTCTTGCCGAATCTCCTCACTCCTTTCATGGGAGAGATTTTCAAGTACACAAGATCCCGACCTCAAACTCAAAATCCTTTCTTCTCACATCTTCATATGATTTCTGTCGGCTCTGGGCAGCCCTAAGACTTTTTTTGATCAACTGAACTTTTTCTAATGCATCAAACACCAAGTCAAACCCTACTACTATAGCCTCACCTACTTCAAACCAACTAATTGGAAATCTATATCTCCTACCATAGAGAGCCTCAAATGGAGCCATACAGTTACTGTAATAGTAGCTGTTATTGTATGTAAATTCAATCAAAGGAAAGTGGTCATCCCAACTACCTTTAAAATCAACTGCGCATGCCCTCAGCATATTCTAAAGAGTCTCAATGGTCCTTTCTGCTTGATCATCTGTCTGAGGGTGGAAGGCTATACTAAGGTGAACTTGGGTACCAAGATCCTTTTGGAATACTTTCCAAAAATGAGAGGTAAAATTGGTACCTCTGTCTGAGATGTTAGATAAGGAAACACTGTGCAACCTAACCAACTCTCTAATATAGAGTTTAGCATAGTCCTCGGCTGAATAAGAGGTATGGAATGGAAAAAATGAGCTGATTTGGGCATCCTGTCTATGATAACCCAAATAGAATCATATTGATGATGGGTACGCGAAAAACTTATCACAAAGTCCATGTTCACTTCCTCCCATTTCCATATGGGAGTATTGAACTCCTGCATGGACCCACTAGGCTTCTGGTACTTAATATTAACTTGCTGTCATGTAGAGCACTTAGATACAAACTTTATAATATCTCTCTTCATCCCACTCCACCAATAAATCTCCCACAAATCGCGGTACATCTTAGTGGCCCCTAGATGAATAGAGTAACACACACCATGCACCTTCGCAAGAATTTATTGCCTCAAGTCATCTACACCAGGCACACATAATCTACCCTGATAATGCAATTCACCATCTCCCCCTTGGAAGAAAACCTCCCCTTTTTGATCTCTGAATGATTCTTTCAACTTAACTAGACTGGGATCTCTATCCTGTTTTTCTTTCACCTTGGAAACTAGAGATGAATTGGTGCTACTCTGTACCAATATACTACTCTCTACTGAGTCGACTAAGCGGACACCTAGTCGGGCCAGCGGATGAAATCCCTGAGCTAACTTCTTACTATCCTCAACATGAGCAACACTGCCCATAGACAATATACTAAGAGCATCAACCACTACATTGTCCTTTCACGGATAATACAAAATACTCATGCTATAATCCTTCAATAACTCTAACTACCTTCTCTGACGCAGATTCAAATCTTTCTAAGAGAACACATACTGAAGTCTTTTATGTTCTGTGAACACATCTACATGCACCCCACACAAGTAATGTCTCCAAATCTTTAAGGCAAACACTACAACTGCTAGCTCAAGATCATGAGTTGGATAATTCTTCTCATGAGGCTTACACTGTCTGGAGGCGTAGTATATGACCTTGCCTCTCTGCATAAGGACACAACCCAAACCTACCCTGGATGTATCACAGTACAAAACAAAACCATTTGAACTGTTTGGTAGAGTAAGAATTGGAGTTGAGGTGAGTCGAGTCTTCAACTCCTGAAAACTCTTCTCGCAGAAATCTGACCACTAAAACTTAACTTTCTTTTGAGTCAATCTAGACATGGGGGATGCAATAGAAGAAAACCCTTTAATAAACCGACGATAATAGCCATCCAAAGCCAAGAAACTCCTGATATCTGATGGAGAGATGGGTCTAGGCTAGTTTCTCACCGTCTCGGTCTTTTGAGGATCAGCTCTAATGCCATCACCGGAAATAATATGGCCAAGGAAAGCTACTGATCTTAGTCAGAATTCACACTTACTAAATTTAGCAAACAACTGATGGGCTCTAAGAGTTTGCAACACTATTTCAGGATGGCTTGCATTATTCGTTTCACTACGGGAGTAAACAAGAATGTCATCAATGAAGACTATGACGAACATGTCCAAATACTGCTTGAACACTTGATTCATCAAGTCCATGAAGGCTAATAATAGCCTGACCTGAGGTCTATCTTGGAAAAGTAGCTAGCACCCTGAAGTTGGTCAAACAAGTCGTCGATTCTAGGAAGTGGATATTTATTCTTGACTGTGACCTTGTTCAACTAACGGTAGTCAATACACATTCTGAGAGAACCATCTTTCTTACGCATAAATAGAACAAGTGTGCCCCACGGGGAGACATTGGGTCTGATGAATCCCTTATCTAAGAGATCCTTCAATTGTTCTTTCAATTTTTTGAGTTTAGCCGGAGCCATTCTATATGGAGGAATAAATATAAGCTGAGTATCTGGGAGAAGGTGTATTCCGAAGTCGATTTTCCTTTTGGGAGGAATTCTGGGGAGATTCAGGGAGCATATCTGAAAATTCCCTCACTACTTAAACTGACTCAAGAGTTGGAGTTTATGAGTTAGAGTCTTTGACTTGCACAAGATGGTAAATACACCCCTTTGATATCATCTTTCTGGCTCTAAGGTACGAGATCAAATGACCCCTAAGAGTTGTAGTACTACCCCTCCATTCAAGGACTGGTTTATTTGGGAACTGAAAATGAACTATTCTGTTTCTACAATCAACTAAAGTATAGAATGAGTGGAGCCAATCCATGTCGAGAATGACGTCAAAATCCATCATCTATAACTCCACGACATTAACTGAGGTAACTTTCTAAAATATTATGATCGGACAGTTCTTGTATATCGATCTGGCTACAATGGAAACACATACTGGGGTAGACACTGAAAAGGGCTCTGCTAGAGTTTCAGCACTAACTTCCAAATTGATGACTTTATATGGAGTTACAAAATAAAGAGAAGCTACAGGGTCTAGTAAAGCATAAACATATAAGTGAAAGACCTACAACATACCAGTAACTATGTCAGGTGAATTTTCCTGATCTTGGCGAGACTAAAGAGAATACAATCTGTTCGAACGCTGAACACTGGTAGTACTGGAAGTGGCACCTTGCTGAGTCGGGCGACCGGATGGAACTGATGACTGATGGGACTGGCCCTATTGGCGCATATCCCTTTCTTTTTGAGAAACTAACCGACACTTCTGGATTCGATGGTCTGGCTTGCCATACCTGAAGAACACATCACTACCCGCTCTACACTCACCCTGATGGTGTCTACTATATTTCTGACATAAAGGATTCATACGAGCACTACTGACACTGGCCTAGGACTTAGAGCCTGGTGCCCTATCTCTATAGTTGTTTCTGAATTTGGGTACTACGATACTAGCTGAAGAGGGTGCTGGGGCTGAAGACCTTTGATAAAACTAAGGATGGTTACCACCTTCTAACTTTGGCTAATTGAAATTAAAACTACCCGTCCTATCTCTCTTGTTTTCTCTCTCTTTTTGCTTAATCTTCTGCTTCTCTATCTATTGAGCATAAACTATCAGCCTAGACAAGTCCATCTCACTAATGAACATTGTGGTCTTACACTCCTTGACCACAGTATCATATACTCCATACATAAACTTACTCATCCTGGACCTCTTATCCGCTATACATGAGGAGCATACCTAGCTAACTGAGTAAACTTGAGGGAATACTCCCTCACGCTCATGCTAACCTGTCTTAAGTTAATAAACTCTAACACTTTGGCCTCTCTTAACTCTAATGGGAAGACTCTATCTAAGAAAGCTGTGGAAAACTCTTTCCATTCTATAGTGTAATGCCCCGAATCTGGTACCCGAAATGCTACACAATGCTCATGACCTCGAAGGACCACACGCTCACCCATGACTGATATCTATAACTGAGAACTGCATAATATACTATATAAATGCAAAAATAAAATCTGAAAAGCGATAAGGTTTAAATATCTGATAAAACATAATATCTGGATAATACGGTATCACAATATCGAACTAAAAAAAACAACTGTCTGAACATACTATAGTCTGAAAGCCTCTAACACTGAACTATCTGAATAAGGAGTTGATGGGACATGTTACCAACTAACTCCATCTACTAAAACTGAAATAATAAAGTAGTGAACTAATAAAGTAATGATTGCTAGTCTGTCTGCTAAACGTCTAATCTACTAGGGGTGCTCTGGAGCTCATGCTTATGAACCTATCGTATAAAACACCATAGAGCAAAAGAAAAGTATGCGTTATTACGAGGGAATATACAGGTACGCAAGTGAGGTAAGGCTAAATGCATGGGGTTCATATGCATGAACTATAACTGAATGATAACATAAACATAAACATAACTGCATGAGAATACATACATGAATATGTGAACTATAATTGAAATCATGATAATACTAAATCTAGATACTAATAACATGAGGTTTGCATTAACTGAATGATTGTGTCTGATAGTCATGATTCTAATGAAACCAGCTTAGTTTTGTACTGAACTGGATAACTATATCTGACAATTCTGAATTTGAAGAACTATCTAAGTTCTTTTATTGAGACCGAGACTGAGACTATGGAAAGTAGTTATCTAACTGACATGCCCCTAACAAGATATTATAGCTGTGTTGGGGTCCAATCTGTAACCCCAATTGAAAGGGTGTTAATACTGTGCCACTGGTAAGGACAAGCTGTGAGTGACCCTCATCTGGCAGGTACTCTGAAGAGAATGGTAGGACCCTCATCTGACAGGTTAATCCACCTCATTAACCCTCATCTGATAGGTTTTTGATGTCTCAACCTATGCTGGCTATGTAGTTCTGGAACGCAAGGACTGCTTCTAAGAATCACACCCTCTACTGGTAAGTGAGTTCCCATCCTTGGGTTCACTAGGTGCTGAATCCTACTCCCAACTGAATAGACACTGAACTTATTATACTGAGATAAACTAGACTGAGTTCACTGAGTTTTGTGGACTGACGGAATACTATTGAATTCTATTAACTAACTGAGTTCATGAAATTACTGAATTTTCTTGAGTCATGTAACTGACTGAATTCTATCAAGTACTAAAACTGACTGAGAATACTACTGATCATGGCATGACTGAGATTATCATGAAACTGACACCGACTCCAGGCACACAGTTAAATTGTTGGGTATAAATATCCCCAGGACTCGATAGCATAAAAGTAAGTCATAGCACAAATTTGAAAGCACAACAATGGCTATATATATATATCTATAATTTATTGACTAAGACATCTCATCAAACACTTGACATGTATTAACTTGTACATATATGGGGATTTCATATTAACATGCTATATTGATACTTATTCCTTCACATATGCATTTTATCAAATACATGGGGATCATACTTTGGTTATACTATTGTCAATGCATTTAATTATCATGGTTGCATAAATCAATTTTCAATTTGAAGGGTTTATGTCAAATATTATGCAAATTATCACGTACTAGGATCAATCATTGGAACATGTACTTTAAAACATGAATCAAAATCCAATAACAACATGAATATGAATTTCAATTCAACTAAATCATGAACATTCATAAATACACAAATATTTGGATTTTGAAAACAGATTCTTGAGATTCATGGGTGAAAGGGACCCATGAATCAACACTTGACATATCTTAGAACGTAATTCCTTAAAGGTTCTTGGAGAAATTCTTGAGCTTGACCTTGATTCTTGAGAGCTAGGGTTTTGTTTCTTGGAAGAGAATATTCTTGATTTGGGAAAAAAGTGATTAAATAATAATTTAAAATATTTTTAGGGATTAAATCCCACACCTGGACGTGTTAAAACCTTGGGAAAAGACCAATTTATCCCTAGATGAAATATTTGATTTTCGTCAAAATTTCTTGACTTGTTAGGCTAGCGCAATGCGGCGCTATCGCGTCGTGGCTCTAGAAAATAACAAATGGGAAATTTCATGGTGGCGCAACGCGGTGAAATCGTGTTGTAATACTGGATGGGACCTGAAAGTTCACCGCGACGCGGTCGTATCACGCTGAGACACTGGAAAAAGGATAATTCTGAATTTGATCCTTGGCGCGATGTGCCATAATCGCGGAGGCTCATTGGATTTTGACGATTTCCATTTTGGCATGCTTCGCGATGCGTTGATGGCTTAGGTGGCACACTATTTTACTAAAATGGCTCTAACTCTTCGCCCGAGTGTCGAATTTGGGCAAATTTGGTATCGATGGAAAACTTATTCAATTTTCCACACAACAAAATTCAAAATCTTGAAAATTCTACATGTATAAAAGTGGATTCATATTTTAAATCAAGTCTTTAATATTTTTGGGATGAATTTAAGCTAGGTAGAAGTTCAGGGTATTATAATATCTCCCCCTTAGGAACATTCATCTTCGAATGGGACTAATTTAGATGGGAAAAATGATAAGATGAAGTACATACTGAACATGAACAACTGAACATGAGTACATGACTGACATTACTGAGATTCATGCTGATCATGCATATCTGATGTATGGTTTTATGACTGAGCTGATACATGAATGCATGACTGAGAGTACTGATAAGCTGATCATGTATATCTGATACGTGAATGAATGACTGACTTGATATATGAACATATGATTGAATATGCAATGGTAAATGGATACCAAGTTTAAAATGGGAATCTGAGCATGAAACTTATTTGTAACTGGAATTCGGACATGAAACTGAATAAGCTTTATAGAAAGCTATTACCTTGGGCTGAGTCTGAGTTTGCGGAGAAGAGGTGAGGATACTTGGTCTGCATATATGCTTCTTCTTCCTAAGTAGATCCCTCAACGGACTGATTCTGCCAAAGAACTTTGACTAGAGGGAATTCTTTGTTCCTCATTCTATGTGTCTAATAGTCAAGAATTTTGACGGGAATCTCTTCATAAGAGAGGTTGCTCTGAATGTCGATGACCTCAACAGGGACTACGACTGCTGGATTACCTATGCACTTCTTGAGTAAGGATACATGAAAGACTGGATGGACTAAAGCTAGATCTGATGGCAATTCGAGCTCATAAGCTACCTTACCGAAGTGACCGAGAATTTTGAAGGGACCGGCATATCGGGAGCTGAGCTTTCCCTTCTTGCCAAATATATTCACTCCCTTCATGGGATAGATCTTTAGATAAACATGATCATCAATCTCAAACTCGAGATCCTTTCTGTGCACATCTGTGTAAGACTTCTGTCAGCTTTGAGCAGCCTAAAGTCTTTCTCTGATCAACTGGACTTTTTCTAAGGCATCAAATACTAAGTCAGGCCCTATAACTGAGGCCTCACTAACTTCTAACCAACCGACTAGAGAACTGCATCTCCTACCATAGAGAGCTTCGAATCGAGCCATCCAAATATTAGAATGATAGTTGTTGTTGTATGCAAACTCAATAAAAGGAAAATGGTTATCCCAACTCACCTTGAAATTAATTGCACATGCTCGCAGCATATCTTCTAAAGTTTGGATGGTCCTTTTTGATTAACCATCTGTCTGAGGATGGAAGGCTGTATTGAGATGAACTCGGTTACCAAGACTCTTTTGGAAAGCTTTTCAGAAATGAGAGGTGAACTGGGTACCTCTATTTGAGATAATAGACAACGGAACACCGTACAATCTAACCAACTCCCTGATATAGAGTTTGGCATAATCCTCGGATGAATAAGAGGTATGGAATAGAAGGAAATAAGCTAATTTGGTCATTCTATCTACAATGACCCAAACTAAATCATGCTTATGAGGAGTATGAGGCAAACCTATTACAAAGACTATGTTCACTTCTTCCCAATTCTAAGTGGGAATATTGAACTCCTGCATAGATTCACTAGGCTTCTGATGCTCAACCTTAACTTTCTGACATTTGGAGCACTTAGCCACAAACTCTACAATATCTCTCTTCATCCCATTCCACCAATAGATCTCCTGTAAGTCATGGTACATCTTAGTGGCCCCTGGATGAATGGAGTAGCGTGCATCATGTGCTTTTGCAAGAATTTATTGCCTCAAGTCATCTAAACCCGACACACACAGACGACCCTGACAATGCAAAACACCATCTCACCCTTAGGATAAAACCTCTACTTTCTGATCCTTGACTGACTCTTTCAACTTAACAAGAATGGGATCTCTGTCCTACTTTTCTTTTACCTCAAAAACTAGAGATGTTTCGGAACTGCTCTGAACCCATATATTACCCTCTACTTAATCAACTAGGTGGATACCTAGTCTAGAGAGCTGATGAAGTTCTTGAGCTAACTTCTTTTTACTGTCTTCAATATGAGGAACACTACCCATAAATAGTCTACTAAGAGCATCGGCCACTACATTGGCTTTTCTTGGATGGTAAAGGACACTCATATCATAATCTTTCAAGAGCCCTAACCACCTTCTCTGATGGAGGTTAAGATCTTTCTGGGAGAATACGTACTGAAGGCTTTTATGATCGGTGAACACATCAACATGAACACCGTACAAGTAATGTCTTCAAATCTTTAAGGAAAATACTACGGCTGCTAACTCAAGATCATGAGTCGGATAATTCTTCTCATGGGGCTTAAGTTATCTAGAGGCGTACTCTATGACCTTACCATGATGTATGAGGACACAACCCAAACCTACTCTAGATGTATCACAGTACACTAAAAACCCATCTGGACCATCTGAAAGAGCCAAAACTGGAGCTGAGGTAAGTCGAGTCTTCAACTCCTGAAAACTCTTCTCACAAGGATCAGACAATTGAAACTTGACTTTCCTCTGAGTCAATATGTACATAGGGGATGCAATAGAATAAAATCCCTCAATAAACCATTTGTAATAGCCAATCAAACCCAAGAAACTTCTGATATCTAATGGAGTGACAGGGCGAGGCCAGTTTCTTACTGCTTCGGTCTTTTGAGGATCAACTCTAATGCCATCACCGAAAATGATATGACAAAGGAATGCTACTGACCTTATCTAAAATTCGCAGTTACTAAATTTGGTGAACAACTGATGGTATATGAGAGTCTGAAGTATAATTCTAAGATGGTCTGCATGATCACTCTCACTGCGGTAATAGACAAGGATGTCATCTATAAAGACTATAATGAACATATCCAAGTACTGCTTGAACACACGGTTCATCAAGTCCATGAAAGCTGTTGCGGCATTGGTACGGCCAAAGAACATAACCAAGAATTTAAAGTGACCATATCGAGTTTAGAAAGATATTTTTGAAATATCACATTCTCTGACTCTGAGCTGATGATACCCTGATCTGAGGTCTATCTTAGAGAAATAGCTGGCACCCTGAAGTTGTTCAAACAAGTCATCAATTCGGGGAAGTGGATACTTGTTCTTGATAGTAACCTTGTTGAGTTGATGGTAGTCAATACACATTCTGAGAGAACCGTCTTTCTTGCGCACGAATAAGATTGGTGTACCCCACGGGGACACACTAGGTCTGATGAATCCCTTATCTAGGAGATCCTTCAACTGCCCTTTCAATTCTTTGAGTTCTGCTGATACCATTCTTTATGGCAGAATGGATATGGGCTCAGTATCTGGAAGAAGATCAATGCCGAAGTCTATTGCCTTTTCAGGAGAAATTCCTAGAAGATCTTCGAGAAAGGCATCTGAATATTCACTCACTACTGGGACTAATTCGAGACTGGGAGTTTCAGAACTAGAGTCCTTAACTAGGACAAGATGATAGACACATCCCTTAGATATCATTTTCCGTGCCCGAAGGTAGGAAATAAGCTGACCTCTGAAAGCTGAAGTACTACCCCTCCACTCTAGAACGGGTTCATTCAGAAACTGAAACTGGACAATACAGTTTCTACAGTCGACTGTGGCATAGTAGGAATAAATCCAATCCATTCCTAGAATGACATCAAAATCAGTTATTTCTAATTCGACTAGGTCTGCTAAAGTGACTTTCTGAGATACCATAACCGGACAGTTCTTGTATGCCCGCCAGGCTATGATGGTTTTACCTACTGGGGTAGAAATTGAGAAAGGCTCTGCTATAATTTTGGGACTGACTCCAAAATCAACTATATATAAGGGGGAACAAAAGACAAAGAAACTCCAGGATCTAGCAAAGCGTAAACATGTAAGTGAAAGATCTGTAACGTATCAGTGATCACATAAAGAGAATTTTCCTGATCCTATCAGGACTGGAGAGCATAAATTTTGTTTGGGCGTTGCCCACTGGTAGCACTGGAAGTGGTGCCCTGCTGATTCGGGCGATCAAACTGAGCTGAGGAATGGTTTTACTGACCCTGAATACCCGCCTAGGGACAATCTCTAACTCTATAGACTATCTTATCATATCTAAAACACATATCACGGTCAGCTCTGTAAATACCCTTATGGTTATTACCACAAGTTTGACAAAAAGGATTGGTTCGGGCACTGCTAACACTGTCTTGAGACTTAAAGCCCGGTGTCGTATCTCTATTACCATCCCAGAACTTAGGAGCTGGAGCACTGGATGAGGAAGGAGCTAGACTGGATGACTTTGGGTGGAACTGCGAATGGTTACCACCCTCTGACTTAGGCTGATTGAAATTAAAACTTTATGTCTTAACTTTTTTATTATGCTTTTCTCTCATCTTAATTTTCTGCTCTTCTATATGTTGAGCATAGATCATAAGCCTGGCTATGTCCATCTCACTAATCAACATTGCAGATCTACACTCATTGACCACACTATCATTCACCCCAGAAACAAACTTGCTTATCTTGGCCCTGCTATCAGCCACCACATGAGGAGCATATCAAGCTAGTTAAGTAAACTTAAGAGAATACTATTTCACCATCATGTTGCCCTTCCTGAGGTTGATATATTCCAACACCTTATCTTTCCTTAGCTTTAGGAAAAAAATCTATCAAAAAATGCAGTGGCAAACTTTTCCCACTCAAAAGGCCCTGCATCTCTAGCCCTCTCTACTTCCACTGTTTAAACTAAGTGTGAGCCATATCCTACAACTAATATATAGATAGCTCAGCACTCTCACTATCAGTAACTCCTATGATATTCGTAACCTTCTGAACCTCATCTGTCTTAGACTCAAAAAAAGATGAAGGATTCATTCGGGTGAAGTCCCAAATCCTAGCTGCGATAGTGTTGGCCACTGGGTTGGCTGGAACAATAGTTGGTCATTCATTCTGTGCAGTAACTAATTTAGCGAGAGTGGTGAATGCAGCTCTGAACTCTGCATGCGAAATATGCTCGTCTAAGGGGTCTTCTTGGATGGGCTGAGGGGCTGACTAGTTTCCGTTTCTTCTTTTGGGGAGGCATGTTCTATAATAAAAAAGGGAGAAAGGGATTAGACAGAGAATTGAATTTGAGCTCATGCTCACTGGCACTACATGAATACTGAAAAAAGGGAAACTATTCCTAAAACATCTTATAGCCTCCTACACATAAATGTGGCGCACAACACACCCATGTACAAGACTCTACTAGATGCGGCTTTCAGATTTCCTAGGACACTATTGAACCTTAGGCTCTGATACCGAAGTTTGTAACTCCCTGAATCAGGAACCCAGAATGCTACACGGTGCTCATGACCCTGAAAGACCACAAGCTAACCCATGACTGATATCTATAACTGAGAACTGCATAATATACTGTATAAATGTAGAAATAAAAGCTAAAAGGCTATAAGGTTCAAATATCTGATAAAATATAACATTTGGATAATACTGTATCACAATACCGAACTAAAAAAAATAGCAATTGTCTGAACATACTATAGTCTGAAAGCCTAACACTGAACTGTCTGAATAAGAAGTTGATGGGACATGTCCCCAACTAACACCGTCTACTAAAGATGAAATTATAAAGTAGTGAACTAATGAAGTAATGATCACGTCCTCGAGGATGAGGACTCACTGCTAGTCTGTTTGCTGAACGTCCAATCTACTAGGGGTGCTCGAGAGCTCGTGCTTCTGAACGTATGGTATAAAATACCATAGAACAAAATAAAAGTATGTATCAGTATGAGGGAATTTACTAGTACGCAAGTGAGGTAAGGCTGAATGCATGAGGTTCATATGCATGAACTATAACTGACTGATAACATAAACATGAACATGAACATGAACATGACTGCGTGAGAATACATGCATGAATATGTGAATTGTAACTAAAATCATGATAATGCTAAATCTGGATATGATAACATGAGTTTTATATTAACTGAGTGATTGTGTTTGACAGTCCTGATTCTAATGGAACTAACTGAGTTTCGTACTGAACTGGGCAACTATATTTGATAGTTCTAAATCTGAAGAACTATCTGAGTTCTTTTACTGAGTCTGAGACTGATACCGTGGGAAGTAGTTATCTAACCGACATGCCCCTAACAAGATATTATAGCTCTGTTAGGGTCCAATCTGTAACCCCAATTGGAAGGGTGTCGATACCGCGCCACTGGTAAGGATAAGCTGTGAGTGACCCTCATCTGATAGGTACTCTGAAGACAACAGTGGGACCCTTATATGACAGGTTAAGCCTCCTCATCAACCCCCATCTGATAGGTTTTTGATGTCTCAACCTACGCTGGCTACGTAGTTCTAGAACGCAAGGACTGTTTTTAAGAATCACACCCTCTACTGGTAGGTGAGTTCCCATCCATTGGCTCACTCGGTGCTGAATCCAACTCCCAACTGAATAGATACTGAGCTGATTATATTGATATGAACTGGATCGAGTTCACTGAGTTTCGTGGACTGAGAATACTACTGAATTCTATTAATTAACTGAGTTCATAAGATCACTGAATTTTTCTAAGTCATGTAAATGACTGAATTCTATCGAGTACTGAAACTGACTGAGAATACTACTGGTCATGGCGTGATTGAGATTATCATGAAACTGACACCGGCTCTAGGCACACAACTAAATTGTCGGGTATAAATACCCCCAGGACTCGATAGCACAAAAGTAAGTCATAGCACAAGTTCAAAAGCACAACAATGGATATATATATATATATATATATATATATATATCCATAATTTATTGACTAAGATATTTCATCAGACACTTGATATGCATTAACTTGTACATATATGGAGATTTCACATTAACATGCTATAATGGCATTTTTTCCTTCATATAGGCATTTTATCAAATGCATGGGGAACATATGGTGGTTATACCATCATCAATGCATTTAATTATCATGGTTTCATAAATCAATTTGCAATTTGAAGGGTTTATGTCGAATATTATGCAAATTATCACGTACTAGGATCAATCATTCGAACATGTACTTTAAAACATGAATCAAAACCTAACAACAACATGAATATGAATTTCAATTCAACTAAATCATGAAAATTCATAAATACACAAATATTTGGATTTTGAAAAGAGATTCTTAAGCTTCATGGGTGAAAGGGACCCATGAATCAACACTTGACATACCTTAGAACATAATTCCTTAAAGGCTCTTGGAGAAATTTATTGAGCTTGACCTTGATTCTTGAGATCTAGGGTTTTGTTTCTTGGAGAGACTATTCTTAATTTGGGGAAAAAGTGAGTAAATAATAATTTAAAACACTTTTAGGGATTAAATCCCGCACCTGGACGTGTTAAAACCTTGGGAAAAGACCAATTTATCCCTGGATGAAAAATTTAATTTTCGTAAAACTTTTACAACTTATCAGGCTGGTACGACGCGGTGCAATCACGCCGTGTCTCTGGAAAATGACAACTGGGAAATTTCATGGTGGCACGACACGGTGAAATTGCGTTGCAATATTGGATGGGACCTAGAAGTTTACCGCACGCGGTGGTATTGCGCTGAGACACTAAAAAAAGGATAATTCTGAATTTAAGCCTTGGCGCGATGCACCATAATCGTGGAGGCTCATTGGATTTTAACGATTGCCATTTTAGCATGCTCCGCGATGCGTTGATGGCTCAGGTGGCACATTGTTTTACTAAAATGGCTCTAACTCTTTGTTCGGGTGTTGGATTTGGGCGTATTTGGTATCGATGGAAAGCTTATTCAATTACTCACACAAGAAAAGTCAAAATCTTGAAAATTTTACATGTATAAAAGTGGATTCATCTTTTAAATCAAGTCTTTAATATTTTGGGATGAATTTAAGCTAGGTAGAAGTACGAAGTATTATATATAGGACCTGCATCTACACCTTTTTCAACCTTCCACTGCTTAAACCAAGTATGGGATACATCCTGCAATTGATATGCAGCCAAATCAACACTCTTACTAGACATTACCCCCTAGCATCCGTTACCTTCTGAACCATATCTAAGAATTCCTGTGGATCCTCTTCAGACTTGGATCCTATGAAAGAAGGAGAATTTATCCGGGTGAAATCTCAAATTTTAGTCGCAGCATAATTGGCCACTGGGTTGGTCGGAATAGCAGTTGGTCGTTCATTTTGTGCTGCTACAGAATTAGCTAGAGTAGTGAATGCGGCCCTAAATTCTGCGTGAGAGATGTGCTCATCCAGAGGATCTGCTTGGATGGGCTGAGGGGCTGGCTGATTTCTTGTTCTTCTTCCATTCTTCTTGGGAGGTATGTTCTGTAAACGAAAAGAAGAAATGAATTAGACTGAGAGTTTAACTTGAGCTTATGCTCAATCACACGACATGAATACTAAAATAAGGAAAATTTTTCCTTAACACCTTGTAGCCTCTTGTCCATAAGTGTGGCGCGCTACACACCCATGCACAAGAATCTACTTGACGCAACTTTTAGACTTTCTGGGACACTTTTAAACCTTAGGCTCTGATACTAAGTTTGTAATGACCTGAGACTACCTCCTTATTATTACATGGTGCTTCCAGTCTCGAGGGACCACAAGTTAACCCGTGAGCTAGTACCTGCTGTAAGAACTGAATAATATAATCATGAATGCGAAAGAATAACTAAAATGCCATAAGGTTTTAATAATGAAATGACTACTGAATTATGAATCTGTCATAATACTGAAATCTAAATAATCTGAATAGATAACTATAGTGTCTGAAAAGCCTCTAAACTAAATACTGTAAATTGATGGGATAGACACCCAACTAACTCTACTAACTACTGAGATAAACACAGGAAGTAATATAATTTGTCCTCGAATAATGAGGACTTACCACTGCTACTGTACTGTGGATGATCTGAAATACTAATGCAATCAGGGAACTGAGCGTCAGAACCTATGAGATGATACATCATAGCGCAAAGAAAGGTATGCGATCAGTACTTTGAATGCACTGGTATGCTAAACGAGGTAGGCTGACATGCAAGGTTTCATGAATAGGAATAATAAACTATGTGAATATGCATGTAAAGCATAGGATACTGAATAGAGAACATGAAATCTGTAGGCACTGGAGATACGAGAAATATATAAATACTGTGTATGCATAAGAATCTGTAAATACTGAAAATATGTGAAAATCTGTAGACACTGAGGATGCATGACCAACATATAACATGAACTAAGTAAAATCTATAAACTGAAATACTAAAAAATACTAATATCTATATGTTTTGGTCTAGCAACTCTAAGACTGCATAACTGAACTGAGATTGTAACTGAGGCTACACTTGAGACTGTGGGAGGTATCATCTAATTGACATTCCCCAATTTGAGCTAATCGGGGTCCTACCTGTAACCCCAGTTAGAAGGGTGTTAATACTATGCCACGGGTACTAACAATGGTTGTATGGATCCACTAAACTAATATAATGTCTAAAGGACTAAGAGTGTTAAGACTGAACTGACGGATGATCCCTGCGAGATAGTCAAGCCTAATCTAATGGGTGACTACTCATATTCTACTCTGGCTATGTAGTTCTGGAGTATAGGGACTACTACTAACAACTCTGCCTATCTGACGAAAAAGCCGCCATCCCTACACTCGTTCGGTGCTAAGTCCTACTCCCAATTGAAAGACTCTGAAATACTAGACTGTTCTGATAATGCTTATAATATATTCTAAAGTTATTTTAAAGATATTGAAATGAGACTTAGTAAACAACTATGGTTTTGGGGTATCAATACCCCCAGGACTCAAAACAATAATAGTAAAATGACACTAAAACTTGGAGATCAAAACATGAAAGCTTTTATTAAATAAATCACTCTTGTAGGCATTTTATCAAACACTTGTAGTTCATGGTTTAAAACAATCATAGGAATGTCATGGATCTTGTAGGAATAGCATGAATTCATCATAATAGCATTAAATCATGGTTTAATTCAATAAATAATAATATCAAAACATGGAGGATTGTATAATAATAATAATAATTTCATGGTAACATGATATAAAATCAATAGTACATGGAGATTCAATGAGGAAATCATAATTTAAAATTAAATAAATTGAACAGATTAGAACTTAAAATTTCAATAGGTTGCTTGGACTCCATGGATGAACATTTAACATACCTTAATTGTGGGTTCCAATGATTCATCAATACTTCCAGTTGTGTTGGTGTAACTGGGAATGTCGGGAATGGGAGTTGCGGTCCTAGTGGGTTTATTAGTGGCATCTCCCATCCCATTGGGTGATAAAAAGATAGTTGAGGCATTTGGTAGTTCATTAGAGCTTGGAGAGTAGTGGACAACCACAGATGGTTGTAATAATTTTCTATTGTGGCTCTCATCATTTCGGTTGCTACTCGGGCAAGATAAACTGGATTTTTCACTATAACAAAAATTTTTCTGCCCTCTAACAGTACACTTAGATTTAGTGCAAAGCCCTGTGTAGACATCTCCATCTATGAGATTGGGGAAAAGTTTCCCAGGGGAGGAGCTGTTGCATACTCTAGAGTGTCACTTATCAGTCGGGGAATGGTTGGTAGAGGATATGATGGGTCGATCTGTGGTAGTAGACTCTGGGTAGAGAGTGATGGTCCACTCCTCTGAGAAGGGGTTGGAAAGGGGTTCCGTCTCAATGGACGTCGGTTGGTGAAGAGAAAGGGTTGTCAAGGCATGTTTCTTTAGTATGGGAGTATCTTGGGGAATCTGTGGTTTGGTATTTACGAAAAAAGGAGAACCTGAGTTGGATGTATTAATACCATTTGGGATATTTAAGGTATCCGAAAAGGTAAATTTTGGATTTATGCTTCCACTTTCTATATCTGTATAGTTTGTAGTAGGAGTAGTCCTATTATATTTGGAAAAGATATTTTCTATCTTTGGAATGTCAAGGGATGCTGTATTAGTGGACAAGGGGGAGGCCACGTCGTCTACTCTATTAATGTTGGGGTGGGAAAGATTAAAATTGGGGTATTTTGGTCTTTAACCATAATACTTGCCAGCAAAAGAGTGGATGTATGCTCATTACTTGGCTGGTTGGTAACCCCTACTATTTTTTAGGTGACGTGGGGGGTCAAGGTAGGGGATCCATTAGGGGTATTAGGGGTCAAGATGGTGACGTCATGTTATCTTGTTCAATTGTTTTGTGATTGTTCAACACTTTGAGATTGCAATCAACTTGCTGGGTATTATCGTTTAGTGCAGCGAAGCTATTTGAGTTAGTGGGAGTGTTCATGTTGCTTCGTTTTGGCCTATAATTGAGAATTTATAAGTCAATGAACTTACCTATAGTGGCATTAAAAATATTAACTCTAATACCTTGATTCGTAACTGGAGATTGTTTTTTCTGCTTCTCGTTTCTTACTATTGGGTTTTCTTGAGAAATTGACTATTTTCCATTCCTCATCTTGCTTATTCTCCTGAGTTGAAGATATAATATTTGTGTTCCCATCCTTAGGTGTTAATTTTGATGTTTCTTCAAGATTGATGGGTCTCACATATTTCCCGCAATATGGCGTTGTGTGTCCCAGTTGTCCACACTTTGTATAGAGTATATTAGCTCCTTCATAAACTATACTTTGACAATGGTTTCCTATAAAAATATGCTTCTTGACCGTCTTATCCATTGATACCTCGACACAGATACGAGCATATCTCCCCCGTAAGTAGCTAATGTGCAGACATCTATTTTCAGAAGTTTACCCAATGTTTTTCCCACTTTTGCCAGAATAGTGTGATCATAATATTCAGTCGGTAGCTCCGGCAACCTTATCCATATAGCTGTATAAGTTTCTTTTGCCTGAGATGCTACAAAATTTGGTTTCCATTTTTTAACTGTAAGGAAAAAACCATTTATAAACCAAGGTCCATTATGAAGGGCCTTGATAATATTTTCTTCCTTTAGAAATTTAACTATGAAATAGTCAAAACCCAGGTCAATAAGTGTAAGATCCTTAGTGGGTTACCAAAGGAGAATTAGTCATTTCTTTAGGTATTGGTGACTCATTTTCTTACCCATTAGTTTAACGATTACTGAACATGACCAAGGCTTATAGATTCTCATTTTATCTTCCTCCGAAATGGTTATGCTTTCTGCTTGGGAGTTGTCCTTGTCACTCTGTAAGACATCTAAGTCCATATGGGTTGCTTGATCATTAAAGTCGGTGAGAGTGTTTGATTTTGTGAAAGGTGTTGTGAGAACATTTTTAAAGTTTATAGTTTGCTTGCTTGTTATCTGGGATTTGTCATGTGATAATGGTGTAGATATAATTGAGTGTTTGGGATCGTTGTTATTTGTTGCTTTATTCGGTGGTTTGGGAGGGTGAGGATTTGCCTCCATGGGTATCATTAGATGGGATACTTTTAATGATTGATAGAGAGAAGGGAGAGTTTCTCTCTCTTCTGTATATGACGATCAATTGGGAAATTTTTCATACAATATTAGACTAATTCCACTATTCCGTTGCTAATTATTTTTCTGAAATTCCTATGAAGATAACTTTACCTTGAAGTTATCACCTCGTGGAGGTTGTTCTTTTCTTGACATATGAAGCAACATTCACTCAGAGATAAGTAGGTGACTGATGTTTATAAGCACATTATTTGTTTATTTGCGAAATGTGCTTTTTATATTGGTTTAAAATCTATTGGTTTAAAACCGTTAAAGGGAAATAACGCAGGAATTCAATTCAAAAGCTAGACGCGAAAATAGAAATGGAGTTTAAAGAAGAGAATATGCAGAGAGGTTGATTATTTTTTTGTAAAAGTCGTGTCTCATTGATCATCAACTGGTTAACTTAAATAGTTGCTATTACAACTAAAAATAGACAAAAAAAACTATTTCTACCAAAAATATAAAATAACTAATCAGTTTCCTACCAAAGATAGGAATCCTAATTTAACTAGGATTTGTACGTAAAAAGAAAAGATGGAGAAAAAAAGAAAAACATTTTGCATTCTTAAAGCAACTTTTAACACTCCTCCTTGCTTTATGAAATACAAACACCAATTCTTTACCTTAGAAGATCAAACTTGCTGACTGGAAGTGGCTTAGTAAACAGGTCTGCTAGCTGGTTTTCAGACGTGCAGTAGATTAGAGTCACTTATCCCTTTTGCTACACTCCTCTCAAGAAATAGAACTTGATGTTGAAATGTTTGGTCTTTCTATGAAACATCAGATCATTTGAGATTGCAATAGCTGCCTAGTTGTCGACTAGAATCTCAGTACTGTCATTTTGTTCCATATGTAAATCACACATAATCTTTCTGAGCCATAGGGCTTGGTTTACTGCTGCTGTTGCTGCTATGAATTCAGCCTCTGCAGTGGATTGTGCAACAATTTCCTGCTTCTTAGATGACCATGAAATAAACCTAGGCTGAAATAATGTCCAAAAGTACTTCTCATATCAGCAGCAGATCCAGCCCAATCACTATTCGAGAAACCAAGCAACCTGAAGCGTTGAGACTTCTCAAACTTAACACCATAGTCAACTGTTCCTTTGATATATCTTAATATTCTTTTTGCTGCTCTTAAATGCATGTCACTTGCACAATGCATAAAACGAGATAAGAGACTTACAACAAATAAAATATCCGGCCTTGTCACAGTGAGATGTGTTAAGCATCCGATCAAGCTTCTGTAATATCCTTCATCAAATTTATAGACTCTATCTTCTTTACAAAGTTTCTCTTTTTGATTCATTGGTGTGCTCATCGGCTTGCAATCCTCTATTTGAAATTTCTTCAGAATTTCCTTTGCGTATTTTTTTTGGCAAATGAACACTTCATTTTTGCTTTGCTTAGTCTCCATCCCAAGAAAATAGGACATAAGACCAAGATCGGTCATTTCAAAAACTTACATTATTTATTCTTTAAACTCATCAACCAACTTTAAATTATTTCCTGTTAACAGAAGATCATCAACATAAACAGACACAATAAGAATATCATTGTCTTTGTGTTATACATAAAGAGTGGATTTCGATAAGCTTTTTTTGAAACCCAAGCCTAACAGATGATCATCTATCCTGCTATACCAAGCTCTTGGTACTTACCTTAAGCCATAGAGAGCTTTCTTTAGCAAATAAATGTTATTTTTATGTTCGTTAACAACAAAACCATCTGGTTGCTCAACATAAATCTCCTCCTAGAGAAGACCATTGAGAAAGGCTGACTTAACATGTAGTTGATAAAGTTTTCAATTTTTTTCTGCTGCAATGGCTAGTAGCAATCTGATTGTGTCAAGGCAAGAAACTGGTGCGAAAGTTTCAGAGTAGTCAACTCTAAAGATCTGAGCGTAGCCCTTCACCATAAGCCTCGCTTTGTGTTTGTTGATAGAACCATCTGCATTCAACTTTGTTCTGAAGACCCGTTTTACACCAATGATCTTTCTGTCAGGAGGTTTCTCAATAAGCTCCCAGGTTTGATTTTTCTCGATCATCAACATCTTCTGCTTCATTGCAGTCACCCATTTTTCATTCCTTTCTGATTTCTCATAACTTGCTGGCTCACAAATTGAAGTATTGCATCTCTGATAGATATTTGAGATTAACCTCATGCCGCTAATAGAAGGATTATCTACTAGATCTTTTAGATCTAATTGAGTGGTAGATTTTGGATATTTTTTGGGCTTCTCCTAATTTCAGTATTGGTCCTCAATAAAGTGAACATCTCTAGTTACAACAATTTTCTCCGTTTGAGGCTGAGAGACCTTATATGCTTTGGACACATTATTGTAGCCTATAAAGATGCTAGGGATCACCTCCTTGTCAAGTTTGTCGCTTCTAACCTGAGGAATATGAGCAAAACACAGACAACCCAACACTTTAAGAAAACTTAGCGAAGGATTAAACCCATACTAAGCTTCAAGTGATGTTTTATCTTCCAAAGCCTTCGTTGGAAGTCGATTTTGTATAAAGACTGTAGTATTTGCTTTCTCTGCCCAGAATGTTTTAGGCAGCTCCATCTCCTGTAACATACACCTGGCCATCTCCATTATCTATTTATTTTTTCTTTCACTAACACCATTTTGTTCTTGTGTATATAGAGCTGTAAGTTGATGCACAATGCCGGCCTTCTCACAGATTCAATCAAATTTTGTTGAGGTATATTCCTTTCCATTATCAGACCTCAAAGCTTGAATTATACAACTACTTTGATTTTCCACCAGTTTTTTGAATTTCCAAAATACACCAGTAGCTTCTGACTTGAATTTTAAGAAAAAAATCTAGCACATTCTTATAAAATCATTAATAAAAAGAATGTAATAGATGCTACCTTTTAGTGATGGAGTTCTTTGAGGTCCGATGACATCGGTGTGAATTAGTTGCAGCTTTTGTGAAGCTCTCCAAGTTGATTTTGGAAAAGGCTTTCTGTGTTGCTTACTGAATTGACAGGCATGACATTCAGTAGCATTAACATCCAAATCGGGTAAGTTCTTCACCATATTCAATTTCTGTATTTTGACAAGCCCTTGATAATGGTAGTGCATTAGTCTCCTATTCCACAACTCAACAATGTTTTTTTTTGCTGAATACACTATCTGCTCTTCTTGCAATGGATTTAATAAGAAACTTCTGCCTCTCATTTTGACTTTAATTAGGTCTTGTTCGGATGCTTTCTTGATCAAGCAGTATTTATATTCGAAATATATTTTGAAACCTTTTTCTAAAAACTGACCAACACTTAAGAAGTTCTGGTCCAAATTGGGTACATAAAGAACATCAAAAATTATTTTAGTGCCCGATTGTGTTTCAATTGTAATGGTTCCCATTTCTTTTGCCGGAATATAACCACCGTGGCTGATTCTAACTTTTGTAACTTTAGTAGACCTCAAATCTTTAAAAAGATCTTTATCGCAAGTTATATGATTTGTGCATCTGCTATCGATCAACCACGACTCTATTGAGACACTGTTTGTAAAACACGATGCGACAAAGAGGTGATCTTCTTCCTGTTCATTAAAAATACGAGCCTTTGCATCTTGCTGTTGAGTTTTATTCTTGCGGATGATTTCTTCATGCCCAAGCTGACTGCACTTTGTGCACTTAGCATCAGGCCTCTTCCAACACTTGAAAGATGCATGTCCAAGCTTGCCGCAATGCTTACAAGGAGGGTAGTTTCCTTTAAAACCACTTATTTTGTTTTTGTTGTTGTATGTTTCACCTTCTACATCAGTTGGTTGGTACTTCTTCTTCTTCTTCTTCTTCTTCTTATAACGTCCATCATCATGATGCTTGGTTGGTAAGGTACCTTCAATATCTCCTTCTTATCTCATAACACGTCGTTGCTCTTGCGCTTAAAAAACACTGAAGAGCTCTGCGAGTGTGATCTTAGACAATTCCTTAGTATTTTCTAAGGTTGTTATGGTAGCCTCAAATCTTTCAGGTACCGTTACTAGGATTCTTTCAATGATCCTTGAATCATTGAAAGTGGAACCCAACAATCTGATACGATTTGCTAAATTAAGAAGTCTGTCTGAGTACTCCTTTATGGTTTCACTTTCTTTCATTGTTTGCAGCTCAAACTCACGTACAAGATTCAACACTTGCATCCCTCGAATCCTTTCATCTCCTTCATATTCAGCCTTGAGATAATCCCATACCTCTTTCGCTGATTGTAGAGACATGATACGATTTAAGATATTAGATAAAACTGTAGTAAATAAGCATGCCATTTCCTTTGATTTCCTAGTATTCTTCTCTTTGTGAGTTTTAATCTGCTCCACCGTGGGATTGTTCGGCAAGGGAGCTATCTCGTATTCATCTTCAATATCTTTCCAGAGATCCAAATCTTGCAGATATATCCGCATTCTAACTGCCCAGATTTGATAAATTTCTCCATCGAAAGTTGGTGGTGCCATTGAAGAAAAATTTGCTTCTCCGTTCACAGTGTCCACTTGATCAAATTGATGCACACACTCACAGATCCCTTAAGATTAAAGCTCCGATACAAATTGTTGGTTTAAAACCTGTTGGTTTAAAACCGTTAAAGGGAAATAATGTAAGAATTCAATTCAAAAGCTAACCGCTGAAACAGAGATGGAGTTTAAAGAGAGAATATGCAGAGAAGTTGATTATTTTCTTGTAAAAGTCCTGTCTCATTGATTATCAGTCGGTTAACTTTAATAATATTACAACTAAAAATAGGACAAAAAAGACCTATTTCTACCAAAAATATAAAATAATTATTATAAATATATTTACATCATAGTGAATGTCTATCAGGATCTAATAAGATCTAGTTGATATCTATCAGGATTTGAAGTATCTGTCTTTTAGTAAAAAACTAGGAGTATTTTTTCCTATAAATAGAGGGATTTTATTCATTGTATTTCAATCTAATGATCTCTCATCCCTCAAGAGAAATAAAAAGCTCCCCTCTTCTCTCTATCTATTCTTCTTTATTTTTAGTTATTTTATAATACGTTATCAGCAAGAGACTCTACCATATGACGACGAATCAAGGTGAGTACGATTCTCAAAATTTATAATTTAAGTTTTGACATTTGTTTGCGAGAGCGAAATTTGCTCTACAGAAAAGGATTGTTTTGAAACTTCACTAAGCCACGTATATAAGGACACTTGTGCAATGAGAAGTAATTATTTTCTATAACAAGGATTATTTTATATGTCTTAGTATTAAGTATCACACATGAAAGATGCTACCATATGATATTTATTTATTTTATTTTATGAGGATTCTTGTCTAACCAACTAAAATACTCTTCATAGCAGTTGTACGAGGTAAATGGCTTGGAAGTATTGTGTAAAGTGTTGCATTATTAATTCATATAATATATGGCTAAATGATAAGAATGGATAGACCGAGTATATATATCACAAGTTTTATATCTTATTGGGCTTGTTGGATCTGGAAAAAAAATTAATTAGTTCAAAATTATTTATGTCTTAAATTTGTTCACTTTTTTTCGAAGAGCAATTTTGTAAGACGGATTCAAATCTCACCACAACTAAAAAAGGATAAGACATTGAGCTAAAGTCCTGATGATAAGATGTTGGGTTCAAGTCCCATCGATTTATGCCTAAGACGCCTTTATATGGATAAGACGTTGAATGTGAATCTCAATGCACCATATTGATGATATTATGATGGCTAAGGCAAAATAATGAGTATTTGGTGAAACATGTTCCATTAAATATGCTCCATTCCTTGAATTGGATGTGGTAGCAGTAAATCATATGTATGCCTCAATTTACTTTTGTAGTATCTATCATAATTTGATACGCTTAAGGCATGATTATATTTCATTTTTGGGAATGAGAATTTTGATTATTATAAATCCAGATTTATACACTACGGGTGAATGTGATTGTATATACACTCGAACATATTCGTAATTGTGAAGATATCACAATCCACCTTCAAAAGAGGTGTGATAATTGAAAGATTGAATATCTCTATGTTACTATGATAAGAAACATGAATGTGAAAAGTTACCCAAGTATGATGAAATCACGTGCCATAATAAACTAAGAATTTATTGTCTATTGATACGAAATTCATGCAATAGTAAACCTGATGTTTACTTAAGAATTTTTGCACATGTTATAGTAACTTGGAGTTACTAATACAAATCGTTTATGTCAGTGATGGTATCACAACTCACCTCCGAATGAGAAAGAATAACTGAAAATCACAACTCACCTCCAAACAAGAAAGAATAACTGAGAAAAATTATTTTAATATCTACTTCTGAAGTAGTAAATCTGAAATTTACTCATGTCATAGTAAATTTAAAATTTACTAACGCAAAAGCACATGTCATGTAAACTTGAAGTTTACTAGATTAAATGTTCATAAATTGACGTGAACGATTGTGAAATCTCAAAGATGTGCATACTGAGTATTGAGTATATATTGAAGAATTAGAAAATTCTTCATTACTTTTAATGTTGTTTGTTCTCATGATAAGTTGGTTGGACCAACTAATTTTGGGATTGGATCCCTTAAAATTTGAAAAGTATAAAAGGTGAATAAGGGCTCGTTCACCTATCATGTGATATGTTTTGAAAAGATGCATCAATAAGATAATCACATGTACGTTTATCGTCAACCTGCAATTTGACATTCATAAAGTTGCTTGCTCAATAAAATTGAGTTAAGAGCATAATTTTTAGATTGTGTAATCAAGATAATTCATTATGATGATGATGGTTTAGCATTGAATGCATTCAATAAATAGTTGAACTATTGTGAATGAGAACAAAGCTTCATGTGTTGGTCTGAAATATGATATGTTGCATACAATAGCACTTGTATGCATTAGACCAATAAATTATGATTATTTCATCCTTCTCAATTGGTTCAAGGTCAGGAACCAACTATTCCATCTAATAATTTTGAGGTACGGTATACGATTAATGAATATACCATAATACACAAAGATGGATTCCTCAAAGAAGGTGGAGGAAGTATGTTAGTTTTCCTAACATAAGGGGGAGATGATAAGCAGCTATGAAATATGTTAAGAATTATCATCAGATTCTTATTCAAAATTCAAGTCAAATGCCGAAAGCATCTCATATTAAGTTGTAAGTGCTCCTATTTTGTGTCCCTAAAGGACAATGTTTATGCATGCATGAATCATGGTAGACCAATCGATTCCAAATACAATAATCCTCAAAAAATAAGGAGTAATTAATCATAATAAGAAGTCAATGTGCTCTTGAAGAGCCTTTGACATAACACTTCATGAAACCTTATGAGAGGTTCAGGTACTTGAAAATAATGAAGTGATGAGATCTCAAAATATTATGTCATACTGTGAATCGATACGAAATGATATTTCATCAATAATATCTTTGATACTATATTGGTGCAATATTGTAAAAGATTACGAGGATCTGAATCCTACGTTAATTTAAGTATCCTGACGTAGAAACATTTATCAAGTGACATGAAAGGATGCATTTTGATAAGCATAACACTTATTTGATTTGCAGTCCAAATACTTGAAGATGTCACTCATGAAATGTTGAATATTTTCACTTGACAAAATTTATATGAAAACTTCTTTAAGGATTCAAAATATAAAAGTTTCTGGAAAACTTATTGATAATCCTTATATTGTATAAGCATATAACTTGAAATTATTGAAACTCTTGGAGAGTTTTCAAAGCAATAGATTACTTGCTGAAATGAGAAATATACCGAATTACATTGGTTATGAAGTACCATATCTTAGTGTAAGTGGTGCACTCATGTATCTTGCAAATACTACAAGGCCCGATATAGCCTTTTCAGTCAATTTGTTAGTAAGATATATTTCTGCTCCTACTACGAGACATCAGAATGGGATAAAACACATGAGCTTGTTTTATTCTAAAGATTTCAGTCCCAATCTTATTTTTTATGTTGATGTTGTGTACTTATCTGCCCTGAATAAAGCTCGGTCTCAAACAGGCTATGTATTCATATGTGGTGGTATTGTCATATTTTGGAGACATATAAAGCAATCTATCATAGTCACTTCATCGAATCATACAGAGATAATAGCTATTCATGAAGCAAACCGAGAATGTGTATGATTGCGGTCCATGATACATCTCATTTGAGAAAAATGTAGTTTGAAATGTGACAATGTACCCACAATTTTATACAGAGATAATGCAACATGCATAGCACATCTTAATGAAGGATTTATAAAAGGAGATAGAACAAAGCACACTTCATCAAAGTTATTCTATACACGTGATACAAAAGAATGGTGATATTAACGTGCAACAGATTCGTTCAAGTGATAATGTGATTGATTTATTCACCAAGTCTCTTCCAACTGCAACTTTCAAGAAGATGATGCACAAGATTGGGATGTAAAAGTTCATTGATGTTCTCATCATGGGGAGCAAATACGCGTTGTACTCTTTTTCCCTTTCAAGGTCTTGTCCCACTGAGTTTTCCTTGTAAGGTTTTTTATGAGGCAACCTATATGCGTATTGCTAGAGATGTGTATTCTTTTTCCTTCAGACTTTTTTCCCAATGAGTTTTTTCTAGTAAGATTTTAACGAGACACATTATCTATCTAGACATTCAAGGGGGAGTGTTTACATTATATTGAATGTCTATCATGATCTAATAAGATCTAGTTGATATTTATCAGGATTTGAAGTATTTGTCTTTTAGTCAGAAACTAGGAGTATTTTTCCTATAAATAGAGGGATTTTATTCATTGTATTCTCAATCTGATAACCTTTCATCCTCAAAAGAAATAAAAAGCTCCCCTCTTCTCTCTATCTATTCTTCTTCTTTATTTTTAGTTATTTTATAACAATAACTAATTAGTTTCCTACCAAAGATAGAATCCTAATTTAACTGGGATTTTATTTTATAACAATAACTAATTAGTTTCCTACCAAAGATAGGAATCCTAGTTTAATTGGGATTTGTACGTAAAAAGAAAAGCCGGAGAAAAAAAAGGAAAAACAGTCTGCATTTTAAAGCAACTTTCAACAATTTATTAAGAGGATGTTGATAGTTGCTTATAGTTGCAGAATAGTACAAAAAAACTCATTTAGGCAGATGAACCGAGGCGGCACAGAACAAGAACAGTGATCGATGCTCAAGACGTCTATAATTATTCTAACTTCTTGGACTCATTATCAAAGGATTAAAAGTTATAACTGTTGTTCTATGAAGAAAACATGTAATTAACAAGGTGTAAACACAGTCGTTTGGTTGGAAAACAAGTTATCGTGGGATTATTAATTTTGGGATTAGTTATCCCGGGGTTGTAGTGTTTTCTTTTGCCCCCTTGGGTGGGATAACTAATCCCGGGATGAGTAATCCCATGCATTTTGTTCCAACTAAACATGAGAAAAGCTCGTCTTCTAAATTAATCCTAAGATTAGTTATCCTTATTGCTCATACCAAACGACAACCCCATAATGGTTTATTTGTTAGACCTTAGATTAGACCATAATCATGGTGAAGTGATATATTGCATGTTGTCCGATATTGTATGTTGTATTATGAGGATGAACCAAATTGATATCTATTTATGTATGCTGTTGTAAGTCATCCTCTGCATCTGTTATAAGAAGTCTGTAGTCTGTAATTTCATATTTTGTTTGAAAAACGTACAATTCATGAAGATAATAAAAAGTTCTTTTTAGTTCTAAAATTCACTTTATAGATTGATTTAACCTGAAACTAACACATTACAATGTACAATGATAAAATTTATTTGACTTTCTCTCATTTTGTTTGCATCTCTTTATCTTGCTGATATTTTTTTTCTGAATTTATCTGATTGGATATTCACAATAGATAACTTGCTCTTACTGATATGATTATTATGTGAAATATGCAATTTTTTGTTCCACCCTTATTTTATTTATCAAAAAGAACAAATATGGCAGGAAAAAAAGAGTAAATGTTACCTAGGAAACATTTATAGAAGTGATCTTGGCACATTATTGTTTTTTCCCATTTGAGATGAATTTTGACAATCTTGTGAAGAATTTATATGTTATTAATGATTAACCATGTTACCTCTCTCTTTCTTTTTTACTTGTAATAAACTTCATCATCAGAAGATTCTGATATTCTTCTATAGATGAAGTATACTTTGCAACACTTGAAGTAATAAAAAATTGGAGGAAGTTCAATTAATTTAATCCAAGTGGGATAATCTTTTAGGAGACTAAGGCACTTAAAATTACAATGACCTAGTCGATGTAAACCCACAAAGTGACTTCTAGGATGGTAGATGTACGCAAACCGTACCCCTACCCTAAAGATTTTAGAAAGGTTGTCTCCGAAAGACACTTAAAAGTAGTGAGCTAAATGAGGGAACGTATATAAATGTCTTAGTTATGTTTTGCAGTATGGTAAAACACAAAATTCTTTTTACTTGGGATCCCTCTGAGTCTGACTTCTTTGTTAGTGACAAGTGATTAGTTTATATAAAACTGAAATCTACAACGAAGGGTAAAAAATTATCATTTCTTTTCCAACAAAAGAAGGAATGATCATTTCCTTTTTATGCCACTGTTTTTAACGGCTGATTGTAAGACAGAATCAGAAGAACTTTCAATAGAGTAAAATAGAGAACCGAGAAGGTTATGTACAAAACTAAACAACTCTATACCCTGGAAAAAACATGCAGGCCAAACAGATCTCCTGTCAAGCTGCTTTTGTCAAGTTGGGCTGGCTAGCTTTGTCTAAGAGATGCTAAATGTGCTGCTTTTAGTTGAGAGGCTTTTCTAACTATACGCGAGTATTAGCATCAAAATCAGATAACAATGGAGGAGATGAACCACTCCTTTTGCTTGGCAATGGTGTGTTGAAACGTGATTGGCGTTTTGTTTGAACAAGTGAAGGTTCCAGGTCCCCATCTTCACTGGCTGCATCACTTTCATTATCCTCTTCACTTTTGAAAACAGGATGGATATAAGCATTTTGAAGGTACTCTTTCAAGTTGAAGTTTGGCTCCTTTGTACGTTCTAGCGTGTCTTTCATCACTGCTTCCTGATATTTTGATAAAGACGGATGCCAATATGCAAAAAATCACAAACTGCCTCAAGTAGGCCATAGAGATCATACAAGAAAATAAAAAAAGCAATAGACAAAACTGCAGTACCTGCAACGGGTATCTGACAAAAGCAGGCTCATAACGACCTTTGCAGAACAAATGGAACCATATGGTTAGTACAGGGAGTGTAATTAGCAGTGGAGTCGAATTAGAAGCTTCCTTTGTACTTAACAATCCCATTAGAAGCAATTGAGAGACTATCAGCGCGGTTATGATGCGCCCATGCACATCAGGCCAGAATGCTGCTGCACTTTCATACTCCTGGTTGTACACGTTTATAATCTACAGGTAAACAAAACATCACAAATCAGGTTCCGATAAGTCCACATAGATCAGCGAAGTCGGTTCAGCTATGCACATGTATAAGGGGAAGCAAACACAAAATAATACAGATGGCTGACATACTATATAGTTAACCAAGAAACGAAAACGAAATAAATAAAAACTGAGGAACTGATCACGTAAAACACAAAAACCAGCAATATATTTTGTTTGTGAATTGAGTCGTTTACTGGAAGAAATCCTTTTGAAAAAATTAAAATTACATAAAAAGTCATTTCAAAATATAATTAATCTTACCTGATGTCGATATACAACATATGCCAGGCCAAAAAATACTATGATGAAAGGGAGCAGGATCGGTGCCACAACAGCATAAACAAGGCCTAGTAAGAAATAGAGCTGTATCTGAGGTTCACCAGTGTTGAACCCGAGACTTCCTGGATCCATGGCCTCTTCTCTGTCCTTCTCAGTCTTTACCAGGAAGAAGTTTTTCAAGTGAAAAAATACTAATGGCTTCAGCCTAAGTATCTCTCCAGCAACTCCTGCCCACCCATCCACCATTATGTAAGTTATGAAGAACGTTGCCTTCATCGGAATGGATACACCAATTGTCTTTGGTATTCTGCATCAAAAACCACTCTTCTTTATGAAGGTTAAGATTAAAGAGTAGAAGAAACAGAGGCATAGGTTTGGCAAATGAAGTAGCAGCTCTATCTAGATATCAATTTAAGAAGTTATATATAAACATGTCATTTGTCAAGATCATTATGTTCACCACATTTTATGAATGAAACAAGATTCATGGGACAACTTGAAAATTTACTGAATTTCTGTCACATCTCACAAGAAGAGAAAGGGATATGAACAGCATAAATAGGGTGGACAAATTTCTCGGGTCCAATCATTGCCAGACGGAAGAAATCAGGTTGTCATAGATAAAGCTGAAGACAGACAACATAAATGTTAACAAGAAAATTCTTCCTTCAATTTTAAAGAATGTTGCAGAATATTGTTCGTCAAAGGACAGATTCCAGCTTCGTTCACAGATGACATTGAGTAAATGACTTGACAATTCATCAAATCCAAAGAATTCAGTATCTGAGAATTAAAGATGAAATTATTGAGGACATACTCGTTAGCTGATTGATGCATGAAATTATTTAGCTGCTGAAATGCGGTCCCAGTAATGATGCTTCCAAGAAATACATTAACAAACTGAAAAACATAATATCTTGTTGCAGATCTCCTCTCAAGAGCTGATATGGAGCCAAATCCTTCAAATTTTGACATTTGCATCAATATTGAAGGTAGGAAGATAAGGAAAATCTTCAATGCGATTCCAGGGAGGAAGCCTTGGATGAAGGATTTTACAGCTTTACTGCATTGAAAACCATTATTTAGAATAAAGCCAAGTTTTCTCAAATGAACTGGAGAGGAAACGTGCGAAGAAAAGAAACTCACGTTTCAATTAAGGATTTCAAGAAAGGTAAGGCCTTCTCTATTCCCTCTATATTAGCAAGGGACTGTACAAATGCAATTGGAATCATGAAAAAGAAGGTAAGGAAGAAAAATGCCACAGCAACAATAAGCCTCCTGATTGAGAGTGAAACATAAGGAATTGCCAAATTATCCCAGTAGACGTCACGGGGCTCCGGAGCCCACTCAGTTAACCAGAGTGTTGGATTTCTGGCTTGTTGTGTTTGTGCACAAACAGCAGCTGCCCATCTTGTTCTGAAGGAAACAAATGCTGCTGGCATAATGTACTTGGTGCTCCCAATAATATTCGTTCTCTCATCAGATATCTGACAAACACAATCCAAAGTGGTGATGTGTGAGGCCATTATAAGAAATTTTAGAATTAAACATTAAATACCATCAACTAAGGATTTAGCTACCACTATATTACTTCAGTGAAACTATTCACCAAATCCTTTTGAGACGCCAAAGAACTCTTCCGTAAGTTGATATTCAACCAACTCAACTGATTGACCTCTTATTTTCATAGATGATCTGACTTGATCACAAATTTCTGATAAAAGAAATTTAAAGTTTTGAAATTCCCACTTAATATACCCATCAAAATAAAAATGGACGAAGCATAAGAATGCAAGAAAGGATAATCCCTCCTAAGAAAGTGAAATAAATTACGCAGTTATATACACAAAAACCTCAACAATGTAAAAAACATAGTGTTGGTACTTACTTCTTTCGAGAGCCTTTCAATTTCAGAACTATTGAAATCAATTGCATCAACGGTCTCGCCACATAAGCCAAGGAAACCAGTCTGCTTAATGGAAAGAATATTACTCATTAGATGTAAACCAATCACTACTAGCTAATGTAGAGCAAAAATAAACTAATAATAATACCTTTGTTCTTGGCCTGTTGGACTGATTTCTAGTATACTTGAGTTGATAATAGTCAAGCCAATTCTGCTTTTTCTTCTTCTCGTTGACTAGCTTTGACAAATTGTTGGCATTGTATACAACCTATACATTTATTAAAGGGAAAACAAAACAAGTGTTTGTTCATCATACACTGAATCCTCCTGCCCTATTGGTGTTAAAAAGCTGTAGGTCAAATAAATGAAGCAACCAGTACAGAAATGTGCATGTAAAAGTTCAATATTTTATTTCCAGAGAAATGTGACCACCTCATTTGATCTGATCAGTGAGACGGATCTAAGGAAATTAGAACAAAAAATATATATTTCATGTCATATTTAAAATCCGATTCTTTCTAAACAATTTTTGCACCAGCTGACTATATTAATTTCACACCAAAAATGTAAACAGAGCTTTTGAAAATAAGAGACAATGTGTTCTCAAGACGTATCAGATGCTAACAGGTATGAACAACTACATACGGTAAATTCATGTTTTACCCATCTAAGAGTTGAGAGTTAAGCGTATGGAAGTCCTTTAGAGGTCGGTACAAAAGCAAAACAGATTTATAAGTTTGAAAAATTCCACTTCGACATAGAGCAAATCCTTTAAATGAGAAGATAGACATATGAATTGCAACCTGATGAGTTAAATAATGATCTTGATGGTTGACCATGAAGAAGTGCTCTACCAGCTCACTCACTGACTCATCAGGATCTGGTGGTACATTTCTGACAAGTACCTGTGCAGGGCATAGTATTTGTTAGAAAAGATGTATCAGTCACACTAGGCATCAATTTACCACAGTTAGTTGATTGTTGTATAGCATAAGATATTGAGAAGAGAATAGAATGATAAGAAGGTGATGGCTTGGATTAGTTGGAAGGGGGAGTTTTAACCCAAGAAAAAGAGAAGGTAAGAAAACACATTAAGTTAATCCAATGTCTCTCTAATAAGATGGTTATTATTGACCTAGAAAGAGAGATGCCTTGAAAACAAGATAACGCCAAACACCATCATCTTCTACCCTCATTGAGTAGCGTTCTCCTTTTCTTTTTTCCTGATAAAATAGCTATTGATTTACAGCTTCAAAGCTGACCACAGTAAGTTAAAAGTCTAAGATATGATGGTGAATTTAGTACCTTTTGCATCTTAATAAGTTTTCCCAAGTTATCTGAGTCCCAGGATCAATATTAAGTTTTGCTTAACAAGACATAGTTATCTTAACAATGTTAATGTTTAAAAATTTCACTTACTATAAAGTAAATTTATAAGCAACCTTTGCCTAAGGCTTTACTTACCATCAAAACCTTCAGTCAGATTAAGATTGCCATTGTAATAGATCAACAAGGCTTATGGTTCTTACTGTAAATTGATCTGGTCGTCGATGTTCAGATGCAAGGAAATGCAACCTCATTGATGCAATTATCTCGTACTCCCTTTTCAGCACATAGCAAGTCCAGAAAGTAAAAATGTAAGCCATAACCAGATGGGTCCAGAATCTGCAAGCAGTAGCTCAAGTACTTAGGGACTACAAAATTATTCACTTAAGCAGGATAACAGAAAGAAGACAACGAAAACACCAATCTACTTCCCCCCAAACATGCATTTACAAGTCCAATATTCTTAGTCGTTACCAAATAGTTGAAATATAATCAACTTGCCATCACTATGTTTTATTGTTAGTGAAACATTAGCTCCTTTATTTTGAGTCCCAGCACAGAAACCTTACAGAGCCTTTGACAATGGGCAATTTTGCTGATAAAAGTTGAAAGGGCAAATTATGAACTTGTAACTTTTGATCCTAAATATAAACGTTCGTGGGACTTGAGACGTGTTTTTTTTTCCGGTTTGTTAGAGTGGGTTGGAGTCCCACATTGGTTGGTGATGGATTGGTGGTCTGCTAATATAGACTTGGGCGATCCTCCCTTCATGAGTTAGCCTTTGGGGTTAGAGCCAAGTGCCATATCTTTATATCGTATCAGAGCTAGGTTCATCCCTGTTTGAGCTCCCCGTCCATGAGCCAGTTGGGCCCTGGGTATGAAGGGGGTGTTAGAGTGGATTGGAGTCCCACATTGGTTGGGGAAGGACTAGTTGTCTGCTTATATGGACTTGGGCAATCCTCCTTTCATGATCTAGCTTTTGGGGTTGAGTTAGGCCCATGTTTATATCTTTACACGATTAAACTTAAAAATTGTTTCCTTCATGTGTCCATAATTAGAAACTCAACATTGTCAAAGACATATTACGTCTGATAAGGACATGGTACTTTGTCTCTGTACAACACTCAATATGTTCTACTAAAGTTTAAATTGGACTCCAGACTAGTTTCTTGGGCCACCTATAGTGCGATGTCTTAAGTAGATGTTGATGCACACAAAAGGAATCTCGTTCTGCTAAGGAACTTCGATATCTCTTTATGTGCTTATATAGATGTAGAAATTGTATTTTCGCCAAATACAATATGTTAAATATGCCTAAGGTTTTATATGCTACATTTTTTATTTTATTTTCTTTGAGTCAAATGAGGAAGGAGAGAAGGCTTGTTAGCAGTCAAATCTTACTACGACGGTTAGGACTCAAAAAAGGTGTGCTTGTTCGTATAATTGGCAGCTAGGAGCATGATACTAACTGCAAAAACCTCATGATTAAAGGCTTGGTGAAAAACATAGATCATATACTGTTACATTGTCAGGTAACAAGGCTGATGCGGTCGGTGGTCTTGAATTGGTTTGGATGATGCAAGAAGCCTCCAAGGAAATGCTACATAGCTGGCATTTAGGAGAACTGGAAGATCTACGGCATGAGATAACCCCATTGGCTCTTATGCTGGGTTGTATATAGAAGGAAAGAAATAGGGAAGTGTCTGAAGAATAGAAACGACTTTGTAAATCTAGAGATAACCTTTGTTTTGATAGTTTCTTTTTTATGTACCCGTTAGATTCCTTCTTGTATAGACGATGATTGGGTGTATGATCATATTTTTTGGGTAGATTCTCTACTTTTTGGTATACAATCATATTCTTCTATAGATTCTCTACTTTTTGGTATACTATACAGGATTTCCCCTTCAAATTACATTTATTACAAGATTACGATACTTCAAGTACTTTGCAGCTGGAAACAAGCAATGAGAAGCTTCCTTATTTTCAAGGATTTGACAAATATCAAGGGAACACAATGGCATTGGTACATTATAGAGGAGCAGAAAACACTAGTGAAAACCAGGAATTTCTGCAACCAAGCAATGAGGACCTTCCTAATTTTAGGGACTTGACTGATATCAAGGGTGGCACTGGTACATTAATAAAAAAGAGCAGAAGACATAAATGAAACCAATAACGTCTTGAAATTTGTCAAGGAAAACTAATGGAAAAATTAAAAGGAAATTTGAAAGAATAGGACTTCCAAAAAGATTAAATACAAACTATACAGCGCATAAAGATTCTGCTTACCTCTGTGATCCAAGAGGAATGTTTGAAATCGAAAGCTTGTCTAAATCACTATATGTCAAACTAGAGCGCTCCAATGTGTGGTTGGTCCAATTAACAGGAACCATGACCGAGAATGCAATAAAAGCAATTGGGACAAATAATTTAAGCCTGCATTGAACAAAAGGAATATTGAAATTAAACTCAGAAAGGGAAGGAACAACTACTCATCAAGCCATTAAAGACAATATGTTCTGGCTTTTGATTTAACAAGTCCGGGATTTTCGATATTATGCTAGAAACAGAGAAAAGAGGCAGAATCCAAAGGTTATCTCTCCAAAATGACACTGATATGGATCCTAAAACGTTGAAACAACAGCCACATCATTCGGCAGGACACCCCAATGTCAAAAAACTTATGCTAATTTGTATAAATTTATCAGTAGTAATTTTATCACCATTAGTATTACTTATTCCTCGAGGTATGATATGGTTAGCTAATTGTGGCTGCACATATTGATGTGTGCCAAAGATTTTCTTCAAAATACAAAACATCGTTAAAGATTTGTAAGTGTTAGAGGTCTATTTTTTAAATGATTATCATCATAAAAGAGTTTAAACTTGTTGAGCAACTTCTTGAAAAAATACATTAGCTTCTAAATTTTTCGGTGATCAGAGATAAATTTCAAAACAAATGGAAGAAAAGGCAAATGGACGACGTCAAGCACATATTTATGGACTTTCGAGATAGACATGGAATATAAGAAGAAACTATAAGCAAGTCACAAGATATCCATGAAAACCAGAAACATGGTAATCAGGATTCAAATAAGATTCCAATGTAAGGATAATAATAATTTACACAATGGTCGTAAAGTTCAACTTCCATGAACGTATTCAATATTATAAGGGTAAAAAGTGGTCTCTGCATAAAATTCTGATCTTTGTATTCCCTAGACTGTCCTCGCAGTTAAATTTGGTGTCCTGGGAATAATGCCACAATGATATGCTGCTCCATAGTTATATAACAAAGATGACATGAAAAATTCAATTTGAAAATGATTGTAGGCTTCATAGAAGACGAACAAAGTGGTAAAAATAGCAGATCTCAGCCACCTAAATATTCCATACAAATAGACCAGAGTTAATTGTGATACCTTGTCCGTAACTGAAGAACAAAGTTAATTCTTGAACCATGGACACAGACATGATTCATCTGATGGAGGACCTCTAAGTTCATGTATGCATATGAATGCGTAATTCAATTTAGTCCTATGAAAGTCTAGTATGCACAAACAGATAGTAGTGGCAGAGCTTCAAATGCAGAAAATGGAAAAGAAGAAGTTAAAGTACCAAGTGAAGATACCCTATCAAATAAATCCTCAAGTAGACAGCAGAGTCCAATCCTGCGTGGTCAATAAGCTCTGGTTCTGGCATTCTCAAGGCAGCAGGCATCCAATTCAGAAACCTCAAGTATGCACGAAAGTCCAAGTTGACAAACTTGTTGACAATTGCACCCGAGTGCAAAGGACTGCTTCTTAATCCCTTAAGGTACCATTTTGGGAAGTATACCCTATCATTGACAGGTTGTATTCGAAGGATTGCAAACGCAAATAAAAAAATACACGCACTCAGAATGTTAATAGCAGCTGCAACACCTATATCACTCAGAGTGGCCATGTTTCTGCTTCAAAGACTTGTCTCTGCAATGTTTGTACTCTTTGTAAGATAAATATGTCAAAGTAAAATCCTACCAGAAACAATATATAACATATATTTGTGTCAAGTTTCAACAATGGGAAAAGCTCATTGTTTTCATTACAAAATGCATACTAAGACCAGAATCAGTGCATTACACTATGGTAAATAAGAAATGCCTGGACTACACCTTCATGCCAAAAGAAACTAGGCTATCCCATATTCAGCTCTTGTGCCGGAAAGATTTCATGAGGACTAAAACTGCAGTCCGTCAACCCCCATATTCAATTTAAGATGTTTTTTTCACTAGAGCAAACTATCCCCTTTACATTGACAACAAAATGAAGATCTCTAATTGATTCTCAGTAAAATGCAAAGCACAAAACTCATGAGTGCAACAAGGTAACCCAAGGAATCCCTACACATCACCAATGCATGAAAAGAAGGCAAGCAACTCACGGATGACACATGAAGAATCCACTGCCCTTAGAAGTCATCACCAATAACAATCTAACCAACTAACATAATGATCACGTGTATTTATGGGATAGAATTGGAGAAGCCCACACTAGTTCCTTTTGCTATCTATATTTTCACTTATTAATAACCATCACACATGATATCTAAAAGGAGTGAGTAGTTTGTCTCTTTGTTTAACATCTTTAGCATTAGTATATCCCAAATTTCATGAATAACATATCTCTAACAACTATCCTGTTATCACACGTAGCAAAATAGTTGGTCCTGGATTATGCTAAATACATTCACTGAAAGGGAGTTATGGTTTTTTACTCCAATGAACCTAGTGCTAATCCCACTGCCAGTCACTGTGCCCCATCCTGGATTGGACATTAAATAACCACTATATATAAACATTTAGAACTGCATCAACTCAGATTGGTTCACTTAGAACTTGCTCAAGTGTCATTTCCACCCTAAATATAAGGACCTCTCTTAATACTAGTTGTCTCGCAGGCCTTGCAGTAGAACTTGCATGTAAGATGATCAATTATTTAAAGAGATTCACCGGAGTCCTTAACGTTGTGGCAGTTATCTAAACATAATTTCCAATTGTGAGATGAAGCAATTCAGCACCAAAAGAAACAGCTAATCAATGCAAATTCCATTCTTATTTCCTTTGTTCGTTATCCATTCATAGCATGTTGATCTTCATCCAGGAAAAATCTCAAAACCTCCAGATAACCAACTCAAGTTATCTTCATATACACCTTGGCATTAAAATTGGAACATTGTAAACCAATATCTCCAAATCGTCATAGATCAAACATCCTAGAATTAACATGTACCAAATTCCTAAAAAAATGGAAGTAGCTTTCAACTGTCAATAAATCCAAACTTTTCCATCCAACGAAGTTTTCCTACAAAAATCAAATATTAATTTTACCAAAATCCAATTGACATTCAACTACGGTCAAACAAAGATTTCAGCTTTGCAGCATTTTTTTGCCCCTACATTCTTCTAATTACGTAGATGGTACCGAAAGATTCTTATGACTGAAAAATTGAACAATTTGTACTAAAACAAAAAATCTAAAACAAAATACACCCATTCTGAAACAGTATTTTTCATGACTCCTTTAAACTGTATCAATCTTGGCACTAGAAACAACACATAAAACAAGTTGCAACTTTCACTTATAAATGTCTACACAATAATTCTTGACAAGCTAACAACAACCTACCCAGTACAACCCCACAAGGTCAACCTTACCTCTACCTGAAAAGTAGAGAGGTTGTTTCTGATAGACCGTGCTTTTATGACAGGCCAAACCATTACTTAAAATGAAGAAAAGGGTGTGGAGATTCATACTCAGTGACTGTACAAATGTATTTGTTGGAGTTGACAAAGAAGAGAATAGCAGCAGACAAGAAATAATTCAAGAATTCAAAAGGACAGTTCTATTACAGTGTATAAACAAACAGCATTAGTTATTAGTAGTCAAAAAGGGAAATGACAAATGAGGTTCATGAAAAAAGCGAAACACACCTTTAAAATAGGCTATTTAGGGGGATTTGTAAACACAATATTGCTTTTGCTTTGCTTTTATGGGCTTTTCTTACGTTACTTTTTGGTTTCTTCTTTTTCTGTCAAAAAATGTTCAGAATTAAATGTCGGTTTGTATGGTCCCATCTGCAGTAACGGCTACTTTCTGAAGCAAACTTCTATGATCTATCTACTGACTACTCCTACTATTGACATTTTATTTTTCAGATGGGGGGAAAAAAAGATGGCACCTCATAATTGTTCATCAAAATAATAGTTGACGTATTTTTGTTTTATTTGTTTTGTAATTTTTATCATATTTTATTTATAATTTTATTCTAAAAATATTATTTTTAAGTAAAGGTTTATCTAAAATAACATACTTATCCCACAAAAATAGAGATAAGACTTGGGTATAACTTATCTTCTTTAGATATGCTCACTTTTAAAATTATTATAGTATTTATATACCTAAATAAAATATGCATTCTATATATAATTAACGTATATATATTTTTTTTATATATGTATGTATGGCTAGCTGTTATAATTTTTTTGGGCGAACGTCATTTATGCAAATTTCCTGAAAAAAGAATCTCTTACCTATTTAATTAGTTAAAAATTATAATCCTGTCTAATTAAGCGTAGTAAAAGACATGGTATTTTTTGGATCTCTTTTAAGAAAAAATATTGCAAGATGTTATACAATTAAACCTTTCATAAACCCATCTGCAGCAGTAAGTTAATCTAAAGTTAAAACTGAATACAGTGAACTTTTCACAGATCTATTGGAGTAATAATTTAATATGGAGTCTCAAATCTATGCATCTATTAAAGTGAGATTCATTTGGGAGTTACATGGTAATGCGTTACAATATTTTATATTTACATAATTAGGATTAATATGATCACATGGCATGAAATATTTTTATAAAAGGTAATAAGGATAAAAATTCATAGCACTTTTCGTCTTCAGTTATTTTAAATTAGTTATAATCCTTGTAATTCCAATACTTTTTGATCCTTTTACTTGTGTAGAGTATAATTATACATTTAACTTTTGATTCAGTATATTTTTTAATTATTTAATGATTCATATTTTATATTAAAATTATATTCTTATTGTATCATATTTGAGGATAATGTACTTCTACAAATAATTTAAATTTAATATGTTTCCTCAATAAAATGATTAAATCATATATTTTAAATAATTAAAAATTAAACATATCAAGTCATATATTGTAGGAACCAAAAATCATTATCCTTTTTCATTATGAGACCTTAGTCATCAAATAGCTCATGCTTTTTGCCCTATCATATAGATAGGAGGCTTTAATTGATTTCACTGTGGTGAAAAATGTCTATATCAATAAGTCATCAATTATAATATTTAATTTCAAAAAGCTTACATTTCTTATATAGAATGTTGACTTCAAAAAAAATTATTTGTCAAAACATCCTAAAATCTTTTTTATATTGAAATGAATTGGTAGGTGTGATGTATTATTTTGGTACACTCATTACGAATATTAACTCCAGTTCAAACTTATTACATATGCAGAAATTCTTTCAACTGATTAAAATTTTAAACGACACATGTCCCAATTTCCTTTTTTAGTTTTTTTTTTTTGCTACAATCATGAACCTTTTTTTCTCTGTATCTTTTTCCTAAGGTTGACATGTGGCCATTGTGGCCAAAAAAGATTGTAAGTTGACTAAACACTGAATATGTATAAGTTAATTTTTAGAGTATGTATTAAAAGTTGATTTAAATATGTGTCATGAGGTCATTGTGACCAGTAAGTTTTTTTCACTTTCAGCTGAGCTATTACGGACTTTTACCCCTCAAATTTTTATTTTTTATTTTTAAAAAAAGATTAGAGTACACTCATTCCCTTAAATATTTATTTTATAAATTTTCTCTAGTGCACTCTTTCTTCTACCTATATCACTTAATTATCTGCAGTTAAAACTCTAGGAATAGGGGTCCCTTGATACCTACATCTGAGTACATTATATAATTCATCCCTTCATAATCAACATCTTACTGTATATTTCTTAAATGTTTTTATTTCATTTGATTCTTCTTTTTTAAGGTTAAAGTTTAATTGATTATAAATTTTAAAGTTTATTGAGGCGGAGTTAGAATATTAAATACAGATTTGAACATAATGCTTTTATTTCATTTGATTCTTCTTTTTTAAGGTTAAACTTCAATTGATTATCGACTTTAAAGCTTATAGAGACAAAGCTATATATATATATATATATATATTAATTTGATGACTAAAATGAGCTATGAATTCAATAAAAAGTATGAGTTATGAATTCAATAAAAAGAATTATACTCCAATCCCTAAGGATGTGTTCTGTATGAAATTCTTTCATGTTTGATTGGTCAATTCATTCAAAAAGTACTTTCTCTCTAAAAATAAATTTCTTCAAATTGAGGATAATAAATCCATAAATAACATGTCAAATTGATTGTATCATTTTCATCTCCCACATATCTCATTTTACACCCGTAAAAAGCAACACCACCACCTCACACCTCCTACCCCTACCCCTACCCCTACCCCTACCTCCCATAATAATTGTCTAAGTTATAAATAAATATTTTTATTAAAAGAAAAAATTACATAACACCACAACTTATTTTTACTAAATTATATAAAATTCCTACCCTTTTTATTAATTACCTAAATCTTTATTTTTTTAAAAAACAATCGGATACATCCACAAAATCATAAATTCTTAGATACATAATTTTTATTATGTATCTCCCTTTGGTCTAGTTAATGTATTATGTATCTTGACCAAATAGTGTCAGAAATGGATGTATCTCAGTAATCAAAAATATGTATCTCAACTTCAAAATTATGTATCCGAGCAAAAATGGGGTAATTAACTATTATATTCTTAAGTTCAAAATTATATATCTTAACTTCAAAATTATATATCCGGATGCTAATTGTGTTTCAAAAAGTACAAACTGAGGAATCATTTATAATTTAAAAAAAGAGTAGGGATAAGGAATAATTAGAAATAAACTTGTTTGACTTAATGTAAATTTTACTTATTAGAATAATATTTTATTTTTTTTTGCTTATGTACCAAACACAAGGAAAGAAATAAGAAACCTACTTATTTTTCATAAAAAAAAATATTCTCTCATACCAAATACACCCTAAATTTTAAAGTAGAATTAAGGAATAATTAGGAATAAACTTGTTCGAATTAATGTAAAGTTTAGTTATTAAAATAATTTTTTTTACTTATGTATCAAATACAAAAAAAAAAATAAGAAACCTACTTATTTTCCATTAAAAAAATTCTCTCATACCAAACACACCCTAAATTTTAAATTCTAGTTTGTCTCTTATCATAGATTGAGTTTGATTCTAGCAAGCAAACTTATGTTGTTATTATCCGCAGAAATGGCAGCTAGTAGTTATTAGAAAAGACAAATTTAACAATGACTTGAAAGAGTATTTAATCACAATTTCTTTTGGTTTCCCTTGAGATAAATAATGATGATTAACTTTTTGTGAGTTCATTGAAATTTAATTAGCTGGAGCAATTGTTTAGTTGGGTTAATGACGTATGAATATAATTAGGATATGATTTGGGAACTTATTAAAACTAAAAGGTCAAAAGAGACAGGTCGGAGGGTCATGTGTCCCCCACATCATCGCCATCAAATCGATGCTACAATTGTCTTCTTCTTTTATTCTTTTTTGGTTTCCAAGATATCCTAACCCAACACGTCAAAAATTAATCTTTCACAAATCTGAGCTCCATTTAAAGGGTTATCGTTGACCAATTAATTGCTGCATGCATAAGGCAGGAATCGAACCCTCGACACTTACTTAAGTAACCTAGTGAGCTAACCACTACACATGACAATATGATCATTGATGTAGACATGGCTTATTTATTGCATTGTCCATGTGGCTTGTTTTACTTTAAAAAAAAAAACATAAATCATCCATAGTCCCTTTAAATTGTTTCAAAATTTCACTTAAATCCTCCAACTCAGATTTGTACCTATTGAATACCTTTACTATTTATTTTGTATCCATTGAACACTTTTACTATTTGAATTTGAACCATTTAAATACATTTTTAACAATTAACTATAAAATGTAAAGTGTGTGTAGTGCAATTACGATGAAGTGATAGAATAACAAATTAAATAATGCTATTTGGGATGTGAATCCAAAAAAATATTAAAAAATAATAATAGTGAAAAGAAAAAAAAATTATAATACAATTTACAAATTTTAATTAAAAAAGAAAAAGAAAAGCAAGGTCCCCCCTCTTCATCTTCTTCTCCGTTCTGTAATTTTTTTTTTTAATTTTTTTTAGCTATCTCATTTCTTTTGAGTTTTTTTAATGACGTATCGGTGTCAATTCATATTTATTGTTATCTTTTCTTCTTCTTGTGTTGTGGGTTCCTTAGAATTTGAATTCTTTAATAATATCAAGAAAGTAATCTCAAATTCATATCAAGTTTGCCCAAAAAAATAAAGTTTCGCCGGAATTTTTTTGACCAAATTTGATCTTTATTTTTCTGATAAGATTCTATTCCACATTTTTAATGTTAAGTCTTTGTCAGTCAAGAATCAAATTTGCTGCCTTTTTTGCTACTAAATTTTCCACAAAAAACAAATAACTTCACCAAAAATTAAATTTTCAAGAAGAAGACGGTTGAGAGACGGGGAGGAGCGATAAAAGGGTCGCTGCTTTTCTTTTTACTTAAAAATTATTCGTTGTATTAGTAAGATTGCTAAGAATTTTTTTTAAAAAAAAACAGATGAAGAAGGATGATGAAGATGACAGCTAAGAGAAGCGCGGGGGGTGGGGGGAAACAATTTTTTTTTTATATTAAAAATTGTCATTATTAGAAATGTATTAATGAAATAGATTGAATTGTGATTCTTTTAACAAAAAAATAAAATGTCATTTGGTATTCTATTCACTCTCCTAAAGAAAGTGAATAACACTTTCTTTACCATATCAGCAATTTGTGCTTGATAGGTATAGAATTGAATGGGTTAGGGGCCTGATAAGTACATACCTGAGTTAAAGCGTTTAAGTGAAATTTTGGGACAATTTAAAGGGGCTATCGATGACTTAAGCCACTAAAAAATAATATAAATATGTCATGAAGTTAAAAAGTGACATATATTGGAATTCACAATCAAAACGGGTTCTTCATCTATTTAAAATACTAAAATATGTCATACATTTTAAATGATATCAAAATAAGCTAAATTTACATTTTTTATGAGTTTTATTCCTTTTTTTTTCTAAAGAATGTTTTATAACGGCGTCAACTTTTACAAAAAATATAACTTCACAAAAAAATGTGAGTTATCCTTTTTAATTTTACAAAACTCACATAATCTGTGAGTTTTTTATTTTTCTTTTATAAAACTCACATAATACGTGAGTTATATACTTTTATTTTGTATAACTCACTAATTATGTGAGTTATCCATTTTTGTTTTATAAATCCCACATAGTATTTGAGTTTTCTATTTTTCTTTTATAGTTATTTTTCTCATTTTATAAAGCTTACAAATTATGTGAGTTATCCAGTTTTGCTATACAAAGCTCACAAAGTATGTGAGTTCTTCAAATCTCTCTTAATATATATAAAGAAAGGATGTGGGATGTTGATGTGGCATGTCTCACAAGCAAGTATTCATATTTATCTTTTTTCTCAAAATTTTAAGTTTTTCTCTATTTTTAAAATTTTAACTATTTATTTTAAGATAAATAACATTTAATAATACAAATAATAAATTGTTGTAACTCTCTTTTTTATTAGGTCATAATAATTGTGAAATGTTATTAATTAGTTTTAACTCCACCCTCTTCATCTTCCCTCCCATCATTCACCTTTTTATAAATAATAATTCTTATGCTAGAAATCTCAACGGTTATCCTAAAAATAAAAACAATATGTTATTTTGTAGTATTATTTTCTTTGATAGTGGAATAGTTTGGATCAATTTATGATCAAAGTAATTTTTTTTTCATATTATATTATTAGTGCCCTTCATAAAAAAATGTAAAATAGTTTCATGTTATTTGTGTCATTGATGGAAGAAGTATATTTGTGTCTAATTCATTTTAATTATTCTTTTCAGGATAAATAAAATTTTAATCTATTTGGATTCATAATCTAGGTGTGTGCAACAACTGTAAGAACACTCAGGTTGATATACTTCAAGAGATTTTGCCGTCCTTGCAAGAGTAATTATTATAAAATTTGTGTGTATTATACACTTTGTGATAAATATATCATATTTTTGATTGGTAATTTGATAAGCGATACATGATTTAAGTAGTTTACAAATGGTAAGTTTGAGATATAAAAATATGATTTATTTATATTTAAAAAATCCTCCCACTAATAATACTATATGATCATATTACTCTTGTTATAATTTTTTTTTATGACCATGTATGTAAAATAAAAGAAAGAAAAAGAGAGAGAAAAATAAAGGTACCAATATCAAATAAGATTCATTGAATTTGGTTCAGTGGATTTGGGCAAAAGAACTCTACTTTGTGCTTTTTAATTTATATATTTTTATTTTTATTGGTAATTTTTCCTTTTAGCATTTATATGTAAAATAAAGGAAAAAAAAAAGAGAGAAAGATAAAGGTATCAATATAAAAAAGATTCATAAAATTTGGTTCAGTAAATTTAGGGCAAAAGAGCTCAAATTTGTGTCTTTAAATTTATATATTTTTATTTTTATTGGTAATTTTGTCTTTTAGAATTTAGAAAAGAAAACTTTAAAAGACTAAATTCAAAGGTAGATACTTGTATTATATTCTAAAATCAGTCAGGGTAATACTTAGAAAAGAAATTGCAAAACGAGTCATAATTATTCAAATATTAAATCATTAATAATTTCTATCATAAGTGAAGTATAATATGTAGATGAAGTAAGTAACTGATTAAAAAATGACAGTCCAGTACACTAAAACTTTCATTATATTTGATATTCGGAAAAGAATCGAACCACAATATTTTTTTAATTTATGTTAGCTAATGCCTTAGTTAATAATTTCATACTATAAGTTTTCTAACTTTTAAGGTTCTTATTCAACTTTTAAAATCTTTCATAATTTGACAATCATTCGAGAGGAATATATTAATTCTAAAATATCTTCTTGAGAAATTTTTTTTAATGATTTAAATATTTTTTAATGATTTTAACATTTTATAATATAAGCTAGAATGGATAAAATCATTGATAAAAGATGTGGTGGAGTGGTAAGTAGCTTTGCATGTCGAAGATTTGAGCTTTGAGTATGAAATTGTCATAGTTAGAAAGCAACACTTAATCAGATAGAAATATGAACATTAGATATCAAACAAAAAATAAAAAATAAATAGATAATAATAATAATAATTTCTTTACAACAATTTCAAGGATATTTTTTTATGACCGCGCGAAGTACGGCTATGTTGACTAGTATAAAATAAACAACTCACCATTTAAATGAGTTATCCATTTTAGACACACTACAGACTTCTCTAAGAGTCTTTGACGATCTTTATTACTGATGTGAAATCTGAAATAGCGTAAAAAATATATGAGTTATGTGCATAACTTTATTAGTGATGTGAAATATGAATATGGTGTCAAAAATATATGAGTTATGTGTAAAATTGTTTTGCACCAGATCTCGAAAATTTTCTATCTAAACAGATGTATACATTCATTCTTTCTTCATTCAGTTCTTCTTTTCAAATTCAATTCTTCCTCTTCAAACTTATTTAAATTTTATTCTTCTTCTTCAATCTTGTTCAAATTCAATTCTTCTTTTCAAGACTTGATCAAATCTTAAAAAATAGATACTGAACGTGTTAAAATTGTATGTTTTTGGAATGATCAAATTATTTACGAGGGTAATACCATATATTATCGTATTTCTCCACGTCCAACGTCAAGTATCCAATTTCAATTGGTTATAGAGAATTTGTAGATTCAATTTTTAGAAGAATGAAAATAAAAACAATGATTATGATTTATTTATAATCGAACAATATCTAAACTCCTTCTCACTACAAGGATTGGTAAATTATGAAGAATGGATTATTAGTGATAATGAGTCATTGACTGAATTTATGAGGGCTCCTTATGATTATACTAGTCAAATAAAGATGAATATTCTTTAAATTTATGTTAAGAAGGAGCGTAGAAATCGTCATCCTCACACTACTGCACAGACGAAGATACGCAGTTTACTAATTCATATAGTGTTGTTGATGCTTGTTTACTCAGTATAATACTTTTTCAACATAAATGCTCTCCCAATACATAATGTCGGGTAATATGCCAACACAATCCTCAATACCTGATTTGAACTAAACTTTGAATGAAAATGACTGATAACGTCTCTTAATTTGTGTTATTATTAATAATATAATATTTTCAATGGTTTGTTTCTATTTCTTATGTCATATGTTATATGTTATTTAGGGTCTTAACTCTGTATGAGATGAATAATAATAAATTTTTTTAAAATAATTATAATTATGGTCAATCATCACAGCTTGAATGGATGGACAATGTTAGAACATCTAAAAATGCTCTTTTGTCACTGAGTTTTGATACTACCGACTATTATTGGTGGGTCTAAAATATAATCGATATTAAGTTATGTTGATTAATTCCATGTATTTATTATTTATTTATGTTTTTGAAATGTACTAAAATTATTCTATTATTTGAAATGTTGGGATAATGTCACGTGGGGTGAGCATGTTGTTTCAGATGAGATTAAAAATGGTGACCAGTCAAATTATGACAAATTATCACAGGGTGATGATAGTGAGCCTAATAATATTGAGGGAGGTGAATTCCCCAATGACTCAGTGATGATGATGTGAGGACCAATTTTGACCAAAAAGCCATGTTCGTGAGTCTTTTTCCTCAACAATAATCAATTCTACAATCGGCGTCAATGTCACTACCAATCAACATGCCTCGTTTTTACTATAATGAAATTTTATTTCTTGATCATTTTTAGGAAGGACTAGATGTGTTTATGGATATGCAAGAAAATGATTTTAATTCTATAGATGTGTGGCGTGAACTGATAAATTTTCTAAATGATATCTTTTTTCATGCTAGGAAGATGTTGTTCAAATAAAAAAAGATTTCCAAAGGACGGTTAGGCTCTATCATCAAATAAGGGAGGGAGTTTATTGTTGTTAAGTCGAAAAAGAAGTCTTTAAAATTTGTTTGCAAGCGTCCAAATCAAAGTTGTTCATTCAACCTTTGTGCTACTAAGGATAGTAGTAATAACTTATGAAAAATTAGAAAATACATAGGCTAGCACACTTGTAATATGGCTGATTGCTGCGGAGGTTACCTCAATTTGGATATAAATATGGTTGCAACTGTTTTGTGCCGAATATTGAAAAGACATCGAGGTACTATTTTTTTAGATTTATCTGACTATAAAAATTAATACCTTTTTTTTATTTATAATTTTTTGCCTAATTTTTTATAGGTATCCTATCAAAGATTATCAAACGTCCGTTCTCAATACGTACTACAAAATAATAAGTCATTGGAAGGTGTATCTTAAATGAAAACGTGCCTTTGACTTGTGTATGAAAGTTAGGAGGACTCCTTTTGACACAAATGGAACCAATACCTAGTCGTGTCGGGCATCTCAAATTCGATCAGGATCGGAGACTGCCCTCAATACCCAATCGTAACTGCCCTATATCCTATGTTGGATAAATTCCAAACATATAACAAGATAAAGTCATAACAAGTGAAAAACATTTAATCAAATTCATAACCATGACCAACCAAATATCTGACCAAATATCCAACCGTGTCAACCCCAATTTCAATATCAATACCAAGTTTGACACCAATACCAACACCATCCATGCCCATAGTAGTCCTACAAAGCCTTTGACCAGAATCAATAACATCCGATCGGGATATACCCCCGACCATAGTCAAACCCAAATAAAAGAAATGACAATAATGAAAGAAGTCCATAGCATGAAATGGATTTTTTTGGAGTATGAAAGCTCACCACTTTAGTCTAACATAAAGGTGTCCCCGAATCCAAGTCATTGAGCAGGAGGAGTAGTATGGCTGGTTCTTGCATCACTGTAATACCCCCAAAAATGCAAATCAATATTAGCGCCATAGTTCAAGCTTATGCATAGTACATAATGGTTCTTTGGTAGTTTCATGATCAAGTTTGATGTCAATTAAGGTCTCAAATACGTCCTAGCTATTAGGCGAATCAAAATATTCCTTACCGATTAAATTCTTGAGAAGGATATTGGTATAGTCAACTTCAAATGAGTATATCTCTCGTTATACTATGGTTTTTTGAGATCATGACCCAAAAACAGATATATAATTGAATTATCTTTCTAACGATACCAATTTTGCCTAAATTCGATATCAGAGCAAAAAGTTATACCCATTTTACTCCAGCATGTTAGCCTGACAACTAAGTGACGACATGAGCTGATGACTTATCACATATCTAACGACTTATCAGATAATGTCATCAGCCTTAGGCAGAAAGTCATAAATTCCAGCATTAAGTGACGACATGAGTTGACGGCTTATCACATATGTGACTACATCAGCCCAATGTCGTCAGCTGTAAAATTTAGCATTTTCCAAATGATTTTGGAGGGGTATTTTGATATTTTCCCTTCACCCCAAAGCTCCATAAACACTAAATTCAGCCTCCATTTCACCAAAATACATTATTTTCTCTCAAATTCTCTCAAGAATAAGAAGAAGGGTTTCTAATTCAAGATCCAAATATCAAGGATTCTTCCATCAATCTTCCCAAATCAAGTATCAAGGTATGTCATGTGTTGATTCATGGGTCCCTTTCACCCATGAAGCTCAAGAATCTCTTTTAAAAATGCAAGATTTGTGTATTTATGAACGTTCATGATTTAAATAGAATTGAAATTCATGTTCATAATGTTGTGGGGTTTTGATTCATGTTTTAAATTACATATTCCAATGATTGACCCTAGTATATGAAGATTTGCATAATAATCATGATAAACCTCCTTCAATTTACAAGTTGATTGATGTATCTATGATTATTAGATATGTTGATGATGGTATAACCAAAGCATGCTCCCCATGTGTTTGACTAAATGGCTATGTAAAGGAAAAGTGTCATACTAGTATAATAATATGAAATCTCTATTCATGTACAAGTTTATGCACGTTAAGTGTTTGATGAAATGTCTTAGTCAATGAAGTATGGATATATGTGTAGCCATTGTGGTGCTGTAGAACTTGTACTTCATGAAATCTCTAACTTATTGTATTATAGATTGTGATGTTGGTCATGTATTCAAGAAAGTCATGCTTTGTTAGTTTCTTCCCATCAAGTCCTGGGGGTACTTGTACCCGAAAAAATATATTTGTGTGCCTAGAGTTAGTGTCATATTTTCACGATATCCTCAATCAAGCCATGATCCCTAGAACTCAGTCAGTCATGTGACTCAGGAAAGCTCAGTAATACAGTAATCTCAGTATTATTCCGTCAGTCAATGGAAACTTAGTTAATTCAGTCCAGTTCAGTTCAGTAATCCATATTCAGTGTCTATTCAAATGGGAGTAAGAATTAGCATCGAGTGTCCCCAAGGATGGTAACACACACTTCTAGATGAGGGTGTGATTCTTAGAAGTCATCCTTGCGTTCCAGAACTATGTAGCCAGCATATATTGAGACATCAACACTATTAGATGAGGGTTGTTGAGGTGGATAAACACTGTCAGATGAGGGTCCCAACATACTTTTTTGGGGACATTGTCAGATGAGGGTCACCCACAGCTTGTCTTTACCAGTAGTACGGTATTGACACCCTTCTAATTGGGGTTATAGATTGGACCCCAATACAGCTATATTGCATTATTTGGGGCATGTCATTTAGATGAATACTTCCCATAGTTTCAGTTACAGATCAGGACGGTCAAATACAATCATTTAGTTATAGTAATAGAACTCAGATAGTTCTATAGAATTCAGGACTGTCAGATGCAGTCACCTCAGAATAGAACGGTACTTAGCTAGTTTTATCAGAAACTAGGTTGTCAGATATAGTCATTCAGTATTAGTTATTTCAGTTATACAGTTATCAGTATCTCATGTTATCAGTACTCAAATTCAGTAATCATGTTATCACGAACTCAGTTACAGTTATTATGTATTCACGGATGTATTCTCACGTTCATGTTGTTCAGTCAGTTAGCATAGTTTATGTATATGAACCATTTGCATTTAGCCAACCTCATAGGCATACCAGTATATTCAATCGTACTGAAGTATTTATGCTATGGTGTTTTATACCATAGGTTCAAAAGCACGGGCTCTAGAGCCTCAGTAGCATTCCAGTACTCAGCAGTTAGAGTCATTAGTAAGTCCTCATCCTTCGAGGACATGAGCATTATCTTATTATTTTAGTACTTAGTTTATTTTAGTAGTTGAAGTTAGTTGGGGACATGTCCTATCAACTCCTTATTCAGACAGTTAGAGGATTTTCAGACTATCATGTTCAGTCGGTTTATTAGTTTGTTTTGGGTATTTCATACCCCACACAGATGTTATATTTTATTAGATATTGTGTCACAATTTTGAACCTTATGTCCTTACAACCTTTATTGCCATATTTACACAGTATATTATGCAGTGTTCAGGTACAGATATCAGTCATGAGTTAGCTTGTGGTCCTTTGAGGTCATGAGCACCGTGTGGTATTCCGGGTACTAGATTCGGGGCATTACAAACTTGGTATCAGAGCCTAAGACTCAATAGTGTCCTAGAAAGTTTGAAAGCTGCATCTAGCAGAGTCTTGTACATGGGTGTATTGCGAGGCATATTTATGTACAATAGGCTATAAGATGTTTTAGGAGCAGCTTCCCTTTTTTTTAGTATTCATGTCATGCTAGTGAGCATAATCTCAAGCTAATATCTCAGTTTAATCCATTTCTCCCTTTCTTCTATAGAACATGCCTCCTAAAAGAAGAAATGGGAATCATCCAGCCCCTCAGCCCGAAGATCCTTTGGGCAAACATGTTTCTCATGCAGAGTTCAAAGCTGCATTCACTACTCTTGCTCAGTCAGTTGCTACTCAGAATGAATGACCAACTGTTATTCCAGCCAACCTAGTGGCCAATTCAACTGCAGCCAGGATTCAGGACTTCACCCGAATCAATCCTCCATCCTTTCTCGGGTCTAAGTTAGATGAGGACTCTCAGGAATTCATCGATCTGGTTTAGAAGGTTACAGACATCATGGGGGTTACTCCTAGTGAGAGTACTGAGCTAGCTGCATATCAGTTGCAGGATGTTACCCACATTTGGTACAAGCAGTAGAATCAGAAAGGTTAGTTGATGTAGGACCTATAGAGTGGGAGGGGTTTGTCAGTGTATTCTTAGAGAAGTTCTTTCCCCTAGAGCTGAGAGAAGCTAAGGTGTTAGAATTTATCAACCTCAGGCAGGGCAACGTGACTGTGAAAGAGTATTCTCTTAAGTTTACTCAATTAGCCAGGTATGCCCTTCATGTGGTTGCAGACAACAGGGCCAAGATGAGTAAGTTTGTTTCTGGGGTGAATGATAGTGTGGTCAACGAGTGTAGGTCTGTGATGTTAAATAGTGATATGACTTTAGCCAGGCTTAGGACTCATGCTCAGCAGATAGAGGACCAAAAAGTTAAGATAAGGGAAAATCTCAATAAGAGAGCAAGGACAGGTAGTTTCAACTTTGCTCAGCCCAAATCAGAAGGAGGAAACCGTTCTCAATTTTGTCCTGAGTCATTAGTTCTAGCTCCTTTTTTGGCTAGTGCTCTAGATCCTAAGTTTAGGGATGGTAATAGAGATAGGGAACCAGGCTCTAAGTCTCACGGCAGTGCCAGTAATACTCGAACTAATTCCTTTTGTCAGACTTGTGGTAAGAACCATAGGGGTGTTTGCAGAGCTGGCAGCGATTTCTATTTCAGATGTTGCAAGCTAGGTCACAGAGTCAAAGATTATCTCCAGCCAGGTTATCAGGGTTAATAAAACCATTTCTCAGCTCAGTCCGATGGCCCAAATCAGCAGGTTACCACTTTCAGTGCTACTAGTGGGCAACGCCCAAACAGACTTTATGCTCTCCAGTCCTAATAGGATCAGGAAAATTTTCCTGATGTGGTTACTGGTATGTTATAGATCTTTCACTTGCAAAATGTTTATACTTTGCTAGATCCAGGTGCTTTCTTGTCTTTTGTTACTCCTTATATAGCAGGCAATTTTGGAATCAGTCCCAAAATCCTAGCAGAACCTTTTTCAGTCTCTACCCCAGTGGGTAAAACCATCATAGCCTGATGGGTATATAGGAACTGTCCGATTATGATATTTTAGAAAGTCACTTAGCAGACTTAGTCGAATTAGAGATGACTGATTTTAATGTCATTCTCAGCATGGATTGGATTTACTTCTACTATGCCACAGTCGACTGTAGAAACAGAATAGTCCAGTTCCATTTTCTAAATGAACCCATCCTAGAGTGGAGGGATAGTAGTTCAGCGTTCAGAGGTCAGCTTGTTTCCTACCTTCGGGCAAGGAAAATAATGTCTAAAGGATGTGTCTATCATCTTGTTTGAGTTAAGGACACTAGTTCCGAAACTCCCAGTCTTGATTCAGTCCCAGTCATGAATGAATATTCAGATGTATTTCTTGAAGATCTTCCTAGAATTTCTCCCAAAAGAGAAATAGACTTCGGCATTGATCTTCTTCCAGATACTCAGCATATATCTATTCTGCCATACAGAATGGCACCAGAAGAACTTAGAGAATTGAAAGAGCAGCTAAAAAATCTCTTAGATAAGGGGTTCATCAGGCCCAGCGTGTCCCCGTGGGGCGCACCATTCTTATTCGTGTTCAAGAAAAATGGTTCTCTCAGAATGTGCATTGATTATCGTCAGCTCAATAAAGTTCTGGTTAAGAACAAGTATCCACTTCCCCGCATTGACGACTTATTTGACCAACTTCAGGGTGCCAGCTATTTCTCTAAGATAGACTCAGATCAGGCTATCATCAGCTCAGAGTTAGGGAATGTGACGTTCCAAAAATAGCTTTCCAAACTCGTTATGGTCACTTCGAATTCCTAGTCATGTCCTTTAGTCTTACTAATGCCCCAACAGCTTTCATGTCCTTTCGAATTCCTAGTCATGTCCTTTGGTCTTCATATATGATATTCTGTCTATTCCCGCAGTGAGCGTGATCATGCAGACAATCTTAGAATTGTACTTCAGACTCTCACAGATCATCAGCTGGTAATGACATTAGGGTTGATCCTCAAAAGACCGAAGTGGTAAGAAACTGGCCTCGCCCTGTATCTCCATTAGATATCAGGAGTTTCTTGGGTTTAGCTGGCTATTATAGACGGTTTGTCGAGGAATTTTCTTCTCTTTCATTCTCTATGTCTATATTGACTCAGAAGAAGATCAAGTTTCAGTGGTCAGATCCTTGCAAGAGAAGTTTTTAGGAGCTGAAAACTCGACTCACCTCAGCTCCAGTCCTAGCTCTTCCAGATGGTTCAAATGGGTTCATAGTATATTGTGATGCATCTAGAGTAGGTTTGGGTTGTGTCCTCATGCAACGTGGTAAGGACATAGCCTACGCCTCCAAAAAGCTTAAACCCAATGAGAAGAATTATCTGACTCATGATCTTGGGTTAGCAGCCATAGCATTTGCCTTAAAGATTTGGAGACATTATCTATACGGTGTTCATGTAGATATGTTCCCAGACCATTAGATCCTTCAATACGTATTCTCTCAGAAAGATCTTAACCTCCGCCAGAGAAGGTGGTTAAAGCTCTTGAAAGATTATAACATGAGTGTCCTTTATCATTCGGGCAAGGCCAACGTAGTGGCCGATGCTCTCAGTAGACTGTCTATGGGTAGTGTTTCTCATGTTGAGGACAGTAAGAAGAAGTTAGCTCAGGAAGTCCATCAGCTTACCAGACTAGGTGTTCGCTTAGTCGATAGAGAGGAGGGTGATGTATGGATTCAGAGTAGTTCAGAATCATCTCTAGTTTACTAGGTAAAAGAAAAGAAATATAGAGATCCCAGTCTAGTCAAGTTGAAAGAGTCAACCAAGGATCAGAAGGTCGGGGTTTTCTCCCATGAAGCTCAAGAATCTCTTTTCAAAATACAGGATTTGTGTATTTATGAACGTTCATGATTTAAATAGAATTAAAATTCATATTCATGATGTTGTGGGGTTTTGATTCATGTTTTAAATTACATATTCCAATGATTGACCCTAATAGATGAAGATTTGCATAATAATCATGATAAACCCCCTTCAATTTACAAGTTGATTGATGTATTCATGATTATTAGATATGTTGATGATGGTATAACCAAAGCATTCTCCCCATGTGTTTGACTAAATGCCTATGTAAAGGAAAAGTACCATACTAGTATAACAATATGAAATCTCCATTCATGTACAAGTTTATGCACGTCAAGTGTTTGATGAAATGTCTTAGTCAATGATGTATGGATATATGTGTTGCCATTATCGTGCTGTAGAACTTGTACTTCATGAAATCTCCAAGTTATTGTATTATGGATTGTGATGTTGGTCATGTATTCAAGAAAGTCATGCTTTGTTAGTTTTTTCCCATCGAGTCTTAGGGGTACTTGTACCCAAAAAGATATAGCTGTGTGCCTAGAGTTAGTGTCATGTTTTCATGATATCCTTAGTCAAGCCATGAACCATAGAACTCAGTCAGTCATGTGACTCAAAAAAGCTCAGTAATACAGTAATCTTAGTACTATTCCGTCAGTCAACGAAAACTCAGTTAATTCAGTCCAGTTTAGTTTAGTAATCCATATTCAGTGTCTATTCAGATGGGAGTAGAAATTATCACCGAGTGAAGCCAAGGAAGGGAACACACACTGTTAGATGAGGGTGTGATTCTTAGAAGTCATCCTTGTATTTTAGAATTATATTCCCAACATAGGTTGAGACATCAACATTATCAGATGAGGGTTGTTGAGGTGGATAAACACTGTCAGATGAGGGTCCCAGCGTTCTCTTTTGGGGACACTGTCAGATGAGGGTCACCCACAGCTTGTCCTTACCAGTGGAGTGGTATTGACACCCTTCCAATTGGGGTTATAGATTGGACTCCAACACAGCTATATTGCATTATTTGGGGCTTGTCGGTTAGATGACTACTTTACATAGTTTCAGTTACAGATCAGGACTATTAGATACAGTCATTTAGTCTCAGTAGTAGAACTCATATAGTTCTACAGAATTCAAGACTGTCAGATGCAGTCTCCTCAGAACAGAACAAAACTCAGATAGTTCCATCAGAAACTAGACTGTCAGATACAGTCGCTCAATATTAGTTATTTGAGTTATACAATTATCAGTATCTCATGTTATCAGTACTCAAATTCAGTAATCATGTTATCACGAACTCAATTACATTTATTATATATTCATGCATGTATTCTCACGTTCATGTTGTTCAATCAGCTAGTATAGTTCATGCATGTGAACCCTTTGCATTCATCCTACCTCACAGGCATACCGGTACATTTAATCATACTGACGCATTTGCACTATAGTGTTTTATACTATAGGTTCAGAATCACGAGCTCCAGCGCATCAATAGCATTCCAGTACTCAGCAGTCATAGTTAGCAGTGAGTCCTCATCCTTTGAAGACATGAGCATTATCTTATCATTTCAGTACTTAGTTTATTTCAGTTGTTGGAGTTAGTTGGGGACATGTCCCATCAACTCCTTATTCAGATAGTTAGAGTCTTTTCAAACTATCATGTTCAGTCAGTTTATTAGTTTATTTTGGGTATTTTATACTCCACACAGATGTTTATTTTATTTGATATTGTGTCACAGTTTTGAACCTTACGGCCTTACAACTTTTATTTCTTCATTTGCACAGTATATTATGCAGTGTTCAGGTACATATATCAGTCATGGGTTAGCTTGTGGTCCTTCGGGGTCATGAGCACCATGTTGCATTTCAGGTACTAGATTTGGGGCATTACAATTGCGTGGGAATACCACGCTCGAAGATGGTTAGCAGAATGAACGCTAGCATATAATCAGGAATAAGGATAAAATAATGCCAGTATTCAAAACCAAAGTAAATAACCATATGCAATCACATACATATATATTTATATATACCATGCTGGTAAAGGGAATCAGGTTTAGTATGCATTTAAAACCTTTAACCTGAGTTTTGTAGCTCTATCTTCCTAAGTCCACCCATGGGCTATATGGGTTCATCTCCCTCACTAAAAGAGACCAGTTGCGTGTTAGTCGTACGAACTGGAAAAAACCTGACATGACGAGTACATTTCCAAAAATATAAGTATGACATCATGCACACAATCACCAAGACCAATCCTCACATCGACAAACATGAGTTTCCAGTTTTGATCCCCTAGGACCTCCACCTTCCACAACTTTGCTAACACATCCATATTTAAGCCCATATTAAAACCATTCACACATAACCAATCATTTACCAAAGAGTCTTTTAATTAGTCATTAACTATTGGTATCATCATACCATAATTAGAGCTTGCCAGTCTATCTATTTATGTCATACCCAAAGCCATTGAACCAATTTGACTTCAAAGTTTCCAATTAAACCAATACCATGGCCACCAAGGCCTTTCTAGTCTATTTAAAACCATCCAAACCAATTTAGGTTTCATTACCTTTTTAATACAATGCAAAGGTTTCAAGAATTGTCAAACTATGTGACAAAATCATTCTTATTAGCATTTTAACAAACATGTTGAGGGTATATAGTTTCCAAAACCAAAACCAAGTATCAATTGACCATTCCCATGCAACCATATGTTCAAACCATAATTATAACATGACAAGAACCATAAGTAAAACATGAGAAAACATTATCCAACCATAAATAACCAAAACCCCCAACATCTATTTCAAAACCCAAAGCAATACCACAATAATACTATGAAAACCATTCATTAAAACATGCTTTTAGTTTAACTAACAATGAGGGAGGATTAACATGACTTAGAAACCAAGTAAGATGGAGAGAATCACTCTTGAAAGACCCTAATTAAGTAGTTTGCTGAAACCCTAGCCTTTTCTTGAACCAAGAGCTCAAGAGAGATTTTTAGAGATTTGTAAGAGTGTTTGATTTTGAATAATAGGTTAATGAAATCCCAAAAGGTGTTTTATGTCATGGGGTCAAAAGGAGTTAAGAGGAAAAATGTCTAGAAAACCCCTAACTTAAACTGTAAAAAATCCCGCAGGTGGGTATGAGTTGACCCTTTAACTCGTCACCACATAATACGACTGATACCATCTAGTCGTAACCGAAATAGAAGGTTGAATACCCACACACTGTCCACTGTACGACTCCATTGCCCCAACTCATGACCAAACCATAGGACTCGTATGGTCCAGTCGTACCCAAGACAGAATACAAAGGGGTTGACACTGGAATATATGTGGCTAGACAATACCACTCGTACCCCATCCTCATGACTCTTAGTGAACCACTCATACTTAGAGCCAAGTTAAGTTACTAAGTTTCATATTAAGTAAAGGATCAACCCAACGACCCTTCACCAAACCATACAACCCGTATCCACCAAGTCTTAACCACAATAGAAAACTAACCATCACCCACTGGATACCTTACGGGTCGGGTCACATGATCTGTACCCATATTATACGACTCGTATGATAAGTCTTACAAGACCAGTAAGCTCAAAGCTCAGGAAATTTACAAGGACTAAAACCCAGGGTATTTCAATCATCCCGCACTTGTATCATTCATCCTCGAATGATGGAACAAGGTAGTGCAAACATAGTTTAGACCCCACACACATATACTCTTACCTTTAATTAAGTTAGAAAACAAAAATGCAAGGAATTCAATCTTTCCTTTAACTAAGTTAGTAAACAAAGATGTTATGAAGAACACATATCTTCTACGTGAATTTCTGGAGTAGAAAATAGGAACGGATAATTGGACTTCATGTCTTTTTCAGCTTCCCAAGTAGCCCCTTTCACTTTGTGGTTCCTCCATAGAACCTTTACCGAGGATACATCCTTGGTCTGCAACTAGCAAACTAGTCGATCCAAGGTATCAATCAGGATCTCATCATAAGATAGGGAATCTAAAATACCAATATCCTTGATAGGCACAATTTGCAATGGATCACCCATATATTTTCCCAACATAGAAACATAGAATACCGAGTGAATGGCGCTTATACTAGAAGGCAACTCCAACTTATATGCAATATTGCCAACCCTCCTCAAAATGAAGTACGAACCAACATACCGGGGACTGAGCTTTCTTTTATTCCTAAACTGCATCACTTCTTTCATGGGAGACACCTTCAGGAACCCCTATCCCCAACCTCAAACTCCAACTTCATTTGGCTCATATCCGTATAGAACTTTTGGCAACTTTAGGCAGGCTTAAATCTATCCCAAATCACCTTCACCTCCTCCATGGCTTGGTGAACCAAATATAGGCAAAACATCTCCTCCTTACCAACCTAGAACCACCTAATCAGAATCCTACATCTCCTACCATACAACATCTCAAATGGAGCTATCCCAATGCTAGAGTTGTAGCTATTATTGTAGGTAAACTCTATAAGGGGAAAATGCTCCACCCAACTACCACCATAGTCAACCCGCAAGCCCAGAGCATATACTCCAATGTTTGAATAGTCCTTTCTGCTTGCCCATCTGACTTTGGGTGAAAAGTAGTACTAAAACTCACCTTGGTCCCCAAACCTTTCTGAAACGATCACCAAAAGTGAGATGAGAACTGCGTACCATGATCAGAGATGATAGAAATAGTCACCCCATGTAATTTCACAATCTCTTAGAGGTACAACCTCGCATAATCCTCAGTCGAGAAATTAGTCCTCATTAGTAAGAAGTAAGCAAACTTTGTCATCCTATCCATGATGACCTAAGCCAAATAAAACTAATTTCAAGATCGAGGAAGACAGGTAATGAAATCCATATTGGTCGCTTCCCACTTTCGCACAGGAAACTCAATCTCTTAATATAATTCTCTGGGCTTATGTGCTGAACTTTCACTTGTTGGCACACCATTCACTTAGCCATAAAACTAGCCATGTCCCACTTCATATTTTTCCACTAATACATTTACTTAATGTCGTGATACATTTTTATCGAACCAGGATGAACAACATAGCGCGACTCATACGCCTTAGCCAAGATCTTCTCTCGCAAACCACCAATATCACGACCGCATAACTTTTCTTGGTACCATAGGGTACTATACCACTAATCTTAAAGGTCATCACCTTCTGCCCACTTACATCACCCTTGATCCTTATCAAGATAAGATCTAACATCTATTTCTCCTTGATTTTAGCACCAAGAGATAACTGTGCCACCTCCTATACAAACACGTTACCATTCTCGGAGTCCAAGAGAAAAACTCCAAGGTTGGCCAAATGATGAATATACTTCACCAACTCCTGCTTCTCCTTATCCACATGAGTTATACTTCTATGGATAACCTGCTAAGAGCATTAGCAACCAAATTAGATTTACCTGAGTAGTAGTGAAGACTTATGTCATAATCCTTGAGAAGCTCTAGCTATCTCCTTTGATTGAGGTTAAGCTTTTTCTGAGTAAACACATACTGCAGGATCTTATGATCAGAAAAAATATCCATATGCACTCATACAAATGGTGACGCCAGATTTTCAACGCGAATAACACAACTAATAATTCCAAGTCATGGGTCGGATAATTCTTCTCGTGCACCTTCAACTGTCTAGAGTCATAAGCTATCATCTTGCAATGTTGCATTAAAACACAATCAATCCCTATACGAGATGCATCACAGTAGACCATAAACCCATCCGTGACTTCCGACAATGTCAAAATCAAAGATGAAGTTATCTTATTCTTTAGCTTCTCTAAACTACCCTCATAAGCATCAGATCATAAAAACTTTTCCTTCTTCTAAGTTAACTGAGTCAACAGGGCAGCTATAAATGAAAAGCTTTCCACAAGATCTCCTATTGTAGCCAGCTAAACCCAAGAAGCTTCAAATATTAATTGGAGTTATGGGTTTAGGCCACTTCTTAACCATGATAACCTTTTGCAAACCCACCATGATCCCTTCGCTAGAAATGACATGACCCAAAAAAGTAACAACGTTCAACCGGAATTCACATTCAAAATTTTATATACAATTACTGCTCCTTCAGGGTCTGCAATACAATGTGGAGGTGATCAACATTATCCATATCGCTCTTAGAGTACACCAAAATATCATTTATGAACACAATGATGAACAAATCCAAAAATTGACAGAAGACTCTATTCATCAAATCCATGAATACTGCCAGATTATTGGTCAATCCAAAAGACATGACCAAGAACTCAAAATTCCCATACCAAGTACAGAAGGCAGTCTTAGGGATATCCGCCTCCATAATCCTTAATTGATGGTACTGAATTGAAGATCAATCTTGGAGAAAAATTTAGCACCCTACAGCTGATCAAGCAAATCATCTATCCTAGGAAAAGGATACTTAATCCTTATCATTACCTTATTCATTTGTCGGTAATCAATGCACATCCAAAGGAAACCATCATATTTACACACGAATAACACCAGCGTACCCCACAGGGACTCACTAGGATGGATGAAACCCTTATCTAAAAGATCCTTGAGTTGTTCTTTTAGCTCCTTTAACTCAACTAGAGCCATTCTATATGTAGGAATATAGATTGGACGAGTGTATGAAATGAGATCAATCCCAAACTCAATCTTCGAATCAAGAGGAACACCAGGAAGGTCATTAGGGAAAACCACAAGAAATTCGTTACCACCGGTATAGAAGATAAAGAAGGACCCTCTGAGTTATAATTTTTAACCTGGACCAGATGATAGAGACACCCCTTGGAGATCAATCTCCAAGCTTTAAGATACGATATGAAATTCCCTTTAGGATCTAGGAAACCACCCTCTCTCTCAATAACTGGCTCATTAGGGACTTTAAAGACAACCTTACAGGTTTGATAGTCTAGAGAAGTATAACATGTGTGCAACTAATCCATCCCTAATATGACATCGAAATTAGTCATGTCTAATTCAAACAGATCCACCAGAGTCTCCTGACCACCCACAAATACCACTCAACCCTATAGACTCTGCTAGCTACCACAGAATCACTTACTGGGGTAGAAATAGAAAAAAGGTATGATATATATTTGGGATTAAAACCAAAATACACAGTAATAAATGGTGTCACATAAGAGCGAGTGGACCCCTGATCAAGTAAACAATATACATCATAGGAAAATAGTTTCAACATACCAGTCATGATATCAGGTGATGCCTCGGACTCCTGGTGAATAGTGAGAGCATAGAGACGGTTTTGACCCATGCCGGAACTAGATGGTGTACCCTTTGGTGCAGTGCTGATAAAGAGGTAACTAGAACCTTGTTTGTCCCCAAAACAACCTTAGATACTGGAAAACTTCTAATCATGTACCCAGACTGACCACAACTGAATTACTTATCCCTTCCTTCTTTATAATAACCCCAATACAATCTGCCATAAAATTTATAGAAAGGATATGATGGAGCTAAATAGGCCCTGCTAGCTTGAGATTGGGCACTTTGCACCCTAAAGTTATTGCCACCTTGGAAATATCTATCACCTGATGACTTTGGGTGGGGAACACTAGTCGTCGAGTAAAAACCAGCATTACCCCATTTCTTTTTGGGCCACTTCCCACCATCTCTGCCACTTTACTATTGGCCATAATCCTGCTCAGAAAATCTAAACATTTTGGTCTACCTCTCTACTATCTCATCCTGCTTCTTCTTATCTTTCTCTACCTGTTGCATGTACACGACTAACCTGGAAATATATATGCCCTTGATCAACAAGGCAGCCTTACTTTCTAATATCAAGTCTCTAGATAAATCAAAAAAAAACTCATTCTAAACCTCATGCAAGAAACTAACTCTGGAGAATACCGAGATAAATAGTGAAACTTTAAGTCATACTCCTTGACTGATATCTTACCTTGCTTCAGATTAACGAACTCTGTCATCTTCACTTTCCTCAGCTCTTGATGAAAGAAGTAGTTTAGGAAAGAATTAGAGAAATCCTCTCATGGAGCTGACTTAGCATCGTCACCCCTTGACTTATCCCATTCCTCGTACCTCTGGTATGCCACATCTTTTAGCTGGTAGAAGGAAAACTCCACGCCCTCTACATTCATGGTATGTATAACGTGGAAGATATTTTCTATCTCATCTAAAAAACTTGGGGATCCTCCTCAACCATAACACCAGTAAAGGTTTGAGGATTTAACCTCATGAACTGGCCAACCTTTATCCCCTTAAAAGACAGAGTAACAGAAATACCACGCTCATCCTGAGAAGCTACCAACTAAGCCAACATACGAATAGATTAACAAAATTAAACATTCATCACATGATCCTTAAGGGCAATCGACAATAAGACCCCTAGACATTCATCAGAAAAATAACAATATACCCATGTTTGTGTTCTTGGTCAAAATTATGTTCTATTGTGTCTTAGATGAGATTTTTACTTGTATTGTGTATTTGAAGTGTTATTTTTGTTCTTCACTAGCACTTTGTGTCGATCTTATAATTGTTGATCTTGTTGTTGTGAACATAGGCTTGGCTGATTGTTGTTAGTGTTATTGTGGTTCACGGTTTGGAATTATAGTGTGAACATTGTTGTTGTTCTTAGATTGGCTGTGTGATTTTATTGAGAATTGTGGCCTAAGAACATCTTTGTTGAAGTTGTTGTAGTCTTGGTTGAAGGTTGAAGGCATTATTGTTGTGGAATTGAGTGGACCGTGTGAAAATTATTGGTGTTCTTGGAGATTGTTGTTGTTTTTCTTGGTGTTTTTGTTGTTGTTCTTGAGGTTCATCACCACCTTTATATATTGTTGAAGATAAAGTGCATTTTAGATCCATAAAGGTTAAGGAAAGAGGTGTAGAACTTGTTAGTCCTGAAAGACTTCTCAACCGCCAAAGACTTTATCAACCACTTTCCAACAACTTTTTATGATTCAAGAGCCCATGTTTTAAGGAGAAGTACAAGTCTAGTCAAAGACTTTTTGAGTCTTGAAATTTAAATTGAAAAAGATATCCAAAGACTTATATTTCCCTCCTTAACCAATTCCACCAATCCCAAATTGAAAATTGGTGAAGAGTTGAACATTGGAAAATAAAAATTTGATAAAACCGAACAAATAGTGGACTACCATGTCATTAAGTTACTGTTCACACATCAATTTTAGGCTCAAATTTTGATCTCTTAGTTTCATATTGTTGTGTCCTTAGTTTCATTTGTTGATTCGAAAACTAACTTACAAGCTAGTGACTATTTACTAGATTGTGAGTTGGTTTTGCAGCCATTCTTTATATTTACGTCCTTGTGTGTTTTTTTCTTATTCTTTGGAGTCGTTGTAAATATTTGGTTCACCTCTCAACACCTCACAGAGTACAATAAAGCATACAATACATGTGAGATTAAGTGTGAGGAACCCGAAACAAAAAAAATAAAGAGAGAGTGTGAGGACCTTTCTTTTACAACTAACTAGTTTGTTATTTTGTAGTGAAACTTCTTGGCTAAACTCAATTGATCCGGATGAGATTGAAGGCAAGTATCAAGATGGATAGGAAGCCGAGGTGCAAAATGAAGATGTTGGCCGAGACTTAAAATTGTTGTGTTCTCAGTTTTTCTTATTTTATGGACTGTTTTGTGCCATTTCATTTAGTTGTGCCGTGAATTTGAGGTCAAATTCCTCTTAAGATGGAGAGGATGATACGGGCACAATCATGAAGATGGATGTTTTTGAGTGTGTTGAAAGCAATCTATGGAGTGTACGAGTTGAAGTGTGAAAATGGCTCCAAATCCACCCCTATATTGCACTCCATGGGCGCCATTTTGTTCATTTAACACTAAGGGGCACTTTTGTCATTTTTTCTATTATTTGTAATAGCCTATAAATAACATGTTTGGGTTTTAGATCATTAGTTGTTGAATATTGATAAAAGAACACATCTCTTGAGAGAGAGAGCTTCCCTAGGACGAAACTAGGATATAAGCAAGTGTGGATTCATTTGTGAATGTGTATTACTTGGAAACGTTGGTGCTTTAGCTGTGGAATTGCTCTTGTTTCACGTAAGAGTTTGGTGTTGCTATTGTAAGTCTTAGGGATCCTTTGATTTGACATATAGTTTGGTTCCTAATCTTGTAATAGTGTATGTCTCACTATCTATCTTTACATTTCATGTCTTTATTTGTGTTGTCTATTGAAACCGTTTGTTCTTGTTGTTCTTGTAATCTTGTAATCGTTGGATTATTGCCATCCTAGTGTTGTCTACTTATCATATTGTTGTTTATGTCTTGTTGTTATTATTGGTTTTGGTGTAATTTACATCTTGTTTCTTGTAGTTGTTGGACTCAAGAATTGTATTTGAGTTGCTCTCGATTTTTCTCTTCTTCGTGGACTATTTTTAGAGTGTTTTTGATACGTACCAAGTTTGTATCGTATCATCATGTCAGGCATCTAAAGTCTTTCGGGACCAAAGACCACCCCCAACCCCCAATCATAACCACCCTGTACCCTATGTTGGATGAATTCCAAACATATAGCAAGATTAAGCCACAACAAGTGAAAATCATTTAATCAAATTCATCACCACGACCAACCAAATATCCGACCAAATGTCCAACCGATGTCAACCTCGATGACAATAACAATACCAAGGCTGACACCAATACCGACACCACCCATGCCTATAGTAGTCCCACAAAGCCTCTAACCGTAATTAATAACATCCGGTCGGGACATGCCCCCGACCATAGCAAAAAATAAATGAACAAAATGACAATAATGAAAGAAGTCCATAGCATGAAATGGAGTCTTCTGGAGTATGGAAGCTCACCACTTTAGTCTAACACAAAGCTGTCCTCGAATCCTAGTCACTAAGCAAGGGAAGTAGTATGGTTGATTTCTGCATCGCGTGGAGATGCAACATTCTAGGACGGTTAGCAAAATTAATGCTAGCATGTACTTAGGAATAAGGATAAAATAATGCAGTATTCAAAACCAAAGTAAATAACCATATGCAATCACATATATATTTATACATACCATGCTAGGAAAGGGAATCGGTTTTATCACGCATTTAAAACCTTTATCCTGGGTTGTATAGCTCTGTCGTCCTAAGTCCACCCATGGGCTATATGGGTTCAGCTCCCCCTGATGAAAGGGCCTCGGTGCGTGTTAGCCATACGAACCGGACAATACCTGAGATGACTAGTACATCTCCAAAAATATAAGTGTGACATCATGCACATGGTAACCAAGACCAAACCTCACATCGGCAAACATAAGTTTCCAATTTTGGTCCTCCTGGGACTTCTACTTTCCATGGCTTTGCTAACACATCCCCCTTTGAGACCATATTAAAACCATTCACACATAACCAACCATTTACCAAGGAGTTTCTTTAACTAGGCATTAACCATTGGTATCATCATACCATAATTAGAGCCTGCAAGTCTATCCATTTATTCCATACCCAAAATCATTAAACCAATTTGACTCCAGAGTTTCCAATTAAACCAGTACCATGTCCACCAAGGCCTTTCTAGTCTATTTAAAACCATCCAAACCAATTTAGGTTCCATTACCTTTTTAATACAATGCAAAGGTTTCAAGAATAGTCAAACTATGTGACAAAATCATTCTCATTGGCATTATAACTAACATATTGAGGGCATATAGTTTCCAAAACCAAAACCAAGTATCAATTGACCATTCCCATGCAACCACATCTTCAAAACATAATTATAACATGATAAAAAACCTTAAGTAAAACATGAGAAAACATTATCCAACCATAAATAACCAAAACCCCCAACATCTATTTCAAAACTCAAAACAATACCACAATAATACCATGAGGGAGGAGTAACATGCCTTAGACACCAAGAAAGATGGAGAGAATTACTCTTGAAAGCCCCTAATTGAGTAACTTGATGAAACCCTAGCCTTTTCTTTAACAAAGATTTTGAGAGAGATTTTAAGAGATTTTTAAGAGTTTCAGTGACTGTACTGGTCAAAATATCTTACAGTATGATTGTGGATCATTTTGTTTAGATATAAAAACATGCAAAACAACTACTGATTGTCAAACAAAAATAGATGTCAAATTCTTTCAAAAAATTTGAGGATTGCAGGAAAAAGGCATCGATGCATACTATTAGAGATTATCTTGTGGAAGATAACATATTTAAGGTTAGGAGATTCAACTCCCACCATGAAAAGAGTAGTAATAAGAAAATTATTTACAAGATGCAAAAAATATGTACGTGCGGTAAATGACAATCAAATCATTTCCATGTTTTCATGCTATTATGGTGTTTGAGTTTGTGTCACGACCCAAAAACAAGGGTCATGATAGCACTTGTCGTGGCACACCTTGACAAGTAAGCCTATCACCCAAACTGATACCAAAAGAGGAAAAGATAGAAATATCCCAAGATAAGGCTTCTAGAATAAAGTTGAACCATATAAGTAATCATAATAATAAGGAAAGAAGTTATCCAAAATACCAATCATGCCCAAAATGAGGTGTTAATAGTGTAAGAATGACTAATACAATTCAAGAGTCAAATACGTCAAAAAAATAACCATAAAGGAATAATATCTGTCTCTGAATACTAATAAAGACATAACTACTGTAAAAAGATAGAGGTGAATTTTGGAAACATGAATGTCCAACTTCTACCTTGGAAGCTCTAACAATCGCTTGAGTTAATCAAGTTGAGGTGCACTCGAGCTAGGACCTGCACCGAAAGGGAGCAGTAAGCATGAGTACTGTCCACTTGTATTCAGTAGGTATCATAGGCCGATCAAGAAAAGTAGCAAATAAAGCATACAAGATATACACTAAGGGCACATCACCTGCAATCAAAAAATATCCCTTAATGGTAGCCCACACTGATTGCACTAACAGTTCTAATATATCTCACAAATATTGCAATATTACAGCAACATAGAATAAAAGTACGTATTATATCACATATAAGAAGAATAAGGGGGAACATGTATATACAATATCATCAAATACAAGTAAAAAGAGATACGCAAAATACGTAGATGACAAGTCAATATGACAATACAACATATCATAACACAATAAAGTAAGTACAATGTATATGATAATGATGATGATGATGATGCACGAGGTCATCGTACAACCTCCAAACTCATTGCACAATCCCTGTATACACATACGGAGGCAAGCCTCCCAATGCAGGACCCATGGGTGGTTTGTCAACCCGCATACAATCCACATATATCATATCTTCTTTTTGGAACATCCCTTAAAAAGGGTTTTATAAAGTTTTACAATATCTCCTCCCCGACACATCTCTCGGGGAGGGTTTTAAAAAGGTATTGCCAGTGTTTCTCAGATGTTACCACAGTTGTACCAATGTTTCATGAATGAGCATGATATGAGGATGTAATGCTCACAACCAATCACAATGAGTATTTTCATAACTAACTATAATGATATATTTCCACAACCATGTGAGCCAATATCCACTCACTATTTCAGTTTCATCCACGAATTTTCACATGTCTCATATACCAAATAAAGTATGAATATAATCACAATACACCAATGGTACCATATTAAGCATCTTAACAACATAATACAATTATTCACATGTATTCAAGGCTATTAATATCATATAGGACCCCACACGATCACACATATCACATAATAATCCAATTTCGATAATTACATCACATATAGGCCCCTACACGAGCACAACACATAAATATCCATTTTCATGATTAGTTCCCACCCTTAACATTCATTTTGTATCATCATTTACTACCCAGCCCAGTCTGAAATAGTTAAGCCATAACCTACCTCAAAAGCCAAAATCGGTCCACTACACTTTGAACCAATGACCTTACTTTTAACGAACAATGTCAAACTCTACTAAAAACATTAAATATGAAATCTACACGTTAAAACAAAACCAACAACACTCATATCGACTACTTTTGGTTTGGGGTCCAAACGGACCCCCGAAATGATTTTTTTTTCAAAAAAGGGCAAAATTGGAACTTTACTTCAAAAATATGTTCCTCATAGTTTTAGGAACCCACAACTGAAAACCCAAGTTAAATCGAGTCAAAAAAAAGGTTTGAATTGAAGAAAAATTATTTTTAAGCTTTACCTGATAAAAGCTTTGAAATTTGAGTTAAAATCAAGAATCATAGTTGTTTTAAAGGTAAAATTGATGACAAACTACTAATTATAAGATAAAAATATTATTCAAGTGAAACGAAATAAAATTGGGGTTTAAAATCAAGCCCTATGATTTTGGGGGTTTTGAGAAATTAATCAAGAAATTACAAACTACTAATTATAAGATAAAAATATTATTCAAGTGAAACGAAACGAAATTGGGGTTTACAATCAAGCCCTATGATTTTGGGGGTTTTGAGAAATTAATCAAGAAATTACTAAGAAAATGGTGAATTCTTACCTTAAATTCGTAATAAGACCAAGAAATAGGTGCTAATCTAGCTTTCCAAGCACTCACAAACTTTACTTTTAAGCCCCACACTATTGTAGGGTTTAACTCCCAAGAGGCAAGATGAAAAATGAAAAAAATGGGCCAAAAAGAGGTAAAAAAATGTTTTTATACCCAAAACTGCAATTTGCACCAGATTTTTCATTTTTAAGTCCAATCCGAACTTCAACGGTTTGCCCAAAATTCGTTCGGAGTCTAATATATATAGAAAACTATGCAACCATACTAAATTGGATGTTCCGAATGCGTTGGCGAAGTCAGATTATAGAAAAAATATCATTTTCTTAAAGTTGACCCCCAAAACTCAAAATCATAATTTTCCAAATCGAGGGTCGAAATGAGATTTAAAAGTCGTAAAATCATACCAAATATTCTAACACCCTAAAATTAATATTCTGGATTTGATGACAAATTCAGATTTTCTATTCGAGGTCGTTTCGACCAAAAATGGGTCCCACACTCATTTTTCTAACTTTCTAACTTTTCGATCAATATGTCGAAATGAGCTCGGATGCATCATGATCCAAACCAAAGGTCTACTTAGCCTAAAATTGATAATTTAGAGCTACTGGCGTAGTTCGTTTATCCATCCATCGCACGTATCAAAAGATATCCATATAAGTCCAATATAAGGCTCTCGAAGCAATCAAGAACCACAATATCATATAAATGATACCAAAATGCATCGAAAAATATGTCAATAACTCCCACACACCAGAAATATCACAATGGAACTATAGAGAGGTAAAATAGTCAAATCATACAAAATCACAAATTTCACATATTTCATCAAATTTTTAGGTCATTACATCATCCACCACTAAAAATCTAGTCCGTCTTCAAACTAAGGCAAAAGAAATACCTAAATCAATAACGATCTGGGATAAGAACTATGTATATCAAACTCAACCTCACAAGTAGCCTCATCTATAGGAAGATGTCGCCACTGGACCTTAACTACATGGGTCACTCTAGAGTGCAACTGCCTAACATCATTATCAAAAATGGAAACTGGCTTCTCAACAAAGGACAACTACTCATCTAATTAAACCGACTCCCAACGAATGACATAAGACTCATCAGGAATATAACAACGAAGCATAGAAACATGAAAAATTGGATGAACAACTGATAGATTAGGGGGCAAATCCAACTCATAAGATATATCACCAACAGTCCGAAGAATCTCAAATTGACCAATATACCTGGGGCTAAACTTTCCTCTCTTCCCAAACCTCATCACACCATTCATAGGTGAAACTCAAAGAAAAATACGATCACCAACACCAAATCTCAAGGCGTGAAGTCTAAGATCAGCATAGCACTTCTGCCTACTCTGAGATGCTCAAAGTCTATCCTGAATGATCCGAACTTTGACCAAAGACTTATAAAGCAATTCTGTACCTCGAGGTATCACCTTTAAAATATTAAACCTACCCACTGGGGAACGACAATGCCTACCATAAAATGCCTCAAAAGGAGCCATATTAATGCTAGAACAGTAGCTATTATTATATGCAAACTCTGCTAAAGTCGAAAGCTGCTCCCACTAGCCACCAAAATCCATCACGCAAGCGTGGAGCATCCTCCAAAACTTGGATAGTCCACTCTGACTGGCCATCGGTCTGGGGTAAAATGTTATGCTAAGATCAATGGAGTACCCAACTGATCCTGAAAAGTCTTCCAAAAGTAAGATGTGAACACAGAACCTCAATCAGAAATAATGGACACCGACGTACCATGCAGACGTACAATCTCACAAATGAAGATGGGGGTAATCTCTCAGCACTGAATGAGATACAAACCAAAATAAAATAAGCTGACTTGGTCAATCGATCCATGATGACCCAAGCACTGTCAGAACCATGAGATGTATGAGGTAAACCAGTCAAAAGTCCATAGTGATCCATTCCCACTTCCACTCTAAAGCAGTCCACTGGGTCTCATATGTTTGGCCTCCACATGTTGACAATATAGGTAATGATCCATAAAATATGCCATATCTCACCTCATACCACCCCACCAATAGTGTTGCCTCAATCATGATACAACTTAGTCACACCTAGATAGATAAAATATCTAGAACAATGGTCCTCCTCCAAGATCAACCTAATCCAGTAACCCACTCTCGGCATACAAACTCGGCCCCCAATCTTCAAAATTCCATCTGAATCAAGTGAGGCTTCCTTAGCCTCCCCACTTAAGACTTTATGTTGAATCAACCTCAAATCCAACATCATCAAACCGATGAGCTCGAATCTGCTTTATCAAAGAAGATCTAGCATCCACAAATTCCAAAACATGCCCATTGTCAAAATATTTAGCCTAACCATCTGGTTAGATAAAGACTGTACCTCTAAGGCCAAAGTCCTCTCCTGGTCAAAAGATGCGCCAAGCTACCCATGTTAGTCAAATTTTGGCTCAAGGCATCTGCAACCACATTAGTGTAATACCCCATAATTACCTTAGCTCAATTCAGCCCATAGTACGTGTACAAAAGTCTTAGAACCTAAAAATTTGGATAAGTGTTGGAGACTTAGTTTCATTCTTTGTCCTCTTAACTTCTTTCATTTTTAAAGTGACCTTCCCGACTTCGAGACGTAAGTTTTTAAGTTGATTCTGGACGAGGTTTGGACCACGTTTGGATTTTAAAAACAACAGCTCACCGCGATTATGGTGCATCACGGTGGCTATAGCGGTGGTCACTTCACCACGTCGCAGTGAAATTCAAAATCACAATTGTCAGATTCCAGCAAGTCACCATGATTGCACAACATCATAGTGGAAATTGTGATGACAGCCTTGGCACATCACGATAAAGGTCAATTTCGGGTTCCAGTTACAAATTTTAATTTCCCAAGGGTAGTCTCATATTTTCCCCTCACTTTAACATGGTATTTACGTCCCAAAAGTAGTATTATTGCCTTATTTTTCACAATTCACTCAAAATTCAAACCATTCTATCTCAAGAACAAGCCCTATCCCCTTCAATATTCAAGATCAAGCTTTAAGAAAATCACCAAGAACTTTCAATAATTCTTCAATTAAGGTATGTTAGATGTTCATCCACAGGTCCTTTTCACTCATGGAGTCTAAAAATTCATTTCTAAGTTTAAAATCATGATTTTTACATGTTAGCACGAATTACATCCATGAACTCCAATGAATTTTGAGCTTATGTCATGTTTACATCTGTTTTTCTTTGAAATTAGCTTTTGACATGTTTGAAGGATGAGAATTTCATGTTAAATCCTTAACCCATAATTTTAGTGTTGAATTTATATTACTAGCACATGTTTTAAACTATTTTCGTGCTTAAACTTATAACTCTCAAGTGTTTAATGAAATGCCTAAGTGATGATTTTGGAAATAATGCTACTCATTATGGTCTCAAATACTTTCATGTGTCGTTATTGATATTTCTATCGAGTCCTGGGGGTTATGAATACCCAAAAATTTAGCTATTTACATAGTTTCAGTATTTGTAGAATGATCTCATATAAACCATAATCATTATCCTTCAATCGGTGAGTATGGTTTGTAATAGAATCAGTGTCTTCAGTTGGGAGTAATACTTAGCACCGAGTGAATCTATTGATGGCATCTCCCCCATCAATTAGGCATGAGGTGTTAGTATTAGTCCCTAGGTTCTAGACCTACGGTATTAACGTAGACTTTGAGGGGTCCCCCGTCAGTTAGGCATGACACTCTCATCCTTCGGGACATTAGATAGTGGATCCACGTAGCCAGTATTAGTACCCGTGTCATGGTACTGACACCCTTCCAACTAGGGTTATAGGTTGGACCCTAATTATATATATTAGGGCATGTCGGTTATATCTAGCTCCCACAGTCTCAGTTAGTCTTCAGATAATTCAATTCAAGTTTGTATTGACCATAGAATACAATTATCAATTATCCAGTTACCGGATTTCAGTGATTTTAGTTTATGGAGTATTTCAGTATCTTGTTATATGCTCGGTCATACACTCTCAGATTTTAAAGCTTTCATGCATACTACGCATTAGATATTTCATATTATTTATTCAGTCAGTCATTCTTCATGTACATGATCCCATGCATATTAGCACAACCCTATTTAGTATACTAGTACTGTAACGCCCTAGAAAACGGGTCCCGAAGCATCACACAGTGATTGAGGCTACGAGTAGCCCCAAGCTAACCCTTTGAGCCATTTTCATTTAGTTCAACAAAAATCAATGGGGTTTCCATAAATAACCCTCAAATATCAACAAAGTAATCATCATCCAAGAATAAAAGAATTTCAGAAAGATAACAAAATATGACTTATTAGTCAACTCCCAACATCTATACTAGTCTGACAAACCTCTAAGAAAATCAATAAAACCAGCGAGCTATTGAGACATGCCCCAACTGACTCATACTCGGTTATCAAATGTAAACAATTCCGTGAAACCAACATTAGACATCACGTCCTCGAAACATGAGGACTCACCACAACAGAGGGTGTAGAACAGCGTGCCCGAAGAATCACTGTCAAACCTGGAACTGAGCACCTGAACCTACATTCTGATAAAATGCAGCCCACATTCGAAGATGTGGGTCAGTACCATTGAAAGAAACCGAGTATATGGGGGTGTATGCAGTTGTATAAACATCATCATCATAAATATTTATAAGAAATATGCAGGATGTATGAAAGACTCGCATAGCCCGAAGAAAATTATCATAATCATGAGAGGATGAAATAAGTACAATAACACATGTGATTCATTATATAATTTGTCAATCACTTTCAGTTCATAAAGAATATCAATTTTCATAATATAAATATCATTTAAATCTTTCGAAAGAATAACTTTCACAATTCCACTTTCAAATCACTTCACCATTCACCATAGACACAAGGAAACACACACACACTGGGAGATCCTATAACCGATATAAACCATGTGAGCTACATGAAGTCCAACGTACAACCCACGTTGGGGATAACCGTCTTATCTTTGCCATTGGAATAGGACTATCGATATTAAATCCACACAACTAGTGATCACTATATAAATCAGCCTCAGGCTCACTCCTATGGGGGCACGTAGTTCTAGGAACGTAAGGTCGCTTTATACCTTCCTCTCGGTGCTAAAGATTTCTCCCGGACTTTGCTCAGATCATTTCAAAGATAATCCAAAACAAAACAATTTCAGTAATATATAAATATACATCGAGAGACATCATGCTTCCCATCTATCAAAATCAACCATGTTGTGGATTTCTTTCACACTCGAGTTCAAAACAACTCCATTAAGACCAAAAGGTCAAATCATTCAAAATATCTCATATATTCAACATCAACGTGCTTATAACACACACTTTCTAAAAAAAACATAATTTCCAATAGGGATTCACGACCCAAATATCAAAATCATGATAAATATCATTCAAGATTCATGCTTTATATCTCCACACATGTAAATTCATCTTTGATAATCATAAACATCAAGATTTCATAATAATCATCATAAGATATGGGTTCATGCTTCAAATTCATAAAAATTAAATAAAAATCACTCCTTTGTAAAGAAAATTACTTTTGGGCACAAGAACGAAAGAGAGTTCTTGTTGAAAAACCCCACATACCTTGAATGATGATTTTTAGATCGATACTCATTTTTGAGATGTTAATCGTGCCTTTGAGTGATGGTTCTTGGAGTTCTTGAACTAAGAACTTGGAATCTTGAATAAATTTGCAGAATTAATGGTGAACTTTGGAGGTTCTCGAAGTTGGATGTAGGAGCTTAGAGTTTTCTTTTTGAGGGAATTTGATGAAATATAACATATAATGCTTCCAATAGGCTTTAATATAGGGTTTGGATGGATTTTGGGTGAGAGGGGAATGACCTAAACGCCCCTAAAAATCAAATAATTCTCAAATCTGTCCTTTGGTGGACTGTTTTGATAGTTTGAAGTAGATCAACCATAACGTTTTACTTCGATATCTAAATTGGATGAAACTAATTTCATTAGAAAAAACACTCTCATATATTTCCGTTGATATATAGTATCTCACCCAGATCATTGTGTACTAGGAGTTATGATCGTTTGAAGTTGACCCAAAAATTTACTTTTGATAGGCTGAAGTAGATCGACCATAACCTTTTGCTCTGATAGAAAGATTGGATTAAACAAATTTCATTGGAAAGAGGACTCATAGAGTTTTCCATTGATATATAGTAGATCACCCAGATCATTATGTACAATGAGTTATGATCATTTAAATTGGAGCAAAAATACGTCAGGCCTCAGTACTTTTTCCTGCACATTTTACTGTTCACTACTATTCATGGTTCGATTAGAATGTTCATAACCCGTCGCTCGGGTGTCCATTTTGGATGATCCACATATCGTTGGAAAGATTATTCGATACTCTACGCAATGGTGGATCATAATCTAATACATTAAACATGAAAAATTTATAATTCATTCTAGAAGATAGAACCCAACATGTTTACGCACAAAATTTCAACGAAAAATTTCCCAGGGTATTACATCATCCCCCGCTTGGAAACATTCCAAGATTAGAACCCAAGTGCTTTTGAGTTCTGCTTTTCAGAAGGGCCTTGGTACCCAAGTCCTCGAATGACGCTAGACATGCCAAGATTAGATAGGGAATAGAGCATACAGATGAAACCATTTGTTAGACTCATCACCACATCGTTTCTCACTCCGAATGCAACATAGAATGCATAAATCAAGAAACTACAGCTGAACACATAATAAATAACAGCTGAACTGCTGTAACTTTTATCACAAGTGCATGATTTAGGAAAGAACGGTACCTTAGGCTTGATCGGAGTTCACAGAAAATAGGTGCGGGTACTTGGATCACATATCCGCCTCAGCTTCCCAAGTTGCACCCTCAACAGATTGGTTTCGCCACAACACCTTGACCAAGGGAACTTCTTTATTCCTTAGTCTTCGGACACTAAAGTCAAGAATCTCAACAGGAATCTCATCAAAAGAAATATTTTCTTGAATGTCAGTACTCACAGAGGAATCCACTACCACAGCATCGCTAATATGCTTTCTAAGCATGGAGACATGGAATATTGGATGAACAGAGGACAACTCGGAAGGCAACTCGACCTCATAATCTACCTTACCAACACGACTAAGAATTTTGTAAGGACCAACATAACGGAGACTAAGCTTCCTCTTTTTTCCGAATCTCTTCACCCCCCTCATGGGTGAAAGTTTCAGTACACTAGGTCACCAACTTCAAACTCAAGGTCTCTTCTTCTAACATCTACATATGACTTCTGACGACTCTGCACAGTTTTTAACCTTTTCCTAATCAACTTAACTTTTTCCATAGCCTCAAATATCGAATTAGAACCACTACAGCCGCTTCACTCACCTCGAACCAACCTATGGGTAATCTATACTTCCTTCCATATAAGGCTTCAAACGGAGCCATGCCAATACTAAAGTGGAAACTGTTATTGTAAACAAACTCTATCAATGGTAAGTGATCATCCCAACTTCCCTTAAAGTCAAGTGCACAAGTTCTCAACATATCCTCTAAGGTCTGGATGGTCCTCTCAGCCTGACCATTGGTCTGCGGATGAAAAGTAGAACTCAAAAGCACTTGGGTACCAAGACCCTTCTGAAAAGCTTTTCAAAATTGCAAAGTGAACTAAGTACCCCTATCCGAAATGATAGCCAAGGGAAATCCATGCAGTCTGACTAGCTCTCGAATATACAATCTAGCGTAATCCTCAGCAGTATATGAAGTATGAACAGGCAAAAAATGAGCATACTTAGTCAACCTATCAACCACAAGCCAAATGGAATCACGGTGGAGTCGGGAAGGAGGTAAACCAATCACAAAGTCTATATTTATCTCTTCCCACTTCCAGGTGGGAATACTAAACTCTTGCATCATACCACCAGGTCTTTGGTGTTCAACCTTAACCTGTTGGCATGTTACACACTTAGCTACAAACGCTGCTATATCTTTCTTCATGCTACTCCACCAATAAATTTCCCGCAAGTTTCGGTATATCTTGGTGGCACCAGGATGAATAGAATATCATGCCCCGTGCACTTTAGCCATAATCCTCTGTCTCAGATCATCAACATTCGAGACACACAATCTACCCTGCAATATAAACATACCATCTCCCCCTTGGGAGGAAACCTCTACTTTTTGGTCCTTGACTGATTCCTTCAATCTGACCAAACTAGCATCTAAGTATTGCTTTTCCTTCACTTCAGAAACTAAGGAGGATTCGGAAGTACTCTCAACCCCTATACTACCTTTAGCAGAGTCAAACAACCTAACCCCCAATCTAGCTAAACGATGTACATCACGAGCCAACTTTTTCTTACCTTCTACCATATGCAAAACACTACCCATGGACACTCTACTTAGGGCATCCGCCATAAGATTGGCCTTGCCCAGATGGTACAACATACTCATATCATAGTCCTTTAACAATTCTAACCATCGTCTTTGCCTAAGATTCAATTCTCTCTAGGTAAACACATACTGTAGACTCTTATGATCAGTAAAAACATCAACATGGACACCATACAAATAGTTTCTCCAGATTTTCAAAGCAAACACAACAGCAGCCAACTCAAGGTCATGGGTGGGGTAATTTTTCTCATGGGGTTTCAACTATCTAGAAGCATAAGCTATCACCTTACCCTTCTGCATCAATATGCAACCCAACCCAACTCTCAAAGCATTACAGTACACCATAAAACCATCAACACCATCAGGAAAGTCAAAATAGGGGCTAAAGTAAGTCGAGTCTTTAACTCCTGAAAACTCTTCTCACAAGATTCGGACCACAAGAACTTCACTTTTTTTGGGTCAACCGAGTCATAGGAGACGCTATAGAGGAGAAACCCTCAACAAAACGGCGGTAATAACCAGCTAAACCCAAGAAACTTTAGATATCAGTCGGAGAAATAGGTCTAGGCTAATTTCTAATAGCTTCGGTCTTTTGGGGATCAACTCTAATACCCTCAGAAGAAATGATATGACCTAGAAAAGCAATTGACCTTAGCCAAAACTTACACTTACTGAACTTGGCAAATAACTTGTGATCTCTAAGGGTTTGCAAGATAGTTCAGAGATAATCAGAATATTTATCCTCACTATGGAAGTACACCAGTATATCATCGATGAACACTATGACAAACATATCCAGATATGGTCTGGACACTCAATTCATGAGGTCCATGAAAGTTGTTGGGGCATTAGTTAACCCAAAAGACATAACAAGAAACTCAAAATGGCCATAACGAGTTTGGAAAACGGTTTTCGGGATGTTACACTCCCTAACTTTGAGTTGATGAGAGCCGGAACAAAGGTCTATCTTTGATAAATAACTTGCACCTTGCAATTGGTCAAACAAATCATCTATTCTCGGAAGGGGGTACTTATTTTGTATGATGACTTTATTCAGTTGGCGGTAGTCAATGTACATACGCAAAGTGCCATTTTTCTTTCTCACAAACAGCACAGGAGTACCCCAAGGAGAAATACTAGGCCTTATAAAACCATTATCTAGTAGATCTTTGAGTTTCTTTTTTAACTCCTTAAGTTCTGCAGGGGCCATATGGTAAGGAGGAATAGAAATGGGCTGAGTATTGGGAAGAAGACCAATCTCGAACTCTATCTCTCTATCAGGAGGTATCCCTGCAAGATCATCTGGAAAGACATCAGAAAACTCATTGACGACGTTAGCAGACTGGAGAGGTGGAGTCTCAGACTTAGTGTCTTTGACTCTAACCAAATGGTAAATATACCCCTTGGAAATAAGCTTTCTAGCTTTGAGGTAAGAGATAAAATGACTCTTGGGTGATGCAGAATTCCCAGACCACTCAAACACGGATGCACCCAAAAACTAAAACTTGACCACTCAAGTCCGACAATCAATAGAGGCTTAAGAAGAATACAACCAGTCCATACTCAGAATCACATCAAAATCTACCATGTCTAACTTAATCAGATCAGCCAACAAGACTCTATGAAGAACGGTAACAGGACACTTTTTATACACTTTTGGGGCAATAATCAAATCACCCACTGGGGTAGAAACTAGGATAGGCTCAGGAATAATTTGAGGACTCATTTCAAAATTCACATCAATCAAAGGTGTAACATATGAGAAACTAGATCCAGGATCCAACAAAGCATACACATTAAACTGAAATATACGAAGCATACTAGTAACAACATCGGGAGAGTCCTCCTATTCCTGGTGGAAAGGTAAAGCATAAAATCTATTCTGGCGCTGCCCGCCAGCATTGCTAGAAGAGGTACCCTGAGCTGGGGCTGGGCGAGTCGCTGGAACTGGAGCACTAACAGTCTGAGTTTGGATCTGAGGGCGATAGTCACGACACCCTTGTCCATCCTGTGGACAATCTCTAACTCTGTGACCCATGTCACCACATTGAAAACAACCCCTCTTCTCACCCCAATACTTACCTAAATGAGCCCTACCATACTTAGGACACAGGGGACGATATGGCTAACTGCCAGCACTGTATTGGGACGTGGATATATATGACCTTCTACCTTGCTCCTGCCTACCTCTAGGCATGGGAGCACTAGCATATGATGGTACTGGCATAGACGAATGATCTTGATACTGAGGGTGACTCCCTCTCTGCGATCTAGTCTGACCCTATCCATGCTGCTTGGACCTAGCTCTCTTATTCTCCCTTATTCTATCTCTCTCCTTAATCTTGTCTGCCTCAATCTATTGGGCATGAGTCATTAGCCTAGAAAGATTTATCTCACTATTCAGTATAGCAGACCTACACTCCTTAACCATATAACTAGACACTCCAGTCATAAACTTACTCATACTAGCCCGATTATCAGCCACTAAGTCAGGAACATACTTGGCCAACTGATTGAACTTTAGACAGTACTCCCTAATAGTCATAGAGCCCTGTCGCAGGTTCATAAACTCTTCCACCTTCACCTTCCTCATCTCCAAGGGAAAAAACTTATCCAGGAATACATCCTGCAACTCTTGCCAAGTTGTAGGGATAACTCCCTCACCTCTACCTTTCCTCTAAGCAACAACCGAGTTATAAGCAAGGTATTTCAACCTATCCATAGCCAACTCCACACTATGTTCCTCAGATACATGTATCACTTGGGTAATTTTCTGCACCTCCTCTAAAAGAAACCGTGTATCCTCATCAGACTTGGACCCATAGAATTATGAAGGATTCATCCACATGAAGTCACGAATCCTGGTAGCAGCTGAATCACCTCCCTGCTGCTGTAGAGCCAGGGCCGGGTTGGCTTGAACATTTGTAGTAATAGCTTGGGCCGGCACCTGAAAGGCTGCCTAAAATTCAGCATGAGACACATTTTCATTCAATGGGTCAGCGGGTTGAGGTTAATGACCATTATTATTTCTTCTCGCTCAATGTGGAGGCATATTTCTGAAAGAGGAGAGCACGAATCAATAGCAGAGAGAGACACTTTAAGAACGATAGACTTTTGAAAGAAAGAATCACACTTTTTCCTAAAACGTCTTGTAGCCTCTTTCTCATAGATGTGGCGTGCTACACACTGATGATCAAGACTCTACTTAACGTGGCTTGTCAGACTTCCTAGGACACCTTAAAACCTTAGGCTCTGATACCAAGTTTGTAACACCCCAAAAAATGGGTCTCGGAGTATCACACGGTGATTGAGGCTACGAGTAGTCCCAAGCTAACCCTTTGAGCCATTTTCATTAAGTTCAACACAAATCAATGGGGTTTCCATAAATAACCCTCAAATATCAACAAAGTAATCATCATCCAAGAATAAAAGAATTTCAGAAAGATAACAAAATACGACTTATTAGTCAACTCCCAACATCTATACTAGTCTGACAAGCCTCTAAGAAAATCAATAAAACTAGCGAGCCATTGAGACATGCCCCAATTGACTTATACTCAGTTATCAAATGTAAATGATTCTGTGAAACCAACATCAGACATCACGTCCTCGAAACATGAGGACTCACCACAACAGAGGGTGTAGAACAGTGTGCCCAAAGAATCACTGTCGAACTTGGAACTGAGCACCTGAACCTACATTCTGAGAAAATACAGCCCATATCCGAAGATGTGGGTCAGTACCATGGAAAAGAATCGAGTATATAGGGTTGTATGCAGTTGTATAAACATCATCATCATAAATATTTATAAGAAATATGCAGGATGTATGAAAGACTCACATAGCCCGAAGAAAATCATGATAATCATGAGAGGATGAAATAAGTACGATAACACATGTGAGTCATCATATAATTTGTCAATCACTTTCAGTTCATCAAGAATATCAATTCTCATAATGTAAATATCATTTGAATCTTTCGAAAGAATAACTTTCACAATTACACTTTCAAATTACTTCACCATTCACCATAGACACAAGGAAACATACACACACTAGGAGATCCTATAACCGACATAAACCATGTGAGCTACATGGAGTCCAACGTACAACCCACATTGGGGAGAACCGTCCTATCCTTGCCATCGGAGTAGGACTATAGATATCAAATCCACACAAACTAGTGATCACTGTATAAATCAGTCTCAGTATCACTCCTATGGGGGCACGTAGTTCTAAGGAAGTAAGGTCGCTTTATACCTTCCACTCGGTGCTAACGATTTCTCCCAGACTTAGCTCAGATCATTTCAAAGACAATCCATAATAAAATAATTTCAGTAATATATAAATATACATCAGGAGCCATCATGCTTTCCATCTATCAAAATCAACCACATTGTGAATTTCTTTCACACTCGAGTTCAAAACAACCCCATTAAGACCAAAAGGACAAATCATTCAAAATATCTCATATATTCAACATCAACATGCTTATAACACACACTTTCTAGAAAAAACACAATTTTCAATAGGGATTTACGACCCAAATATCAAAATCAAGATAAATATCGTTCAAGATTTATGCTTTATATCTCCACACATGTAAATTCATCTTTCATAATCATAAACATTAAGATTTAATAATAATCATCATAAGATATGGGTTCATGCTACAAATTCATAAAAATCAAATAAAAATCATGCCTTTGTAAAGAAAATTACTTTTGGGCACAAGAACGAAAGAGGGTTCTTGTTGAAAAACCCCGCATACCTTGAATGATTAACTTTAGATCGATACTCATTTTTGAGATGTTAATCGTGCCTTTGAATGATGGTTCTTGGAGTTCTTGAACTAGGAACTTGGAATCTTGAATAAATTTGCAGAATTAATAGAGAACTTTGGAGGTTCTTGAAGTTGGATGTAGGAGCTTAGGATTTTCTTTTTGAGGGAATTTGATGAAATATAACATATAATGCTTCTAATAGGCTTTAATATTGGGTTTGGATGGATTTTGGGTGACGGGTTAGAGACCAAAACGCCCCTAAAAATCAAATAATTCTCAAATCTATCCTTTGGTGGACTGTTTTGATAGTTTGAAGTAGATCAACCATAACGATTTACTCCGATATCCAAATTGGATGAAACCAATTTCATTAGAAAGAGGACTCTTATATCTTTCCATTAATATATAGTATCTCACCTATATCATTGTGTATGAGGAGTTATGATCATTTGAAGTTGACCCAAAAATTCACTTTTGATAGGCTGAAGTAGATCAACCATAACTTTTTGCTTCGATAAACAAATTGGATGAATCCAATTTAATTGGAAAGAGGACTTGTAGATATTTCCGTTGATATATAGTAGATCACCCAGATCATTATGTACAAGGAGTTATGATCGTTTAAATTTGGAGAAAAAATACGCCAGGCCTGAATACTTTTTCCTGCACATTTTACTGTTTACTACTATTCATGGTTCGATCGGAATATTCATAACTCGTTGCTCGAGTGTCTGTTTTGGATGATCCATATATCTTTGGAAATCTTATTCGATAATCTACGCAATGGTGGGTCATAATCTAAGACATTCCGTACGAAAAATTTATAATTCATTCTAGAAGATAGAACCCAACACGTTTATGTATAAAATTTCAATGAAAAATTTCCCGAGGTATTACAAGTACATTCAAAGTAGTGATCGCATACTCATTTCTTATGCTATGATGTATTATATCATAGGTTTGGATGCTCAGGTTCCTGACCATACCTAGACCTCTCAGCTCATCAGTAGCAGTAGCAGTGGTGAGTCATCATATTTCGAGGACCATTTATGTTTACTTTAATTCAGTTTCAGTAGTCAGTCTACGTTCCTAGTTCAGCTCAACCTCTAGTACTTGTTTAAGGTAATTAGAACTTGAAAATAAGACAAGTGTTGAGGGACTTAGTTACTTTTTCACTCCCTTTAACTTCGAGGATTTTTAAGTTGACCTTCTGGGCTCCGAGATAATGGTTTTTGAGTTAATTCATGTTCAGGGGTGTAAGTAACATGTCTCGGGTAAGTTTAGGATTTTTTAGATGGGGTTTGGACCATGTTTGAATTTCCCAAACAGCAACTCACTACGATTAGATCGCATCGTGGTGAGTATAGCGGTGAAGGAGTCACTGTGCCATGGTGAAGGGAAAATAGGCAATCGTCTGATTCCATTAAGTCATGGCGATTGCACAACATCACGGTGGAAATCACGATGATAGCCATGGCGCGTCTCATTGAGGGTCTGAACCAGGTTCCAGTTATGAATTTTAATCTCCCAAGGGTAGTCTTATCATTTGTCCCCACCCCAAGTCATATAAATAGAAGATTTAACTCTATTCTAAGTAAAATACACTTATTCCTCACCAAAATTTCTCTCCAAGAAACCGTAAGGCTTCAATTTTAAATCCAAGAAATCAAAGTTTCACCATTCCTCTTACAAAACAACTAAGAATTCAAGTTTTCGGGTTCAATAACTTCAAGAACATCATTAGGGATCCAAAAATTCAAGCTTCTTCACCCAATTAATCAAATAAGGTATGTGGGGTTATGAACAAGGATACTTCTTTCATCCTTGTACCCAAAACTAGTTTTTAAAATTGAATCTACATGAATTTACATGAGCTTCAATTTAGGGTTCATACACAATTATCATTGTTTAAAGTTTATGATGTTACAAGTGATTTAAGTGTTGAATTGCATAACTACATTTACACATTCATGCATGTGATTTGATTTCATATATTAAGAATTGAATTTCATTATCATGATTAGAATTGTTAAAGTATTTCAAGATTATTATTATTGAGCATGAAGTTCGTAGTGATTTGACATAAGTTTCAAGAATGGGTTTGAAGCCCCAAGTTTAAATCTTGATATTTCAAGAATGATGATGTTTAATCACCCTATGATTAGTTTATATTTAGATTTTGAACAGGATTTGATCATTTGATCCTCGGGTAAGATATGGAATCTACTTCACAATTTTGATTACAGTTTAAAGTAAATAGATGCATAACTGGTTTTCATTATAAACCATTATGCTAGTTTTAAAGTGAATTTTCTACAGAATGAACATACAGATTAAAGGGAGTAGTATTTAGCACCAAGTTAGGTATGTGTCCTAGTTCACATGCCCCAGAACTACGAACCAACGTAGGTATATATTCAGATTATTCCCATTTATATGGATAAAGATACTGATTGTGATCACTTAGCTCAGGTTATACTCCTTGGCAAGAGTATGAAACCTCTTCCCAACGTGAGGTTTTCCCCTTAGGGGAACTAGACGTTTGACATCGTGATAGCTCACATGGTGTATGTCGGTTAGAAGATTCTCCCTAAGTCCTAAGACAGAATAACAGAACAACTTTTAGAAACTAAGTGTAAAGGCTCACAATTTATTTCAGATATTGTTTTAGATAAGATATTTGCTATGATATTTCAGCTTTCAGTTTACAGATATAAAGGTGAGTCCTTTTTACACTTATCCTGCATGATTTGAAAACAGACTTAACTTCAGTTCTACTTATTCCATTAATTGAAAGAGTAAAAGTACAACTTTTAGAACTATGTTTGATGGCTCACAAAGACTGTCTTTATGCTTTATTAAAAGTATATTTATATTTCGCAGCTTTTACATTCTTCAAACCAATGTGAGTCATTTACACTCTACATGCATTATTTACAAGTTATATGTACTTTCAGATACTATTTTACTAGTGCATTCACCCCTATATGCTTAATACATTTGAAAAGTACTAATCCACATATATGTTTATGTGCTACATTATTTAATAATGTAGGTTCAGGTGCTCAGTTCCATCCATGTGATTGACAGAGAGCATCCCTAGCTACATCCCAACAATTAGTGAGTCCTCATAGTTGAGGGACCTAGTTGTTCAGATTTCCAACTTCATAGAGTAGTTTATTCAGTTGTTCTCAGTTAGTTTGAGTCAGCTGGGGGTCTGTTCTAGCGATTCTCTCGTTAGTAGTGTTGGAGACTTGTCTGACTATTAGATATATTTTAGACCTACAATGTTGGTTGTTCAGACTTCCTAGTTAAATACTTTTAGACATTATGTTCATTAAATTCAGTCCTATTCAGATAATAGATTTAGTATTTCAGTGTTTTTCATGCTTAGATTCCCTTTATTTTGAGTTTTAGAATGAGCAACAGGCTTGCAGGGTTAGCTCAGGACTACTTGTAGTTTGGAGCATCGTGTGGCATTATGGGACTCATTTTTGAGGCATTGTAAAATTGGTATCAGAGCCTAAGGTTTAAAGAGCCCTAGGGAGTCAGATAAGCCACATCACGTGGAGTCTTTATAATGGGTGTGAAGTGCACCACATTTATGAGCAAGAGGCTACAGAACGATTTAGAAACTTTTCCTTTTCTTTCATGATCTATCGTGCTTACAACTGTCTCTATTTGCTTTTAACTTGTGCTTTTATGTGACAGAATATGCCTCTTCGCCGAGCTAATGCACAAAAAAATAATAACCATCCACCCTAGCCTGCTGATGCCTTGAATGAGAATGTGTCCCATGCTGAATTTTGGGCTGCTTTTCAAGCGTTGGCTCAAGCTGTAAATGCCAATGTTCAGGGAAACCATCAGGCTGTTGTCGCCCTTTAGCAAAATAGTGATTTAGCTACAGCCAAAATTTTTTACTTTATGAGAATAAATCCACCTGAATTCTTTCAGTCAAAAGTGGGTGAGGACCCACAACTATACCTAGATGAGGTGAAAAATATCACCTAAATTATTCATGTTACTAAGGAAGAGAGTGTATAATTGGCATCCTATAAGATGGAGGATGTTGCTTATGATTAGATGGTTATGTGAAAGAATGGTAGGGGTGAGAATGTAGCTCCCATGAGTTGACAGGTATTTTAGGATGCATTTCTAGATAGGGTTTTTTTGTGTGAGCTGAGAGAAGCTAAGATTGAGGAGTTCATAAACCTGAGGCAGGGCTCGATAATAGTGAAAGAGTATTGCCTCAAGTTCAATCAGTTGTCTAAGTATGCTCTCAACTTGATAGTTGATCCTAGATCGAGTATGAGTAAGTTGTTACTGGAGTGTCTGGATAAGTAATCAAAGAGTGTAGGACTACCATGCTTATTGGGGATATGGATCTTTCTAGGCTGATGACTCATGCCCAATAGATTAAGGTAGAAAAATTGAAGAGGAAATAGAGGGAAAATAAAAAGGCTTGGACCAAACATTTTGACCACAGACAAACAAAGTATGGAGAGGGAAATCGTTCACAGTTTCAGGGTCACTCTCATATGCCAGCACAATCTTCAGCCAGTGACCCCGTACCTAAAACCAAGAAGGAGAAGTGGGGTAGGATTTCTATTTCCAAGTCTCAGAGTAGTATGGGTGGAAGGCCCAATTATCCAAAATATTCTAAGTGTGGTAAAAATCATCCCGGTGAGTTTTTGTTATGACAAAAAGGTTGTTATGGATGTGGTAAGTTGGGTCACAGGAACAAAGAGTGCCCGTATGCTAAGAAGGGAAACCGAGATGTTCATTCTCAGACTCAGTCTACTAGTGCACCAGCCTCTGTGGGTCATCCATCCCCTCTTCAGGGTGCATCATCTAATATCGGTGGCGGTCAGCGCCAGAATCAGTCCTATGCTTTACCATCCCATTAGGAGAAGGAGAGTTCACCAGATATTGTTATTAGTATGCTTCGTGTCTTTCATCTTGATGCTTATATGTTGTTAGACCCAGGGTTAAATCTCTCTTATGTGATTCCGTTAGTTGAAGTGGATTTTGGAGTAGGTCCTGAAAGATTTTCTAAGCCTTTCTTAGTTTTTACCCTAGTGGGGGAGCCAATTGTTCCCAAACAAATCTATAGAAAGTATCCTATCATTATCCTTCATAAGATCATATTAGCAGACTTAATCAAGTTAAATATGGTCGATTTTGACATTATTCTGGGTATGGATTAGTTCCATTCCTGCTATGCATCTATAGATTGTCGCACTAGCATAGTGAAGTTTCAATTTCCTGATGAGCCAGTCTTTGAATGGGAAGGTAATTCAGTATCTCCCAAAAGTCATTTCATATCCTATCTTAAGGCCAGAGGATTGATAACAAAGGGGAGCCTTTACCACTTAGTTCAAGTCAAGGACACTAAGTCTGATACTCCAACAGTTTATTCAGTCCATGTATTCAATGAGTTTCCTGAAGATTTGTTAGGGGTACCTCCCGACAGAGAAATAAAATTTGGTAATGATCTTCTTCCTGATACCTATCCCATCTCCATTCTTCCATATCGGATAGCTCCAGCCGAGCTTAAGAAATTGAAAGAGCAGCTTAAAGATCTCTTAAATAAAGGTTTCATAGGGCCAGTGTATCTCCATAGGGCGCTCTCATCCTATTCGTGCGAAAGAAAGATGGCTCTCTCCGAATATGCATTGACTACCGTCAGCTGAATAAAGTCACAATCAAAAACAAATATCCTTTTCCCAGGATTGATGACTTATTCAACTAACTCCAAGGTTCAAGTTACCTTTTTAAGATTGACCTTAGATTTGTCTATCACCAGCTTAGATTAAGGGTATGTGATATTCCAAAAATAGCTTTCAAGACCCATTACAGTCAATTTAAATTTCTAGTTATGTCTTTCGAGCTAACAAACGCACCAGCAGCCTTCATTGACTTGATGAAGAAAGTGTTTAAACATTACTTGGAAATGTTGTTCATGGTCTTTATCGATGATATCCTTGTCTATTCTCGTAGTGAGGATGACCATGTAGACCATCTTAGAATCGTGTTGCAAACTCTTAGAGATCACCAGTTGTTCATAAAATTTAACAAGTGTGAATTTTGGCTAAGATCAGTAGCTTTCCTCGGTCATATTATTTCTGATGATGGAATTAGAGTCGATTCTCAAAAGATCTAAGCAATAACAAAACTGGCCTAGACCCATCTCTTTCACAGACATCAAGTATTTCTTGGGTTTAGCTGGCTATTACTGATATTTTGTTAAGATTTTTTCATCTATTTCATCCCCCATAACGAGATTGGCTTAAATAAAAGTTAAGTTTCAGTGGTCAAATTCCTGGGAGAAGAGTTTTCAGGAGTTGAAAGCTCGACTTACTTCAGCCCCAATTTTAGCACTACTTTATGGTATAGATGGATTCGTTGTAAATGCTTCTAGAGTTGGTCTGGGTTATGTCTTAATGCAGAGAGGTAAGGTCATAGCCTATGCCTCTAGACAGATTAAGCCTTGTAAAAAGGACTATTCTACCCATGATCTTGAGTTAGATGTTGTTGTATTTGCCTTGAAGATCTGGAGGAACTATCTTTATGAGGTTTATGTTTATGTGTTCACGAACCACAAGAGCTTGCAGTATGTGTTTTCATAGAGAGTTAAATCTCTGTCAAAGAAGGTGGTTAGAATTATTGAAATATTATGACATGAGTATGTTATACCATCCGGGAAAGGCTAATGTGGTGGCAGACGTCCTTAGTAGACTATTTATGTGAAGTGTTGCTAATGGGGAGGATGATAAGAAATAATTATTTGAGAAGATCACCGGTTGGATAGACTAGATGTGCAGTTAGTTGACCCAGCTAAGGGAAATGTTTAGGTACAGAGTAGTTTGGAATCTTCTTTAGTTTTTGAAATGAAGGAGAAGCACGATTAGGACTCCAGTTTGGTTAAGTTAAAGAAGTCAGTCAGATATTAGAAGGTAGAGGTTTTCTCCCAAGGGGGAGATGGTATGTTGAGATATCAGAATGGATTATGTGTGTCGTGCATTGATGGTTTGAGGTAGTGAATTATGGTAGAAACGCATGGTGTGCGTTACTCTATTCACCCAGGAGCCACTAAGATGTATCATAATTTGCGTGAAGTTTATTGGTGGAGTGGTATGAAAAAAGATATCACAGAATTTGTGGCCAATTGTGGTACTTGCCAACAGGTTAAGGTGGAGCACAAAAGACCTGGTGGTATATTACAGGAGTTTAGTATTCCCACCTGGAAGTGGAAAGAGGTAAACATGGACTTTGTGATAGGGTTACCTCATTATTGTCGTCAGCATGATTTGATTTAGGTTATTGTAGATAGATTGACCAAGTCAGCCCATTTTTTGCCAGTTCACACGTCCTACACCACTGAACACTATACTGGATTGTATATTAGAGGATTGGTTAGATTGCATGGATTTCCTTTATCTATCATTTCGAATAAGGGTACTCAGTTAACCTCTTACTTTTGGAAAGACTTTCAGAAGGTTCTTGGTACCCAAGTTCATCTCAGTTCTGCTTTTTACCCTCAGACAAACGGTCAGGTAGAGAGGACCATTCAGACACTAGAGGATATGTTGAGGGCGTGCGTTCTTGACTTCAAATATAGTTGGGATAATCACTTAACATTGATCGAGTTTGCCTACAATAACAGTTACTATTCTAGTATTCAGATATCCTTGTTTGAGGATCTTTATGGAAGGAGATGTAGGTCACCTATCGGTTGGTTTGAAATGGGTGAGGCCGCTTTGATTGGGCTAGACGTAGTGGTTAAAGCCAAGGAGAAAGTCCAGTTGATTTAGGAAAGATTGAAAACAACTCAGAGTTGTTAGAAATCATATGCATATGTGAGAAGAAGGGACCTCAAATTAAAGGTCGGTGACTTGGTTTATTTTACGATTTCACCCATGAGAGGAATGAAGAGAGTTGGCAAAAAGAGGAAACTTAGTTCTCGATATGTTGGCCCTTATAGAATATTGGGTTATGTTGGGAAAGTAGCTTATGATCTTGAGTTGCCTACAGACTTGTCATCCATTCACCTAGTGTTCCATGTATCCTTGTTGAGGAAATATATGGGTGTCTCAACTGTTGTAGTCCCTATAGAAAGCACAGATATTCAGGATAGCCTCTCTTATGAAGAGATTCCAATTGAGATTCTTGATCACTAGATCTGTAGACTAAGGAACAAAGAAGTTCCATTGGTCAAAGTTCTTTGGCGGAATCATTTTGTAGAGGTTGCCACTTGGGAAGCGGAAGCAGATATGCAAACCAAGTAACATCACCTTTTCTCCGTAAACCCACACTCAGCTGTGTGATTATCTACATCTCATTTCATACATTCATAGATTAGTTCAGTCGCTCATTGTGTTTTAGATTCAGTCATGCAGTTATGTTTTCAGTTGTGCCTACCAGTATATATAGTTTTAGTTCCTCAGTATCCTCAGCTTAACTAGTCTCATTCGAGGATGAATGTTTCCAAGGAGGAGATATTGTAATACCTCGTACGTTTCTAGTTCAGCTCAGCCCCTAGTATTTGCTTAAGGCAATTAGAATCTGAAAATAAGACTAAGTGTTGAGGGACTTAGTCATTTTTTCACTCCCTTTAACTTTGAGGATTTTTAAGTCGACCTTCCGGGCTCCAAGATGATGGTTTTTGAGTTGATTCATGTTTAGGGGTGTAAGTAGCATGTCTCGGGTAAGTTTTGGATTTTTTGTATGGGGTTTGGAACATATTTGAATTACCCAAATAGTATCTCACCGCGATTAGACCATGTCGTGGTGAGTATAGTGATGAATGGCAAATCGATCATCGTCTGATTCCAGTGAGTCAATGTGATTGCATCGCATCGCGGTGAAAATTGCAATGACAGCCTTGGTGTATCATGGTGAGGGTCTAAACCAGGTTTCAGCTATGAATTTTAATCTCCCAAAGGTAGTCTTGTCATTTCCCCCCAACCCAAGTCATGAAAATAGAAGATCTAACTATATTCTAAGCAAAATACACTCATTCCTCACCAAATTTCTCTCCAAGAAACCCTAAGGCTTCAACTTTAACTCCAAGAAATCCAAAGTTTCACCATTCCTCTTTCAAAACAACCAAGAATTCAAGTTTCCAGGTTCAAGAACTTCAAGAAGAAGCTTTAAAAACATCATTAGGGATCCAAAAATTCAAGCTTCTTCACCAAATTAATCAAATAAGGTATGTGGGGTTATGAACAAGGATACTTCTTTCATCTTTGTGCCCAAAACTAGTTTTTAAAATTGAATCTAAGTGACTTTACATGAGTTTCAATTTAGGGTTCATACCCAGTTATCATTGTTTGAATTTTATGATGTTACAAGTGATTTAAGTATTGAATTGCATAACTATGTTAACAAATTCATGCATATGATTTGATATATTAAGAATTGAATTTCACTATCTTGATTAGAATTGTTAAAGCATTTCAAGATTATTGCTATTGAGCATGAAGTTTGTGGTGATTTTATACAAGTTTCAAGAATGGGTTTGAAGACCCAAGTTTAAATCTTGATATTACAAGAAAGACGATGTTTAAGCACCCTATGATTATTTTATATTTAGATTTTGAACAATATTTGATCATTTGATCCTCGGTTAAGATATGGAATCCACTTCACAGTTTTAATTACAGTTTAAAGTAAATAGATGCATAACTAGTTTTCATTGTAAGCCCTTATGCTGGTTTTAAAGTAATCTCCTGCAGAATGAGCATACAGATTAAAGGAGTATTATTTGGTACCTAGTTAGGTATGTGTCCTAGTTCACATGCCCCAGAACTATGAGACAACGTAGGTATATATTCAGATTATTTCTATTTATACGGATATAGATACAGATTATGATCACTTAGCTCAAGTTATACTCCTTGGCAAGAATATGACACCTCTCCCCAGTGTGAGGTTTTACCCTTAGGGGAACTATACGTTGGACACCATAATAGCTCATATGGTGTATGTTAGTTAGAAGAACCTCCCTAAGTCCTAAGACAAAATAACAGAATAGCTTTTAGAAACTAAGTGTAAAGGCTCACAATTTATTTCAGATATTGTTTTACATAAGACATTCGCTATGAGATTTCAGCTTTCAGTTTACAGATATAAAGGTGAGTCTTTTTTACACTTAGCCTACATGATTTGAAAACAGACTTAACTTCGGTCCTACTTATTCCACTAATTAAAAGAGTAAAAGTACAACTTTTAGAACTATGTCTGATGGCTCACAAAGACTTTCTTTATGCTTTATTACAAGTATATTTATATTTAGTAGCTTTTACATTCTTCAAGCCAATGTGAGTCATTTACACTCAGCATGCATTATTTACAAGTTATATGTACTTTCAGATACTGTTTTACTAGTGCATTCACCCCCACATGCTCAGTACATTCTAAAAGTACTGATCCACATATACGTCTATGTGCTATATTGTTGAATAATTTAGGCTCAAGTGCTCAGTTCCAGCAACATGATTGATCGTGAGCATCCCTATCTATATCCTGATAGTTGGTGTGTCCTTATAGTTTGGGGACCCAGTTATTCATATTTCCATCTTTATAGAGTAGTTTATTCAGTTGTTCTCAATTAGTTCGAGTCAGCTGGGGGTCTATCCCAGCGGCTCTCTAGTTAGTAGTGTTAGAGGCTTGTCCGACTATTAGATATATTTCAGACTTACAATGTTGGTTGTTCAGACTTCCTAGTTAAATATTTTTAGACATTATGTTCATTAAATTCAGTCCTCTTCAGATAATAGATTTAGTATTCTAGTGTTTTGCATGCTTAGATTCCCTTTATTTTGAGTTTTAGAATGAGCAACAGTCTCTCAGGGTTAGCTCAGGACTACTTGTAGTTTGAAGCACCCTGTGGCACTTCGATACTCATTTTTGGGGTGTTACATTTGGGGTTAGTTGGGGAGTTTTCCCATCAACTCCGTAATCAGTCAGTTAGAGGCTTTCAAATACTTTCAGTCAGTTATTTAGTTATCAGTTATTATTAATAGTCTTTACAGTATTGTTTTAAGACTTATAATTCAGTAATGTTTTAAATATTTAAAACCTTAGGGAGTTTTTCAGTTAAGTTCGGCTTATGTTACTGTTATCTTATTTAGTGCTCACAGTAGGTACCAGCTCATGGGTTAGCTTGTGGTCCTTTGGGGCTATACACACCGTGTGGTGCCCAGGATGTACTCTCGAGGCTCTACAAACTTGGTATCAAAGCCTATGGTTTTTAAAGTATTGTAAGGAGTCTGAAAGCCGTATTGAATAGAGTCTTGTGCTTGGGTGTGAAGCGCGTCACATTTATGGACAATAAGTTACGAGACGTTTTAGGAAAATTTTCCTTCATTCAGTATTCATGTCATACGGATGAGCATGATCTTAAGTTAAAGTCTCTATCTAATTCAATATTTCTTTCGTTTACAGAACATACCTCCCAAAAATACTAACGAAAGAAGAAATAGAAACCAGCCAATACCTCTGCCCATTTAGGAAGATCCCCTGAATGAGCACGTTTCACATAATGAGTTTAGGGCTGCATTCACTACTCTGGTTAACTCTGTAGTATCTTAGAAAAATCATTCAATTGCTATCCCAGCCAACCCAGTGGCAAATACTACCACAGCTAGGATTCAGGATTTCACCAGAATGAATCCTCCTTCATTTTCAGAATCTAAGTCTGATAAGGATCCACAGGAATTTCTTAACATGATTCAGAAGGTAATAGACATTATGGGTGTGACTTCTAGGAAAAGTGTTGAATTGGCTGTTGTAATACCCTGTATTTTTGTGTTGGAATTCTAACTATCATTTCAACGCGTCTAAGCTTTAATCCAAGTGATTCTTACATGAATATAAGTTGCATGATCATTATCCCAGTCTATGGAGTAGTTTAGAGGTGAAAAATGTTCATAGAAATGACCTAGAACAAACTTAAGCTAAGATCAATTGATTCGTCCAAAGTTTGACATTCGATTCTACAAAGTTCTATTTCAAATGTGTATATCTCTTAATATACATGGAATTTTTCATCCCAAGACCTATCAAATTGTATATAATTGAATTAGCTTTCCAATGATACCAATTTTGCAAAGAAAGAAAGAAAGATGGTTCTCGTAGAATGTGCATTGATTACTGTCAGTTGAACAAAGTCACAATCAAGAATAAATACCCACTCCTTAGAATTGATGACTTATTCGACCAACTTTAGGGTGCTAGTTATTTAGAGTCAGAGAATGTGATGTTCCAAAAATAGCTTTCAGAACTCGATATGGTCACTCGAATTTTTAGTCATGTCTTTTGGCCTTACAAATGCCCCAACATCTTTCATGGACTTGATGAACAGAATGTTCAAATAGTACTTGGACATGTTCATCATAGTCTTCATTGATGACATTCTTGTCTATTCTCGTAATGAAAATGATCATGCAGACCACCTCTGAATTGTATTGCAGACACTTAGAGCCCATCAGTTGTTCGACAAATTCAGTAAGTGTGAATATTTGCTTAGATTAGTAGTTTTCCTTGGCCATATTATTTCTGGTGATGGCATTAAAGTTGACCCTCAAAAGATCGAAATAGTGAGAAACTGGCCCAGACCCATTTCTCCGCCTGATATCAAGAGTTTCTTAGGTTTGACTGACTATTACAAATGGTTTATTGAAAGATAAAATAATCAAATCACATAAAATCACAAATTTTATATATTTTATCAAATTTATAGGTCGTTACAGTTTGTTGGTAATCCTGCAAGAAATTATATTGCATCAGAATTCTTTGTGGTGTGCTACGAAACAGGTTTACTCGGGGAAGTTGAATCCACTTGGTGATGAGGACTATTGATCAGAAAGTCTGTTTTTCATGATTGCAAATAAGTTTTTGTTGCGCAAAATAAAGGTCATGTCAAACACATGTATTTTCAATGAAATAGACACGTCACAAAATAGTTTTTTCTTGAAAATCTTCTACTTACAAATCACTAGGACATGATAATATCAGTTGTCTGTCAAGAGAGCGTAATGCAAATACATATGGAGTAAGAAATATCTTCGGTGGTGCTAGTACTTCTAGGAGATGAGGACAATAGTATGTGTTAATATAATTTGTTATACATGTTATTGTATTACGTAGTTTCATATTAATAAATGATATAAGTGTTTTATTGGGAGATGAAATATATTTTATAACATCAGAGTACAACAAAACATGCAATACAAAAATTACATATCTTCTTTGCTAGTTTTAGGACTTTGCTTACGCTGCGATAATCTAGACCCCAAGTTGAATTGGCTTGTTGTGCCGACCCAACTAAATTCAGTTGATTTATACAATAATTTTCACTCCAAAATTTAATGTTTGGGGTTAATATTTTTGAAAACCTATTCATTCGTTTACTATTAGGTATATCGGATAGGTAGAATCTATATGAAGTTTCTGATCTTCGAGTAGTTTCTAGTGCTCCTCTTCATCTACTCTTTGATAGTTCAGATCGTCTAATGCATGAAAGCGCTTCAATGTTTTTTTCATTTCTAATATTTCCTTATTCAAGTGTTCAATAACTTATGTTTCATTCTTTAACTTACATGTTTGAAAAGTCGCAAAAATTACCTGTGGAACGATCAAACGATACAATCAACATAAGACCTCATAATCACACCGTTTAAAATATAGCTTAGACCACTAAGTGTTTCACCCAAAATAATAAAATCTTCATTTTTAGAGGAGTGTACTTCTATGACAATAATATGTCCAACAATTTGTAAATCATGATAAATAGAGATAGATATTTTTCTAGTGGGTGAATACAATCATATCATTTTCTCCATAAATCGATGTAGCACCCGAATATCTTTGCAACGTTCTTTGAAATCCCTTCATATTCTTTTCCTAGTAACAAATCAGCTTTTTCATTGAAGCTTCATATTTTTTTCCTAGTACCAAATCAGTTTTTTCATTGTAGCTTTGTGATTCATTGTTGTAATATAAAATATATTTTTATATTTGCAATGTGTTATTTATAATGTAAGGAAAAAAGGTAAGAAGTTCACACTAATGTAGTTATAATATACGTACAAAGTAGAAAGCGCATATATTATGTGTGTTATGTAGCTTGTAGGTGCAGTATATATCGTACAAAGTTGAGTTATCAATCAAAGACGTTCGTCTGTCAAAAAAAGCGTACAAGGTAGAAACTGCATACATTATGTGCGCTATGTAGCTTTTAAGTGCAGAATGTATCGTACAAAATTGAGTTGTCAATCAAATATGTCCCCACACGATAAATTTTAATTAAAAAAAGCTTCACACAGGACTATACAATGAATAATTTTACATAACAATAACAACAATATAAAATGACCCCACATGACACATTTTAATAAAAAGGAAATTTCAATAAAAAAAAGATTTTTCACAGGATTATACAATCAATAACTTTACATAACAATAATAACAATATAAAATGGCCTCACATGACACATTTAAATAAAATAAAAATTACTCACGAGACATAAGGAACATATAAATATGACTCCATACGGGACACAATACAATATAACATAAAGAAAATATACCTGCTTATTTTTCATGTGATCAGGCTGATTTCTCATTGGGACTACAACATGGTATACCTTTGAAATGTGTCGAACTCTCCGTGTCCAATTTATAGTTTATGGTATCACTGACTCATCCTCAACAACTATCCTAATCGTCTTTGGCTTGAAAGGACAAATCCTCTCCTAAGTCCATATCTAATGATTACATCAAAATTATTTTTAAGTATACAAAGAACTAATTGATTTAAATTTAGATAATAAGAAAGGTTACCTGAAGGAAAGGAACAAATCCCCCGAGCTGATTCGTGCACATGGATATCCAATAAAAATACATATACAAGTATGTAAGAACAGAGATGCCCCAGCTATAGTCCCCTGTCTTGTCGAGGTCCCAAAGTAAATATAAGTATCGCAAGCTCAAAAGACTGCCAGATGTATTTGTGAATAGAATACCTCCCAAAAGTAACAACATGTATAGTCGAGCATTGCTCTAAATCCTATTCTCTGGAGTCTCGATTGTAATGGGATGAAGAAAATGTTATCGCTGAAAATAATCCAAAACTGTAACAATAGAAATACAATCATGTCTATTAATAGCCACAGTTCAGCCTCCAAGCCTGTGTAATCTCGTAACGTCATATGCCAATCTAAATTATGATCCATTTTATCAACACATACAACTGCATCTTCATCAATGCGTAGCTCAAACAACACCTCCACATTACGTGATAGTCACCTCTCCAAAGGGTAGGTGGAATATGTGAGTCTCTGACCTCCACCTCTTATTCATAGCAATGTCTAGTTTGTAATCAAACCGAATCTTGCCTATTATGATGATGTCATATAACTCCTTCCTCGATATAATGTATGACACAGTCGTAGAGTGGGGAATTATAAAAAAATTTCCATGTCGACTCAACCTTCTGTGAAAATACTGACTCATTGGGATAAATATAGCCCGCTCATAAGTTCTCTGACCTATGAGACTATTGTAATGTAAGTAACGAAGCATCAACAGGTCCTAGGTGCAAGGCATGTGGCATAATATATTTGTACACATGATATTAAATATTGATCGGACTGTAAGAAATAACATATATCCAATGAAACAATTGAGGTATGCACAAATTCTTTTGTTATAACATGAATGAAACAAAAAGAAACGAATTAAAGCTATTTGTCCTATTCCAACTAATTAAAAAGGTGTATTACCTTACTCGTTTTTTAGAACGTGTGTTGCGCATAAATCCCTTATGAATATACACTATAATTATAAAATTAACGTAAATTATATATAAAAAATTCTTAGATTAAATAACAAGTAATTAAAAAATTTCTTAAAAATAAAAAATATTGAAGCATATAACAACTTAAACTTGACAAGAACTAACCAAACATAGCAAGAACCAAAGTAATACAACCAAAGAAAAACAAAAGCTTGAATTGAAAAAAATAAAATTATGACTCTGTTATTGACAATTACCTAAAAGAGAACATGACAAACTTGAATTGGCAAAAATAAAAATAAAAAATTGGCTCAGTTATTGACAATCACCAAACAGAGCACATAGTAAAAAGAACCAAAATGACAAATTTAGCAAGTACTCACTAAATATAGGAAGAATCAAAACACCACAAAGAAAGACTAAAGCACCTCAAATTTAGCAAGAACTCACCAAATAAAGAAAGAATGAAAAATCGACAAAGAAAGACCAAAACAATTCAAATTTGGCAAGATGGCAAGAACTAACCACATTTAGCAAGAACCAAAACTCCATAAAGAAAAACCAAAACAACTTAAATTTGACAAGAACTAATCAAACATAGCCATAACAAAATTATATGTTAAGGTTACATATAACAGGACATTTTTAATTACATTAATCTTAATTGTAAAGAGAAATTATTTTTTGTGATGCAGACACGATGAAAGAAGAGACAAAGATTCATTCATATTACACTAACATAGTTTTATCACGCATGCTCAAATTTGCTAAAATAAATATTATAGTAAATATAATTAAAACCTTTGAAAATAGCTTCAAAAATGGGTAATTTATCACATATACACCAAGTTTAACTGATCAACAAAAAAATTAAAATTCTCTATTAAGTTGACGTAATTGGGGTTGACATTAATTATCAAGGACATAATGTTCTAGTTACAAAATTTTGAACGAAAAAAAAGGTGAAAATTCATAGATTTCAATCAAATAGGCACGATTTTAAAGACATAAAAATATAAAGGTTAACAACATAGGTTAATATAAAGAATGAAAAATATCTATTGTTCTAAATTGAGCAGAAAGTGAGAATTTTTAAAATCGAGAGGGCGTAGATCACCCAATTTCACTCTAACAAATTAGAGCGTGATAATTCCGGCTTAGTAATATTTCCCTTTTTCATTTTTATTTTTATGTAAATCTCTTTATTGCCATGAAATTTATAGCTAATCTTAACCATCATTTGTTTTCAAAAGTTAACATTTGAAGAATATTATTTCCCTACAAGGCTACAATCATAGTGATAAAGGATTGTAGGCTACAATCATAGTGATAAATCAATCCTTACTATTTCAATATCATTTTTTAAATTCTATGGGATTGAACCAGACCTAGTAGCACTTTTAAAGACTGATTGGAATGAATAATAAAAATATTAGAGTTGAACATTCTCTCTTGAACTTGATAAATCATGAGTCAAAACATTTGTTGTCTTCTGCTTTATTTTGGAAAATGTAGGTGAAAATGGTACATACTTAGGAAAAACACATAATTACAGACCAACAAAACATCCTTAAAAACATTTAGTCCCGGAGCTAAATACATGTAATACAAATTTAACTACTCCATTATTCCTTAACCCAACCAAAAATAGACTTTTCTTTTTCCAAAATTGACGCATAAACACAATACAATAATAGGCTGGTCTTGAATTATAAGATCATAAGCTTGGCACAAAATTTCTTCATATAAATATAGTACGATATAGTTTGTTCAACATTAGTTAGACAAGTTGAATGAACAATAATCAAAACAAACGATTAGTTAAACATTAGTTAGACACATTTTGCTCAGCATTAGTTAGACATTTTGAACATATAATTCATACAAGCAATTTGAACCAACAATTTTTTTTAAAAAAAAAAAGACAAAAAAAATACCTCAACTTGAACTGTGATAATTTCTCAATTTTCAAGCACCGAGTTATAATCACGTAGCACCAATAATTGAGAATCGACTAAAATTTATGTTGGAGGGGATCAAATGTACAGAATAGAAGTGGAAAATTTGTAAGATTTTGCTATATTTTAAGGAGAATTGAGCAAAGATGAATTGGGGGAGGGGACCGCAAAAGAAAAAGACAACTGATTTTTATATTAAATAGATAACACACATATCATGAGTTTTATAAAAATAAAATAGATAACTCACATCTTATATGAGCTTTATAAAATAAAAATAGATGACTCGCATCTTATGTGAGCGTTATAAAATAAAAATATATAACTCTCATATATGTGAGTTTTATAAAATTAAAAAGGACAACTCACATTTTTTGAGAGCTTTATACTTTTTCTAAAAGTTGGCGCCTTAGAACTTCCATTAAAACAAAAGGGTAAAACTCACAAAAAAATGTGAGTTTAGCCTATGATATTATTTTAAATACATGACATATTTTGATATTTTAAATAAATGAAGGGGTCATTTTGATCCCAGATTTCAAAAATAGACTTAGTGTACTAAATTTGTGCACTATTTTATTTTTCTTTAAACAACACAATGCTAACAATGTGAAAGTTGTCGAAAAGTGGATAGTACACAAATATAGTGCACTGTTAATATTTTTATATATAATGCACTATCAATTTTTTTTTCATATAATGCATTAAATTTTTACACTTCTTTTTCATAGAGCAGTAAATTTGTGTACTATCTATTTATTTTTCTATAGAGGACTAAATTAATGTTTTGTCCGATTTATTTTATATAGTGTATTAAATTTGTGCACTGTTCAATATTTTTTATATCCACTACACTTTGCATTTGATTGTTCTCTTAAAGAAATCGATTTAGAGCAAAATTAACTCTTGTGGTATATTACACGATATTGATGTTGCACAACTTTTTGAATGTTTAATTTCTAAGGCTCTAATTTTTCGTAAGAGTTCTTGACCTCGGTTATGCATCAATTCAACTCGGGCACCATTGTATTGATGTAATTTTGATTGGACTTCTCATTTGAATTATTTGAGAATTTAAATTCATCGTCATCACTCGATGCGATGTTCTACCCATTGCTTCGAATGTCTTTTGGCATGAGCGAAATACTAAGATTATCAGACATAATTTGTCTTACAAATGTCATAATCTTTTATATTAATGACCTTTACTTCTGCATTTGATGTACATTATATACTAGTTGTTATCACATCTACAAGAACTTTCACAAATAATGAGAGCCTTGAGAATTAAACGGCCAAGAAATCGTGCAACATTAATATTGTGTAATGCACCCCAAGAGTTGAATTTTTCTCTAAATTGATTTTGTGAAAAGAATAATCGAATGTAAAGTGTAGTGGATATACAAAATATTACACAGAACACAAATTTAGTACACTATATAAAATAAATCAAACAAAACAATTATTTAATTTTATAGAAAAAAATAGATGGATAGTGCACAAATTTAGTGCACTGTATGAGTAATAGTATAAAAATTTATTGTACTATGTAAAAAAATGAACAGTGCACTAATCTAGTGCACTATCCACTTTTCTACAACTTCGTTAAAGAAAAAGAAGTCAATGCACAAAAATAGTGCAATAAGCCTATTTATGTCACTTATTAAATCTATGACATGTTTGTGTCTTTTTTTACAATGGCAACCAATTTAGATTGCGGACTCATGATTTGGATGATTTTTTAGGATTCATTTGTTTTTATATTATTATCTAAATAAAAAGATTATACATCAAAATTAAGATATTTTTTTATATAGAAGAGTGAGTTGGAGAACGACTAAGGGTATTATAGTAATTTCTCAATATAAATTCATTATTCAAAATCTATCCCTTTTTGTGGGCCAATTTCTCATTTAACTTTTTCTTTTTTAAAAAAATAAATGCACTACTTCTCACTTCTCACCTTAGACATATAATTCAAAAAAAAATTCTCAAGATAATCTATAATTTAATGTTTATTATTCTATTTGAAATTAATATCATTTTAATAAGTTTTAAATTTCATGTGCAGCATTTAGTTGGCAATTAATCAATTAAAAAGATTATAAATTTTATTTTAAGTTATTTTTTTGTAATAATATTTTATATTATTATATTATAGAAGAGTGAGTTGGGGGAAGATCAAGAGCAAAAGTGTCATTTCATAAAAATTTAGAATATTTATTTATATAATATAGTTTTAAGAGTTGGCCATAAAGATCAAAATGACAAAATAAGCAAGCATCTTTGTCTAATTGCTAAGAGTATCTAATGATGTGACATCTAAGGTGGACCCCATACTTTTTCAAACATAAATTTTTATGAAATGCTTTTAATATTGATAACTAGACTATTTTTATGAGATATTGACCACACATAAAAATTTATGTGAAAAATTTGTTTTATCTTATTAAAATAGAAATATCTAGAAAAAAATTAGATATTAATTTTTATTTACATAATCAATTATTAACATTCATGTGTGTAAAAGTAATTATAAAGTATGTTTTATAAATCAAAAAAATTGATAAGTTATTTGTTTTTAATTTATAAGAGGATATTATAATTTATACGCCTAATCGATAAATTATTTTAATAACACCCTTATATATTATAACGTAAAAAACTTCTTACTATAATGATGATTTTAAGTAATTTATTTTATAAAAGATGAGAGCTATAAATTTTCAAAATAAGAAAAATTACATATTACATTAAATAAATGAATTTGATAGTGTCAAATTTCTTTACGCTAATAATGCATCACATAAATTTATTTAATTGTGTATTTTTTCTACCTCATTTTTTTTAGCTGTCTTTTATAATTTTGTGTTGTTTCATTATGAAAATCAATATAAGATATGTCTAAATTAATAAAATTAGTTCTTATCTTCTAATAATACATTATGTTATTTACTTTTATTTATAATCTTAAGTAAAGAAGATTATCCGTTTTCTAATTGAAAATATTTAAAATATGTATAACTTATGTAGAATTGCATTCCCATATTTATTATCTTATTACCGGTTAATGTCCTTTAATTAAAATAAGTTATATAAAATATAACTTTAAAACTTATTGAATTACTGTAATTCTTATCGTATTAATCCTTATTAATAGTTATCTTTTTGTTTAAGGTCGCACATTGTATCATCATATGTTTAAATTCTCCTTAAAGCTCTTTTTTTGTAGCACTCGGGGGCTATTTGGGATAGGCATGAGACAGATGAAGTTAATTCATGACATTAGTTATCTTATCACGTATATTTGTTTGACATACTGTTAAAATGCGTATAAGTGCACATAAATTTTTTATTTTAATGTGGAAACTTTAAAATATTATAAGTTATAATTTAGATTTATAGAAATAGAAATAAATCTATTGTAAAGTGAAATTCTAGTTACTATTTGTGTTGTTCTTTAAAAAAATTATTAATTTTCTTAAACAATTGAATATTTATAAGGAAAAATTACCTAAATAAACAACATAAGTTTCTAAACTTCTAAAAATTCTCCTACTTCTAAAAAATTACTTAAATTTCAACATTTCATACTTTTTAGTAAATTTGAGATACAAGTTAAACCTACAACTAACAAGCCGGCTCTTTACCAAAAAATACTCTACATCTCCTATTTGTACGCCGCAGAATCTAGTGCAGTTTCTATTAATCTTCTCCATCTAATTCAAAACTTTCAATCAAGGTAATTTTTCCCCATAAAATCAGTTTCAATTTATTTTATTCCTTTTTTACGATTTTTTTCTCAAAAAATGTTTTTGGTGCTAGTAAAGCTATGTGATTTGAGTCTTTTGGTTGAGCGATTTCTTCGATATCACTTTTTTTATGCTTCATTGTTTGAATTATCAGTATGAATAGAGATTCTGAACCTTCTTTTAGTCTTGACTTTTCTCATAGAATCTCAAAAAGTTGTAAACTTCGTTCTGGGAGATTTTGACTATGAATTTGTAGAAGAATTGATGGGAGCAAGAATAGAGATTTCAAAAGAATTTCTGCACTTGTTCGTCTTTGATAAATTTAGTTTTTTCAAGTTGTTTCTTTGAACACGATGTGGTTGTATCATGGAGGTTCCTGAAGAGCATGTATTTTGGGTCTGTGGGGTAGGGGATGAACATATTTTGAGGATTTTTGTTATTCCAAAAGACATATTTTGGAAACTATGGAACTGTGTTTTGTTGAGGATTTTTGTAGTGTCGATGTTAGGTCTTTGAAGTTGAAGAGATTGAAGTTGGATCGTTATTCGTTGCTTGATGATGGAAGAGATCATACCTTGGATATTGTTTTACAGTAATTTTTTGTCCTTATGTTAATAAGGTCGAGATACACTTTTAATGTTAATGATACATTTTGCTCATTTTGTATCTGAGTTTATATAGTTCTCATTACTTATGTGTCTCATTTTGTTTTAGTTTTATCTATTACAACATACGAAACAAACATAAAAGTTTTATTTTAGAATTGTCGAAGAAATTTGTAGAGATGAACTTCCTAGGGTAATTGCATGTTCAAATCTGTTCAATATTAGGACGAGATACATATTTTGACTTGGATGATACGTTTGAAAATTCATTGTTTATCTGATTCTTTGTAGCTAATTTTATATGTCTCTTGTGATTTATTTTTATATTGAAATTAATATATCAAAAAATATAACTTTTTAAGTACATAGATACATGTTGTGTTGACTTGTATCTGTTAATTGTTGTTAATGCTTTGATATGTTGCTATTGGTGTTTAAATTTACTAAAAAATTTATTGTAAGAGATACAAGTTATGACTTCATAGATACATGTTGTGTTAACTAGTATCTAGGACTAACTGTTAATGCTTTGAAATGTATCTAGTGTTGTTTAATTGTTATTGAAAGTTATATTACAAAATATACAAGTTTATCATAGATACATGTTATGTTGACTTGTATATGTGAGTTGTTGTTAATGCTTTGATATGTATCTATTGGTGTTTAAATTTTACTGACAGTCTTATTGTAAGAGATACAAGTTATGACTTCATAGATACATGTTGTGCTAACTTGTATCTGGGACTAACTGTTAATGCCTTGAAATGTATTTAGTGTTGTCTAATTGTTATTAAAATTCTTTTATTCTTGGGTTTTCTCAATTAGAAAGAATCAAAGAATCTCAAGAAGTTGTAAACTTCGTTTCCGAAAGTTTTGACTATGAATTTGTTGGCTTTGATGAAAATAGATCAAAGCATAAAAACGATCCTCAAACTATTAAGAAGTTGCGGAAAAAGCATGCTAAGAAGGACCAGAAAAAAGAAAGTGGTTCTAAGAAAAGGGGATCCAACAGAGCTCCCATCAAGAGAAGAAAGAATTATTGAAGCAATTTCCAGAGATGATCTTCCCAAGGTAATTGCATATTCAGATTTGTTAAATGTTAGGCCGAGATATATATTTTGGCTTGTATGATACATTTAAAAATTAATTGTTTATCTTATTTTTCATTAAAAAAGCGTGCAAAGCAACTTGCTTCTATCAATTTTGTACATATTTAGGTTTTTTATTCTGTTCTTATGTTGTATTAGATACATAATAACAAAAGATGTATCATCATATATTAATATGTATCTTTTTCATTTGTTGCTCTTTCAGTTTCCTGCATTTTATCTTTAATCACTTTAGATACAAAAATAATTTAATTTGTATCTAAGTAATAATCATTCCAGTTGCCTGCTATAACATATATTCCGTTTGATTATAATTTAAATATCATCTGGATGTCATCATGTACTACTTGAGGAAGACGTACAAGAACAAGAATTTTCAACCAACAGATACGCTATCACGAATTTCTTTTTTCAAAATGTACATCGATAAGGCTTATGTGAATTACTATAATGTTGACGTTGGTAAGGAACTTGCAACTCAAGAATGGTGGAACATTTAAAGATATAACTATGTTTCTATATATGAATACATAGGTGTTTTTAATTAAATTAGTAATTGCTATGCAGGAATTATGGTGTATTTGTAGCTGTCTATGCCTAGTATATGAGCAAGGGATTAGGCATTCTATCTTCTGGTATTGATGCTCAATACCATCATCTGAGATATGCTAAATTTTTGTGCAAGTATGGATCTGAAAAAGCAGAAAAGGACTACTTTAGTGAGAATGACGATCCACCAAGGACAAGTATCAAGTTCGCACCAAAACAAACAGACCATGTTTTGCATATTTAGTAGTTGTTTATTTGTTTGCTAGTTGGATATTAAAATCATTGATGATGTTAGAAATTTGATGATGTTAGTAATATTTTGATAAACATACATTTTGTTTCTTTAATGATTAAAAACTTCTACTTTGTCACCTATTTTAACGCAATGCTGAAGCATTTAAAGGTATAATTATGTTTTGATATACGTTTTTCTTACACTTTATAAAGACACGATATCAGATATATATTTTATAATTGTATATATCTAGAATAATGAAACATATAATACAATATAATGGTAGAAAGCAACACAACATTTCATTATTATGTATCTGTAACCATTTTTTGTTCCTACTAAGACATGTTGTCTCTAAAGTGCATAACAAATTATAGCAAAACTTAATAGATCTAACTCTTAAAACTATTAACAAATTAGATTTTACAAGTGATACAAATTATTTAAACTTGTATCTAAAAATTTATATGAGATACATATTACTAAATTGTATGAATCTAGTATAAGGAAACATATTTTACTATATAATGATAGTAACCAACACAATGTTGCATTATTATGTATCTGTAACAATTTTTTGTTAATCCGAATACATGTTTGTCTCTAACCAGCATAACAAAAAGTATAAGAACTTATAGTACCAAATCTTAATAATATTGACAAATTATATTTTACATTAGATACAAATTTTGTAAACTTGTATCTTTAAATTTATGGTAGATACATCTTATAAAAATGTTTCTCTTTTCAATCATTTACAATGGCAGAACTACTAATAAACAATTTAATAACATTATCAGTTCAATGTATCTTAATTTCTATATGATGTGTCACGACAATGAGCTCATGAAAACATATATAACTAATTAACAAAGGTACGAAAACAATAATTTATTTCGATAACTGTTTTTCTTAAAATTCTTAAAAAACAACAATATCATCAATTAAAATATCGAATCAAAGAGTTAAAAAAACCCAGCAACATGTGGAAAAATTATTCAACATTATTCATCAGTCAACTACATTGTCATTCCTCTTTTGGAAAAAAGTTACAAGTACGCCTGCTGTGACCGTCATAACCACATCTCCCGCAATAATTATTGCTCGATGTCATTGTTTCACTTGATTTCTTGTGCCTGTTTTTATTTAGTCCAAACACAATCCTCCAAATGACATCGTAGGACATAGCTGAATCAATGAAAATAAATCTTCAACTTATTTTTCTTCAGTTACTATCAAAAATAGATTACTAGATATATTAACTGCAAAAACATGTATAACATGTATCTAAAATAAAACTTTTATGTTTGTTTCATATGTTGTAATAGATAAAACTAAAGCAAAACGAGATACATAAATAATCAGAACTATATAAATTCAGATACAAAATGAGCAAAATGTATCATTAACATTAAAAATGTATCTCGACCTTATTAACATAAGAACAAAAAATTACTGTAAAATAATATCCAAGGTACGACTCTTCCATCATCAAGCAGCGAATAACGATCCAACTTCAATCTCTTCAACTTCAAAGACCTAACATCGACACTACAAAAACCCTCAACAAAATACAATTTCATAGTTTCCAATGCAGAATAGACTGATAACTCATTCACAATATGTTCATCTCCTACCCCACAGACCCAAAATACATGCTCTTCAGACACTTCCATGATACAACCACGTCATGTTCAAAGCAACAACTTGAAAAAAATTAAATTTATCAAAGACAAACAAGTGCAGAAAGATTCAGGCAACATGCAATCTCCATTCTCTTCATCTGAACATAATACATGCTCTACATTTTTTTCAACAGCCAAACTAAGACATTCACCATTTTTTTATCACGTGCATAATTAGGTACCGAAAAGTAATATCCATATGGCAAAGTACAGTCGAGTACAACTTTTTAAATTTTAGGAGAAACGAAATAAGCTAATACATAGTCAAGAAATAATGTCATTATGTTGGTATGAAGTTTCTGATTGTTCAAAACAGATTGTGTTGATGGTTTTTTATTATGTCACATATGAAGTTTCTGACTATGTCGCGTATGAAGTTTTTGCAATTTCAAAAGAGATTATGTTGATGGTTTTTTATTAGAATGGTGGAATAACAAAATAAATTCCATAAATTGTGGGATTTTATTTTGTTTTAACCATAATTAGTTAGATTAATTGTTGTTTTAATGTTAATTTATTCGTTACATGTCTAAAAACGTGCTAGTTAGTTAAATTAAAACATGTATCCCTAATATGTATCTAAGTTAATTAACATGTATCATCAATGGCCAAAAGTTGGGATTTTATGAGGTTTTGAAAAAAATTGAGATTTTTAATAAATACTAGTAAACATGTCGTTATATATGTAATTTTTATTATTTATAATTCAATTGAATATTATAATGTTGGGCCCGTAAACGGGCCTTCCAATATATCTAGTTTTGAATATAAATGTGCATATAAATATAAGATGTTGTATTGAAACTTAAATGTAAGTAGTTAAAATTATTTATTTTCTCAATATCAGCATGTATAATATTTGTTTGCAAAATATTTTACAAAATAATGAAGTTTAATTTAATGGTGACGATGGTGATGGTTGCCAGTGATGGCTGTGACACTGACTAATTAGATGATATGGTTGATGATGTTGTTGAATCATTGAAATGATCGTGGATACATAATATAGTGGTTCTATGACTGACAACAAAGGTTAAAAGTGGTGATTAATGGTAGCATGAAGACAAATAATTGTAATAAGTTAATGGTAATGGTGATGATTGATAAGAATGGTTGAGAGTATATAGTGATGGCAATCATCGACAGTCAATTAGTCATAGTGGTCTATCTGCAGTAATGTCTACTTTATTTAGCCATAAAATTCTAATAGTATTGACACTGTTCGTATATCTTTTCAATCAAATAATAGCTGAGATAATATTTACATAATTTATTTTGTATTTTTCTTTCATTTTTTATAAAATTACTTTGAAAATATTTTTTTGAGTTTGGGTATCGGTAACAAATATCTTTATCCTATAATGATAACAATAAGGTTAGCATATAACTTATCTTTGTAGAGAATAACAAAAGAAAGGTTAATCGGAAAGACCTTCTGCTAGTTCAAGATCATTAACTAAAATTGAAAGATTCAACTAAGAAGAGGAAGCTATGGAAGCAGAAGGAATATATTGGAAATAATAACTTGAAAGAAGACTACTTGAATCGATTTGTTCTTGGTTACTAACAAATACACAAAACTTCTCATATTTATACTTGCCTAGAGAAGTTTCTAGATTTAGTTCTAGTTACAAAGTAGCTAGGCTAGACAATCGTACCATCTTCTATAAATATCTAGACTCTTCTATCTACAATATCAAATTCTACAAATATCAAAATTTTCTAACTAGAATATAAATAAACGCAATAACTTTTGAGATTCTTCTACCTAGAATATCTAAATATTTCATCAAAGCTACTACACTAGGCATTCTAGAAGAATCTATGATATTTCAAAAAATCAACTTTAATATTTTTCATACTCCCCCTTAAAGTGATTTTCTTGAAAGCTACCCAAATTTTTCGTAGAAGAACTCAAACAAAGTTTTGAAGTGTGCTTCGGTAAAGATCTCGATAGTTTTTGGTTAACTCTTATTGCTTCTCAAATGATGAAGATTTCTTCTCAATGATTTTCCCTATAAAGAAACAAGAATATGTATTGACAAAATTTTTATCTCTATAGTGGGATGGCTTGACAATAGTCTTCGTTGCCCTATTCAAAGCACATGAGTCATCGTTTTGTTGAGTTCCATGCTTTTCAATTTTCAGTCTCCTCCTTTTTTTTAGCTCTCGACAATTGTATAATTTGGAAACACACCTGCAATGGAAAATTTTGAAACTCTAAGCTTTAAAATTTTATAACCTGCTTCTTCTGATGCAACTTCATAATATAGGCAAATTTGACTAGTCTTCTGTTTTGAGTCTGCAATGATCTTACAACGAATTATCCGTGAAGCCTCAGAATAATGATAGGATCAACCATAAGATTGAATAATGATAGGATCAACCATAAGATTTTCTTTCCAACTCCTCAATAAACTCTTTGGTAGCTTCAGAGCTTTTGAAAGTTATGTCATCTGTCTCTCCACTTGAAATTTGAATTTCAAGGCCAACTTCTTCATTTATTTGATCTACACCCTCTCCATTTGCTTTCAATATTTTCTCTAAGATAGTGATTGACATTGATATGGTAGATGATTAATCAAAGACTTCAAATTCTACTATATTTCCATCAATGCTTTCTACGAAAAGATCATCACTATCATACATAGTTTCAAGCACTACTTTTTTAGGATCTACTTTAAAATTCTTCACGTCCAAAATTATTAGACAAATACATCAGCCAACTATTTGGCTAGTAACTCTTATGATGATTACAAATTCTCAAATTCATCCAAAGATGATTGTTGAGCTCATCTTGAATTGATGTCACAAAGGAAATATATTCTGGTTTCAAGCCACAAATGATGATTCTTCTCATTCGTGCTTCAGAGATAGCCTCATCTGAATTTAATAAGATATCTCAAAACATAAGTTCATAATCTTCAAAAAAATACTCGAGAACAGAAAGATTATCTTAAATAGTGTACTCCAGTTCATTCTCTAATATTTATAGCTGGGATTCTTCTATTAACTGATTAAGGGTCCTTCATATTTTATGAACTGATTTACACCTTATAATATGATCAAATAAACTTAAGGTGATGGACCTCTTCAGTAAGAACTCCACTTTTGCATTCCACTTCTTATACGTATCATTATTTTCTGGTTCGTCAGTCGAAAGGCTTGTGTTACTTTCTTTAAAAACATCTCACAAGTCCTCACCCATAAGATATGATTCTATACATGTCTCTCATACCTTGTAATTTGAATGATTTAATAATTTCATCCGCACACGACCACTTAAATCCAAATAGACAAACCAGTTGAATCAATCACTAACCCGATTTTCATGTAAATTTAGAAGTCAATCTACGACTATGACTATGATACCATGTAGAGAATAGTAGAAGCAAGGCTAATAAAAAGTACCTTCTGTTAGCTCAAAATCATTAACTAAGTTAGAAAGGTTCAACTAAGAAGAGGAAGTCATGGAAGCAAAAGGAAGATATTAGAAAGGGTAATTTGAAAAAAGACTACTTATATTTTTGTTTTTGGTTACTTAAAAATGTACAAGAGTTCTCATATTTATATTTGCCTAGAGAAGTTTCTAGATTTAGTTCTAGATACAAAATAGCTAGGCTAGACAATTCTACCATCCTCTACAAATATCTAGATTTTTCTTAACTACAGTATAAAATTCTACAAATATCTAGTTTTTTCAAACTATAATACAAAGAAACTACACCATAACTTTCTAGATTCATCTATATGGAATTACCTAAAATATCTTGATATTTTATCAAATTTACTACATTAGGACATTCTAAAAGAATATATGACATTTCAAAAAATCACTTTAATATTTTTCACAATCTTCTCCAGGCCAGTCCATTTATGGAATAACAGTAAATATGTTATTATTATGTAGATACATATAATATATACTTCATATATAATTAATGTATATTTTTTTATATTTGTTTAGCGATTATAACTATTTGACGAACAGTCAAATATGTAACTTTCAAAACAAAACAAAACAAAAAATCTCTTATCTATTTAAATTGTTTAACCATAATCTTGTATAATTAGGTGTAGTAAAAGACTTGGTGATTTTATGGATCTCTTTTTAATAAAAAATATTAGTACAATATATTACACAATTAAATCTTTCATAAACTCATCCACAACAATAAGTTAATTTAAAGTTAAAACTATATACAATGAACTTTTCAAAGATCTATCTGGAGTAATGATTTTGTAATGACCATTTAGGCCATTTTCTAAATTTTCATGTATTATGGCGCTTCATGCCTTCTCATAGTGGATACAGGTTATTTATGACTTTTTGAAATCGTCGGTTCGGTTTTCGGATAGTTCGTTTGGGTTTTAAGTCCATTTTCATGTTTTGGAGTTTTAGATAGTTCATTTGAGTACGGAATGTCATTTTTGAGGCTAGCATAGTTTTTTTGCATCCATAGGGTTTCAGATAAGCCTAGAGCACCTGACTGAGAATTGTGCATTGTTGGTTTCTAGTGCATCGTCGTGGCTCCTAGGCAAGGTTTCTTGAGCGACCAAGGGTGGATCCTTGGTGATGGTGGGTGATCAAGCATGTGGGGCACCTAATGACTCTACTGGCACCTAGGGGATAGCGCTATGGTGACCAAATGGGGGCCTAGGCAACCTAGCTGGGACTTTTTATGCTTGTTCCCCTCCTCGACCCCAAATCACTTTCCTCAATTTCCAAGCCTCTTGGGACGTCTTTTGAGCTCAAGAAATAGCTGGGGGGGTATTTTATTTGAGGTCGGGGTTATTGTACAAACTTCAAGGAGACCTTCATCTCGTCCTAATCTCGTAAGTTCCGAGCTTTTCTCTTAATTTCTCTATTAAAGTTATTGAGTTTCTCTTATGTTAGGGCTGATCTAGGAGGGTAATTGAGCTCAGATTAATCCTAAATTTTGGACACATGTTTATTAAGTCATGAGAAACCTAATAAGGGGTCCAATTTTAGAATTTTATGCATGGATCCCACAGGTCTATTTTGACCCAATTTTAGACCTGGAACTTTATATTGCAATATGAATATCATTTTACTTGTATTGCTATGTAGATTGTGATTTTGATAGTGCGATTTTATTTTTGATATTATGGAGAAAAGACAAGCAATTCGTGGATGGTTATGTTAGGATTTTTGCCCCGATTTTCTTACCAAAATTGACTTTTAGTTTTCTATTGATGGAAAATAAAAGTAGAACCATAATTACTTTTACTTTTCCTAAAAAGGAAAATATGAATTTTTTTCATATTTTACTAACCTCTTTCTTGGAGGAAAGGTTTTGGACATCTATAAATAGAAGACCTCCTTTCTCATATCATAACACAATAGCATCCACAATGTAGTCATTTAAGAGTTTTGTTTAAGGTGAGATTTTCTCTCAAATAGTTTTTATGTTTTTTATTTAGTTTTTAATATGTAGGCCAATTGGTCAAACAATATCAATAATATGTTTTTAATATTATGTTTTTCTTTGTTATTTGATTTATCGTCTCTATGGTTTGCAAATTATAAGCTTCTGCATCACGCCCTCTCAATTTCGAACCCAACAAGTGGTATCAGAGCCTACAGTTCGAAGGTCCAGTTGTTTAGTGAAATGAGGTTGAAGAAAAGTTCATGGCGGTTCAAACCAATTTGCAACCAATTTGAAGATAATAAAGATCTGTGTTTAGCTACATATGGAGAAAAATTTTAAATAAATTTTCAACAATCCTGTCGTTAATCCATCTTTAAAACCAAATTAATTTTCTACCTATATTTATGGGCTCCAACATTTAACCTCTACTTACTTTCAATGCTTGGGCTTTTTTCAACTCGTGCATTTATTTTTAACGCATGAGCTTCACTCTTAACCTGTGCTTACTTTCAATGCACAAGAATCCACTTTCAACCTTGTTTACTTATAACACAGGGCTTCAATAATATCAACCCGTGTTTTTTATTTTTAACGCATAGGGCTTCAATTTTAAACCCATATGAATTTTTAATCATGGTAAGCAGCAGTGATATATGAAGATGTGTGAAGAAGGAAAATCAAAATTATTTTGCTAGAAAATCAAGCCAAAAAGGGGAGATTTGTTAGGGTTTTTTCCCCAGTTTTCTTACCAAAATTGAGTTATAGTTTTCTATTGATGGAAAATAAAAGTACAACCATAATTACTTTTATTTTTCCTAAAAAGTAAAATATAAACTTTTTCATATTTGGATAACCTCTTTTTTGGAGAAAAATATTTTGGACATCTATAAATACAAGACCCCCCTTCTAATACCATAACACAATAATATCTATAATGTAGTATTTTAAGAGTCTTGTGTAGGGGAGATTTCTCCCCATAGATTTTAAGTTTTTTCATTTATTTTTTAATATGTAGGCTTCTTGGCCAATCATATCAAATAATGTGTGTTTTTATTGTAGTTTTCTTTGTCGTCTGATTTATCGTCTCATGATTTGTAAACTTTAAGTTTTTGCATGACGTCCTATTGATTTCGAACACAGCAGGTTCGAGGTTTCTATTCAGCGATGAGGTAGGCTACGTCTATTTTTTTCTATAAGATCGTGTATTGTATATATCATATTCTAGGTAGGGGTTATAGGATAGGTTTATACCTAGTTTTATCATGACTTAACCTATTAGGGAATTAGAATACAAATGTAGCTTGAGCTTTTGCCTAGAATACCCGTTAAGGATGTAAAATCCTATTTACACTTGCTTATAGACTTGTTTAACCATTGATTGACATGAATGATACTTTATTATAAGACCTACCATATTACTTGGTGAATTGGATGATATTCTTTGATTAAACCCTTCTAGTAGCTTTACGCCCATGTTTACCCTAGTTTCTCAAATTGTGGTGTGGTGTTGACATCCTGTTTTATATATATATATATATATATATATATATATATATATATATATATATATATATATATATATATATATATTGTTGGGTACGATGCCGTGATTATGACATTAGTTGGACACCATGTTAGTATTTTATCCTCTGAAAGGGTGTGTAGTTTATAGATGATTGGACTCTTACGTTTGTATTATTTGGATACTAGGGATGACATGCATAGATATATTTATGCGTATTTAGTGGTATGATTTTGGCTAGAACCTTGATTTTACTAATGTTTTCGAAAAAAGGTTTTATTCTTACTTTTCACTTTTGAAATGAATCTGTACAATGAAAGTCGTACCACCCTTATTATTGGAGTAGACTATTTTAACCTAAACACACTACTTTGAAATTAGACCAAGGTTGATTTTAATTCATTTCTTAATCCACTCTTTTTATCACTTCTTACTCACTTTGCTTGAGGGAGATTCAGACTTTTTCCTATACTATTTTACTATTTTAGTTCCGAATTCGATCTCGGGCACAAGAGTCTATGAATTTTACTTACTTTTAGTCCTGATCCAATTTCGAGCACTTGTTACACATATGTCACAACCCGAGCCAGGGCCCTAGCCATAATGAGCATCTCGAGCTATGAAGGCCCAGGCGCTCTTCTAAATCAGGTAATCATGCACAATATTCAGCTAGTATAAGAAAATTCACGGAAAATAATACATGACGGAACCATGGTCAATCTCATAAACTTGATTAATTTAAAAAGGGAAATTCTGAATAATCTAAACATGCGACAACTGTCTATGAAATTTTTAACACTACATTGACCATCATACGTCTGAGACAAATCTTGGAAAAGACCCCCAGTCGGACTATGAATCAAAATAAAATAACAATAAAAGTTTCATAACCAGTCCTTCCTAAGTAAGGGAGTCTCATCAACTGCAAACTTCTGACAAGTCAATCTACTGTTTAACGGGACCCAAGGACTGTGTCTCAAAATCCTAAAATATAGGTGGATCAATACAAATATGCTAGTACGCAGAGCAATACAAAATAATGAATTTATACATATATAACATAGGTGAGAGCAAGTCATAAAACATTATGCATGAACTAGTTCAAAATACATAGGCCATCTCAAATGATCTTAAAACAATCTTGTCAATGCAATTTCATTCTTTGTATTACTTCTGAACTAGGTGGTACACCCTACATTTCTGAGAGTATCCCACGGGCTATATGGGATCTGTCCTTGACTCGGCGGCCAAGCCCCCAACCCAAGTTTACTACAAGAGTTGGAGTTTCTGATTCTAATTCTGATACGCCATAGGACACTAGGCTAGTGTATAATAATAATATACCCATAACGGCAAAACATGATTTTGGGCAATGAATCGAGTGACCCATTCCTACTTTGGGTAACCACCTAATTCTCTTAGTGCCTATTTTTATCCTGTTCTAAACATGCATCTTTCTGAATTCAAAATCTGAAATCTGAAATGAAATCTGTATTCTGTTCTGACTTTTACCATGGCCTTATCTGATTTGGTATCGTCATACCAAGACTTGCAAGTCATAATTCTGAGCCATAAAAATATCAAGCATGATTCTTTCATTTAAAACACTGTTCAGATCACCAAAACATGCAGGTAGTATAAGGGAATACATATTTCAAAATATAATTTAAAACTATGCAAAGATTCTCATTCTTTTAAACAATTTCAAATAAGGTGTGGTCAATTTCTTAAACATTTCTGAAGATTTCTTCAATTATCACTCTCAGCATCTAAATCATAATAATACCCCTCTCTTCAATTCTCAATCATCATAAAATTCATGTAAGATAATAAGACTTGATTCATTCTTTAAATTATGCAAATTTAGGAACCCATAACTTATAAATCATGTAGTAACACAATGAGAGAGGGGAAGATTCAACATTTCATGCTCTCAATTTATATTTCAAAGCTTCAAACACATGCATACATATATACTTAACCAAATCAATTTCAAGGGAAGGCCTCAAGACCAAATCAACATCATTAAGTAATTCATAATGCAAGATTGTAAACATAATTTCAAAACCCCTTTAAAATTTCATGACTTCTATAACTTTAAATCTTATTCAAAGAGTTTTCAACAAGCCCATGTAGTTTAGAAAAATCCCACGTACCTTAGATTACAAGGTTTGAAGAGTAGAACTCAAATTTTGATCTGTTCCTTGAAAATCTTGAACTTAAGGATTGATTTTTCCTTGCTTTCTTGTTCTTGGAGAAACTTTAGGTTGATCTTATTTTTTGAGAGAAAATTGAATAGAAGAGGCAATTGATGTTTCTTGGGACTGGAATTATATGTTATGGACAAATTTTGGGTGAGAGGAAGTGACCAAAATGCCTCTAGACCCATTAGAAACTGAAATAATACGTAAAAAAAAATTAAATTCGCATCAGTTTTCATGTCGGGGCGCAGTCGATGAGACGCATCAAGATCACGTTGGCTTACAGCCTCACACCAAAAATGCCATATCTTTTCGCTCGGTTGTCAAATTTTGAAAAATTGGTATCGTTGGAAATCTAATTCAATAATCTATAATTTGGTGGGTCTTCAGTTCCAAAATTCTATGTGTATCAAAAGTTATACACATTCAAAGTAGACCCTTGTAAAATCAATTATCCAATTTTTGATGAATGAAAGGTTCTTCGCTTAACTTTGCTTTAGGCCATTTCTATGAATATTTTTCACCTCATAATCACTTCATATACTAGGTGAAAGATCATGACACATGAATCTAAACATAAATCATGAAATTAAAGCTTACACACGTAGGGACGATGATTTAATTTCTAGCTCAAAAATGTGGAGTGTTACAACATATTTACCTTTGGTAGTAGACAGAGTGGATTTGTTATGAATTATGAAAGTTATGGTTTAGAATATGTTAGTGTATATAGATATATCAAGTCCTCTATGGGCCCCTTCATTTGATGAGCCATATTATCGGAGAATGAAAGTTGTCGTAGTTCTACCTTTGCGAGCTACTTAGCTGGAGGAGGTGTATACACTTGTATTAGATATTGTAATTAATTTATCTTGCATTGTCTAGTGTTTTTCATGACTTTTATTCATTCATATGCGTAGCTTATCACCAATATGATTGTTTGGCATCTGTACCTATCGATTTTATGGGGGCTGAATAGGTGTAGGTTAAGTTTGTTATTGCCACGATCTGAAGCTACCCCCTACTTGTAACACAGTGGTTAAGGCCACAAGCGAATCTAATCTAACCCATGATCTGATATCTATTATGAGCACTGAATAATCATATATGGAAAATAAACTGATGAAAACTCTGATAAGATATAATACTGAAACAACACTCAACCCATTTGAAATTCTATTAATAACTGAAAACAAGTCTGACTATTTGAAAACCTCTAAAACATGAGGAGTTGATAAAAAAACCCCAACTGACTCCGTCTGACTGAAATAAAAGAAATATTGAAAGTAACTATGGATAACTTGTCCTTAAAGGATAAGGACTCACCACAACTGCTGTTGAGTGGCACACGAACTGTCTAAGTACGATCGAGGAATTGGGCGTCCAAACCTATATTGTGAAATCAATATAGCATAAAAGAGAGTATGGGTCAGTACTTTGATGTACTGGTACGTGAGATAGGGACTAACTAAAATATATATGGATACTGAGCATGAATGCATGAACATGTAAAACAAATATAGACCAAGAAAGTATGTGCTGAAATAATCTGTAAAATTGAATAACTGAATTACTGATAAACTGAACCCTTGGTCATGCAAACCTATACTAAATATCATTTCAATACTGAACTGAGACTGTGGGATCTAACATTTAACCGTTATGCCTCATCCTAGCTAATTGGGGTCCAAACTGTAACGTTAATTGGAAAGGTGTCAGTACCTTACCACGAGTACTGCACTGGCTATGTAAATCCACTAAATTGGTGTTCCGAAGAATTGAGGAGTCACCCTAAACTAGAAGGTGCCCCTAAAAGAGTATCAACCCTAAGCTGGCTGGAAGACCTCTCATAACCTGTGCTGGCTACGTAGTTCTGGAACTTAGGGACTACTACTAAAGGTATCACCCTAAGATGGCTGGTAAACCTTCATCCCTAGGTTCACTCGATGCTAAGTATTAGTCCCAACTGAACTGACATTGATACTGATAAAAGTTTTACATGATTGAACTGATAAATGCTTAACATGATAAATTTTCTGAATATAACAACATAAACATGGTCTGGATGACTTGTAACTTGGAAACTTGTAACATGAATGACTACCTAAGTATCGGATGTTCATAACCCACCAACACTGTCTATCGCAAAATACTCTTGACAATTATTGAATAATTCATGATATGGGAAAAATCATGAATAACACCCCATGTTTCAATAACAATCCTTGAATTTGGCATTTGCGTTATCAAACATACGGTAACACATTATCATGAGGGGATATATTTTCATGGATTAAAATCAAGACAATTGAGGTAAAGTTTATAGAATTCATAATCTTCATAAAATTTCACCAATTAGGGAAAAAAGGGTTTATACTTATAAGAATAGGAAATTCTTGGGACTCAATGGGTAGAAGGAACCCACTAATGAATATCCCACATACCTGAGGTAAAATTCTTAGGTGAATTTCTTGAACTTGATCTTTGTTTTTTAGAACTCTAGTTTGCTCTTGAGGAAGAAGGAAACCATTTCTTTTGTTTTTTCTTTTGCTTTTCTTAGGATGGAATTGTGATTAATGATGGAATTGGGGGTTTTGGGTCTTTTATACCCCTTTGGAAAGCCTAAACGCCGTAGGTTAGGCTTTAAAATGAGTGGGAAAAGACTAAAAAGTCCCTGAAAATATGTAGGAAAACATGTTCCCAGTCGTTACGACTCACCTCACGACTCGTTACGAATGGTTATGAGTTGTGGTCTGAGTCGCAACCTCTTGAGATTCTGGATACATTCTGGTATGACTATGACTTGCCACCTAATGATTTGTTACGGCTGACTATGAGTCATTTTTAATGAACTCGTAGTCTGAGGCTTAATTCTTGGATCCTTTACTGGTCAGGCCATGGGTTCACACAACAACTTGTAAGGTCTGACTACGAGTTGTGTTTTGGACTCGTAACCACTGGAAAGGATTTTTCGCTAAACACTGTTGTGACTATGAGTCCCTTCTAACAACTCAGAAAGTCTGATTATGAATTAATGAGTGGAGTCGTGGTTACTGGGATAAAACTTGGGGACTTCACTGGAGTGACTATGACTCACTTATGATAACTCATCACGAGTGGTAACGACTCATTACCTGAGTCGTATCCATGGCAGTGTACCAGGTCCTTAGGGAAAACCTTCCACAACTTTTTACCATGACATCGAATTTAGATGAGACTTGAAGCATTGTAAAGCTAACTTCGTGGCCTATCTCTTATGAGGTCTAGAGCATGAAATTTGGGGTATTATAATATCTCTCCATTTGAATCATTCATCCTTTAATGAAACTGGTTGAGCTAGAGTACTAGAAAGACTAAGATATGCACTAAATACTTATAAGCTGAATCATAATTAAAAATCTGGATCTAAAAACATAATGCATGGACTGAACTAAACTCATGAATGCATATTATGACATGAGGATGGTTATATAGCTGAGATAGAATATGTGAGAATCAATCTAAAGAACCATTACCTCAATCTGAATCTAAATTCGTAGAGAAGAGATTGGGATACAGTGTTCACATATTGGCTTCTACTTCCTAAGTAGCTCCCTCAATGGAATGATTTCTCCACAAAACCTTTACTAGGGCAACTTCTTTATTTCTAAACCTATGAATTTGATGGTCAAGAATCTGAACTGAAATCTGTAATACCCCGTATTTCCCTAGCTCAATTTAGCTCTCAGTACACGAGTGTTTCTATATAAAATTTTCAAAATACTCAGAATTTTTTAGCTTAAGACTTGCCATTGTGTAGGAAATTCAGTCAGCTTTCCAAGATATACATTTTGCCCAAATCCGATACCCGGGTGAGAAGTTATTGCATTTTTAGTAAAACAGTGTGACAAATTGAGAAGTACCACATCGTGGTGAGGACTCAAATAATAATTATCAATTTTCAGTGGCGTAACGTGATTTCACCACGTCGCGCTAAAGTTTTAGTTCCCGTTTGGAATTTTCCAGTGAGCCAGCACAATAATGGCGCATCGGCCCAATGTCCATTTTTGCAATTGTCATTTTTCAGTGAGGCTTAGAGATACCCCCGCATTGCGCCAAAAGCCAATTTCACAATTGTCTTTTTTAAGCAGTTTCCAGCCGAATTCCAGTGGCTCACCGCGTCGCAGTGAAGGACAAAATCGAGCATCCACTAACAAAAATTTTAATTCTTTCTAGGGGTAAATTGGTCTTTTCCCATGGCCCCAATCAGTTTAAACACGTTAATTAACCCCTAAATAACCTAGTTAAGTCATTATTCACTTAAATTTCCCCAAATTAAAAATCATTCTCTCTCAAATAAAAAACCCTAGACCTCAAGAAATCAAGAACAAATCTCAAGAACTCCATCAAGAATCTTCAAGAATTAAATTTCTCAAGTATGTTAGGTGTTCATTCATGGGTTCTTTCTACCCATTGAGTCCAAGAACCCCTTTTAAAACTACAAGCTTATTAATTCATGATTTACATACTTGAATTAGATTGTATTCATGTTCATGGTGTTGTTTGGGTTTAAATCCATGATTAGTTACAAGTTTTATGAAATTTAGATAGCATGTGTGATGAATTATGTGATTCTCATGTTAACTCCTTAAATCTACAAGTTGAATGTTGTAGTTATGATGTTTATATATATGTTTATTATTATGTGAAATAATGATGCTCCCCAAGTGTTTGATTGAATGCATATGTAAATTGAGTAGTGACATTGACATCATGACATGTCATCATGTGGTCCCATTCATGTACAAGTTCATGCCTCTCAAGTGTTTGACAAAATATCTAAATGAATGTATCGTTAACAAGCAACTATTGTTATGCTTTTAAGATCATGTCATGCTTTACTTTTAATGCTATCAAGTCTTGGGGTATTCAATACCCAAAAATCTAGTTTTTTACCTAGAACTACAGTAGCTACAAAATAGTCTCAGTAATGTCACAAACAGTAATACTCAGTCAGTTACAGAACTCAGTGAAACTCAGTCCAGTTCAGTTAAATAATCAGTGTCATTCAGTTGGGAACAGAATTCAGCATCGAGCGAACCCAAGGGTGGGAGGCTTACCTGTTAGTAGAGGGTGTGATTCTTAGTATCCTTGTGTTCCAGAACTACGTAGCCAGCGTAGATTGAAATATCAACCTGCCAGTTGAGGGTTAATAAGGTCTTTACCTGCCAGTTGAGGGTAATACCGTTCTCATTAGGGAACCTACCGGTAGAGGGTGACCCTTAGTCCTTCAGGATGATATTTTAATGGATCCACACAGCCAGTGTCTGTACCCATGGCATAGTACTGACACCCTTCCAACTGGGATTACAGGTTGGACCCCAATTAATTCAGAAAGGGGCATGTCGGTTAGATGATTACCTCCCATAGTTTCAGTTTTAGTCTCAACATAGAACTCAGTTCAGTTCTACAAAATCAGGATTGTCAGAAACAGTCACCAGTTATCATAAATTCAGTTATCAGTAATCTCATATATCAGTTACCCAGTTATCAGAACTCAATACTCAATTTCAATATAAATCTCAGACATAGTATATATTTGTACATGCATAGTATTGCATAATCAGTGTTTACAGTAACTTCAGTTATCCATGTACTCTTACTCAGTTATTTCATATCATTCAGTCAGTTACTGTTCATGCATATGAACTCATGCATTCAGCCTTACCTAAGGGTGTTAAGTGGGTCGAGCCAGGTCAACCCAGAACCAACCCGTTCAAATTAATCGATTTTTGGGCCGGGTTGGGGTTAAGTGGGTCGGGCTGATTCCAGGTTAAATAGTAAAAATTTTAAAAACAGCTCTGACCCGACCCACTTAACCCAACCCGGTCTAACCCACCTAAACTCAATCAAACCCAGTTAAAAAAATGGTCAAACCCGATCAAAAACAAAAAAAAATCCAATATACACTATATATACGCATCTATATACATTTTAAATACGCTAAACAATATATATACACCATATATATAGTATATACTACATTAGAATTTAAAAAATTTATACACATATACACAATTACACATATATACGTAACATTCAATATATACAACAATACGTACTACTTTAAATAAAACATATACTACAACATATATAGACTACAATATATATAAGTATATAGAGAGGGTTATATACCAATTTATAAAACATATACACATGTATATGTTAAATATATACGTCTATAGAAGATATATACGCATATATACGCACCATTCAATATATATGTACTACTTTAAATAAAACATATACTACAATATATATATATATATATATAGTACAATATATATATAGTTATATACTTATTTATAAAACATAAATACATGTATACATTAAATATACACGTCTATAAAAGATATATACTAATTTATATAAAATATACACATGAATACATTAAATATATACGTCTATAGAAGATTTATACACATATATACTACAATATATATAGTTATATACTAATTTATACATCATATACACATGTATACATTAAACATACACGTCTATAGAAGATATATAAAATTAAATATACACATCTATAGAAGATATATACACAAATATACACATCATTCAATATATATGTACTACATTAAGAAAAACATATACTGCAATATATATATAGATATATTACAATATATATATAGTTATATACTAATTTATAAAACATATACACATGTATACAATAAATATACACAGCTATAGAAGATATATACACAAATATACGCACCATTCAATATATATGTACTACATTAAGTAAAACATATACTACAATATATATATACTAAAATATATATATAGTTATATAATAATTTATAAAACATATACACATGTATACGTTAAATATATACGTCTATAGAAGATATATACACATATATATGCACCATTCAGTATATATCTACTACTTTAAATAAAATATACTAAAATATATATATATACAAGGAAAACCCCTCAGAACTCAGCTGAACCACATAGTGCGACCTTATGCAGGAAAATAAGAACATCATATGATAGTTTGCGATGACTCAACAGAATTGGGCAGAAAGGTGAACTCAGATGGCAGAAGATGCGTATGAAAAGATCATCTCTTTCTCCAACTCTATCACTCTCACAGACATACACTAAGAGACACATATGATTATGTAGGCATTGGCTTCTTCATAGTCCAGCTCAATTTCATTACCATTCCTTCCATAATCCTCGAGATTGTTAACAAATAGAGTTACCATTTGTTCTAGCCTTGGTGGAAAGAGTTACTTGATACTTGTTGCTTGTTGGTGGGAAGTGGTAGGTACCCCGTGGAATTAGTCAAGGTGCATACAAAATGGTCTGTACACCACGTTTATAAAAAAAATAGAGTTAAACAGATCAAACATTGCCATGAATCTTTAGCAACAAGGTGATGGAGTTTCTTTTGGTCTATTCCTTCTTTGTGAAAGTTTAAACAATTCGTCCAAATTCAGAACTTATCTAAATTATAATTAAATCTAGACTAAGAACCACCAATTTACTCCCAACATAAAGTTTTCATCTTCCAAACAATTAAGCCCGATAAAAGAATTCATCCAAATAGCTCTTGAATAAACAAAAACAACAACATACCCCGTAACCACAAAGTGGGGTGCGGGGAGGTTAGAGTGTAAGTTGACCTTACCTCTACCTCAACGGTAGAGAGGCTGTTTCCAATAAACCCTCGGCTCAAGAAAAAAACGTCTAAAGACGTCCAAATAAATTAAGTAACCACCAAGTTTAGGATGGATTGGTGTGGTTCCTTTACACCTAGGACCCTAGAATATCAAACTAGAACGAAGAAAGGCATGACAGAAAATAGATGTTTAGGAAATTGCAGAAAGTACAAACAACAACTATAATTGAAATTGAAGGACAAGACAGTACCGGAGCAATATTACAACTAATATTATGGATGAATAACAACAGAAAATGCTGGTAGCTACTAACCTTCTACCCAAATAATGTTAGATTCCGCCGATACGGGTACGTAGAATCTGTATAATATAGAATCAATAGAATCAGAACTTCAACACTAGTTCAAGTACAAAACAAGAACGTTATGAAGTTAAGTAACACCCTCAACACAAGATCAAAATAGATCTTTCAAAGAAGTGTTTTTTTTTCAGAAAAATTAGATAAAACAGAAATGTTGTTAAGGCCAAGTCGTCCGAATTCACGGACTTTCCTTAAGGAAATAATTCCCCTCACTGTACCCGAGGTTGTGGAATTTTCCTCCCAGGATAAAATGGCCTTCAATCCGACTATAGTGGTACCTCAAATAGGCGGATTCTTCGAACACACTCACGGTTTGAATGATCACACTTGGAATATTTTTAAGACAAGAAGAATGTTTTGTAATCTGAAAATTTTCTGTATTGAAACCTGTGAATCAAAGCAGGTTTTTATAGCCAAGTGATGTCTCTTCCGAAAAGAGACAAAGGTTCATCAAAAAGGTGTTACCTTTTCTGAAAATTCATGTCCATTCGGCCAACCAGTGTGATTGTTTATGAACAGGCATGTCATTTCGGATGAAACAGTGTGTTGTTTCATAAAGAATCGCAACTTTCAGCAGCATCTGTTCGTGAAACAGTGCAGCTGCTGAAGAACATTACATCTGGAAACATTGCAACTCTTTAACGTTTCTGCAGCAGTTCACTGCATGCATATAAATGGAGTCTAAATCACAGAAAAAATTTCCTGCGTTTTACACATATTTAGATTTTCGTCAAATAAAATTTGTCCAAAAAATAGATCTCATCGATCGATCATTTGACCAAATCCAAATCCAAATCCAAAAATCCAAATCCAAATCCGTAGCCGAGCCGAGCGAGCGACGACGACGACGACGCGAGGCATCTCTATTTCCTTGCCTCACTTATCATGTGAAGTAAGTGTTTCACTTTATAAACACTTTAAAGTTCTCTTCTTCCACCAATGTGGGAGAAGAGTAAACTTTCCTTAGCAAAGAGTACACTTTCCAATTTGGGTGTCTCCTTCCCTTCACTTTGGTTTCTCCATTTTCCATTCAACAAACTATAAACCCAACAATCCCCCACATGAATGGGGAATGGCTATTTTTCAAAAATCATTTACGGACAGTATGTGATCATCAAGCAAAGACTGATTGCATCTATATAAGTGGGTTTCCTTTGAACTTTCCGTAGTGAAGATGTATCGGATGCACTCGGTCAATCGGTAGATTTGATATCTTTGAACCGTCGAGCTTTAATGTGCACCTAGACAACACATGTCACACAATCAGCCTTTTACCATTTATGGTTCTTACGGTTTTGTTCTTTTCAGCCATGAACACGTCCCGATTTTCATGAGAGCTTAGAGAATAGGCCTTTACTAACATTCTCTTTGAAGCGGCTTTCACTTCGCCCTCACATAGGTGATTTCTAAACGTTTCAATCCTTTAGATTAAACTATTTGGTCAAATCTGCCAAATTTAGATAATCATTAAAAGACTTTTCACCTTAAGTCTTATCCTGGTTTACTATACATTGTCTACATCATGAGAATGAGTTGGGTGAATGACAATGTTGAACCTGTCAGACATAACTTTGTTTGTTCTCCTTGAACCTAGCTCTTGGGATCTCCAGTCTGCTAGGTAGAGTTACTGCCATGCTGACTTGTCCTAGGCCTTAAACCCATTCCCTTGGATGTCCTTTCTACTCCTTCTCTAGATAGGCCTTTTGTAAGTGGATCTGACACATTATCCTTTGACTTTACATAGTCTATAGTGATAATTCCACTAGAGAAAAGTTCTCTAACGGTATTATGTCTTCGACGTATGTGACGAGACTTACCGTTGTACATCATGCTTCCAGCCCTACCTATTGCCGCTTGGCTATCACAGTGTATACATACTGGTGCCACTGGCTTGGGCCAATAAGGAATATCTTCCAAGAAATTCCGGAGCCATTCTGCTTCTTCACTGGCTTTATCTAATGCGATAAATTCAGATTCCATTGTAGAGCGAGCGATACAAGTCTGTTTCGATGATTTCCAAGAAACTGCTCCTCCACCGATAGTAAATACATATCCACTTGTGGATTTTACTTCGTTCGATCTGGTGATCCAATTTGCATCACTATATCCTTCAAGTACCGCGGGATATTTATTATAATGCATAGCATAGTCTTGAGTGTATTTAAGATAACCCAAAACTCTTTTCATTGCCATCCAGTGAATTTTGTTGGGATTACTCGTGTACTGACTTAATTTACTGATAGTGCATGCTATGTCAGGTCGTGTACAGTTCATTATATACATCAAACATCCCAATACTCTTGCGTACTCCAATTGAGAATCACTTTCGCCTTCATTTTTCCGAAGTGCAAAGTTCGCATCCAATGGAGTCTTGCCAATATCGAATTCCATATACTTGAACTTGTCAAGTACTTTTTTGATATAATGAGATTGTGACAGTGCTAACCCTTGTGGAGTTCGATGTATTCTTATACCTAAGATCACATCTGCAACTCCGAGGTCTTTCATATCAAACTTGCTCTCAAGCATTCGTTTGGTTGCATTTATGTCACAAATGTCTCTACTGATGATCAACATATCATCCACATATAAACATACAATGACTTGGTGATTTGGTGTGTCCTTAATATATACACATTTATCATATTCATTTATCTTGAATCCGTTTGCCAACATGGTTTGGTCAAACTTTGCATGCCATTGCTTGGGTGCTTGTTTTAGTCCATAAAGTGACTTAACAAGTTTACACATCTTATTTTCTTTTCCTGGAACCACAAAACCCTCAGGTTGTTCCATGTAGATTTCTTCCTCCAATTCTCCGTTTAGGAATGCGGTTTTCACATTCATTTGATGGATTTGAAGATCATATACTTCCGCCAAGGCAATTAACATTCGAATTGAGGTTATCCTTGTCACTGGCGAGTATGTATCAAAGTAATCAAGACCTTCTTTTTGATTGAAGCCTTTTACTACAAGTCTTGCCTTGTATTTGTCAATAGAACCATCCGTTTTCATTTTCCTTTTGAAAATCCATTTAGACCCTAAAGGTTTATTTCCTGGAGGAAGATCAACTAATTCCCACGTATGGTTACTTAAGATTGAATCAATCTCACTATTGACTGCCTCTTTCCAAAAGGATGAGTCTGATGATGACATCGCTTCTTTAAACGTTCGAGGCTCATTTTCTAAGAGAAATGTTACAAAATCCGATCCAAACGAAGTTGATGTTCTTTGACGAGTACTACGTCTTGGATTTTCTTCATTATGTACATTCTCACTTGGTTCACCTCGGGGTCGCTTAGATCCTCCACTAGACTGTTCATGTCTAGTTTTATACGGATAAATGTTTTCAAAGAATTCAGCATTATCTGATTCAATTACCGTATTTTCATTTATATCCGAATGTTCAGATTTATGAACCAAAAATCGACATGCTTTACTGCTTTTAGCATATCCTATGAACACGCAGTCCACCGTTTTAGGTCCTATCTTAACCCTTTTAGGTATAGGAACTTGAACCTTCGCTAGACACCCCCACACTTTGAAATATTTCAAGTTGGATTTTCTTCCTTTCCATTTTTCGTAAGGAATTGATTGTGTCTTACTATGGGGAACTCTATTGAGTATACGATTGGCCGTAAGGATAGCCTCCCCCCACAAGTTTTGCGGTAAACCAGAACTTATTAGTAAGGCATTCATCATTTCCTTCAAAGTTTGGTTTTTCCTTTCCGCAATTCCATTAGATTGAGGTGAATACGGGGCCGTAGTTTGATGGATTATTCCATTCTCTACACATATTTGCGCAAAGGGAGATTCATATTCTCCGCCCCTATCACTTCTTACCATTTTGATCCTTTTGTCTAACTGATTTTCAACTTCAGTTTTATATTGCCTAAACGCATCTATTGCTTCATCCTTACTATTTAGCAAGTAGACATAACAATATTTAGTGCAATCATCAATAAAAGTTATGAAATACTTTTTTCCACCACGTGATGGTGTTGACTTCATATCACAAATGTCAGTGTGTATTAAGTCTAAGGGATTGGAATTCCTTTCAACAGACTTATAAGGATGCTTAGCATACTTTGATTCTACACACGTTTGACACTTAGATTTATTGCACTCAAAATTTGGCAAAACTTCTAAGTTAATCAGTTTTCGTAACGTTTTGTAATTAACATGGCCTAAACGTTCATGCCATAAATTATAAGACTCAAGCAAGTAAGAAGAATTTGAATTTTTATTCATTTCAATATTCATTACATTCATCTTATAAAGGCCTTCCTCGAGATAGCCTTTTCCTACATACATTTCTCCTTTGCTAACTACTATTTTTCCAGAAACGGTTACACATTTGAAACCATTTTTATCTAGGAGTGAAATAGAAATTAAGTTCCTACGTAACTCCGGAACATATAACACATTATTCAGTGTCAAAACCTTTCCGGATGTTATCTTTAGGCAAACTTTTCCTATTCCCTCCACCTTAGCAGTCGCGGAGTTGGCCATGTAAATTGTTTCTTCCGCTTGAGCCGGAGCATATGTCGAGAACAACTCTTTGCTTGCGCAAACATGGCGTGTGGCCCCTAAATCCATCCACCAAGAGCGTGGATTGCCGACCATGTTGCATTCTGTGAACATAGCACACAGGTCGTCATAATCCTTGTTGGACTCAATTAGATTTGCTTAGTCCTTTTTCTTCCCTTTTTTCGGGGCACGGCAGTCTATTGATTTGTGGCCAACTTTGCCACAGTTGAAGCACTTTCCCTTAAACTTTTTCTTGGGATGATTGCTTCCATGTTCAACATTCTTTCTTTTCTTCGAGTTGTTTTGGCCATCTTCTACAATATGTGCTCCATTCATTGTAGAATTTCCCTTTGACCTTCTCTCGGCAGCTTTATTGTCTTCTTCAATCCGAAGTCGGACAATAAGATCTTCAACGGTCATCTCCTTGCGCTTATGCTTTAAGTAGTTTTTGAAGTCTTTCCACAAAGGTGGTAGCTTCTGAACCATTGCTGCTACTTGAAAAACATCATTCACAATTAAACCTACAAAATAGTTTATGTGAGTATTATGAACATTTTTAATTTGTTCAACTAAGGCATTTTTCAAAATTATACCTTCTGCTAGGAGATCATGTATGATGACTTGCAACTCCTGTACTTGAGAGACAACAGATTTGCTATCAATCATTTTGAAGTCCAGGAATCGTGCAACAAGGAATTTCTTAATTCCCGCATCTTCCGTTTTATATTTCCGTTCAAGCGCCTCCCACAGTTCTTTTGCTGTCTTGATCCCACTATAGACATTATAGAGATCATCTTGGAGACCACTCAGAATATAGTTCCTGCAAAAGAAATCTGAATGTTTCCAAGCTTTTACAATGACGAATCGATCCTTGTCCGAGGTTCCCTCGGGTACCTCGGGTGCATCTTCACTAGTGAACCTTTGTAGGCATAACGTGGTGAGATAAAAGAACATTTTTTGTTGCCACCGTTTGAAGTCGATGCCAGAAAATTTTCGGGCTTCTCCGCCAGGGCCATCGATGGCGGAGCAGTTGTGCGACTAGATGTGGCAATGTTAGTTGCCCCCATAGACGTTGTTGCACTCATTATTTGACCTTCAGTTGTCATTATTCCTGTCACCACAAGACAGAAAATTAGTATTTTCCAGAATACTATTAATAAAGTTAAATAACTTTATAAGTTTTCCTTCTTGTTTCTAATTAACGACGAAGTTTTTATAACTTCCAATCGTCAATCGAGTGAACTTCAACTTTTGATGAAGATTTTATGTCTTCTAATCACAAGTTAAATTCAAACGGAGTAGAAAGCATAGGCTTTAATCTCCAAAAACAAGTTATACAGATTCCGGAAGCTTATTTCCTTAAGATTGTTAGATTCCGCCGATACGGGTACGTAGAATCTGTATAATATAGAATCAATAGAATCAGAACTTCAACACTAGTTCAAGTACAAAACAAGAACGTTATGAAGTTAAGTAACACCCTCAACACAAGATCAAAATAGATCTTTCAAAGAAGTGTGTTTTTTTTTCCAGAAAAATTAGATGAAACAGAAATGTTGTTAAGACCAAGTCGTCCGAATTCACGGACTTTCCTTAAGAAAATAATTACCATCACTGTACCCGAGGTTGTGGAATTTTCCTCCCAGGATAAAATGGCCTTCAATCCGACTATAATGGTACCTCAAATAGGCAGATTCTTCGAACACACTCACGGTTTGAATTATCACACTTGAAATATTTTTAAGACAAGAAGAATGTTTTGTAATCTGAAAATTTTCTGTATTGAAACCTGTGAATCAAAGCAGGTTTTTATAGCCAAGTGATGTCTCTTCCGAAAAGAGACAAAGGTTCATCAAAAAGGTGTTACCTTTTCTGAAAATTCATGTCCATTCGGCCAACCAGTGTGACTGTTTCTAAACAGGCATGTCATTTCGGATGAAACAGTGTGTTGTTTCATGAAGAATCGCAACTTTCAGCAGCATCTGTTCATGAAACAGTGCAGCTGCTGAAGAACATTACATCTGAAAACATTGCAACTCTTTAACGTTTCTGCAGCAGTTCACTGCATGCATATAAATGGAGTCCAAATCACAGAAAAAATTTCCTGCGTTTTACACATATTCAGATTTTCGTCATATAAAATTTGTCCAAAAAATAGATCTCATCGATCGATCATTTGACCAAATCCAAATCCAAATCCAAAAATCTAAATCCAAATCCGAAGCCGAGCCGAGCGAGCGACGACGACGGCGCGAGGCATCTCTATTTCCTTGCGTCACTTACCATGTGAAGTAAGTGTTTCACTTTATAAACACTTTAAAGTTCTCTTCTTCCACCAATGTGGGAGAAGAGTAAACTTTCCTTAGCAAAGAGTACACTTTCCAATTTGGGTGTCTCCTTCCCTTCACTTTGGTTTCTCCATTTTCCATTCAACACACTATGAACCCAACAAATAACACCTTGAATCAGTATCTATTTATCTTCCACCTTACACAATATCACATTCAAGAAAAAGTTTGAAATCATCTTCACCACCCACCACCCCAGACAAACCCATTTTATCAAACTGATAGTCATCAGAACAGTAAATTAGTTTCACCTCCATTTCCCCTCTCCACTACTGGTGAAGATGAAAGCGAGGAACTGCTGTGGTGCTGCCTCTTTTTAGGGCCGTCCTACCATTTTTTAGCGGTGCCTCCGATGAAATTTATATATTTGTGAAGGAAATACAAATAATAATTACTCGAACGATGGACAATTTGATAAAACCATTAGAAGATCAAGATGAAAATAATTAAGTGTAAATCTAACCTATAATTGTAGAAAGAAATTAGAATTTTTTTTAACAAAATAGAAACAAGCAAGTAAATTAAGGTAACAGATATAAGTCCCAGAAAAAAATTATAAGAAAATCATACCTTAAGATCAAGATAAGTGTGCGATAACAACATTAATAGCTGTAATCGCTAATTCAGGGTTTGTCATGCCTATTTCAATCATCTTAATTCTGTTTGCAACTCTTTTAACACTTATTAATCTGAAAAATAAACAGTTTGAGATGAGGAAAATAGAGAAATTGAAAAATTGGATATTGAACTTAGCCGTAAGGATGATTCTCAAACTATATCGGCAATATTTTGAATGGAACAACTCTGACAGGACAGAAATTTTGAGATGAATGAGACAACAGCATGAAACTCGAACTATGTTGGGCTTGTAGTGAAGTAAGAGGGCATCACTTATGACATTAGTATGTTAATTATCATTTTGCCCCTGAATGTATGAGTTAAAAGACTGTTTTGCCCTTGGTCGTCCTAACTGTTCATCTTTCTCACTAGTAGTAATACATCACACCTACAAATCCATTTCATTGTTCAAAACCTAAATTTCTAACTAGTAGTACACACCTACCAATCCATTTCATTGTTCAAAACCTTTTAGGGTCATTTGGTAAAGTGTATAAGAATAATGTTGAATAAGATGTATTAGTAATGCTTGTATTATTAATGCAAGTATTAGTAATACTGGTATTAGGTATACAAACATCATTTCTTACATAGTGTTTGATTTAATGTATTAAAAATAATATATATTTATATATTTTTTATAAGAAAATGTTTGTTTACCAAAATGTCTTTCTTTGTACATTCTCTTTTAAGAATAGTAGTAGTAGCAACAACAACCACTGTCAGAAAATCCGAGGACGTACCCATGGATTTTGGGATTATAATCAGTTGGATATCTTTTATAGTTGAATTGCATAGCATCATTTCATTGATTTCTTGTGCACGACTTATTGTGGGTTCAAAGGTCAATTTTATGAACATGCCAGACAAAGATCTTTATAGAGGTAGCAGCAGCACAGCTACAAATCAGTAGCAGCTACAAAACAAAGCCAACCAAAAAATGGAGGTAGCAGCTTAAAGCAAAAAAAGCTAAAAAGGAGGATACATTTGTCATTTAACAAGTTAATGCATGTGCTAGAGTCTTTGTATATTGTTAATACATGAAAAATAGTATGTATTATTAATATACACCTTAATACATAATAGAGTATATAACTAATGCTTGCATTAATTGTACATAGGCTAAAAATTGTGCCAAATAAGGTACTTAGGGGTCGTTTGGTTGGGAAATTGTTATCCCGGGATAACTAATACCGAGATTAGTTATTCCAGGATTAACCGGGATAACTTATCCCACCATGTATATGGGATAAGTTATCCCATCACTAAGGAAAAAATAGTGGGATAAGTTATCCCGGGTTGGATTAATCCCACAAACCAAACAAGGGATTAAGTGATCTTTTATTTTATCCCAGGATAACTTATCCTTTGAATTTTTTATACCTCAAACGAAACGGCCCCTAAATAGTACACATTAATTAATGCATGCACTATTTTTTTAATACACTCTACCAAACGACCTCTTAGGATATTTTAATAAATAAATAAATTATAAGTCAACTTTTGGTAAATGTATGTATGTTTATATTCAAATACTAGTTTTTAAGGTCCGTGCTAAGTCCAGACCCAAACTAAAAAAAAAAGATATTTTATAATAACATCATTTAAAATATATAAAATAATTATAATTTGATAAAAAAGACATAAATTTATGCTAAACAGATGTGATGATTTAAATTTAGTTTTATACAAAATTAATTATTTTTTGGGTTAAAATGAACCTCAATAGTCAATTAGTTCTTTTTACAAAACTTATGCTTAAAGAATATTAATTTTCAATTAACAAAAAAGATATTTTAAAAATAATTTGATAATAACTGATACCACTACATTCATTTTTAATATTATCAAAAATTTTAAATTTCACTATTTAAAGTATGTTATTAATATTTCATATAAGCAGTGAATAAAATTATCCACAAACAACTATATTCAATTCATAAAAGGTAATTAGAAAAATTAATTAACATGAAAATCATAATTGGTTCATCGAAAATAAAATATAAATTTGTATAGTCCCAAAATTTCAAAATAATTTTAACTATTTTTTTGTTCATCTTCTTCTTCTCCAAAGTATTTGTACAAACTTCCTTCATAGTATATTGTAACGCCCTGATTTTTTGAAAATGCTACACGGTGCTTATGACCCCGAAGGACCACAAGCTAACCCATGACTAATATCTGTACCTGTACACTGCATATTATACTTGTAAAATATGAAAAATATGAACAATAGGCCATAAGGTTCAACTGAATAAAGAAACTATTAAAACATGACATCCATGTGGGTAGAAAATACCCAAAACAACTGAATCTGAATACTAAATCTGAAAACCTCTAAGTACTGTTTGAATAAGGAGTTGAAGGAACATGTCTCCAACTAACTTCGTAAACTAAAAACTAACAGAATTAATAAATGAATAAATCAAGTAATATCATCCTCGAATAAAGAGGACTCACTGGAACTCTGTGCGCTAAATGCGACTGTTACTGTTGGTCTGAAACTCGTGTCTCTGAACCTATGGTGTAACATGAAAAGAAAGCACCATAGCGCAAATGCGTTGGTACAACTGGAGTACTGAGTATACGAGTAAGGTAGGCTAATGCAAAGGGTTTACATGCATGAATAATGCTAACTGACTGACTGATATGAACGTAAGAGTGCAAACTTACATATATAATAATTGAGATCGTAAGTACGTGATAGCTAAATCTTTACGCTAATACATGGCTGAAAATATAGTTCTGATAGCATGAGAGACTATATCTGACAGTCCTGAATCTGATGGAACTGTCTGAGTTCCATACTATACCTGAGATTTGACTGTATCTAACAGTCCTAGTATACGGATATCTTAAGAACTATCTAAGTTCTTTTATTGAGATTGAGTCTGAAACTGTAGGAGGTAGTTGTTTAACCGACATACCCCATGTATGATAAAGTAGCTGAACTGAGGCCCAATCGCTGCCCTGATTGGAAGGGTGTAAATACTGTGCCACGGGTAAAGACATGTTGTGAGTGACCCTTAAATCTGGCAGTGTCCCCAAAAGAGAACGGCAGATGTTCACCCCATCAACCCTCAAGCTGGCAGTGTTGATGTCTCAACCTATGTTGGTTACATAGTTCTGGAACGCAAGGATTGCTTCTAAGAATCACACCTTCATCTGAAGCGGGTGAGCTCCCATCCTTGGGTTCGCTCGGTGCTAACTTCTACTCCTATTTGAAGAGACTGAATATGACTTAACTGACTATGTATGAACTGGGTTTACTGAATTTCCGTTGACTGATGGAATAATACTGATAACTAACTGAGATCATGAGGTTTCTGAGGTCTCCTGAGTCATATGACTGACTGAATTTTATGGAACGTGGCTTGACTGAAGATGTCGTGACAACATGACATGGCTCTAGGCACACAGCTATAGTTTTGGGTATGAATAGCCTCAGGACTCGATAGAAGGAAACTGACACAGATGACATGACTTGATCACAAGATTTGAGTCCACAATTCATAATATCATAAGTAAGAGATAGTGTACTTTATGAGTCTATTCAACATCTCAAACATAGTAGGGAAAGCATTGATATATTTTGTGTACATGTTCTATAATTCCATTACCACAAATGTTTCACACCACAACAATAGCAACACATAAATAGCATGGAATTCATATTGAGTGTATAGCTAATATAGACTTGTCATTTAGGTATCATAAAATCATGTAAATATGGACTTCTAGCATCCTAGGCATTTTAACAAACACCTTGCATGCACACCTTGGGCATAGGTTTTCTCAACAAATGTTAATCATCTTGAACCACCCAATTTCATGGGTTTTAACCACAAACATGCATACTTCATGGAAATCATCTTAAAATAATATTCTGAAGTTTAAACAATGGTCATTGACATGAACAACATCACATAGCAACAAGGAAATCAAAGTTTCTCATTTAAAATCATGGTTCTTAAACTCTATGAATGAAAGGGGTCCATAGATGAACACTACGCATACCTGACTCAAGGTTCTTGATGTTTTTGAACTGGAAGGATTTGAAATCCTTTGATTCTTGAATAAGATTGAGTCTTCGTCTTGAAGATTTAATTTAGGGAGAAACCCTAGTTGTTTGTAGTGAAAGAATGATGAAAAGTGGCTGAAATCGGGTGTAATTGGGTTTATATAGATGAGTGGTAAGTTACCAAAATACCCCTATTAACATGATCGAGAAATAAACTGAATGTTGCGTGTGACAGTCCGAATGACGATCTATCAGACTCTTGGTGAATCGTCATTTAGCCCGTCAGACATGGACCATAAATGGGCTTCACTGGATAAGGGTTGACGGTATGAGTGATGGTCCGTCAAATATCTGGTGGTTTGTCAACTCGTCCGTCATACCTTATCCAGAATGTGGCTCAATTGGCATGGCTTTGACGGTCCAAGTGGTGGTCCGTCACTAAGTTGATGGTCCATCAACTTGGCCGTCAAACCTTAACCAGAATGGGACCCTTCTGCCTTGGAAGTGACGGTCCAAGTGGTGGCCCGTCACTAGTTTGACGGTCCACCAACTGGGCCGTCGCACCTGGGCGATTCTGACAGTTCCGAGTAAAACGCCCATAACTCCTTCGTCTGATGTCAGATTTGGACGAAATTGGTATCGTTAAAAATCCTACTCAATTTTCCACGTAATAGAAAGTGAAAATCTCAAAAATACTGCATGTACAAAAATATATTTGCATTTCAAAAGTAAGTCCTAACATTCTTGAGATGATTTCTAGTTAGGAAAAGGCACGGGTATTACAATATCTCCCCCTTGAGAACATTCGTCCTTGAATGAAACTAACTGGGAGGGGAAACAATGATCTGAACATAAATAGTTGGAACATGATCTCACGACTGACAAACTGTACATAGCATACTGATCATGCATAGCTGATGCATGGATAACTGATACATGAATATGTAACTGAGCAATCTGATAAACTGAGTTTCTGAAGGTGAGAATGCATAGCTGATGCATGATTAAATACTGTACCGACACATGAACGCATGTTTGAGTATGCAATGGCAATAGATACCAAGTTTATACTGAATGTTGAACGTGAAACTGAATAAGCTTAAGAAGGACTGTTACCTTGAGCTTGATCTGAATTGGCGAAGAAAAGGTTAGGGTACTTGGTACGCATATCTTCTTCTGTTTCCCAAGTAGCTTCCTCATGAGACTAATCTTGCCAAAGAACTTTGACTAGAGGGACTTCTTTGTTCCTCAATCGACGAGTCTGATAGTCTAAGATTTCAACTGGAATCTCTTCATAAGAGAGGTTGTTCTGAATGTCAATGCTCTGAATAGGGACTACAACTGTTGGGTCACCTATGCACTTCTTGAGTAAAGAGACATGGAATACTGGATGGACTGAGGCTAGATCTGAAGGCAATTCGAGCTCATAAGCTACCTTGCCGAAGCGACTGAGAATTCTGAAGGGACCGACATAGCGAGGACTGAGTTTCCCTTTCTTGCCAAACCTCTTCACTCCCTTCATGGGAGAGATCTTAAGATAGACATAGTCGTTGACCTCTCTATAATAATGCCATTGTGAGGACTACCAGATTTTGGTATCCTCTCTTATATATAAATATAATAATATAATCTTATATATTAGTATATATAATATGGGTTAATATATCCCTGCAACATGTAAATATTTCTTATCTTGTTTATTTTTTTCACGCCCCTTACAAGATTATTCAATTTGTCTCATTTTAATTATATATTTTGAGAATCGAATAATATCAAAAAGAACTATGTATGAGGTTGTTGTTGAAAATCATTGAAAATTTTTATTTTGAATTAAAAGTTAGCTTGAATATTTTTTGAGTTAAAGTGATTATTGATTTAAAATAAAGGGAGGTTTATGTAATTATCTAACAAGTGATGAAGGGAGGTTTAACAAGTAAATTTTTGAGTTAAAGTGATTGTTGATTTAAAATAATCATCTAACAAGTGGCAAGAAAAAGTCAATTATAAAAAGTCAAGTGGAATAGTTTTAACAAAAAGAATAAGAGTTAAAAATGGAAATATGTAATAAAAAGACACTATTAATTGTCATGTGTAATAATTTTCTTTCACAAAAAAATTAAAATATCAAAAAAGTCCTTGTGAGGACCACCAAAATGAAGATTCTCTCTTATATATAGGTACTAGTATCGTTTGGCCCGTGCTAAACCCGGGCCCAAACTATATTAACATTTATATTTGTAATTTTTTACTTGCTATTTTTTCTTTTAGTTTGTTTTGTATCTTATATTAGCTAATGGTCTAGTTTGATTATTTTTTTGATATTTTTAAAATGTTAAATTCTGTTTCAATTTTTGTCCTATTTTTTTAGTTCGTCTTAAAAAAATGATCTATTTTCTTTTTGGATTAATTTCACCTTTCTACGTGGCATATTTAAAACAATAAGATCAAAAAATATTTTGTTCCTGGCTACATATTTTTAGTTTAATACTATAAAATTCAAAAATATTCGTTATTTTTTCTTTAACTTTGTGTTAAGTCAAAACAAAACAAATAAATTCAAACGGCGGGAATAAAAGCTTTATAGGTTAAAAATAATATTTTTTTATGGTAGATTTTAATCTTTATTTTCATTTTCAAACAAATGCACACACAAAAAATTTTCTCCTTTTTATTTTACTGAAAGTTTTTGAATGAATGTCTTTAACGATCTAAATTGATTTTTACCTTATGTATTATTAGTATCATTATTTTTTCTCAATTAAACTTTACATTGGCTAATTCATTTTTTAAAATAGTAAAATATTTGATTAATATAGTAATATTTGATGCTACAAACTATTGTATAATTTATGATAAATTAAATAATTAAAAGTCAGACTCAATAAAATACTTTTTTTAGATGTTTCTTAAATGGGCTCTTACAAGTTTATTAAAGCTTCACAAATTTCTTGTAAGGATTAAAAAAAGTATTTTTTTATTAAATTACTATTATCCCACATAAAAGACGATAGTAAAATTTTGAATTAATTTAAAATTTGGCTGGATAAATAAATATTTTATAGTGTCACTATCATTTCTTTATGATTCATCATTTTTGTATAGTATTTTAAATGCACATGTAATTGTTCAAATTTACTAAAATGGATGAGATCTTGAAAGGTCATTAAAACTTAATTAAGAATAAAATAGACAAAATACAATCATGTGAGGACAACCAAAATGAGATGTTCTCCCTTATATATAGTATATATAGTACATTTTCTTAAATTTCATATCAAAACATAAACGAATTAATAAATATTTGATGAGAGTAAAACATCAATAATAGATCCACAAAAACATTGCCATATTTTAACATGAATATACCAATAACTAAGGAAAAGCAAAATCCCTGAGGGCAATGAAAATGCAAGGAAAAGACAAAAAATAAAAAAATAAAGCCATGTGTAGCTCTTTGATTCATCAAATGATGAATGCGAGGACTACCAAACTCCTATAATATTTTAAATGCACATGTAATTGTTCAAATCTACTAAAATGAATGAGATCTTGAAAGGTCATTAAAACTTAATTAAGAATAAAATAGACAAAATACAATCATGTGAGGATTACCAAAATGAGATGTTCTCCCTTATATATAGTATATATGATACATTTTCTTAAATTTCGTATCAAAACATAAACGAATTAATAAATATTTGATGAGAGTAAAAAATCAATAATAGATCCACAAAAATATTGCTATATTTTAACATGAATATACCAATAACTAAGGAAAAGCAAAATCCCTGAGGGCAATGAAAATGCAAGGAAAAGACGAAAAAGTAAAATAATAAAGCCATGTGTAGCTCTTTGATTCATCAAAGGATGAATGTGAGGACTACCAAACTCCTCATTCTCCCTTATAATATGTAGTAATATATAGGTATAAAATAATTGATGAAATCTATATCTATAATCTATAAACTATAATCTATAATATATTAAAAGTGTAAAAACCCTTAAGAAAGTGATTTGAACTTTTTGTCCTTTATTAAAAAACTTTTTTTTAAATAAAATTATCTTTTCACTATTTTCTTAATTTATTATTTAATTACTCCCTTCATTTAAAAAAGAATGACCTACTTTAACTTGACACAAAGTTTAAAAAAATAAAGAAGACTTTTGAATCTTGTGGCCTTAAATTAAAGTTGTGTTAAATGTACCAAAATGTTCTTTAATCTTGTGGTGCTAAATATGTCATGTGGAAAATTGAAATTAAAGTATTGCCAAAAAAGAAAATGGATCATTCTTTTTTAAACGGACTAAAAAGAAAAGTAAGTCATTTTTTTGAAATGGAGGGAGTATTTTTTAGTATATTAACTAGACTTTCTAAAATATACTGGACTCCTAAAATATACGGTAGGAGAATTAATTAATATTTTTCTTTCTATTAGACTTCCTAAAATATATGAGATTCTTAAAATATATGGTAGAAAAATTACAACAACAACAAAAAACCCAGTGTATTCCCACCTAGTGGGGTCTGGGGAGGGTAGAATGTATGCAGTCCATACCACTACCTCTAAAGAAGTAGAGAGGTTGTTTCCGAATTACAATAACAACAACAACAAACCCAATATATTTCCACTCAGTATATGGTAGAAAAATTAATTAAAAAAATTTCTTCTACTGTTCAATTAGAAAAATACTCATAAAATAAGACTATATTAATTAAGAAAATACTTCTATAAATATTGAGATGTATGTTAAACTAGAGAACAAACCGGTTTGCCTATTGGAAGAACATTATTGATGCTCATCTAACTTGATTTGATTGCATGTCTAGATTAGTGGATGCTTGATTTTCTAACCCTCAATTTCTTCATTGTTTTTGTCAGCATAATAGAATTCAACATGTGCATATATATGTGTCTTCTCTGTCTTCATTCAAAATCATTTTTTAGGGTCAAAATTTTTGTTCAAACAAGAATTAGTTGGATCAAAATCGAAGCTTTGTGATCACTATTATATTTTTTTTTATAGTTTACAGGTCGTAGATGAATGTCGATTGGCTTTGAAAAATTTCTTATGTAAAAATTAGGCTTTGATTATATTGTTTTGATATTTTTGTTATATTATTATTTTATTTTAATTTACAGATACTAGATGAATGTGGGTCGGCTTTGAATTTTTTTTAGGTAAAGGTTATGTTTAGTTGTATTATCATAATTAATATCTCTATTAGTTTGTTACTTTGTGGTAGTTTACAGTTCGTAGATGAATCTCGATCGACTTTGAGAAATTTTTGTGTGTAAAATTTAAGTTTAATTGTATTGTTTTGATATCACTTTTGTCGTATTATTTTATTGCAGTTTACAGGTGATAGATAAATGTTGATCGGCTTTGAGAATTTTTTTTTATGTAAAGGTTAGATTTAGTTGTATCATTTTGATATCTCTATTATTGTATTATTTTGTTATTGTTTACAGGTGGTAGATGAATGTCGGACAATTTTGAGAGAATTTTTTGTGTGTATAAGTTAGATTTAATTGTATTATTTTGATGTCTCTATCATTGTATTGTTTTGTTGCAATTTACAGATGGTAGGTGAATGTCGATCGACTTTTAAAAATATTTTTGGTACAGGTTAGGTTTAATAAATAAATTCTCCATATTTACATATTCAAAAGATATTAAATTTAATTATTATATTCATCTTTATTATTTAAACAAATATCCTATTTAGTGTAATGTTTGAACTCATTAAAGTGAGATATACGCACAAGATGCGTACACCTATACTAGTATTGATATAGACGTTTTTCACGAAAGTGAAATCAATTAAAGCCTCCTATCTATATAGTAGAGCAAAAAGCATACATGTGCTATGATTTGATGACTAATACCTGATAATGAAAAAGGATAATGATCCCCCAGTTACAAATACTTTTCGATTTTGATTCTTATAATATATACTACATATTTGATTTTCAATTATGATATAAATATGTTAAATTTGAATTATAGATTATCTTCAAATATGGAATAATAGTAAATCTTTAATATAACACAGGAGTAATTTATGAAAAATAATCAAAAGTACACATTTCAAGTAATTGAGGGATCGTTTGGTGTGAGATATATGTTAGGATATACTATAAACCATATATTTCAATGTAGTATTATTTATTTATTTATTTATTTATTTATTTATTTATTTATTCAATTCAATAAATTGTTACATTAAATTGATTATTGTCATATATGTATCCTTAACCTATATATTAGATGATTTGGTGAAAGTAAATTCCTTAAATAGTCACCCAAATTTTAGAAATTTTCTTCAAATATCACTTAAGTTTAATTTAGGACCACAAGATCAATCAACTATCACTTTTTTCCTCAAAAAATACTAAATACTTCAAAAGTCTTCTTCTCTCTTAATTAGCATGCCATGTCATTCGAACCTCTTCTTTTACAATACTAAACTTATTTATCTCATCAAACTCATTTAATTAAACTAGAATTATAAATTATTTTTTTTTAAAAAAATGCATTAGTTTATTAAAGAGAAATATTTAGAAAAAGTTTATTGGTACTAAAACTTGACATATATTTTTGCAAGGGTTATTTTTCTCAATGGCCACCCATATTTTTTGAATTGCCTACAAAAATACTTTTATACTTTTTAGAGATAATAATATCACTCAATTGTCATTATTATTCTAAAAAATAAATCTAAATATCTCATACGTCTCTTTCTCTTTCAATTGGCAGACCCTATCATTAAATCATTATTTTAAAATAATAGACCTATTTAACTCATCAAACTTATTTAGTCAAAATTATATTCTTATTCTTTTCTTTAAAAAATATATTAATTATTAAGAATAAAATTTCATGCTTAGAAATATTTTACCATTACTTAAACTTTCTACTCCCTCCGTCTCAAATTACACGTCCCAAATTTCCTAATTTGATTTCTCATTTTACTTGTCTTTTTTTTCATTAATCAAGAAGAGACAAAAAAATTCTACGTTTTATCCTTTGCATTAATTACTTTTTCTTTAAGTTAAAATATAAACATCATTTAATAAGGGTACTATGGTAAATTAGCCATGTTATTAATTGTTTTTCTTAATCAATATGTCATCTCAATTTGGGACGGGTAATTTGGAACGAAGGGAGTATCTTTTTTCTTGGATTGTTATCAATATTTTTTGGAGTCGCTTATAAAAATCACTTTTAATTTTGCTAAAACAATAATATCACGTAGTTATTAATTTTTTTCTTAAAAAATCACTAAATACCTCAAAAGTCTCCTATTCTAATTAGCATGTCATATCAGTATATCATAGTTTGTAATAAAATAATAAACATATTAACACAACAAACTCAAACAACAACAACAACAACAACAAACCCAGTGTATTCCCACCTAGTGGGGTCTGGGGGGGGGGGGGTAAGATGTACGCAGTCCATACCTCTACCTCTGAAGAAGTAGAAAGGCTGTTTCCGATAGACCCCCGGCTCAAGACAGTCGCCACACAAATATAAATATAAATATAAATATAAATAGAAATATAAATATAAATATAAATATAAAGTAACGCATGGTAGTAGGAAACATCGGGAAGCACTCAGATACATAATAAAACATGGAACACCGAAATCGTAACAAGAAGAAGAATAGGAATAGGAATAAAAATAAGAGTAGGAAGAATAACAGGAATAATCCCCCACTCCCTACCCTTGCGCCCCCAAACTGGCCCTAGTCTTCTGCCCTAATCCTCGCCCTCCAGACCTTCCTATCTAGGGTCATGTCCTCGGTGAGCTGTAACTGCTCCATGTCCCGTCTAATCACCTCTCCCCAGTACTTCTTCGGCCTACCCCTACCCCGCCTAAAACCATCCAACGCTAGCCTCTCACACCTACGGACCGGGGCATCCATGTCCCTCCTCTTCACGTGTCCAAACCAACTCAATCGGACTTCCCGCATCTTGCACTCCACTGGAGCCACCCCAACCTTCTCCCTGATAGTCTCATTCCTAACTCTGTCCCCTCTAGTCATCCCACACATCCAGCGCAACATTCGCATTTCCGCCACCTTCATTTTTTGGATGTGGGAGTTCTTAACTGGCCAACACTCCGCTCCATACAACATGGCCGGACGGACTACCATCCTGTAGAATTTGCCTTTAAGCTTGGGCGGCACCTTCTTATCACACAACACCCCCGACGCGAGCTTCCACTTCAACCATCCCGCCCCAATACGGTGCGAGACATCCTCATCAATCTCACCGTTACCCTGAATCACGGACCCGAGATACTTGAAACTATCCCTCTTACATACCTCCTGCGATTCCAGCTTCACTACCACCTCATCCTCCAACCTCACGTCATTAAACTTGCATTCCAAATACTCTGTCTTGCTTCTGCTCAACCTCAAACTCATTTAACCAAAATTATAATCTTATTTTTTTTGGAATAGAATTAACTCCAGGAAGTAAAATATTTACAGCAAGATGCAAAAATTTATATGTATTAGCAACAAAACATAAAATAACAGGAAAAAATAAGATTAACAAAATACGAATAGAAAGCCCATTTGAACAAATTGTAAAAACAATAAATTATAATGATTATAGCTATAGAGACATAGATATAGAAGAAAATTTAGAAAGAGTAAATGATAGAATAAGTACAACGAAGAGAATAGCTGATGAAAAACCATAATCATCAAGCTCATCAAAAAGAACAAGTTATGAAATAAATTCAATAAGTAATTTAAACCAATATTACATAACAGGAAAAATAAATGAAAAAGAATATTTAATACTTTTAAATACAGGACAAGAAGAAAATTATATAGCAAAATATCTAGTAAAAAATGAAGAAATAAAAACTGATAATGATATGTGCCCAGATCTACCAAGAAGTTTAATAAATAGTAAAAATATAGCAGAAAAAGAAATAATAATAGGAGTTAGAAAAATAAAAATAGAATTTGAGGTAAAGGAAGAAATGCAAAAAACAGATATAATATTAGGAATAAAATGGCTAGAACAAGTAAAACCATATAATCTAGAACATATACAATTAACCTTAACATATAACAAAGAAAAATTATTCATAAGAAGAGCCTTAACATAAAATGAAAATATATGTATTAATGAAGATAGTAGTAGAAGGATATTACAGTAGATATTATACACCTATGATAGATACAGGAGCAGAAGCTAATTTATGTAGATATAATTGCTTACCAGAAAGTAAATGGGATAAATTAAAAACACTAATAATAGTTAAAGGATTTAATAATGAAGGAAGCCTAATTACTTACAAAGCTAGGAATGTAAAAATGCAAGTATGAGATAAGATATTAACAATAGAAGAAATTTATAATTATGAACTAACATCAAAAGATATACTTTTAGGAATGCCATTCTTAGATAAATTATACCCACATATAATAACTAGAACAGACTGGTGGTTTACAACACCATGCAAATAGAAGGTGAGAGCAAAAAGAGTTAATAATAAAATAAGAAAGAAAACTGATTGGATAAAAGAAAGTGAAAAAATTACACAAAATTTAGAAAATATAAAAAATACTGAAGATACAATAGAACTAGTAGTATTTTCGATAAATAAAACAGAAATAACTATATTTTCAATAAATAAGATAGAGATAATTAAGAAAAAATAAGAACAATTATATAGTGAAGATCCATTAAAAGGATGGGAAAAACATAAACTACTATAAAAATTGAATTAATAGACAAAAATAGTATAATAACCCAAAAACTATTAACATATAATTTTGACGATTTAAAAGAGTTTAAAATGCATATAGATGAATTATTAGAAAAACAATATATACAAAAAAGTAATAATAAACATAATAGTCCAGCATTTATAGTAAATAAACATAGTGAACAAAAAAGAGGAAAAAAGTAGGATGGTTATTGATTATAGAAATTTAAATGCAAAAACTATAACATATAATTATCCAATACCAAATAAGATATTAAAAATAAGGCAAATACAAGGATATAATTATTTCAGCAAATTCTATTGTAAATCAGGATTTTACCATCTAAAGTTAGAAGAAGAATCTAAAGAATTAACCGCATTTACGGTACCACAAGGATTTTATGAATGGAACGTATTACCATTTGGATATAAAAATGCACCAGGTAGATATCAACATTTTATGGATAATTATTTTAAACCATTATCTAATTGTATAGTATACATAGATGATATATTATTATATACAAAAACTAAAGAAGAACATTTAAAATTATTGGAACAGTTTACAGATATAATAGAAAAATCGAAAATAAGTCTAAGCGAAAAGAAAGCTGAAATTATGAAAAACCAGATAGAATTTCTAGGAATACAAATAGGTAAAAGCGGCGTAAAAATGCAACAACATATAGTACGAAAAATAATAAATTTGAAAGAAGAATTAGATACAAAAAAGAAATTACAATCATTTTTAGGATTAGTAAACCAAGTAAGAGAATATATTCCAAAATTAGCAGAAACTTTAAAACCACTACAGAAAAAATTAAAAAAGGATGTAGAATATAACTATAATGAAGAACATAAAAAACAAGTTCAAAAAATAAAATTACTTTGTAAAGAATTACCAAAATTACAATTTTCAGATGAAAATAGAAAATTTATATACATAGTAGAAGCAGATGCTAGTGAGTATAGTTATGGAGGAGTACTTAAATATCGATATGAAGCAGAAAAAACAGAACACCATTGTAGATACTACTCAGGTACGTTCAATGAGACAGAAATAAAATGGGAAATAAATAGGAAAGAATTATGTTCATTATATAAATGTTTGTTAGCATTTGAGCCATATATTGTATATAACAAATTTATTGTACGAACAGATAATACACAGGTACGCTGGTGGTTAACAAATAAAATACAAAATTCAGTTACAACGAAAGAGATTCGGAGACTAGTTTTGAATATATTAAATTTCACATTTATAATTGAAGAGATCAGTACTAACAAAAATGTTATTGCAAATTACATATCAAGTCAAAGCTACACAGACTGAAATAATAGAAGAAGATACTCTAGAAAAAATACTCAACACCCTAACTACGCTTTTAATGAAAGTGGACAGTATGGGTAATGAGATAGAAAAACTAAAGACTAATGAAGATAAACTGAAGTCTATAGCTACAAATCAGCTAACTTAGCAGTGTGCAGAGCTATGTCGATCGGAAGACGTTAAAGTTCCAAAGCTAGAAGGAGACGTTGGGACACTCCATAAAACCCATAACATTTATCAATCTACTTCTGCAGGTACAAGCAAATGAGTTAGTCGACCAAGATACCAGAATATGAATATGAATAAAATATTTGAAAAATCATTTACTCCAAAAACACAAAAAGATCACTTGTTCATACCCCCACAAATTACCACATACCGAGATAGCCTAAACCAAGATAAAAAAGTTTACAGCTACACAGCCCAGAAATACATAGAAAATATCTATAGAGTACAAACTTTTCTAAACCTTAACCCCAGAGCTACAAATATCAAAGAACCAAACACCAACTATATAACCCAAAAATTACAAGGATATAACAAACTAATTGCACTACCCAAAACTAACCCAAGCCTAGTAAAAACTTGTTTTGACTATGCACTATTAAACACCATATGCACCCAAGACGAAAAAGAATTAACAGCTATGGAAGAATTACACAAGATATTCACCACCTACAAAAGGATAACAAAAGGAAATTTATTTTATATAAAGTGTTATACTGCACCAGCAGAGATATTATATGACGAAATAAAACCAGTTATACAAGTTGTAAAAATAGGACTAACCAGAGATATGATCATACCAGAAGATATTACACAGCAACCAGAGATACCCAGAATTGAGATACCCAATTTTTATGCAAATAAACGACTTATTGGACTAGCTACGATTATCCAAGAACTAGCAAATAATTATACTAATGGAAACCCAATATGGAGCTATTATTCGAGAGATCATCAAATGATTTACTCAAATTCAAAAGAACTACGACAAGCAGATATGGAAGATGTCAGACAATGGATAATGACATTACTTAACCCAGAAAAACAATCTACCGCAAGAGCAATTAAAAAAGGATTTATTTCAGATGGACTACTGACAAGATATTGTAAAATAATTGGACACAAATATCCAGATCACCAATGTTCAAGATGTAATGGAGAAGATAACATTATTCCAGAAGTACATCTAGAATAAAAATCAAGAAGACAAAATGCCAGCTGGAAAGATAAGATAAGAAGCAATAATAGAGATATAGCAGATACGACAACATCAACGGAGACAAGATATTGAATTATTTATGATCATTGTATAGATTTTTAGTCTTTACGTAAAAGAATTGTAATTATTGTAAGTTCCTATGCCTATGTAGACTTGTAGACTTTTCTAGACTTGTAGAATTTTTTAAGGCTATGTAGACTTTAGACTTTTTAGGGTACTAGCCTTTTTGACTTATAGGTTAGCATTAAAAAAACGTGTAAAGATGATTGTAAAGTTTTTTTCGTTCTATAAATGAAGGAAACTGAAGGCATTGCAAAGCAAGCCTTCATGCGTTAAAGCAACATTCTCTCCAGTTCACAAGCAAATATTTTGCTCAGTTAATTAAAAAACAGACATATTTAAATGGAAAAAGCTATGGAGGAACAAACTTCAGAAATATCAAAACTACCCAAACAGGTATATTTATTTATGATTATGAATAGCTAAATTCATAATTCCCAACAATCATGATATGATAATATAAATTCATATTAGTTACTTTATAGTCGAATTATTTGAAGAATAATATGTTAAGAAGTTTATTAGCAAAGAGAAAACGGAGAAAAATCTCTAAGAACTATGCCATCCTAAAGGTGAAACCAATGAGGCAAGAAGCCGTGGCGGGGAGTAACCAGAGTAGAGGCGCTGTTTAAGGGAAAAAGTATCCAAATTACCATGCTAATAGTGACCGAAGAACATGTTATTTAAGAATAATCTAGTATATAGTAATCTAAGATGACCATATTTTGTTATGTACATGGTTGAAGGGAATATTTTGAAAAAAAGCAATTTCATGAAAATGAATGATAATTTATCTGATGTGATGGTAGATAAATTTAAAATAATTATTTTGTATGCACTTAAAGATATAAAAGTAGTAGATATAAGAAAAATCATATTAGAAAAAGCATTTGGTAAATATTACATGACTAGAGTAAATTATATACCATACCTACCTAACTACTCTTACAAATACTTACCATGATAAATTACATAAAATTTTTAGAAAAAGATATAAGAAACATACAGTTACTAGAAAAACAGATAAAAATAAATATAGACAAATACATGGAAAATAAAGATATAAAATATATAGAAATTCTTAATTGAAATATGCAAAAACTACTAAGGCTAAAACAAACAACTACAAAATATTATAATAAAACCAATTTTAAAAGATAGATCATCTAGATTATCTTAAGATCTTAACCCTATATATAGTTAAAGATATATAAATTATAGATATTAAGAAAATAATATTAGAAAAAGTAATAGACTATGAAATTGAAACCATAAATTAGCTAGAACAGTTATACCAAGAAATTTACCCAGAAGGATATTATTCAGATTAAGAGATGTTAGAATATATTAGAAAAACTAGAGAAAATCAAGATAATATAAATAATGAAATTAATTATAGAAACCAAATTAGAAAAATAATGGAAAATCTAAAAGAAAAATTAATATGGATAGAAGAAACCTTAGAAAATTTAGAAAAAAGTACATGTGACAGTTTATATAATTTAAAAAACTCACTACGAGAAGAACAACACAAGATAATAAATAATATTGAAAATCTAGAATTAGATATATACTATAGTACAGATAGGATAAATTATTATACAGAAATTTATAACTCTGTAAATACTACAGGATAAAATAATAAACCAAACAAATTAATGAATACATCTTATGAAGAGAATAAATCATTAAAAGATATTGAAACAAAATTTAAGAAATATCCACGCACAAAGAAAAATAGATTCATTAGATGTATAATAAATCTATTTTATAAGTTATATCCGCACCCCCCTACAAATGGTACTTAGACCTTTCTCCCTATCAGATGAATTTAGTACAAGTCATTACGTATTTAATCACTGGTTTGACAATCTGTATTAACTCTCCTAAACTGAGTAATATATGACTGGATCAATGTAAATAAATTTAGGTTTTCACTTAAAGTAACAGTATACTCTCCATCTGAGTTAGGTCTGTAAAAGTTTATGGAGTGAATAATCAATCATTATATATGTGTATTGCATGAGTAGTTCTCCAATCCCATCGATTGGCTATTTGTGATGCATGAATCTATATGTATATATTGAGTTAAATTTAACCGTTCAATGTTTAGATGATTGTGTTGTTGATCTATTATAACGTTTGTCAATCTCAAACTCAATATGTCTCCTTTTACCTCTTTTAGCACTGTTTTGAGTCAAAATAAACTTGAGAGTTAGAAGGTTGTTGAGAAAATTTCTACTTCTAAACTGAAAGGTGGAAAGAAGAAGAAAAAGACTTACAATGCTAAGAAATTTGTAGCTCTGATTGCCGGCGTGAAAAAGCCTAACGACAAGTATTTTCATTGCAAGATTTATCCATTTGAAGACACATTATCCAGTTTTTTCAGCCAAATAGAAAAACAAGCTAGATTCACGTTCCTTTGTCATTGAAATATGTTTAGCGGCTGTTTAAACCACATCATGATGTGTAGATCCAGGAGCCACTGATCACACCTGCACTACTTTGCAGGAGTTTCAAGAAATAAGTAAGCTGAATAGAGGTAAATTTAGTGTTTTTAGGCTAATAGTTCAGCAGCTCCAGCTTTAACATTAGGAAATATTAGTATTTTGTTTGGTATGATAGAGTTTTAATTTTAAAATACGAATAATATGCATATGTTGTTAGAAGAAATTTGATTTCAATTTCTAGAGCTTTGAGATATGATTATGATATTAATTTTTCTGATAACGATTATGTTATTAGCTATAATAAATATTTTATATTTGCTGGTACATTGATTGATATTTTTTTATTATTAGTGTCTCTCCCAAACTGCAATAAAGCATTGAACTCAATAATGTTAATCTCTTAAGTAAAAGAAGACACTCTTCTAAATTTAATGAGACTTATTTATGACATTTGAGTTCATGTCTTATAAATCTAGACAGAATTTTGAGGTTGGTTCAGAATGAACCTTTAGGTTTATTAAAAGTGGAGGCACTACCAACATGTGAATCCTGTTTAGAAGAAAAAATGACTAAGAAATATTTTTCCTGAAAAAGAAATTGAGCAAATGATAAATTAGAGTTAATTCATTTTGATTTGCGTGGCCCATTGAAAGTTTAAGCGAGAGGTGATTGCGAGTATTTCAAGACTTTCATTGATGATTACTCAATATATATATATATATATATATATATATATATATGTTACATCGTAAGTCTGAATGCTTTAAAAAATTCACAGAATTTAAGACATGAATGGAGAAACGACATGATAAATGTATGAAGTCCCTATGATTTGATCGTGGTAATGAATACCTCTCCAATAAGGTCATTAGTTACTTATCAGAACAAGAATTAACATCTCAATTTTTTGCACCTAGAACTCCATAATAGAATGGTGTAGCAGAAAGAAGAGACAAGACTTGTTTAGAAATGGTTAGATCTATGTTGAGTTACTTTGATTTGCCTTCTTTTGGGGTTATGCACTAGAAACGACAAATTATATTGTGAACTAAGTTCCTTCCAAGTTGGTACCTGTGGCATTCGTAGAACTGTGGAATGGGCATAAAACTAGTTGAAAATATGTTCGAATTTGAGAATGTCCCATACGTGTGCTGAAAGAGAAGACAAAAAAGTTGGAACCTAGATCAGAAGTATGTGTTTTTATCAGGTACCCAAAAGTATCGTAAGGTGGTCTATTTTATAATCCTACAAAAAAGAAGGTCATTGTAAGTACCAGCGTCAAGTTTCTAGAAAAAAGATTTCATAATATACCATATTTTCATAAGTAAACTAATTTTATGAGAATTAAGAAAAGAGGTAACGAATCAACCAACTGACGATAATAAAAACCAAATCCAGACTCCAAATGTGAGAGATAACATGCCATTGAATTTTAGTAGCGGGAGAGATGTTAATAGACATACAGTTCCACAAGTACAAGTTTCTAAAAATTTATTACATCAAAGTTGTGAGGGTGCACTAGAGGAAAAAGTTATTGATGTCCCAACACCACAAGGTAATGAGAATAACATAAAGCCACAAAATCCAACAAATGGTGTAGTTCAACCATAAGATCATAATAGTGTAATTCCCTTTATACTGACCCTTACAACTGTAGTGCCTCTTTGTAGTAGGAGAGAGATAAGAAAACCATCTCAATATGTACTCTTAGGAGAGTTTTTTTTATAGAATACCTAAAGAGTTGAATATCGATTTCATGAATTATGACAAATCACTATAAGATAAAGATACAGATAAATAAATTATTTTAATGAAATTAGAAAAGGAGTCTATGTACTCTAATAAAGTTTGGGATTTTGTAGAACTATCTGTATATAGAGTCAAACCCATTGGATGTAAGTGGATCTATAAGAAAAATATAAGAGTCGATGGAACAATGTAAACTTATAAAGCTAGGCTTGTTGCAAAAGGATTTACTCAGAAAGAAGGGATCGATTATGAGGAAACATTTTTTTCTAGTAGCCATGCTTAAGTCTATTAGGATTCTCTTATCCATTATTATTCATTATGATTATGAGATTTGGAAAATGAATGTCAAAATAGTTTTCCTTAATGAATTCTTGATGAGAGAATTTTTATATGATAGTTAGATGGTTTCACTAAAAAGGAGAAAGAACACATGTTTTGCAAGTTTAAGAGATTCACATATGGATTAAAGCAATCTTTTAAGGCATGAAACACTTGTTATTATGATGCGGTTAAGACTTTTGATTTTGAGCAATGTCTTGATGAGTCTTGTATGTACAAAAAGTGAAATGGGGATAAAATGATATTTTTAGTATTGTATGTAGATGATATCTTGCTCATATGAAATAATGTGGGCTAGTTGAATTTATTTTAAGAATGGTTATCCATCAATTTTGATATGAAAGATTTGGGAGAAGCAACGTACATCCTTGGGATCAAAGTTCTATATGATCGTAAGAAAAGGATGTTAGGCTTATCTCATTCTCTTTATATTGATACAATTCTCACCAGGCTTAGCATACAAGATTCCAAAAAGAGATTTCTTATTTTTAAACATGGAATTTCTCTATCTAAGAATCAATGTCTTAAGACAGATGAGGATATAGAAAACATGAAGGCAGTTCCTTATACATCAGCTGTAGGAAGCCTCATTTATGCAATATTGTGTACTAAACCTAATAGCTATTTTAAATGGTCAGCAAATTTCAGTCTAACCCTATAAGAAAACACTGGACAATAATTAAGCATATAATAAAGTACCTGAAAAATGATTAGGGATTACATGCTAGTTTACTATTTGGATAAGTTGGTGCCTACAGGGTACATAAACTCAAATTTTCAGTCTTGACAAAGACTCTAAAAAGTCGATCTCTGAAATGTGTTTACTTTGTGAGGTGCAGTCATTGTTTGGAGGAGCATCAAGCAAACTTGTGTTGTTGATTCCATGATGGAATCCTAATATGTAGCAGCTTCTGAGGTGGAGATAGTATGACTCAGAAACTTTCTCAAAGACTTGGCGATTGTCCCTATAATAAAGCACCACCTACAATTTATTGTGACAATAGTGGTGCGATTGCAAATTAAAAGGAACCACTGATCCATAAGAAGGAAAAACACATTAAGTGTAAGTATCATTTAATTCGAGATATAGTGCAAAAAAGAGATGTGGTGGTTGCGAAGATTGCATCAGAAAATAACCTGTCAGACCTTTTTACAAAAGTTTTACCACAGAAGCTTTTCGAAAGACATGTAGAAGGATTGGGTGTTAGAGATGTGGGTGCATTTTTATAAGTCTAAGTAAATCATGGATTTTGATGTAGTATTATTTATTGAATGATTACTTACTTATTTATTTAATTTAATAAATTGTTACATTAAATAGATTATTGTTATATATGTGTCCTCAACTTATATAGTAAATGATTTGGTGTATAGATTTTTTCTTATACACAGAAGATTAAATCATCAGTTCTTATAAGTTAAAGTTATAGTTCACAATTGTAGATGAAAATTTGGACAAACCACCAGAATAGCACAAGATTAAATGTAATTTATCTTGATTACGAGAATAAAAGAAAAGCTTTTAGAACTAAGTGTTATGCCTCACAAAGTTTATCATTATGCTTTACTACTCATGTTTATGATTTCACAACTTTGTTTATTCAAGCTCAAGGTGAGCCATTTACGTTTAGCATGCTGGATTTGAAAATCTATAAGTATATTGAGTTATTATTTTTACTTATGCATTCATCCCCACATGCTAGGTACATTCCAAAATTACTAATCCACATATATGTCTCTGTGCTACATTGTCTCATAATGTAGGTACCAGTTGTAGCCTACACCTCATAATCAGACAGTGTGCAGCTTCCCGTCAGCAGGTGACGAGTCCTTTTGAATCGAGGGCTTGAGTCAATCATAGTTCGAGTAGCATTTTGTTTTCTTTATCCAGTCATATTAATTTGGGATAGCTTGGGGTCATGTCCCAGCTACCTATGGTCAATATTTGTAGAGGCTTCATAGACAGTCAGTAATATTGATGTGTTTGATTTCCATTTTGTTTTGTATAACCAGAGTTGTATCATTTTAATAGTTTTGTTTTGAAAATGTTCAGCTAAATACATTTCTTTCATTTATTTTTGTCAAATTTATGTAGTTTATTTAGTTGCTCATGAGTTATGCCAGCATAATGGTTATCTTAGGATTACTTGTGGTCCTAAGTAGCGTGTGACGTCCAGGGGGTAGTCTCGGGGTGATACAAACTTAGTCTCAGAGCATAGAGTTCAAGTGTCCTAGAGTGTCTGTGAAGTCGTGTTTAGTAGAGTCTTGCAGAATGGTATGAATACGTCTGTACTCTTCTTTGAGAGGCTTCATGACATTTAAGAAATATTTCCCTTCTTTATGCTCTTGGTCGTGATGTAAAGTTGTTCTCTCGAAAACTTCTGTTGATTTGTGTGTTACTCCATAATCTTTCATCTATGACTTATTCTTGAGATAACACGATTAGCAAGTTCCAATTCCTTCCAATATTCTGCTCTAAGATTTACTATCGGTAACTTCAGAAGTCACACAAGGGGCTTAAGAGGAGCTCGCTAGTGTGTTATAAGTTCCTTATAATGAAAGCTTATGTCCTCATCCATGTGACCTATGTAGTTAAGATAGAATAAGATATGTATTTAGATTCCTCATTAACCCTTTAATATAGATAGTGCTCATGAGAGGAGATAGTATGAACTCAGCTTGTTAATTAGAGTTCGCATTTGAGGGATATTATGACCTGGAGTGTTATAATTCATAAGTAGTAGAATATTTTATAGTTGAAAGTATGGGTATAGAAGTGTAGTGATAAGAAAGATGGTGATGGAGATTGGTTGAATATGTATAGATGAACTTTTGCATACGCACGAGTTAGTAGTGAGGTGATATGTCTTTGTATGTTAGTTTAGGGGTAATAAAGGTGATACAAGTTCCTTTGTGGAAGGTAGAGAAGGAGTTATTATTTAAGGTAAATTGTTGCCTTCTTGAAGTAGAAGAGGAGTTATTGATGGTATTTGTTGTGTAAGAAAGGTATAGGTTATTAATGAAAGTAATTTGTGGTTGAGTATTGTTAATTTAGGCTTCCCTTGAGGTTGCAAAAAGGAATTTAGTTGAAAATTATAGAGCTATGAAAGTAATTTAGGTGTATAGATAGGTAAATAGTCGTAATGTGTAGAAGAAGGATATGCTAACGGATTTTAATAAGGTATATCATAGGATTATGATCGATTGTCGTTATTATGAGGTTATAGTAGACTAGTGTTTCTTGGTGTTCATTTTATATCTTTCAAGTAAGAATAGTATGTGAGGTTGTGTTGTTAATCATGCCTAGCACTAGACACTAAGTTTGAATAGTAGAGGATCATCATGGTGGAAATAATGATTGCTTGGTTGGTAATGCTAGTTATATGGAAGTGATCTAGTAGGCTTGAACAATTTATGTGAGAGTTTAAGTTTATTTATTCGTAATTAAGTATGATGTTGCAGGTATGATATAGAGGTGCACCCAAGGTGATATGGGGATTTAATTAGTTTCTAAGATTATTAAGTATCATGTGTGCTTAGATATTGTCGTGAGTTTTTAAGTGTGAATAGGGCTAGTCATATAGTATATGGTAGTCTTGATGGCTATGTTAAGGAGCTATGGATAAATTATGCTAAGCCTTTTAGGCATGATTTGAGTTAGTGAGGCAAATTATGTGTTTAGTGAGGCAGGTTTGTTTGTCGGGTTGATAGAGTGTAAGTCTATGATGATGATTATTGAAGCTAAATGAAGTTAAGGGTGATATGTATTATGAGAGTGTCCAAGAATGAAATTAGTATTGTCTAGATATAGTTTATACAGGTGAATGAGCATTCATGTGTAGACTATTAGAGAAAAGAAATTATAGTTCAGTCTTGAGAATATGGAGTAGACCCATAAGCTTAGAATGCCACTTTTGATCTAAGGGGGAGATGGTAGAGTGAAAAACTAAATCAAGTTTTAAGAATTAGATTGTGATACATGTCAATAAGAGTTGTAATAAGATAGTGATCCCTTCTTACTCTAGAGCATTCCTTGGATTTCAGTCATTATCATACCAAATTCATGTCTTGCGTAATAGATCCATGCCAAATGCCAATGCTTATACACTTCATGTATATTCAAGTTCATTCTCATCTTTTAGCAAGTAAGTAATAGCTTCACTCTGTGATTCGAGTCATCCCTTATAAATCTATGAACTCCAGTCTTATGTTGAATAGCTTATGATAAGTATGAACTCATGTTTCAGAGTATGTCAGATCTCAGAACTCATGATACTTGTGAAATTCGTATTATATCATGTAGGCCCTTAGTTTAGATCCCTTTAATAAATCCCTGCCTTTGACATTGTATTTCTTAGGCCTCAGTTAACTGTCAAAGTTATGTATAGTATTCTTTCGTGCTTCAGGTCCTTATGCATTATCCCTTTGGTGACCTCTTCCTATGTTAAGATAGTGGTGATGATAATGGATAATCAATGGTTTAAATGAGAGGGAGTTGATGACCCTCATTAAGAAAGGTTAATTATGCTTTTCTATCTAAGTCTAAAAGATGAAGGAATATTAAGATAAATCTTTGGTATATGTGATAGTTAGTTGAGAATTCTGGGTATGTCTTCTTAAGCATAGTGCAAGAAAGTTGTTGTTGATACAGGTTTAGAGAATATAAGAAGTATGCCTTTATGGGTGTTTTCCTTAAAGTTCATATGTGGTTATAATGATAGTCTTAAATGTCATATTGGGATGTAAATAGATAAATGCAATATGCACTAGTGAATCCATAGTAAGAGTTTAGAGTTAATCAGTGAAACAGTAAGGTATGTTATGCTTAGGGTGTGAGCTCTAGAAAACACATAGAAGATTGAATCATGTGGTTTAGACTAGTATTATGGTGTAGCATGTTGTACCTTGTGATTTCGAGTTAGGCTTAATTATGGTGAGAGAATTTAGTTTAGTTTAGACTTTAGTAGATGGATTTATCAATGCACATAAGAGAATTATAAGTCGAATCAAATGAATCTGGTATTTAAGGGGAATAGTATAGTTGAGGGAGTATTTGAGAAGTGTTGCTAAGCTTGAAAGTAAGAAGTTGTATTGCCTAAGGCCTAGTAATTCTATCCTAGCTTATGATGTATATGTCTATGTTCTATGCTATAGAGTTGTATTAATTTTATGATTCCTTAGTCAAATGTCTTGTTCAAATCATGCCAAAAATTCTTTGCTCCATAATATTATTAGAATTTCTTATAAGAGTGATAGAAAAATACTCCATTTGAGTATGGGAAGTTCATATGGTCCACTTCATAGAGCCTGCGATCCAGTTTAGCAATTAACCAGATAATCTCCTATAGATTTCCAACTTTTCATAATAGTCTTACTACCTAAAGTTTCACAAATAAGGTCATTCCATGAGGTAAAATGTTTTCATTCATGCAAACTACGAATTCAACTCAGTTCATACATAATGCATCAGTTTTAGATTTTAAATGTTCAGTCTTCGTAAGTGCCCCATGCATCATCTAAGTCATTCCCTAGTATTTCAGCCAAATCAGTATCATTTGGGGGATGAACTATCCCAAGGGGGAAATGTTGTGACACCCCAAATCTTTACGTCCTAAACCTTTCATCTTTTCTTCAATAAACTAGATCCAGCTAGAGGTAATGGTTACTCATAAGTTGACACTCTCATTTCTATCTCAGCCTTATAACCATTATCACGTCGTTGCATGTATCGAGAAATTAGTTCAGTTCATGTATCATGCTCAGACTCAGTTATGCAGTCATGTTCCAAGTCACATTCCAAGTCATGCATGTTCAGAATATGATCTCAGTTGCCTTAGTACTCTCAGTTTAATTAGTCTCATTCGAGGACAAATGTTCCCAAGGGGGAGATATTGTAAGACCCCGCAAGATCTTAACCCAATTCAGCTCACTATTGCATGTTAGAGAAGTCCAAGACTTAGAATATTTCACTAAGTGTTGGGACTTAGTCATTTCTAAAGCTCCTAAACTTCGATGGTTTTATTTTTGGCCTTCTCATCCTTAGAACGTCGATTTTAAAATTAATTCATGATTGGGGGTATCAAAGGTATATCTCGGGTAAGTTTTGAAATTTTTGGACGAGCGTAAGGGTATGTTTGGAAGTCTAAAATAGTAGCAGCCTGCAATATAGCATGTGACGCATGCTCAATTTCGGTACTCCAAATCCCATGGTGCACGTACCACTCCGGTGCTCCAGAGCCCACAACACACGCTTTATAGCAAACACCCTTATTTTCCAGCTTTTGTTTCCGCATATTTATGGGCAATTGGGTCATTTTTACTCACCCAAAACCGTCCAAAACACAAAATTAAAGTCCCCAAGGAGCATTAGTTGCCCCATTATTCTCTTTATTCTCTCCAAGAAAACTCTAAACTCCCCTTAAGAGCATCAAGAACTCCATTACTCCTTCTTTAAGATAAGTAAGAATCTAAGTTCTCTAATCCAAGAAGTTCAAGGAAAGCATTAAAGAACATTCCCAAGGCTTCCAAGTTAAGCTTTCAATTTCAAATTAAACCAATTAAGGTATGTAAGGTTATGAACAAAGGTATCCTTTCACCCTTGTGCTCAAATTGCATGATTTTAAGATTCTATTTACTTGTTTTGAATTAGGGTTCATACCCAAGTTTCTATATTCTTGAAGCATGTGATTATCGTGAGATTTAAAGATGTAAGCATATCAAGAAGTTCTTATGTTTATGTTTTAACTTATAAGATTTATATTATGAATGAGATTGCACTATCTTGACTTGAGATTGTTGAAGTATTTCAAGATTTATATTGAGGATGAAGTTTTGTTGTGAATTGTCATGATTTTAAAGTATGGGTTTTAAGCCTTGAGTTTAGGTGTTAAGATTTCAAGAAGATCATTCTTTTAAGTTTTATTTGATAAGTTTATACCAAGAATGAGTTTGAGATTTCAAGAAGAATATGATCTTAACTTTCTTTGATGGTCTTATACCAAGATTTAAAGAAAGATTGATCTTTTGATCCTAAGCTAAGATATGGAATCCGCATTTATTATTTTGATTACAGTTTAAAGCAAAGAGAAGCATAACTGGTTTTTATTATAAACCCTTATGCTATTTTTAGGTGAATTTCCTATAGTATGAGCACTAAGTAATAAGGGAGTAGTATTTAACACTGAGTTGGGTATACGTCCAAGGTCACATGCCCCAGAACTACAAGCCAACGTAGGTGAAACTTATTCCCAAAATGGATAAAGTTACATATAGTGATCACTTTAGATTAGGTTCTAATCCAATGGCAAGGGTAGGACAACTCTCTCTAACGTGAGATTTTCTCTATGGGGGACAAGACTTTGGACACCATGATAGCACACATGGTGTATATCAGTTAGAATAACCTTCCTAAGATAGAATTAAAGAAAAGCTTTTAGAACTAAGTGTTGTGGCTTACAAAGTTTATGATTATGCTTTACTACTCACGTTTACGATTTCAAAACTTTGTTTATTCAAGCTCAAGGTGAGCCATTTACATTTAGCATGCAAGATTTGAAAATCTAGAAGTATATTGAGTTATTGTTTTTACTTATGCATTCATCCCCACATGCTAAGTACATTCCAAAAGTATTGATCCACATATATTTCTCTGTGCTACATTTTCTTATAATGTAGGTACCAGTTGTAGTCCACACCTCATAATTAGACAGTGTCCAGCTTCCAGTCAGCAGGTGATGAGTCCTTTTGAATTGAGGTCTTGAGTTAATCATAGTTCGAGTAGCATCTTATTTTCTTTATTAAGTCGTATTGATTCGGGATAGCTGGGGGTCATATCCCGGCTACCTATGGTCAATATTTGTAGAGGCTTCATAGACAGTCAGTAGAGTTGATATATTTAATTTCAGTTTTGTTTTGTATAACCAGAGTTGTAATCATTTTAATAGTTTTGTTTTGAAGATGTTTAGCTAAATACATTTCTTCCGCTTATTTCTTTCAGATTTATGTATTTTATTTAGTTGTTCACGAGTTATGCCTGCAAAAGGGTTAGCTTGGGATCACTTGTGGTCATAAGTACCATGTGACGTCCAGGGGGTAGTCTCGGGGTGTTAAAATAGTGCCCAATTAAACTAAAACTCAAAATTCTACTTTCTATGGGAAAAGGAGAAGTCACCGTCTTTTCCGTGTTCAAGCAGATACATGCTTGTGTTTTTCTTTTCTCCTTGGACTGAGAGAGTATCTCTATAAATAGGGATTTACATAGCCTAAGATATCGAGTTTTCTATTCAATAATTTCCCACCAGGTGTTGTTTGAGTTTGGTTGTGAATTTAGGATCACTGTAGAAGACCGCAGTGGAAGATGGATTCGCTTCAAGATATTTGCTCACGCTTTAAGAGGTATTCATGGTTAATTTTAAGCATCCTTTGCATGAACTCTGTATTTATATTGATTGTCTATAATTCATTGTAGTGGCATGATTATGGTGTTTTTCCATTCTGCATAATATTTTCCATCAGTATAAGGGATATATAGTCCTAGAATAAAATAGAGGATTATTTCATCCTATTTTTATTAGAGGTATTTTAAGTACCGGAATTATTTATCCCACTATTTATACCATCGATATGGTATAAGTTATCCTATATACATGATGGAATAATTAATCCCACAATAACTAATCCCAGAATAACTCTTTCCTAATCAAACAACCCCTCAAGGTATTAATTTAGAATCTATAAGAAACAACCTCCCTATATTTATTTAGGATCTATCAGAAACAAGCTCTCTGATCTATCAGAAACAACCTTTCTAACTTTAAGACAGTGATACGGTCTAGATCCTACTTTATGAGATTATACTAAATATGTTGTTATTAGCTATCAAAATGTCTAGAATCAAAATTTAGAAAAACATAAAGTGCTACATTATACTAAGTATAGAACAACCAAAACAGAAAAAAATTAATATGTGACCATAGTAATCCTAATTACGTTGATAGGAAAAACTGTAAGTTTGTAATGCATCATTATGCAACTCCCATATGAATCTTAACCTTAATAGATACATAGTGTTTCAATCCCATATTGAATCTATCATGATCCAATTTACCAGGTCATGATGAAACCTATCATAACACACTGGTAGGTAAGCCAACTCATAATTTAAAAAAGTGAGTAACGGTCTATCAAGAGAAAAGAAGAAGGCATCAAAAATAAATTCAATAAAAAGACCACTATAGAGAAGAAATCTGCAAATGTGGTGAAGTTAGTATAAGAGCTACTAACAAGACAAGAGTAAAAAGTAGCATAATGTGTGTCTATATATATACACATACACACACACAAACAACTGTCTCTGAATGCAAAACAAAGACCATCCCAACAAAAGAGAAAGAGAAGGAACAACTTTGAACATCAGGAGCTCACCCCAAACTATTCATGAAAGCTCCACACGATGCACACATCAACAGTGTGAACTCGTACTATGATCTGCAGGGTGCATAAGTGTAGTATGAGTATCAAACACGAGGTACTCTTTAGTCATCAACTGACTGAGCTTCTGTCATGTCCCAAAAATAGGTCATGATGACACTTATCGTGGCTCAGCCTTGATAAGTTAGCCAATCATCCAAACCGATAAAGGAAAATTGAAAGCAATAATAGTAAAACCTAAGACAAGTTTTCTAGAACAAAGTCAGACCTATACAAGTACAAGAATATCAGAAGTCTAAAAGAAATAACATAATCATCCAAAACCCGGTGTCATAATATAAGAGCAATCCAAAAATTAAAAATACAGACCTGTCTCTAAAAATCAAAGTAAAGACATATAGGGATATATGAGATATGAATCAACACCGAACTCTAGAGTGAATCAGTACCTCAAAGTGTAAAATCTTTGCACAAAATCAATTGCCACGTAAGGTGCTCATACTAGGATCTGTATTAAATGGACATGGTAGGGGTGAGTCGGTGCATTGTACTCAATAGGTATCATAGGTCGACTAAGAAAAGCAGATAATAAGATAAGTAAAATAATACTATAAGAACGTCACCTGCAAGTAGAAAAGTCCCAAATGGTAACTCAAACCGTCTCCACTAACAATTTAAAATATATATTCATATAGAAGCAGAAAAAACACATATATATGCAAAAATACACTAAAACTAGCACAAGTCAAGGAAACTAAAGAAAACATGAAAAATGTAGGTGCAAATGCAATGTAATATAATATGGATGGAATGAATGGTAAAAGTCTTCGCATAACTTTCTGTATACATCCACTGAGCTCACAACTCCCAGGAAGGACATATAAAGGAGGGGGGTCGCAACCGATATACTATCTCTCATATCTCAAATCTTAATTCACCTCTCTGACTCATGTTCACGCAAAGAATTTTCATAAAAGTGTCTCTTTTTCTTCAAAAACTGTGATTCTCAATAGTACCAATATCTCATGAATAAATATGTACAGAATGAGGATGTAATAATCACAATCAAATCAGTATAAAGATCTCCGATCCAATCAACACACTTATAAGTGAGCCCAAAAATTAATTCAATTTGCCCATAATTAATGGTTATCAACTCTAATTAGGCATCATCGGAATAAGTATGCATGTAACACATCATTAATATCATATCAACCTCTAATTTGAATATTTCTATCACAATAAAGGCAACCAATGTTTAAGCAAGATCTATACTAGGAAAATAAGCCCTCACACGGGTATTATATCTAGAATGAAGGCATTTAAATACACAGATAAGGCCAATGATGCCAAATAAAGCCCCCATACGGGAAACACACAATATCATATATCATAAGTCACAACAGAATACAAATCCCCACACGGGCATACAACGATAATAATATTCTTGAGATGTAAGTCACATATTTATTTTCCCCTACCCATAGCTTGGTTTACTTATATATTAACTACCCAACTCAATCTGAAAGAAGTTAAGCCATAACCTACCTCAAAATGATGAAATCCTGACCTAAAGTGCTACAACACGGATCCTTCCCCTTACGAACAGCCTCATAATCAACTATAACATTCAAATATAACATGTACACATTAAAAGAAAACTAATGATACCCATATTACCCATATTTGGGTCAGATCCAAAACGGGTTCAAAAATGAATTTGAAAATAAAAGGGGTAAAATAAGAATTATAGTTTAGAAATACCTTCTTCAAGTTTATAGTAATCTATAGGTGAAAATCTATGCGAAATTGAGTTAAAAAGAGGTTGATTTTTTTTTCTTTTTTAAACTTTACCAATAAAATGCCCAATATTTTTATTTCAAAATCATCATTAAAAGGTATTTTGATGATATAAATCAATAAAAAGTGAAGGAATTAAAGTTTTTGAGCTTACCTAAGCTCGAATGGTGAAGAAAATCCTAAAAATAGCCCAAATCTGAAGCTCAAAGTCCATAAAGTAGGGAAAAGTCACAAAATAGGTCTAATTATACTCTTAACAGGTGGCCCTTTGGTAACCTAAGCGGCATTGCCAAGGCGAATAGGCCGTTTGGCAGTATGTCACTTTCCATAAGGCCAATCGCTCAAGTAGACCTTTGGTCACTAAGGCGATGTCACCGAAGCGACCCACCCATCGCTCAAGTAATGGTGCTGGTAGAGTAGACCTCCATTATGGAGGCACTTGGTATTCCTAAGTGATACCACTAAGGCAACCAGTACACCAATTCAGCGATTGCACCAAAACTCAGCAAAAAATTTGATTTTTCATGGTTCTGAATCCTTCAAACGAACCCTCAAAATTTGTTTGGGACTTCAAACAAATAAACTGTATATGCTACTACACTTTTATCAATGTTCAAGACTCAATGGAAACATTGAATTTTTTAGAAAGATATTATTTTTAATAATTAGCCCTTGAAATTTCCTTTTCACTATTTTTTAAATGAAGGATCAAAATACAATATAAAGATTCCAAACCCGAATCAACCGTGTTAATAATCAAAATTTGATATGCTGGACCTAATGGAATTTTTCAGATTATCAGTCGGTACTCGGATCATCAAATTGACCGAAGTCAATTATATGACTTTGAAATCTCTAAAAACCATAAACTCACCCAAAACGTTCCTGACTACATTGGAAACTGTGTCAATCAACTCCAATTCCCAAAACCAACACATAGCAACTACGAAGAAGGGTAAAATGGCCAAAGTATATAAAAATAGAAATTCACAAATTCAGGTCATTACAGCTTCAAAAATAATTCTACTATAAATAACATGTAAAGTAGGAATATACATAAAAAGCAACTATCTAAGAAATGAAATGCAATAAAGAAAAGAGAGGTAAAGGTAAACTACCATGTTCTACTAGTAACTAGGGGTGTAAGTGTTATACATCAAGGAGCTGAGAAATATACAATTGTAGTACGAAAAAAGAGTTAATAATACTAATATGAAGAAAAGAGTATATATAATAGTAGTATGAAGAAAATTGGTCATATATCATAGGAATAACTAGACTTGGAAATACTAACTTAAGGGAGCTGTCTAACAACCTAAACATCACAGGGATTACAATATCAAGAAGGGAGCTAACTCTAGCATATTTAGGGTCTCTGACCAAACTGTGAATAATCATAAAGTTGTCTAACAATACAAAATCTTACCGTAATAAGAAGTAAAGGAACTCAAAGCCATACTTAAAACCTCAGGTACAAATATATAACCAGTCCATCATGAACTATATATAATAATAATATAACCGACTAGACCGAACAACCAATAACCTAATTGGCCCCCATAATCTTGAAAGGTTTGATCAATTACTCAGTAGATAACTGTAACACCCTAAATTTTCTAGATCAATATCTCTTACAAGATAGGCCCGAAGGTAGCTTTCCAATATTTCAAGGCTCGTCTCAATCCCATGTCATGGCAAAAAGTTATAGAAGGTTTCCCCTAAGAACCTGGTACATTGCCATGGATATGTCTCAGATAAAGAGTCGTAACCACTCGTGATGAGTCATCATAAGTGAGTCGTAGTCACTCTAGTGAAGTCCTTATGTTTAAGCCCATTGACCACAACTCCACTCAATGATTCGTAATCAGACATTATGAGTCATTGGGAGGGACTCGTAGTCACAACAGTATTCAGCCAAGAATCCCTTCCAGTGGTTATATATTCAGAACATTACTCATAGTTAGACTTTACGAGTTATTGTGTGGACCCGTGGCCTGACCAGTAAAGGATCCAAGAATCAAGCCCCAAACTAGAAATTCACCCAACGACTCATAGTCAGTCATACTGAGTCATTAGGTGGAAAGTCATAGTCAAATTAAAATGTATCCAGAATCCTAAGATCCCAGGTTGTGACTCAGACCACAACTCATAACCAGTCATAACGAGTCATAAGGTGAGTCGTAACGGTTGGGAACATATTTTCCTGTACGTTTTTTCATGGGCTTTTAAGTCTTTTCCCCTTCCTTTAAAGCGTAACCCACACTGTTTAGGCTTTCCAAAAGGGGTATAAAATACCCAACACCCCTAATTCCATCATTAATCATAATTCCACCCTAAGAAAAGCAAAAGAAATGGTTTTTTTCTTCTTTAAGAGCAAACTAGGGTTCTTAAGAACAAAGATCAAGTTCAAGAAATTCACCAAAGGCTTTTACCTTGGTATGTGGGATATCATCAGTGTGTTCCTTCCACCCATTGAGTCCCATAAATTTCCTAATTTTACAAGTATAAACCATATTTCCCTAATTAGTGAAATTTTATAAAGATTATGAATTAAAATTTTTCCTTATTTATCTTGATTTTAAACCATGAAGATATATTCCCTCATGATAATGGTGTTACCATATGTTTGATTATGCAAATGCCCACTTCATGAATTGTTATTTGAACATGGGGTGTTATCCATGATTTTCCCATTCCATGAATTATTTAATAATGGTCAAGAGTATTTTGTGATAGACAGTACTGGTGGGTTATGAACACTCGATACCTAGATAGTCATGCATGTTACAAGTTTCCAAGTTACAAGTCATCCAACCCATGTTTATGTTGTTATATTTAGATAATTTATCATATTTAGCATTTATTAGTTGAATCATGTTAAACTTTTATCAATATCATTGTTAATTTAGTTGGGAGTAATACTTTGCGTCGAGTGAACCTAGGGAGAAAGGCTTACCTGCCAGGTTAGGGTAAGACCTTTAGTAGTAGTCCCTAAGTTCTAGAACTACGTATCCAATATAGGTTATGAGAGCTTCTGCCATCTTAGGGTTGATGCTCTCTTAGGAGAAGATACCAGTTTACGGTGACTCCCTAGTCCTTTGGACACTAGTTTAGTGGATCTACACGACCAATGTCAGTACTCGTGGCAAGGTACTAACATCTTTCCAATTTAAATATTTGTCCCCGATTAGCTCAGATTGGGGCATGTCAGTTAAATGTTATCTCCCATAGTCTCAATTCAGTGTTCAGATGATATTCAATAAATGTTTGCATGAACAAGGATTCAGTTTATATGTTATTCAATTTTATAGATTATTTCAGTATATGTTTTCTTGGTCTACATTTGTTTTACATATTTGTGCATTCATGCTCAGTATCCATATCTATTTTAGTTAGTCCCTATATCACGTACTAATACAATCAAAGTACTGATCGCATACTCTCTTTTAAGCTATATTGATTTCAAAATATAAATTTGGATGCCTAGTTCCTCGATTGTACTTAGATAGTTCGTGTGACACTCAGCAACAGTTGTGATGAGTCCTCATCCTTTGAGGACAAATTATCCATAGTTACTTTTAATATTTTTTATTTCAGTCAGACGAAGTTAGTTGGGGGTTTTCACATCAACTCCTCATGTTTTAGAGAATTTCAGATAGTCAGACTTGTTTTAAGTTATTAACAGAAGTTTGGACGGGTTAAGTATTGTTTTAGTATTATATCTTATCAGATTTTTCATTAGTTTAGTTTTTGCATATGATAATTTATTTTTATTTTATTTAGTGCTCACAACAGATATCAGATCATGAGTTATCTTGGAGTAGCTTGTGGCCTTAAGCATTGTGTTATGATTAGGGGTAGTCTCAAGTCATGAAAAACTTGGTACCAGAGCTTAAGGTTTTTAAAGTGTCCTAGGGAATCTGAAAGTTGCATTAAGTAGAGTTTTGTGTGCGGGTGTGAAGCGCGCCACACTTATGGGAGAGAGGCTAGGATAAGTCTTAGAAAAGGTTTCCTTCTTTCAGTATTCATGTCGTGCAATGGGGAATGAGCTCCGTTAAAAATTCTCCTTCAAAAACTCATTCTCTAGCATTTATAGAAAATGCCTTCCAGAAGGGTTAACAAAAGGAGAAATAGAGACCATTTTATCCCACTTATTCTCGAAGACCCTTTTAATGAGAAATTATCTCATGCCAAATTTAGGAATGCTTTTACTGTATTAGCCGAATCAATGGCCGCTAAGAATAATCTACAGGCTATTGCTCCAGCCAACCCCATAGTTAATACTGTAGCTTATAGGATTCAAGACTTTACATGGATGAATCCTCCAGTGTTTTTTGGATCCAAGTCTGAAGAGGATCCACATGAGTTTCTAGATTATGCACAGAAGGTGACCTCTATCATGGGTGTCACTTTTGGTGAAAGTGCTGACTTAGCCACTTACTAGTTGCAAGAGGTAGCTCATATTTGGGTTAAGCAGTGGAGTGAGAACAGAGGTACCGATGCAGGGCCTGTAGAATGGGATGAATTTTCTACTACTTTTCTTAATAGGTTCTTTCCACTCGAGTTAAGGTAGGCTAAGTGTAACACCTCGTATTCACGTACATGTATTGGCGTATTCAAGTACGTGTATTGGTCTTATTTATATGGAATTTAATTTTTCATTTTATTTATACCGGAATTTGCCCGTCGATGGTTCCATACGAAGGTTATTGAATAAGCTTTCCAACGACATAAAGATTTCCAAAAATGGATAAGTTTCGAATATAATCGAGCACGTTTGAAACTATAAAATGGTGGCCGGATATGGTGAATAGTAAATGTGCAGGAAAATTTCCTGCACACAAACTACTGAGGCCTGCTAGTTTTTTGGGTCAACTTTGAAAGATCATAACTCCCTTAATATAATAAACTGGGAGATCTACGACCTATCAAAAGAAAGATCTTTGAGTCTTCTTTCCAATGCAATTCGTTTCATCCAAATCCAACATCTGAGTAAGGAGTTATACTCGTTTTACTTTAGCCTCTCAAAACATATTTTTAGGGTCAACTTCAAACGATCATAATTCCTTGTACAGGACGAACTGGGTGTCCCACTTTATATGAAATGAAATCCCTTTGAATTATCTTTCCAACGATACCAATTTCACTCAAATCCGATATTGGAGCAAAGTGTTATGGGCGATTTACTTTAGCCTATCAAAACAGTCCACCATGGACAGATTCTGATTTACTTAAATTTTTAAGGGCAATATGGTTATTTTTCATCACCTCATAGATGAAAATTGGTCATTATATACATATACTTAGCCTTATATCCATCATGTTATCATCCAAGTATTGAAGAATAAGAAACCCTAGTCTAAGTTCAACTCCAATTATCTTGTGATTCAACTGTAGAAAGTCCAAATTGATTCCGTAGTCGTGTTCACCGTCTTGAGGGCTTCGAGAAGCACCCCTTATTTGTTCCAACAGGACTTCGAAATCAAAAGGGCTATTTTATGGTAAGGATGTAAATTATGTTGGTGTTATTTATATGGATATGTATATATATGCTTGTGAGCATAAGAATTATGTTATTTGATTGTTGTTGAAAGATGATTGGAAATAATGTTGGATTATTCTTGTGCATGGTTGGATTATGTTGAATTCTGAAGGGATTTGGTGCGATGATGTGGTATTGAAATAATGATTAAATATATATATATATATATATACACATAAACCTATTGTTCAAGTTGGTTTTTGGAATGTTTTGCAAATATTGGTTGTATGGAATTATGGAAGAGAATTGTGGTGTTGGGTTGCTAATACTAGATGCCAAACATTTCATTGTAGATAAGTGATTTGTAAAGGCGGGAAGTTGTGTTGAATTGGTATCCGAATCTACAATGACGTATGTAAAGCATACTCTATACCATATCTTTGGCATGAAAGTGAACAATTGTTCTATTAAGAAAGTTTCCAAAGTTATTCAGTAACATGTAATCCATAATGATTTTGTATGATGTCCTACGTTACCAATGAACTTGTTTCCACCCTACAAGATGTCAAGACATTCCAATACTTACTTGTTTTCCAAATCTTACATATTTATTGCACTAATGAATGTCAGAAGGTATCCGGTTACTCAAACAAGATCCATGTGCTATTAATGACTCCAAAACGCTTTATTGATGTGCCAATGAGTTCTTACTTCATTGTTATTGCATTGATGGTCTATTTATATATCTCTTATTGATGTATCATTGTTTCAAAGTATCAAAAATGTGGTGGCGACCGAAATAACAATCTCAAAGATTAATTGAACTAAGTGATGATAGTTCTCTCTTATCGGGTGGTATCCCAGGGGCATAAGCCTAGCATGGGTCGATCCCTATTTATGTGTTTATGGGTGGTATTCCATGGGCATAAGCCTAGCATGGGTCGATCCCAGTTGATATGTACTGGTGGCAGCCTAATGGTCACAGTACAGTACAGTAATGATTACAAAGATGATAAGAACGAAGGTAAAGTGATTGAATAAATGCAATGTACAGTTGTCACAAGTTCTAGTTAGTGTGGTCCACTCCTATTACAATTTATTCACTTATTTCTGATTTCTATTGATCTCCTATATCATATTTGATTATCTACAGCTTTACATACCCAGTACATATTTCGTACTAACGTCCCCCACGGGGACCTGCATTTCATGCTGCAGGCACAGGTACCTCATCTCATACACCGCACAAGTAGGAGCCAGGTCATACAACTATTGTTGGTGAGCTCCAGTTTGCTTCGGAGCTTTTCCGAGTCGGTTCCTTATGTTTTGTTATTGTACAGGAGTCATGTGTGGGCGGGGGTTTGTCCCGACCCTAGTTATGTCATGTATATCCTAGAGGCTTTGTAGACATAAGGAAGGGTAAAGTCATGGGAGTTTATATAGTGATGTTATATTTGTATATGTGGTGGCCCCGACGGCCAAGTATTATATATATATATATATATATTTGTACGTGTTGTGCTGATACAGGTAATTAGACCCTTATATATGCAACGAAGTGCTGCCCAAATTTTTGGTGACATGTAAGTAAAAGTACAGATATTTGAACGGGTTCTCCCGGGCCTTCTCGGCTTCGGGTGCCAGTCCGGCCCGATGGGATTTTGGGGCGTGACACTAAGGTGCAAGATTTTATCAATCTAAAGTAGGGTAACATGAGCGTGAAAGAGTACTCACTCATGTTAATCTAGTTAGCAAGGTAAGCTACGATTATGGTGGCTGATTCCAGGTCTCGAATGAGTAAGTTTGTGTTGAGTATTTCTGAATAGGTAGTCAAAGAGTATAGAACATCTATGTTGATTAAGGATATAGAGCTATCTAGGATGATGGTTCATGCTCAGCAGATTGAGGAAGGGAAGCTCAAAGAAAAAAAGAGAGAATAAAAGGGCCAAAACTGGTAGTTTTAACTTCCCTCAGCAGAAGTCAGATGGTGGGAATCGTTTTCAATTCTGCCTAAAATTTTTAGCCCCAGCCCCGCCTTCTGCAAGTGCTACCATACCTAAGTTCAGACAGTACAATCTTGCTAGAACACCAGGCTCTAAGTCCCAAGGTAGTGTTAATAGTAGCTGTACCAACCCAGTGTGCAGGAGATGTGGTAAGAACCATAAGGGTGAGTGTATGGACAACAACGATGTGTGTTTTAGGTGTGCCAAGTCAGGTTACAAAATTAGAAAGTGTCCAATATCTTTCCAGAAGGGGAAAGACTTTTGTCAAGTAGGTCAGTCTAATTTCTCATCAACTCCAGCACGTCGCCCGACTTAGCAGGGTACCACCTCCAGTACCACCAGTGGGCAATGTCAGAATCGACTCTATGCCCTCCAGACTCGACAAGATTAGGAAAGTTCTCATGATGTGGTTACTGGTACGTTGCAAGTCTTCCACCTTTATGTTTATGAATTATTAGATCCATGAGCTTCATTTTCCTTTGTAACTCCTTATATAGCCATAGATTTTGGTGTCAGTCCTAGCATATTAACAGAACCATTCTCAGTGTTAACTATTTTTTTTGTGAATGTTGGTTCTTTTGTTACTTTAGCATATTGCTTGCCTTTTGGTTAGTTATACTTTATTTTTGTGGATGTTGGTTCTTTGTTCTTTATCATGCACAACTGTTGGTCTATGGTCTTTTGTATTGAGCCGGGGGTCTATCGGAAACAACCTCTCTACTCCTTCGGGGGTAGTGGCATGGACTGCGTACATTTTACCCTCCCTATACCCCACTATGTGGGAATATACTGGGTTTGTTGTTGTTGTTTATCTTTACTTATTATTTACTGATTCTATTTCATCCTTTACCCCACCCTTTTATAGTAGTTCTACCTTATACCCTAACTTTCTCAAATGGACAGTGAATCCAAAGTATATATCAAGCTTTCTAAAAAGGAAAAAGGAAGTAAAGAGAGTCGGTTAAATTTCATCCTTCAAATTGCATTGACCAATCCAAATTGATGGGGATTCTTCTGTGGCCCTTGTAACGTGTCTAAGTTTATGATTATCGCTCTCTCCAAAGTTTCACATATGTCTACTAAGTTTTATACCAACAATAGTCCACATCTTTGAATGTATTCTATATTGGAATTTATCAAATTAAGGCACTCTATTTAATGTAACATTAACTTACTTGGTTAGCCATTTTCTCCAACGTCTTTAAGACATTACAAACTTGTGTTTGGATACCATTTGGATCACATGCTTCTGTAATCCTTATATTTTTCATGGCATCTCTTACTATACCTAATTTATGAGTCTAGCCAGCGTTTCAGTTTGCCATATATGTAAGGCACCCTTGCAATTAGTTTTAGGCAATTGATTGAAATAATGTCTTCATACCTCTTGAATCTCACTATCTCTTGTCAAAACTTGTTGAAGATTGTCTCTAATACACTTAGTTCAGTTCAAGTTTTATCCCTCCTCTCTTAGTCATGCTAGCTTACATAGTTCTTTCTCTTCCCGTTTCCTTTACTTTTGGCGCGATCCCTCATTTCATTAATATCCATTTAAATCATCAGAGACTTGAATACAATGTATTCTATAATTAACATGGTCTTACATGAATTACTGCATCGTTCTTCTATATTTGTTCATGCTGTTGATCATTCTTCATCAAGTGGGATGCTTCTGTTTCCTAAGAGCACTTACCAGTTCAGCAACATGAGGTGCAAAAGGACACATGGTTTCTTTGCTCGGTACACATCTTTCACTTGATCTTTTACCTGCTAGCCGAATGGGACACATTCTCATAAAAGTAGCATTACTTCTAGGCTTACTACGTAGCCCATGATGCTTAAGTGTTCACTTTTGTTTTTGCGAATCAAATTGACTACGACACACTAGCAGCTACTTGTTGCATGGAAGAATTGCGACTGGGAAAATTATTGGCTTGCAATTATTTGTCCTTTAAATGAGCCTTTGATTTCAAATTGATGTATGCGTACACTGACAACACTGATATTGGGGCTTGTCACAGGTGGTTGTTTTTGGCTTTGACATTTGGTTTTCATCATAGGCGGTTTCACTTTGTTAATATCTATATATGTCAATGTTATCAATATTTCACAACAATCCAGCTACATAGCTACATTGCCAATAGGTAGGTAAATGTTTATCCAACATTTTTAAAACAAAGATACATACAGTGTTACGAATGCTACCTACAATGTAATTCATTCAATTTTACAAATGGATATTCATTCTGAATAATAGCTTAGGTTATTGGAACTTTTATTCCAATAGCTATTGTGTTTGTTTTCATTGAATAAAGATTTGTTTTATCAGCACATTCTGAACTTCTTAACTAATATAATCTTTAAATCTAATTTAACATGAATACTCGAGAGATTGATCACAGCAACAACTGCATCCACTATTGTAGAATTTACAAATATTAACCCTAGCAATGTAAATAGACAACAATCAGTATCATATGTAAATGTGAGCATCCGATAGTATGTTATTTTCATGATTGTATAAAACATACATTTGGAATCATTTCTATCAATTGATCCAATCAAACGGAATAGTTCCTTGTTGTTATATCTTCTTTTTATTCTACTATAAGCGTTGGATTCATTTTATTCTACTCTACGCGTTGGGTTCGTGCAACGCACGGGCATACCTATCTAGTTACCTACTATTTCTGTGCTTTTGGTACACTATCATTAACTTCACTCTTATACTTTTTTTTTTGGGTTTACACTTATACTTCTTACACATGCACAATAGTTTTTAAAGTGATTAAAAACACCACCTGTCGAAATTTCCCTTTTAGTTTTTTTTTCTTTTAAGAAAATAGTCTAAAAACACTTCAAACCCGAAATATCAACTACACACTCGAACCTCATAGGAATCCTATCTACACACTTGAACCTCACAGGAATCCTATCACCCTTCTAAATATTTTTAAAATGAAATTATTTGCTCCCCAAACACTAAGGTGACAAAGTGAGTGCATTTCACTCTTTTTGAGAGAGAGTACGATAATTACATATTAAAATTTTATTTTTAATAATTCTTTATATAAATACATATAATTTGAATTATTATTTTTCTTTATTCAATTTCTTTCTTCTTCTCTCTCACAAAATAAAAAGCTTCAAGAACTCATCAATGATGTCCAAGATTAATATTTTATCTTCCTTATCTCTAATAAGTCTCTCTATGTTTCAATTTCATTAATGTTCCCAAGCACAAAACTCAAACAAAAATTTAGTTATTCAACTTCAAAAAGAAAATTCAAAATTCAACACAAAGATAATTTTTTTGTGTAGCAATTATCACCAAAAGAAACTAAAAGGAAAAGCAAATCCAAAATAAAATTACAAGAGGGATAAAGGTTGGGATTAAATAAATCCAAACATTCCTAGAAATCTTCATCTTCTTCTTCGCTCCTTTATACAAATCCTCCAAACTACACAATAATTCATTCTCCACCGACGCCGCCTTTCTCAACCCACCTCCTTCAGTTCCTGAATTTCTCATATCAAGAAACTCCACTCCAGCTTTTGTCTTACTCCTAAAAAATTCATCCCTATCTTTTCTCCTCCTTCCATTACTACTCTCCCTCGCCACCGTTGTTGTCGTCGCCCCCAACAAAGAAGACTCAAACAAATTTGCATAAATATCATCAACATATCTAGGGTTAAACCAAGGAGGTTACAGAGAAGAGGGGGAAAGAAAAGAGAAAAGAGAATGAAAAAGGAAAGAGAAAAAAAGAAAAAGGAGATATGTCAAAGAAAAATATATTGTTTTTAATAAAAATATAATATTACGTAAAAATTATGTGATATTACGTGGAAGGTGCATGTTAATCACTTCTTAATACATATTTGAGTGTGAATTTTTAAGAGGATAGTAATTTAAGGTATAAATAGCTCAGGATAATAAAATTTCCGTAAAATTGAAGTGCGTAGATGAAAATTCGATAATAGATTGGGGTGCATTTGAATATTTTCTTTCTTTTACAATCATGAACTTTTTTTTCTCTGCATCTTTTCTCTGTGTATATATTACTGAGGTATTGTTGACATGAGGGCATTGTGGCCCGGAAATACTACAAATCGATTTCATACGTGACACGAGGGCATTGTTGCCCCTTTACCGTAATTAACTATGTATTCCTTTTTTCAGTTTTATATGATTCTATTTCTTTTATAGTCCATTTAAAAAGATGTTTATATTTTAGTAAAACTTAACTGTAAACTCTTTTTCTTACTCTGGTGACATATTTATAGCTTCACATTTTTCATATAACTTATTTTAGATCACAAATTATAAAAATCTTTTATTTTCTATTAAGTTTGTATCTAATCAAAAACTTTTATATAAATGTATAACTTGCATTCATACTAGTAGGGGTATTGATGATTCGATTTGGATCGAATTTTTATTAAAACTATAACCAAATTAATTAAGTTGATTTTTAAAATTCTAAAATCAAATAAAATAAAAATCATCGGTTTGGTTCTTGTCGGTTTGGTTCCGTCTATAATTAGCTAACGATAAATGACAATACTAAAACAACGGAACATGAGTCGACAATTTCAAATGAATGGTAGGAATCAATAAATTTCTATCTACTGTCACAAAATCAATGTATATGAATCTTTTATTATTTTTCAACACTATTTAAAAGTTGTAGCATGTTTAAGTTGCAAAAATGTACGGATTCTTGGGCAATTTTGTTAAAAGTGACAAACTAGTTTTAAAATGTAGTGTAGGTGACAAGTTTTAATAATTGAGTGTTGGCGACAATTACTTTATTAGTGATTAAAAAAGTTGGAAAAGTTTGAGAATAGACCACAAGTTTTTTAATTTACACTTTGATCCAAATGTTGACCTAATATAACAGAAAATAGATGAAAAATGCGTGTTTCTCTCTCTTCTCATTCATTGTTGTTTTCTCTCTCTTCACGATTTTTATTGTTCATTGTTGCTGCTGCTTTATTCATCATCTTCTGCTTCATTATCATCATCATCTTCTTCTTGTTGACCATTGTTGTTGTTGTTACCGCTACTACTGCTACTTGACTAATCTTTTAGGTCAAATTTTGTTTGGTACATCACTTTGGCATTACTTCATAGGTGACTTTGGTAAGTAAAATTATGATTTTTAGTTGAATTTGTCATCTGGGTACACTACTACCGAGTTGTTTTGTCAACAACGATAGAACCTGAACACAAATCCAACATATAGGCCATCTGTTTCAATAAATCACTCAATTGTTACGACAAATGAGTCATCTGTTGCAATAGAAGACTCATATGTTGGATTCATGTTTATGGTTCTATAGTGCCGTAACTGAATCAAATAGATTGGTCATCTATTGCAAAAGACTAGTTATCTGTTGCAACAGAGGAGTCATCTATTGAACTAGATTAGTCACCATTGCAACAGAACCTGAACTCGATTCCAACAGATGAGTCATCTGTTGCAACATATGAACAATCTATTTTAATAGGTTAGTTATCCGTTGCAACATGTCACTCATCTGTTGGAATCAACTTCAAAGGTTCTTTAGTACTGTAACATATATCCCAACAGGCACTTCATCTGTTGCAACAAATGTATAATCTTTTGTAACATATGAGTCACATATTTCAACAGATGACTCATCTATTAAAATCAGCTTCAGGTTCTATAGTACTGTAACATAAATTACCAACAGACGAGGCATCTATTGCAACATATAACACACTTATTGCAACGTATTATTCACATGTTGTAACAGATTACTCATCTGTTGGGGTTCATGTTACAACACTATAAAATCAATATTAATTATAATATGATGACATTATTAACTTTTTTTAACAAATGTCTTCACTTAGGTACCACTAATGGAGGGATCAATAACAATAGGCGTGGATTGTCATGGTGAATGGACCGAGAAGAGCAATCGATATGTATTGCATTGGAAGGAGAGTGAAATGCTAGAGGTGATAGCTATGACAATCCAAAGTGATATTTTGTATGATGATTTTGTGAAATTAATCACCAGATATTATGGACTGAATTGTCAATCGAAATAACTCGTCATCAGCTACATGCACAGCTCCTTTGAAAATCAAAGGGTACTACCTTTTAAGACAACCGATCAAGTTCGATTGCGTGCTTATCTTAGTGATTCAGCTAGGCCGGTGTTAAGGGTGTATATGGTCGAAAGATTGAGAGAGAATGAGAAATAGAATATAAAAGAAGAATAACAACAAGACATCTTTGATGCTAAGCTGGATGATCTGGACATAAATATTTCAGATGATGATCAAACACCTACGCCTGTTGTTGTGAGCAATACGGTGGGCAGTTCTTCTCAGTAAACATAGCCAGGGCATCGTCAAGATGAAGAGATTGGATTTTACAAGGGAATTTCATTCAAGGATAAGACAAAACTATCTACTTCTTTGTTTATTGCTTGCTTGAAAAAAGATTTTAGACTAAATAAGGTGATTAATTCGAGCAAAGTCTTTTCCTTCAGATGTGCTAATTCGAACTGCAAGTGGTGGTTGAGGGCTGTGAAACACTTAAGTTCTGAAAAATTTGTCATTAATGTTTATAAAAGTATCACACATGTGGTTCGAAGCACATTACAGGCCAAAATCCTCACACCACGGCAGAGATCCTCGGCCAATATTTCCAGGATAGATTCCTCAGTGGAAAAGGCCCTTATACAAGTGATATGGTCAATTAACTCCTTATAGAATTGGGTGTTACGGTAAGTTATTAGAATATATATATGTCCATGGGGATTGCCAAGGACTTGGTTAGGGGGATACATGAGCACGGGTATGCAGTCGTAGATGCCTACCGTTACATGCTTGAGTCCACAAATCTCAAAAGTAAGACGACACTGCATGTTGATGAAAATGGAAGGTTTAAGTACTTTTTTGTATTCTATGGTTCTTGGATTCTTGGTTTTCAATATTTGAGAAAAGTCATAGCCATCGACGGGACTTTCTTGAGGAGCGAGTATAATGGAGTTTTGTTAGTGGCAGTGGCATAGGATGTGGAGAGGCACATATTTCCTATCACTTTTTTTATAGTGAACAAGGAATGTGATACCTCGTATGGATATTTTTTTGAACAAATGCAAAGATGCATCAAAGATACCGAAGAGTTGTGTTTTCTTTCGAATAGGCATCCAAGTATCACAAAGATAGGTTTTATTTTCTACACTTCAGTTCACTTTGGTTGTTGTATGAGACATCTTGGAGATAATATTCGAAACAACTTTTACAATGAAAGAGTCAAGACCCTTTTTTATAGAGCAGCTAAAACATATAATAGAGATGAGTTTTTTGATCATTTCAATCAAATAATGAATATACATCCCAAGGCAGCTGAACATCTCATACATGTTGGTTTTGAAAGGTGGAGCTGGGAATTTTTTCCGACAAATAGGTATATTCTTATGAATTTAATGTCATGTTTGAGTTACAAGTTTAGTATGATGTCGTACTAAGTGATTCTTTTGTATAGGTATAATATTATGACGTCAAACATAATTGAATCAGTGAATTCATTGTTTGGCATTGAAAGAGAATTTTCCATCGTGACGCTATTTGATGAAATAAACAAGAAGTATGGCAAATTATTTCACAAAAGCCATGTGCAGTTTACCAAGACAGGAACCAGATTTATTCTAGAAGTGGAAAAACAAATATCAATGAACACTGGTGTGGGGAATAGGTTATTTTCTCATCACATAGTAGATAACAAGTTCAGTATCGATGGTCATAGTGATGTTGCCACAGTCAATCTTCAAACAAGATCTTGTATGCGTAGAATTTTTGACTTGGACAGAATACCCTATCCACATACTATGGCAGAGCTTTGATTCCAATACGGTGCACAATATAGAAATAAAATTTATGGGTGCTTGTCTTTATATTATTCGGTGGAAATATATATAATGATATATAGTGAGAATATTAATCTGGTGCTTGCCTCCCAAAGAATCTTGGGTTATTCCTGTAGAGCTTTTGAAGAGATTAATACCTCTTTCATATATTGACCTAAGCACAATCAAATCGAAAAGAAGGCGATATAAGAGGAGGCGTGGAGTCGGAGAATCATCCCCATCAAGAAAAAACAAGTGCTTCGTATGTAAGAACACTGGCCATAAAAGAACTATATGCCCGGATCGTAATCCCCCATGATCGTTGTAATAACAAAACTTGTGTTATTTTTTGTTATGGACTTTGATATTTTTAACTCATTATTGTGAATATAAATTTTATTATTTATTATGTAAAATATCTTTTTTATTAACTTGTGCATCAATAAAAAGAGGTAAAACATAAACAAAATACAATAGTCCACAAAATTATTTTCAGCAGATTACCCATCTATTGCAACAGATGGACAATTTGCTGGAAGAATACAAAATAGTTAATCAAATTGGAATGTGTTCCTCTAGCAAATGACCAATCTATTGCAATAGATGGGTAATCAATTGGAGCAACACAGGACAGTTCCTGCCATAAACCCAATAGGTGACTGATCTATTTCAACAGATGGTCCATCTGTTGAAAGGAATTAAAACTCCTACTATTGCTATTGAATTCAAAATTTTTCCTTATGTACAACCATTGACATGTTTGTTGATAAGAAGAAATAGACAGAATAAAAATTAAATAAGAATTAAAAAGTCAAACTCGATCAAACATAAATTTTTCATTAAGAAAAAACAAAATACATTAGGTAGGTATATCTGATATAGAAAAATAAAAATACATACGCTAAAATAAAAAACATCACCTAATTATTATTATTATTATTATTATTATTGTTATTATTCTCAGCCAGCCAATTGTCAACTGACAGCTCCAGGGCCCTCCATATCTTGCGAGTCTTTCGGAACATCCTTGCTCTCACAGTGGCCAACTCCTGCTGGAGTTCATTAACCTGCCTCTGAAGTTTCTGCACGATGTCGTACAGAATAGCTATGTCCCAAATAGGATCACCCATATCTAGAACACATGAATTGATAAAAAATATAAATACAAAAGTAAAGAAAAAAGTGTGGATGTAATACAATGAATACTACTAACTGATAGATTTACACACACAAAAAAAATTACCTCAAAGAGAACAAAATTTGATCTTTGAAGAGAAGTGGTTGAAAATGTAATACGAAAGACAAAATACAAGAATTAAATTAAGCGGAGTAGAATGATTAAGTATGGAGAGACCTATTTATAAGATTTGAATCTGAATATGTAAGAAAAAAGTCACGACTGTTCACCTTCTTCATTAAATCTAATTGGTGACATTTCGATTATTGTGAAAAACCATAATTAAATCTAGCTGATGAATTTTTTATTATTATGAAAAGTCATGTCTTTTAGCTTTTCAATAATATAACCATTTTTATTGAATTATTGTAACTCTTACATTCATTTGCCGCAACATATGATCCATTTGTTGCAACAGATTAACCATATGTTGCAACATATGATCCATCTGTTGCAACAAACTCTCAATACCTACCTCCGACCGTCGACATGTTGAGAATAAGGAATAGATAAAATGGAAAATAAATAAGAATTAAAAATTCAAAGTGGACCAAAACATACATAGATTTTTGAATTCATTATATACAAATATACAATAAAAAATAAAACATACATTAGGTTCCTACCTTAGGTAGATCCGATATGATAAAAAAAATACATACGCTAAAAGAAAAACATAACCTAATTATTATTATTATTATTATTGTTGTTATTGTTGTTGTTGTCAACCGGTCAATTGTCATCCGACAGCAGCAGGGCCCTCTTCAGCCTTGCTCTCATGGCACCCAACTCCCACTGAAGTTCATGAATCTACCTTTCAAGTTTCCATAAGGAGTCGCACAGAATCACCTTGTCCAAATCTGGATCAGCCATATCTAGAAGTGGAGTAGACTGAAAGAGTAAGGAGGAACCTATTAATAGAGGATTGAATTTGAATAGGTTAGTTAAAAAGCCACGACTGTTCACCTCTTTTTTAATAATTATATCCCTTAATTAAATAAAACTGGTCACTTTTTGATTATGTAAATTAAAAAATAAATTTAAAATAAAATCCAACAGATGGGTAATCTGTTGTAAAATATATTCTATTTATTTGATAATTTACAACATATTTGAAATTGTTGCAACAAATGTATATATCTGTTAGATTAATTCCAATAGATAAGTCGTCTGTTGTAATAGATTGATCATCTGTTGTAATAGATTTTTATAATTGTTTGATAATTTTAACAGATGTGTCATCTGTTGTAATAGGTTAGTAATCTATTTATTCAAAGTCATAGATAGGGTAGGAAGAATAAGATGCATGCATATGGATGGATCCACTTCATGTGTGGGAGTTATGTATTACTGATAAGGTTATCGTGACAACACATATAAAGTACAATGATTTTGTGAATGCAGTTTTTAACCGATTAGGCATTGATCATTCAAACAAGAACCTGTATTATACAGTTAATTTTGATAGGTTTGAATTGATAAGGCCGAGGGACCATGAAGATGGTGTCAAAGCCCTGTTACGATTTAATGACGGTTGTTGCTTATGTTTATGCGTGTCAAGTTTTGAGGAGGGATCAATATTTAGTAGAATTGCAGAGATCTAATAGCCGTTGGATTAATTTTAAGGATGAAATGGACTTTGAGAAGGCCTTCAAATCCTCCCACTGCAGAAAACAAGAACAAAAAACTAATAAAAATTTCCCTGACCCAAATTTATATGGATGGGTTGTTCGAAAAGATGATTATATGCCAGAAGGAGCCGTAGGAGAATACCTGTGAGGGAAAAGGGATTTAATGAAAGACTATATCATCTAAGACCTTATTGAAGAGGAAACATAGGGTAGCAAGAAAGAAACTTCTAGCGAATCTAGCCAATGAAATTGACTTAAAACACGAGAAATCTCAATCAAGTGCAAATATGAAAGTGTATCCAAAAATAAAAATTCGTCAGTCATCTCCCTCAAAGAAAAATACTGCAGCTAGACACTTTGCTGAAGAACTACGACTTGTTAGCGTGGTTGGAATGATCACCTCCAGAGAAAATAACAGAACACCAAGAAAGTAGCTTTGCGGGCACCGAGGGTTGAAAGGATGTACAGTAAAGAAAGAAAACTTACGCCAAGAGCATCTGAAGTTAAAATAAGGAATCAAGCCAAATCAGAAATTTCTGAATTTTAACCTGCATCTCATGCCTTCTGTTTGTGGTTCTGATCAGGTCAATAGCAGTGGAAACAAAAAGGTTTGAAGTTGGGCAGAAATCCCAAGCCTTTTTGTTTTTACTGCGACTGAAGTGACCAAAACACAAACTGAAGGTCTAAGATACAAGTGTAACTTCTAAAATTGCCACCTTGTCTTGATTGCTTATTTTAACTTCAGAAGTTCTTGGCACAGGTTTTCATTCTTTATTGTACATCATTTCAACCCTCGGTGCCTGCAAAGCTGCTTTCATGGTGTTCTGTTATTTTCTCTGGAGGTGATCATTCCAACCATGCTAACTAGTCATAGTTCCCTAGAAAAGTGTCCAACTTCAATATTTTTCTTTGAGAGAGACGACTGACGGATTATTTTTTAGATACACTTTCATATTTGCACTTGATTCAAATTTCTCATGTTTTAAGTCAATTTCATTAGCCAGATTCGCTACGTGTTTCTTGGTACCCTGTGTTTTCTTTTTAATAAGGTCTGAGATGATATTACCTTCATCAACACCCATTTCCTTCACATTTATTCTCCTACCGCACCTTTTGTTGTATAATTATCACCCTAAGCAACCCAACCATATAAATTTAGGCTAGGCTAATAACTATATTGATTTTTGTTCTTGGTTGCAGTAGTTTGCCGCTTTGGAGGCCTTTCAAAAGTCCATTGAAGCCTTAAAATCAGTCTAATCACTATTGAATCTTCTTACAATGCCACCAAAACTTGATCCCTTTACTAAAATTGACATATAAGCATTTGCAAAATCATTATTAAACCATAACAGGGTATCAACACCACCTACAAGGTCCCTCAGCCTTATCAGTTCGGACCTATCAAACTTAATTGTAAAATTGCATATATCTTGTTTGAATGATCATTGCCTAATCAGAAAAAACTGCATTCATAAAATCAGCGTACTCTATGTGTGTTTTAGTAATAACATGATCAGTAATACATACCTCCCACATATGAAGTGGTTCTATCTGCAATTAGCTTATTCCTTCGAACCCATCTTTACTCTAGCATTTTGTGTTAGTCGGGTAAACTTTAATCAACTTTCACTTCTTTATATCTACAAATAAGAGAAAAACAATTGATGTTAAACATTAGAAGAACAAAAAGAACATTACAATCGATGTCTGCATAATTTTAAAAAAGGATAACACAAAATTGAATAAGTACAACACATTACAACAAGCGTTCCAATAGATGATCCATCTGTTGTAACTGATTTCCCATCTGTTCAACAAATAAGCCATTTATTACAATAGGTGATGCATCCATGGCAATAGATGGCCGACATATTGCAACTTATGGGTTATCTATCGAAATAAATCAAATCAGCCTTACTAATGGTTTGATTTATTCCAACAGTTCCTCCGTCTGTTGCAATAGATGGGTTATCTATTGGAAGAGCTATTGGATTTATTTCAATAGTTGATTTATCAGTTGCAATAGTTGAAGAATCTATTGCACCACCACCACCACCATAAAAAACAACATCAACAACAAAGAAGCAACACTATGTATTCCAACACCATCAACACACCAACACCACATGCTCTAACACCACCAACAACATCAACAACAATTCGTTCATTCAAGACTTAAAAGTTATCTTTTTCTTAATTTTCTCAATAAATAAGATATGGTTAAATATATAAAAATAATAGATGTAAATAACTAATTTAACAAACATGCAAAGAAGAAGACGAGAAGGAAAGAGAAATAGTAAACACACCTGCAATGTCATACGCAAAGGGATCAAAACACCAATTCCAGTCAAGAAAATATATAGATTGGTTGAGATCCAAAAGGATCCTCATGCAAAAGAGGAGAGAAAAGAGAGAAAAAAAGGAGACAATTGTGATTACCCTAAAGATGAGAGAAAGAGGAAGAAGAGAGATGAATTAATTTATGATTGAAGGAGAGATAATTCTAGAGATGGGTTTAAATATTCATTAATAACTTTGAGGGACACGAGGAGATGATGACATTGAAAAGACAAGATAAGACAACTCAAGGAGGTGATTTTTAAGTTATCCAAGAAATATTTTTTACCACCTTAGTATTTTATCTTTTTTATTTTAGATAGAAAATTGATTTAAAATAAAAAAAGATCTTAAAATAGATAAGTCATCTGTTGCAACAAATTTCAATATCTATTTGATAATTGTCAATAGCTCAGTCATGTGTCGCAACAGATGGCAACGTCTATTTGATAATTTACAACAAATAAGTCATCTGTTGCAATAAGTTGAACATCTATTTTAATACAATTTCAATTGAGTTCATTGGTTCAACTACAATCTAAATTGATTTAGCTAGAATTATGGATGAGGTCATAGGTTCAACTACAATTTCAATTGAGTCGCTGCAATTGCATGCTGTTGGTATTGGGTTCCTCCTGACCTGAGTTGTCAATCAATCAATTTGATTTGAAAAAAATTGTATTAACTTATTATTTGAAATACCTAAATTGCTTTAGAATTATGGATGATTTCATAGGTCCAACTTCAATTTTAATGGAGTTGTTGCAATTACATGATGTTGGTATTGTGTTTCTCCTAACCTGAGTCGTCAATCGATCAATCTGAGTTAAAACGATTAGTATTACCTTATTATTTGAAATACCTAAATTGATTTATCTAGAATTATGGATGATTTAATAGGTCCAACTATAATTTCAATTAAGTCGCTACAATTGTATGATGTTGGTATTGCGTTCCTCCTTACCTGAGTCACTAATCGATCAATATGAGTTGAAACAATTCATATTAAATTATTATTTGAAATACCTAAAATGATATCACAGGTACAACTACAATTTTAATTGAGTCGCTGCAATTGCATGATGTTGGTATTACGTTTTTCCTGACCCGAGTCGTCATCTGAGTTAAAATGATTATTATTAACTCATTATTTGAAATACCTAAATTATTTTAGCTAGAATTATATATGAGTTCATAGGTCCAACTATAATTTCAATTGAGTTGGTATAATTGCATGATTTTTGTATTGCGTTCCTCCTGACTTGAGTCGTCGATCTGAGTTGAAATGATTCATATTAACTTATTATTTGAAATACCTAAATTGACTTAGCTAGAATTATAGATGAGTTCATAGGTCTAGCTATAATTTTAATTGACTCGTTGTAATTGCATGATTGGTATTGCGTTTCTCTTGACTTGAGTCGTAATCGATCAATCTGAGTTGAAATAATTCGTATTAACTTATCATTTGAAATACCTAAATTGATTTAGCTAGAATTATGGATGAGTTCATAGGTCCAACTATAATTTCAACTGAGTCACTGTAATTGCATGATATTGATATTGCGTTCCTCTTGACCTAAGTCGTAATTGATCAATCTGAGTTAAAATGATTCGTATTAACGTATTATTTGAAATATTTAAATTCATTTAGCTAGAATTATGGATGAGTTCATAGTTACAACTACAATTTCAATTGAGTCAGTGTAATTACATGATTTTAGTATTGCATTTCTCCCGACTTAAGTCGTCGATCTGAGTTGAAACGATTTGTATTAACTTATTATTTGAAATACCTAAATCTATTTAGCTAGACTTATAGATGAGTTCATAGGTCCAACTGCAATTTTATTTGACTCGTTGCAATTGCATGATATTGGTATTGCATTTCTCTTGACCTGAGTCGTAATTGATTAATCTGAGTTAAAACGATTTGCATTAACTTATTATTTGAAATACCTAAATTGATTTAGCTTGAATTATGAGTTCATAGGCGCAACTATAATTTCAACTGAGTCATTGTAGTTGCATGATATTAATATTGCGTTCCTCCTTACCTAAGTCGTAATCGATCAATCTAAGTTAAAATGATTCATATTAACTTATTATTTATAATATTTAAATTCATTTAGCTAGAATTATGAATGAGTTCATAGTTACAACTACAATTTCAATTGAATCCTTGTAATTGCATGATATTGGTATTGCGTTCCTCCTGACCCGAGTCGTTAATCGATCAATCTGAGTTGAAACAATTCGTATTAAATTATTATTTGAAATACCTAAATTGATTTAAATTATTATTAATCTAATATTAAATTCATCCATGTTCTAATTGAACTTAATACAATTTATTATGATAAAACAGTTAAAATTTATCTCTTTTTAAAAAAACCTTCTGTATAAGGTTCAAAATGGTGAATTGAGGTAGAGTAGACCGATGATCCTGTAGTTATTTGGCCAGCTGTTGAAAGAAAAAACTTGCATCTACTTCCCCTATTATATAACCGGTCCCATCTCTCTCCAAACCTAACAACCTTTTAGGAAACTGACTATCAAAAAGATTCTTTAAGGTTATATCGAGTAAACCCGAGTGATATCACCCGCAGGTGGTATGCTTGAGCCGCCACTGCTTGTAAATTAACTAAGATCAATTCAGACCAAATTAACATTTTTAAAACTTATCATTCTTTTCTAAAATACAAATCAACCCATACAAATCATGCGGAAAAAATATTTCATCATTTCAAATCTCTAGTTCTCTTTTTTTTCTGTCACTCAATAATACAAACAACAACTACTCAACATATTGCTCAACCCTTCATAACAGATTGATTTTCTTCCCATTTTCGACCACATAGTTGTTAATTTTGACTTTATTCTTACTTGCATCTATCATTTTATTTGTCTTCGTAGGTAACAGAGTTCGAGAAGAGTTGTACATTTGTTCCTTTTTCTAAAAATTAGCACTTTTTAGTTAATGATGAAAAATAAGACTTTTAGTTGTATTATCTTCGAGAATGGATTAACAATTTTAAGTTTTGATGCTAAAAATGTAGGAAGAACCCAAGAAAATCCTAATTTTTGTCACAGTGTTTCATTGAATTTTGAGGTATTGTTGGATGGTGATTGTTGTATTATTGGTAGATGTTGGTGGTATTGGTGGTGGTAGTGGTTGTATTGGTGGTATTATTAGTGGTGTTGGTGGCATTGGTGTTGGTGTTGGTGTTGGTGGTGTTGGTGGTATTGGTGGCATTGGTGGTGGTGGTGGTGGCATTGGTGTTGGTGTTGGTGGTCTTAGTGGCAATTGTGTTGGTGTTGGTGGTTTCTGTGGCATTGGTGGTGGTGGTCCATATGTTGCAACGGGCGGAACATTTGTTGGGAGATATTAAATAGCTCTTCAAACAGATGATTCATTTTTTCCAACTGATGGGTTATCTATTGGAATTCTTTTTTGTGATGTGGCATATAAAAATTTATTAAAATCTGGATCAACTACTGTGGCATGCTGGTTTGTTTTGGCATGAAAGAGTTTGCCATAGTGACAGACTTGAGATGCGATCGTTCAAAATAACCACCCATCAAGGAAACACCCCAAAAATTGTCCAACACAAACAGGACAACCAAACCACCATAATCAAATAAATACAAGGTATTGTCCAAGCGACCACCCAAAAAAAACAACAAACGCAAGGAAAAAATAGACGAACTATTAGACATTGCTATACGTGGATACAAAGCCACATAGTTGTTACAAGATCTCAAGGAAAAATCCATACCAAAGAAGTAGAAGGAAAAATTATGCTTAGTTTGGTTTTCCCATTCCGTTATATTGGCAAGAGATGTTAATAAAGTCATAGAAGATGATTTGTTGGAGCTTGCTGAGGATCCTGAGAAATTCAACAATTATCCCTGGGAATATGACAACATAAGTTGACTGTAAAATATTTACTGACAAAGCTATCCCCAAGGACGATCACCTTATATGGATTTCCTTGGGCTTTCATGGTAAATTTAATCACTATTTGTATACTCTTGCATTAGTTTATATTGAATAATTATTATGACTTTTTTTGGTTTGCTTCTTCTTTACATTTTGTAGGCTTGGTCATTTGAAGTCATTTCTTCCTCTCAAAGCAGGTCAAGGTTTACCCGAATAAGGTTTCACATCCAAGGATCCTTAGGTGGTTAGCTGCAAACAATAACATAAGAATTAAGGAGGATAATCTTTTTAACCATTCGGATGATGCAATAAGTCTTTTTTCAAGTAAAATTATTTGACTCAACGAAAAATATTAAAATAAAGGATTCATATGTTGCAACAGATTGGTAATCTATTGTATTTATCTTAACAAATTACCAGTCTGGTGCAATAAATTGGTAATTTATTGCGACAGATGAGTCATTTTTCACAACAGATTACCCATTTGTTGCTTTGGTTATCTAAACCTGACTTAACAAATTACTCATCTACTGTAATTTATGCAACAAATGGGTAATCTGATGCAATAAGTGGTTAATATGTTGCCACATATGAATCATCTATTGCACCATAAAGATCATTTGTTGCATAAGTTGTCTATGTTAACATATTACCTAACTAACTGCAAATTATTATTTCATCTAAACTATCTATCCTTTTTTTAGGTTGTGCATCCATGGATCGTGCCTACTGAGCAGGAGTTGGGAATGACTTCTTTTATTACTCTAGGTCTTATTGATACAATAGCAGACCCAATGGTGGAGTTAATAAAGAAGAAATTGGATGGAGCAACAGCCATAAGAAGAGCAGTTAGGCAAGGCCAGCCTAATGTTGAGGCTCTTCATGACCAACCTACTACAATAGTTCGGCTGCTATTTCTAGGGGTGTTGTTCATATTGGTGGCAGCCATGTTGATGCTCATGCTGTTTCCTATCTTAATGATGAGCTTGTTGATGCTTAAGTAAAAATAAATATATTTGAAATCGCCCCTTACACTGCCCCTCTCACCCTTACACCAACCCTCTTACCCCTCTTCACCATCATGTTCTCTTTGTAAATACAAAGACTGCATGGATAGATAGGATAAACTCTTTGAAAGAATAGATGCTATCACTAAAGTTGTCAAGGAATTAAAATCCAAGAGGGGTGTCATACCATCCAAGAAGGTGAGAGATCCATACACTCCTACAGTAGAGTTTCGGAAGAAGAAAAAAACAATTAGACATATACTCTCAAATATGAAACCAAACAAATATTGCAACTCCTCCTCCTCCAAAAGCTGTTGAATTTCAAGGACCATTGAAGAAGGTGGACATATATGTGGAACTTGATGCCAAAATAAAAGATGTTCTGAGAAAGACCATAAATTTCAAGCAACACTAAAAAATCTTCACCATGAATACCTTTGCCCCCCAAAACTTCAAAAAGATAGCAGATATAGGTCTGTGGTATGTGGACATGGTAATTTTACTTTTACTAACCTAGAATTCTAATCTAATCCATGAAAAAGAAGCTACGCAACAGATGTGTCATATGTTGCAATAACTGGGTATTCTGGTGCAACTAGCGCTGGTTCTGTTGCAATAGATACCATCTGTTGCACAATTTGAATTAGATGGGTAATCTGTTAACAGATTAAGAGAATCTTATGCAACAGATGGTCCATCCATTGCATATTTTCACTTTGTTTTTTTTAAATTACTAACCTATTTAAAAATTATCTTCTTATAACACAGTATGCTGATGAAATTTCTCTTCCTCATGAGGGGCGGGAAATTAGCGTACCCGAATGCTTATGATGCTATCAATAGGATAATGAATCTTCAATTCTACAACAATTTTAAGAATGAGTACAATAAGCTCATTGTGCTAGCGTCAATTTCCAGAGGCCCAAAATTTTATTTGTAGTTTCAATGTTTGAATGGGATAAAGATATGATTAAATATGTTAGAGGAAAGAGGCCATATCCACATGGTAAGAACTGGACCAAAGAAAAGAGGATTCTCGCAGTCATGAATGTGGAGGCCAAATATTTTTTGGCTCTTGAGATACTACTTGAGGAGTAAAAGGTGAAGGTTTATGACTGTAACTTACCTGTCTTCGATGAGGATAATTTTTCACTCACATACAACCACTTTTGGAGTTGTTCCCCAACTTGTTGAGGTAGAGTAACCTGATGGATTATTTTCCAGTCAAAGTGTTGAATGAAAGATGGAATTTTGAAGGTCAAAATGAGGACATGATCCTTCCAAAAAATGAAATTGGTGCCGCATGAGGGTCGTACGCACTTGCACAGATCGAATGTTTGTTGACCGGCAAAGAAATAGCCAAGCCAATGACCTTTTTGTGTGACAACACTGTGGAAAATATGCAAGAGGTCTGGGCTTATGGGGTACTAACTAGATGCTTGGAGCTTACGTATAAAAAAGAAGATGTAGAATCACAAACACCATAATAATTTTTTATTTCAAGTCACTTCACTTACATATAGGATAATTTTTTATATTTGATGAAAATTGAATTTTTTATAATGCAACAAATTGTATAGTCTATCTTTTTTTGACAGATACTTTATCTATTGCAATAGATTGGTTTTCTGTTGCATTATGCAGATGTTTATATCTAAGTCTATCTGTTATAATAGATAGGTCATCTAATGGAACAAATCAAAATAGTGGGAATACCTATTTGATAATTTTCAATAGATGACCTACATGTTACAACATATGTCTAAATCTAGTAGATAATTTCCAATAGATATGTCATCTATTGCAGCAAATGCATTATCTGTTGCAATATTTGAATCTAGTATTCCATTTCTAGTAATAAGTTCAAATCTAAGGATAAAACAAAATTCATAGAAAAAACAAAATAAATCGAAGCCTTCAGAAATTACATGAAATAAATCAACAAATAAATAAAATATAAAAAAAATTATTATTGGTACAAATCTTAACAAATAAATCAACAATTTATGTTTTGATGCTAACAATTCCTAAGAAGAGGTGAGTTTATTACTTTGACAGACTCAGTCTATAAATATCTACTCAATATGGACAAGTTGTTCTTTATTTGGTGCTATGGAATTCGGCTTTGGTCATCGTGGATCTTTAATATCTCTTGCACACAGTTTCTGTGATTTAACTTCTCTGTATTTTCATAAAGAGTAGTATATCTTTTACGAAGTAATCCAACATCAAGTCCATCATTTTGTACTTGTAATCCATCGCTCAAATACTCGGTGTAAGCGGCAACAAAAAGATCGCAATACCTGCGTTGGTAAAAATTAAATAATTCATATCTTGCAATTAATAAGCGTTGTGAAATTTATGAAATAATCATGAAACTTATAAGCTACCAATGGGTTGTTGAGCAATTCCTTCAACATATTCTACATTAAATGGATTGCCCATTTTATTTTGGTATTCTTCAATCGTCAACCAATCAGCACGAGCCTTTTGGTCTAAAAAGCCACTTATATCAAGATAAGTAGGCAATATTTTGGCTTACTTTTATATCTCAGACGATGTCCCAGAACGTCTCCTTTCCTACATCGAGTCATAAACTCGGATGTGCCTCTCTTTTAGAACTACGACAACTAATACCGAATGAAATTCATCACCATAATTGATTAGAATGTACACTTCATTGACCAAATGCTAAGGTAATCCAGCTGGAATGCTAAAACCATTGATGAAATTGATTAAGCATTTCTCATTTTGAGAAACTTTCGGTTGTTGTTGATAATACCTATCGTAGGCATTATTGATGTAAACTTTGAACAAACAATTGCCTATCATGTATCTGTATTGTTCTTGTGTTTGTAGCTTGGCCTTCTTTTGGAGGTAGTAAAAAAATGACATTGATGTGCTGCACATATTATCAAATATTCAAATTACGTGACAGTTAAACTAATATACAGATATAATTAAATAACGTATTAATAGTAAGATGTATGGCATTTAAACCTCATCATTCTAGCAAGTTTGGGACTGTGAAATCAAATAGAACTAATTCTTTGTTCCGAGATATGCAACAACAAAGTTGAACATATCAAAACCAAGACCCGATTCATTCACTTTATAGTGTTCGTCATTTTAATTTTTGCATAATTCATATGTGTTAATTTCATGTTTTTACAACAAGAATTATATAAATCAATATCTTTATAAATGATTTATGTACCTTCTGACATGATACTTTAACACCCCATTGACAATTCATTCTGAATAGTCGTTGATCAACTTTGTTAATTTTTTTTAGTCTCATTCGAGTTGTTGAATCCTTCAAATGAGTAATTCTTCTGTTCTTCCTGACTGGCAGGCTCTACATTATCTTCATCTTTAGAAGTAGTTGATAGATTATCAACTGTGATATTATGCTGTTCAACAGTAGCTTCTACTGTGACATCCATCTGGAAAGCTAGAATTATCAATGCTAATCACAGAGATACAAAAAAATAGAAAAAGATAGCTTATATGTTTAAGCAAATCAAAATGTATTCCTTCTGTCTTAAATTATCCCAAATAGATTATCTATCTATTACAACCGATGGATTATCTGTTGAGACAAATTAAAATAGGAGGAAGAGTTGTATGATAATTTTCAATAGATGACCCATCTGTTCCAACATATGACTCATCTGTTTGAAAAAACTGAAACAGTAGGAAGCCTTGGTTTCATTTGTCCAGATAGATGACCCATCTGTTACAACATATGACTCATCTATTTGGAAAAACTAAAATAGTAGAAAGCCTTGGTTTTATTTATCCTATTAGATAACCCATCTGTTGCAGCAAATAGGTAATCAGTTGGTACAAATTAAAATATTACAAAGACCTATTTGATTTTCTAAAATAGATGGACATATGTTGCAACAGATAATGCATCTGATGCAACAAGTTAGTCAACTGTTGCAATATATGTATAAATCTGTTTGATAATTTTCAGCAGATGTATCATCTGTTGAAATAGATATGTGTCTGTTTGTTTATTCGAACAGATGATATATATTCATCTTCTTCAGCTCATGCTGCTGTCTTGTGACCCTTGTACATTGATCAAAAGTGCAAGACAAAGACAAAGGAGTTTCCATTTTTCTTTTTTTGATGCTTGATGATGCCTTGGAATTTTGTTTCCTTCCTCTTAGCTGCCTTAATCTCTAATAGAGTGTATGGATATGAAATCCTCTTTAATGGGATGACACCCCAATTAGATGTCAATTACTTTACAGACGTAGTTAATGTATTAATAGCATTAATAACTCCATCATATTTTGCCTTGTACTCTTGATATTTGCATGCAGAACATTCACTAGGAGGGGCAAAATCTGTATAACCAGTATGATCATAATCATAATCATAGTGGTTTGTTGTTTAAAAAAATATAAGAGGATCATCATTAGCCCCAACAGCAACACCACTACCACTGCCACCACCACCAAATCCATCACTATCAACAACAACAAGTCCATTCTCCAAAATTATTTTTCTTGTGATGGCTATTAATCCAAATAATTCCTTTTAATTCTATCAGTGACCTTAGGGTCCAATAAAGTTTGCACAGATTGCAAAGTAAGAAAAATGACATCTTCAACTCTCAATTGGTCGGAACAAGCCATGAATGCATAATGTAAATCAAATCAGTACATACAATACAATGATGATTAAATCATTTTAAAAAAATTATTAATTAAAATAAAAAATTAATTAGAATTAGACTTACTGCTTCCTTCATAGAGTTGAAAAGATCAAGAAATTTTGTATTTTTAGCAATTTTGGCCGCTAACCATCTCAAGATTCTTGGACATGAAACTTCTTCATGATGGTTCACTTGTTGTCTCAAATGAGGAATGACTTCAAATGCTAAGCCTATAAAATAATGCCAATAAATCAAAAATATTATACAATAAAAAATAAATGAATCATAATAAAAGAAATTTTTACCATGAAAGGCCATATAAGTTGAGTGTCTTTGGAGTTAACAGAGTTAACAAATAGTTGACTGTCATTTTGAAGCTTTCATAACCCCATGAATAGCTGTTAAATGCCTCCAGATCCTCGGAGAGCTTTATTAAACTAAGCGGTATATTGTTGTTAACGTCTCTCGCCCAATGAACATTATGTACAAACCAAACCTAGCACAATGATTGTTTGTGCTTTTTTGAAACTCTTTTAGCTTTCAATGATTCTATCAAATTTTTGTTTTTGAAACTTGGACCAACAAGGGACACCAAGTCATCACCATCACTTGACTTGTCTTTGCCTTTTTTGAGTGTGTGGGGTGCTTTTTGGATTAGAATAGGTATAACTTGAGAAGGAGAAGGAGGATAACATTTTAGTCAAGTAACTATGACAAACTCCTTCCAACCAAAACAAACAGGCATACCACAGTAATTTATCCACACCTCATCCATCTTATCCTTATTTTCATACATAAACCTGCTTGAGAAGATCATAAACCATTTTCATTTGAAAACGAGAATTGTTGTCCTCCGGCATATCAAGATATTACCCAAAGCAGCTATCCCTGAAATAAGATTCAATTTTTGTTCTCAAAGTATTTTTCGGAGGGCATCGAAAGATTTCTCATAGATGACTTATCCACGAAATCACCAGCTAAATATGTGGCATCATCACACTGCATTCTTACGGGATAACTATCAATGCTGAAGGTTTTGACCAACTCTTCAGTGGAAGGGCTATTAGCATTTGGATCATCTCTTTTGAAATATTTCTCATCCCCATGTTCATTATCTTTTTCTTCTAATTGGGATATCATTTGTAAAGCAAGCTCATAGAGTGGTGGATGTAGCCTAGCTACTTCACTTGTTTCTTTACTTAGACTTGATTGTTTTTTTTTCTTTTGAAAGCTATATAATCTAAAAATAATAGGAAAATAAAAAAGACTATAATTGATTAATGCATTGTTAAGAAAAGGATAACAATAAATTTAACATGTACAATAGTAAAATAACCTTTCCAACAGATCACACATCTGTTGCACCAGGTAGTTTTTCTGTTGCAACATATAACTAACCTGTTGCAACAGATGAGTAATCTATTGAAAACAATAAAAATAAATTACTCATCTGTCGAAACAGATGACTAGTCTGTGCAACAGATCATTTATCTATTGCAATATATGGGTGATCTATTGGAACTGTTATCAACTAGCAATATTGTTTAGATTTCTTCCAACAGAAGGATCGTCTATCGCAACAGATGAATGATTTATTAAATTTTTCATCTATAACATTAGATGGTCCATCTATTGTATTAGATGTTCATCTGTTGCATCAGATGGTTACTTTATTGTATCAGATAGTTACTCTATTGCATCAGATGCAGAAAAAAATAGTACTAGAATTTTATTCAATAGAACAACAACAATATCACCATTTAATATCACATACACCATTTTTACCAAGAAAAATAACAAATCAACCCAACAACACCAATACAACAGACATATCAAGAACATCAGCAGTGATAAAAAACACCAATATTGTTGTTTTTCGATTGTACAAACAACAAAAAATTAAACTTCAAAAAGTTCACCAGACACCAACAAATCGAATCAACAGTTCAACAATAAGAACTACAATAACAACAAAAAATTGTATTTCACTCCGGAAAGAGTAGAGAAAAAATGCCAAAAATTAGGATTTTCTTTATTTTCCATTTCAAATTTAAGCAACATATATTAAAATTGTTAACCAATACTAGAAGAGAAGTTGGCTCAAGTTCCTCTTTTTCTTCATAACTTAAAAACCATAATTTTTTTACCAATGAAAGAAGAAATAGGACGATGAAGAACTCAAAGTTATTGCCATTGGAGAGCACTGCTGTCACGTCGATTGACGGTTGAAAGTCGAAAAGAAACTTGCCCAACTATTTATCGCCGGACGTTGAAGTCGTCGGGGATTGGACGGAGAAATTTTGCAGAACTGTTGGTTGGGAGAGAGTTGAAACTATCGAGAAAGAGTGGAGAAAGGAGAGAGATGGTTGATTTGGAGAGGAGAGGGATGAGCGTTGATTTGTATTTTTGAAAAGATTAGAAAGTTTTGTAAATATTAATCTAGTCCATAAATAACTTAATTAAGTTTCCTAATTATGTTTGAGCCTTTAAGTTGGTCAATGTCACCAATACTTCATTCAAGACTTAAATATCACCTTTCCTTCAATTGTCTCAAGATTCTATCACTTCACATTTAAATAAAATGGTCAAGTCTTAAAAAATCAAAGGGCAAGCCATTGAAGAGTTGATGGATGTCTTAGCAAAGAAAATTTAAAACTGAAAATACACCACACCACATATATGCAATTAGTTAATTAGACTTAGAGTGTTGAGTTTGGAAATATTTTTTAGGAAGTGAGATTTAAAATTGTTCTATTGCATGTAAATTAAGTAGACTAAAACCAAATTAATGATTAAAAGACATAAAATATTTATAATTATTTATGAAAAACTAATATTATATATTCAAATAATTATAAAATTTATATATATAATATATAATTTTGGTTTAGTTATTTTTTCAATTTTTTCTTAGTAGAACTATAACAAAATCAAATAATATTGATTTTTAAAATTTAAAATCAAATCAAATCAGATACCGATCTTTTTAGTCGGTTTGATTTGTTTTGCGGTTTGGTTTGATTATTATCAAACCATGAACACCCCTACATACAGGGTTGTTTGACTACAAAAGTTATACATCTCATAAGGAGATTAATGAAGCAATATAGAAAAAGAAAGAGAGATTTACATAGAATATTCATTGACCTAGAAAAAGCGTACCGCAAAGTCCCAAGGGAGGAGGTTCTTTATAGATGTTTGGAGGTTAAAAGGGAACCCATAGCTTATATTAGGACAATTAAGACATGAGTGGCTAGGATAGTGGGAGGAGACTCAGATCATTTTTCAGTCGTGATTAGGTTGCACTAAAAATTAAATTTTATCCCATTTTTATTTGTCTTGGTGATGAATGTACTGACACAACATATCCAAGGAGAGGTATCATAGTGTTTTCTATTTACATACTAATGATATAGTATTGATTGATGACACACAACAAAATCAATGATAGGTTGGAGGTTTGAAGAAAAACCTTGAAGTCTAAATATTTGGGTTGATTAGGACTAAAATTTAATACTTAAAGTACAACAGTGATGTAACTCATGTGAAAGATATGGAAGTAAGGATTAAGACACAAGTCATCCCTGAGAAAGGAAGTTTAAAGTATCTGACTTCAATAATACAAGTTTGCGAGATTGATGATGATGTTACACATTATATTTGAGCAGGGTAGATGAACAGAAAACTCACCTTCGATGTCATGTATAATAATAATAAGTCATCAAGTCTTAAAAGTAAAGTTTTATAAAGTGGTGTCAAACTAGCTCTATTATATAGGGATGGCAATGGGGCGGTGCAGGTGCGGGTGCGGTGTGGGTTTTAGGCTTTGTGGAGCGGTGTGGATTTTAGACTATATGGGTGTGGGGCGGGTTTAATTAAGTTTTTTAAAAATAATATGGTGCGAGGCGAGTTGCAGGTATATGCGGGTTTAAACTAAAAAAAAATTTAAAATTTTGTATTATTCTCGTGAATCTACCTAAAATTATACGTATTCTTCACTTAAAATTTTATGATACTTAAAACAACATGTATAACACTACAAATAAATAATTTTAGAACTTTTTTAATTTCCTTATTAATCAAAATGAAAATTTGATATTTGATCATTGCTTGTTCACGTGATACTTTTCTGACAAGTTCTTAGTGAAAAGTGACATAATAGACATTGGTTGTTACTATTTCCTAGTATTGGAAATATTATGGTTTTCAATGGAGCTATACATTTTTCAATAAAGAAAAAAAATAAAAATATGGGATGGTGCGGTGCGAGTATACGTGAGTATGAGTATGGGGCAGGTTTAAAGGTGATGCAGGGCGGGGCAGTTTTAAAATTTGTGGGTTTACAAAAAACCCGCATAGCGACGCCCTATTGCCACCCCTAGTTATATGGAATCTAACATCATTATACACTTAACGTTAATTGTTTGATTATGACACGAACCGAATTTGGGCCTTATCGTAATGGAAAATCTTAAGTCCAACCTGCACCGAAGACTGCCCTCGATGCCTAACCCAACCAACCAACACATATAACTTGAGTCGAATGAACTCAAAATATATAACAAGACGACCTAATTACCATGTAATGACTTTGGGATAAGCCATTATCAGAGGTTAACCCAACCAATCAATCATCCAATAACCGAACCACTAATCATACCAAAACCATAAACCAAAACAAAAATAATAACCCAATGTATATTTGTATGTATAGAACATGATCATACCATACCCAAGTCCACGGTTGTCCGTACAAAGCCTCTAAACTAAAACCAAAGAATACTTAGTCGGTACATGCCCCCGACCATACCCAAAAACCAAAATCTATTAAAGATAAAAGTATGTAAGGTAATCCATGACATAATATAGATGACTTCTGAACTATGGAAGCTCACTACTTCAATCCAACACCGACTTTTCCCAAATTCGATTAATGAGCAGGAGGAGTAGTATGGCCGGTTTCTGCATCATGTGGGGATACATCTACTCAAAGATATGTTAGCGGGTGAGCGCTAGCATGCACTCAGGATAAGGATAAAATAATGTCATCCAGTAAAACCAAGAAAACCAACCATATGCACACAACCATATATACATATATATATAACCATGCCGAAAAAGAGAACCGAGTTTAGCATGCCTTTAAAAACCATTAACCGGGTATGTGTAGCTTAACCATCATAATCCACCCACGGGCTATATGGGTCTAGTGTAACCCCCTGAACGGTTTACAATGCGTGTAGCCGCACGAACCAGAGATACCATAGGAATAGGGGATTCCCAAGTACCCCACACTCTCCATGATACATATGTACAGTGTACTTAGAGGATTCCCATGTACCTTAGAGTATAATATACGGTCACTATGACCACCCCTCATGTTGGCAAACATGAGTTTTCAGTGCCCATTCATTGGACTCGTACCTTCACAATTAGCTATCACACCCTGCCATTATTGCCCAATTAAAACCATTTCCAACCAACCAAACCATTATTCTATTATTATTAATCGAGGCTATAAATAGTGGTATTGTCATGCTGACTATAGCTTGCAAGCAATGTCCGTAGCCAATCTTAGAGGAGTACCATGTACCCCATAAGTTACATTTATTAGTCTACTTAGGGGATTCCCATTTACCTCGCAAGTACATCATCATTTAGCTTACTTAGGGGATTCTCGTGTACCCCGTAACTATTTCATTATCAAGCTTTGCTTGGGGAATTCCCTTGTACCCCACAAGACATTCAACATTCAAACCAATTTCATAATTTCGTTCACTTGGGGGACTCTCATATACCCCGTAAGGTTTTCATTCAAATCAATTTCATATTCATTAAGGCTTTACCATTTAACTATTCCAAACCATTTACACCATTCATACCATTTTAAACCATTCCAACCATTTAAAATATTTATGCCATTCAAAACCATTTAAAACAATGCAAAACCATCCAAATCCATTTAGGGTTCTATTACCAAACCATATCATGCAATAGTTCCAATGAAAGTTCAACAATAGAGTAACAACATTCTCTTAGGCATTTTATCCAACATGTTAAGGGAATACCTTTACCAAGACCAAAACCAACCATAAACCATCAAGTTTAGGGTTACTCATGACCCATTTATTAATCCATAACCAACAATCACTCACATGTGAAAGCCATCACCAAAAATATATGAAAACACAATTTAAACCAACATTTAATATGCATCAAAACCCTTAACATTGATTTCAAAACCACCATTTATTATTTATAATCCATGTTTAAAACACAATAAGACATGCCTTTAGTTGGAACTAACAATGAGGGAAGGATTACATGCCTTATACTAGAAAATTCCAAAGAGAAACTTGACTCTTGAGCCCTTTGAAGAACACTTGTAGAAACCCTAGCCTCCAATCTTTAAGAGTGAGTTTGAGAGAGTATTTGGAGTGTTTTGATCCTTTAAAAAGTGTTATGAGAGGACACCAATGATTATATAATTTGGGGAAATAAGATTTTTGGGGTGGGAAATGTTCGGACTATCCTCACTTAAAACCTGAAAATCAACTCCCAAGAGGGTATGACCCAACCCCCAAACCCCTACCCTAGGGTACGAATGGTACCCTAGCTCATATCCTACCCTTCACCATGGTCCCCTATACTGACCAACATATGAGAACAAAACCCTCAACTCATACCTTAGAGTACGAGTAGTACCCCCAAACCGTACCCCAAATTGTATCCTAACAGTTTTAACTAGTCCAACCAATAAGCACCATACGACTTGGCATCATACTTCTCATATCCAATCATATGACTTGTATGATGTTGAGTCATATCTTGGACAATAAACAAGCCAAACCCACTACACAACATTCGAGTGAGCTATCCACAAATCGTATCTAAGGGTACGATTGGTACCCTTGAGTCGTACCTTGCCCAGAAAGTCCAAAACCCAAGAAATTTTGTGAGGGTAAAAGTTTAGGGTGTTTCATATTGGTCCATTAAAGATTATATTGTACAGGCCCTTAATGACTCTTGATCCCATGCATGCATACAATATTGTCTAATCAAGAACTCGCATGTTCGAAAGATGAGGATAACGAAATTGATGATGTTGAGATAGATATTTGATCATATTAGGAGAGATAGGATCAGGAATAAAGTTAGTCAGGGCAAAATAAGAGTTTCCTCAGGGTGGAAAAAATGAGCGAGACAATTTGAGATGGTTCGAGTGTGTGAAGAGAATACACAAATACCCCATTGAGGAGGAGTGGGATGTTGGATATAGTTGGTGTAAGAAGAAGTAGGGATAGACCAAAAAGTCTTGGAAAGAAGCGATTAGATGACTTACCTGTATCACACCAAAGATTTAATCCTAGATGGGAAGATATGAAGGCTGAAGACTTGGTATAGAAGGTCTGTAGGTTGACACTATCTAGTTCTATTTCAGTATGGGATTATCACTCCTACTATCTTATTCTTCAATTTTAGTATTACCTGATATTTCATTTGCTTCGATTATCGTATTATGTTGTCGTTGCTATTGTTCTCTTCTTCATTATTTTATCATAGCTTCTTCACTACTTTATTTGTTTTACATACTTATTTTTTATATGTTTTGATTAAGCCGAGATTCTACTATAAACAACATCACCGCCCTCACAAGATAGAGATAAGGTTGTGTAAACACCACTCTCCTCATACCTCACATGTGAGGTTAAACTAAATATGTTGTTGATTATTACGATTTTTACCCTTCAAACTAATTAAAAAGGGATTAAAAAAAACCATTTTAATGTAGACTTCATTCATTCCAATTCATTCCCTTTTTAAAAACTAGATGGCGTGTACCCATTCAAGGCACGAGCATTTTCCCAACATCATTGTATAAATGAGATCCAACATTGTGAAAGTTAATTTTATGGTAGTTCTGTGGCATAATAAGATTATCCAAAAGGAAGCATCATAAACAAAATTATATTTGCATGTAGAACAAATTTATTCAGTTGCATTCTTTAAGTAGTTAGAAAGAGGAAAATACTGAGATTGTTTGTGATCATATAGGGGACTGATATTCTATCTTTATTTTGGCTGGAAAAATCACAAACACCTTTTGATTAAGGATCTACTTCAAAAATTCAGCAGGTTATCTCAGCCTCAATGTGTACTCCTGAATAGTCTCATTTTCAAACAAAGCAATAATTCCCATCATGTTCTTCATCAATGGAAGATGAGTAAACTAATTTCCATGACAAATTTTCAGATGGACATAATTGCTAGCTGTAGATTTATTTGAATGGGCCCGTCCTCATTTTATTCATTGGATGATATCTTATTTTTAGAACCAGGTCTACTTTCTAAATGAAACTTACCAAGAGAAACTAAAATGCCCCACAAGTACAAATAATTAAAATTGAGAAACAGAGAAAAAGAATATGCTGAAAGAAAAATATAAAAATTGAAGGCATTGGCCGAGTGCCAGCAAATTTCAATTTCTAAAGTACAACAACTCCATTCTTTATCTGGTGATCTTATACCTTAGGATAAATCCCATGCATAAAAAGGCTAACTTAGATAGCGAAAACGAACACTTCAGTAATTGCAGATAAACTAATATGGCATGCCATACCACATCTTCAGGTAATACATATTCATAGTAACTCAACCACTCAATACCATAATCTACATAAAGTACTTTTAAACAGTTAATACACATGCTTAAATAGAAGATTGTTTAGCAGATCAAACCTCATACTAACTCTTGTAAAGATCAACACTGATGAAGCATCTCTTATGATACAGCAGGCTTAGGAAAAATTATCACCTCAGCTGCATACATCATTGCACTTTCACTTGATACTATTATAATTATAAAGGACTATTCTACTGGCTGATTGAAAGACCTTTTGTAATCTGATCAACAAGAGTATCCTTGTCTAGGGCTCAAAATTTGATTTTTCAATTCCGGCAAGTTTTGTTTCCTTTTCAGAGAAACAACAAGTTATTACTATTTCTTTTGCGGGATTTAAATGAAAATAAAAGATCCCCAAGTGTCAGTAGATTCTTCCGTTGTCTTTGAAAAAGGGAAAAAAATATTGGCACTTCACATGAGAGAGGTGCCCATTAAGAATTTGTTAACAAACTAACAAGTGAGAGAACAAGATCAACAGCGTAATCTCAACATTTTCAATTAATATGGGTGGTTTTCTCATGAAACAACTTCATGAAAATAATCCCTTTCCTATCACTGCTTCTCTATTTATATCATCTACAATAATATCACTATAGTGAATGGTTCAACGTTTCCAATATAGTTGGCAGGAATCGAAGGTCATTCCATTTATTATGCATCCTTCAGGTCAAAGAAACATACGAATAGAATAAGAATGAATCTAACATAAGTTAACTATTAGTATAGTCTACAGAATGAAATTAAAAAGAAAAACAACTAACAAGAGCAATATCTATTTTATTTGCTCCGTGGAGTCAAAACAATTACCTTTACACCACTTGTAACATCAAGAGAGCAAGCTGGAGGCTCTTCTGAAAAAATACCGATACTTTTTACTTTTCCTCATTTACAAACTTTCATCCTGCCATGTTGCAAGCGATGAACTTGTTCCTCTAGCCACAAAAGCACGATATTGTGTTGTTGAGTTTCGTTTACCTCATATACCAAATTTATCAAGGCATTCGGTACACATAATCATTTCTCCATCAGTTGTGAGTTTCCTCGTACTAACATAAAGTTGACCATTGGAACATTTCAGAAAGAAAATCTTTCATTGCATCCATAAGAAGCTGCTATAATAATGTACTTGAATCGATTGTCAAATTCGGGATGTCTGATAATTTATTTAGTTTGTATAATCATTTGATGTAAAGACAACAAAGATACATTAACTAGATGGTCATAAAAGGAGTAGCCTCCTATGAGGCCTAATAAATTTGCAGGCACTCTTCCAGTGGACCCCTCACTTGTTAGTTCTTGACCATCATAAAACAGATAAAGAACCCTAGTAGGTAAAGTAACTTTACTTTCAAACTCTTCTCCAACTCGAGTATTTTGTCCTCAGATGCACCTTTACATAATACAGACAACATTTCAGGAAAATTTATGGCTAGTCACTCTTTAAGTCTCCCCAACATCATTGAACTGGTGTAACGAAGGGCCATGATTACATATTCAAAAAAAGCCCCTCCATGTTTGATAACATGCCTAATTAAACAACACATACATGCCAAGATGTCACAAGTGTTTCTGAAGTGGTGCATATTCACCTGATCATCGCATATAATGACTTGTGTTTCTTTATTTTTTCTTCTTCTTTTATTTTGGGTTTATTTGTTGCTAAAAACTACTCTAGTTGAAGCAAAATTATTAGCTCAAGAAAGTAGCAATCATTACAAAATAATGCTACAATCAGTTGATATTCTTTACACCCTACATCTCATTTTATACAACCTTATCACTATTTGAAATGTCAAACACATTGCTCCCTCCATTGCAATTTATTTTATCTTACTTTTCTTTTTAGTTCCTTTCAAAATGAATGTCTCTTTTCTTTTCCGGCAACTCTTTAATTTTAATTTTCCACGTAGCATGTGTAAGATCACATGATTAAAAGACATTTTGATGCATCCTACATATTTTTAATTTAAGACCATTGAAAAGTCTGATTTGCTTTCTTAAACTCATTCCGCGCCAATTCTGATTAGTTTTTACACAGGGCATGTAATAGAAAACTAGCAGAGAAATCCAACATAACAGTAACGATATGAGGCAGGTCAAGGAGAAAATCAAAAGAGAGAGAGCAGAATACTCACAAGCTTCCTTTCAAGTATAAAGTATATGTCAGAAATATTCTATCTTCACTTTACCTTCTTTACCCCATCACCTTCTCTATTTATGTATATTAATCTTGAACAACCTGAAAAGAAAATAAGATTTTACTGTCAAAATCACTACTATGCAATGTTTAGCTTTCGAGTCGGAGCTATTAAAATATAAAACAAACAGTTCTGCAATTTCTTTACTCTTAATTCTACCCGGTATTACACCTTGTAAGACATATCCTCAAATATTTTGTCAAAAATTTATGCAATGTATCTAACTATTGAAGAGAGAAAAAAAAAAGAATTAATATCATTAAGCAAAAATGATAGATTTGTAGCTAACATTAAAAGTAGTCAGGGCAGTATTGACACGTTTTACTGATATTACTACATCAGCTTTCACCTATGAAATTGTTGATCAGCATATTGTAGAACTCCTGTTAATAGAGAAATTTTTAAGAAAATAATTGATTTAGTCATATTATCAAACATACTCAATGCATAGAAAATCGAAATCAGCAGAAGTAAAGCACACATCAGAGAAATTTTGGAGCTGAATTTGAGAAATTTGAAATTCCAAAAAATAGGTACATGCAAGTGCAAGACTTGTGGATATAGTTAGCATGAAGATAAAAATAAATTAAGTCCTAATATTTTTCAGAAATCGATGGATGAGCCACTTTTCATAAAGCGGAGCCCGAATATCCGTTGTATATTTTTGACCGATAAAACTTTTAAATCACTTCAAACTCAAATAGTTAAAATTAGATAGAGTACTAAAAGATCAAATCTTAATTTTTATCAACAGATAGCGGTACAAAAAACGCAGATTATTGCTGAAAAACTCCTTAGAGAAGGAGCAAAAATTGAAACAAAAACACAAGTGAGAAAACAGAAATGTGTTGTACAGTAGTATCTAGGTATAGCAGTTGTACACAATTATGGGACACGTGGTTAAACGTAAGTATATTATGATTTTACCCTTCATCGTACAACAATTCTTTATTAAAGAGTATAAATAAATTTCATCCATGGTCATTTAATTTTGTGTCGTAAAAGTCATTTTTCTTTTATTCGTTATACAAAAGTCATTTATTTTGCTCTAGCCATCACAAAAGTCACTATGGCCAGATATTACAATAATCCTACCGAAAAAATGATATGACAACCTTAATTAGTTCTTAATTTTAATTTAAGAGAATATAATATATTACTCATATCTTGATCCTTTTTATAGGTGCCCAACCCAATTTTCCTTATGGATTATGTAACGGAAGACTACCAATTTCTTAATAGATTAGGCTACCAAGTGAAGACTATTTTCATAAAAAAAAAATGGTTGATATTTTTATGAAACTAAAATTATACTTACATATAAGGAGGATACCAAAATTTGATAGTTCTCACAATGACACTATGGTAGTTTTTAATTTCTTAAAATCCTCTAAAATTGAGACATGTGTTGGTAAACTATTTTTCTCCTTTAAAATTTTGTCATGTAGTTGATAAGATTATGGTAATTTTAATTTTTGAAAAATTCTGTAAAATTGTGACATGTTGTTGGTAAATTACTTTTCTCATCTAAAATTGTGACATGTAGTTGATAAAATTATTTTTCTCCCTCTAAAATTATGACATATTATTGATAAATTACTTTTCCTCCCTTTAAAATTGTGACATGTAGTTGATAATTTTTTTTTCATACATTTCTTTTCTTGCCACTTTGGCCTTTGCATTCGGTATATCATAAGGGAATAATATGATAAACTACCCTATTTATTGAGTTTATCCGTGTGCTTTTAATTGTTTGACTAATCAGTTAATTCTCTTAGAAGTTTTCATTATAATATTCGATTTCTGATAAATTAAATATTTTTTAATTAATTAAATTGATAAATATAAAAATTAAATATCTAATAATTTATTTTATCTATTAAATTACTTATATTTTATGACTTTTATTAACACAACTATCAGTAACATTATTTATACAAATTTTGAAAATACTTATTCGATGACAAAATTTAAAAGATATTATTTTAAAACTATTTTTAGCATGTTGATTTATGTTCAAGGAATTAAAATAATTTTTAGAAAAATAATATTACACACATATTTATATTTTATTTATTTTAAAGAATTTATCTTGTCTATTACTCTTTTTCAATGCACCTTTTTGGCAGATGAATGCAATATTATGAAATGTTTCATAAAAATATCAACCAAATTTTTTTTATGAAAATAGTCTTCATTAGGTAGCCTAATTTATTAAGAAATTGGTATTCTTCTATTATATAATCCATAAGAAAAATTAGGTTGGACACATAAAAAGCGCTAAGATATGAGTAATATATTATATTCTCTTAAATTAAAATTAAGAACTAATTAAGGTTGCCACATCATTTTTTCGGTGAGATTATTGTAAAATTCGGCTATAGTGATTTTTGTGATAGCCGGAACAAAGTAAAATGACTTTTATGAAATGAATGAAAGAAAAATGACTTTTGCGTAATTGACATAAAGTTAAGTGACATAAAGTTAAGTGACCATGAATGAAATTTACTCCTTATTAAAAGGTAGAATATTTAAAATTATTTAAAAGTTTTCTATTAGTACACTCTTTTTTCAACCTATGTCACTTTAGAAATAGGGGTCCTTGATACCTACATTTGAACACATTATATAATTTTTTTTTTTGGGTTAAAACACATTATATAATTATCCCTGGATACCCAGCATCTTACTGTATATGTTCCTTGAAACACTCAGTTGCCTTATTAATACCACAAAGGGGAAACACTCAGGTTTTGCCTTATTAATACCACAAAGGGGCAATTTTGAAATATTAGATAAGTTTAATTTATCATTAAAAATTCAAAATAAGGAAGGTGAACGTAATATCTAAAACCACAAAACCATAAGGGAGGTCAGGGTTATTAGGCAAAATTTGAGGGGAGGTCTTCGAAATTATCCCTTCATTTATTCTTTTTAAAATTTAAATTTCATTTAATTGTTGTCTGAGTTTGAAATTATCCCTTCATTTATTCTTTTTAAAATTTAAATTTCATTTAATTGTTGTCTGAGTTTGACTCTACAAAGCAAAATTATTCGAGAAGACATAAATTACAGCAACAAGAGAGTAGTACTATCAAATAAAAAGGCAAATTTTATTTGATCACAAAGTTGTTTCCTTTTAGAAAAATGTATGTTGTTTATTCATAAAGAAAAAGAGGAGCAATCTGATATTAATTACTAAATATTTTATGCTTTTGGACTATTTAATAATCATGATTAACTTTTTGTGAGTTCATTGAAGCTTAATTGGCTGGACTAATTGTTAAGTAAGTTAATGACGAATGGATATAATTAGGATATAATTTGAAAACTTTTCTTTTCTTTCTATATCATATAAGGATTGATTCGACATTAGGCATTTTGATCCTCCTCAAATTTTAACATATTTTTAGTATTAATATTTATTTTCGTCTAATCTTTAGTTTAACTTTTATTTCATATTTAGTAAATTTTATTTGAAAATTGTGAACAAAAGATTTCAAATATATATATATATATATATATATTCTAACCTAACTACTCCACTAACCCAATATTCCCCATATTCTCCTATTTTCCTGCACACACAACCTTACATATACACATCACCCACTTCCCACTCCACTTTTCTATAACTTCCTTTCAACTGCACGAGACACAAATACACAACATTCTCCTATATGTATAACACATGCACAACACACACATGGACGAGAGAGCACACCCAATAAAACACTGAGGGTGCTTTTTTTTATTATTATTATTTAAGATTAAGACGGTGGGAGATCCAATTTTATTAAAGTTAAATTCGTATAACATTTAGATTATATTAAATTTAAAATATATTAGTCCCAAATAAATATTGTGGATTAATATAATTGGATTAATTATTTAAGTCCAAACATATATGGATTTAAATAAAGTCAAATTTTTAGTGGGCTAATCCACTGATTTGGGCTACAAATAATGAGCCCATTTTAATAAGCCAAGATATTGTCATATTCTAGAGGCCCAAATAAGCGTCATGTGTCAAATGATGTGGCATGTCAAGTCAAGTGAAGGAGCCAATAAGACCATGCCACATGCCACAATGATGCAGCAGGCCCATGAAATAAAAGCCCATAAAAAGGCACCACATCACTTAAATCTGATTGATCAAAGGAATTCCATATTCATCATGGTTCTTCCTTTCCTACGACTATAAATAAGGGCCTCATAATTCAGAAAAGAACCTCCCAGAACTCGAACAAGAAGCAAGAGAAAGCTTGTGGATCAAACGCCGCAATTTCTCTAAAAAGGTCTAGCATTCAAATCAAGTTCATCAAAATTCAAGATCAAGACCGCAATATTCAAGAATGAGCTCAAAAGCCCCTGAATTCAAGCACAAGGCAAGATCAAGTCCCTCAAATCAACAAGTCAAGTTCAAATTCAAGATCAAGCTTCAAGCCCTTGAATTTATATTTGAAAAGGCGAATTAGAGGATTCATAGAGATTGTAACACTCACATATTGAAATTAATAAATTGATTGTTGCAATATTTTTCTTGTTTTGAATTATTTATTTTTTCGACTTCAAAAATTTTATTGTACAACAAATTCTGGCACTCCCAGTGGGACAATATCTATCTCTCATCTCAACTTTTCCAACTGCAAAGTTCAACAACACTGAAATGACTTCTAAGAAGACCAACTCTCAATCAACTGCTTCCAAGACTGCTGATTCAAAGTTCTCTGTTGAAGTAGAAAGCATCATTGGTGTTACTTTCGGAAGCTTAGGAGCTGTCACAAGGAGCAAGGCAGGATTGCTAGGACAACAAACACATCCAGTGTCGTCCATGCCAACTCTAGTTTTTGAATTTTCAACTCAAATGGGGCGAAGTCCAATACAAGTGCTTCGGAAGGAGGAAGAAGTGTCGTGGAATCACTTAAAAAGACTCTATCTCTACTTGAGCATTCCGATTCTAAATACTCTGGCGTAAAGAGCGATGGTCGTTCAATAAATGTGTCATCTCCACTTACACCGCATAAGATAAGCCCTTCAAATATCAACTTATGCGATAATTCGTGTTACTCTCCAACGTCTCCAGTGATCATGAAAGCAATGTGACTGATACCTCATCTACGGAGGAGCAGCTTGCGAATCTGACAAAGACAATTGAAGGCCTGACCAAGTATGTTCAGAATCAAGATGCTAGGATTGATAAGATAGTGGATAAGGTGGAAGGACTGATAGACGGAGAATCTAGCCATACACTGGAAAAATATCCATAGGATCACAAGGTAGAACACCCTATGAAGCAAACACCACCGATTAAAGAGGTACGAGTTTCTTCTGAGGGGATGATCCTGATTGAGCAATTAAAGGAATTCATCGAAGGGACCCTCAAAGACAAATATGATATTGTCACCAAGTCTTCCCTTGCTTATGCCAAGATCTACACTGCAAGGATAGATAGCCTTAAAATGCCTATCGGTTATCAACTGCCCAAATTTTAATAATTTGAGGGCAAAGGGAACCCGAAACAATATGTCGCACACTTTGTTTAGACATGTAATAATGCTGGAACTTATGATGACTATCTTGTCAAATAGTTTGTTCGTTCCCTAAATGGAAACGTCTTTGATTGGTATACGAACCTTGACCCTAACTCCATCGATAGTTAGGAGCAATTGAAACATGAGTTTCTGAATCACTTTTATAGCACAAGGCGTACAGTGAGCATAGTAGACCTCATAAATAATCGACAAAAAAAGGATGAGCCAGTCATCAAATTCATTAATCGATAGAGAAATGCGAGCCTAAATTGCAAAGATAGGCTCAGCAAAGCTTCTGCGATAGAGATGTGCGTCCAAGGAATGCATTGGGAGCTCCTCTATATCTTGCAAAGCATTAAGACAAAGTCCTTTAGTTATCTACGTATGCTCATGACATGGAGTTGAGCATGTCTTCTGTTGGAAAGGGAGGAGCGCCTATCCATGACCCTTTGAAGGGGAAAGGATAAGCAGGAACCCAAAAGATGGGGTAAGTTTGTACCAAAAAATTGATAACAAATAATCCATGAATGTCGACGTGTCTCCTGTGAAGGTCACCACGAAAGTGAGAAAGAATCAAAGCATGAAGACTACTTCTCGACCACGTCTAAATTAGAAGTTAACTTTAAAGGAGATGCAAGAAAAAAGTACCCTTTCCTTAATTCTGATGTAGCTGAGATTTTTGATAAACTTCTTGAGCATAAGCTCATTAATTTACCAGAGATGAAGCATCCCGACGAAGCTGGAAGGACCAATGACCTAAATTATTGCAAGTATCATAGGCTTGTGGGTCACCCCCTAGAAAAGTGCTTTATCTTTAAAGACAAAGTCATGCAATTAGTAAACGAGAAAAAGATCTTTCTCGATGATGAGATGGTCAGTTCTCATCAAATCTCTATTACTTTTGGCTCTCTTGATCCGATCTAAATATGTGTCGAAGAGCATAATGAGAGGCTATTAGAGCATGACAAGTCTTCAATTGGTGAAGGTGATAATGAAGGTTGGACTCTACTAACCAGGCACAGACGCAAGAAGATGAGTCCACGAAATAAGTTGGTTGAGCAACCAACTAGGAGGAAGATGGTAAGAAAATCAATTCAACAAAGGTTGGTCGAGCTTCCAAAAAATACTAGGGTAATGGAGTCTCACCACTAAAAACCTCGGCGTTTAGTGACTTTAGAGGAATTCTTACCAAGTTGGTTTAGTGTAAAGACTGCCCAAGTCAACCTTGAGACAACTTGTTTTAATACTGCCAAAGAGGGGGCAAAGGGTGAAAATATACCCATAGAAGTTCCTTCATTCTCTAAACCGCTTGCTGAACCTCTTGGCCAAGAGGCACATGCATGTGATACAAAAATCACATTCACAAATTACAATCTTCTGCTGGGTGATGCCTTACATAATCGTACCTTATACATGGTAGGTTAAATTCTAGGAAAGAAGATCAATAGAATCTTGATAGATGAGGGATCTGGAGTCAACATCCTGCCTATCCGCACGATGAAATAACTTGGCATCACTACTGGCGGACTGGACGAAAGTCATATAATGATTCAAGGCTTCAACCAAGGGGGCCAGAGGGCTATGGGATCTATCAAGTTGGGGATTCGTATGGATGATTTTCAATCAAATACATTGATGCATGTGATCGATGCCAAAACTTCATACAATATATTGCTTGGTAGGCCTTTGGTGCACGAGAATAAAATTATCTTATCCTTCTACTATCAATGCTTTAAGTATCTCGAAGGTGGAGTAAAAAGAAAGATCATCGCTGATGATAAGCCATTCACTGAAGCTGAATCACACTTTGTCGATGCAAAATTCTACTTGAAGAACTATACCATGAATGAGAAAAGGGTTGAAGATGTCACCAAGACCAAGTTTGATGATCTTTTATCTAAAAAGGTCGCGGTGACTCTCGAAAAGGTCACTACTAAGAAACACCTTTTCACTTCAAATAAAGAAAGCGTCGCACTATGAAAAGAAAGGCAACTCCTGTTCTTCGCTATGTACCAAAGGTAAAAAAAGAGAAGGATCACCCATCGAATGCCCAATATAATGTGCTAAACGGGCTAACTTTACCTATCAGGAAAATTGATGAAATAAATCCATCCTCAAGACTACTTAAAGAGTCTGTGGCTCAAAATCCACCACAAGATATGACACTTCCTACGAAGCGTACGAAAGAGGGCTTCGACCCAAATGCATACAAACTTTTTGTTAAGGCTGGATGCAATCCTAATAAGCCATCAAGGTTGGGCAAACTTCCGTCAGAGGGTACAACCAGGCAGGCACGTGAAGGCCTAGGATACACGTAGCCACCACCAATTCACATCTCTATAGGAAGGGTACTCAGTAATTACATCATCGTGGAAGAAGAATCCACCGCTGATAATAAAAGACCCTCTGTATTTGATTAACTTGGAGAATCAACCGCAAGAACATCTGTGTTCGAAAGGTTGGGTCCTATAAATAAGAAGTAAAATAACAAACGTAAGAGAAATTGTCAAAGCACGATGATGCACTCTTCGCTTAAAATACAAAAGAATTTCCAAAGTTTGATTCCTTCTAGAACGAGACGACAGAAGAAACTGGTAGTTTCATACAATGAGGTGCTAAAAGCAAAGGCTCATACTGTGGTTTATACCAAACAATGAGAGGAAGATGAAGAGAGTTTTGGCTCCTCATATCATGTTACGACCCAGAATAAGAAAGATGTCCCATCTCAAATGAAGTTTGATGAAGGGATAAAAGATGCTTTCTGGTGTTATCATATATCCATCAACGACGATGATCCTCAAGAGGAGAAAGATGTTGGAGATGCTCCATCGTACCTTGAAGAAGGAGTAAAGGCCACAATAGACCCCTTGAAGGAAGTTAATCTTAAAATCGATGAAGACCCAAGACCAACTTTCCTGAGTACGTTTCTAGAAGTAGAAGAGGAAATAACTTATACGGACATACTCAAAGAATACATGGATGTCTTCTCTTGGATAAATAAGTAAATTTTTGGCTTAGATCCAAAAGTAGTAGTCCATCAATTGGCGGTCAAGAATGGGGCTCGTCCTGTTAAGCAAGCCCAAATATGCTTTAGGCCGGAGTTAGTTCCATTGATTAAAAATGAAGTCAACAAACTCATTGAAGCTGACTTTATTTGTGAAGTCAAATATCCCATGTGGATTTCAAGTATTTTTCCAGTATGAAAGAAGAATGGCCAAATTCGAGTTTGTGTCGACTTTTGAAATCTCAACAATGCCTGCCCTAAGGATGACTTTCCAATCCCTATACTAGAATTGATGATTGATGCCACCACTGGTTATGAGAAAATGTATTCATGGATGGTTTATCTATCTACAATCAAATCCTCATGGCACCAAAGGATGAAGAACTCACTGTATTTTATATGCCCAAAGGTTTTTATTGCTACAAGGTGATGCCTTTTGGTTTGAAGAATGCTGGCACCATTTATCAAAGAGATATGCAGAACATCTTTGATGGCCTGCTCCATAAAAATATTGAATGCTACATGGATGATCTAGTGGTGAAGTCAAGAAAGAGAAACGACCATTTAAAAGACATAAGAATGGTGTTCGAGTTACTTCAAAGATATCAACTTAGGATGAATCCATTGAAGTGTGCCTTTGGAGTTACTTTCAGAAAGTTTCTTGGATTCATTGTGAACACTGAGGAATTAAAATTGATCAAGCTAAGGTCGATGTAATTTTGAAGATGCTCGAGCCTCAAAATATTCATGAGTTAAAAAGCCTTCAAGGAAGGCTAGAAAATTTAAGGAGGTTTATCTCAAACCTGGATGGAAAATGTTAACCATTTAGTCATCTCATGAAGGACACTCCCTTCGAATGGACCAAGCTTGTAGTAATACCTTTGAGAGTATCAAAGCATACTTAATGAAGCCACCTGTTTTTACGGCACCCATATCTGGGAAACCACTGATACTCTATATCGCGGCATAAGAAAGGTCAGTTGGAGTACTATTGTCTTAAGAAAATAGTGAAGGGAAAGAAAACTCTCTTTACTATTTAATAAGAATGACGACGCCGAATAAGCTAAAGTATTCTCCAATTGAAAAATTATGTTTGGCATTGGACTTCTCAATTCAAAAGATGAAACACTACGTTTAAGCTCATATTGTTTGCTTGTGTCTAGGGAAAATCCCATCAGCTTTGCAATGTCAAAACCAGTCCTTAGTGATCGACTTGTAAGATGTTACCTTCAGTTTCAGTAGTTTGAGATTATGTACGTTCCCTAAAAGGCTGTAAAGGGACAAGCACTGTCTGACTTCTTGGAAGACCACCCGATACCTTATGATTGGGAACTGAGTGATGAGCTTCCTGATGAAGATGCAATGGTTATTAAAGCTAGATCCCCATGGAAGATGTACTTTGATGGTGCTGCACATCGAGATGGAGCTGGTTCCAGTGTGGTGTTCGTTACTCTGCAAGAAGAGGTCATCCCATACTCTTTTACCCTAGCAAATCGTTGCTCTAATAATGTTGCTAAATATCAAGCTTTAATACTTGGACTTGAGATGGCAGTTAACATAAAACAACTATAATTACAAGTCTTTGGTGACTCCCAATTGGTGATCAATCAACTTTTAGGAAGTTATGAAGTCAGAAAGCCTGAGCTACGACCATATCATGATTATGCACAGAAGTTGATGGGGTAGTTTGGAGAGGTAATCCTCTAACATATGCCAAGGAGAGAAAATAAGAAAGCTAATGCCTTATCTGCTTTGGCCTCAACTCTAACTCTTCCAAATCATACGCGAGTTACTATCCTCTAAGAATGGTTAGTACTGCCATCTAATGAGAATGGGGATGTAGAAAATAAAGTTGAATACCTCGTTGCCGTGTCTGAAGATGCAAAGTAAGATTGGAGACAACCTATCATTAATTATTTGTGTTATGGGATACTTCCAGAAGATCCAAGAAGAAGGACCGATATCCATCGTCGTGCACCTCACTTCCTTTTCTATAAGGACACACTGTACAGAAGATCATTTGAAAGAGTACTCTTATGGTGTTTGGGAGAGAAAGAAGAAATTCAAGCTTTGCAAGAAGCACACTTGGGAGTTTGTGGATTATATTAGTCTCGACCGAAGCTCCATTTTCATGTTAAAAGAATGGGATATTATTGGCCAACGATGGTAAAATATTGCTTGGACTATGCTAGAAGATGCAAAGCTTGCCAATTCCATGAAAATTTCATACATCAACCTCTAGAGGTACTACATCCAACTGTAGCATCTTGGCCATTCAATTCTTGGGGAATGGATGTTCTTGGTCCCCTACTAAAATATTTTGGTGGACACTTATACATCTTGGCTGCAACAGATTAGTTCTCAAAGTGGGCCAAGCTGTTGCTCTTAAGGAAGTAAAGAAAGGAAAATTGTGAATTTCATCCGAGTGAATATCATTTGCCGCTATGGAATCCCTCAATATATAACAACCGACAACGGCAAGCCATTTGATAACAAGTTGATGAAAAAATATGTGATCTCTTTGGTTTCAAATAGCACAAGTCTTTTATGTACCATGCTGCCGCCAATGGTCTAGCTGAAGCCTTCAATAATACTTTATACAACTTGTTGAAGAAAGTCATCTCCAAATCCAAATGAGACTAGCATGAATGAATGGAAGAAGCTTTATGCGCATATAACACAACTTACCGCACACCCACCCAAGCAACTCCATACTCACTTTCTTTTGGAGTTGAAGCAGTCCGACCACTTGAGTGTTAAATACGTTCTTTGATACTGGCTATTCAAGAAGGGCTCACTCATGAAGAAAATGCTAAGTTGCATCTTGCGGAGTTAGAAACTCTTAATGAGAAGAGGCTGGAGGCTCAACAAAATCTTGAATATTATCAAGCCTGGCTATCTCGTTCTTTCAATAGAAGGGTTCGCTTGAGGTATTTCCAAGTTGGAGATTAAGTTCTTATAGTAAGAAGGCCCATCATTACTTCTCATAAGTTTAGGGGCAAATTCACCCCAAAGTAGGATGGACCATATGTCATACAAGAGGCATATTGAAATTGTGCTTACAAGCTTGTCGATGCAAACGGTATAAAAATTAGTCCTATCAACACCAAGTTCTTAAAGAAGTACTATCCTAGAAAGAAGATGGCACTCCTTAAGGCATGAGTATAAACTGCATGTACAGTCCTGGCTCGCAAGAGTATAAACTGTGTATGGGTAAAAAAGAAAATAAAGAAGTCCTCTAGGTTGAAAACCTCGAAAGAGGCGGCCTAGGCAAAAGTTAGGACGCAAAAAAAAAAATACTCACCCAGAACTACGTTGTGACTTGATCCTCCTTACTGAGGTACATAAGTGCTTGAAATTTCATTCTGAGTTCAGTTGCATGAGGGTAAAAAAAATATGTACCTGCAGTATCTACCATATGGATACCAAGTATGAAACTATTCTAATTAAATTTTGAACTTACTCTAAATATATGTGACTCAATAGGGGCAACCCATCGAAAAGAAAGAGAGCTTCTTCAATGGGATTTGGAATGCTAAAGTTATCCAAGCCTACAACTAGAAGGATCTCAAAATTTTCATGCCTTAAAGTGGACAAGATTTGTTCCTTTGAACCTTAAGTGGGCCTCTAACGAATTTATCCTTAAAGGATATTGAAATTTTCATGCCTTAAGGTGGATAAGATTTGTCCCTTTGCACCTTAAGCTTCACTCTCACGAGTTTATCCTTAAAGGATATCAAAATTTCCATGCCTTAAGGTAGACAAGATTTTTCCCTTTGCACCTTAATCTGACCTCTTACGGGTTTATCCTTAAATGATATCAAAATTTCTATGCCTTAAGGTGGACAAGATTTGTCTCTTTGCACCTTAAGATGGCCTCTCATGGGTTTATCCTTAAAAAGATATCAAAATTTTCATGCCTTCAGGTGGACAAGATTTGTCTCTTTGCACCTTAAGCTGGCTATTGAAAAGGACCCATACTTATAGAAGACCATCGCATAAAGGCATCAGTAAAAGGCCACATACTTAGAGAAGACCATTGCATAAATGCATCGGTGAAAGGGCCCAAACTTACAGAAAACCATGTGTCTTCAAGGAAAAAAATTTTAGAATTAAGGTGACGGAGGCGAAGTTAAATCTCACACCTTAAGCCGATGTCCACCGTCTTCAAGCAAAAAATTTTTGGACTTAAGGTGATGGAGGTGAATTTAAACTCTCGCACCTTAAGCCGATGTCCACCGTCTTCAAGCAAAAAAAATTTGAACTTAAGATGACGGAGGAGAAGTTAAACTCTCGCACCTTAAGCTGATGTCCGTCGTCTTCAAGTAAATATTTTCGACTTAAGGTGACAGAGGCGAAGTTAAACTCTCGCACCTTAAGCCGATGTCCACCATCTTCAAGTAAAATTATTCGGACTTAAGGTGACGGAGGAAAAGTTAAACTTTTGCACCCTAAGCCGATTGTTGCATATTACTATCTGTTTCAATTCTCCAAAAATAAAACGAAAAAAAATAAAGGAAACAAGAAAGAAAGTAAAAACACAAATAGAAAGGATGTTACCTGGCAGAGCGTTGTGATCTTGGAAGTTGTATATCACCAACTTGGATTGAGACAAGTTGCCTTGATGAGAATAAATCCCTCAAAACATAGTTTGAAACAATCAAAACACTCTTTGGTGGTGATGGTTCCACATCAAGATATAAATTATTTGGTGAGGCGACGCAAATCTGGAATCCTCTGTTGGACAACATATATGACCGCCTTAAAAAAATCATCCAGAACAATCCAAGAAGTTTTAAATTCCAAATTTTGGATATGTTATACATGCATGTTTCCGGCATCTATAGGATCAAGCGTATCACAATTTTGGCACTCTCACATTGACATATAATTTTTTTGGTGATGTCGCATAAATCTGAAATTGTTGATACATCAAAACTCAATGTTGATTTCGGGATAACACCTGAAAATATATCGATTATATTAAATTATGAGTTTTGGATATGTTATAGATATTTGTGTCTAGTTTCACAAGAATTAAGCGTCTTGTGATTTCATCCGTCCTACTTCAAGATATGAAAGTTTTAGTAAAGATGCACAGATCTGAAATTTTCAGCATGATAACATTTAGGGCTAACTTCAAAAAACTTAGCGAGAATTATATTGAAGGAATTTAAAGATGAATTTTGGATATGTTATATATCTCGAAGTCTAGTTTCTGTAATATCAAACAGTTCATGATTTTGATATTCCTATAATTAGATATGAATTTTCTACCACTAACATGCTGTGTTGAAAAAAAGTAACAAAAATAAGAGAAAAGTAGGAGGGAAAAAAATTACCTCAATATAGTTGATGGCTTGAAAACCCCAAAATTAATATTGAAAAAGTGGGAAAACTACCTCAATTTATAGAGTTGTAGGATGGATGTTTCCTTCTCCAATATATATTCAGATTGGAATAACTTCCATATCCAAATTCAAATTGGAGATTGTTTCCTTCTCCAATATAAATTCAGATTGGAATAGCTTCCATCTCTAAATTCAAATTGGAGATTGTTCCTTCTCCCATACAAATTCAAATTGGAGGTTATTTCCTTCTCCCATACAAATTCAAACAGTAGATTGATTTTCTTCTCTTATAAATATGGGATAAGATATTGACAATAGAAGAAATTTATAATTATGAACTAACATCAAAAGATATACTTTTAGGAATGTCATTTTTAGATAAACTATACCCACATATAATAACTAGAAATGACTGGTGGTTTACAACACCATGTAAACAAAAAGTAAGAGCAAAAAGAGTTAATAATAAAATAAGAAAGAAAACTGATTGGATAAAAGGAAGTGAAAAAATTATACAAAAGTTAGAAAATGTAAAAAACGCTGAAGATACAATAGAATTAGTAGTATTCTCGATAAATAAAACAGAAATAACTATATTTTCAATAAATAAGATAGAAATAGTTAAGAAAAAATTAGAACAATTATATAGTGAAGATCCATAAAAAGGATGGGAAAAACAGATAGCCCATTTGAACAAATTGTAAAAACAATAGATTATAATGATTATAGCTATAGAGACATAGATATAGAAGAAAATTTAGAAATAGTAAATGATAGAATAAGTACAACAAAAAGAATAGCTAATGAAAAACCAGAATCATCAACCTCATAAAAAAGAACGAGTTATGAAACAAATTCAATAAGTATTCTAAATCAATATTACATAACAGGAAAAATAAATGAAAAAGAATATTTAATACTATTAAACACAGGACAAGAAGAAAATTATATAGCAAAATGTTTAGTAAAAAATGAAGAAATAAAAACTGATAATGATATATGCCCAGATCTACCGAGAAGTTTAATAAATAGTAAAGATATAGCAGAAAAAGAAATAATAATAGGAGGAATTAGAAAAATAAAAATAGAATTTGAAGTAAAAGAAGAAATGCAAAAAGCAGATATAATATTAGGAATAAAATGGTTAGAACAAGTAAAACCATATAATATAGAACATACACAATTAGTCATAACATATAATAGGGAAAGATTATTCTTAAAAAGAGCCTTAACATAAAATGAAAATATATGTATTAATGAAGATAGTAGTGGAAGGATATTATAGTAGATATTATACGCCTATGATAGATACAGGAGCAGAAGCTAATTTATATAGATATAATTGCTTACCAGAAAGTAAATGGGATAAATTAAAAATACCAATAGTAGTTAAAGGATTTAATAATGAAGGAAGCTTAATTAATTATAAAGCTAGGAATGTAAAAGCACAAATATGAGATAAGATATTGACAATAGAAGAAATTTATAATTATGAACTAACATCAAAAGATATACTTTTAGGAATGCCATTTTTAGATAAACTATACCCACATATAATAACTAGAAACAACTAGTGGTTTACAACACCATGTAAACAAAAAGTAAGAGCAAAAAGAGTTAATAATAAAATAAGAAAGAAAACTGATTGGATAAAAGGAAGTGAAAAAATTACACAAAAGTTAGAAAATGTAAAAAACGTTGAAGATACAATAGAATTAGTAGTACTCTCGATAAATAAAACAGAAATAACTATATTTTCAATAAATAAGATAGAAATAGTTAAGAAAAAATTAGAACAATTATATAGTGAAGATCCATTAAAAGGATGGGAAAAACATAAAACTACCATAAAAATTGAATTAATAGACAAAAGTAGTATAATAACCCAAAAAACATTAACATATAATTTTGACGATTTAAAAGAATTTAAAATGCATATAGATGAATTATTAGAAAAACAATATATACAAAAAAGTAATAGTAAACATAATAGTCCAGCATTTATAGTAAATAAACATAGTGAAGAAAAAAGAGGAAAAAGTAGAATGGTTATTGATTATAGAAATTTAAATGCAAAAACTATAACATATAATTATCCAATACCAAATAAGATATTAAGAATAAGACAGATACAAGGATATAATTATTTTAGCAAATTTGATTGTAAATCAGGATTTTACCATCTAAAGTTAGAAGAAGAATCTAAAGAATTAACCGCATTTACGGTACCACAAGGATTTTATGAGTGGAATGCATTACCATTTGGATATAAAAATGCACCAGGTAGATATCAACATTTTATGGATAATTATTTTAAACAATTACCTAACTGTATAGTATACATAGATGATATATTATTATAGACAAAAACTAAAGAAGAACATATAAAATTATTGGAACAATTCACAGATATAATAGAAAAATCAGGAATAAGTCTAAGCGAAAGGAAAGCCGAAATTATGAAAAACCAGATAGAATTTTTAGGAATACAAATAGATAAAAGTGGAGTAAAAATGCAACAACATATAGTACAAAAAATAATAAATTCGAAAGAAGAATTAGATACAAAAAAGAAATTACAATCATTTTTAGGATTAGTAAACCAAGTAAGAGAATATATTCCAAAATTAGCAGAAAACTTAAAACCGCTACAGAAAAAATTAAAAAAGGATATAGAATATAATTATAATGAAGAAGACAAAAAACAAGTTAACACATACCGAGATAGCCTAAACCAAGACAAAAAAGTTTACAATTATACAACCCAGAAATATATAGAAAACATCTATAGAGTACAAAACTTCCTAAACCATAACCCAAAAGCTACAAACACCCAAGAACCAAATACCAACTATATAACCCAAAAATTACAGGGATATAATAAGCTAATCGCACTACCAAAAACTAACCCAAGCCTAGTGAAAACATGTTTTGACTATGGACTGCTAAACACCATATACACCCAAGACAGAGCAGAATTGACAGCTATGGACGAATTATATAAGATATTCACGACCTATAAAAGAATAACAAAAGGCACTCTATTTTATATAAAGTATTATACTGCACCCGCGGAGATATTATATGACGAGATAAAACCAGTTATACAAGTCGTAAAGATAGGATTAACAAGAGATATGATTATACCAGGAGATATTGCGCAGCAACCGAAAATACCTAGAATCGAGATACCAGAATTCTATGCAAATAAAAGACTTATTGGACTATCTACAATTATACAAGAACTAGCAAATAACTATGCTAATGGAAATCCAATATGGAGCTACTACTCTAGAGATCACCAAATGATTTACTCGAATTCGAAAGAGCTACGACCAACATATATGGAGGACGTAAGACAATGGATAATGACGCTACTCAATCCAGAGAAACCATCTACTGCACGAGCCATTAAAAAAGGATTTATTTTTGACGGATTACTAACAAGATACTGTAAAATAATTGGGCATAAATATCCAGATCACCAATGTTCGAGGTGTAATGGATAAGATAATATTATTCCAGAAGTACATCTAGAATAAAAAACCAAGAAGACAATATGACAGCTGGAAGATAAGATAAGAAGCAATAATGGAGATATGGCAGATACGACAAAATCAACGGAGACAAGATATTCATTGTACAGATTTTATTTACGCAAAAGTCTTTACAATTATTGTAAGTTACTATTTTTTCATAGACTTTTTTCTTATGTAGACTTTAGGATCATTTAAGGCTACATATACTTTTAGGTAACCTATGTATAGCCTTTAAGACTTTTAAGGCCTTTTTTGTTTCTTAGCTTTTTAGCCTTTACGTAAGGTTGTAAAACATGTAAAGTGTTTGTAAAAATCATTCTATAAATAAAGAAGCAAGAAGGCATTGCAAGGCAAGCCTTCTTACATTAGCCAAAAAACCTCTCTCCATTCTGTTCAAAAATATTTAGCCCAGTTAATTAAATATATACACTGCAATGGAAAAAGCTATGGAACAACAAACCTCAGAAATATCAAAGCTACCGGAACAGGTATATCTATTTATGATTATGAATAGCTAAATTCATAATTCCCGACAATCATGATATGATAAAATAAATTCATATTAGTTACTTTATAGTAGAATTATTCGAAAAATAATATGTTAAGAAGTTTATTAGCAAAGTGGAAACGGAGAAAAATCCCTAGGAACTATGCCATCCTAAAGGTGAAACCAATGAGGCAAGAAGCCGTGGCGGGGAGTAACCAAAGTCGAGGCGCTGTTTAAGGGAAAAAGTATCTGAATTACCATGCTAATAGTGACCGAAGAACATGTTATTTAAGAATAATCTAGTATATAGTAATCTGAGATGACTATATTTTATGATGTACATGGTTGAAAGGAATATTTTGAAAAAAACAATATTATGATAATGAATGATAATATATCTGATGTCATGGTAGATAAATTTAAGATACTTATTTTGTATGTACTTAGATATATAGATGTTGCAGATATAAGAAAAATTATATTAGAAAAAGCATATGGAGAAAATTATACGGATAGAATAAGTTATATACCACACATACCTAACTACTCTTATAAATATTTATTATGTTAGGATCACGTAGAAATTTTAAAGATATGCGAAATATACAGTTAATAGAAAAATAGGTAAAAATAAATATAGTAAGATACATAGAAAATAAAAAATATATAAAATCTCTTAATATAAATATGCAAAAACTACTAAGTCTAAAACAAATAACTATAAAATATCAATTTTAGAAAATAGCTCATTTAGACTACCTTAGAGTTTTAATATTATATATACTTAAAGATATAGAAATAATAGATATTAAGAAAATGATATTAGAAGAAGTAATAAACTATGAAATAGAAATGATAAATGCCTTAGAACAGATATACGAAGACATATACCCAGAAGGATATTATTCAGATCAAGATTGTGGATGTTAGAATATATTAGAAAAACTAGAGAAAACCAAGATAATCTAAATAACGAAATTAATTATAGAAACCATATTAGAAAAATAATGGAAGATCTAAAAGAAAAGTTAATTTGGATAGAAAAAACCTTAGAAAATTTAGAAAAAAGTACATGTAACAGTTTATATAATATAAAAAACTCACTACGAGAAGAACAACACAAGATAATAAATGACATAGAAAATCTAGAATTAGATATACACTACAGTACAGAAAGAATAACTTATTATACAGAAATTTGTAACTCAGCAGTTACTACAGGATAACATAATAAACTAAATAAATTAATGAATACATCTCACAAAAAGAATAATTTATTAAAACAAAATCTAAGAAATAACCACGCACAAAAAAGAATAGATTCATCAGTTATAATAAATCTATTTATAAATCTATTTATCAGCTTAGTTATCCGCACCCCCCTACAAATGTTGTTTCCTTCTCCCATACAAATTCAAATTGGAGGTTCTTTCCATCTCCAATCTAATATCAAATCGGAAGAGTTTTATTCCTAATTAAGTAAGGCGATGAAAAAGTCTTCCAAAATTTATTTGAAATTGAATATCATGCCTTACCAATGGGTCTTAAGTGTAGAGATTCATGAAAAAAAATAAGAGAGTTTTGAGAGGCAATATCAATATGGTTCGGCTTTAAATTTTTGAATGAGGTATTCATATGTATGAAAATCGTTGAAGCATGAAGGAAACATGCTTAAATAATCATACTTCAAGATTAGTCTCCAAAATATTAAATGTCTTGACAAGTCTTGAAGTAGGGGACATTTGCGGGCGATGCAATTTTATTAAATTTAAATCCGTAAAAAAATTGGATTATATTAAATTCAAAATACATTAGTCTCAAATAAATATTGTGGATTAATATAATTGGATTAATTATTTAAGTTCAAACATATATGGGTTTAATTAAAGTCCAATTTTTATTGGGCTAGCCTATTGATTTGGGCTACAAATAATGAGCCCACTTTAATAAGCCCAATATATAGTCATATTTTAGAGGCCCAAATAAGCGTCACGTGTCAAATGACGTGGCATGCCAAGTCAAGTGAAGGAGCCAATAGGATTATGCCACATGTCAAACTGATGCAGCAGACCCATGAAATAAAAGCCCATAAAAAAGCGCCACAGGAAGTTCATATTCATCATGACTCTTCCTTTCCGACAACTATAAATAGGGGTCTCATAATTCTGAAAAGAACCCCTCAAACTCGAACAAGAAGCAAGAGAAAGCTCGTGGATCAAACGCCGCAATTTCTCTAAAAAGCTCAAACATTCAAATCAAGTTCATCAAATTCAAGATCAAGACCACAATATTCAAGAACAAGATCAAAAACCCTTGAATTCAGGCGCAAGTCAAGATCAAGTCCCTCAAATCAACAAGTCAAGTTCAAATTCAAGATCAAGCTTCAAGCCCTTGAATTTATATTTGAAAAGGCGAATCAGAGAATTCAGAGATATTGTAACACTCACATATTGAAATCAATAAATTGATTGTTGCAATATTTTTCTTATTTCGAATTATTTATTTTTTCGACTTAAAAAATTTTATTGTCCAACAAAGACGTCTGAATCTGGATAGATCTATGATTAAGATGTTGTTTCTAGATTTGAATACTGAATGATTAAGACTGTTTATTTTTTTGACATCTGAATATACGTAATTTATTTATTTGTAATAAATATGCAATTAAAATTTAAAAAGTAATAAAATGTTATATTATATGAATAAAATAGAGAACTTACTAACTTAAACAACAAACATTATTTCAGTGATAATTAAAATATTTAAAGAAATAAATAAATATACTATGTTAAATATAATTATTGAACTATCTAAATTATTAAAAAAATATATCGATTAAAAATTATTGTGATAAGATGTAATCATAAAAAATTAAATTTAACACAAAGTAATCTGTCAATTAAACTAATCCTACAAACTAAAATAATTAGTCAGATATAATTTTGACTTAAATGCATAAATATTAAAACATTTGAATAACTAACTAATAATTATCTAATTTTAACTTTTCACTAATGTAAAAAGTCAAATAACTAAACTATTGAACTCTAAAGTGCTTCAAATTCATTGCATTAGCTTGAGTGTAAGTTCCTCACGAATATTGTGCATTATCTGAGAATCTTTAACTGTCTAGCTATGCCCGTTTGTTTCCTCCAATGTTTCTTTTTGTAGTCCTTCTTTATCAAATATTGCTTGAGGTGTATCAAATTGATTAAACAATTCATCATTGATGAGTTCCTTCCTAATAAAATTATTAACTGCAAAGCATGCAAGAACAACGTCTTTTTGGACATTGATAGGATATGGAGCCATCTTGTCCAATATAGGAAATCTTGCTTTCAATACTCCGTAAGAAAGTTTGATAACATGTCTAAGTTGTGCATGAGCATGATTAAACTTTTCCTCCTTAGATATGGCATGTCTACGACGATAATCTCCTAACCAATGTCTAATATTATGATACGGTGCTAGAAATCCTCGAGTATTAGAATATGCTACGTCACATAGATAATATAAATCTGACGTTAAAATAAAAAATTTAGTTTATCTTATTAAAAGGCTAAATAATTATTGTAATAATTTAAATTGCATTACTGACTAGATGGAGAAAATGGAAAGCCATTATCTGGATTAGATACAACTTCTATTAGAACTCTTGCATCATGTGTTACCCCTTTCCATCCAGCATAAATATAAGTGAAGACCATATTAAAGTCACATATTGTTAGAACATTCTGATAGCATTTACCTTTTCCTCTTCCTCTATAAATAATTTGTCGATTAGAAGGAACAACAACATGTACTAATGTCCCATCTAGTGCACCTATTGTTACCTGTCAATTTATAAGTTTATGTCAATATAATGAAAAATATTCTAAAATTCTATACTAATAATTTAAAATAGCACCTTAAAATTTTTTCACAATCTCTTATTATGAGCACCAGGAATATTCATATTTGAATCAAATGTTGTAGGCGCAATCATCTCTTTTGCAAATTTCATCATTTCCTCAACAACCTCATGAAAATACTTGTGCGTTGTTTGCGAAGAATGCTGAAATCTTCTTTTGATAACAATGTAACGTTCATATGTCTTATAATAGTTAAAAATATTGCTATCTTTTCTTCGATGGATATATATTTGCTATTAGTAAGCCATCTATTTTTTTTTAAATGTTGACATATCCGAACATATGCATCACATGACATGCGCATCAATTCTATACATTATCGATTAGAATCGGAAAATAATTCTAATGTATATTTTTGACCAGATAAAGATGATGTTAAATCTTTATTTCTTCGATCATATGTGAGTCTGCAACATTTTCTTTGTCAATATAAGCTCATCAACCATATATTTGATCATCAATATCCATTTCAAATTTGCTTTACAAATAAAAAAAAATAATGCACAATAATAAGTACAACTAGCTACATATTTTATAAGATCAAAAATTACATATAATAATAACAAAGTGATTATAAAAATTTTATATGCCTCAGACATAGCAAAACATAAAAACAATGTAGTTCATCAACAAACATGCTTCATAAGCATCACATATAGCATTACAAAGTTTCAAAAATTATTATAAAGATTAACTAAAAAAATAAAAACTAGATTTCTTGAAATCTGCATCTAATAAATATACTAGTAATTCACAAAATTAAAGAACACCTATTTTTTTATGACTTTAACCCTATTCTTTAATTTATCAGTCTCTGTTAGTTTCATCCATGTTTTTCGATAGCTATCACCTTCACAAAGTATACTAACTGTTGCAGAGTACAACGAATCTCCCCATCTAAGTTCATCTAACTTTTTCATACATTCCTCAACTTCATGTGCACTATTTTTATTAATCAATAATTTTAATGCGGTACTTATTTCCTCATCAATTTTCAATCGGGATGATGTTTTTTTCTTTTATTTTTCAATTTTTTTTTCCAATTGAAATTGAAGATTGAGATGAGAAATCTTTAAAAGCTTCTTCATTTTTTTCATCAACTAGATCTTGTAAATCATCAAGATCTATATTAGTAGATGCAGAAGGGGGACCAGATCACGGAGTTGTACAACTTGAACTCCAACCATGAACACCTGTTGTAGTAGAACCCTTAACGAGTGTTGTATAAAGTTCCGAAAAGGGTAGTGGTAATCTCTTCACTACCTTTGCTTTTGGATGGGTCTATATTCAAATATAAGAAATCATACTTGTTATATACACCTTAAACTGTTGTCTTTATAGTAAAATAAAAGGAGAAAAAGATACTATATAATGAACTAACCTTTATATATTCTTCCCACTCACTATTAGACATTTGAATGGTATTGGTTGTTGGATCATAAATATTGCCTATCTTTTTAGTTAGTGATAGCCAAGCTTGATATCTTTCTTTTATATAATCATATTGTATCTTCATCTTCTTTTGCGTAGCTACAAAGCTATGCGTAGTCACAAAGATATCTTTAATTCTATCCCATGATTCGGCTTTCAAACTAATTCCACATCTCCCGTTCAATGATACTTCTTGAATACAAGATTCTAAAAAAAAATTAAAACATCGATTCTCCAAATCAATTTATCACTAGTTTGTTCCATAACTGAGATATAAAATTCTAATTTCATTATCAAATATAAAATTAATAAAATAAAAAAATAAAAATAAGAGGCTCTTACTGAAAAAAGAGGATGATAATGGGTGTTAATTATTTATTCACTAATAAAAAATTTGAAGATGTTAATGAAGATGATAAGAAAACGAAAGCTAGAAACTCTAGATGTCAAACTAGTTTATTATAAAGCCGCAAAGGAAGATAGAAAAATTAATTATGGCTTTGTGGGACAGCCTGTAAAGACCAAACAACAAGGAAGATTAGCCTAACACATCAATAGATTCACACAAAGCACTTTAACAAAACTATCACGAAGAAAAATGTGAAATACTAAACCAAAACCAATTTTACTCACAAACAAAAAGGTTCCCATCTTTCTTCTATTTGACTCCAATTAAACATTTACTCATTTGAAAAATGGCAGCACAACACTCTAACAATTCAAGAGTGAAACCTTCTGACAATTCCAATAAATCCAAACTAATTTTATCCACAAATAAAAAGATTCCAATAATAGATATTTTATTCAAAAGTGAAACCCTCTGACAATTCCATTAAGCCTTAGCTTCTAGCTCATTGTCTATAACATAGTTAAATTTGATTTTTTTTTCTTGAAAATGGAAAAATAATCAAGATAGAACTACACACTAGTTTGATTTGATTTAAAGATTAACATTCTAACAATCAAGGTCTCCACAAGAAATCATGTTGTGGTTGTGCCACTGCATGATTCAGTTTTCTAATGCGAGTCAACATGGTAACCTAGTAAATCACACAGTCCAACGTTGAGTCCAATGGCCTTGAAAGATGATATAGAAGATAAAGCTCCCGTTAAAGTAGCATGTTTTGGATGGATAATTTGTAAATTAATAATTAAATAATTCATATGGCTAATAAATAAAGAAATTTTAAGGTTCTATTATTCAACTACAACTATTATCCAAAAAACTACAAATTTTATAATCAAAATAAAAAATTGCAAGAAAAAAATTAGAGTTTTTGAGCAGCAAATAGTGAATGCACAATTTGATAGTAAAATATTTATAAAAATTTTTGGTGAATCATACCTGAAAAAGAAGGAAAGAAATGTGAAGAGGAAGAGCAAGAGAGAGAGAGCTCAACGTAAAGAGAGTGAGAGTCTGAGCAACGTTGAAGAGAGGGAGAGAAAGCAACGTTAAAGAGAGAGGGTGAGAGAACAACATACTTAGATAGGAAAAATAACAAAACTTGAGAATTTTGAGGAAATAAATTAGGTTTAAAAAAGTCTGAATGCCATTCAAACTCTTTTCCATAACTGAGCAATTCAGAGATTTTCAGATATATTAAGAAGCCTTTAAAAAAATGCACTTAATGGGATGAGGTCTGAACCATTCTGATTCTGATCTTCATTAAGTGCAAGCAAATAGGGCCTTAGAGAAGAAAAGTTCAGAAGGAAAAAAGATAAAAAAGCAGAAGAAGAAAAAGTTAGAAAAAAAGAAAATAAAAAAAAAAAGAAAAACAAGAGAAAAGGGAAGGAAAAGCAGTAGTGAATTAAATTTGGGTTCTGTTTGAGTTTTGGTGGCGACTGTTACGATCGTTTTTGAAAAGTCAAAACTTTGATAACTTTGTGGGGTGGGAGTCTATTTGATTTTAATTTAAAAATATTTTAGGAAAGATAAATTCGCCATTTAATTTTTAGGAAATTAAGAAAATCATTTAAACAAAGGTAATTTTGAAATAAAACCTATTATTTAAAATAACCAAGGGTCTAAGTAAGTATTTAAGTAAGTTTCAAAAGATGGTGTTAGACAATTTCGAGAATCCACAAAATGTGATTGATTGCCGACAAATTCAACTTATTTGGCTTAAAATTCTTGAGTTTATTTGAAAAAACCTTAGTTTTTGAATAAAATTTACTAAAGCTTGTCCATGTAATTTATTTCAAATAATAGGATAAACTAAATAACAAAATTTTTAAAATAATTCTGACTTTAACAATTTATTTGAATAAAGACATTGAGTTAAATGGTGAATTCAATTTATTTAAAGTGGATATCAAGCTAATTGCTAATTATGAAAGAATATGAATAATTCTTAAGTTAGTCTGAAAGCTTAAACTTGTCTAAAAATTCATTTGGTAATCATTCAAATAAATAACTTCATGTATAACAGAATTAGACAAAGAAATTGAGGATTCATCTAGATAAATAAAATTAAATTTAAAACAAATATCAAATACCAATTACAAGGAAATAAATGAAGAAAAGTTTAGATTTGGGCCCCTTTTTGGCCCATTTGAAATCTGTCCAGGTTTGGACTGAATACTTATGAACTTGGTCCAATTTAGCAATTGTATGTCAACTGTTTATCACAGCCCTTTAGCCTTGCATTTTTAAGTATACACAGAGTGTACCAATGTGTAAACCTACATATTTGCTTACATTCTTTGTTTTGCCCATTTTCAGTTTTGAAGGGTTGAAAAATATTATTTTTTGACTTTTTAAACTATTTTAAAACCTTAAAGAAAAGTTTAACAATTTAAGAAATTACAGAGTCGCCACTTGATTTTGGAGAAAATATCAAAAAAAACTAAAAATATTACTTAAAAGATTCAAAACAGAAAAATCTTTTAAGTTTAGAAATTTTGTGTAAGTGGTTCTTATTAATACTCTTGGAAGGTTGTTAAGGCACCAAGAGTATCCGCTAACTTGCAGTCATCCGGACTATTTGAAAACAACTTTTGGCTAACTTTAAAAGGAAAAGTTGATTTTCGAAAAGAAATCTATTAAGAAAAAATTTGTCTTCAAGATTTGTGCAAATAAATTTTTACGACTTAGCGAAATTTTTTAACAAAGTCTAAGAAAACTAAAAAAAATAATTAGCATATAAAGGGAAAAAAGAGAGACTAAGAGACTTAGGTCATTATGCCTAAATCTGCAAACCCTGTCCTAAGCTAATTTGGGCTTCTTACTCATCTTTACATGTCCTAATCTAAATATTTGGGTTTTTGACCCATAAACTGTCCTAATATAATCATTCGAGCTTATGGTCCACAACCTGTCCTAAACTATCTTTCTGGACCTTTGGGGACCAAAATCGATTTCAGCTGTATTAGATTACAACTTTGGCTTCGAGACCCAAATGAATGAATAAATAAATAAATGACTAAATGAATAAATAAAAATAAGGCAATAATAAAAATCTCTCTTAGCGACCTCATCAATGGATTTTGACTCATTGTTCTTCTTATTCCATCTTTTTTCTCTCGCATGCTATATAATTGACTTTGGACTTAACCTTCGAACTTGACTAAAAAAGGTGGACCTTTTTGGCCCATTACGAGATGCAAGAGGAAAGGAGTCCATTCGAATTCCAAAGCAGATTCATGCCAAGAAAAAAAAAAGAATTAATATGTTTTCGAAAATTTTACACTTAATAGATAAATGATGAGATGAAAAAATGCATTTTCAAGCATAAAGAAATAGTAAACTATGATGCCAAAGCAAACCAAATTATCCAATGAAAAGGAAATTAACACGTCTCTTAAATAATCTTACAAAAAATTAAATCTAGCACAATATAATCAGCTAGCTCTTGAAAAGAAGACATGGATCCACAAGCATAATTATTTAAAATATAAGCAAATCTTTCCTATGGATTAACATATATTTGCACCCAATACTCTGATATGATAAAGTGTAAGGCATGTTTTCATTAAAGAAAGAAAAGGGGAATGATCATAAGATGAGGAATTTTTTTTTTGTGGCATCTAAAATATGAAATACAAGGCATACTAATGCAACAACACTTTTTCAATATCAAGTGGAGTCAATCAACAAATTTGAATAAAAATTCATGGTAGTATGCGAATAACAATGGACGTCTAAATGAACAAAAATACTTCAAGAAATAAATCAATAAGCGAGGTGAAGCAAATTGCATATATTAAACATGTTTGGGAAATTATATTCAAAGACAAGATAGAAAAATAGTAAAAGATTAATTCTAAGAAAAAAGTGTCCGATTGTGCCAACTTCTATTTTAGTTTTACACCATTTCAACATAATTTATAACCCTAACAACTTTTCAATCTAAACAAGAGAAAATCAAAGACAGTATTGACCATGAAAATGAGTAAATCATGGTCGCAAACATATATCAAAGAACTTAGCATTTCATCGTGATATATAATCATTGAGAAAGATAACTCTTTAATCAAAAGAATTAAGGATCGGCAAAGCAGTTAGATCTTAAAAGTAGAACTTAAATAACAATTTTTACATATGAATGAGCCAACTATTGCGTGTATGCCAAAGTGGTAAACTTCAACCTTAAGTGGTGATTTTGTAAATCGCTAGGCAACAAACATAGCACACTATGCTATGTCTTTCAAAAATAACACCAAATCCCTGGTACAAGTAACTCACTACTTTGAATTGAGAAATAATTTCACAGACCCTTAACAATAGTAACTATTTTTTGACATAAATGAAACAACTTTACATGCTAAAAGAGAATATATCCACCAATAAAAAATTTAATCAACGCATGAGTACGTATTTTAATCAAGCAAAGATCGAAACTTTATCCATCTAATTTGTTAAGGCGAAACAAACAATAGTGACTATTCTTTTTCAACATAAAGGAAACAACTTTACATGATAAAAATAAACATATCTATCAATAATAAATTTAAAAAAGGCATAAGTATGTATTTTAATCAAGCAAAGGTCGAAACTATATTCATCTCATCATAATAATAAAAGAAGAAAGTCAAAGGAACACGTTCAACTGTTGTTAGCTAATTTTACACCATGAACATAAGAAATAGCCATAGTATTGATATCATAACATCCTATGGACTTCAAGGTCGTCTAAAGAAAATAATCCCAACAAACAAAATTACAACTACACAACTACAAAACTACGAAGAAGGAGATGAAGAAGAAAGCAATTACAAAATAAAAAGAAATGTGTTTACCTTTTTCGGAGCTGAAAAATGGGATATCAAGCTTTCTTCGGAGTCTTGATCACCACCAGAAAGCAATCTTTTAAAAATCCCGATTAGCCTACCACTTGAAAATTTTTTTACTAAAATAAATGTTTAACTTTTTGCTAAAAAGTTTTTTCCACCCTTTGATACTTGCTTTCTATCAAAATGGTGGTAGTATTTATAGGAAAGGATGGGCCTCAAATTCTTTGAATCCACCAATGTAGGAGAAAGAACTTAGGGGTGTTTTTGGAAATTTGAAATTGAGGATAAGGTTTGTTAGAGAATAAGATAAGGTGTAATTGTACAATCTAGTACAAATTTTGAATTTTAAAAATGAAAAAAGGAAAAGGTTGAGGAAATTGTACAATCTAGTACAAATTTTAAATTTCAAATTGAAAAAAGGACAAGGTTGAGGTGGAATTGTACAATCTAGTATAGAATTTGAATTTCAAATTGAAAAAAGGATAATGTTGAGGTAGAATTATACAATCTGGTATAAATTTTAAATTTTAAATTTGAATTTTAGAATTAAGATTGGATATTAGAGGGAAATTCATTTGTTGATGTTGGATTTCCGGGTTGATTTATTGCCGGGTTAGCGGGAAAAGAGGAAAGGAATTGTTGTTGTCGTTGTTTGCATTTCTTCACTAGTATGGATAAAGCTGGTGGTGGCTTGGTTGTACGTATTGCTATTGTTATTCGCTGTTTTCATCAGCTTGGAGAAGGAGAATTAGTGGGCCGGGTCAAGCAATAGAATAGGTCATTTGGGAATGTTGGGTAAGGAGGGGGATGGTGGGTATTTTGGGCTTAGGTTGGTTATTTAATAGGAAGAGGATTTGGGATGATTTAAGGGGAAAGGGATTAAGGGATTTTGACTATCTTTTGGGTTATTTAAAAAATAAACCTAATTTATAAATTAGGACTAGCCTATTCTATTTAAATTTTGATCAAAGTGAGAATTAATTGGCCAATTTCATATGACTAATTTGATTTCAATTATGGCCAAATTTAATAGATAGACCAAATTAAATTAAAATTCGATACAAGTTAATACCTCGTCTAATCCCAAGCTTCTTGATTTAATAAAAATCAAATAAATATTTTTCCAAATAAATTATTTTAAAGAACAAATTACATTTAAATCAAGATTTTAACCATTTAAATTTATTTTTAAGATAAGCTTGGATTAAAATCTAATATTCCGTAAAATAAATATTTAAGTAACAAAATTATATAATTTTGTATAATTAAATACGATAATATATAATCGCTACTTAAAATAACAAAATTACTCAGATAAATACTTTGAAAAGCTTTTTATTCAGATAAAATAAATATTGTAATTTTATTTAAAAATTGAAGAAAATCAGGACTAAACTTAGTCGTGGAGGGAAAAAATTAGGAGTCAACAACTGCCTATTCCCTTTGGGTAGGGTGGATGCAAGTAACCCTGGAAAAATGGAGTTTGACGTTCCTAATTTTTTGTTCGATCACAGATTTATTTTTGAAAAAGGTTGATTTTTGCACGAGTTTCGTGGAGTTATGCCCGGACCTCGATATCGGGTTTCCTACATATCTCAATTTTCATGCGAATTTAGCCCATTTGTAGCTCATAAAGCTTGATTTTTAAGCACGATTTTCAAAAAAATACAAGTTGTCTCAATTTTTGAGTTTTTGATGAAATTGAAAAGCTAGGGAATAAGAGAATTTGGGGGGAGGTTGAAATGCAATCGAGTTTTCAACATAGAGCCCAACCTACAATCTCTGAGAGTTAGGGAATCAAACTACTTGTAGTTTGACTCGATCGGTAGAATAGATAGTCTTTTATTGTAGACGATCTTTGACTCCAAATGAGTGATAAGTTGTTCGAGTTATGAAAAAGAGGCTTGTAACTTCTTAACCATGAATGTGGAGCTCTTCACATACATAGGTAAGAACTTACCTAGACATAATTTCCAAAACTCTACGTGTCCTATCACTCAAATTTAAAGGAAAGAGAAGGTTACCCTCAACATGAGTTTAGAAATATCCCAAAGGTAAAGCTGAAAACGAAATATCCCAAGGTATCCACATTCCTTCTAATAGGGGTGTGGTTTGATGGTGGTGGCGATCATCCTTTAGCTCGCGTCTAAAGATTTTGGCATCTCTCTTTAGACTATTTCTCATTTTGCTGCTAAGAAAAAGTTTCACGTTTTGCTGTGTCCTTTTGGAGTCGTCCACTGTTGTGGTTTTGATTTGAGATATTCATTCTCTCAGATGCTCTCGACAATGTCTCAAACAAAAATTATTAATACTAAACATAATTCATGAAAGGGGTATATAGTTTTTTAACCATATCTCCACGTAAGTTGTTGTCTAAAAAGTGAAGTCATCATCTCATGTACCTATTTGTTGGTAAATAACTTGCAATAATAGCCACAACAATCCTCTTGGTTGTTGAATAACTAGCTCTTTTATCGATTGAATATTTCTTCAAAGTGGGGTGGCCCTCTTGGACACCGACGACACTATATGTATACCGGTCTCTACAACCATGTAATTTTATGTTGATGCACCAAACTTTTTGGTTACCTATAATTCTTATTGTATTTATAATGATAACCTCTTCGACTTTTGACAATGATCCCTTGCATGTGACCTCGGGTAAGTCTTGTACATCTTTCGTATCAATACGACTTATAGATTTCCCTTAAATTGTAAATCTTTGGATAATCTTGTGCATCATTTGATGCTGGATATGAGGAGACTTATAAATATCCTTTGAGTTGCTAGCTTTAAGGTTATCCTGCATTTTATCTAACCTTGGATAAGAGATGTCTTACAAATATCCCTCCAATCTCTAGCTCTCGGGTATTCCCGCGCATCATCCGACCTTGGATACAATATGACTTATAGATATCTCTCAAATTTATAGTCTTTGGGTAAATCCTAAGCATAATTGATCTTGGACATGACGTGGCTTATAAAGAACCGTTGGACCTATCAATTTGATAATCTCACATATTCTCCGGTAAGGATTTAGTTGTGACTTATAGATAACTTTTGGACTATTGATTTTTGGGTAACATTGCATACTATCCGATTAGGATTTTGTTGTGTATTATGGATGACCTATGGGATATCAACTCATAGGTAATATCGCACACTATCCTATTTCAAAATGTGACTTATAGATGACCCTTGGTTTACCAATTTCAAGAAAATCTTATATGTCATCCGTTTTCAGATAGCAACTTAAAGATGTCCCCTCAAATCATTCTTTTCAACTTGATATATCGATGCATACTAATTCATAAAATGCGGAAATATCCTGAAGCAATGAAATGAAATAGCCCTCTCATCAATGGCATGAAACGACCCTCTCGTCATGGTATGAAATGGCCTTCATGGCAATGAAATGACATGAAATGTCACTCTCGACAATGATATAAACTTGCCCTCTCGGTAATGGCATGAAATGACCCTCTTTTCAATAAAATGACAAAGAATGGCCCTCTCAACAATGACATAAAATGACCATCTTGACAATGAAATGACATGAAATGGCCCTCTTGGCAATGGAATGAAATGGTCCTCTCGACAATAAGATGAGATGAAATAACTCTTTCGGCAATTTGAAAACAATTTCACCTGAGTCCATTTGTCTATATTTTTTCTTTCTACATATACCTGTACTCAAGGTATATAGTTAGTAGACACAATATTGCTCTTACTGACGACCACAGTCAAACTTTATGCAAGTTTAAGTGACAAATACTTAGTACTGTAATGTAAATGACTTAGTCTGCTATAATCTTCTCTTTTTTTTTGAAGAAATAATCAAATAGTAGATCCACCGGATGCAAGTAAATAGATAAAACCCTTTTATAGGGATTACTCAAATACCGTTTGCTTCGTTTAAGGCAAATTTTGAGGATGACTATTCCTCCTATTGAGTGATCCTTTTGATTGTGTATTTATTGGGCCAAATCCTTTTAATGTACCTGTGCTCAAAGTAAGTATTTAGTAAACACAAAGTAGCTTTTGCTAGAGACTATTTTTTTAGAAAAGTTCTAAATAAAATATTCATAAGGAGGATAAGGCGCCTTTGTTTGTCATTCACAATCTTTTGAAATGAGATAGACAACTCAAAAAGTCCTTAATGGATGAGTGTTAAACCCGTCTTAGGGGTTACCCAAAAATATAATTCCTGAGCAACAGATACTTAGTGTGGTTCCTAATTCTTGGGATTTTTTGAAGAAGATCCCCATTTTTGTGTATTGATACCTGTATCCACAAAAAAATGGTTAGTTTTGAGTGAAACTACTCCGTATTAACCTCCTTTGATCCTTGGTTTACTCCTCACCATCCTTGGGGTTCTTCTTTATGTTGGGACTTCTACCCTGACTCCCCGTTCCAATAGATACCTAGGCAATCATTGAGTAAAAAGATTTGTATAGATTCTCGAAAGTAGTCTTAATTTTAAAAACTAGTTTCAAAAAATTCTGTTAAAGATTTTAGAAAGTCTCTGTCAGTTATGTCATATACTTGCTATGAACTTCTTTCTCTTGAGGCTCGACTATATCCGACATCCGATGAATTATTTTTAAAAACTCATCATCATTGTTGGAGAGTTCTACCTAAAATTCTGTCATAGCTGAAGATTTGGTCTATCCAAACCTTGCCATCGCTAGTGATTTCTAAAGCTTGACTTAGACCTCCAGTGCTGGGGAATTTAAAATATATTCCAGTATATTATTGAAAATTTTGAGGACCTTCTCAAAATTTCTTCCCCAGTTTACTACTTTTTGAGATGATCTTTGCTTGAAAGGATCTGAAGTCTTCACGGGTCTTCATTTCCTTAGTTGTATAATGATCTTCCTCTTATGAATTTTTGAGATTCCTTCTCTAAAATTTTACCCCAGTTTCTATTTCCTGGTGTTAAATGACCGAGCCGTTGAGGCACCTACGTATCCTGTTGAAGCAGGAATCAGGTCAAACATAGTTTAGGACTACTCTAGAGACATATAGAAAAATATAATATGTTGACTGAAGCCGATATAGGTGGCCTATGTATTCTAAATCTTGAGAATTCAGGTCATCATATAGTTCATACATAAATGGAAAGGGTAAATTCTCCTAAGAGGTTAACTAAAGCCGATACAGGCCACCTACGTATCCCTTTCTTGAGAATTTAGGTCAAACGTAGTTCGTAAATAAAAATAAAGAGTAAATCTTCCTAAGGGGTTGACCAAAGCCTACATAGGCCGCCTACGTATCCCTTTCTTGGAAATTCAGGTCGAACGTAGGTGGTAAATAAAAGAAATTTTAAGCTATGTTAGAGCAGAAAATGACTATTTTAAGAATAAGCATTATTACAAGAAACAGACAATCTTCATATGTGGTATATCTTCTTTGTTAAATGGCATGGGATACTCTTATCCATCTCATTTGTACAGAATTAAGGTTTCTCAAGATAGTACCTTATGGATGACGTGATGCTTTCATTGCATTTCTTGATTGGAGGAAGGACCAACTGTCTACTTTCATTTGATATAATTGATAAGATTCTTCTCCCATGTTTTTTCTAGATATACATTGACCTGATTGTTTTAACTTAGTCATTGTTCCCCTAGTTAACCACCTCGATTTCTTCTAGGTTAGGTTTTCTCATTTTTCTTAATCCTTGATTTTTATGCGGGTTGTTTTAGAACTATCGTCTCCCATTCATTATCATCTTTCTTGATTTGATCATTTTGATCTTGATATAACATGATATTGGCAGGTTTTAAATGCTTACTACTTTTATCAAAACTCAAACAAGTTTGATAATATCAAGTAGATACAAAATAAATAATAAGGATTTTCACAATAGGAGAGGCTTATGAGTTTTGAGAAAATACTTACAAACTCTAGCTATGACCCACACGAATGTGGGTCTATGCTTTTTGTAAAGTATAAAAAGCAAAAGACGAGTAGATAAACTTAAAAGGTGGATGTTGGGCCTCGTCCATACTACCACCAACTTTATGAAAAATTAAATTTTATTTTTCCATCTACCCTATTGATAGGGGAGTAATAAGTGGAGTGGAAGTCTAGATCAACAATGTTTCCTCCAATCCATCTTATTTGATTCCAGCTATCTTGAAAAATTCTTCAGTAGGAGAATCTCACTTTTTCATATTCCATCCTCGAGACCATTGCTTATAGGTTTTGAAATGACCGATAGAGTCCAGTTTTACTACTAGTCATTTTTCTTTTCTTTTTACAAAGTTATAGTCAAGAGAGGAATCTTTATTCACTTTGATCTAGTGAAATCGAGTAATTTTATGCCAACACAGAGTAGTTTCTACAACCTGTAGAGTAAAAATAACTCAAAGGCTGACGTGTTAGATTACGTTTCGTAATAAATGATGCAAGATAATAAGATAGAAAGTAAACACATAAAGATATTTCTTCTCTCATGCGAATTGATCCATGGAGTAATGGTGACATACGAATATGGATAAGTGAAATTTACCAAGAAAGTTCAACTTTTCTTCTTTTTGACGTTATTTCTTCTTTCACAGAAGTGAGGAATAATAGAATTTATGAAGATAAGGGTAGAGCCAAAAGGCTATCTACGTATCTCATGGAAGAGAAATCAGGTCCTACGTATTTTGAACATCATCAATAAGTTGACTTTGGTGATCTTTATTTTAGCCACAACAATATTCTTAGCCATTTTCTTACTATCTGTTATTAGCGTATCCTCAATTTGATCTAGCTCCATCAATTTCCTTTTGACTTGAGTAATTATCCTATCACTCTTTTCGGTCTTTTCTATAATGGTTTCTCCTTAGTCCATAGTCAATTTTTCTGAAATGGTAGAAAACTTTTAGAAAGTTTTAAGAATTATTGCGGACTTTCTGAGAGACTTGGGAGGCTTGGAGTATGTTTGGTAAGACTTTTGTATAGTGGGGTATATTTCTGTCTAGAGATGCTCTATGAAAAATGGGATTGGATCAATTCCCCTTTAATTCGAATTAACATAACACGTATAAGCATATAAAATAGTTATATCACACAAGCATATTATAATAAACGTGCATCCTAATTAGGTAACCTGTAAGACCCCATAAAATACTTAAGCTTAATTCAGTCCTTTAAGTTTGTCAAAGGGGTTACAAACTTAGAAAATTCTAGATAGGTGCCCAGACTTAGCTTAATTTTGGCCTTCAAAAGTTGGAAAATTCATTTTGCCACCTTAACGTCCATTAATGGTCTATATTCTTGTTAATTCATGATCAGGAAGGTCAATAGATATTCCCGGACAAGTTTCAAATTTTTCAGAACTCATTTCAAGCAAGTTTGGAAGTCCAAAACAGTGAACCAACGCGATCTTGGCACGCCGCATCGCCAATCTCGTTGGTAACCAGTTGTGTAGACTACCAGAGCCAAAACAACTGAGGCTCAATGCATTTACAGTTCGCTACATTAAGTATAGCATCGAAACCCTCGATGCGTTGCGTTGCCCATAGCGTCGGTGCCCAGTTATTTACTCATTAAATGTCTGCATTTTTAAGGGAAAAGGGGTAACTCTCCCACCCCTTTATAAGTCAAAACACGGTATTAAGCCCCATTTACACCAAAATATAGCCACTTCCCTCAAGATCATCTCAAGAACATATTTGGGTTTTCAATTGGGGATCCAAGTCCAAGCAAATTTCTCTGTGAATCATTAAGAATCTTCCGTCTAAGGTATCCATAATGTTCATTCATAGAATCCTTTTGTCCATGAAGCCCAAGAATCAAGTTTTAAATTACGAATTGTGATATTCATTTTATGAACTGAATTATATTCATGTGTTGTTGTTGTATGAATTCCAAGATGGAACCTTTATTATGTCTTTATGAAATTACGTTAATATGTGGATTGAAATCATAAAATTGGGAAGAATTGCGAAGTTATTTTGTATTAAATTCATGCACATGCCTAAGACTTAAATCATGCAATCTAAGTGTTTGATAAAATGCCTAGGAGAATAGAAATTATGTTTGATAGTTAAACTGTGACCCAAGTTATGAATGTATGTGTCCCCCTATGTTTAAAATGATTTCCACGAGGATTGTTGTGTAATACAATTTCCTAATAATATAATTATGGTATTAAAATGATGAAGTTAAGACATGATCATGTGCATTCTAAGCTATATACAAGATTATGATAACCATGTGCTTCATGAAATATCCCCTACTGTCGTAGTATGAATTGTTGATGTTGGCTATGTTTTCAAGAAAGTCATGCTTTGTTAGTTTCCTTCTATCGAGTCCTGGGGATACTTGTACCCGAAAAATATAGCTGTGTACCCAGAGTTAGTGTCATGTTTCACGATATCCTTAGTCAAGCCATGATCCATAAAACTCAGTCAGTCATGTGACTCAGGAAATCTCAGTAAATTCAGAAATCTCAATATTATTCTGTTATTCAATAGAACTCCATGAAATCAGTATAGGCCAGTTTAGTTAATTATGTTCAGATGGGAGTAGGAATTATCACCAAGTGAACCCAAGGATGGGAACTCACCTATTATATGAGGGTGTGATTCTTAGAAGCAATCCTTGTGTTCCTGAACTACGTAGCCAACATAGGTTGAGAAATCATAGCCTATTATTTGAGGGTAGATGAGGTGGCTTAACCTGTTATATGAGGGTTCCCACCATTCTCACTAGAGTTTCCTGTAATATGAGGGTTACATATTGTCCTTACCAGTGGCGCAGTATTGACACTCTTTTAATTGGGGTTACAGATTGGACCCCAACTCAGCTATATTGTGATTATTTGGGGCATGTCAGTTAGATAACTACTTCCCATAGTTTCAGTTACACGATCAGAACTATCAGATATATTCATACAATTTCAGTAAAAGAACTCAGATAGTTCTTTAGAATTTAGGATTGTCAGATACAATCAACTCAGAACAGTACTAAACTCAGCTAGTTCCATCAAAAACTAGACTGTCAGATACAGTCACTCAATATTAGTTATTTCAGTTATACAACTATCAGTATCTCATGTTATCAGCAGTCAGGCTCAGTAATCATGTCATTACAATCTCAGTTATAGTTATTACGTATTCATGCATGCATTCTCACGTTCATGTTATCCAACCAGTTAGTATAGTTCATGCATGTAAACCCTTTACATTTAACCTACCTCACATGCATGCCAATACATTTAATTGTACTAACGCATTTGTACCATGGTGTTTTTAATACCATAGGTTCAGAAGTACGAGTTCCAGAGCATCAATAACAACCAGGTTTAGCAGTGAGTCCTCATCATTCGAGGATGATATTATGAGTTATTTTATTATTTTAGTTTTATCTTTTAGTAGATTGAGTTAGTTGGGGACATGTCCCATCAACTCCTTATTCAGACAGTTAGAGGCTTTTCAGACTATCATGTTTAGATGGTTATTTCAGTTGTTTTGGGTATTTCATACCCCATCCAGATGTTATGTTTTTATCAGTTATGTTAAGCATTGAACCTTACGGCCTATCAGCCTTTATTCCGTATTTTTATACCTATATTACGTAGTGTTCAGGTACAAATATCAGTCATGGGTTAACTTGTGGATTTTTGGGGTGATAAGCATCGTGTAGCATTTCAGGTATCAGATTTCGGGGTGTTACAAACTTCGTATCAGAGCCTAAGGTTTAATAGTATCCTAAGAAGTTTGAAAGCCACATCTAGTAGAGTCTTGTATGTAGGTGTGTTGCACGCCACATTTATGTACAGGAGGCTATGACATGTTTTACGAACATTTTCCCTTGTTTTAGTATTCATGTCATGCTAGTGAGCATAATCTCAAGTTAATCTCTCAATTTGATCTATTTCTCCCTTTCTTCTACAAAACATGCCTCCCAAAAGAAGAAACAAGAATCAGTCAGCCCGTCAACCCGAAGATCCTTTGGACGAACATGTTTCTCATGCAGAAATCATAGTTTCATTCACTACTCTTGCTCAATCAGTTGCTACTCAGAATAAATGGCCAGCTGTGGTTTCGTTCAACCCAGTGGGCAGTTCAGCTATAGCCAGGATTTGGGACTTCACCTGAATGAATTCTCTATCCTTTCTTGGGTCTAAGTCAGATGAGGACCCTCAGGAATTCACCGATCAATTTCAAAAGATTATAGACATCATGGGGGTTAATTCTAGTGAAAGAGATGAGCTAGTTGTATATTAGTTGCCAGACATTTTTCACACTTGGTTTAAGCAGTGAAAGTCAGAAAGGCCAAATGATGCATGGCCTATTGAGTGGGAGGTATTTGTTACTGCATTCTTAGATAGATTCTTTCCCCAAGAGCTAAGAGAGGATAAGGTGTTAGAGTTTATCAACCTCAGGCATGGTAACATAACGGTGAAAGAGTATTCTTTTAAATTTTCTCAATTAGCCAGATATGCCCCTCATGAGGTTACAGACAGCAGGGTCAAGATGAGTAAGTTTGTTTCGAGGGTGAATGATAGCATGGTCAATGAGTGTAGGTCTGCAATGTTGAATAGTGACATGACTTTAGCCTAGCTTATGACTCATTCCCAACAGATAGAAGATAACAATATTAAGATGAGGGAGAAGCAGAATAAGAGAGCAAAGGCAGGTAGTTTCAACTTTGCTCAGCCTAAATCAGAAGGAGGAAACTGTTCTCAGTTTTATCCTAAGTCATCAGTTCTAGCTCCTTCTTCAGCAAGTGCTCCAGCTCCTAGATTCAGAGAGACAGTAGCAGAGATAGAGCACCAGGCTCTAAGTCTCGGGGCAGTGTTAGCAGTGCCTGTACCTATTCTCTTTGCCAGACTTATGGTAAGCACTATTAGGGTATTTGCAGAGTTGACAGTGGTATTTATTTTAGATATGGCAAGCCAGGACACCGAGTCAGATACTGTCCTCAGCCAGGTCCTCAGGGTCAGTAGAACCGTTCCTCCATTCAGATCGATCACCCAAACCAGCAAGGTGCCACCTTCAGTGCTACTAATGGGCAAAGCCCAAATCAACTTTATGATCTCCAGTCCTAGCAAGATCAGGAAACTTCACCTGATATGGTTACTGGTACATTACAGATCTTTCATGTACATGTTTACACTTTACTAGAACCAGGTGCTTCCTTGTCTTTTGTTACTCCCTATATAGCAGTTGATTTTGAAATCAATCCCGAAATTCTAGTAGAACTCTTTTCAGTCTCTACCCCAATAGGTAAAACCATCATAGCCCTACAGGTATACAAGAACTGCCCGGTTATGATATTTCAGAAAGTCACTTCAGCAGACTTAGTCGAATTAGAGATAAATGATTTTGATGTCATTCTCAACATGGATTGGCTTCATTCCTTCTATGAAATAGTCGACTGCAGAAATAGAATAGTCCAGTTCCAATTTCCAAATGAACCTATCCTAGAATGGAGAGGTAGTACTTCAGCTTTTAGAGGTCAGCTTATTTCCTACCTTCGGGCAAGGAAAATAATATCTAGAGGATATGTCTATCATCTTGTTCATGTTAAGGACTCTAGCTCCGATCCCAGTCTTGCATCAGTCCCAATCATGAATGAATATTCAGATGTCTTTCCTGAAGATCTTCCAGGAATTTCTCCCGAAAGGGAATTAGACTTCGGTATTGATCTTCTTCCAGATACTCAGCCTATATCTATTCTGCCATATAGAATGGCACTAGCTGAACTCAAAGAATTGAAAGAGCAGTTGGAGGGTCTCTTGGATAAGGGATTCATTAGACCCAGCATATCCTCATGGGGTGCTCCAAGCTTATTTGTGCGCAATAAAGATAGTTCTCTCAGAATGTGCATTGATTACCATCAGCTCAATAAAGTCACGGTCAAGAAAAAATATCCTCTTCCCAAAATTGATGATTTATTTGATTAACTTTAGGGTGCCAGCTATTTCTCTAAGATAGACCTCAGATTCGGCTATCATCAACTCAGAGTCAGAGAATGTGAAATTCCAAAGATAGCCTTTGGTACTCAGTATGGTCACTTCAAATTTCTAGTCATGTCCTTCGGTCTTCCTAATAACCTAACCGGTTTCATGGACTTGATGAACCGGGTGTTCAAACAGTACTTGAACCTATTTGTCATAGTCTTTATAGATGATATTTTGGTCTATTCCCATAGTGAACGTGATCATGCAGACCACCTTAGCATCGTACTTCAGTCTCTCAGAGATCATCAACTATTCACCAAATTCAGTAAGTGCGAGTTTGGCTAAGGTCAGTAGCATTCCTTGGTCATATCATTTCTGGTGATGGCATTAGAGTAGATCCTTAAAAGATCAAAGCGGTAAGAACTGTCCTAGACCTATCTCTCTATCAGACATTAGGAGTTTCTTGGGTTTGGCTGGCTATTACAGATGATTTATTGAGGGATTTTCTTCAATTGCATCCCTTATGTCCAGACTAACTCAGAAGAAAGTCAAGTTTCAGTGGTTAGATACTTGCGAGAAGAGTTTTTAGGAGTTGAAGACTCGACTCACCTCAGCTCCAATTTAGCTCTTCTAGATGGTTCAGATGGGTTTGTAGTGTATTGTGGTGCACCCAGAGTAGGTTTGGGCTATGTCCTCATGCAGTATGGTAAGGTCATATCCTATGCCTCTAGACAGTTTAAATCCCATGAAAAGAATTATCCTACTTATGATCTTGAGTTAGCAGCCATAGTGTTTGCTTTAAAGTTTTGGAGGCATTATCTATACGGAGTTTATGTAGACATATTCACAGATCATAAGAGCCTTCAGTATGTCTTTTCTCAAAAAGATCTCAATCTTTATCAGAGAAGGTGGTTAGAGCTCTTGAAATATTATGACATGAGCATCCTTTATCATTCGGGAAAGGCCAACATAGTGGCCAACTCTCTCAGAAGACTATCTATGGATAGTGTTGCTCATGTTGAGGACAGTAGGAAAAAGTTAACTTAGGAGGTCCATCAGCTTTCCAGACTAGGTGTTCGCTTAGTCGATACAGAGTAGGATGACATATGGGTTAGGAGTAGTTCAGAATCATCTCTAGTTTCCTAGGTAAAAGAAAAATAAGATAGAATCCCAGTCTAGTCAAGTTAAAAGAATCAGTCAAGGATCAGAAGGTAGAGGTGTTTCTCCCAAGGGGGAGATGGTATTCTGCATTGTCAGGGTCGTTTGTGTGTTTCAGGTGTAGATCACTTAAAGTAGAAAATTCTTGTAGAAGTACATAGTGCAGCTACTCTATTCATCCAAGGGCCATAAAGATGTACCGCGACTTATGGGAAATCTATTGATAGAGTGGGATAAAGAGAGATGTTGTAGAGTTTGTGGCTAAGTGCTCTACATGTTAGCAGGTAAAAATAGAGCATTAGAAGCCTAGTGGGTTCATGCAGGAGTTCAGTATTCCTACTTAGAAGTGGGAAGAAGTGAACATAGACTTTGTGATGGGTTTGCCTCGTACTCATCATCAGCATGATTCAATTTGGGTCATTATAGACAGAATAACCAAGTCAGCTTATTTCTTTCCAGTCCATACATCTTATTCAACCGAGGATTATGCCAAACTCTATATTAGAGATTTAGTTAGATTGAACAGTGTTCTATTATCCATTATCTCAGACAAAGGTACCAAGTTCACCTCTCATTTCTGGAAAGCATTCCAAAAGGGTCTTGGTACCTAAGTTCATCTCAGTACAACCTTTCATCCTCAGATAGATGTTCAATTATAAAGGACCATTTAGACTCTAAAAGATATGCTAAGGGCGTGTGCAATTTATTTCAAGGGCAGTTGGGATGACCACTTGACTTTGATTGAGATTGCATACAACAATAGCTATCATTCCAGTGTTAAGATGGCTCCATTTGAAGCTGTCTATGGTAGAAGATGCAGATCTCCAGTTGGTTGATTCGAAGTTAGTGAGGCTTCATTTATAGGGCCTGACTTAGTATTCGATTCCCTAGAGAAATTCTAGTTGGTCAGAGAAAGACTCCGGGCTACTCAGAGCCGACAGAAGTCTTATGCAAATGTGCGCAAAAAGGATCTTGAGTTTGAGATCGGTGATTATGTCTATCTAAAGATCTCTCCCATGAAGGGAGTGAAGAGATTCGGCAAGAAGGGAAAGCTCAGTCCCCAATATGTCGGTTCCTTCAAGATACTCGTTGTTTCGGCAAGGTAGATTATGAGCTCGAGTTGCTTTCAGATCTAGCCTCAGTTCATCCAATTTTTCATGTCTCTTTACTTAAGAAGTGTATAGATGACTCGGCAGTTGTAGTCCCTATTCAGAGCATAGACATTCATAATAGCCTCTCTTATGAAAAGATTCCAGTCAAAATCCAAGACTATCAAACTCGTAGACTGAGGAACAAAGAAGTTCCTCTAGTCAAAGTTCTTTGGCAAAATTAGTCCGTTGAAGAAGCTGCTTGGGAAGCAAAAGTAGATATGCAAGCCAAGTATTCTCACCTTTTCCCTACCAACTTAGGTCTAGCTCAAGGTAACAGTTCTTCTTAAGATTTTCAGTTTTATGTTCAGACTTTAGTTACAATCTTGGTACTCAGTTCATGCTCAGAATTCCATTATAAACTCAGTATTAAATATCACTGCACATTCAGTCATGTATTAATGTATTAGTTCAGTTATATAGTCATGCATCAGATATGCATTCTCATTGTGAGAAACCTAGTTCATCAGAACACTTAGTAATGCATTCATGAATCAGTTACATATGCATCAGATAGGCATGCTCAGTATGATATATTCAGTTATCAGTCATGTCAATCATGAAATCATGTTCCAGTCATTCATGCTCAGTATGTGTTTCAGTCTATCATTTCTCCCCTCTTAGTCATTCTCATTTGAGGATGAATGCTTTCAAGAGGGAGATATTGTAAAACCCTATAAAATACTTAAGCTTAATTCAGTCCTTTAAGCTTGTCAAGGGGGTCACAGACATAGAAAATTCTATTTAGGTGCCCAGACTTAGCTTAATGGACTTCAAAATTTGAAAAATTCATTCACCACCTTAACATCCACTAATGGTCTATATTCTTATTAATTCATGATCAGGAAGGTCAATAGATGTTCCCGGACAAGTTTTGGATTTTTCGAAACTTGTTTCAAGTAAGTTTGGAAGTCCAAAATAGTGGACCAACGCAATCTTGGCACGCCGCGTCGCCAATTGCATTGGTCACAAGTTGTGCAGAATGCCAGAGCCAAAACAACTGAGGCTCGATATGTTTACGGCGTGTTGCGTTGGGTATAGCATCGAAACCCTCGACGCGCCGCATCACCCATAGTGTCAGTGCCTAGTTATTTAGTCATTAAATGTCGTATTTTGAAGGGAAAGGGGGTAATTTTCCCACCCCTATATAAGTTAAAAACACAATATTAAGCCCCATTTACACAAAAATATAGCCACTTTCCTCAAGATCCTCTCAAAAACACATTTGGGTTTTCAATTAGGGATCCAAGTCCAAGAAAATTTCTCTGTGAATCATCAAGAATTTTCCATCTATGTTATGTGTAGTGTTCATTCATAGACTCCATTCGTCTATGAAACCCAAGAATCAAGTTTTAAATTACGAATTGTCATATTCATTCTATGAACTGAATTATGTTCATGTGTTGTTTTTGTATGAATTCCAAGATGGAACCTTTATTATGTCTTTATGAAATTATGTTAATATGTGGACTGAAATCATGAAATTGGGTGGAATTACGAAGTAAGGTTCTATTAAATTCATCTCTTGCCTAAGCCTTAAATCATGTAATCTAAGTGTTTGATAAAATGCCTAGGAGAATAGATATTATGCTTGCTAGTTAAACTGTGACCCAAGTTATGAATGTATGTGTTCCCCTATGTTTAAAATGATTTCCATGAGGATTTTTGTGTAATACAATTACGTAATGATACAATTATGATATTAAAATGATGAAGTTAAGACATGATCATGTCTATTCTAATCTATATACAAGATTATGATAACTATGTGCTTTATGAAATATCACCCACTGTCATAGTATGAACTGTTGATGTTGGCTATGTATTCAAGAAAGTCATGCTTTGTCAATTTCCTTCTATCGAGCCCTGGGGGTACTTGTACCCAAAAAATATAGCTATGTACCTAGAGCCAGTGCCATGTTTCACGATATCCTCAGTCTAGCCATAATCCATAGAACTCAGTCAGTCATGTGACTCAGGAAATCTCAGTAAATTCAGAAATCTCAGTAATATTTCATTAGTCAATGCAACTCCATGAAATCAATATAGTCTAGTTCAGTTAATTATGTTCAGTATTTATTCAGAAGGGAGTAGGAATTAGCACTGAACAAACCCAAGGATGGGAACTCACCTGTTATATGAGGGTGTGATTCTTAAAAACAATCCTTGTGTTCCTGAACTACGTAGCCAGTGTAGGTTGAGACATCATAGCCTGTTATATGAGGGTAGATGAGATGGTTTAACCTATTATATGAGGGTTCCCACTGTTCTCACTAGAGTTACCTGCTATATGAGGGTTACTCACAGATTGTCCTTACAAGTGGCACGGTATTGACACCCTTCCAATTGGGTTATAGATTGGATGCCAACTTAGCTATATTATGATTATTTGGGGCATGTTGGTTAGATAACTACTTCCCACAATTTTAGTTACACGATCAAGACTGTCAAATACAGTTATACAGTTTCAATAAAAAATCTCAAATAGTTCTTCGGAATTCAGGACTGTCAGATACAGTCAACTCAGAACAGTATGGAACTCAGCTAGTTTCATCAGAAAATAGATTGTCAGATACAGTCTCTCAGTATCAGTTATTTCAGTTATACAACTATCAGTATTTCATGTTATCAACACTCAGGCTCAGTAATCATGTCTTCACGATCTCAGTTACAGTTATTACGTATTCATGCATGCATTCTCACGTTCATGTTATCCAACCAGTTAGTATACTTTATGCCTGTGAACCCTTTGCATTTAGCTTACCTCACATGCATACCAGTACATTCAATCGTACTGACGAATTTGTGCTATGGTATTTTATACCATAGGTTCAGAAGCTTAAGCTGCAGATCATCAGTAGCAGCCAGGTTTAGCAGTGAGTCCTCATAATTCGAGGACTATATTATTGAGTTATTTCATTGATTCAGTTTTAGATTTTAGTAGATGGAGTTAGTTGGGGACATGTCCCATCAACTCCTTATTCAAATAGTTAGAGGCTTTTTAAACTATCATGTTCAGACGGTTATTTTAGTTGTTTTGGGTATTTCATACCCCATTCAGATGTTATGTTTTTATTAGTTATGTTCAGCATTGAACCTTACAGCCTATCAATCTTTATTTCCGCATTTTTATACGTATATTATGTAGTGTACAGGTACAAATATCAGTTATGGGTTAGCTTGTGGTCCTTCGGGGTCGTGGGCACCGTGTAGCATTTTAGGTATTAGATTTTGGGCGTTACATGACCCTTTTGAGACAAGGATTGGCCTAACGCATTTGAAGGAAGCATATGTTTTTTAAAAACCAATCCATTATCCCTCAGAACCTCCATAGGTATATAAAAAAGGCATGAATGCTTACAAAAGTTTCACCAATGGGATATAATTGTAGGGAAGGGGAAAACAATATGAGAAAAAGAACAATATCCCACGTAAGGGATTGTAGCTCCTAGATGTTCCTTCATCAGCCTTCACGCTATTAGTTTTGTCCACATCTTACTATATGAACCATTTGTTGACAATCAAGTGATTCCCGCATAATCGTGCTCTACTTTTATAGGTCATTCATTCAATGTTATTAATCTGGAAAACCATGTAATCGTCCAAGCCAATCAAACACCGCCTAGTATCATCAACCTCTTATCAGGCTCGTTTTAATTCTTCTCTTAATTGGTGTATGGTTAATGCATCCTTACCTAAAAGCAAACAAAGTATGCCTTCTCCTATCCTCAAGGATAATGGATTGGATTAAATAACATATATTTTTTCAACACATAAATATAATTCATTTGTAATTGGCTCATGTCCAATAGACGCAAGGCAGGTTTTCTAATGGACCCAATACTCTGTCAGGTATTGGGTCATCATAGGCTCATGCCTAAGAAGAAGATTTTGATTTTGCTCTATCCTGGATGTCTAGAGAGGGTCATGGACAAGGTTCCCAATTGGACGACTTGGGTTTGGAAATAAGAACAACCATCCGATGCCTCACGTGCGGATAAACCATCATATTTCCAACTCCAACACTTTATTTGGAAGTAAACAATAGGGGTTGGGACATCCACGAAACCCAATACAATTAATATATTTCAAATGAGAAGCATGCCATGAAATGCAACAGTTTAATTTGGCAGAATTTAAACACATAAGTACATAAATATTTTAAACATTACAATAGTTAGTCAACGAAGCTAATTCAAATATTCGGTTAGAACCTAGTCCAAATTGTTCAACAGAGTCGTCATTTCTATTTTGCTCCTTTTCAATTTTGAAGGGTTCGAAAACATTATTTTAACTTTTTAAACTATTTCAAAATCTTAAAGAAAAGTTAAAAACAATTTATGAAATTAAAGAGTCGCCACTTGATTTTTGAGAAAACATTAAGAAAAACTAAAAATATTACTTAAAAAATTCAAAACAGAAAAAGTCTTTTAAGTTTAGAAATTCTGAGTGGGTGGTTCCTATTAATACTCTTGGAAGGTTGTTAAGGCACTAAGAGTATCCTCTAACTTACGGTTATCTGGGCTATTTAAAAAAAACTTTTGGCTAAATTTAAAAGGGAAAGTTGATTTTTGAAAAGAAATCGATTTAGAAAAAATTGTCTTCAAGATTTGTGTAAAATAAATTTTGATGACTTAGTGGGAATTTTTAACTAAGTCTAAGAAAACTAAAAAGACAATTAGCATATAAAAGAAAAAGAGGGAGAGTAAAAGACTTAGACCATTATGCCCAAATCCACAAACCCTGTGGTAAGCTAACTTGGGCTTTTAGCCCACCTTACATGTCCTAATCTAAATACTTGATTTTTTGGCCCATAACATGTCTTAATCTAATCATTCGGGATTTTGTCCCGCAACCTGTCCTAAACTATCTTTTTGGACCTTTGGAGCCCAAGATCTATTTCACCTTTATTAGATTAAAACTTTGGCTTCATGACCCAAATGAATGAATAAATAAATGACTAAATGAATAAATAAAAATAAGGCAATAATAAAAATTGACACTTTCAAATCTCTTACCGACCTCATCAATGGATTTTGACCCATTTTCCTTCTTCTTCCATTTCTTCTTGCTTCAACATGCCATATAATAGACTTTGGACTTAAACTTTAGACTTGACTCAAAAAGGTGGGCATCATTGGCCCATTACGAGATGCAAGAGGAAAGGAGTCCATTTGAAATCCAAAGCAGATTCTTACAAAGAAAAAAGAAGAATTAATATGTGTTTAAAAATTCTACACTTGATAGATAAATGATAAGATGGAAAAAATTGCATTTTCAAGCATAAAGAAATAGTAAACTATGATGTCAAAGAAAATCAAATTATCCAATGAAAAGAAAATTAACCCATCTCTTAAAGAATCTAACAAAAAATTGAATCTAGCACAGTATAATCAACTAGCTCGTGAAAAGAAGACATGGATCCACAAGCATAGTTGTTTAAAATTTGAACAAATATATCCTATAGATTAACACATATTTGCACCAAATACTATTATATGATAAAATCCAAGGCATGCTTGTAATAATATTACATATAATATTACGTATTAATTACCCACGTATTTTTGGTAAGAAATTTACCTTGTCTCCCAAGTAAAGTATTAAATCAGTCAATTACTCTTTCTCCAAGTTATGTATATATGGTATTTATTTGATGGTAAGAAATAACTATGAAAGTCCCTAGGATTAAAGTTATTTGCCTAAGATTCCTTAGCCTACCTATAAATACGCCTGTGACTCCATCAGTCTGGCATAACTTTGATAGGCATAGGCGAGAAGATTTATGTGTCGCTTTGCATCTTTTATTTTTTAAGATTTTGACAAAGGTGATTCTTCACAAAACTTGAACAATAATGGATAAAGGTAAGTTTCTATTTATTTTGCCGCTGCTCATTGGCTCTGTGTATGTGTTGAAATTTCAATATGTGGCATCAGAGCCAGCTTTAGCCATACTATTTAGTGTATTGCTATATTCACAAATAATATTATTTTTTAATTGTATATTCAATTGTTGTATCATATTCTTCTTATAATATCTTGACTAATCATAAGAAATATCAATGTTAGATATGTAGGCTCAGCCTATTCCCTTATCGTATGTAAACTATTATCACTATGGCTAAAAAATTGTCGTTTTAACGAAGGACATGTAGGCTCAGCCTATTTATTTGTTGTACGATTTTTCTTCGATTAATAAAAAATGCTTTATATAATGGATTTCTCTGATGTAGGCACTGACTATTCAATCCATTTTAATATTTTACGAATTACACTTTATTTAAATTAATTATTAAAATTAACTATTGTGAGATGTTATTCTGAGTTCTTTTTATCGTATGTTTGGGTTAGCCACAACATCCCGATCATATGATATAAAGAAAATAATTTCTTTAATCACACAAAGTGAAATGATTGAAATATAATAATGACATCTAATAATGTCTTATTATATGATCAAAATAGTAACCTTACCCCACAGGGAGGCAACTAGTTTAGTTAGATTATTTGGAACAGATAGTAAACCTTTCTCTTTAAAAATTATCCTATGCCCACAGGTATGAATTATTTTCTGGTTTTATTTGGTTTACTAGTCTGATGAAGTTAAGTAATTCTATGAATGGGTGCAACCTCTACCCACAGGAAGGTTTAGAATTTACTTAAGAATCGGTATTTACGCGATTCATTTTGATGGTTATGTATTTATAGCTTATGTATGTGTATCCCTATTTTGCAGTTAACACTACTTTTTATACTTCTCTATTTAACGAAAATACTTGAATTTCAATGTTGTCTGCGTACAACTTTCCTGAATGGAAGGAGAAAGTCCTTCTCACTTTAGGATGTTCGTATCTGGATCAGCACATCGTGTAGAAGAACTATCTAAGCCCACAGAATCAAGTACGTAGAGGCTAAGGCTTTTTATGAGTGGTGGGAGCGATCTAATCGCTGGAGATTAATGCTCATAAAGGCTCATATAAGTTAAAGCATTAGGGGTTCGATCCCTAACAACGACAATGTCAAAGCTTACATGAAGTCAATTGATGAATAATTTGTAAGCTCTAACAAGGCGTTGGCCAGCACCCTTATGAAGAGGCTCTCAAGTATGACATTTGATAGAAGCCGTACAGTGCGTGATCACATTATGAAAATGAGAGATATTATTGCTAAACTCAAGTCTATTAAGGTTGATATGTCCATACAATTTCTTGTGAATTTTATTCTGAACTCTTTTTCTACAGAATATGGTCCATTCAAGATATCTTACAACACATATAAAGATAAATGGTCAATCAATGAACTCTTGACTATGTATGTGCAAGAAGAGGAGAGGTTGAAGCATGAGATACCCGAAAGTGTAAATTTAGTGACTCATAATAAGAAAAATGCAATAAAGGGCAAAAGTGTTCCTATTAAGATGAAGGGCAGTCTTGACAAAGACTTTTGTCGTTTCTGCAGAAAGAAGGGACACTGGAAGAAAGATTGCCTGAAATACAAAAAGTGGCTCTAGAAGAAAGGTAATTTTACCTTTGTATGTTATGGATGTAATTTTATTGAAGTTTTTGATAATTCATGGTGGATCGATTCTGGTTCCAACACTCACATTGCTAAAATCATTCAGGGTTTTCTAACTCTAAGGAAGCCAATGAAAAGTGAACAAAATATTTATTTTGGCAATAGAACGACATCACATGTGGAAGGCATGGGGACATATAGACTCATTTTAAAATATGGTTTTTGATTAGATTTAGAAAACACGTTTTATGTTCCATTGTATCTAGGAATTTAATTTCTCTTTCTATATTATCCATAGCTGATTTCAATTTTCATTAGTCTACAATGAAACTTTTAAAAGGAAATAAAGTTATTGGTTTTGGAAATATGTATGGAAAGTTATTTAAATTTGAGTTGGCCCCCATGATTGAATGCAATGTCATAACTCAGCATGTTAAAGAAATTGGCACTAAGCAATGTATTACCAATGAAACTCATAAGTCTTTGGTACAAGAGATTGGGAAATATCTCTATTGAAAGAGTCAAAAGGTTAGTTAATGATGAATTTCTTAGAGTTCTTGATTTTTCTGACTTTGGGACTTGTGTGGACTGCATAAACATAAGCAGGCCAACGAATCCACAAAAGGTGCAAAAAGGAGTTCTTAATTGCTTGAAATCATACATACAGATATTCGTGGACCTTTTCCTACCCCTTGCTTGAATGGTGAAAGATATTTCATCTCATTTATTGATGACTATTCAAGATATATGCAACTTTATCTTTTGTTCAATAAATCAAAAGCACTTGATGCTTTTAAAGTTTTTAAAATAGAAGTAGAGAAACAAATTAGAGCTCAGATCAAAATTGTAAGGTCTGATAGGGATAAAGAATATTATGGTAGGTACATATACTATGCCAGGAACACCACAACAAAATAGTGTGGCCAAAAGAAGGAACTGGATATTAATGGACATGGTAAGAAGCATTATTAGCAAATCAAGTTGATCTTTATTCTTATGGAGTGAAGCCTTAAAAATTGTTGTGTATGTTTTAAATAGAGTTCTATCCAAGGCTGTCCCCAAGACACCTTTTGAATTATTTAAAGGATGGAAACCTAGTTTAAGACACTTACACGTTTGGGGATGTCCAACTGAAGTGGGGATTTATACTCCATATTTAAAAAAGTTATATGAACGAACAATAAGAGGTTTCTTTATAAGCTATGTGGTTAACTCTAAAGGATTTAGGTTTTATTGTCCTTTTCATTCTTCTAAAATTATTGAGGATAGAAATTCTAAATTTCTTGAGAAACATGAAGTAAGTGGGAGTGGTTCAACTTAAGTGGTGGAACTAAAAGAGATAAGGGAACTACTTATGGTACCTTTATATTAAATGCAAATCAGTTAAATTCTCATGAATTGCTTGAAGAGAAATGAGTTCAAGAGCCACCACCACTTGATGAGCCATATGAAGAACAACCTACTTTACCTGAATCTATTATTGAAGGATCACCTGAACCAATGAAAGTAAGAAGATCCTCAAGATTTCATAGATCATCAATTTCTAGTGACTATATTGTATATCTTCAAGAGTCTAATTATGATATTGGACTAAACGATGATCTATGTTCATTTTCACAAGCCATGAGTGGAGAAAACTCCACACTTTGGTATGATGCCATGAAAGAAGAGATAGATATATGGCTAAAAATAAAGTCTGAAATCTCGTTGAATTACCAAAAAAAGTCTCTACTATAGGATCTAAATGGGTTTATAAAACCAAAAGAGACTCATCTGGTAATATTGAGCGATATAAAGCTAGACTTGTAACCAAGGGTTTCACTAAAAAAAAGGTATTGATTACTATGAAACCTTCTCTCCGATGTCAAAAAAGGATTCATTAAGAATAATCATGGTATTGGTAGCTTATTTTGATTTAGAGCTACATCAAATGGATGTGAAAATGGCTTTCTTAATGGAGATCTTGATAAAGAGGTATACATGTGTCAACCTGAAGGATTTAGTGATAAGAATGAAAGTCACCTTGTTTGCAAGTTTAATAAATCTAACTATGGACTAAAATAGGTTTCCCAGCAATGGTATATTAAATTTATAATGTTGTTTCTTCATTTAGATTTATAGAGAACATCATTTATCAATGTACATAGCTTAAGATAAGTTGGAGTAAATATATTTTCCTAGTACTATATATGGATGACATTTTGCTTGCTAGTAATGATTTGGGGTAGTTGCATGACATAAAACAATTTATTATCCAAAAATTTAAAATAAAGGATATGGGTGAAGCCTTATATGTCTTTGTCATAGATATTCACAAAGATAGATCTCAATAATTGCTTGAACTATCTTAAAGAGCCTACATTGAAAGTAATATTGAAAAGATAAGGAATGAAAAACTGTTCACTTATAGCAACACCTATCATTAAAGGTGAAAAATTCTCATTAAATCAATGCCCACAAAATGCATTCGAACAAGAGAAAATGAAAGCCATTCCATATGCTTCACATGTTGGGAGCCTTATGTATGCACAGGTCTGCACTAAACCTGATATTGCCTTTGTAGTAGGAATGCTTGGAAGATATCAAAGTAACCCTGGTCTTGATCATTGGAAAGCTGGCAAAAGGGTTTTGAGATATTTATAAGGAACTAAGGATCTTATGCTTACATATAGATATTCTGACTCATTGGAAGTCACTAGGTATTTAGACTCCGATTTGGGTGGATGCAAAGACAGAGGTAAATCTACTTCTGGATACATTTTTCTTCTTACTAGAGGTGTTGTGTCTTGGAGAAGTGTTAAGCAAACCATTGTTACAATATCCACATGGAAGCTGAATTTATAGCATGCTATGAAGCTACATCACAAGCGTTATGGTTGAAGAATTTTACTTTAGGACTAAAAGTTGTCGATTCTATTGTAATACCATTGAAATTATTTTGTGATAATTCAACTGCAGTATTCTTTTCAAAGAATAATAAGAGTGGCAGCCGAAATAAGCATATCAACATAAAGTATTTGATGGTTAGATATGTAACACCCAGAAATCTGATCCTGAGATGTCACACGGTGCTCAAGACTACGAGTAGCCTTAAGCTAACCTTGTCTGCATACTTCTGAGCTTGAATCTTATAATAATGGAAATATAGACATAAAAGTCATGCTAGAATGCGTAAACTGCATGTAATATCTGAGAATAATCTGAGCATAACATCTGAAACATCAAAACTGAATAATCTACATCAAAACTAGTAGTCTGACAAACCTCTACTACTAATACTAGAGAGTCACTGGGACAAACTCCCAACTAACGTGAACTGTCTGAAAGGAAATGCTAAATCTCATAAACTGATAAACTTCAAAATCTGAACGAATAAGTCCCCTAACTATAAGGACTCACCAACTATCGGATACAAAAAGAGATGCTCGAACTACTTACATTGTTGATATTGAGCACCTGAACCTACATTATAAGATAATGTAGCACATAGATGTATATGTGGATCAGTACTTTGAGGATATACAGAGTATATGGGGGTGATATGCATAAGTAAAACATCATCTTATAATCATCATTTATAAAACAATGCATGCTAAATGTAAATGACTCACATAAGCTGGAATATCTGAAATACTGAGATGTGTAGCAATAAGAAGCAAAAGATACTTTATAAGTCTTGTGAGCTGATGTTGGGCGTATTTACACGCCTAAAGCACTATAATTTACCCATATTTTAGCTAAGTTTTAAGGACAAAATATATAATTCCTGCACTTTTAGTCCTTTTTCCTGTAAGTGAGCTAACCAACGTGATTAGCATGCTTTCAGGTATAAATGATGAAGATTTCAGCATTTTGTGGACCGTTGGGCAGCAAAGGAAACTTCATGTAAGAAGGAAGATAGCTTTTGGAAGCTTGTGGACTGAAAGTGATGCATGAAAAACTTGTCCCGGGCAAAAACAGTATTTCTAAATACTTGGAGATCAGCAGTAACCTAGTAGGAATATGACAAGGATAAAAACCCTATTTCAATAGGACAAAGATACAAACCCTATTTCAGTAGGACTAGGACAAGAATGTTATAAAAACCCTATTTGCTGAATTTTTCAGCATTCATTCTATTTTTTATCCGACTTTTCTATTCATTCTATTTTCTATTCAATTCTATTTTTCTTTTATTCAACATTTAGTACTATTCACGTTACTTTCTTACAGATAAAGCACGGCTCTTGTGACCAACGTGAGATCATTCTAGTTTTGATATGATGATGCTGTTTATGGTGATCTCCGTTGCACTCATGAGTAGCTAAACTGATCTGTTAGGGTTATGGAAGCCTTTTGAGATACTATCTATTACTATGAGTTTGTGAATTCTTGATGCGTATGCTACTTATATCATTACTCTCTTCATCTTAATTAAATTCTTGTGGTTGCAAACATATAGAATATGCCAGTATAGCATTAACTTGTTCGAAAGAAAAGTTACATGTCTGGAAAAGAAAGAGTGACAAGGAAATAGGGCTACCAACCCCTGTTTAAAAGTTAGTGTCGTAACTGGATTAACCTCTTGGAGAATTCGTACCATTAGTTATACGATTTAAGCTCGAAAGAGTTAAAGTGAGATAATCCTTGATGGTCGAAAGACGCTAGGATTTACCATAGAATACGAATCTCTATAAGTGCATGCATGTCTGAATTCCGCATAACTCATAGTTAATAGATACGTAGAACTCATAAGGTGGACATAACCCTAACTTATAATTCTCATTGATTAAAATCTACTAAACAAAGCTTTCCGTTTTTACTTTGTTTACATTAATTCACATCATAATTCAAAACCCCACTTTCCGTAGAATTTTCAACCAACAGTCTACTAATAGTTGTATACTTAGTGACCGAGTATTCCCTGTGGGATTCGACACCCAACCCAGTTGGGTTCTATATTTGACAACGACCGCTTACACTCTTACGAGAGCTGTAGTTTGAGCATTATCAAATTTTGGCGCCGTTGCCGGGGACTATGGTTGTCAACTAAGTTTGTGATAGTTACTAGACCCTTTGGTCAAAGATTCTCAGATTTTACTTTTAGTTGTTGTTTTTGTTTTATTCAGGTTCAGTCCGGTGCATGCCAAATACTCAAAGTTCTGGTCAGCCATTATTACCCATAAATCCTGAACCACAACTTAGGCAGAATGGATGCACAATGTGACATTAAAAGAAGGGCTGCTCAACAGGAGCATGCTAGATTAGCTGCATTAGCAGCTGCTCAAGTGCATCAACAGTATATTGACAACCCAGGTCGGGCAACAAATCTTGATGATGAAGACCTGGGTGATGATGAGTTACTGAATCCTAGGCGTACGGATGAGGTGGCGGCACCTATACAAAGGAGAGATCGTCAAGCTAGATTCAGGCCTGAACGCCGAGCTGTGCAGATTCCTTTTGAGGATGATGGTGATGATTTGGATGGGGATGGTGCCACAGGGGCAATTATTCCTCCACCCTTGGCACCTGGAGACAAGTTCAATATCACCAGCACCATGATTCAGCTATTGCAGCTCAAGGGATTGTTTGGTGGACTTGCAGGTGATGATCCAAATATGCGTCTAATCAATTTCATCTCTACATGCAAGTCATTCGACAATCCAGGCATTGGACAGAATGCTATTCGGCTGCTCTTATTTCCATTGTCTCTATCTGGAGAGGCAACTTTATGGATGAACGGGCTAACTCCTGACTCTATTACTAATTGGAGGTAATTGAAAGATGCTTTCCTAGAAAGATTCTATCCGTCATCCAAGAGAGCACAATTAAGAGATGAGATAAGCAATTTTTGATAGCTTCCAACTGAAGCTCTCCACGAAACATGGGAAAGGTTCAAGAAGAAGCTTATGAGGTGCCCAAATCATCATATGACCAATGTCCACTTGATGGAGATATTATACATGGCTTTGAATTTGGTGACTAAGCCAGTGGTTGATAATGCTGCAGGAGGGTCATTCATGTACCTTACTTTTATTCAGGCAAGTGGTATGCTAGATCGTATGACAAAGCAGAGTAGAGCTTGGCATACCAAGGATTCTGAGGTAGCAATCTCTACTGTATCCATTGGCATGACTACAGAACAAAGACGAAGAGAAGAGGAACGTGACCAAGATATGGCGCACATGAAAATACAGATGGATCTTCTTACCAAACATTTATTATCAGGCAAGACCGAAAAAGTTAAGGCTGTTGTGTCACAGGGAAGAGATGAATCCGATTCTGAGGGAGAAGCAAACTACTTGAATAATCAGGGGGGTTTCTGAGGCAATGCCCAAGGAAACCAAGGTCGTAAATATTATGATAAATCTAGATACAAGGACCGCGATTAAGGTGGTTGGAAGAATAAGACTGACAGGAGTGGTTTGTATGTTCCCTCTAGAAATCGTGAGGCTGTGGCGTCTGGCTCTGGTAAGATGTCCATGGACGATATGATGGCTAAGCTGTTGAGAGGAGTGGAGGCAACCAACATGGGCGTAACTGAGGTGAAGAATGATTTGTCTTCAATAAATCAATTGGTTGACTCGCATTCTAATGCAATAAAACAGCTGGAGCAACAATTGAGTCAACTATCAGCAGTATTCAATCAACGAAAAATTGGCACTTTACCTAGCGACACCGTGCAAAATCCAAGAAATAATGGATCATGTATGGCTATTACCACCAGGAATGGTAAAGTGTTGGAAAGTCCGTCCAAAGGCAAGCAGGTGGTTGATGATATAGCAGATGATGTTGTTGAAGCAGAGTTTGAAGATGCCGTAGAAGCTGAAGTGAGTGCTCATGATGTTACACCTAGACGTCACCAGCCTAAAAAGAGTGATAGTCGGAAGCAAGATAAAAAGGAAGTGGTGGAGAAAATGATTCCTCTTCCACCACCACCTTTTCCGCAGAGACTGGAGAAGAAGGCTGATGACACCAGGTTCAGTAAATTCATGACCATTTTGAAGCAACTGACCATTAATGTTCCTTTGGTGGAGGCGCTGGAACAGATGCCTGGGTATGCTAAATTCATGAAGGACCTTTTGACAAAGAAGCGGACAGTAAGCTATGAGCCGGCAGACAATGTTCATCACTGTAGTGCAATAGCTACAAGATCGTTAGTTCAGAAAAAGGCAGATCCTGATGCTTTCACTATTTCTTGCACTGTTGGATCTATGAATTTTGCTAAGGAATTATGTGATTTGGGAGCTAGCATCAATTTGATGCCACTATCCATTTATAGAAAATTGGGGTTAGGTGATCCTACACCAACTAATATGCGACTCGTGATGGCAGATAGGTCGGTAAAATAACCTGTTGGTATCTTATATGATGTGTTGGTGAAGGTTTCCACATTCATTTTTCCTGCAGACTTTGTTATTTTGGATTGTGAGGTGGATTCTGAAGTTCCCATAATCTTGGGACATCCTTTCCTCGCAACAGAAAGTGTGCTTATTGATTTACGAGCCAATGAGCTTTTATTTCAGATGAATGACGAACTGGTTCATTTTGATGTAAGCAAATCGATAAAGCTGCCTAGATATATGGATGTGTTCTCTGTATCTGATGCTTATTATGAGGATGAAAATGAATTATCTGTAGAGAAGCAACTTACTGATGAGCCATTGTTTGCTATGCTTTTGAATTTTGAGAGTGAAGATGTTGAGGATTATGAAGAAACTATTTGTGCTCTAACAGTAATAGGGTCCTATTCTCATGCTTCTAAGAATCTGGAACTTGATCTTAAGCATCGACCTTCACCAACAGTGAAGACTTCCGTTGAAGAGCCACCAGTTCTAGAATCGGAAGAGCTCCCCAGTCACCTAAAGTATGCGTTCTTGGGAAGTGGAAATACACTTCCGGTGAGTGTTGCGGCTGATTTAGGTGAACAGCACGTAGAAGCTCTCATCTCTTCTCTAAAGAGGTACAAGAGAGCCATTGGTTGGAAGATTGATGATATAATTGGTATCCCTCCTGGGATATGTATGCACAAGAGTCATCTCGAAAAAGATTGCATGCCTACAAGTAAGTATCAGCGTCGTCTGAATCCATTCAGAAAATGATGCACCATCTATCTCGATGAAGTCTAAGTAATCGAGATAGCCATGTCATGCCGCGACAATAAATCAAGCGCTTGGTGGGAGGAAACCCATTGTTTTTAATCATTTTTTTAGGATTTTGTTTTTGTAGTCGAGCCACGACCTAAACTAAGGCGCTTGGTGGGAGGCAACCCATCTTTCTAATCATTTTTGTTGTTTTTGAGTAAGTGTAGGTGCAAGACGTATAAAGAAGAAGATCTAGCCCAATTTTTGATTTGGAATTGTGTCATGTTGAAGGTGGTAATTTGAGAATGAAGGAACAAAGGCTATTGGTTAGGCATTGCCTATGCAAATCTAGGCAATGAACAAGGCAAGGCCTATGTAAATCTAGGCAACGAACAAGGCAAGGCCTATGCTATGGCCTAAGCTCTCTGAATCCACAACGCCATAGCATAGGCGCCGCCTATGCTCAACTAGGCAAAGCTAAAGGCGCCGCCTATGCCATTGCCTTTGCTCTCTGAATCTACAATGCCATAGCATAGGCGCCGCCTATGCCCAACTAGGCCATAGCATAGGCGCCGCCTATGCTCAACTAGGCAAAGCTAAAGGCGCCGCCTATGCCAAAGCCTTTGCTCTCTGAATCGACAATGCTATAGCATAGGCTCCGCCTAACCTTCCCATATCTCTCAAAACTTTTCTTTTTACTCATCTAACCTTGCAAGATCATATTCCGAGTCCATCACCAAGTAAGTTCTTCTTTTATATACCGTGAGTGTTACACTGCTACGCTTATAATGATTTGTTAGATCATGAGGTGGTGTTGGTGATTTGAATGTGCTTGATTTATTGTGATACAACTAAGAGAGTGAAAGAATACGTATGGGTGTTCTAGACTTGGTTCCAACCTGTATTTAATTTTGATACACTGTCATACTTTTTCGACTTGGTTAAGATAATGGCATAATCTTGTACTTGAAAGCTTGCATGTTTGAAAAACCTGTCCATCGAGATGAAGAGCATGATTGAATTCAAGCATGATATGTTGCTATTTATTCTATACCATAAACTTGATTCAATCTCTACGTGGTCGTCTTGTTCCAAAAGTGCATTAATCCAAACCATAAAGTATGGTCAAGATTACATGACATAGAGTTGAAAAGAATAGTTAAAGACAACATGCAAGTATGACTGTACTGAACATATTGTTGGAACATATCGCCTATATATATGTCGATGAAGTCTAAGTAATCGATATCACTCACTTAATTAGTTTGTACCAACAAATTAAGTGTGGGGTGGTGACATTACTGTTTGTTTTCCGATTATAATGAATCTTCTGAGATAAAGCTAACATGACTCTATTAGGAGCTCAGGTAGAATGGCCCCAAAAGGACGACAAGGAAAACAAAAAGTGTCCACCTCACAAAAAGGTCAGAAAAGGGCAAGAAAAGAGCAAGTTGAATCCTCCTCGCTGCAAATACCTCGACGCACTCTTGGAATCAAGTGGGGTACATTTTGAGGAACTTCTAAGGATGACGACTCTGATGATGATTTCGACACAGGGGGTATGACCCCAGACACAGAGGAGGAATCCGACTAATCAGGTTTTCCTTATTTATTTCCACTGAGGGCAGTGTGTCCCGTCTAAGTGTGGAGTGAGGGTATTTGTATGCTGTATTGTACTTCTTTTCCTGCATCTATTCTCGTTTGTAGTTAAATTTTTAGATTTTTAGATTTTTTTTTAGATTTTGTATGATATTGTTCTGATAAGCGGCATGGTATTATGACAAGAGTTTGTGCTAAAATCATTACTATTGAGACGTTTAGGCTCTAAGTGTGACTCACTATGTGATAAGTGTGTGGTTTAATTCCTTCATTTATTGGGTCAAAATTCTATACTGCTCCCAATAAAGTTGACCATGTGCCTTATGGGTGTGAGGTCATAGTATATTCTGTGTTGTGGCTGATGCTAGAACTTGCCTGGTGTGTGTGTAAAGCGAAATAAAGAGTGTAAGTTTAGGAGATGATTTAGGCATTTCTTTGGCAGCCTATAATTGTTTACCTTCTTTTTACCTACCCGTGTACATTTACCCTAGTTAAACCCCTTTGAGCCTTTAGCTATTTTCTTTGACAGCCTCATATGTAGCCTAATCCATTTTTTTTCAAGACCATAATTTGATCCAAATTCCTGAGCACTTTAAATTGTAAAGTCATGTGATAAAATAAGAGGAAATTGGGTGAGAGTAATGCCTTAGAGCGTATTGGTACTTGAATTTGTTATGAAAAAGAGTGGCTATGATAGAGGTGTGTTATAAAAAAAGAGAAGAAGAAAAAAAGAGAAAAAAATGAAAAGAAAAATAAAAAGTTAATTATGTTTAAAATTGAATAACAAAATAGGTGAAAAGGGGTGGTAGATAAAAGAAAGATAGCAGGGTTGTTTAAAAGAGAGAAATTAATGACATAACGTAGTGTATTAAAGCGCTTAGGGAACTTAGTCACTATTTCTGGCCAAAATAGTCCTACCTGTTCCTTAGCCTACATTACAACCTGTAAAGACCTAGTTGATCCTAAGCTTAGCATTCTGATATTTAGTGGAGCATTACACTAAGGGCAAGCTTATGGTCATCAGTTGCCACATATGAATCCTTTGTGAGAGAGAGAGCAAGGAGAGTCTTGTACCCATGTTTCGAAAAATGCAAAACTTGTGAGTGATTATGGGTGATATCTTGTGTGAGACACACATGGTTGACGATTTTTGGGTAGTTGTGTATGATTCTTTGTGCCTTAACTTGTGGATATGAATTAGCCATCATCACGACTCTACGTTGGAGGTTGAATTGTTTCTAGCACTGATCAAGAAAACTACTCTTTGTTAATAATTGTCGTGCCTGTCTTGATGAATATTTTGTGTTGTTACCGTGAAATCCTAAGTAGATGTTTGGATGGACGTAATATTTTTTTCGAGGAAGAACAAACCTTTAAGTGTGGGGTGTTGATGTTGGGCGTATTTACACGCCTAAAGCACTATAATTTACCCATATTTTAGCTAAGTTTTAAGGACAAAATATATAATTCCTGCACTTTTAGTCCTTTTTCCTGTAAGTGAGCTAACCAACGTGATTAGCATGCTTTCAGGTATAAATGATAAAGATTTCAGCATTTTGTGGACCGTTGGGCAACAAAGGAAACTTCATGTAAGAAGGAAGACAGCTTCTAGAAGCTTGTGGACTGAAAGTGATGCATGGAAAACTTGTCCCGGGCAAAAACAGTATTTCTAAATACTTGCGGATCAGCAGTAAACTAGTAGGAATATGACAAGGATAAAAACCCTATTTCAATAGGACAAGGATACAAACCCTATTTCAGTAGGACTAGGACAAAAATGTTATAAAAACCCTATTTGCTGAATTTTTCAGTATTCATTCTATTTTTTATCCGACTTTTCTATTCATTCTATTTTCTATTCATTCTATTTTCTATTCAATTCTATTTTTCTTTTATTCGACATTTAGTACTATTCACGTTACTTTCTGACAGAGAAAGCATGGCTCTTGTGACCAACGTGAGATCATTCTAGTTTTGATATGATGATGATGTTTATGGTGATCTCTGTTGCACTCATGAGTAGCTAAACTTCTCTGTTAGGGCTATGGAAGCCTTTTGAGATACTATCTATTACTATAAGTTTGTGAATTCTTGATGCGTATGCTACTTATATCATTACTCTCTTCATCTTAATTAAATTCTTGTGGTTGCAAACATATAGAATATGCTAGTATAGCATTAACTTGTTCGAAAGAAAAGTTACATGTCTGGAAAAGAGAGAGTGACAAGGAAATAGGGCTACCAACCCCTGTTTAAAAGTTAGTGTCGTAACTGGATTAACCTCTTGGAGAATTCGTACCATTAGTTATACGCTTTAAGCTCGAAAAAGTTAAAGTGAGATAATCCTTGATGGTCGAAAGACGCTAGGATTTACCATAGAATACGAATCTCTATAAGTGCATGCATGTCTGAATTCCGCATAACTCATAGTTAATAGATACGTAGAACTCATAAGGTGGACATAACCCTAACTTATAATTCTCATTGATTAAAATCTACTAAACAAAGCTTTCCGTTTTTACTTTGTTTACATTAATTCACGTCATAATTCAAAACCCCCCTTTCCGTAGAATTTTCGACCAACAGTCTACTAATAGTTGCATACTTAGTGACTGAGTATTCCCTGTGGGATTCGACACCCAACCCAGTTAGGTTCTATATTTGACAACGACCGCTTACACTCTTACGAGAGCTGTAGTTTGAGCGTTATCATGAGTCATAACATTTAGTTCTAAAAGCTGTACTAAACTGTCTTTAAATCATACTGTCCATGTGTAAAAGAGCTCACTCTAAATCTAAAATCTGAAGCTATTATCATTTTGAGAAGCATATTTTGAATAAAATTGTGAGTCTTTACACTTAGTTTTCTAAAAGTATTTCTTTCCTTCTTTTACTTTGATTAGTAGGGTTTGAAACATATATATATATATATATATATATATATATATATATATATATTTGTTTTTAATCTCAGGGAGGTTCTCTTAACCGACATAAACCATGTGAGCTAACATTGAGGCCAACATCTCGTCCTCCTAAGAAAGAAACCTCATGTTGGGGAGAGGTGTCATACTCTTGCCAGGGAGTATAACCTGAGCTAAGTGATCACATCTGTAACTATTATCCACATAGAAGGGGGAATAATCTGATAATCTATACCTACGTTGTCTACGTAGTTCTATGAAAGTAAGATGCGCTAAACCTACACTTCCCACTCGGTGCTAAATACTACTCCCTTTTTATTTGCTACTCTCATTCTATTATAAATCTACTTAAAACTAGCATAAGGGTTTATCTAAAACCAATTATGCATTAATCTGGTAAAATCTGTAATAATATAAAAAGTGGATTCCAAAACTAATCTGAGGATCCAAAGATCAAAACTTTATTGTAAATCTAATATAATCAGCTCATAAGATGCTTAAAGCATTATTTTTCTCAAAATCTCAACATATAAACTTAGGGCTAAAAACCTGTGTATCAAACTCATGTCAAATATCATAATAATTATGCTTGATAATGAAAACAATGATAATTCATCTAAAAATCTGGAAATTACTACAATAAGCATAAAAATATGAAAATAAACATTCAATTCAACTTATAATTCACTTAAAATCTCATAATCTTGTAAATGGAAACATTGGGTATGAACCCTAATTTTAAATTCATGGGAAATCATATAAAATCATATAACTTTGAATTTTAAACCAGTTTTGGGCACAGGGATGAAAGAAGATCCTTGTTCATAAACCCATATACCTTAATTTGATGATCTAGATGCTAGAACTTAAATCTTGGATCTATATCGATGTTTTGGAGATGACTTCTTAGATTTCTTGAATTGGGAATTCTCAATCTTGAAGAGTCTTGGAGAATTAATGGAGAAATTTTGGATCTTCTAGAGAGGAAGTATGAGCCTTAGGGTTTTGTCTAAGAGATAATGATGAATAAAGCATAATGTGCTCTCAAATATGATTAATCTTTTGTTTTTGGACGGATTGGGGGTTGGAGATTTACCAAAATACCCCCTTTAAACTTTATTATGGAAATGGAAAACGTACATTTTCCTGATCTGGGTGGCCACCGCGATGCGCCACTATCGCGGTGGCTCACTGGAAATTGACGAATGGAAATTGGGCAGACTTCGCAATGCGGAGACATTGCGGTGCCCCTTTGGAATTCTATTTTGATACATGACGCTACGTGTCATTATCGTGTTGGACCTCTGGACATTGACAAATGGGAAATTGACCCTCTCCATGATGCGCCAATATTGTGGAGGGCCACTGGAATGGGACAATTGAAATTTTACACTGATCTGCGATGTGCTAAGGGAAACAATGGTGTTTTGCGATAGGAACTTAAAATAGCCATAACTTCTTACTCGATTATCGGATTTAGGTGAATCTTATATAGCTATAAAGTTAATTCGATTTCCTACGTAATGGAAAGTCCAAATCTAAGAAATTCCTCACCAAATAAATAGAATATGTTTTGAAAGCTATCACTTAACACTCTAGGAACGAATTTAAGCTAGAAAAAATCGCGGGGTATTACAAGATATCACGTCAAGAAACAAGATGTGAGTTTTGAACATGTTATTACTACTTTGATGATTGTTTATCCTGTGATTAAAGGTTAACCAGCTAATATTTTCAAGGATCATATGACCCGTATGGGACTTAGTAACTCATTGTAATCTTGCTATATTCTCGAATAATTTGTCTAGACATTATCGTTTTTATATACATGAACGTGCACATTTTGTTTTCATGTAATATAAAGTGATCATTGGATCAAATAAAGTTAGACTCTGAATGACTTATATTAAGCTCATTTATAAAGTTGTTGAACACTTATTTAGAACATATTGTACATCATAATACATGAAAGAAAGTGTTTTATTAAGAGCATGACCGCCATGATTCTTGGATTAATATATTCTTGATAAAAGTGATTTTTACATAACTATTAAGTTGAGTAAATATATGTTTATGGACATATTGTTTATTTTCACTCATAAAGGATTGTCTGATTTTGATATATGGGTCAAGTGGGAGAATGTAAGAATATTACGTATTAATGACCTACATATTTTTTGTAAGAAACTTACCTTTTCTCCCAAGTAAAGTATTAAATCAGTCAATTACTTTTCCTCCAAGTTATGTATATATGGTATTTCCTTGATGGAAAGAAATAACTATGAAAGTCCCTAGGGTTAAAATTATTTACCTAAGAGTCCCTAGCCTACCTATAAATACGTTTGTAACTCCATCAGTCTGGCATAACTTTGATAGACATAGGCAAGAAGATTCTTAGGTGTCTCTTTGCATATTTTCTTTTTTAAGGTTTTGACAAAGGTGATTCTTCACAATACTTTAACAATAATGATTGAAGGTACGTTTCTATTTAGTGTTTCGCTGCGCATTGGCTCTATGTATGTGTTAAAATTTCAATAATGCTTTCATTAAAGAAAGAAAAAGGAAGTGAGCATAAGATGAGGAAATCTTTATTATGGCATCTCAAATATGAAATAAAAAGCATATTAATGCAACAACACTTTTCCAATACCAAGTTGAGTCAATCAACAAATTTGAAGAAAAATTCATGGTAATATGTAAATAACAATAGGACGTGTAAATGCACAAAAATACTTCAAGAAATAAATCAATAAGCAAAGTGAAGCAAATTACATATATTAAACATGTTTGAGAAACTATATTCAAAGACAACATAGAAAAAATAGTAAAATATTAATTCTAAGAAAAAGTGTCCAATTGTGCCAACTCCTATTTTAGTTTTACACCATTTCAACAAAATATATAACCCTAATAATTTTTCTATCTAAACAAGAGAAAATTAAAGACAGTTTTGACCATGAAGACGAGTAAATCATGACCGCAAACATATATCAAGGAACTTAACATTTTATCGTGGCATATAATCATTGAGAAAAATAACTCATTAATCACAAGAATTAAGGATCGGCAAAGGAGTTAGATCTTAAAAGTAGCACTTAAACTACAATTCTTAGATGTGAATGAGCTAACTATCACATGTATGTCAAAGTGGTCAACTTCAACCTTAAGCAGTGATTTTGGAAATTGCTAGGCCACAAATATAGCATAATATGATATACCTTTTAAAAGTAAGACCAAATCCCTGGTACAGGTAACTCACTACTTCGAATTGAGAAACAATTTCACAGACCCTTAACAATAGTAACTATTTTTTGACATAAATGAAATAACTTTACATTCTAAAAGCTAACATATCCACCAATAAAAAATTTAAACAAGACATGAATACGTATTTTAATCAAGCAAAGATCGAAAATTTATCCATCTAATTAATTAAGGTGAAACAAACAATAGTGACTATTCTTTTCGACATAAAGGAAACAACTGTACATGCTAAAAGTGAACATATCCATCAATAACAAATTTAAAAAAGGCATTAGTATGTATTTTAATCAAGCAAAGGTCGAAACTTTATTCATTTAATCATAATAATCAAAGAAGAAACTCAAAGAAACACGTTCAACCATTATTAGCTCATTTTACACCATGAACATAAAAATAGCCATAATATTGATATCATAACATCCTAGGGCCTTTAAGGCCATCGACAACAAATAATCCCAACAAATAAAATTACAACTACGCAACTACGAAACTATGAAGAAGGAGATGAAGAAGAAAATGATAGTAAAACTAAAAGAAAAAGGTGTGTTTACCTTTTTTCAGAGCAGCAAAATAGGACTTCAAGCTTTGTTCAGAGTATTGATCACCATCGAAAATCTTTCTACCAAAATGGTGGTAATATTTATAGGAAAGGATGGGAATTCAATTTTTTGAATCTACCAATGTGGGAGAAAGAACTTAGGTGTGTTTTAGGAAATTTGAAATTGAGGGTAAGGTTTGTTGGAGGATAAGATGAGGTAGAATTGTACAGTCTAGTACAAATTTTGAGTTTCAAAAATGAAAAAAGGACAAGGTTGAGGGAATTGTACAATCTAGTACAAATTTTGAATTTTAAATTAAAAAAAGGTCAAGGTTGAGGTGGAATTGTACAATCTAGTACAAATTTTGAATTTGGAATTAAGATTGGATATTAGAGGAAAATTATTTTGTTGAGTTTGGATTTCCGGGTCGGTTTATTGTCGGGTTTGCGAAAAAAGGGGAAAGAAATTTTTGTTGTCGTTGTTTGCATTGCTTTACTAGTATGGTTGAACCTGGTGGTGGCGTGATTGTATGTATTGTTGTTGCTGTTGGTCTTTGTTTTCATCAGCTTGGATAAGGAGAATTAGTGGGCCGGGTCGAGCAATAGAATAGTTCATTTGGGGTTGTTGGGTAAGGAGGGGGCTGGTCGGTATTTTGGGCCTGGGTTGGTTATTTAATAAGAAGAGGATTTGGGCTGATTTAAGAGGAACGACATTTAGGGATTTTGACTATCTTTTGGGGTTATTTAAAAAATAACCTCAATTAGATTAGGATTAGCCTATTCTATTTAAATTTTGATCACATTGAAAATTAATTGGCCAATTGCATATGGCAGATTTGATTTCAATTATGGCCAAATTTAATAGCTAGACTAAATTAAATTGAAACTCGATACGAATAAATACCTCGTTTAATCCCGAGCTTCTTGATTTAATAAAAATTAAATAAATTATGTTCAAGAACAAATTACATTTAAACCAAGATTTTAATCATTTGAGTTTATTTTCAAGATAAGCTTTGATTAAAATTTAATATTTCGTAAAATAAATATTTAAGGTAAAAATTTTATAATTTTGTATAATTAAATACGATAATATATAATCGCTACTTACAATGGTAAAATTACTCAGATAAATACTTTGAAAAGCTTTTTATTCAGATAAAATAAATATTGTTATTTTATTTAAAAATCAAAGAAAATCGGGACTAAATTTAGTTGTGGTGGAAAAAATTAGGTGTCAATATTCTTCATTTACACCACATATTGGTGTAAGTCTTTTGTTTTTTAGTGTAAATTCTAAGTTTGTCATTGTATATCTGCGTATGTGAATCCTGTTTCTTCATGTATTTGTCTATTTTGGACTTTGATAGGGCTTGACTCGATACAGATCTAATGTGAAGGAACAGGGAGTCCGAGTGGACTCATTCAAGATGAGTTCATACAAAAGAAAGAAAAGATAAGGACTAACACGCATCTACTAAATAGCATAACGAGCAAAACAGTATATCAAATGTCAACTTAAACAAACTATAAAAATCAAACACTTGAAGTATAGATCATACGCTTAAAAAGAAAATTACAAAATGGCACAAAAAAACTCAGCATGGAGAAATGACTCAAGCCTTCTCATTCTATACACTCAGCTACCCAAATACTTAATCACTTAGCCAATTTTAACAAGATAGGATCTTTAGTATTGACATGGAAAGGAACACCCCTTTTATAGTATCTAACAGGCACATTATCCAATATACTTGAACAGCATGAAGATGACAAAGGATAGATTATGAAATAACATTTAAACAATGACCAAGGTATGAGATGAAATTATAAAAATGAAGTAGGAGCAAAATAACAATTGTATTAGGACACACAACACCAAATGTAATGAGGGAATATTTAATATTTTAATAAATATTAAAATCAAGCTATGCTAGATCACACGACATCTATTCCACTAAGCAAACATGAGACTCAATTATGAATGTAAACTACCATAAATTTGGAAAGTAAACCACAATCGATAGCAAAACGAGATGTAAAAAAGAGTGATGAAATATGATTACTTTAAATTTTTAAGCTTATAACTATAAGCATTTGAAGAACGTATAATAAGTAGTAAATCATAACTCTACATGATAAAAAAAACAGAAATTAAACAAACAACATGAAGCTAGTGAATCTAAATGATAATCTTATAAAGTTGCAAAACCTAAACAAGGCAAGATTAATCTCTAAACCGTCACCTAATGTAGAAATTAAACAACACCAGTAATTTGTTAAGAGGGGACACTATTACATTTTTTGGGAGAACCAACTGAAATAATGAGTTGACAACAAGACTTCACCTCTCTCCTTGACTTGAGAATAACAAGAAAAAATAAAACTTGAGCTAGAATCTACAACTCTAAGACTGGATTGAAGTCCAAACTTCTAGCTGAGTAAAGAGAATTTCAGCCCTTTTTGTTAAGGAAAATATGTTCCTTCAATAGCAGTGAAAGGAGGGGTTTATGTAAAAACCCAAAATCTCAATTCTTGAAAAATTTTCAATGTAGGATAGAGAAATTCAAGGGAATTTTGGATATTTCTAAGGATATTTTAAATTTGAGGTAAAGGATAAGCTTGAATGAGATGGAATCATACTAATTGTACCATCCTTCCATTGAATCATGGATTTCAAACATTAGAAAGCTACTTAGGCATGTTCTAGAAGCCTCAGGGCTCTTTCTCGTGATAATTGCATGCTTTGAGAGAGGGAAAAAAGATAATCAAAGTGGGAAAAGGAGATGATACTGGGGGAAATTGATTTAGGGCTTTGGGGTTTTGTTGAATACATATTGTTGCGATTGAGGTTGTGATATTACCAACTATTGTTTTTTGTCGAGTTGATGGGGGAAAAAGATGGGCTAAAAAAAAGTGTGGGATGGTTTAGTGCTTAGATTTTGGGCCTGGATCCTATATGGGTAGATGGGCTGTTAAGATTTTAAGGAATGACTCATCTTATTTAAGATTTACACAATTTTATTTAAAGGATAGCTAAGATGGATTCAAATAGGGTCAAGTGCAACTGTGAATAAATTAAATTCAAATAGGTTCACACATAACAATTGACTTGAAATTAAAATGCATCAATATTCAATTTTACCCCAGGCATCTTGATTTAATAATTTAGATGAGTACTTTCCAAAAATGGTCTATTTAAGGCAAAAATACATTTAAACCAAATTATCCTTAAATTAATTAATTTTGTAAAGGACAACCTTGATCAAAAGTTATCTTTAGTAAAATGTATTTATTTAAATATCAAAATCATACGATCTCTCATATCTAACCAATGTATAATTTGTTACTTAAAATGGAAAAAATCAACCCAAAATTTGTCCAAGAAAACTCTTTATTCTAATAAAACAATTACTTTAATTATATTAAAAATCACAAAATTAAACTAAAGTGAGGAGATTAAAAATTAGGTTTCAACAACAGCCTCCTTCCTTTCGGTAGGTTGAATGCAAACAACTCTGGGCAAAGAAAGCTTGACGGCCCTAATTTTGGTCTGACCATAGATTCATATTTCAAAAGTAGTTGGTTCATCGCACTAATCTTAGGGAGTTATGGTCAGACCATAGTGGCGGGTTTCCTACATATCTCAGGTTACATAAGAATTTTAGCTAGATGTATTTTATCACGTTTGATTTTAATTATGATTTCAAAGGATTCACAAGCTATTCTGATTTAAAATTTTAATGAGATCGAAAAGTAAGGGAATAAGAAGACTAAGGGGAATCTGAAATGCAGTTGAGTTTTCTGCAAAGAGCCCAGCCTACATATCCCAATATTCAGTGAATCAGACTGCTTGTAGTTTGGCTCGATTGGTAGAAAAGAGTCTCTTATTTTAGACGGTCTTTAGTTCAAAATGAGTGACAAATACATAAAGTTATGGAAAAGAGACTTATAATTATCTCAACTACAAATATAGGGCCTCCTTACACCCGCAACTAAGAGTTACATAGACATAATTTTCAAATATCTTGGTATGTTATCACCCAAAGTTCAAAGAAGATAAAAGTTACATCCGATTCAAGTTTAGACATGCCCCAAAGGCAAAACTAAAACCAAAATATCCCAAAATACTCATATTCCTTTTTATAGGGGTATAATTTGATGGCAGTGGAAGTCATTCTTCATCTCCCATCTAAAGATTTTGATATTCTTCTTCAGACGATGTCCCAATTTACTGCTAAAAAAAGTATCACATTGTGTTGTGACCTTTTTGGAGTCATCCATACCTGTGATTTTGATTTGACAATTTCATCCATTCGGATGCTCTCGACAACAACTCAAACAAAATGGTTAGTTATAAATGTAGCATAACATAAACTGTAATGACCCGAGTTTGTACCCCAAATGCTATATGATGCTAGCAACCCCGAAAGACCACCAGCTAACCCATGACTGGTACTTGTTGTGAGCACTGAATAATAATAACACTATAATAACAATGTAACTAATATAAATGCGGATGTTAGTCTGAAAATGCCAAAAGGTTCATAACAGAAAAATCAATACTAAATACTAAAAAACTGAATGCTAAAATATCCATCTAAAATACTCTAGTTTGAAAGTCTCTAACTGTCTGAATTATGGAGTTGATGAGATAAGCCCCCAACTAATTCCGACTAATGGAAACTATACTAAAATACTAAAATAATACTCTGTCCTCAAACTATGAAGGAATCACCACTAAGTCTGCTACTGATAGGTAGGGCTGCTAAGTGCGGTTAGGGGCTTGTGCGTCTGAACCTATGATATAAGACATCATAGTGCAAAAGAAAGGTATGCGTTAGTACTTTGAATGTACTGATATGCTAAGTGAGGTAGACTGATATGCATGGGTTCATATGCATGAACAATAACTGACTGAGAAATATGAGCATAACTAAATGAGAGAACATGCATGGATACATAAATTATAACTGAGATCATGTTAGCACTGGTTACTGAGGTTTGAATACTGATTAACTTATATTTGAGTTTACTGATACTGTAATACTAGAATCTGAGTGAATATTTTTGATAGTCCTGGTTGATAATTGGGTGACTATTTCTGATAGTCCTGATTTTATAGAACTAAACTGTGTTCTATACTGAGCTGGGTAACTATATCTGACAGTCCTGATTCTGTAGAACTAAACTTAGTTCTATACGAAGATTGAAACTGAAACTGAAGGAGGTAATCATCTAACCAACATGCCCCTCTCTAAATGGATTGGAAGGGTGTCAGTACCATGCCACGGATAAGGACAAGATGTGAGTTAACCCTCTCTGAGATGAATCTCTTCATCAACCCTAGCTGGCAGGAAAATTCGTATGAGATATATCAACCCTAGTTTGGCAGGAAGATATTTCAACCTATGCTGGCTACGTACTTCTATAATGCAGGGATTGTTACTAAGGGTCAAACCCTCTGCTGGCCGAAATACCCCCATCCCTGGGTTCGCTCGGTGCCAAATCCTACTTCTAACTAAATAGACACTGAACTGATTTCTAGTCTATACTAGGCTTGACTGAACTATTACTTACTGTGCTGACTAACTGAACTGAACTGAGCTCACTGGGTTTCCGCTGACTGACAGAATACTACTGAGTTATGTTAGCGACTGCCTTCACTGAATACTAAATTGAAGCTGTGAATGATTACTGAGTACTACTATTTGTGACACTACTGAGACTGTTCTGTAACTACTGTAGCTCTAGGTAAATAGCTAAATTGTCAGGTATTGAATACCCCTAGGACCTGATGGCTTGAAAAGTAAAGCATAGAGTAAACTTGAAAAACATAACACAGAGCACTTGTTCATAACTCGTCCATAGAGACATTTTATCAAACACTTGTAAGGCATAAGTTTAGACACATACTAGTATATCATGAGTTTTCCCCATTTAACTCACACGAGCATGTTAACAAATACTTGGGAAGCACAACTATGCACTTGATACTAAAATAATATGTAGGCATATAACATACATTCCCAAATTCACAAATTCAATGGCTTTAAAATGAGTTCACATGATACTACACACATGATAATCAATTCCACATGAATCTTGTAATAAACCATGGATTAGAAACCCAATTAACATTATAATCATGAATATACTTAAATCCAATCATGGAAATCATGAAATCAATCTACTTGAAGTTTTAAAAGAGTTTCTTGGACTCCAAGGGTGGAAGGAACCCTTGGATGAACACTTCACATACCTTAATGCTTGAATTCTTAAAGATTGATGGTGAAATTCTTAAGATTTGAATCTTGAATTGGAAGCCCTAGGGTTTGCTCTTGAGAAATTTTGAGAGAAAAGAGTGTAATTTGCTTTGTGAGGACTGAATTTCATATTTTTAGGGATGGTACAAAGTAGGGAAAATGTCCCAAATACCCCTCAATGTGTTTTTTTAATTATTAAAAGTGTGCCCAGTGATGCGCATATCGACGCGTCACGTTGATGGGGTCGATGCTATGACTGATTTTTTGCGTCGAGTCCTCATCAGCTCACTAGAAATTGCACTGGAAGTTGGGGGAGAAATATTCATCAACGCGATAGGCGATGCAGCGTACCAATATCACATTGATACACTTGTTTGGACTCCTAAACGTTCCTCAAACGATGTCCAAAAAATTTGAATATCATCCAAGAACACCTACTGACATTCCTAATCATGTAGCAAATTAAAGATCGACATTTAATGGTCGTAAAGGTCGCGAAATAAGATCGCCAACTATAAAGGCTAAAATAAATCTAAGTATAAATAGTTAGCTAAAAATTTTAAGTCTGGGACCCTTTAACAAGCTTTAAAGGACTGAATCAATCTTAGAATTTTGTGGGGTCATACAATATCTCCCCCTTGGGAACATTCATCCTCGAATGAGACTGACTAAGATGGGAGGATTGAAAGACTGAAAGTACACACTGGACATGCACAAATGAAGCATAATTTCATGGCTGAGACTACTGATATACTGAATTATTATGCTGAACATGCATAACTGATGCATGATTTCATAACTGATATTACTGATAAGATGAGTTTGTTTACTAAATATGCATATCTGATGCATGAGTACATGACTGAACTAATTCATGAATGCATGGCTGAGTATGCAATGTTACTTGATACCAAGTTAGTAGCTACATCTGAACATGAAACTAAGTAAATTTAAGGAAAATTGTTACCTTGAGCTGAGTCTGAGTTTGCGGAGAAGAGGTGAGGATACTTGGTCTGTATATCTGCTTTTTTTTTCAAGTAGCTCCCTTAACAAACTGATTCTACCAAAGAACTTTGACTAGAGGAACTTCTTTGTTCCTCAGTCTGCGAGTCTGATAATCGAGGATTTCGACTGGAACCTCTTCATAAGAGAGACTATTCTAAACATATATGCCTCTATAAGGACTACAACTGTTGGGCCACCTATGCATTTCTTTATCAAGGAGATATGAAACACTGGGTGGACTGAAGCTAAGTCTGAAGGCAACTCAAGCTAATAAGCTACCTTTCTAAAACGGCTGAGAATTTAGTAAGGACCGACATATCAGGTACTGAGTTTCCATTTCTTGCCAAACCTCTTCACTCTCTTCATAGGAGATATCTTATGATATACATAATCATCAATCTCAAACTCGAGATCCTTTCCATACACGTCAGCATATGATTTTTGTCTGCTCTGAGCTGTCTTAAGTCTTTCCCTGATACACTGAACTTTTTCTAAGGTATCAAATACCAAGTCAGGCCCTACCATTGTGGCCTTACCCACTTCAAACCAACCAATGGGATTCTACATATCCTTCCATAGAGCGCCTCAAACAAAGCCATCTGAATGCTAGAATGGTAACTGTTATTATATGAAAACTCAATCAGTGGCAAATGGTCATCCCAACTTCCCTTAAAGTCAATGGCACACTCCCTTAACATATCTTCTAAAGTTTGGATGGTCCTTCCTGTTTGACTATCTATGTGTGGATGGAAGGTTGTACTAAGGTGGACTTGGGTACTAAGACCCTTTTGGAAGGCTTTCCATACATGAGAGGTGAACTGCGTACCTCTATATGAAATGATAGATAAGGGAACTCTATGCAATCTAACCAACTCTCTCACATAGAGCTGGGCATAATCCCTGGCTAAATAAGAGGTATGAACAGGTAAGAAATGAGCTGATTTGGTCATTCTGTCTATGATAACCCATATAGAATCATTCTGACAACAAGTATGAGGCAAACCCATCACAAAGTCCATGTTCACTCCTTCCCATTTCCATATGGGAATACTAAACTCCTGTATGGGCCCACTAGGCTTTTGATGCTCGATCTTAACCTGCTAACATATAGAGAACTTAGCCACAAACTCTGTAATATCTCTCTTTATCCCACTGCACCAACAGACTTCCCGCAAGTCGGGGTACATCTTAGTGGCCCCTGGATGAATAGAGTAGCGCGCACCATGTGCTTCTGCAAGAATCTACTGCCTCGAGTCATCTATACCTGGCACACATAGTCGACCCTGGAAATGCAATACACTATCTCTCCCTGGGAGAAAACCTTTATCTTCTGATCTCTAACTGATTCTTTCAACTTAAATAGACTGGGATTTCGTCCTACTTTTCCTTCACCTCAAAAACCAGAGATGATTCTAAACTACTCTGCACCAATACACTACCTTCTGCTGAATCGACTAAGCGAACACCTAATCAGGCAAGCTAATAAACTTCCTGAGCTAACTTCTTCTTATCATTCTCCACATGAGCAACACAACCCATAGACATTCTACCGAGAGCATCATCCACTACATTGGCCTTGCCCGGGTGATATAGGACACTCATGTCATAGTCTTTCAATAACTCCAACCACCTTCTCTGACAGAGGTTTAGGTCTTTCTGATAGAATACATACTGGAGGCTCTTATGGTCAGTGAACACATCCACGTGCACTCCATACAAATAATGCCTCCAAATATTTAAGGCAAATACTACTACTGCTAACTCAAGATCATGAGTGGGATAGTTCTTTTCATGGGTCTTAAGTTGTCTAGAGTCATAGGTTATGACCTTACCTCTCTACATCAAAATGCAACCCAAACAAACTCTATAAGCATCACAATATACCACAAATCCATCTGAACTATCTGGTAAAGTTAAAAATGGAGCTGTAGTAAGTCGAGTCTTCAACTATTGAAAAATCTTCTCGTAAGAATATGACCACTAAAATTTGACTTTCTTTTGAGTCAACCTGGACATAAGGGATGCAATAGACAAAAATCCCTCGACAAACCATCGATAATAGCCAGCCAAGCCCAAGAAACTCTTGATATCTGATGGAGAGATGGATCTAGGCCAGTTTCTCACTGCTTTGATCTTTTGGGGATCAACTTTGATGCCATCACCAAAAATGATATAGCCGAGAAAAGTTACTGACCTTATCCAAAATTTGCACTTACTGAATTTGGTGAACAAGTGATAGTTTCTAAGAGTCTGCAATACTATCCTGAGATGGTCTGCATAATCATGTTCACTGCGGGAGAGATAATGATGTCATCAATGAAGATAATGATGAATATGTCCAAGTACTACTTGAACACACGATTTATCAAGTCCATGAAAGTTGTTGGGGAATTGGTAAGACCAAATGACATAACTAGGAATTCGAAGTGACCATACAAAGTTCTAAAAGATATTTTTGGAATGTCACATTCTCTGACTCTGAGCTGATGATAGCCTGATCTGAGATTTTTCTTAGAAAAGTAACTGGTACCCTGAAGTTGGTCAAATAAGTCATCTATTCTAGGAAGGGGATACTTGTTCTTGACCGTGACTTTATTTAGCTGACGGTAGTCTATACACATTCTGAGAGAACCATCTTTATTACACACGAATAGAACTGGTTCACCCCAAGGGGATACGTTGGGTCTGATGAATCATTTATCTAGGAGATCCTTCAACTGTTCTTTTAATTCTCTGAGTTTTATCGGATCCATTATGTATGGCGGAATAGATATGGGACTATGGGCTGAGTATCTGGAAGAAGGTCTATTCCAAAGTTAATTTCTCTCTTGGGAGGAACTCTGGGAAGATCTTCGGGAAACACATTAGGAAATTCATATGCTATAGGAACTAACTTAAGACTGGGATTATAGGTACTAGAATCCTTAACTTAAACGAGATGATAGACACATCCCTTCGATATCATTTTACTCGCCCTAAGGTAAGAAACAAGCTGACCCCTAAGTGCTGAGGTACTACCCCTCCATTCTAGAACAGGTTCATTCAAAAACTAAAAATAAACAATTCTGTTTCTACAGTCAGCTTAGGCATAACATGAATGAAGCCAATCCATGCTGAGAATGACATCAAAATTTGTCATCTCTAATTCTACTAAGTCTGCTGAAGTAACTTTCTGAGATACCATAATCGGATAGTTTCTGTATACTTGCCAGGCTATGATAGATTTACCCACTGGGTAGATACTGAGAAAGGCTCTGTTAGAATTTTGGGACTGACTCCAAAGTCAACAGCTGTGTAAGAAGTTACAAAGGACAAGGAATCCCCTGGATCTAGAAAAGCATAAATATGTAAATAGTAAACTTGTAACGTACCAGTGAACATATCAAGAGAACCTCCTGATCCTATTGGGACTGAAGTGCATAGAGTCTATTTGGGCATTGCCCACTAGTGGCACTGGAAGCGGCACCCTGCTGATTCGGACGATCGGACTGAACTGGGGGATAATTATGCTGACTCTGCGAACCCACCTGAGGATATTGTCTGACCTTGTGGCCTAGATTACCACACCCAAAACATACATCATTGCTAGCTCTGCAAATACCCTGATGGTTTCTAACACACTTCTGGCAGAGAGGATTTGTTCGGGCACTACTAACACTACCTTGGGGTTTGGGGCCTGGCGCCCTATCTGTATTGTCATCTCTGAATTTCAACACTGGAGCAATGGCTGAGGATAGAGCTAGGACTGAAGGTTTTGGTCAGAACTAAGAACGATTACCACCCTCTGACTTAGGCTGGGTAAAGTTGAAACTACCTGTTCTAGCTCTCTTATTCTCCCTTTCCTTCTCTTTATCCTTAGCCTCCTCTATCTGCTGAGCATGGACCATGAGCCTAGATATGTCCATCTTCTTAATAAATATTGTGGTCCTACACTTCTTGACCACACTGCTAGACACACCAAACACAAACTTACTCATCTTAGATTTGCTATCTGTTACCACATAAGGGGCATATCTGGCTAACTGAGTAAACTTGAGAGAATACTCTTGTACTATCATGTTGCCTACTTCAGATTAATAAACTCTAAAACCTTTGCTTTCCTCAACTCTAGCGGGAAGAACCTATCCAGAAAAGAAATAGCAAACTTTTCTCATTCTATAGGCCCTACACTGTGGCCCTCTCTACTTTTCACTATTTGAACCACGAGTGAGCCACATCCTATAACTAATATGCAGCCAACTCTGTACTCTCACTAGCGGTCACCCCCATATTATCCGTGACCTTTTGTACCTGATCAAGGAATTCCTATGGGTCCTCATCTGACTTAGACCCAATAAATTATGGGGGATTCATTCGGGTAAAGTCTCGAATCCTGGCTACAGCAGTATTGGCCACTGGGTTGGCCGGAACGACAACTGGGCGTTCATTCTGGGTTGTTACTGAATTGGCTAGAGTAGTAAATGCGGCCCTAAATTTTGCATAGGAGACATGCTCTTCTAGAGGATCTGCCTGGATGGGCTGAGGGGCTGGCTGATTTCCTGTTCTTCTTTCATTCTTCTTAGAAGGCATGTTCTGTAAACGAAAGAAAGAAAAATATTAGAATGAGAGTTTATTTTGATCTTAGGCTAACTCATACAACATGAATACTGAAAAAAGGGAAACTTTTACTAAAACATCCCGTATCCTCTCGTCCATAAGTATGGCGCGCTACACACCCATGCACAAGACTCTACTAAATACGGGTTTCAGATTTTTTAAGACTTTATTGAATCTTAGACTTTGATACCAAGTTTGTAACACCCTGAATCTGTACCCCGGATGCTACACGGTGCTAGAGATCCCGAAGGACCACCAGTTAATCCATGATCGGTACCTACTATGAGAACTAAATAATAATAACATTGTAATAACAATGTAACTGATATAAATATATAAGTTAGGCTAAAAACGCCATAAGGTTCATAACAGAAAAATCAATACTGAATACTGAAAAACTGAATGTTGAAATATCCATCTGAAATACTCTATTCTGAAAGCCTCTAACTATCTGAATTATGGAGATGATGGGACAATTCCCCAACTAACACCGACTACTGGAAACTATACTAAAATACTAAAATAATACTCTATCCTCGAACTATAAGAACTCACCACTAAGTTTGCTACTAATAGAGTGGTGTGCTAAGTGCGGTCAGGAGAACGTGCGTCTGAACCTATGATATAAGACATCATAGCTCAAAGAAAAGTATGAGTCAGTACTTTGAATGTACTGGTATGCTAAGTGAGGTAGGTTGATATGCATAGGTTCATATGCCTAAACAATAACTGAATGAGAAACATGAGCATAACTGAATGAGAGAACATGCATGGATACATAAATTATAACTGAGATCATATTAGCATTGGTTACTGAATTCTGAATGCTAATTAACTTATATCTGAGTTTACTGATACTGCAATACTGGAATCTAAGTAACTATTTCTAATAGTCCTGGTTGATAATTGGGTGACTATTTTTAACAGTCCTAATTTTGTAAAATTGAACTGAGTTCTATACTGAGCTGGGTAACTGTACCTGACAGTCCTGATTCTATAGAACTAAACTGAGTTCTATACTAGAACTGAAACTAAAGTTCTAGGAGGTAAATATCTAACCAACTTGCCCCTCCCTGAATGGATTGGGATCCAACCTGTAACCTCAGTTGGAAGGCTTTCAGTATTGTGGCACGGGTAAGGACAAGCTGTGATTTAGTCCTCTCTGACTGGAAGCTCTTTTGTCAACCCTCACTGGCAGTAAAAATTGTACGAGATGTATCAACCCTTGTCTGGCAGGAAGATATCTCAACCTGCACTGGCTACGTAGTTCTGTAATGCAGGGATTGCTACTAAGGGTCAAACCCTTTGTTGGCTGTAATGCCCCCATCTCTGGGTTCGCTTGGTGCTGAATCCTACTCCCAACTGAATAGACACTAAATTGATTTTTAGTTCCACTAGGCTTGACTGAACTGTTACTAACTATGCTGACTAACTTAACTGAACTGAGCTCACTGGGTTTTCGCTGACTGATGAAATACTACTGAATTCTTCTGTTAGCTGACTGAGTTCACTGAATACTGAACTGAGACTAATTACTGAGTACTACTGTTTGTGACACTACTGAGGTTATTCTATAATTACTGTAGCTCTAGAAAAACAGCTAAATTATTGGGTATTGAATACCCCCAGGACTCGATGGCTTGAAAAGTAAAGCATGGAGTAAACATGAAAAGCATAACACAGAGCACATGTTCATAACTCTTCCATAAAGACATTTTATGAAACACTTGTAAGGCATAAGTTTACACATATACTAGTATATCATGATTTTTCCCTATTTAACTCACATGAGCATGTTAACAAATACTTGGGAAGCACAACTATGCACATGATACTGAAATAACATGTAGGCATATAACATACATTCCCAAATTCACAAATTCAATGCCTTTAACATTAGTTCACATGATACTATGCATGATAATCAATTCCACATGAATCTTGTAATAAATCATGGATTATAAACCCAATTAACATTATAATCATGAATACCCCTAAATCCAATATTGAAAATCATGAAATCAATCTACTTGAAGTTTTAAAAGAGTTTCTTGGACTCCAAGGGTGGAAGGATCCCTTGGATGAACATTTCACATACTTTAATACTTGAATTCTTGAATATTGATGGTGAAATTCTTGAGATTTGAATCTTGAATTGGAAGCCTGGGTTTGCTCTTGAGAAATGGGCTGAATTTTATGTTTTTGGGGCTGGTATAAAGTAGGGAAAATTTCCCAAATACCCCTCTGGACACTGTTTTAATTACAAAATAACATGCCCAGTGATGCGTATACCGACACATCGCATCGATGAGGTCGACACTATGACCGACGTACTGCATTGAGTCCTCGTCAGCTCACTGGAAATTACACTAGGAGTTGGGGAAAAAATATTCATCTACACGGTAGACAATGCGGCACGCCGAGATCTCATCGATACACTAGTTTGGACTCCTAAAAGTGCCTCAAACAATGTTCGAAAAATCCAAAATATGTTCGAGAACACCTACTGATATTCCTGATCATGAAGCAACTTAAATATTGATATTTAATGATCATAAGGGTCGCAAAATAAGATTTCCAACTATGAAGGCTAAAATAACTCTAAGTATGAATATTTAGCTAAAATTTTCTAAGTCTTGGACCCTTTAACAAGCTTTAAAGGACTGAATCAAGCTTAGGATTTTGCTGGGTCTTACACAAACATAATTTGGTACAAACCTGTTTCAACATGTGATGCTGAGATAGGTGATGAACTAATTTGCAAAACCTATTTTTAAAATATCATGCTACTTTGATTGGTGACAACCCAATGTGTACCAGTAAAAAACAGACGGTCTATCTTGAATATTTCGTGACATTTTAAATAAAGCGATGATCCAATATATCTTATTGTAATGCGGATGACCTATTTAATATTTTGTGCCATACTAAATAGGGTGATAACCCAACATGTCTCATTGAAAGATAGATAACCTATTTGTAAAGTAACGTACAACTTTGAATGGGGTGACGTCCCAACATATCTCATTGAAAGGCAGGAGACCTATTTTAAATTTTTTGTGCCACATTGAATAAGGTGGCCCAACATATCTCATTGAGAGATGGACGACCTATATTGAATCTAACATTTCACTTTGAATGGGGAGATGACCCAATGTGCCTACTAATCAACTGTATTAAACTTACTAGTAGCAAATACAATGTAAGGGCAACTGTACAAACCTTATTTTAATATGCCACATCAAAGAAGGCAACAATCTATAATATAGTAACATATCAAGTTAACGGAGATGATGATCCATATAATAACGTGTCACTCTAAAGGAGGTAACAGTCTATAATATAATAGCAGAGCATCTCAAATAAAGTGATGGTCTTATCCTCCCAAATATACTAAGATGTCACCTTGGATGAGGTAACAATCTGATATTTTCTTTAAAAGGGGTGGATGATCCAAATATAATGAGATATATTAGCTCGAATGGAGGTGACAATCTGGTATGTCTTTTTGAAAGGGTATTTGACCCAAATATAATAAGATATGCCACCTCAAATGAGGTGACAATCCAGCAGGTTTCTTGAAAGATGGAAAACCGTAATAGAATAAGATATGTCAACTTCAAACAAAGTGATAATCCAACTTATTTATTTAAAAAAATGAGCAAACCTTTCTTCACTCACAAAACTTGTTAGTTGAACAACAAATATATTGACATAATCGAACCATTTGAATAGATCATAATGATTAGGTAACCTTAGAAAGCTTATAACCCTATACAGACGTGTTAAGAGAGATTCTAAGAGCTGATTAAGGATGTCCTATAAAGTGTATCCCTACTTTATATGGAACCTCTTATAAAGAGAGATATTGTTGATTAATAACATTTATGAAGTTGAAATTTAAATAAAGATTCTTGAAATTATTAGAAGATTTTAAAAGGCTGCCTCTGTTTTTAGTTCAAAGGCACTTAATTGAAACAGTATGCAAAAGAAGAATTAATTGTTTTAAAGATAGGCCTCAATTTTCTCTGAGGATCAGGGAATACCGAATCCTTATGTAGGATTGCGTATGTATCCTACTGAAATAAGAATCGAGTCAAATATAGTTCATATCTGAAACTGATTCAAAGAACATGAGATTTGACCAGAAAGATCAAGGATTAAATCCATCAATATATAAGAAAAGGTAAAAAAAATTGATTTGTTGAACTTGATCCCTTGCATCGAGAATCCTTGAAAATATTGTGCATGCCATGATCATCTGAATTGAATCCTCAAACTTTGAGAGAATATATTTTGTTATTTCTTAGAGGCAGTCTTGCATAACATCACCTGTATGACTCAAACAATGCTTATTAATAACAATTTATTGTAACTAAACCAAGAGTATAGAGTTTAAAAGTAAAGTTATTTGGTTCATGATGATTTGGAGATAGTGAATTGGATAATATCTCCATGTCTTAGTTGTTATGTCCGATCATTTCCCTACAAAATCAGAGAAAGTGTTAGAGATTATAATGAAGTAACAAAAACATAAATCAAGAGAAAAAGAGAGAAGAAAAGATGTCTAAATTATTATGGAAAAACCACGGTGGGTCTAGTAATGTCCTTTATTATTCTTAACATTGTCAACTTTGTGACTTCATTATTCTTGTATCCAAATAAAAATTCTTAGTATTGAGAGGTTGACTATGTTGGTTTTGCCTTGCTCTCCTGATGCTCATTGTTGAACATTGATTTGTAAGCTTGGTCTGGCTTTAGTAATGCAGTCTTGGTGGAATTTTTGAGGACTCTCCTTAAAATTTTTTCCTAGTTTCATGCTTTGATGAATCTCGAGTCTTGATCTGTAAGAGAAATATTATTTTGTGGAATTCTTGAGTTTCTGCTCAAAAATTCAGCCCAATTTTAATTTTTTGAGGAATACGACCGAGCCATTGGGGTGTTTACGTATAAAATTGAATCAAAAATCAGGTCAAAAGTAGTTTCAATATAAAATGAAAAGATAAATTTCCTAAGAGATTGACCAAAGCTGACATAGGCCGCCTATGTATTCCATTTATGAAATTTAGGTCAAACGTAGTTCGTACAAAGAAAAAAAGATATTTAATATATATAATAATGTGGTCAAAGACAACACAGGTCGCCTATGCATTCCATTAGGGAAATTAGGTTGAACATAGTTCATTACAATTAAAAGTGGGATTACAAAGAAATCAAACCATAAAGTGTGATTACAAGAAAATAAAGTAATAAAGTGAGACTGCAAGGAAATAAAAATGAGAAACTACAATTACAAGAAAAGAAAATAATAACTTTAAAATGCAAGATAGAAGGACGCCAAAACTGTGCCTTTGAGGAAACTTCATTCTTCTTTGCGACTAATGATGCCAATAACTACGTTTTATTATTGGACAATGGATTATTATTCATATCTTTTTGGAGATTTTGCAAGTGTTATTATCTTGTTGTCAATCAAATCCTAGATTTTATATGTGAGAGTGATATATTTCTTGGTATCATGTCCAATAACTCTGGAGTGGTAAGTCCATCGCTTGTTTGGATCATATTAATTGGCATAAGTTTCACAGGCTTTACTTCTACTAGATGAAGTATCTCTCCTTCTTGCAGCCTTTTATAAAGTTTAGTAAGTTCTTTTGTTAATGGCGTGAAGATCCTAGGAGGTTTCCTTTCATGGTTGGCACGAGGTGCATTATTTTGATAATTTTGTGGTGGAGGTTGAGCATGATATATTGCTTGCACATTATAGACCATATATTGAGCATGCAGAGCATTGGGTCGGTATCATTGGGATCTCTTGTGGTTTGATGTACCTTCTTGATTCATCACTCCCGTTTCTCCTTTTTCTTTCAATTTTCGAAAAAGCCAGTCAGGAAGATCTTATGAGTGAATAGCAGTTCTATTAAATTTATTAGTCTTCTGTCTTGAGGTCATCCTTAATTATTTCTCCAGTCTTAACAATTTTACCAAATGTTTTTTCAACCATCGTCATTATATAATTAAAATATTATGGATTAAGGACATGGATAAAGTAACTTATCATTTCAGCTTCCTTCATAAGAGGATGTACTTTTGTTAACTCTTCTCTCCACCGTATGACATATTCACGAAAATTGTTATTTAATTTATACCTTAGCTTTGTGGTAGAGATTCTGATAGGAATAATATCGACATAAAACTCATAATGATTCACAAAAACATTTTTCAAGTCATCTCAAGTACGTCATTTGATCACATCTTGTTTAGTGTTCTATTCTAAAGCCTTTCCACTCAAACTTTGAATGAATATCCTTACCCGTATTCCTTCATTTTTGCCCACACCAATCAATTTTTCACATAAATTTTTAAATGAAAGAACGTATTTCTGGACACTTTAAACTTTTTGAATTTTGAGATCCTGCAACCAGAAGGAAACTCAATCTCAAAAAATGCACATAACTTTTCATACTCACACTTTGGTTATTTCTGAGCCCCCGAAGGCGTCTCATAGCATCTTCCAAGACCTTGAACTTTTTATTCACTGTCTCATTAGTATACTCCCTCGTATCATTCTCAGTTTCAACATGATGATCAACATCTAGGTGGTATAACTCTTAAGTTTATGTTGCTAGTGAGGCGGTAGAATAGGTGTATATTGGTGGAGTGTGGTATGGCCGTGATATGTTCTGAACCTCTAGAGTACAAAATGTGTATACAAAAGGATCATTCTACGAATCATGAGTATTTTTAGAAGTGGTAAAAAAATCTCCCTGATTAACTCCTTTTGATGTTGGAAATATAGGCCCTTTTTTCAAGCATTAGGAGGTAAAGTCATGTTTGGGGAGTCTAAAAAGGTATTCTGCTTTGCATCACCATGAGCATTAATTTAGCTATTTGATGTTCCAAACCAGCAATGACCTCTAGGTTATTTATCTTCCTATTGAGACACTAGGGTCCATGCTATGGACAAGGTGGGAACTGACTCAGATAAAGTATTTATGTTGATCAAACTAGGATTAATAGTTGAACAAGTCTATCTATTAGCCCAAGTAAGAACAAATAAGTCTGTAGTTGCTTTCTTGATCTTAGACCATGTGAAATATTGATGTTTTACCAGCGATTGCTTGAAATTACTTTGCTTTTAGTGTTTATGAAATAAGTAAGTTTGATTATCAACACAAATCAATCTCTCACTAAAAAGAAAGAAAAACACCCAAAAGGTGAAAGTGTTAGTTCATGAATTGTAATAATTAACCAAAATAATATACAAAAAAATGACATATATTTGGTTTGAAACAGACTAATCCAGAATTCGAAGAATAGAACACTTTGGGAAAGTGACTGAACGACCATAATTTTGACTATTTTGATGAAAATTGAATTCGAACTAAGTGATTTTGAAGAGATTGGGTGTTCACAAATAAACTTCCCAACAAGGATTATTTGTAAAGCTTTTTTGAAAATAACAGAGTTTTACCATCAATAGAATATTTGGGTAACTCTAACTATAATTAAGTGCGAGAAAATCAATTTGCAAGAGCAATGTAGTCAATGTGAATTGGACAATGACCTAATAAATTTTTGAATAAAATTTGGGTGAATTAAATGGGATTTTATCGGTGGACTTGTAAGGATATTTTAGGAGGACAGAAATTTTGAGTCTTATATGCCTAATAATGCTCTGACTTTGAAATAGAATAATGGACTAGTCTTGTTTAAAGACAAACATATGTTATGTAAACACACAAATCAAGCAAATATAGATTAAAAAAAATAATGAAACACTTTAGCACATAAATAATTTTAACGCATCCTAGCATACATTTGACCTTTCAAACCAAAGGTAAGCCTAGCGTTTGAAGAATATACATGTCATTTATAAGACGTTTCATTGCCCCAAAAAATATATTATAGAAATTTCAAGAATAAATTAAATGGGAATACAAAATGAGGAAAGAAAAAATAAATGATATTAGTCCACGCAAAGGAGCAAACCTAAACTAATTTTCTTGGGAGTCCTTCGATCTTAAATTCTTGAAATTCTTGAATACCTTTCGCATGAAGATCTTCTCTAGATTACAATAAAAGAAACTATCTAAATAAAATCTCCAACCTCATGAGACAATAGTCCGTACAATCCAATATTATATCCTTTAATTTGAACACATAAGGGATGATCGTGTGTTATTGACTCGTGGTCAGCAAATGCAAGGTAAGTTTTTCTAATGGTCCTAATACCCCCTCAGGTATTGGGTCATCCTAGGCTCATGCCTAAAAAGAATTTTGGTTTCATTCTATCCAGGTATCTAGAGTGGGCTTTGATCAGGTTCCCATGTGGATAACTTGGGTTTGAAAATATACACAGCCATCGAACGTCTAACATATCAATAAACTATTGTATTTCCAACACTTTCATTTGAAATTGATCATTAGGGCTCGAAATAACCACGAAACCTAAACAGTTAAAAATAAAATGAGAAAGTGTGTCATGAATGCAACAGTTAATAATTACAAAAATTTAAACACATAATTGCAAAAGTAACAACTAATACAAATATTAGCCAAACACATATAATCTTGATGGTTATAACCTAGATAAATCCCCAATAGAGTCGTCATTCTGCTACGATCATTTTTGAAATGTCAAAAACTTCATAACTTCGTGGTAGAAAAAGTCTATTTGATTTTATTTGAAAGATATTTTAGGAAAAATAGAGTCGCAACTTAATTTTTTGAAAATTAAGAAAACCATTTAAACAAAGGTAATTTTGAAAGAAATCCTCTTATTTAAAAAAAAAAAAAAAAAAAGGTTCAAGTAAAGGTTGAAGTAAATTCGAAAGAAGGTGTTAAACACTTTTGAAAATACACAGTGTGGTTTCTGACGGATTTGGATAATTTATAAAGTTCGTGAGTTTGTTTGAAAAAACCTTATTTTTGAATAAAATTTATTAACTCTTGTTCATTTAATTTATTTCATTTAATGGGATAAACAAATATCAAAATTTTTAATGTAATTCTAACTTTAACAATTTATCCAAATAAAAACTCTTGATTTAAATGGACAATCCAATTTCTTTAACGTGGATATCAAGCTAACTACCAATTATTAAAGAATATGAATAATTCTTAAGTTAGTCTTAAATCTTAAGCTTGCCGAAAATTCATTTGGTAAGCATCCGAGTAATTAACTTCATGCTTATAATAGAATTACACAAATAAACTGATGTTTCATCTAAATAAATTAAATAAAATTACAAACAAATAATTAAATATTAATTACAAGGAAACAAATGAATAAAATTTGAGATTTAAGCCCCTTTCTGGTTCGTCCGAAATCTGTCCAGGTTTGGACTTAATACTTATGGACTTGGTCCAATTTAGCAGTTGTATATCACAGCATTTTAGCTTTGTATTTTTCTGTATATACAGTGTATATTACTTAGTAAAACTGCATATTTGTTCCATTCTTCATGTACACCATATATTGGTGTATGTCTCTTGCTTTTCCAGTGTATCTTCTTAGATTTTCACTGTATATATGTGTATGTCGGTCCTGTTTCTTCATGTATTACTATTTTGGACTTTGATGGGGCTTGACTCGATGGAGATTGAAAGCAAAGGACTGGGGAGTTCGACTGGATTCACTCACGATGAGTTCATGCAAAGAAAGAAAGATAAGGATTAACACGTGTCTACTAATAGCACTACGAACAAAATAGTATACCAAGTGTCAACTTTAACAAACTATAATAATCAAACACTTAAGGTATAGATCATATGCTTAAAAAGAAAATTCAAAATAGCACAAAACAACCCAGCATGGAGAAAGTACTCAAGTCTTCTTATTCTGTATACTCAACTACCCAAATACTCCATCACTTAGCCAATTTTAGCAAGATAGGATCTTTAGTATAGACATGGCAAGGCATGCCCCTTTTTAGTATCTAACGGCGACGTTATCCAATATACTTGAACACCAAGCAAATGACAAAGGATAGATTATGAAAAAACATTCAATCAAAGACCAAGGTGTGAGATGAAATTATGAAAATGAAGTAGGAGCAAAATAACAATTGTATAAAGACACGAACAACCTAGTGCAATGAGGAGATATTTAATCTTTTGACTAATATTAAGCTCAATCTATGTTGGAGCACACAACATCTATGCCACCAAGCAAGCATGAGACTCAATTATGAATGTAAACTACCATAAATCTAAAAATTAAACCATAACCGATAGCAAAATGAGAAGCAAAAAGAGTGACGGAATATGATTACTCTAAATGTTAAGCTTATAACTGTAAGCATTTGAAGAACATATAAGAAGCAATAATCACAACTCTACTTGACTCAAAAATACAATAATTAAACAAACAACATGAAGCTAGTGAATCTAAACGATAAGCTTATAAAGTTGCGAAACCTAAAAAAGGCAAGATTAATTTTTAAACTGTCACCAAATGTAGAAATTTAAATAAGACCAGTACTCAAATACTAAACTTAAAAAAGCAACCTATGTTAAAAATATGTTAAGATGAGACGATAATACTTTTTTTAAGCAGCTAACTGGAATGAGTTGACGATGAGACTTTGTCACTCTCCTTGACTTGAGCTAGAATTCTCACAAGTCTAAGGCTGGGGAATGCAGTCTAAAATCCTAGATGAGTAAAGAGAATTTTAGCCCTTTTTGTTGGGGAAAAAACTGCTCATTCTCCAGTAGTGAAAGAGTAACAACCTCAATTTCACACCACAACTCTAATATATATATATTATACTTCCAAATCCGAATACAAATAAGAATTCGAGTGACAAAGTAACAATGGACAAATACTGATGGAAATTCTCCGAGTAACAGAGGAAGAAGGTAACTAGAAGGAGATGAGATAATAGATCATTGAAGGGGAGATGAGAGAATACAGACTAAGCAGAAGCTTCAACATAATTTGCATGAACATTCTATCTAATCCTAGATCTTATTTAACCAATTGACAATCGAGCCTGGATTCCAAATAAAACACTCCAACATCTCAATAGGTCCAATAATCTCAGCTGGATCAGCCCAATTCAGCACTTCTAACCCATAGCCCCTTACAGAGTTGACTTGGTTTACAACAATACTCCCATCTTGAAAAGGAACCTTGTCTTCAAGGTTCGAGTAGAAAAACATAAGTTTGGGACATGATAAATTAGTCTATGCTAGAGCAAATATTGTGGCAAAAATATTATTCTGACTCATTCTTGTCTCTGTGCCACTATTTGAGTCCATGTAAAAGCAACACCTGCAACCTTTGATGATTCCTTTGAAAAATCCACCTTAGTCGCATAACCCTAGAACTTGCTAAGACAAACTGGGTATTCTTTGAAAAGAAAAATTATAACACTAGTGGCTTTAATTATAATTAATTTCAATGATTCTATTAAACTGTTCACCACTCCAAAGACAAGAACTTCCTGCTTTATGTCTTCATCCATTCTTATTGCAGGATTGAGTACACTTAATATAACTTTGGTTCCAACAACCACAAACTGCTTCAGTAGATATCTTAAAACACTCTTAATAATCTTGTAGTCACATGCTTCAGCAACTATTTGGATAGATTTGGGTACATTTTTTGGCAAAAGCTGCACCGCAGTTTGTGTTCCAACAAAATCAACCCCTCTTGTCGCCAAAATGGTATCCTGATGCCTGATAATATAAACGATATTTGTCTTTGCGCCAATGTAGGCAAACAGAACCGCAAGTGTAGGGAAATTTTGCAACTCCTGCTCAATCAAGTCTGCCATGAACTTGATGCAACCTTGAAGCAATGCAATACAAATAGTTTTTGCAACTTCTTTTCCTTGTATATTCATTTTAAATGCACTAGTCTGCTCAGTTATTTTCTATCGAAAAGAGAAATCATCTTCTATTGCAGTATACCATACCTTACTCTTTGGAGCTTGGAGAACAAAAATGAGTTAAGCTAATAGTTAATGAAGGAATTAGAATAATTTGGGAAGACGTATAATAGGCAGAGGTGCAATTGGTTGTAGCTCTCTCTACGCAGCTCCTTGAAAACCGTCATCAAACACACAATTCACATCAGAGTGTGTATCATCCACTTTTGATTTCCTCACTATCAACTCATATCTTTGTTATCCGGGATCCCATACTTGAGTCACAGAATTAGCATACGCAATGAAGCCAAACATACTAGTAGATCCCAATAATATTAGTGGCTTCGTGTTCACTATATAATTGACGAGAGCCTTGAACTTGGAACTTATACCTGGATCCCATACAGAGAGATTCATTGCATCTCCGTGAACATCGACACCAAAGGAATTTGCACCAGGAGTAAATGGAAAGTGACACAAAATATTGTGAGCATTAAATTTCTCAATAAATTTTCCATCAAACATCATCTCATCCAAAGGCATATTACTTGGTGGAATTCTATCCTCAATCTTTCGAAAAAATTTACCAAGATATAGATCCTCAATAGTCTGAGGCTCCAAGAAAAACTCAACAAGATACATGTCGTCAAGGGTCTCAAATTCAATTTTCTATTTACTAGAACTACGATCCAGAGAAGTAGCAGTAACATACCTCTTGATATACTTCTTAGGGAACATTCATTGAACAGTTGGACTTTGCTGCATTCAAGGCATAATGCTTCTTCATCAAGCATTTTGATTAGAGAATCGAGTCGTACCTCCGCAACTACCTTGATGAAGCAACTATGAACAAATTCGTCGAGCACCCTAGTTGATTGAATATCCTCCAAATCACCTAGGAAGATAGAGGCAGGAGAGGTTTTCCCCACTTCTTCAGTGAAAACTCCGATAGACATTTCATCGAACATATTGTCCACATGGCCTGAATGTTCATCGATGAAAGTGTCAAGTAGCCCCCAATGACCCTCAACATTATCCACAGGTCTTGAGTTTGCTTCGGCCAAAGGAGAAGCAATCTGTCCGCTACAGAATATAGTAGTACTAAGTCGTGCATCTGTTACTATAAGCTGATGATATGGACATGAATATTTCTCCTCGATATTCTGCAGCAAAGTTAGAAAACTGGTAATTTGAGCATCCACCAGAGGAGACTTTGCATAGGTCCATTTTCAAAAATACAACGCTAACTTCTCCTTCAAATGCTTCCTATCAAAAAATTAGTTGTTGTAAAACATCCAACGGAACGACTCGAGGGCCTCACCATCCAGATAGTAGGAAGGAAGAGGTAGCCAATGTTCCTCCAAGAAGCCCAGGAAAGTAAAGTACCGCTCTGCCCTAGAAATCCAATCCTCTGGATTATCGGTGTCATTGAAGCGATCTAATACCATTATTGCCATTAAAGTATGAAAATGAAAGCACTAATGTAACAACCTCAATTTCACACCACAACTCTAATATATATATTATACTTCTAAATCCAAATATAAATAAGAATTCGAGTGATAAAGTAACAATGGACAAATACTGATGAAAATTCTCCGAGTAACAGAGTAAGAATGTAACTAGAAGGAGATGAGATAATAGATCATTGAAGGGGAAATGAGAGAATACAGACTAAGCCGAAGCTTCAACATAATTTGCATGAATGTTCTATCTAATCCTAGATCTTATTTAATTAATTGAAAATCGGGCTTGAATCCCAAATAAAACACTCTAACATCTCAACAGGTCCAATAATCTCAACTGGATCAGCCCAATTCACCACTTCTAACCCATAGCCTCTTACAAAGTTGACTTGGTTCATAACAGAAAGACAGGGGTTTATATAGAAACTTAAGATCTCAATTCTTGAGAAATTTTTTATGTGGGATAGAGAAATTCAAGAGCATTTTGAAAAATTTCTAACGATATTTCAAATTTAAGGTAAAGGATAAGCTTTAATGAGATGAAATCGTACTAATTGTACCATCCTTTTTTTGAATAGCAGATTTCAAACATTAGAGAGCCACATGGGCTCGTTCTAGAAGCCTCAGGGCTCTTCCTCGTGACAATCACATGCTATTTAAGAGGGAAAGAGATAATCGAAGCGGGAAAATAAAATGAAATTGATGGGAATCGATTTGTGGCTTTAGGTTTTGTTGTATGCGTATTGTTGTTGTGGAGGTTGTGATATTGTCGGTTGTTGTTATTTTTTGGGTTGATGAGGAAGAAGATGGGTTAAAAGAGGGTGTGGATGGGTTTAATGGTTAGGTTTTGAGCCTGGTCTGATAATGGGCTGAGAGGCTGTTAGGATTTTTAGAAATGGCATATCTTATTTAAGATTTAAATAGTTTTATTTTTAAAAAAAAAAAAAAATAGCCAAGATGGATTCAAATAGAGTCAATTGTTTTGCAAATGTGATCAAATTAATTTTGAATAGAGGGTCACACTTAACAATTGACAAGAAATTAAGACGCACTGATATTCAATTTGACCCAGAGCTTCTTGATTAATAAAATCTAGATGATTACTTTTCAAAAATGGCCTATTTAAGGCAAAAATACATTTAAACCAAATTATCCTTAAATTAATCAAATTTTTAAAGGAGAACCTTGATCAAAAGTTGGCTTTGGTAAAATGTATTTAGTTAAATATGATCATACGATCTCTCATATTTAAACACAAGAACATATAACTTGTTATTTAAAATGGCTAAATAAATCCAAAATTTGTCTAAGAAAATTCTTTATTCTAAGAAAACAATTACTTTAATTTTATTTAAAATTAAAGAAACTCAAAATTAAAATAAAGCTTGGAAGACAAATATTAGGTGTCAATGACGTTCGTACTTCTCTTTTTAGTTAATTCATCTTGAGGTTCTTACTTAATGCTTTTCTAGTTATTTTTAATTGAAGCATGATCAAATGTTTAAATGGTTTTGTATAGTATTTAGTATAAAAATTTTATTATTTATATGAAGTTTGTGCGCTATGTATTTATTTGTAACTAGTAAATTTATCCGTGCTTTGTGCGGTTAAAAAAGACGGTAGTTGGTAGATTTCGAACAAAAATGTAAGTTACTATTTTGAATCAAAAGAAATTATGGACTTACAACAAAGAAATTCATATAACCAACAAAAAAAATCCTAAAAAATAAAGAAATAATACAACATTATTTTTAAAATCTTAATCATTAAACATAATAGAAAAAATACAAAATCAATACACAATTTTTCAAACTCTTATCGACATCTTCCACAAGCCGACACCACCATTCAATAGCCTTCATCTTATTTTTCGAGACAAATAACAAAAGTTAAAGTAATAAGCATCAAATATGTAACATGAAACTTAAAATACTAATGTGATTATTTGTACAAAGTTTTACAATATTTATTTGTAGGACTGTAATATAAAAATACTAAATATATGTCATGAATATGATTATTAATTATTTAATAGGTTATGATAATAAAAGGTTGTAGGAGTAATGAAAATAATGATCATTAAGTTCACATTAAAAAAATTTAAAAAAAAAAAAAAAAAACTCAAATTTCTTAACATTGCATATTTAACATAATTAAGAGAGTTAAAAAAGTTTTTTTTTCTGATTTTTTTTTTAATATAGCACACAAATGAAAACAAATAGAGAAAAATTCAAAAAAATTGTATTTCTTAACCAACAAAAGATGTCACCTCATATTTTTTCTATTCCTAACATATATGTGTGTGTATTAATTACATATTGACACTCATTGACTTCTCCATGTATTACTTCTTTACATTTTGACATTTCTTAATAAAAATTTTGGCCCCGTCATTATCTCACATACATATATTCAATGAACAAATAAAAAATTAATAAAATACACAGTTTCAGGCATAAAATGAAATTACAAAACTGAAATAAATAAGAAAGAATAGCCCAAAAGCAAAAACTTATTTTCGAGTATCACAATTGTAGAAAATCAAATATGAAGCAGAATATGCATATAATCACATAGAATTATAATTTTTCAAAATGATAAAAAGTCAAGTAAATGAAAAATTGTGTTAAAGAAATGAATACAAACTATCTTATTTTTAGTTTAATGCTTAGATTGTCTTCTTCAAATCCTTCATAATGTCCCCTGAACAATTCAAATCAAGATTCATGTTCAAGAAGAACACTTATTTCTTTTGATTTTAAGATGCAATAGACTAAAAAACAAGGTTATGAGATAGTTAAAACTTGATTTTGAAATATATACTCAACATAATTGTTATATGTTAAACCTTAGAAACTGAAAAGGCTATGATACAACTGAAAAAGGCACGTATGCAGCTTAATGATTCATTATTTCAATTCAATTCCTTCAACTTTAATGCCCCACTATAATGTAAATATTATTTTAACTTTAATAACCCACTATAATTAGTTTTTGATGGTTTTAGTAAATAAAAAAAAAAAGGCTTAGAAAAATCACAGCATGAATAGAGGCTTTAAAAGCATGTCACATCATTATTTCAACATCCTTCCTTTATGTATAGATATGAATTTTAAAAATAACTATGAATAAGTAATTAATTTACACATTTTTTTAATCTTTCTCCTCTTTATATAATTGTATAGTTTGTCGTTTTCTATTTTTCTTTTATAGCAAAAAATATTTTGAGACTGATTTGCATAAAATTATTTGTAAAAATTAAGGATAATACCCATGAAATTACTTGAACTTTACCAATTTTTCAATGGAGCATATTGAACTTTGCGGAGGTCCTATTACCCCCTATACTTTTTTAAGTGGAATTAATTCCCTCCAAACTTTTTTAAAGTGGAATTAATCCCTCTCCCCCAAATATTATACTCAAGTTTTTTCGGTGGGAAGTGTGGTACACGCACTGTTTCTTCTCTATTTATCAGTTTTCAACATCTTTTCATCATTACAACCATATTAAAGATTCCACAACTCAAATTTCTCCTACAAATCAAATTTCAAAAAATTTCATTGAGTCAATTTCAAATTCTAAGTCCATTCTTATCACTCCTAAAGTTTTCAAATTCAATTATGAAGAAAGTTTCTTCATACTTGAATTTCAAATTTTAAGTTTCAATAGCGCCTCAATGGAATCTTTCATTGAGTTTCAAATTCCAAGTTTCAATTACGCCAACTCAATGGAATGGAATTTCAATTTCAAGTTCAAGTTGCAAGTTTGAAGTTGTAATTACGCCAAATTTCAATTTCAATTAAATGGAATCTTCCATTAATCTTCAAGAATGGAAACTGAAATGGAATCTTCAAGAATTCAATTTCAATTAACAATGGAGCAACCATTGTTGAAGAAAGGAAAGAAAGAAGAAAGAAGAGATAACAGAGAAGAGAAAGAATGAAAAAAAATAAAAAAATTTAAATAATTAAAAAATTTAGGGGTTGTTTTGGCAAAAAAAAAAGTTTTTAACGTTTTTTGACGCCTTCATGCTCTCAATGCGCGTGACTAACACGCAATGGTCCAAGTGGCAGATATATGCCATTAAGATATGAAAAAAAAAGTCTAAGGGGGGTAATAGGACCCTCGCAAAGTTCAGTATGCTCAACTGGTAAACCGGTCAAACTTCAGCTATTTTTGTGAGTATTCTCCCTAAAAATTAAGGTCTTAAGATTGCCCATTCTGCAAAAATTCTCATCTTTAAAATTGATTTGTATAAAACTCTTACTGTAAGTATTCTAATATATGATTTACAAATAAATAACAATATTATTTAAATATGATAATGACCCATTTAAATAAACTACTGTCATATATCTTTGTAACCTCAATGTAGAATTTTCTAGCGTGAATTCGGATTTACTTCAATATGAATATCAAATACGAAAAAAATACCTTTATAACCAAAGAATCCTTGATAAAGTCTCGTGAAGAGTCAAATTATATGATGTAGTAGCAACAACATAAAATCTTTGTTATTGTGTGATCGCCTATATTATCATGAAACTTTCAGAAATTTAGAATAGAGAGATGAACTAAAAAGCAGAGACCAAAAATAAAATCAAATTATAACAAACTTAAAATCATACTTGATCCCAAAATGATAAAGGCTATAGAGAGATTGTAATGACTTTGGACTCAGTCGTTTGTTTCACTTATATACGATATAGACATATAGATTTGTGTTGTTTCATTACATAATAAATTATCATTAAATTCCTCAATTAATAACATTGAATTTTGAGTTTTTGAAATGGAAAAAGAGTTTAATGAATTGTCACGACCCTAAAACAAGGGTCATGATATCACTTATCGTGGCGTACCTTGACAAGTAAGTCTATCATCCAAAGTGATACAAAAAGGAAAAAGAAAATGCAGAAATACCCAAGGTAAGGGTTCTAGGACGAAGCCAAACCATAAAAGTAATCATAACAATGCAGAAAGAACTTATCCAAAATATCAATCATGCCCAAAACCAGGTATCAAATAGTGTAAGAACTACTAATACAATTCAAGAGTCAAATACATCAAAAAAATAACTACAAAGGAATAATATTTGTCTCCAAATACTAATAAAGACATAACTACTATAGAAAGATAGAGGTGAACTTCAGACGCATGAATATCCAACCGCTACCTTGGAAGCTCAAACAATCACTCGAGTCAAGCAAGCTGAGGCGCACTCGATCTAGGACCTGTACCAAAAAGGGAGCAGTATACATGAGTATGGTCCACTTGTACTCAGTAGGTATCATAGGCCGATAAAGAAAAGTAGTAAATAAAACATATAAAATGTACACTAAGGGAACGTCACCTGCAATTAGAAAATATCCTACAACGGTAGCCCACACCACTTGCACTAATAGTTCTAATATATGACATATATTACAACATCACAATAAGATAGAACAAAAGTATAAATTATATCTTATATAAGTAGAACAGGAGGGAACATGCATATACAAGATCATCAAATACAAGTAAAATAAAATCAGACAATTACATAAATGGCAAGTCAATATGGCAATACAACACAATATAAACACAATAAAGTAAGTGCAATGTATATGATGATGATGATGATGCACAAGGTCATCGTACAACCTCCGAAATCATCACAATTCCTATATACACCTACGGAGGCAAGCCTCCCAACGCAGGATCTATGGGGGGTTCATCAACCCATATACAATCCACATATATCATATCTTCTTTCCGGCACATTCCTCGAAAAGGTTTTATCAGGTGTTGCTAATATTTCTCAGATGTTGCCACTGTGGTACTAATGTTTCATGAGTAAGTATGATATGAAGATGTAATGATCACAACAAATCACAATGAGTATTTCCATAACCAACCACATGATATATTTTCACAACCAACCACATGATATATTTCCACAACCAACTACAATGATACATTTCCACAACCACGTGAGTCAATATCCACACACTATTTTTGTTTCATCCATGAATCTCCACATGTCTCGTATGCCAATAAAATATGAATATAATCACAATACACCAATGGTACCACATTAAGAATTTTAACAATGCAATACAATTATTCACATGTATTCAAGGCTATCAATATTACATAGGACCCCACACGGGCACACATATCATATAATATCCCAATTTCGTTAATTACATCACATATGGGCCCCCACATGGGCACAACACATAGATAAGCATTTTTCATGATTAGTTCCCACCCTTAACATAAATTTTATACCATCATTTACTACCCAACTCAGTCTGAAAGAGTTAAGTCATAACCTACCTCGAAAGCCGAAATTGGTTTGCTTCACTTTGGACCCGCACCTTACTTTTCACAAATGATCCCAAACTCTACAAAAAAATATCAAATATGAAATATATGCGCCAAAACAAAACCAACGACACTCATATTGACTACTTTTGATTTGGGGTCAAAACGAACCCCCAAAATGGGTTTTCAAAAAAGAAGGGCAAAATCGTAACTTTACTTCAAAATGTGTTCCTCATATTTTTAGGAATCTACAGATGAAATCCCAAGTCAAATCGAGTCAAACTGAGGTTCAAATCAAAGAAAAATTATTTTTAAGCTTTATCGGATAAAATCTTTGAAATTTGGGTTAAAATCAAGAATCAGGGTTATTTTGAAGGTTAAATTGATGAAAAACTAGTAATTACAAGATAAAAATATTATTCAGGTGAAAAGGAGTGAAATTTGAATTTAAAATCAAGCCCTAAGATTTTTGGGGTTTGAGAAATTAATCAGGAAATTACTAAGAAAAGAGTGAATGCTTACCTTAAATCCGTAATAGAATCAAGAAATAGATGTTAATCTAGCTATCCAAGCTCCCACCAGCTTCACTTTTAAGCTCTCACACTATTTTAGGGTTTAACTCTCAAGAGGCAAGATGAGAAATGAACAAAATAGGCCAAAACGATTATTTATTATTGTAGATTTTTCTGCATAGCTTTTGCTAAAAAGTTGTTTCTTTTAAAGTTAATCCGTACTTCAACGGGGTATTCGGGATTCGTTCGGAGTCCAAATACAAACGAACTATGTAACCACACAAAATTCAATGTTTCGGACGCGTTGGCGAAGTCAGATTTTCAAAAAAATATCATTTTCACAAAGTTGACGCCCGAAATCATATTTTTTCAAATCGAGGGTCGAAATAAGATTTAAAAGCTGTAAAATCACACCAAATATGTTACCACCCTAAAATCAAATTTTTGGATCTGCTGACGAAGTCAGATTTTTTATCCGAGGTCGTTTCGACAAAATGTGGATCCCACACCCATATTTTTAATTTTATAACTTTTCGACCAATAGATCGAAATGAGCTCGGGTGCACCGAAACCCGACCAAAGGTCTACCTAGACTAAAATTGATATTCTAGAGCTGTTGGCACAGTCCATTCTACCATTCATCAGACAGATCAATAAATATCTGCATAAGTCTAAAATAAGGCTCTTGAAGCCATCAAAAATCACAATATCGCATAAATGGTATCAAAATGCATCGAAAACCATGTCAATCACCCCCTCCCCCACTCCAGAAATACCATATTGCAACTACGTGGAGGGATAAAACAGTCAAATCACACAAAATCATAAATTTCACATATTTCATCAAATTTTTAGGTCGTTACATGAATAACTAAGAAAATGTAATTAAGAAATAATTTTTAAATTTTTTAATGTATCTTTTAAATTGAAAAAATAAGATAAATGATAAAAAGTTGAGAAAAAAGATATGTGATTCTTGACTTTAGATACATGCCACATCATCACTCTTATATTTCTCTTTTATATTATATATATAGAGAGAGATTTGCTTGTTGGTTCAAAATAATGATTACATTGATTTCGACTTTAGATGAGATAATTTTTAAAGTTAATAGTGTTAAAGGTTGTAAATGTAAATAGAGTGACGTTAGTTGTTGTGTTAAACCCACGTGTAGTTGATATGCAATTAGAGTACAGTTGTGTTATAAAACTCATGCGTGTAATATTTAAAAAAATACAAAACGTACAAAGAGAGAATAGAGGGTGTTTTGGGGATAAGCATATATAATATAAGAGAGAATTAGAGAGAGAGAGCTTGAGAGTAAATGGAGAAAAAATGTAGGTGTAACTTATACCATGTGAATCATTTATTCTACTCGTTTTGTCGTCTTCTGATAAATCACCCTCTCTTCCACATATCTCCACCACTAAACAACCATCAAAACAATCCGTCCAGTGAGGTAGGATCCTATCGAGGTTGGAATTTCGGTCCTAATAATTTGATTTAATAATGTGAAGTTGGTTGATTTAATAATGTGATTAACTTTATATATTTTCAATGATTAGTCTGTTAAGATAAGAATTGTATGCTACTAAGTTAGATAACTCTACTAAAGATTGACAAATTATGTTATTATTTTGGATTAAGTGACATGGGAATTTGAAATTTTTCGTGGAAGTGTTGACTGGTGCAATATTGTTGTTTCCTATTTAATCCACTCCGCTATTTTAAATAAGGTTTTTTTGTTACACAGTATTTAATCATTTGGTACATAAATTAGACCATATTTAGGATTTTAATTATCTCTATCTCTATTATATTAAAAGTGTGAATGCACTTATAATTGGCGTTTGTCATTTTTACCCTTCATTAAAAGTGTCTCCTTTAAATAAAATCGTCTTTTTGCAAAGTCCTATATTAAATTTTTATATTTATTTGCAAAGTCCTATATTAATTTTTTTTTTTAAATAACGTCCAATGTTGGACCCAAAAATAGTTTTATTTTTTTTAAAATAACGTCCAATGTTGGACCCCAAAATAGCAAATTCACGTACTTTTTTTGTAAAGTCCTATACATGGCAAAATCATAAAAAAAAATCCATTACATATATCGTAAGAATATTTTCCATTGTTGAAATGGCAAATATACATACTTCTTTTGCAAAGTCCTATACATGGCAAAATCGTAAGAATTTAAAATGGCAAATTCACATAGTTATTTTCAAAGTCCAATACATGGCAAAATCCTTCTCTAATTAAATTAGGACAATCCTATTAACGTAGTTATTTTGCAAAGTCCTGGCAAAATCCTTCTCTAATTTAATTTGGACAATCCTATATTTAACCACAATTTTTTTTATACAATCCAAATTAAATTAGGACAAGCCGTTCTATAAATACGATTGTAGTTTGCTATTTTCTTCGTCTCCTCCTTTCTCGCTCCTGCTCTCGTGTTGTTTTCTTCATCAGGATCAAACTGTTTCCTGCATCATCATCAATTTTTTCTCAGATTTTTTCTGCTATAATTTCTTTCAACAATTCACCTTTTCACTTACGTTAAACACAATATTAATTGCTATGCCAGCTTAAAAGCTATTTTGTTTTCGTTTGTTTGTTTGTTTGTGGTTTATTGTTCACTTACCATTGCTTACATTCTTAGTTCATTTACTTTTTCTGTTCTAGTTTGCATCTATTTAGTATCTCTTGTTTCTTCTCCTACTATTTTGTTAATCTACCAACAAGATTCACATATTTAGGTAAAATTATCTCATCTCATATAATACATTTAATTATATAATCATTTGTTACTATTATCATAACTTTGATTTTTAAGGATATTAGTGCAATGGACTCAAATATCGAATCAGCAGACTCAATGACTGAATCAGCGGACTCAATGACAATAGTTACCGAATTAACTAATTCAATTATCGAAGTGGTGCCTGTTAACACAATGAAGCTCAATGATCGCACCTCCATAATAAAGATCTTGATTATAGGATGTCAAGCAACAAAAGAATTTACTCGATCAACAAGCAGTACTCGAAAAACTTTCACATTCGTCGATGAAGAGGTACTTAATTCATCAACCACTTCACTTATTTATGAATAATGTTCTTCTACTGTTCTACTTATTAAGAACCATCTAAATTATCAAATCAAGTATTGTCGTTTCTGGTTACTTAAGGCATTCTTAACAATAAATGATCCAAAGAGAATTTTTTTTTTATACTGTATCAAGTTTAAAAACGCAAATAAGGGTATGAGAAAGAGCCCTTCGTGCCTTAAGACTTCTTTCTATAGCCTTTCTTAGTGTTGTGGATCCAAAGGATGCTTGAAATTTTCTCAAATATAAAGAAAAAATTCAAAACAAACTAACAAAAGGTCGGGGAGAGGGAAAAAAAATCCATTATCAATCAAGCAGTTATGCTCATTGAGAGCTTTTGGCAGTGTAATCCAAAGCAGTAAAGAAAATCATCAATAGTGGATATCTGGCCCCTATATCTCTATTTTCAAGTTTACTAATATTCTTTTATTTTTTTTATGAAAAGCAACAGTGATTGCAACTTAATTATACAAAGAAAATAAACATAAGAAAACATATACACTACGTAAAAACATAAAAGGAAATGTTTTTAAAGTAGAATTTTCAAGTGTGTAATACCTACCTATTCTTTGTTAATTTTCTATTTGTCTTAGAGTCTCTTGGTTGCTTGGACGAATCCCAACATTACCTGCAACTCGTTCAATTACTTTACCCAAAAAAAAATGACAAATACAACAGTCAGTAGAGTGTATACTTTTGAAAACCAAGAGCATAATATGACATAAGCATAGGACCAACGAAGTGTTTATATGTATCAAGAACGATAATGTGGAAGAAAATTATGCCAAAATTGACTAATCACTTTAGATGACATAGTTAATAGAAGTTGACACAATACAAGCACCAGATTTCTTATACTAAGAATATGGTGAAACATGAAAAGAAAACTATGAATAGAAGTACGGAAGAATACCTAAAACTTGTATTTTATTGAAGTGCCAGGAAATTATAAAGCGTGATGAACATCACATTAAAATAGATCAAATAAATAACACACAACAGCAACAACATGCAGATAATTAAGAATATACCTGGGATGTGAAGTGCCTTTGAACAACATCAATTAGTTGCTCCTTCAAGGGGTTAGGTATAGCTTCTCTCTGTTCAGATGACTAGAAACTTCAGCACTTGGAGCTTTAATCAATGATGACTAAGGTACTACAGACATAGTGCCATCATAGTTCAACAATATTGCCCTTTTTCTGTCTTCCTATATGAGGAGACCATGTCATCAATAAACAACTTTCTAAGAATTGGAGAAAGAGAATAATAATATGTTGATATTTATTCTAAAAAGAGAATAGGGGACACTTGTTGTAATTTGACATAACAGAAAGGATAAGGAACCTGTGAGACAACTTGAATTTAAATGGGGGTCCTTCATAAAAGTTCACCAGAAAGTCTTCTCCACATGTGGCTATGCGAAATGGTCTTGTGGGCTTAAATGAAAAACTCAAAACTCTCCTCGAATGACCATCAAATTCACCCACATTTGTTCTTGAGTCTCACCTGCCCAAGATAGTTTATCAAACAATGACATTGAATATGCACAGATAAAAATCTTAGGACATAAAATACAAATAGGGCACTTAAAAAATATGCTCACTACACCATTGTCGACTGAAGGAATATGGTATAAAGATTAAAGTGATTGAGCGATATACAAAAGAAAATAAGTTCTCAAACAAAATGAAGAATCTTAAATGTAACTATTCTTTTACCACCATACTGATGTTTGTAGACATGTACCAACTTGGCAATTAATAGTCGTTAAGCATTATAATATGAGTCCATCTTGAATTAAAGAAGAGCTCGGTAATGGAACTGTCTTGGTTAAACAACCTAATGTCCCTTTGTTTTTCTACTGAATAAGTTGATGCAGTCTTTAAAGAACTTCATTGTTCTATGAACTAATAAATTGGATCAAAGACTGGAACCTCTTTTGCTTGGACAATCTCTTCTAGCAGCAAGGTTCCATCTAAACCTATTAAAGCTTTCATTCCAAAACTCAAACCTGTATTGTATGAAAGACTAAAAAGATGTTACATAAGGCATAACATAACTCAAGAAAGAGTAAAAAAGGAGCAAGTACAGTAATATCAGAATAATACGGCTTCAAATAAGTACAATGATATATGTAAGCAACCAAGAATGTGGATACGTTCCTTGTCATCTATGTCATAATGTGAGAGGCACTTATACGTTTACTGCTATGCTTATTATAGAATAATCAAAAGATAAACTCTACCTATCCCTAAAGATAGGCTATGCTATGTACATTATACAGAAGTGTCCATATGCATTCTCTAATACTACATAAGTCAAAACCACCTAAATCAGCTATAACTCGGAGATACATTTACAACATAAAAAGAACATGTTCTTCTATTGCTAATTAACTCTATTAGTAAATATAGAGCTAATGTCCTTAGACAATGCAGGAAAAATAAAACAGATAATGAAAAGACTCAGAAAACAAAAGGCAAGTGAATGCTTAGGAAAATCGTAATAATTGGCAGTAAACATTGAAATATCATACTGAGGCATGCCATACTATTTAATATAAGCACACGAATACTTGAGATTGAATGCATTTCGAAGAATTAGTACCAACTCCTAGAATTGGTGATGCCGACCTAATTGTCTCGAAGAATGTAACCACGCCCTTCAAGATGATTGGGAACAACATCACCCATTTAACTGCATGCACAAATTAAAACTTTATCAATCTACCAACTGGGCGGCCCCCCCCCCCACCCCACCCCCACCCCCAATTTTTATGTGAGCAAATTTTGGCTTGGACAAACACAAATACTATACAAATTACAACAACAACATACCCAATAAAATGCACACAATCCATACCACTACCTCAATTGAAGTAGAAAGGTTGTTTTCGACATACTCCGACTCAAGACAAATAAGGAAAACACAAAACCAACAAACAAAAATGAAATAACACCTCAATAAAAAAAAAACAACAACCATAGAATCATGTTATACAATATACTACACAAATTTCGAAAAATAAATCTATTCATCTAAACACAAGTTAATTACCAGCTTACTGGTAACACCAAACAAAGCAGCACATGCATAAATAAATGTCGAGATATTTCAAAAAATAATTTCTAAAATGACATGCAAACATCAAAACATTCATGAAGTACTCAAAACAAATCCAAAATCTCCAAACCAAGATGTTTATGTACACACTACACACCAATACAAGCTCACAAAACATATATAAACAACTACACAAAAAAAATCAACGTCTTTTTAACCCTAATCGCAGTTAATCGAAACAAATCAAGGTTGAAGAAAAAGAAAGCTCACAGTGAATAAATCTTAAATCCCTCTGAGAAATTGAAGATCCTAAACTCAAAATGACTTATTTCTTTCATCGGTCAGGACAAGATCCCCAATATAGCAAAATGACGGTTTGAAAATAAAGTAAACTTGATTGTTCTATCATCCCCTGAATTAGCTAAAGAAGTTTTACACACACAAAGAGTTGAATTTGGATCAAGAACAAGAAATGGTTTTTTGATATCTTTACTGGAAAAGGTCAAGATATGGTTTTTACTATTTATGGTGAGCATTGGAGGAAAATGAGAAGGATTATGACTGTACCATTTTCACTTTCAACTTGTGTTGGTACCCAGAAATGGGGATGAACCTTCATGATTTTAAGCTTAGAAAAAAAAAGATAAGTATTAAAAACCTTTTTATAAATATTGGTTCAAGAAATTTTTTAAAATTTAATATGAAATAACGAAAATTATGGAAGGGTAAAGTTATGCAGAATTTGCACGATTTTTTTTTTTTGTATGGATAAAGTGTAGTGGAAATTCTTGGCTTTGTAGGGAAGAAAAAGAAGAGTAACAGGAGGAGCTTTTGGAGTACTTCAGACAAAATATGAATTTCATTTGTTTAGTTTCCTATTTGTGTTTTTTTTATCTGCTTAAGTTATTGGGCAGACAGGTTTAGGCCATACTTTACTTATTATTTTTCTTGTCAAAATACATGTTTATATATTTGAAATTTAATATAAATTTTAGGGAAAAGGATGTTCTATAGCTCTTTTTAAAACAAATAGTCCAATTTTAAAAACTTTTCAAAAAGTGGCCAGTTGGATATACTATTACCATTTTATAGTCATTTTCTAATTTGGATAATTTTGGCATACATATTTCATATATAGTCCATATACAATACTGATATAGTATTCAACTTGGGTAATTCATCGCTTTTAAAAATATTTTAATTTTTTTTTGCTATAAATTTTTTAACTGATCAAATAGTCTACATTTTTAATTGCTTAGAAATAATAAATAAATTATATAAAAATGATATAATTATTAAATAAAATACGTATCTATCTATCTATAAAAAATATATAGAAAGTGTATGAAAATTATATAATTGTTGGATAAAACGCGAAAAAAATGTATAGTTATTATATAAATTGTGTATCAAAACTGTATAATTTTCGTATAGAATATTAATATGTATAAGATATATATAGAAACTGCATAGAATGTGTGTAAAAATGGTATAGAACAAGCCAGTAAATTGAAATGGCTATAAAGTGAAATTTAAATTTCATGGCCATTTTCATGGAAATAGTTTAATTTAACATTTTGTTTCTATCCTCTCCCCTAAATCTTATTCTCTACTTATCAACTTATATGAAGTGTTTTAAATCTATATAAATTTTTAAAACTAATTGTTACGATTTATGCTTGAATAAACTTATAGGAATAATTGAATTTCACTTAGTTACAAGCAAGAAATGATAATGACGAAATGAAAATTATACAAAAAAAATATTTATTTTTATTATATAGGGCTATACGAACTTGAACCGTAGACCTTCTCGGTAAAAACATATCAAACTTTTACATTTAAGAAAATAAGTATAATGACTTAATTCATCTTTAATCAACTATACTGTTTATATTGAAAATTTAAAGTTATATTTTTTTTAAAAAAAAATTGTACTTACTAAAATAACATACACACAACTAATATATTAATATATCTTTAATTTTGTATACATTTATTCTTAATTAACGCTTCATACACGTCTACATTGGACGGATCTTACATGAAAAAAACTTTGATCAAAGAAGTGAATTTCAAAGAATACAAGAAAGGAGAATCTACATCAACATCTTATTTCGTATGCACCGACCAAATGTTCTATAAATATATATATTTTTAATATTCTGTAATTTATATATATATATATTTTAAATACATGAAAAGAAATTCTTCTTATCAACACAAACGTCACTTAATATGTTGCACAGTTATAATTATTTAAAATATCAAAATATTTTTTCAGAATAAAAATAATTCTTCCTAACGTACATAAAATTAAGGAAAAAATTAGAAAAAAAGAAAATAGGCCAAGAACGACATAATTTAAACCACCATCTTATATTTGAGTTTTAATCAATAACAACTATACCATAGCACGAATTCAATTACATAATATTGTCCCTATGTATTCGTCTTTGTTAATCAAGAATCACTAAAATGAGCATCAGTCATACATAATCAGGAATTCAATTACAATCTTGTCCCTATGTATTCGTATTTCTTAAGACCCCTATCGTCAGTCACCCCCTGGACTGCTAAAACTTTTGGAAGCAAAATAATATATATACACACACGACCATACTCTCTTAAGATAAATTCAAGCAATTTGGAGTTCAGACAAAGTACAAATATTATCATGAGCTGCGTACAAATGATAGAAGATTTTTTAATAGGTTTGTCTATAGCTTAAATTATGTATTTGTGTTAAAAATTCATATTTGAAAAGTATAAGTTATCTGTTCCAAACAAAGAAAATAGTCTTGTCCTAGAATTCGGGTCTGTTGCTTGGACTCATCAAGAATGCCACTGGATGCGTGTCGGATCCTCCAAAAGTAGTATATTTTAGAGGATCCAACACGGGTGCCACTGCATTTTTAGAGGATCCAAGCACTATAGAAATTCAGAACATATAAACTTAATATCTCGAATTTGCCTCTGAATCTTAGCACAAGAAGAATTCTAGCATTTTCTCATACTGCAATGTATGGGTCAAACAACCTCCAAACTCTGAAAGAAAATATTTTTTGAAGTGAAGCTGGGAAAAAGAGGAGGGATGCACTAGGTTTCAAACACATACCTATACATCATACATCACAAGGCTGGCGTAAACCACTGCTAAATCGAAAATCGAATTAGAGAAATCCCTGCAATTATGACATTGATAGCATGTCACTCATAGTTAGAGAAAAGCAACTATTTAAGAAAATAGAATTAATTGCAACTCTACAATATTTTCTCCAAAGTTGTAATTCACGTATGACTTCCTTTAGAGGGAAAATATAAAAGAAGTAAAATACCTTTCCAAGACAAATGCGATAGCTGCGGTGACTATTGCCTGTCATTTAGAAGTGGATGAAGTTAAACCAGATACTCGACAGAAATTCTATGTTGCATAGACTTTTAAAAATGCCACTGGGTGCACAGATCCTCCCAAAAGTAGTGCATTTTTGGAGGATCCGACACAAGTGCGACAACACTTTTGGAGAGTCAGAGCAACATAGCAGAAACGAAAGGGCCAACAAAGCTAGTTTATTGTGAATAACTAAATTTTCTTATCATAGACTAATATGAAATTGAAGTGTTCATCAGTTTATCGTAAAATATTGGTAACCTAAAAATAAACCCTTGTCGTCCTACCCTTCCCAAAATTCACACATACCAAGATCTTTAAAATGTACCGGACTGGCGTTTGCAATATTATGCTACTTTCCCTTACTATAAAAGAGAAATAGGATACATTACCAAAAAAGAGAAATAGCTGCATTTTCTGTATAAATTTTGCATCATTGAAATACTTCTCAACAATCTTGTTTGGTACATCCTTGTCCAAAATAAAGTCGTACCTATTAGAGACACAATTCAATCCAGTAACGATAGCAAATTCCCTAGGATTAAAATTAAGAGAGGTGCCATTAGACATAAAATCAACACCTATGTAGATTTGACTGAATCAAATGTTTATAGACATTATATAAAGAGTTATGCACCATGTCGTAGTGGGCGAAAAATATACACTCGGACTCAATTCTACACCAGGAGGAAATGAGATCAATCTAAAATTCTCTTCTCCAACATTGAATGCAGCTATGTTATTGTCTTCATAAAGGTTTACAGAGAGTAAATGACCCCATTGATATGAACCCAATTCTTCGCAGGGAAGAATCTTATATCACAATGGATTTCTCTCCATGACTTGTCTATCCCTAGAGTGAAAATACTCCAATGTAGAATTTCATCATAAGCCCCGTTTGAACACATCTAACTTGTATAAAGACAATTTTTCCTCTAACAACCTTCTAGCTACTTCTATTTCTATTCCATACCTCAAATTCAAGTATCTTAGCTGACCTGCAAACATCAAGACATTAAGCAAATTACACCTGAATCAAGAAATTAAACCAAAATGCATTTTAAAAAATAATCATGGAACATGCAGAGCAAAAGGAGTAACAAAAAATCATAAAGCAAAAGTGGTTTTAAGAAATTCAACATAGAGAAAATGTAAAGCAAAAATGGTTAAAGAAATTCAAATCTTCAAACGTGTTAAGTATAAAAAATGAAGAAAAAGGGAAAATAATAGGGAATTACAGTTGGAAGATAATCTTCAAAATTTGGTCTACCAAAGTTCAACTTCGACCTTGATGATTTCAACTCATTCATCGCATAATAATATGTATAGTATCAGTAATAGAAAGAAAATGTTTTAGAGAAACAGAAAGTTTAGTGAGAAGAAACTAAAGCTTCTAGAATTCTCCTTTTTCTTGTGAAGTACAGATAGTATTGGTTTACTTTCCTAATTCATTTTTTGATTTTTAATGATAGCATTTGGATCATCCATTACAATTTAACATTTTAATAAGCAGGTTTATATATATAAACAAAAAAATTTAAAGTTAGTTACAAATTTTACTCTCACTTATCAATTTATATAAAGTATTTTTAAATGTGTGCAAAATTTTAAATTAATTTGTAAAGTTTATATTCTAAATTAAATTATGTTTTTCTATTATTATAAGTTATTTCATTATGAATGAAATAATTTTTTTTATTATTACTAAGTACATAAATGTATATATGAATTTTTATAGAATAAACATATAAATATGAAATATACTTTTTCAGTTATTATGAGTGTATAAAAATGCTATTTATTAATTCATTGGGTATTTAGTAAAAAGAAAAAATCTCCCATATAATAGAAACAATGGAAATACAACAACGAAAAATATATATATGGAAAGTGAAGTTCTGAGAATGACAATGAAAATAGTATAGGTATGTAAATTGTTTCAAACATAATTACATTTTACATAAAGTACAAATATATAGAATTCTAAAATTAAAAATAACTTTTCACAAAAATAACTTTTTTTAGAAAATAAAAAATAAGTATAATGACTAAATTCTCCTTTAATCAACTACACTTTTTATCTTAAAATTTTACGTTGTTTTATTTTTTTTTCTACTTAATAAAATAACATTGTACAACTAATATATTTTTTATACGTTTATTCTTAAAAAAATGGATACACGTGCAACGCATGCTATTTAAACTAGTTTAATAATAAAATAGTGATTAGAGATGCAAATATTTAGTAAGTTGAAAATAGACGTGGAAATCTTTGAAACATATATTTGATAAGCATATCAATTGATTTGCTCTGTTACATACTATTCGGCCTTTTGTTTCTTATTAGTATAATTTACCTATAACCCGACATGTTTGCTAATATTTACCTAAAATTCTAATATTTTTTTAGTTCTATAAAATCCTAATATTTAGTCGTTGAAGATACATTTAATAACGTTAGATACATTTTTAAGATACATACAGTTAGTAAACTAATTTGCTTAAATTAAGGCCTGTAACGGTTAAATTTTCTTAAATGTAGCAATTAAGATAACTAATAATAGTAAATGCTCAATAAAATTCCACAAAAAAAGGATATTTTTTTTCTTATTCCATATTCTTAAACAAAATATCTTCCATTATCATTTTCCAGAAAACTCCAACTTTTTTTTTTCATGTTTGTTGATTTTCTTTGACGTACTTGTAATGAATATTCCCGTATTTTTACGTCATTCCGGAGTTTGGATTAACGATACAAATTATGAGGGTTATAAAAGTGATGGAATCATTACATAGTTGATGGTAATGCGGCACCTTTGTTGATTCATAATGCAATTGAGTATTCCTTCAACTTCTATACGAAAAGACCGGACAAGAAAAGGTATGTCTCTTGTTTAACGTATTAGTTTTTGTTAATTGTCTCTAGTTTAATGAATTATGTATCTAACTTTAAATTGATAAGTTTTTTGATGTAACTATTTTTAGTTATGTTAATATGACCGAGATACACAACTTTTTTGTGTTCATGATACATTTTTCGTGTTCTGGTATATGTGGTGCTAAATTTGAGTATAATTATGTATCTTGTGATGTTTTAGTTTTAGCTATATAAATAGATGAAAAATACATATGAGTATTGTTAAAAATATATTTTATACACGATTGTGCAGTTTATGTATCTATCATTTTGTTTTCCAGTACATTAAGAAACATCTTATTTTTCTAACATCTTATTTGAGTATAATTATGTATCTTGTGATGTTTTAGTTTTACCTATATAAACATATGAAAGATACATATGAGTATTGTTAAAGATACATATTGTACACGATTGTGCAGTTTATATATCTATCATTTTGTTTTCCAGTATGTTAAGAAACATCTTATTTGAGTATAATCATGTATCTTGTGATGTTTTATTTTTAGCTATATAAACATACGAAAGATACATATGAGTATTGTTAAAGATACATATTATACATGATTGTGCAGTTTATGGTTGTAAAAGCTGATTTAAGATTCATTTTCTTTTTGCAGGAACATAGAGAAGAAACGTTCCATCAAGCTTTAGAAAGAGTTCTAATGTCACGTAGCTCAGTTCTTGTAAACAACAATCCTGGGAAACATGTGATCATCAATATCAAAAATCTAAATTCAGCTTTTCATAGAGCTTTGAATATATAATCAATATGCAAGACAATCTAGAAGAAGACAATCTTGTTTCTATGTTTTTTCTATTTATGTTACTTATGTGTAATCTATCTCCTTTGTTATTACTTTATAACACAAGGGTTAATTTAGGATGATGCAAATGAGTGTAATTGGTACTTTGATAGAAATATTTTGTAAGAGCTTTTCTGTGTAGTACAACACTTGTTTATTTACAGTGTTGTTTAATAGCCTGAGATCTTTTATGTTTTTAACACTTGGGATATATATGTGTTTGGGACAAGAATTTTAATCCCTGTGATTCAAAATTGTGTATTCATTATGATCTTGAGCATATTTATATACTCAAAGTACCATAATGCACCCAGATTTGAACTTAGTTTAAGAAATTTTGTATGAATTCTTAAGTATAATTCAACTTTTATTCCGTCTTGTGCCTAATGCATATGACTAGTACTTTCAGGTGCAAAATGATGAAGAATTGTGCATAATTGGATACAACGAGGATATGAAAGTAGTGAAGGAATGCAAGGGACTGAAATTAAGCTAGAAAAGGGAAGGTTAGAAAAAGAAATCCTCATTTGAAGACACTCTGCGTCACGATGAGCAACCAAATAGCAATGGTCAAATTCTAGTGAAGGTTCACGAAACCCCCGCATCTCGGAGAAAGTTAGTTTATCAGATTTGGTGACCTAAAGGTTTAGCGCGTCGTGTAGGACGATCATTTCACAATTGTCCCAACCTAGTGGCTCACCGCGATAGTGGTGTGTCGCGGTGAGGGTGCATTTTATAATTGTTAGGGAATACTTGAGCTCTGCAATTTCCCAGATTTTAATGAAAAATAGCAATCTTAGTTATGGTGCGATGCACCGGGTGGAAAAATCGGGAATATTTTAAGTATTTTTGTCCCAACTATAAAAGGAAAAATCCAAGATAATGTGGGGGACTTTTGTCAAGCAGAGAAGTGACGGAAAAATAGAAATTTCTCTCTTTTAGGGTTCATAAACATTCTTTTGAATTTCTTTATTTCAAGGATTGATTTGGGTATGATTTGTTACTTATTTTAGAGGGTTAATTCATACATGAGTAGCTAAACACCCCCTTTCTGGGGTTGAGGCTAAGAACATGAGTACTATTTAATATTCTTATTCATTGTTTATTTTTGGATTATCATATGGATTGTTTCTAATTTCTTAAGCTTACTATTTTAATGATTGGCCACCATTAGAATAGATTTATATTTCTATGTGAATCCGGGAGGAGAATCATAGGATAGAACAAAGAAATTAGGGAGTAAGGTTATTATTCTTTTATAAAATAAGGGATTTGAATTAGCATCTAGGATGGGGATATACCTAGAAGCCTTGCTTGGTTCACTTGCAGGAAGACAATTTCATGAATCTAGAAGATTTGTTGTAACTCTGCGGGAGTTGTAGTTACAACATTCAATAGATTGAAGATATGAGGTCGGGAGACTAAGATTGTGGCATAAACCTTGCGAACCATCAACCCGATAACCAATTAGACTGTGAATAGAATAGAGAATTGTATGATTGTTCAAAATACCTCAACCCTGGAATCGTCCACATTATTGATTACAACCGTTGCTTACTTTATTTTAGTCATCATAAATTATTTCTTGTTTAGTAATTTAAATTTTATTTACAAAAGCATATTAATCTTGATACAATCAAACACTTAATACTCAATTGTATTGAACTAAAAATTGAATAAATTTCTAGTTTATTGATCCTCGAGGGAATGATATCTAACTGTCTAAATCATTATATTACTTGCACGATCACGTACACTTGCGTGTGCGTAGAGACGCAACAAGTTTTTGGTGTCGTTGCCAGGGATCAAATAGAATTAGTAAATTGCTTTAATTTTTGGTTTTTGATCATAAGTTTAGGTGTTAACAACTTGATCTTAGTGGCTGAATTTTTGCAAGTTTAGATGAATATTGGACTGTCGAGAGACAAAGAGTTAGTAGAGCCCTTTACAGAATCAGAAGTGATTTTTCATCAGAGACGAAGAGCTCAATCGATGGCAGAAGGACTCGATCCTATAGGTTCTAATCCAAATATTGGAAATGTTCCAGCTCCAGCTGTTCCTGTTCAACAAGTCGCAAGACCTGTTCGAGAAGTGGCAATCCCACTTATGCACCTTGTGACTAACAATATCCTGAAGCCTGAACAAGGAGGTCGATGGTAATTGAAACAAAATATGGTGCAATTATTTAAATTTGCGGGAGAATTTCAGGGACTTTCACATGAGGATTCGCAACAACATTTACAAACCTTCCTGGAGATAAAAGACACATATGTTCCTGAAATGTGAGTGTTGATTATGTCAGATTTACACTCTTCCCTTTTTCTCTACTGGAGAAAGCAAAGAGATGGTTACTTGCCGAACCATACCAATCCATCACTACATAGGAAGAATATGCTCGAAGGTTCCTCATTCGATTTTTTCCATCTCAAAAAACAGCTCAATTAAGGAGTGAGATATTGAGTTTTAGACAGAAAGGTGGAGAAAATCTCTACCAAGCTTGGGAGAGATTTAAGGGCATGCTCAGAAGTTGTCCTCATCACCATCAATTAATGATGTTTTGGTGCATACATTTATAGAAGGCCTTGAGTCTAATACAAAAATTCTCTTGGATTCAGCAGCAGGGGGTCAAGATTTGGAGAAAACATATGAAGAATTATATACCTTGTTGAATCAAATTGACAAGGTAATCCTAATTGGCATACAGACTCGAGGACTGCTCCTAAGAAAGTTGCAGGGGTTTTAGAGGTTGATCAATTCACTGCTTTACAAGCACAGATTGCAGCAATGCATAACCATATGACTACTCAACTTAACAGCTTAAAGTTGGGTACAACTCAATCAGCAGCCACAACAAATGTAGTTCAACAGGTATATGCATGGTGTGAAGTTTATGGAAGAAATGAGCATAAAGAAGATGCATGTTTTGTTAATCCAGATTCAGTCAACTATATGGGGAATGCAAATCGTCAGGGTCAATAAAATTTTGGCAATACATATAATCCAAATTGGAGGAACCACCCTAATTTCTCATGGGGTGGAAATCAGGCATAGAATACAAATCAGTATGAGGGAACAGTGCAACCAAGTCCACAACCGGTTCAGAATAATCAGACGACAGCCTCGAATAGTAATATAGAGGAGATGCTTAAGCAGTTGATGGCTCAATATGCACAGTTTGCAGTGGACATGAAGGCTCAACAGGCACAATTTGCAGCTGAATTAAAGAGTCAAAAATTACTCACAAGAAATCTGGAGTTGCAGTTAGTTTAAATCGCAGGATCGTAGAATACAAGGACACAAGGAGCATTGCCTAGTGACACTGAGGCTAATCCTAAACAAGTGAATGCAATGACAACGAGGAGTGGGCTGCAAATGAAGGAGATGGTTCAGGAGCAGGATAATCCTGAGATCACTGATGATAGTTTGCAACAGAAGGTAGAACTGGAATTAAAAGAAAAAGAGGCTAGTGAAGAGATTCATGTAGAGAAGAAGACTCTCCACTTGCCCTTTCCTCAAAGGGCAAGAAAGCATCAAGAGAAAGCAAGTTTTAAGAAGTCTCTAGATCTTTTAAAGCAAGTTCAATTAAACCTCCCTCTTGTTGACATTCTACAGAGTGTGCCAAAATATGTGAAATACTTAAAGGATATTGTTGCCAATAAGAATCAGTTGACTGAATATGCTATAGTTGCACTTACTCAGGAGTGCACTTCTAAAATTCAAAATAAACTACCCACAAAATTGCAGGATCCAGGGAGTTTCACATTGCAGATTACCTTTGGTCAAACTATTTATGCACGGGGATTGTGTTACTTGGGGGAGAGCATAAATATCATGCCCACGCCATGGTACCGAAAGATGGGTCTTGGAAGTCCCAAATCCATGACTATTGTGTTGTAATTGGTAGATAGGTAACTTGCTAGACCAGATGGTATTATTGAAGATGTACTGGTGCAAGTGGGATATTTAATCTTTTCTTTGGATTTTATGATTCTTGACTTTGAGGCCGATCTAGTTGTTCCATTTATTTTGGGACAACCCTTTTTAGCAACAGGGCAGTCACTCATTGATGTGGCAGCTAAAATAATGACAATGAAAGCACACAATAAAGTTAAGGTTTTTGATGTGTACAGGGCATTGAAATTGCCATCCATATATGAGGAGTTGTCCTAAATATCAATTATTGATCTTACTTCAGATTGGCAGTTGCTCTTGTCTGATGATCCATTAAAGCGAGCATTAATGAATTATGATCTGCATGGGGATTCAAAAGCATTGGAAGTGGTCCAGATTATGAATTTGGTTGTAATTGAGGCAAATAAAGTGTTGATCGAGCCTTTGAATAGACCAATTGGTCCACCACCCAGGCCTTCAGTTGAAGAAGCTCCTAATTTGGAGCTTAAGGTTCTTCTTCTTTACTTACAATATGTTTTTCTTGGTGATCAAGATACCTTTCCTGTTATTTTATCCGCAGGATTATCCGATGTACAGGTAAATGAAGTTGTAGCAGTTCTTTAAAGAAGAAGAAAAGTGATTGACTGGCAGATGTCTGATATTTTAGGAATTAATACAGCATTTTACATACGCAATATTTATATGGAAGAGGGGTACAGACCTAGAGTGTATCAACAAAGGAGGTTAAATCCTATTATGAAAGAGGTGGTCTAGAAAGAGGTGATCAAGTGGTTAGACAGTGGTATTGTCTACCTATTTTGTGATAGCAAATGGATGAGTCTGGTGCATTGTATACCAAAGAAGGGAGGAATGACAATGGTTATGAATGATGATGATAATAAGTTGGTTCCCACACGTACAGTTACTGGATGGAGAATATGTATAGATTATCGGATATTGAATGAAGCAACTCGTAAAGATCATTATCCAATTTCTTTCATTGACCAAATACTGGATAGAATGGCAGAGCAAGAGTATTATTGTTTTCTGGATGGGTACTCTAGCTATAATCAGATAAGCATAGCACCGGAAGATCAAGAAAAGACCACGTTCACTTGTCCATACGGTACGTATGCTTTCAGATGCATGCCCTTCGGATTATGTAATACACCTACCACATTTCAAAGGTTTATGATGGCTATATTCTCGGATATGGTGGAGGAATTTGTGGAGGTATTCATGGATGATTTCTCTGTGTACGGAAATTCATTTGAAAAATATTTACAAAATCTAAATAAAGTTCTAGCTCGATGCAAATAAATAAACTTGGTGTTGAATTGGGGAAAATGCCATTTTATGGTTAAGAAAGGAATTGTCTTAGGCCATAAAGTGTCATGCAAAGGGCTGGAAGTTGACAAAGCAAAGGTTGAAGTAATTGAAAAATTGCCTCATCCAATGACAGTCAAAGGCGTGCAAAGTTTTTTGGGACATGCTGGGTTTTATAGATGATTTATTCAAGGTTTCTGAAAGATTGTAAGTCCCATGTGCAAATTGTTAGAGAAAGAAGCCAATTCGAGTTTGGAGCTGATTGCCATGAAGCTTTTGAAAAGCTCAAGAAGAAGTTGACGAAAGCACCTATTTTGATCGCACCAGATTGGGAGTCACCTTTTGAGCTAATGTGTGATGCTAGTGATATTTGATGATAGGCGAATTTACGCGCCTATATCAATATATTTTGCCCATATTTTAGCTTAGTTTTGAGAACTAATTATCTATTTCATGCACTTTTAGTCCTTTTTCCTGTAATCGAGCTAACAAATATGATTAGGAAAGTTTCAGGTATAAATGATGCAAAATACAACATTTTATGGCTTGAATTGACACAAAAGAAAGCTCACAAACGAAGTAGAAAGGAGTTGGACGCCTAAAGGACCAAATCTGCTGCATGGAAAATCTGTCCCGGGCTAAAACAACAATTCTGAAGACTTTGGGGACTTACAGATACAAAGCTGGATTTTTACAAAGATACATTAACCTAGTATAATTAGGTTATGTGTTTTACTATTCTATTTGGATTATGATACTGTAACCTTACCCTAGTACATTTGGGTCAAGGATTTCATTAGTATATTAGGATTTGGTTATTTATTTCATTAGCTTAGTAGGAGTAGGATAGGAGTATTATAAATACCCTATCATGTTAGAAATTTTAATTCATTCTGCACTTAACACATTCTTCAATTAATTCAACAATTAATTTTCTTCCATCTCTCTCATCTTCCACTACAAACACTTCTAATCTACTCTTCTATTCTTAAATTCCACAACAAGAGAATCGTTACTTGCTAGGGAATCACCAAAACCACACGCCTATCATCTACTTCTCACGCCATCAACCATGCAAATCGTGATATCCTTCGCATTCATGGGTAACTAAACCTCTTAGTTGGGGTTATGGAAGCCGAATGAGTTACTATCTATAGCTATGAGTTTGTGAGTTCAAGACAAGTATATTGCTTATATCATTATTCTCTTCATCTTAATCTACATTCTTTGCAGTTGCAAACGCAAGAATACGCCAGTCTAACATTTAACTTGTTCGAGAGAAAGGTTATTTGTCTGGAAAAGAGATAATGTCAAGGTAGTAGGACACCCTTTCCTATTAAAAAGCTAGTGCCGTAACTGGACTAACCTCTTGGAGAATTCGTACCGTTAGACACGCTTTAAGATCGAGAGAGTTAAAGTGAAATAGTCCTTGTTTAGGTCGAGAGACGCTTGGATTTATCATCGACTACAATTCTCTATAAGCAATTGCATGTCAAGACTCTACACACTCATAGCCAATAGAGACGTATACCTCAGAAGGTGGACATAATCCCAACGCTTCAATTCTCATTGTTTCACAACCTACGAAATACTCTCTTTTTACTTTGATATTTTCAGCTTTTATTTCATTACTTTGGTTACTTATTACAATCCCCCCTTCTTACGAGACTTGCACCAAAAGTCTATTAATTTTGCTTACTTGTTGGCCAAGCTATTCCCTGTGGGATCGACACCCAACCCAGGTTGGGTTCTATATTTGCTAACGACCGCTTTACACTCAAACGAGAGCTGTAGATTGAGCGTTATCAAAAATTGGCGCCGTTGCCGGGGAATACGAGTGTCAATCAAGTTCGTGATAATTACTAGACCCTTTGGTCAAAGATTCTCGTACTTTTACGTTTAGTTTTTATTTTTGTTTATTGCAGGTTTTTCTTTTAGTGCATGCCCCATACTAGAAATTCTGGTCAACCGTTATTACCAATCAATCCTGAACCACAACGAATTAGAAGAATGGAAGCACAAGCTGAAATCGACAGGATGACTGCTCAACACGAGCAAGAAAGATTAGCTGCTCTTGCCGCTGCTCAAGTTCAACAACAAAACATTGATAATCCTGGGCGAGCAACAAATCCTGACGATGAAGATTTAGGTGATGACGAGTTACTAAACCCTAGGCGTGATGCTGAAATTATAACACCTGCCAATCGAAGAGGTCGACAAGCTCGGTATAGGTATGATCGCAAACCTTTGCAACCAGCTTTCGACGATGATGATGATGATCTTGATGGTGCCGGAGCCACTGGAGCAATAATTCCACCACCATTAGCGCCCGGAGCCAAGTTCAACATCACAAGCACCATGATTCAGTTATTGCAACTCAAGGGATTATTTGGTGGACTAGCAGGCGACGATCCGAATATGCATCTCATCAACTTTATTTCTACATGCAAGTCTTTTGACAATCCTGGTGTTGGTCAGAATGCTATTCGATTACGTCTATTTCCATTGTCTCTGTCGGGGGAGGCAACACTATGGTTGAATGGGCTGACTCCTGATTCAATTACAAATTGGAGCCAATTGAGAGACGCTTTCCTTGAAAGATTCTTTCCACCATCCAAAAGGGCTCAATTGAGAGATGAAATCAGCAACTTTCGTCAGCTTCCCTCTGAAGCTCTTCACGAAACATGGGAGAGGTTCAAGACAAAGCTAGCGAGATGCCCAAACCATCACATGACTAATGTTCACCTAATGGAGATCTTGTATAGAGCCTTGAATTCAATAACTAAACCAGTGGTGGATAACGCAGCTGGAGGTTCTTTCATGGACCTCACCTTTGGTCAAGCAAGCAATATGCTAGATCGCATGACAAAGCAAAGTAGAGCTTGGCATACCAGGGATTCTGAGGTAGCAAGCCCCACTTTATCTATTGGCATGTCTGTAGACCAAAGAAGAAGAGAAGAAGAACGTGAGCAAGACATGGCGCACATGAAAACACAATTGGATCTTCTGACAAAACACTTATTATCAGGGAAGACCGAAAAAGTGAAAGCTGTGGCGCTAAAAGGAAGAGACGAATCTGATTCGGAAGAGGAGGCCAACTACTTGAACAATCAGGGGGGTTTCCGAGGGAATACCCAAGGAAACCAAGGTCGGAACTATTATGATAAATCTGGAAGCAAAGACCAAGGTAGTTGGAAGAAAAATAATGAAAATAGTGGTTTGTACGTTCCCCCTGGTAAACATGATACCACCACATCTAATTCTATGGAAGACATGATGGCTAAGTTATTGCATCGTCGGATCTTTGGACTTTGCCAAAGCATTGTGTGACTTAGGAGCCAGCATCAACTTGATGCCATTATCGATCTACAAGAAGTTGGGGTTAGGAGATCCTACACCAACTAATATGAGGCTTGTTATGGCGGATAGGTCGGTAAAACGACCGGTTGGTATTCTATGCGATGTCTTGGTGAAGGTATCTTCATTCATATTTCCAGCAGACTTTGTCATCTTGGATTGTGAAGCAGATTCAGAGGTTCCCATAATCTTGGGACGCCCTTTCCTTGCTACGGGAAGTGTGCTCATAGATTTGAGAGCTAATGAGCTTTCATTCCGAATAAATGACGAAGTGGTTCGCTTTGATGTTTGCAAATCAATGAAGCAACTCAAAGGTCTGAGTGTATTTTCTGTGGCTGATGTTGTCTTTGATGATGAGAACGAGTTACTTGCTGAAGAGCGAATTCTTGATGATCCTTTGGAGGTTTCGCTCATGAAAGGAGAGAATGATGATGCTGAAATTTCTGATGAAGATATTTGTGCTCTATCGGGATTAGGGACATATCTCTATGCCCCCAAGAAGCTGGATCTTGATCTCAAGAATCGACCCACACCACCAGCTAAGCCATCTATTGAAGAATCACCCACGTTAGAATTGAAGGAGCTGCCAAGCCATTTGAAGTACACATTCTTAGGAAGCGGAAATACTCTTCCAGTCATAGTGGCAGCCGATTTAGGTGAGCAACAAGTTGCAGCTCTTATTGCAACTCTACGCAAGTATATTAGAGTTATTGGATGGACCATTACGGATATCATTGGTATTTCACCTGGGATTTGCACTCATAAAATTCAGCTTCAAGAAAAGTGCACACTCACCATTGAACATCAAAGACGTCTAAACCCACCAATGCAAGAAGTGGTGAAGAAGGAGATTATCAAGTGGTTAGACGCAGGAGTCGTGTATCCTATTTCTGATAGTACATGGGTAAGCCCAGTACAATGTGTTCCCAAGAAAGGAGGTATGACGGTGGTTGCAAATGCAAAGAATGAGCTTATTCCACTCAGGCCCGTTACTGGATGGAGAGTATGCATGGACTACCGCAAGCTGAATTCTTGGACGCTCAAGGATCACTTCCCCATGCCATTTATGGACCAAATGCTAGATCGATTAGCAGGGAAAGGATGGTTTTGCTTCTTGGATGGTTATTCAGGTTATAATCAGATTTGTATTGCACCTGAAGACCAAGAGAAGACAACGTTTACATGCCCATATGGTACTTTTGCCTTCAAACGCATGCCATTCGGGTTGTGTAATGCACCAGCCACCTTTCAACGTTGTATGATGTCTATTTTCTCTGATATGGTAGAAGATACTTTGGAGGTATTTATTGACGACTTTTCAGTTGTTGGTGAGTCTTTTGAAGCATGCTTGGCAAACTTGAGCATGGCATTGCAAAGATGTGTAGAGTTCAACCTTGTGCTGAACTGGGAGAAGTGCCACTTCATGGTAAAAGAAGGAATCGTTCTTGGGCACAAGATCTCCGAAAGAGGAATAGAGGTTGATCACGCCAAAATAGAGGTAATTGAGAAGCTACCGCCTCCAATATCGGTGAAGGGAGTTCATAGTTTTCTTGGCCACGCTGGGTTTTATTGTAGATTCATCAAAGACTTCTCCAAAATTTCTAGTCCATTGTGCAAACTATTGGAGAAAGATGCGAAGTTTGACTTTAATGACGATTGCTTAAAGGCATTCGAATGCCTTAAAGGAAAACTCATTGAAGCCCCTATCATGGTAACACCAGATTGGACACTCCCGTTTGAAGTCATGTGTGATGCTAGTGGTGTAGCCGTTGGTGCTGTTCTTGGACAGAGAAAGGAGAAATTGTTTCATCCTATCTATTATGCAAGTAAGGTCATAAATGAAGCCCAAAGGAACTACACTGTTACTGAACAAGAGCTCTTAGCGGTTGTGTATGCGTTTGAGAAGTTTCGTGCCTATCTATTGGGTACTAAGGTGATCGTTCATACAGACCATGCAGCTCTTAGGTATCTAATGACAAAGAAGGATGCAAAACCAAGGCTGATTCGATGGGTATTGCTGCTGCAAGAGTTTGATTTCAAAGTCAAAGATAGAAGAGGTTGCGAGAACCAAGTGGCTGATCACCTATCTAGACTTGAGAATGAGTATGTGGCGCAACCAGAAAATCAGATTGATGATGCATTCCCTGACGAGGAGATACTAGCGACAACAATGGAGAAATTACCATGGTATGCCGACTTTGCAAATTTCGTGGTGAGTAATGTGTTACCGTCCAATTTATCTTACCACCAAAGGAGGAAGTTTATGCATGACGTTCAGCACTACTATTGGGATGAGCCTTATTTGTTTCGAAGATGCACGGATGGTATCATTCGACGATGTATATCCCATGAAGAAGTGCCTACTATATTGGAAGCATGCCACACTTCGCAAGTTGGAGGACATCATGCAGGGAATCGAACGGCAAGGAAAGTCTTGCAAAGTGGTTATTATTGGCCTACAATATTCAGAGATGCACACGACTATGTGAGAAGATGTGACCAATGCCAACGTCAAGGTGCTATTTCAAAATACCATGAAATGCCCATGTCCAAAATTCTGGAGGTAGAACTCTTTGATGTGTGGGGTATTGATTTCATGGGACCATTCGTGAATTCATTTGGAATGAAGTACATCTTGGTTGCTGTGGATTATGTGTCAAAATGGGTTGAAGCTGTAGCATTGGCCGACAACGAAGGAAAGCGTGTTGTAGCATTTTTAAAGAAGAATATCTTCTCTCGCTTTGGAGTACCTCGTACTATCATAAGTGATGGAGGGTCTCACTTTTGCAACAAGCTATTCAAATCTGTATTGGCCAAGTATGGAGTCAAGCAACACAAGGTAGCTACGCCTTATCATCCCCAAACCAGTGGACAAGTTGAGGTTTCCAACCGCGAGATCAAGCAAATCCTTGCCAAGACGGTTAATGCGAATAGGAAGGACTGGTCTCGAAAGCTAGATGATGCACTATAGGCGTATAGGACTGCATTCAAGACACCCATTGGCATGTCACCTTATCAGCTAGTTTATGGGAAGGCTTGTCATCTACCCATCGAGCTTGAATACAAGGCATTGTGGGCATTGAAGCACTTGAATCTGAATTGGGATGATGTGAAGAACCTGAAGTTGGAGCAGCTGAACGAACTAGATGAATTTCGTCTCCATGCATATGAAAGATCAGATTTATACAAGGAGCGGATGAAGAAGTATCATGATCAGCGGATTGTTCGACGAAACTTCCAAAAAGGTGACATGGTACTACTCTTTAATTCCAGACTCAAGCTCTTCCCAGGTAAGTTAAAATCGAAATGGTCTGGTCCATTTAAAGTCATTCAAGTCTACTCGTCTGGAGTAGTCGAATTGGAGAACAATGAGGGTGTTATCTTTAAAGTGAATGGCCAACGTGTCAAGCCATATATTGGTTCTCTTGACTCGATTAATGACATGGCCATCACTTATCTCGACGAAGTCTAAGTACTCGAGATTACTAAGTTGAGCCACGACAATAAATAAGGCGCTAGATGGGAGGCAACCCATCGTTTTATCTATTTCATGCACTTTTAGTCCTTTTTCCTGTAATCGAGCTAACAAATATGATTAGGAAAGTTTCAGGTATAAATGATGCAAAATACAGCATTTTATGGCTTGAATTGACACAAAAGAAAGCTCACAAACGAAGTAGAAAGGAGTTGGACGCCTAAAGGACCAAATCTGCTGCATGGAAAATCTGTCCCGGGCTAAAACAGCAATTCTGAAGACTTTGGGGACTTACAGATACAAAGCTGGATTTTTACAAAGATACATTAACCTAGTATAATTAGGTTATGTGTTTTACTATTCTATTTGGATTATGATATTGTAACCTTACCCTAGTACATTTGGGTCAAGGATTTCATTAGTATATTAGGATTTGGTTATTTATTTCATTAGCTTAGTAGGAGTAGGATAGGAGTATTATAAATACCCTATCATGTTAGAGATTTTAATTCATTTTGCACTTAACACATTTTTCAATTAATTCAACAATTAATTTTCTTCCATCTCTCTCATCTTCCACTACAAACACTTCTAATCTACTCTTCTATTCTTAAATTCTACAACAAGAGAATCGTTACTTGCTAGGGAATCACCAAAACCACACGCCTATCATCTACTTCTCACGCCATCAACCATGCAAATCGTGATATCCTTCGCATTCATGGGTAACTAAACCTCTTAGTTGGGGTTATGGAAGCCGAATGAGTTACTATCTATAGCTATGAGTTTGTGAGTTCAAGACAAGTATATTGCTTATATCATTATTCTCTTCATCTTAATCTACATTCTTTGCGGTTGCAAACGCAAGAATACGCCAGTCTAACATTTAACTTGTTCGAGAGAAAGGTTATTTGTCTGGAAAAGAGATAATGTCAAGGTAGTAGGACACCCTTTCCTATTAAAAAGCTAGTGCCGTAACTGGACTAACCTCTTGGAGAATTCGTACCGTTAGACACGCTTTAAGATCGAGAGAGTTAAAGTGAAATAGTCCTTGTTTAGGTCGAGAGACGCTTGGATTTATCATCGACTACAATTCTCTATAAGCAATTGCATGTCAAGACTCTACACACTCATAGCCAATAGAGACGTATACCTCAGAAGGTGGACATAATCCCAACGCTTCAATTCTTATTGTTTCACAACCTACGAAATACTCTCTTTTTACTTTGATATTTTCAGCTTTTATTTCATTACTTTGGTTACTTATTACAATCCCCCCTTCTTACGAGACTTGCACCAAAAGTCTATTAATTTTGCTTACTTGTTAGCCAAGCTATTCCCTGTGGGATCGACACCCAACCCAGGTTGGGTTCTATATTTGCTAACGACCGCTTTACACTCAAACGAGAGCTGTAGATTGAGCGTTATCAATATTGCAGTGGGAGGAGTGTTGGGTCAAAGAAAGGAAAAGGTATTTCGATCGATTTACTATGCTAGCAAGATACTGAATGATGCTCAAGTCAACTACACAGTGATAGATAAAGAAATATTGGCTGTGGTATATGTATTTGATAAGTTTTGATCTTACTTAATTGGTAAGAAGGTCCTTGTTCATACAGACTATGCTGCCATTAAGTATCTTATGAACAAAAAGGATGAAAAGCCATGATTAATTAGGTGGATTCTGCTACTTCAAGAATTTGATCTTGAGGTGCGTGATAGAAAGGGAGCTGAAAATCAGGTTGTTGATCACTTGTCACAGCTGAAAAACATAGACCATATTGTGGATGACTTTCAGAGTATCAAGGAAGACTTTCCTGATGAGAAATTGTTGTTATTAGAAGCAGTTGAGTTTTCATGGTATGCTGAAATTGTAAACCTGATAGTTTATGGGGTGTATCCTCCCGAAATCACCTCACAACAAAGGAAGAAATTACTCCATGATTATCATTCTTACATTTGGGATGAACCATTCTTTTTCAAGCAGGATCCAGATGGAGTGATTCGTAGGTGTATCCCAGAGGCTGAATTTGTCAAGGTGTTACAAGATTGCTACTCATTTCTCTATGGTAGACATCATGGTGGTCAGAGGACTGCGAGAAAAGTGTTACAATCAGGTTTTTTCTAGCCAACTCTATTTAGAAATGCAGTGGTATTTGTAAAGAGTTATGATCAATGCCAAAGGTTGGGTACTATAACCAGGCATCATGAGATGCCCCTGAATAATATTTTAGAAGTAGAAGTATTTGATGTTTGGGGGATTGATTTCATAGGCCCCTTCCCACCTTCAAAAGGTAATGTGTACATTCTTGTTGCAGTGGACTATGTCTCTAAATGGGTGGAAGCTATGGCGAGTCCGACTAATGATACAAGAGTGGTGCTGAAGTTTGTGAAGAAGAATATATTTTCTAGATTTGGTACACCAAGAGCAATAATTAGTGATGGAGGTACACACTTTATCAACAACTGGTTCAAGAATCTTCTTGCTAAATATGGCGTTTGGCATAAGGTGGTCACTGCATACCACCCTCAAACGAGTGGACAGGTAGTGGTATCCAATACGGAGATTAAGCAAATACTTCAGAATATCGTGAATGGGCAGAGAAAAGATTAGGCAGAGAAGCTAGATGATGCACTATGGGCATATCGAACAGCATACAAAATGCCTATTGGGACATCTCCATATCACTTAGTGTATGGTAAGGCTTGTCACCTTCCTATAAAGTTGGAACACCGAGCATATTGGGCTGTGAAGAAGTTGAATTTTGAGATGAATGCCTTAGGAGAACGAAAGTTATTGCAACTGAATAAGCTGGATGAGTTTAGACTCCACGCCTATGAAAATGCCAAGCTTTACAAGGAAAATACCAAACGATGGCATGGCAAGAATATTCAAGTCAGGGAATTTGAACCCGGCTCAGTGAAAGTCAAGAATACTAACTTGTGTTGTTGTTTAATTCACGGCTTAAGTTGTTTTTGGGTAAATTATGATTGAAATGGTCTGGACCTTTTGAGGTGGTGCGAATGACACCCCACAGAGCTGTGGAGTTGTGGAATAAAGAAAAGACAGAGAAGTTCCTCATAAATGGACAACATGTAAAGCATTATTGGGCGGATCATCTGGACAAATATAAGGAATCTATCACTTTCACTGAGGAGTAATGATGAGCAGAGTCGTGCCCCAATGTAAACTAAGGTGCTATGTGGGAGGCAACCCACATATGTATTATAATAGGTAGTTTAATTTTTGGATTGTAAAATCAAAAAAAAAAAAAAATGAGTCGTGCCACGACCAAAACTAAGGCGCTGAGTGGGAGGCAACCCACTTTTACTTACAATTTTTATTGTTTTTGTTTTTAAGTGCAAGGAATTTCGAAGTAAAATGAGGAGATTACCAAAATTGAGGAAAGCAATCAGGTTTGCAAAAATGATTTGTGTAAGTGGGGATTTACTCAGGTAAGAAAAGGGTAAAAATTGCAAAAGGAATCTGAGTTTGATGAATAGCGCAACGCGGAACTAGGTAATTTGAAAATTTTCAAATTTTAGTAAGGGTATGTGAAATTCACCGCGATGCGAAGAAAGGTAAATTAAGAATTGTCAAATTCCAGTGGATGTGTGTGATATTCAGCGCGATGTGAAACTTGGACAATTGTCCATTTACAGTGTATGGACGCGAATTGTGGTGCGTCGCGGTGTGAAGATAAATGGTGTTATCCAGTAGGTATCCGCGATCATTCCGCATCGCGAAGAGGGATTAAATCGAGCATAAAAATGTCATTAACCTAACTCGACCCGTCCTCTATAAATATAACCTCCTCAACCCTAAACCTTTTTGTTTACAAATCGCGCCGCCTTCTCACTCCTTCTTCTAAAAACTTCAAAACTTTTTCACCTTCTGTCATTCTTCTCTCAACTGTTGAGGTAAGTTCATATTTATTTATTTATTTATTACCTTTCTTGTTACAATTCGTGAGTAGTGAATGTGTTTTATTGATAATTTTAATTTTGTTTTCCCTCTCCTACTAGTTAAAAATATTAGCATTGCTTTTGATATTCAGTTCAATTTGTGACATCTTAGCCTAATTCTTATTACTTTGAATAACTGAGAGCACACTTGAACGATATTTGTAGTTGGGATTAGGGGGTGAACGATTTTTCATGCTACTTGAGAGGATATGGAATGAAGGGTATTGTAGTTAGAGGAGTAAGGGTAGAATCTGTAGGAAGTTTGGGATAATTTTGTTCCATTGTGAATAAACCCTGGTTGTCTGATATTGGATGATTGATTAGAATTATAGAATGTGTGGTCTTATAGTAACATGGTCTTATTTATAGTCTTGCATTGTGTGATTAGCTGGGTGTCGATTACATGATGTTCTGTGCTGCGAAAGTGATGAGGGATGATTGTCTTGAATAGGAATATATGGTTTGTGAATATGATATTTAGGCCTACGCAAAGGGAAGTCTGAGTACCTTGGTTGTTAATGTAGGTGTATGGCTAACAAACTAAGTGTGGGGTGCGAAGGCACTCATAATGCATGTTCAGTTCAGCTAATCCTAAGTTTAATCTTTTTGCATAGTTTATTGCATTTTCTTAATCGCAGGCATAATGCAAGCACAGTCAAGCAAGGGAAAGGCAAAGGCAGGGCCTTCTGCCCCTGCAAGGAACAGAAGCCGACCGTCTGAAGGGAAATTAACTAGATGCCTAGGGCCCCTCCACTTCAGTGGGGGCAAGTTCAAAAATTTGGTTTCAAGGCTGTAAGGAAGGCTGGAAAGCAGTGGTATACTAAGCATAAGATGCTAAATATCTTCTGGAGGTCTATATCGATCAGGCCAGCTTGATAAGAGAGTATCCTTCTGTGGTCCAGCAAATTGAGGCGCTTAATATGAATTTTATTTTTCATCATCCAACAGAGTGCAACCTACATCTTGTCAGAGAATTTTATGCAAATTGGGACCCAGCCATCCTGAACATTTATTGAAGGTTTGAGAGAAGGTGATTTGATTCATCGCTGCTGATATTAACGAGTTGTTGGGTATCCCCGAGACAAAACCAAATTTCTTGCAACAGTTTATTATTTCTTCTCCTTATGCATACATCAGGCATTTGTTGTGTGGACAGCAATCTTCAGCCCGTTGGACGAGGCATCGAGTTACAGGTTTGAATTCTTCTTTTCCCTACTCTCAAATGAATAAAAAAGCACGAATATGGGGAAGAATAGTGTATTCATGCTTGATACAAGGCAAGCATATGACTGAGGTGACTCGGGATAGAGTGTGTTTGATTTACGCCCTCATGTGTGCTGAGGTGGAAATTAATGTGGGAAGTGTCATTTTTTTGCTATGAAGAAAACTCGTACCCAGGTGGGTTGTATCTTTAGTTTTGGTGGTTTGGTAATTTGATTTTTAAGAAAGCTTAGGGTGGATAAAGAGGAGCTTGATTATAAACCTGAGGTGATCACTCATCCTCTGGATATCACTACTGCTCAAAGAACAAATGGAGAATCTGGCCTAATTTTGATGATGATGATGGAGCGACAAACACGGACTAATGAGGTGCTGGGAAGGTTGTACGGTCTTATGATGATGATGTCGAGGAGTGAAGGCAAGCCTGCTACACCAAAGGAGCTCCACTCCGTAGAGCTTGATTATCCACTTAGTCATCACGCTAGGACAATGTTGAAGATTGGCCCAGATTTTGTGGAGCCTGTTGATGATGATGTACCTACAGATAAAGAACACAGGTATAGGAATTTCGACATGGAGTCTGATAAGGAAGAGCAATTTGATGATAATGAAGCTGACGATGATGACGATGATGGGGAAGACATGGACATGTCTGCTATAGTCCCTTTTGATTGATCAGGAAGTATACTGCCACCCTACCATAAGCTTAATTGGAAGCATTGGGACAGTGCTTTATTTTAAGTGTGGAGTGGTGGGTTCATATTCTCTTGCATTTTTCTGTTATTTGACTGAACAATGTTATTTTTCTATTTTTCTATGTTGGTTTGAAGTATTAGCTAGTCGAAACATTGGTCTATAATAGTTAGTAACTTTTATTTTGTGGATTGCAATTTTCCCTCTGTCGCATTTATCACATATCATTTCAGTTGAAAGTATTATGTTATTGTTATTTTCTCCCTTATTGGCAAGATTTAGCTTCAAATAGTTACATTTGCTTTTGCCCTCTTTTGTAATTATGAATAAACAGTCATAGTTAGTTGTCATCCCCTATGATAGATGGATGATGATCGTCTTAAGGGGATTGGTCATACGAAGTAAAGAAATTTAGGAGAACTTAATCACTATTTTAGAGGAGTGTGTGAAATGGACCACCTTTGCAATAATTGAAACTAACTCTAGCATAAGAGTTTTTATTTTAAGTACTGAGGATTCCATCTCAATAAATGAAATTTGGTGTGTTGGCTTAGTTTTGAGTTCAATAAAGAACATGATTGGGAACCTGGTTGATTCTGTACATGCAATGTGAGTGTGAGGATTAGTATATATTCTACATGAATAGAAATGACTAGAACTTGCCCGGTGTGTTTACAAAGCGAAATAAAGGGTGTTGGGTGCAGGAAGTGATGTAGGCCATTCTTTGACAGCCTTGTTTTTAACTTTAAAAGCCCTCCCTTGGTGCATAATCTTAGTCAGACCCTTTGACCCTTAAGCTTATTTCTTTGGTAGCATGTTATGAAACCTTACCCTTTCTTTGCTGAATCGTAATTTGATCCAAATAAGTTTTTGAGCATTTTTAATATAAGATTAAGAGAATATTAAGAGCAAAAATGAGAAAGGAAGGTAATCAGTGATGCCCCTAAGTAGTTTTTATTGATGTTTGATGATGCTGGGTTAAGTGGGGAGTTAGTAAATAGAAATGTTACAATGAACCTGTTTAGGCCCTGGTCCAGTTGGATAATGTACACCTTGATGAAGGCCTATGAGCTTAAGTTAAGGGTGGCTATAATAGGGGTGCGTAAGAAGAATATGGAAGAGATGACAAATACTCCCAACCTAGTGTGAGAAAATAAAGCTAATTGAAAAAGGTGTTGACAAATAAAAATATGGGGAGAAATAGAAGGATAAATTGGTGTTGGAAAACAGAGTAAATTGATAGTTCTTATATTTAAATACTTAGGATCAATAGTCACTATTCCTGTAAATAGTACTTACCTGTCCCTAAGCCTTTATTACAACCAGAAAAAGACCCAATTGATCCTTCACCCAAACATCTGACTATTAGTAGAGTAGAACACTAAGGACAAGCTTATGGTTCATTCACTAGCATGTAGGAAATTTTTTGTTGAGAGTGAGAGATTTGATTTGATACTCCCCTATTGTTGCATAGTTACCATTGTGAGTAAATATGGGGAAGTTTCCTTGAGTGATGATGCAGGCGGATGAAAGCCAGATTACTTATTGTGTTTCCTTAATTGACTTTGCCAACATGTTAGAAATTCATTATTGAAGAGAGAAGAATTTGTCCTAAAATGTTTCTTGAGATCAACTGCTTTGACAAGATGATGTAAGAATTCGTTATTGCAAAGTGTAAGTGCTCATGGCCGCATAACTTTGAGGTTGTGATGAAAAGAGGAAGGAATTATGTTTTTGAATTCATGTGTTCGAGGACAAACAATGTTTTAAGTGTAGGGTGGTGATCTTGGACATATTTATATACTCAAAGTACCATTATGCACCCAGATTTGAACTTAGTTTAAGAACTTTTGTATGAATTCTTAAGTATAATTCAACTTTTATTCCGTCTTGTGCCTAATGGATAAGATTAGTACTTTCAGGTGCAAATTATGAAGAATTGTGTATAATTGGATACAACGAGGATATGAAAGTAGTCAAGGAATGCAAGGGACTGAAATTAAGCTAGAAGAGGGAAGTTGAGAAGAAGAAATCCTCATTTGAAGATAATTTGCATCGCGATAAGCAACAAAATAGCAATGGTCGAATTCCAGTGAAGGTTTGTGAAACCCCCGTGTTGTGGAGAAAGTTAGTTGATCATATTTGGTGACCTGAAGGTTTAGCACATCGCGGAGGATGATCATTTCATAATTGTCCCAATCCTGTGGCTCACTGCGATAGTGGCGTGTTGCGGTGAGGGTGCATTTTACAATTGTTGGGGAATACTTGAGCTCTGTGATTTCCCATATTTTAATGGAAAATAGCAATCTTAGTCATGGCACGATGCGCCGGGTGGACAAATCGGGAATATTTTAAGTATTTTTGTCCAAACTATAAAAGGAAAAATCCAAGATAATGTGGGGGACTTTTGTCAAGCAGAGCAGCGGCGGAAAAACAGAAATTTCTCTCCTTTAGGGTTCATAAACATTCTTTTGAATTTCTTTATTTCAAAGATTGATTTGGGTATGATTTGTTACTTATTTTGGAGGGTTAATTCATACATGAGTAGCTAAACACCCCCTTTCTAGGGTTGAGGCTAAGAACATGAGTACTATTTAATATTTTTATTCATAGTTTCTTTTTGGATTATCATCTGGGTTATTCCTAATTTCTTGAGCTTACTATTTTAATGATTGGCCACCATTAGTATAAATTTATATTTCTATGTGAATCCGGGAGGAGAAAAGGAGACGTAAACTTGTATCTCAACTTTACCAAAAATTATAAATGTTGGGATTTAAGTAATATTTTAGAAGTGGGGGGATTTTTAGTAATTTAGAAATATAAGTTGTTCATTTATGTAATTTTTGTTAGTGTAATTTACCTATATCCCGACATGTTTGCCAATATTTACCTAAAATCCCAACATTTTTTTTAATTTCATAAAATCCCAATATTTAGCCGTTGAAGATACATTTAATTAACGTTAGATACATCCTTGAGATACATATAGTTAGTAACCTAATTAGCTTAAAATAAGGCCTGTAACGGTTAAATTTTCTTAAATGTTGCAATTAAGATAACTAATAATAGTAATTGCTCAATAAAATCCCACAAAAAAGGATATTTGTTTCTTATTCCATATTCTTAAACCAAATATCTTCCATTATCACTTTCCAGAAAACTCCAACTTTTTTTTCACGTTTGTTGATTTTCTTTGACGTACTTGTAATGAATATTTTTGTACTGTTATGACATTCTGGAGTTTGGATTAGAGATACAAATTACGAGGCTTATAAAAGTGATGGAATCGTTACATAGTTGATGCGAATGCGACACCTTTGTTGATTCGTAATGCGATTGAGTATTCCTTCAACTTCTATACGAAAAGATCGGACAATAAAAGGTATGTATCTTGTTTAACGTATTAGTTTTTGTTAATTGTCTCTAGTTTAATGAATTATGTATCTAACTTTAAATTAGTTTTTAGACGTATCTATTTTTAGTTATGTTAATATGACCGAGATAAATAACTTTTTTGTGTTCATGATATATTTTTCGTGTTCTTGTATATATAGTGCTAAATTTGAGTATAATTATGTATCTTGTGATGTTTTAGTTTTAGCTATATAAATAAATGAAAGATACATATGAGTATTGTTAAAAATATATTTTGTACACGATTGTACAGTTTATGTATCTATCATTTTGTTTTCCAGTACGTTAAGAATCATCTTATTTTTGTAACATCCTATTTTAGTATAATTATGTTTCTTATGATATTTTAGTTTTAGCATATGAACATACGAAAGATACATATGAGTATTGTTAAAGATACATATTGTACACGATTGTGTTGTTTATGTATCTATCATTTTATTTTCCAGTACGTTAAGAAACATCTTATTAGAGTATAATTATATGTCTTATGATGTTTTATTTTTAGTTATTTTAGCATACGAAAGATACATACGAGTATTGTTAAAGATACATATCAAACACGATTTTGCAATTTATAGTTATAAAAGTTGATTTAAGATTCAATTTCTTTTTGCAGGAAACATGTGATCATCAATATCAAAAATCTAAATTCAGTTTTTCATAGAGCTTTGAATATATAATCAATATGCAAGACAATGTAGAAGAAGACAATCTCAAGCAACTATGTCCTCAAAGACTTTGGAAGATGAGAGACTTGGAACTACAATAGTTGCATAACATTTCTAACCAAATGTCCAATTTACTACCTAGCTATTGAAAGTGCAAAGCTTCATACATGAAAAGTTGCACCAATACCCCTATTATATTGCAAAGACAAGTGGTTCTTGAGATATTACAAAATAGAGCCGCATTCAACCTTCTGAGACTCCAGAACACATCTAGCAGTCTCTTTAACTACTTGCCCATTCACATAGTGCTTGTGGCACACGGGCATATATATTTTTGCTCATGCAATCAACTCCATTCTCATCTCTTCTATCTTCCTCAAGGTGAAAGGAGCACGTTCACCACAAAGTTCACATCGAGCGATAATCTTGGTCACAGAATCAACAATAGGTATTATGTCAAGGACTAAACTAAAGCTTCTCTTTCAAAACCCAAAATATGAATCAAATATAGAATGGCTACACTAGTAAACTCATATTCAGAACATCAATGCATTGAATCAGAAACAGAACACTTTTTCCAAAGAAGGAAATCGATGTGATTAAGATACATATAAATGCATAAACAGATAATAATTTATACAAGATAATACAAGTGTATCTTTAAGCTTAAAAACATGTATCTTTTGTTTACTTATTTCAATAATACTTAAAAAACACTAGATACATTTTAATGCATACTCAAGTAACCATATATACAAGATAGTACAATATGTATCTTGGATGAAATAACATGTATCTATTGTAATGCTTATTTCAATAAAAGTTAAACAACACAAGATAGGTTTAAATGCATTAACAGTAGTCAATTGATACAAGATAAAATAATATGTATCTATAAGCTTATAAACATGTATCTTATGTTAAGTTAATTTCAATAATACTTAATAAACATAAGATACATGTAAAATCATAAACAAAGAGCCAAATATACAAGAAATTTTAAAACGTATCATACATATCTAAATATGTATCTCGGCCAAATATTTAACGGATCTGAACATGAAAATACATTTGAAAGAACAGACCTTCTTAAAACGCTTAAAGTTCATTGTTTCTCATCAAATCAAATTTCCAAGTCAAACTAAATAAAGCAAATAACTTCCAACAAATTTAAATCATGTTCACAATAACGCCAGATGTATACTAATGAGAATGTTAAATTAAAGACAAAAGGATGTCATGTTTTAGTGTTTAGAGATTGAGGCCACATAGATGTTAGAGCCAATTAAAAAAGGATGGTCAGTCAGTAAGGGACGCCTACCTCAAGAATTCAACATAAATGAGAAAATAACATGACAATCATATAAGAAATAGAAGAGGAAATTGTAGTAACATGCCATAGATATGAACTAGTAAAGATGAAAAGAAAATTTTGAGTCATTAATCAAAAAAACAGGAACACAAAATAGAAAATAATAGCAAAGGAGAAGTCAACATCAACAACAACATACCCAGTATATTCCTGAATCTTTATTCATAATGTTAATTCAAAATAATGTACTCTAAACAAACGATAATCAAAGAAATTGCACAACAAAAATATTAAAAAATTACCTTGTCAACCCAATCGAAAAATTATGTTTTGGAAAAAAAGAGCGTAAAGTCAGAATAGAATAAATTGAAGTTGATTTTAGGGAGAAAATTTACCTTAATTCAAGGGTTTGAATTAGAGAGATAAATTGGATAGAAACTGCTGCTTAAATTAAGGCATACAAATATGAGAAAATGGGTTAACTCTTGGTAAAGTTACTGCTTCAGAAAAGGAGATGTAAACTTGTATCTCAACTTTATAAAAAAATTATAAATGTTGGGATTTAAGTAATATTTTAGAAGTGGGGGATTTTTAGTAATTTAGAAATATAAGTTGTTCATTTAGGTAATTTTTCTTAGTATAATTTACCTATATCCCGACATGTTTGTCAATATTTACCAAAAATCCCAACATTTTTATTAATTTCATAAAATCCCTATATTTACCCATTGAAGATATATTTAATTAACGTAAGATACATCCTTGAGATACATATAGTGAGTAAACTAATTTGTTTAAATTAAGGCCTGTAAGGTTAAATTTCCTTAAATGTAGCAATTAAGTTAACTAATAATAGTAAATTCTCAATAAAATCCCACAAAAAAAGGATATTTGTTTCTTATTCAATATTCTTAGACCAAATATCTTCCATTATCACTTTCCAGAAAACTCCAACTTTTTTTTCACTTTTGTTGATTTTCTTTGACGTACTTGTAATGAACATTTCTGTGTTGTTCCGTCATTCCGGAGTTTGAATTAATGATACAAATTACAAGGGTTATAAAAGTGATGGAATCGTTACATAGTTGATGGTAATGCGGCACCTTTGTTGATTCGTAACGCAATTGAATATTCCTTCAACTTCTATACGAAAAGATCACAAAAGAAAAGATATGTATCTTGTTTAACGTAATAATTTTTGTTAATTGTCTCTATTTTAATGAATTATGTATCTAACTTTAAATTGATAAGTTTTTTGACGTAACTATTTTTAGTTATGTTAATATGACCGAGATACATAAATTTTTTTGTGTTCATGATACATTTTTTGTGTTCTTGTATATATGGTGCTAAATTTGAGTATAATTATGTATCTTGTGATGTTTTAGTTTTAGCTATATAAATAAACAAAAGATACATATGACTATTGTTAAAAACATATTTTGTACATGATTGTGTAGTTTATGTATCTATCATTTTGTTTTCCAGTACGTTAAGAAACATCTTATTTTTGTAACATCTTATTTGAGTATAATTATGTATCTTATGATATTTTAGTTTTAGCTATATAAACATACGAAAGATACATATGAGTATTGTTAAAAATACATATTATACACGATTGTGCAGTTTATGTATCTATAATTTTATTATCCAGTACGTTAAGAAACATCTTATTTGAGTATAATTATGTATCTTGTGATGTTTTATTTTTAGCTATATAAACATACGAAAGATACATATGAGTGTTGTTAAAGATACATATCATACATGATTGTGCATTTTATGTTTATAAAAGGTGATTTAAGATTCATTTTCTTTTTGCAGAAATATAGAGAAGAAATATGCCATCAAGCTTTAGCAAGAGTTCTAATATCACGTAGCTAGGTTCTTGTAAACAACAATCCTGAGAAACATGTGATCATCAATATCAAAAATCTAAATTCAATTTTTCGTTGAACTTTGAATATATAATAAATATGCAAGACAATGTAGAAGAAGACAATCTCGAGCAACTCTATACTCAAAGACTTTTGAAGATGAGAGACTTGGAACTACTATAGTTGCTTAACATTTCTACGAAAATGTCCCATTTACTACCTAGCTATTGAAAGTTCAAAGCTTCATACAGGAAAAGTTGCACCAATACCCCTATTATATTGCAAAGACAAGTGGTGCTTGAGATATCACAAAATAGAGTCGCATTCAACCTTCTGAGACTCCAGAACACATCTAGCAGTCTTTTTAACTACTTGCCCACTCACATAGCGCTTGTGGCACACGGGCATATATATTTTTGCTCATGCAATCAATTCCATCCTCGTCTCCTCTATTTTCGTCAGGGTGAAAGAAGCACGCTCACCACAAAGTTCACATCGAGCGGTAAGCTTGGTCACAAAATCAGTAATAGGTATTATGTCAAGGACTGAACTAAAGCTTCTTTTGTAAAACCCAAAATATGAATCAAATACAGAATGACTACACTAGTAAACTCACATTCAGAACATCAATGCATTGAAGCAGAAACAAAACACTTTTTCAAAAAAGGAAATCGATGTGATTAAGATACAGATAAATGCATAAACAGATAACAATTTATACAAGATAATACAATGTGTATCTTTAAGCTTAAAAACATGTATCTTTTTTTTGTTTATTTCAATAATACTTAAAAAACACTAGATACATTTTAATGCATACGCAAGTAACCGTATATACAAGACAGTACAATATGTATCTTGGATGAAATAATATGTATCTATTGTAATGCTTATTTCAATAAAAGTTAAACAACAGAAGATACGTTTAAATGAATTAACAGTAGATCATTGATACAAGATAAAACAATATGTATCTATAAGCTTATAAATATGTATCTTTTGTTATGTTAATTTCAATAATACTTATAAACACAAGATACATATAAAATCATAAATAAAGAACCAGATATACAAGAAATTTTAAAACGTATCATACATGTCTAAGTATGTATCTCGGCCTAATATTCAACGGATCTGAACATGGAAATACATTTGAATGAACAGACCTTCTTAACATGCTTAAAGTTCATTATTTCTCATCAAATCAAAGTTCCAAATCAAATGAAATAAAGCAAATAACTTCCAACAAATTAAAATCATGTTCATAATAACGCCAGATGCATACTAATCAGAACGTTAAATTAAAGACGAAAGGATATCATGTTTTAGTGTTAGAGATTGAGGCCACATAGATGTTAGAGCCAGTTAAAAAGGGTGGTCGGTCAGTAATAGACGCATACCTCAAGAATTCAACATATATGAGAAAATAACATGACAATCATATTAGAAATAGAAGAGGAAATTGTGGTAACACTGCCATAGATATGAACTAGTAAAGATGAAAAGAAAAAATTTGAGTCATTAACCAACAAAAATAGGAACACAAAATAGAAAACAATAGCAAAGGAGAAGTTAACATCCACAACAACATACTCAGTATATTCCTGAATCTCTATTCAATATGTTAAGTCAAAATAATGTAGCCTAAACAAACGATAATCAAAGAAATTGCACAACAAAAGTATTAAAAAATCACTTTGTAAACACAATCACAAATTTAATTTTTGGAAAAAAAAGAGCGTAAAATCATAATAGAAGAAATTGAAGTTGATTTTTGGGAGGAAATTTACCTTAATTCAAGGGTTTGAATTAGAGAGAGAAATTGGATAGAAACTGCTTCTAGAATTAAGGCATAGAAAGAGGAGAAAATGGGTTAAATTTTGGTAAAGCTACTGCTTCAAAAAAGAAGATGTAAACTTGTATCTCAGCTTTACCAAAAAATTATAAATGTTGGGATTTAAGTAATATTTTAGAAGTGTGGGATTTTAGTAATTTAGAAATATAAGTTGTTCATTTAGGTAATTTTTCTAAGTATAATTTACCTATATCCCGACATGTTTGCCAATATTTGCCTAAAATCCCAACATTTTTTTTAATTTTATAAAATCCCAATATTTATCCGTTGAAGATACATTTAATTAACGTTAGATACATCCTTGAGATACATATAGTTAGTAAACTAATTTGCTTAAATTAAGGCCTGTAACGGTTAAATTTCCTTAAATGTAGAAATTAAGATAACTAATAATAGTAAATGCTCAATAAAATCCCACAAAAAAAGGATATTTGTTTCTTATTCCATATTCTTAAACCAAATATCTTCCATTATCACTTTCTAGAAAACTCTAACTTTTTTTTTCACGTTTGTTGATCTTCTTTGACGTACTTGTAATGAACATTTCCGTATTGTTACGTCAATCCGGAGTTTGGATTAACGATACAAATTATGAGGGTTATAAAAGTGATGGAATCATTACATAGTTGATGGTAATGCGGCGCCTTTGTTGATTCGTAATGCAATTGAGTATTCCTTCAACTTCTATACGAATAGATCTGACAAGAAAAGGTATGTATCTTGTTTAATGTATTTGTTTTTGTTAATTGTCTCTAGTTTAAGTAATTATGTATCTAACTTTAAATTGTTAAGTTTTTTGATGTAACTATTTTTAGTTATGTTAATATGACCGAGATACATAACTTTTTTGTGTTCATGATACAACTTTCGTGTTCTTGTATATATGGTGCTAAATTTGAGTATAATCATGTATCTTGTGATGTTTTAATTTTAGCTATGTAAATATACGAAAGATACAAATGAGTATTATTAAAAATATATTTTGTACATGATTGTGTAGTTTGTGTATCTATCATTTTTTTTCAGTACGTTAAGAAACATCTTATTTTTGTAACATCTTATTTGAGTATAATTATGTATCTTATGTTATTTTAGTTTTAGCTATATAAACATACGAAAGATACATATGAGTATTGTTAAAGATACATATTGTACACGATTGTGCAGTTTATGTATCTATCATTTTATTTTCCAGTACGTTAAGAAACATCTTATTTTTATAACATCTTATTTGAGTATAATTATGTATCTTGTGATGTTTTATTTTTAGTTGTATAAGCATACGAAAGATACGGATGAGTATTGTTAAAGATACATATTATACACGATTGTGCAGTTTATGGTTATAAAAGCTTATTTAAGATTCATTTTCTTTTTGCAGGAATATAGAGAAGAAATGTGTCATCATGCTTTAGTAAGAGTTCTAATGTCACGTAGCTCGGTTCTTGTAAGCAACAATCCTGGGAAACATGTGATCATCAATATCACAAACCTAAATTCAGTTTTTCATAGAGCTTTGAATATATAATCAATATGCAAGACAATGTAGAAAAAGACAACCTCGAGTAACTCTGTCCTCAAAGACTTTGGAAGATGAGAGACTTGGAACTACAATAGTTTCTTAACATTTCTACGAAAATGTCCTATTTACTACCTAGCTATTGAAAGTGCAAAGCTTCATACAGGAAAAGTTGCACCAATACCCCTATTATATTGTAAAGACAAGTAGCGCTTGAGATATTACAAAATAGAGCCGCATTCAACCTTCTGCCAATCCAGAACACATCTAGTAGTTTCTTTGACTACTTGCCCACTCACATAGTGCTTGTGGCACACAGGTATATATATTTTTGCTCGTGCAATCAACTCCATCCTCGTCTCCTTTATCTCCCTCAAGGTGAAAGAAGCACGTTACCACAAAGTTCACATCGAGCGGTAAGCTTGGTCACAAAATCAACAATAGATATTATGTCAAGGACTGAATTAAAGCTTCTTTTGCAAAATCAAAAATATGAATCAAATACAGAATGACTACACTAGTAAACTCACATTCAGAACATCAATGCATTGAAGCAAAAATAGTACACTTTTTCCAAAGAAAGAAATCGATGTGATTAAGATACATATAAATGCATAAACAGATAACAATTTATACAAGATAATGCAATGTGTATCTTTAAGCTTAAAAACATGTATCTTTTGTTTTCTTATTTCAATAATACTTAAAAAACACTAGATACATTTTAATGCATACTCAAGTAACCATATATACAAGATAGTACACTATGTATCTTGGATAAAATAACATGTACCTATTGTAATGCTTATTTCAATAAAAGTTAAACAACACAAGATACGTTTAAATGCATTAACAGTAGACCATTGATACAAGATAAAACAATATGTATCTATAAGCTTATAAACATGTATCTTTTGTTATGTTAATTTCAATAATACTTAATAAACACAAGATACATATAAAATCATTAACAAAGAACCAGATATACAAGAAATTTTAAAACGTATCATACATGTCTAAATATGTATCTTGGCCTAATATTCAATGGATTTGAACATGCAAATACATTTGAATGAACAGACCTTCTTAAAATGCTTAAAGTTCATATTTTCTCATCAAATCAAAGTTCCAAATCAAATGAAATAAAGCAAATAACTTCCAACAAATTAAAATCATGTTCATAATAACGCCAGATGCATACTTATCAGAACGTTAAATTAAAGACGAAAGGATATCATGTTTTAGTGTTTAGATATTAAGGCCACATAGATGTTAGAGCCTGTTAAAAATGATGGTCAGTCTGTAATAGACGCCTACCTCAAGAATTCAACATAAATGAGAAAATAACATGACAATCATATAAGAAATAGAAGAGAAAATTGTAGTAACACAACCATAGATATGAACTACTAAAGATGAAAAGAAAAATTTGAGTCATTTACCAACAAAAACAGGAACGCAAAACAAAAATAAGAACAAAGGAGAAGTTAACATCAACAACCACATACCCAGTATATTCCTGAATCTCTATTCAATTTATTTCAAATTAATGTAGCCTAAACAAACGATAATCAAAGAAATTGCACAACCAATATATTAAAAAATTACTTTGTAAACCCAATCGCAAAATTATGTTTTGAAAAAAAAGAGCGTAAAATCATAATAGAAGAAATTGAAGTTGATTTTTGGGAGGAAATTTACCTTAATTCAAGGGTTTGAATTAGAGAGAGAAATTGGATAGAAACTGCTTCTAGAATTAAGGCATAGAAAGAGGAGAAAATGGGTTAAATTTTGGTAAAGCTACTGCTTCAAAAAAGGAGATGTAAACTTGTATCTCAGCTTTACCAAAAAATTATAAATGTTGGGATTTAAGTAATATTTTAGAAGTGTGGGATTTTAGTAATTTAGAAATATAAGTTGTTCATTTAGGTAATTTTTCTAAGTATAATTTACCTATATCCCGACATGTTTGCCAATATTTGCCTAAAATCCCAACATTTTTTTTAATTTTATAAAATCCCAATATTTATCCGTTGAAGATACATTTAATTAACGTTAGATACATCCTTGAGATACATATAGTTAGTAAACTAATTTGCTTAAATTAAGGTCTGTAACGGTTAAATTTCCTTAAATGTAGAAATTAAGATAACTAATAATAGTAAATGCTCAATAAAATCCCACAAAAAAAGGATATTTGTTTCTTATTCCATATTCTTAAACCAAATATCTTCCATTATCACTTTCTAAAAAACTCTAACTTTTTTTTTCACGTTTGTTGATCTTCTTTGACGTACTTGTAATGAACATTTCCGTATTGTTACGTCAATCCGGAGTTTGGATTAACGATACAAATTATGAGGGTTATAAAAGTGATGGAATCATTACATAGTTGATGGTAATGCGGCGCCTTTGTTGATTCGTAATGCAATTGAGTATTCCTTCAACTTCTATACGAATAGATCGGACAAGAAAAGGTATGTATCTTGTTTAGTGTATTTGTTTTTGTTAATTGTCTCTAGTTTTAGTAATTATGTATCTAACTTTAAATTGATAAGTTTTTTGATGTAACTATTTTTAGTTATGTTAATATGACCGAGATACATAACTTTTTTGTGTTCATGATACAACTTTCGTGTTCTTGTATATATGGTGCTAAATTTGAGTATAATCATGTATCTTGTGATGTTTTAATTTTAGCTATGTAAATATACGAAAGATACAAATGAGTATTATTAAAAATATATTTTGTACATGATTGTGTAGTTTGTGTATCTATCATTTTTTTTCAGTACGTTAAGAAACATCTTATTTTTGTAACATCTTATTTGAGTATAATTATGTATCTTATGTTATTTTAGTTTTAGCTATATAAACATACGAAAGATACATATGAGTATTGTTAAAGATACATATTGTACACGATTGTGCAGTTTATGTATCTATCATTTTATTTTCCAGTACGTTAAGAAACATCTTATTTTTATAACATCTTATTTGAGTATAATTATGTATCTTGTGATGTTTTATTTTTAGTTGTATAAGCATACGAAAGATACGGATGAGTATTGTTAAAGATACATATTATACACGATTGTGCAGTTTATGGTTATAAAAGCTTATTTAAGATTCATTTTCTTTTTGCAGGAATATAGAGAAGAAATGTGTCATCATGCTTTAGTAAGAGTTCTAATGTCACGTAGCTCGGTTCTTGTAAGCAACAATCCTGGGAAACATGTGATCATCAATATCACAAACCTAAATTCAGTTTTTCATAGAGCTTTGAATATATAATCAATATGCAAGACAATGTAGAAAAAGACAACCTCGAGTAACTCTGTCCTCAAAGACTTTGGAAGATGAGAGACTTGGAACTACAATAGTTTCTTAACATTTCTACGAAAATGTCCTATTTACTACCTAGCTATTGAAAGTGCAAAGCTTCATACAGGAAAAGTTGCACCAATACCCCTATTATATTGTAAAGACAAGTAGCGCTTGAGATATTACAAAATAGAGCCGCATTCAACCTTCTGCCAATCCAGAACACATCTAGTAGTTTCTTTGACTACTTGCCCACTCACATAGTGCTTGTGGCACACAGGTATATATATTTTTGCTCGTGCAATCAACTCCATCCTCGTCTCCTTTATCTCCCTCAAGGTGAAAGAAGCACGTTACCACAAAGTTCACATCGAGCGGTAAGCTTGGTCACAAAATCAACAATAGATATTATGTCAAGGACTGAATTAAAGCTTCTTTTGCAAAATCAAAAATATGAATCAAATACAGAATGACTACACTAGTAAACTCACATTCAGAACATCAATGCATTGAAGCAAAAATAGTACACTTTTTCCAAAGAAAGAAATCGATGTGATTAAGATACATATAAATGCATAAACAGATAACAATTTATACAAGATAATGCAATGTGTATCTTTAAGCTTAAAAACATGTATCTTTTGTTTTCTTATTTCAATAATACTTAAAAAACACTAGATACATTTTAATGCATACTCAAGTAACCATATATACAAGATAGTACACTATGTATCTTGGATAAAATAACATGTACCTATTGTAATGCTTATTTCAATAAAAGTTAAACAACACAAGATACGTTTAAATGCATTAACAGTAGACCATTGATACAAGATAAAACAATATGTATCTATAAGCTTATAAACATGTATCTTTTGTTATGTTAATTTCAATAATACTTAATAAACACAAGATACATATAAAATCATTAACAAAGAACCAGATATACAAGAAATTTTAAAACGTATCATACATGTCTAAATATGTATCTTGGCCTAATATTCAATGGATTTGAACATGCAAATACATTTGAATGAACAGACCTTCTTAAAATGCTTAAAGTTCATATTTTCTCATCAAATCAAAGTTCCAAATCAAATGAAATAAAGCAAATAACTTCCAACAAATTAAAATCATGTTCATAATAACGCCAGATGCATACTTATCAGAACGTTAAATTAAAGACGAAAGGATATCATGTTTTAGTGTTTAGATATTAAGGCCACATAGATGTTAGAGCCTGTTAAAAATGATGGTCAGTCTGTAATAGACGCCTACCTCAAGAATTCAACATAAATGAGAAAATAACATGACAATCATATAAGAAATAGAAGAGAAAATTGTAGTAACACAACCATAGATATGAACTACTAAAGATGAAAAGAAAAATTTGAGTCATTTACCAACAAAAACAGGAACGCAAAACAAAAATAAGAACAAAGGAGAAGTTAACATCAACAACCACATACCCAGTATATTCCTGAATCTCTATTCAATTTATTTCAAATTAATGTAGCCTAAACAAACGATAATCAAAGAAATTGCACAACCAATATATTAAAAAATTACTTTGTAAACCCAATCGCAAAATTATGTTTTGAAAAAAAAGAGCGTAAAATCATAATAGAAGAAATTGAAGTTGATTTTTGGGAGGAAATTTACCTTAATTCAAGGGTTTGAATTAGAGAGAGAAATTGGATAGAAACTGCTTCTAGAATTAAGGCATAGAAAGAGGAGAAAATGGGTTAAATTTTGGTAAAGCTACTGCTTCAAAAAAGGAGATGTAAACTTGTATCTCAGCTTTACCAAAAAATTATAAATGTTGGGATTTAAGTAATATTTTAGAAGTGTGGGATTTTAGTAATTTAGAAATATAAGTTGTTCATTTAGGTAATTTTTCTAAGTATAATTTACCTATATCCCGACATGTTTGCCAATATTTGCCTAAAATCCCAACATTTTTTTTAATTTTATAAAATCCCAATATTTATCCGTTGAAGATACATTTAATTAACGTTAGATACATCCTTGAGATACATATAGTTAGTAAACTAATTTGCTTAAATTAAGGTCTGTAACGGTTAAATTTCCTTAAATGTAGAAATTAAGATAACTAATAATAGTAAATGCTCAATAAAATCCCACAAAAAAAGGATATTTGTTTCTTATTCCATATTCTTAAACCAAATATCTTCCATTATCACTTTCTAAAAAACTCTAACTTTTTTTTTCACGTTTGTTGATCTTCTTTGACGTACTTGTAATGAACATTTCCGTATTGTTACGTCAATCCGGAGTTTGGATTAACGATACAAATTATGAGGGTTATAAAAGTGATGGAATCATTACATAGTTGATGGTAATGCGGCGCCTTTGTTGATTCGTAATGCAATTGAGTATTCCTTCAACTTCTATACGAATAGATCGGACAAGAAAAGGTATGTATCTTGTTTAGTGTATTTGTTTTTGTTAATTGTCTCTAGTTTTAGTAATTATGTATCTAACTTTAAATTGATAAGTTTTTTGATGTAACTATTTTTAGTTATGTTAATATGACCGAGATACATAACTTTTTTGTGTTCATGATACAACTTTCGTGTTCTTGTATATATGGTGCTAAATTTGAGTATAATCATGTATCTTGTGATGTTTTAATTTTAGCTATGTAAATATACGAAAGATACAAATGAGTATTATTAAAAATATATTTTGTACATGATTGTGTAGTTTGTGTATCTATCATTTTTTTTCAGTACGTTAAGAAACATCTTATTTTTGTAACATCTTATTTGAGTATAATTATGTATCTTATGTTATTTTAGTTTTAGCTATATAAACATACGAAAGATACATATGAGTATTGTTAAAGATACATATTGTACACGATTGTGCAGTTTATGTATCTATCATTTTATTTTCCAGTACGTTAAGAAACATCTTATTTTTATAACATCTTATTTGAGTATAATTATGTATCTTGTGATGTTTTATTTTTAGTTGTATAAGCATACGAAAGATACGGATGAGTATTGTTAAAGATACATATTATACACGATTGTGCAGTTTATGGTTATAAAAGCTTATTTAAGATTCATTTTCTTTTTGCAGGAATATAGAGAAGAAATGTGTCATCATGCTTTAGTAAGAGTTCTAATGTCACGTAGCTCGGTTCTTGTAAGCAACAATCCTGGGAAACATGTGATCATCAATATCACAAACCTAAATTCAGTTTTTCATAGAGCTTTGAATATATAATCAATATGCAAGACAATGTAGAAAAAGACAACCTCGAGTAACTCTGTCCTCAAAGACTTTGGAAGATGAGAGACTTGGAACTACAATAGTTTCTTAACATTTCTACGAAAATGTCCTATTTACTACCTAGCTATTGAAAGTGCAAAGCTTCATACAGGAAAAGTTGCACCAATACCCCTATTATATTGTAAAGACAAGTAGCGCTTGAGATATTACAAAATAGAGCCGCATTCAACCTTCTGCCAATCCAGAACACATCTAGTAGTTTCTTTGACTACTTGCCCACTCACATAGTGCTTGTGGCACACAGGTATATATATTTTTGCTCGTGCAATCAACTCCATCCTCGTCTCCTTTATCTCCCTCAAGGTGAAAGAAGCACGTTACCACAAAGTTCACATCGAGCGGTAAGCTTGGTCACAAAATCAACAATAGATATTATGTCAAGGACTGAATTAAAGCTTCTTTTGCAAAATCAAAAATATGAATCAAATACAGAATGACTACACTAGTAAACTCACATTCAGAACATCAATGCATTGAAGCAAAAATAGTACACTTTTTCCAAAGAAAGAAATCGATGTGATTAAGATACATATAAATGCATAAACAGATAACAATTTATACAAGATAATGCAATGTGTATCTTTAAGCTTAAAAACATGTATCTTTTGTTTTCTTATTTCAATAATACTTAAAAAACACTAGATACATTTTAATGCATACTCAAGTAACCATATATACAAGATAGTACACTATGTATCTTGGATAAAATAACATGTACCTATTGTAATGCTTATTTCAATAAAAGTTAAACAACACAAGATACGTTTAAATGCATTAACAGTAGACCATTGATACAAGATAAAACAATATGTATCTATAAGCTTATAAACATGTATCTTTTGTTATGTTAATTTCAATAATACTTAATAAACACAAGATACATATAAAATCATTAACAAAGAACCAGATATACAAGAAATTTTAAAACGTATCATACATGTCTAAATATGTATCTTGGCCTAATATTCAATGGATTTGAACATGCAAATACATTTGAATGAACAGACCTTCTTAAAATGCTTAAAGTTCATATTTTCTCATCAAATCAAAGTTCCAAATCAAATGAAATAAAGCAAATAACTTCCAACAAATTAAAATCATGTTCATAATAACGCCAGATGCATACTTATCAGAACGTTAAATTAAAGACGAAAGGATATCATGTTTTTGTGTTTAGATATTAAGGCCACATAGATGTTAGAGCCTGTTAAAAATGATGGTCAGTCTGTAATAGACGCCTACCTCAAGAATTCAACATAAATGAGAAAATAGCATGACAATCATATAAGAAATAGAAGAGAAAATTGTAGTAACACAACCATAGATATGAACTACTAAAGATGAAAAGAAAAATTTGAGTCATTTACCAATAAAAACAGGAACGCAAAACAAAAATAAGAACAAAGGAGAAGTTAACATCAACAACCACATACCCAGTATATTCCTGAATCTCTATTCAATATGTTAAGTCAAAATAATGTAGCCTAAACAAACGATAATCAAAGAAATTGCACAACAAAAGTATTAAAAAATCACTTTGTAAACACAATCACAAATTTAATTTTTGAAAAAAAAAGAGCGTAAAATCATAATAGAAGAAATTGAAGTTGATTTTTGGGAGGAAATTTACCTTAATTCAAGGGTTTGAATTAGAGAGAGAAATTGGATAGAAACTGCTTCTAGAATTAAGGCATAGAAAGAGGAGAAAATGGGTTAAATTTTGGTAAAGCTACTGCTTCAAAAAAGGAGATGTAAACTTGTATCTCAGCTTTACCAAAAAATTATAAATGTTGGGATTTAAGTAATATTTTAGAAGTGTGGGATTTTAGTAATTTAGAAATATAAGTTGTTCATTTAGGTAATTTTTCTAAGTATAATTTACCTATATCCCGACATGTTTGCCAATATTTGCCTAAAATCCCAACATTTTTTTTAATTTTATAAAATCCCAATATTTATCCGTTGAAGATACATTTAATTAACGTTAGATACATCCTTGAGATACATATAGTTAGTAAACTAATTTGCTTAAATTAAGGCCTGTAACGGTTAAATTTCCTTAAATGTAGAAATTAAGATAACTAATAATAGTAAATGCTCAATAAAATCCCACAAAAAAAGGATATTTGTTTCTTATTCCATATTCTTAAACCAAATATCTTCCATTATCACTTTCTAGAAAACTCTAACTTTTTTTTTCACGTTTGTTGATCTTCTTTGACGTACTTGTAATGAACATTTCCGTATTGTTACGTCAATCCGGAGTTTGGATTAACGATACAAATTATGAGGGTTATAAAAGTGATGGAATCATTACATAGTTGATGGTAATGCGGCGCCTTTGTTGATTCGTAATGCAATTGAGTATTCCTTCAACTTCTATACGAATAGATCGGACAAGAAAAGGTATGTATCTTGTTTAGTGTATTTGTTTTTGTTAATTGTCTCTAGTTTAAGTAATTATGTATCTAACTTTAAATTGATAAGTTTTTTGATGTAACTATTTTTAGTTATGTTAATATGACCGAGATACATAACTTTTTTGTGTTCATGATACAACTTTCGTGTTCTTGTATATATGGTGCTAAATTTGAGTATAATCATGTATCTTGTGATGTTTTAATTTTAGCTATGTAAATATACGAAAGATACAAATGAGTATTATTAAAAATATATTTTGTACATGATTGTGTAGTTTGTGTATCTATCATTTTTTTTCAGTACGTTAAGAAACATCTTATTTTTGTAACATCTTATTTGAGTATAATTATGTATCTTATGTTATTTTAGTTTTAGCTATATAAACATACGAAAGATACATATGAGTATTGTTAAAGATACATATTGTACACGATTGTGCAGTTTATGTATCTATCATTTTATTTTCCAGTACGTTAAGAAACATCTTATTTTTATAACATCTTATTTGAGTATAATTATGTATCTTGTGATGTTTTATTTTTAGTTGTATAAGCATACGAAAGATACGGATGAGTATTGTTAAAGATACATATTATACACGATTGTGCAGTTTATGGTTATAAAAGCTTATTTAAGATTCATTTTCTTTTTGCAGGAATATAGAGAAGAAATGTGTCATCATGCTTTAGTAAGAGTTCTAATGTCACGTAGCTCGGTTCTTGTAAGCAACAATCCTGGGAAACATGTGATCATCAATATCACAAACCTAAATTCAGTTTTTCATAGAGCTTTGAATATATAATCAATATGCAAGACAATGTAGAAAAAGACAACCTCGAGTAACTCTGTCCTCAAAGACTTTGGAAGATGAGAGACTTGGAACTACAATAGTTTCTTAACATTTCTACGAAAATGTCCTATTTACTACCTAGCTATTGAAAGTGCAAAGCTTCATACAGGAAAAGTTGCACCAATACCCCTATTATATTGTAAAGACAAGTAGCGCTTGAGATATTACAAAATAGAGCCGCATTCAACCTTCTGCCAATCCAGAACACATCTAGTAGTTTCTTTGACTACTTGCCCACTCACATAGTGCTTGTGGCACACAGGTATATATATTTTTGCTCGTGCAATCAACTCCATCCTCGTCTCCTTTATCTCCCTCAAGGTGAAAGAAGCACGTTACCACAAAGTTCACATCGAGCGGTAAGCTTGGTCACAAAATCAACAATAGATATTATGTCAAGGACTGAATTAAAGCTTCTTTTGCAAAATCAAAAATATGAATCAAATACAGAATGACTACACTAGTAAACTCACATTCAGAACATCAATGCATTGAAGCAAAAATAGTACACTTTTTCCAAAGAAAGAAATCGATGTGATTAAGATACATATAAATGCATAAACAGATAACAATTTATACAAGATAATGCAATGTGTATCTTTAAGCTTAAAAACATGTATCTTTTGTTTTCTTATTTCAATAATACTTAAAAAACACTAGATACATTTTAATGCATACTCAAGTAACCATATATACAAGATAGTACACTATGTATCTTGGATAAAATAACATGTACCTATTGTAATGCTTATTTCAATAAAAGTTAAACAACACAAGATACGTTTAAATGCATTAACAGTAGACCATTGATACAAGATAAAACAATATGTATCTATAAGCTTATAAACATGTATCTTTTGTTATGTTAATTTCAATAATACTTAATAAACACAAGATACATATAAAATCATTAACAAAGAACCAGATATACAAGAAATTTTAAAACGTATCATACATGTCTAAATATGTATCTTGGCCTAATATTCAATGGATTTGAACATGCAAATACATTTGAATGAACAGACCTTCTTAAAATGCTTAAAGTTCATATTTTCTCATCAAATCAAAGTTCCAAATCAAATGAAATAAAGCAAATAACTTCCAACAAATTAAAATCATGTTCATAATAACGCCAGATGCATACTTATCAGAACGTTAAATTAAAGACGAAAGGATGTCATGTTTTAGTGTTTAGATATTAAGGCCACATAGATGTTAGAGCCTGTTAAAAATGATGGTCAGTCTGTAATAGACGCCTACCTCAAGAATTCAACATAAATGAGAAAATAACATGACAATCATATAAGAAATAGAAGAGAAAATTGTAGTAACACAACCATAGATATGAACTACTAAAGATGAAAAGAAAAATTTGAGTCATTTACCAACAAAAACAGGAACGCAAAACAAAAATAAGAACAAAGGAGAAGTTAACATCAACAACCACATACCCAGTATATTCCTGAATCTCTATTCAATTTATTTCAAATTAATGTAGCCTAAACAAACGATAATCAAAGAAATTGCACAACCAATATAATAAAAAATTACTTTGTAAACCCAATCGCAAAATTATGTTTTGAAAAAAAAGAACGTAAAATCAGAATAGAAGAAATTGAAGTTGGTTTTAGGGAGAAATTTTACCTTAATTCAAGGATTTGAATTAGAGAGAGAAATTGGATAGAAACTGCTGCTTGAATTAGGGCATACAAAGAGGAGAAAATAGGTTAATTTTTCGTAAAGTTACTGCTTCAGAAAAGGAGATGTAAACTTGTATCTCAACTTTACCAAAAAATTATAAATATTGGGATTTAAGTAATATTTTAGAAGTGAGGGGATTTTAATAATTTAGAAATATATGTTGTTCATTTAGGTAATTTTTCCTTCTTATTATTTAAACTAGTTGCATGAGGCATGTGCTAAATCTTGGTCCAAATTCATTATAAAAATAATAAATTTAATTTAATTTTAAATTTAACTTACGTAACATTTGTATTAATTACATAATTAATACTTTATTGGCATATGAGACATATGGAAGTTCATGGATGAAACAAAATTAATGAGTGGATATTGGCTCATGTGGTTGCTGAAATGTATCATTGTGGTTGATTGTGGAAATATATCATATGGTTGTTAGCGGAAATATATCATGTGGTTGGTCATGGAAATACTCATTGTGATTGGTTGTGAGCATTACATCTTCATATTATACTCATTCAAGAAACATTGGTACCACCGTGGCAATATCTGAGAAACACTGGCAACACCCGATAACACCTTTCCAAAGGATGTGCCGGAAAGAAGATATGAGATATGTGGATTTTATACGGGTTGACAACCCCTCATGGATCCTACATTGGGAAGCTTTAGCTCCGTAGGTGTATATGAGAATTGTGCGATGATCCCGAAAAATTATAAATATTGGGATTTAAGTAATATTTTAGAAGTGAGGGGATTTTAATAATTTAGAAATATATGTTGTTCATTTAGGTAATTTTTCCTTCTTATTATTTAAACTAGTTGCATGAGGCATGTGCTAAATCTGGGTCCAAATTCATGATAAAAATAATAAATTTAATTTAATTTTAAATTTAACTTACGTAACATTTGTATTAATTACATAATTAATTCAATTTAGTGATACATTAATTAGTCTTGTTTGATAAATCTTCATAATTATAAAAAAAAAACAATGGTCATATATTTGATATTTTTAAAATGTTTTATTTATAAGAATGAGTTATGAAAGAGAATTAGCAAGCAAAAACAAAATAGAACTCGACTTTAAATAAACAAATGATGTGTTCATATGTTTTTTTTACATATTTAATTGGTTATAATTTTGAAAAAAATATTGTTTTTTAGGAAAATAAGCTTCTTAAAATCCTAGAAAAATGACTTCGTGAAAGTAAAAAAATTATATTCAACCAGTGAACTTCACAATCATTGGGTCGTCCTCACTCTTCAATACACCTTGTCTTAACCGTACCCCTATATATTCCCCCCTGTCCCCCCCTATAATCTCATCTCTTAGAGTAATCTAAATTATATATAAATAATTTTTGAAAAATAATACGGTTTCTATAGAAATTTTATATACATACATATTTTATACAATAATGATACAATTTATATACACATCATACACAAATACATATTTTATACGATAGTTATACATTTTCTATAGAACAATAATACATATTCTATATAACAATTATATAGTTTCTATACTCATCTTGTCCAACCTTTAGATGAAATAATTATTCAGATACATATTCTATACAATAATTTTATAATTTCTATACACATCTGCTACAATAAGTGTACCATCTATATAATTTATATATAATAAGTATATGATAAATATATAAATACTTACATATTTTATGATTAGTATACACAGATTTATATATACTAAGTATATGATAATACATATGCAGCCCCTTGAACTATTTTACTTTTTCCGTATAGGCACCTCAATTAAGCCAGGTACCTATTGAATACTTTGCTCCTTCACAAATGCTTTCAATTGAGCCCAATTTACTGACGTGACAAAAAATGTAAAATGCATGTAATACACAAGCTGATGATGTGGCAAAGTGACGAATTAAATGACTACACGTGACATTTTAATTTAAAATAATTATAAAAATAAATTTCTAATATAATTAAATCTAAATTTTTGTTAAACAAAATCATTAATACCCCTCCCCCAAAACAAACTCAACCTACCCAATCCTTCCTCTCCCCTCCTTCCCTCCCTCTTCCCTTACAAACTTATTTTATTCATTTTTGAGCAGACAAGAAAAAAAATAGTTCTCCATTTTTTGACATAGAGAAACATTTCTTTTTGAACAATTCAAATCTCTCAGAAGGGCTGAATTATCAATCTGATTCAAATAAATCGGTACATTCTTCTCCGAATTCAGGTAAAAATTCGTTGAAAGGTGTTATTTTTGAACAAAAATTTAAAGTTGGGTGTGTTAATGCTGGTATAAGTAAATGTATCTCGATATTGAAGAGGAAAAAGTGTAGTGAAGATTCGAATAACGCAAGTAAAATCCAAAAGTCGACTACTTTTTCGTTAAGTGATAATGGTAATAATGTTGAGGAAGAATCGGTTTCGATTTCGAAATTGAAACCTCAGGCAGCAGCGCCTGCGCCAAAAAGTAGCAAGAAAGTGGAGAAAAAGAGGGGTGAGGTGAAAACTAAGAAGGTTGCTAGTATGAGCTTCCTTGGTGTGTTGTTCTTCATGGTTCTCTTTGGTGGGTTTGTTCCTTTATTGAATGTGAGATATGGAGGTGTGAGGCTTTTTTCTTGTTCTTTTTCTTGGCCTCTATAGGATTCCGATTACAAGTAAAAAATTCTTGCTACCAATGAGTACGTTGTTTCTTGTTAACCTGGTTTGCAATTTCAGTTAACATTGAATGTTGATAGATGGTAACAAACTATTGTTGCTTCTCTAAGACAATGTATTTGGATTACATTTGTCTTGATTAATGTTGAAGTCGGTTAGGTTGTGTTTCACAAAAAAAAAATAAAAAAATATGGAGGTGTGAGGGAGCCATTTACAAGTGGATTTTTGGATAAACATCACGGAAGAATATTTCACATGTTTGCTTTGAGAATTTAGGAGTTATGAAGATATTCTATTTTTTGTATGTAGAAAAAATAGAAAATAGTGAGTTACGGAGAAGAAGATGATGCTATTTTTTGGATGTAAAAATAATGGAAAATGGTAGAGTTATGGAGAAGATGATTTTTTTTTCTTTTTAATTCTTTAATATGCCTTATTTTAATTGGTTGGATTTTTTATGTTTAATTTTTTTTTTTATGAATTATCATCTCTCACTCTCCTACTGGAGAGTGTATTACACATGCCACACCATGTCAGCGTCACATCAGCAATTGTGTTCAATTGAAATGTTTTATGAAGGAGTAAAGGGTTCAATTCGTACCTACCCTAATTGAGGTACCTATACGAAAAAAAGTCGAATAGTTGAGGGACCTGTATATGTATTTAGCCTATATAAATACTTACATATTTTATGATTAGTATACACATATGATACGTGTTTTGAGATATTTCTTGAAGGCAACAATTAGAGATGAGAACCTTCATTGCCCAAACCACCACCCATATTCCACTATGAAATATTCATAGTATTTTTTGTCATTTTCATCTTATCACAAATACTATTTAAAACTCAATAAAAAAAATGTAATCAATCCAAACACTACTAATGTCAGGTTGCTCCTTTACCACTCTTGAATCACCATTTTTCACCATTAAACTGATCTATAGTTGTTGCTAGTTAAATCAATTATAACTAGCATCGAACGAACGCCTAAAATAATATCTAAATTGAGTTGTTCTCTCTAAAAAAAAGTATCATTAAAATACTTAAATTTGTTGATTTTTTTCATCATCATCTTCTCATTTATAATGATAGACGGGCTAATATTAGAATATAAAGAAGAAGAAAAAATGGCAGAGAAATCCTTGTAGGAAAAAAAATAACAAAGAAGAATAAAAGCTGCATCTTAGACTGATTATAGCCAAAAGGCTAAAAATTGAAATTAAAATGACCGACAAGTCATTAATTGTCTAATAGATCAAACTGTGGTCATTTGTGTAATGGCCTAAAAATTTGATGAAATATGTGATATTTGTGATTGCGTGATTTGACTGTTTTACCCCTTCCTGTAGTTGCATGAAGATATTTATAGGGTTTGGGAGTGATTGACATAATTTTTGATGTATTTTGGTATCATTTATGCAATATTCTGATTTTTTATGGCTTCGACAGCCTTATTTTGGACATATGTGAATATATTTTGATTTGTGCGATGGATGGCCGAATGGACTGCACCAAAAGCTCTGGAGTATCAATTTTAGGCTAGGTAGACCTTTATTTCGGGTCTCGGTGCACCCGAGCTCATTTCGATCTATTGGTTGGAAAGTTGAAAAATTGAAAATATAGGTGTGGGACCCACATTTGATTGAAATGAACTCGGATGGAAAATATGACTTCACCAGCAAATCTGGAATATTGATTTTAGGGTGTTAGCATGTTTGGTATGATTTTATGGCTTTTAAATCTCATTCCGACCCTCGATTTGAAAAATTATGATTTCAAGTTTCGGGGATCAACTTTGTGACAATGATATTTTTTTTGAAATTATGATATCGCCATCGTATTCGTAATGTAGAATTTAGTATGATTTCATAGTTCATTTACATGTATCGAACTCCGAACGAATTTCGAGCACCCCATCAAAGTCCGATAGACCAAAGAAAAAGTTGTTATTGCAGAAAATCTACTATAAATAGTAGATTTTCACCTCTTTTTGACCCATTTATCTTGCCTCTTGAGATTTAAACCCTAAAAATAGTGTGGGAGATTAAAATTAAAGTTTGTGAGAGCTTGGGAAGCTAGAGTAACACCCATTTCTTGGTTTTATTACGGATTCAAGATAAGAATTTACTCTTGCTTAGTAATTTCTTAATTAATTTCTCAAAACCTCAAAAATCTTAGATCTTGATTTTAAACCTCATTTTCACTTGAATAATATTTTTATCTTATAATTACTAGTTTTTCATCAATTTAACCTTTAAAGCAACTCTGATTCTTGATTTTAACACGGATTTCAAAGATTTTTTCCCGTAAAGCTCAAAAATAATTTTTCTTCGATTTAAACCTCATTTTTTTACTTGATTTAACTTGGGTTTTCATTTGTAGGTTCCTAAACATATGGGGAACATGTTTCTGAAATAAAGTTTTGATTTTGCTCTTCTTTTTTGAAAACCCATTTCGCGGGTCCGTTTTGACCCCGATCCAAAAGTAGTCAATATGGGTGTCATTAATTTTTTTGTGCGTAGATTTTATATTTGATATTTTTAGTGAATTTTAGGATTGTTCGTGAAAATTAAGGTCACGGGTTCAAGTGTAGAGGACTAGTTTCGGCTTTCGAGGTAGGTTATGGCTTAACTCTTTCAGACTGAGTTGGATAGTAAATGATGATATAAAATGCATGTTAAGGGTGAAAAAAAATCATAAAAATATATATTTATGTGTTGTGCCCGTGTGGGGGCCTATATGTGATATAATTATCGAAATTAAGTTATTATGTGATATGTGTGATCGTGTGGGGTCCTATGTGATATTAATAGCCTTGAATACATGTCAATAATTGTATTGTGTTGTTAAGATGCTTAATATGGTACCATTGGTGTATTGTGATTATTTTCATACTTTATTGGCAATGAGACATATGGAAGTTCATGGATGAAACAAAATTAATGAGTGGATATTGGCTCATGTGGTTGCTGAAATATATCATTGTGGTTGATTGTGGAAATATATCATATGGTTGTTAGTGGAAATATATCATGTGGTTGGCCATGGAAATACTCATTGTGATTGGTTGTGAGCATTACATCTTTATATTATACTCATTCAAGAAACATTGGTACCACCATGGCAATATCTGAGAAACACTGGCAACACCCGATAACACCTTTCCAAGGGATGTGCCGAAAAGAAGATATGAGATATGTGGATTTTATATGGGTTGACAACCCCTCATGGATCCTACATTGGGAAGCTTTAGCTCCGTAGGTGTATATGAGAATTGTGCGATGATCCCGAAAGTTGTGCGACGACCTCGTACAACATCATCAGCATCATCATCATCATAATCATATACATTGCATTTACTTTATTGTGTTTATGTTGTGTTGTATTTCCATATTGACTTCTCATCTATGTGTTTGTCTTACCTTTCTTTACTTGTATTTGATGATCTTATATCTGCATGTTCTCTCTTGTTCTATTTATATATGACATAATGTATACTTATGTTCTATATCTTGGTGTGCTGTTGTAATATATGTGATATACATTAGAACTGTTAGTACAAGTGGCGTAGGTCATCGTTGTGGGATATTTTCGGATTGGAGGTGACTTGCCCTTATTATGTATTTTGTATGCTTCATTTATTACTTTTCTCATCGGCCTATGATACCTACTGAGTATAAGTAGACCGTACTCATGGATACTCAGGAGTCAGACAAAAGGGTGTGTCGTTTTGGTGAGTTCAGGAGTCAGACCTATCAAGGTAGAGATTTTAGAGGTTTTCATGGATACCATGGTAGGCCAGTGTAGGTGATTTTATAGGGTTCAGCTGGTGGATTTTCTAGTTCAGCAGTTCACGGTGGTCGTTCAGGCTCAGTCATACTTTCTCTTATTGAGACTGGTCACAGAGGTTGCTATGTGTGTGATGAGATTGGCTATGTGGCCAAGGACTATTCTCATCGTCTGTTTGAGCTACTCCTATTTTAGCTATGCAAAGTAGGGGTTCTACCAAAGGTGCAAGAGGTAGAGATGGTAGAGTTTGTGTTGGTGGTCGTGGGGCTACTCAGCCAGTTAGTAGTTGCGGATAGTGTTATCCTATACCAACTAGACCTGAGGCAGAGGCTTTTGATGTTTTAACTACAGGTATCATCCCCGTTTGTTTCAGACCTGCATCTGTATTATTTGATCCCGAATAGACTTTCTCCTATGTGTCTGTATATTTTGCTTTGGGTTTTTATTGTTTTAGTAAGCCTCTTGCCATGCCTATTCGTGTATCTACCCCGGTAGGTGATTCTTTAGTGGTGGATCGGGCATATCGATCTTGTGTTGTGACTTTTTTCGGGCGTGAGATTTTGGTAGATTTGCTTGTATTAGATATGGTTGATTTTGATGTTATTTTGGGCATGGATTAGTTGGCTTCTTATCATGCTATCTTAGATTATTTTGCCAAGACTGTGAATTTAGCTTCGTTAGGTGTGCCAAGGATAGCTTAGAAGGGTACACTTTATTCGGGTCCTAAGAGGATTATATCTTCTGTTCAGGCTCATAAATTGGTTGAGAGGGGATGTTTATCTTACTTGGCCCATATTCGTGACACCAGTGTTGTTTCATCTCCTTCCTTGGATTCTATCTGTGTCATCCGTGAGTCTATAAATGTGTTCCCTATGAACTTGTTTGGTATGCCTCTGGATTGAGATATTAATTTTAGTATTGATGTTGATCCGGGCACCAAACCCATTTATGTTTCTCCTTATAGGATGGCCCTAGCAAAGTTGAAGAAACTGAAGGATCAGTTGCATGAGTTGTTGGATAAGGGATTTATTCAACCTAGTGTTTTATTTAGGGTATGACTGTCTTGTCCTTCATTGGATTCTGTCTGTGTCGTCTGTGAGTTTTTGATGTATTTTCTACGAACTTGTCCGGTATTCCCCCAGATTGAGATATTGATTTCAATATTGATGTTGAGCCGAGCACCAAGCCCATTTTTATTCCTCCTTATAGGATGGCCATAACAGAGATAAAGGAACTGAAGGATCAGTTGTAGGAGTTGATGGATAAGATGGGTCTATGCAGATGTGTATTGATTATCGACGGTTGAATAAGGTGATGGTTAAGAATAAGTATCCTCTTCCTCATATCAATGACTTATTTGATCAGCTTCAGGGTGCTGTGGTGTTTACGAAGATTGATTTGAGGTTTGGTTATTACTAGTTGAGGATTAGAGCTTAGGGTATTCCGAAAATAGCTTTTCAGACTCGATATAGTCATTATGAGTTCTTGGTCATGTCTTTTGGGTTAACCAATTCCCCTGTCGTATTCATAGAGTTGATGAAGTAGGTGTTTTGACTGTATCTCGACTTTTTGTTATCGTATTTATAGATGATATCTTGGTGTATTCTAAGAGTTAGGATGGGCAGGAAAAGCATTTATGGGTTGTGCTTCAGAGATTGAGGAATGAGAAGTTATATGCTAAGTCCTCTAAGTGAGAGTTTTTGTTGGAGTCTATTTCTTTCTTGGGTCATGTGGTGACTAAGGAAGGTATTATAGTTGATCCAGCCAAGCTTGCGATGGTTCGTGATTAGGCTAGACCTACTTCGCCCATCGAGATTCAGAGTTTTGTTTGATTGGCAGGTTTATCATCCATTGCAGCTCTGGTGACCAAGTTGACCCAGAAGAAGATTTCTTTTCAGTGGTCCGATGCTTGTGAGGTGAGCTTTCAAAAGCTCAAGAATTTGTTAACTTCAGCTCTTATCTTGACTTTGCCCAAGGATACCATGGGTTTTACCATCTTTTGTGATACTTTAGGTGTTGGGTGATGTGTTGATGCAAGAGGGCAAGGTGATTGCATATGCATCTCGTCAGTTGAAGCCTCATGAGAGAAATTATCCTACCTATGATTTGGAACTGTATGCAGTTGTGTTTGCATTGAAGTTGTGGAGGCATTACTTATATGGAGTCTTTTGTGAGATCTTCTCAGATCATCGTAGCCTTCAGTACTTCTTCACCCAGCGAGATCTTAATATGAGGCAGCGCCGTTGTCTTGATTTGATTAAGGATTATGACTTGACTATTCTCTATCATTCGGGCAAGGCTAATATGGTTGCGGATGCCTTGAGCTGGAAGTAGACTAGCATGGGTAGCTTTGCTCATCTTTTGACCTAGGAGAGGCTTTTGGCCTTAGAGATTCAGTTTTTAACTAAATATATTATTAGGCTTGATATTTCAACACCTGGGCGTGTTTTGTCATTTGAGGAGGCTAGATATTCATTGACGGATCAGATTCTAGCTCATCAGTTTGACGTTGTTGGATTGAGCTTGATTCTAGATAGGGTGTTGAGTGGGGAGGCTAAGGAAGCCTCACTTGATTCAAATGGAGTTTTGAGGATTGGGGGCCGAGTTTATGTGCTGAGAATGGGTGATTGGATTAGGTTGATCTTAGATAAGGTCCATTGTTCCACATATTCTATCTATTCAGGTGTGACTAAGATGTATCGTGATTTGAGGCAGCATTACTGGTGGGGTGGTATGAGGTGAGGTATAGCACATTTTTTGGCACGTTGCCTATGTTATCAGCAGGTGAAGACCAAGCATAGGAGACCTGGTAGTTAGCTTCAGAGGTTAACCATTCCTAAGTGGAAGTGGGAATAGATCACCATGGATTTTATGATTGGTTTGCCTCATACATCTTATGGTTCTGACAGTGTTTGGGTGATCATGGATCAATTGACCAAGTCAACTTATTTTATTTAGCTTTGGGTCTCATTCAGTGTCGAGAGGTTGGCCCGTAGCTACATTTGTGAGTTTGTGCGTCTTCATGGTATGCCGGTGTCCATTATTTTAGATTGAGGTCCTGTGTTCATATCTCACTTTTGGAAGACTTTTCAGGATGAGTTGGGTACTTGGGTTAATCTTAGCACAGTGTTTCATGCCTAGATTGAGGTCCATTCAGAGCGGACTATCCAGGTTTTGGAGGATATGCTCTGCGCATGCGTGTTGGGTTTTGGTATCCCGTGGGAGCAGCATTTGGCTTTAGCAGAGTTTGCATATAATAATAGCTGCCATTCCAGTATTGATATGACTTATTTTGAGGTATTGTATGATAGGCATTGTCACTCTCCAGTAGGTTGGTTTGATGTTTTAGAGGTGAGACCTCAAGGTACAGACTTGCTTCGTGAGTCTTTGGATAGAGTTTGCGCCATTCAGGATAGACTTAGAGCAGCTCAGAGTAGGCAGAAGTGCTATGCTGATCATAGACTTTGTGCCTTGAGATTAGGTATTGGCGATCATGTTTTTCTTTGAGTTTTACCCATGAAGGGTGTGATAAGGTTTGGGAAGAAGCGCAAGCTTAGCCCCAGGTATATTGGTCCATTTGAGATTCTTCAGTATGTGTCTTATGAGTTGGATTTTCCCCTTGATCTATCAGTTGTTCATTTAGTTTTCATGTTTCTATGCTTCGTTTTTATATTCTAGATGAGTCTCATGTCATTCATTGGGAGTCGGTTCAGTTAGATAAGTGATTGTCCTTTGTTGAGGAGTTGGTTTCCATTTTGGCAAGGGATGTTAGGCGGTTGCGATCTAGAGTGATCCCTGTGGTTAAGGTCCATTGGCGACATCAACCTGTAGATGAAGCTACTTGGGAGGTCGAGTCTGATATGCATAGTTCTTATCCTCAGCTCTTCATTGATTCAGGTATTTCCTTGCCTTAGCTCGAGGACGAACTAAATTTTTAGTGGTTGTGATGAACGACCTAAAAATTTGATGAAATATGTGATATTTGTGATTTTGTATGATTTGACTGTTTTACCCCTCCTCGTATTTACTTATGATATTTCTGGGGTATGGGAGTGATTGACATGATTTTTGGTGCATTTTGGTATCATTTATGCAATATTGTGGTTTTTGATGACTTCGAGAGCCTTATTTTGGAGTTATGTAGATATCTTTTGATCCGTATAATGAATGGACAAACGAACTGCACTAGCAGTTTTGGAATATCGATTTAGACTAGGTAGACCTTTAGATCGGGTTTTGGTGCACCCGAGCTCATTTCGACCTATTGGTCGAAAAATTGGAAATAAGGGTGTGAAACCCACATTTGATCGAAATGACCTCGAATGGAGAATCCGACTTTGCTAGCAGATCCGTAATGTCAATTTTAGGGTGTTAGCATGTTTGGTATGATTTTACGGCTTTTAAATCTCATTTTGACTGTTATTCATCTTGAGTTGGGGGTCTATCGAAAACAACCTCTCTACTTCTTCAGAGGTAGCGGTATGGACTGCGTACATCTTACCCTCCCCAGACCTAATTTTATGGTATTACACTGGGTTTGTTGTTGTTGTTGTAAATCTCATTTTGACTTTCGGTTTGGAAAATTATGATTTTGGGTTTCGGGAGTTAACTTTGTAAAAATAATGGTTCTTTCAAAATCTGATATCTGCATCACGTTTGAAACATCGAATTTAGTATACTTGCATAGTTCGTTTGCATGTATCGGACTCTGAACGAATTCTGAGCACCCCGTCAAAGTCCGATCGACCATAGAAAAAGTTGTTATTGCAGAAAATCTACTATAAATAGCAGATTTTCACCTCTTTTTGACCCATTTTTGCTCATTTTCATCTTGCCTCTTGGGAGTTGAACCCTAAAATAGTGTGAGAGATTAAAATTAAAGTTTTAAGAGCTTGGGAAGCTAGATTAAAACTCATTTCTTGGTTGTATTACGTATTCAGAGTAAGAATTCACCCTTTTCTTAGTAATTTCTTAATTAATTTTCTCAAAATCTCAAAAATCTTAGATCTTGATTTTAAACCCTATTTTCACTCATTTTTCACTTGAATAATGTTTTTTTATCTTACATTACTAGTTTTTCATCAATTTAACCTTCAAAACAACTTTGATTCTTGATTTTAACCCAAATTTTAAAGATTTTACCTGGTAAAGCTCAAAATGGTTTTTTTCGATTTGAACCTAATTTTTTTTTCTCAATTTAACTTGTGTTTTTAGTTGTAGGTTTCTAAAAATATGGGGAACATATTTTTGAAATAAAGTTTTGAGTTTGCCCTTCTTTTTTGAAAACTCATTTTGAGGATCCGTTTTGACTTTGAATCAAAAGTAGTCAATATGGGTGTCATTGGTTTTTTTTTTGAGTTGTATATTTCATATTTGATGTTTTTATAAAAGTTCAAGATTGTTCGTGAAAAGTAAGGTCATGGGTTCAAGCGTAGAGGACCGATTTTGGCTTTCGAGGTAGGTTATGGCTTAACTCTTTCAAACTAAGATGAGTAGTAAATAATGATACAAAATTCATGTTAAGGGTGGAAAATAATCACGAAAAATGTCTATTTATGTGTTGTCCCCGTGTGGGGGCCTATATGTGATGTAATTGTTGAAATTGAGTTATTATGTGATATGTGTGATCGCGCGGAGTCCTATATGATATTAATAGCCTTGAATATATATGAATAATTGTACTATGTTATTAATATGCTTAGTATGGTACCATTGGTGTATCATGATTATATTCATACATTATTGGCATATAAGACATATGAAAGATCTGGATGAAACAAAAATAATGAGTGGATATTATCTCATGTGGTTGTGGAAAAGTGTCATTGTGGTTGATTATGGAAATATATCACGTGGTTGGTCGTGGAAATATATCATGTGGTTGGTCATGAAAATACTCATTGTGATTGTTAGGAGCATTACATTTTCATATCATACTAATTCATAAAACATTGGTACCACTATGGCAACATCTGAGAAACACTGGCAACACTTGATAACACCTTTCTAAGGGATGTGCTGGAAAGAAGATATGAGATATATGGATTGTATATGGATTGACGAACCCTCCATGGATCCGTTTTCGGGAAGCTTTAGCTCCATAGGTGTATATGGGGATTGTGTGACGATCCAGGAGGTTGTGCGACAACCTCAGGTATCATCATCATCATCATATACATTGCACTTACTTTATTGTGTTTGTGTTGTGTTGTACTGCCATATTGATTTGTTTTCTATGTATTTGTCTTACCTTCCTTTATTTATATTTGATGATCTTGTATCTACATATTCTCTCTTGTTCTATTTAAATATGACATAATGTATACTTGTGTTCTATATTTTGGTGTGTTGTTGTATTATATGTGATATACTTTAGAACTGTTAGTGCAAGAGGTGTGGACTACCGTTGTGGGACATTTTCTGATTGGAGGTGACATGCCCTTATTGTGTATTTTGTATGCTTTATTTACTACTTTGCTTGGTCAGCCTATGATACGTATTGAGTACAAGTGGACCATAATCATGACTACTGCGCCCTTTCGGTGCAGGTCCTAGCTCGAGTACGCCTCAGCTTACTTGACTCGGGAGATTGTTGGAGCTTTCAAGGTAGCGGTTGGACATTCATGCGTCCAAAGTTCACCTCTATCTTTCTATAGTAGTTATGTCTTATTAGTATTCAGAGATAGTTACTATTCCTTTGTGGTTATTTTTCTGATGTATTTGACTCTTGGATTAATTAGTAGTTCGTACACTATTGACACCTAATTTTGGGCATGATTGGTATTTTGGATAAGGTTTTTCTGCATTGTTATGATTACTTATATGGTTCAACTTCATTCTAGAAGCCTTACCTTGGGATATTTCTGTCTTTTCCTCTTTTCGTATTTGTTTGGGTAATAGGCTTACTTGTCAAGGTACGCCGCGACAAGTGCCATCATGACCCTCGTTTTAGGTCGTGACAATTTGTTTGTAAAAAGGCCAGTCTGTGGTTTTTTTTCTTAGAAATAATACTGGTTGAACCCCTCGGGGCCTGATTTTGGTTTGTCCCAAAAAATTATTACTCAGGTGAGGTTATGTTGCAAATTTATTCAAGATATATCGTTATTAACAAAAGAAAAAAGTGAAAACATTTATTTGTAAGGGAGTGAGGCGAGTTGCAGATTAATTCAAGACCCTCTACAAATTTAAAAGAAAAAATAAAGAGAGTAAAATGGATCAAAAAAATAGTCTCAAATTTACAAGATATAACCAAATGTCTCTAACACTAGATAAGTTGTAAGCCCGATGAATTTGATTTTGATTAAGAATGCAATTATATATCTTTCTCGATACGCTTAATAACTAATATGAAACTTGAGGATTCAATTATGCACCTTGGCAAATATCGTCTTAAAATTAACTTTTATTAGCTTTATCCAAGAAATATAGACAGATATTATTGGTGCATTAAAAATGAGCGAATCAAGGCCTACAAACATAATCTATTCAAAATAGTTTAAGTCAAGTACAAGTTGATAAAAGTGATCGTACTATAACCATGAGACTCGATGAGTGCCTTATACCTTCCCTTCGGTCTACAAATTTTTTTATACGGCCTTCTATTTTCGTAGATCAATAAAGATTCATTTATTTTGATTAGGAATCCCATAAGGTGACTTGAAATATCACAACTCTATCTAGTGGCGATTCTATAAATAAAATAATCTCTATTTAATATCATCACTTTAATTGAAAAAATTCTTTGATCTAAAAAAAGGGTGCGAAAAACATACATGCTTAAGGTAAATTAAATTGAAATCGAGAGCATTTTAGACTTTTGAGATACTTATGTTATGCGTCTTCTTAAACTGAAAGTAAATAGTCAAGTATTACTTTGTATTTTCACTTGTCTATAGAATATAATTTTCGTATCTTTGTATCGAGTACGAAGCCTAAAGGGAAAGTTTTTTAATTCAAAATTTCAAAAGAGCATATCAAATTGAAAAATACCAAAATGGACAAGGTAAACACAAGTAAAGTGCGGGGTAAAATCATGATTTTATCTTATAGGGTAAATGGAGTCACTTACCTTATCTAGTTACTAAAAAAGTGCAAGGCAAAATTGTAATTTTACTTTACAAGTTAAATGGAGTCACTTACCTTATCCTTTTACTAAAAAAGTGGGAAATATATTTTCCTAGGGAAGGAGGGTGTAACACCCCGTACTTTTTCTAGCTAGAATTAGTCCCTAGAAGGTTAAAGAATAGCTTCCAAGATAGATAATATAATTTTTTGTATAGAATTTTTCATATTTAGACCTGCCATTGTGTAGAAAATTGAATTAGCTTTCCAACGGTATAAGATTTTCCCAAATCCGATAACCGAGTAAGAAGTTATGGCTATTTTAAGTTTCAGTCGTAAAACACCGTCATTTCGGCCACTAGCGCATCGCGGAGACAGTTTAAATGACATTCTTCAAATTCCAGTGAGGCTCCGTGATAGCCCCGCATCGCGGATAAACCTTTTTCCCAATTGTGCCATTCCAGTAGCCCTCCGCGATGTTGGCGCAGCACGCCGAAGGCCAAAATGGCATTTCAAAGGGGCACTGCGATGGTGGCACAACGCGGCATCTGTCCATTTCTAGTGTGCCATTGCGATAGTGGCTCATCGCGGTGGCACCCAGTTTGGAAAAAATATGTGTTTTTCAGCCCGTTTAATTATTTAAAAGGAGTATTTTGGTAACTTACACAACCCGAATCCGTCTTGAACAAAGAATTTATCATACTCAAGGCACTTTATGCCCAAATTCATCATTTTCCTCTCAAAAGAAAACCCTAGATCATCAAAGCTCCTTCTCTAAGAAACCCAAATTCCTCCATTAATTCTCCTAGATAATTCAAGATTAAGGATTCCTAATACAAGAACTCCAAGAATTCGCCTTTAAAAGCATAATAGGAATCCAAGATTCAAGCTTTTCATCAAGGATCATCAATTAAGGTATGTGGGGTTATGAAAAAGGGTACTCCTTTCATCCTTGTACCAAAAACTTATTTTTAGTTACAAAATTTATTTGATTTTATGTGATTTCTCATGAAATTGAAGTTAGGGTTTATACCCAATATTGCTATTCATAAGATTATGAGATTTAAATTAATTTAAATGTTGAATTACATGATTTTGTTCATATTTTCATGCATATTGCAGAAACTTTCAGATTTTATGATGAATTATAAATGATTACATTATCAAGCATGAATTTTAAGATGTTGTAACATTAGTTTGATGCTTGGGTCACTAAGCCTTAATGAGTATTGTAATTTCAAGATTGATTGTGCTATGAGCACTTTATGATTAGATTCTTTTTAGATTATTGATAAATATTTGACCTTTTGGTCTCAGAATAGATATCAAATCCACTTTATAAAATTTAGATTATAGATTTAGCTTTACAGATATACAATTGGTTTTCATCATAAACCATTAGACTATTTTAAAAGTGGGTTTTCATCAGAATGAGCATACAGGTTTAATGTGAGTAATATTTAGCACCGAGATGGGTAAGTTACTACGGTTTCATACCCCAAACCTGCGTGCCAACATAGGATTTAGATTGTTCCCACTTCTATGTGGATGATAGATATGTGATTACTCAGATATTGTTATACTCCCTGGTAAGAGTATGACTTCTCTCCCCAACGTGAGGATTCTTTCTTAAGGGGACAAGAATATTAGACTCTATGAATGCTCACATGGTTTATGTTGGTTAGAAGAACCTCCCTTCAGATAAAAGATAAAGTATTTCCTTAAAGCCTTCAGATAAAGCATTTTTCATTCAGAATAAGATTTCAGATTTCTAAACCCTTTAAGATAAAGTATTTCTCTACAGACTTACAGATTTCACTTAGCCTATATGATTTGAGAATAATAATAGAATACAGAATTCAGAACTAAGAGTAATGGCTCACAAGATTTATAATATATGCTTTATTGTTCATGATTTATGATCTTCAGTTTTCAGACTACTCAAGCCTATGTGAGTCATTTACCTTTAGCATGCATGATTTTATAAATTATGATGATATTGTTTACTTATTGCATTCACTCCCATATACTCAGTACATCCTCAAAGTACTGATCCACATATACGTCTATGTGATACGTTGTCTCATAAAGTAAGTTTAGGAGCTCAATCTCAGCAGCGAGAGTGATTTTCGAGCATCTCATCTATATCTCTATAGTTGGTGAGTCCTCATAGTTTGAGGACTTAGCTATTTATATTTTTCAGTTATAAGTAGGCGTTTTATTATTCATTTCAGACAGTTTGAGTCAATTGGGGCCTGTCCTAGTGACTCTCTAGATTTAGTTAGTAGAGGCTTGTCGGACTACTAGATTCAGTTTTAGATTTCAGTTATAGTGTTTCAAATTTTTAGTATTTGCTTATTCAAGTAGCTTTCTGAATTTATTATGATTTTTCATATATAGTTTCCCTATTTTGGACTCGGATTTAGAATACGCAGCCAGGGTTAGCTCAGGACTACTTGTAGTTTGGAGCACCGTGTGGCATCCCGGGAATTAAATTTTTTGGGCCATTACAAATTTGGTATCAGAGCCTAAGGTTTAGAGAGTCCTATGGAGTCAGACAAGCCGCGTTACGTAGAGTCTTGATCATCGGTGTGAAGTGTGCCACATCTATGAACAAGAAGCTATAGAGCATTTTAGGAAATCATCTCTTCTTCCATGATCTATTGTGCTTTCAGTGTCCCTATTTTCTTTTAACTCATGCTTTCACATGACAGAAAATGCCTCCTTGTCGAGCTAACATACGCATAAACAATAATCAACCACCTCAGCCCATAGATTCTTTGAATAAGAATATGTCATATGTAGAGTTTTGGGCTGCCTTTCAGGTGCTAGTCCAAGCTGTGACAACTAATGTTAAGGGCAACTATCAGGCTGTAGCCCTACTTTAGCAAGATGGGGACTTGCCGCAGCCAGAATTTGAGATTTTAAGAGAATGAATCCACCGAAATTCTTTGGGTCGAAGAAAGGTGAGGACTCACAGTTTTATCTAGATGAGGTGAAAAAGATTACCTGAACTATACATCTTTCTAAAGAGGAGAGTGTAGAATTAGCATCCTATTGGTTGAAGGATGTTGCATATGATTGGGTAGTGATGTGGAAGAAAAGTAGAGGGGAGAATGCAACTTTCATGACTTGGCAGATGTTTCAGGATGCATTCTTAGACAAGTTCTTCTCACGTGAGATGAGGGAAGCTAAGATAGAAGAGTTTATGAACCTGAGGTAGGGCTCAATGACAATGAAGGAGCATTGCCTCAAGTTCAATCAGTTTTCTAAGTATACCCTTGATCAGATGGCTGACCCTAGGTCAAGCATGGGTAAGTTTGTTACGGGTGTGTCTGGGTTGGTGGTTAAGGAGTGTAGGACTACTATGCTCATTTGAGACATGGATCTTGCTAGATTGATGATGCATGCTCAGTAGATTGAGGCAGAGAAGTTAAAGAAAAGAGAGAGAGTGAATAAGAGGGCTAGGATAGGGCAGTCTGATTATGGTCAGAATAGGTCTGGATAAGGAAATCATTTATAGTTTCAGAATTGATCATCTATGCCCGCACCTTTTTCAGCCAGTGCTCCCACACCCAGGAACATGCAGGAACAGTGGGGCAAGTCTTCTATGTCCAGATCTCATAATAGTATGAGTGGGAAGCCCAATCATCCCCAATATACTAAGTGTGGTAAGAATCATGCGGGTGAATATTTGTGGGGCTAGAAAAGTTGTTATGGTTGTGGCCAAGTGGATTACGGAATCAAAGAGTGTCCGCGTGCTAGATAGGGAAACTGGGATGTTTGTCCCCAGACTCAGGCTGCTAGTGCACCAGCTCCTCCAAGTCGCCCAGCCCCTCCTCAGGGTGCTTTATCTAGTACCAGTGGTGGTCAGCGCTATAATCGATTTTATGCCTTACCATCCCGTCAGGAGCAGGAGAATTCACCAAATGTTGTTACTGGTATACTTCGTGTCTTTCATCTTGATGTTTATGTATTGTTAGACCCTGGGTTAAGTTTATATTATGTGACCCCATTAGTTGCAGTAAATGTTAAGATAAGTTTTGAAAAGATCCATGATCCTTTCTTGGTTTCTACTCTAGTAGGTGAGTCAGTTGTTGCTAAACAGATTTATAAAAAGTGTCCTATCACTGTCCTCCATAAAGTCATGTTAGTAGACTTAATAGAGTTATATATGGTTGACTTTGATCTTATTCTTGGTATGGATAGACTCCATTCTTGTTATGCAACCATAGATTGTTGCACCCGAGTGGTAAAGTTTCAGTTTCTAGATTAGCTAGTCTTTGAGTGGTCAAGTAATTTAGTGTCTCCCAAGAGTCATTTCATATCTTATCTTAAAGCCATAAAGTTGATTTCCAAAGGGTGTATCTATCATCTTATTTGAGTTGAAGACACAACGTCTGAGGTTCCAATAGTTTGAGTCAGTTGGGGCCTGTCCTAATGACTCTCTAGATTCAGTCAGTAGAGGTTTGTTGGACTACTAGATTCAATTTTAAATTTTAGTTACAGTGTTCAAATTTTCAATATTTGATTATTTAGATAGTTTTCTGCATTTATTATGATTTTACACTTATAGTTTCCCTATTTTGAGACTTGGATTTAGAAAAGGTAGTCAGGGTTAGCTCAGGACTTATTGTAGTTCGGAGCACCGTGTGTCATCCCGAAAATCAGATTTTGGGGTGTTACAAACTTGGTATCATAGCCTAAGGTTTAGAGAGTCCTAGGGAGTCAGACAAGCCGTGTTACGTAGAGTCTTGATCATCGCTGTGAAATGCGCCACATCTATGAGCAAGAGGCTATGGAGCATTTTAGGAAATCATCTCTTTTTTCATGATCTATCATGCAATCAGTGTATCTATCTGCTTCTAACTCGGGCTTTCACATGATAGAAAATGCCTCATCGTTGAGCTAACACACGTAGAAATGATAACAACCACCTCAGCCCGCAAATCCTTTGAATGAGAATGTGTCACATGTAGAGTTTTGGACTGTCTTTCAGGCGCTAACCTAAGCGTTGAGAGCTAATGTTCAGGGAAACTGTCAGGCTGCAACCCTGCTTCAGCAAGATAGGGACTTAGTCGCAGCCAAAATTTAAGATTTTATGAGAATGAATCTACCAGAATTCTTTGGGTTGAAGACAGGTGAGGACCCATAATTTTATCTAGATAAGGTGAAAATGTTTACCTGAATTATGTATTTTTTTAAAGAGAATGGTATAGAATTGGCATCCTATTGGCTGAAAGATGTTGCATATGATTGGGTAGTGATGTGGAAGAAAAGTAGAGGGGATAATGCAGCTCCTATGACTTGGCAGATATTTCAGGATGTGTTCTTATATAAATTCTTCCCACATGAAATGATGGAAACTAAGATAGAAAAGTTCATGAACCTGAGGCAGGGCTCAATGATAGTGAAGGAGTATTTCCTCAAGCTCAATCAGTTGTCTAAGTATGCCTCTGGTCAGATGGATGACCCTAGGTCAAGCATGAGTAAGTTTGTGACTGGCGTTATGGGTTAGTGGTTAAGGAGTGTAGGACTGCTATGATCATTGGAGATATGGATCTTTCTAGATTGATGTTGCATGCTCAGTAGATTAAGGTAGAAAAGTTGAAGAAAAGAGAGAGAGTAAATAAGAGGGATAGGATAGGGCAGTTTGATTATGGTCAAAATAGGTCTAGATGAGAAAATCATTTGCACTTTTATAATTGGTCATCTATGCCCGCACCTTCTTAATCCAGTGCTTCCGCACCCAGGAATAGGCAGAAATAGTGGAGTAAGTATTCTATGTTTAGATCTCAGAATAGTGTGAGTGGGAAGCCCAATCATCCCCAATGTACTAAGTGTGGTAAGAATCATGCGAGTAAATATTTGTTGGGCCAGAAAGTTTGTTAGGATTGTGGCCAGGTGGGTCATAGAATCAAAGATTGCCTGCGTGCTAGATAGGGAAACAGGGATGTTCATCCCCAGACTCAGGCTGCTAGTGCACCAGCTCCTCTAGGTTTCCCATTCCCTCCTCAAGGCACTTCATCCAGTACCAGTGGTGGTCAGCGCTAGAATTGGTTTTATACCATACCATCCCATCAGGAGTAGGAGAATTCACCAGATGTTGTTACTGGTTTGTTTCATATCTTTCATCTTAATGTTTATGTGTTGTTAGAACCTAGGTCAAGTTTCTCTTATGTGACCCCATTAGTTGCAGTAAATTTTAAGATAAGTTCTGAAAAGATCCCTAAGACTTTCTTGGTTTCTACTCCAGTAGGTGATTCAGTTGTTGCTAAACAAATTTATAAAAAGTTTCCTATCACTGTCTTCCATAAAGTCATGTTAGCAAACTTAATAGAGTTAGATATGGTTGACTTTAATCTTATTCTTAGTATGGATTGGCTTTATTCTTGTTATGCAACCATAGATTGTCGCACCCAAGTGGTGAAGTTTTAATTTCTAGATGAGCCACTCTTTGAGTGGTCAGGTAATTCAGTGTCTCCAAAGAGTCATTTCATATCTTATCTTAAAGCCAGAAAGTTGATTTCCAAAGGGTTTATCTATCATCTTGTTTGAGTTAAAGACACTATGTTTGACGCTCCAACAATTTAGTTAGTCAATGTAGTTAATTAGTTTCCTGATGTCTTTCCAGAAGATCTCCTAAGGGTGCCTCCAAATAGAGAGATAGAATTTGGGATTGACCTTTTTCCTGATACTCAACCTATATCTATTCCTTCTTATCACATGGCTCCAGCCAAACTTAAAGAGTTAAAGGAGCAGCTCAAAGATTTTAGATAAAGATTTTATAAAGCCTAGTGTTTCTCCATAGGGCGCTCACGTCCTATTCATGCAAAAGAAAAATGGTTCTTTGTGAATGTGCATTGACTATCGTCAGCTAAATAGGGTCATAGTCAAGAACAAATATCCCCTTTCAATAATTGATGAATTATTCGATCAACTCTAAGGTGCCAGTTATTTCTCAAAGATAGACCTTAGATCCGGCTATCATCAGCTTAAAGTAAGGGATGTGATATTCCAAATACAGCTTTCAGAACCCATTATGGTCATTTTAAGTTTTTAGTCATGTTTTTCGGGCTAACCAATGCCCCAACAGCGTTCATGGATTTTATGAACCAAGTGTTCAAATAGTATCTAGACATGTTTTTCATAGTATTCATAGATGATATCTTTGTGTACTCCCATAGTGAGGATGATCATGTAGATTATCTTAGAATTGTCTTGCAAACTCTTAGAGATCATAAATTGTTCGCCAAATTCAGCAAATATGAATTTTGGCTAAGATCAGTAGCTTTTCTCGGTCATATTGTTTTCGTCGATAGCATTAGAGTGGATCCCCAAAGGACAGAATCCATAAGAAATTAGCCTAGACCTATCTCTCCGTCCGACATTAGAAGTTTCTCAGGTCTAGCTGGGTATTACCACCATTTTGTTGAAGGTTTCTCATCTATTGCATCTCCTATATCTAGACTGACCTAAAAGAAAGTTAAGTTCCAGTGGTCAGATTCTTGCAAGAAGAGTTTTCAAGAGTTGTAGACTCGACTCACTTCAGCCCCAGTCTTAGCGTTATCCAATGGTACAGATGGTTTTGTTGTTTATTGTGATGCCTCTAGAGTTGGTTTGGGTTGTGTGTTAATGCAGAAAGGTAAGGTCATATCCTATTCCTCTAGACAGTTGAAGGCTCACGAAAAAAATTACCCAACCCATGATCTTGAGTTAACTGTTGTAGTATTTACTTTGAAAATCTGGAGACATTATCTATATGGTGTGCATGTTGATGTGTTAACGGACCACAAAAGCTTGCAATATGCATTTACTCAGAGGGAGTTGAATCTCTGGGAGAGAAGGTGGTTAGAATTGTTGAAAGATTATGACATGAGTATGTTGTATCATTCGAGCAAGGCAAATGTAGTGGCAGACGCCCTTAGTAGATTATCTATAGGCATTGTTGCTTATGTGGAGAATTATAGTAAAGAGTTAGCTCGAGAAGTACATCGTTTGGCTAGATTTTGTGTTAGGTTAGTGGATTCAGCTGAAGGGAATATTTGGGTTCAGAGAATATCTAAATCCTCCCTAGTTTCAGAAGTGAAGGAGAATCAAGACATGGATTCTAGTTTGGACAAATTGAAGAAGTCAGTTAAAGACCAAAATATAGTGGTTTTCTCCTAAGGGGGATATGGCATGTAGAGGTACCAATGTAAATTATGTGTTCTCTGTGTTGATGATTTGAGGCAGTGAATTATGGCGGAAGTACATGGTGCGCGTTATTCTACTCATCCAGGTGCTACCAAGATGTACCGCGACTTGCGGGAAATCTATTGGTGGAATGGTATGAAGAATGATACATCAGAGTTTGTAGCTAAGTATGTAACTTGTCAACAGTTTAAGGTGGAGCTCTAAAGACCTGGTGGTACATTGCAAGAGTTTGGTATCCCCACTTGGAAGTGGGAAAACGTGAATATAGATTTTGTGATAGGATTACCCCTTTCGCATCGTCAGCATGATTCGATATGGGTTATTGTAGACAAATTAATGAAGTCAGCACATTTCTTACCAGTTCATATGTCTTACATGGCTTAGGACTATACTAAGTTGTACATCAAAGAGTTAGTCAGACTGCATGGAGTTCCCTTGTCTATCATCTCAGATAGGGGTACTCAATTTACGTCCCAGTTTTGGAGAGCTTTTTAGAAGGGTCTTGGTACCCAAGTACATCTTAGTTCAACTTTCCACCCTCGGACCAATGGTCAAGCAGATAGGACCATCCAAACTCTAGAATATATGTTAAGAGCATGTGCTCTTGATTTTAAAAGTAGTTAGGATGAGCATTTGTCGTTCACTGAGTTTGTTTATAATAACAGTTACAATTCTAGCATTCAGATTGCCCCATTTGAGGCTCTTTATGGGAGGAGATGTAAATAACCTATAGGTTGGTTTGAAGTGGGTGAGGCTACTTTACTTGGGCCCAATGCAGTGTTTGAAGCTATGGAAAAAGTTAAGTTGATTAGAGAAAGATTGAAAATAGCCCAAAGTCATCAGAAATCCTATACGGATGTGAGAAGAAGGGACCTCAAGTTTGAGGTTTGTGATTTAGTGTATTTGAATATTTTACCCATGAAAGAGGTGAAGAGATTTGGCAAAAAGGGGAAGCTTAGTCCCCGACATGTAGGCCCTTTCAGAATTGTGAGTCATACATAGAAAGTAGCCTATGAGGTTGATTTGCCCACAGACTTGTCAGTTGTTCATCCTGTATTCCATGTCTCTATGCTTAGGAAGTGCATCGGTTACTCCAATGTTGTAATTTCTTTAGAAAGCTCAAATATTCAGAACAACCTTTCATATGAAGAAATTCCAGTTTAGAAATTAGATCATCAGATCCGTAGATTAAGGAACAAAGAAGTTACCTTGGTCAAAGTTCTTTGGCGGAATCAGTCTGTTGAGAGTGCTACTTGTGAAGCAGAAGCAGATATGCGAGCCAAGTACCCTCACCTCTTCTCCGCAAACTCTTATTTAGCCGAAGGTAATACTCTTCCTTAATTTAGTCCTTTTCTAATCACAGATTCAGCTATATAGTTGTCCTCATATAAGTTCATGCGCTCACAGAATTACTCAAAAGCTCATATAAGGTAATACTACGGTTTCATACCCAAAAACTACGTGCCAACATAGGATTTAGGTTGTTCCCACTTCTACGTGGATGATAGATATGTGATCACTCAAATAGGTTATACTCTCTGGCAGGAGTATGAATCCTCTCCCCAACGAGAGGATTCCTCCTTAGGGGGATAAGAATGTTAGACTCTATGACTGCTCACATAGTTTATGTCGGTTAGAAGAACATCCCTTCAGATAAAAGATATTCTATTTCCTCAAAGCCTTCAGATAAAGCATTTTTCATTTAGAATAAGATTTCAAATTTCTAAACCTTTAAGATAAAGTATTTCTATACAGACTTATAGATTTCACTTAGCCTATATGATTTGAGAATAAGAACAGAATACAGATTTCAGAACCAAGGGTAATGGATCACAAGATTTATAATATATGTTTTATTGTTCATGATTTATGATCTTCAGTTTTCAGACTACTCAAGCCTATGAGAGTCATTTACCTTTAGCATGCATGATTTTATAAATTGTGATGATATTGTTAACTTATTGCATTCACCCCCATATACTCAGTACATCCTCAAAGTACTGATCCACATATACATCTATGTACTATGTTGTCTCATAATATAGGTTCAGGTGCTCAGTCTCAGTAGCGTGTGTGATTTTTGAGTATCTCATCTACATCCCTGCAGTTGGTGAGTCCTCGTTGTTTGAGGAATTAGCTATTCATATTTTTAGTTATTAGTAGATATTTTATTATTTATTTTAGATAGTTTGAGTCAGCTGGGGCCTGTTCCAGTGATTCTCTAGATTCAGTCAGTAGAGGCTTATTGGACTACTAGATTCACTTTTAGATTTCAATTACAGTGTTCAAATTTTCAGTATTTGATTATTCAGATAGTTTTCTGCATTTCTTATGATTTTTCATTTATAGTTTCCCTATTTTGAGACTCAAATTTAGAAAGGGCAGCCAGGGTTAGCTCAGGACTACTTGTAGTTCGGAGCACTGTGTGGCATCTTGGGAATCAGATTTTAGGGCGTTACAAACTTGGTATCAGAGCCTAAGGTTTTGAGAGTCCTAGGGAGTCAGACAAGCCATATTACGCAGATATTTGATCATCGGTGTGAAGCACGCCACATCTATGAGCAAGAGGCTTTAGAGTATTTTAGGAAATCATCTCTTCTTTCATGATCTATCTGTATTCTGTGTCTCTATCTACTTCTAACTCATGCTTTCACATGACAGAAAATGCCTTTTTATCGAGCTAATGCATGCAGAAATGATAACCAGCTACCTCAGCCCGCAAATCCTTTAAATGAGAATGTGTCATATGCAGAGTTTTGGGTTGCCTTTCAGGCACTAGCCCAAGCTATGATAGCTAATGTTCAGGGCAACCGTTAGGCTGCAGCCTCACTTCAATAAGATGGTGACTTAGCCGCCACCAGAATTTGAGATTTTCTGAGAATAAATCTTCCAAAATTCTTTGGGTTGAAGACAGGTGAGGACCCATATTTTTATCTAGATGAGGTGAAAAAAATTACCCAAATTATGCATATTTTTTAAGATGGGAGTGTAGAATTAGCATCTTATTGGCTGAAGAATGTTGCATATGATTAGGTAGTGATGTGGAAGAAAAGTAGAGGGGAGAAAGCAACTCTCATGACTTGGCAGATATTTCAGGATGCGTTCTTAGACAAGTTCTTCCCACGTGAGATGAGGGAAGCTAAGATAGAAGAGTTCATGAACCTAAGGCAGGGCTCAGTAACAGTGAAGAAGTATAGCCTTAATTTCAATCAGTTGTCTAAGTACGCCCTTGATCAGATGGTTGGCCCTAGGTCAAGCATGAGTAAGTTTGTGATTGATTTGTCTGGGTTGGTGGTTAAGGAGTGTAGTACTGCTATACTCATTATAGACATAGATCTTGCTATATTGATAATGCATGCTCAGAAAATTGAGGCAAAAAAGTTGAAGAAAAGAGAGAGAGTGAATAAGAGGGCTAAGATAGGGTAGTTTAATTACGGTTAGAATAGGTCTAGAGGAGGAAATCATTTGCAGTTTCAAAATCGATCATCTATGCCCGCACCTTCTTTAGCCAATTCTCCCGTACCCAAGAACAGGCAGGAACAGTTGGGTAAGTTTTCTATGTCCAAATCTCAGAATAGTATGAGTGGGAAGCCCAATCATACCTAATGTGCTAAGTGTGGTAAGAATTATTCGGGTGAATGTTTGTGAGGCTAGAAAGGTTGTTATGATTGTGGTTAGGTGGGTTATATAATCAAAGAGTGCCCGTGTACTAGACAGGGAAATAAGGATGTTCATCTCCAAACTCAGCTGCTAGTGCACCAGCTCCTCTAGGTCGCCCAGCCCCTCCTCAGGGTGCTTCATCCAGTACCAGTGGTGGTCAGTGCCAGAATCAGTTTTATGCCTTACCATTCCATCAGGAGCAGGAGGATTCACCAAATGTTGTTACTGGTATGCTTCGTGTCTATCATCTTGATGTTAATGTGTTGTTAAACCCTGGGTCAAATTTCTCTTATGTGACCCCATTAGTTATAGTAAATTTTTAGATAAGTTCTAAAAAATCCCTGAGCTTTTCTTAGTTTCTACTCTAGTAGGTGAGTCAGTTGTTGCTAAATAGATTTATAGAAAGTGTCCTATCACTGTCCTCCATAAAGTCATGTTAGTAGAATTAATAGAGTTAGATATGGTAGACTTTGATCTTATTCTTGGTATGGATTGGCTCCATTCTTATTATACAACCATATATTGTCGCACCCAAGTGGTGAAGTTCCAGTTTCCAGATGAGCAAGTCTTTAAGTAGTCAAGTAATTTAGTGTCTTCCAAGAGTCATTTCATATCTTATCTTAAAGCCAGAAAGTTGATTTCCAAAGGGTGTATCTACGTATTTGTTGAGCTAAAGACACTACATCTGAGGATCAAACAATTCTGTCAGTGTAATGCCCTGATTCTGTACCCCAGATGCTACACGATGCTCATAATTTCGGAGGACCACAAGCTAACCCATGACTGGTAGCTACTGCAATAACTGAATAATAATAGTTTAGTGTGCAGAAATTAGGTGAAAAATATGCCATAAGGTTCAATACTGTAATAAAATTAAATACGGTATAACAAATACCAAATCTGATACATCTATCTGAAAATACTCTAGTCTGGAAAAACCTCTAAACTGTCTAAAATATGGAGTTGATGGGACAAGTCCCCAACTAACTCTGAACTACTAAAATAAGTTGAACTACTGAAACAATCATCATGTCCTTGAACTAAGAGGACTTACCACTAACTCTGTCAGCTGAATATCTGAACTGCGAAGTATGATCGGGAGACCGCGCGTTTGAACCTATGATATAAAACATCATAGCATAAAATAAAGGTATGTGTCAGTACTTTGAATGTACTCATATTCTAAGTGAGGTAGGCTGAAATGCATGGGTTCATATGCATGAACAATACTGACTGGATGACATGGATATAACTAAATGGGAATATATGCTTGAATACATGTACTATAACTGAGATCGTGATAACATTAGATACTGAGTTCTGAATTACCAATTTACTGATATCTGAGTTTACTAATACTGCGTAGCTAATAACTGAGGGATTGTATCTGACAGTCCTATCCTATGAAACTATATTGAGTTCCGTACTGAACTGAGTGACTGTATTTGACAGTCCTAAATATATAGAACTGAACTGAGTTTTATTCTAAAACTGAATCTAAAACTTAGACTGTAGAAGGTAATCATCTAACCGACATGGCCCTTTCTGAATAGATTGGGTTCCAACCTATATCTCCAGTTCGAAGGGTGTCAGTATCGTTCCATGGGTAAAGATAAGTTGTGAGTTAACCCTCTCTAACAGGAAGCTCTTTCATCAACCCTCTCTGGCAGAAAAACTCGTATGAGATGTATCAACCCTAGTTTGGCAGGAAGATATCATAACCTATGTTGTCTACGTAGTTCTATAATACACGGATTGCTACAAGGGTCAAAGCCTCTGCTGGCAGGAATGCTCCCATCCTTGGGTTAACTCGGTGCTGAATCCTACTCCCATCTGAATAGACACTGAACTGATTTCCTAATTTATACTAGGCTTGACTGTACTGTTACTGATTATACTATCTAACTGAATTGAGTTCACTGAGTTTTGTTGACTGACAGAATACTACTGAATTTTGTTAACTGGCTGAATTTACTGATGCCTGGACTGAATAATGAACTGGACTGGACTGATACTGAGTCTACTGAGTTTTTCCTGAGTTCTATAATAGACTGAGAGTACTACTGATCATGACTTGACTGATAATATCCTGAGACTAACCATGGCTCTAGGTAATCAGCTAAATTATCAGGTATTAAATACCCCTAGAACTCGATAGCATAAATTATAAGACATGACACAATCTAGAAATATGATAAACAACTACTTCATTATCATTCCTTCATTGAGACATTTTAGCAAACACTTGCATGACATGAACTTGAATACATGCTAACATGATATAATTCATTATATAATTCTCATGAACAACTAATCAAACACTTGGAAGGCATTGTATATACACATAGTACTAATCAATACACGAGCATCACAATTTCAAGGCTTTAACATGAATTTACATCATACTACATACATAATAGTTTTTTTTACATAATTCTTGCACTTAATCATGAAGTAGAAATCCAATCAACATTATAATCATGAATACACTTGAATCAAAATCATGAAAAGCATGAAATCAAGCAACTTTAAATTTAAAAGAGTTTCCTGGACTTCAAGGGTGTAAGGAACCCTTGGATGAACACTTAACATACCTTGGTTGCTAAATTCCTGAAGAAAATAGTGAAAATCTCAAGCCTTGGCCTTGAAATTAAATCACCTAGGGTTCTTGTTCTTGATCAATTTAAGAGAGTATATTTTGCTCAATATATGTTGAATCTCATATTTTAGGTTTAAATAGGGGTAGGAAAAAGACCCTAATACCCCTGAGGATGCGGATTTTTAATTACTAAAAGTCAAACTATCAACGTGCAGATTGACGCACCACGTTGTTGACATCAACGCGATGGCCAATGCATGGCGTCGTTGGCATCGATGCAATGGCCAATGCGCCACATCGAGTCTGTATTGATTCACTAGAAATTACCACTGGGTACCAAGGAAAATACTAATCGATATGATGGCTGACGCACCACACCAAGATCGCATTAATGCACTATTTTGAATTCCCAAATGTGGTTCAAACAAGGTCCCAAAAATGCAAAACTCATCTGGAAACACCACTGATATTCCTGATCATGAATCAATCTAAAGATTGATACTTTAAGGTCATAAGAGTCATGAAATAGAGTTTCCAACTTACAAAGGATAAAATAATACTAGGTTTGAATACTTAGCTAGAACTTTCTAAGTCTGGGACCCTTTAGCAAGCTTAAAAAACTGAGTTGAGCTTAGGATTTTGTGGGGTCTTACAGTCAGTCCATGTAGTTAAATAAGTTTCCTGATATCTTTCCAGAAGACCTCCCAGGGGTGCCTCCCAATAGAGAGATAGAATTTAGGATTGACCTTCTCCCCGATACTCAACCCATATCCATTCCTCCTTATCGCATGGCTCCAGCCAAACTTAAAGAGTTAAAGGAGCAGCTCAAAGATCTTTTAGATAAAGGTTTAAGGCCTAGTATTTTTCCATGGGGCAATCTCGTCCTCTTCATGCAAAGGAAAGATGATTCTTTGTGAATGTGCATCGACTATCCTCATCTAAATAAGGTCACAGTCAAGAATAAATATCCCCTTCTGAGAATTGATGACTTATGTGATCAACTCCAACGATCCAGTTATTTCTCAAAGATAGACCTTAGATCTAGCTATCATCATCTTAAAGTAAGGGAGTGTGATATTCCAAAGACAGCTTTTAGAACCCGTTATGGTCATTTTGAGTTTTTATTCATGTCTTTCGAGCTAACCAATGCCCTAGAAGCTTTCATGGACCTCATGAACCGAGTGTTCAAATAGTATCTAGACATTTTTGTCATAGTATTCATAGATGATATCCTTGTGTACTCCCGTAGTGAGGATGATCATGTAGATCATCTTATAATTGTCTTGAAAACTCTTAGACATCATAAATTATTCACCAAATTCAGCAAGTGTGAATTTTGGCTAAGACCAGCAGCCTTTCTCGATCATATTGTTTCCGCCGATGGCATTAGAGTGGATCCCTAAAAGATAGAAGTCGTAAGAAATTAGCCTAGACCTATCTCTTCATTCGACATTAGAAGTTTCTCAGGTCTAGCTGGGTATTACCGTTGTTTTGTTAAAGGTTTATCATCTATTACATCTCCTAGACCGACCCTAAAGAAAGTTAAGTTCCAGTGGTCAGATTCCTGCGAGAAGAATTTTTAGGAGTTGAAGAATTGGCTCACTTCAGCCCCAGTCTTAGCACTACCCATTGGTACGGATAGTTTTGTTGTTTATTGTGATGCCTCTAGATTTGGTTTGGGTTATGTGTTATTGAAAAAAGGTAAGGTCATAGCCTATGCCTCTAGACAGTTAAAGCCTCATGAAAAGAATTACCTAACCCATGATTATAGTTAGCTATTGTAGTATTTGCTTTGAAACTCTAGAGACATTATCTGTATTGTGTGTATGTTGATATGATCACGGACCACAAAATCTTGCAATATGGTTTACTTAGAGGGAGTTGAATCTCTGGGAGAGAAGGTGGTTAGAATTATTTAAAGATTTTGACATGAGTGTGTTGTATTATCTGGGCAAGGCCAATGTAGTTGCATACGCCCTTAGTAGTTTGTCTATGGGCAGTGTAGCTCATGTGGAGAATGATAAGAAAGAGTTAGCTTGAGAAGTGCATCGTTTGCCTAGATTTGGTGTTAGGTTAGTGGATTCAGCTGAAGGAAATATTTGGGTTCAGAGTAGTTTCAAATCCTCCCTAGTTTTGGAAGTGAAGGAGTAGCAAGATATAGATTCTAGGTTGGTCAAACTGAAGGAGTCAGTTAAAGACCAAAAGATATTGGTTTTGTCCCAAGGGGGAGATGGCAAGTTGAGGTACCAAAGTAGATTGTGGGTTCCATGTGTTGATAATTTAAGGCAGTGGATTATGGAGGAAGCGCATGGTACGCATTATTCTATTCATCCAGGTGCTACTAAGATGTACCGCGACTTGCAAAAAATCTATTGGTGGAATGGTATGAAGAAAGATATAGCATAGTTTGTAGCTAACTGTGCAACTTGTCAACAACTTAAGGTAGAACACCAAAGACCTGGTGGTACATTGGAAGAGTTTAGTATCTCCACTTGGAAGTGGGAAGAGGTTAATATGGATTTTGTGACAGGATTACCTCTTTTGCATTATCATCATGATTCGATATAGGTTATTGTAGACAGATTGATGATGTCAGCACATTTCTTGATAGTTCATAAGTCTTACATAGCTGAGGACTATGCTAAGTTGTACATCAGAAAGTTAGTCAGATTGCATGGAGCTCCCTTATCTATCATCTCAGATAGGGGTACTCAATTTATGTTCCAATTTTAGAGAGATTTTCAGAAGGGTATTGGTACCCAAGTTCATCTTAGTTCAGCTTTCCACTCTCAGACAGATGGTTAAGTAGAGAGGACCATTCAAACTCGAGAAGATATATTTAGAGCATGTGCTCTTGATTTTAAAGATAGTTGGGATAAGCATTTGTTGTTGATTGAGTTCGCTTATAATAACAGTTACCATTCTAGCATTCAGAAGGCCCCCTTTGAGGCTCTTTATAGGAGGAGATGTAGTTCGCCCATAGGTTAGTTTGAAGTGGGTGAGGCCTCTTTGCTTGGGCCCGATACAGTGTTTGAAGCTATGGAAAAAGTTAAGTTGATTAGAGAAAGATTGAAAACAACCCAGAGTCGTCAGAAATCCTATGCGGATGTGAGAAGAAGGGACCTCAAGTTTGAGGTTGGTGATTTAGTGCATCTGAAGATTTCACCCATGAAAGGGGTAAAAAGATTTGACAAAAAGGAGAAGCTTAGTCCCCGGTATATTGGCCCTTTTAGAATTGTGAATTATGTTGGGAAAGTAGCTTATGAGCTTGATTTGTCCGTAGACTTATCAGCCGTTCATCCTGTATTCCATGTCTCTCTGCTTAGGAAGTGCATCAGTGACTCCACTATTGTAATTCCTTTATAAAGCTCAGATATTCAGAACAACCTTTCTTACAAAGATATTTCAGTTAAGATTTTAGATCATCAGATCCATAGACTGCGGAACAAAGAAGTTCCCTTGGTCAAAGTTCTTTGGCGAAATCAGTGTGTTGAGGGAACTACTTGGGAAGAAGAAGAAGATATGCAAGCCAAGTACCCTCACCTTTTCTCCATAAACTCAAATTTAGCTGAAGGTAATACTTTACCTTAATTCAGTCATTTTCTAATCACAGATTCAGCTATATAGTTGTCCTCATATAAGTTCATGCACTCATAGAAATACTCAAAAGCTCAGAATGATTTAGATTCAGATTCATAAATTTATTTCAGTTGTGCATGTTATCATATATCCTCAGATTTCCTCATTTTTCATAGTCTAATCAACAATATTCGAGGATGAATATTTCCAAGGGGGAGATATTGTAACACCTCATACTTTTCCTAGCTAGAATTTATCCCTAGAAGGTTAAAAAATAGTTTCCAAGATAGATAATATAATTTTTCATATAGAATTTTCTAGATTTAGACTCCCATTGTGTAGAAGAATTAGCTTTCCAACGGTATAAGATTTGCCCAAATCCAATAATCGAGTGAGAAGTTATGGCTATTTAAGTTCCAGTCATAAAATACTGTCATTTCGGCCACTAGGGCATCGCGGAGACAGTTTAAATGACATTCGTCAAATTCTAGTGAGGCTCTGCAATAGCCCTGCATCGCAGAGAAACCCATTTTCCTAATTGTCCCATTCCATTGGCCCTCTGCGATGTTGGCGTGTCGCGCCAAAGTACAAAATGGCATTTTAAAGGGGAACCACGATGGTGGCACGTCACGGCGTTCGCCCAATTCCCAGTTGTCAATTTCCAGTGAGCTACCGTGATAGTGGCGTGTCGCGGTGGCCACCCAATTCAGAAAAATATGCATTTTCCAGTCCATTTAATTATTTAAAAGGGGTATTTTGGCAACTTACCCAGCCCCAATCCGTATTAAATGAAGAATTTAGCATACGGAAGGCACATTATGCCTGAATTCATCACTTTCCTCTCAAAAGAAAACCCTAGATCATCAAAGCTCCTTCTCCAATAAACCCAAATTCCTCCATTAATCTCCTAGATAATTCAAGATTAAGTATTCCTAATACAAGAACTCCAAGAATTCATCTTAAAAAGCACAATAGGAATCCAAGATTCAAGCTTTTCATCTAGGATCATCAATTATGGTATGTGGGGTTATGAACAAGGATACTCCTTTCATCCTTGTACCCAAAACTTATTTTTAGTTATAAAAGTTATTTGATTTTATGTGATTTTCCATGAAATTGAATTTAGGGTTTATACCCAGTATTGCTATTCATAAGATTATGAGATTTCCATTGATTTAGAAGTTGAATTACATGATTTTGTTCAGATTTTATGCATATTGCAGAAACTTTCAAATTTTTTAATGAGTTATAAATGTTTACATTATCAAGCATGAATTTTAAGATATTTTAGCATAAGTTTGATGCTTGGGTCACTAAGTCCTAATGAGTATTGTTATTTCAAGATTGATTGTCTATGAGCACTTTATGACTAAGTTCTTTTCAGATTATTGATAAAGATTTGATCTTTTGGTCTCAGAATAGATATGAAATCCACTTCACAGAATTCAGATTACAGATTTAGCTTTATAGATATACAGTTGGTTTTCATCATAAACCATAAGACTATTTTAAAAGTGAATTTTCATCAGAATGAGCATACGGGTTTAATGGGAGTAGTATTTAGCACCGAGATGGGTAAGTTACTATGTTTTCATACCCTAGAACTACGTACCAACATAGGATTTAGATTGTTCCCACTTCTACGTGGATATAGATATGTGATCACTCATATAGGTTATAATCCCTGGAAAGAGTATGACTCCTCTCCTCAATGTTAGGATTCCTCCTTAGGGGGACAAGAACGTTGGAATCCATGAATGCTCACATGGTTTATATCGGTTAGAATAACCTCCCTTTAGATAAAAGATAAAGTATTTCCTTAAAACCTTCAGATAAAGCATTTTTCATTTAGAATAAGATTTCAAATTTCTAAACCCTATAAGATAAAGTATTTCTATACAAACTTAAAGATTTCACTTAGCCTATATGATTTGAGAATAAGAACAGAATACAGATTTCAGAACTAAGGGTAATGGATCACAAGATTTATAATATATGCTTTGTTGTTCATGATTTATGATCTTCAGTTTTCAGACTACTCAAGCCTATGTATGTCATTTACCTTTAGCATGCATGATTTTATAAATTATGATGATATTGTTTACTTATTGCATTCACCCCCATATACTTAGTTCATTCTCAAAGTACTGATCCACATATACGTCTATATGCTACGTTGTCTCATAATGTAGGTTTAGGTGCTCAGTCTCAGCTGCGTGAATAATTTTTGAGCATCTCATCTACATCCCTACAAATGGTGAGTCCTCATAGTTCGGGGACTTAGATATTCATATTTTTAGTTATTAGTAGATGTTTTATTATTCATTTCAGACAATTTGAGTCAGTTGGGGCATGTCCCAGTGACTCTCTAGATTCAGTCAATAGAGGCTTGTCGAACTACTAGATTCAGTTTTAGATTTCAGTTATAGTGTTCAAATTTTCAGTATTTTCCTACTTAGATAGTTTTTCGCATATATTATGATTTTTTATTTATAGTTTCCTTATTTTGAGACTCAGATTTAGAAAAGGCAGCTAGGGTTAGCTCAGGACTACTTGTAGTTTGGAACACTACGTGGCATTTTGAGAATTAAATTTCAGGGTGTTACAAAGGGGCTGCAAGATGGGATTTATCGCTGACAAGAGATAGAATAAATTTCCTTTTGTTGGTTAATTGTAAGTCGAGTATGGACTCTCGCCTTGTAAGGTAGGATCTCATGTTCATCTTGTAAGGTACGATTCCATGTTTTACTTATAACAACTTTAAAATTCACGGTGCTATATAAAGAGTGTGAGTGTAGATTTCTTTCAGTTGTATTAATAAAAAAAATATCAAAGTTTGTAACTCAAAATATTTGTTGAACCTTACTCATTTCTTACTTTAAGATGGATGATAATAAGGTAAGAGTAAATTTACATTGGGGTGGTGATGTTTTGCATGATGGGCATTCGGTGCGATATAATCGATGACCTACAGTGGTTAAATCATTTCCTTTATCTCTTAAATGTGATCGTTTAAAAAGGTTGTTTAGGAGTAAAATGGGTATTACTAATTCGGAAGACAATGTGGTTATTTCTGATCAATATCTGAAATATTTTACGTCCAACAGACTATCAATTTTTAGTGAAGAAATGATGATTTTTTATATTTATTTCTTTGTACCAATGAAATTTTTGGTAATCGTCTTTATCTACAAACACCTGACATGTATACGTGAGTGGAACATTTTCCTATTGTTGAAGAACCCACGGATAGTGACTTTGATCTTCCAGTAAGTCAAAATTTTTTGAATTTAAATATAGATTCTTCACGAATGGCAATGGGTCAATAATTTGATGGTGGTTTGAAACACATTAATGACTTAATGTAGGTTTAGGCTTAACAAGTTAGTTTGACAAATCAGTAAGCTAAAAAGATGATTAATGTGTAATATCAATACTACATACTTATTTGTTAGGTATTGAAATAATTGTATAAAAAAATGATTAAACTATACCTTAAAGTGCAAATTTTTTGAGGCAATAGACTTTAAACAAGAACAAGAACAAACACCAAGTAATGTGAATGAAGAGAGTAAAATGGATAAACAAACAAATAATGTGAATAAGAAATGAATGAAATTGGTGGTTTATAAAAGAAAAATGAATTAGGTACGGAAACAAATTTTACCTTGTAAGGTAAAAGAGTCTCCCTGTACTACAGTTGAAATAAATTCTTTACTAAATACCTCTTCCGTCTATAAATACTTGTTACTTTTGACTCAGCATATGCCTTAAGATTTAAGAAACAATAAAATAGATGGCTGATTTTAGTATATCACCCTGTGATTATGATAAATTTTTTGCTTTGAAAAATGCAATGAGTGATGTTAGTATTTAATATCAAGAGTAAAATAAGTAAAAATGAATAAATTGGTCAAGTATTGTTGGACATTCAAAATAGAAAAATGAATAAATAAAGATGGACGGAGAGAGTACATTAGTTTAATTATTATTTCCAAGTTCCATCAATTTTTTCAGCTAAAGGATAAGGTAAATGGCTTCATTTACCTTATAATGTAAAATTACGATTTTACCTTGCACTTTACCCTCTAACCAAACGGGGTTAACTTCTTATTGACATGATAAACACTTTACCTTCCGTTTTAATTATGTCTCTTGGAAATTTTGAAGGAAAAACCTTACCAAATAAGCTTAGGACACTCTTTGTTACTCTAGGTTTATCACCGTATTCTTTCTGTCACTATTCCATTTGCTTCATCTTTCTCTCTTTCAATTTTGAAATACTGAGGGCTGTTTTGGCTATTTCCAATCTAATATGCTAAGTTATATATTTCTCGAGATAAAATTTATACATAAAGTTTTTCTAAGGTATATGTTTCTCAAGATAAAATTTGTACATAAAGTTTTTTCATTAGAGGACTCAAATTTCTTAAATTTGTGGGTTCAGATTCTTCCCTTTTGCAGATTTTATGGTTGGTGTAAAATAAAGGTATGTATATGTGTTGCTAATTTCTTGTCACTAGGAAGAATTTTTTCTACTTTCTTTTTCTATTTTCTCTTAATTATCAAATACAAAGACTGTATTAGACCCTGCTTAGATAAAGTACTCCTTGATTGACATAGTTTTTATTATGAAACCGTTGATTAATTTAACATTTTTGTCATATTATTTGGAAAGCTGACGATTTGAAAAGGCTTTGTGATAATACAAAGGAGTTTGAGATTCATCATTAACACTTTGGTTTATCTACTTCTAAAAACACATTGTTTCTTTGTTATTTAACGAAAATATTTTCTTTTAGATTATGGTATATAATGTTGAAAGATCCATCTATCTTAATTGATCAAACAATTTTCTTGCAAGTAACATCCATTTATCATACCATTAAATAAAGTTTATTGAACAATAGTTATGATTTTCAGAATGTTGAAATGATTTCAAGCAATTTAAATAGTGAGTCAAATTGATGGAAATAAATCCACAAGGTCAGATCAAAAACAGGCAAAAGAGCTTGCTTATTTGCTTGGACGGAGGATGAACATAGGTCAATAACTGTTGAATTCTAGTTGTGAATTTAGTATAATAGTTAGTTAGATATTCTTTTCATTGTATCTAAGAAGTTCATGAGTATAGTATGTATCATTTGTGTTTGATGTTAATGCAAATCCATTCTTTTAAATTTGATGTCATGTTTGTGTGGCTTTTTGGTTTGTGTCTAGCCACTATGTCAGTGACTTAGAAATTCCATTTTAGTGATTAGTCAGATTTATCTTGTTATTTGAAGGCTAATGAGTTTATTAGAGAGATAGTCGATGATTTACTTTGTCGTTAAAGGATAATGAATTTATGGGAGATAGTTAATGCTTACTTCATAGATCTATGAGATATATTTAAATTTGTTTTTAATCAATTTAGATTTAATGTAGGAACCAAACCAACAAAACAAACAATACTGGATAACTATTATTTGGATTGTATGTCTGAGTGTAACTACTAAGAACCTATTAAAAATAAGAAGATTGTTTTAGCGACTATTATGTCTTCCATGATTTCTATGGTTTTAATAAACATAGGAAAACAACTAATAAATGTGTAGAAGCACCGTTGTTAAACTTTTTACTATTAAATAATGATTGTCCTCGGCATTTTAAATTTCTTATGGCATGATGTCCCTTTTCGATCCTTTGCATCTAATGTTTTATGACACCTAGTTCTGGATCGAGTCACTGGACGACTAACTTGGAAGTCAGACCTAACGTTATGGTCTAATCCTTATTTTTATTTCGTGACTTACCTATGATTTCTGAATTTTGCAGTTCATTCAGGGAACTGCAGACTTGGGAACTTGTTTGAGAAAGTTCCGACTCTCCTGATAAAATCCAACTTGCTTTTATTAATAACGTCAACTCTCTTAAATAGAGGTTTACAGTAGCAAAGAGTCCTAACAAACTAGAAATATAAAAATCCCTAGAAAACATAATTAACAAGAGCTCTAATCCACTAAGAAAAGTTTTATTCTACTAACAAAATAATTCAGAAAATAAACATCATTATCAATCCTATTAATTCTATTAATTCTTGCATCTGGAATATTATTTCCCGACAAAAGAATCAATAACATTATCCCCTTCCCAGAGGAAAAGCTTGTCCTCAAGCTTGAAGTCTGGAAAGTCTGATTTGAAATGATGCATTGTCTCCTAACTGGAGTCCTCAACATATTGGCTGCACCACTGCACCAGAATTTTTGAATTACCACGATTCAAATGTGATTTGAGTACGGTGCAAGGGGTGGGAACAACACGCCCTTCTTCAACTGGTGGAAGAGTAGGTAGTGTTGTAGGTACCTCACCCTTGAATGGATTAAGAAGTGACACATGAAACACATCATGAGTTTACGACCTGCAGGTAAACCAAGCTGATAAGCAATAGACCCAATGTGCTTCAAGACGGTAAAAGGACCATAATATTTTGGTGCAAGTTTATGATGTACGCGACTAGCCAAAGTTTTTTGGTAATATGGATGTAGGCTTAACCAGACATAAGATCCTGGAGAAAATTCCACATCACGATGCCTTTTATCATAAACTGTTTCCATCTTGTGTTGCGCCTATTGGAGCTTAGCTCGAAAATCCTGTAAGGCAACATCTTGATCAATTAATGCTCGGTCTACAACATCAACTTGACATGAACCATCCATATAGTATTGTAACCGAGGAGGCTCATGACCATAAACAACTTGAAATGGGGATGCGTGAAGTGCTGAATGGTAAGAAGTGTTGTAGAAAAACTCAGCCCAGGGAATCTATTCTTTCCATTTCGTAGGATGATCACCTGCCAAGCATCACAAATACATCTCTATCATGTGATTAACAACCTCAGTTTGACTGTCTGATTGTGTATGATAAGCGGATGAAAAGTTTAATTTAGTCCCACATAAACAAAATAATTCTTTATAGAAGGTACTAGTGAAGAGGGCATCTCGATCACTAATAATTAATTTTGGTATCCCATGTAAATGAACATTATTCTCAAAGAAAATCCTTGCTATAAAAGATGCATTATATGGATGAGCAAGGGGGATAAAATATGCATACTTAGAGAATCTGTCCATAACCACCAATAACACTATTTTACCACCTGATTTTGGCAGGCCATCTATAAAATCCATTGAGATATCTGATCAAATTTGATTAGGCACTTGTAAAGGTTGTAACAGTCCCACAGGACTCAAATTGATAGCCTTATTATGCTAGCAAACTGAACAGGCAGCAACATAATCCTTGATAGTTGTCTTTATAGCTGGATAATAGAAATGTTTGCAAATTCATAGCATGGTCTTCTGAATGCCTTCATGGGTGCTATCATGAATCCAGGACAAGACAGAATTTACCAATGGTGAGTTAGATGAGAGATAGATCCTATCTTTGAAGAACAACAACCCATCTCGAAACACCGAATCGCTATTCATCTCTCGTTGTTCAATTTTATCTCAAAGTTCCTGAAGAATTGGTGATTATCTCTACCCGGACTTCCTCGAATATCAAAACTTCTGGCTGAGAAATAACAAATAACATATCTCCAACCTCTCCTCATTGTGATAATTCCTCTAATACAGTATTCAATCTCCCAGCTTTGTATTCCACCCGAAAATCAAACCCCATCAGCTTGCTAAGCCACGTTTTTGAGAAGAAGTAGTAAGACGTTGATCTAGCAAGTATTTAAGACTGTAATGATCTGTTTGAATTAGAAAGGCTTGACCCAGACATAAGGCCTTTAATGTTGAACTACCTTTGTCAAACCTATCAATTCACATTCATAAGCTAGAAATTTCAAGTGTTGGACAGCTAGCTTATGACTAAAAAAACCAATAGGGTGTCCTTGTTGTTGAAGGATTTCTATTATTCCAACACCCGACGCATCACACTCAATGAAAAATTCTTCTTTAAAGTTTTGTAACTGTAACACTGGGTCGACAACTAATGCCCTTTTAAGAGTTTTGAAAAAAGCAAGTGCATTATCATTCTACTTAAAAGTATGTCGCTTAAGCATACTTGTTAAGAGGGCAGCAATCAAACCGTAATCCTTGATGAACTTATGATAATATACTATCAAGCCTAAGAATCCCTACAACGCTGTTGTTAATTGTGGTTAAGGCCAGTCCATTACGGCCTCAATTTTGCTAGCATCAGCTAACACCCCTATGTTGGAGACTGTGTGGCCCAAATAAGCTACTTGATTTTAGCCAAAAGAATATTTGGATTTTTTTAAATAGAGGAGATAAGCATGCAACAACTCAAAGATGAGTCAGATGTGTACACGATGATCCTTTCAACTCTTGCTATACACAAGGATGTTATCAAAAAATACAAACACAAATTGACGTATGTACCTTCGGAATACCTCATTCAACAATGCTTGAAAGGTAGAAGGATCATTATTCAACCCAAATGGCATGACAAAGAACTCAAAATTACCATGATGTGTTCTGAATCCATCTTCTCAACATCTGTAGATCCCATACGAAATTGATGACAACCCGAGCGAAGATCAAGCTTGGTGAAAAATTGTGCTCCATGCAATTCTTCAAGTAATTCCTCCATCACTGGAATTGGGAATTTGTCCTTTACTATTTTGGAATTTAGCTCCCTATAATCCACACAAAAGTTCCATGTTTCATCATGTTTTTGGACCAGCAGTACATGTGATGAGAATGGGAAACAACTGGGTTGAATACTGCCTTGTTGGAGCATTTGATCACACTATTTCTCAATCTCATTTTTTTGAAAATAAGGGTATCGATAGGGATGAACTACCTCTGTATTAGTTCCCGACAGTAAACATATACGATGATCACAAGAATGCATAGGAGGCAAACTTGCAGGTTCTTGAAACAGCTCATCAAATTTGGCTAATACTTTCTTGAGCTCACCTTGATTAGAGTCTTGCAGAAGATGTAGGTGTGGTTAAAGTAATTGTTGTTATCCATATAGAATGATCTGCTTCCCTTTTACTTAAAAGCTCATGGTTAATAACGCAAAATCCCATAGAATAGAGCCAAGTGTTTGTAACCACTTGATACCTAGGACAATGTCAAAGTATCCAAAGGAATCACATATAAATCCCCATTAAAGGAATGGTTAGCTACAAAAAATTACATTGTTGTGAAAATGCCTAAACTTGAAATTTTCTCTCCATATGCCACTGATACATAGAGATTTCTTTGATGTTGGATAGGCAAATCTAAATGTTGGGAAACCGTAGAGCTAATAAAATTATGTGTACTGTATGAATTAACTAAGCTAAGCAACAACTTCTTATCAATTACAATCTGCAACTGCATAGTATCGACATGATGTTTGCCTGTGATAGCATGGAGTGAGATGGCAGGCTCTCCACTATTCACTGGTACATCTTCAGATTATAACTTCTTATCAATTGCATCTTGCAATAGCATATTATCTACAAGTTATTTATTTGTGATGACATAGAGTGAGATGGAAGGCTCTGCACTATCTATTAATACATCTTCAAATTCTGCATTCTCTATTTTGAGCCAAAATAACTTTTTGTACTGATGACCTTGAATATAAGGATCATCACAGTTGTAGCACAACCCCTTTGCTCGCTGGGAATCTATTTTGGCATGAGTCAATCTTTTCATAAAAAGGTTTAGTAACAGTTACCTTAGCCCCCGGAGTTACTGCTGCAACAGCAGTCCTTGAGGTTGAATTATAGCCCCTATGTGTGCTAGAAGAAATGTGTATCTTTTTCTCAAATATTCTCACCAAACACATTGCTTGTACTAGGTTAGATGGATTTTTTAATTTAATATCGAGATGAATCAAATCAACTAAAACTGTTGTAAACATATATACTTGTTGGTCTACCCGTTCAGATAATGCATGAGCCAACATCCTTTGGAAGTCTCTCTGATAATCTTCAACAGAACCAATTTGTTTCAAGTTGATCAATTCCCGTAATGGATGTTTTTCATTGGTGGGTCAAAGCAAAGAGTACAATATTCTTTGAAGACATCCCATGTTAAATTTGGTTCCTCCAGTTCTAGCTGATAAACCCATAATTGTGCCTCTCCTACCATGTGAAAAGCAGTTATGCCTGCCTTTTCTTAGTTGGCAGTATGCTGGTTAGCAAAAAATTTCTCACAATCACGAAGCCAAATAAGAGCATCTTCACGTCCATCATAAGTAAGAAAGTCTAATTTAGTGTATCTGGGAACTATACCTCTTCCTGCATTATTGTCATTAGTCCCAAGGTTGTTGTTGTTGTTTCTTCCTTCTAGACACACATCCAGTTGTTCGTTGTTCGCTTGTGTTACTAGTTTATTGGATAGAATCAACACTATTGTCTCCAACTTCAACTACCTTTGCACGTGTCGTGGTGTGGATTAAGGCTTCAATTTGTTGTGATAGTTGCTGGAATTTGGAATCCATCCTTGCTTCCGAAGCTGCTACTTTTTCCTCAGTCTGAGTTTGGGCTTCCAATAATAGACTTTACAGCCTTGCTTCTACAGTACTCTCGTCCATGGTGATAAGCTCTGATACCAAATTGTTATGGACCCTAGTTCTGGATCGAGTCGTTGGATGACTAACTTGGAAGTCAAACCTAATGTTATGGTCTAAGCCCTTGTTTTTGTTTTGTTACTTACCTATGATTGCTGAATTTTGCAATTCATTCAGGGAACTGCAAACCTGGAAACTTGTTTGAGAAAGTTCCGACTCTCCTAATAAAATTCAACTTGTTTTTATTAATAATGTCAACTCTCTTAAATAGAGGTTTACAGTAGCAAAGAGTCCTAACAAACTAGAAATAGAAAAAGCTCTATAAAACTGAATTAACAAGAGTTCTAATCCCCTAAAGGAAGTTCAAGTCTACTAACAAAATAATTCAGAAAATAACATCATTATCAGTCCTATTAATCCTATTATTCTTGTGTCTGGAATATTGTTTCCCGATAAAAGCATCAATAACATAATGGCCTCTTAAGAGTGGACCTTTGTTTTCTCTCTTTGCATCTAATGACCTCTTAAAGTGGAACTTTATTTTCTCTTCTCTTTAGATCTTTTAAACTTGAATGGGTAGTTTTTTTAGGAGTGTGTAAAAACACCAATTATTTTTGAAAGGGGAGTATATTATTTACATCACATATAGGAGATCCATTTATAAATTGTCAAACAATGATGTGTGTTCCGTGAAGCATAATCTTCTCTGTAACCTCCTCCTCATTAGTTGCAAGACTATCAACACCTGGCATAGAAGAGAATTTGAAGTTAAAGGTTGATAAATGATTTTATTAGAGTTTGTTCAATGATCCGGTATACAGAAGCACATCATAGGAAAGTATATATGATAGTCATTAAGAGGCATCTATGTCATGATACATTTTGCTATTTAGAATACTGAAGTAGAATACTAATGGACTATATTTATGAATGATTACAACAATAATGGTTTTTAAGATTCTGACAAATTGAAAGCATGCTCATTGCTACATAAAAGTTTACAAAGATCAAGAAAATGTGTGCATATAATAAATTTGGCATTGCAGTAGCTTTATTCAAGTTTTCCACTATGAAATTTGCCATTGGAGTATCTATGTATCATTAGCCCACTTATCTTGCATATATACTATGTAGCTTTTTAATGATTTATTTTTAATTCAAGAGTCTGGCAAAATGTATTTAGTGAGCCATTTTTTAGTTGGTTACTTCATTATTCTAACTCGTGAATTGTGTGATTTGTATTTATGCTTGTTATAAATCGGCAGAAATAAAGCAAACCACAAGCAAAATAATAAACAAGAACACACATATTTTTATGTAAACCCTTGCGGGAAAAACCACGGGCAGAGGCAGAGGATGTTTCTTATAATGAAAGAAGAGGAGTACAATGTGGAGAATGAGTATTTTCTGAATACACAAATAAACCCACTAAATGCACTTATATAATATGTGCATACAAATAAGTTCTAGGTCCAAAAATCATAAAGGTCCATACCCAAGGGGCTTCGCCTCCACACCCCCATCGAGATCAGTAGTGGACTTTGGGATCGGGCCGACAGGCCCGATCCCTACGCTACCACCACAGAACTCAATGAAAATCACAAATATGAGTCGCACCGCAAAACTTTTAGGCCCGACTCAACATAATTTGGGTCACAACTCTAAAAATCTCCACCTTGACACGAATTCTAATTCAGAACTCAAATCCATTTCAAGACAAACTCTCCACCTCTTCCATGAAAGCCCCTAAGGGCATATCTCAATAGCTAACACCAACCAAGTACAAGCAATTCTCAAACTTTGCACTTGGTAGTGTCTTGGTCATTATATCAGTAAGATTTTCATGGGTACGAATATTGCTTACCACAATATCACCACGAGCAATAATTTCACGCACAAAATGATACCGAACATCAATGTGCTTTGTCCTCTCGTGAAACATATGATCTTTCATAAGGAAAATAGCACTCTAACTATCACAAAAGACCATAGTAATCTATAAGTCCTAGCTAAGTTCACCAAATAGACCATTCAACCAAATGGCTTCCTTGAAAGCCTCTGTAATAGCCAAGTACTCTGCCTCAATAGTTGACAAAGCACCATAGTCTGTAAAGTAGCTTTTTAACTAATAGCACAACCACCAATGGTGAAAACATAGGCTGTAAGGGACCTTCTTTTATCATGGTCTCTTGTAAAATAAGAATCAACATATCTGATTACTCCATCTCTATTTTTCCCAAACTGCAAACAAATATCAGCAGATCCATACAAGTATCTGAAAATCCAATGAACTATTTTCCAATGTTCTTTGTTGGGATTTTCCATGTATCTGCTGACTGCACTGACAGTATAAGATAAATCTAGTCGGGAATACATCATCGCATACATAAGAGACCAAACAGCACTAGAGTATGGAACTCGAGACATATAGTCATATTCATCATCTGTCTTTGGAGATAAAGTGGCCAAGAGTTTGAAGTGAGCTGCCAATGGAGTACTAACAGGCTTGGCATTTTGCATATTGAACCTGGGAAGCACTTTTTCAATACATCTTTTCTGACTTAAGTATAACTTACAATTCTTCTTATCCCTCAGAATCTCTATGCCAAGAATCTTCTTTGCTACTCCTAGATCCTTCATATCAAACTCCTTACTGAGTTGGTATTTGACTTTTATTATCTCTCTCATATCCTTTGCTACAATCAACATATCATCAATATACAAGAGAAGATACACGAATAAACCATCACTTACCTCCTTGAAGTAGACACAACTATCATAGCTTCTCTTCTGAAATATATGAGAGGTCATAAAAGAGTCAAACCTCTTATACCACTGCTTGGGCGACTATTTTATGACTTAAAGAGACTTTTTCAATAGTCCTCCTTTCCTGAGACTACAAAGCCCTCTTATCACTGCATAAGATGACCTCCTCAAGTTCTCTATGTAAGAATGCAGTTTTGACATCCAACTGCTCAAGCTCAAGATTATGCATGGCCACAATACCAAGTAATGCTCGAATCGAATTATGCTTTACAACTGGAGAAAACACATCTGTGAAGTCAATACCTGGAACCTGACTGTAACCTTTAGCAACTAGTCTTGCTTTGTACCTAGCATCTTAAACTCCCGATTTTCCTTCTTTCTTTTTGAATACCCACTTGCAACGGACAACTTTCTTATCTTTAGGAAATCTCACCAGATCCCATGTGTCATTTTTATGAAGTGATTCCATCTTCTTCTATATAGCAATCATCCATCGAACGGAATCATCACAACTAACTGCCTCTGAGTAAGAAGAATGATCTTCACCAGAATAAATACCTTCTGCTACACTCAATGCATAAGCAACCAAATCAGCTTTAACATACTTCTGAGGAGGTTTAATATCTCTTCTAGGCCTGTCTTTAGCAATAGAATATTATGAAGCCACTAGTGGTGAAGAAGAAATAGTATCACTCTATATCTCTAGGCTAGACTGAGAAGTAGACACTGGTGTAGACTCTGATCCAATTTGCAATTCAACATGGGTGCTTAACTTTTGCTGATTCATGTCACTAAGCTCATCTAGGGGCGAAGCACTAGATTTGGAGGGAGCCCAAAGCATGGCATTTTCATCAAACATGACATCCCTGCTAATTATAACCTTTCTTCTTGTTGGACACTAAAACTTATAACCTTTAACACCATACTTATAACCCATAAATAAGCACGTGACAAATCTAGGTTCCGACTTTTCATCATCAATATGAGCATACGTAGGACATCTAAATATCCTCATATCAGAATAACTAGCAGGAGTACCAGACCAAACCTCTTATGGAGTCTTTTTATCAATGGCGATTGAGGGAAAGCAGTTAATAAGAAGATAAGTTGTGGAAGCAGCTTCAGTCCAAAAAGACTTGGGTAAACCAATATTAGAGAGTATACAACATACCTTCTCCATTATAGTCTTATTCATTCATTCAGCCACACTATTCTGCTGCTGAGTATGATGAACTGTCAAATGCCTCACAATTCCTTCTGACTTGCACAAAGCATTAAATTCATTAAAACAAAACTCTAAAATATTATCGGTCTGAAGGCGTTTTACCTACTTCACTGTCTGTTTTTTAATCATAATCTTTCACTCCTTGAAAGTAGGCAACACATCATTCTTTTGCTTCAGAAAGAACACCCAAACTTTTTTGGAATAGTCATCAATAATAGTCAACAAGTAATTAGCGCCTTCTCTAGAAGGTACTCTATCAGGACCCCAGAGATCAGAATGAATGTAATCAAGTGTGCCCTTAGTTGAGTGGATGCCTTTAGTGAATCTGACTCTCTTCTACTTCCCAAAAATGCAGTGCTCACAGAATTCTAATTTGGTAATACTCTACCCATTAAGAAGTCCTCTCCTGCTTAGTTCATCTATCCCATTTTCACTCATATGCCCCAGGCGCTTATGCCAAAGTTTAGCAACGTCACTTTCTAATAGATAGAAGGTAGAAATAGTTGCATTACCTGTAACAGTAGAGCCTTGCAGGACATATAAATTTGTAGACTTTCTCTGTCCCTTCATCACAATAAGAGAACCTTTAGTAACCTTCATGACTTCACCTTCACCAGTGTACCTATAATAGTTTGAATTAAGGATACTCAAGGAAATAAGATTTCTCTTCAGGTCTGGGACATACCGCATATCACCAAGTGTCCTTACAACCCCATCAAATATCTTGGTCCTGATTGTTCCAATACCAGCTGTCTTACAAGGTGTGTTATTTTCAATCAACACAGCACCTTTAGAGACTATTTCATATGTTGTAAACTAATCCCGATTACGACACATATAAAACATACAAGCTGAATCAAGAATCCATTCCTCACAGGGTTTGGAGTTACCATCAGAAACTACCAAGAGTTATCCATCACTACCACCATCTTCCACAAAACTGGCTTCACCAAACTTCTATGGTTGGTTTCTCTTAGATTTTAGAGCTTCTTTTTTATCTCTGTTTTGTAGCTTCCAACACTCGAATTTGATATGGCCCTTCTTCTTGCAGTAATTACAGGTTTTGTTTCTATTTTTGGATTTGGACCTAAACCTATAACCATCCCCAAAATTCCTCTCATGAGTCCTTCCTCAAACAATGAGACCATCTCCTTGAGTCTCCGACCCATTCACAAGATGTTTCATCTTCTCCGTAGAGAACAACGCATCATAGACTTCATCTATGGTCAGGTTATCACGACTATATAAAATTGTATCCCTAAAGGTTGTGTATGATGCAGGCAGCGAACACAATAAAATCAAACTTAAATTTTCCTCATCGTACTTAACCTCCAGAGTCTCTAAATCAAAGATGATTTCTTTAAAAACATCATAGGTGATCTTCTAAATACGCACCCTCAGACATACGATGGGAATAAAGTCATTGTTTGAGATGAAACTTACTTGTTAGGCTCTTCATCATGCATAAAGATTCCAGTTTCAACCACAACGCAGTGGTAGTGGTCTTCTTCAAAATATCTTATAGTTGCTGATTGGATAAGTAAAGGTAGATCTGTGATAGAGCCTTCTGGTCCTTATGATGTTTATCATCATCTGTCCACGACGAGGGTATATGATCAAACCCTAATAGTGAATCATCCAAATCCATCTGCGCGAGCACAACCCGTATCTTAACCTGCCATAACAAAAATCTGGTGTTGTTATCCAATAATAGAATATCATACTTCATGGTTGCCATCATCGAGAAAACAATCGACCAAGCTCTGATGCCAGTTTGTTATAAATCGGCAGAAAGAAAGCAAACCACAAGCAAAATAATAAACAAGAACACACAGATTTACGTGGAAACCCTTGCGAGAAAAACCACGGGCAGAGGCAGAGGATGTTTCACTATAACGAAAGGAGAAGAGTACAATGTGGAGAATAAGCATTTTCTGAATACACAAATAAACCCACTAAATGCACTTATACAATACGTGCATACAAATACAAAAAATAATAAAGGTCCATACCTAGGGGCTTCACTCCCGCACCTCCATCGAGATCAATGGTGGGCTCCGGGATCGGGTCGATGCTACCACCACAGACCTCAATGAAAATCACAAATATGGATCGCACCGCAAAATTTTTAGGACCGACTCAATATAATTCGGGTCACAACTCTAACAATGCTTATGGATATTGACAATAATTTCAGTTGATATCGACTTTGATTTCAATAGATATTTGACATCACTCAACAGGAAATGCTGGAAAGATTTTACACTTAAACTTCACTAGCATGTTCAAAAATACTCTTCTAGATTCTCCGTTAAATTATCTTTATTTCGTTAATCCTCTGTGCTTAATTGCATGCTTCTTGCTCCTAATAATATATGGTAATAAATTTCAAATTCTTATGTTTTTTTCATACTTAATTATCAAACTATTTAGCATTTGTAGCTGCATAAAATTTCAGTGGTATAATATATTAGCAAATTCATTTGGTAAGAAAGGTTGATATAGAAAAATTGTTTTTAACTTTTATAATGTTGGGCCCGAGCTAATGCGGGTCACTACCCCCAAGTTCTAACTAATAATAAAGGGCAATAAGCAGGCACGTCTTCGACATGCCTGCTTGTGTTGCCTGGTTCAGCTGCTTCAATCATAATTTTACTATATCATCCCTAATTAATTAGTATAAGTCATTTAAGTATTAAAAAATTAATAATATTTACTAAAAAAATAAAATAATAAATTAACTTTTGATGTTTTATGCTATCTTCTTCAGCTGCTTCAATTGTAATTTTACTATATCACCCCTAATTAATTATTATAAGTCATCTAAGTATTAAAAAATAAATAAAAATTAAGTATCTAATTATTATAAGTCATCTAAGCATTAAAAAGTTAACAATATTTAACAAAAAAGATAAACTGGACATAAAATGATAAATTCTCTTGATGTTTTAAATTAACTTATGTCTTATATGAGGCCCATTTAATTTTTTTTTACAAGTATTTTTTATAGTAATTTTGTTATATCACTTCTAATTAGTTGTTATAAGTAATTTAAGACATGTCTGCTTTGTTTTTTCAATCGTTATTTTATAAATCACCCCTGATTAATTTTTATTGTCATCTAAGCATTAAAAATAAATAATATTTCAATAAAACATAAAATACACACAAAATGATATGTCAATATAAAATATTTAGTTGACTATCAAAATTATATTAGTGCCACAGAAATTATGACGGGACAGAGGAAGACATATGTAACACATATTATTTAAAAATGAGAAGACACGTAAACTGAGATGGAGAGAGTATTAATATCTTATTAAAAAATTATGCTAAAAATATTATAAATTACATAATTAACAACTTAAAAAATATAAAAGACATAAAATATTCGATTGACCCTCGAAATTATATCAGTGTAATTTAAATTGGAATAAAAGAAAAAGTATTATAAATCACAATAATTAAAAATTTAAATTATTTTAATGATTAATTATCTAAATTATATTTGTGTCACATAAATTAAGACAAAAAAATAACATATATTGGATCCGTGCTAGCACAAGCCCTTCAATGTCTTCAAAGGGTAAACATGAAAAAAAAATTGTCTCTTCTTGATTAATGAAAAAGGACAAGTAAAATGGGAAATCAAAATAGGAAATTTGGAATAGGTAATTTGGGACGGGAAATTTGACATGTCTGCTTCAATCATAGTTTTACTGAATATCACCCCTAATTAATTATTCTAAGTAACTTGAGTATTAAAAATTTAATAAAGTTTATAAAAAAGATAAAATAGATATAAAATGATAAATTAACTCTTGATGTTTTAAATTAACTTGACGTCTTATATGAGGTTCACTTAAAATTTTCTCACAAGTATTGTTTTGTAGTAATTTTACTTTGTCACTTCTAATTAGTTGTTGTAAGTCATTTAAGACATATATGTTTCGTTGCTTCAATTGTGATTTTACTATATCACCCCTAATTAATTATTATGGTCATCTAAGCATTGTGCCACTTAAATTGGAATAGATATAAATCATAATAATTAAAAAATTAAATTATTTTAAAAATATAATTGGCTATCGACGAGACAGAACTCTAGAAAAGGAGAGTAACATATATTATTCAAAAATTACATAAAAGTATTATAAATTACAATAGTTAACAACTTAAAATATTTAAAAATAATTTAATTTGTTATATATCTCAAAAAAATAAATAAAAAATACTATAAATTACAATAATTAACAACTTAAAAAATTTAAAAGATATAAAATATTTGGTTGACTCTCGAAATTATATTAGTGTCACTTAAATTGAAATAGAAGAACAATCTTATAAATCACAATAATTAAAAACTTAAATTATTTTAAATATATAATTCACTATTAATGCCACAAAAGCTTGGATAAGAAAAGTAATGTATATTATTTGAAAATTACATTAAAAATATTATACATTACAATAGTTAACAACTTAAATTATCTAAAAACATGATTGATTATCTAAACTCTATATGTGTCACATAAATTGAGACAAAAAATAACATATATTGAACTCGTGCTAGATACCGGATGAATCTTAGAATGTATATCCAATCCTTTTTTTAAAAAAACTTTTGTTTAAATATATCAAGATTGAAAAGGTAAGTTCTAATACAACACACCAAAAAGTGTATAAGAAATAATGATAGCATAAATAATACCAGTATTACTAATACAAACATTATTAATGCAAACATTACTAATACGTTCTATTCAAAATTATTTTTATACACTCTAACAAACGACTCCTACATTTCAATGGAAGGAACGTCTAAAATGCAGAGTTCGATAAAATATTTACAGAAGTATGTTTTATCGTGTTCTCAAAGTTAAATAATTTAAATTGATATGACGGATGATAACTTATATTTATATATATATATATAATTTTGAAACATTTAAAATTTAAATTTAAAATATTAATTTAATTTAACTTCAAAAAATAAGTTGACAAATAAAAGAAAAGGAAAAATGAAAGCAAAGGATGTTTATGTCGGCTTAGTAGGGGAATACAATGCAATTTTGGATTATTAATTACAACCCACATTTGTTGTAATGTGCAATGACTAGATAACCCTTTTTATTTTTCAATAATTATTTTCCATTTTATATAACAAGTGTCAAGTCTTATATAGAATCTCATATTTTATACCTAATGTAGCAAATCTCAGTCATATGATTAAAGATCTAAACTTTAAAATGCATCAAATTTTTTTATTTATATGAATAAGTTATACATATTTATCTTGCAAGATAATTTGACTCCTTAAAAAATATTATCAAGTGGTTAATATATTTTGTATATTAATTTTTTATAATTCATAATTTGAATTAATATCAATTTACTTACTATGCATAATCAAAATATCTTAATGTTGGGCTCGTGCTGACACGAGTCATATGCTCATCTAGTCAATATATATATATATATATATATATATATATAAAGGAGGAATAAGAAGTTGTTGACGTGGCGCATTCTCTAATCAATATTAGCATTTATCTATTTCCTCCTTTTTTTTGATAATTTTTTCTATATTTTACTTTACATAAAAATCAATAAAGTATTTAATTAAAGCATTGTATAGAGACTCCAAAAGGGCAATCATAAATGTAGACTCCAAAAGACACTCATAAATGTTAAATTAAAGTGTTTTTGTATAAACTCCAAAAATCACTACTCTTCACAATGTCAATAAAAAAGACCCTCAGTAAAATTTCTAATCCAAAATCAGAGGGTGCGGATAACTAGCTTATGAAATAGATTCATTATATATGTAATAAATCTATTCTTCTTTGTGCGTGGATATTTCTGAGATTTTGTTTCAATATTTTTTAATGGTTTATTCTTTTTGTAAGATGTATTCATTAATTATTTTATCCTGTAGTAACTGCAGAGTTACAAATTTCTGTATAATAATTTATTCTAACTGTACTGTAATATATATTTAATTCTAGATTTTCTATGTTATTTATTATCTTACGTTGTTCTTCTCGTAGTGAGTTTTTTAAATTATATAAACTATCACATGTACTTTTTTCTAAATTTTCTAAGGTTTCTTCTACCCATTTTAATTTTTCTTTTAGATTTTCCATTATTTTTCTAATTCGGTTTTTCTAATTAATTTTATTATTTAGATTATCTTGGTTTTCCCTGGTTTTTCTAATATATTCTAACATCCTTGATCTGAATAATATCCTTCTGGGTAAATTTCTTCGTATAACTGTTCTAGCCAATTTATGGTTTCAATTTCATAGTCCATTACTTTTTCTAATATTATTTTCTTGATATCTATAATTTCTATATCTTTAAGTATATATAATATTAAAACCTTAAGATAGTCTAAATGATCTATCTTTTAAAATTGATATTTTATAGTTTTTATCCTTAGTAGTTTTTGCATATTTTTATTAAGAAATTCTATGTATTTTATATCTTTATTTTCCATGTATTTGTGCATATTTATTTTCATCTGTTTTTCTAGTAATTGTATGTCATATCTTTTTTCTAAGAATTTTATGTAATTTGTCATGATAAGTATTTGTAAGAGTAATTAGGTAGGCATGGTATATAATTTACTCTAGTCATGTAATATTCACCAAATGCTTTTTTTAATATGATTTTTCTTATATCTGCTACTTTTATATCTTTAAGTGCATACAAAATAAGTATTTTAAATTTATATACCATCACATCAGATAAATAATTATTCATTTTCATAAAATTGCTTTTTTCAAAATATTCCCTTCAACCATGTTCATAACAAAATATGGTCATCTTAGATTACTGTATACTAGATTATTCTTAAATAACATGTTCTTCGGTCACTATTAGCATGGTAATTTGGATACTTTTTTCCTTAAACAGTGCTTCTACTCTGGTTATCCCCGCCACGGCTTCTTGCCTCATTGGTTTCACCTTTAGGATAGCATAGTTCTTAGGAATTTTTCTCCGTTTCCACTTTGCTAATAAACTTCTTAACATATTATTCTTTGAATAATTCTACTATAAAGTAACTAATATGAATTTATTTTATCATATCATGATTGTTGGGAATTATGAATTTAGCTATTCATAATCATAAATAGATATACCTGTTCGGGTAGTTTTGATATTTCTGAAGTTTGTTTCTCCATAGCTTTTTCCATTGAAGTATGTATGTTTTTTAATTAACTGGGCAAAATATTTGTTATGGAATAGAGAGAGTATTTGCTTTAACGTGAGAAGGCTTGCCTTGCAATGCCTCCAGTTCTTTTTATTTATAGAACAAACTTTACAAATTTTACAATTCTTTACACCTTTTTTGAACAAAAGCTAAAAAACAAAAAAAAACTTAAAAGTCATAAAGGCTATAGCCAAAAGTCAAAAAGGCTATAGTCCTAAAGGCTACCTACTTTAAAAAGCTAAAAAATCCAAATCTACATAATTGCTAACTTTTAATCTTATCAAGTTTACGTAAGTCTATACAATAAATGGTTCAAATATCTTGTCTTCCGTTGTCGTATCTGCTATATCTCCATTATTGCTCCTTATCTTATCTTCCAGCTGGCATCTTGTCTTCTTGATTTTTATTCTAGATGTACTTCTGGAATAATATTATCTTCTCCATTACATCTCGAACATTGGTGATCTGGGTATTTGTGTCCAATTATTTTACAATATCTTGTCAGTAGTCCGTCTGAAATAAATCCTTTTTTGATTGCTCTTGTGGTAGATTGTTTTTCTGGGTTTAGTAATGTCATGATCCATTGTCTGACATCTTCCATATCTGCTTGTCGTAGCTCTTTTGAATTTGAGTAAATCATTTGATGATCACTCGAATAATAGCTCCATATTGGGTTTCCATTAGTATAATTATTTGCTAGTTCTTGGATAATCGTAGCTAGTCCAATAAGTCTTTTATTTGCATAGAAATCGAGTATCTCAATTCTGGGTATCTCCGATTGATGCGTAATATCTTCTAGTATGATCATATCTCTGGTCAGTCCTATTTTTACAACTTGTATAACTGGTTTTATCTCGTCATATAATATCTCTGCTGGTGCAGTATAACACTTTATGTAAAATAGATTGCCTTTTGTTATTCTTTTGCAGGTGGTGAATATCTTGTGTAATTCTTCCATAGCTGTTAATTCTTCTCCGTCTTGGGTGTATATGGTGTTTAATAGTCCGTAGTCAAAACAAGTTTTTACTAGGCCTGGGTTAGTTTTGGGTAGTGCAATTAGCTTGTTATATCCTTGTAATTTTTGGATTATATAGTTGGTGTTTGGTTCTTTGATGTTTGTAGCTCTGGGGTTATGGTTTAGAAAAGTTTGTACTCTATAGATATTTTCTATGTATTTCTGGGCTGTATAATTGTAAACTTTTTTATCTTGGTTTAGGCTATCTCGGTATGTGGTTATTTGTGGGGGTATGAACAAATGGTCTTTTTGTATTTTTGGTGTAAATGGTTTTTCAAATATTTTATTCATGTTCATGTTTTAGTATCTTGATCGACTAACTCCTTTGCTTGTACCTGCAGAAGTAGATTGATAAATGTTATGGGTTTTATGGAGTGTCCCAACGTCTCTTTCTAGCTCTGGAATTTTATTGTCTTCCGATCGACATAGCTCTGCACACTGCTGAGTTAGCTGATTTATAGCTATAGACTTCAGTTTATCTTCATTAGTCTTTAGCTTTAGCTTTTCTATCTCGGTACCCATACTGTCCACTTTCAATGAAAGCGTAGTTAGGGTGTTGAGTATTTTTTCTAGAGTATCTTCTTCGATTATTTCAGTCTGCGTAGCTTTGTCTTGATATGTAATCTGCAATAACGTTTTTGTTAGTACTGATTACTTCAATTATAAATGTGAAATTTAATATATTTAAAACTAGTCTCCGAATCTCTTTCGTTGTAACTGAGTTTTGTATTTTCTTTGTTAACCACCAGCGTACCTGTGTATTATTTGTTCGTACAATAAATTTGTTATATACAATATATGGCTCAAACGCTAACAAACATTTATATAATGAACATAATTCTTTCCTATTTATTTTTCATTTTATTTCTGTCTCATTGAACGTACCTGAGTAGTATCTACAATGGTGTTCTATTTTTTCTGCTTCATATCGATATTTAAGTACTCTTTCATAACTATATTCACTAGCATCTGCTTCTACTATGTATACAAATTTTCTATTTTCATCTGGAAATTGTAATTTTGGTAATTCTTTACAAAGTAATTTTATTTTTTGAACTTGTTTCTTATCTTCTTCATTATAGTTATATTCTATATCCTTTTTTAATTTTTTCTATAGTGGTTTTAAAGTTTCTACTAATTTTGGAATATATTCTCTTACTTGGTTTACTAATCCTAAAAATGATTATAATTTTTTTTTGTATCTAATTCTTCTTTTGAATTTATTATTTTTTTGTACTATATGTTGTTGCATTTTTACTCCACTTTTATCTATTTGTATTCCTAGAAATTCTATATGATTTTTCATAATTTCAGCTTTCTTTTCACTTAGACTTATTCCCGATTTTTCTATTATAGTTGTAAACTGTTCCAATAATTTTAAATGTTCTTCTTTGGTTTTTGTATATAATAATATATCATCTTTGTATACTATACAATTAGATAATTGTTTAAAATAATTATCCATAAAATGTTGGTATCTACCTGGTGCGTTTTTATATCCAAATGGTAATACATTCCATTCATAAAATCCTTGTGGTACCGTAAATGCGGTTAATTCTTTAGATTCTTCTTCTAACTTTAGATGGTAAAATCCTGATTTACAATCGAATTTGCTAAAATAATTATATCCTTGTATCTGTCTTATTTTTAATATCTTATTTGGTATTGGATAATTATATGTTAATGATTTTTGGGTTACTATACTATTTTTATCTATTAACTCAATTTTTATAGTAGTTTTATGTTTTTCCCATCCTTTTAATGGATCTTCACTATATAATTGTTCTAATTTTTTCTTAACTATTTTTATCTTATTTATTGAAAATATAGTTATTTCTGTTTTATTTATCGAAAATACTACTAGTTCTATTGTATCTTCAGTATTTTTTATATTTTCTAACTTTTGTGTAATTTTTTCACTTCCTTTTATCCAATCAGTTTTCTTTCTTATTTTATTATTAACTCTTTTGGCTCTTACTTTTTGTTTACATGGTGTTGTAAACCACCAGTCTGTTCTAGTTATTATATGTGGGTATAATTTATTTAAGAATGGCATTCCTAAAAGTATATCTTTTGATGTTAGTTCATAATTATAAATTTCTTCTATTGTTAATATCTTATCCCATATTTGTATTTTTACATTCCTAGCTTTATAAGTAATTAAGCTTCCTTTATTATTAAATCCTTTAACTATTATTGGTGTTTTTAATTTATCCCATTTACTTTCTGGTAAGCAATTATATCTACATAAATTAGCTTCTGCTCCTGTATCTATCATAGGCGTATAATATCTACTGTAATATCCTTCTACTACTATCTTCATCAATACATATATCTTCATTTTATGTTAAGGCTCTTTTTAAGAATAATTTCTCTTTATTATATGTTAAGGTTAATTGTGTATGTTCTATATTATATGGTTTTACTTGTTCTAACCATTTTATTTCTAATATTATATCTGCTTTTTGCATTTCTTCTTTTACATCAATTCTATTTTTATTTTTCTGACTCCTATTATTATTTCTTTTTCTGTTATACTTTTACTATTTATTAAACTTCTTGGTAGATCTGGGCACATATCATTATCAGTTTTTATTTCTTCATCTTTTACTAGATATTTTGTTATATAATTTTCTTCTTGTCCTGAATTTAAGAGTATTAAATATTCTTTTTTATTTATTTTTCCTGTTATGTAATATTGGTTTAAACTACTTATTGAATTTGTTTCATAACGTGTTCTTTTTTATGAGCTTGATGATTCTGGTTTTTCATTAGCTATTCTTTTTGTTGTACTTATCCTATCATTTACTATTTCTAAATTTTCTTCTATAGCTATAATCATTATAATCTATTGTTTTTACAATTTGTTCGAATGGGCTTTCTATTCGTATCTTGTTAATCTTATTTTTTCCCATTATTTTATGTTCTGTTGTTAATACATATAAATTTTTGCATCTTGCTGTAAATATTTTACTTCCTGGGGTTAATTCTATTCCTAATATTTTCCAATATAATACTAGTGATTTATCTATATTCCTATCTGTTACCGCTACTGAATAATTTGCACTTATTATAAATTTAAATTTTTGATATATTAGATTTCCTTTTACGGCAGTTATTATGCTCTTTTCTATAGGTTTTATAATTCTATCATCTGCTAAGTATAATTCTATTGGTGTATCTATTCCTTCTCTAAAACATGCTTTTATTAATATCTCTGTACCTCCAAGGTGTACATATTTTATTGGATCTCCTTTACTTTTTATATCATTTATCTCTTTATTAATTATTCTTTTTGTTACTAGTGGTATACTAGCTTTACCTTTTGCATATCTACAGTCTATTACATGTTCTTTTTGGCATACTACATAATATTCGTCTTTTTTCCTAGTAAAATATTTTTTATTGTTGGTATTTTAAATATTTTTTCTACATTTAAGTCTAATTCTTTTCCTTTTATTTCATCAAATATGTTACTGTCAAATATTATTTTCTGTTCCGTTCCTTCATCATTTAAATATTCTTCCTTTGTTATTATTTTTATATCTTCTACAGTCATTTGATTCATCTATTTCACTATCTATTTCAGTATCTGTTTCGTTTTCTGAAATTTCATATATACTATCCTCACTTTCTAATTCATAATCTATATAATCTATTTGCATATATTCTGTATTATCTATTTTTATTTATGATATTTGTTTATTTTTTGGATTTTTAGATAATTTACAATCTCTAGCTAAATGTCCTAACTTTCCAGAATTATAACAAGCACATTCTTTTATTGATTTCTTCTTTCTATATGGTCTTTTATTTTTATAATTTTTTATATAATATCTTTTTCTTGGTTTCTTGTATTTATATTTTGATTTTTTATATTTCTTATATTTTTTATGTCTTTTTTGTTTCTTATAATATCTTTCTTCACATCCAAATTGAGGTGCTATTTTATTTTTGCAACATGCTAAATTTCTTATTAATGTTTTTTCCATTTTCAATTCTTCTCTATATTTTTCACATAAGTTTCTATACCATTGTTGTAAAAATTTTATTCTTGCTCCTAACGTATCGACTATTTTTGCTTCTTCCCAGCTTTTTATTATCTTTGAACTAAATGGTTCAGGTAATTTATTAAAATATAATTTTCTTATTTCTTTACTTTCTTCTATACTATATGCTCCTTTGTAATAATATTCTTTAAATGCGCAAGTATATTCATCTATATAACACATATTACATATTGCTAATTTTAACATTAAATTTCTATTTGTATCTTTTTCTTCATCTTGTTCTTCTTCTATTGTTGTCATACTACCAAATTCATCTTTTATAGCTGTTTCATATTTTTTTAATAATTCTATAGGTGTTAGTTTAGTCGTTGTTGATGATGTTCCTTCTATAGGTTTATTAGCTCTTAATACTTTCTTGCTATTTTCAGTTAAATTTGAAAACCATAGTTTTACAGATCATATTAATGTTCTTTCTATATATTCTGGTGCATCTGTTATGTTTATATTATTATCTAATAATTGTTTTGTCATATATCTTATCCATAATTGTATTATTTTTTCTGTATCTATTACACAGTCTAGGTCTAAAAAGTTATAATTTTTATTAACTATTTGTTTTGGTGTCCATTTGTCATATTCATTATTTTCTAAATTTACTTTTATAATATATAGGTTTTCTTATTTCTGTTGTTTTAGGTATTATATTGTCATCTTCTTTTTTATCAAGAGTATTTATTTCTGTGTTGGTATTTTCTAAGTTTTCTTCATTAATCATTTCTTGTTTTTCATTGATTTCTAAAATTTTTGTATTTGTTAATATTTCCGTATATGTTTCACTATCTTCTGAATCATAATAATCTGTCTCTTCAATATCTATATTATTTATTTCTAATTTTTCCTTAAATTGATTTATCTCGTTTAGTAATTTTTGTTCTCTATCTTTTTCTTCTTTTTCCTTTTGTCTTTGTTCATACAAATCTTTTAACATTTGTAGTTCTTTTTCTAATTCAGCAATTCTACTATTTTTAGTTTCTTCTATTTTTCGTATTTCTTTCTGTAGTTTGTTGTTTAATTTTTTCTATTTCCTTTTTTCTGTCTATTTCTTCATTTTCTTTTTCTATTCTTACCATTGCTGTTAATTTATCTTCTAATTTTAATTCTTCTTTTTCTAACATTAGATATAAATGTTCACCTATTTTCTTATATCTTCTTCCTAGATTAGAAAATACTATTTTTATTTTTAATCCTTCGTGATTTTCATATATTTTTTCATCTATTATAAATTCTTCTTTATTCATTTTATTGTGAATAGTTCATGTTGGTATATATATTCTAAACTGTCTATTTGTGATTCTAATTTTAATATTTCATCTTTTTGTATATTTATTGAGTTTTTACTAACTCCGGCAAATATATTATATTGTAGTCTTTCTATTCTTATTTTTAATTCTTTACGTTTTTCAGAAATAAATTATTTTAATTCTTTGTATTTTTGCTCTTTATTCATTTAAATTATATTTATAATATCTTGGCGGATATCCAAATCTAATTTTATCATAATTAGGTGGTATGTGTCTCATTCTTCTGGATTTTAAATGGATTATTAATTTTGTTTCAATACTAGATATTAATGTAATTGGGTAAGCTAATCTTTGTGGATTTTCTTTTGTTTTATTTAGACTTATATATTCTGAATAATTACTAATTAAAGATTCTTTAATTTTTCTAAAAGCTTCTCTATTTTTAAAAGGTCTTCTCATAACTGGTTCAATAATTATTTATAAATAACTCTAACATATATCTCACTTTTGTACTTTTTAAATTACTGGTCTCTGATACCATTTGTAGGGGGTGCGGATAACTAGCTTATGAAATAGATTTAAACATAGTGAAAAAAAAGAGGAAAAAGTAGGATGGTTATTGATTATAGAAATTTAAATGCAAAAACTATAACATATAATTATCCAATACCAAATAAGATATTAAAAATAAGATAGATACAAGGATATAATTATTTTAGCAAATTCGATTGTAAAGGTAAAAAGTATTCAAATTACCATGCTAATAGTGACCGAAGAACATGTTATTTAAGAATAATCTAGCATATAGTAATTTAAGATGACCATATTTTGTTATGAACATGGTTGAAGGGAATATTTTGAAAAAAATAATTTTATGAAAATGAATAATTATTTATCTGATGTGATGGTAGATAAATTTAAAATACTTATTTTGTATGCAGTTAAAGATATAAAAGTAGCAGATATAAGAAAAATCATATTAGAAAAAACATTTGATGAATATTACATGACTAGAGTAAATTATATACCATGCCTATCTAATTACTCTTACAAATACTTATCATGACAAATTACATAAAATTCTTAGAAAAAAAATATGACATACAGTTACTAGAAAAACAGATGAAAATAAATATGCACAAATACATGAAAAATAAAGATATAAAATACATTTCCATGACTTCGCGGTTGACAATATGACGAGTTTCAGAAGTCAATGGACATGCCACAACCAGAATCTGGCAATTAGAGGCCAACTCAACTATACGTGGATAATACTTGTAATTTGTATTTGGCTTTTCTGATCTCCTGTAGTAACTGATTAGACAGTCAAGAGTTTCCGCTCTTTTAGCAATTGCTAAGTCAATCCTTCCCAATCCTATGATACCTACTGATTTGCCACTAAATTGCAAGAGATGGAAGGAATTAGGTAAAGATTTATACACATCTCAAAGCCAAAAATATACATCATTGAATGAAAGAGTATGTTCCATTTTTCTCAGTCAATTTGCCAAATAACTAGAGTAATACCACGGGAAAAGGTTCCAAAAAGTACAACAACCAGAAATTGTTATCTGGTGGCTAACTGATTGTAGCTTCCACAGTTAATTGATACTAATTGATTTGTATAATCTAATTTCACCTTTACAGATTTTATCAATTTCCTCTGTTATCAATAATCTCACTTTGTGGGACTACATAAGGTATGTTGTTGTCTCTGTTATCATTCATAGATTCCATTTATCTACAATTACCTTTAAAATCTTTTTCAGTTAATGTTGTGCAGAACAAATAGAATGAAGTTAATTAGAGCAGATAAGTTGTTTCATGCAATTATAGTAAGGTCTCTACGGATACTTCTTTTTGGTATTTGAAACATTATTTTTTCATAATTTTTTGTCCATGAACAATACTTTGGATGAAATTCTATTTCCCTATTTTTATTTCTATTTAAGGTTATTTGATTGACATTTTTTTTCAAATATTGCTTGTTCTCTTTAATTTTCTGAATAGGTCGATATATAATTTTATTTACTCTATTTGTTTTTTCAGTGATCCATTAATGTGTTTTGTTGGTTGAGAGTTATTGGTATCAATTAAAGTTATTTTCATTTTAATTTTTGTTTCATTTTATTTATTTTTGTAATCTTAAACTAAATTTTCCTATTTTAATCTTTGATGGGTATGAATTTTTAAGAAGAAAAGGTTTGTTAAGGTGTTATAGTTTGATTGCCTTTCACTAACATATCTTATAATCTCTTCTGATGAAAAGAACATGTGAGCTGGCTAAGAGCCCAATCATTTGATAACCAAAATTAATACATTCTTTAGTGATATGCACTTCTTTCTGATCTCTTTTTTTTTTTTTTTTTTTTTTGTGATTTTTTTTGGACATTTGTTGAGTTTTTTCTTCATTTTAAATATTTATGTATTTAACTCTATTAATTATATAATAAAAGAAAATAAATGTTTGTAACTTTAATAATTACGCCTCCACAACTCACCTATTTAATTTATACTCTTAATAATATTTGTAACTCTCAAGCTATTCATGTTATTATATTTATAACTCCTAAATATTTATTTTAAAAATTAAGATACCTTATGGTATTCCTTCATTTTTATGTATATAAATTCATAACTCCTAAATATTTAATATAAAAGTTAATGATACTTTATTGTCTTCCTTCATTTTTATGTATATAAATTCATATTTTTTATTTCATTGGTTACCCATCATTTTCATTATTATATTCATATTTTTGTTTGGCTTGAAAAAAGAAGAAGACTCTTGAATGGTGATATACTTGTGAAAAAAAATAAAGTAAAAAAATAAATTGAGGGAATAAGTGACCTCATGAGGTTTTTTATTTTCGACTTATTTTTGAGGTCTCTTTTTTTAAGTCTCTTTTTACTACTTTTTTAGTAATGGACACATTTTTGTATCTATTTCATTTTTCTTTCTACAGAAGTTCATATGTTTTAGTTCATGCGATTCTAATCAAGGTTATCCTTTATTTTCACCATAATGTTTAGGTTTTTATTTCACTCGGAAAAAAAAAGAATGCTCTTAATGTGATAGGCTTATGGAAGTGGATATCGACAAGAATACAGACAATTATGCATTAATTAATTTTGTCTTTCTTTATATTTTTCAACTCTAAGGTTACCCTTCATTTTCACTATTACATACATATTTTTGTTTGACTTGAAAAAAAAAGACTCTTGAATGGTGATAGATTGAACAAGTAGATATCAATAAGAGTTTGGCCAATTATGTCTTTATTTCATTTTTTTTCTATAGAAGTTCATATTTTTTGTTTCATGCGATTATACCCAAGAATATCCTTTATTTCCTGTAACGCCCCGAATCTATTACCCGGAATGCTACACAGTGTCCATGACCCTGAAGGACCACAAGCTAACCCATGACTGATATCTATAAATTGAGCACTGAATAATAATAATAATATCGTAAATGTGGAAACATGAACTGAATGTCCATAAGGTTCAAAACTAAATGAGCATCAGATAAACAATGTCTGAAAATAGTATAACAATACCAAAGCAAATCTGAAATAACTGTCTAACATGCTATAGTCTGAAAGCCTCTAAACTGTCTGAATAACGAGTTGATGGGACATGTCCCCAACTAACCCCGACTACTGAAATAAACTGAAAACTGAAATAGTAATATGATCATCATGTCCTCGAAGAATGAGAACTCACTGCTAACTCTGATCGCTGAACTGGGATGCTACTAGTTCTCTGGAGCTCGTGCTTCTAAACATATGGTATAGACATCATATCGCAAATGTGTCAGTACTTTGAATGTACTGGTATGCAAGTGAGGTGGGCTGAATGCAATAGGTTCATATGCATGAACAATACTAATTGACTGACTAACATGAACGTGAGAATACATGCATACATACGTAACTGTAACTGAGATCGTGCTAGGACTAAATACTGAGTTCTGACTACTGAGTTTTTCTAATAACATGGAATTACTGATAGCTGAGGGCCTGATACGATGTTACTGATACATGAATAACTGTATCTGACAGTTCTGATTATGAAGAACTGGCCTGGTTGACTGTATCTGACAGTCCTGAAGATGAATACTGACGACATGAGTTTTGATAACTGATATAACTGATAACATGAATGACTGTATCTGACAGTCCTGAATCTGATGGAGCTATCTGAATTCTATTTTATATCTGAGTTGACTGTATTTGACAGTCCTGAAATCTGAAGAACTATCTGAGTTCTTTTACTGAGGCTGAGACTGAGACTGAGACTGAAACTATAACTGTGGGAGGTAGTCATCTAACCGACATGCTCCATATATGCCATTATAGCTAAGCTGGGGTCCAATCTCTGCCCTGGCTGGAAGGGTGTCAATACCGCACCACTGGTAAAGACAACTGTGAGTGACCCTCATATAACATGTTACTCTAATGAGAATGGTAGGAACCCTCATATAGTAGGTTAGGCCACCTCATCTACCCCCTATATAACAGGCTATGATGTCTCAACCTACGCTGGCTACGTAGTTCTGGAATGCAAGGATGACTTCTAAGAATCATACCCTCGAAATAACAGGTGAGTTACTATCCTTGGGCTCACTCGGTGCTAACTCCTACTCCCATCTAAAAGACACTGGACTGATTAACTAAGTTGAACTAATACTAGTGGTATTGTTTAGTGGAGCTAAACTAAACTGAATTTACTGAGTTCCGTTGACTAACGGAATATACTGAGTTCTGAGGACTGACTGATAATACTGAAGTTACTGAGTTACTGAGTACTGAGATCACTGAGATTACTGAACTACTAAGATTACTGAGATTTCTGGGTTTTTCCTGAGTCACATGACTGACTGAGTTCTATGAATCATAGCTTGACTGAGAATATCTTGAAAACATGACATGGCTCTAGGCACACAGTTAAATTGTCGGGTACAAGTATCCCTAGGACTCGATGGAAAGAAACTGACACAGCATGACTTATGTGAACACATGACCAACAACACAATTCACAATTCATATATTGAAGCACTTCATCAAACATGTGATATACATAAACTTGTACAAATATGGGGATTTCATAATATCATGCTAGTTGGGCATTGTTCTTTCATCTAGACATTTAATCAAATACACGGTAGGCATAGTACATGTAGACAACATTATACAATAATTAATCATCATGACCCATCTCTAATTTCATCATCTAGGGTTTATTCATAGGTTCACATGAATATACATTTATACAAATCAATTCCATATAAAATTGATCACCCAACATGGATTTGAATTCAATTGATCAGTCTCAACATAAACAAAACAAACCCAACATGAAATTCATAAAGAAATCCATAAACTTAAATTTAGAAAAGAGATTCTTGGACTTCATGGACGAAAGTAGTCCATGAATGAACACTACGCATACCTGGGATGTGATTTTTTGAGGATTGACGGTGAAACCTTCTTGAATTTGAATCCCTAATAGAAACCCTAACTTGTTTTTGAGAGAAACTTGAGAGAAACTAATATATTTTGAATGAAGAATGGCTAAATCACGTGTTATTGGGTATATATAGAGGGGTAAATTGACCCTTTTAACCCTAAACGCGTCTTTAATTTCTGAGAAAATTTCCTGATTTTATCCTTGGCACGATGTGCCACTATCGCGCCAAGTCACTGGAAAGTGACAAATGGGAAATTGCACAGTGGTGCGATGCGGAGCTATCACATTTCCACCTTGTCTGCGACCTGAAAGTTTGGCGCAACGCACCACTATCACGGAGCAACACTGGAAATTGACAATTGCCATTTGAGCAATCTCCGTGACGCGCTGAAGGCTCAGGTGATACATTATCTCACTAAAAAGGCTCTAACTCTTCACCCGAGTGTCGAATTTGAGCGAATTTGGTATCGATGGAAAGCTTATTCGATTCCCCACATGATAAAAGGTGAAAATCTTATAAATACTACGTGTACAAAAAGTGAATTCATTTTTCAAAGAAAGCTTCTAACATTCTTAGAAAACTTTTCAACCTAGGAAAAGTACAGGGTATTACATTTCCACTATGATGTTTACGTTTTTGTTTTACTTGAAAAAGAGGAAGATGCTCTTAAATGGTGAAAGACTTGTGAAAATGGATATCAACAATAGCGCGGACAATTATGCATTCATTTCATCTTCCTTTCTATTTTTCAACTGATGATTAAAAACATAATGATATGTATCAATTAGTTTTTATTAATTGAAATACATTCGTTATTTGTATCTTAGTTATGTTTAAGTTTTTAGGACTACCAATAAATATGCATGACATAAAATTTGAGAAATATAAAAGGAAATCAGAGGTGAGGGAGGGAAACGAGGTAATTAATTTTAATAGTTTATATACACAATGAGGTATTTATGAAAAATTTTATATATACGAAAAAGAATCTGTTATGTTTTATTTATTTCTTTTTTTTCTTTCTTTTTAATTTTGAAAAACATCGTATTTATCTGATTTATTTTTAAAAAATTTAGATACATGAACAAAAAACTTTTATATTTTATTATCTCTTCAAATTCTAAAGTAAATGATTACATGTTAACATATTTATTCTATGAAATCAAATGGTACGTCTACATATTTTGAGAAGTGGTTGAATCGATGTAATTATTTTTTTTCTTTATATTTTTTAATTTTGTATTCTTTTCATATAAGAATCTATCTATATATTTAATTTAATAAATTATTTATATTCTTATGACTGCGCGAAGTGCGGATAAATTAATTAGTATATATATAAGAGAGGGTTTTTGACATGTCTGATTCAACAGACTACTTGCTCCATAATTTTACCATATTATCCCAAATTAATTATTATATGTCATTTATATATTAAAAAATTATTAATATTTAATTAAAAATAAAATAGACATAAATGACATGTCTACTTCAACTGCTTCAACCGTGATTTCACTATATCACCCCTAATTAATCATTATAAGTCATTTATGTATTAAAAATTTAATAATATTCAATACGTGATTTTACTATATCACTCATAATTAATTATTATAAGTCATTTATTATTAAAAATTAATAATATTTGATTAAAAAGGTAAAATAAACATTTATAATATGCCTACTTCATCTGCTTCAACCGTGATTTTACTATATCACCCTTAATAAATTATAATAAGTCATTTGTGTATTTAAAAATCAATAATATTTAATAAAAAAGATATAAAAATGATAAATTAACTCTTGATATTTTAAATTAACTTGATGTCTTATATGAGGTCCACTTAAACTTTTTCACAAGCATTTTTATAGTAATTTTGCTATGTCACTTCTAATTAGTTGTTGTAAGTCATTTAAGACATTTATGCTTCGCTGCTAAATCATGATTTTACCATATCACCCCTAATTAATTATTATGACCATTTAAGCATTGTGTCACTTAAATTAAAATAGAAAAAATATTATAAATTACATAATTAAAAATTTAAATTATTTTAAAATATAATTAGCTATCGACGACACAAAAATCTGGACAAGGAGAGTAACATATTATTTAAAAATTACATAAAAAGTATTCTAAATTACAACAGTTAACAACTTAAAAAATCTAAAAATAATTTAATTTGTTATATATTTCAAAAGAAATAGAAAAAAATACTATAAATTACAATAATTAACAACTTAAAAAATTTAAAAGATATAAAATATTTGATTGACTCTTGAAATTATATTAGTATCACTTAAATTGGAATAGACGAAAAGTGTTATAAATCACAATAATTACAAACTTAAATTATTTTTAAAATATAATTGACTATCAATGCCACAAAATTTTGGATAAGAAAAGTAACGTATATTATTTGAAAATTACATTAAAATATTATAAATCACAATAGTTAACAAGTTAGATTAAAATACATATTAAAAGTATGATTGATTATCTGAATTCTATTTGTGTCACATAAATTGAGACAAAAAATAACATATATTGAACCCGTACTAGATTTCAGATGAATCTTAGAATGTATATGCAATTCTTTTTTTTAAAATACTTCTATTTAAATATATCAAGATTAAAAGGCAAGTTCTAGTACAACACACCAAACAGTGCATGAGAAATAATGATAACACAAATAATATCAATATTACTAATATAAACATTATTAATGCAAACATTACAAATACGTCCTATTCAAAATTATTTGTATACACTCTAACAAAGGACTCCTACGTTTAAATGGAAGGAACATATATAAAAGCAAAGTTCGATAAAATATTTACAAAAGTGTGTTTTATCGTGTTCTCTAAGTCAAATAACTTAAATTAATATGGCAAATGGTAGTTTATAGTTTTCTTTTTGTTATAATTTTGAAACACATAAAATTTAAAATATTAATTTAATTTAACTTCAAAGAACAAGTTGACAAATAAAAAGAGAAGGAGAAATGAAAGCAAAAGATGTTTATGTCGACTTAGTAGGGGAATACAATGCAATTTTGGGTTATTAATTGTAACCCACGTGTGATGTAACATGTAATAACTAAATAGCCCTTTATCTTTTTCAACAACTATTCTCTATTTTATACAACAAATGTCAAGTCTTATGTATTAATTTTAATTCCATATTTAATACTTAATGTAGCAAATCTCAGTCATTGATTAAAGATCTAAACTTTAAAATGCATCAAATTTTGTTATTTATATGAGTAAGTTATACATAATTATCTTGTAAGATAATTTAGCTCGTTGAAAAATACTATCAAGTAGTTAATATGTTTTATGTATTCAAGTTTTATAATTCATAATTCGAATTGACATTAATCTAACTCATCGTACATAGTCAAAATATCTTGTTTGGCCCATGCTGACACGAGCCATGCTCCTCTAGTATTTATTAGAAGCACTGGTTTCGATTAGGTTGCTTAATGGCAATACAATTCCACATAAGTACATTATAGTCATTTAACATTAATTGCATGTACTTTATGCCCAATAATAGAGTTAATTACTCAAATTATCGTTGATGTATTTAATGATATTTTATAAAAGTAATTTTTATTTTTTTATGACAAAAATGTCATTGAACTATTATTTTGTATGTTGTATAGTCATTCTAACATTTTAAGCTACTAAATTCACTTAATTTTCTTAGGTAACATTTTAAATTCAATTTTAATGACATATTCATTAAATTATACCACCAAATACATAAAAACAGTGATTTTAGTATAAAAGCAATGAAAGCCACCAAAATAAAATAAATTTTAAACAAAGAAAAATTATACATGCTGAGATATTAATTTTTTTGTTTTAAAAAAAAAACATGAGATTTTATAGGACCTTTTTTTTAAAAAAAATATAAGGGGTCACTCTATCCGTTTCATATTATTTATCCATTTTTTTCTAAGCATCCCATAAAAAGTTATAAATAAGAAGGATAATTTACTAATTTACCTTGTAATTTTTTTAATACATTCTATTAGTATCTTAATAAATACTAAAATTAATAATATAATTTTTTTTTGGAATTTTATTATTATTTTTATATTTTTAAAAAGAATTAATATAAAGATAAATAATAATTTTATTTTAGTCTAGCAAAATTGACAAATAATTTAGAATATATGAGACAAAAAGATTAGTTAAAGATATATGTTAGAATTAGATATATACTACAGTACAGATAGGATAAATTATTATACAGAAATTTGTAACTTTGCAGTTACTATAGGATAAAATAATAAATCAAATAAATTAATGGATACATCTTACAAAAGAAATAAATTATTAAAAAATATTAAAACAAAATTTAAGAAATATCCACGCACAAAAAAGAATAAATTCATTAGATATAATAAATCTATTCTATATAAACTAGTTATGAAGTGAACAAAAGCAAAATGTAAACTAAGATAATTTAATATATATGTATAAATTTTATATATTTGTTTTAAAAATTTATTGAATATATATGTATTAATAATATAAAATCCATTAGTTTTTTTTTAAAAGATTAAAATTCAGAATTCATTAACTTTAAATTCTAACTCCAAAAGTGAGAGATGTAAAGAAAAAAAATCTATAAATAATATGAAACGGAGAGAGTGTCCACTTTTTTTTTTTTTTCAAAATAAAAGGTTTTATAAATCCCATGTTGTTTTATTTATTTTTTTAACCATCTCAATATGTATAATTTTTGTTTATTTAAAATATATATTTCATTTTGGTGGATTTCTGCTTTTATATTAGACCCATTTTTTGTTATATATTGGGAGGTATAATTTAATGAATATTTCATTAAATTTAAATTTAATTAAGTAAATTTAATAGCTTAAAATGTTATGATGATAATATAAAAGATAAAGTAATAAATTAATGATAATTTTTGTCCAAAAAAAAAGTAATCTTCAGAATATTATCAATAGTTCAATGATAATATGAGAAATTTCAATAATTCAATGAAAATACGTGGAATTAACACCCCAATAACAATAATTACAACGGTCTCCCCAATAACAATAACTATACCTGTCTGTTGGCCTACAATTAAATAGACACGCAGATGTTTGGTTTAGTTGTTATCCATTTTGCTTAGCTTTAAAGTTTAAAGTGACAATTTGTTTGTAATCCTTTGATAATATATACTCCCTCCACTTTTTTTAACTTATCATAATATCTCTTTTTAGAGTTTAAAAAAATAAAGGTTGATTAATATTTTAAGATGTATTTTTTAATTATATTAAAAAAATAAAAATTACAACTTATAATACTTTTCATATAAATTTTATATATCAAAATTTTAATTTTAAAATTTAAAATTATTTTAATTTAATTTAGATTTTAAAATTAATCAAATAACCTCTCACAAAATAAAACATGACAATTCAAAAGAAACTAAGGGAGTGTGTTTTTGTGTGTGCCTATATATATGTAGATATATCTAGACGGTATGAATTTCACTGCAATAGCATGTTTCAAATAAGGCGGAATACATTAATAGACTCCTTAATTTGACACGATCTTCAACTTTGCCACCTTAAGTGGACATTGTTCATTTTAAGCACCTATAGTAGTCATAAACTATGTCACTTTGACATCTTTCGCTGATGTGGCTGGCACGTGGCAACATTATTTTAACTCATTTTTCATTTAATTTTAGCATCTTCGTCTCTATTATTTCATCCCACTATCTTCTACCATTTTTTCAAACTCAAACTTCTTTAATGATATTCCCAAATCTCCTCTATCTCTTACAGAATAATTTATTTGAATATTTTTTTCATATCACTTCTAAGAATATAATCTAAAACGTGAGGAAAATAAAAATTTATCTAAAAATATATATACAAAAAAAAAATCTAATGAAATTAAGTTACTAATTTAAATACGAAAAGTAATACTTATATTATATCAATATGATAATTAACTTTTAAAGAGTTATTAAAATACAAAATAAAAGAAATCCCTTCTTTCAACCTTTAAGAGAAAAAAAAACAGTACTTTGCACTAGCATTTCATGAGCATTTAAAGATGATCAATTTTTAAGAACATACAGAATCATCAACTGAACAAACACCTAAGAAAATCTCCTTTTTCTCAACCGTTAATCCAAAAAAAAATAAATCAAAATTCACTTGAAAGATCAGAACTTTGCACTAGCATTCTCTGTCAGTAATCGATCGAACACGATCAGAACTTTACAACAAACAGAATCATCACCTGAATAAACAACTAGTTTAAACAAATCTAAAATGAAACAATATTTTAAAAAGCTCGAAAACATACGACGATGAATATGATATAACTTGAATTGCTTCAACTTTCAACAGTACCCATGTTTTCTTTTGTTAATTAATTTTCTAGTTTTTTAAAAATTAAGGTTCAAATATGACAATAAAGCTCAAGGAAAAGAGATTTCGCCGATGTCAAAGAGTTTCCGACGACTTCATGGCTGGAAATACCTCGATTAAAAAAGCTCATAAAGGAAAAGAAAAATTACCTCTATTAATGGAGGTTAAAGAAGATTGGTTGGGTGGGAAAGATGATTTTAGTCTTCTTTGTTTAAAAAAAATACAATTGTGGGTATATATATGGATGTGGCGGTTTAAAATGAGTTGGGACAAACTAATTGGATGTTTAATCCACGTTAAAGTGAAAGGACCTCACGCGTCAGATTGGGTGTCGAAATGTGCCAAAATGATACATTTTGTAGCTGGTTTAGGTGCTTAAAATGAATAACGTCTACTTAAGGTTTCAAATATCAAGTTGAGGAACCTGACGATGTATTCTGTCTTCAAATAATGACGGGCTACATTGAGTTTGACTTTAAAAAATTGAAAAAAAAAATAATGTTATAATACTTGAGTATGTGTTGGGCCATGTCGACACCGGCCATTCTCCCTGGTTATTGAAAATAAGGGGTCGTTTGGTATGGTGTATTAAGAGAAATAATCTATGTATTATTTAAGTGTGGTATTATTTAGTACTATGTTTGGTAGTTTTAGTTATACATCCTACGTGATATTATAGGGTGGTATAATTATGGGATAATTACATAACTTAGCTAATATTGACTCCTAATTACCTTATTTAGCTTACTTTAAATTAATTGCAATTCATAGTCTTCTCTTGCCTATTAATTTTTCATAATTACAATTCATAGTCTCTCTCATATATTTTTTTTCTCTATTTTCTATTACTTTTTCGGTTTTTTCCTTCTTTTTTTTCTTTTCCTTTTTTTGTTTTCTCTTTCTTTTCTTTTTTCAATTTTTTCATTTTCTTTTGTATTTTTTTCTTTTTCTTTTTTTTTTCTCCTTTTTTTCTCTATTTTCTATTACTCTTTTTTTCTTCTTTTTTCATTTTTTCTTTTCTTTCTCTTTCTTCTTTCTTTTTTCAATTTTTTCTTTTTTCGTTGTCTTTTTTTCATTTTGTCTTTGTTTTTTTTTTCTTTTTATTTTTTCTCCTTCTATTTTTTTATTTTATTTTTTCTCTATTTTCGATTACTCTTCTTCTTTTTTGGTATTTTTCTCCTTTTTTTATTTCTTTTTTCTTTTTTTTTTCTCCTTTTCATTTGTGTGAACTAACAAACATAAATACAAGTGCGAATTATAAAATATAAATACAAAGGCGAATTATAACATACAAATACAAGTGAAAACTATAAAATACAAATACAAATGTGAACTATAACATATAGATACAAGTGCAAACTATCATTTGTATTTTTTAATTATTGAAAAGGAGCGATTAATTTTCTTTTTACGAATATTTATTTTTATTTATTTATACGAGTTGTATTTATTGATACAAATAAATACAACTCAAAGTTTTATAAAAATACAATATGTATTTGTATTTTTAAAATCATTGGTTTTCTTTGTTTGTAATTGTATTTGTATCGAGTGATAGTTATTTATTTACAAATACGAATAATAATTTTGACATACAAATACAAAATGGTACATTTGTATCAAATGATACATTGCATATTTATATATTTTAGAATAAAAAAATACAATTAATGCATTTATTTTTTTGTATACAAATACAAATGAAAATTATACATAATCACGACTAAATACAATATGCAATCAACTTACAAATACAAATACAAAATAATTCTTTAAAACTAAAAAGACATCGACAAAAATAAAATACAAATACAAATATAATCTAAATATACAAACACAATAAAATCATAATACAAATATAATCCAATATAATATACAGTCAATTATAAACTACAAATACAAAACAGTTCTTTAAAATACGAGTGCGAATTATATAAAATATAAATGATGGTGCGAACTAACAAATACAAATACAAGTGCGAACTATAAAATACAAATATAAACGCAAACTACAAAATACAAATAAAAGCGCGAACTTTAAAATACAAATACAAATATAGTTTTATCAATGAATACAAAAATATAAATGACGGTGTGACTACAAATAGATAAACAATTATGATATTTACGTTATCATCAATGACTTGTGCTCGAGTAGTTATATTTTTTAAAAATACAAAAAATATAAAATAGAACAAAAAAATGATAAAGAAAATAAGTACAAAAAAAAAGAAAACAAAAAAAAAAGAAAGAGAGAGAGATAGAAGAGAGAAAAATATATAAAAAAATAAAAAAAATAAAAATTGGAAAAAGAAGAAGAAAAAATGAGGAAAACACGAAAAAGAAAAAAATATAAAAAAATAAAAAGAAAAAATATGGTAGTGTTTCTGGAAAGACTAAATATGTAGTGTATTTATGTTTTTATGAATACAGACCACTAAGTAAAAGTGAATACAATGGCTGTGAATCGAATACAACAGCTAATTGATACTGTATTTATATTTTATATGAATACAGACTATTGATAAAATCAAATACAGTGGGCGTAAATTGAATACAACGACTATAAATAGTAATTATGCAAAATATGGCTATGAAAGGTGAGTTTTCCACTAAAATATAGTTATTTTTGAAAGCTCCCCTATAATTAATCCATCTCATTTGGTGGTATTAGTAATAGGTGAGTTTTAATATCATTGGACTAATATGTGTAAAGACAAAAATATCCCGCAAATTCTTTTAAGCATTTTTATTTTTTATTTTATATTTGTACTAATAAATTTATTTAAATAAATTAGTTTGTAAATTTTATTTTTCAGAGAGAGTTGTCCATTGCTAAATAAAATTCAATATCAATTGATACAATATTTAAAATACGGGTTGTTTAGTTTCTATTTTTTGTTTGCCCGGGGGTGGGGTGGGGCTACTATATCGACTTTTATTTCATCACCAAAAGTCAAAATTACAAAGCAGTAAGGTTAACAGAACCTATTTAAACAAGGAGGGATCATCCCATGATACTTTATCTAATAACTCTATCGACTTTTACTTTTAATTGAAATTTGACGTTTTGTGAGTGAATTAATTTATTAAGATGACAATTATTTACCCTCAAATAATTTAAGTGAGGATATAAAAAATTAGTTTTAAGAATAAATAATAGAGCTTTGACAAGATAATACACAAAAGTATAGAATATGAAGGGTACACCGTACTATCAAGAATTTTCATAATGGCACATCACATGTGAAAATTAGTAACAAATTTTTATTCACATTTTTATTTTTACTCGACTAATTTAATGAAATAGAAAATACTATAAAAATTCAAGTGTATAATTGTAAAGGAGATTTTTGTAGCATTTTAAATCAAACACAATACATGGTATATCTAATTTTTAATACAATGAATCAAACACTTGATAAAAAATAATTCAAGTAATCCCTTCATTATTAATTCGTGCATTGCTAATCCCTGCACCGCTTGTCTTCGTACCAAACGATCCCTTAAAGCTCAAAAAACAGAAATGAGACAGATAATGGGGTCATGTGGCCCCAACCATCAAATCGCTTCTATAATTGTATTTATGAAAATACAAATATATTTCATCTGTTTAATTATTACTTGTCAAATTTTCATTAAAAAATAATTATTAACATAATTATTTTATTATGGTACTGTCACGACCCAAAAATGAGGGTCATGATGGCACTTGTCGCGGCGTAGCTTGACAAGTAAGTCTATCACCCAAACTGATACAAAAAAAGGAGAAAAAAACAAAAATATCCCAAGATAAGACTTCTAGAACAAAGCGGAACCACATAAATTATCATAACAATGCAGAAAGAACTTATTCAAAATACCAATCATGCCCAAACCAGGTGTCAATAGTGTAAGAACTATTAATACAATCCAAGAGTCAAATACATCAGAAAAATAACCACAAAAGGAATAATATCTGTCTCCAAATGCTAATCAACAACAACAACAAACCCAGTGTATTCCCACCTGGTGGGTCTGGGGGGGTTAAGATGTACGCAGTCCATACCTCTACCTCTGAAGAAGTAGAAAGGCTGTTTCCGATAGACCCCCCGCTCAAGGAAGGGATGCAACACGAGGACTTCCCAGGGGGTCACCCATCCTAGTCTCCAAATGCTAATAAAGTCATAAATACTTTAGAAAGATAAAGGTGAACTTCGGACGCATGAATCTAACCGCTACTTTAGAAGCTCTAACAATCGCTCGAGTCAAGAAATCTGAGGCATACTCGAGCTAGGACCTGCACCGAATGGGCACAGTAGGCATGAGTACGGTCCAGTTGTACTCAGTGGGTACATAGGCCGACCAAATAAAGTAGTAAATAAAGCATAAAAAATATACACAAAGGGTACGTCACTGCAATCAGAAAATATCCCACAACGGTAGTCCACACCTCTCGCACTAACAGTTCTAATATTTATATCACATATATTCTAACGACACACCAAGATATAGAACACAAGTATACATTATGTCACATATAAATAGAACAATAGAGAACAAGTAGATACAAGATCATCAAATACAATTAAAGGAAGATAAGACAAATACATAGATGACAAGTCAATAAGACAATACCACAACATAAACACAATAAAGTAAGTGCAATGTATGTGATGATGATGATGATGCACGAGGTCGTCGCACAACCTCAAGGATTGTCGCACAATCCCCGTATACACCTACGGAGCTAAAGCTTTCCGACGTAGGATCCATGAGGGGTTCGTCAACCCGTATACAATCTACATATCTCATATCTCCTTTTCGGCATATCCCTCAGAAAGATTTTTATAAGGTGTTACAATATCTCCTTCCCGGGATATCCCTCAAGGAGGGTTTTAAAAAGGTGTTGCAAGTGTTTCTCAGATGTTGCCACGGTGGTACCAATGTTTCATGAATGAGTATGATATGAAGATGTAATGCTCACAACCAATCAAAATGAGTATTTCCACAACAACCATATGATATATTTCCACAACCAACCATAATGATACTTTTGCACAACCACATGAGCCAATATCCACCCATTATTTTCATATCATCCATGAATTTTCACATGTCTCATTTGCCAATAAAGTATGAATATAATCACAATACACCAATGGTACCATATTAAGCATTTTAACAACACAAATTATTCATATGTATTCAAGGCTATCAATATCACATAGGATCCCACACGGTCATACATATCACATAATATCTCAGTTTCGACAATTACATCACATATAAGCCCCCACACAGCCACAACACATATATAGCCATTTTCATGATTAATTATCACCCTTAGCATGCATTTTGTACCATCCTTTAATACCCAGCCCAGTCTGAAAAAGTTAAGCCCTAACCTACCTCGAAAGCCGAAACCGGTCTGCTACACTTGAACCGGCAATCTTACTTTATACGAATAATTCTGAACTCTGCTAAAAATATCAAATATAAAATCTACGCGTCAAAACAAAACCAATGACTCCCATATTGACTACTTTTGATTCAGGATCAAAATGGATCACCAAAATTCGAAAAAGAAGGGCAAAATCGAAACTTTGCTTCAAAAATATGTTCTCCATATTATTAGGAACCTACAACTGAAAACCCAAGTTAAATAGAGTCAAAAATGGGGTTCAAATCGAAGAAAAATAATTTTTAAGCTTTACCGGGTAAAACTTTGAAATTCGGGTTAAAATCAAGAATCAGAGTTGTTTTGAAGGTTAAATTGATGAAAAACTAGTAATTATGCGACAAAATACTATTCAAGTGAAATGAGTAAAATTTTGATTCAAAATCCTGCCCTAAGATTTTTTGAGTTTTGAGGAATTTATCAAGAAATTACTAAGAAAACGGTGAATTCTTACCTTTAATTCGTAATAAAACCAAGAAAAAGGTGTTAATCTAGTTTTCCAAGCTCCCACAAGCTTCACTTTTAAGCTCCCAAATTATTTAGGGTTTAACTCTCAAAAAGCAAGATGAAAATGAGCAAAATGAGCCAAAAGGGGTGAAAAATCTGCTATTTATTGCAGATTTTCTGCAATAGCTGTGCAGTTTTTTTTCCTTAAGTTGAAATGGATTTCGACAGGGTGTTCGAGATTCGTTCAGAGTTTGATTTATACAAATGAACTATGCAACCACACTAAATTAAACGTTCCAAACGCGATGGAGATATCAGATTTTAAAAAAAATATCGTATTCACAAAGTTGACCCCCGAAACTCGAAATTATAATTTTCCAAACCGAGGGTCGAAATGGGATTTAAAATCCATAAAATCATACCAGATATGCTAACACTCTAAAATTGACTTTATAGATCTGCTGGCGAAGTCGGATTTTCCATCCGAGGTCATTTCAATCAAATGTGGATCTCACGCCCATATTTTCAATTTTTCAACTTTTTAACCAATAGGTCGAAATGAGCTCGGGTGCACCGAAACCCAAACCAATAGCCTAAAATTGATATTCCAGAGCTGCTGGCGCATTCCGTTCGGCCATCGGTCGCATGAATCAAAAGATATCCACATAAGTTCAAAATAAGGCTCTTGAAGCCATAAAAAATCACAATATTACATAAATGATACCAAAATGCATCAAAATCATGCCAATCACTCCCACACCCCAAAAATATCATAATGCAACTAAGGGGAGGGGTAAAATAGTCAAATCAAATAAAATCACAAATTTCACACATTTCATCAAATTTTTAGGTCGTTACATCATCCGTCACTAAAAATATAGTTCGTCCTCAAACCAAGGCAATTAAATACCTGAATCAATGAAGAGCTAAGGATAAGAAATACGCATATCAGACTCGACTTCCCAAGTAGCCTTATCTACAGGTCGGTGTCGCCATTGAACCTTAACCACAGGGATTACTCTAAAGTGCAACCGTCTAACATCCCTAGTCGAAATGGAAACTGGCTCCTCAACAAAGGACAACCGCTCATCTAACTGAACTGACTCCCAATGAATGACATGAGACTCATCAATAATATAGAAATAAAGCATAGAAACATAAAAACTGGATGAACAACTGATCAATAAGGGGGTAAAGCCAACTTATAAGCCAAATCACCAATAGTTCGAAGAATCTCAAAAAGACCAATATACCTGGGGCTAAGCTTGCCCCTCTTCCCAAACCTCATCACACCCTTTATGGGTGAAACTCGAAGAAAAGCACGATCACCAACACCAAATCTCAAGGCACGAAATCTACGATCAGCATAACACTTCTGCATACTTTGAGTCGCTCTAAGTCTATCCTAAATGACCCGGACTCTATCTAAAGACTCACGAAGTAAGTCCGTACCTTGAGGTCTCACCTTTGAAATATCAAACCAACCCATTGGGGAGTGATAACTCCTACCATATGACGCCTCAAAATGAGCTATATCAATACTGAGATGGTAGCTATTATTATATACAAACTCTGCTAAGGCCAAATACTTCTCCCACTGGCCACCAAAATCCATCACGCATGCGCAAAGTATATCCTTCAAAACTTGTATAGTCCGCTCTGACTGGCCATTAGTCTGGGGGTGAAACGCTGTACTAAGATCTACTCGAGTACCCAAATCATCCTAAAAAGTCTTCCAAAAGTGAGATATGAACATAGGACCTCGATCTGAAATAATGGACACTGGCACACCATGCAGACGCACATCTCACGAATGTAGATACGGGCCAACCTCTCAGCACTGAATGAGACCTGAATCAAAATAAAATTAGCTGACTTGGTTAATCGATCCACGATGACCCAAACACTGTCAGAACTATGAGATATATGAGGCAAACCAGTCATAAAGTCCATGGTGATGCGTTTCCATTTCCACTCAGGAACGGGTAACCTCTGAAGTAAACCAACAGGTCTCATATGCTCGGTCTTCACCTGCTGACAACATAGGAAACGAGCCATAAAATCTGCTATATCTTGCCTCATACCACCCCACCAGTAGTGTTGTCTCAAATCATGATACGTCTTAGTCACACCTGGATGGATGGAATATCTGGAACAATGGGCCTCTTCCAAGATCAGCCTAATCCAGTCACCCACTTTCGACATACAAACTCGGCATCTAATCCGCAAAACTCTATCTGAATCAAGTAAGGCTTCCTTAGCCTCCCCACTCAATAACTTGTCTCGAATTAAACTCAATCCAACATCATCAAACTAATGATATTGGATCTTCTCCATCAAAAAGGATCTAGCATCTTCAAATGCCAAAACACGCTCCAGTGCCAAAATATCAAGTCTAACTCTAGTTAGCTAAAGACTGAACCTCTAAGGCCAAAAGCCTCTCCTGGGTCAAAAGATGCGCCAAACTACCCATGCTAGTCAACTTTCGGCTCAAGCCATCCACAACAACATTAGCCTTGCCCGGATGGTAGAGAATAGTCAAGTCATAATCCTTAAGTAACTCAAGCCAATGACGCTACCTCATAATAAGATCTCGCTGGGTAAAGAAGTATTGAAGGCTGCGAAGATCTGAAAAGATCTCACAACGGACTCCATACAAGTAGTGCCTCCACAACATCAAGGCAAACACAATTGCACACAACTCCAAATCATGGGTAGGATAATTTCTCTCATGAGGCTTCAATTGATGAGATGCATAAGCAATTACCCTGCCCTTCCACACCAACACAACATAACACCTAACCCAATACCCGAAGCATCACAAAAGATGGTAAAACCCACGTCGTCCTTGGGTAAAGTCAAGATAGGAGTTGAAGTCAACAAATCCTTAAGCTTTTGAAAGCTCGTCTCACAAGCATCAGACCACTAGATGGAAATCTTTTTCTGAGTCAACTTAGTCAAATAAGCTGCAATGGAAGAGAAACCCTCAATAAAATATCGATAATACCCGGCCAAGCCAATAGAACTTCGAATCTCGGTGGGCATAGTAGGTTTAGCCCATTCACGAACCATTGCAACCTTAGCTGGATCAACCATAGTACCTTCCTTAGTCACCATATGACCCAAAAAAGAAACAAACTCCAATCAAAACTTGCACTTAGAGAACTTAGCATACAGCTTCTCATCCCTCAATCTCTGAAGCACAATTCCCAAATGCTCCTTATGCTCAACCTCACTCTTAGAATAAACCAAGACATCATATATAAATACAATAACAAAAGAGCCAAGATACAGTTGAAACACTCGGTTCATCAACTCCATGAACACGGCAGGGGCATTGGTCAACCCGAAAGACATGACCAAGAACTCATAATGACCATATCAAGTCCGAAAAGCAGTTTTTGGAATATCTGAAGCTATAATCCTTAATTGGTGATAACCAGACCTCAAATCAATCTTTGAAAACATCGCAAAAACCTGGAGCTGATCAAATAAATCATCAATGCAAGAAATAGAATACTTATTCTTAACCATCACCTTATTTAACTATCTATAATCAATACACACCCGTATAAACCCATCCTTTTTCTTCACAAACAAGACAGGTGCACCCAAAGGTGAAATACTAGGTTGGATAAATCCCTTATCCAATAACTCCTGTAACTGATCCTTCAATTCCTTCAACTATGTTGGGGCCATCCTATAAGAAGGAATAGAAATGGGCTTGGTGCCTAGATCAACATTAATATTGAAATCAATATCTCAATCCGGAGGCATACTAGACAAGTCCGTAAGGAACACATCCATAAACTTATGGACAACACAAACAGAATCCAAGGAAGGAGGAGAAACAACACTGGTGTCACGAATATAGTCCAAGTAAGATAAACATCCCCTCCCAATCAATTTACGAGCTTAAACATAAGATATAACCCTCTTAGGACCCGAATTAAGTGCACCCTTCCAAGCTATCCTTGGCATACCCGGCAAAGATAAAGTCACAGTGTTGACAAAACAATCTAAGACAATATGATAAGGAGACAACCAATCCATACCCAAAATAACATCAAAATCGATCATATCAAACACAAGCAAGTCTATCAAAATGTCACGCCTGGAAAAAGTTACAACACAAGATCGGTGAGCCTGATCCACCACTAAAGAATCACATATCGGGGTAGATACATGAATAGGCATCGCAAGAGGCTTACTAATAAAATCAAAATCCAAAGCAAAATACACAGACGCATAGGGAAAAATTGATCAAGGATCAAATAATACATATGCAGGTCTGAAACAAAAGAAACTGTACCTGAGATCACAACATCTGAAGCCTCCGCCTCAGATCTGACTAGTACAACATAACACTATCCATACCAACTGGCTGTAGTCCCACGACCACCAACACAGGCTCTACCATCTTTACCTCTTGTACCTTTGGTAGAACCCCTATCCCTCATAGATGAAATAGGAGTAGCTCTAAAAATACGGCGAGAATAGTCCTTCACCGCATAGCCAATCTTATTACACATATAGAAACCTCTACGACCAGTCTCAACAAGAGAAAGTACAACTGAGCCCGAACAGCCACCCTAAACTGCTAAACTAGAAGATCCACTAGCTGAATCACCTGCACTGGCCTACCATGGTATCTACGAGAACCTTTAAAATCTCTACCTCGATAGGTCTGACTCCTGAACTCACCAAAATAATGTACCCTCTTGGTAGCTCCCTAAGATACACTAATAATACCTTCTTTCATCTTACCATAATCCACAACTAAAGAGGATCTCCAAGCATAATCATTTGAGATGTAGCCAACTAAAGAGAAATATCCAAATCCTTCATGAACTATCAAATCTTCGCAAACTCGGTGGAAATGCCATCATAGGAATATCTGGATAGGGCATGGAAGCATTCCTTATACTAAAAAGACTGTCATGGAGCCCTGCTCCAAATGATCAAACTTGTACCACATGTGATCTCTCAAATTGAAAGGCACAAATCTTTCCAGAAAGGTATCAACAAACTGATCCGAAGGCAACTAAGGAGCATCAACAAACCTATAACCGACAAATGATATCCACTAATTTCTCATAACATCTCTCAAATGATATGAGGTATAAGCAACTCCATTAGCGTAAAAAGAGCGAAACACAACTCGAAACACAAGGTATGAAAGAACTTCACACGATAAAGAATGAAATGAGAAAAGTTTCCTAAAGACATCCTATAGCCTCTCAAAAATAGATACAAACATCTCATACCGATTTGCAAGACTTTATTAGACATCCCGTTCTTACACTGTTGAGACCAATGAAACCTGACTGCTCTGATACCAATTTGTCATGACCCAAAAATGAGGATCATGATGGCACTTGTCGTGGCATACCTTGACAAGTAAGCCTATCACACAAACTGATATGAAAAGAGGGGAAAAAATAGAAATATCCCAAGGTATGGCTTCTAGAATAAAGTGGAACCATATAAATAATCATAAAAATGCAGAAAAAACTTATCCAAAATACCAATCATACCCAAAACCATATGGTAATAGTGTAAGAACTACTAATACAATCCAAGACTCAAATACATCAAAAAAATAATCAAAAAAGGAATAATATCTGCCTCGAAATACTAATAAGGACATAACTACTTTAGAATGATAGAGGTAAACTTCGGACCCATGAATATCCAACCGCTACCTTGAAAGCTCCAACAATCGCCCAAGTCAAGAAATCTGAGGCGCAACTCGAGCTAGGACCTACACTGAAAGGTCGCTGTAGGCATGAGTACGATCCACTTGTACTCAGTAGGTATCATAGGCCGACCAAAAAAAGTAGTAAATAAAGTATACAAAATATACACTAAGGGTACGTCACTTGCAATCAGAAAATGTCCCACAACAGTAGCCCACACCGCTTGCACTAGTAGTTCTAATATATATATATACCACATATATTATAATGACACACCAAGATATAGAACACAAGTATACATTATGTCACATATAAATAGAACAATATAGAACATGTAGATAAAAGATCATCAAATATAATTAAAGGAAGATAAGACAAATACATAGATGACAAGTCATTAAGGCAATACAACATAACATAAACACAACAAAGTAAGTGCAATGTATGTGATGATGATGATGATGATGATGCACGAGGTCATCGCACAACCTCCAGGATCATCACACAATCCCTGTATACACTTATGGAGCTAAAGTTTCCCGACGTAGGACCCATGGGAGGTTTGTCAACCTATATACAATCTATATATCTCATGTCTCCTTTTTGGCATATCCCTCAGAAAGGGTTTTATAAGGTGTTACAATATCTCCTTCCCGGCATATCCCTCGGGTAGGGTTTTAAAAAGGTGCTGCCAGTGTTTCTCAAATATTGCCACGGTGGTACCAATGTTTCATGAATGAGTATGATATAAAGATATAATGCTCACAACCAATCACAATGAGTATTTCCACAACAACCACATGATATATTTCCACAACCAACCATAATGATACTTTTGCACAACCACATGAGCCAATATTCACCCATTATTTTCATATCATCCATGAATTTTCACATGTCTCATTTGCCAATAAAGTATGAATATAATAATAATACACCAATGGTACCACATTAATCATTTTAACAACACAATACAATTATTCATATGTATTCAAGGCTATCAATATCACATAGGACCCCACACGGTCATACATATCACATAATATCTCAGCTTCGATAATTACATCACATATAAGACCCCACACGAACACAACACATAGATAGCCATTTTCATGATTAGTTCTCACCCTTAACATGCATTTTGTACCATCCTTTACTACCCAGCCCAGTCTAAAAAAGTTAAGCCCTAACCTACCTCGAAAGCCAAAACCGATCCGCTACACTTGAACCCGCGACCTTACTTTTCATGAATAATTTTGAACTCTGCTAAAAATATCATATATGAAATCTATGCATCAAAACAAAACCAACGATACCCATATTGACTACTTTTGATTAGGGGTCAAAACGGATCACCAAAATCCGAAAAGGAAGGGCAAAATTAAAACTTTGCTTCAAAAATATGTTCCCCATATTATTAGGAACCTACAACTAAAAACTCAATTTAAATCGAGTCAAAAATGAGGTTCAGATCAAAGAAAAATCATTTTTGAGTTTTATCGAGTAAAATCTTTGAAATCCGGGTTAAAATCAAGAATCGGAGTTGTTTTGAAGGTCAAATTGATGAAAAACTAGTAATTATGAGATAAAAATATTATTCAAGTGAAAAGAGTAAAATTTTAATTTAAAATCATGCCCTAAGATTTTTGGGGTTTTGAGAAATTTATCAAGAAATTATTAAGAAAACGGTGAATTTTTACCTTTAATCCGTAATAAAACCAAGAAAAAGGTGTTAATCTAGTTTTCCAAGCTCCCACAAGCTTTACTTTTAAGCTCCCAAACTATGTAGGGTTTAACTCTCAAGAGGCAAGATGAAAATGAGCAAAATAAGCCAAAAAGGGTAAAAAATCTGCTATTTATTGCAGATTTTCTGCAATACATGTGCAGTTTTTTTTTCCTTAAGTCGAAATGGATTTCGATGGGGTGCCCGAGATTCGTTCGGAGTTCGATTTATGCAAACAAACTATGCAACCATACTAAATTCGACGTTTCAGACGTTATGGTGATATCATATTTTCAAAAAAATATCGTTTTCGCAAAGTTGACTTTTGAAACCTGAAATTACAATTTTTCAAATCGAAGGTTGAAATGACATTTAAAAGCCATAAAATCATACCAAACATGCTAACACCCTAAAATTGACATTTTGGATCTAATGGAGAAGTCAAATTTTCCATCTGAGGTCGTTTCGATCAAATGTGGATCCCACACCCATATTTCTAATTTTCCAACTTTCTGACCAACAGGTCAAAATGAGCTCGGGTGCATCAGGACCCAAATTGATATTCTAGAGATGCTGGAGCAATTCATTTGGCCATCCATTGCACGGATCAAAAGATATTCACATAGGTCCAAAATAAGGCTCTCGAAGCCATCAAAAACCACAATATTGCAGAAATGATACCAAAATGCATCAAAAATTATGTCAATCACTCCCACACTCCGAAAATATCATAATGCAACTACGGGGAGGGGTAAAATAGTCAAATCAAATAAAATCAAAAATTTCACACATTTCATTAAATGTTTAGGTCGTTACAGGTACCCATCTTAATTAATGATTATTCTTGTATCTTGAAATTAGTTTAAAAAATAAATAATAAATGCTTAGGGTAAAACAAAGAAAAATTATATTTTCTTAATATGTTAAAGATGACAAATAAATATAACATTTAATTAAAAAATTAGTGACAAATAATTCTGAAAAGAGAGGGTATTGTCTTGGACGTAGACATGGCTTATTTATATTAGGAATACTTTATATTATTATCCATGTGGCTTGTCTTATTTATGATTTAGATGGTTTTTATTTAAGAATAAGTTATCTCAATAAAAAATATGCACTAAAATTAAGATGTTGGAATATGAACACTCATAGGAATACTAAGATATTATTTAAAATTTGAATTAAGTGATTAGGATTATTTGTCTTTCAATATCTGAATGAACAATATATGTGTACAATTTTCTTTTAAAATAATGGTGTTTTATTTGGTGGCGCTGACAACTAACAGTGTTTGTTGTGGTGCGGACTAGGTTAGTGGTAATGGCGTTGACTGGTTGTGGATACACAATAGCTAGTGGTGGTATGATGATTGACACAATAGTGGTTAACAGTAGTAGTTGGTGGTGATGTGATGATTGCTAATTGTAGAGGTTGTTAATGATAGCCATCGACGTACTTAGGATTTTTAGGGATTGTGGGTGCTCAGAGCTTTGAACACATATATTGATGTCCAAAACTTTAAGATTCTTCTTGAAAATTGAAGCATCCAGCTATCTTCTTGATTTACTAGATGTTTTTTCAAATCTTATTCTAATTTTTATATATTTTTTATATAATTATACCTAATCTGTCTCGAATTTAATGAGTGCCGGAGCATAAAAAAATGGTCATAGATTCTCCCATGATGATAGCTAAATGATGATGACCGGTAATTGTGATTGAAATATATAATGATAGTTGATGGTGGTGATAGTCAATGATGATTAGTGATTATTGTAGTAATCAGCAATGATAGTTGATAATTTTGGGTGGCAACACAAGTGATGATAAACGATGAAAGTGGATAAAGTAATAGATAATCGATAGTATTCATATATTCTTTTGAACAGAAATCGTTGAATTGGTTGCATCTCAATGATATTGGCTCCATAATACCCTTAGCGTCAACTTTCAATTAAGACGTATTATCATTGGAGCAAACTATAACCCCCCTCCCGCCACGCCTTGTTTTTGGGGATAACTGTTGTCAAGCTATCCCTTTTTCATATTGACAACAAATGAAGATCTCTAATTGATTCATCGAAATATTGAGTTCAAATTCACATGAGTGATTCAAGTTCTTGTTTATTTTTGAAGTTCGTTATGAATTTTCGAGCAATTTCATAAAGATGAAGATTGTTTTATACTTACTGGTATATTGGTCCAATTTTAGTTAGTTACTAAAAATTAGGTATAAATAAAAAATTTAAAAGAAATGGTGTATAAGTTAAACGGTGATACTAATACCCGATATTTGTGCACTTCCCCCATAATAAATCTCGACAATGCAGAGATAGTCAGCAACTAAGCTTCCATCAAAATTAGGACCCAAAATTTGGATGGTGCATGTCCTGTTTCGCATGGTAATAGTAATTTTTTCTTTTATTACCTCTTCATTTTCACAAGAAAAAGTGTGCTTCAATTTCCTCTTTTTAGGCACGCGAGGATGGGTGGGGTGGGCTAGGGTGGGGTTGGGGTTGGGGAGGCAAAGGGAGCAAACAGGCAAAGGATACACCCTCACCTTTGCGGCCTTCTGGCCAATGACATGTCTAATGCATCATGCAATCAGCACAAGCCCTGGCTTGCCACAAGAATCTTAAGTTTTCTAAGAAACTATTGTTAAGTAGCAACTCTATTGTCAGACAATAAAGCTACAAAATGATTGGTTTCTGCAGGATAAAGTAACTCTTGTTTTAAAAATTGTTTAGGTACAAAGCACACCCGAATATAAGGAAGGGAATGGTTAAACGTCCAAATAAATCATGTTCATAATATCCAAAAAGGGAATTTTGGTTATTTTTTTACCTTTTTTTTTAATGTTAGAGTTACATAATTTCTATACTTTTTTTTTTAAAATATTTATAATATTCTCTCTCTTCCTTTCTTGTTATTAGTGAAAAATAAAGTCTTTTTATGCATGTTGCATTGGAAACGTATTTGTCTTTTTCAATGTTTCTGTTATAAATGTACCATATATAATGAATGTCTACTTTACCATATATAGTGAATACCTACTTTACCATATATTGTGTATGTCTATTTATGAAAAAGTTACAAACCCCAAGGTTAGTTTTCCCCTATAAATAAAGGTGTTTTCCTTCATTGTAATTCATCCCCCAATAATCCCTCAAGAGAAATAAGAAATACTCTCTCTATTCTCTCTACTTTTCTTCTTTATTTTTTATTAGTTTATAACACGTTATCAACACAACACTCTGCCAAACAAGATAAGATTATAAATCTAAAAGTAATTTCAAGGTTAGTAATTCCTTATGTTATCTGTCTTTTGTTACTAATAATATAATTATTGTTGAATTTGAAGAAAAATAATTGGTTTGAAACTATTTATATTTTAAATTTATTCCTCAAGAACAATATTATCAAAAAGAATGATAATATGTTGGGTTTAAGTCCCATCAATTTATACCTAAGACGCCTTTATATGGGTAAAACGTTGAGTTTGAATCTCAATGCACCATATTGATGATATTATGATGACTAAGGAAAAATAATGTGTTTTTAATGAAAAATCATGAAATATGTCCCATTAAATATGCTCCATTTCATGAAGTAAATGTGGTAACAATATATGATAAGTTTGAAATATGACAACTTACTTCATTCTTGAAGTGTATATGATAGCAGTGTATAATATGTCTGAAAGAAGACAAGCAATTGAATACACGAATATACGCGTGGAGGGACAATATGATAATAATAATCAAAAGTGATGATATTTTCACACGCGTATTATGATCATAAGATATGTTAGAGAAAAAATTTTCAAATCATATGTATGCGTCGATTTGCTACTGAAGTATCAATATCATAAAAGAGGTTATAAGCTATCAATTTGATAGGCTTAAAACACGATATATTTCATTCATAGGAGTGAGAATTTTAACTTTTATAAGCATAGATCCATTCCCTAGGTGAATGTAATGATATTTAGTGAAGCTTATCAACAAACGTGAACATGATTATGATGGCTTCACAACTCATCTCCGAATGAGGTAGAATAACTGGGAAGAGTTATTTTAAAATCTACTTCTAAAGTAGTAAATCTAAAATTTATTCATGTAATAGTAAATTTGAAATTTACTAAAGTAAAAAGGTACATATCATGGTAAACTTGGAGTTTGCTAAAATAAAAGTTCATAAGTTGACATGAACAATTATGACATCCAAAAGATGTGCATATTTAGTATTGGACATGTAATGAAGAATTAGAAAATTCTTCAAGAATTATTCATGTTATTTGTTCTCATGATAAGTTGGTTGGACCAACTAATTATTGGATTGGATCCCTCAAAATCTGAAAAATATAAAAGGTGAATAAGGGTCCGTTCACCTTTCATGTGATATGTTGAAAAGTTGCATCAATAAGATAATCACAAGTACGTTTATTGTCAACCTACAGTTTACCGTTCATAAAGTTACTTGCTCAATATATATTGAGTTAAGAGAATAATTTTATATTGTATAATCAAGATAATTCATCTTGATAATGATGGTTTAGCATTGAATACCTTCAATAAATAATTAAACTATTGCTATGAGAACAAAGATTCATGTGTTGGTCTGAAATATGATATGTTGCATACAATAACACTTGTATGCATTAGACCAATAAATTATGATTAGTTCTTCCCTTTCAATTGGTTCAAGGTCAGGAACCAACTATTCCATCTAATAGTTTTGATGTGCGGTATACAATTAATGAATATACCATGATGCACAAAGATGAATTTCTCAAAAAAGATGAAGGATGTATGTTAGTTTTCCTAACATAAGGGGGATATTATAAATGGCTATGAAATATCTTAGGAATTATCATCAGATTCTTATTCAAAAAATAATTCAAGTCAAATGCCAAAAGCATCTTATATTAAGCTACAAGTGCTCCTATTTTGTGTCCCTAAAGGACAATGTCTATGCATGCGTGAATCGTGGTAGACCAATCGGCTCCAAATGAAATGATCCTTGAAAAGAATAAGGAGCAAATAATTATAATAAGAAAGCAATGTGCTCTTGAAGAGCCTACGTCGTAACACTTTATGAAACCTTATGAGAGGTTCAGGTACTTGATAATAATAAAGTGATGAGATCTCAAAATGTTATGTCATACTGTGAATTGATAAGAAATGATATATCATCAATGATATCTTTGATACAATAGTGGCGCAATATTGTAAAAGATTACAAGGATCCGAATTCTGCATTTGTTTAAGCATGCTGACGTAGAAATATTTATCAAGTGACCTGAAAGGATGTATTTTGGTAAGTGTAAAACTTATTTGATTTGCAGTCCAGACACTTGAAGATGTCACACTTGACATGTTGGATATTGTAACTTGACAATAATCTATATGAAAATCCCTAAAGGATTCAAAATGTCAGAAGTATATAAAGTTTTTGGGAAACTTTTTATTATCCTTATAAGAGATAATTTGATGATTTGAGTATCATTGAAACTCTTGGAGAGTTTTCAAAAGCAATAGAATATTTGCTTAAATGAGAAATATGATGTATCATATCTTAGTGCATTTGGTGCATAACATTAATGTATCTTACAAATACTACAAGGTCTGATATAGCCTTTTCAGTCAATTTGTTAGCAAGGTATATTTCTGCTCCTATTAGGAGACATCGAAATGGAATAAAAGACATGAGCATATTTTATTCTAAAGATTATAGTCCCGATCTTGTTGGTTATGCTGATGTTGGATACTTATCTGACCCGTATAAAACTAGATCTCAAATAAGATTTATGTTCACATGTGGGGATACTGTCATATCTTGGAGATATGCAAAGTAGTCCATCTAGCCACTTCATTGAACCATGCTGAGATAATAGCTATTCATGAAGAAAGACGAGAATGAGTATGGTGGAGATCCATGATACATCTCATTCGAGAAAAATGTGGTGTGAAATGCAACAATGTACCCACAATTTTATACGGAGATAATGCAGAATGGATAGCACAACTTAAGGGAGGATTCATAAAAGAAGATAGAACGAAGCACATTTCGCCAAAACTTTTCTATACACATGAGCCCCAAAAGAATGGTGATATTAATGTATAATAGATTCATTCAAGTGACAATGTGGCTAATTTATTCACCAAGTCTCTTCCAACTGGAACTTTCAAGAAGATGATGCACAAGATCGGAATGCAACGGTTTAAGGATGTTCTCATTAGGGAGAGTTAATATACACTATACTCTTTTTCCCTTACAAGGTTTTATCCCACTGGGTTTTTCTTGTAAGATTTTAAACGAGGCAACATTTATATGTATTATCTATTAATTAGACATTCAATGGGGAGTGTTATAAATATACCATATATAGTGAATGTATATTTTACCATATATAGTGAATACCTACTATACCATATATTGTGTATGTCTATTTATGAAAAAATTACAAACCCCAAGGTTAGTTTTCCCCTATAAATAAAGGGGTTTTCCTTCATTGCAATTCATTCCTCAATAATCCCTCAAGAGAAATAAGAATTACTCTCTCTTCTCTCTATGTTTCTTCTTCTTTGCTTTATATTTCATAACAGTTTCTTTATATTTTTAGTTCTTTTTATATCTTTTTATTTATTTTGATTCTTTAACGACAAGCTAACTTTCTACTTTTGTCTACCCAATATACTTTTTCATATTTTGATTCAAAATTTTCAACCCCTCACCCCCCTTCGGTTATTTCACTCTCAAATCATAAATCATAGATAATATTATTTAAATCATAAAAGTATTTTTTTTGTAGGAATAAGAGACATTATCTTCTATTTTTTTTAAAAAAAATCTAAATTAAAAATATGGCGCATGAAATTCACTTGAAAGATGAAGAATCTGAATGAGTTGCAAATATGAAAGTGTATCCAAAAATAAAAATTTGCCAGTCGTTGTTGAAAAAAGGTAAAGTGAACTGGAGATGGACACTTTTCTAGGTAACTGTGACTAGTTAGCGTGGCCTGAATAAACACCTCCAAAGAAAGAAACAGAACTCTAAGGAAGCAGCTTTCCAAGCACTGAGGGTTGGAATGATGTACAGTCAAGAATGAAACTTAAACCAAGGAATTGCTTAAGTTAAAATAAGGGAAACCAAGATGTCAATTTCTGAAGTCTAACTTGCATCCCAAGCCTTCTGTTTGTGGTTCTGATTAGGTCAATGGTAGTGCAAATAAAAAGGTCTGAAGTTGGGCAGAAATCTCATGTCTTTTTGTTTTCACTGTAATTGACCTGACCAAAACCACAACCAAAAGGCCTAAGATGCAAGTTTAACTTTAGAAATTGCCACCTTGGCTTTATCCTTTATTTTTACTTCAGGAGTTCTTGGTTTAAGTTTCATTATTGACAGTATATCTTTCCAAGCCTCGGTGCTTTCAAAGCTACTTTCTTTGAGTTCTGTTCCTTACTTGGAGTTGATCATTCAACCCATGCTAACTAGTCGAGTTATAACACCTTGGATTTTTTACCCTTAAAAAATTTCCTAGATTTCTAGATAGGATACGACTAAGGGGTACCAATCAAATATTAGGGTATGGTTCATATGGGTTGATCGTATATTGATCAGTGTTAGTTGGTGGGTTGAATTTTATTTTTGTTATGGATATGACTTAGGTGGTATGAGTCATATTGGTGGATACAAATCGTTTGGTTTGGGGTTCCTTCACTTAATCTTAGACTTGGTAACTTGGATGTGAGTACGAGTGGCTTACCATGAGCCATAAGTCAAGGTACGAGTCATACCATGGACTTATAGTGGAAAGTATTCAATCCTCTTGTAATTCTATTTTGCCAGGGCTACGGGATAAGGGTACTAGTCATAATACTTGGGTACAACTTGGTTTGGGTGAGTTGTACCTTGGACAATGTTGGGTCCAAGGGGAAGTCCTAGGGTACGAGTTGTGGGTACAATTTTTATTGGAGGGTACGATTGGTATGGTTAGTCGTACCCCCTGACAGGATTTTATGCAGTTTTAGTAAGGGCAATCTGGATATTTCCCCACTTAACCTAATAAGGCCCCATAAATTTTAACTCACTTGGGGGGTTATTTTCCCTAGTATTCTATTCATTAACTCTTAGAAAACACTCTCTAATCCTCTCTAAAGTTCTTGGGCAAATGAAGCTAAGGTTTCATCTTAAGGATTAATTTAGAGCTTGTGTTGGTGATTTGTCTCCATTATGTTCTCAATTAAGGCATGTCCTCTATCCTCATTGTTAGTTCCAACTAAAATGATTTTATACAATGTTTTCATGGCATAATCTATTGTATGATTTTGGGGTTTTCAAATATGTGTTGGTGTTTTAGTTATAAATGCTTGGTTATGGTTTTCCCGTGTTTTAATTATGTTTTTACATGTTTAATGGTGGTTTTGAATAATTGTTTGCATGGGAATGGTCACATGGTAAATTGTTTTGGTTTTGGAAATACTATGCCCCCAACATGTTTGATAAAACGCTTATGATAATGATTTCACTATACTATTAGATTTTTAATGGAACTATTGCATGCTTTGAACTTGGTAATAGAACCCTAAATTATTTAAATGGTTTGGAATGTTTAAATAGAATGATTTGGTGGTCATGGTTATGGTTTATATATATATATATGTATGGTTTAGATGCATATGGTTGATTTACTTGGTTTGACTGGATGGCATTATTTTATCCTTATCCTGAGTTTATACTAGCGTTCACCCACTAACCCATCTTCAGGTGACTGTATCCCCACCGATGCAGGAATCAGTCATTCTACTCTTCTTGTATAGTGATCAGATTTCGGGATCAACTTTTGGATTGAAGTGGTGAGCTTCCATATTCTTGGAAGACTCCATTTCATATTATGGACATTTTCATATTCTTTGGTTATTTTATGGATATTAGTTTTGGCTATGGTTGGGGTGATGTCCCAACCAAATATTGGTTATATTTTAGTTAGAGACTTTTGTGGAACTATTATGGGTTGGTATGGGCGGGATCGGTATTGGTGTCAGCCTTAGTATTGGCATGGGGCTGATACCGTTGGACTAAATTTCTCACCATTCCATCCTCCTTTATTTTGGAATTATATATAATTATTATGGAACTTATATGGTTATGGTTATGGAATATGGTTTGGTTTGGTATTAGTTATTGGTTGGTATTAGATGGGTGGGTTTGTTTGGTGGTCATGGTCATAGACCTATCCCAGAGTCTTGGATTTTACAATAATGCTATCTTGTTATATGTTTAAAATTTATCCAACTCAGGATATGCGTAGGTTTGTTCGATTGGGTAACGGGGGTGGTCTCCAATCCTGGTTAGACTTGGGATGCCCTTTACGACAAGGCCCTAGTTTGGGTCATGTCAAGTTGGTATCAGAGCTTTAGGTTCATGGCCAATTGAGAGGGTTCATCTTCATAAACTGGCCAACCCTTGTGGTCTCAATAAATAAAAACACCAGATGCATCCCGCTCAACCTAATCAACAACCAACTGAGCAATAGTATGAATCGATTATCGAAATTCTGCATTAGTCACCTCACCCTGAGGAGTATTAGAAAAAACCGGTGAAAATCTAGAAATATCAGGGACTGGACCCCTAGGCCGAGTATGGATCCCCAATGTCACTTTCATATTATCCCCAGATGGGACAAAAGAGTTTTCTTGTGTTCCAGATCATTGAGGTATGATTTGAAAAGCGAACAGACAAGGAATAGGGAAGATTCCAGGACTTAGACTCCAAGCTTGAAAACAAAATACCAAGAAAGTGAAACATTCTCGATCAGAGCTTGAAAACAGAATACCAAAAAGGTTATATGTTCTTGCATCTTAACATGAGTCTGAGGCCTCTCCTGATGTCATAACTGTTATGTTACAACTCTTTTCTCATGATGTGTATTGTCTGCTTGCTCTGGGGTCCACTCTTTTGTATATAACCCAATTTATGGCTATGTGTTTTGGGTTTAATCACGAGGTTATTTTGAATCTATTTTCTATTTCTACCCTGATAGGTGACTCGATTATTGTTAAGAGAGTCTATAATGGGTGTGTGGTATCTATTGGTAGTAGGCAAACATTGGTGGATTTGTTTGAACTTGATATGGTGGATTTTAATGTCATTTTGGGTATGAATTGGTTAAACTCTTGTTATGCGTCCTTAGGTTGTCAGACCTGCAAGGTTGTCTTTAGGTTCCCTGGTGAACCAATTATGGAGTGGGAGGGTGGTTCCCTAGATCCTAGGGGAAGGTTTACTTCTTATCTTAGAGGTAGGATATTAATCTCTAAGGTGTATCTTTATCACTTGGGCCCAGGTTAAAGATTCTAACTTGGAAGTTCCTTCTTTACATTCGGTTTTAGTGGTAAGTGAGTTTCTTGAGGTCTTTTCGGATGATCTTTTTGGTGTTCCTCCGGATATGGAGATTGAGTTTTGTATTGATTTAGTTTTGGAGACTCATCTAATATCTATTCCTCCTTATAAAATGTCTCTAGCTTAGTTGAAAAAACTCAAGGAGTAACTTAAGGATCTTCTGGATAAGGGTTTATTCGTCCTAGTGTATCCCCGTGGGGTGCATCGGTGTTGTTCATGCGTAAGAAGGATTGTTTCTTTCAGATGTCCATTGACTATCGGTAGTTGAATAAGGTAATAGTCAAGAATAAGTATCCTCTTCTAAGAATATACAACTTTTTTTATTAGCTGTAAGGTACCAAATTCTTTTATATGATAGATCTTCAGTCTGGGTATCATCAACTTAAGATTAAGGGGGAGGATATACCTAAGATGGCTTTTTGCACTCGGTATGTGCACTTTGAGTCCTTGGTTATGTCATTTGGTTTGACTAATGTCTCAGCAACTTTTATGAATTTGATGAACAGGGTTTTCAGGCATTATTTAGATCTTTTTGTCATTGTATTTATTGATGACATCTAGGTGTTTTCTAAAAGTGAGGTGGATCATGATAATCACCTCCGTATGGTGTTGTAGACCTTGAAGGAACAATAGTTGTATGCCAAGTTCTCCAAGTGTGAGTTTTTTTTAAACTCTGCGACTTTCTTGGGTCATATTATTTTTAGTGAGGGGATCACGATGGATCCACATAAAGGTGGTTGTGGTTAAAAGGTGTCCTAGACCCATGACTCCAATGGACATTCAGAGTTTCTTGGGTTTGTTTGGGTATTATAGGCGATTTATGGAAACCTTTTTGATGATGCTGCCCCATTGACTAAGTTGACTCAGAAGAAGGTAAATTTTTCTTGGTTGGATGTGTGTGAAGGGAGTTTTGAGAAGCTTAAAGATAAGCTAACTTTGGCTCCGATTTTGACATTGCCTGAAGGCAATAAGGGGTTTGTGGTTTATTGTAATGCATCTCAAGTGGGACTTGGTTGCATGTTGATACAACATGGGAAGGTGATTTTCTATGCTTCTAGGCAATTGAAGGTACATAAGAGAAACTATCCTACTCATGATTTGGAGCTGTTAGTAGTGGTTTTTTCTTGGAAAATATGGCGGTATTATTTATATGGAGTGTACATTGACATCTTTTCTGATCATAAGAGTCTATAGTATGTGTTCACTCAGAAGAAGCTAAATCTTAGGTAGATGAGATGGTTAGAGCTTCTCAAGGACTATGATTTGAGTCTTCACTACTACCCAGGTAAAGCTAACATGGTTGTTGATGCTCTTATCAGGTTTTCTATGGGGAGTTTGGCTCATGTGGAAAAAGGAAAGCAAAAATTGGTAAAGGATATTCATCGCTTGACCAATCTTAGAGTTCATCTCTTGGACTCCAAGGATGGTGTGGTAATGGTTCAGGAAATGGTTAGGTCATCTTTTGGTGCAGAGATCCAGGAGAAGAAAGTGCTAGATCCTATCTTAATGAAAATCAAGAGCGATGTTGGTGTGCAAAAAGTGATGGTTTTTTTAGATTAGTGGTGATGGTACTTTGTGGTACCAAGGGAGGTTATGTGTTCCTGACGTCGATTGTTTGCGATAAAGGATTTTGGTTTAGGTGAATGAATTGCACTATGTTGTTGTTCTCGGTTCGACCAAAATGTATCGTGATCTCAAGGAGATGTGTTGGTGGAATGTATAAAAAGGGTTGTGGTTGATTTTGTAGCCAATTTCTTGGTGTTCCATCAATCCAAGGTTGAGCACATGAGGACTAGTGGGTTGTATCAAGAAATTGATTTACTCGAATAAAAATGGGAGGTGGTTAATATGGATTTTATTACCGGTCTTCCTCGATCTCGAAACCAGTTTGATTTCGTTTGGGTCATCGTGGATATGATAACAAAGTTTGCTTACTTCTTGCCATTGAGGATTACCTTTTTATGGAGGATTATGCAAGGTTGTATCTTTAGGAGATTGTGAATCTGCATGGGGTACTTGTTTTGATTATCTCTGATCGTGGTGCGTAGTTTTCATCTCATTTCTGGTGGCCTTTTCTGAAAAGATTGGGGACTAAGGTTAATCTGAGTACTGCTTTTTATCCTCGAATGGATGGGCAAGCGGAGATAACTATTCAAACGTTGGAGGACATGCCTTGGGCGTGCATGATTGATTATGGTGGCAATTGGGTTGAGCATCTACCTTTGGTAGAGTTTGCTTACAACAATAGCTATCATTCTAGTATTGGTATGGCCCCTTTTGAGAAAGTGTATGGTAGGAGGTGTAGATCTCCTATTGGTTGGTTTGAGCTTGGTGAGGCGGATATGTTTGGCCTGGATTGGTTTATTAGGCTATGGAAAAAGTAAAGATGATTCGGGATAGTCTTAAGGCTACCCAAAGTCGCCAAAAGTCCTATGCAGATATGAGGCGTAGAGACTTGGAGTTTGAGATTGGGGATAAGGTATTCTTAAAGGTATTTCCCATAAAGGAAGTAATGCGGTTTGTTAAGAAGGGGAAGCTCAGCCCCCAGTTTGTTAGTCCTTATACAGTTTTGCAGAGGGTTGGTAATGTGGCTTATAAACTGGAGTTTTTTTCTAGTTTGAGCTCTGTTTATTCGGTATTTAATGTTTCCATGTTGAGGAAGTGCATTGGTGATCCTTCTTCGGTTGTTCCTTTGGAAGGATTAGGTATCTCGGATTCTCTGTCTTACAAAGACATCCTGATTGAGATGTTGGATTAGCAGGTTCATCGGTTACAGACCAAGGATGTGGCCTCTTTTAAGGTTCTATAGCGGAGCCACAAGGTGGAAGAGGCTATATGGGAAGCGAAAGAGGACATGATGTCCAAATATCTGCATTTATTTTCTGCTCCTAGATTCGTGTGGAAGGTATGTGTTCTTCAACATACTTTTGTTTTCAAATTTTGTTAAAAAAAAGATTAATATCTTTGCATCTTTATTTTCTAACTTGGTTAAAAGTTGGATTGATATTTGATAATACAAATGAATCATGCTTGTGTTTACCCTACCATGTCTGTCGTTCGGGGAGAATGTTCCTAGTGGGGGAGACTATAACACCCTAGATTTTTTACCCTTAGAAAATTTCCTAGATTTCTGGTTTCTGGACATGATACTACCAAGAGATACCAGTCATATGTTGGTTTACGGTTCATATAGGTTGGTCGTATGCTGACCAGTGTTGGTTGGTAGGTTGAATTTTTTATGGAATGGATACGACTTAGGTGGTACGAGTCATATTGGTGAATATGGGTTGTTTGGTTTTGGGGTTTTCCTTTACTTAATCTTACACTTGGTAACTTAAATTGGATCTGAGTACGAGTGGCTCACCATGATCCATAAGCTAGTGTACGAGTCATACCATGGACTCGTATGGTGGACAGTGTTCAATCCTCTTGTGATTTTACTCTTCCAGGGGTACGGGTCAAGGGTACTATTCATATACTTGGGTACGACTTGGTTTGGGTGAGTCGTACCTTGGACAGTGTTGGGTCCAAGGGGGAGGCCTAGGGTACGAGTGGTGGGTACCCCATGTATTGGAGGATAGCACTGGTATGGTTAGTTGTACCCCCTGACGGGATTTTATGCAGTTTAAGTGAGGGCAATTTGGATATTTCCCCACTTAACATAATAAGGCCCCACAACTTTTAACTCACTTGGGAGGTTATTTGCCCTATTATTCTATTCAATAACACTTAGAAAACACTCTCTAATACTCCTTAAAGTTTTTGGGCAAAGAAAGCTAGGGTTTTATCTTAAGGATTAATTTAGGGCTTGTGTTGGTGATTTCTCTCCATCATGTTCTCAATTAAGGCATGTACTCTTTCCTCATTGTTAGTTCCAACTAAAGGCATGGTTTTATACAATGTTTTCATGGCATAATCTATTGTATGATTTTGGGGTTTTCAAATATGTGTTGGAGTTTTAGTTATAAATGCTTGGTTATGGTTTTCCCGTGTTTTAATTATGTTTTTACATGTTTAATGGTAGTTTTGGATAATTGTTTGCATGGGAATGGTCACATGGTAATTGGTTTTTGTTTTGGAAATACTATGCTCCCAACATGTTTGATGAAATACCTATTATAATGATTTCACTATATTATTAGATTTTTAATGGAACTATTGCATGCTTTGAACTTGGTAATGGAACCCTAAATGGTTTAATTGGTTTTGAATGGTTAAATGGAATGGTTTGGTGGTCATGGTTATGGTTAATTGAATATCCTTGTGGGGTACAATGGAGTCCCCCAAGTAAATATGTTAATGGACAACTTGTGGGTTACATAGGACTCCCCTAACCAAACACAATGGAACACTTGTGGGGTACATGGGATTCCCCCAAGTTAACTTGGTAAATGGGTACACGGGAATCCCTTTACCTTAAAAGGTTGGCTAAGGACAATATTTGCAAGTTATTGTCAGTATGACGATACCACTATTAATAGAATTGGTTAATAATAAATGGAATAATGGATTGGTTGGTTGGAAATGGTTTTAATTTAGCAATAATGGCGGGGTGTGATAGCTAATCGTGAAGGTGGGAGTTCAATGAATGACCACTGGAAGCTCATGTTTTTCCGACATGAGGGGTTGGTCATGGTGACCATATATGATAATATGAGGTACACATGAATCCTCTAAGTACATTATACATATGTATCATAGAGAACGAAGGGTAATTGGGAATCCCCTACTCTTATGGTATCACCGATTTATGCAAATACATGCATTGGGGTTCGTTTAGAGAGTTACACTGGACCCCTATAGCCGGTGGGTGGTTTTAGGATGATTAAGCTACACATACCCAGGTTAATGGTTTTAAATGCATGCTAAATCCAGTTCCCTTTTCTGGCATGGTCATTCATATATATATATATATGTATGTATGTATGTATGTATGGTTTGTATGGTTGATTTACTTAGTTTTACTGGATAACATTATTTTGTCCTTATCTTATTTTCATGCTAGTGTTCACCCTCTAACCCATCTTTGGGCGGCTTTTTCCCCATGCGATGAAGGAACCGATTGTTCTGCTCCTCCTACATAGTGATCGAATTTCGGGATCAGCTTTTGGATTGAAGTGGTGAATTTCCATCTTTCCGGAAGGCTCCATTTCTTGTCATGGAAATTTTCATATACTTTGATTTTTTTATGGATATTGGTTTTGGCTATGGTTGGGGGCATGGTCCAACCGAATAATGGTTTTCTTTTGTTTAGAAACTTTTGTGGAACTACTATGGGTTGGTATGGGCGGGACCGGTATTAGTGTTAACCTTAGCATTGGCATTGGCATTGGGGCTGATACCATTGGAATAAATTTCTCACTGTTTCCTCCTATTTTATTTTGGGTTTATATATAATTATTATGGAAATTGTATGGTTATGGTTCTGAAATATGGTTTGGTTTGGTATTGGTTATTAGTTGGTATTAGACAGTTGAGCTCGTTTGGGTGGTCATGGTCATAGACCTATCCCAGAGTCTGGATTTTACAATAACTCTATCTTGTTATATGTCAAAATTCATCTGACTCAGGATATGCGTAGGTTGGTAGGGTTGGGTAATGGTGGTGGTCTCCAGTCCCAGTTGGACTTGGGATGCCTATTACGACAAGGACCTTGTTCAGGTCGCATCAACAGTTAACTAGCAAAGTGTACAACTCCAGTCCACTTCACCATTTTTCTTTTGAACAACGAGTGATGGATTTTTAATTTTGGATACACTTTTATTTTTTCAGCTCATTCAATTTTTCCATTGTTTATGTCAATTTCATCGGCCAGATTCTCTACACGTTCCTTGCTACCCTATGTTTCTTCTTTAATAAGGTCTGTGTTGATATATAGTCTCTAACACCTCCCCTTTACCTCATAGATATTCTCCTAAGCACCTTCTGCTGTATAATCGTTACCTCGAGCATCCCAGCCATATAAATTTGGACCATGACAATAACTATATTGATTTCCTGTAAGACCCTGTAAGATCCTAGCTCAATTCATCTCTCCATTAATGTTATAAGGGGTCAAAGACTTAGAAAATTTCACTAAGTGTTGGGACTTAGTCATTCCTAAAGCTCCCAAACTTCGATGATTCTATTTTCGACCTTCCCGACTTTGGAACATTAATTTTTAAGAAAATTCATGATCGGGGTGGTCAATATTACATCTTAGGTGAGTTTCAAAATTTTGGACCAGCGTAAGGGTGTATTTGGACTTCCAAAATAGTAACACCACTGGGATAAGCCTGCGGCGTGCTCGGTTGTTCACCCAGTGCAGCCTGCGATGCCCGCTCTAATACACCACACCAGAGCCGGCGGCTCCCGCTCCATCGCGGCCTCCTTAAATTTCAGCTTTTAGTCACATTTTTCAAAGGGCATTTGGGTCTTTTCCGTTCACCCAATTGTTATATAACACGATATTAAGGGTCCAAAAAGGCATAATTTATCATTCTTTTCACAAATTCTATCAAAAGAAAACAATCCTCTCTCAAGAACAAACCCTAGCCCTTTCAAAAATTCAAGCTCAAAGCTTCAAGAAACCCTCAAGAACTTTCATGAATTCTTCAATTAAGGTATTGTGATGTTAATTCATGGGTCCTTTTCACCCATGGAGTCCAAGAATCCATTTTTAAGATTTAAATTATGAATTTACATGTTTACAATAGATTATCTCCATGAATCCACATGAATTTCAATGTTTACATGATGACTACGACTAATTATTGTTGAAATTAAATCTTACATGATAGAATAATGATGTTTTCAGGTTAAATACCTAATTTATGGTTTAGTATTGTATCCATGTGATTATTACATATTTTAAACTACTTCATGCTTTAATTCACGACCCCCATGTGTTTGATGAAATGTCTAAGAGATAGTTTTGAACAATGATCCCTATTATGGTTATTTCTAAAGGTTTTCATGTGTTTCTATTGTTATTGCTATCAAGTCCTGGGGGTTATGAACACCTAAAAACTTAGTTGTTTACTTAGTCTTAGTGCTTTCAGGTTAGTTTCAGATATGTAAGGGCACTATCAATCAGTCAATTATCATATTTAGTTAAACTTAGTTCAGTTCAGTAATTAGTGTCTTTCAATTGGGAGTAGGATTTAGCACCGAGAGAATGTAGGATGGAGGCTTCCCCATCAGTTAGGTGAAATCATTAGTAGCAGTCCCTGTATTCCTGAACCACATATCCTGCATGGGTTATGATAAGTCACACGTCAATTTAGGCTTGACTACCTCCCAAGGGTCACCCGTCAATTTAGGCTTAACTCTGCCCAAGGATTACCCATCAGTTTAGGATTGATACCTTGGTTCTTCAGCAGCTTTGTGGATCCACGTAGCCATGTGTTAGTACCCGTGTTATGGTACTAGAACCCTTCCAACTGGGATCACAGGTTGGACCCCTATCAGCTCAAATTTGGAGCATGTCAGTTAGATGATACCTCCCACAGTCTCAGTCCAGTATTTAGTATAATTTAGTTCAGGCTAGCATTGACCATAGCATACAGTTATCAGTTATTCAGTTATCATATTTTAGTATTTTAGTTTATAGAATATTTTAGAATCATGTTATATGTCTGGTCATGTATTCACAGATTTTACATCAATCACGCATTCATTCCAGTTATTCAGTTACTTCATGCTATTCGTTCAATCAGTTATTACTCATGGACATAACCTATGTATACCAGCCTAACCTTATCTAGCTTAATAATATATTCAAAGTACTAATAGCATACTCATTTCTTGCGCTATGATGTCTTATATCATAGGTTTGGATGCTCTGGTTCCCGACCGCACTAAGACATTCCAGTACATCAGCAGTAGAAGCAGTGGTGAGTCCTTATATATCGAGGAACATTTATGTTTACTTTATTCTTTCAGTTTAATAGTCAGTTGGAGTTAGTTAGAGGCTTTTCCCATCAACTCCTCATTCAGTTTTGAGGCTTTCAGACATTTCAGACAGTTAGTTCTATCAGTCAGATTTCAGTATTTCCGTATATGTTTTAGTTTTGTGGATTTAGTTGTATTGTTTTTCAAAAACTTAAAACCTTATGGCATTTTTCAGTTAATTCCCACACATGTCATTGTTATCAATTTTATTCAGCACTCACAGTAGGTACCAACTCATGGGTTAGCTAGTGGTCACTTGTAATCATAAGCACTGTGTGGCATCCAGGGTGTACTCTCGGAGTGTTACAAACTTGGTATCAGAGCCTAAGGTTTTAAAGTGTCCTAGAGAGTCTGAATTCGCATTGAGTAGAGTCTTATGTATGGGTGTGAAGCGTGCCACACTTATGGATAGGAGGCTACAAGATGTTTTAGGAAAAAGTTTCCCTTTTTTTAGTATTCATGTTATGTGAATGAGCATGAGCTCTATTTGAACTCTCTTTATAATTCACTCTTCCTTCCGTTATAGAAAATTCCTGCTAGAAAGACTAATGGAAGAAAAAATAGAAATCAACCTATACCCCCACTTGTTTAGGAATATCCCCTGAACGAACATGTCTCTCATACCGAGTTTAGAGCTGCATTCACTAATTTAGTCCATTTAGTAGCAGCTCAGAACAACCAGTAGGCTGCTATCCCAGCCAAACCAGTGACTAATACTGCTGCAACCAGGATTTGGGATTTCACACAAATGATTTCTTTTTTTTTGGGATCCAAGTCTGATGAGGATCCGCAGGAGTTCTTGACATGGTTCAGAAGGTAAAAAATATTATGGGTGTGACTTCTAGTGAGAGTACAGAGTTGGCTTCTTACTAGTTGTAGGATGTAGCTCATACCTAGTTTAAGTAGTGGAAGGAGGATAAAGGCGCAGATGCAGGGCCTATAGGGTGGGAGGAGTTTTCTATCGCCTTTTTAGATAGATTCTTTCTGTTAGAGTTGAGGAAAGCTAAGGTGTTATAGTTTATTAATTTGAATCACGGCAATATGAGTGTGAAAGATTATTCTCTTAAGTTTACTTAGCTGGCAAGGTGTGCTCCTCACATGGTGTCTGATAACTGATCTAGAATGAGTAAGTTTGTGTCTGGTATATCTGATAGTATGGTCAAGAAGTGTAGGACTACGATGTTGATTAAGGAGATGGACATATCTAGGCTTATGGTCCATGCTCAATATAATGAGGAGTATAAGTTTAAGGAGAAAGAGAGAGAGAATAAGAAAGCCAGAACAGGTAGCTTTAGTTTTGCTTAACCAAAGTTAAAGGGTGGTAACCGTTCTCAGTTCCAACAGATGTTTTTTGCCCTAGCTCTATCTTTAGCTAGTAAGCCTGTACCAAAGTCCAAGAATAATAATAAGGATAAGGCGCCAGGCTATAAGACCCAGGGTAGTGTAAACAATGGTCGCACGAATCCTCTTTGCCAGAAATATGGTAGGAATCCTCTTTGCATTGATAAGGCCTGATTTAGTATTTGATACATTAGAGAAAGTTCTATTGGTCAGGGAGAGGATTAAGATAACCCAAAGCCATCAAAAATCCTATGCAGATATGCATATGAGAGATCTTGAGTTTACAATTGGGGACATGGTGTATTTTAAAATATCTCCCATGAAGGGAGTAAAGAGATTTGGTAAGAAGGGGAAACTCAATCCCCGATATGTTGGCCCTTGCAGGATCTTGAGACATTATGGGATGTGGAGTATGAGCTTGAGTTGCCTACAGATTTGGCATCAGTACACCCAGTATTCCATGTCTCCTTGTTGAAGAAGTGTATTGGTAACCCAGTTGTAGTTGTTCCTTTAGAAAGCATAGGTGTTCAGAACAGTCTTTCGTATGAAGAAATTCTAGTTAAGATCCTTGATCGCCAGATTCGTAGAATATGGAACAAAAAGGTTCCCTTGGTGAAAGTTCTTTGGTGGAGTCAGTCCGTTGTGGGAGTCATTTGGGAAGCAGAAGCAGACATGCGAACCAAGTACCCTCATCTTTTCTCCGCAAACTCAAACTCAGCTTAAGGTAATAATTTTTCTTAGATTATATCTTTTTTTCCACTCCCAGTTCCATCCATATGATTATCTTCATGTCATTGCATACATTCACAAATCAGTTCAGTCATTCATCATGTCTCAAACTCAGTTATGTAATCATGTTTTCAGTTATCATATTCAGCATATAACCCCTGTTCTTCAGTTCTCTTAGCTTAATTAATCTCATTCGAGGATGAATGTTCCCAAGGGGGAGATATTATAAGACCCCATAAGATCCTTGAGTAATTCAGTTCCCCTCTGTATGTTAAAAGGGGTCCAAGACATAAAACAATTCACTAAGTGTTGGGAGTTAGTCATTCCTAAAACTCCCAAACTTCGATGATTTTATTTTTGACCTTCCCGACATCGAAACATTAATATTTAAGCTAATGCATGATTGGGGTGGTCAATATTACATCTCAGGTGAGTTTTAGAATTTTCAGACTTGCGTAAGGGTGTGTTTGGACTTCCAAAATAGTAACACCACCGGGATAACCCCACGGCGCGCCCAGTAGTGCACCGCAGTGGAGCCTGTGGAGCCTGCTTCAGTGCACTACACCAGAGCCCACGGCGCCCGCTCCATCATGTCCTCCTTGAATTTTAGCTTTCAGTCATATTTTTTCAAGGGCATTTGGGTCTTTTCCCTTCACCTAATTGGTCCATAACACGATATTAAGGGTCCCAAAAGGCATAATTGATCATTCTTTTCACAAATTCTCTCAAAATAAATCAATCCTCTCTCAAGAACAAACCCTAGCACCTTGAAAAATTCAAGCTCAAAGCTTCAAGTAACCACCAAGAACTTTCACGAATTCTTTAATTAAGGTATGTGTGATGTTCATTCTTTGGTCCTTTTCAACCATGGAGTTCAAGAATCCATTTTTAAGATTTAAATTATGATTTACATGTTTATAATAAACTATCTCCATATCCACATAAATTTCAATTTTTACATGATGATTACGAGTAATTGTTGTTAAAATTAAATCTTACATGATAGATAATGATGTTTTCAAGTTAAATCCCTAATTTATGTTTTAGTATTGTAGCCATGTGATTATTACATGTTTTAAACTATTCCCATGCTTTAATTCATGACCCCCATGTGTTTGATGAAATGTCTAAGAGATAATTTTGAACAATGATTCCTATTATGGTTATTTCTAAAGATGTTCATGTGTTTCTATTGTTATTGCTATCGAGTCCAGGGGGTTATGAATACCTGAAAACTTCATTGTTTACTTAGTTTTAGTGTTTTCAGGTTAGTTTCAAATATTTAAGGGCACTATTAGTCAGTCAGTTATCATATTTAGTTAAACTTAGTACAGTTTAGTAATCAGTGTCTTTCAGTTGGGAGTAGGATTTAGCACCAAGCGAATGCAGGATGACGACTTCCCTATCAGTTAGGCGAAGTCGTTAGTAGCAATCCATGTGTTCCAGAATCATGTATTCAGCATGGGTTATAAGGAGTCACACGTTAGTTTAGGCTTGACTACCTCCTAGGGGTTACCCATCAGTTTAGGCTTGACTCCGCCCCGGGATCACCCATCAGTTTAGGCTTGATACCTTGTTACTTCAGTAGCTTAGTGGATCCACATAGACATGTGTTATTACCCATGGCACGATACTAGCACCCTTCCAACTAGGGTCACAGGTTAGACCCCTATTATCTCAGATTTGGGGCATCTCGATTAGATGATACCTCCAATAGTCTTAGTCCAGTATTTAGTATAATTCAGTTCAGGCTTATATTGACCATATCATACAGTTATCAGTTATTCAATTATCAGATTTTAGTATTTTAGTTAACATACTATTTCAAAATTATATTATATGCTTGGGCATGCATTCACAGATTTTACAGCAATCACGCATTCATATCAGTTATTCAGTTACTTCATGCTATTCGTTTAGTCAGTCATTACTCATGCACATAACCTATGCATATTAACCTAACCTCATCTAGCATACTAGTACATTTAAAGTACTATCGCATACTCATTTGTTGCACTATGATGTCTTTTATCATAGGTTTGAGCACTCAGTTTCTCGATCATACTTATAGATTCCAACACATCTGCAGCAACAACAGTGGTGATTCCTCATATATCGAGAACCATTTATATTTACTTTAGTGTTTCAGTTCAGTATTCAGTCAGAGTTAGTTGGGGATTTATCCCATCAACTCCCCAGTTAGTTTAAAGGCTTTCAGGCATTTCAGACAGTCAGTTAGTTTGTCAGTTCTATCAGTCAGATTTAAGCATTTTTGCATATGTTTCGGTTTTGTGGATTTAGTAGTATTATTTTTTAGAAACTCAAACCCTTATGGCATTTTTTAGTTAATTCCCACAGATATCATTGTTATCAGTTTATTCAGTACTCATAGTAGGTACCATCTCATGGGTTAGCTTGTGGTCACTTGTGACCGTAAGCACCGTGTGGCGTCCAGGGTGTACTCCTGGGGCGTTACATTTTCATTCTTGTTTGCAGCAATGTGAGGCTTTGGAGGCCTTTCAAAAATCCATTGAACCCTTAAAATCAGTCCAATCACTATTAAATCTATACACTGCCACCAATAATTTGATTCCTTTTCCAAACGTAACACATAAAGATTAGCAAAACCATCATTAAATAGTAACAGGGTATCGACACCACCTACTTGGTCCCTCAACTTTGTTAGTTCAAACCTATCAAACTTAACTGTAAAATGCAATATCTTTTTTGAGTGATCAATGCCTAATCGATAAAAAACAAAATTCACATAATCAGTGCACTCTATGTGTTTTCTCTTTGAAGACATCTTTTGTCCACAAATAAATGAAAAACAAAATAACATTACAATTGATGTCTGCATACTTTAAAAAAAGGATAACAAAATTCAATAAATATAACACATTAGAACAAGAATTCCAATAGATGACCTATCTATTGTAATAGATGATCCATTTACAACAGATGACCAATATGTTGCAATAGAAGGATCATCTGTTGGAAGAGCTATTTTGATTTATTCCAATAGTTGATTCATCAGTTGCAGTAGATGGGGAATTCGTTGGAATACTTATGTTAATATCTTTCACCATATGTTCTACCTGTTGCAAGACCAACACCACCAACACCAACACTAACAATAATATCAACAACAACATCATCAACAAAGAAACAAATAAAAAACAAACAAACAAAATTGATACTGCCAACAAGGCTTTTTAAGTTCTCCCAACAAATGACTTTTTCGATTATTTAATAAAAACAGCGACTCGTTTATTCAAGACTTCAAAGACACCTTTCCTTTAATTTTCTTGATAAATAGGATATGGGTAATGGGTAAATAAATAAAAATAATAGATGTAAATAACTAATTTAAATAACCAATATAAAAATATGATATACACAATTTCAATTTTCATCTTAGAAAACATGAAAAATTTGATTAAATAGACAAAGAAGAAGACGAGAAGGCAAGAAAATATCAGAGAGCGCAGATCTAATAGCGAACCATACCTTTCATGTCAAAAGCAAAAGGATCAAAACAGAGAAAGAAGAAAGATGAATTATTTTACGGTTGAAAGAGAGAGAATTCTAAGGATAGGTTTAAATATTTATTTATAATTTATGGTGGTGAAATACTTTAAGAAGAAAGAGGAGATGGTGACAGTGACATTGAAAAGACAGGATAAGACAACACAAGGAGGAGATTTTTGAGTTATCCAACAAAAATTTTTTCGCCTTCATATTTTTTCTTTTTTATTTCAAACGAAAAATTACTTTAAAATAAAAAAGATTTTAAAATAGATAAGTCATTTGTTGCAACAGATGTCTACATCTGTTTGAACATTTCCAATAGATCAGTCATCTGTCGCAACAGATGGCAATATCTATTTGATAATTTTCAACAGGTAAGTCATTTGTTGCAATAGATGTCATTATCTGTTTGATAATTTTCAACTGATAAGTAATCTGTTGCAATAGGCTAAACATCTATTTTAATAGATATCTATAATTGTTTGATAATTTTCAACAGATGTATCATTTGTTACAATAGGTTAGTCCTCTATTTATTTAAATCAAGCCATTATTTGGTGTTGGTGTTGGTATTGGTGGTGTTAGTATTGGTTGTGTTGGTGGTTATAGTATTGGTACTGTTAGTGATGGTGGTATTGGTGGTGTTGGTACTGGTGGTGTTTGTATTAGTGGTATTAGTATTGGTGGTGGTGGTGGTGGTGGTAGTATTGGTGGTGTCGGTATTAATGGTGTTGGTGTTGGTATTTGTAGTATTGTTTGTATTGGTGGTTTTGGTGTTGGTGTTGGTGGTGTTAGGGTGTTGTATTGCCCAACAGATTACACATCTGATGGAAAAGACTTCACCATGAATTCCTTTTCCCCCCAAGACTTCAAGAATTTGACAAATATGAGGCAGTGGTAAGTGGACACGGTAAGTTTGATTTTCCTAAACTAACCCTCTAATCTACTTTATGTCTTACATTCTAAGTCATGTTTTTAGCAGATTACCCAACTGCTGCATAAGTTGCAAAAGATTGGGAAATCTGTTAAAACAGGTTCAGAGAAGATACGCAACAAATGACATTGCAACAGTTAGGTATTTTGGTGCAACTTGTGGTTCATCTGTTGCAACAGATTATCCATCTATTGCATAAGTTGCATTAGATGGGTAATCTATTAACAAATTCAGAGTCCATCTGTTGCATCTTTCCACTTTGTTTTTCATTTTTAAAATTACTAACCTATTTAAAAATTATCTTCTTATATCATACTGTGTTGATGAAATTCTCTGCCTCGTGAGGGGCAGGCAATTAGCATACTCAAATGCTTATGATGCTGGCAATAGGATAATGGACCTCAACTTTAATAACAATTTCAAGAGTAGGTACGATGATCTCACTAACCTAGAGACAAATCCAGTGGCTGAGATTTGATTTGTTAGTGTCTATGTTCGAATGGGATCAAGATATGATTGACTATGTTGTAGGGAAGAGGCCATATCCATATGATAAGGACTAGATCAGGGCAAAGAGAATTATTGCAGTCATGAACCTGGACGTAAAACATTTTGTGGCTCTTGAGATACTACTCGACGGCGGAATGATAAAGGTTTATGACTGCAACTTACCTGTATACGAGGAGGCCAAGTCTTTTACCAAGATGCAGCCACTATTGGACTTGTTCCCCTGATTGTTGAGGCAAAGTGACCTGATGAATCATTTGTCAACGAATATGTTGAATGAAAAATGGATATTTGAAGGTCGAAACAAGGACCTTGAAAGAAATTTAACCGGTTTTGCATGCGGGTTATCCGCGCTTGCATACATCAAATGTTTGCTAACCGGCACAAAAATGTCCAAGCCAAGGACCTTAGTGAATGACAACACTATGGCAAGGATGTTAGAGGTCTGGGCAAATGGGGTACTAAATAAATGATTAGAGACCGTGTATGAAAAAGAAGATGTAGAAACATCATGACAATTTTTATTTTAAGTATACATGTAGTGACAATTTTTTATGCTTGATGAAAATTGAATTCGTTTATTAAATTTAGGAACTTATGAATTTGTACAAAAAATAATAACTAAGTTCAAATATTGCAACAAGTGCATTATATAGATATAAACATCTGCATAATGCAATAGATGACCAACTTATTACAACAGATAGTCTATCTGTTGCAATAGATGGATCATCTATTAGAACAAATAAAAAAAGTAGGAAGACCCTTAACCACTCGTCACATGATCATACGACTCGTGAGGAGTCTCTCATAACTGGGACAAAACTTGGCTAATAACACACTGATATGGTTACGACTTGGGTCCCAAGATCCGTAACCACACCATACGACTTGTGGTGTGATTCATAAGATGGGAAGAGAGCCTAGAGTTTAGGAAATTTGGAAAGGCCAAAGTTTGGGGAATTTCAATCTCCCCCACTTAGGATCATTCACCCTTGAATGATGGGACAAGGCATCGACTAGCACGGTTAAACCCTAAACATCTCTACTCTTACCTTTTATTAAGTTAGAAAACAAAGTTGCCAAGGAAATAAATTAACAATGTCAAAAGACAAAGATGTTAAAAATACACACATACCTCAAGGACAAATTTTTGAAATAGGAAATAGGAACAAATACTTGGATTTTATGTCCTCCTCGGCTTCCCAAGTAGCTTCCTCAAAATTTTGGTTCCTCCATAGAACCTTTATCAAAGTCACGTCATTCGTCCGCAACCAATGAATTTGTCAATCCAAGATCCTCACAGAGACCTCCTTATAGGACAAGGAATATGATAAAATGTTCTCCAAGGGAACAATGAATGAAGGATCACCCATGTATTTCTGTAACATGGACACATGAAATACCGAAAGAATGGAACTCATGTTAGATGGAAAATCCAACTCATTTGCAATATTACCAACCATTCTCAAAACTGAGTACGGGCCAACATACTGGGGACTAAGCTTTTCCTTCTTTCCAAACCACATTACTCCTATTATGGCAGTCACCTTTAAGAACATACAATCTCCAACCTTAAATTCTAAGTCCCTTCGCCTTATATCCGCATAGGACTTTTGGCGAATTTGGGCAGTCTTAAGCCTATCTCAAATCAACTTCACCTTCTCCATAGCTTGGTGAACCAAATTTAGGCAAACATCTCCACTTCACCAACCTCGAACCACCCAATAGGAGATCTATACCTCCTTCCATACGATGCCTTAAACGGGGCCATGCCAATGCTAGAATGGTAAATATTGTAATAGTAAAATTCAATGAGAGGCAAGTGGTCATACCAACTACCATCAAAGTTGATTACACAGGCTCACAACAGATCTTCCAAAGTATGAATGGTTCTCTCTATTTTCCCATCTGACTGCGAGTGAAAGGCTATGCTACGGCTCACTTTAGTTCCAAAAACACGCTGAAAAAAGTGCCAGAAATCCAATGAGAACTAAGTACCACAATCTGGCATAATCGAGATAGGCACACCAGAAAACTTTACGACCTCCTCAAGGAACAACTTCATATAATCCTTGGAAAAAAAATTATCCTCACTGGCAAGAAGTGAGCCGCCTTAGTCATCCTATCTCCGATGACCCAAATGGAGTCACACTGATTCCACAACTACGAAAGGCTGGTAACGAAGTCCATATTAATTATCTCCATTTCTAACCGATAGTTCAATTTCTTGGAGTAGGCCACTGGGCCTCATGTGATCCATCTTCACTTGTTGACACATCATACAGTTAGCCAGAAAGTTGGCTCATCCTGCTTCATATTATTCCACCAATACATATCCTTGAGATCATGATACATCCTTGTTGAACCGGGATGAATCGTATACCATGATTCATGGGCCTCGACCAAAATCCTGCCTTGAAACCCATAAACATCTGGAACACACAACCTCTCTAGGTACCTCAAGATACCATCACCACTAATTTTGAAGGCCACCACCTTTTGCTTACCCACATCATCCCTGATCTTTTTCAAGAGAGGGTCTAGTATCTACTTCTCCTTTGATAATTACGCCACCTGTGGCTAAAAAACACCACTATTCTTAGAGTCCAAGAGATAAACTCTAAGGTTAGCCAAGTGGTGAATATCCTTTACTAATTCCTTCTTATCCTTATCCACATAAGCTAGACTCCTCATGGATAACTTGTTAAAAGCATCAGCAACTACGTTAGCTTTACTTGGATGGTAGTGAAGACTCATATCATAGTCCTTCAGCAGCTCTAGTCACTTCTTATGCCAGTGATTAAGATCTTTCTGAGTGAACACATACTGCAAGCTCTTATGATCAGAAAAGATATCAATATGCACCCCATACAGATAGTGACGCCAGATTTTCAATGCGAACACCACAGCCAATAGCTCCAAGTCATGAGTCGGATAATTTTTCTCATGAACCTTCAACTGTCAAGAGGCATAAACAACCACCTTGCCATGCTGCATCAACACACAGCCCAAACCAACCCGAGATGCATCACAATAGATGACAAAACCCTTGGTACCCTCAGGTAGAATGAAGACCAGAGCTGAAGTCAACTTATCTTTTAGTTTCTCAAAACTACCCTCGCAAGCATCAGACCATAAGAACTTTACCCTATGGAGCAGCAATAGAAGAAAAACTTTCCACAAACCTCCTATAATAACTAGCTAAACCCGAGAAGCTCTGAATATCGATTGGAGTCGTGGATCTAGGCAACTTGTTAACCACAACAACCTTTTGAGGCTCTACCATGATCCCCTTACTAGACATAATATGACCCAGAGCATATACGACATTCAATCAAAACTCATATTTAGAGAACTTAGCATACAACAATTGATCTTTCAAGGTCTGCAACACAAGGAAGAGGTGATCGGTATGATCCTTCTTACTCTTAGAGTACACTAAGATGTCATTAATGAAGACAATCATGAACAAATCTATAAACTGATGGAAGACCCTATTCATCATGTCCATTAATACAGCAGAGGCATTGGTTAAGCCAAATGACATCACCAAGAACTTAAAATACCCATATCTGGTACAAAAAGTTGTATTAGGGATATCCACCTCCGTAACCTTTAAGTGATGATAGCCGGATCAAAGATCGATCTTAGAGAAGAATTTGGCACCCTAAAGTTGATCAAAGAGATCATCAATTCTTGGAAGCGGATACTTATTATTTACCGTGACCTTGTTCATCTATCGGTAATCAATGCACATACAAAGGGAACCATCCTTCTTATGTATGAACAAGCTAGAGGCACCCTATGGGGACATACTAGGATAGATGAAACCCTTTTTTAAGAGATCCTTTAACTGTTTCTTGAGTTCCTTCAACTCAGATAGAGCCATTCTATACTGGGGAATAGAGATAGGACGAGTGTCCAGAACAAGGTCAATACCGAAATCAATCTCCCTATCAAGAGGGACACCAGGAAGATCATCCGAGAATACTTTAGGAAACTCATTTACCACCAGGAGTAAATATAAAGAAGGACCCTCCGAGTTAGAATCTTTAACCCGGATCAAATGATAAAGACATCCACTGGAAGTTAACTTTCGGGCTCTAAGATACAATATAAGCCTCCCCTTAGGCTCTATGGAACCACCCTCCTATTCAATAACCGTCTTATTAGGGAATTTAAACACGACCTTATGGATCCGACAATCGACAGAAGAATAGCACGAGCGTAACCAGTCCATCCCTAAAATAACATCAAAATTCACCACGTCTAATTCAAATAGATCTACCAAGGTCTCCTAACCACCCACCGATACCATACAACCTTATAAATTCATCAAGCTACCATAGAGTCACCCACCAGGGTTGAAATAGAAAAAGGGTTTGAAATACACTCGAGGCCAAAACCAAAATGCACAACCACAAATGGGGTCACATAAAAGAGAACGGACCCTAGATCAAGTAAACAGTACACATCATGGGAAAAGAGTTTCAACATACCAGTAATGACATCAGGAGATACGTCAGAGTCTTGACGAGAAGCAAGAATATATAAGTAATTTTGGCCAGTGCTAGTACTAGAAGAAAAAGAAAGACCCTTTGGTACAGGAGACAATAAAGAGGATAGAAGAACCTTATTGTCCCTAGAAGCAACCCTAGAAGGTCAATCACGCTGCATATGGCTAATCTGACCACAATTAAAACATTGATTTCTCCCTTCTCACACTGGCCATAGTACGGTTGATCACAAAATCTGTAAGAAGGACATGGTGGAGTGGACTGAGCCCCACCAGCCTAAAATTAGGCACCCAGTGCCCTGTACCCTCCATTATGATGAGAAAAATAATCACCCGGCGACTTTGGGTAAAGGGTACTATCCATAAAGAAAGAGCCAAAACTTTTCTACTTCTTCTTAGGCTACTTTCCCCTATCTCTACCACTCCGCTGTTGGTCTCCACCCTGATTAGAAAATCTAAATTTCTTACTCTACCTCTCACCAATCTCAGCCTACTATTTTTTTTCATCAACCAGCTTCATATATACTACAAGCCAAGAAATATCCATATCCTTGTTCCACAAGGCAACTTTATATTCCAGAATCAACTCATGAGACAACCCAAAAGCAAACTTGCGCATTCTAGCTCTCATACTAAACACCAACTGACGAGCATACCTGGACAACTGATGGAACTTTAAGGTATACTCCTTGACTGTCATTCTTCCTTGCTTTAAGTTAACAAATTCCTCCACTTTCGTTGCCCTAAACTCCTGAGGAAAGAAGCAATCTAGAAACACATTATACAAAACATCCCACAAGGGAAAACCAACATCTTTGCCTCTCAACTATTCCTACTCTTTATACCACTGTTACGCTATATCTTTTAGTTGGTAGGAAGCAAACTCTACGCCTTCAACCTCCGAAGCATGCATAACCCAAAAGATTTTCTCCATCTCATCAATGAAACTTTATGGATCCTCCTCAAACTTTGTACTAGTAAACACATGAAGTTTCATCCTCATACACTGACCAACCCTTGTGGCCTCAGAAGATAGAGTACACAGAAGCTACACGCTCAGACTGAGAAGCTACAAACTAAGCCAAAATATGAATAGACTGACGAAACTTAATATTTGTAACATTGGCCCAAGGAGTTCGAGGAGGGCTAGAGAGAACCGGTGGGACTCCATGAGGGAAATTGAGAACTGGACCCTTAGATCGGGTTTGACCGTATAAGCAGGGCGTGTCCAATCAAAAATGTCTCCAAGCAGAACATAGAAGTTTCCATAAACTTCAGATCATCTGGGAGGCATGGTCTGAAAATGTGAGAAAATGAGAAATTAGAGGAATCCAAGACCTTAGACTCTATAGCTAGAAGTAAGACAACAAGAAAGGAAAATATTCATAAATGTCTCATAGCCTCTCTCTTATAAGTATGGCATGCTACACACCCATAAAAAAGACTCTACCTGACACGACTTTGTGGACACCCAATTAACCATGAACCTAGGCTCTGATACAAACTTTGACATGACCCAAACCAAGGCCTGGCTGTGATGGGTATCTCAAGTCCCACATGGACTGGATATTACCCCCTTCACCTAACCTAATCACTATAATAACCTCAAGAGTCGGATGAATTTTGAAGATATAAAAAGATATCAGAAAATAAAAATAATAATAATTCATCATATGTCTATATCATCCACCAGTAATTGAACAACCATCCATCACCGAGACAAACAACCAAACTAAAACACCACAGTTCACAGTAATCCAAAGAAGCCTCTACAAAATTGAAATTAATAAAATACCGGGATATGCCCCCGACTCTAACAAAATAAGGTCTAAGACATAGTAAATAGGGACCATAAAATGAAGCCTTCCAAAGTATGAAATCTCACCACTTCAATATCAACTTATGAACTAACCCGAGCACCTAATCACTGCAGAGAAAAAGTAGAAGAAGTTCGATGCCTGCATCGCGTAGGGACACAATATTTCAAGATGGTTAGCGATTGGAGAGATAGCATGTAACTCAGGGATAGAGGGATAAAATAATGTCATGATAATAGTTCAATACCAATGAAACATCCAAAGAATAATATCATATGAAATATATATACATACATATATATAATATGACATGTCAGGATAGGGAACAAGGCTTAGCATGAACTTTGAAAACCTTAACCCGAGTTGTGTAGCATAACCATCATATAATAAGGCAATCATGAGCTATATGTGACCAACTCTACTCTAGATGAAAGGGCCCCAGTGCATGTAGCCGCACGAATCAGAGAATATCCATGTCCGTTTATACCTTAATGGGGGACTCAAACCTCCCGGCATAATCATGGTGACTTAAGCTCAAACATATACAATATGGGGGACTCAAACCTCCTATTTATATATTCATTAAGGGGACTCGAACCTCCCGGTCATATAGACCCACACCGACTAGCACAGTTTCCAGTGTTAATCCTTCAAACTCTACTTTCACGGTCCAACTACGCATCTCGCTTTAAAGCCTAATTAAAACATTCATTTCACATACACAACCATTAATACAATCATTTACCGAAGGCATCCCGTTGGTATTGTCATACCAACCCACTTGCAAGTGTACAACATGTCATAACCATTATTAATCAACTTGGGACTCAAATCCATTGTCTAAACAAAGACATCAATTCAATTCAACATTCAGGGACTCAAACCGATTTAGTGTTTCAAATAAATTTATGACTAACAAGGCCTTCATAAACTATTTACCAATCATTAACATTCATAGGCCAATGCCTTAATTCAAAACACAATTTAACATGTGACAAGATAATTCTCATTAACATTTTCACAAACAAGTTAAGGGCATACCATTATCAAAGCCAAAAACCAACCAATTTAGGGTTAAACATGACTTGTTTATTAAACCACAATTCCCATGCACCCACTTGTGCAAAACCATATTCAAAACATGTATAATCATAATTTAAACCATAAGAAAATAATATTCAACATTATGCATTTAAACCCTCAACTATGGTTTTCAAAACCACCATTAGTGACTCATGAACAATGCTTAAAACATATGTCTTTAGCAAACTAACAATGAGGGGAGAGTCACATGCCTGAGTTATGAAGATTCACGGAGATAATTTGATCTTTAAGCCCTTAGATGACCACTCTAAAGAGACCCTAGCCCTATCTTTCTTGAGAAGTTATAGAGAAAGTTTAGAGAGTGTTTGATCTTGTAAAGTATGTAATGGATGACCAAAAGGTGTTTTAAGATGTGGGGTCTTAAGGGCTTAGGATGGGAAATATCCATAATACCCTCAGCTTAAAAGCTATAAAAAAGGTTCGCAGGTAGCTGTAAGTCAAGCTATTGAGTCGTCAATAGAACATACGACTCTTACCATTAAGTCATACCAAGATAGAAAATACGACTCTTACCATTAAGTCATACCAAGATAGAAAATTAGACACCATACACTGTCCGACTTATGACTTCCTAGTCCCACTCGTTACTAGACCATACAAATTGTATAGTCTGATCATGATCAACACAAAAACCAAGGGCTTAGACACTAGACAACATACGACTGGACTCTTAACCACTCGTCACATGATCATACGACTCATGAGGAGTCTCTCGTAACCAGTATAGAACTTGGACAATAATATACTGGTTTGGTTATGACTTGGGTATCTAGACCCGTAACCATACCGTACGACTTGTGGTGTGAGTCATAAGAAGGGTAGAGAGCCTAGAGCTCAAGAAATTTATAAAGGCCAAAGTCCGGGGTGTTTCACCTGTGTTTGTAAAAACTAGATAATCCACACCTTGCAATTAATATAAAAGTTGTAATATTTATGAAATAAAACTAAATCATGGTACTTATAGGCTACCATTGGATTGTTGAGAAATTCCTTCAACATATTCTACATAAAATGGATTATCCATTTTATCCTGGTATACTTCAATTATCGATCAATCAGTATAAATTTTTTGGTCTAAAAAGCCACTTATATCAAGGTAAGTAGGCAATATTTTGGCCAGCTTTTGTATCTAAGATGACAGCCTAGGGCATCTCCTTCACAACATTAAGTCATAAACTCGAATACGCCTCTCCTTTGGAACAACGACAGCTAACACCTAATGGAACTCATCACCACAATTGATTAGGATGTGCACTTCGTCGACCAAGTGCCAAGGTAAGCCAACTGGAATTCTAAAACCTTTGATGATGTTGATTAAACATTCCTTATTTCGGGTAACTTCCAACTGTTGTTAACAAAAATTGTAGGCCTTATTGATGTAAGCTTTGAACAAATAGTTGTTTGTTGTGTATCTATATTATTGTTGTGTTTGCAACTTGGCCTTATTTTGGAGGTAGTAAAAGATGACATCGATGTACTGCACCATTTAATTTACGTAATAATAAAATTAATAAATAGATACGATTAAATATAGTGTTAATAGTAAGATATTTATACGTGGCATTTAAACCACATCATTCCAACAGGTTTGGGGCTGTGATATCAAAAAGAACCAATTATTCATTATGGGATGTGCAACAACAAAGTCGAACATATCAAAACTAAGACTCGATTGGTTCACTTTGTAGTGTTTGTCTTTACTGCATAATTTATATGTGTTAATGTCGTGTTTTTACAACAAGAATTGTATAAATCAATATTTTTATAAAAGATTTATGTACCTGTTGGCATGAAGCTTCTTTAATAGCCCATCGACAATCTATTCTGAATAGTCATTGATCAATTTTTTTAGTTCTTTGGGAGCCTCATCCGAGATGTTAAACCCTTCAAATGGATAATTCTTCCATTTTTTTAGATTGACAGGCTTCACTTTTTCTTTCTCTTTGGTAGAAGTAGATGTATTATCAACTGTGGTATGTTGTTCAGCAGTAGCTTCTACTGTGAAATCCACCTTGAAAGCTAGAATTGTCAGTGCTAATCATAGAGATACAAAAAAAGAAAAAATACAACTCATCAGTTGGAGGAAATCAAACAAGTTTTCCTACTATTTTAATTTGTCCCAATAGATCACCCATCTGTTGTAACATATAGGTATTTTGTTGGGACAAATAAAAAAGGAAGAAAGACCTGAATGACAATTTCTAATAGATGACCCATTTGTTGAAACAAATGAATAATCTGTTGGAACAAACTAAAACTGTAGGGAAGTCCTGATGTAATTTGTCCCAATAAATTACCCATCTGTTGCAACAGATGGGTCATTTGTTGAGAAAAATTACAATAGTTGGAAACCTGTTTGATTTTCTCCAACAAATGAGGCATATGTAGCAATATATAATGCATTTGCTGCAATAGGTTAGTCATCTGTTGCAATAGATGTCAATGTTTGTTTGATAATTTTCAGCAGTTGTGTCATTTATTGAAATAGATGCGTAGTCTGTTTGTTTATTGGAATAGATGATAAATATTCGCCTTCTTCAGCTCATGTTGCTCTCCTGTGGCCCTTGTACATTGCTCAAAAGTGCAAGACAAAGACAGAGAATTTGCAATTTTACTTTTTTATGCTTGATAATGCCTTGGAAATTTTTTTCCTTCTCTTCTTAGCCGTCTTAATCTCTAATGGAGTGTATGGATATTAAATTCTCTTTAATGGAATGACACCTGTCTTAGATGTCAATTGCTTTACAGAAGTAGTTAATGCATTTATAGTATTAATCACTCCATCATGCTTCCCCTTGCAATTTTGACATTTGCAAGTTAAACATTTGCTAGGAGGGGAAAAATCTTTAAAACCAGTATGATCATAATCATAATGGTTTGTTATTTCAAAAACTGCAAGAGGAGCATCATTAGACCCAACAGCAGCACTACTACCACTACCACCACCAACAGTTCTATCACCAGTAACACCATCAACAATAACAAGCGCACCCTCCAAAATTGTTTTTTCTTGTGATGGTTGTTGCTCTAAACAATTCCTTTTTTATTCTATCAATGACTTTAGGATCCAATAAAGTTTGCACAAATCATAAATTAAGAAAAAATGACATCTTCAGCTCTCAATTGGTCAGAACAAACTACGGATGCACAATCTAAAATACTCCCTGTATTGCCATTTGACTGAGCACGGAGTTTAAGAAATAAGGAAAGACTTGATAATATTTACCAAATTATCCTTTATCAAAAAAAATGCTATTATCCTTTTTTTAATTAAGTGGGTCCAATAAGGGTAAAAGTGTAATTTTGTTTTTAAATATTTACCAAATAAGGAAACATGACATTCTTTTTAGAATGGACTAAAAAGAGAATGATGACACATAAAATGGGACGGAGGGAGTAAATCAGTACATATATTAGAATTAGACTTACTGCTTCCTTCGGGGGGACTAAAGAGATCAAGAAATTTTATTTTTTTATCAGTTTTAGCCGACAACCATCTCAGGATTCTTGGACATGAAACTTCTTCCTGGTAGTTCACTTGATGTCTCAAATAAGAAATGGCTTAAATTGCCCAAGCCTATAAAATAACGCCAATAAATCAAAAGCACTATTCAATAAAAAATAAATCAATCATAATAAAATAAATATTTACCATGAAAGCCCATGGAAAATGATATAAGTTGAGTATCTTTGGCCTTAATCGAGTCAACAAATATTTGACAGTCATTTTGAAGCTTTCATAACCCCAAGGATAGCTGTTAAATGCCTCAAGATCCTTGGAGCACTTTATTAAACCAAGTGGTATGTTGTTGTTAACATCTCACGCCCAAAGAATATTATGCACAAACCAAATCAAGCACAATGATTGCTTGTGCTTCTTTGAAAGTCTTTTACCTTTCAAAGTTTCGATCAAATTTTTATTTTTGAATCTTGGACCAATAAGGGACAGTAAGATATCACCATCACTTGACTTGCCTTTGCCTTTTTTTAGTGTGTGGAGTATTTTTTGGGTTAGAATAGCTATAGGTTGTGAAGGAGGATAATATTTTAGTCCAGTAACTATGGCAAACTCCTTCCAACCAAAACAAATAAGCATGCCACAGTAATTTAGCCACACCTCATCCATCTTATCATTATTTTCATACATAAACCTATGCTTTAAAAGATCATGTACCATGGTCATTTGAAAATGAGCATTGTTGTCCTCCGACAAATCAAGATATTGCCAACAGCAGTTGTCCTTGAAATAAGCATTCAAGTTTTGGTCTCAAAGTATTTTTTTGAAGGTATCAAAATATTTTCCCATGGCTGACTTAACCACGAAATCACCACTTAAATTTGTGGCATCATCGTACTGCATCTCATGGGATAACTATCAATACTGAAGGTTTTGACCAACTATTCAGTGGAAGGGCTATCAATATTTGGATTATCTCTCTTGAAATATTCTTCATACCCATGTTCATTATCTTCTGCTTCTTATTGAGATATCGCTAGTAAAGCAAGATCATAGAGTGTTGGTTGTAGCCTAGCTGCTTCACTTATTACTTTACTAGGACTTGATTCGGTTTTTTTCTTTTGAGAGCTGTATTATTTAAAAATAATATTATAATTGATTAATGCATCGTTAAAAAAAAGAATAACAACAAATCTAACAAGTACAACACAATAAAATAACAATTCCAATAAATCACTCATCTATTGTAATAGGTGAGTTATCTGTTGTAACAAATAACTAACCTGTTACAATGGATGAGTAATCTATTAGAAATAATAAAAACAGTTTCAATACTGTTGTTACTTCTTCCAATAGATCACTCATTTATTGAAATAGATGACTGATCTGTGCAATAGACATTCATTTGTTACAACATATGAGTGATCTATTGGAACTGTTATCAACTATCAATATTATTTAGATTTCTTCCTGCAGAAGGGCCATCTATCACAATAGATAAATGATTTGTTTGAAGAAATGTAACGCCCCGAGTCTGCACCTCGGACGTCACACGATGCTCATAATCCCGAGGGAGCATAAGCTAACCCATGACTGGTACCTACTGCAATCACTGAATAATAATTACTCTGTAATAATGCAGAAATTAGGTTGAATCTACCATAAGGTTCATAACTGAAATCAAACACTAAATACTGATAAGTAAATACTAAAAACTGAATAGTTTTCTGAAATAATCTAGTCTGAAGAGCCTCTAACTGAACTGTCTGAATATGGAGTTGATGGGACAAGCCCCTAACTAACTCCGACTACTAAAGTACTGATAACTGAAATAATACTCTATCCTCAAACTATGAGGACTCACCACTAAATCTGCTACTGATAATCTGGGCTGCTAGGTACGGTTAGGAGCCTGTACGTCTGAACCTATGATATAAGACATCATAGCATAAAAGAAAGATATACATTAGTATTTTGAATGTACTGTTATGCTAGGTAGGGTAAGTCTGAATGTAGGGGTTCATATGCATAAACCATAACTAGATGAGAAATCATGAATATGATTGAGTACGAGTACATATATATCTGAAACTACTGTAAAATGCTGATTAAGCAATGCTATGCATATAACTACGTATACTGTAATTGAAATCACATTTAATACATGATAATGAGTTCTAAAAATTGAATGACTGATATCTGAGTTTGCTGATACTGTATTACTATTAACTGAGTGACTATTTCTGACAATCCTGATTCTGTAGAACTGAACTTAGTTCTAAACCGAGTTGGGAAACTGTATCTAACAGTATTGATTCTGATACTGAACTAAGGTTTTATATTGAGTCTGAAATTAAAACTGAAACTGTGGGAGTGTTCATCTAACCGACATACCCCGATTATGAATTGAGTTGGGGTCCAACCTGTGACCCTAGTTGAAAAGGTGTTAGCACCTTGCCAAGGGATACTAATAATGACTATGAGTTAACTCTCTCTAGAAGGAAACCCTTTCTTCAACCCTTACTGGCAAGAAAACTCGTACGAGATGTATCAACCCTAGACTAGCAGAAAGATATCTCAACCTACGCTGGCTACGTAGTTCTATAACGCAGGGACTGCTACTAAGAGTCAAACCCTTTTTACTGATAGGAATGTCCCCATCCCTGGGTTCGCTCGATGTTGATTCCTACTCCCAACTGAATAGACACTGAGTTGATTTCTAAACTGTACTAGGCTTGACTGAACTGTTACTGATCATCCTATCTAATTGAACTGGACTGATTTCAATGAGTTCTGTTAACTAATTGAATATACCGAGTTCTATTACTAACTGAGTATACTGAGTTCTGTTACTGACTAAGTACTCCTGTACGTGACATCATTCAGACTATCCTGAAACTACAATAGATCTAGGTAGGAGCTAGATTATCGGGTATTAGATACCCCTAGGACTCGATAGCATAGATAGTAAAAACATAGTACAGTCTTGAAAACATGATAACTAGTCACTTTGTCACAATTCATTCATTGAGGCATTTTAGCAAACACTTGATTGGCATGAACTTGTACACATACTATTATGTCCATGATTCACTATTCAACTCTCATGAGCATTATATCAAACACTTGGGGCATAGTTTATGCACATAATATTAGTCAACATGCATCATGATCACAATTCCAAACTCACAAATTCAAGGGTTTCCAACATGAAACTACATAAAACTACACACATGCTATTTAATTCACATGAATTTTTTAATTAATCATGGATTAGAACCCAAAAAAAATCATAATCATGAATACAATTTAACTCAATATGGAATTCATGAAAGCAATCATCTTGACATTTTAAAAGAGGTTTTTGAACTCCAAGGGTGGAAGGAAACTATCACGACCCAAAAATGAGGGTCATGATGACATTTGTTGCGGCGTACCTTGACAAGTAAGCCTATCATCCAAACTGATACGAAAAGAGTAAAAGACAGAAATATCCCAAGGTAAGGCTTCTAGAACGAAGCCGAACCATATAAATAATCATAACAATGCAGAAAGAATTATTCAAAATACCAATCATGCCCAAAACCAGGTGTCAATAGTGTAAGAACTACTAATACAATCCAAGAGTCAAATACATCAAAAAAATAACCACAAAAGGAATAATATATATCTCCAAATACTAATAAACACATAACAACTGTAGAAAGATAGAGGTGATCTTCGGATGCATAATGTCCAACCGCTACCTTGGAAGCTTCAACAATCGCCCGAGTCAAGAAAGTTGGGGTATACTTGGGCTAGGACCTACACCGAAAGAGAGCAGTAGGCATGAGTATGGTTCACTTGTACTCAGTATGTATCATAGACCGACCAAGTAAAGTAGTAAGTAAAGCATACAAAATATACACTAAGGGCACGTCACCTGCAATCAAAAAATATCCCATAACAGTAGCCCACACCGCTTGCACTAATAGTCCTAATATATCTCACATATATTGCAACATTACACCAAGATAGAACAAAAGTATGTAATAAATCATATATAAAATAACAAGGGGAATATGCATATACAAGATCATCAAATACAAGTAAAAGAAGATACGATAAATACATAGATGACAAGTCAAATGCCTATACAACACCACATAACATAATAAAGTAAGTACAATTTATATGATGATGATGCTGATGTTGATGATGCACGAGGTCCTCGTACAACCTCCGAAATCATCGTATAATCCCCACATACACCAACGAAGGAAAGCATCCCAACGCAGGACCCATGGGGGGTTTGTCAACCCGTATACAATCCACATATCTCATATCTCCTTTCTGGCACATCCCTTGGAAAGGGTCTTATATGATGTTACAATATTTTTTAAAAAGGTATTGCCTGTGTTTCTCAGATGTTGCAATAGTGGTACCAATATTTCATGAATGAGTATGATATGAAGATGTAATGCTCACAACCAATCACAATGAGTATTTTCATAATCAACCACATGATATATTTTCACAATCAACCACAATAATACATTTCCACAACCACATGAGTAATATCCACTCATTATTTTCGTTTCATTCATGAATTTTCACATGTCTCATATGCTAATAAAGTATGAATATAATCACAATACACCAACGGTACCACATTAAGCATTTTAACAACACAATACAATTACTCACATGTGTTCAAGGCTATCAATATCACATAGGACCCCACACGGTCACACATATAGCATCATAACTCAATTTTGATAATTACATCACATATAGGCCACACACGGGAACAACACATAAATAGCTATTTTTCATGATTAGTTTCCACCCTTAACATGCATTTTGTATCATTATTTACTACCCAGCCAGTTTGAAAGAGTTAAGTCATAACCTACCTCGAAAGCCAAAATCGATCTGTTACACTTGAACCCGCGACCTTACTACGAATAATCCCGAACTCCACTAAAAATATCAAATATAGAATCTATGCATCAAAACAAAATCAACGGCATCCATATTGACTGCTTTTGATTCGGGTCAAAACGGATCCCCAAAATGGGTTTTCAAAAAAAGAAGGAATCGAAACTTTACTTCAAAAATATGTTTCCCATAATTTTAGGAATCTACAGCTGAAAACTCAAGTTAAATCGAGTAAAAAATAGGGTTCAAATAAAAAAATATATTTTTGAGCTTTACTGGGTCAAATCTTTGAAATCCGGGTTAAATTCAAGAATCGGAGTTGTTTTGAAGGTTAAATTGATGAAAACTTAGTAATTATAAGATAAAAATATTATTCAAGTGAAAAGGAGTGAAAATGGAGTTTAAAATCAAGCTCTAAGATTTTTGGGGTTTTGAGAATATACTCAAGAAATTACTAAGAAAAGGGTGAATTCTTACCTTAAATCCGTAATAGAATCAAGAAATAGATGTTAATCTAGCTTCCTAAGCTCTCACAAGCTTCACTTTTAAGCTCTCAAACTGTTTAGGGTTTAACTCTCAAGAGGCAAGATGAAAAATGAGCAAAATGGACCCAAAACTCTTTAAATAGTGCAGAAAATCTGCACTAAAAAGGGAAAAACCTGCAGTTTGTCTATTTTAAGTCCAATTCGGACTTCGATGAGGTGCCCGGGATTCGTTCGGAGTTTGATATACACAAACGAACGATGCAACCTTACTAAATTTGACGTTCCGGATACGTTGCAGATATCACATTTTCAAAAAACTATCGTTTTCAAAAAATTGACCCCCAAAACCCGAAATTATAATTTTCGAAACCGAGGATTTAAATGAGATATAAAAATCGTAAAATCACATCAAATATGCCAACACCCTAAAATTGATATTCCGAACTTGTTGGCGAAGTTGGATTTTCCAACCGAGGTCGTTTCGACCAAATGTGGGTCCCACACCCATATTTTTAATTTTTCAACCTTTCGACCAATAGGTCGAAATGAGCACGGGTGCACCGAAACCCAAACCAAAGGTCTACCTAGCCTAAAATCGATATTCCGGAGCTGCTGGCGTAGTCCGTTCGGCCATCCATCTCACGGATCAAAAGATATCCACATAAGTCTAAAATAAGGCACTCGAAGTCATCAAAAACCATAATATTGCATAAATGATACCAAAATGCATCGAAAATCATGTCAATCACTTCCACACCCCAAAAATATCATAATACAACTACGGGGAGGGGTAAAACAGTCAAATCATACAAAATCACAAATTTCATATATTTCATCAAATTTTTAGGTCGTTACATCATCCACCACTAAAAATCTAGTTCGTCCTCAAACTAAGGAAAAAAATACCTGAATCAACAAAAAGCTAGGGATAAGGACTACGCATATCAAACTCAACCTCCCAAGTAGCTTCATCTACAAGTCAATGTCGCCACTGGACCTTAACCACAGGGATCACTCTAGAGCGCAACCTCCTAACATCCCTAGCCAAAATGGAAACTGGCTCCTCAAGTAAGGACAACCGCTCATCTAACTAAACGGACTCCCAATGAATGACATGAGACTTATCTGGAATATAACGATGAAGCATAGAAACATGAAAAACTGGATGAACAACTGATAGATCAAGGGGCAAAGACAACTCATAATCCATATCACCAACAGTCTGAAGATTCTCAAATGGACCAATATACCTGGGGCTAAGCTTGCCCCTTTTCCCAAACCTCATCACACCCTTTATGGATAAAACTTGAAGGAAAACACGATCACCAACACCAAAACTCAAGGTACGAAGTCTATCATCAACATAGCATTTCTGCCTACTCTGAGCCGATCTAAGTCTATCCTGAAAGACCTAGACTCTATCCAATGACTCACGAAGCAAGTACTTACCTCGAGTTCTCACCTCTAAAACATCAAGCCAACCTACTAGGGAGCGACAACTCTTACCATACAATGCCTCAAAAGGAGCCATATCAATATTGGAATGGTAGCCGTTACTATATACAAATAATGCTAAAGCCAAATGTTGCTCCCACTGGCCACCAAAATCCATCACGCCTGCACAGAGCATATCCTCCAAAACTTGGGTAGTCCGCATTGTCTCGCCATCAATCTAGAGGTGAAACGCTATGCTAACATCAACCCAAGTACCCAACTCATCCTAAAAAGCCTTCCAAAAGTGAGATGTGAACACAAAACCTCAATATGAAATAATGGACACCGACGCACTATGTAGATGCATAATCTCACAAATGAAGATATAGACTAACCTCTCACCACCGAATAAGACCTAAACTAGAATAAAATGAGCAGACTTGATCAATCGATCCACGATGACCCAAACATTATCAGAACTACGAGAAGTATAAGGCAACCTAGTTACGAAGTACATAGTGATCCATTCCCACTTCCACTCGGGGATGGGTAACCTCTGAAGCAAACCAGCAGGTCTCATATGTTCGGCATTCACCTGCTGGCAATATAGGCAATGAACCACAAAATATGTTATATCTCGCCTCATACCACACTACCAGTAGTGTTGTCTCAAATCATGATACATCTTAGTTACACCTGGATGGATAGAACATTTGAAACAATGGGCCTCCTCTAAGATCAACCTAATCCAATCACCACTCTCGACACACAAACTCAGCCCTTAACCTCAAAACTCTATCTGAATCAAGTGAGGCTTCTTTATCCTCCTCACTCAACATCTTATCATAAATCAACCTCAATTTAACATCATCAAACAAATGAGCTCAAATCTGCCTCATCAAAGAAGATTTAGCCTCTATAAATGCCAAACACGTCCCGGTGTCGAAATATCAAGTCTAGCTATCTAGTTAGCTAAAGACTAAACCTCTAAGGCCAAGCCAATAGCACTGCCTCATATGAGATCTCACTGGGTAAAGAGGTACTAAAGGCTACGATGATCTGAGAAGATCTCACAACAGACTCCATCTAAGTAGTGCCTCCACAACTTCCAGGCAAACACAATTGCGCACAACACCAAATCATGGGTAGGATAATTCCTCTCATGAGGCTTCAATTGACGAGATGTATACGCAATTACCTTGCCTTCCTACATCAACATAGCACCTAACCCAGCACCTAAAGCATCACAAAAGACAGTAAAGCCCACACCCTCCATAGGTAAAGCTAACATAGGATCTAAAGTTAACAAATCCTTGAGTTTCAGGAAGCTCGCCTCACAAACATTGGACCACTGAAAAGAAATCTTCTTCTAGGTCAACTTGGTCAATGGAGCTACAATGGATGAAAAACCCTCAACAAAACATCGATAATACCCGGCCAAGCCAAAAAACTCCAAATCTCGATGGGCGAACTAGGTCTAACCCAATCACGAACTGCTGTAATCTTGGCCGGATCAACCATAATACCTTTCTTAGTCACCACAGGACCCAAGAAAGAAACAGACTCCAACCAAAACTCGCACTTAGAGAACTTAACATACAACTCCTCATCCCTTAATCTCTAAAGCACAATTCGCAAATGCTCCTTATGGTCATCCTAACTCTTGGATTAAACCAAGATATCATCAAAAAATACAATAACAAAGGAGCCAGAACACTCAGTTCATTAACTCCATAAATGCGTCAGGGGCATTGGTCATCCCTAAGGACATAACCAAGAACTCATAATAACCATATCGAGTCCAAAAGGTAGTTTTCAAAATATTCGAAGCTCTAATCCTCAACTGGTGATAATCAAACCTCAAATCAATCTTTAAAAACACCGCAACACCCTAAAGCTGATTAAACAAATCATCGATGCGAGAAAGAGGATACTTATTCTTAATCATCACCTTCTTCAACTGCTGATAATCAATACACATCCGCATAGACCCATGTTTTTTCTTCACAAACAAGATAGGCGCACCCCAAGGTAAAATACTAGATCGAATAAATCCCTTATCCAACAACTCCTACAACTGATCCTTTAGTTTCTTTAACTCTGTTGGGGTCATCCTATAAGGAGGAATACAAATGGGTGTGGTGCCTAACTTAACAACAATAATAAAATCAATATCTCAATACGGAGGCATACCAGGCAAGTCCGTAGAGAACACATCCATAAACTTACAGACAATACAGACAGAATCCAAGAAAGAAGGCAAAATAACACTAGTGTCACAAATATAAGCCAAGTAAGATAAACATCCCCTCTCAACCAATTTATAAGCCTGAACATAAGATATGACCCTCTGAGGACTCGAATGAAGTGTACCCTACCAAACTATCAATGGCACACCCGACAAAGCTAAAGTCACAATCTTGGCAAAACAATCTAAGACAACATAATAAGGAACTAACTAATTCATGCCTAAAATATCATTAAAATTAACCATGTCTAATACAAGCAAGTCTACCAAAGTCTCATGCCCGGCAAAAGTCATAACACAAGATCGGTTCACCCGATCCACCACTAAAGAATCACCTACTGGGATAGATACAAGAATAGGCATGGCAAGAGCATCACTAATAGAATCAAAACCCAAAGAAAATTATACAAAGACATAGGAGAAAGTTGATCTAGAATTAAATAATATAGATACAGGTCTGAAACAAATGGGGATGATACCTATGATCACAATATTTGAAACCTCTGTCTCCGGTCTGACTGGTATGGCATAACACTGTCCACGACTATAAACTGGCTGAGTAGCCCCACAACCACCACCACGGGCTCTACCATTTCTACCTCTCACACCTTAGTAGAGCCCCTATCCATTAAAGATAAAATAAGAGTAGCTCTAAACACACGATACATAGCAACCTCAAAAACCAATCTCAATAGGAGAAGGTACAACTAGGCCCAAATGGCCATCCTGAACTGCTGAACTAGAAGATCCACCAACTGAACCCTATAAAGTCACCTGCACTGGCCTACCATGATATCTATAAGAACCTTTAAAATCTCTACCTCGATAGGTCTGACTCCTGAACTCACCAAAATGATGCACCCCCTTGGTGTGAGGTATAAGCAACTCCCATGATAACTCAGGAGCATCAACAAGCCTACAACTGACAAATGATATCCACTAATTTCTCATAGCATCTCTCAATTGATGTGAGGTATAAGCAACTCCATTCGCGTAGAAAGAGTAAAACACAACTCAGAACACAAGGTATGAAAGAACTTCGCACGATAAAGAATGAAATGAGAGAAGTTACCTAAAGATGTAGTATAGCCTCAAAAAGATAGATATGGATGTCTACGTATCAATTCGCGAGACTCTATTAGATATCTCGTTATTACATCGTTAAGACCAATTAAACCTGGATACTTTGATACCAATTTGTCATGACCCAAAAATGAGGGTCATGATGGCACTTGTTGCGGCGTACCTTAACAAGTAATCCTATCAGCCAAACTAATACAAAAAGAGAAAAATACAGAAATATCCTAAGGTAAGGCTTCTAGAATGAAGTCAAACCATATAAATAATCATAACAATGCAAAAAGAACTTATCTAAAATACCAGTCATGCCCAAAACCAGGTGTCAATAGTGTAAGAACTACTAATACAATTCAAGAGTCAAATACATCAAAAATATAACCACAAATGAATAATATTTGTCTTCGAATACTAATAAATACATAACTACTATAGAAAAATAGAGGTGAACTTCGGACGCATGAATGTCCAACCACTACCTTAGAAGCTCCAACTATCGCCTGAGTCAAGCAAGCTGAGGCGCACTCAGGCTAGGACCTCCACTGAAAGGGTGCAGTAGGCATGAGTATGGTCCACTTGTACTCAGTAGGTATCATAGGCCGACCAAGCAAAGTAGTAAATGACGCATACAAAATATACACTAAGGGCACATCACTTGCAATAAAAAAATATCCCACAACGATAGCCTATACCGCTTGTACTAATAGTTCTAATATATCTCACATATATTGCAACATCATACCAAGATAGAACAAAAGTACGCATTATATCACATATAAAAGAACAAGGGAAACATGCATATACAAAATCATCAAATACAAGTAAAAGAAGATACGATAAATACATAGATAACAAGTCAATATGCCAATACAACACAACAGAACACAATAAAGTAAGTGCAATGTATGTGATGATGATGATGCACGAGGTCATCGCACAACCTCTGAGATCATCGCACAATCCCCGTATGCACCTAAGGAGGCAAGCCTCCCAATGCAGGACCCATGAGGGGTTCGTCAACCCGTATATAATCCACATATGTCATATCTCCTTTTTGGAACATCCTTTGGAAAGAGTTTTATAAGGTGTTACAATATCTTTTAAAAAAGTGTTGCCAGTGTTTCTCAGATGTTGCCATGGTGGTATCAATGTTTCATGAATGAGTATAATATGACGATGTAATGCTCACAACCAATAGAAAATGAGTATTTTCATAACCAACCACATGATATATTTCCACAACTAACCACAATGATATATTTCCACAACCACATGAGCCAATATCCACTCATTATTTTCATTTCATCTATGAATTTTCACATGTCTCATATGCCAATAAAGTATGAATATAATCACAATAAACCAATGGTACCACATTAAGCATTTTAACAACAAATACAATTACTCACATGTATTCAAGGCGATCAATATCACATAGGACCCTACACGGTCACACATATCACATAATAACTCAATTTCAATAATTACATCACATATAGGCCCCCACACGAGCACAACACATAAATAGACATTTTTCATGATTATTTTCCACCCTTAACATGAATTTTATATCATCATTTACTACCCAGCCCACTCTAAAAGAGTTAAGCCATAACCTACCTTGAAAGCCGAAATCGGTCCGCTATATTTGAACCCGCAACCTTAATTTTCACGAACATGCTAGAACTCCACTAAAAACATCAAATATGAAATCTATGCATTAAAACAAAACCAACAATATTCATATTGACTAATTTTGATTCGGGGTCAAAACGGACCCTCAAAACGGTTTCCAAAAAAAGAAGGGCAAAATCAGAACTTTACTTTAAAAATATGTTTGCATAGTTTGCTTGTGTATATCGGAACTTTACTTCAATCGGAACCTACAGCTGAAAACCCAAGTTAAATCGAGTCAAAAACGAGGTTAAAATCGAAGAAAAACCATTTTTGAGCTTTACCAGGTAAAATCTTTGAAATCCGGGTTAAAATTAAGAATCGGAGTTGTTTTGAAGGTTAAATTGATAAAAAAAAAACTAGTAATTATAAGATAAAAATATTATTCAAGTAAAAAGGAGTGAAAATGGGGTTTAAAATCAAGCTCTAAGATTTTTGGGGTTTTGAGAAATTAATCAAGAAATTACTAAAAAAAAGGATGAATTCTTACCTTAAATCCGTAATAAAATTGAGAAATAGATGTTAACCTAGCTTCCCAAGCTTCCACAAGCTTCAATTTTAAGCTCCCAAACTATTTAGGGTTTAACTCTCAAGAGGCAAGATGAAAAATGAGTAAAATGAACCCAAAAACTAGTTAAATAGTGCAGAAAATCTGCACTAAAAAGAGAAAAAACTGTAGTTGTTCTATTTTAAGTCCAATTCGAACTTCGATGGGGTGCCTGGGATTCGTTCGGAGTTCGACATACACAAGCGAACTATGCAACCATACTAAATTCAATGTTCCGGACACGTTGTCTATATCAATTTTTTTACAAATATCATTTTCACAAAATGGACCCCCAAAATTTAAAATTATAATTTTCCAAATCGAGGGTCGAAATGAGATTTAAAAGCCATAAAATCACATCAAAAATTGACCCCCAAAACCTGAAATATGCTATTGACACACCTGATCATGATTCAATCCAAGGATCGATATTTTAAGGTCATAAGGATCGTAAAATAAGATTGTCAAATTATGAAGGCTAAAATAATTCTAGGTGTAAGCACTTAGCTGTAATTTCCAAGTCTGGAACCTCTTTTCAAGCTTTAACGAGCTGAGTTAAGTTTAGGATTTTGTGGGGTCTTACAAAAAATCAAAGTCTTAGACATGTTGTCCTATTGAAATAGTTGATAGGATTTTATCCAACAGATGGTTCATCTATTGCATCAGATTATTAATCTATTAAAACAAATGGTTAATCTGTTGCATCAGATGGTTCATCTGTTGCATCAGATTATTAACCTATTGCAACAAATGGTTAATCTGTTGAATCATATGGTTAATCTATTGTAAAAAAATAAACTAGTAGCAAGATTTTGTTCAATAGAACAATAGCAACATCACCATTTAATATTAGATACACCATTTTTACCAAGAACAACAATAAATCAACCCAGCAACACCAACACAACACACATAACACACACACACCAAGAACATCAACAGTGACCAAAGACACCAACATTGTTATTTTGTTTGTACAAACACAAGAAATTAAAAAAACTTCAAAAAATACACCAAACACCAACAAATCGAATCAACAGTTCGACAACAAGAACTACAATAATAACAAAAAATCATATTTCACTATGGAAAGAGAAGAGAAAAAATACCACAAATTAGGATTTTCTTCAGTCCCTATTTCAAATTTAAGCAATAAATATTGAAATTGTTAATCAATACTAGAAGAGAAGTTGGCTCAAGTTCCGTTTTTTCTTCATAACTAAAAAACCTTAATTTTTTACATATGAAAGAAGAAAAGGGACAATGAAGAACTCGAAGTTGTTGTCGCTGGAGAGAAATGTTGTCACGTCGATTGATGACTGAAAATCAAAAAGGAACTCGAAGCCCAACTAGTTATCGCCAGACGTTGAAGTAGCCGAGGATTTAAGGGAGAAATTTGCAGAACTGTTGATTGGGAGAAGTTTGAGAAAAACTGTCGAGAGAGGAGAGAGACGTTGATTTGGAGAGGAAGGGTGTGGGTTGATTTGTATGTTTAAAAATATTAGAAAGTTTAAAAAATATTAATCAAGTCCACAATTAACTTAGTCAAGTTTTCTAATTATGGTTGACCCTCTAAGTTGGGCAATGTTACCAATACCACATTCAAGATTTAAAAGACACCCTTTCTTCAATTTTCTCAAGTCACTACTAGTAAGCAAACAAATTGAAATTGAAAATATAACATAATTTCAAAATTCAAAACAAAAAAGATAACATAATATTCTTGTGTCAAATTTTAAACATAACGTACATAAATATGATTCAAAGAAAAATAAAAAAGTAAGTCTAGAACTTTATTCAACATTGAATTTTATTTTAAAATACTAACAAAATTATATTAAATGAAAAAATAAAAATAAATAAAAATAGATAATACGAACAGTTGAATGGAATCACAAGAAGTAAATGTTGGGAGACCATATATAAATAATATATAATAAAAATATATATTTAAAAAAATTAGAATAATATAAATAAAAAAGAATTTAAAATAAATAGAAATAACAAAAAAAACTTAAGATGAAAAAAAAGATAGAAATGAAAGGAAGAAATTAAAAAGTAATCGACTTGTAATTACACCATGTAATTATCAGCAATTCACAGCTACCCACTGTGGGTTGGAGAGTGCAATTAGTCTTACCAATAACACCTAATTACCTATTTATAAATTAATTACATGGTCAACCAAACACATCAAGATGTGCAATTACACCTAATTACACAAAATTCAATTTTCAAGGTAGCTGTCCAAACAAGTCCTTAAATACAAAACATTAGGATTGGCTAACTGTTACATTCAAAATTTGATTCTCGGTTCAATCTTATAATACTTGTAGTTAAACTAATTGAATCAATCCAGCTTTTCAATTCGAGTTAAATGCATTTATTGTTTAATTGTTTAATGCAAAAAAATGACTCACGATTCAATCTTATAACACTTAGAGTTATATAAATTGAAGCAATTCAATTTTTTAATTAAAGTTAAACATTATGAGTGACTAATTGTTACATCCACAAATTGAGTCAATTCAGTCTCATGATACTTAGAGTTATATAAATTGAAATAATATTTTTCAATTGAAGTCAAATATTTGTGATTGCTAATTTTTACATCCACAAATTGAGTGTCAATTCAATCTATAATATTTAAAGTTACATAGATTAGAACAGTTTAATTTTTCAATTAAAGTCAAACATGAGAATTTATTAGTTAATACGTGCACAAATTGAATCTCAATTTAATATTATAATACTTAAATTTATATAAATTAAAGTAATTTATTTTTTCAATTAAAGTCAAAATATTTATATTGACTGATTATTTAATGTACAAATTGATATTCAATCTTATAATATTAGAATTACATAAATAAATAAAATTTAATTTCCAATTAAAGTCAAACATTAGGATTGTACAATTGTTACATCCTCAAATTGAATTTCAATTCAATCTTATAATACTTAGAGTTACATAAATTGAATTAATTTATTTTTTAATTAAAGTCAAATATTATAGTTTGACTAATTGTTATGTGCACAAACTGAGTCTTAATTCAATCTTATAACACTTAGAGTTACATAAATTGAAATAATTTAATTTTTTAATTAAAGCTCAATATTAGAATTGACAAATTGTCATATCCACAAATCAAGACACAATTCAATCTTATAATGCTTAGAGTTATACAAAAATTGAAGAAATTTAATTTTTAATTAAAGTTAAAATTAAAATTGCTTAATTGTTACATCCATAAATTGTGTCACAATTCGATCTTATAATACTTAGAATCATATAATTTAAAACAATTTAATTTTTCATAACGTCAACACATTTGTATTGATTAATTGTCACTTGCACAAATTGAGTTTCAATCCAATCTTATAACACTTAGGATTATATAAATCAAGACATTTAATTTTTCAATTAAAGTCAAATATTTTAGGATTAACAAATTGTTACATCAACAAATTGAGTTTTAGTTCAAATTTATAATACTTAGAGTTGCATAAATTGAATCAATTTAATTTTTTAGTTAAAGTCAAATATTAGAATTGACTAATTGTTACATCTGTAAACTGTTACATCCATAAACCAAGTCTTAATTCAATTTCATAATACTTAGAGTTACATAAATTGAAGCAAAATAATTTTCAGTTAAAGTCAAACATTAGGATCGACATATAAACTATGTCTCAATTCAATCTTATAATACTTAAAGTTACATAAATTGAAATATTTTTTTAAGTAACATCAGACGTTAAAATTGACTAATTATTAAATCCATAAATCGAGTCTCAATTCAATATAATATAAAATTATCAATGAAAGTAATTTATTTTTTTAATCAATGTCAAATATTTATGATTAACTAATTGTTACATCCGCAAATCAAGTTACAATTCAAAATTATAATTCTCATAATTATATAATTTGAAGCAATTAATTAATTAAAAATAATAAATTTGTATTAACTAATTGTTACTAGCACAAATTGAGTCTCAATTCAATTGTACGACACTTATAATTATATATTTTGAAGAAATTTATTGTTTCAATCAAAGTCAAATATTTATACTGACTAATTATTTTATGCAAAAATTGAGTTTCAAGTCAATCTTATAATATTTAGAGTTACATAAATGGAAGTAATTTAATATCAAATTAAAGTCAGACATTAGGATTGTCTAATTGTCACATCCACAAATTGAGTTTCAATTCAATTTTGTAATACTTAAAGTTATATAAATTGAAATAATTTAACTTTTCAATTAAAGTCAAATGTTAGAACAGAATAATTGTTCCATCTACAAACTGAGACTCAATTCAATTTAATTATACTTGGACTTGCATAATTCAAACAATTCAACTTTTCAGTCAAAGTGAAACATTAGAATTGATTAATTGTCACATCCATTAACTGAGTCTCAATTCAATCTTATAATACTTAGAGTTATATAAATTGAAGTAATTTAATTTTTTTCATTAAAGTCAAACACTAGGATTGATTAATTGTTACACCCATAAATTGAGTCTCAGTTAAATTTTTTAATACTCATAGGTATAAATAGTAAAAGCAATTAATTTTTTAATAATGTCAAACAAAATGATTGACTAATTGTTAAATCCACCAATTGAGTCTCAATTCAATATCATGTTACCTAGAGTTATATGAGTTGAAGTAATTCAGGTTTTCAACTACAATCAAACATTAGAATCAACTAATTGTTACGTCCACAAAATTGAGTCTCAATTTAAATTTTGAATTGAATACAAATTTTGTATCGGCTAATTGTTATGTCCACAAATAGAGTCTCAATTCAATCATACAAATTTAGAGTTATACAAATTGAAGCAATTCAACTTTTTAATTTATGCCAAATATTTATGTCAAAGTTTGACCCACGATTATCATGTTTTTATATCTTTTTTACCTTTTAATTTTGTTTTTGAAAATTATATGTATTCTACATTATTTTTATAATTTTTAGTAATATTTTAAATATTATATTATTTGTCCTTATAAACATTTGGTTATTAGTTTTAAGATTATTTCATATATTGTAAGTTTTTAATATATGTATATATATATATATATATATATATATATATATATATATAACGAGAACTGGATCGCTTCAATTATACTATAGGAGATCTTTACGCCTTAAAAATCTTGATAGTAATAATCGTGATTCGTTACGAGTTCAAATATAGTCCTAAACACCTCTTTTGTCTTCAATGGGCCTTCTAACATGACCTCCAACATAGCCTGAATTGAAATTATTAGTAGCTACCTTAGTATCATTGGTTGATAAGATTCTTATTAAGGATTTAGTGTCATATTATATTAATAGTTTAATGTATTATAGTTCAACACAAAAGTATTTAACATATCACTAGTCTAATTTAAAACAAAGATATAAAGAACAGAAATTTAAAGTACCTCAAAATTAAAAACTTAACCAGTGCCTTCCGAAATAAATAAATCACTAAACTTTTATTGATAGATGAATATTTTACAATGAATCTATTGTGGTATACGTTCAACATGGCTCTGATACCATAAGTCATGATAGTACTAATAACACTATATTAAAGAATGTGTTTTTTTTACTATTGTAATATCATAGTGTCTACTAGTAAATCATGACTTATTTACTGTTGTCACATCTTTCTGAAATATGCTTTATAAAAGTTAAGCCAACATATATCTTTTCTTTCAATTATTTTATGATATGGGATCAAATGTCATTCATAGTTTTACTTTCTTTCCATAAAACGGGATCCTTATATAAAGGATCCTCTAAGTAAAAGACAAAATAAAAAATAGACATTAGAAAAATGTTACTAACCAAGCCTACTAGTAAATCATGACTTATTTACTATTGTCACATCTTTCTGAAAGATGCTTTATAGAAGCTAAGTCAACATGCCCCTTTTCTCCAATTATTTTATGATATAGGGTCAAATGTCATTCATAATTTTATTCCCTCCCTTTGTCTTTTGCTGATGTGGAAGATTATTTTAATTGTTCTTTGAATTTTTGCAGGTACTCATCTATATCAATTTTATCGTTGCTTTGGATACTTTGTGATTCTCTTGCGAAGCAATCTTCTTCATCATTTGTGGTCTGACTAGCAGGTGCCATAAAAATGTCAGATGAATTTTTTATGTTAAGATTTTTTATTAATTTTTTTTTACTTCTTACATTTATGAGGTTATCATTTCTGACCCGGATTTTTTTTTTATTTGGAGTCTTCTTGCAATACTCTTGAAACGACTAATTTCTTATTTTTATTATATTGACACCATATCTTTTTGTTCTTTGTATTTGACACTGGCTATGTTGTAGAATCAATTCTAACTTGTCCATGAATATGACTTTCAATTGTCTTTTGATTTAACTTTTATCAAAATTTTGCATAAAATGCTTTTTTGAGACATGAAAAATTATTAAGATTTGATTTTACTTCAACGGACCATTTCATTATCCAAGGAATAGAAAATTCAATAAAAAAAAATACATGGTAGAAATATCTTTAAAATAAGTATTATCTTTTTCAAATTTTAATAATGTTGGAGATACCTCTACCCATTCCACATATAAACTTTTGAATGATTTTGATATATTCTTTTATAGATGGTCTGTAATAAATCTACCATTATCCAAATCAATTCTTAATATTTTGATTTAAAATATTACCATAGATGTTTATGAACCTTGAGTGCTTCCTATTATGATTCCCGTATAAAGGAGCTTTATTAAAGCTTTCAATATAGTCTCACTAATTAAATTTAACCGAAATCTTTTATTCTGAATGAAGATAATATTTTTCTTTAAGAGTACTATCTTATTCGTTCGAAATAAAAAAATTATTTGATAATAATTTTGAAAAAATTATAAATTATTTTAATATTAGCAGGATAAAAATGTTGAATTTTAGTTGATCCTGTATAGGAGAGTACTATCTCAAAATGCCTTCTATATTTATATTTAGTAGCAACATATAATGTAGTGTGTAGGTATCTCTGCATTAATTGTCATGGATCATCTTTCCATTTCAAATCATTTTGATCGAGAATAAGTATGACCTCATCTTTTTTATTTTGTTCATATAATTCTATGCTCTTGTTATTATCATCTGTCAAAGCAATATAATATGAAGGGATGTCATTTTTTTATTTTCTAAGTTTAACAAAATTCATGAATTCCTAATATATTAGGTGATCTTTATTACAACAACAACAACATACCCAGTGTATTCCCACCTAGTGGAGTCTGGGGAGGGTAGAGTGTACGCAGACCATACCACTACCTCAAGAGAAATAGGGAGGCAGTTTCCAATAGACCCCCAGCTTAGGACCAATAACAGTATAACCAATACAAAAAGTAAGCGCATATAAACTAGTATGGTACACAAAACAAACTAACAGTATAACAAACACAAAAGATAAGTGCATAATAAACTAGTACGGGATGCAAAAGAGCCAGCACCACTAGCCCCAAAAACTACAGCCACAATACTATGAACCAGAAACTCCAGACCCAAAGGAGCACTCCTCTATTACTACCGCCGCGCTCCCACCCCCTAACCTTCTACCCTAATCTGTGTCCTCCACACCTTCCTATCAAGGGTCATGTCCACTGTAAGCTATAATTGCTCTATATCATTCCTAGTCACCTCCCTCCAATATTTCTTCGGTCTACCTCTAACCCGCCTAAAACTATCCATAGCTAGAGTCTCACACCTCCGTACTGGAGCATCAAGGCCCCTCCTCATCACATGCCCAAATCAACGTAGCCTCACTTTTCATAACTTATCCTCCACCGAGGCAACTCCCAACTTCTCCCGAATAATCCCATTCCTCACCCAATCATTCCTGGTTTGTACACACATCCATCATAACATTCTCATTTCTGTCACCTTCACCTTTTGGATATGGAAGTTCTTAACTGGCCAACACTCTACTCCATATAACATAGCCATCTGGACTACCACTCTATAGAACTTACCTTTAAGCTTCGGGAACACCTTCTTATCTCAAAGGACTCCCGAAGAGAGCCTCCACTTCAACCACGTAACCCAATACGATGCGTGACATCCTCGTTAATCTCACTATTACCCTAAATTATGGACCCCAGATACTTGAAACTCTCCCTCTTTTGGGTGGCCTGAGAGTCTAGCTTCACAACCACTCCATCTACTTACAACATATCACTGAACTTATACTTCAAGTACTCCATCTTGGTTCTATTTAACTAAAAACCTTTAGATTCAAGCGTCTGTCTCCAAATCTCTAACTTATCATTAACTCCACACTGAGTCTCGTCGATCAGAACCACATCATCTGCAAATAACATATACCAAGGCACCTCCCCTTGAATATGTCGCGTCAAAACATCCATCACCAAGGCAAATAAAAATGGAATAAAAGTCGATCCCTGGTGCAACCCTATCAAATCTATGAAGTGCTCTGAATCTCCACCTACCATCCTCATACGAGTCTTCACACCATCATACATATCCTGAATCAACCTAGTGTACGCCACAGGCACCCCTCTAGCCTCCAAATACCTCCACAGAATCTCCCTGGGAACTTTTTCATATGCCTTCTCTAGATCAATAAACACCATGTGCAAGTCCTTCTTCCTCTCTCGAAACTGCTTCACTAATCTCCTCATAAGGTGAATGGCCTCAGTGGTCGAGTGACCAGGCATAAAACAGAACTGATTCTCAGAGATCGTCATGATCCTTCTCATCCTCAAATCTACCACCCTTTCCCAAACCTTCATAGTATGACTCAACAACTTAATACCTCTATAGTTGTTACAACTTTGAATGTCTCCCTTATTATTACATACTGGAATCATCGTGCTCTGCCTCCACAATTCAAGCGTCTTAGCAGCTCTAAAAATAATGTTAAACAACATTGTCAACTACTCCAGACCTGCCCCGCTAGTGCTCTTCCAAAAATCTACTGGAATCTCGTCTGGCCCCGTCGCCCTATCCCATCACATTCTGCGAATAGCTTTCTTGACCTCTTCAACCTAAATATGCCTACAAGAACTATAATCGTGACCCTCCTCAGATATCTCTAAGTCTCCCAACAGAGAACCTTTGTCCCCCTCATTGTTCAAAAGTTAATGAAAATAGGACTGCCACCCTCCCTAATGAGGGCATCCTCAACCAATACTATATCATCCTCTACTTTGATACACTTCACTTGGTCAAGATCACGAGTCCTCTGCTCCCTTTCCTTGGCCATCCTATACAACTTAGGTGATCTTTATTATAGATCTAAAATGCTAGTAATATTCGCAGCTATTAATTTTTGTCTTTTTATTAGATTAGGACATTGCCTTGGCTCATTCTTGTTCATCCTCTTTCCCATTTTTTATTAGAGGAGGTTGAAAATTGTGACTCCATCCTGTATAAGAAAATAGTTATCAATTTAAATATTCTCTAGTGAGAAAATCAGAAAAACAATTATCAGATCCTTTTAAATATTGTATTTCAAAATCAAATGAAGCTAATAAAACTTGTCACCTTGCAAAAATTTGTTTAGAAACATCATGCTTACGGTCTTTATTAAAGATGAATTTTGCTGCTTGGCAATCAAATTTTATTAAAGACACATTTTACTATTGTAAGAATTTCTTCTGCAATAGCTACATAATTTTTTTGGCTATTGTTTTATTTTTTTGAATAAAATTGAACAAGATTTGCTTATTTATCTTGTGGAAAATATTATTTTAAAATTTCACTATATCTGATATCGAAAGCATGTCTCTATTATTTTTCTTTCAATTAGAATTGGCTAATGTAAGACATGATAAATTATTAACTTTAATATTTTTGACTGATTGAGTATGATACTCAATCCAAGATGTTGAATTTTTTTCAATATATCATATAAAATAGATGTATATTTGGAAAGATCCTTTACAAAAAAGGAAATATAATTTAAACTTTCAAAAATCTCTACAGTTCAATTTTATCAGTAATAATATTTGAAAATTTTGAAGCAAATTCAATGCTTCTATTTATGAAAAATATTTTATCATTTTTGATATTATGTCCTAAAAATCTAATTTTTATTTGAAAAAGAGATATTTTGGGTTTAGATATTACTAATTCATTTTGTATAATGATTTTTTTAAAATAAATCAATATGTTTAAAATGTATTTTCACCGTTTTTAAAAATACTAGTATATCATCAATATAAACTTTTATGAAATGGCTATAACACATGAAAATGTTATTCATAATATTTTGAAATTTAGAGGGGGCATTTTTTAATTCAAATGACATGACATTCCATTCGAATTGACCCATGGGGATATTAAAAGCAGTTTTATGTTTATCTACTTCAACAATTTGAATTTGTCAATTTTCTTATTTAAATCAATTTATTTTAAAAAAAAATATAACGACGTCATGTAATCTATTCAATAGATCCTTCTTATTAGGTATTGGATACCTGATCCATTTTAAAACTTTATTAAGAAGTTTATAAGTAATAACTAATCTTGAAATTCCTTTCTTTTTCCGCATATTTATACTAACATAAAAATCAGTACATGATCACGGTAATTTTGAAGATCCTATAAGTCCTTTATTTAATAAAGAATCAATATCGTTTTTGCATAGTTCTAAATATTCTGAGTTCATTAGGCATGACCTAGCTTTAGTGGAAATATTATATTCTTTAAAGTTCTCTTCATATGAAAGACTGACTACATATTTCTTTCTTTGTCAAAATGTATTTGAGTGATCTCCACAAATTAGTAAGAAAAATTGATTTTTCAAAAAAATATTTTTTTCACTTAGTTTAGGATTTTGTAAAGTCTCTTAAATTATTAGACTATAAATTTTATTCTCTTATAAAATCAAATTGTTGATTTTTTGAAAGTATTCTTTCTTTTGTTGTATTTAAAATCTTGAATAGGGTGGTGAAATAAAATCAATTTGATTTCTTTATTATCAAATGTTTCAGTTATACCACTTTCATTCTATCTGGTAATAGGATATAAGTGAACAAGAAAATGAGACGCCTAAAATAGTTTCATCGATAATATCTTTTACTAAAACAAATATATCTGACATACAAGATTTATCTTGAAATATATGCCATGAGAATCTTGTATTCAACTCTCATTTTATGATCACTAGCATTTCTTAAAATATGTGTAGTTTTATAAAAATATTTGAAAGGTATTAAGTCTTCTTGTTTGCAATTACAATCTGCCCCTCTATCAATAAAAGCAGTAAATTCTCTCTTAAAATTATAAAAGATTAAAAGATTAATTTTTGAGTAAAATTTTTGACGCTCTATAATTTTCACAGTTTGGAGAAATTCCTCTTCTAACATATTCGGTATATTATCTATAATACATGTAACAAGACTTTGATCCTCTAAATAAGAGATTCTTTTATCTAACATCATATTCTTACTTTTGAGATTAATAATTTTTTTCTTGATATTATCAATCTCTATCTTCAAGTCATGAGTTGTTGCAGGAGCATTAGCAACTCGCTCCTTTTCTTTAAGGATTCTTTGAATTTCGACAATAGTATAAGGTCCTTTTTTAGAAAGATTTTTTCATTATTTTTTAGTGAAACTAGTAGAGGATTTTTCCATTTTTATATTATTTGAGTTCTTATCTTAGGATTTTTGATAATTTTCAAAATTTCTATTAATTTATCATTTTTAAGGACATCAATATTTAGATCCTTAAATTGAGAGTAAATATTATAAAATTTATCGTCACCCTTGTTATCAAAAGGTTGCCCTAATTGACAAAGTATACAAACATCTTAGGACATATAAGCCTCATCATAAAGGACTCTTAAATCCTCATTATCAATTTGATCTGAATTTAAATTTTTTGGAAAAGTGTTTGGTAGAATTTTGTACAAAGATTGTTTTATCTCCTCATCTATGTTAAAAAAATTTATCGTATTCTTAACTTTATAGTCTTTGACATAATGACTTACTCTACCATATTTGTAATAAGCATTGGGTTTGTTGGATTTAATATAATCTTTTCCTGCTTTAAATTTTTCTTCCTTCTTGACTTTTTCTCAATTCTCCTATAATGACTTGAAAATTAGATGAAATATATGAAATTTGTGATTTTGTGTGATTTGATTATTTTACCCCTTTCCATAGTTGTATTATGATATTTCTGAGGTGCAGGGGTGATTGACATAGTTTCCGATGTATTTTGATACCATTTATACGATATTGTGATTTTTGATGGCTTCGAGAGCCGTATTTTGGACTTATGTGGATATCGTTTGATCCGTGTGATGAATTACTGAATGGACTGCACAAACAGCTTTGAATATCGATTTTAGGCTTGGTAGAACTTTAGTTCGCGTCCCGGTATACCCGAGCTCCTTTCGAACTGTTAGTCGAAAAATTGGAAATATATGTGTGGGACCCATATTTGATTAAAATAACTCAGATAGAAAATTTGACTTCGCCAGTAGATATGGAACGTTGATTTTAGGGTGATAACATATTTGATATGATTTTACGGCTTTTAAATCTCATTTTGACCCTCAGTTTGGAAATTGTGATTTCGAGTTTTGAGGGTCAACTTTGTGAAAATGAAGTTTTTTGAAAATCTGACTTTACCAACGCATCTAGAATGTTGAATTTAGTGTAGTTTCATAGTTCCTTTGTGTATAGCAGACTCCAAATGAATCTCGGACAGTCCATCGAGTCCGTTAGACTTTAAAAAAAAACTACTCCCTCCGTTTCAAAAAGAATGACCTACTTTTCTTTTTAGTCCTTTTCAAAAAGAATGACTCCTTGCCTTTTTTTGGCAATACTTTAATTTCAACTTTCCACATGGCATGTTTAGGGCCACAAGATTAAATGACATTTTGGTACATTTGACACAACTTTAATTTAAGGCCACAAGATTCAAAAGTCTTCTTTAGTTTCTTAAACTTTGTGCCAAGTCAAAGTAAGTCATTCTTTTTTAAACGGATGGAGTACTATATTACAGATTTTCCCATCTTTTTTTGGCCCATTTTGCTCATTTTTCATCTTGTTCTTGATAGTTAAATCCTAAAATAGTGTGAGAGCTTAAAAGTGAAGCTTGTGATAGCTAGATTAACATCTATTTCTTTATTCTATTACAGACTTAAGGTAAGAATTCACCATTTTCGTAGTAATTTCTTGATTAATTTTTCAAAACTCCAAAAATGTTAGGGCTTGATTTTAAACACTAATTTTACTCTTTTTCATTTGAATAATATTTTTATCTTATAATTGCTAGTTTTTCATCAATTTAACCTTCAAAACAATTCCGATTCTTGATTTTAACCTGAATTTCAAAGATTTTACCCGATAAAGCTTAAAAATAGTTTTTTATTCAATTTGAATCTCGTTTATGACTCGATTAGACTTGAATTTTCAGATGTATATTACTAAAAATATGGAGAACATATTTTTGAAGTAATGTTACAATTTTATTCTTCTTTGAAAATCTGTTTTGGGGGTTCGTTTTTATCTCGAACCAAAAGTAGTTAACATGGGTGTCGTTGGTTTTATTTTGATGCGTAGATTCCATATTTAATATTTATAGAGGAGTTTGTGACCATTCGTGGAAAGTAAGGTCGTGGGCTCGAGGTGTAGCGGACCGATTTCGGCTTTTGAGGTAGGTTATAGCTTAACTATTTTAGATTGGGATGGATAGTAAATGATGGTACAAAATGCATGTTAAGGATGGTAGATAATCATGACAAATGACTATCTATGTGTTGTGTCCGTGTGGGGGCCTATATGTGTTGTAATTATCAAAATTGAGATATTATGTGATATATGTGACCGTGGAGGGTCCTATTTGATATTGATAGCCTTGAATACATGTGAATAATTATATTACATTTTTAAAATGCTTAATGTGGTACCATTGGTGTATTGTGATTAAAGTCGTACTTAATTGACATATGAGACATGGAAATTCAAGGATAAAATGAAAATAATAAGTGGATATTAGATCACATGGTTGTGGAAATGTATTATTATGGTTGGTTGTAAAAATATATCATGTGATTGGTTATGGAACTACTCATTGTGATTGGTTCTGAGCATTACATCCTTATAGCATATTCATTCATGAAACATTGGTACCACCATGGCAATACCTTTTTAAAAACCCTCCCCGAGGAATGTGCCAGGGAGGAGATATTGTAACACCTTATAAAACCCTTTACAAGAGATGTGCTGGAAAGGATATATAAGTAATGTGGATTGTATACAGGTTGACAAATCTCCCATTGGTCCTACGTCGGGAAGCTTTAGCTCCGTAGGTGTATACGGGGATTGTGCGACGATCCCAGAGGTTGTGTGATGATATCGTGCATCATCATCATCATATTCACTACACTTACTTTATTGCATTTATATTCTATTGTATTTCCATACTGACTTGCTATCTATGTAATTTTCTTTTCTTTTTTTACTTGTATTTGATGATCTTGTAAATGCATGTTCTCACTTGTTCTACTTATATGTAATATAATGCATACTTGTGTTCTATCTTGGTGTAATATTACAATATTATGATATATTAGAGCTATTGGTACAAGCGGTGTGGGCTACAGTTGTGGGATATTTTTTTATTGCAGGTGACTTACCCTTAGTGTATATTTTGTATGCTTTATTTACTGCTTTAATTGATCGGCCTATGATACCCACTGGGTACAAGTGGGCCGTACTTATACCTACTGTGCACTTTCGGTGCAGGTCCTAGACCGGGTGCACCTCAACTTGCTTGATTCCGGTGATTGTTGGAGCTTCCAAGATAGTGGTTGGACATTCATGCATCTGGAGTTCACCTCTATCTTTCTATCTTAGTTATGTCTTTATTAGTATTCAGAGACATATATTATTTCTTTGTGGTTATTTTTCAGATGTATTTGACTTCTGGATAGTATTAGTAGTTCTTATACCTTTGACACCAGATTTTGGGAGTTATAGTTGCATGTGTTGATTTTATTCTTTCCATTTTTATTATATCTGTATAGTTTAGTTTTATTCTAGAAGCCTTACCTTGGGGGCATTTCTGTCATTTCCTATGTATGTCAGTTTGGATGAGGAGCTTACTTGTCAAGATTTGTCACGATAAGGGCCACCATGAACCTTTTTGGGTCATGACAAATTAGTATCAGAGCAGCCATGTTCATTGGTCTCAAAAGTGTAAGAATGGTAGGTTAAATAGAGTCTTACGTATCGGTATGTAGACGTTTGTATCTATCTTCAAGAGGCTACTGGACATCTTTAGGAAACTTTTCTCATTTTATTCTTTATCGTATAAAGTTCTTTCATACCTTGTGTGAGTTGTATTTTAATCTTTTTGCACAAATGGTATGACTTATACTATATCTTATCAGTTGAGAAATATAGAAAGAGATTTGTGGATGTTGCTTGTCAGTTGTAGACCCCGTGATTCTCCTGAGATGACTTGGGATTAGTTCGTTGAGGCTTTTATAGAGAGATTTATGCCTTTCAATTTGAGAGGTCATGTCCGGGACGAGTTTAATTATTTGGAACAGGGTTTTATGATATTTGTTGAGTATGAGACACGCTTCCATGCCTTGTTTAGATATTCCTATGATTGTATTTTCACAGAGTCAAAGAAGATTTGAAAATTCACGAAGGGTTTAGATGTTTCTCTTTAGTTGGATTTGTCTCAGATGATTGTATTTGAAGAATCGTTTTAGAGCATTATGGGTCATACGAAGATGACAGAGGGAATTCTTCAGGTATCACAGAGAGGCACCAAAAAGGTGCACCGTTTTGGTGAGTTTAGAGGTGAGTTTTCTTGTGGTAGAAGTACCAGGGTAAGCCAGTACAGGCAGCTTTACAGAGTTCACGTGGTGCATTTTTTAGCTTAGTATTTTAGGGTGGTCGTTCGGGCCCAGTTGTACCTTCTCTTATTGATACTGGTTGTAGAGGTTGCTATGCGTGTGATAAGATTGGCTATGTGGCCAGGGATTATCCCCGCCGAGTAGTTTGAGCTACTTTTATTCTTGATATAAGGGGTAGGGGTGCTAACAGAGGTGCGAGGGGAAGAGGTAGTGAAGCTCATGGGGGTAGACGTGGGGCTACCCAGACAGCTGATGGTCGTGGTCAGAGTTATGCTATACCAATTAGACCTGAGGTAGAGGCTTCTGATGTTGTGATTACAGGTATCATCCCCATTTATTTCAGACCTACATCTGTATTATTTGATCCCGAATTGACTTTTTTCTATGTGTCTATATATTTTGCTTTGGATTTTGATTCTGTTAGGAAGCCTCTTGACATGCCTATTCATGTATCTACCCCGATAGGTGATTTTTATATAATGGATCGAGCGCACCGATCATGTGTTGTGACTTTTTCCAGGCGTGAGACTTTGGTAGATTTGTTTGTATTAGATATGGTTTGATTTTGATGTTATTTTAGGTATGAATTGGTTGGCCCCTTATTATGCTGTCCTAGATTGTTATTCCAAGACTGTCAGGGATAGCTTGGAAGGGTGCACTTCACTCGGGTTCTAAGAGGATTATATCTTATGTTCAAGCTCATAAATTGGTTGAGAGGGGATGTTTATCATACTTGGATCATATTTATGATACTAGCATTGTTTTGCCTCCTTTCTTGGATTCTGTCCATGTTGTAAATGATTTTATAGATTTGTTCCCTACAGACTTGCCTGGTATGCCCTTGGATCATGATATTGATTTTACTATTGATGTTGAGTCGGGCACCAAGCCTATTTCTATTCCTCCTTATAAGATGGCATTAACAGAGTTGAGAAAACTGAAGGATCAATTGCAAGAGTTATTGGATAATGGATTTATCCAACATAGTGCTTCACCTTAGGGTGCGCATATCTTGTTTGTGAAGAAAAAAATGGGTCATGTATTAATTATTGATAATTGAATAAAGTGGCGGTTAAGAATAAGTGTCTTCTTTCTCGCATTGACAATTTATTTGATCAGCTTTAGGTGTTGCAGTAAAGATTGATTTGAGGTCAATTTATCACCAGTTGAGGATTAGAGCTTCAGATTTTCTGAAGACAGCTTTTCAAACTCGACATGGTCAGTATGGGTTCTAAGTCATGTCCTTTGGGTTGACCAATGCATTCATGGAGCTGATGAGCTAGGTGTTTCGATCGTATCTCGACTCTTTTATTAATATATTTATAGTTGATATCTTGGTGTATTCCAAGAGTGAGGTTAAGCATGAGGAGTATTTACAGATTGTGCTTCAAATATTGAGGGATGAGAAATTGTATTCCAAGTTCTCTGAGTGCAAGTTTTGGTTCGATTCTATTTTTTTAGGAGTCTTATGGTAGCTAAGGAAGGTATTAAGGTTGATCCAGCCAAGGTTGCAGCGGTTTGTGATTGGGCTAGACTTATTGTGCCTATTGAGATTCAAAGTTTTGTTGGCTTAGCAGGCTATTATCGGCGTTTTATTGATGGTTTCTCTTTTAATGTAGCTTCGTTGACCAAGTTGACCCAGAAGGAGATTTCTTTTCAGTGGTCTGATGCTTCTAAGGCAAGCTTTCAAAAGCTCAAGGATTTATTGACTTCAGCTCCTATCTTGACTTTGACTAGAGAGGGCATGGTTTTACCATCTTTTGTGATACTTTGGGTGTTGGGTTAGATGCTATGTTGATGCATGATGGCATGGTGATTGCTTATGTATCTCTCTAATTGAAGCCTCGTGATCCTACACATGATTTAAAGTTGTGCACATTTATGTTTGCCTTGAAGTTGTGGAGGCACTACTTGTATGGAGTTCATTGTGAGATTTTCTCAGTTCATCATATCTTTCAGTACTTTTTCACCCAGCAAAATATTAATATGAGGCAACGTCGTTGGCTTAAGTTGCTTAAGGATTATGACTTGACTATTCTCTACCATTTGGGCAAGGCTATTATGGTTGCGGATGCCTTGAGCTGAAATCGACCAGCATGGGTAGCTTGGCACATCTTTTGACCCAGGAGAGGTCTTTGGCCTTAGAGGTTCAATCTTTTGTTAACCAGATAGTTAGGCCTGATATTTTGATACCTAGACGTGTTTTGACATTTGTGGAGTTTAGATCTTCTTCGATGGAGCAGATTCGAGTTCATAAAGTTTAATGAGGTTGGATTGAGGTTGATTTAAGAAAAGGTATTAAGTGATGAGGTTAACGAAGCCTCGCTTAATTCAGATGGATTTTTGAAGATTGGGGGCTAAGTTTGTATGCTGAGAGTGGGTGATTAGATTAGGTTGATCTTGGAGGAGGCCCATTATTCCAGATATTCTATCCATCTAGGTGCAACTAAGATGTATCATGATTTCAAGCAGCATTACTGGTGGGGTGGTATGAGGCGAGATATGGACGATTTTATACCTCGTTGCCTATGTTGTCAGCAGGTGACGATCGGGCATATGAGGCCTGGTGGGTTGCTTTAGATGTTACCCATTCCCGAGAGGAAGTGGGAACAAATCACTTTGGACTTTATGACTAGTTTCCCTTGTACATCTCGTGGTTTTGACAGTGTTTGGGTCATCATGGATTGACTGACCAAGTCAGCTTATTTTATTCGATTCAAGTCTTATTCAATGTTGAAATGTTGACCCGTATCTATATTCATGATATTATGTATCTGTATGGTGTGCCAATGTCCATTATTTTAGATCGAGATTCTATGTTCACATATTACTTATGGTAGACTTTTCAGGATGAGTTGAGTATTCAGGTTGATCTTAGCACAATATTTGACCCCAGACTGATGGCTAGTCAGAGCGGACTATTCAGATTTTAGAGGATATGCTTCTTGCGTGTGTGATAGATTTTGGTGGCTAGTGGGAGCAGCATTTGGCTTTAGAGGAGTTTACATATAATAATCGCTACCATTCCAGTATTGATATGGCTCATTTTGAGGTATTGTCGCTACCCAATGGGTTGGTTTGGTGTTTCAGAGGTGATACCTTGAGGTGTGGACTTGCTTCATGAGTCTTTGGATAATGTCTGGGTCATTCAAGATAGACTTAGAGCGGCTAAGAGTAGGCAAAAGTTCTATGCTAATCGTAGACTATATGCCTTGAGATTTGGCGTTGGTGATCGTGCCTTCGTTCAAGTTTCACCCATGAAGGGTGTGATGAGGTTTCGAAAGAGGGGCAAGCTTAGCCCTAGGTATATCGGCCCATTTGAGATTCTTTGAACTGTTGGTGATGTGACTTATGAGTTTGCTTTGCCCCTGATCTATCAGTTGTTCATCCTGTTTTTTCGTGTTTTTATGCTTCGTTGCTATATTGTTGATGAGTCTCATATCATTCTTTGAGAGTCGGTTCATCAGGATGAGCGGTTGTCCTTTGTTGAGAACTCGGTCTCCATTTTAACTAGGGATGTTAGGTGGTTGCATTCTAGAGTTATCCCTAGGGTTAAGGTTTAGTGGCGACATCGAACTGTAGATGAGGTTACTTGAGAGGTTGAGTCTGATATACATAGTTCCTATCCCCAACTATAATACCCTATACTTTTCTAAGTTCAGTCTAGCTTATAATGCATGTATAAGAGGCTTAGAACTTAAAAATTTGGCTAAGTGTTGGAAACTTAGTCTTATTTTTGGCCTCTCAACTTCGATGATTTTTAAAGTGACTTTTCCGACCTTGAGACATAAATTTTTAAGTTAATTCATGTTCAGGAGTGTAAGTAGCATGTCTCAGGGAAGTTTCAGAATTTTCTAACAAGGTTTGAACCGTGTTCGAATTGCATTCCAGTGGTCCACCGCGATTTCACCGCATCACGGTGACAGGCTAAATCGCACTCATTTTTTTTCCAGTGAAGCACCGCGATGGCCCCGCTCATTCATTTCCAGTTGCTCAACGCGATAAGTTCGCGTCGCGCCAAGCCCCTAAATTGCACTCGTCCTTTGAATGGCAAATTCTAGTAGCACTACGCGATTCTACCGCATCGCGGTGAAGGCGTATTTACCATGTTCTTGATCCATAATTTGAAATTCATGTGTCATGACCTTTATACTAGTGTGTGAAGTTCTTATTAGGTGAATAATTTTCCTAGAAATCACTTAGAGCCAAGTTGAGCTAAGAACTTTAGATTCGTTCAAAGATTGGGGTTCGATTCTAAAAGGGTCTAATTTAAACGTGTATAAATTTTGATATACATGGAATTTTTCATCTCAATACCCATCAAATTGTAGATAATTGAATTAGCTTTCCAACGATACCAATTTCTCCTTAATCCGATACCTGAGCAAAAAGTTATAGCCATTTTTGTGTGAGGCAGTAAGCTACCACGATGGTACTGCGTCGCGATAAAGTGCAAAATCGGGATATGGGCTACGAATTTTTAGTTTAAATGAGTGAGGGGCAATTGGGTATTTTCTCACCTCAACCCAGGTCGTAATAACACGATGTTAAGCCTCCATTAGGACATTATTCGCCCTCATTATCCTACTTTACTCTCAAGAACAAACCCTAATCAATCCTCTTCAAGAACAATCAAGAATCAAACTTCCAAATTCAAAAAAGCTTTCACGATTTTGTTTCTTTTTCAAGATTTAATATTTTTAAGGTGTGTGGGAGTTCATCCACGGGTCCTCTTTCACCCATGGAGCCCAAAAACCTTTTTTACTTAATTAAAGAATGAATTTTTCATTACTATGCTATTTTGTATGTTCAAGAAAGATTGAATTTAATGTTTTCATGGTGTTTTTAATTTAATTCAGCCCATATGTGATTCCATGCAAGATTTTAAATTCCTCATGCTATGAATTTGAATTTCCCATGCTTTATTCAAGTAAATTCCATGATAGATCCTAAATTCATGATGTTTAGCAATATTCCCATGTTTTAAATTCACGCCTTCCACATGTTTGATGAAATTCCCATATCATGTTAAGTCAATTTCAAGATGAATCCCCAAGTTATGAATTTTGCCATGTAATTCTATTGTTCACCCATGTTTAAGACATTTTTAGGTTCAAGCTATGATCTTTACATGTATGATTAAACGCTCATGTCCTCTTTCAAGCGAATTTTATATAAATTTCCCAATTCATGATTTTAGCTATGTAATCATGCTATACTCCCATGTTTAGGATATTCTCATGTCCAAGTTCATCATCCCCATGTGTTTAATGAATAGCCCATGATAAAGTATCAATCTTCATGTGTTTGATGAAATGCCCAAGTGATGGGTTTCTTTAAATAATGACTATTTATCATGTCCTCAAAGCCTAAGTATAGTCTTGTTGTTATTATTATCGAGTCCTGGGGGTTATGAATACCCAAAATTAGCTATCATCTAGTTTTTCATAATCTACAGAATGACTCTAGTTATATCACGAGGGAGATCATTTAGTCAGTAATATGGTCAATTGTGAGTCCAATTAAGTTAGCTCAGTTTGGTTTCAGTTCCAGTATCAATTTAAGGTTATTAATTTCCTCAGAATCTGTATGTACTGTTATTTTCAGAATACCATGACCTAAGATTATCAGTTATCAATTAACAGTGCATGCACCAGTTAGTATTTCAATGCCACTCAGTTGAGAGTAGGATTTAGCACCGAGCGAACCCAGGGATGGGGGCTCACCTGCCAGTAGAGGACGTGACCCTTAGTAGCAATTCTTGGGTTTCATAACTACGTCGCCAGTGTAGGTTGAGATGTTAACCTTCCAGTTGAGGGTTGATCTCATATGGGTACCTGCCAATTGAGGGTAACCCTTAGTTCTTTAGGACAACACTTTAGTGGATCCACACAGCCAGTGTTAGTACCCGTGGTACGGTACTGATACCCTTCCAACTGGGGTTACAGGTTGGACCCTGATTAGCTTAGATCGGGGAATGTTGGTTAGATGATACCTCCCACAGTCTCAGTTACAGTCTCAGTTATAGTCTTAGTTCAGTATTCAGTTCAGAGTTCAGTTTCAGGTTTGCTTGACCATAGCATTCAGTTATCAGTATTTCAGTTTATAGACTATTTTAGAATCTTATACACATTTGGTCTTGCATTCTCAGATATTATAGTTTTTATGAATTCACGCTCAGTTATCTCATGTTGTTTTAATAGTCCTTACCTCACAAGCATAGTACTCTACAGTTTTAGCCTAATTATTCAGACTAAGTACAGTTCAGACTTACATGACCAGTATTCAGCTATAATTCATTTAGTTAATAAGATAAGCTTAGCACATGTTATGTTTGGTTCTGCGTGTTTATTTTTTTTTCTCTGTATGACTGTATATTCAGATTCTCGAGTTACGTTAGCCTCCATTATGTAGTTTCAGACTCAGCATTCATACAGTATCCATGTGTTATCGTATTCCAGCTTCAGTTCTACTTATATCATTAAAGTAAAGTTTTGTAGAAACTAAGTGTAGAGATTCACCATCTTATCAGAATATGTTTGTCACTCATGCTTTAAGACATTTTAGTTTTCAGTTTATTCCAGCCTATTCGTGAGTCTACTTACACTTAGCATGCATGTTTTACGATTACGTATGAAATTGGTTTTACTTATTGCATTCACCCCTTCATACTCAGTATATTATTGAAGTACTGATCCATATATATATTTGTGCGACTACATTATTTCATAATGTAGGTACCATTTGTAGCACGTACATCATGATCAGACAGTTGCAGTTTCCAGCCAGCAGGTGATAAGTTCTCTTATTTCGGGAACTCCAGACAGTTTTAGTTCATGTACAATTTATTTATTTTCCATATGTATTGATTAGTAGTAGTTGGAGGCATGTCCCAGCTATTTATAGTCAGTATAGTAGAGGCTTCATAGATGTCAGTCAGAGTCAGTCATGTAATTTCAATTTCTTCCTTCAGATTTATCAGATTGTAAAGCTTTATCAGTATTATATCTATTTCAGATTTTCAGTATGATTATGTTTCCGCACAGCAGAACCTGTTATTGAATGTATCAAATTTAGCTACTTAACAGTATGCTAGTTCATGGGCTAACTTAGGATCACTTGTGGTTCTAAGAATCGTGTGACGACTAGGGGGTAGTCTCGGGTCTTTTACCAACTCCTCATTGATTCAGGTATTTCTTTGCCTTAGTTTGAGAACGAACTAAATTTTTAGTAGTGGATGATATAACGACCTGAAAATTTGATGAAATATGTAAAATTTGTGGTTTTGTGTGATTTGACTATTTTACCCCTTCCTGTACTTGTATTATGGTATTTCTGGGGTGTGGGGGTGATTGGCATAATTTTTGATGCATTTTGGTACCATTTATTTGATATTGTGATTTTTTATGGCTTCGAGAGCCTTATTTTGGACTTATGTGGATATCTTTTGATCTGTGCGACGGATGGCTCAAGGGACTAAGCCAGCAGCTCCAGAATATCTATTTTAGGCTAGGTATACCTATGGTTCGGTTTCTGATGCACCCGAGCTCATTTCGACCTATTGGTCAAACAATTGAAAAATTAGAAATATAGGTGTGGGACCCACATTTGATTGAAATGACCTCGGTGGAAAAATTAGACTTTGCCAACAAATCCAAAACATCGATTTTAGCTTAGTAACATGTTTGATATGATTTTATGCTTCTAAACCTCATTTTGACCCTCAGTTTGAAAAATTATGATTCCGAGTTTCGGGGCTCAACTTTGTGAAAATATTATTTTTTTGAAAATCTGACTTCTCCAACACGTCCATAATGTCAAATTTAGTGTGGTTGCATAGTTTGCTTGGGTATATCTGACTCCAAATGAATTTCTGACACCCCATCAAAATCCGTTAGACTTAAAAAAACTGTTATAGCAGAAAATCTGCTATAAATTGCTTATTTTTCCTCTTTTTTTTGGCCTTTTGCTCATTTTTTATCTTGCATCTTGAGAGTTAAAACCCTAAAATAGTGTGGAAGCTTAAAAGTAAAGTTTGTGATAGCTTTGGTAGCTAGATTAACATCTATTTCTTTATTCTATTACGGACTTAAGGTAAGAATTCACCCTTTTCTTAGTAATTTCTTGAATAATTTCTCAAATCCAAAAATCCTAGGGCTTGATTTTAAATCTCAATTTCATTGCTTTTTAATTGAATAATATTTTTATCTTATAATTACTAGTTTTTCATCAATTTAACCTTCAAAACAACTACTTGATTTTAACCCGAATTTCAAAGTTTTTATCCAGTAAAGCTTAAAAATGGTTTTTCTTTAATTTGAACCTCATTTTTTACTCGATTTAACTTGGATTTTCAGCTGTAAATTTCTAAAAATATAGGAAACTCATTTTTGAAGTAAAGTTACGATTTTACCCTTCTTTTTTGAAAATCCATTTTAGGGGTCCATTTTGACCCTGAATCAAAAGTAGTCAATATGGGTGTCTTTGATTTTGTTTTAACGCGTAGATTTCATATTTTATATTACTAAAGGACTTTGATATTATTCGTAGAAATAAGGTCGTGGGTTTGAGCTGTAGCGAACCGATTTCGGCTTTTGAGGTAGGTTATGACTTAACTCTTTCAGACTGAGTTGGATAGTAAATGATAGTACAAAATATATGTTAAGGTGGGGAACTAATAATGAAAATGGATATCTATGTGTTGTGCCTGTGTGGGGGCCTATATGTGATGTAATTATCGAAATAGAGATATTATGTGATATGTGTGACCGTGTGGGGTCTTATGTGATGTAATTATCGAAATAGAGATATTATGTGATATGTGTGACCGTGTGGGGTCCTCATATCATACTCATTCATGAAATATTGGCAGCACCATGGCAACTCCTGAGTAACACTGGCAACACCTTTTTTAAAAACCCTCCCCGAGAGATGTGCTGGGGATGAGATATTGTAACAACTTATAAAACTCTTTTCAACGGATGTGCCGAAAAAGAGATATAAGATATGTGGATTATTTATTGGTTGACGAACCCCCCATGGTTCTTTCATTGGAAAGCTTTAGCTCTGTAGGTATGTACAGGTACTGTGCGACGATCTCAGCGGTTGTGCGACGACCTCATGCATTATCATCATTATTATCATCATCATCATATACATTTCACTTAGTTTATTGTGTTGTATTTCCTTATTGACTTGTCATTTATGTAATTGTCTTATCTTCTTTTACTTATATTTGATGATCTTGTATATTCATGTTCCCACTTATTCTACTTATATGTGATATAATTCATACTTGCGTTCTATCTTGGTGTAATATTACAATATATGTGATATATTAGAACTGTTAGTGCAAGCGGTATGGGCTACCCTTGTGGGACATTTTTTTACTACAGGTGGCGTGCCCTTAGTGTATATTTTGTATGCTTTATTTACTGCTTTGCTTGTCGGCCTATGATACCTACTGAGTACAAGTGGACCGTACTCATGGCTACTGCACTCTTTTGGTGCAGGTCCTAGCCCGAGTGCACCTATATTTACTTGACTCAAGCGATTGTTGGAGCTTCCAAGGTAGCAGTTGGACATTCATGCATCTGGAGTTCACCTCTATTTTTCTATATTAGTTATATCTTTATTAGTATTCGGAAATATATATTATTTCTTTGTGGTTATTTTTCAGATGTATTTGACTCCTTGATAGTATTAGTAGTTCTTACACCTTTGACACCAGATTTTGGGAGTTATGGTTACATGTGTTGATTTTATTCTTTCCGTTTTTATTATATCTATGTGGTTCGGCTTCATTCTAGAAGCGTTACGTTGGCGACATTTTTGTCTTTTCCCTGTATATATCAGTTTGGGTGAGGGGCTTACTTGTTAAGGTTTGTCACGATAAGTGTCATCATGACCATTGTTTTTGGATCGTGACATCTCCTATTTTTCTTATCATAATTTTTTTTTCTTTTGCCTATATGGCTCTCTAGAATTCTTAGAAATGTCAATGGCAAATTGTTCACAAAATTCACTTATTTATTATTTTTCATTAAGACGATGTTTTTTTATCAGTTGATTCAACCTGATCTCATTACATAAGGATAGTCTTTTTTAAGTGCAAACATTAATCAGCTTTTCATATGTATAGTAATCATACTGCTGATCTTCTAAGAGTTTTTTTTAACTCTTTTCACAAATAAAATTGATAATCCATCTATGAATTTAGGCTTTCAATGAGAATTATTACATTTGGTAACTTAATAACTCTAGATAAAAATATGTCTTATGCCATTTAAAGGATTTAATAGTTTTACATCTTAAGTTTTGAAGCATAGTCCTAATGGTTTCACTATTGTCAGACCATCTTTCTAAGATATGTTTCATAATATTAAGGATTAGAGTATAAATTGCATTTTGGACAGGTTGACAGTCTTCCTGCTTAATCGATTGTAATATTTTATGATGATGATTCCGAGTTAAATAGTTATCCCACCATTCTTTTAATTGACCAGTAAATCCTGCAATAATTATCTCTGCAATAGCTTTATCATGATTTTCATTAGCTTTGCAAATTGTACTGTACATCAACATTCGATGTACTATTGTGACAATTTTTCTATCACTATAACCATCTATGTTTCATTTATAAATTTTTTTTTCATTATAACTAATGGAGATAGGACTGGGCATATTTTGGTTTAAACCGAAAAAACTGAAAAATCGAACTGAAATTTAATTTTGATTTGATTTTTCAGTTTTTCAAATTGATTTCGGTTTCAAATTTTAAAAATTTGGTTAAACGATTTGGTTTTTGGATTTACAAAACAAAAATTTGGCTAAATTGAAAAACCAAAATTATATAAATAATATATCATAATATATATATATATATATATATATATAATTATATATATATATATATATATATGTAAATATACTAAAAATAACATAATCTGATATAACATATAAATATATAAATTATAATCATTTAGTAACCCTAAATCCTAATATACTACTTTGCTTTAGACCCTAACATAGTAACATTAACGTGAAGGCTGCAACGACGCTCAACCATCCTCAGTCGTTTGCTTAATTCATCACTGCCGTCGGCAGTCGCTGCTGAGTGCGGCCACTGCCTTCACGTCAATGACGATGACTCAACGAGGTCGATATTTATGGTTATTTCATGTGTGTTGAATTAATTGTATTTGGGAATAAAAAATAGGTTTGAAAAAAAAAGATTATTTTTCTAGAAAAATCACCAATTTTAAATGCTCACTACTTTAATCTTTAAAACCGAAATAAAAATTTGAAATAATCGAACCGAATTTGTAAAAACTAAACCAAACCAAAATAATTTTGGTTTAGTTATGATTTTCATTTTCGTCAATCCGAAAATTAAAAAATCGAATCGATATTCAACAATCAAACTGAACAAACCGAATGCCCGCCCTAATTGGAGATCACTATTTTTTGTTCCTCTAATAAAACATCTTGAGGAGTGGACCTAGGATAGTCATACATTCTTTGGATTGATTTTTTGGCATATTTTTCCTGAGATTTTATTAGTTTCACTTGAGACTTCATAATCATCATTTTTTGATAGTTCAAATATATTAAGCGTACTTAAAAGGCTAAATTTTAATTCATTAAATTTTTCTTCTAATAATTTCCTTTAGATCATTAAGACCTCTTTTTAATTTAAAGTTTTTCATGTCAGGGGATGGCTGAATACTTGTTGTAGTAATTGTGACATGTTCTTGCCTTTTTTTTAATATCGCTAGGATCTATTTTCTTTATTTCATAAAATAGTATATCAGTTTTATCATGAATGAAAATAATTTGTTCATTCAATATGCTCATATAAATATTAGCAGAGTTTTGTTGTTTAATCATAGTATTAACATGTTAAGCCATAATAATAGCAGTATCATTTTCAAGTAACTTTGCAAATGTAGTAAATATACTATTTTATCATCCTTCTTAAATTAAAAAGATTGTTGAGGACGAAATACTGATTTGGTGATTTCACCATTACTTAACTTATAATCTCTTTCCAACATGAAAATATAACTATCAACATATCTTGCCATAAAGTAGGAAAGAAAAGCAATTATTTTGTTATGACTGAAAAGATTTTTATAAAACCCTTTCTGAAATAAATTTTTTTCTTCTTTATTTAAACATTGAAAATACTATCTTCCAAAAAGTTTTCACTTGGATTTAAAAAACTCATTTGAGATTCTTTTTCTTTTCAGTGACCCCGGAGTAAAATCAATTATATTTTGATTCATTTTAAACCTGTAGAAAAATTCATTTCGAACTCAATTGGGTTCAAGTCTGACATAACATTAGCTATATTATTCCTATCTAGTCTAATGTTACTAGCTCTATTATTTTTTCTAATTTAAAAAGTAGAGGCTCTAGATCGAAAATTCACTATATAATCCATCCGAGAGATAAAAGAAGAAGTTATCTAGTTAATTTAGATGTAATACTAAAATTATTAGCTTTATTTGTTAAAGATATGGGATCCAAAAATTTAATTTTAATAGTACCATCTGTGATCTGTTCAACCTCCGTGATTTCACTTTTCATATTATTTTTAGGAGGGGTGGCTTCCTAAAAAATTCATTCCTTGGGAAAATTAATTTCATCACATTTAATAGGTCTCTTGGTAAAAACTATTGATCTATCAAAATTAGTTTCTGTTTAAATACTTTCATTTTTAAAATTTATAATTTTATACGTAGGATTTAAAGTATATAAAGATTTATAGTAAATTTTATAGCATATACACATAACTCCAGTTCCTGGCATGTAATAATAGCCTTGTCATTTAATACTTAATACCAAAACATTTAGAGAATTCTCATCATTCAAAGATATTTATAAATTAGGATAAGCATTAAAATATACAGGATCATAGGCTAAGCTTGTTTGTACAGTCAATATAAGAGAATTTTTTCAAATTTGATTTCTTCCATCTCTTAGAGCAGCTATAAAACTCTCAGGCAAATCTCTTATAATAAGTGGTTTAAATGCAATTTATATTAAATCAATATGCATAAATCTATGAATTTTCTTATAAGGAGCCAAATCATTTTCAAATTATAATCTAAAAGTAGCATGATTTCATCAACAGTAATAGTTTATTAGTTGTTTTAACAACATGTTTAAGACTCAGTTTTTCAAAAGTTTTCATTTGATAAATAAGTTTGGATTGGAATTTAGGAATTGTTCATTTATTATGAAGGTCTAAATGTTATGTCATATCACATTCTTTTTTTTTACTGTTTTTAATAGTAGTCTATTTTTTAATGATATTTATAATAAAGAACGTATTGAATGTATAATACCAATGACTACAAAAATCACATGGCTCTGATATCATAACGAAAATCGGATCACTTCCATGATACTGCAAGAGATCTTTATGATTAATAAACCTGATAGTAATAATTCTGGTCCATTACGAGTCCACATGGCCTGATACTTTCTACGAAAGTTGCTCTTTTATGTATTCAGAAAAAAACAATAGCATAAAGTATAAATATCATTACACCAATAATATAAAATATAATTTATATAAAATTTATGTACAAATATATACTCAATTATTTATTTTAAGGTTATTTCATATGTTGTCATTTTTTTCTAATATTTTTATTTTTATTAATTCTCTTCAATTAATGTAGTACTTTTTTATATTTCATATTTTTTTACATTATTTTTAAATATATACTCAATTGCTAGTTCCAAGGCTACTTCATATCTTGAATATATGTATATATATTTTCCATTTTTATATTTTCATAATTAATATGATGACCGCTCGATTTTAGTATCTTGTTAAAGATAATTTTTTATTACCTTTACCTATGTGTAATATTTTAAAAATAAAACGTTTAAGTTAATCCTCTTTTTTAATGAATCCAAAAATGATAATTCTTTAATTAGTTTAATCACTTAGAATTTGGACATGATAAAAATAATAAATATTAAATCTATTTGATATAAACTTACTAATATTTTATTTTATATAGTATAACAAAAGAAACAATTAAAATTGTTACAGAAGAAGGAAGAGTAAAAGATATAATAAAATTGAAGGACTAGTAACAATTTGTTAGAAAATATAAATTATTTTAAAATAAGAAATTATTAAAAATAAATAATTTATTGAGTAGACTATGAACCAGTAATGAAAGATAATTATTATCTTAAGGAAGGGGGAATTAGGAGTATGTAGGACAGGGTTGAGGTTTGGTAGGGGAGGGGGGGATGATCTGCAGGGAAAACTAACTTGATAAATTTTTGAAAAAGATTACTTGATAAATAATCTATGAGAAAAAATAAAAATCTTCCACATTTAGGAAATTACTTCTTGGAAGAAAATATTTTGAACTTTTATAATTAAGAAAATATTTTGAACTTTTATAATTAGGTAATTCTTTCGCAAAAAAAAACTGATAATAGATAGAGGTACTAACTAATTATTATTCTTGATTTTTAGTGAGGATAAAAATTTAGGAGAAAATATAATTTTCAAATGCATGTTAACTTGTAAATAAGTATTAAAATTAGAAGGTAGAGTTAAAAGAAAGATTATTAAAATATTGAATATATTAATTATTAGCAAACTTAATTACAAGTACCTACAGATTCTCCTTATAATGAATGACTCAATTAATTAACAAATGTGTAGAATCGGATTGATGGAAAATTAAGATTTTGAAGGAAAAATTGGCACCTAATTACACTTAGGGAGTTAAGGGTTAACAGTGCAATTATACATTGTTTAGACTTTTTTGGACAGTGGCATTTGAACGTTTTGCTTTTCCCTATAACACACACATATATATATGTATATATGTATGTTTGTATGTATATGTTTACACTAAAATATATATTTATTTTTACATTATTATATTAAAGTGCGAACGTTGTTTGAAAAGTGATTTGAACTTTTTACACTTTAATAATAATCTTCGTAATATACAAAATCAATTAACTTTGAATAATCAAATTACACGTGCGAGACACGTGTAGTTAAACTGCTAGTATAGCAAAAAGTATAAAGCCTACCTAAAGAAATGATTGTCTATGATAACACCAAATCTTTAAGAGAAAAGTCATCATTTCACCCTTGAACTTGTCCGTTCAACTTACTTTAGCCCTTAAACTAAACTTATAATTATTTACCCCCCTAACAACTTTATAGTAAATTAGTTTCAACCCTTAATGCTGACATGACATTAAAAAAAATGCGTGAATCTGATTTTTTTTTTTAAATGTGGCCCACTAATATATATAGAGAGAGAGAGAGAGAAAGAAAAAAATTAATAAAACTCCCCCTTCCCCCTCTTTCTAACCCCCTACCCCTACCTCCACCCCTTAATTTCTCCCCCCTTTCAACAGCCAAAGCCGTCATTCCCACCATATTTCCACCCTAATTTTTCCTTCAACCACCAAATCCATCGACCTCCACCCGACTCCCACCCTAATTTCTCCTCCCTCAACTACCAAATCCATCACCCTCACCCCAATTTCTTCTCTTTCAACTATCAAACCCATCACCCACCCCCACCCCCCAATTTCTCCTCCTTCAAATCCCTTCCTCTACACCTACCTTTCTATTTATGGACTTGAGATTAGTTTAAAAGGAATAAAATTAGATTTGAAAAATTAAAAATTATTTTTGTGGATTTAAAAAATTAGAATGAAATTGAAATTGAAGTAGTTTTTTGATGAATTTCATTGGAAATAGATTATTGAGTCGCATTTTTTGATGAGGTGGAAGGAGATGAGTGGTGGTCAATTAGTTGTTGTTGTTTCCGGCGGGAGTCGACTAAAACAAAACTTATTGTTGTTTTTCGATAGGACTTCGTCGGAATTGACTCTAAGGGGTCGATTTTTGTTGATTAGTGAAATTTTGGGTATTTAGTTGTTGGTATGGTTTTAGAGAATTTAGGAATGGTTTTATGAGATTTATCAGGTGGGGTTGATTTTTTTGTCACTGATTTATGATATTTTTTTTATGGGGGTTAAGTTTGGTCCCCGATTTCAAGCTAGTTTGAGGTGGAGAAAATGGTGGTGTTTGGCTGGCAAAAATAGAGTTTTCTAGTGGGAAACAATATATAATAATTTGTGGATTCAAAATTATTAAGCTTTGAAATCTAATAGACCCAAAATTATATGGTGGATTTAAAAATGCATTTTCAAAACTTTGAGCTCACAATCTCTTAGTTCCTTGTCTAGATGATGGAAATGACAGTGGCATGTCTATGAAAGCTCACAATCTACCCTTTCCCTCACAGCCCCTTACCTATATTTTTTAACCTCTAAAATCTAATACATACACACACACATACACATACACACACACTCACATATATATACTAGACATTGAAGGCCTTAATTTATGTGACACAAATATAATTTAGATAATCAATCATCAAAATAATTTAAATTTTTAATTATTGTGATTTATAATACTTTTTCTTCTATTTCAATTTAAGTGACACTAATATAAGCTCGAGTGTCAATTGAATATTTTATATCTGTTATATTTTTAAGTTGTTAAATATGTGATTTACAATGCTTTTAGTATAATTTTTCAATAAAATATTAATACTCTCTCAGTTCCAGTTCACGTGTCTTCTCATTTATAAATAATATATGTTACTTTATGTCTTCCTCTGTTTCATCGTTATTTCTGTGGCACTAATATAATTTTGATAGTTAAATAAATATTTTATATTGACATATCATTTTGTGTGTATTTTATCTTTTTTATGAAATGTCATTAATTCCTTTAATGCTTAGATGATGATAAAAAGTAATTAGGGTGATAATATGTCTTAAATAACTTATAACAATTAATTAAAAGTGATACTACAAAATTATTATAAAAAATACTTGTGAATAAAATTTAAATGGGTCTCATATAAGACATCAAATTAATTTAAAACATTAAGAGTTAATTTATCATTTTATGTCTAATTTATTTTTTAATTAAATATTATTAATTTATTAACACTTAAATAACTTATAATAATTAATTATGAGTGACTTTTTAATACTTAAATAAATTATAATAATTAATTAGGGATAAAATAGTAAATTTACGGTTGAAGCAGCTGAAACAGGTAGCACAAGCAGCAGCAGGCATGTCGAACAACTGCCTGCTTATCCCCCTTTATGATTAAGAAGAATATATATATATATATATATATATATATAATATTAGTAGTATTTTTTAAAAATAATTTGTGACGTGGCATCGACATGGTAGTGAGGTGGCACTGATGTATGGGCGCGTGTAACACACTCTTGCCTATAAATTAACTAGTGGTATATCGCCCTTGCTGTGCACGGGCCCAATATTTATATTTTTTTGATTTAATTTATGCGATAATTTTTGTTTTTTAATATATTCAAAAAAGAATATCCTTTTCCTAATTTAGAAATAATTTGTTTTACAATTTTTATTTTATTTTTTAATGAAATATTTTATAATCACACAAGATCTAAGGTTTATTTATAAAATAGCATAAATTTTAAAATAGCATTTTTTTCTACTCCATGCTTAATCAAATGGTGTTACATGAATTCAAACGAAAAGGTAGTAAGAAAAATTAAAATTTAATTTTCTTCTTTACGTATTTTATGCTTCATTTATTTGTACCGACTAAAAATTAGAATTTTGATAATTCAAATCTTAGCTCATAACATGTATTTAATTTTTTGTTTGAATCAAATCATTTAGATCTCAATAAGTGTACTACTTCCATTCTCCCTTTTTGACACAAATATGACTATTGCAAAGTATTCGATCCAATCATTTTTAATTTATTATTTTGTATCTATTTTATCCTTGTTATTAAATATTCTTTATTATCTAATACTTAAATGATTTATAATAACTAATTAGAAGTTATATAGTAAAATTACTAAAAAAAGTACTTGTAAAAATTAAGTGGGCCCCATATAAGATGTCAAGTTAATTTAAAATATCAAGAGTTAACTTATCATCTTTTCTCTATTTTACATTTTTATGAAATATTATAATTTTCTAATGATTAGATGACCTAAGATAATTAACTGAAAATGATTAGTAAAATCACGATCGAAGCAGTGAAGCAGATATGTTAACTCATAATAACTAATTAGAAGCAATATAACAAAAAAACTATAAAAAAATACTTGTGAAAAAAAATTAGGTGGCCCCATATAAGACGTCGAGTTAATTTAAAATATCAAAACTTAAGTTATCACTTTATGTCTATTTAATATTTTTCTTAAATGTTATTAATTTTTTAATACTTAGATGACTCATAGTAATTAATTAGGGGTGATATAGTAAATTCATGATTTAAGCAGTTGAAGCAAACGTGTCATAAATGAATTTTACGTTTTTTAATTAAATATAATTAATTTTTTTAATACGTAAATGACTTATAGTAATTAATTAGGGATAACAAAATAAAATAACAGAACAAGCACGTCGACGAAGAGCTGCTTGCTTGCCACCCAACTCGCTTAAATACTTGTTAAAAAAATTTAAATATGCCCCATATAAGACGTCAAGTTAATTTAAAACATCAAAATTTAAGTTATCACTTTATGTCTATTTTATTTATTTATTAAATATTATTAATTTTTTAATACTTAAATGACTCATAATAATTAATTAAGGCTGATATAATACAATCATGATTTAAGCACTGAAGCAAACATGTTATAAATAACTATTTTACTTTTTTATAATTAAATATTATTAATTTTTAATATATAAATAATTTATAATATTTAATTAAAAATAATAGAGTAAAATGACGGAACAGACAGGTCGATGGAAAGCTACTTACTTGCCGCCAACTCTCTCTTATATAATAAGAGAGAATATATTGAAGGAGCTAGTGTGCTCTGAAAAAAATTCCTAACAGTCTTCATCGGACCAACTCAGCCATCCAATAGAAAATTAATTGGCTTTAAGTTATCGACAGACATTATAAGTTGTTTCAAAAATTTATTTAAATCCTTCAACTAAGACTTGTACATACCAGACCCTATACCTCTCCGAATTTGTACCACTTAAGCATTTTTTTGACAATGAACTAAAAATATAAAATAAGTGTACTACACTCGCGATGATATAGCAACTTAACGAATTAAATTGTGACACATGTTAAGTCAGTCAAAAAAAAATATTTTAAATTATAATACATAACAAAAATAAAAAAAAAAATAAAATTGGAACTTTTTCCTTTACAGAAAAAGAGAAAAACTGATAATTCATGGCTTCTTCACCCTCAAGAACTGTCTGATAATCCATGGCTTCTTTGTCAATGTCAAGAATTTTGTTCTTAGACATGTTGTTGGTCAATGTTATGTGCTTACCTATCCACTACGATTTACAATCCGTGGCAAGAAAGTGCACTACTAAATTAAAATCCCGCGAATTTGAAAAGATGGGGACGAGTAAATCTAAGAAATCATGAAAATGGTTTCCTGAATATCCTCCAAGTGAAAACAGAACTGCAGGATAGCCATGATACACACTGCATTTTGGGATTCTTTTGCTGTCTTGTACTAACTTTACTGTCCAAAATTGTTGCTAAGTTTATTTGTTGATAACTATGTTGCAAAGGCATAATTCGATTTGTTGTGATTTGTTTATATTAGTTGTTGCCTCATGATTTGGTTTTTGTGTTGATAAGTTTCTGTTGAGCTTTCTTTTCTGCGATGGAGAAAAGGATGAAAAGTGAGGATTTTGGGAGTGGAAAAAGAGTGCATATAAGATATTCGATGAAATTCTCAAGAGGGTTTGATTTGCAGAAAAAGGTGAAAAATTGAGTTGAGAAATGGTAGAATTTACCTTACATTTCACCTTATGAAAATGAATTTCATTTGGCAATAATGGGGTGAAGAAGATGACAGCATGGGGGTGGTGGGGGTGGGGTTGTTTTTTTTTATTTTTTAATTAATAAATTATATTTATTAAATAAAATTTTCAGAAAAAATAAAAATAAAATGTTATTTGGATCCACTCGCGCGCCCATAAAGAGTGTATATCACACAATGTACCACGTAGGCAAAAAAGGCCTAGGTGGATCAAAATTCGGGTGGATTAGGGGTATGATAATTTAATAGGTACAGGCCTTAGTTGGGATTTAAGTGAAATTTTGGGATAACATAAAGTATCTGTCGATGACTCAAGCCAAATTAATTCAAGAAACACATTCGCAACATGTAAATAAAAACACATAATCCTAAAATGAATATTAAATTATATAATCTTTTACTTTAGTTGTGCCAACTTAAATAAATTATAAATTACTACTATTTAATTCCATAAAAATAAATATCTTTTTATTCATTTATAGTGCTTTTTTTTTTTTTTTAATTCTGTTCATTTATATGGAGCTTAAAAAATTACTTTTTTGTTTATTTCTTTCAAATAAAATTTACCCCAACTACCAAGGCTCAAGATAAGCTTTTTTACCACGTACTACAACAACATATTTCGCTAGGTTTCCACAAATGGGGTTTGAAAAGGGTAGAATATATGTAAATCTTATTATTACCTCGTAGAGGTAGAGTAAATGTTTCCGCAAGACCCTCGGTCCAAATGCAATAAAATTAAGTACAAGGAGAAGAAAATAATGAATAAAGTTTAGCAGTTAATAAGAAAAGCATTACAGAGTCTACACACAAGAAACAATAACAACATTAGATAATGTGGTAATCAGAATAATAGACAACATGTGGTGATAGATATCAAAAGTAAGAACAACAAGGATGTGACTCATACTATGACAAACACCAACAACCTAAACCTTCTAGGGCAACACAACACTCAACGCCCTACTATTCTAATACACGACATCCACACATTCCTATCTAAATTCATGTCTTCGGTAATTGTAAGTTGCGTCATATCCTTTCAAAGCACCTTTTCTCAATATTTTTTAGGTCCACTTCTACCTCTCTGCAAACCCACTATAACAAACCTCTCGCACCTCTACACTAGGGAATCTGTGCCCCTCCTCTTCACATGTCCAAACCATCTCAGTCTTACTTTCCTCATCTTGTCTGCAACGGAGGCCACTCCCACCTTTTTTCTGGCTAACCTCGTTTCTTATCTTATCATTTCTAATATGCCCACACGTCCATCTCAATATCCTCATAGCCGCAATATGGACATGAGAGTTCTTAACTGGTCAACACTTCATTGTATAAAGCAAAGATGATCTAACCACCACCAAAAGCAATCCTCCACTTCATACAAGCCGCACCCAATGTGGCGTGTATATACTTGTCGATGTCCCCACTACCCTAGATTACAGACCCAAGATATTTTTTTCTTTCAAATATATATATATATGGTATGGTATGGTTTGAAATTTTTTAGATATTTTTTATAAAATACAAACCAAACCCTAATTTTTTGGTATGATTATAAATTTATAATGAAATCTTCATTTTAATTTTAAAAAATCTAAAAATTGAATCTGTGTTATTTGGTTCAACCGACTTCTCAAAAACTATGAAAACATAACCCAAGGACTTTCAAACCACAAATTATGCTCCATAGGTAAGACTTGACACTAACTCATTGTGTCTTGACTTATGAGAGCTATAACTGTTGTCTTAAAGTCACAACTTTGCCCAAAGACTTTTAAAGAACAAGTTACATCCTATAAAAGACTCCACACTACTGCATTATGTATTGATTTATGATATGCTCTATAACTCTTGTTTTAGAAGCAATACTTACTGCAAGGACTTTCAAAGAACAAGTTGCATCCCATGTGTACGAGATGAAACTACCTTATTGTGTCTTGATTTATGAGATACTCTATAACTTTTGTCTTTGAGGTAATACTTAGCCCAAAGACTTCAAAACAATAGGTTATGGCCCATTGACAAGACTTGACACTACCCCATAATGTCTTGATTTATATGATGCTCTATAACTCTTACTTTAGAGGAAAGACTTAGCCGAAGGACTTTAAAAAAATAGTTTATGCCCCATGGACAAGACTTGACACTACCACATTGTGTCTTGATTTATGAGATGCTCTATAACTCTTGACTTAGAGGTAGGACTTAGTCCAAGGACTTCAAAACAACAAGTTACGCCCCATTAGATAAGACTTGACGCTACCGCATGTATCTTTATTTATAAGATGCTCTATAACTTCTATCTTAGAGGCAAGACTTGGCTCAAAAACCTCCAAAAAATAAGTTACACTACCTCATTGTCTTTCTAAAAAATTTTAATTAATTCAATTGTGAAATAACACGACATGTGTATCTAGAGAATAGTTTCTTCAGAGTAAATTCTCCCTAGATACATTGTCTTTATAAATGAGATACAGAAAACACATAAAGTGTCCATTAAAGTTCTTCTGAATTTATAAAAAGACGCTTAAAGTTTGTGGGGTCCTATTATTCCCCAAAATAACTTTAAAATAGTATCATTGCCTATATTATAGCCACTTGGCATAGAGAGTGAGTACACTCTCTCAAAGAGTGTGACTAACCCCAAAAAAATAATTATAATTTTATTTTTAGAAGTTTTTCTTATAATGTTTTTCTATTTTTCTTATTATTTCAACATTTTTTTCTGTACTTTCTTCTCCATAAACCAGTGACCTCCACCATTTTCAACTTTATTTACCTTCTTTTATTAGTTTTGTTTCAACTAACTTCTTTAACTTTAATATATTTTCTTAAAAATTGAATAGTTTTGCAATTCTATCTTTGACCTATTTGTTCCAAATCATGAAGAATTCATTGATTTTATTACTTGAGGAATTCATTACTAGCTGTGTTTATTTTTCAGCGAAAATGATGAAGAGGTAATAAAAAGTGAGAAGAAATAGTGGAGAGGAAAATGATTTGACAACCACCAATTTTTGGGCAAAAAAATATTTCCTGATGAAAAATTTAATTTTTGATTATTGAGATCTCCCCTCTTAAAATGCAGATTGAGAGTGATGAAGTTAAAAAGTGAGAAAAGGATGATAAAATAAGGGATATGAAGCTCAAGAACGTGGTGATTTAAATTTTAGATTTTGCTTTGATGCTAATTTTAATTTTTAGATTTTTAAAAATTATTTGATGATTTTATTTTTTAAATAATAATTATTGATAATTTTAAAACTTTTGGAAGTGCAACAGAGGAAATTGGTGGTGGTTGAACCAATGATGATGCTAGTAGCTACATTAGAGGAATTTTAAAGAAAGTTGAGGTGAAGAAGAATAGAGAAAAGAAAAGTAAAAACAGAGAAGAAGAGGAAGAAGAAGAAGAGGAGGGGGAAATAAATAGGAAACGTAATTAAGAAAATGATTTAAAATCTGATTGAACACATGACAAGTGACAATTGATGCGTGATTTACACATATTCTTTATTAATTTGAATTGGTCAAAAAAAGATGTAAGTATTTTGGTCGTAACTAATTTTGTGGGATAGTAGGACCCCATTAGCTTTTAATGTCTTTTTGTAAATTGGGGACAACTTTAATGGGTACTTTATGCATTTACTCCAATGAGATACTCTATAATTCTTGTATTAGAGGTAAGACTTAGCGCAAAGGATTTTCAAACAACAAGCTATGTCCCACGGGCAAGACCTGACACTACCCCACTGTGTCTTGATTCATAATATGTTCTATAACTCTTATCTTAAAGGTAAGACTAGCTCAAGACTTTTAAAGAACAAGTTACGTCCTACGAACAAGATTTGGCACTGCCCCACTGTGTCTTGATTTGTAAGATGTTCTATAACTTTTGTCTCACAAACAAGACTTAGCCTAAGCTTCTAAAGAACAAGTTGTACCTCGTGGGTAATAGTTTACACCATTTTCACTAACTTTAACTTATGGGGTATGCAGTAACTATTATCTTAGAGGCAAAATATAGACCAGGGGCTTTACAAAAATTAACTTATGCCTCATAAACAACAGTTTACACTATTTCATAAAGTCTAACTAATTGAATATTATAAATCTTGTCTTAAAGACAAAATGTAGTTCGGTGGTCTAAAAAAATAATTTATGTCTCTTTAGGAAATACTGTTTCAAAATCAAAATATTCTTCTTCATAGACTAGTCTATCAATTAGATGCTAAAATACATTATTTTTTCTACATGAAATACATGACCGATTCTTATTACAAATGTCATTAACTAGAACCCTTAAATTTATTTTCATGTCAAAGAAAGAAGATCTTCTTTCATAGGGTACCCAAAATTGTGTGCATTAGGAAAAAAAAAATAGAAGTTAAGGAAAAAAGAGACAAAAGTTTTTTATTTTATTTTTTTAAAGAAGAGAATAGAGGAAAAAGAAGAAAAAATAGAAGTTGAGAGGCATTTTGTTCATTAACAAAAAATGAATAAAAATTGAAGGGAAAAAAGCAAAGAAAGAAAATAGAAAAAAAGATTTAAAAATATAAAAGAAAAAAAAATAAAACCAGAGAAATAGAAAAATCAAGAAAAAGAAAAAGAAAAAGAAAAAAAAAGAGGCAATTGAACTTCGAGAATTGTTAAAAACATTTGAGGCATAGAGAGATAAAAGTGTATTTGTTTTATGCATAAAGAGCAATAAAAGTTAATCTTTACAATCCTTTCTTAAAGGACCAAATATCAAGACCACACACTTTAGAGGACATCATGTGTAATTTCTTAATTATTTTATATAATAAATTGAGATAAGACACAAGTATCTTCCCAAAGCTAAACCCAAAGTTGTTATGACACACATATACTTTACGGTAGGGGTGGACATTCGATTTATTCGGTTTGATTGTTTAATATTGGGTTGATTTTTCGATTTTTGAACTGACGAAAATGACAACCGTAACCAAACCGAAATAACAACCTAAATTCGGATTAACGAAAATGAAAACCTAAATTCGATTTGATTCGGTTCTACAAATTCAATTATGTTATTTTGAATTTTTATTTCGGTTTTGAAGATTAAAGTAATGAGTCTTTCTTTTTCACGACTAGGCATTTATAATTGATGATTTTTTTTTAGAAAAATGATCTTTTCAAACTTATTTTTCATTTTCAACTATAAATAACTCAACATGGATGAAATGAAATGAAATAACCATAAGTCAACATAATATATAACTTCATTATGCATAAGTTTGCATAAACAATCCACAAAATAAATCAACAATCATTAATTAGTGTTGAAATAAGTTAGGGTTAGGGACATAACTCGTAAGACGTTTGCTGGTTTGGGTTACTTATTATATATTATATTAATACTAAATATATATATATATATAATATTAAATATATATATGTATAAAACAAAAAAAATATATAATAATATATAATATATATTATTTATATAATTTTGGTTTTTTGATTTAACTGATTTTTTATTTGGAAAATTTGAAAAACAAACAGTTTAACTGAATTTCTAAAATTTAAAATCGAAACCGATCTGAAAAACGAAAAAATCAAAATCAAAATTAAATTTTGTTTTATTTTTTCGATTTGAACCAAAATATGTCCAACCCTATTTTATGTCCTATTACTCTTTCCTCCTCTAAACTCATATTTTCTGTATTTCTGTACTCCTTTTATGTTGATATGGAAGCCAAGTCAGCACAAAAGAGGCACAAAAATATTTTGCTACTTGACACCCATGTAGGAAAACGAAACACAAAAATATAAAAAAAAAAATAAGTTTAGAGGGATAATAGGACCCTTGTAAAATTTAGGTATGTCTAGCGATTTCGGGTATGGTTTGGAGGGAAGGGGTATTTATGCCTTACTCTAACAAATTACTTAAATGAGAGCACACTTTAAACAACATCCTTAGAGGTCATTTGGAAGAGTACATTAGAAAAAGTAACGCATGCATTAGCTTTATGTATTATTAGTATCTTATTTGGTACACTTTGTTAATCTATGTATAATAGTTATACACTCTATTTGGTATTACGACGTGTATAACTAATTCTCAAACTTCATGATATTAGTAATGTAATGAATTCTAATGCATGCATTAACATGATTAAAGACGGAATTACCCCTTGAAACATTTTTCACATCCTTTGTATCATATTTGTAGAGGATATAATTATTTTTTTTTGAAAAAATAATTATGCAACACATGTTATTTTTAATACACTAAGTCAAACACTCTATAAGAAAAATTTTAGTATAACTAATGCAAATATATCTAATACACCTTGTTTTACGCTATTCTTATACATCCTACCAAACGACTTCTTATACTATCCTATTTGTGCAAATTTTCTATTTTTTTTAATAATTATATAAAAGTACATATAGTAAATTTACACTGCAAAAAGTAGCCCAAAACTTATATTACAATAGCTTAAAACTGATTTTGACTTATAAGTGAAAACACAACTGTTTTGGCGATTCCTCTTTCCTTTTCTTCTTGTTCCCCCTTTTCTTCTCTTCCTTCATTGACATTTTTCAAAAACAAAATGGGCAGAACTTTCTTCTTCAGCGTCAACTGATCTGTAATATCTAACTCTGTTTGTTTCTTCATCATTCAATTTTAGTTGATCGATTTTTTTAATTGCTTCATCTTATACTAAATAGAGAAGAATTGGTTCAACCATTGTTGAATCTCAAGTTCAAAAATTTAAAAATTAAAATTTCATAAATAAGCTCTGTGTTGAGTGGACATGATTACAAAAGATCGATTGTACATTGAAGAGCTCAAATCTAAAATTTTGAATGATTTAGTGTAATTTTGAAGTGTTTTTGGATGAATTTAGTGCTTGAATTTGAGGAAGAAGATTAATAGACTACATATATAATTATTAAATACATCTGGGTTATTCTGTAATTAGTTATTCTTCAGCTCTCTATATATACAGCTGTAACCCCTTCAATATCAATAAGATCAATTATTATTAAATTATATCATGGTATCAAAGCTAGGGTTTCTTCTTCCGCCCAAACCCTAATCTCTCCTCTTTTCCGACGTGTGTGCCCGCCGCCACCGTCTACACCACGCCGCACGGCCTCCCTCCTCCGCCGTAGGTCGGCGCCATGGACAAGGTTGTTGATCCTCTGTCAAATTTACCGTCTGGAGTAAAATTACTGCTCAGGAATCTCCACAATCTCATCCCCGAAAAATTATCTGACAACAACTACCCGGCCTGGGCACTTAACGTCCGCACCGCCCTCGCAGCCAACTTGCTGCTCGGATGGATTGACGGTGCGGAGAAGCCGCCGCCCGAGACAGCCGAGGAGGACGGCGTCATGCTCCCAAATCCCGACTACCTTCCGTGGATGATCGTAGACACTCAGATCCGAGCCTGTCTTCTCGCCGTTATTAGCCCCTCTGTGCACAAACACGCCCGGGGTTTTCTCACATCGGCTTCACTTTGGGACGCACTAGCCACAAGGTACAACTCTGTGTCCACGGCTCATATTTTTCAGTTGCGTGACAGATTGCATACTCTTCGGAAGGGAACGAAGACGATGACTCAATACCTTGATGATGTGGCCTCTATTCTGTCTGACCTAGATGCTGTGAACGAGATTATTCCTGAACGAGACGTGGTGAATGCCGTGATACGTGGTCTTCCGTCTGGCTATTCCTCTCTCAAACAGCATATTCGCCTCTCACCTGTCGAAATCACTCTGAATCAACTGTCTGGATGGCTTAATGCAGAAGAATTGAATCTAGACATGGAACACAAATTACTGCTCGGAGAAGCCAGTTCCACCCCTGGCGTCACGTCTCTTTACTCGGCTGGCAGCGGGGGCTCGGCCAGGGGTCGCGGTAACGATCGCCGTAACCAAGGGCGAGGCAGCGGCGGCGGTGACCGTCGGAACGCCGGGCAGCAAGGCAGAGGCGGGCCTCCACCGAGGGATGGCTTCCAGTCAGGCCGCGGACAGGGACGAGGAAACCAGCGGGGGCCCACACGAGATCTTCCGACGTGCCAAATTTGTGCTAAACGGGGCCATTCTGCGGTTAATTACTGGTATCGTTATGATGACTCGCAGAATGTAAATCGCCAGTCCGGCGGATCAAGGGCGATGCATGCGTCCACAAACGCTCAATCTGGCGATTGGTATCTAGACACAGGTGCTAACACCCATGTGACGTCGGATTATTCACAACTTCAAGCTCCTCATCCGTATCATGGCTCAGAAACTATTACAGTAGGCAATGGTCAATCCCTTCCCATCACAAACACCGGCTCTGGGTATGTCTATACCCCAAATGGTAAATTTCATCTCTCAACCCTTCACCACGTCCCTTCCCTCACATCCAATCTTTTATCTGTTTATCGCTTTACTAAAGAAAATAACTGCACCCTCATTTTTAATGACACCAATTTCCAGATAGTGGACAATACCACGAACCGGGTGTGGTACACGGGCCGCTGTGAGCATGGGCTATACACTCTTCCATCCAGGTCTCCGTCTGTTGTGAGTCAAGCCATTCTCTCGTCCACCTGGCATCGCCGGCTTGGGCACCCATCATCCGTCATCACCAAATCCATTTTATCTTCCTTAGGTTTTAATTTTTCAGGGAAATTACATTGCGAGTCCTGTTCAGTGTCTAAATCTTGTCGTTTACCTTTTTCACTGTCTGAACACAAGGCCACTGCGCCATTTCAATTAATTCATTCTGATGTTTGGGGTCCAACCTCAGTTCCTTCTGTTCAAGGTTTTCGTTATTATATCTGTTTTGTTGATGATTACAGTAAATTCACTTGGCTTTATCCTCTGAAATTTAAATCCGAAGCTTATACTGTTCTTGTCAACTTTGACCGAATGGTTCAAAATCAATTTAATGCCAAAATCAAAATTTTTCGAAGTGACAATGGCAAAGAATTTGTCAACAATGCATTTGGTGTTTTTCTTCAAAGTCTAGGGGCTCTTCATCACACTTCATGTCCATATACCCCTGAACAAAATGGCGTTGCTGAGCGCAAACACCGTCACCTAATAGAAACAGTTGTTGCGCTCCTCCATGATTCCACCTTACCTGTTTCCTTTTGGGTTGATGCCCTTGCTACTGCCAACTACCTCATAAATCGCATGCCCACTCACACTCTCTCCAACTCCACTCCATATGCCCGTCTCTACAATCATCCACCTGACTACATCCATCTCCGCCCGTTTGGGTGTCTGGTTTATCCCTGGTTGCGTCCACACACTCAACATAAACTTCAACCTCGGTCCACCCCTTGTGTCTTTCTAGGCTATCATCCCACTATCAAAGGTTACAAATGTTTCGATCCTGTATCTCAGAAAACATATGTTTCCCGTCATGTTCGTTTTGTGGAGGAACAATTTCCTTACACAAGTCTTTCCTCTACTCCATACTCCCCCAATCCACTTGGCATTGTGCCATTATTTCCGTCCTTTTCACACGCTCATGCTCCGGCTCACTCGGCACCTAACCCGGTACCCCACTACGCCACTACCCACTCGAACCACCCACCCACCCACCTGAACCCCCAAACCCCCCACCCGAACACCCAGCCGACTGCCACACAACCCACCACTTCCCTACATCATACTCCTAACACACATACAGCCACCCCATCCACCGCTGCACATCCCAGCTCCCACGGCAGCCCCACCCAACCCCCGTCCACACATCATACAACTCCACCACCCCTTCCTAATCACCCTCCACTCAACACTCACCCTATGACAACCCGAGATAAGGCCGGTACCTTCAAACCCAAAGTCTACCACACTCAACTACCCTTTGATGCACATCCCATAACTGAGCCTACTACCTACAACCAAGCCTCCAAAAATAGTTTCTGGTGCCAAGCTATAGATGAGGAATTTCAGGCTCTGAATGAACAACGTACATGGGATTTGGTACCTCTGCCTAGTAACCGAAAGTCTATTGGGTGCAAATGGGTGTTTCGCATCAAACGAAATTCAGATGGATCTCTTTCTCGCTATAAAGCACGTCTGGTTGCAAAAGGGTATCATCAAGAGTATGGTGTGGATTATAAGGAGACCTTCAGCCCTGTTGTTAAGCAACAGACTATTCGTCTGGTCTTGTCTCTTGCTCTTCACTATGATTGGCCGTTTCATCAGTTAGACGTCAGCAATTCCTTTCTTCATGGTCATCTTGAGGAAGACATCTATATGGTTCAGCCACCGGGATATGTTAATCCCAACCGTCCTCACTATGTTTGCAAGCTTCGCAAATCACTGTATGGCCTGAAACAGGCCCACGTGCCTGGTACACACGCCTCTCTACTTTTCTGCAGGGTCTTGGTTTTCGCACCTACCATCATGACAACAGCCTCTTCACCCTTCACTGTTCTCGAGGGACAGTCATCATTCTTATCTATGTGGATGATATTGTTATTACAGGCAGCTCGTCATCACTCATCACTGAAATTACTGAGGCTATGCATCGTGACTTCAAACTTAAGGACCTCGGTCCTCTGGAGTTCTTTCTTGGCCTCGAACTCATCCGCAAATCGGGAACCATATTGATGCATCAGATAAAATATACCCTTGAACTTCTAAATCGAGCTGGAATGACAGACTGCAAACCCGCGGTCACTCCCATGGCAGTCCGCCAATCCCCAGGGCCGAATACTCCCTTTGCCGATCCTACACTATATCGGAGCCTCGTCGGTGGACTTCATTATCTTGCTGTTACTCGTCTGGACATTCAATACGCAGTCAATCGAGTCTCCCAATCAATGCATGCTCCCACAGAAAAACACTTTCAGGCCTTGAAACGCATTCTGCGCTATCTTAAAGGTACTCTTCAATGTGGAATTTTATTTCAAAAGGGCTCGTTTGATATATCTGTTTTTTCTGATTCGGATTGGGCTAACGACAAAGATGATCGGAAGTCCACTACTGGATATATTGTTATGATGGGACCGAATCTGATTTCCTGGTGCACCAAGAAGCAAACGCGAGTGTCCCGTTCCTCCACAGAAGCAGAATATCGTGCCATGGCTGCGGGTGTTGCTGAAGCCATATGGTTACGATACCTTACAGATGCACTTGGCATTCCCCCGACGAAACCACAGATTTATTGTGACAATCAGTCCACTATTTATGTTACCAAAAATCCAGTCCTTCATGATCGTATGAAGCATGTTGGGTCCGACTGTCACTTTGTTCGCGATGAGGTACTTGCCGGAACGATGGGCACGCACTATGTCCCATCTACTGACCAGCTTGCTGATATTCTCACCAAGCCTCTTCCGTTACAGCCTTTTCAGTATCTCTGCTCCAAGCTGCCCCTCGTTACCGCTAATCAGCTTGCGGGAGGATAATAGACTACATATATAATTATTAAATACATCTGGGTTATTCTGTAATTAGTTATTCTTCAGCTCTCTATATATACAGCTGTAACCCCTTCAATATCAATAAGATCAATTATTATTAAATTATATCAAAGATGAAGTCCATTTTTTGGGTATAACAGTGTACATATTCTATACTGCATTATATATTGTTGTATATACAATACAATATTTTTATTTTGGTGATTGTCGTCTTTCTCTCCATTTTATACACACTTATACATGTAGATATATTTTTTAAACATTATATATGCATATGTACATATTTATATAATTATTTATATCAATATATAATTGTATATATACACCCAATATACATATTATGTAAAATTATAAGAGGTGTATAGTATACTCATATACAATATTACACATTAGTATACAAAAAATCAACTTCGTCTTCGTCCATCATTCCTAGCATCAGATTCATTCATAAACACCTAAAAAATTGCAAGAAATTATTCAAAATTTCAAATTTAATTTCTTCAAAATGTTCCCATTCATTTGTAGCAATACCCACTCGAAGTGAAGCTTATTACAAAATTAATGAAACTTTACTCATTTTTCTTCTTCCTTGAGTATTTTCTGAAATTTAAATCAAACATTCTCTAAAACACTTCAAATTTTAAGTTTTGAGCTTCTATTGATGTTTTCAATCAATTAAAACAACATCCAGTAATATCTTCAAAACAAATCCAACAACACTTCTTGCAAAATTAATCTCAAATTTGATATGCGAGTTTGACTTTCAAACTCAAAATCTGAATTTGGTTCGAACTTAAAGCTTCAGCTCTATAATGAAATTTTTTTAAATCAATAAAATTTTAAACTCATTGTACATAAATTTCAAAAATAAAATTACCATAAGAAAAAAAATAAAAAAGAAGAGGAAGAAGAAGAAGAGGAGGAGGAGGAGGAGAAAAAAAGAAGAAGGGGAATAAGCTCTCTCTTTTCATTTGGAAGAAAAAGAAAATATAAAACTAAAGGGAAGAATTGAGATAAAAAAAAGCCTGAAGAGAAGAGAAAAAGATGACAATGAAGGTTAGAGACGTGTGTGTGTGAGAGAGAGATAGAGAATAATTTGGCTAAAGATGTAAAGTAATTTTTTTTCCATAGATATTTTTAAACTTAAGTAAATAATGACAATGCATAACATATTAGATTTATTAAAGAGTTTTAGATATTTATTTAAATAATTAAATATCTCTCTCTCGACATATTTTAGCTAGGTTTGCTAAAGTGCACCAACGAAGGACACAACATGCCTCGACAATGGAACGTTGGTAAGAGTATTGCAAAGGAGAAATTGATAACACCAGAGGATGGATTGAGCACTCAACTACGCTCATTAAATTTTGGAAGCATTATTCCGCCCCAATTTCAATCTATTTTGGAAGCGAAGGAAAATATTAACTCGGACTCGAACTCTCATGAATCTCTTCACCTGCAATCTTTTGGACCATCGACGATGGGACAGGAAGCTCGATAATTGCAATTTTCAGAGATGGGTACCTCATCCCACCCCACCCTGGTGGAGAAATTAGAGATTTAGGAGAATCGTAAGACTTAAAGAGGTAAAATATTGTCCTATGTTCCACCTAGCTCGAAGGGTAGAAAATTGGGTGTGAATATTGAGGAAGATGACCTCAAAGAGCAAGAAGAGTATTGGAAACGACCATTATAGGTTATGTCATTGGCGATACACCATACTTCAAAATGAAGAAAAGCTATATATCGCTGGTCTAGAATTTTGCTCAAAAACCCAGATTCTACAACATGATGGGGGATATTTCAGTTTTTGATTTGACTCAATGGAGGATTGTGAAAAAGTAAAGCAAGCAGGACCATACACCTATCACAACAAACCCTTTGTGATTCATGATTGGGAGGTGAACTTCATATTCAACCTCAATTATCTCACAACAATTCCTCTATGGGTAACTTTTCCTGGACCTCCAAAGTGGTATTAGTCCACTAAAGCGTTAAGAAAAGTTGCAAGTGCAGTGGAGAAGCCTCTGTAAACAGACCAATTTACTGCGAACATGAATCGTATTCTTATGCGAGGATTTTGGTTGAGGTGGATGTTTCCCACCTACTCTTAGATACCATTGAACTTATCACTCCCTCGGGTAGCTTTCAATAATTTATCAACTATGATTGGTGACCTAAATTTGCACTGAGTGTTTGAAATTTGGCCATACTACTGAGGATAGTTTGATGAAGGAGCAGACCTTGAAGGAATAAAAGTTCTAGTTTGTGAAGAAAAGGCATAGGAGAAGGAATAAAAAAAGACAAAACAACCAGATATGAGGCAAGAATGGCCAATGAAAGAGGCACCTCCAATAGGGGACACTTCACAGTAGGAACAAAATGGAAAAGTTGGCTGAAATTACATTGGAACAGTAGAACCCTGAAGCTCAATCCCCAACTCTAAGGAGTGCTCAGGAGAAAGAAGTTGAAACTAGCACCAGTAAAACACACAACAGGTTTGCCATCTTACAAACTGAAGATACCAGTTCTGCTGGGGCTGGGGAGGTATAAAAAAACCTCTATAATTGTATTAATATGGAATATTAGATGGCTAAACCAGCCCTTCAAATAGAAAGAGCTGAAGCTCCTTCTGCAAAAGTATAAGGTGGAGATTATGGAAGTCTTGGAAACAAGAGTTAAAAGTAATAAAACTCAAAAGGAGATAGGTAAGGTTTTTAGTGGTTGGAATCAATGCTGCAACTATCCTATGGCCTAAAATGGTAGGGTGTGTATTTTCTAGAATACCAATATCAAACTACAGGTTGAGCTCGTCTATGAATAATTCATACATTGCAAGGTAGAGATCCCTATTACACAAGTCCAGTTCTACCTTATAATAATATATGCTAGAAATGAGAGCCAGAATAGAGATTTACTTTGGCAAGATTTGATCCAATTAGGGCAGAACATTCAAGATGCTTCGCTTCTCCGTGGTGACTTTAATGATGTCTTGAAATTTGAGATCACTCAAGCCATGCTCATTGACAAGCCTTTATGCCCCGTCATAATTGAACAAAAAAAGACTTGGTTGAATGAAATTAAGAGATAGAGTGACATTGAGCAGCATGTGCATAGACAAAAAGCTAGAGTCAATTGGATAGATGGTGTGGATGCAAATATTGCATACATAATTAAAGATTTGGACTAGCAAAAATTAACATCACAACTATCTATGATGATCAAAGTGCCAAGTTAGAAGATCCAGCACTGGTGGAGGCTGAGTTTATCGAGTTTTCTCCAATCTTATGGGCACAGCTGCAACAGGGTTGTCCTGCCCAAATATTAAAGTAATAAGGAGTGGTCCTTGCCTCTCATAAGAACAGAAATGCAGACTGATTACTTCTATTACAAAGCATGAAATCTTTGCAGACATCAAAAGAATGCCACATGATAAATCCGTAGGTATGATAGATTTCTAGTAGAGTTTTATACTCAAAATTGGTCAGTACTAAAACAGAATGTATTACTTGTTGTCAAGGAGTTTTTTGAGTCTAGTAAGTTGTTGAAATTTTTTAGCTGTAAAGCTGTAACCTAAAACCCAAAAGTAGCTAATCCTACTTATATGATAAATTATAGACCTATAGCTTGCTGCACCAAAATTTATAAAATTATAATCAGGGTCCTTACAAATAGGATGAAGCCTGCTGTCAAGCATATTATTAACCCCTCTCAGTCAACTTTTGTTCAGAGTAGAAGTAGATTGACAGAATTTTATTTAGTCATGAAATTTTTAAATGGTACTCTAGAAAAGGGTTGCCACCTAGGTGTGTTATGAAAGTAGATCTCAAAAAGCTTATGATTCTATTAAATGGGGGTTTCTAAAGATTATAGTAGCTGAACTTGGGTAACTCAAGCAAATTTATAGCATGGATTATGGAGTATGTCACATTTGTGTCTAATTCCCTTGTCATTAATGGAGGCATCTCTAAGCCTTTTTAGGGGGGGAAAGGGGATAAGACAAGGGGACCTTGTCCCTTTATCTCTTTATCATTGCAATGGAATACCTTCACAGAGAGTTAATTTAGTGTAGCAATACAAAGAGTTCAAACCCCATCCCAGGTGTAAAAAATTTGGTGTGATACACATTAGTTTTGCAGATTATCTTCTCATGCTCTACACGACAAAGGCAAAATCTATTCAGCTACTGCAAGCTCCTTATACATGTCTGGTGTAAAGCCCCAGCCGAAGCAAGAAATTTTACAGAAACTTGGATACAGGGAAAGTGAAATTCCTTTTAAGTACCTGGAAGTCCCTCATTGTCCAAAAAGCTTACTGTTGGGCAATGTTTACCACTTGTTAAGAAGATAATAGAGAGAATAAGATGTTGGTCTGCTAAATCTCTGGTATACATGTAGAATAAATAAATCAAGGCAGTAGTGTTTAGCATTTAGACTTCTAGGCACAAATTTTTGTTCTTCCCAAAAAGATCTTAAAAATGATTGAGGCTATCAGAAGAACGTTTTTATAGACAGGATTTGCAGAGGTATCCAATAAAATCCTTGTTGTTTGGGACAAACTTTGAATGCCTCAAGTTGCAGGAGGGCTGAATTAAAGGATATGAGATTATGGAACAGGGCAACAATTTTAAAGTTATTATGGGCTATCAATGAGAAGAAAGACTGCCTCTGGATAAAATGGATTCAAGAATACTACTTAAAGAATGAGATAATAACAACCTGCAATATCCCAACAAATACTACTTGGGTTTCTCATGAAATTCTAGCCTCAAGAACACATATCATCCAATGCCAACTACACCGGGGACCTTACTATTAGGCATCATGGTATGGTGGATAAAGGTAAGTTCAGCATTCAAAAACTATACTTTCAGTTACCCCCTTAGTATCAAAAGATGCCTTGAAAGAGCATTGTCCTTTAACAGAGTATACACCCTACATATCAATTTAGCCTATGGCTAGCTATAATAAGAAGGCTTGCTACAGTGGATAGGCTCATGAAGTTTGGTATTCATATGCCTCAGTCTTGCATATTCTGTGACTCAAATGTAGAGATATCGGACCACTTACTCTTTGACTGCACAGTAGCTAAGAATCTGTGGCTAAGATTGCTGAAATGTCTAAGAATTTAAAGATCTGTAGCTTGCTTGCAAGAGAAAGTTCAATAGGCCACCTCCTGGGCCAAGAAAAAGACAACGATAGGAGCTATTATCATCCATGTTTTTGGTATGCTTGTTGCTATAGTTTGGAGAGAAAGAAATAACCTCAAGTTTCAAGCTGGCAACTCCTATATTGACAAGCTGTGTAAAGAAATTGCATTGCATATGCACATCACAGGTAGGGGAAAACTCAAATCTGAATAGTTTACCTTAATTCTGATTGTATCTGGTTCATTAGTTGAGTTGTAATAGATGGTTAAGACTAGTTTGTAGATTATTCTAATTATGAGAGGCAAGAGGTCAACTCATGCCTGGGCTGTAATAGCCTTACTTTGGTATTAATAAAATTTATTTATTTGCCAAAAAAAATTAGGAACCAAATTAATAAAATACTTTTTACTCTCTCTATTAAATAATATTCAATTATCAAAAAATTTATACACAGTTTCTCCCAAGAAATTTGATATTCAATCTGGTATACTCTCATAATTTCATTAGAATACACAATTTCTATATAACAACTTACATACCAATTTCATACACATTGAAACTCAACAATTGTAAATCATTGGATGTATAACATTGTTATACAAACTGATTAATACTTGGGTGGTAAAAAAAACACAATAATACCATATTAAAGACAAAAATCATAGAATAAAAATAAGCATTAAAGACAAAAATCATAGAATAAAAATAACCATTAATATATAAATGTGTGGAAATATAAATTGATTTTAAAATAATTGGTTAAACTAATCCTGAATACCTGATTTTATATCATTTTCATACACTAAATATTATTAATAAAAATTCATTATTTGTATATAGCATCTTACAGATTAATTTTTATATTAAAATCTCAAAAGATTAAAAATCATTTGGTGTATAGCAATGTCATACAAATTGATTAAAACTTGATAGTTAATCTAATATAATGACAATTTTCTTAGAATAACCATCCTTGCAATCAAAATATGTAAAATATATTTTAATTTGGAGGAAGAAGAAGAAGAGGAGGAAGAGGAGGGGGAGAAGGAAAAAAAAAGGTTTCTTGCAAGTTAATTATGAATAAGTAAAATTAGAACAATCTATTTTAGAGAGATTTTAGTGGGTGATTGATATCGTATTATTAACTAACTACCTTTTTTAGGAATGTCTTTTACATATAATAATAATAAATTATATTTTCTTTTTAATTATCTTGTTACGCTTTGTAAAAAATCTATTGTTATGTAATGCAATATCAAAAATATTGTTATAACCTTGAATAATCAATTTAATATCGTATATATAGAATTTTTTTCCTCTTAATATATTTGGACAGGCAAGCCACAAATATTTGAGTTTATCTCGGAAGGCCCAGATTGTTCTAGATCGACAAAACTTAAAAGTTAAGGTTGGAGAATTTGGCTTTTCCGTTAAGCCATCGGAAAATCAAGAACAAAAAAGTTTGCCCCATATGTATATACACCTAACCTTGGATCAACCATTTGTTCTATAATATCTGAAAACAAATAAATGATAAATAAATGGCTTATTGAGTTCAGAGGTAAGAGTATTATTTTCATACGAGGGAGTCAGTGGTTCAGAGGTAAAAATATATATATACTTTCTAATATTTTTAAACTTAAGTAAATAATGACAATGCATAACATATTAGATTTATTAAGAAGTTTTAAATATTTATTTAGTTAAGTAAATATCTCGCTCTCGGCGCATTTTAGCTAGGTTTGCTAATGTGTATCGACGAAGGAAATAACATGCCTCGACAACGGAACGCTGGTAAGGGTGTTGTAAAGGAGAAATTGATAACACCAAAGGATAGCTTGAGCACTCAACTGCGCTCGCTAACTTTTGGAAGCTTTATTTCGCCTCAATTTCAATCAATTTTGGAGGGGAAAGAAAACATTAACTCAGACTCGAATTCTCATGAATCTCTCCACATGCAATCTTTTGGACCACCGACGATGGCACAGGAATCTTGACAATTGCAATTTTCAGAGGCAAGTACCTCAACCCACCCCACCCTGGTGGAGAAATTAGAGATTCAGAAGAATCGTATGACAAGAGAGGTAAAATATTATCATGTGTTCCACCTAGCTCGAAGGGTGGAAAATTGGTTGTGAATATTGAGGAAGCTGGCCTTAAAGAGCAAGAGGAGTATTGGAAAACAACCATCATAGGCTACATCATTGGTGATACACCATACTTCAAAACGATAGAAAGCTATATATCGTTGGTCTGAAATTTTTGTCAGAAACCCCAGATTCTACAACATGATGAGGGATTCAACTTTTTGATTTGACTTAATAAAGGATTATGAAAAAGTAAACAAAGAAGGACCATACACCTTTCACAACAAACCCTTTGTGATTCTTGATTGGGAGGTAAACTTCATATTTAACCCCACTTATCTCACAACAATCCCTCTATGGGTAACTTTTCTTGTACTTCCAATATGATATTAGTTTATTGAAGCATTAAGAAAAGTTGCAAGTGCAGTGAGGAAGCCTTTGTATATGGACCAATTTACTAAGAACATGAATCGTGTCTCTTATATGAGGATTTTGGTTGAGTTGGATATTTCCTGCCTACTCGTAGATACCATTGAACTTATCACTCCTTCGGGTAGCTTTCAATAATGTGTCGACTATGATTGGTGACCTAAATTTGCACTGAGTGTTTGAAATTTGGCCATACTATCGAGGATTTCTGGATAAAGGAGCAGACTTTGAAGGAACAAGAGTTCCAGGTTGTGAAGACAAAGCATAGGAAAATAAATAAAACGAAGACAAAATAACCAGCTGTGAGGCAAGAATAGACAATAAAAGAGGCACCTCCAATAGAGAACACTTCGAAGGAGGAACAAAATGAAAAATTTGTTAAAATTACACAGGAATAGGGGAACCTGAAACTCAATCCCTAACTCTAAGGAGTTCTCAAGAGAAGGAAGTTGAAATTAGAACCAACAAAACACACAATAGGTTTGCCATCTTACAAACTAAAGATACCAATTTTGCTGGGTCTGAGGAGGTATAAAAAAACCTCCATGATTGTATCAACATGGAATATTAGAGGGATAAAATAACCCTCTAAACAGAAAGAACTACAAACGCATAAGGTGGAGATTATGAGAGTCTTGAAAATAAGAGTTAAAAGTAATAAAACTTAAAGGGTGATAGGTAAGGTTGCTAGTGGTTAGAATCATTATTGCAACTACCCTATGGCCTATAATGGTAGGGTGTGGATTTACGGGAATAGCAATATCAAACTACAGGTTGAGATCCTCCATGAACAATTCATACATTACAAGGTAGAGATCCCTGTTACACAAGTCTGGTTCTACCTTACAATAATATATGCTAGCAATGAAATCTAGAATAAAGATTTAATTGATCCAATTAGGACAAAACATTCAAGATGCTTCGCTTCTCTGTGGTGACTTCAACAATAACTTCATAGCTGAGGATAAAATTGGATCACCTGTTCTTCCTAGTAAAATCGAAGGATTTCAATGTTGCATTAACTCTCTCCCACTCACAACATTTTAAGCAAAAGATTGTTATTTCATATTCTGTGATAGGCAGGAATCCAGTAGTAGAGTTTATTCTAAAATAGATTGGGCTTTTGGAAACTCTCAATGGATAAATGCACATGACCATATTGAGGCTGAGTATTTGACTTCAGGAGTATCAGATCATTCTCCTATACTTCTCAACATATTCCCTTGGCCACAGTAAGGACCAAAACCTTTCAAGTTGTATATGACAGTATTGTAACACCCTGTGTTTAGTAGGATCTTGGGAAACACTTGGAACACCACCTTTCAAGGGACAAAACAATTCAATCTATGGAGCAAACTGAAGGCAATGCAAAGATGATTGAATGGGTTGAATAGTCACCTGGCTTCTTATAGTCAAAAGTTTCAACAAGCTAGACAAGGCTTGGAGATCACTCAATTCATTCTCATTGACAGGACTTTATGTCCTGCCTTAATTGAACAAGAAAAGACTTGGTTGAATGAAATTAAGAGATGGAGTAACAATGAGCAATAGGTGTATAGACAAAAAGCTAGAGTCAATTGGATAGATGGTGGGGATGCAAATACTAAGTATTTTCATGCATAATTGAAGATCCGTGTTTTGTGGAAATTTTTTGACTTTTTTAGAGCCGCCACTTAATTTATTTGAAAAGAAATTAAGAAATCCTTTGAAAGTTACTTAAATGATCCAAAACAAAAAGAATCATTTAAGTTTGAAGATTCTAAGTAAGCGGTTCCTATTAATACTCTTGGAAGGTTGTTAAGGCACCAAGAGTATCCGCTAACTTGCGGTTATTCGGACTGTTTAAAAATATCTTTTGACTGACTTCAAAAAGAAAGAATGATTGTTGAAAAGTAATTGATTTTAGGAAAAGGCTTGTGTAAAATAGATTTGGATGACTTAGTAGGGATTTTAACTAAGTCTAAACAAATTAATAACAAAATATGTAAAAGGAAAAGGGGAGAAAATAAAAGACTTAGGCCATTGGGCCCAAATCAATAAACTTGTCCTAATCTAATTGGGCTTTTGACCCACTTGCACCTGTCCTAATCTAAATTTTAGGCTTTCAGCTCACAACCTGTGCTAAGCTAGTTTTTGGACCTTTGAGGCCCAAAATCTGCCTCACCTATATTAAAATACAACTTTGACTTCGAGGCCCAAATGAATGAATAAATAAATGACTAAATGAATAAATAAAAAGAAGACAATGATAAAAAATCGAGACTTTTCAAGTCTCTTAGTGACCTTATCAATGGATTTTGATCCATTTTCCTTCTTCGTCTATCTTCTAGCACCAGCACGCCATGTAGTGAACCTTGAGTTTAAACTTTGGACTTGACTCGATGAGGTGAGCCTCATTGACCCATTACGAAATGCAAGAGGAGAGGAGTCCATTTGGACTCAAGATATTTTTTGCATGCAAAAAAAAAAGATAAAGAAATTAATATGCGTTCAAGGCATAATAGTTACATATTTCAAAGCAAAAGAAAATATTAAGAATCAATTTTTGAATTACAATGATATGCACACTTGCACAAGTATAACAAGAGTGAGAGTCAATAGATAAAATGCAAAGCAAAGACATCCACTTGCATGCCTCATGACTTATGTTCATATTAAGAATGAATAAAGGTAAAAGGAAGAAGGCCATATTCAATTAATTAATGCAAGAAACAAACAACGTAAGCTTGCGAAAATAAAAGGATGAGGCAACAAGAAAAATACTCATGACTTCTAAAATTGATCAAACATAAACACTAATCCATATAACAAAAGAAAATAAAGGTTAACTTTTCAAGAAAGAGAATCTTTAAAATTCAATTAAGGCGACATTAACGAAAATTCATACATCTAAATTACAACCAACATTTTATGGAAAAATATGTAACGACCTATGGTTTATATTTCTAAAACATTGTTGATTCTCTTTTGATATTATGACTAAAAGAGAGACATGAATCAAGTCTTTACACACACAAAGAGCACATATAGCAATCCAGAGTAAGAAAATAAGAATAAAAGTTTAGCATCTCTAAAAGTAAAATATCGTTCAACAATCATACTATGCATGAGTCAAAAATATCCAAATAATTCTATTTAGCCACAAAAGTCCGAACTTTCTCATCATTTTGACAAGACAACATGCGAACAAAAGAGGAATAAACATCTTAGATGGAAAATAAAGCTAGCACTTCATCTCTTATATGAGGATTTTGAAATTCATTAAAATAACTATCAAGCAAATGACAAATTCTTGACTTAACTAATTACTATTTTTATTAAGGCGAAACAAACAATAATAACTATTTTTTCAACATAAAAGAAACAACTTTACATGATAAAACAAACATATCCGCCAACAATGAATTTAAACAAGGCATGAGTTCGTCTTTTGAGCAAAGATCAAAACTTTATACATAAAAATCAAAGAATAAAGTCAAAAGGCAAAACAATCAATATTAATTATTCTTTTCAACATAAAGAAAATAACTTTACATGCTAAAAACAAACATATCTACCAACAATGAGTTTAAACAAGACATGAGTATGTTTTTCAAGCAAAGATCTAAATTTTATCCAAAATAATCAAAGAATAAGGTGAAAAGGCGAAACAATCAATATTAACTATTCTTTTCAACATAAAGAAAATAACTTTACATGCTAAAAACAAACATATTCACCAACAATGAGTTTAAACAAAGCATAAGTACATCTTTTAAGCAAAGCTTGAAACTTTATTTAATACAATCAAAGAATAAAGTCAAAAAAGGCATGTACAATTATTGCTAGCTCATTTTTATATCATGAACATGAAAATAATTAAAATGTCGATACACAACGTCCTATGGCCTTCAAGTCCATCTACAACAAACAAAATTAAAACTACGAACTACGAAGAAGAAAAAGATGAAGAAGAAAATGATAATAAAACTAAAAAAAAAGGAAAGGCGTGTTTACTTTTTGGGGGCAGGAAAACGAGACTACCAGCTTTGTCGGAATCAACCACCACTGAAAAACGTCGCCGGCAACTCAAAATTTTGATTATCCGACTAACTCTATGAAACGAAAATTTTTTACTAAATAAAAAAATAACTATTTTGCTCAAAAGAATTTTTTCACCTTTTTAGCCTCTTTTTTTTTTTTTCTTTTTCACCCCTTTTCTACCAAAGTAGTGATGGTATTTACAAGAGAGAATGGAGTTTTATTTCCCTTCTTCCACCAATGTGGGAGAAAAGTATTTATAGGAAAGGATGAGGATTTTTTTTTTTGTCATCCACCAATGTGGAGTAAAGCCATTTAGGGGTGTTTTTAAAATTTTAAAATTGAGGATAAGGTGAGGTGGAAGATAAAGTGGGGGAAAATTGTACAATGTAGTACAGTTTTTTAATTTCAAAATTAAAAAGGGACAAAGTTGGGGAAAAAATAGTACAATGTAGTACAATTTGAAATTATTTTTTGGTGAGAATTGGGTAGAAGTTACGAGAGTTTTGGAGAATTTTGGGGTAATTTAAAATATAACCCCAATTGGGATTTAAAATTTAGTCGTATTCATTCAATTTTGACCAAATTAAAAATCAATTGACGGATTGCATTGTAATTATGGCCAATTTGATTTCAATTATGGCCAAATCTAATAGATTGACTAAATTAAATTAAAATTTGATACAAATTAATACTTCTTTTAATCACGAGCTTCTTGATTTAATAAAATAAAATGTATATTGATCCAAATAAATTATTTTGATGATAAATTATATTAAAATTATGATTTTAATCATTATATTTATTTTTAAAATAATCCTTAATTAAAATTCAATATTCCATAGAATAAATATTTAAGTAATCAAATTATCTAATCTCGTATAACTGAACACGATAATATATAATCGCTACTTAAAATGATAAAATTACATACAAAAAATATTTTGAAATTTTTTTATTCGGATGAAATAAATATTTTAATTTTATTAAAAATCAAAGAAACTCAGGATTAAATTTAGTCGTGAAGGAAAAAAATTAGGTGTCAACAATCCTCACTAACAAAAATAACATCATAACTATCTATAATGACCAGGGTGCCAAGTTAGATGATCCAACATTGGTGGAGGCTGAGTTTATTAGTTTTTTTCCAATCTCATGGGTGCAACTGCAACAGAGTTACCCTACCCAAACATTGAAGTGATAAGGAGTGGTCCTTGCCTCTCACATGAACAGAAATGCAGACTGATTACTCCTATTACAGACCAGGGAATATGCAGCCATCAAAGGAATGCCACATGATAAATCCCCAGGTATTGATGGATTTCCAGTAGAGTTTTAGACTCAAAATTGGTCAGTACTAAAACAGGATGTATTACTTGTTGTCAAGGAATTTTTTGAGTCTAATAAGTTGTTGAAATCTTTTAGCTGCACAACTGTAACCTTAATCCCAAAATTAGCCAATCCTACTTATGTGAGAGATTATAGACCTATAACTTATTGCACCACAATTTACAAAATTATTACTATGGTCCTTACAAATAGGATGGAGCCTATTGTCAAGCATATTATTAACCCCACTCAGTTAGCTTTTGTTGAAGGTAGAAGTATAGTTGACAACATTTTATTTAGTCATGAAATTTGTAAATGGTACTCTAGGAAAGGGTTGTCACCTAGGTGTGTTATAAAAATAGATCTCAGAAAGCTTATAATTCTATTGAATGGGGGTTTATAAAGATTATATTAGCTAAACTTGGGTTCTCTAGCAAGTTTATAGCATGTCCCCTATGTCCCCTTATCTCTTTGTCATTGCAATAGAATACCTTCACAGAGAGTTTATTTAGTGCAGCGACACAAAGAGTTCAAACACCATCCCAGGTGTAAAAAATAGGGTGTGGTACACATTAGTTTTGCAGATGATCTTCTCATTTTCTGTAAGGCAGAGGCAAAATTTGTTCAGTTACTGTAAGAAGCTTGTAGAAGGTTTTCAGCTGCATCTGGCCTCCAAGCAAATCTAGAAAAGAGCTCCTTATACATGGCGGTGTAAAGCCCTAGCTAAAGAAAGTAGGGAAGGTGAAATTCCTTCAAGTACTTGAGAGTCCCTCTCTCATCCAAAAAACTCACAGTGGGGCAATGTTTACCACTTATTGAGAAGAAAATAAAGAGAATCAGGTGCTGATCTGCTAAATTACTCTCCTATGCAAGTAGAATAGAATTAATCAAGACAGTAAAAGTTTAGCATTCAGACTTTCTAGGCACAAAATTTTATTCTTCTCCAAAAGATCCTGAAGATGATTGAGGCTATCAGCAGAATACTTTTATGGACAGAATCTGCAAAGTTATCCAGGAAATCCCTTGTTTCTTAGGATAAACTTTGTATTCCTCAAGTTTCAGAAGGGTTGAATATAAAGGATATGAGATTATGGAACAAGTCAGTAATTTTATAGCTATTATGGGCTATCAATGAGAAGAAAGACTACCTCTGGATAAAATGGATTTAAGAATACTACTTAAAGAATGAGACAACATCAACCTGCAATATCCCAAAAAATGCTACTTAGGTTGTCAGGAAAATTTTAGCATCAAGAACACATATCATACACTGCCAACTATACAAGGGGACTTTACTGCTAGGCTTTATGCTATGGTGGATAAATGAAAGTTTAGTATCCAAAAACTATACTTTTAGTTACTCCCTTAGTATCAAAAGGTTACTTGAAAGAGCATTGTCCTTCAACAGAGTATACACCCTCAACATAAATTCATTCTATGGCTAGCTATAAGAAGAAGGCTTGCTACAGCAGGTAGACTCCTGAAGTTTGATATTCATGTGCCTCAATCTTGAAATATAATGTGACTCAAATGTAGAGACATTGGAACATTTATTCTTTGACTATACAGTGACTAATAATCTGTGGCTAAGATTGCTGAAATATCTAAGGATTCAGAGATCTATAGGTTGCTGGCAAGGAGAAAGTTTAATGGACCACCTCCTAGGCCAAGAAGAAGACAACGATAGGAGTTATTATCAACCGTATTTTTGGTATGCTTGTTTCTTTAATTTGGAAAGAAAGAAATAGCCTAAGGTTTCAAGCTGGCCACTCCTATGCTGACAAGTTGTGTAAAGAAATTGTACTGCATTTACACATCATAGGCAGGGGTAAAAACTCACTAGCAGGCTCCACTTGTAAATCTGAATAGTTTTTTTTTTTTTTAATTCTGATTGTATTTGATTCAGTAGCTGAGTTGTAATAGATGGTTAAGACTAGTTTATAGATTGTACTAATTCTGAGAAGCAAAAGGTCAGCTCATGCCTGAATTGTAATAGACTTACTTTGGTATTAATAAAATTTGTTTATTTACCAAAAAAAAATTTAGGAGCAAAATTAATAAAAATATTTTTTACTCTCTCTCTATTAAATAATATTCAATTATCAATTATCAAAAAGTTTTTACACAATCTCTCCCAAGAAATTTGTTATTCAATCTGATACGCTCTCATAATTTCATTTAACTACATAATTTGTATATAATACCTTACCTACGAATTTCATACAAATTGAAACTCAAAAATTGTAAATAATTTAGTGTATAACATTCTTATACAAACTGATTAATACTTGGCTGGGTAAAATAACACAATAATACAACAATAAAAACAAAAATCATAGAATAAAAATAAGCATTAAAGACAAAAATCATAGAATAAAAATAAGCATTAAAGACAAAAATCATAGAATAAAAATAAGCATTAATATATAAATGTATGGAATGTATATATAAATTGATTTTAAAATAATTGGTTAAGCTAATCCTGAATACAAATTTTATATCATTTTTATACACTAAAAATTATTAATAAAAATACATTATTTGTATATAGCATCTTACAAGCTAATTTATATATTAACATCTCAAAAGATTAAAAATCATTTGGTGTGTATCATTGTGATACAAATTGATTAAAACTTGATTAGCTAAACTAATATAATGATCATTTTTTTTAGAATAACCATCGTTGCAATCAAAATATGTAAAATGTATTGTAATGAAATTATTTTTGAAAGACTAAATAGTCTTGATAATATTTGATTTCACCTAGAATTGAATTTTATGATTTTTGAAAGAAGAAGAAAGGTTTATTGCACGTTAATTATGAATAAGTAAAATTAGAACAATCTATTTTAGAGAGATTTTAGTGGGTGGTTGATATCCTATTATTAACTAACTACGAGGGTGTTTGGATTGGCTTAAAAGTTGGTTAAACCAGCTTAAAAATATTTTTTGACTTATTTGGGTGTTTGTCAAACAACAAAAGTGCTTAAAAATAAGTGCTTTTAAGCTAAAATAAGCCAAAATTTTGCTTTTGGCTTAAAATCTATTTTAAGTTTGACCAAGAATTTACTTCATTATCCCTTGTATGTTCTTGAAACTCCTAAAATATCCTTCCCTATTCTAACTTATTCTCCCATTTCTTGCTCTCTCCCATGACTGCTCTTTATCATAGTTTATATTTTTTTTCTTTGCACTTTGTAATGTTATGATTGGTTAGTTTATTTTTCTGTGGGTGAAGGCAGAACACATTCTTCTTCCATCACAATGAATGTCACTTTGATTTAAATCTTTTCGTGACAAAAAAGATTGATAAGAAAATTCTTTTTATTCTTATTGTAATTAATAATTTTATATTGCAGTGAAAATGATTTTGCTGCTATTTTTCAGTTTTATACAATATTTTCAATAAACAATCTGAAATTATTAGAAAATAATTTTATCTACAAATTACAAATTACTAATCATATTTATAAATTACCGTATTTCAGCTTCTGTGATAAAAAATTACTAATCATTATCTTGATATTTTAAATTTTACGAGTGAGATTTTAGGACTTTGTCATGAAGTTCCACATGTGAAGTAATATAACTAAGCAACGATCAGTGACGAACAATTTTTACGTACGAATTAGGTGTCAATTCATTATCATAGTCTTTAAGGAACTCAATTGCTATGCCAATCATATAAAATAAACTAATTGTAAAGAGACACACCAACAAGAAGAAGAAGAAAAAAGAATAGGTGTGATTGAAAAGCAAATAAAAAATAATATGAAATTAAATCAAGTAGCCATGCATGTTTAAAAAATGATGTTTATATTGAAACTGAATTAAAATATATATTAATTTTAATTTGTATCATTTTAGAATTTTTTTTTAAATAATAATCAACTCTACATATTGTTAACTGCTTTAAGGGTATTTTAGACATTTTAATAAAAAGAAAGTGCTTAACAACACTTGTTTCCCAAACACATCAACAACTTTTTTTCAGTTTCAGCACTTTTATCCAAACACGTAACTGTTTATTTTTAAAATAAGTTTCAACTCTTTCAAAAGTACTTTTAAAGAACTTTTTAAAAGCCACTTTTTTTCAACCTATCCAAACGGACTCTACCTCTTTAAGGAATTTTTTTTTACATAAAATAATAATACATTATTTTTTCTTTTTAATTATTTTGTTATGCTTTGTAAAAAATCTATTGTTATATAATGCAATATAAAAAATATTGTTATAACTTGAAATAATCAATCTAATATCGTGTATATATATATATATATATATATATAGCCTATCCAAACGGGCTCTACCTCTTTTAGGAATGTTTTTTTTACATAAAATAATAATAAATTATTTTTTCTTTTTAATTATTTTGTTATGATTTGTAAAAATCTATTGTTATATAATGCAATATCAAAAATATTGTTATAACTTGAAATAATCAATCTAATATCGATATATATATATATCCTCTTAATATATTTGGGCAGACAAGCCACAAATATTTGAGTTCATCTCGAAAGTTCTAGATTGTTTCGGATCGATAAAACTTAAAATTTAAGGTTGGAGAATTTGCCTTTTCCGTCAAGACATTGGAAAATCAAGAACAAAAAAGTTAGTCCCATATATATATACACCTAACCTTGAATCAATCATTAGTTCCATAATATCTGAAAATAAATAAATGATAATAAATGACTTATTGAATTCACAGGTAAGAGTATTGCTTTCATACGAGGGAGTCAGTAATTCAGATGCAATAACCTATAAAATTTATTAGATATCATTAACTTCGATATAATAAGATTTATGATCCACCTTTATTTCATGAACATATTTTTTACTTTAAGGTTGATATTTTACTTATGAGACAACAAAGAGTCAAATTTAATGGTATTCATTTTCAAGATCATGAGCGCAAGTCATCTATAAGAATGATCTTTGAAATTAGTGGTTTTAAATTTTTGATCCCATTTTTATCTATGAGCAAAACTTAAAACTTTAGTAAAATTTATTTATGAACAACTTTCAAGTTCTAACCTTGAATAACTGTCCACAAAATAAGTAAGGGCCAAAAATGAAAAAAATTATGTGGAGTAGAAAATATCAAGTCATTACCATTTCCAGTTAGCTAATTGTACATTACTTTATATCAATATATTTGTATATTTGTATATTTCAAGGCTCACACACAAAATTTTAATTTTGGGAACGGGGGCAGGGGTGTTTCCTAGAGCTCAAATGTTTGTGTTTGTATACAAAATTAGTTTTGGGGCTTTTATAGAATTCTTTAAACAATTGTATTTCTATACAAAGTAAAATTCGAGGTTTAAGTACATGTCTAAAGTGAATTTGTATTTGTACATACAATCTCTAATTTATATATTTAGCTACTAAATTATAGCTAAGTTTTATAATTAGACAAATCTTAGCTATTTCTGAAATTTTTGTCTTTAAAACTTCAAGTCCACCTAGATGTTATTTCACCTAATTATTGGGCGTAATTACTATATTTGAGTGGTCGGGCCACCAATATCCGAGTTCATCCCGAAAGGCCCAGATTGTTCTGGATCAATAGTTGGTGATTTTGCCTTTTCCATCAAGAAATCGGAAAATCAAGAACAAAAACTCTCTCTCATATATATACCTGAAACCTTGGACCAACCATTTGTTCTCTATAATATCTGAAATCAAAGAGCACAAATAGAAAAAGAGAATTTGTTTGGCAACTGTTTGTAGAGCAAGGAAGTAAAATGGATTTTGAGTTGAGAAGAGCGAGAGAGAAGCTAGAGAAAGAACAAAGAGACAGGATACAGAAGGCGAAATTGAAATTGGAAAGAGAGAAGAAAGCAAAACAAGAAGCTATCCGTCAACGCGAAGCAATTGAAGCTGTTCAACGAGCTCGTCGTCTTGATGCTGCTCAAGCACAAGCTAAGGTACCTCACTTTTTTACCAATACCCTTTCCTGCGTTGTTTTGCTTTTTGATTTATTTGATCGATTTGGGAATTGGATATCTCTCGAATTTGCAAATAATCCGTACTTGGGTACTTGGGTATATATATATATACACATACATACATACATACATATTAAAAAGCTACCTTATATAGACAGTATAATTTTTTGTCGAGGGGTTCGAATGAACCCCCTCGAGACCTCCTAATCTGCCCCTGCATAAATTGCTCTTTATTATTTCCTCCGTTCACTTTTAGTTGTTCACTTTGGACTTTGCACGTCCCATAAAGAAACAATGATTTGTAGGAGTATTTTACTACAATATCCATATTAATGGATGTATAGTCTTTGGTCTGGGAAATGATTTGGGATTGAGTAATTAATGTTGAGGGTAAAAAAAGAAAAAATTGTCGTTTTTTGATATGTTAAAAGTGAAAATAAGCACTGCATTTACTATCTCATGTCTGCTGTTCGTGAAAAAATTACCCTTGAAGCCCATTTCAGCTGTATTATTGCAAAAAAATGGAGTGAACTTGTGGGCAGAATTTGGGCCTATTGGCCTAATTTGCTACAATGAATAATGAGTAGAATTGTGGGTTAGAGGGGAAAACTGATGCACTTCAATCGTCACAGAATCTGTGGGATAACCATAGACCTTAGTGTGTTTTAATGTATGAATAATTTTCTGTGGAAATAATTTAAAAGGTAGTTAGATTCCGATGCTTGAGTATAAGCCAACTTTACATTTTTCAACATTTAGGAAAAAAAGAACTCTTATGTTCTTTTGGTCTACAGACTGTAGTGGCCTTATGTTTCTTAAAAGAGAAAAAGAATACTGTATTGGGATCATGAAAACGTGAAAAATAGGATACAAGATAGGGTATGAATTTTGTGGTGTATAAGCATTTCAATCAGAGGCGGACCTAGGTTTTGGAAGATCCGTCTGCCACATTGCTTTGAACAATAACGTATGCAGCATAATAGGAAAGTAGAGTCAATATTTACAAAGGAAAACTATAATTAAACTTATCAGCAATTTCAGGAAAAGATCAAGCTTTGTCCACTTGGTGTAGTCAAAGGTTTAGTAAGAAGAGGTCAAGGGTTCTACTCTACATAGCCACAGTTTTCTAACAATGAAAGCGGCATGTTAATAGTGCTAAAATAGTTCTAAAAAGTGAACATAACAGGATCCGAACTTGCGATACTGGGGCTGAAGTCTGAGATTTAACCGCTGGCACCATGAGCTCCTTTATTATTACGGTTGCCACTTTTAATATTTAAACAATTCCTTATACATATACATATATACGGAGCTTCAACTGAGACGTCCGGGTGCCAGTGCATCCCACGCTTCTATAGATCCGCTCCTAATTTCAACGGAGTTGGATACAATCTTGATGTTGTGGGAGCCAGCAAAGATGTATTTCAGCTACTTGAGTTGTGGTAGACATGCTGCAGGTGGTTTTTCCTCCCTAGAGCATGAAAGAGGAAAGAAAAGGTATACCAGGGAAAAAAGAAAAAGGGAGGGGTCGCACTTCTTCCAGTCTGTTACCAAATTGAATTTGTTTCTATGGTTAGTTAAACTATCACAAGTGTCATGATGATCTCTCCAAACAAGAGCAAGCTTATCGTCAAACGTCTTTCTTATTACGAAGGCTGCCTGGTCGTGAAGCTTATCCAAGAGATGTTTTTTATTTGCATTCACGCCTATTGGAAAGAGCCGTTGAATTAAGTTCTAGTTTAGGTGAAAGAAGTATGACCACCTTAGAAGTAGTTGAAACTCAAATGGGAGATGCTTCAGCTTATATTCCTACTAATATAGTTTCCATTTCTGATGGACAAATCTTCGTATCCACCGACCTATTCAATGTTTGATATCAGATCCACAATTCTTTCACGGCCCAGGGTGTTAATTACCTACTAAAATATCACCTATCTTTACTCAAGATCCCAACATCACAATTCCATTTTTGTCTAAATTGTGGAGTAAATGGGCTTCTATATGCGGTATTTCATTAGTTACTTTTTCAAGGTTTTGGCATGTCACATGAGTCTGGATTTCATATTTCCGTATGTGAAAAGAAGTGTAAATATCTTCATATACCAAGCACTCACTAATAAGTACCGCATCTTCAGAATTGTAACCCTCCCACTGCATATAAGCTACTAATACAGATGCCTTGGTGGTGAAGGTAGATATGCGAGACTCCTTGCTCCTTATATAGGAGCAACTCTGACTTAATAGTTTATGTATCATGAATGACACACTTTAACATTTATGATGACCTCTCCAACGCGCAAGCTGATCGCAATGTCTCTTCTATTAGGTCTGAATAGATATATGTAAAAAGCAGGTCTTATGCTTGTGATCTATATCAAATACTTCTAATACGAACAATTTTCTGCCATGTTAAGATACAAAAGTGATGGCAATTTGGTGGACGACTCCTCAACAGTAAAGAAGGGTTAATATTAGTGGGTGGAATGTTCCTTTACCAGTCTTTTCCATCCAGTCCCCACACCACGTCAGAAAATTTTCGTCTTCAATCTTTCTTCGCAACACATTTTAAGTGCTAAAACTTTCTCTCAACATCTTTCTTTTTATTAAGTCATTGATCTCATATCTATAAGCAGGGGCCTGCATTCGCTAAAGCTCTTATCCCTTGGTGTCAATCGGTGAGTTCCTTTCTTGTCTTGCCCCAAAAAAGGGCAGCCCGGTGCACTGAAACTCCCGCTATGCGCATTCTTTATTCTCATTGGAGAAAGACTCTTCCCTGGCAAGTTGTACACAAAAGGCCAACTTTTTCGGTTGGGGTCGAAATTGTCACCTAATTAACTAGTTTTTAAATTTTAGGTATGAAAAGCAAGCACATTTTACCTGGATTACCTAATAACTTAAACTGAACAACAACAAAATACCCAGTGAAATAAGTTATACTGAATCGCTCTAAAATCTAGAGTTTTGTTTGTCCTTTTGCCAGTTCTATTTATCACTTTGAAGATTTTTAACAAGTTAAGAATTATTGCATTTATGTTGGCTATTTATTTATTTTCTGCTTCCTTTCTTTAGCTGAGATGGTTTGGGCATGTGATGAGGAGGGGCGCAGATGCCCCAGTTCGGAGGTGTGAGAGGCTAGCGTTGGATGGTTTCAGAAGGAAAAGAGCTAGGTCGAAAAAATACTGGAGGGAGGTGATTAGACATGACATGGAGCAGCTTCAGCTTACTGAGGACATGACCCTAGATAGGAAGGCGTAGAGGTCGAGGATTAGGGTAGAAGGCTAGTGTTAGTGTGTGGGTTGTAGCTAGCAGTCAGGAGAATTCTTGTGTAGCCGGATTTAGTAATCATAGGTCAGTGTACATAGGTGTCTTTGGGATGTGAGTGTATGTCACTACTAGGTGTGTGTCCTATTTTCTATTGCTTAGTTCCTATTTTTCTTATTCCGTGTTGTTTTTATTTCCGTATTTCATATTCCTGTGATTTTATTCTATTATTTCCTATTCTTTATTTCGGTTATGTCATCCATCCCTTTGTTTATTATCCTTATCTTGAGCCGGGGGTCTATCGGAAACAACCTCTCTACTTCTTCGGAGGTAGCTGTATGGGCTACGCACATCTTACCCTCCCCAGACCCCACGCTGTGGGAATACACCGAGTTTGTTGTTGTTGTTGTCGTTCCTTCTTTAGCTGTGACTGGTTTTCTTTACAGAAACAAAATTGTAAACACTTTATATTTTCAAACCATCCCTCATCTTACTTCTCACTTGTGCTGAGTTGAACCACATAATCAACGCCTGCTAGAGGGATGGATATTTCATAATGTTATCTGTACCCAAATTAGATTTGCTATATTGTGATGTCCGTCTTTTGATAAGGTAAAAATATTATTAATAAAGGTGTACGTAAAAGTTCCAAAGAAAAGAGGGTACATAGAAGTACAAACAGAATTGACAGCCCAGACAATAGACTTCAGTTTCATATTCCTAAGTGAGTCCAAAAAATCCATAATACCGATCCATATTCTCTAATAACCTCTTCTTACACCAAAAGAACAGATTATGAAGACAAAGGATCATCACTCTAGAGATGTGATTCTTTTTATTATCAAAACAAACACTATCCCTTTCTTCCTAAATAATCTACCCCCACATCTCTATCTTAGATTTTGCTATCTTCTGCCAATTCCATCTCTCCAGTAAACTCTTAACATCCGAAGGCATTACCCAAGTCCCAAACAACACCACACCAATTCAGGATAATCTCTCAGCATTGTTTAGCAAATTTACAGTGAATAAAAAGATGGTTGACCGACTCCAATTTCTCTTCACATAGATAACACCTATTACTCAAATTTAAACCTCTCCTTTGCAGATTATATTGGGTTAAGCATGCTTCTCTATTGAGAACCCACCCAAAACAGGCTACCTTTGCAGGTGGTTTAGTCCTCCATATAATTTTCTATGGCTTACTTGTCTCAAAGTGTTACATTGTTATTCTTAACAATTGATTGCTATATTGGTATGCCTTAACAATTGATTTCTGAGAAAGGCCGTGTGTCTTCAAAGCAGAGTATTTTCTAATTTCTAGGTCCATTTGCATGTGCATTATATACGGAAATAAAATAAAATCAACCTTTTCGGGGTAAGCATGGTTAGCAAGAATGTGTTTGAATCAAGTACTGATGTCCTCCTACTAAATTAACTTTACACTTGGAGGTTAGTGTAAACTGCTGTACCCAATAAACTTTGCTGAAATTTTCTGAAAATCGGTGCTCTTATGAGTTCTATTGTTTCCTCACCCTTCAAATTTGTACGTATTAGCTGATTCTCGAGTGTCGACAAACTGAGGCTGAACATGCCTTGTTAACGTGGGCTGTGAATCAAGATATCAATTTCTTATGATATAAATCAGTTCCTTCCTCCAGGCTACCTTCTATGGGATAGATTTATTGATGTATTTATTGGATCTGTATCGAGATGGGGTTCGAACCTGCAGCTTCCGTCTTGGCAGAGCGATGCTATGACCAATTGAACTACAATCCTAGGGAAATACATGATCTAGGAGTAGTTTTTATTGTGACAGCCTATTACTGGATAATTTATGGGTAGAACCAAAGTGTGTGAACTATTTAAGTTTGAAATAACATCAATTAGTAGATTAAATATTAACTTAATGTATAAAGTAAAGACTCCGGTGTATTTAGGACTTTCTGATAATCCATCATCAACTTCCTTGTGTAGTACCATAACCGAAAGGGGAATTCACATCATCGCAGTCTCCTTGAAAGAGATGTAATATATGATGGCAACAGCTACTCTTCTGTTTGAAAAGGATCAGAAATAACTGTATTACAAATCTTTTTTCCTTAAATTTGTCTTCGTTACTTTTTTTTGATTGAGGGATCATGGCCTGTAGGCTAATTGCTATGTTTATTCTATCTGCAATATAGAGTTCCGATAAATTTACAAATGTTTGGACCAGTTTATGCATCCATATCATATGCTTGATTACATATCTAAACCATTATAATTTGTTGTTAGATTGGGTTGTAGATAGACAATACTTCCTGATAATAATCGGGTTACGTTAATAAACAAGAAAATAATGCGGAAGCGAAAATCCTAAGATTAAAGACAAGAAATTAAAGATTGACAAAATTGGAGAAGAAAATCCCCAATTTCGAGGTTAAGTGCTAAGAACCCTAATTGATCTTAGTATTCAAAATTAGCGGATTAAGACTAATTATGATACTAATAGTGTCAATTCAAGGACTTAGATCAAAAGTGATCTAGACCCCTATTTCAAAGAAACTAAAGACAACAATTAGTATAAAACTAATCACCTTTTTTAATTAACTTTAATAGAAGCCAAAGATATCAAATTAAGAATTAATCTTACCTCCTAAAGAATCGTTCTTATAAGGTTGCAAGATAAATCCCAAGTAGCCACACACAAAATGTGTAAATAAGAGAAACTCTCAATTAATAATAATGTTGTCTCTTTGAAAATAACAAAATTCATCCCTATATATGGGAAAAAAAAAACCTATCCCAAATAGCATGGGATTGGGATCTACCTTTATCAAATCTAACAAGGACTAGGAAAAAACTATCCCAAATAGCGGGGGATTCGAATTCTACTTTGATGGAAATAAATAAATCTAGGAAACTTTAAACTAGGTAACTTTTAAATTAGGAAACTTTAAGAAACTTTTAAACTAGGAAAGCAAAAGTTTTTGATTTTAATCAAAACCCTATGGGCCCAATCTTCTGCATTTAGACTTGAAATTGAATCATGAAATATGTGTATCGCTTAGCCCATGCTTCTCCATAATTGTTGGACTCATTCTTGAGCTCTTCTTCCATCATAAGCATCTTCTTGATTCACATTGAAGCCCGTCAATCTTAATGCAAGTGGGCCAGCCTGGATGCTATCACTTCCCTTTTCTGATTATCAATTAGAAGAAATTAGCTGGCTCCATTCTAGTGTAGTCAAGATGGCGTAATACTTTTCCTTACTAAAAAATAGCTGGCTCTATCATCCCTATTTGTCGTTTGACCTATACTTGATGTTCACGCCGTCTTGAGGAAACTAATAATGGAGGAGAATGCTTACCCCTTTAATTTTCCTTTAATAGGCAACCCAGCAAATTGAAGAAGAACTGCTAGCTGGACGAGGAGTTGCATTTTCTCGTGTTTTGGAAGCTGTACCTTATGAGGGTGCCGGAGATAAAATTAAATTGCCACCATCTTGCTTCACTGAATTGTCTGATCAGGGTGCCTTTGACAAGGGACCTTTACACTTCAGGGTGTCTGTAGTTCACCAATCTTCTCCTTCGGACTTGAAGGATGCAGAACAGAATAATCGCACAACACATGCTGGGGTCCTGGAGTTCACTGCAGATGACGGTGTTGTAGGGCTTCCTTCCCATATATGTAGTAACTTATTTCCTGCAGAGTTTCCAATGGTTCCCATGGTTGAGGTGTGTTATGTCTGGCTCCCAAAAGGAACTTATGCAAAACTTCAGCCAGTTGAAGCAGGATTTTCTGACATCCCTAATCATAAGGCAGTTCTTGAAACAAGCCTTCGTCAGCATGCGACACTTTCAGAAGGCGATGTACTTACTGTTAATCATGGTGTTCTGACATACCATTTACGTGTTCTTGAACTGAAACCTTCTTCGAGTGTGTCTGTTCTAGAAACAGATATAGAGGTTGATGTAATTGGTGCTGATCCCACTGCTGAGAGCACAAGTCAGCCTGTATTGCACCCTCTTGTATTGGGCAAGTTAGATTCTGGGGTGGTTGCAGAAGGAAGCTATGTATATTACAAGTTCCAAATAGATGATCATAATTGGGGAAGGTTAACTTTAGGGGATGCTGAAATTGAGGTAAAAATAGAATCAGAAAACCAAGATGGGGATACTGACCTCTACATTTCCAGACACCCATTGTTATTCCCTACACAGCATCAGCACAGTTGGTCATCTCATGACATTGGTTCAAAAGCTTTGGTCCTTAGCTCTAGGGATCTCGGCCTTGGACCTGGTACTTACAGTATTGGCATCTATGGCTTCAAGGGCACAACCAAGTACAAGGTGTCAGTAAACATCCAAGAGAAATCCAAGTCCAGGATTGGACTAGAAGCTTTCTCTGTCTCTTCCACATTGTCTGCCGATGCAGATACTGTAGAATGCGAAAACTGTAAGCATTACATTCCTTCCAGGAGTATAGCACTACATGAAGCTTACTGCAGGAGGCACAATATCATCTGTCAGCATACTGGTTGTGGGGTTGTTCTAAGGAGGGATGAGGTCAAGAACCATGTCCATTGCGAAGAATGTGGGCTAGCATTTCAGAAAGAGGAAATTGAGAAGCACAAGAAAGTATTTCATGCCCCACTAACTTGCCCTTGTGGAATAGTCCTTGAAAAAGAAAGGATGGTAAAGTTTTATGCCCTTTTTAAATTTGTTGCACACTAAATTTTTACTGGCTTGTTAATCAAACAGCTTTTGGTAACAGGTTCAACATCAATCCTTAGAGTGTCCCTTGCGACTTGTAACATGCCAGTTTTGTGGAGACATGGTCCAAGCAGGGAGTTCTGCAGCTGATGTGAGGGATCGCTTAAGAGGACTTACACAGCATGAGAGTGTTTGTGGATCAAGAACCGCTCCTTGTGATTCATGTGGGCGTTCAGTTATGTTGAAGGATATGGACATACACCAAGTTGCAGTCCACCAGAAAAATTGATCATGAATGAATCTTTTATTTCTCCCGGGTGACTTTGGACTCAAAATGCTGCTTGAAGAGTAAAGCTCTGGCTGTTGATTTTTGTATTCAGGCAGTTGTATATGTTGTATTTATTTGTGATTCTCAGCCACTTTTAAGGGGTTTGCAACGCAAAGGGATTGGGGTTGGGGGTGACTTGTGTAACAACTTTGCAGTGACTTCACATATATTATCAATTTATCATTAAGACGTCGTTTGGTTGGGAAATAGTTATCCCGGGTTATCCCACCATGCATATGGTATAACTTATCCCATCACTATGGTGTAAATGGTGGGATAAAGTTATCCCGGTATTAATTAATACCTTCAACCAAACATGGGATAAAATAATCCTTTATCTTATTCCGGGACTACTTATCCTTTATACCTCACATCAAACGACCCCTAAGGATTTTCTGCACCGTTATCCATGCCACTGCCATCAGTCTTTCCACCATTACTTCTTGTGTCATATTTTTGGTACTGTATTTGATTGCCCTGAGGACACTGACGAAAGCGTTGAGGTGCTACACCAAGTCCCAGTTGCATGTGCCTGCCTTGTGTATTTGCTACACTGATTTCTTGTTCCTCTGGGTGCTTGAGCTTAGTAATCGCATCAACAATTAATTCATGATTGCTTTATAATTTTAAGTAATATCTTTCAAGGAATATGAAGGAACTAATTTAAAGTGGAGGAAACAGTTGCATGAGAGTATCGAAGAAATAAAGAGATTATATGGCTTTTGAAACAACGATATACTGAGGCATGGAAGAAATAGCGGCAAGTACCCCTTTTTTAAAATATTTTATTGTATACCCAATTTTGAAGAATCTACATCTAAATCTACTATACATTAAAAGTGTGAAAATCTTTAAAAAAATATTTGAATTTTTTTGTCTTTCATTAGAACATTCCATAATAAACAAAATGGTCATTTACAATGTGATCATAATTATTTTTTATTAAGAAACTAAAATTGTCGTGTATATACAATTGCTTTTTCTTTAATTAGATTAAGATTCTTTAAATATCTTCTTGTTAGGACTTTGTTGGATTCTAGTCAGGTCTAGCTCATTAGATTCTTTCCTCTTTATTTATTTTCAAAATTCGATTTAGGTTTCTAGAATTTAAAACCATTCGAAGAGTAAAGAAAAAACAGGGAAAATATAGATATTGTTATAAAACAATAAGAAATTAGAAGAAGAATGGAGAGAAGAGAGGAGATTTTTTTATTTTTCTTAAGTACTTTTTTATTTTTCTTAAGTATTTCTTAAGGGGTAAATAACAATGAAGAAAATTCTTTTTATTTATATGAAAAAACTGACTTTGTCCCAAAGTTAGGGTTCCTAACTTTTCTCCAAAAAATAAACATTCATTGCATATGGTAATACATTTATATCACTCGCCCTTGAATGTCTAATTGACAGATAATATGTATATAGGGTGCCTCATTAAAAACCTTATAAGGAAAATCCAGTGGGACAAAACCTCATAACGAAAAGAGTATAACGCATATTGACTCCCTCTAATGAGAACATCCTTGAATCTCTGCATCCCGATTTTGTGAAGCATCTTGAAAGTTGCAGTTAACAGGGACTTGGTGAATAAATCAGCCATGTTGTCGCTTGAACGAAGTTGTTGAACGTTGATATCACCATTCTTTTGGAGCTCGTGCATATAGAAAAGTTTTGGCGAACTGTATTGCGTTCTATCTCCTTTTATGAATCCCCCTTGAGTTGTGCTATGTATACTGCATTATCTTCATATAAAATCATGGTTACTTTGTCATATTTCAAACCACATTTTTCTCAAATGAGATATATCATGGACCTCAACCACATGCACTCTCGGCTAGCTTCATGAATAACTATTATTTCAGCATGGTTCGATGAAGTAGCTACGATAGACTGCTTTGTAGATCTCCTAGATATAGAAGTACCCTTACATATGAACACATAGACTATTTGAGATCGAGCTTTGTGTAACCATATCACGACCTGAACCGTGGCCCTGGCCGTGACAAGCATCCCGAACCATGAAGGCCGAGCCCTTTTCTAACTGGCAATCATAAGCATAATTCATATACTATAAAAATGCATAAAAACAAAATGGGATCATGGTCATCTTAATATATCATTTAAACAATACAGACAAAAGTTCAATAAGACCCAAAACCATCTAACACTAGTTTGCGAAATCTTTACCAAACTGAAAATAGCATATGTCAGAAATCGGGACAAGGCCCCCGGTCGGACCATGAGCTAAAACCAAATGAAAACATTTTAGTGAAACCAATCCTTTCGAAACAAGGGAGGCTCACCAACTTCAGACGTCTGACAACCGATCTACTTCTTAGCGGAACCCTGGGACTAAGCGTCAGATGCTGAATTATAGGAGGTCAATATAAAATGTACTGGTACGTAGAACAATTTAAAAATAAAATATATTTTTATACAACATAGTTGAGAGCATTTTATAAAATATGTCATCATAAAACATTTTAAATACATGGACAGTTTCAATAGACTTCAAAACATTTCTATAAATCTCAACTCTTTATTTTACTTCTAAGCTAGGGGGTATACCCTACAATTCTACAATTCCACGGGCTATATGAAATCCACCCTTGACTCGGCGGCCAAGCCCCCAACCCAAGTTTGCCGCAAGGGTTGGAGTTTCTGATTCTGATACGTCAAAGGGGCACAAGGCCAGCGTATAATCTCCTATTTGAGACATAATAAAATCTGTATCGGCAAAACACGATTTCAGGCAATGATTTTTCCGAACTCATGCCTTCTTCGAGTAACCACCTAACTCTCTTTAAGCCCATTTTTAACCCTTTCTAAACATGCATATTTCTAAAATTAAAATCTGAAAATCTGAATGGAAATTTGCATTCTATTTTGTTCTGTGTTTATCATGGCATTGTTTGTTTTGGCATCGTCATACCGAGACTTGCAAGTCATATATCTAAGGCATATCATACTCTGCTTTGGTTTTCAATCAACCCAATCATTTGACCATTGAAAATATTTAGACAATGCAAGAGAGTTCTTAATTCAATACATGTGAAACTTATGCAAAGGTTCTCTCTGTTCAATACTTTAACACATGATGGTCAATTTCTTTCTAACAATACATGCAACTCTTGCAATTATCCAATAGAATATTTGCAAACAATAAAACACTCTTACTTTAATTTATAACTAATATCAAGTTCGTAAACAATATTAAAACATTTGTCTCATGCTTTTAATCATGCAATTTAACAACCCACAACATGTATGATCAAATGGTATCATAACAAGAGGGGGAAATTCGTTATACATGATCTCAATTCCACTTTTCCAAAACTGAGAATACTTCTATGTATACAAACATGATTCAATTCTAAGAAAGGGTCTCAAGACCAAAACTCTATATCATCAAAGGGTTCACAATGTATAATCTTTAAAGTATTTTCAGAACCCTTCATAAATGCATGATTTCATAACTTTAAAACTTACTAAAAACATATACACTATGCCCATGAAGTTTAGGATAGCCCCACGTACCTTAAGTTCCTTAGTTTGAAGAATAAAACCCTAATCTTAAAATTTTTCTTGAGAATCTTTAATTGAAAAGCTTGAATGCTTGTATCTTGGAGAAGAGGGAAGGGTTTTGTTTAAGAGTGAATTGAAGAGAATGAGAAATTTTGTGCCCTAATTACGTTTAATCGGGGTTAGACAAATAGAATTGATAGAAAAGGACATAATTTCTCCTCAGGCATTTAAACTCGTAACTGAATCCCGGTTTGAAGGTCTACCGTGATGCACTAGGGGGATCGTCACCATAGGCACTACGAAGCGGTACAATCGCGGTGACCTACTATTTTCGTCATCCAAACACGGCCCAATCCTCGTCCAAAAAATCTGAAACTTCTCCGAGACATGCCCTTTACACCCCTGAACTTAAATTGACTCAAAAATCTATGTCTCGGGATCTAGAAGGCCAAATTTAAAATCTTCAAAGTTAGGAGTCTCAAAATATGCCTAAGTCTCTCAACACTTAGAATATTTTTCATGTCCAAACTTCTCATGCATACAATTAAGAGCTGAAACAAGTCAAGAATAGTAAGAGGTCTTACAAACTTTCCTCTTTGTCATTACGTATAAGTCCTACACTTAAAATCTCATGTCCAAATTCTTTTTGGTTTGGAAGTTACAAGTTTTAGGTTAGGTTAGTTTCAATCAAAATTTCAGAGAGAGGTGTGGCTTAGGAAAATCTAGAAATGATTTGGATAGGGGTAGTGGTATTTGTCTTGATTTATGGTTAGCAAAGACGATAATGAGCCCGTAGAAATTTACGAAATCAAATTCTCGTAAGTAGAACTCCCAGAATTGGTCTTAGCATTGTTCATAATCTCCCAGGTTGAAGGTGTGATAAAAAAGTGAGATTTTTGGCGAAGACAGACATTTTGTCCCGTCAACATTGCTAAAGTGGTCGGCATACCATTATAGTAGAAAGCATCATAGCAAAGAAATTTCCATTATAGCGACAGTCCAAGACAGTCATTGACCGTTAAGCGGTCGGTACCACTATAGAGGCACTGCTACAGTGGTCAGGTATCGCTATAGCAGTGAAAACTATAGATTTATTAAAATATTTCTTCAAAATAGTTATTTTTTAAAACTCATTTTTGGACAAAGGAAGGGGGATTTAGGGCGAAATACACCAGAATTTCTTTGTTAGGCTTCGTTAAGATAAAAACATTCATTTTTGTTAACTCATATTTAATTATTAAGCCTTAAAATTATTAATTCATGGAGTTCAAAAATGGTTTTAGGACGGATTTTGGTTAATAGCTTGTACAAGGGGAAGATTAAGGAATAAGTTAATGGGTTTTAATTATTAATATTTAATTTACCATCGTATTTCGTTAATTCACTAATATATCCTTGAAATTGATAGTTTAAGGTGAATTACAGTTGAAAAGCCCTAGAACAAGAAGAGAATGATCATGAATTTGACTTTAGAAGTTTGGTGTGAGTTAAAAATCCCGACCTATTTGGTTATTTCTTTAATTATGTATTTATATACATGTTCTAGACTATGAGCAATTAAAAATTGAACGAAAAGACAAAGCATCGATGTAGAGGAGTTGTTTAAGCTTGCTCTATGGTAGGTAATTGTATCATAGTTTAATTCAATTTGTGCTATACGTGCATGTTAACTACTTTGTAGTATGACTTGTTAGAGCATGTTGTTTGGTATGGTCTTTGCAAATGATTTCGGTTGTTATATGATTTTGACCCATCTTACTTACTAAATGTTGAATGTTCGGTACTTAGAACGTTCTCACTGGCTTTGGTGAAATAAGGTTGGCAAACACTTGTGTCTGGGTTTTAGTACATAGACGGTAACTGTCCCCTGCAGGTCATAACTAGAGGATAGTTATATATCTCTTAGCGTGTATGTACAAGGGTCAGGTGAGTTTGATGGTTTCATGAGTGAATTAGAGACTATGAGCAAGTAAAAATTGGACAAAAAGACAAAGCGTCGACGTAGAGGAGTTGTGCAAGCTTGCTCCGAGGTAGGTAATGGTATTATAGTTTAATTCAATTTAGCTATATGTGCATGTTAACTATTTTGTAGTATGACTTGTTAGTGCATGCTGTTTAGTGTGGTAGTTGCAAATAATTTCGATTGTTATATGATTTTGACCTACCTTACTTGCTAGATGTGGAATGTTTGGTATTTAGAACGTTCTCACGGGCTTTGGTGGAACAAGGTTGGCAGACACTTGTGTCTGAGGTTTTAGTACATAGACGGTAACTGTCCCCTGCAGGTCATGACTAGAGGATAGTTGTATATCCCTTAGCGTGTATGTAGAGGGTTAAGTGAGTTTGACAGTTTCATGAATGAATCAGAGATATATGTAGAGGGTTAAGTGAGTTTGACAGTTTCATGAATGAATTGGAGAAATATACTTTTATACTTAATAAATCGTGATGACTTATTTTTGGCTTGGCTTGACTCAACTTAACTTGGTGATGATATGTTGACTTGCTGGTTTGATTCCTAATTGTTCATTACTACTTGTTAGTTTAAGTGTATGTTCGTTAATCATGGATTAACTTGTTGTACTATAACTTAGTTATGTTCATATTTGATAACGCTCAATCTACAGCTCTCGTAAGAGTGTAAAGCGGTCGTTGTCAAATATAGAACCCAACTGGGTTGGGTATCGATCCCACAGGGAATAGCCGGTCAATAAGTAAGCAAAGATTATTAGACTTTTGGTGCAAGTCTCGTAAAAAAGGGGGGATTGTAACGTGCAAGTAATGTAAACAAAATAGTAAAGTAAAAACAGAAATAGCAAAGTAAACAGAAAGAGTGTTTAGTAAGATGTTAATCAATGAGAATTGAGAGTTAGGGTTATGTCCACCTTATGAGTTATACGTCTCTATTGGCTATGAGTTATGCGGAATTCAGACATGCATGTGCTTATAGAGAATTGTATTCTATGGTAAATCCAAGCGTCTTTCGACCTTAACAAGGACTATTTCACTTTAACTCTTTCGAGCTTAAAGCGTGTCTAACGGTACAAATTCTCCAAGAGGTTAATCCAGTTACGGCACTAACTTTTTAACAGGGATTGGTGCCCTATTACCTTGACATTATCTCTTTTCTAGACATATAACTTTTCTTTCGAACAAGTTAATGCTATACTGGCGTATTCTATGCGTTTGCAACCACAAGAATTTGCATTAAGATGAATAGAATAATGATATTAGCAGCATACGTGTTGCGAATTCACAAACTCATAGCAATAGATAGTATCTCATTCGGCTTCCATAACCTCAACAAAGAAGTTTAGCTACTCATGAGTGCGGCGGAAATCACAATAGACATTATAATCACACCAAAATAAAGATCTTGCGTGAAGTATGTTTGGTAGCACTTGTGGCGTGAATTCCTTGCAAAATAGCTTTTCTCTTGTCGTGAAAATTAAAAATAGAATAGATGAATAATAATGTCAACGACAAATTTATGAATAAAAAGGGAAAGGATCGAAATAGGGATGAGGGTGGTGGAGAATTGTTTTGATGTATGGATGGATGGTGAATGGATGGGAATTGATGGAATGGGGGAATGAATAAAAATCTCTAGCAAAATAGGGTATTTATATCACCCATATCCTATTCCTACTAAGCTAATGCATTACTTAACCCAATCCTACTAGGTTAATGTATCATTATCCTTATCCTACTAAGTTACTGCTAGTCCCTAAAGTCTTTAGAATTGCTGTTTTTGCCCGGGACAGATTTTCCATGCTCCACTTTTGGTCCTTGGCGTCCAAGCTTTCCCTTCCTTCTTTCGTGAAGCTTCCTTTGGCGTCAAGTTATCCATAAAATGCTGAAATCTGCATCATTTATACCTGAAAACTTGCTAATCACATTTGTTAGCTCACTCACAGGAAAAAGGACTAAAAGTGCATGAATTATATATTTTGTCCTCAAAACTTAGCTAAAATATGGGTAAAATATAGTACTTTAGGCGTGTAAATTTGCCTGCATCATTTATACCTGAAAACTTTCTAATCACGTTTGTTAGCTCACTCACAGGAAAAAGGACTAAAAGTGCATGAATTATATATTTTGTCCGTCCTCAAAACTTAGCTAAAATATGGGTAAAATATAGTACTTTAGGCGTGTAAATTCGCCTATCATCAACACCCCACACTTAAAGCTTTGTTCGTCCTCGAACAAACTATCATGTCCATCTAAATATCTACTTGGGGTTTCACAGTAACAACACAAAATAGTCATCAAGACAGGCATAACAATCATTAACAAAGAGTAGTTTTCTGATCATTAGTAGAAATAATTCAACCTCCAACATAGACTCGTGATGATGGTCAATTTGTATTCAAAAAGTTAAGGCACAGAGAATCATACACAACTACCCAAGACTCATCAACCATGTGTGTCTCACCATATATCACCCATAATCACTCACAAGTATTGTATATATTTCAAACATGGGTATAAGATTATCCTTGCTCTCACTCTCACAAAGAATTCATATGTTGCAACTGATGACCATAGGCTTGCCCTTAGTGTAATGCTCCACTAAATATCAGAATGCTAAGCTTAGGATCAAATAGGTCTTTTGCTGGTTGTAATGTAGGCTAAGGGACGGGTAGGACTATTTTGGCCAGAAATAGTGACTATGTTCCTAAGCGCTTTAATACATCACATTATGCCATTAATACTTTTCTTTCAAACAACCTTTCTACTTTCTTTTATTCTACCACCCCTTTTTTCCACCTTTGTTTTTCAATTTTAAACATAACTAACTTTTCAGTTTTCCTTTACCCTTTTTTTTTCTTTTCATAACACCTCTTATGATAGCAATTCTTTTTCATAACAAATTCAAGCACCATTACATTCTAAATCATCATACTCACCCAATTTCCTCTTATTTTGTCACATGACTTTACACTTTAAAGCACTTAGGAATTTGGATCAAATTATGGTCTTGAAAAAATAGATTAGTCTTACATATGAGGTTGTCAAAGAAAATAGGCTAAAGGCTCAAAGGGGTTAACTAGGATAATGTCCATAGGTAGGTAAAAAGAAGGTAAACAAGTCTAGGTTGCCAAAGAAATGCCTAAATCATCTCCTAGACTAGCACTCCTTATTTTCGCTTTACATACATACCAGGCAAGTTCTAGCATCAGCCACAAACACAGAATATACTATATCCTCACACACACAAGGCACATGGTCGACTTTATTGGGAGTAGCATAGACTCTTGACCCAACAGATGAAGGAATTGAACCACACAATATCACATAGTAAGTCACAATTAGAGCCTAAACGTCTCAATAGTTATGATTTTAGCACAAACTCTTGTCATAATCTCATGCTGCCTATTAGAATAATTTCATGCAAAGTTAAGTTAAAAAAAATAAAAAAATTTAACTAATAAAAAAAAATTAACTACTAAAAAGAAAAACAAAACAAACATAAATGCAAATGCAGATAGAGAAGTATAGCATGCAAATACCAGCACCCTACACTTAGACGGGACACAATGCCCTCAGTGGAAAATAAATAAGAAGAACCTGGTTAGTCGGACTCCTCCTCTATGTCTGGGGTCATACCCCCTTCGTCGGAATCATCATTGGAGTCGTCATAATCAGAATTCTCCTCCACGTCGGAGTCTGGCATTCGTCGATCATCATCGGTTGGCACATCGTCATCAATAGGTTCCTCAAAAAATGTACCTACTCCACACATTGCCTTCGCGTGCTCATTCATTGGGTAGTCATAGTCCAGCTGTTGGAGCTCTGCAGCAGTTGGAACACGGCCACCGCTCATCATTGTAAACCGAGTCATGCCATAAAGATGGCGAAAGAAACTCTCATCTCGAGCATGCCTTTCTGAAGTGGTAAGGTTGACGCCATGCGTAGTTTCAACATCCTTAACCTTCCTGAGGTCAACCTTCTTTGGGTTGTGTGGGAGTTTATGATCAGCCGGTTCCTCTTTGATGTCTTCCTTCCTCAATATTGTGGTCAACAAATTGCCAAAACTGAAGTGCGACCTCTTGTGTAGCCTAGCTTTCCACATTGTGGATCGAATAATTGCCCCAATATTGATAGGGACATTCGTCATCAATGCGTATACCAAGCACACTCTATCTCGTGTTATCTTGGTGTACTGAGTCCCTGGAATTAGGCAAGAGTTGACTATGCGCAACCATATTCTTGCTTCTCTATTCAAAGGAGCATATGGGAAGGTGTTGTGTCGTCCGGTGTCCTTGTGTCTACTCCACCGTGCCATGGACCTTGTTCCACAGAGTATGTGTCGAATGGCTCTATATGGAGGTCTACTGTACAACTCTTTGAATGGTGATGGATCAATAGCAGGCAAGCCAAGAAAGGAGTTGAAGAAATCCGCATTGAGTTATAAAACTTGGCCCCGAATCTTGACCTCGCTTCCTGTGGTTTTTGGTGACCAGTTGGCATAGAATTCTTTTGTTAAATCGAGATTGCATTCTCCCATATCTCGGAAGATGAAATCAAGATGTAACACCATGATCTTGGCCAACATGCGCGGTTCTTTCTTTGCTAGGCTTTCCTTGTTTATCAAGTCCACATGAACATATTTCTTCTCTTTGTTGTTCCTATACCATTCCTTTGCTTCCTCCTCTAAAACCCATTTAATTCCGAACATACGGCGTGGTACTTGCATCGAGGAGGATTCTCCTTGCTCTTTTCGGCCTCTTTTCTTGCCTTTTTGGGAAGTGGTTGCCTTATCTTTGCCTTGTCTTGCTTTGGGTGCCATTGTACCTGAGACTAAAACAATGTTCATGTTAGCGTCATCTTGATGGATACAATCTATAAACAAGCAGTAGTGGAACCACCCCACACTTAGTTTGTTGGTACAGACTAGTGAAGTGAAAGTGGTCGATTACTCAGACTTCATCGGCATACGTTTTAGGTGCTATATTCCAACAATAAAATCAGTGCAGTCATACTTCTTGTATTCTTAGCAATAATTTGATGTTTGATATATCAAGACTACTACATAGGGATTGAATCAAGGTATAGCATCTAGAAATAATCACAACCTCCTATGTTGGTAGTCAACCATAATTCTCATCTTGATGAACAAGTTATTCCAACATGTAAGCTTTCTATTGACAAGATTATGCAATTTTTGTGACCATGTCAATTCCGCAAAAGTATGACAGTGCATCAAAATCAAATTCAAGTTGGAAACATGTTAAGATCATTCTTACGTATTCTTTCACTCACTTAGTTGTATCACAACACATCAACCACATTCAAATCACCAATACTACTTCAAGATTTAGCAATTCATAATATGCGTAGTAGTGTAGTACTTATGGAATATAAATGAAGAACAAAGAAGTACTTACTTGGTTGATGACCTTGGATGATGTTCTTGCAAAGTAAAAGGGCAAAAGGAAAATTTTTGAGAGGATTTGGAGAGGTAGGCGGCGCTTATGCTAGGTTTGCATGTATTTTTGGTCTAAGACTAAGTTCCTTATTTATAGGACAAGCTTGGGTCGGGTTTTGAGCCATTTAAAATCGGATTTGGAGACAAAAAGTGACCATAGGCGACGCCTTTTGCTTTGCCTATGCTTGGCATAGGCGGCGCCTTTTGCAAAGCATTGTTGAGCATAGGCGGCGCCTATGCCATGGCATTGTTAGGCATAGGCGGCGCCTTTTGCATAGCATATGAGATTCAGAGACAAAAGGCATTGGCATAGGCAGCGCCTATGCTATGGCATACGTGGGCATGGGCGGCGCCTATGCTATGGCACACTAGATTCCGAGAGCTTAGGCCATAGTATAGGCCTTGCCTTGTTCGTGGCCTAGATTTACATAGGCCTTGCCTTGTTCTTTGCCTATATTTTCATAAGCAATGCCCAATCCATAGCCTTTTGCTTCTTCATTCCTAACTTACCACCTTCAACATGCAATACTTCCAACTAAAAATTTGAAACCAATCTCCTCTTTGACACCTCTTGTACCTACACTTGCTCAAAGACAACAAAAACGATTAGAACGATGGGTTGCCTCCCATCAAGCGCCTTAGTTTTGGTCGTGGCACGACTCTTCTTTTTGGATTTTTATTTATCAAAAGCAAACAATTAGTAGAACGAAAGAAAGAAAAAAATGAAAAACGATGGGTTGCCTCCCACCAAGCGCTTGATTTATTGTCGCGGCACGACATAGCTATCTCGATTACTTAGACTTCATCGAGATAGATGGTATATCATTTTCTGAATGGATTCAGACGACAATGAGGCTTACTTGTAGGTATGCAATCTTCTTCGAGATGACCCTTGTGCATGCCTATCCTAGGAGAGATACTAATTATATCATCAATAGTCCAACCCATGGCTCTCTTGTATCTCTTAAGAGCAGAGATGAGAGCCTCTACCTGCTGTTCACTTAAATCATCCGCCATACTTACCGAAAGTATATTTTCACTTTCCAAGAACACATACCTTAGATAATCGGGGAGCTCTTTCGATTCTAGCATTGATGGCTCTTCAATGGAAGTCTTCGCTGTTGGTGACGGTTGATTTTTAAGATCAAGGTCCGGCTGTTTAGGAGTATAGGACCCTATTTCTGTTAGAGCACATGTAGTTTCTTTATAATCTTCATCATCCTTATGCTCAACATTCAGTAGCGCAACAGACAATGGCTCAACAGTAAGCTGTTTCTCTACAGATAATGCTTTCTTATCCTCATAATGAACATCAGCTGCAGAGAACACATTCATATCGCTGGGCTTCTTTATTGCTTTGCATATATCAAAATGGACCACTTCGTCATTCAACCGAAATAAAAGCTCATTAGCTCTCATGTCAATAAGCACACTTGCTATTGCAAGGAAAGGACGTCCCAAGATTATGGGAACTTCAGAATCCACCTCACAATCCAGAATAACGAAGTCTGCAGGAAAGATGAATGAAGAAACCTTCACCAACACATCATTCAAGATACCCACAGGTCGTTTTACCAACCTATCAGCCATCACGAGGCTCATATTGGTTGGTGTCGGATAGCCTAACCCCAACTTCCTGTAGACGGATAGTGGCATCAAATTGATGCTAGCACCCAGATCGCACAATGCATTGGCAAAGTTCAAAGATCCAACAGTGCAAGGAATAGTGAAGGCACCAGGGTCGGCCTTTTTCTGAACTAGCGATCTTGTAGCGATTGCACTGCAATGATGAACATTATCTGCCAGCTCATAGCTTACCGCCCGCTTTGTTAAAAGGTCCTTCATGAATTTCGCGTACCCAGGCATTTGTTCTAGTGCCTCCACCAACGGAATATTAATGGTCAGCTGCTTTAACATAGTCATGAATTTGCTGAACCTTGTATCATCCGCCTTTTTTGCAATCTTTGAGGAAAAGGTGGTGGTGGAAGTGGGATTGTTATCTCCACGGCTTTCTTCTCCTCTTGCTTCCGTATTTTGGTCTTTTTAGGCTACAACCTACTAGGGGTGACGTCATGGATATCGTGGTTAGCTTCTACTGCGTTTTCTCCATTAGCCTTATCATCGTTGTCCGCTACATCGTCGACAACTTGCTTGCCTTTGGATGAAGTTTCCAGCACCTTACCACTTCGAGTAGTAATAGCCATGCATGATCCATCATTCCTTGGATTTTGCACAGTATCGCTAGGTAAAGTGTCAACTTTTCTTTGATTGAGTGCTGCGGAAAGTTGGCTCAATTGCTGCTCTATTTGCTTTATTGAAGTGGAATGTGAGTCAACCAATTGCTTCATTGAGGACAAATCATTTATTACCTCTGTTACTCCCGCGTTGGTTGCTTCCACTCCTTTCAACAGTTTAGCCATCATGTCTTCCATATTTGCAGAACTAGACGCAGTGGCATCTCGTCTCCCTGGGGGAACATACAAACCACTCTTGTCATTCTTGTTCTTCAAACTTCCTTGGTCCTTGTTTCCAGATTTATCATAATAGTTCCGACCTTGGTTTCCTTGGGTATTGCCTCGGAAACCCCCCTGATTGTTTAAGTAGTTGGCCTCTTCTTCCGGATCAGATTCGTCTCTTCCTTTTAACGCAACAGCTTTGACTTTTTCGGTCTTCCCTGATAATAGATGCTTTGTAAGAAGATCCACTTGTGTTTTCATGTGCGCCATATCTTGATCACGTTCTTCTTCTCTTCTCCTTTGTTCAGCAGTCATGCCAATAGATATAGTATGGCTTGCTACCTCAGAATCCCTGGTATGCCAAGCTCTACTTTGCTTTGTCATCCAATCTAGCATATTACTTGCCTGCCCAAAGGTGAGGTCCATAAATGATCCTCCAGCCGCATTATCCACCACTGGTTTAGTTATTGAATTCAAGGCTCTGTATAGTATCTCCATTAGGTGGACATTGGTCATGTGATGGTTTGGGCACCTCATAAGCTTCGTCTTGAACCTCTCCCATGTTTCATGAAGAGCTTCGGTTGGAAGCTGCCGAAAGTTACTGATTTCATGTCTTAATTGTGCTCTTTTAGATGGCGGAAAGAATCTTTCTAGGAAAGCGTCTCTCAATTGCCTCCAATTTGTAATAGAATCAGAAGTCATCCCATTCAACCATAGAGTTGTCTCCCCAGACAGAGATAGTGAAAATAAGCGTAATCGAATTGCATTCTGACCAACGCCAGGATTGTCAAACAACTTGCATGTAGAAATAAAGTTGATCAGATGCATATTCGGATCATCGCCTGCTAGTCCACCAAATAATCCCTTGAGTTGCAATAACTGAATCATGGTGCTTGTGATGTTGAACTTAGCTCCGGGTGACAATGGTGGAGGAATAATATCTCCTGTGGCACCAGCTCCATCAAGATCATCATCATCATCATCAAAAGGAATCTGTACAGCTCGGCGATCAGGCCTCAATCGCGCTTGACGATCTCTCCTCTGCATGGGTGCCGCCATCTCAGCAGTGTGCCATGGGTTTAGTAGCTCCTCATCACCCAGGTCCTCATCATCAGGATTTGTTGCACGACCTGGGTTATCAATATTCTGTTGGTGCACTTGAGCAGAGGCCAACGCAGCTAGTCTAGCCTGCTCCTCTTGAGCAACCATCCTTTCAATTTCGTGTTGTGCCATCATTCTGCCAATACGTTGTGGTTCAGGATTGATAGGTAATAACGGTTGACCAAAACTTCGAGTATGGGACATGCACTGAATAAAAACCTGCAGAGAACAAAAACAAAAACTAAAAGTAAAAGTACGAGAATCTTTGACCAAAGGGTCTAGTAATTATCACAAACTTAATTGACACTCGTATTCCCCGGCAACGGCGCCAATTTTTGATAACGCTCAATCTACAGCTCTCGTAAGAGTGTAAAGCGGTCATTGTCAAATATAGAACCCAACTGGGTTGGGTATCGATCCCATAGGGAATAGCCGGTAAATAAGTAAGCAAAGATTATTAGACTTTTGGTGCAAGTCTTGTAAAAAAGGGGGGATTGTAACGTGCAAGTAATGTAAACAAAATAGTAAAGTAAAAACAGAAATAGCAAAGTAAACAGAAAGAGTGTTTAGTAAGATGTTAATCAATGAGAATTGAGAGTTAGGGTTATGTCCACCTTATGAGTTATACGTCTCTATTGGCTATGAGTTATGCGGAATTCAGACATGCATGTGCTTATAGAGAATTGTATTCTATAGTAAATCCAAGCGTCTGTCGACCTTAACAAGGACTATTTCACTTTAACTCTTTCGAGCTTAAGGCGTGTCTAACGGTACAAATTCTCCAAGAGGTTAATCCAGTTACGACACTAACTTTTTAACAGGGATTGGTGCCCTATTACCTTGACATTATCTCTTTTCCAGACATATAACTTTTCTTTCGAACAAGTTAATGCTATACTGGCGTATTCTATGCGTTTGCAACCACAAGAATTTGCATTAAGATGAATAGAATAATGATATTAGCAGCATACGTGTTGCGAATTCACAAACTCATAGCAATAGATAGTATCTCATTCGGCTTCCATAACCCCAACAGAGAAGTTTAGCTACTTATGAGTGCGGCGGAAATCACAATAGACATTATAATCACACCAAAATAAAGATCTTGCGTGAAGTATGTTTGGTAGCACTTGTGGCGTGAATTCCTTGCAAAATAGTTTTTCTCTTGTCGTGAAAATTAAAAATAGAATAAATGAATAATAATGTCAACAACAAATTTATGAATAAAAAGGGAAAGGATCGAAATAGGGATGAGGGTGGTGGAGAATTGTTTTGATGGATGGATGGATGGTGAATGGATGGGAATTGATGGAATGGGGGAATGAATAAAAATCTCTAGCAAAATAGGGTATTTATATCACCCATATCCTATTCCTACTAAGCTAATGCATTACTTAACCCAATCCTACTAGGTTAATGTATCCTTATCCTTATCCTACTAAGTTACTGCTAGTCCTCAAAGTCTTCAAAATTGTTGTTTTTGCCCGGGACAGATTTTCCATGCGCCACTTTTGGTCCTTGGCATCCAAGCTTTCCCTTCCTTCTTTCGTGAAGCTTCCTTTGGCGTCAAGTTATCCATAAAATGCTGAAATCTGCATCATTTATACCTGAAAACTTGCTAATCACGTTTGTTAGCTCACTCACAGGAAAAAGGACTAAAAGTGCATGAATTATATATTTTGTCCTCAAAACTTAGCTAAAATATGGGTAAAATATAGTACTTTAGGCGTGTAAATTCGCCTGCATCATTTATACCTGAAAACTTGCTAATCACGTTTGTTAGCTCACTCATAGGAAAAAGGACTAAAAGTGCATGAATTATATATTTTGTCCTCAAAACTTAGCTAAAATATGGGTAAAATATAGTACTTTAGGCGTGTAAATTCGCCTATCATCAATATTCTCATCTTGGGTTGGCAAAATGACCTTACTAGTATATTGTTGTTCTTGTGTGCTGATCTATACCTCCATTTACTTTTGTGAGTGCAACACATATTTTAGTGGATCTTACGAGACCTCACTTGAGATTCCAATGGTTGACTCTTGATTTTAAGGTGAGCAGCATATTCAGGCTACCATGGAATCTTTTCTTATTGGCATAACTCTCTAGTTATGAACTTATTTTTATTTCAGTTTGGAGTGCATCCCCTTCTTAACATTATTATATGTTTTTATATAGATTAATTTTGGATCCTAGGGATGATTTTTTCATAAGTACTTTTTCGCTTTCAGTTATACTTATACTTTGGTTTTAGATTGGATGATATATTGATGGATTAGTCCGCTTGTTTCTATTAAGTATAGATTATGGGATTGTCATTCGGGATAGTTGGTTCTCCCACCGAATAAGTAGTATGGGTGCCACTATTGGATTGGGGTTTGTGACAAAGTTAGTATCAGAGAACCTAAATTTATCGATCTCGTCATACCATAATGTATCTAGTAGAGTCTCGTTGAGCGGTACAGAGACATTTGTACTTTTCTTCGGGAGGCTATAGGACATTAGAAAATCTATTATTCTTGTTTCCTTCATGCTATAACTTGATTCCAATTGGTATCTGGCGATCCAAATTGGTATCTAATCTTCTTCATTTTTTTTTTGTCATAAATGGTGAACATTAGGTTCGATGAAACTCAATCTGCAGCTTTCGAACCGGCCATTCCAGTCACAGAGCCAACCATAAGGGAAAGAGTATGAGTGAGAGAAAGAGGTAGGGGAAGAAGAAGATATTCCGCACCCTCTAGGGGTGGAGATCTATCACGCTTCAAATCCTATTGGGGAGAACAGGCACCCGTAGCCAAAAAAGCTCGAGAGAACTAATCCATAACCTTGTATTTCTCGTGCATGTAACTATGACAATCAAAGGTTCTGAAAATAGGATATTATGCATCGATGAGAATAACTGCGCAGGCAGGCACAAAATTATATATACAACACTTGGCCGTTGGGGTCACAATATCCAAAAGACAAAACACTACCATGTTTAACTTTACATTAGTTTACAAAGCCTCTAAAATATACATATACTTAGTTAGGGTCGAGACAACCCCCCGCCCTACTCTTGACTACTTCATAATACCAAAATATATGGAACAGACTCGGAAAGCCCCAAATCAACCTGGAGCTCACCAATAGTCACTGAATAGCCCGTGCTCCTACTAGTGAGGTGTATTAGCTAAAGTCCCTGTTCCTGCAGCATAAAATACAGGTCCCCCATGAGGGACATCAATATGAAAATACATATTGAATATGTAAGGCTGAAGGTAACAACACATGATACAAAAGCTTAATAGAAATTATATACAAGTGTATAAGTAGTACTAGTAGACCACCTGTATATATACTTGTGAGACTACGTACATTACACTAGTTTCTTTATTTTTACCCTTCTTACTTCATAATATTTGTAATCCATATAATGAAAATTAGTAACTGATCAATGGTAAAAAGATAAATTGGGATCGGCCCATGCTAGGCTTACGCCCCTGAGCTACCACCCACATGTGAACATTAGGATCTTCCCATGCTAGGCTTATTCCCCTGAGCTGCCACTCACATATAAGGATATCGATATCGGCTCATGCTAGGCTTATTCCCCTGAGCTACCACTCGTTTTACAGATTTGCGTTACTTAGTTTATTTAGCCTTTAAGATTGTTACTTTGGTGGTCATAACATTATAGAAACCTGAAATAATAATCTACCAATAAGAAACATGTAAATGGGCACTTAATGCAACAACAATAAGATGCAGCTATTGGCAAACAAATAAAGTGTTTAGGATCAAAAAATAACACATGGGTCTTATTTGAGTAAATGGAGAGAGATCTCCTAAAGTTTTCTAGTGAAAATAGACATACATGCTTAATAATAAGCATGTCTTGAGGTGTTTTAACACATTAGAGAGTGGGAACAAGGTCATTGGATCAGGGGTGACATATCAGTCGTGGCCTATGAGGCCAAGTTCCATGCCTTGTCTCACTATGCTACACAACTTTTGACTTTTAATAAGAGAGCATTCACCTCTACGTTAAAGGTTTGAATTATGTCCTTCAAGTATTATCTGTGCATATGACTTCAGCAGAAAAAAGGTTCAATGAAGTTACTACATGAAGAAGTTGGAGGGGGTTACCCAAGCTAGTGGTTCAGGCTAAGATATTAAACAAAAAATCTCAAAATGTAGGGTATTTTAGTGGGTCTTACTCTAAAGGCCACGGTCATCATGTCTATTCAACTTGTCCTATTCTTTTATCCTTGCTAGCTTCTACTGTGGTTCTAGCTAACAGTTCTTCGCAGCATAGGTTTTTAGGTCCAAGAGGCTTCTTACTCTTCTACAAGTATGACTTTTCTTGGGCAAGGGTGTTACTATTGTGGTGCGGATGGTAACTTTAAGAGAAAGTGTTCTATGAGGCAGGTGAATTCCCAGATACAATAGCAAACTCGAGCTATAGTTCCAACAGGTAGAGGAGAGAGAGAAAATGACAGGGATCATCTATGAGGAGGACAAAAAAATCATATAGGTTGTTAGGGTGGTTGAGGAAATGGTAGCAGCAAAGAAAGAGCACAATCAAGAAAAAAATTAGCTTAATGTAATGACCTGAGACTACCCCTTAGTCGTCACATGGTGCTTACGACCCCAAACGACCACAAGCTAACCCATGAATGATATCTGTTGTGAGCACTGAACAATAATACTGAAATAAATGCAGAAAAATAGGTTGAAATGCCATAAGGTTCAAAACATCTAAAATACTAATACTGAATCATAACATCTAAATATGAAAAATTATCTAAAAATCTAGTCTGAAAAGCCTCTAACTGAATCTGTCTGAAAGTGGAGTTGATGGGATAATTCCCTAACTAACTCCATCTACTAAAAATACTGCTAAGCTGAAGTACTGAAATAAAAGTCTATCCTCGATAGATAAGGACTCACTACTAAGTCTACTACTGCTAGCTGAATCTGGCTAAACACGGTTAGGAACTTGAGCGTCCGAACCTATGATATGAAACATCATAGCGTAAGAAACGGGTATACGATCAGTACATGGGAATGTACTGGTATGCTAAATGAGGTAAGGCTGAATACATGGGTTCAAATGCATGAATAATAACTAACTGAATGATATGCAAGAGCTGGATTAACATACATGTAGGATCTGCAGCTACTGAACATACTATGAATACTATGACTGAGTATACTGGAATTGAATCTGATAATTAATAACTGAATATACTGATTATCTGGGATCACTGATAATCTGAATTACTATTAACTGAGTGAATGCATCTGACAGTCTTGATTCTGTAGAATTGAACTGAGTTCTATTCTGAAGACTTAGACCGAAACTGAAACTGTGGGAGGTAATAATCTAACTGACATGCCCTAAATAAGATAAGATAACTAAGCTGTAATCCAATCTGTAACCTCAATTGGAAGGGTGTCAGTACCGTGCCACGGGTAAAGTTAGGCTAAAAAGTAACCCTATACTGGCAGGTTCCCTAAACAAGAACGGTGGTACCCTCTACTGGCAGGTAGAGCACCTCATCAACCCTCAACTGGCAGGTTTGATGTATCAACCTACGATGGCTACGTATTTATAGAATTCAAGGATTACTTTTAAGGTTTATACCCTCTGCTAGCAGGTGAGCCCCCATCCTTGGGTTCACTCGGTACTGAATCCTACTCCCAATTGAAAGACACTGAACAATTATACTGGACTGAACTGGACTAAATTCACTGAGATTACTGAGTTTTCCTAAGTTTTGTGACTGACTTAGTTCTACTGAGTTCTATAACTGACTGAGAGGATTACTAATCGTGAAATGACTGATACTATTTTGTAACTGACACTGGCTCTAAGTAAACAACTAAATTATTGGATATTAAATACCCCAGGACTCTATAGCATGAAAAGTAAAGAAAAGCATAATCTTGAATAACATAACAATGTTCACTTGGTCACAATTCATTCATAGAGATATTTCATCAAACACTTGTAATGCATTAACTTGTACATGGATGGAGAATATATGTTAGCCTGCTATAATGGCATTACTTCATTCTCATAGACAATTTATCAAATATATAAGAAGCATACTTGGTTTATTAAATCATAAGCACTTAGGGTTAACATGGTTACAACAATCAACTTGCAAATTGAAGGGTTTATCATGAATCTCATGTAATTCAACACATATTAGAATCAATTCTTGGAACTTGTAATCTAAATCATGGATTAAAACTCAAACAACATCATGAACATGACTTCAATATAATTCAAACATGAAAATCATAAATCTGAGATCTTGTATATTTTAAAAGGATTCTTGAGCTCCATGGATGGTAAGGATCCATGGATAAACATCTAACATACCTTAATTTGATGAGTTCTTGGAGAAATTCTTGGGATTGACCTTGATTCTTGATAGCTAGGGTTTATTTTCTTGCGAGAGAAATACCTTTTGATTTTGGGGAAAAGTGAATAATAAAGGGTTTTACATGTTTTTAGGGCTTAAATCTCACATCTGGGTGGAATATAATCATGGGAAAAGACTGTTTTAACCTTGAGCACAACTTTAATTTTTCGTGAAATTTTTTTGATGTGGACCCCTGACTATCATACCGTGTCACTTGAAAATGATAACTAAGAAATTGTATGGTGGCGCGACGCGGTGGTATCGCGTTTCCACTTTGTTTGTGAACTGGAAGTGCACCGCGACGCAGTGGTATCGCGTTGGAACACTGGAAAAAGATAATTATAAACTGGGTCTATGGCACGACGGGCCAATATTATGGAGCAGCACTAAAAATTGACAATTTCTATTTTGACACACTCCACGATGCGCTACTAGCCTGATGATGATTTTAATGACTGAAACTTAAAATCGTTATAACTTCTTACCCGATTGTTGGATTTTGGTGAATTTTATATCGTTGGAAAGATAATTGAATTTCCTATGTAATGGAAGGCTCTAATATGAAAATTATTGAGTATTTCAAAAAATTTATTTAGGATAACCTATGTACTAAGGGTTAATCTAGGCTAGGGAAATACGAGGTATTATAATATCTCTCCCTTGGGAATATTCGTCCTCTAATATGGCTAGTTAAGCTGAGAGAGTACGAATAAACTGAGTTTATATACTGAACTATTCATGCACAATTGAAGCATGATTACGTGACTGGTCTGATAGACTGAACTTATATACTGAACATGCATATCTGATGCATGATTACATGGCTAAAGCTAATTCATGAAATACATGACTGACATGAGAATAATATGAGATGGTAATTGATAACAAGTTTGTAATGGTACTGAATATGGGACTGAGTTGGTTTAAAAAAGACTGTGATGATGTATGAGACACCATCTAACTAAAAGACGACTGAATGACTTTGACATGCTACTGAAGCCTGAGGAACACTTGAAACAAACTGAACTTCACAGACCATTAAGAGTGTAACATGAGTCATAGGAACTAAACATACTTAGAAACATGAATACTTGCGTTATGAACTACATGACTTGATTTTGGAATTTCTGAACTTATGGAACATGATTCGTACTACAGAGTAAACTAGAACTCCTTATACTAGAAATTGTAAGAATGCTTGGTCTTATACCATGTACTATACTACCATTTCTTCCTTAGCTTAAAGTCATCATTCTATGTCCGTGGGTCACCGAATCAATAACCCTACTACTGTTTCAGGGTTTAACCTTGGAATGGACTGCTATGTAAAAAATTACAAAAGATAGAAAAGCTCATGGATCTAATAAGGAATAAATATGTAAATGGGAGATCTATAACATACCGATGGCCATATCAGGAGAACTTTATTAATCTTGTTAGGACTGAAGTGCATAAAATTTGTTTAGACATTGCCCATTGGTGGCACTATAAGTGGCACCTTGTTGATTCGGGCGACCTGACTGAGCTAAAGGACGACTTTACTGACCCTGAAAACCTGACTGAGGACAATATCTGACTCTGTGGCCTAACTTGCCACACCCGAAACAAACATCACTGCCAGCTCTGCACATACCCTTATGATTCTTACCACACTCTTCATAAAATAGATTAGTACGACCATTGCTTACGCTATCCTGGGTCATCGGTACACTGGCTGAGGATGGAAAGGGACTGAGAACTTTTGGAGAAACTGGGAATAGTTACCACCTTCTGACTTAGGCTAACTGAAAATAAAGCTACCTATTTTAGCCTTCTTATTCTCTCTCTCCTTCTTCTTAAGCTTTTGCTCCTCAATCTGTTGAGCATGGACCATAAGCCTAGATATGTCTATATCTTTAATTAACATAGCTGTTCTGCACTCCTTAATCACACTATCTGATACCCCAGATATGAACTTACTTATTCTGGACCTATTGTCTACTACTACATAGGGAGACTACCTGGCTAACTGAGTAAACTTTTAAGGAAATACTCTTTTACGATCATACTACCTTGTCTGAGATTGATGAACTCTAACACTTTGGCTTCTCTTAGCTCTAAGGTAAAGAATTTGTCTAGGAAAGCATTAGCAAACTTTTCCCACTCTATGGGCTCTGCATCTATACCCTTGTTTACCTTACATTGCTTAAACCATATATAGGATACATCTTATAGTTGATAGGCGGCTAACTCAGCACTCTTACTGGAAGTCACTCCCATGATGTTTGTGACTTTCTGAACCTGATCAAGGAACTTCTGTGGGTCCTCTTCTAACTTAGATCCCATAAAGGAAGGAGGATTCATTCGGGTAAAGTCCCAATTTTAGTTGCAGTAGTATTGGCCGCTGGGTTAGCTGAAATAACAATTGTTAGTTCATTCTAAGTTATGACTGAATTGGCTAGAGTAGTGAATGCAACTCTGAATTCTGTATGTGAGACGTGCTCATCCAGTGGATCTGCCTGAACGGGCTGAGTGGCTGACTGGTTTCTGATTCTTTTTTCGTTATTTCTTTTGGGAGACATGTTTTGTAAATGAAAGGAAGAAGCGGATTAGACTGAGAGTTTAACTTGAGCTCATGCTCACTAGCATGACATGGATACTAAAAGAAGGGAAACTTTTCCTAAAATATCTCATAGTCTCTTGTCCATAAGTGTGGCACACTACACACCCATGCACAGGACTCTACGCGATGTGGCTTTTAGACTTGGACTCTATTGAACCTTAGGCTCTGATACCAAGTTTGTACCAACCCAAGACTACCCCCTAGTCATCACACGATGCTTACGACCCCAAAGGACCACAAGCTAACCCATGAATGATGTCTGTTGTGAGCACTGAACAATAATGCTGCAATAAATGCAGAAAAATAGGCTGAAATGCCATAAGGCTCAAAACATCTAAAATACTAATAATGAATAATAACATCTAAATCTGAAATACTATCTGAAAATTTAGTCTTAAAAGCCTCTAACCGAATCTGTCTGAAAGTGGAGTTGATGGGACAATCCCCCAACTAACTCCGTCTACTAAAAATACTACTAAGCTGAAGCACTGAAATAAAAGCCTATCCTCAATAGATGAGGACTCACTGCTAAGCCTGCTACTGCTGTCTGAATCTAGCTAAACATGATCAGGAATGTGAGCCTCCGAACCTATGATATAAAACATCATAACATAAGAAATGGGTATACAATCAGTACATAGGAATGTATTGGTATGCTAAATGAGATAAGGATGAATGCATGGGTTTATATGCATGAACAATAACTAACTGAATGATATGCAAGAGCTGGATTAGCATACATGGAGGATCTGCAACTACTACATATACTGTGCATACTATGACTGAGTATACTGGAATTGAATCTGATAATTGATAACTGAATATACTAATAATCTGGGATCACTGATTATTTGAATTACTATTAACTGAGTGACTGTATCTGATAGTCTTGATTCTGTAGAATGAAACTGAGTTCTAGTATGAAAACTAAGACCAAAATTGAAACTATGGGAGGTAATCATCTAACCGACATACCCAAATAAGATAAGATAACTGAGCTGGGGTCCAATATGTAACCCTAATTAGAATGGTGTCAGTACCTTACCACGGGTAAAGATAGGCTGAAGAGTAACCCTCTATTGGCAGGTTCCCTAAATGAGAATGGTGGTACCCTCTACTGGAAGGTAGAGCACATCATCAACCCTTAACTGGTAGGTTTGATGTCTCAACCTATGCTGGCTACGTAGTTTTGGAATGCAAGGATTGGTTCTAAGAATCACACCCTCTACTAGAAGGTGAGCCCCCATCCTTGGGTTTACTCGGTGCTGAATCCTACTCCCAACTGAAAGACACTGAACTATTATACTGGACTGGACTGGACTAGACTGAATTCACTGAGATTACTAAGTTTTCCTAAGTTCTATGACTTACTTAGTTCTGTAACTGACTGAGAGGAGTACTAATCGTGGCATGACTGATACTATTTTTTAACTGACACTGGCTCTAGGTAAACAACTAAATTTTTGGATATTAAATACCCCCAGGACTCAATAGCATGAAAAGTAAAGAAAAGCATAATCTTGAATAACATAACAATATTTACTTGGTCATAATTCATTCATAGAGACATTTCATCAAACACTTGTAATGCATTAACTTGTATATGGATGGAGAATACATGTTAGCCTGCTATAATGGCATTATTTAATTCTCATAGATAATTTATCAAACACATAAGAAGCATACTTGGTTTATTAAATCATAAACAATAAGGGTTAACATGGTTACAACAATCAACTTGCAAATCGAAGGGTTTATCATGAATATCATGTAATTCAACACATACTAAAATCAATTCTTGGAACTTGTATTCTAAATCATGGATTAAAACTCAAACAACATCATGAACATGAATTCAATCTAATTCAAACATGGAAATCATAAATCTGAGATCTTGTATATTTAAAAAAGATTCTTGGACTCCATGGAAGGTAAGGGATCCATGGATGAACATCTAACATACCTTAATTTGATGAGTTCTTGGAGAAATTCTTTGGATTGACCTTGATTCTTGAGAGCTAGGGTCTATTTTTTGAGAGAGACATAAAGCCAGACACTCGCCCTATTCTATTCCACCTTATTGAATGGCTCCAACAGAGTTAAGGGAGCTTAAAACTCAACTGGAGCTACTTGAAAAAGGTTTTATTTGTCAAGAAGAAGGATGGTAGCTTGAGGATATACAATGATTACAAGCAGCTGAATAAGGTTACCATCAAAAAGAAATATCCCTTGCCTCACATAGATGACTTATTTGATAAGTTACAGGGTGCGACTGTGTTTTTAAAAATTTATTTGAGGTTGGGTCATAATCAGTTGAAAATTAGACTGGAGGACATACCAAATACAACTTTTAGAACTCGATCTGACCATTATGAGTTTCTAGTGATGTCTTTTGGGTTTACTAATGCACTTGCAACCTTTATAAGTTTATTGAACAGGATCTTTAAGTTGTTATTATGTCCATTTATTATTATTTTTATTGATGATATTCTTGGGTACTCATCTTTGCATAGTTTTGGAGATGCTAAGAGAGACACGGTTATTTGATCGTTCTTGGATTCATTTATTATTATGTTTATTGATGATATTCTTGTGTACTCTAAGAGTAAAGAAGAGTATGCAAGCCATCTTTGCATTGTTTTGGAGATTCTAAGAGAGACACAGTTATTTTCTAAGTTTTCAAAGTATGAATTCTGGTTATCTTCAGTTACCTTCTTCGGGCATGTGGTTTTTGAAAAAGGGGTGATGGTGGATCCCCAAAAGATTGAGGAAGTAAGGAATTGGAATTGGCCTATTTTAGTGATCAAAGTAAGAAGTTTGGTGGGTTTTACTAGTTATTATCGCAGATTTGTCAAGAAATTTTCATCTATTGCAATGCCATGGACAAGGTTGACTCAGAAGGAAGTGTCATTTGTTTGGTCAGACCAATGAAGATAGCTTCCAAAAACTTAAAACACTCTGGATGAAAACACCTATTATTTCATTACCTATTAAAGTTAAGGACGTTATAGTGTTTTGCGATGCCTCACTTTTGCATTTGGGTATTGTGTCAATGCAAGATAAGAATGCCATTGCTTATGTTTTGAGGCAGTTGAAGCCTCATAAAAAGAACTACCTAATCTATGAATTAGAGTTGGTTGCGGTGGTGTTTGCATTAAATATTTGGAGATACTATCCTTATGGTGTCAAGTGTGAGGTCTTAACAAATCACCATAGCCTGGAACATGTGTTTACTCAAAGGGATTTAAACCTAAGGCAGCATAGATGGATCGAATTATTGAAGGATTTTAATGTGAGTATTTCATATCATCTGGGTAAGGCCAATATGGTGACAGATATAGTGAGATAAAAAGCTGTAAGTATGGGTAGTTTATCATTTTTAGTCTATCCAAGTGACTATTAGATAGATAATTTCAAACTCTTGCATCTTTGAGTATTTAGTTTGAGGTTTCACACAATAGTGTTGTGTTGGCTAGTATAGAGGTAAAGTATACATTCGTGAAAATGATAAAGTCCAAATAGTTTGAGGATAATAAGGTGAATTCACTCTAGAATAAAATGGTGCGTGGATATATTGTGGATGCCACTCTTAATGTAAGAGGGGTGTTAAGGTTTAAGGAAAGATTATGTGTTCCTCGATTTTGTGATTTAATTCATGATATAGTTTCAAAGGCCTATGGCTGGTGTTATTCAATTTATACAGGTACAACCAAAATGTATCATGACTTGAAGTAGCTTTATTGGTGGCCCGAGATAAAGAAGAATATAGTGGATTATGTGTCCAGGGGACCAATTTGTCAGCAGGTAAAGTATGAGCACCAAAGGTATAAGGGGTTTCTTCAAAGGATCCCTTTACCCATGTGGAAGTGGGAGCATATTTCTATGGATTTTGTGATATGCCTCCCTAAGACTTTGGGGAGGTATAACTCCATTTGGGTGATAGTTGCTCGGCTGATAAAGTCAACTTATTTTTACTGATTTGGGTAAATTAGAACTCTCAACAGTTTCCTAAAATTATGTCAAGGAGATTATGAGACTTCATGGGTTACCACTTACTATTATTTTTGATAGAGATGCAAAGTACGATTCTAAGTTTAAAGGTTCCATGAGGAGTTGGTCACTAAGCTCATGTTTAGCATAAATTTTCACCCTCAAACTAATGGGAAGTCGGGGAGGATGGTCCAGGTGCTAAAGGATATATTGAGGGCCTATGTGATTGATTTTGGTGGTCATTAGGACCAGTTTCTCCCGGTGTATGATTTTTCATACAACAACTGTTATCACTCCAATATTGATATGGCATCATTCGAGTCACTTTATGGAAGGACGTGTAGATCACCTATTGGGTGGTTTGAGTAAGAAGATGTTAAGCCTTTGGGTACAAATTTGGTAAAGGATGCTCAGGAGAAGGTAAGACTCATTTAAGCTAAGTTGTTGGTTGCTTAATGTAGGCAAAAAGGGTATGCAACCTATAAGGTAAGAGATATGTATTTCAAGGTTGGTGAGCAAGTTTTAATCAAGGTATCTCTCATAAAAGGATTCATGAGGTTCGCTAAGAGGATTAAGGTATCTCTTATGAAGGGAGTCATGAGGTTCAGTAAGAGAAGCAAGCTCAACCCTTAGTGTATAGGTCCTTTCCAGTTTTTGAGGAAGTGGATCCATTTTCTTATCAATTATCTCTACCATCGAGGTTGTGGGAGTCCATATATTTTTTCATGGTTTAATGATGAAGGTTCCATGGGGATGGAGACTATGTCATTGAGTGGGATTCAATGTTTCTAGATAGAAATTTGGCTTACTAGGAGGAACTAGTAATGATTCTACTTCAAGATGTTTGAAAATTGAGAATGAATAAAATTCATTCATGGAAGGTGAAATGGAAGCATCATTTGATTGAGGAAGCCACTTGGGATACTAAGAAGGACATGCGTAATAAGTTCCCTTAATTTTTTGAGGATACATATTTTTTTTCTTTTTAGCCTATATTTCTTGTTTGATCATTCAGGGATCAACCATGGATAAATTGATATCTATTTTAATGACCTTCTCCACCATTACGTATGAGTCCTACATTTAAAATCTCATGTCAAAATTCTTCTCGGTTTGGAAGATATAAACTTCAAGCTAGACTAGTAATTTCAAAGTAAGGTATGGATTAGGAAATATGGGAATGATTTAAACCTGGGTAATGGTATTTGTATTGATTTATAGTTATCTAAGATGATAAGGACCTATAGAAGTTAATGGAATTGAATTGAGTAAGTAGAACTCCCAAAATTGGTCTTAGTGTAAAAGGCACTGTTAAAAGTATCCCAAGATTATGGTGTGTTACAAAGTAGGATATTTTGGTGAAGATGGATATTCTATCTCGTCGATGCTGCTATAACAGTTGACAAACTATTACAGTGGTAAGTGCCATAGTGGAGGAATTTCTGCTATAGCAATGATAAAAGATGATCTTAAGTGGGTCGGGCATACTCCTATACTATATCTTTCACAGTATGAGTTGGTACATGGATTTGTTAGAGGATTGACCTTGCCACTTTGGTGTGTGAATTTTTTAGAAGATTGACCTTTCCACTCCACTTTGAAACGAAGAATTTAATAGCAACTAGGTTATCTTTCCTTCTGTGTGTTGATCATGCAAGAACCACAAAGAAGGCATGTATTGAGACGTATAGAGGTGACGTTAAAAGAACATGTCATCAATATAATATTATTGGTGTTTTATCCCAGGATAGGGATCCTCCCAGCAAGGATCAACATCACTTGCAGCCTGTTAGTTCTATACATGTAGCATCTCAGGCTATAGGTGACTTTCAGATCAGTTGTGGTGGTCATAGTGGGTAGAGTTCTCATCAGACATTACGACATATTTGATATAGATCATCAGTTGTGACGTCTATTTTAGATCAGTGGGTGTAGTATATCAGAGAGTTCCAGGGGATGTTTGGACTATGTAAAGGTTGTTCATTGGTCTAAGGACTGCCCTAGGCATGAGTTGGTTGTTAAGACAGGGTCAACACATATTCTTCTCCAACTTAGAGATCCTAAGGTATGTTATAATTATGGGGAGGATGATCATTTCAGTAAGAAGTGTTCCAAACATTAGTTGGTTAGCTAGTTGCCAACAACTCATATTTCTCATTAAGTTAGAGCTTAGGAGTTTGTTACAACTGTAGAGAGACCAGTCACTGGTCCAGAGAATTTCCCCAACATGGGATTATTAGTCATTCAACTCATTCATCAGCCTCATAGAGTTGTGGAAACTTCATTTAGAGGTAGTGCCCTTTGTACCTTAGTTAGTGATTTATATGCTCAGTTAGAGTTTATACACACTCAAATTCGTACTTGTTTGGGCATGTTAGGACATGACTTCAAACTCGATTGATATAGGTGTAATTCAACTTATTATATTTTACTTCCTATTTGATTTTAGTTGGTGTTTTCAAACCAATTGGTGATTTTATGTCTTGATGTTACTATATTGGTTGTTGTAGCCTTGGTTTTGATTTTTATGCTTATGTGGCTACCTTCGTAGATGATATCTTTTACAAGTGGATTGATTGGATCAGTATTATGATTTACTCAATGTATCATTTGGGTTAAGTCTCTTTCTCTTGACATATTGGCCATGTTATAACCTTAGAGTGGTATTGGTTATGTTTTTTTTTTACATTTTTGGTGCCTCGTGAACTTTTTATTGTTATTGCTATTGTTATGATTTTGGTTTTTATTTATTCTCACTTGATAGATAGCTAGACTAGTGTCATCTAGTTAGTGTTACCCGTCTTGTGATTCTTATTCATTTTGTCTAGAGCCTTTTTTGGTTAGTGAGACAAGATCAATTATTGATTGGGTTGTGAAAGTAAAGGTAGGTTTGGCCTTTCATCATTCTGTTATGATTCTAGCATTGACAACTCATTTTTATGGCCCATTTCAAAGATTGATCAATTTAAGGCATACCTTTCAGGTTTGTTGGGTTCATTGCCTGGTAGTGGTCTTGATCTTAGTGATGGTATTGATATGGGTGATATGTTATTCCTATGATGTAGTTCATGGATCAGTTGAGTTGAGGTTGGTGTTCATAGGTGAATTTAAAAATTTCTCCTCTCAGCATTTATTCGGTCTAATGTGACTTTGTTGGCTTCTTCTTCTTGATGATATGTACTTATGGGGTATTTGTGGACTTATACTAACTATTAGGTTGACCATATTTAGACTAAGATTGTCTTTTTCTGAGTTGCTTAGATTTGGATATTGTTAGTATTCTTTGCAGCCTTGACGTGTTCTTGGTTGTGCCTTGATGTGTTGTACTCTCCCAATAATTGCTTGTATCTTTAGCATGTGGTTTTTCTCCATTGCGGCAGTATCTACGATGATATTTTAGTTTTATCCATTACGGGAATCATTAGGTATATGTTTGACTTTTGGTAGTGAGATTAAATTGGATTTGACCTTATTGAAGACTTATTAGCACTAATTGTGGGTTTTGACTCTTAGGGATGATGGCCTGAAAGTTATGATAGATTTTGGAGTATGGATGCTGACCCATCAACTAGTTTAATTCAAAAGGTTCGGTTGAACAATTCAGATTTAGTGTTGAGATGATAGATATAGATTGCGTGACTTAATTGCATCCCTATTTACGGATTGGTCTCAGTTGAACATTCATTTATAGGTTGAAAAAGACTGTTCTTTACCTACCAGTTTGGTTGTCTTCAGTACAGATGGGTCAGGCTTGATAAATTCTAAAGGGATAGTTCATTGGCACACGATATTGGTTTCTTCTGCTCTTGACCTTGATTATCCATTTTTGTCAGAATTTTGGATTGTGTATTTAGCAAGAGGGGTGTGTTCAAGTTGGACTTAACATGGTTTTATCCACATTGGTGAGATATTTAAGAGTAGATCATCTAGTTTTGAAAGTTTGTTCTTTGGATTTCTTACTATTAGTTTCAAGGGTCATCTAGGCCAGTTGTAGCTTTGGCTAGAGATTGAAGAATTTAATCATCTCTATTTATGTGTCCATGTAGCATATTATGGGATTTTTCATATGCTTACCAGTATGGATTTTTAGTAGATTAGATGCACTCCATTGAGGTCAGTCTTATGATTGCACGAGCAAGACTCAAATGATATTCTGAGCAGATCGAATTAGATAATAGGTTTGTAATGACAAAGAAATATTAGAATTGAGATTTGGACATTGGTTGCACGATTCATGTCGTAGATTGTCTTAAGCTTGGTTGAGTTTCCTCCAAATTATGTTTGTATCTGTGTAATGTCAATATGATGTGGTTTGGGTTTACGTGCTTCAGTCATGTTCGGCTTATTTGAAGGCTTGGCTATTGAGGATAAGTTTTTAATTGTTCGAAACGTGAAGTAAGAAAGTTAGTGAAAAAGGAATACCTTCAGTGAAATCGCTTGAAAGTGTTAATTCTTCTTAGAGTTATCTGGAGAGTCATGCTTGGTGCATGCAGGCCCAATATCTCATTATTTCGAGATTTTAGGCTCTTTCTATCCATTGACTTTCGCGGATAAATGTCCTTTAAGTGGTGGATATTGTAATGATCCTCCAGGTCATTTTCTCAATTTTTGTATATTTTTAGTGTTTTGACCCTCCCCACAGTGGCTACAAGTCATTTATGACTTGTCAGAATAGTTGGTTCAGTTATTGGATAGTTCATTTGAGTTTTAGGGTCATTTTCTTGTTTGGGAGCTTTTGTTGTTAAGGAATTGGTGTCACACAAAAATCTCCTAGTAAATAGCCTTAGATGATAAATCCGACAATGCAATTAGCTCTGAAAGATTGGTTTTAGAGTAAGGGGACCCTTGGTTCAGGTCCCGAGGCTTCCAGACTTATTTTGGCTATTGGATAGAGTTTGGTTAAAATAAAACTATGTGTGGGACCCAAATTTAATCAAACTAATCTCAAATAAAAGTTTTGAAGGTCTCATTATGTTTGAAATATCGAATTTGGTATGGTGGCATAGTTTATTTGTGCACAGGGTTTTGAATGAATCCTGAACACCCAGTCGAAGTCTGTGTGGATTTGGAGAAATTATTGATATGCAACAACTAGTGCAAGGGTAATTAACCCTTTTCGTTCACAAGGGGTAGGCTACTTTCTTGAAGGGTTAAGAGTTGACCATCACGTTCGTGAGCCTCTCCTCTTTCGTTCACGATTAAGGCCGATCATACCCAACCTATTCTTCTTCTTCGCGATCACGGCTACTAGTGTCGCATTTGCAATAGTCTGAATCTTTACCTTTGTGTTCATGAAACTTTGGTCACATTTGCAAAGAGTTATTTTGATAGGCATCTCTATTACGACTAAAGGGCCCTGTATTCATGATGGGTAACCCCCTGGCAGTATATAATCCCTTCTTTCCCAATTTCTTCACCATTTTCCGCCATTATTATCTATAGGATCTCATGACTTACAGAAATTGGAGATAGGGATTTGTACGGGATGGTGAAATGACCATTTCCCACTAATTTCTTTATGAGTTTTTGGCCTAAATCCTCCATTTAATTCTAATTTTTCCCTCTTTTATTTCCATTATCTCTTGGGGCTGATTTGAGCCCCAATTAGTATTCCATTTACACTTAAATTTTGATCACACCTTCCTTGTTTTTCGAGGGACCTTGTCTTTGATCACACCTTCCTTGTTTTTTGAGGGACCTTATGATGAATTCAATTTTGAAATTTCATTAGTGGGCCCCACGGGCCTATTTCTAATCCAATTTTGGGCCCAGAGTTTCATATTGCAATATGGGTATCATTTTACTCCTATTAACATGTAAATTATTATTTTTATAGTGAGACATCATTTTATAATTGTGGAGCAAAGACGAGCGATTCGTGGATGACTCAAGATTGCGGTTCGGCATTGAGTTAGGCTTCGATCTACTTTTCTTTACAAGATTGTGTATTGTATAGATTGCATACTAGGTAGGAATTTTAGGGTAGGATTATGACTAAGTACATTGTGACTTAACCTATTTAGGTAATTTGGGATAGAGATGTGACCCGGTCCTTAGCCTAGAATAATTGATATGACCTTAGAATCCTATAATCCTTGTTTATGGACTTGTTTAGGCATAGATTTGCATTACAAATCCTATAATATAGGAATTATCATATGACTTAGTGATTTGGGTTGTATTTCTCCAATTAGAGCTTTGTAGTGATTTTATGCTCTTGATTGCCACAATTTTTTGAGTTTTGAGGCTTTATTACGGTAATTACATATTATTGGGCTCGAGGTTGTGGTTAAAATATCGGTTGGATTCCAGGTGATATTCTATCCTCAAAAGAGAAGTAATGCTAGTTTATAGATGCTTAGGTGCTTACGGTTGTATTATTTGGATACTAGTGAGCATGCATGGCTTTAGGCACATTGACGACCACTTAGTAGTACGATTCCAACCAAGTCCTTGCTTTTACTACTGTTTTCTAAAAAGAGACTTATTTCAAATTTTCACTTTTACTACCTTGCTCATTGAGCTCTTTGAGCTATTTGAGCTATTTTGGAAATTAGGCCGAGGTTGATTCTGGTTCATTATAAATCACTCTTTTACCACTACCATTTATTTTTCCTAATAAAGATTTTGACCCTTTCTATGCTACTATGCCGATTTAGTATCGATCTTAATCTCGGGCAATGAGTTTACAATTTACATTCGTTTAGTCTTGGTTTAAGTCCGAGCATTTAGTATATATTTATATCTCTCCGATATTTGATGGAGTAGATTGGTTATTGATAACGCTCAACTCACACCACAATTTAGTGCAAGACGGTTGTTGTTAATATATTTACCCAACTAGTAGTCGGGGTAGAATCCACGAGGAACAATATGAGTGGCAATTGAGTTACTTCAAAATGATAGCTACTAGCTAAGTTCAAACCTATGGTACAAAATAGTTTGGGGGATTTTCAATCTTTTCGAATGTGAACACAATTCTTGGGCTTCTAAGGGACTAATTCGAGACTAAGAATTGATTAGAGGGTAATCAATAAGGAATGGATCTTAAGGTTATGCTTTCCTAGAGGCAAATTAGTATGTGCGGATACATGAAAGTACCATCCAATTAAAGTTAATGCATGAGAGGGTAGGCTAGGTTAGAGGGTTTCGATGTTAGCTTTTCAACAAAACATCAAAAATATCACCCATGGATTCTTTCGAATACCTCATGGGTGTTGCCAACAATTTCACCCAAAACCTCAATTGGACACTCTATTTCTAGGATGATGCCCAAGGTATAGTCAACCTCAAAATCACCCTTATATCTAAGATAGTGAAAATTAGCGAATTATCCCTATAAATTGTGTACTATTGCGTAGATTCCCACACCCCTCTTTCAAGGATGAGGTGTGTTCCAAAAGTTCACCCAAACCCCTCTTTCAAGGATGGTTTGATCTTTATAAGAGCTTGGGATTTTCATCCAACAAACCCATTTGGATATTTGGGTCTTTCACCCAAAAATTCCAACCAATTTAATCAAGAAATAGTCAAACCCATCAACATTAACTAAGAATTTGAGCTATAATTATAACCCACACACACTTGCACCCTAATCAAGCACAACCCCAAGAGGTAGATCAAGCAAATAATAAAGATAATGAGTCCAAATAGACCAAGATTTCCATCAAAGTTATTTATGAAAATTAATAAAAGGACAAACCACACTTCAAACTCAAATGAATCTTCAATGGACGAAGCCAAATCTGCACTTTGGAGTTTCTCTAATTAATTCTTGCCTCAAATTAGTACAAATTTAAACTCCAAGCTCCAAGAGATTACAAACCCTCAACTAAACTAAGGATGGATAGTGTCTAGATAAAAGATTGTGAAAATGAGCTAAATCTCCTATATAAGCCCAAATTCCACATTTGCTCAATAGTACAAAAATTCCAGCTTGCTCTTGATCTGCTTAAGCAGATGGAGAGTAGGTGGAAAGCAGGTGAAAAACGGATGCAAAGAAGATGGCCTTTTACTTTCACATTTGACCTCCTTTTGAATTGGAAACTTTGTCATCTTCCCTTTTCAACTTTTCCTACACAAATGAGCATTAAGTATGAGATAAATATCAAATCAATGGAAAAAGAATGATAATTTGGGCTTAAAAGGTACTAGAAAGTCATCAAATAACAGCTTGTCAACACCCCAAACTTAAACTATTGCCTGTCCTCAAGCAATCAAGAACAATTTAAAGAGATCGGGTATTTAACTTAAATCCACCCAAAAGAAATCTATAGAAAAGGAATAAGCTAACAAATCTCTCCAAATACTTTCTAAACATGTCATGGCAACAAGTAAACCAATTTTTTTCAATAAGCACATATTTATGAAGCAAGGATGCAAGTTTGAATCAAATGAACCTTCCAAATCAACAAAGCATCTTAAGAGGAAAGACAATATTTAAAAAATGTCTCAATCTTCACAATGCATCTTACTTCACGCATTTACCCAAACCGAGAGTAAGACTTCACCCTCTACACCAAAGTATCGATGCCGCTCACAAGCAATAATTAGCTCCACACACAGAGAATACATGAAAATTTCTAAAGGAACTCAAATAATGAAAGAATTCACACTCACTCTCGCAAAGAAATTCAAGTATAATAAGTAGAACCATAGGCTTGCCCTTTGTATTTTTCATAACTAATGTAGACTTACCTAGTTTGAAATTGCTAAGGTCTTGCAGGTAAAGATGAAGACTTAAGGTGTAGAAAGGAATATCTATGGATCCAGTGACTAAAATACCTCATTCAATGCCATTTCTCAACCCTTTCTACACTAAAACTTTCAAACTATCCACCTTATTCACCTTTAAATCATTTCCCATTTTTGCCAACCTTTTTAATTAGCATTTACCAAACAATTCAAAGCCACCATTTTCTTTCTTTCTTTCTTTTACTTTTTTAAGAAACTTTCTAACTTTGAGCTCTTCTTAGCCTTCCATTTGTCTCATTTTTCTTCACATTCTATGGGCTCGGCTATACAACTTTATCATCAAACGTGTCTCTTGTCTATTAAGAACATGAATTGACCACCTTACATACAAATTTCTTGGCTCATCTCATCACATCACATTAATTCCCCCTAAACTTGGAGTATGAATCACCCTTACATTACTCTCCCAACTACACAAATCCCTAAAACTTAGGCTTACGCTTATAATTTACTACCTTGAATCATTCGATGCATCAAAGGAGGTTGAGTTCCAAAAGGAAGATTTTAGAAGGTATTAGGTGTTTTAGCAAGGTTATCATTACAAAAAGAAAGAAAAATGGGCCAAAAGGCTCAAAGGGGTTAACTAGGAAACAGTGTTAAGGTGGGAATTTGGTCATATGATGGGTCAAAAATGGCCTCGGGTCATTCTCTAAACAAAGATTGTCTAGAATTTTGCTTTGAATACTCTCGGGGAAAGTTCTAGACTACACATATGTACAAGAATTATTCAAAAAATATCACCACACATGGCATCGTACTCATAGAGCAAAAAGTTAGTCTCCAAACTAATTTGAGCAATTTGAGCTTCATAAGTTACTCCGAGTCAAAGACTCATCCTAGTAAACAGAGAGCCAAAAATTGAGTCTAATGGTCTCACTCAAAACAAAGCTCAAAACATCCTTGATCTTTTTTTCTTTTTTTTAAAGAAAACTATATTTTTGGTTTTTCTCAAAAATATTTCATTCCTTTCCAATGACATTTTGAAAGTATTTTCGAATTTTTGCTTCTTCCTAGTTAACCAAAATGACTAGATACTTCACCTAAGGATGTATCCTTGTCATCCATCATGGGTGAATTATCACTCAGTTCGACAAAGAAACTAAAATAAAATAAAAACAAAAGATCAAAAGAAAGAGAAATTAAAATTTGCTCCATAGGAAAGAACCAAGTTTTGAAGAAAACCCTTGGAGTTTATTGGACACATATATACAAAAGGAGACAAGAACAATGCGCATAGTATCACCCGAAATACACCGTCAATACTAATACAATCACAATCGGGCATCACATTCATAATGAGCGCATGAAATAAGCCCGACAAGGGTGATACTTCACATATTTATACATATGCCCATCAAAGTACAACCCAAAATCTATCCAACCAATGCCATCAAATGAAATAAAAAATTATAAACCATCAAAAATTATAGACCATCAAATATAAAGCAAGGTACCCCTTATCTCCGTCGTTAAAATTCATTGCAGTATCCCCAATGAAAATATAAAATGATAGTAGAAGAGGGTAAAGACTCCCTGTGGCATACTGGCGCTCGGGTCCATGTCAATAGATGGTCATGTTGCATTACTAGGGGCCTCATCATACTGGGCTCCTCGAGTCGGGTCCACTACCAAAGGCATTTTATCATCATCTTGGGAGCTAGAAAGTTACACCTCTGGGCCTTGTTAGACTACTTTAGAGGTCGATGCTTTGCCCTTTTTCGTGGTAGCTTCCACCTTGACTTTATCCAAGCATGAGACTTTTTAGCATCCAATGGTAAATGTTCCTTGGAGATATACCTATGGAAAAGGAAAATACCAAAACCAAAGCAAAAGAAAAACAATAAAGCATTTTTTTTGTGATTTTCATATATGAAGAAAGAAAATAAAACTAAAGAAAAATGAAGGTGGATGCAAGGTAAATTCATCATTGCGACTCATGGGACTTATTTATCACAACACTCAACTCTTTAAACTCGACATTGTCACTCCTTCACATATCACTCATTTGGCTCATAAAACATCCATGGCCCAAGTTGAAACACAAATGTCCCTATACCCTTAAGAATGGTGTCACCCGATCTATCATAGGGCAAGGTAAGAATTTATGTCTCTCGAGTTACTCAGACTTCACTCGTGAATAATATGATAAGCATATTTATCGATCAAACCATGGACACAACATTCATCAATAATCTCAAGAAAAAACCACTAGTTATCCAATATGTAAGATCATTTGGACACAAAACTATGCTCCAAGAATGATCACACAATGCCCCAAGAAAGTTCACATTAACCATTACAAGCATATAATGCGTTCCTCTCTTATCGATATTGGCGTGCATCAAAGGTAAAAGCTTGAAAAATAGAATGAAAGCACATGTGAACAAGCTAAATGCCCCAATTCATCACCAAACACACCATTTGTAATCATACTAACCCAATTAAATCATCCACCACTCAATTAAGTAAATAAACTACAAGTGGGTATTTCGTCGAACACTTGGTGTGTACTAGTGTATGAAGAAAGAATTTACAATTGGGCATGTAAAACAAGGCATACATTCAAAAGTATTCATTCCAACAACCATATTTTACCAAATTAAGCTCAAATAAAATAAATTTAAACTAAAATAAATCATGAAATGTGATCAATATTCAAACTTTAAAAAGAATTCCAAAGAAAGTTTTATGAAAGATCATGTTTTTTAAGCTTACTTAAGAGGGAAAAATGAGATGAAATTCTAATTTAAGGCTTCCAAGTTTTCATTCTTGAGATAAGGAATTAGGAGTTTTAATTAAGGTTGAAAGAAATCAAGATTATGACAAAAAAATAGAGAAATATTGCATGTAACACCATACTGCATTCTAGATGTGTTGGACCTGCGTCTGGACTGCTTAAGCATGTCCAGCACAGGTCAAAATATCTTGATCCATCCCTCCTGCATTCTAGGTGCTTTGGACCTTCATCTGGACGTATTAAGTATGTCCAGCGCAAGTCAAAACAGCCTTGTTGCTGCCATCTGCGTTCCAAGTATGCTGGACCTGTGCCTGGACTACTTAAGCATGTACAGTGCAGATCAAAGTAGTTTAGATACAACCAACTGCGTTCCAGGTGCTCTTGGCCTGCGTTTGGACTGCCAAAGCATATCCCATGAAGGTCCAAGCAGGTACTACTGATTTTGGAGAAAATTTTCAGCTTAAAATTTTGTTCGGGGCGTAGTTTTGAGCTACCTTCCTTCACACATCTCGACTTATGAAGTCACCTATAAACACCAAAAACAAGTTAAAATGTGAATAAAAATTTTTTAGAAATCATCAAGAAAAATTTCTTGGGTTGCCTCCCAAGAAGCGCCTTAGTTAAAGTCGTGACACGACATCTTTTAGCTATTATTTTTGTTCCACTTGGAGGATTTGAAGCGTCGACCCAAATTTTGATCAATACATCTTTGAGAAAAGTTGGTAAAAGGTAAGGACACAATGACACTTTCTTTATGTCGTCACTTTGACAACTTGAATCTCTTACCAAACTTCACATTAAATTTTTAAATTGGCTCATTCGGTATCGATAAGAACATAAAAAATCTACTTGTTGCATATTGAATTTTTCCTTTATTGACCTTCAAGTGGGGGGCTTCATTTTTCCCTTTTGGAATGAAAAACTCCAAAATGTAAGGATTTTTCTCCTCATTTCCAAAGTTCATTATTTCCTTGGGTGGTTTAACTTTCATCACACCCACTAAACATAATGTTAAAAAGTGGTTCGAAGGAGGTCTATCCCTTAATTTTGGGGTTGTGTCCTTTTAATATTGTCACCCCAAAATGGACTAGAGCCTTCACAAAGGATTTGTTTGATTTTATCTTTTGACTCTAGTACTATTTCCTCATTTTTGGCATCTTCAACCATCTTAGATTCGGTTGGTAAGGAAATCACCAAGGCTTCTTCAATGTTGAGATCATTTAGAAGAGAGGATATACTCATGGTATTTGAAAGATTGACTTCATTACCCATTTCTTCCATTCTTTTGATTCCTTTTTACATGCCCCCACAGATTGATCATGAGATGTATGTTGTCCCCCATTGTGTCCACCCGATCCAAGATAAGTTGAAGCCTTGATTCAATCCTATTGTCTTTGGTATGTTGTTCTTCATTTTTCTAATCATAAGACCTATCAAAATCATAAGAAAAACTAGCAATTAGGTTAGTATAACGGGGGAAGGGGGCATTTGGATAATCACTCCAATGTCTATCTCGACCACCATATAAAGAACAATCATACTCCCAATAGGATTGAGATGGTGCACATATTTCTTTTGGGGAGCATACCTACAATCTCTCCAAAAGTAGGGTCCGTCATAATATGGACACAGATAATCAAGATAAGATTTCAAACCACCAAAATTATTTTCATTACAAGATGTCATAATAATAAGCAAATGAAAATAAAAATCTACCTAATACAACAAACAAATATTTACAAGTTTAAAATAATGCAAGTAAGCTAAAATTCCAAACTAACTCAATACGCCAAATTATTCCCCAGCAACAACAACATTTTTGATAATGCTCAACTTACATGTTAATTTAGTGCAAGGTAGTCGTTGTCAATATATTTACCCAACTAGGAGCCGGGGTCGAATCCATGAGAAACAATGTGAGTGGAAATTGAGAAACTTCGAAATGATAGCTACTAGCTAAGTTCAAACCAATGGTACAAAATAGTTTGGGGGATTTTCAATCCTTTTGAATGTGAAGACAATTCTTGGGCTTCTAAGGGACTAATTCAAAACTAAGAATAGATTAGAGGGTAATCAATAAGGAATGGATCTTGTGATTATGCTTTCCTAGGGGAAATTAGTATGTGTCGATATGTGAAAGTAGCATCCAATTCAAGTTAATGCATGAGCGGGTAGGCTAGGTTAAAGGGTTTTGATGTTAGCTTTTCAACAAAACATCAAAAATATCACCCATGGATTCTTTTGAATACCTCATGGGTGTTGAAAACAATTTCACCCAAAACCTCAATTGGACATCTCTATTTCTAGGATGATGCCCAAGGTATAGTCAACCTCAAAATCACCCTTATGTCTAAGATAGTGAAAATTAGCGAACTATGCCTATAAATTATGTACTATTGACTAGGTTCCCACATCCCTCTTTCAAGTATAAGGTGGATTCCAAAATTTTATCCAAACCCCCCTTTCAAGGATGGTCTGATCTTTCAATAGCTTGGGATTTTCATCCAATAAACCCATTTGGATATTTGGGACTTTCATCCCCAAATCCCAACTAACTTAATCAAGAAATAGTCAAACCCAACAACATTAACTAAGAATTTGAGCTACAATTATAACCCACACACACTTGCACCTTAATAAAGCATAACCCCAAGAGGTAGATCTAGCAAATCATAAAGATAATAAACCAACAGATTACAAACCCTCAACTAAACTAAGGATGGATAGTGTCTAGATAAAAGATTGTAAAAATGAGCTAAATTCCCTATTTAAGCCCCAATTTCATATTTGCTCAATATTACAAAAATGCCACCTTGCTCTTGATCTACTTAAGAAGATGGAGAGCAGGTGGAAAGCAGATATAGAGCAGGTGAAAAGCAGATGAAAAATAGATGGCCTTTTACTTTCATGTTTGACCTTCTTTTGATTTGAAAGACTTGCTCGTCTTTCCTTTTTAACTCTTCCTACATAAATGAGCATTGAGTATGAGATAAATATCAAAACAATGGAAATCAATGGAAAATCATGATAATTTGGGCTTAAAAGGTACTAGAAAGTCGTCAAATGACAACTTATAAGTTATGATGATTAATAAATTCCTGGTTCAGGACCAGACAGTTTATACAGATATCACGAGTCCCTTATGGGTACCTTCATCCATGAGCCACAGTGCCTAAGAAGGATGTTTGTCATAGATCTTGCCTTTGTGAGCTACTAAGCCAGAGAAGGTGCACATACTTGGTACATTATGACACTTATATTGGACATGGTATTTATAGTTTATATTGCATACATTCATTCATATGCATTGCCTATCATCAGTATATATGTTTGATGTATATATCTATCAGCCTTATGGGGGTTGTGTAGGTATAATTTATGGTTGTTGTTTGTTGAGTGCTTTCTTGAACTTTTCAGGATTATGAGGGCCCGGTTAGGTTATTGTTTGTCCGGACTAGTCGATTACTTTATTGTTGATTATTATGGTTAGTTCGCGGTAGGATTGTTATGAATAGGTACTCGAGATTTTTAGTACATTTCTAATTTCTTTTCTTTATTTTGGCGAGTTATGCTACTGATAGGTAACGTCATGGATAAATACTTAGGTTAGAGGCTTTAATTGTGCCGGTATTAACTTTCCTACTAGGTTAGGATTCCTTGAGATGTAGGTTGGCACCTTAGGGTATTACCTTTGAGTTATTCCCCCCCTCTCTCTATGTATATATATATATGGTATTACCGTATATCTATCTATCTCCCTATATATTCATTTTGTATATATATTTTTGGCCTTGTGTTACTACTATATATCTTTCTTTCACTCTTTATTTATATATTGGCTAGTGATATATAGTGTTACATATTGATCCCCGATTACTATTAGAATAGTATATTTATCCTTATAGCTCTATTAGCATTATTATGTTTAGTACTTGGACAATTACCTGTAGTTTATATTCCTGCTTTACTTGTTATTTAGGTTAACATTATCTTTGGATTTTAGTCGACCGAAGCCTACTGAGTACCACATGTTTGGTATTCATATTACACTTTCACAACCTGCAAATCATAGTACGAGTTCTCGTCGTTAATATGTGTAACTCACAGAGCAGCTATGGATAAGAGATTTGGGGTGAACTCCTGATGTTCAGAGTATTCCTGCTCTCATTCATATTGATTATACTTATTTCTATTTTATATTTTAAAGATTGATTCTACATGTATATTTATGTTGTATTTTCTTTTGTACTTTGATAGTATTAGAAGCTCTAGTACTAACTTCACCTAGTCTTGGGGTTCTATTCTATATTAGTCTTTTATTTAAGTTTATTTTCACTAGTTTCTCTATTTCTCTGGATAGTCTGTTACTATTGTTTCTAGACTACGGGTTGGCTTACTTATCAGTGGGTTATAGTAGGTGTCATCATGAATTGAGAAATCGAGTCCTGATATCTAGACTGTAATTATTAGAATAAAATAAGCCCATATTGGTAGTCCCTTTTAGGTAATTGATCCCATTTCAATGTTTTCTAGTGGGAGCAGAATTATACCTTGCTAACAATTAATCAAAAAGGCTATATCAGGCCTTATAGTATTTATAGGATACATTAGTGCACCAATTGCACTAAGATACAGTACTTCAGAACCAAGACTTCTCATTCTTTTCTTGAGGTCGGAATGTATCCTTATTTACATCAAATGATAAAAAAACCACCAGAGTACTTAATAGATGTGCTCCATCCATATAAAATCTTTTCAATGTCTTTTCTGTGTAAGCAGATTGATGGACAAAGATATAGTTTGTCAAATGCTCAATTTACAAATCAAGACATAATTTTATCTTTCCGAGATCTTTAATCTCAATTTTCATCTTTAAATAATCATTTGCCTTTTGAAGCTCTGTTGGAGTTTCAGTAAGATTTCTATCATCAACATACACAGCAAGTATAACAAACTCTGATGTTGTTTTCTTTATAAGAACACATGGGAAAATTTCATCATTTGTATAACCTTTCATTGATTAATATTCATTAAGACGATTATACCACATACTTCCATATTATTTCAAACCGTATAATGATCTTTGCAATCTAATGAAATATATTTTCGAGGCTTTGAACTATATGTTTTAGGAATCGTAAGTTCTTCAAAAATCTTCATGTATATCTCATTATCAAGTGATCCATATAAATAAACAATAACCACATCATCAATGCATTTTAAGTCTCTCATGGATAGTAAAACTAATAAGATAATGCAATGATATTGCATTCATAACTGATAAATATGTCTCTTCATAACTGACACCAGGACGTTATAAAAATTCTTATACAAGAAGGCGTGCCTTATACTTTTGTATTTCATTTTCTCATTCTTTTTTGCACAAAGATCCATTTATAGCCAACAAGTTTAATATCATTAGGTGTTTGAGCTATAATTCCAAAAACTTCACGTTTGATAAGTGAATGCAACTCTGATTGAATTATTTCTTGTCATTTTGTTCAATCTTGTCTTTATCGATATTCTTTGACAGATTGAGGTTCAAGATCCTTGTTATCTTGCACGATATTTGTTTTAAGTTTATAGGCAAAGATATAATTCACTAATATTTTAGATCGATTCAAATTAGTTCCTCATCACTTGAATTTATGGATAGTTCCTTTCTCAGGCTCATTGATTTCTTTTGGGATATTAAAATTTCTCATATATTAAAATTATATATGAGGATCTTTCATAATCTTATCTTGACCATTTATTTTTCTTTTTCTCGGATTTTGATCCTTAGAACCTGATTGTCTACCAAGTTTCAGGTGTGCTTTGTACTCATTAGCTATGATACTAGTAGATGGTCCTTTAGGAACATCAATTCACATTAGGAAATTTGCTACAGGAATATGTGGTATGGTGATCCTTTTCAAATATGTAAATACGTTAGGCATTTGATTTGTAATTTTCTACAGATGAATAATCTTTTGTATTTTTTGCTCACAAATAGAAGTACGTGGATTAAGATGAGATAGTGATAGATTTTTTCATAAAATTTCTCTTTTAATGTCACTATCTCTCCCCTAATTTTGAGAAAACTATCTCACCAAATCTATAATGTGCAAATCAAACAGTGAACACATCTCCTATTAATGGTTCAAGATAGCGAACAATGGAGGGTTATTCAAACCTAACATAAATTTCTAACCTTCTTTAAGGGTTCATCTTGGTGCAATTTGATTGTGATATAGGCACATATATAATGCATCCAAAAATTTTCTGATGAGATATATTAGGCTCTTGACCCAAATCAATTTCAACAAAAAAAATTTATGATAATCTATTGGTCTGAGATGAATAAGTGTTGCAGTATACAAATTGCATGATCCCAAATAGAAGTGGGCAAACTAATTTTAATTAGCAATGCTCTTGCTATCAACTGTCAATGTTTAATTAATGATTCAGCGAGGTCATTTTGAGTATAAAAATAAGCTGAAAAATGTTCAAATTTTATCCCAACTGATTAGCAGTAATCATTAAATGATTGGAATGAAAACTCTATAGCATTATCAAGGTAAATAGACTTATATCTATTAAATGCTTAGGATGAAAACTCTGTAGGATTATTAAGGCAAATAGACTTAATCTGATTATCATGAAATTATGCCCATAATCATATTATTTGTGCTAATAATTTTGCAAATGTGAAGTTGAGAGATAACAATAAGCACACATGAGACCATCTATAAGAAGAATCTATTAGGATCATAAAGTATTGAACGACCCATTAGGTGGGTGAATAAATCCAAAAATATCTTAATGTATGCGTTTCAAGAACGCTGAGGACTCAATCCCAACTTTTGTTGGTGACAACATCATAATTAACTTGCCCTGATAACAAACATTACATGAAAATTATCCATTTTAAAGAACCTTCAAGTTTTTAAATGAATGTTCATTTGAATTTTCTATAATTCATCTCATCATTATAGATCCAGGATGTCTTGAAAGATTATTCAAAAGTATAAAAGTATTTGAATTAGTAAACTTCTGATTTACTATAAAATGTGTCTCAATTGCTCTAATATTTATCCAATACAAGCCAGAAGATAAAGCAGAAAAGTTTTCAATGGCACATGTCTGCCCAAAGACATTCTTGATGATACCAAGATATTCAAAATTCATCTCTCATCAATTGTCTTGACATGATAATCATTTTTACAAATATATTTAAAGCTCAACAAGTTTCTTTGAGACTTAAGAGAGAACATAACATTATTTATGATGAGTTTAACTCCCTTAGGTAAGATTACAATGACTTTTTCGTATCCTTCAATCAAATTGGTGCTATCAGAAATTATAGTGATATTTATCTTGCACATGTTTAAATGAGAAAAATAATTTTGTTGTTTTTGAATATTGTATGAGTTGTCCTAGAATTAATCAAACAAATATTTATATAGTTGGACAACTTACTTTAAGAATTATCCATTCTTCATACACAATAATATATATATTAAATAGTTGTGTTGTTAAAAACTACAAAGTAAATATTAAGTAGCAATGTAATAATAAACTAAAGGACGATGACATGTTCCAAAATTTGTACAAAATAAAATTAAAAAAAAGGATGGTACACAATGCTTCATAAGTGACATTTGCCTTTTTTTAGTTTAGTTTTTTTTTTTTTCAGGTACTATTACTTTTAATAGGAATTCATATATGTCATGCCAAAGTTTTCGCCACGGACCACATCAGAAAGTTTTCACAACAGACTCACATTAACTTTAACAAATAAAAGAGGAATTTTTAAAAAAAATAATAATTACTTTTTCACAATAGACCCCGGAAAATAAGCTTCCTTATTATACATTTTCCTTTTTCTTCTTTTTCCATTTGTTTTCTATTATAATTGGAAACTAGGGTCCACATGTACAAAAAATTTCTTTTCTTCTTTTCATTGGGTACCTTGTTTTGTCTAGTTTTGTCCTTTTTTTTCAAGCAAGCAAGCAATATGATAGTATTTAAAATATAATAACTAAGACGAACAACAAAAATGCTTAATCAAAATAAAATAAAATTGAATTTAGTTCACTAATTAACTATGATAATATAACTAAATCAATCAATATTAATTAAAGATTATACTCATGCAAACAACTACTTTTACATAGTCTTTTATTTACTAATTATTATTACTAACAAAAATTAAAAAATACTCATTCTTTCATAGTCAAAGAACAACCACCAATCAAGTGATTGATCTTTTCTTCAGGGTTCTCGAAGAAATCTGCAACATCCAAACCTGTGATATCGACATAATTTTCAGAGATAAAATTAGCCACAAAATGTTTTTCTTTTTATTTAGTGATGCTTGATAAAACTTAACTAAGTGTTTAAGAGCACTACAATCATGTGCATAGTATCTTTTTCCATCACATCGAAAGCAAGCTATTGCTCTACCTTTCTAATATTTTCTTCTTTTTTATTGTATTTTTTATTTGATTTATGATTAAAACCAGGAACAAGATTTCTTTCTTGATTATCATGATCATGATCACGACCATATCTAGAGTCGCGAACTTTTCTATGCCAAGCATGGTTAGCATACAACTCATTTACTTCAGAAAATGAAATAGATCTAATAGGTTAATTCTCGTAATTTTTCATTAACAAATTAATATTTTGTTCAACCATGAGAAGATGAGAACTCAATTCAGTATACTTCTTAAAATCTTTCTCTCGGTATTGTTGCTACAAGAGCACATTCGAGGTATGAAAGATGGAGAGGGTCTTTTCCATCATATCATCATCATTGACTGTCTTCTCACATAGTTTCATCTGAGAAGAAATTCTGAACATGACATAATTATACTCATAAATAGACTTATAATCGTGAAACCTCAGATGCATTCATTCATATTGTACCTTCCAAAGGATGACTATCTTTAGATGGCCATATCTGTCTTTCAACCTATTTCATAAAATAAGTAGGTCCTTAGTAGTGAGACATTTGATTTTCAGAATTTTATCAAGATGATAATGCAAGAATATCATAGTCTTAGCATAATTTTGGTTAGATGTTGCATTTTCTTTTTTAATGTTGTCTCCAAGACCATTGTTTTGCCCCATCTCTTTAAGTTAGTTCACACATATAGTCAGGAGGGAGTATTCTCTTTCAACACATGATCCATTTTGATCAATCTCTTTTTTTATTTTTATTACACCACTACCAACCATAATATATCAATTTTTTCACACCACTAGCTACAATTTGGGGGATTCACATTCACCTTTTACCTCTTTAATTTTACACTCCTTAACCTCATTAATCTTAACTAAAGCATTAGGAGATTTGAATCAAATTATGATCAATCAAAGAAAGGGAATAAGATACATATGAGGCTATCAAAGAATAGGGTAAAGGATCAACGGGGCTAACTAAGATCATGCAACAAGGGTCGATAAAGAAGGTATGAAACATAGCTATCAAATAAATTTCTATATCATCTTCTAAACCCAACATTCTTTGTTTTGTTTTTCACACACAACAAACAAGTTCTAGACAACAATATGTCATAACGAATATGAAAAAAAAACCCTCACTCACACATAACACATGCTCAAATCAAGTAGGATCCTATAGACTCTAAACCAAGCAATAGCAAGAATTCAAAATTAAGCCAACATCGCACAAAAGTCATATAAATAAGCCTAGGTGTCTCAACAATAGTCATTCAACACATCTAATATGTTTTTTTACATTCTAAACCACTTAGATCATGTAATTACACAAAACACATAGTAAGAGCATCTCACTTATCCTAATAAATTTTTTTTAAAATTTACTCCTAAAAAATAAAAAAGGGATACTGAATTTAATAGACATCCCATAAAAAAGAATTGCAAAGAAAAACCAAAGGATAGGTGAAGTGTGTCCCTACTAGACTACACCAACAAAGACAAAAAGGAAACAAAGGAAAAATCTTTTTGTAATTTTTAAAAATTTAGTCAAAACTAGAAAAATAACTATAAATAGAAATCCTATAGCAACACTTCACCCTAAGCAATCGGAAGATTCCCCACCCTACACTTAAAATCATACTTTGTCCCTAAAGTATAAATTAAAAGTAAGGATAGAAATACTCCATGAGGCCTCTAGGCCTAGATAGTAGCATCTTTAATCATCAACGAGGTCTAAGAATCCCACACCTAGTCTTTGTCTTACTCCTTATATTAGATCTTCAGTACTCAAACTTTCCTTTAACCTATGACTCACACAAAAACAAAAATAATAGTGATAAAAAATAAAAAAATAAAATACCTACCGTAACTTAGGTTGTCTCCCAAGAAATTTGATTTAGTGTCATGACACGATTCACATCACTACTCTCCAATCATACTTCTTCATCCTCTTACTCCTACTCAGAATCTATTTTCTCACTCTTTTCGGATAACTTGAGTGCTTACTCTCAAGGTCTACAGCTCTCTCCACACTTACCTCTATAGGATCCTTCTCAAGTTTCTGCACTTCAGACTTAATGGGCAGTTTTGGCCATTCTATAAGATAGTTCGAAGAGGTTATTGAAGGCTTGAACTCCTCCACCCACACCCATTCACTTCCATGGTTATGATCATGCACAAATACTTATAATTCACAAGTGGATTAGGTGTTTTGCTTACCTTGAAAACTACCTTTTCATCATTCAATCTCATTTTTAGAGTGTCCTCTCTTACATCTATCAGTGCTCCTTCAGTTGCCAAAAAAAACGTCTGACTATGATTGATACCCAATATCTACATCATAATCAAACATAATAAAATTAGTATGAGTAAAGAATTTATCCATTTTGATGAGAGCATCCTCAGTGATTCTTTCAGGCACTACTCTTGTTCTATCCGTCATTTGGAGCACCACAGAACATGACCTCGGCTTTCCCAAACCAAGAATATTAAACACTGATAGGGGTATCAAATTTATTCTTGTCCCCAAGTCACTTAAAGTGTGGACTATATCACTTTCACCAATTTATATGAGGAGGGTGAAACACCCTGGGTCCTTGAGCTTTTTTGACATCTTCTTCATCACCACAAAACTGCACTCCTCAGTAAGTGCTATCGTATCGATGTTGAACAACTTCATATTATTGGCGACCATGTCCTTTAAGTACTTAGCTTACTAACGCATACCTTGCAAAACATCTTGCAAAGAAAGGTTAATGCAATGTTCTTTAAACGTGTCAAAAAACTTCTTAAAGCATGCATCTTCTTTAGCCTTTTTAAACTCCAGAGGGAATGACGGCGATGATCTCTATTGTGTATGATCAATTGCCTTTGTTTTGGGGGTACTAAAACTTTTTTGAATTTTTAGCATCTTAGGCTGCCATTTGTTTCTCCTTTACCTGTTGTGGGACTAACTCTACTTGGACCTTCTAATTTTTTTCGGGAGGTCTGTCAATCATGTCACTATCACTCCTCAAGGTAATTACCATTACCTGCTTCAGATTCTCTGGGTCACTTGACAAACCCCCTAGAGGTCTTATATTCTGAGCCTAGGCCAACTGCCCCAACTACGTCTCCAAATTCTTCTGACCAAGTTGCTGATTTCTTATCTCTTCAACCATTTGTCCTTTATTATTCAAGATTTTTTTCAATGTCTCTTTGATATAGTAGCCTGAGTATTTTGCTGCTACTTAAACTGTTAAGTTTGAGCATGATTATTTCCCCATGAGTAATTTGACTGACCTTACCAACTGCGGTTATAGGTATTACCAAAATTCTTATTACCCTTTTGTGTATTGCCTACAAAATTAACCGAATTCATATTTGCTCCACACGAGTATGCAGAGTGACCATTAATATTATAATTCTCACACCAAGACGGGGTATGTTGAACTGCATTTACTTGGTCCTGAGATTGATTCACACTTAGTTTACTAAATTGTGTCATCATTTGATTTTGAAAAGAAGTCAACTGAGCGGCCAAAACTGTGACATTATCCACTTCAATCATCTCAACAGGCTTCTTCACTGTACTTATGGACATATCACTCTACCATTTGGGATTACCTTATGCAATTTGATTTGGAAAAGTATATAGCTCATCATAAGTTTTCTCCAAGGCTTGACCACTTGCAGTTGAATCTAACAAAATTTTGTGGTGTGGTCAAGGGCTTTAATAAAAATATGAGTCAATTCCTCGTTAGTCTGTTGGTAGTATGACAGTTCTTGAGAAGAGATTTAAATCTTTTCTATGTATGATAAAGATTCTTGTCTGGCTTTTGTTAGAATTCAGGATCTCACTTCTTAACCTCGCAATTTTCCCAGATGGAAAGAATCAGATGAGAAACTTCTTCGCCAGGTCATCCCAAGTAGTGATGGAGTTTGAAGATTTCGCCTTTAACCATTTCTTCGTTTCCCCCAAAAGTAAGAAGGGGAAGAGTGTGAGCCTCATGTAGTCAGTGAAGACTACAATGGAGTAGATGTGTCATTGTTCTCTAAAAACTTCTGCAGATGGACTTGTGGATCCTCATGTGACAGGCTTGTGAATTGCCCACTATTGTGCAAAAATTGCATCATATTCTGTTTAAGCTCGAATCTATCTCCAGGTTTTGGTCTGCGGATGGAGGAGGTGGCATTGGTTGCGAGTGAGATTACCACTTTGCGTATTGTCCTGTGGGCTTATTCATCTTCAACCATGACCGCAAAATTAGCATCTTCCTATTCAACTTGCGGGGTGCAATAGGGAAGGATTACTTCTCTCCTTAATTGATGTAAGCGTTGCTCAAGTTTAGGATATGGGTCAACCAAATCTCTTTTCCTTGCCAACTTACTTTTGTTTTAGATCTGTACCTGCAAATTCAAAGCTAAGAGCAAATTCAAAAGCTACCTAGTGGGAGAATATAAAGTTCGAAAATAGTTAGCGAAATAACTAAATAGACCCTCATACTTGTCTTCATTTGTAAACTAAACCCTCCCATTCTCTCTTTTATAAACTAAACTCTTAAACTCGGTGAAACTTAATTTTTTAAACCATCTTACATTAACTAAACTTGTGTGCATTAAGATGGGTGAGTTGAACAAAGTGTTGATTACACTTTTAAAGAGTCCGTTGCATTTTGCACCCTAACGTACTTTTTTTGTGATTTGCACTCTATTTTTTTTTTTTTTACGATTCACACCCTAACCTCTTTATTTTCTTGCAAAATAATAAAAGTACTCTCCTTTTGAATTTTTTATAAGGAAAAACTGAAATACAATTAATAAATAAAATAAATGACACAAAGTAAAAAAGAGCTAACAAAAAAAGGAAGTGATCGATCAAGTTCATTTGCCTCTCAAAATAATTGTGTCTCTCCAAATCGATAAATCAGACACCATTATGCTTTCCTGCAGATCTGTTAAGAGAGCATATTGAAACCAATAGCGTACCATGTAGATGTCACTGGTCTTTCAAGTTTGGGGCTCCTATGAGATGTGACAATTTCATCTACGAACTCCATATCTCCAACTATCAACTCTACAATTTTTTTTTTTTTATTATTATTATAGAAGACTTCCTCATCGATCTACCAATTAGTTGAATGTATGAAATTGCGTAGTTTCATCTATAGAGGAATGTGTAGTGTTGGATTGTGCCAGCGAGTGAGGCCCCTTTGGTGATGGACTTCGTGAACATCATTTTTACAAGAGTCTGAAGAATATGGTTATAAAAGTAAATAATTAGGAATTAATTAGTGAATATCGAACGCAAATAGCAAATTTTCAAAATTAAAAAAAAAAAATAACAAAAAAGGCATTCAACAAGTGCCTCCACAGAAACCACAATAAGGATTTGGAGTTGTGAAAAAACGTAATGAGAAAATAAGATGTAACCATGTTCATAAGTTATCCGACAAATTTTTTTCTTATTGACCTCTTTTTTAATTTGTGTCATTTATTCTATTAATTAATTGTATTTTAATTTTACCCTTATAGAAAATTCAAAAAAAAAAAGTACTTTTATTATTTTATAGGAAAATAAAGAAAATAGGGTGTGAATCATTAAAGAAAATTAAAATAAGGTGCAGGTCATAAAAAATAAAATGAAGTGCAAATCATAAAAAAGTACATACGGTGAGTGTGAAAATGCAACTGACTCCATTTTTAGAAGCACACAAGTGAATATGTGGGTGTTTGAATTAACTTATATTTTGGTCAAAATAGTCTTTAAGTTATTTTTTATTTTTTCAACTGTTTGGTAAGTTTAAAAATTGCTTTAAAAAAAGTCAAAATTTACTTTTTATAAGCCAAAAACTAAAGAGATTAATTAGAATACGCTGTCAGTGGATAGGTTTTTTTACACAATCAAAGAATTCTTATGCTTTTATGGGTAATATTATCAATTAACTTCATGTTATTTTTCTCTTCCTTCGTAGATCTCCATCTACAATACAGTCTCCTTCTCTATCTTCTAGACTCCCCCTCATCTATGGCTTCATATCTTTCTCTATCAATGTCAAAACATCCACTCTCCATTGCAAGAACTGTGTACATATTTTTTAAAGTGGAAGATTATTTCTTTGATTTTTAAGAGAATTTATTTTGAATCTATTGAGATGAAACTATATTTATGAGTGAGACTGCAATGAAAACGATTTACATCTGAACTTACTTTTGAATCATGTACACACCTAATTACTTAATAAACTTACTTATGAAATATAGGAAATACTCTTTTTGATTTTTTCATTTAGTAAATTAAATTATATTTGTTCCATCTTTAAAATTTGAAACAGGGAAAGAGATGATGATTCAAAAGTTACCATTAGAATTACGATTTATTATCCGGTCTTTGAAAGTGTATTCCTTTATTTGCTCAATGGTCTAGCTACAAACGATACCTAAAACTAATGATGATGAAGACGAGAAATGGAATACTTTCAAATTTTGTTAAAGTCATAGCATACTTGGAAATAAACTCCATAAAATAAATTTAAGAGTACAAGTTACCTTATAGGAGTACTATTTTTTTTCTAAAATGTTAAAAGATAAAATTAGTTGAAAAATAGAACCCATAAAAAACATTAAGATTCCTTGACTGTGTAAAAATACCTATCCACCGATAGTGTATTCTAGTTAATCTCAAAACTAAAAGCTTTAATTCCTAACTTTTTTTTTTTTTGGCTTATAAGCCATAATACTTTGACCAATTAAAAGACATTTTTGTCCCTCAAAATTCTCCGTTATTCCAAAATTACTCTTGTGTAGTTATATTATTACTTCTTTTCTATGAAACTTCTAATTTATGAAATATAAATTTTTATATATTATTCTCCTTCTTTAATATATTGTTTTAAATTTGAACAATTATTATTGTACAACATATGAATTTATCTAATAAAAAAATAACTCATCAATCAAAATATATGAAGAATAATCATTGAAGATATATAACTTCATGGACGATTAGTGAATGATCCATCTATATTTTCCGACGCAACATTCGCATTCGCCAATGTTTTAATAGTGATAGTCATTACTCAATCAACGAGTAATATATTTTCTTACTAAGAGTCTTTTTATCAAACAAATAGTATCATTTGTGACCAACTATTTATCTATTAATGTAATTATAATGATTAGTAACGTATATATTTTGCTTAATGATTCAAACTCTTTTAACCAAAAAAAATAGATTTTTTAGCGCACAAATTAATCGTCATTCATGAAAATATTATATATATATATATATATAAATTTATTAAAGTATATATTAATTTTAATTTTAATCATTTTAGAAATAAAAATTAATAATAATCAACTCTATATATTGTTAACAATTTTAAGAGTATTTCAAACATTTTGACCCAAAAAAGTGCTTAAAAGCACTTGTTTACCAAACACATCAATAACTTTTTTTCAGTTTCAGCACTTTTATCCAACACGTAACTACTTATTTTTAAAATAAGTTCAGCATTTTTAAAAAACTTTTTAAAAGTCACTTTTTTTAAGCCTATCCAAACGGGAAGTTCTTTAAAAGTGCTGAACTTATTTTAAAAATAAGCAGTTACGTGTTTGGATAAAATTGCTGAAACTGAAAAAAAGTTATTGATTTATTTGGTAAACAAGTGCTTTGAAGCACTTTTTTGGGTCAAAATGTCTGAAATACCCTTAAAGTTGTTAACAATATATAGAGTTGATTATTATTAATTTTTATTTCTAAAACAAATTAAAATATATATATATATATATATAAATATTTTCATGAATGACTATTAATTTGTGCGCTAAAAAACTTTTTTTTATTAAAAGAATTTGAATCATTAAGCAAAATATATACGTTACTAATCATTATAATTACATTAATAGATAAATAGTTGGTCACAAATGATACTATTTGCTTGATAAAAAGACTCTTAGTTAGAAAATATATTACTAGTTGATTGAGTAATGACTATCACTATTAAAACATTGGCGAATACGAATGTTGCGTCGTGAAATATAGATGGATCATTAACTAATCGTCCATGAAGTTGTATATCTTCAATGAATATTCTCCATATATTTTGGTTGATGAGTTATTTTTTTATTAGAGAAATTCATATGTTGTACAATAATAATTGTTCAAATTTAAAACAATATATTAAAGATGGAGAATAATATATAAATATTCATATTTCATAAATTAGAAGTTTCGTAGAAAAGAAGTACGGAAAAAGTCATGGTTTCCACCTCAAACTATACACGAAAAGTCTAGGTCACACTTAAACTATTATAGTGATCTATTACACACCTTTACTTTATAAAAGTGAAACTATTACCTCCCCGAGACACCCATGCCAAGACGCGTTTCTTACACTCAATATAGGCGCGTCCAGCCTTTGGCAACTCAAAATAAACATTTAAAAACATTAAAAATAACAACTTATAATTCCCAACGGATATATTCAACAATATCCTCCATTTAAGCCAATTTGAGGTTCCAAATTAAAGAGCCCTAATTCTCAAATTTGTCATCCAAAATTAAAATTCAAGATCATTTGTTTGAAGAATTGGTAACTAAATCTTTTTAGTCGTTCGATTTCTTGCTATATTGCGAGAAAATATAGTTCTTTTGTCTTAAATTTGTTGAAATTTTGATAATTATTTCTTCCCTCAAGTGTTTTTTCAACCTCTCTTAAAGTTTATTTTCTTAATCAAGGTACTTTAATGGCTTAGATAAGTTTGAGCAGACTTTGTAAGCAAGAAGAAGATCATGAGTTGGACGAGGTTCGATGCAATTTGTTCTTCAATTTGTTTTCTGGAATGATATTAAATCCTAATTAAACAAGTTCTAGAATACTAGTGCAAGTTATATTATGTGGGTAGTTTGTCGCTATAGAAGGAGAATTGTAGAACGTCACATCTTTTTTCTTTCTTAGGCTCCTAGTGTTGCTAGTTTTGCAGTCTTTTTCGTCTGATCTTGAATTGAAGTTGACAGAATTGTGTCTTTCAATGTATTTCAGATGCTGATCTTTGTTAAGACCACCACCCTTGAGATCGAGCGTTCTGACACCATTGACAATGTTAAAGCAAAAATTCAAGATAAGGAGGGCATTTCCCCTGACTAGCAGAGGCTAATCTTTGCTAGAAAACAGCTTGGAGATGGACGAACTAAAGGTGTCAAATGGGTCGATTTGACCCGGCCCGACTTGACCCATTTAAAAAATCGGTCCGATTTAACCCGGCTTGATTAGCCCTCCGGCTGTAGATTTTCGGGTCCCGAGCTGGGCCAATTTTTTTGGGCTCGATTAACCCGGTCTGGACCCAAACCGGTCCTGGCCCGTCGATTAACTGGCCTGGCTTGGCCCGGATATTTTTTTTCAAAAAATGGAAATTTGACCGTTGGGCCAAAAGTAATCGTTGGGCCCAACTGCTATATGGCCATTTGGACCCAAAAACGACTATTTTGGCCCTTTTTATATATTAAAAAATATTTTTTCATTTAAAATATTTTCTAAAACCCAAAAAAAATCCTATAAATACCCTACACTTCAAATCATTTTTCACACAATTTTCATTCTCTCAAATCTCATTCTCTCTCAAATCTCAATTCTCAAATATTGTCATTTCATCTCTTACTTTTAATTTTTAATTAGTGTATTAATTGTTGAATATTTAATTTTATTATTTTTGTGTATTTTAAATTTTTTTTAGTTTGATTTATAATTTTATATTATGGATAAATTAAGAAATCTTGCTAGTAAAAGTGTCAAAAAACTTTATCCCAAAAGTGGTAGTGGTAGTAAAAAGCGAATTACTAGCGGTAGAGGTAGTTCAAGTAGTAGATATACCTGTGTGCCTCCGGTACAGCTTAGTCAACCTTTTGAGGAAGAAGTAGGTGTAGGTTCTCACGATATGAATTATGTAGAAGCTCAGAAAAATTATGGTATAGAAGAAGAAAATAAAGTAGATGCGGTTAATTTAGAAGAAGATGAAAATATTGGTGAGACACCCACAGTAGAAAATGCTAATGTTAGATCTAAATCGATTAATCGCCCTCCCCGTGCCCCAAGAGCTCGTAGAACAACTAGTATTGCATGACAATTTTTTACATGTATAGAAGGAGAGACTAAGGTGCAATGCAATATTTGTCAACAAGTATATGAGCATAAAAGAGGAGGCAATCAAGGGGTATGAGTATGTTAATGAGACATATAAATGATAATCATGAAAGAGAGTTATTTATTGAACGAGGTGGTGAGGCTATTGGTGGGCCAACACAAACTAGAATGGACCCAGCAACCGGTCAGGTAATTAGAATTATAATAAATATAGGAACCGGGAAGAAATAGCAAAAATGATAGTTGTGGGTTGTTTGCCTTTCAGTTTTTCTTCTTCGGATGCTTTTATTCATTATATTCAAGCAATTTATAATCCTATGTTTAATGGTATTCCTAGAAGTACTTATCGGGCCGATATTTTTAGACTTCATTCACAATATATTTTTTATTTATCTACATTGTTAAAAAAATATTCAATGTAAAATGACTCTAACTTCTAATCTTGGTCGTGCTATTAATAAAAATAATTATTTAATCATTACTTGTCACTGGATAGATAGTAATTTTGTTATGCAAAAACGTATTCTAACTTTTTTGTATGATGAAGATCGTAGACATACTGGAGAATTTATTGCTGATTCGATTAGTAAAGTTGTAGAATTTTATGGTATTGAAAAAAAGTCATATGTATTACTTTTGATAATGCTTCTAACAACAAGACTGCTATTACAAAGTTAAAAGCTAGTCTCTCTCCATCATTACTTGAAATATTTTATGTTAAGTGTGCTTGTCATATATATAATTTAATTGTAAGAAATGTTAAATCCAGCTTGTTATTGGCTTTATTCAAGAAAATAATTGAAGAAAACGAATTAGAGAATTTAAAGTTAAATGTGAACAAAATGGACTTAGACCGATATTAATGCCTGAAGAATGTGATACTAGATAAAATGCTACATATGATTATTTAAAAACTTGTCATACTTATAGAGTTCCTATTACACTAACTTTTAACCAACATTGTGATTCATTTGTTGATTCGGCTGAATATATGCTACATGATTCTGATTGGGCAGTAATTGATGATCTTGTTAAGTTTTTGGAAAAAAATTATATAGCTATGGTTGAATTTTTTGGTGCTTATTATCCTACTGTTTGTAATATTTTAGCATATATAACCGATATTTCTGCTTTGCTCAAAGAATATAAGAATAAAGAAGGTTACAAAGAAGTTGTTGGTGCTATATTTGCTAAATTTAAAAATATTTGTTTTCCAATTCTCCCTATTTACTTGGTTGGTGCTATGCTAAATCTATGTATGAAATATACTACTATGTGCCACTTTAGTACTCTTATTTATTCTAACGTAGAGATAAATACTAACAATGATTCTGATGATTAAGAACAAGAACAACCAGATTTGTGTATGGCTATAAGTGATGCGAACATTTACATAGATAAATTATATAACCATTATGTTGATTTACTTGATTTAGCTGTACCGATAAATATCACTTCAATTGTCTCTCCTCATCCTCCCGAGGAGCCATCATCTTCTAAAAGGCTGACACATAGTGATTTTCCTGATTACTTTGATGATTTAAATGTTTGGAACAGTTTTGAGGAGGGAACTTACACAGCAGCTTCTCGGGAAGAGCTTAAATATTATCTTCGAATGCTGATAGAGGCTCGTAGACGAAGGATCAACGCGTTGGATTGGTGGAAGAATAATGAAACACAATATCCTGTGTTTTCAAGATTGCTAGAGATATATTGAATATTCCAATTTCAATCGTTATATCGGAGAGCGTGTTTATTCAGGGACGACAACAGCTTGGAGACAACCGACACTCATTGGGAAGCAATGCTATGAATGTTCTAGTTTGCCTTAGAGATTGGATTAGAGTGGAACGAAGAAATCAAGGAATAGAGGTGGAGCCGAAAGACGAACAGAATCTTGAAGAAATTATGATTTTAAGGGAGAACTTAGCACAATCAAGTCCAATGCATGGTTTTGCCTCCATTGATTTTGACTATCCTATGTAAGTTCCCGTTAATGTTAACATGGATGAGTTGAAAAAAATGATGAAAACTTTGTAGATTTTTCATTCATGTACATTATAAATTTTGAATCATTTTGCAATCAATAAAATATAACATTCATTCACTCCTTCCTTTGTAATTTTTTCATTTAATTATTTAAATTGAATTTTTAATTTAAATTAAATACTTAGTTTTAATATATTACTAATTTACTATCAAGCTTTACACTAAGTAATAGACAATTAAAATTTAAATATAACAAACATATAATCATATATACACATAATGAAAAAATAAATTTCTTTTAAGTTCAAAACCTCAAGTATTATTAATTTATTATATTAAGTAGCATATTTTTTATTTAAAGTAGTACATATATTGAATGATACATATATATGTGTATATATTTTCTATAGACTCTAAAGTAGTATATATTTAAGGTATACATGTGTATATATTTTATAAATTAGTATATATATATATATATATATATATATATATTATAGTATATATCTTGTAGTATGTGTTTTATTTAAAGTAATACATATATTGAATGGTACGTATAAATACGTGTATATTTTTTTATAGATTCTAAAGTAGTATATATTTAAGGTATACATGTGTATATGTTTTATAAAATAGTGTGTGTGTGTGTGTGTATATATATATATCTTGCAGTATATGTTTTATTTAAAGTAATACATATATTGAATGGTACGTATATATGTATATATATTTTCTATAGACTCTAAAGTAGTACATATATTGAATGGTACGTATATATGTATATATATATTTTCTATAGTCTCTAAAGTAGTATATATTTAACGTATACATGTGTATATGTTTTATAAATTAGTATATATATATATATTGTAGTATATATATATTGTAGTATATGTTTTATTTAAAGTAGTACATATATTGAATGGTACGTATATATGTGTATATATTTTCTATAGACACTAAAGTAGTATATATTTAACGTATACATGTGTGTATGCTTTATAAATTAGTATGTATATTGTAGTATATATCTTGTAGTATATGTTTTATTTAAAGTAGTATATATATTTAACTTACGTATAGTTGTATACATGATCACATGTGTAATTGTCTATATGTGTATATGTTTTTTAAATTCTAATATAGTATATACTATATATATAGTGTATATATATTATTTAACGTATTTAAAATGTATATAGGTGGGTATATATAGTGTATATTGGAGAAAAAACTTTTAATTTTTTTTGTTTTGACCGGTTTTGACCGAATTTTTGATCGATTTTGATCGGGTTTAGGCGGGTTGGATCGGGTTAGGGCTAATGGGCCGGTCCCGAGTTGTTTCTTGAAAATTTACTATTGGGCCTGGAATCGGACCATCCCGTTAAACCAGGCCCAGAACCGGACCGACCCACTACGCATTTAAATATGATGGGCCGATTCTGGGTTGACCCATCCCGACCCTGTTAACTGGCCTAGAACGAACTCTTGCTGACTACAGCATCCAAAAGGAGTCGACCCTCCATCTTGTCCTTCGTATCCATTGAAATCAACTGAATTAACTCGTAACAATTGTAACTTCAAATGAAAAGAGATAAACGATTTTTGATTGTCAACAATGAAAAACACAGCAAAAGTAGATGTTTATCTTTTATATCGGTTGAATTTTGCTAAAAAACATGAAAAGAAAAGAGAGATGGAGTTTCAATTTTGGTTCGTATTGATGCTTTTCAGATTGGGTTTTTTCTTTGGCCATTCATATTCTACCCGAATGGATCGGGTAGGGTGAAATATTTAGGTTGGGTCAGGTTAGGTTTATTTAAGGGTCCATTAATTAAATAGGAAAATTAAATTAAACACGTGACATCACCACAGGGCGAGTGAAGTACACTCCACTCATTAAATTTGGGCATGAGTGTCACGAGGAGGTAATAGTTTTACTTTTATATAATATAGGTGTGTAATAGGTCACTATGATAGTTTGGGTGTGACCTAAACTTTTTGTATATAGAGGTGAAAATCGTGACTTTTCCCAAAGAAGTACTTATATAAGGATAATTTTAGAATAAGAGAGAATTTTGAGGGACAAAAATGTCTTTTAATTGGTCAAACTATAATGGCTTATAAGCCAAAAAAATAAGTTGGAAAATGAAGCTTTTAGTTTTTGGCTTATAAAAAGCAAATTTTTTTTTCAAAGCAATTTTGAAACTTGCCAAACACTTGAAAAGGTAAAAAAAAATAGCTTAAAAGTTATTTTGATCAAAATATAAGTTCATTCAAACACCCACTAAAAGTCATTTTTTCAGCCTATCCACACCGACCCTAAGAACTGATGGAAACGAAAATTAAAGTGAAAAATTCTGAGAAAATAACTTTTTAAAGATTTTTGTCAGTCATTATGCGGTCTCAATGTGCTACCGCACAATGGGAGTGTTGTGGAAACGTTGGGAACATAAGGTTGCACTTTTAGATGGTGAATTAGAAATTTTGGTCCTAATTACGGCCCCAAAGTGTGGATCACATACCGAAAGTTTCATTGCACTTTTGGTCGCATAATTTTCCTTCTCTGCAACATTTTGATTATTGATCATAATTTTTTACTCCGAACTTAGTTAACAAATGATCAATGATGTTGAAAAGAAAACTCAAAAATAGTTAATTTGGTAGGAACTGAACCACGTAACTCTTCATATTCCAGGAGGAGTGCTTATTTGAAGCTGACTCTTGTAAGAATATATACGAAAACTTAAATCGGTTGGAAGGCTCTCAACTCAAATTTGTGCTAGAGGTTTCTTATGACCTTAGTTCATATTCAATGCACTTCCCACACTAAAGAATTGACCTAAACACATATCTACGGTTAAAATTCATCGGGTTCAATTCTATTTACAGACATAGAATAGTTCAAATCTTAGCCCAAAAGTTTGAGGTGTTACAAATAATTAAATTTCTTAGCTTTTTAAATGACGAAATGTATTTATGCCCTTGAGACAAAGTGTACTTTACCCTCTATATTAAAGTTAACTCGTTATAACAAGTTATTTGTCATTTTTGTTCAGACTTCTCTTTATTATAGTCTTATAAATAGTTATCTATAGTGTTGGGCATAGGACTGGACCGGCTAGGGGCTTGGCGCGACTTGGTTAAAGTTTGGACTCAATTGACTCGCTTTGGTCATGTAATGATTACAATAAAACTAAAATTCATGCATTAATTTTTAAGTAAGTAAGATATCAATTTAATAATTATTATATATTATAATTGTTTATAATTTTGTATTTTAAAATTAATTTGATGTTAATTACACTTTAGTGCAATTCATAAAGTTAATTTATACAATTTAGCCAAGGTTTTCAATGCTTACCCAAATTGGCCTAAAATCATGACAGCTTTAAATTGTAGGGATTAAATATATTGAGTTGTGGAGTTCTTTTTTTGTAGCAAAATTGGGTAGATTCTTTTTCCAAATCTTTTCTTGTTGTTTTACTTTAGATTTTTTTTTTCGCACACAGTTTTTCTATAATTTAATGTAACTCATATTGTAAGATAAACTAATAGAAAGATCAAACAAACCAACCTAACATATATTGAAACTTTAATTGTTGCTAAACATCAATTATACATTGAGGAGTGTAAATTAGAAATTTTGGGCGAATTTTGGTGTAGTTTTAAGGTGTTTTAAATCAATCTGGTGCTTGAATTCAAATAAGAAGACGAAATCCATTTGCATATAACAATGTATAATATTACATAGTATTGTATGTGGGTGTATATACACCTCTTATAATTTTGTGTAATGTTGTATATTAGGGGTATAAAAAGTCAAAGGTTTGTATATTATATATCGGATTTTTTTAACATTGTTATAAGAAAGAATGAGTTATGATATTTATACTAATATTTTCTAAACACTGCTGTAAGAAAATAATTAGTTGTGGTTTTATGTGAATGGTTGTAACAGCAAAAATGTTCTTATTGGGAATGAACTATTATGTTTTGGACGAAAATTTTGCAATTTAAGTTTTGGGCTTTTTTTTCTTTATGTAAGTGAGTAGGGGGAAAAACCGTATATAGCAATTATTAGATAGGAAATTACAACTTATATCATAACTTTCATTTTTTCAAATTGTAGCAAATCTTATAAAAAATAAAAATATTTTTTTTAAAATACAAAAAAGTAATTACTGAAAAGGAAAATAAAGATTTAATACTACTAATATGTAATAATCCTTCCTTAAATATAGTTATCCTTAATTATTGATATCAATTCACCCCAAATTTCTCTAACCGTTTTTCTTTTCTCCTATTTTAGTGCTTCCATTAAGAGATTTCATCTTCATACACTACCTTCTTTTTATACACCATTTAGTTGTTCCAGTCACAAACGCTTTAATGAACAAGCGTGACCAATATGTCTCCATTTGATCAATATGTCTCTAGGGGAGCACTACTTGATTAATAAGACTTTAACCCCCATTTTCTCAATTTGCTTGTGATTGAAGCGCAGTAATAGTTACATATATAAACATGAATATTGTATTTTGATGTTTTTTGGTGCTCATTATTGTTGTCTTTCTATGATTGTAGGTATGAACAAAGTTTAGTTTTTGTATTTAAGCAGTTTTTTATTCGGTGTTAATTATGCTAATTTAATAGTTGTTTTGTATTTCACATCATTGAATGAATTGGATATCAATTAAGCTTGTGTCAACCAAATTTACTGCAATTTTTCTTTATAAATCGTGCTTATTTTTTTTCAGTATGAAAGAGGACAGTGTTCATTAAATCTTAATTTAATACAAAAGTAGATGAGATAGAATCTTGATTCAAAGAGAGAAGCACATAGTGTATGAAATGAATATATAAATTGGTATCACCTATATTTGATATCGCAATCCATAAATATCAATTTATATATCTATTTCATACAAATGTGACATGTAGAAAACACTTTATAAACTGATTCCATTCAATTTATAATCTTAAGTATATTATCTTAATTGAATATCACAATCACATTATACTCATTCCATATAAATATAACATGTAAGAAACTATTTTATAAACTTTGAATGTAATATTGATATTATATAGGTTTCATACATGAAATAATTTAAAAAATACAAGTTTGTATAGAAGCACATAGTGTATGAAATGGATATATAAATTGGTATCACCTATATTTGATATCGCAAGCCATAAATATCAATTTATATATCTATTTCATACAAATGTGACATGTAAGAAAACACTTTATAAACTAATTCCATTCAATTTATAATCTTAAGTATATTATCTTAATTGAATATCACAATCACATTATACTCATTCCATATAAATATAACATGTAAGAAATCATTTTATAAACTTTGAATGTAATATTGATATTATACAGGTTTCATACATGAAATAATTTAAAAAGTACAAGTTTGTATATTTATTTCATACACTAAAATAAATAATAACGTATAATATTTGCTAGAAGTCGATTTGTATACCAACTTCTACAATCATTATACTTATTTCATACTGATATTATACATAATTCATACACGAAACAGTTTAATAAGTATATACAAGACAACTTTCACTACATTATTCTTATAAAAGATTACGGTCTATATTTAAATCCTTATTTATGTTGTTACCAACACAAACTGATTATTCAATATTTTTTCTCTAATATTCATTAACATATCTTTTATTGTTATATACAATGAGTATTTAATAAAGAAATTGACAATACTCCTTATATCATATTATTTTAAAAAAAATAAAAGGAAAAATAGAAGAAAGAAAATTTCTAATGAAGGAGAACAAATTGTTGGTTGAATAATGATTCACAATGGAACAAATCGTTGGTTGAATATTCTAGGAATTCTACGCGAAGGAGTAGAATTGAATTTTGGTTTAGACATGATTCACAATAGAGAATGAAAAAAATAAATATATCAATTTTATGTTTTTCGAAAAGAAGATGAATATTATCTTAAACCCACTTTTCTTAATGAAGAAGATGAATATTATATGAAACCCACTTTTTTCAATCTTGTATTTTCAAGGAAAGAATATGAATATTATATGAGTAAGTTAATGGAATCAGAAATAAATTTTTGAAAGGTTGAATATTAGAATGGAGAAAGAGAATATATATTTATCATAATTATCAATACACAATTTAAGAGAAATATTGATTACAACCCTATAAATATGGAGCTGATTTTAAATTATATAATTAAAAATAAATTTTGAAAATATAATTAAAATAATATATCTTTTAACAAGTTGCTATAACTTATAACTAAATTGCTATTAATGCAAGTATCTAAAAGTGTTGCTAAAATTTATTATTTTAGATCTAATAATACTATAGGGGATAATTTTCTCAGCAAGTAAATGTACTTTTTCAAAAAATTATCCCATTAAATTTGAATATACATTTTTAGTTAAGATAATTTATGGGTGTTACGAAATATAATAAATATAAATCTAAATTCAAATCAAAGAAATATAATATTATACAATTTTTTGAATCTGTTGTTGCTTTATGTTTTTTATTTTTTCCTACAAGTTATATTCTGTGTAGGGGTGTGCATCGGTTGATCCAATTTGAGTTTATGTATTATCAATTTGGTTTGTCTATTTTCAACTTGTAAACACGCTAAATCGATAACCAAACTAGTAAGATATTTGTTATCGCTTTTTGGTCCTTAACAATTTAATTTTTGATTTAAGCGATATGAAAATGCTCCTCTATTTATTTTTCGTTCTTTTTTTTTTTCATTTGTTCTACACTATCTTCAGGTATAAAGTCTCCACAAATTACAAGCAATAAGACAACACCTATAAAATGTATAAAAAAGAAAAAATAAATAAGGTATGTATTTAAAATGTAAAGTCACTTCATATAATTACAGAGATATAATTTCAATGTAATATTATTGGGTTGTCGGTTTAACCTCAGAAGGACAAATTACATAATACCACACCTTAACTTGCCATTATTACCTAAAATTTCAACCCTGTAAAATAATTATAAAAATTTCGAATTTTAATTGATCTTCTCAAATTGTCAGATATATTGCGTTAGTATAAACATGCTACTGAGAGTTCACTATCTCTTTGCAAAAACTTTCAATATTTTCTCTCTTTTTATAAGATATTTTTCAATTCCATGATAACTCAGCGAGGCAAAAAGTTCGTGTGTTTTCTCCGGCAGTTATTGCAATCCATTGAGTTTAAAAGTGTTTAGAAATATAGTAGAAGAAGAGATCAAAAATGGCAGTTGGACCAAAGAATGGTAGAACCCTCACGGTGAAATTGATTGAAATTGCTAGTGGGTTTCAATGGCCGTCGTGGGTGTTGTTGTTAATAGAGGATCTCGATGAAGGGGCGATGGAACTAGTTGAAATAGTTGGTGGGTTTTCAGTGGGGGGTGTTGTTATTGGAGGATTTTGGTAGAAGGGCGGTGGAATTGATTGAAGTTGCTCGTGGGTTTCAGCGGTTGTTGTGGATGGTATTGTTAATGCAGGATCTCGTTAGAGGGAATAAAAGTGATTGAATTGTTTGTTGTGTTTCTTGAATAAATTTTTAACTCCATTGGCTCCACGATCTGTAATGGAAAGTTTTTTTGATGGTTTTTGGAGACCCATTTGTGTCTTTATCTGAATCTGTCGATTATCTGACCACTTTATTATCTCTCTGATACGTGTTAATGGCGGATAGAGATGCAGATGGAAGAGGTGCAAAATGGAGTAATGAAGGACATGAATATACATCACTGGATTGGAAGATACATCACGAAACCGGCTAAAAAAGATACAAATGTTATATATCTACTAATTATTGTGTGAAGATACATAATATATGATGTATCTGGCTAAAAATATGACAAAAAATATGTACCAAAATTCTTTTGTGTGTTACTGCTATATAATACTTATGTATCGAAATGATATATGAGTTACTAATACATAAGAATTTAATTGATTAGTTATGTGTCAAAAAGTGATGTATTCGAAAGGTGATGTCTCACTACCCTAAGTAATTATCCGACAGTTCAAAATTTAAAATTTTATGCAATTTTGAAAAGAATACGAATAGAATGTAATTAGGTATTAAACAATTGAGATTTATAAAAGTTTCCCTTAACTAAAAACATAAAATAGAAATCGTACCGATAACCCAATAAAAAATTTTAAAAACTTTTTATAAACCGTTAACTCATTAATTTGATACTGATTAATTAATAATATTTTTATTGGTTGAACCGGTTTTTCAGACACCCTTAATTTTAAGTTCATTATTAATTTAACGTTATTTGATTGAATTTTAATTTTGACTATAAATAAATCAATGTGAATGCTATTACCAATTTAAACTAGAAATGCTTATATTTTTTTTCAAATGAATTTATCATAGATTTAAGTTTCTGATGATATGCCACTATACAGAACTAAATATTAAAAAACTTATCGACATGGCACTTCACAGAACTAAATATTAAAAAGCTGGTTTAACTCATCTTTGTTTTGTAAAAAGCTCAATTGAGGTTGGGTCAATTAGGTCAGCTCGACGCCTAGGCCTAACTATCCGTGGTTGATCGATTGAGCTTGGGTCAATTAGGTTAGCTCGACGCCCAGGCCTAAATATCTGTAGTTGTTTGATAAATAATTTGGCACTTGATTAAAAATTAGTACTTTGAGAAAATCCCCATGGGTTAGAGAGAGAGAGAGTCTCGACTTTTACTACCTTTCTCCTTTTTGTCCTTTCCATCTTTATCTTTTCCCTCTTTAGCTTTGTCTATTTATCCCATATTATCCGTTAATTTCTCTTATGGATACCCCCATGATAGAACAACCACCCTCATATCGTGATATAGAAATTAATAAGATTTCGACCTCCCAAATTCTTTTGGATAATATTTTTGAGAATGAAAGCACTGATGACCTAGATGATTCCATGGTTAATCTATCATTCAAGGAGAGGAATTACCTTTATGCTCCTTGGCAAAACTCCTCTATCGTCAAAGATTTTGGATCTTAGTTTACCCACCAATATCTAAAGACAAAATTGAAAGTTGTATGGAAGCTAGACGAGCCCCTCTGCTTAATTGATCTGGGGGTTTGATATCTACATTATAAAATTTCAAAACACAGAAAGCCAGGCAAAAGTTCGATATGGTTGACCCTGGTTTATTGTAGGTAGTTTTTTTGTCGATTAGGAAATGGGAACCTAATTTTGTCCCTAATAATTCAAAAATTGACTCCACTGCTATTTAGGTACATTTTTCTCAGTTACCCACTAAATTTTATTATCTCAACATGCTGGAGAGAGTTGGCACGAAGCTAAGAAAGCTTCTAAAGGTCGATGCATGCACTTCTACTATAATCAGAGGTAGATATGCCCGTATTTGCGTGCAGGCCAACCTTGGTAGACCGGTCAACTCCTTTGTCACCATTGGTAACCACAAATAAAGCTTAGTATATGAGGGCGAGAAAATTCTCTGTAAAGTGTGTGGTATCCTTGGCCATACATCTCAGTGGTGCTTGCAACAACAAGACACTCAGCCTATTAATCTTCCTTCAATTGGATCTAATTCGCTGGAGAAAGTTCCAGACGAATGGAAAACGGTTACTTTTGCAAGGAATAAGTAGAGCCCACCCCGTAAAACACAGGTGGTAAATCAACAGGCGTCAGTTAAGGAAGGAAAGCAACCAGCAACGCCGGCTCCAGGTAAGTAATCTCACCCTGCCCCCCCTCCCCCCTTCACATGGTTGTCCTTGCTAACCCTTCCTTGAAGGACAACAGATCTAGCAAGCAAGAGTTACAATACAGAGTTGGGCCTCAGTGGGTCCCTCATGGTCCTGGGTTGGGCCTATTGACACTGAGGTAATGCCTAGACCAACTCTTTTAGACCCGACCTCTAGTGCTCCTATTGGGACTGAGTAGAAGTCCATCAATCAACTGCAACTACTCAAACGCCCTTATGGACCAAATATTTTATGGCCAAAATTGCAAATGGAATTGGACTTTCCCTCATCCACTGAGCCCAATTCCAGTCATCTTACTTCTCCCGTCTCTTCTCATAGTTTATTTAACATCTCCTTTACTACTAATAAATAAGGAAAAAAGATTGACCTTCTAGTGGGGCCACCCTCAGGCCAGCTTATCATTAGCTCCCCTCAGCCTAGGGATATTTCCACCATCACGCCGGTTAAATCTCTTCAACTCCCCAAGGGGAGTTGATAGATATCATGTGCCACTCACACATAGCATTAAATGTTATTGTTTCTCTCCAAGTTAAAACTCTTCACCTCTTTTATACAATTTCTAGTTTAAAAGTCCAGCTCCCTGCCATGTAAACTTCTGTTTGTTTCCAAAATAAGTTACCAAATTCCTCCTCAAGTGACCTCCCTATTCACCGAACCACTTTCACTGACTTACACTCTGGCATCATGGCTAGAGGTTTGCCTATCAAACCAAACAGTCCCTCTCCATCTCCAATGGCAGAGACATCAAATAACCCTCTTCATACATAACCCGAGTTACTTAACCCAATTGGAAATGACCTGTCTTAACGAGGTCCTTTAGAACTTTGGTCCAAATATTTGAATGGCGACTCTGTTCCAGATATTCAGATCCACCTTTCAGAGGGACTTTAATCTGATGCTCATTTAAGAAATATGACACAAACCAGTCTGACCCACTCTTCTAGCTTAGGGACCTCGTTTTATGAATATCTTTGGGGAAAGCCCACCAACTTCACCATTATCTCAAGTCCCATCCCAAGATCTCCTCACTCTGCCTCTAGAGATACTAAAAAAAGAAAAGACTCTAGCATCTCTGAGAGAGATCAATAGAGAGATGGAAAGGTTATTAGCCTAGTTAAGAATTTCAAAGACAGATGCTCTCACTTTGGAAAATCCTGTAAACTTGGAATTCATAGAACCTCTACACGAAATGATAATTGTGTTATTGCCTCAGGAGTTAAGGCAAACTAGAAATATGGGGTAAGTTTTCAAAAACTTATGATAGGAGACCCCTTCAAAGTGCAGATCACTCCACTATCCAAGAAGAGGAGGAATCCGAATCTACCAAGGCCATCCAACCCTATAGGGAAAAGGAAAACAGTAGCAAAAGAAACCCTTCTAATCAAACCAATGATGCAAAACTGTATAATATAAAATGCTAGAGGTGCTAACAATGTTGACCTCCACAGACACTGTAAGTCTATGGTCAATATCCATCAGCCTTCCATTTTGGTCCTTCTAGAAACCAGGATGACCGATCACAACAATCTTGCTGAAGAGCTGGGTTTCTCTTCTTTTATTTAGTCTAGTACTTCGGGACATTCTGGGGGAATTTTCATTTTATGGAAGGATGATACTATTACAATAAATGACATCTCCATCTCCCCTCAGGTCATTTATGCCACTGTTAAGGTCAATAACCCTCCCTTCTGCTGGATCCTAACTGTAGTCTATCCTAGAACTGATTTTACTATTAGGAAGTTTCTTTGGGACCAACTTAAGAACATTATTGATTCTTTTGAATCCCTAGATAGTGTCTGCTGGTTGGTGGGAGGTGATTTCAATGAAATTTTGTAAGCCTATAATAAATTTGGAGGTAACAGAATTAACATCCATCCGCTACCACCTTTTGGGGCTGCATCAATTATTGTAAGCTTATAGTGTTTTGGGGCAGTAAGTATACCTTGTAAAATATGAGGTATAGGAATAGACAAGGCCTTATTTTAGAAAGACTTGATAGGTTCTTGGCCAATGATCATTGGCTCCACTTATTCCCTAACTCTTATGTCCTCCACTTCCTAGAACCCACTCAGATCACTCTCCTTTACTGCTTAAGTTCACCGGACCAAACCCTAATATTTAGAAACCTTTTAGGGTTGAATCTACATAGTGTAATTACAGTGATTTTCACAACCTAGTTTGTCAATCCTTCCTGAATAGGGATGACCTTACTAGTGCGACCATCGATTTTTAGAATAAGGCTAGGATTTGGAACAAAGAGAGTTTTGGCAACATTTTCCATAAGAAAAAGTACATCCTTGCTAGACTTATTGGTATTCCGAATTCCCCCATTACCCCACCAGCTTTTTTCTTTGTAATCTGGAGCAACAACTCATTATGGACTTTAGTTTTATACTTAGAGATAAGAATGATTTCTGGATGTTGAAATCCAAAATCAATTGGCTTATGGAAGGGGACAGGAATACTAAGTTTTTCCATACCTCTACCCTTAATAAGAGGAGAAGAAATAACATTAATTACTTGAATGAGAATGGAGTTTAGCTTCATGAACAAGAGGATATTAAGCAAGCTATTTTCCCTTTTTATACCTCTCTTTTCTGTACTGATCATTCTACTACTACTTTAGCCTATTAATCTATTCCCTCCATCTCTAGGTTTATTAATTCCTCTAACCACCTTCTTCTGGACTCTCTCCCTACTTTTATTGAGGTCAGGAATGTTTCCTTTTCTTTTGAACCCTTTAAAGCCCCTAGTCCTAATAGGTTACAGCCCTTCATGTATCAAAGATACTGGGACACCTTGGGTTCTATCCTCTTTGACTTCTGTTCCCACACCCTTTCCACCCGCACTATGGATGTTAAAGCAAATACTACCTACTTGTGTCTGATTTCTAAGTACAAAAATGCTATAACTCTTAGGAATTTAAGATCCATTGGGCTCTGTAACACCCAATACAAAATAATCACGAAAATTATAACCAATAGGATTAAACCCTTTCTCCAAAACCTCATTAGCCAAAATCAAGCTAGTTTTCTCTCCAAATGAAGAGTTTATGATAATGCTATCATAGTACAAGAGTACATTAGATATCTTAAGAGGATGAAAAGTAGGATTAACAACATGTTTCTTAAGATTGATTTAGGGAAGGCTTTTGATAGGCTTGAGTGGTCCTTCATTAGGAAGGCCCTTTTTTTCTTCAACTTCCCTCATGTCCTCTTAAAGCTTATGATGTCTATCCTCTCCATCTCCTCCATTTCCATTCTCGTTAATGGTAGTAAAAGTCCTTTCTTTCTTCTTTCTAGAGGCATCCGGCAGGGTGACCCTATGTCCCTCTACTTGTTTATTCTTTGTGTAGAACTCCTATCTCGAAGAATAAACCATGAAGTGATACACTTTAGTGGTATTCTATCAAGATTAAAATAAGAATTCCTCATATTTCCCACCTTTTCTACGTTGATGACCTAACCTTATTTGCTAAAGTTGATAGGGCCAACTGAAGCACCATTATCAGAACCCTTGACAATTTTAGCAATCATTTTGGGCTGAAGGTCAATCTTCTTAAATCCAAGGTTATTTTCTCTAGCAACTGCAACACTAATACCCAAACTGACCTTTCTTCCATTCTGGGAATTTAAGCCGGTACCTCCTTTGGAAAATATCTAGGTTTCCCCATGTTTCATGAAACCCCCAAACTAGACTATTTTCAGTTCATCTTGGATGATATGAATACTAGATTAGTTGGGTGGAAGACCAAGTTCCTTAACATGGCAGGTATAACTAACCTTGCCAAAGCTTGTCTTAGTAGTGTCCATAATCATATTATGCAGTACATTCTCCTTCCTAGTAAAATCTATAAGCTCATTGATAGAACCCAAAGGAACTTCATCTGGGGGACTACTGTGGCTAAGAAAAGGATGCATATGGTCAGTTAGGACACTGTCACTCATCCTAAACACCTTGTAGGTCTAGGGATATAAAATTGACACTACCCAAACCAGGGCCTTGTCATAATGGGCCTCCCAAGTCCAACCAGGATCAGGGACCACCTCTGTTATCCAACCCAACCTCCAAATATGTATACCCTGAGTCGGATGAATTCTGAACATATAACAAAATAGTGTTTATTACAATTCTAGACTCTGGGATACGTCTATAATTGTGACCAACCCAAACACGTCCAACCATCCATTACCAACCAAGAACTATAACAAAACCAATATAAAACCAATTTTTTATCCATAACATAACATAAAAGGATGGAACAATCATAAGTTTAGTCCAATGGTATCAGCCTTAATACAAATGCTAATACTAAGGCTGACACCACTGTCGACATTGCCTATTCCAACCTATAGTAGTTCCACAAAGGCTCTAACCAAAAGAAAAATAATATCCGATTGGGACATTACACCAACCATAGCCAAAACCAAGATCCATAAAATGACTAAAGTATGTAAATACATCCATAAAATGAAATCGAGCCTTCTGGAATATGGAAGCTTACCACTTCAATCCAATAGCTGATCCCGAATTCGATCACTAAACAGGAGAAGTAGAATAATCTTTTCCTACATTGCATAGGGATAGAGTCGCCCAAAGATGGGTTAGTGGGTGAATGCTAGCATGAACTCAGGATAAGGATAAAATAATGTCATCCAGTAAAATCAAATAAACCAATCATATACATACAAACTATACATATATATATATATATAACTATGTCGAAAAAAAAGTCAGGTTTATCATGCCTTTAAAACCATTAACCTAGGTATGTGTAGCTTAACCATCATAGAACCACCCATGGGCTATATGGATCTATTGTAACCCCCTGAATAGGCCCCGATGCATGTAGCCGCACGAATCAGAGATACCATAAGAGTAGAAGATTCTCAAGTACCATTCGCTCTCCAGGATACATATGTATAGTGTACTTAGAGGATTCCCATGTACCTCATAGTATCATATATGGTCACTATGACCAACCCTCATATCAGCAAATATGAGTTTTCAGTATCCTTCAATTGGACTCGCACTTCACGATTAGTTGTCATACCCCACCATTATTGCCCAATTACAACCATTACCATCCTACTAAAACATTATTCCATTATTATTAACCAAGGCTATAAGTAGTGGTATCGTGATACCGACTATAACTTGCAAGCAATGTCCTTAGACAACCTTTTTATGTAAAGAGATTCCCTTGTACCTATAGATTACATTATCAAGTTAACTTTGGGGAATCTCGTGTACCCCACAGGCGTTCCATTATTATATTTGCTTAAGGGGAATCCCAATTACCCCACAAGTTATTCATTAACATATTTACTTGGGGGATTCCCTTGTACCCCATAAGGAAGTTTAATTAGCCATAGCCATGACCACCAAATCTTTCCATTTAACCATTCCAAACCACTTAAACCATTTAGGGTTTCATTACCAAACCATCTCATGCAATAGTTCCTTTAAAAGTCAAATAATATAGTAAAAGCACTATCATAGGCATTTTATCAAACATGTTGAGGGCATAGTGTTTCCAAAACCAATTTCAATTACCAAATTTACCATTACCATGCAACCAATTGTCCAAACCACTATTAAAGCATGTAAAAATATAATTAAAACATGTGAAAAACTATAACCAAGCATTTAATACCAAAACCCCATTATATATTTGAAAACCCCAAAACCATACAATAATCATGCCATGAAAACATTGTATAAAACATGCCTTTAGATGGAACTAACAATGAGGGAAGACTACATACCTTAGATTACGAAGATGATGGAGATAAATCACCCGTACAAGCCCTAAATGATCCTCTAGATGAAATCTTAGCCTTCCTTTACCCAAGAGCCTTAGTAAGAATTACAGAGAGTTTCTAAGTGTTTAAGTTTAAAATAATATGGTAAATGATGCCCCAATAGTGATATAAGTCATGGGTCCTGAAGAGGTTAACTGGGGAAATGTCCAGATTACCTCTAACTTAAACTGCTTAAAATTTTCATCAGATAGTACGACTCTTCCATACTAGTCGTACCTTACTATATGAGTAGTACCCACCACTTGTACCCTAGGCCTCCCTCTTAGACCCAACATTGTCCAACATATGACTTACCCAAACTAAGTCTTACCCAACCAAATGATTAGTACGCCTAAACCGTATCCCTGGCAGAATAGAATCAAAGAAAGTTAGAAAACTGTCTACTATACGAGTCAATGGTATGACTCGTACCCTAACTTACGGATTATGGTGAGTTACTCATACTCAGACCCAAGTTAAGTTACTAAGTCTCATATTAAGTGAAGGGAAAACCAAACCATATGAACCGTTATCCACCATATGACTCGTACCCACCCAAGTCGTATCCATTCCAGAAACCAATCCAACCCACCAACCAATATTGGTTAGCATACGACCAGCCCATATCAACTATACTTCATCATACGATTGGTACCCACAAGTCGTATGATGTCCAAAAACTATAAATCTAGGAAATTTTCCAAGGTTCCAAAACCCGAGGTGTTTTAAAAATGCTAGACTTAAGAATGATACTCTTCTTTGCAGTATGGCATGAAGGCTCCACTCTAATCCCTCCTCCTTATGAGATAATGCGCTTACCCAAAAATACAAGTTGCATTCTCACAACACTTCCCATGCTTCTTCTCTAACCTGGAGGGATATCTAAAAGGGGTGGCACCTGTCATACCCCATATTTCTTAAGCATAAACTAAGTCCCAATACATAAGTATTCATATATAAAATTTTTGAAATACTTATTAATTTTTAGTTTAGAGACTGCCATTGCGTAGGAAATTCAATTAGATTTAAGACAATATAAAATTTGCCCAAATTCGATAACTGGGTAAGAAGTTATGGCGATTTTAAGCTTCAGTCGTTAAACACTGTCATTTTGACCCTTAGCGTATCGCGGAGCCAGTCTAAATAAAAATTGTCAGTTTCCAGTGTGGTACCGCAATGTTGGTGCATTGCGCCAAGGACCCTGTTCACGTTTGGCAATTTCCAATGAGCCTCCAAGATTATGGCGCGTCGCGGAGGTGGACAAAATGACATTCCAATGAAGGAACGCGATCTTACCACATCGTGCCATCGTCCAGTTTCCCAATTGTCCCTTTTTCAGTGGCTTGACGTTATAGTGGCGCGTCGCACCAAGGCCAAAAAATTGAGATCTTCAGTTTTCGTCTTGCATTTTTAAATTCCTTTAGGGGTATTTGGGTCTTTTTCCTAAGCTCTAAACTCATCCTAAATACAAAATTTAACCCCTAATTGACCCAAATACTCATCATTATTCAATTCCTCTCAAATTAAAGATCCCCTTTTCAAGAACAAGAAACCCTAGCTCTCAAATTCAAGGCAAAATATCAAGAACTCACCATCAATCCTTCCAAATCCATTAACTCAGGTATGTTAGATGTTCATCCATGGGTTCCTTTCATCCATGGAGTCCAAGTATCCTATTTAAATTATAAAATTACAATCTTTTTAATTTATTTGATTTTAAATTGTGATTTCATCCATGAATCTCCATGAATTATGATTTTATACCATGTTTCAATGAAATTATTGTTGTTATTCAATTTTTCATGTTTTAATGTTATCATACCTTGAACTAAATCATGATTTAGTATTATTCATGTTGAATTCATGCTTTTACTACAAGTTCCATGACATTCCGATGATTTGATCAAACCATGAACTCCAAGTGTTTGATAAAATGCCTACAAGAGTGATTGATTTAATAAAAGCCTTCATGCTTTGTCCTCCAAGCTTTAGGGTCATTTTACTATTCTTGTTTTTGAGTCCTAGGGGTATTGAATACCCGAAAACCATAGTTGTTTACTTAGTCTAGTCTCAATATATTACAGAATAGTCTTCAGAACATACTATGAGCATTATCAGAACAGTCAGATATCTGTCAATTAAACTCAGAACAGTCTAGTATTTCAGTGTCTTTCGATTGGGAGTAGGATTTAGCACCGAGCGAGTGTAGGGATGGTAGGTTCTTTGTCAGATAGGCAGAGTCGTTAGTAGCAGTCCCTATATACCAGAACTACGTAGCCAACGTAGGATATGAGGATTCACCCGCCAGATTAGGCTTGACTATCTCGCAGGGGTCACCCGTTAGTTCAGGCCTGACACCCTTAGTCCTTCGGACAGTATATCAATATAGTGGATCCACACAGCCAGTGTTAGTACCTATGGTACGGTATTAACATCCTTCTATACGGGGTTACAGGTTGAACCCCGATTAGCTCAGATTGGGGCATATCGGTTAGATGATACTTCCCATAGTCTCAATTCAATAATCAGACTAGTAGTTCAGTCTCAGTGTTGTTAGACCAAGGCATACAAATATCAGTTATTTCAGTATTTCAGTTACAGACTTCTATTCAATTCATGTTATATGCTTGGTCATGCATCCCCAGTATCTACAGATTTCACGTACCTTCAGTATTTATAGACTTTCATGCATACACAGTATTTACAGATTTTACATATTTTTAGTATCTACAGATTTCATGCACTTAGTACTCCATGCTTTACATGTATTTTCAGATAATTTATTATTTCTGTTCATGAAACCATGCATGTCAGCCTACCTCATTTAGCATACCAGTACATTTAAAGTACTGATCGCATACCTTTTCTTGCTCTATGATGTATTATATCATAGGTTATGACGCTCAGTTCTCGGATCACGCTTAGACATTTCAGACATCTCAGCAGTAGCAGTGGTGAGTCCTCATATTTTGAGAACAGAGTATTTCCATTTCATGTTTTTAGTCTAGTAGTTGGAGTTAGTTGGGGCCTGTCCCATCAACTCCCAGTCATTCAGTTTAGAGGCTTTTGGATATTAAAGTTATTTATTCAGTATTCAAACTTCAGTCGACATGAAAGTTAGTTATTCAGTTTATCTTATATTTTAGTATTTATGTAAACTCGGATAGTTAATTCTTCAGATTCATAATTCAGTATTTGTTTCAGTTATTAAAAACTTATGGCATATTAGTTATTCTTCCGCATTTATGATTGTGCTATTTAGTGCTCACAACAGGTACTAGCTCATGGGTTAGCTTGTAGTCCCTCGGGACTGTAAGCACCATGTGACGCCCGGGGTATACTGTCGGGGCGTTACAATACCTTTGTTAAGATGCTATCCAATGGTCCATTCATAATAGTAAGAAGGTGACTATTTAGAAAGATTGATGGATTCCCACCTCTCTCCCTCTCCACCATCATCAAGGTTTCCTTCTCAATCTCTGTCCCTCTCTGGATTTAGCCCCTATTAGCAGAATGGAACCTTAAATTTTGACACCTTACCATTTTGCATTCCCAGGATTGTTAGAGCTAGAATTGAGAACACATTTCTACTGGATCAAGCCATTCAATTGGACTCCCCTTTTTGGCTTCTCACAAGCAATGGGATTTTCACCTGTACGTCTGCCTACCAGCACATTTTGGATAAGAGAACTAGTTCAACCCGGGTCAATCTTCCCTTGGGTTGGATTTGAAGGGTCAAGGTTCCCAACAAACTCAAAATTTTCCTCTGGCTTATTCACCACAATATTCTCCCTACTAAAGTCACTCTTGCTCATAGAGGTACCAACATTTCTCCCCTTTTTCATAACTGCGACCACCCTTTTGAGGGCATTAATCATCTCTTATTTGAATATTGACATGCTTCTTCTCTTTGGGTTAATCTTATTCATGGTTACAAAAGGGACACCACCATTTCTCTCCACTTTTCAAGCCTTCAATCTGGGGAAATACTTGGAAACTCCTTCATAGCTCCAAATATGATAATACTATCAGTTGGTCTGCACTCTTCCCCTTCTGTTTGTGGACCATTTGGAGAACTAGAAATAATAACCTCTTTGAAAATAAAAATCCATATCCTTCCTTTAAGCAAGCTTATACTGAAGCAGCGAAATTCTCCTACCTCAATCACACCCCTGATCCTCAGGTTCGCACTTCTATCACGATCACTTGGACCCCTCCTCCTAGAAATTCTTACAAAATCAATACCAATGGGTCTTACTTAGGAAATCCCTGTAAGGGAGGTATTGGGGGAGTTATCAGAAACTCTAATGGGGACTGGGTGTTGGGGTTTTCACAGAATTTCCTTCATGCTACAAATAATTTAATGGAGCTTATGGCCCTCTCTAGGGGCCTAAAGTTGATTTTTGAACATCAATTGTGCCCCATAGAAATTAACATTGACTCACAAGAGGTTATTTTAATGCTTAAAAATGGGAACCTTCTCTATAACCCTTAATTCATGAAGAGGAAAGGACAAAAATAACACCTAATTTAAAATAATTCCATAAAATTAGCACCTAAATTTAAAAACTCGAAAAATAGCACTCGATCATGGTGCCAATGGATAAAAAGTTAAGCAGAAAGCGGCAGCAGCTCCACTTCCTATGATATACCAAACATAAATATAATATTATCTTTGACCCATTTTTTTATTATTGCATGTATCTAGCTATATGCAATTCGACTTTTCCTTTTGCAAAGCAAAAGTGTGGATTTTGCATGCTAGTTACTTCTCGTTTTTTTCCTTTTAATTTTGCTGATTTTTTTTTATGTTCTATTTTTTTTTTCAAATTTGATGTTTCAGTCTATTATAAAAAAATCACTGCTCTTTTGTGTTTTTTCACTATTTTTATACTTTTTTTTTGCAGTTTTTTTTATTTTTAAAAAAAATCTATTCCTTTTTTGAAATTAGCATAACCACAATTGTTATACGTTGAAACATGCATTATTTATATCTATGGAATGATGACATTGACTATCAAAAAAGCCATGTGAAAGTTTTACTATAAGAAACTTTATTTGATCAAAACAAATACATGAGATTTTGAGGAGCAGATAATGCAACTCAAACTCAAAATGGAAAACATAACTCCAACTTTCTTCAACAGTTCAACTGCAATTCTCCAAATAAAAAAATCAACCTCCAACATTATTGCAAGTCCAAAAGGGGAACTATAAATAAAACAAGTCAAACATCAAAAAGAAAATAGATATACACATTCTATACAATTTTTAACTACATTATTATTTAGATACATATTTTATACGACTCTATATAGTTTCTACATGTATTTTAAAAATGTATCAATCTAGTATAAGAGAGTATCAATTGAGTATATGGACATTGCAAGTGTATCAATATAATATAAAAGTGTATTAATGTGGTATAAAAGAGTATCAATTGGGTATAGGGACTGCATATGCTTGCATAGAATTTCCTTTCTCTTTTTCTAAAAAGTGTATCAATATAGTATAAAAGTGTATCAATATAGTATAAAAGTGTATTAATGTGGTATGAAAGTGTATCAATTGAGTATCAAGATTGCATGTGCCCAATTGGGCCAAATGACTAAAAAAGGGGATTACTTTTGCCGACTGGCTACAGCATGTCCACCTTTTCAATTATGGATCATTTTGTTTTAAAATGGCCATGCCATGTCATTTCCCCATTCATGAACGCAGGTTGTTGTTAAGCAGATTGGGATGTCCACCTGTTTACCATAGCTATAGGGAGCAAAACATGGACGCAGAAGTGTTGGCTAACTATGGTGCAAGGATGGAACTTTTTGATAACTGTAGGATTTTTGCAACCCTACCCCATTTGTAGCCCAGTTTGTTTGGGCGGATATAGAAGGAACTAGTCACCTTAGAAGGGTGCCTGTACATTCTCCTCTCCCGGGCATAGCCCAGCTGTTTTTGTTATAGAGCCGGACTGAGCTCTTGTCTCTGTATTCACCAACTCTTTCTCTAATGCAAATCCAGTTAACCAAAAAAAAAAAAAAATGGCACTTTGCACTTTAAAAAGAGCACAAATTTGAGGATCTACGGTTGGTGTCTTTAAAGTTCGTTACCTTCTTATCCCCATTGTCACCCGACGGCAAGACGACCCAGGTGGGTAAAAAAAAGCACTTTGGTTTCAACTTAATGTTTTTTCCTAGAGACGTGGTTGGTTGTTCTCGTGAAAGTTGCTCGAGACAGCCTCGTTTCATCCAGACTCCAGCACAGGAATTAAGACAATTTCGTTGATTTTCTGTTTTTTATAAACTTTTCTTTATTAAGAAATACAACATTTTCCTGGACGTTCAGAGAAGTATGATAAATACCTCAACAAAACATTCATTGATAGCAAGAATTGCATAATGTCATACAGCTACACCCCTCGGGTCACAAATTGCCCATGAAGAAAATTCGTCTTGCACTTGGTGTAAATTACAGTTTTGTTCATCAAAAAGAATTGCCGTTATTGTGCACATCTTAACTAATTATGCTCCCGTCATCCTTGTGGGGGTAATTCTTCATTTTTTAATGGGCCCTGCACTGCTCGGACTCGGTCATGCATCAAGCTACAGTTCTCTCAATCGATTCTCCCAAATATTAAGTCATCTAGCAGTATTACAACTCCGGAGAAGACCGGATACCCGAATTACCGATAAAGGAATTATACAATGAAGCTGAGTGTTTCTCAAGCATCACATAATCACCAAAACAAAAATGGGTAAAAGATTGCTGCAAATTATACTCTCCTGGAAAAGATCATATGGACATTCTCGACAATCACTTGCCCATGAGTTTGTAGTAGGCATAGAGACCGGAGCCAACAAATCCCAGAAGCTGCCCAAGGACATTCAACTGAAAGAAATTCATCCACAACGATTAGCATACAACAGAGAACAGCAATCACAAAAACAGATATAATACACTCACCAAATCAAATGGAAGCCCGCCAAATATGAACCATCCTAGCGAGATTGTGAAAAGATCCTGCATATAGGAAGAAAAAACTATAATACAGATAGAAACAAATCAAATACTGACATTTAACTTGTTTGATACTCAAGAATACATAATAAATTAAATGGACGTCTCCCAAGCATAAGACCTTGGTTAAAAAGTGGACTCACAAGCCACTTACCAAAGTCTAACTAACATCCTCTGGGAAAATCCAGAAAGGTGTTCATCTTCAAGAGAATCATATATTTACAAAATGCAGTTGGCGGATTAACAAACTACTTGAGCTAAATACAAAGGAGATAAAGATTGACAGCCAAACCAGTAGAGTGAATAATCCTCCCTTTTCAATTTCATATGAGAAATTATGCATATTTCCTATTAACATTGCCACCCGGCTGCCTCACAATAAAAACACAGGGAGTAGATGAAACATATACAGAATCACTGGGAAAGAGGTAGTGGGCAGTAGAAGATGAGTCTCTGAATCATGTTTATCGGCCCCACAGAGTTTTGGATAAATTTTTCTGCTCTTCTTTAGAGGGAGACAGAGGTTGGTAGACCTCCTCCTTAGTTTGCAACCTAACTTTGACGGGAACTGCAATCTGGCATTTTCAAGTAAAGGTTCAGTGTGGCTCAGATATTTCAGCATCACAAACCTCAAGTATCCTATCAAATTTCCATCAGCTCCAAATGAGAACTTTTGACAAAGGACAGTATGTTGTGAGAACTATATCTGCAAGTAATCAGTAACTGTAGCTTAGTGATATGAGGCTATCCTATAAGTTGGCTTCTGAGGAAACATGTGATAAGTTCCAAGTGATTTTGTTTTCTTTTTTCATAACTTTGGGGTATTGGAAATTGGCTGGTGGTAGGTTGAGATTACGGCAGTCCCAAATAGTTTCAACAGCACAACACCTAAACCCATACATTAGAAGTTCATATCTTTTCCTCTAGGTATTTAGTCCGCATATGATGTGTGTGTCTACCATTAAAATTCCAAGGATTCAATTTAAGTGAGAAGTTATAAGACCACAGTACCCTTTGATTCTTGAACAAGAAATGAATGATTAACGTGTGTATGAGTAGATTTACATGCAACCACACGTATGAGACGAAACGAGCACTGGATTGGTGGTATATATCCCAAGATGAAGGTATGATGGACAAAATGCAAAATGAAGCAGAGATAAGGAAGCAATTTCACAGAAATATCACAAGGACAAACTAAAATATGAAGGAGGCAGACAAGATGCTCAAGAAAATGCCAAGGAGACATACACTGAAGGAAAAACTGCATAGAGCATATTGGCACATCAGATGTTTGAGAAAATGCCAAAGTAGGAAGAGCATTCTGGGACTTTAAATGTTCAAAAGGATGCCCAGAAGAAAACCAAACAACTATGCACCTGCTGAGAACCAAAAGAAAACAACAGCAGAAGCTACTAGAGGAACTAAACAAGCCTCCACACTGAGAAAGAAGCATGATGATCAACAACAGAAGACACGAGGAGCCAGACACAGATCAAGAGAAAGGAAAGACTGAGAATCAACAGCAGGGACCATAGAATGCAATAATAGCCATGGGGGAGACTGCCAAACCTTGAGAGCAACAAGACAAGTCCCCAGAAAACTCTACAACAAATTCAAAGGTAATCGACTCTATTTACATACAGATCCATCAACATCAACAGAAATGGTAAATGCAGAGGGTAAACAAGGAACATCTTTATTTAAGAAAGAACGGAATTATTACCCTATAAACTAAATCCATCAACTATAAAAAGATACTGAAGAAAGAAAGTGGGAAGAGAGCATGAACACTCAAAAGAAATAGTGACAACACTTAATAGCAACATTTGAAAATAAACCATTGAGGTTACAATAGGAAGATGACTGTGTGGGAATATATGTAGGATTTAACCATAAAAGGCCATTTGTCCCCATGAGGTGCTTCAAAATTAGGGGAGCAGGGGAATTAGAACTGCTTTCTCTGACTAGATAACATAACACAATTTTATCTAGATCACTTCAGGTGACTAGTGGAATATTTGACAAGGACTTCGGGTGACAAGATAGAGATGTAAATATTCCAGTTTATAGTAGGTAATGCCAAAGTATTCTAACCGTAGAACCTGTCTCAATTGTCACTTCGTAAATGGGAGTGCTTATACACTATTGAAAAGAATTTAGTATTGCAAAATTATATCATATGATCAAATTATAAAGGAGCAGCCATGTCCACTCTTAGCTTTGCTCAAGGAGGCTAGGCATGCATCTCCTCTTTTATGCTTACTTATAATAAGGGAAGGCATATGCTCCCTCCGTTGTGAGCGTTATGAGCGGCCCAGGTACTTTATAAATGACTGTTCTCAAGGAACTTAATAACACAATCACTTGCAATCTTGCAAGCTATAGTCTATTCAACTCCAATTGCAACTAAGAAATGCATTTGACTACCTGAATTGTGGACTTGGGTTCCTCCACAAACATCATTTGCCATTTAACATGATACTTTGTACTTTCTTAAATTGGAGTTTTGACCTAGTGAGATGAATCAGAAAAATTAATAGGATAATCAGATTCAGAACAAACCTTCAAGTTACCACATATCGTCTGTGTGACGGCTGAATTCAGGGTTGTGTTGAGAAATATAGAGTAGTTCAAGAAAAATGCCAATATGCAAGACATAAGCATTACAACCTGCTCATTTTGCAAAGTACCAAGAGTCAAAAAACACAGCAATATACCATCCCATTCAGAAAATTATAAGTATCATTAAATGTCCAGTGGAAGGGACCATGTGACAGAATGCTGCTAGTATGACCATAGTGGGACATATTTAAATTGAAACCAACATAACAGTTTGTAGCAGGATTCACTCTTTTCACTTTTCCTTTTTACCCAGGGGCAGCAAAATACTGTCTCAGGAGGTAGAGGGAGATGGGGGATGGGAAAGAACACCTTATGAGTTTGAGCTCCTCCAGAGAATGTGACAGAGAAAATTTGACTATCACATTATATAGTGCAGGAAGAGATAACAAGAAAGTAAGGTACCATAAACCAAGATAATCATGAAACATACCAGGAAACCTGGTGAAAATAAGTAAGGGAAATCCATTGTCAGTGCCAGATCACCTCGAATAAGTGACCAAACAAGTAAGAAAGGTCCACAGACAATTCCTATTGGAGGTAAAAAGAACCAAGAGAAACAATAATCAGATAATAAGAACTATAACGAATGACAAGAATGAGCAAATGAGAACAAGAGAAATACCATTGCACCACATTAGGCCAAAGCTATTGAGGCCACTTGATTTTCCTGGGTAGATGGAAGTATTAGAAAGGACCAAAAAAGATATCAATCTGAAAAGACTTCATGACAAGGAAAAGACAATACCAATACGTGCTATGGTGGCAAGGTATATCGCAGTTGTGATGTTGGATAAGAAGACAACAGCATAGCCATAAAAGTCAAATGACAAGTCCCGAGCTCCAGCAACAAAAGCACCAAACACGATTATCACCACACTGGCAATGTTAGGCAACATTTTGTTAAAAGAAGGAGCAAGATATATGCTCTCAATATTACTTAATATATGTGCTTGAATGATATGTAGTTAGTAGAGCCCTTTAAAGAAGAAGAAAGAATAGAAAAACTTATGAAGGTAAACAATGTATTATCTTCTTATTGGTCGATTTAGATGTGTAAAAGGAGAATCTAAGGGTGTGTTTGGGATGACGGAAAATATTTTCCATGTAAAATGTTTTCCAAGAAAATATTTTCTCTGAAAACAAATTGGTTTCTTATTTATTTTCAAGTGTTAGATAAGCAAGGAAAAAAAAGTTATCACGAAAACATTTTTATGTAATCTGCAGAAAACTATAGAGGTGGGAGGAGGTGGGGTGTGGGGCCTCGGGGTGAGGGAGTGGGATGGCTAAGGGGTAGGGGTTGGGTGGATGGGAGGATAGCATAAACATAGAATGTTACTTGTAGAAATTGTTTTCCCTACTTTTATTAAGGAAGTCATTTTCCTACGAGTTTGTTTTCCAAGAGAAAATACAACAACAACAACAACAAACCCAGTGTATTCCCACCTGGTGGGGTCTGGGGGGGGTAAGATGTACGCAGTCCATACCTCTACCTCTAAAGAAGTAGAAAGGCTGTTTCCGATAGACCCCCGGCTCAAGACACAAGATACCAGGCCAATACATATTAAAGCACCGAACATAGTTACAAGACTACATAACATAAATAACATAACATAAATAACATAAATACGGCAGCCATAAATAGAAAGAAACAGGGGAAAGCACCCAGCCTCTTACTAAAACAAGGAGCACGGAATCATAACAAGAATACTACCCCCAACAAGTAAAACCCTACACTAGCGACCCAAACTGGCCCTAGTCTTCTGTCCTAATTCGCGTCCTCCAGACCTTCCTATCTAGGGACCAAACATGAGAAAATAACAAAAAAATTCCGAAAAATGTTTTCCTCCATACCAAACACACCCTAAGGGTCTTCACTGGTCAGAAGGATTAGGAAAATGATCTTGATATAAAATTCTTTCCTAATCCTGGTATAATACTGTCCATTGTGTTATGAATTAGCATAATTTTACGAGATTTTTTTTTTCCTCTTTCTAGCATTTTTCTTTTTCCTTTTTCTGGCGTAATTATAGGTATAGAATATTTTTTGCTATTGTAAGTGATTATTCGGGCGAAGGTGGGAATGGCTTCGGTGGAGGACAAGATGCAGAAAGTGAGGTCGAGATGGTTTGGGCATGTGAGGAGGAGGGGCACGGATGGCCCAGTTTGGAGGTGAGAGGTTAGCTTTGGATGCCCCAGATGAGGCTCCTTTCCATTTCACCAGGTTCCTATTTAAATTTATGACACTTGTCCTATTTAAATTTGATATTTAAATAGGAACTCGGGTAAATGGAGAGGATGAGAAATGGAGATGAGCTTGATCCATAACTTCTCATGGGATGCAACCACATACTGATATTAAAAAAAAGCCCATTCTTCTTTCTCAAATTTTACAATTATTTTACACCGCATTTTGTTGGCACTTTGTTTCTGATATAAGCAATACCGATAAATTTAATACTTGTAAAATTGGATAACTTATACCGATATTAGCTTTATGGGGATAAAACACCTAAAAGAAAAATAATTTTGATTTCGTCTTCTAGTTTTTATTTACTTCAAAAATAACGGTAAAATTGTAACATTTTACATCATACACCATATGTCCCAATTTTAATGCAATGAACCAAACATCTGCCAAAAGAAGCATACACACTGCATAATTTTGTGATTATAAATCTCTGTATCAGAATCGTTTGATTATAGTCCCTGCATAACTTCGTCCATGAACCAAAAATGCCATTTTGGTGTTTAAATTATAACCCCCTTAATAGCCTCTTAATACTAATTTCTAGAAATATAACAGAACAGAGACAAGGAAACAAACTTTCTATTCTTTCTTGTAGCTTTCAGAAACACGAATGAAGCAACAGAATACAGCCATGTATTTGGTTCCCATTAGGCTATTAGGTTAAGCAATCAGTTTTCAACTTTATGCATTTTGTCACATCTCATTTTCCCAGAGTAATAAGCCTTGTTTCAACTTTAAGCATTTCAAGTCCAATAAAACTTGCATTTTCCCAGAGTTATTAGTCTTGTTTCCAGAAACAGTATAAAGGAACAAGTGAAGCATTAAACCGGTTCCTCTAGTCACAGTATTTTCATATTAAATTTTTCTTCTTTATAGGAAATTGTTTAGTTCATGTGAAAGTAAACCATTGGTGAACCAGAAGATTAAATAAGAAAATATGGGAAGCAACTTTAATTCATAAAGCATAAAAGGCCAAATATACCCTTGACTATCAGAAATAGTTTAAATATCCCGGTCATTATATTGAAGGTCTAAATATACCCCTTTTGTTATACTTTTGGTCCAAATATACCCCTCCCAGTGTACTTTAGCATAATTTTGCCATTCATTTCGACTGACACGTGGCAAGCTTAGAATCAAATGACTCACTCCAAATTTTAACGATCCCTTTACAAAATCCACCTATTTAATCCATTTATGAGCCATTCCCTTCCCTTTGAGCTCTTTTCTTGCATCTTCTTCTTCTCTTCAATCAGAGTAGTTATTCTGAACATTTGTTTGAAATGCTCTATCTTTTTTTCCAAGCAATGACCTTTTCTACTCTTCGTTTTTATAATTGATTAATTATTCTTCTCGAAATGGACAATGAGGTATCATTTTTTTGGTCTAAAATAAGTACTTAATAACGAACACATTTACCCATTTAATAGGAAATGTTACTTGTTTAAGATTCTTTTTTCATTGTAAAACTTTTCAGTTGGTAAGATAATGCTTTTCTGGTTCAGTGTTGTTTACAAAGTGAGTTGTTTTATTTTTCCCTCCAAGCCACTGACATTTTTCATTTAGTGGGATAGCAATGTTTAACTTGGCCAACGTATTTAAGAGATATTTATAAATTGCAATTAGTAAACCAAACAAATATAGTAGTACATATGTCTTTTTCTGAGAGAAAACTGAAAAACTGAAAGCCAACGGATTATAACATGTGATGATTTGAAGGCAAAAGAAATTTATAATAGAAAATATGAAAAGAAAAGAATTCAAAGCTAGCGGAGGGAATGGATCGGGGATGTGTTAAATGAGTGTGTTTTTGAAATAGGGGGTGAGTCATTTCATTCAAACCTCGTCACGTATTCCTCCATCAAAATTAAGGGCAAATTTGTGTCAAGGTATAATGGGAGGGGTATATTTGGACCAAAAATATAACAGAAGACACATATTTGGACAAAAATTATAATAAGAGATGTATTTAAACTATTTCTGCTAGTACAGAGATATATTTGGCCCTTCTCCGCTCATAAAATTTAGAATACGAGAGAGGACAGGATTAATTAATAGAAAGCGAAACATTAATCCAAATATCCTCTACTGAACAAACTTTGAGAATTTAAAGTTTCAAACATTATTTCTAATACGGAAAAGGGCCTAAAATGCCCTATGGTGCAAAAACGCCCTTCGTCTACCTATTGGGCCTAAAATGCCTTTTTCGTCTACCTATTGAGCCTAAAATGTCCTTCTCAACTACCTATTGGGCCTAAAATGCCCTTCTCGTCTACCTATTGGGCCTATTTTGCCCTTTTATTTAGGCAAATTACATGGAAATACCATCTTTAAAACTTAATTACATAAATAGTAATACATTTCCAATATTACAAAAATAAATTTTTTTTTTTACATATATAGCCATTTAAAAAATCAGAAAAGATAATTATAATTCCTAATTTTATGCTATAACTAATTATCAATTCACCTTAATTTAAGAGATATATTTTCAATCTTCAAATTAAAAGTGGAAAAGATAATCCCTGCTTTCAAATCTCTCTCTCTTATATTCAAAGTTCAAATATTTTTAAATAAACTAAGTATTCCATTATTTGCTCGTGTATGTTTCATTTTGTTTTCATGTATGTTAATCATCTAGCATCATTTCATTATCGTGTATTTTTAATTCTAATGTAATGGGTTAACCATAATTTTTTATGGATAAATATTTTATGGAATAAAAAATTATTATGTTGGAAGTACAGATATACCATGTATTTTTGTTGTATAAATATAATTTATGTCAAAGTCAGATTATTATTATATTTTTGATATAATTTATGAGATAAAAATTCATGATATATCTAATTATGTTGGAAGTACTTATCTTGTTAAAAAATTATTTATTAAATATAAATATATATTTCCAATATTACATGGTATAAACTTTTTATATCTAAAATATACCATGTATGTTTATGATATAAATAGAATTTACATGGTATAAATATACCATATATTTTTATGATATAAATACAATTTGTATAATATATAAATGTATCATGATTTTTTATGGTATAAATATACCATATATTAGGCATCGTGAAAGCAGGCAATAAAAATGAAAACATAAAATTTTGATATTAGTATAAAAAAAATGAATGAACAGTGACTTCCATAAAAATAGGCAATAAATAAGAAATATGAAAATTTAATTTATAATTATTTTGCTATATATTAAAATCTGTTATAAAAGTAAATATTTTATATACTATATCTAACAACCAACTAATACGGCTATGTATATGTAATATTTTTTTTAAAATGGCTATTTATGTTGTTTTTCTTTTTATTTATCAGATCAATTTAAAATAACAAAAGATTGATATTATGCACTATTTACTTGGTTAAATATTAATAAAAATGATAGGGATTTCATGTAGTCTAATAAAGATAAGTTGTGGTATTATATAATTTTTTCTTAGATAAAAGGCAAAATAGCCCCAATAGGCAGACGAAGGGCATTTTTGCATCATTTCACATAGTTGAAGGGCATTTTAGGCCATTTTCCGTTTCTAATATTCTAATTCCCGGTAAAGAACTTTTCTTCGTTGCTTATCTCAAGATCGCATAGTTTGTAGACGTAGCTCCCGCCACAGAACTAAGAGAAAAAGGATATTTACCTTCCAATAATAGGACGACTGTACCTCTGACCTGCAAGAATGGATTCCACAATCATTGTAAACACAACAGTGGTCCTCCTAAGGGTTGTGTACATGGGTACATTTACTCCCCGAACAGACTCCATCGTGACTAGCTTTCAAGGAGAACCAGAGATCACATAAAATCTTTTGGTGAGATGCGAACTCCTGATCTTTGAGGAAATAATAGCATAAAAGTACAATACTAAATGAAGCAATTACCATGTAGAGAAGATAGGTCACAGCAACAGGTAAACTATCAATTACTGTCTTCAGTGGCACAAACGTTTTAAAATTGTCAGGCGAAGCCAGAGATTCACTCAAATGAAAAGAAATGAGCTTCATCCGTCTTAAGAGATAAAGAAAACAACATGAACATATTATCTGCAGATGACAAGAGGTTAAATATATCAAATCAGTGATGCCAACTGATACAAAGAATTACTTTTGAAAAGCATGAAGAAAAACAACTCCTGTGAAGCACAAGTTTCTTAGCTCATTTGAAAATATAAAGACGCTATATGGAGATATTAATAATGTAAAATATTTGGTAACTATGTAAATCTAAAGAAATGTACCAGATCTTTTGCATGATGAATTGAAAATCTATTTAAAGGTCAGAAACAGCCTCTCTACCCTCACACGGTAGGGGTAAGGTCTGCATACACACCACCCTCCCTAGACCCCACTTTGTGGGATTACATTGGGTATGTTATTGTTGTGGTCGTCGCTGTTGTTTGTTGTTGTTGAAGATAAATTGCTTATAGAACAAATGTCTGTAACCAGCCCAGGAAAATGAACAAATAATGTGTGGTCCAATGCGGAGATCACAAGGCATCCCTGCTAAAAACAGTGTCTCTAGGTACCTGGCAGAATGTGATGACATTTGCAGATGGGAAGTTGTATGAAGAAAGAGCTGCCTTATTGAACAATACCAAGAGAACTGCAAGTAAATTTAAGGTAATTTTGTAAGCATCAAGCAGTGCTATAAAACGACTACAGCGAGCTTCTCAAAAAGAACATGATTGAAACATCCTTGAAGGCAAACGGGAAACCACAAGGAAATATAAATTATGGAGAACCAAGACGTACCTTCATAAACAATAGGAATAAATCAACTTAAGCAATATAATGCTTAGAAAGGTAAAAAGGAAGTTCCAATATTCCTCCAAAATGATCTGACAGAATTGATTTCAAGATTGACAACTATACTTCGGCAGTTGACTCAAATTTGAGATTCTTCTATGTTAGGTGATGCTTAATGGAACCGTGCATCACTCCTAGTCATCAATGGCTATGCCTTAAGTTCTTGTCATTGAGGTCATATTATTAAGTGTCTGGTTTCTCAACTAAACATCCTAATATATACACCAATTTACGATTTTTTAGAATTCAGTGGAGTCCGCTGACCCAAATGAACATGATTAACCAATGACAGTGCAAAATTTGGACAAAGAATACCATCCAAAAATAATTGTTACCTTCTCGGAAAAAAAAATTCCAGAATTGGACAGTAAGAATAAAGCAACAACAGACAATTGGATCTTATTGAGTCTTTATCTTCAGCATTCTAATGTTTCCATTCAGGAATCGAAGTCAAAAACTGAAACTTTTTGGCTTTACTTTTTCAACTGTGTGATAAAGAACAAAGACTTTAGTTTGTTTGCAGTAAGTTCTAGAATATCATCAATAAGATGGCATTTACACATGGATTTACCAACAAAGAAAAGGGAAAGTTTTAGACCTGCTGTTACTAAGGTCGAAAAATGGTGAAAATAAGGCCTAAATATTACTGTTTTATATAATATTTATGTGCCTGTATTTCTAGTAGTTAACTGCAGTTTTAAGCAGTTATTTTAAGTTACGTTGTTTAGGAAGAAGGGAAGACAATCAGTTTTTATGTAGGATTTTCACTGGCAGATTTGGAGGTTAAGATTCCTCGAAATACCTTGGATGCTAGAATTTCATTCTCTATTTGTAAAACTTATTCTACTTGTTGGTGACAATAAAGAATAGTTATTTCTGTTTTGTGTTGTTTACTGATTAATGCAAAGAAAGTTGCTGGATTTCCAACAAAAACAAAAATATGTTAATCTCCCAATACACTAGAGTAGCATATATATGGACAATAGTCATATCCACAAAGACACAAATATGGTCTATTCGTCTAAATCAGATAGTATAATATGTGGCAAAGATACAACACCTAGTAATTCTATACATTTACTACTGAGTAGTTGCTTATATTGTCTAGAAAGACAACTCCAATGGACATAAATGCTATGATTCCTAATAACACAAGTGTCCATCTTAAGTTAAATTTAAGAGTAAGTTGGACCTTCCTTATCCACTTACTTTTATCCCTTGGAATTCATCCATTTATAACACCAAGCAATCTGGACTTGGGAAAAAGCACAGCAAAAGAAAAGTGGAGTCTTCAAACATGTCTATCATTTGACAAAATGAGACATTTTAAGGATGCTTGAATAGACACGATTTAATCAACATTTATAAAGTACCCAAGATAATCAACACATTTGTTGGTAAAAATACTAAATAATTAAAAAGAACAAACAAAGGGTCTAAATCCTAGCAGTATCAAGATTAAATGAACATATTAATGAACACTTGGTGCAGTATAAAGATAGTGGCATTTTAGATGGTATAAACGAATTCTGTAAAAATCTTTTTCCTATCCAATCCCTGAACATCCCCCACTTCATAATGATGGATAAATTCATCTGAAAGAACATGTGATCATGCCATCAATAGCTGAGAAAGTCAAGCATGAGATTTTGATATATAAGAGGAAAGGAAATATACTCCTTTGTTTTAGATGTGTCATACTTTCCTTTTTAGTATGTCTTTAAAAGAATGTCACTTTCTATATTAGTAACTCTTTAATTCCAATATCTCACCTGGTGTATTTAAAACCACAAGATTCAAAGAAAATTATGGTAAATTATAAACAGCTTTAATTTAAGACGATAAAGATCCGAAAACCTTTGTTATTTTCTTAAACTACGTGTCCAGTCAAACTAAGACATAAAATTAAATGGAAGAAGTACTTGAAAAGAATATAAATGAATGTCAGTATTTTCTAATGAGTTGGCCAATACCTAAGGCATTTGATGTGTAAGGCATATAAGCTTGATATTTCAAAGATTTTGTGCTACTAATACTATTTAATAACAGTGAAAATTTAAACATGGTACATGGATGAACGGTTTGCTCCTGAAGATTGAAGCATGGCACCCAAGCCTTCAGAAGTGAAAATGGATTCCACACCATCAGAATCTTCATCAACTAATAAGCATAACTGCTAATTCTACAATAAATTTGTTATGTGGACAACCTTCCGTTTTCTTATGATTGATTTATTGTTTTATGTCTTCTTAAAAATTTGAAAGAAGAGATAGCAAAAAGAATAACGATACAAAGTAAAGATAAACAAAAGAAGTTTTTGTCAAAGGACAGCAGAATAGTTGAACTTTCCATTTTTTAACCAAAAATTGATTTATGGGGCTACAACCAACTAGCAAAGTTGACATGTTTAGCTTCTACATGAGTCAACAAATTATTAGATTCAACCTAACCAAATCTAAGTTCCACCAATATTAATTAGTTCAACAAATTTTAATCCCATTCAGCTAGCTGACCAGACAGTGGAATACAACTAAGCAATAATGACCCAGTCAGTGAGAGAACTTCCCATCAGTAACACCAAACATGAATCAGAGCACAACTCTTAATACAATTTGGAATAACACTTTATTCCATGATGAATTACTCAACTTGCCATCCACAAAATAAACTTTTGAATTGAATAGAACGGATAGAAGCAATACCCGTGCTGGCTCTAAATGATAGCAATACTAGTTTCTTCGAAGTGATGGAGAAGGGCAAAATTCAACCGTTTAACTAACACACTTGGTTCCACGACGAATCACTCAACTCGCTATCAATAAATAACCTCTCCATTTGAATCAAACAGATAATTCAACTGTATTTCTAGCTCTAAAAAATGCAATTTCAAAAAGTTTCAAAGTATTGGAAGAAAATTGAAAAATGAAAACAATTACAGAAGGACGCACATTCCTCAAGCATAACAATTACAGAAGGACGCACATTCCTCAAGCATACTTTGAAAAACGCAATTTGGCACAGTCAACGAGAAGAGATAGGAAAATAAATAAGGAGAAAAATTAGGAAGGAAGAAAGAGGAAGTATGTATACCAGCACAGGACATGTAAGAGATAGCAGCATAAGCACCACGTTTGGTCATGGCCGATCCTTTGAAGAGCTTCTCCTCCGTCCGCGGCGGTGGTGAATCGATATCCGTCGTCATGGGTAATAACGGACTGTTTTTCGTTGAACTTGAAGCCATGATTTTTCAGTATCACCAAATTCAGATCTCTCTCCTCTTGTTGAAGGACTTATACTGATTTTAAAGAGTCTTTTTAGTAGACCCTTGTATGTTGTTTGTATTCTGAACTCACCTCTGTCAACTCAACTGAACCCTTAAATAACACACTATTTTAAATCCTTCGTGACTATTCATTGGTGCGTATCTATATCTATATTATATATATATATATATATATATATCTGTTATCTAAAGTGTGAAGGATTTATAAATGTTTTATCCATCATTAAAAATCTTTTTTTTAGATAAAATTATTTTTTATATATTTTATTTAAATTATAAATTTAATAAAATAAATATAAGAAAAGAAATAAATATATTATATTGAAAGAAATGATAAAAAAAGATCTCCTAATATAAAAAGAACTCCTAACCTTATGTACCTTTTGACTAGTAATAAAACCCTAATCATTCATAGTAAAATATGTTTGCACACAGTCCAACTTGTCCTGAAACTCAAGTAACCATAGCAGAGGCTATATCCAGTCTTGCCATCTTTATAAAACTTGAGCAGTTATCACCGTTCCAAACAACGAGAAGATTGTATATAGGTCTGCAGTTTCAACAGTCGGATTCAAATTATCAACTCAAAGCAGATTGTAGAAGTCTTTCAACTCAGGTATATAAGGAAGCTCCTCCTCTAAAGTTTCTTCATCTTCTTCATCTCCATCATGTTGAGTATGTTTCACATCTGAATGAATCTCAACATGAGAAACAACTGCCTGCTTACCATTGTCTTTCACATCTGCATGAATCTCAACATGAGTCTGTTTACTATCATCGTGTTTCACATGATCTACATGAATCTTAACAAGAGCCTGTTTACTATCATCGTGTTTCACATCTGAATGAATCTCATCATAAAAAACAACAGTTTGCTTACCATCGTCTTTCACATCTGTACTTATCATAATTGACGAATTGTAATGTAATTTGCGAACAAGGGGTCTTGTGAGAGACAAAATTGGGCGAAGTCTTCATGGATTCGTGATCTGCTGAGCTTATGTCAACAACTCAATATTTTCTCACAACTTAGTTTTATCATCGTTCAAAAAGTTGAGTTTTTAAATTTTTAGTATTGTGCTTATTTGTTTATTTTCAATGAGTTATAATTTATTTTAGTTGGTGAAGTTTATTTGGTTTACTTATGCTTGTGTTTTCTAAATATTCACCTCTTTTTAATCCGTTTTAAGTTATTTTAGCTCAATATTTTGTAGGAATAACGTTAATAGATGCAGCAGAAGTGTTGCCAGAGCATTCTCTGATTCTTACCCCGTTACTTATCAAGTATATGTTTATAATTTGTTATATATCTATGTATATATATAGAGAAAGAATTATTTCTCGTGTTTGTTTTATATAGAAAGCACTCGAATTGTTGTTCGTTTTTTTTTCTTTAGGAAAGATTTATATTTTTTCTTTTTAATTTCATATTCTTTAATGTATGAAATCTTTTCTTTTTAAGTTCATATTCTTTAATGTATGAAATCTTGACTATGTTTATGAATGCAGAAAATCTATATTATATCGGAGTTGATGTGATTTAGTACTGTGATTTCAGATGATCATTCTCTATTTTAATGGTGAGAAGGTCAAAAGAACGAGGTGGGAATACAAATTGATATACTAAGAGACCTTTGCATTACAAAGAATGTGTGCGACAAAGGTACAACTATTATATATGGTATCATGTAGTAATTTTTTCAAGAGAATCACTCAGTGATGATTGACTAAGTGTTAAATTATCTAATATACCTTTTTTTAAGGCTTTGTATTTTCTAATTGAGTACGCAAAAATATTACATTCATGTTGTATCTTTTGTTAGCTTAGTCATGATCAATATAGCATAAAATTTTACCTAATGTCTCTTTTAAGGTCATTAAAGTGGTTGATTTTGGTGTTGCCAGGGTGAAGGTAAAAATCAATGTTGTGACAACATAGATCGAAACTTATAGATAGATGGATCCTGAAGTATGTCTATACTTACAAATTAATCTTAAATGCTTAAATTGAGAAGAAAACATAGTTTATTATGGAGGATAAGTTTTGTTATATTTTTACAATTTATGTAGTACCTTACAGTTGATTGATGAATTCAAATTCTAATATGTTGACTATAGTGATGGCTCTAGGGCTCTAGGGTGACTATAGCATCTATGATTAAAGAGATAAATTTGTTTATGATTTAAGGTAAGTTTTCTAAAATTTTAGCATGTTCTTGATATTTATAATCTTGATAGTATCTATGATTAAAGAAATAAATTTGTTTGAGATTTGAGGTAAGTTATCTATACTTTTAGTATGTACTTGAAGTTTACAATAAATAAATCATTCTGTATTTTTGAGAAAGTTGCTAATTGCGAAGTTTTTTATGGAATCTTGATACTCCCTCCGTTTTAAAAAAAATGATCTACTTTGACTTGGTACAAAGTTTAAGAAAATAAAGAAGACTTTTGAATCTTGTGATTTTAAATTAAAGTAGTGTCAAATGTACAAAAATGTCTAATCTTGTGGTCATAAACATGTCAGGTGGAAAGTTGAAATTAAAATATTGCCAAAAAAGGAAAGAGGTCATTCTTTTTGAAACGGACTAAAAAGGAAAGTAGGTCATTCTTTTTGAAAGGGATGGAGTATATCTTATGATTAAAGATACAAATTTGTTTGTGATTTGAGGTAAGTTTTCTAAACTTTTAATAAGTTAAATTTGCTTGTAATTTGAGGTAAGTTTTTTAAAATCTTTGTATGTTCTTGAAATGTACAATAACTAATTATTATCAACTTCATAGACAATTTCTGTTGATGTCTTTCAAATGGATTTGTACTTGTACTTTATAATGTAAATCGATTAAGTTCGATAATATTAATTTTGTATTGCATTACAATTTTTAACACAAAGTTATATATCATATTTAGGGATGTGAACATATTGACTGTAGAATTGACAAGAAATTTCTACAACTTTACAGAAACATTAGCTTTAGAAAGCAGAAAAACAAAATAACGGTTGAGGATAGCTTTATGACATTATCTTTTAGATAAATTGTTTTTGTTTCTTTCTACGTTTAATTGAAACTCGATTTTGATTATATTTTTTTCCTAAAAGTTTGGACTTCTAACTAATGAACATATTTCTTTATTCACGTGAAAAAAAGTGTATGATGGTCACGAAGAAGTTGTTGGAGCAAAAGGGAGCTTGGAGACTAAAGTTGCAGAAAGGATAACAAGGAGTTGAACATTTTTTGTTTTAATGTTAAGGTCTGTGTCCAAAGTATTTGATGAAGGTTTTAACCTTAATCATTCAGATTTTAATTATTATATTTCTTTAATTTTTGGATAGAGATTTTCTAGAGGAGCAAAAGTTTTTGAACTATACTTTTTGTAGATCTAGATCTTTTCTTTTTAAAAATTTGTTAAGGTGTGTCAACATAGTATTTGATGAAGATCTTAATCTTAATCGTTCATATTTTAATTGTTATATTTATTTATTTTTTGAATAGAGATTTTTTGAACAAAAGGCATGTAACCAAAGTATTTGATGAAGGTTTTCTTAATCATTCATATTTTAATTATTATATTTATTTATTTTTTATATAGCGATTTTCTAGAGGAGAAAAAGTTTCTTAGATTAGATTTTTGTAAATGTGAATCTTCTGTTTTTTAAAATTTGTTAAGTTTGCAAGATAGAGTATTTGATGAAAGTATTAATCTTAATAATTTATATTTTAGTTATTATATTTGTTTGTTTTTTTAGATAGAGATATTGAAAATAATATGAGTATCTTCTTTTTTCTTTTATTTTGATGAAATATATAACACACATATTTAGTCATTTTCCACATTAGCCAGGGACATATACTATATAATTAACTAAATAATATATATTCATTGTCCTTGCAAATTCAAAAAATATTCAATTTACTTGGAATACAAATTTTGTGTCAATGTATTAATATTATCTCTTCATTTAAATGAATATTATATTTATTTAAGCGTTAATTTATATTACACACAATTCATTCTTATAATTATATATTTATGTATTTTTTTATAAGAATAAAAATTCACGTGCAACGCACGTATCCTAAACTAGTTATATTAAAAGTGTGAAGCCTTACAAATATCGTTTGAACTTTTTGTCCTTCATTAAAAATATTTACTTTAGACAAAATAGTCTTTTCACTTTTTTCTATTATTTTTTTATATTAAATATTGATTATAACACATATATTTCTAACTAAATTATACTTGGTCTAAAAAAAGTGCAACTGTCGTAGTTCTTTAGGTTATACAGTCCTATTTTGATAACAAAGTTATAATTATACTCAAACAGTACTAATATATTACATTACAACAATAATAATATTATATTTTTTTAAAAAATAAATCGTAGCTTTATTTTGGCAAAACAACTATTTCAAAGTCCTTTCTTTGTCCAAATACAAATTATTATGAATTCTGCCTTTGTCAATTTTCAAACTCTTCCATAAAAAGAGCTCCAATTTCGAGGTCTTCTTCACTAGCTTTGTGTTTTATCTAAATCTCCAGCAATCTCCAACTTTGTTTGTTTCCAGGTACTTCATGTAAATAATGAAATTTTTGAAAATTCTATTTTTGTCTTTTATGAGTTGTGTTTGTTTTTAGGTCTTCTTCATCAACTTTGTTACGTTCTCTTCTTTAGCTTCCTGCAAACTTAATTTTCTTAACTCCAATTACATACCTGTTGAAATTAAAAATATATGAACTAATCATATTAAACTATGAGGAAGAGTACACAACTGCTACAGTAATAAGGACGGATAATTGAAAAGCTAATCATAAAAAAGAAGAAGTCCAAGAGAAAGACGAGGACAAGGGTGAAAAGGAATGAAGATAAATCTGGAATGAAGAAAATTGCCTGGTTTGTTTCCATGTCTTCTTTGTCAACTTCGTCTAATGTTCTCTGTTTTAGCTTATTGAAAACTTAGTTTTCTTGAACTCATGTTCTGTGTTTGTTGAAATTAATAATATATGAATCAATCATATTAAATTTTGATGAAGAGCAGACAAAATACTACAGTACCAAGAATCGAGAACTCAAAGAAAAAAATGTGTGCCTGTTGAAATTAAAAATATATGAACTAATGATACTGAATCATAATGAAGAGCAGACAAACTATTACAGATCTTTATTGTTTACAGGTCTTCTTCATCAACTTTGTCTAATGTTGGCTGATCATATCAAACTGTGATGAAGAGCAAACAACTTCTAGAGTGATAAGGATCGAGAACTGAAAATGTAATTGTCTAGAGAAAGAAAAAAATCAAGAGAAAGAAGATGACGATGAGGACGAAGGACGAGGAACACAAACCTGAAAAGAAGAAAATTGCCTTATTTGTTTCCAGGTCTTCTTCATCAACTCTAACTAATGTTCGCTTTTTATCAGTCTAAAAAATTGGGAAAGGTAAAATTTTTATCACTGCGTATATACTCTGAACACTCACTCAGTAGCATCAGTAACTTCTCTGGATATTTTCATCGTTTTCTTATACAGATCCTCTAAATTACAAGGTAGTGCCCGACTTGAGTAGAGTTTAGACACTTCAAATGCTACACAATGACATATATTTTATTTTTGAGTTCCATAAACTTTGGTAAGAACTTCTGTGCACAAGGAAACAAAAGATGTTTGATCTTTGTTCTTTTAGCCAATAACTAGAAGCAACAAAGGACACATGAGAATTATGCATATATCTCTTGAACATAAATTATAATTCGTCAAATCAGCCCACAACAGTATAATAGTTACTGTTTATACAACAACAACAAACCCAGTGTATTCCCACATAGTGGGGTCTGGGGGGGGTGTAAGATGTGCGCAGTCCATACCTCTACCTCTAAAGAAGTAGAAAGGCAATTTCCGATAGACCCCCGGCTCGAGACACGAGATACCACACAAATACATAGTAAAGCATAGAACATAATTTCATAACATAACATAACATAACATAAATACGACACCCATAAGTAATAAAAAACAGAGAAAAGCACACAGATTCGTAATAAAACATGGAACAAGGTATCATAACAAGAATAATACCCCCCCAAGTAATTCCCTACACTAGCGACCCAAACTGGCCCTAGCCTTCTGCCCTAATTCGCGTCCTCCAGATCTTTCTATCTAGGGTCATGTCCTCGGTGAGCTATAACTGCTCCATGTCCCGCCTAATCACCTCACCCCAGTACTTCTTCGGCCTACCCCTACCCCGTCTAAAACCATCCAACGCTAGACTCTCACACCTACGAACCGGGGCATCCATGCCCCTCCTCATCATGTGTCCGAACCATCTCAATCGAACTTCCCGCATCTTATACTCCACTGGAGTCACACCAAACTTCTCCCTGATAGTCTCATTCTGAACTCTATCCCCTCTAGTCAGCCCACACATCCAACGCAACATCCGCATTTCTGCCACCTTCATTTTTTGGATGTGGGAGTTCTTAACTGGCCAACACTCCGCTCCATACAACATGGCCGGATGGACGACCACCCTGTAGAATTTGCCTTTAAGCTTGGGCGGCACCTTCTTATCGCACAACACCCCCGACGCGAGCTTCCACTTCATCCATCCCGCACCAATACGGTGCGAGACATCCTCGTCAATCTCACCGTTACCCTGGATCATGGACCCGAGATACTTGAAACTATCCCTCTTACATACCTCATGTGATTCCAACTTCACTACCACCTCATTCTCCAGCCTCACGTCATTAAACTTGCATTCCAAATACTCCGTCTTGCTTCTGCTCAACCTGAACCCTTTAGACTCAAGACTTTGTCTCCACACCTCTAATTTGTCATTCACACCCCCTCGTGTCTCATCAATCAAAACTACATCATCTGCAAAAAGCATACACCAAGGCACCTCCCCTTGAATACGTCGCGTCAACACATCCATCACCAAAGCAAACAAAAAGGGACTAAGAGTAGATCCCTGATGCAATCCTGTCAAGACAGTGAAATGCTCTGAGTCTCCTCCCGCCGTCCTCACTTGAGTTTTCGCTCCATCATACATGTCCTTAATTGCTCTGATATATGCCAGCGGGACTCCACTCACCTCCAAGCATCTCCAAAGCACCTCCCTGGGGACTTTGTCGTATGCCTTCTCCAAGTCGATAAACACCATGTGCAGGTCCTTCTTCCTTTCCCTATACTATTCCACCAGCCTCCGTACCAGGTGAATTGCTTCCGTCGTCGAGCGGCCAGGCATAAATCCAAACTGGTTTTCCGAAATAGACACTATCCGTCTCAGCCTCACCTCGACCACTCTCTCCCAAATCTTCATAGAGTGACTCAATAACTTAATCCCCCTATAGTTATTGCAACTCTGGATGTCACCCTTATTCTTATAGAGAGGGATCATGGTACTCCATCTCCAAGCCTCGGGCATTTTTACCGTCTTGAAGATTTCGTTAAACAATCCAGTCAACCACCTTACACCAGCCTCTCCAGCGAACTTCCAAAAATCCACCGGTATCTCATCCGACCCCATCGGCCTACCCCTTCGCATCCTGCGAACAGCCTCTCTAACCTCTTCTACCTAAAAACGTCTACAATAACTAAAATCCCGACACTCCTCTGAGTGCTCCAGCTCCCCTAACACAATCGCTCTATCCCCTTTGTCATTCAAGAGCCTATGAAAGTACGACTGCCATCTATTCTTAATGTGGCCGTCCTCCACCAACACTGTACCGTCCTCCCCCTTAATGCACCTCACCTGGTCGAGGTCACGAACCTTCCTCTCCCTAGCCTTAGCGAGTCTAAACAACTTTTTCTCCCCTCCTTTCCCCTGTAACCCTGTATACAAACTCTCAAAAGCGGTCGTTTTAGCCACCGTAACTGCTAACTTAGCCTCCTTCCTAGCTAGATTGTACTCTTTCCTATTTACCCGCTTCTCTTCTTCGTCCTTACTCTCAACCAACTTAGCATATGTGATGATAGGCGAATTTACACGCCTATATCAATATATTTTGCCCATATTTTAGCCTAGTTTTGAGAACAAACTATATATTTCATGCACTTTTAGTCCTTTTTCCTATAAATGAGCTAACGAACATGATTAGTAAAGTTTCAGGTATAAATGATGTAAAATTCAGCATTTTATGGCTTACTTGACACAAAAGAAAGCTCACGAACAAAGGAGAAGGAAGTGGGACGCCTAAAGGACCAAAACTGCTGCATGGAAAAGCTGTCCCGGGCTAAAACAATATTTCTGAAGACTTTGGGGACTTACAGACACATAGCTGGATTTGGACAATGATACATTAACCTAGTACAATTAGGTTATGTATTTCATTAGTTTATTTGGATTATGATAATGTTACCTTGACCTAGTACATTTGAGTTAAGTGTTCCATAGGCCTAGTAGGATTTAGTTATTTATTTCATTAGCATAGTAGGAGTAGGATAGGAGTATTATAAATACCCTATCATACTAGAGATTTTTAATTCAATTCCTCCCTTAGTGGAGAGAAGACATTCACAATTCATCCCTCACAATAATTAATCTTCTTCCATCCCTCTCTTCTTCCACCACAACAATTCTACAACTCTTCTAATCTTCCCATTAATTCTATTTTTCTTCTTCTATTCATCTATTCAATTCTTAATTTCCGCAACAAGGGAAACGTTACTTTGCTAAGGAATTCACGCCTAACGCCTATCACTTGATCTACACGCCATTACTCAATATTGTGATATAATAACAATGTCAATCGTGATCTCCTTCGCATTCATGGGTAACTAAACCTCTCTGTTGGGGTTATGAAAGCCGAATGAGATACTATCTATTGCTGTGAGTTTGTGAGTTCATGACACGTATATTGATTATATCATTATTCTCTTCATCTTAATCTACATTCTTTGCGGTTGCAAACGCAAGAATACGCCAGTCTAACATTTAACTTGTTCGAGAGAAAGGTTATTTGTCTGGAAAAGAGATAATGTCAAGGTAGTAGGACACCCTTTCCTATTAAAAAGCTAGTGCCGTAACTGGACTAACCTCTTGGAGAATTCGTACCGTTAGACACGCTTTAAGCTCGAGAGAGTTAAAGTGAAATAGTCCTTGTTTAGGTCGAGAGACGCTTGGATTTACCATAGAATACAATTCTCTATAAGCACATGCATGTCACAATTCTACACACTCATAGGCAATAGAGACGTATACCTCAGAAGGTGGACATAACCCCAACGCTTCAATTCTCATTGTTTACAACTTACGTAACAATCTTTCTCTCTTTACTTTGCTATTTTCAGCTTTTACTTTATTGTTTTCGTTACACATTACAATCCCCCCTTTTACGAGACTTGCACCAAAAGTTTAGTAATTTTGCTTACTTGTTGGCCAAGCTATTTCCTGTGGGATCGACACCCAACCCAGGTTGGGTTCTATATTTGCTAACGACCGCTTTACACTCCCACGAGAGCTGTAGATTGAGCGTTATCAAAAATTGGCGCCGTTGCTGGGGAATACGAGTGTCAATCAAGTTCGTGATAATTACTAGACCCTTTGGTCAAAGATTCTCGTACTTTTACTTTTAGTTTTTATTTTTGTTTCTTGCAGGTTTTTACTTTAGTGCATGCCCCATACTAGAAGTTCTGGTCAACCGTTATTACCAATCAATCCTGAACCACAACGAATTAGAAGAATGGAAGCACAAGCTGAAATCGACAGGATGGCTGCTCAACACGAGCAAGCAAGATTAGCTGCTCTTGCCGCTGCTCAAGTCCAACAACAAAACATTGATAATCCTGGGCGAGCCACAAATCCTGACGATGAGGATTTAGGTGACGACGAGTTGATAAACCCAAGGCATGTTGCTGAAACTACAACACCTGCCAACAGAAGAGGTCGACAAGCGCGGTATAGGTATGATCGCCAACCCATGCAGCCAACTTTCGACGATGATGATGATGATCTTGATGGTGCCGGAGCCACTGGAGCAATAATTCCACCACCATTAGCGCCCGGAGCCAAGTTCAACATCACAAGCACCATGATTCAGTTATTGCAACTCAAGGGATTATTTGGTGGACTAGCAGGCGATGATCCGAATATGCATCTCATCAACTTTATTTCTACATGCAAGTCCTTTGACAATCCTGGTGTTGGTCAGAATGCTATTCGATTACGTCTATTTCCATTGTCTCTGTCTGGGGAAGCAACACTATGGTTGAATGGGCTGACTCCTGATTCAATTACAAATTAGAGGCAATTGAGAGACGTTTTCCTAGAAAGATTCTTTCCGCCATCCAAAAGGGCTCAATTGAGAGATGAAATCAGCAACTTTCGTCAGCTTCCCTCTGAAGCTCTTCATGAAACATGGGAGAGGTTCAAGACAAATCTAGCGAGATGCCCAAACCATCACATGACTAATGTTCACCTCATGGAGATCTTGTATAGAGCCTTGAATTCAATAACTAAACCAGTAGTGGACAACGCACCTGGAGGTTCTTTCATGGACCTCACCTTTGGTCAAGCAAGCAATATGCTAGATCGTATGACGAAACAAAGTAGAGCTTGGCATACCAGGGATTCTGAGGTAGCAAGCCCCACTTTATCTATTGGAATGACTGCAAACCAACGAAGAAGAGAAGAAGAACGTGATCAAGATATGGCGCACATGAAAACCCAAATGGATCTTCTTACAAAGCATCTATTAGGGAAGACTGAAAAAGTGAAAGCGATTGCGTCAAAAGGAAGAGACGAATCTGATTCGGAAGAGGAGACCAACTACTTGAACAATCAGGGGGGTTTCCGAGGGAATACCCAAGGAAACCAAGGTCGGAACTATTATGATAAATCTGGAAACAAAGACCAAGGTAGTTGGAAGAACAAGAATGAAAAGAGTGGTTTGTACGTTCCTCCTGGCAGACGTGATACCACCATATCTAATTCTGGAAGTATGGAAGACATGATGGCTAAATTATTGAAAAGAGTGGAAGCAACGAGCGCGGGAGTTACGGAGGTAAATAATGATTTGTCCGCCATGAAACAATTAGTAGATTCACATTCCACTTCAATTAGACAACTAGAGCAGCAATTCAGTCAACTTTCAGCAGCACTCAACCAAAGAAAGACCGACACTTTACCTAGCGATACTGTGCAAAACCCAAGGAATGATGGGTCATGCATGACCATCACTACCAGAAGTGGTAAGGTGCTGGAAACTCCAGAAAAAGGCAAGCAAGTGATTGACGAAGTTGCGGACATGGATGACAACGCAAAAGGAGAAGATGCCGCAGCTACTACTCCTGACGTCAACAACGCCACATCCAGCACTGTGCAACCTGAAAAATTAGGAAAAAGGAAGCAAGAGGAGAAGAAAACCGCGGAGAGAACACTTCCATACCCACCACCACCTTTTCCCCAAAGATTGAAGAAGGTGGCGGATGACACAAAGTTCAGCAAATTTATGAATATGTTAAAGTAGCTCACCATTAATGTTCCATTGGTGGAGGCACTTGAACAAATGCCTGGGTATGTGAAATTTATAAAGGATATCTTGACAAAGAAGCGGGCAGCAAGTTATGACTTGGCAGATAATGTTCATCATTGTAGTGCAATCGCTACAAGGTCGTTAGTTCAAAAGAAGGCAGATCCTGGAGCTTTCACTATTCCTTGCACAATTGGATCGTTGGATTTTGCTAAGGCATTGTGCGATTTGGGAGCTAGCATCAATTTGATGCCACTATCTATCTACCGAAAATTGGGGTTGGGAGACCCTACACCAACCAATATGAGGCTCGTGATGGCTGATAGGTCGGTAAAACGACCTGTGGGTATCTTGAATGATGTGTTGGTGAAAGTTTCTTCATTCATCTTTCCTGCAGACTTCGTTATTCTGGATTGTAAGGAGGATTCTGAAGTTCCCATCATCTTGGGACGTCCCTTCCTTGCAACTGGAAGTGTGCTTATTGACATGAAAGATAATGAGCTTTTGTTTCGAATTAATGACGAAGTGGTACGGTTTGATATATGCAAAACAATGAAGCAGCCCAGCGATATGAATGAGTTATCTGTAGATGATGTTCATCATGAGGATACGAAAGCATTATCTATAGAGAAACAGCCTACTGTTGAGCCATTGTCTGTTGTGCCACTGAAAGTTGAGCATGAAGATAATGAAGGTTATGAAGAACTTATGAGTGCTTTAACAGAAATAGAGCCTTATACTCCTAAGCAACCAGATTGTGATCTCAAGAATCAACCAAAAGCGAAGACTCCCTTTGACGAGCCACCAATGCTAGAATCGCAAGAGCTTCCCGATTATCTAAGGTATGTGTTCTTGGAAAGTAGAAATATACTTCCGGAGAGTACAGATGATTTAAGTGAATAGCACGTAGAAGCTCTCATCTCTGCTCTGAAGAGATACAAGAGAGCTATGGGTTGGACTATTGATGATATAATTGGAGATTCTTCGGGAAAATTTAAGAGCCATCTTGAAGAAGATCGCATGCCCACAGGTAAGCCTCATTGTCATCTAAATCCTTTCAGAAAATGATCCATCACTTACCTCGACGAAGTCTGAGTACTCGAGGTAACTATGTCGAGCCACGATAATAAATAAGGCGCTAGATGGGAGGCAACCCATCATTTTATTGTTTTATCATTTTATCGTTTTATCATTTTTCTTTCGTTCTAGTACTTGATAAATGAAAATCCAAAAATAAGAGTCGTGCCATGACCAAAACTAAGGCACTTGGTGGGAGGCAACCCATCGTACTAATCGTTTTCATTTGTTTTGAGCAAAAATAGGTGCAAGAAGTATTCAACGAGGAGATTGATTTCAATAGACGATTTGGACGCATTATATGGTAAAGTTGGTAAGTTAGGAATGGTGATGCATAAGGCTATGGATTGAGCATTTCTCATGCCAAAATAGGCATCGATAAAGGCTAGTCCTTGGTAAAACTAGGCCACGAACGATGCACAACCTATCCTATAGCCTAAGGTCTCGGAATCTAGTGTGCTATACACTATGCGCCGCCTATTCCTAGGTATGCTTTTGACTATGCGCCGCCTATGCTATGGCATTTGGTCTCAGTATCTCATATGCCATATACTATGCGGCGCATATGTCTACAAATGCCATAGACTATGCGGCGCATATGTCCCATTATGCTATAGACAATGCGCCGCATATGTCATTGATATGCCGAGCATTATGCCCCGCATATGTGGTATTTTTGTCTCCAAAACCGATTGTAATGGGTCAAAACCCGACCCATTCTCTTCCTATATAAAGGGGACTTAGTTTTACAACACAACCACACTAAAAATTGACCTAAGGGCGCCGCATATACATCCAAATCCTCTCAAAATTTTCTTCTTTTGCTCTTCCAATTCACAAAACCATCTCCACAAGCTTCAAGCAAGTAAGTACTCTCTTATTCTTCATTTATTTCTCGTAAGTACTACGTTGCTATGTCTATTATGAATTGCTAAATCGTATAAGATTGTTGGTGATGTTCATGTGTTTGGATTGTTGATACAAAATCATGTGAGTGAACATGTACGTAGGAAAATCTTGACTTGTTTTCGACTTGAAATTGGTTTTAATAGCATTGTTATACTATTTGCGGAATTACTATGGCTATGAATAGTGCTTAAGATTGTTGTTTGGATACTTACATGTTAGACTATCCCGGCCATCGGGATAAGACTTATAGTGCCTACCGACATAAGAGGTTGTGATTGTTGTAAGAATAACTATTCCATGTGGTAACCCCTATGTAGTAGTGTTGCTATATCTACCATGAGAGTAGTCCAATGGCTGCAAGTAAGTGATGCATTGCTGATTTTCTTGTCGGAATACAATCCTAAAACGTATGTCGACGAAATCTGAGTAATCGACCACTTTCGCTTCACTGATTTGTGTTAACAAAACTAAGTGTGGGGTGGTACCCCTACTGCTTATTTATAGATTGTATCCATTGAGATTGTGCTACCATTAACACTATTTCAAGTCTCAGGTACAATGGCACCTAAAGAGAGACAAGGCAAGGAGAAGGCTACCACTTCCCAAAAGGGCAAGAAAAGAGGCCGCAAGGAGCAAGGAGAACCCTCCCCGCTGCAAACACCTTGACTCACGCTTGGAATTAAGTGGGATACTTATGAGGAACTTCTAAGGATGACGACTCTGATGATGATTCCAATGCAAGGGGTATGACCCCAGACATAGAGGATAAGTCCGACCAACCAGGTTCCTCGTATTTATTTTCCACTGAGGACAGTGTCCCGACTAAGTGTGGGGTGGTGGTATTGCATGCTATACTTCTCTATTCGCATCTATGTTTGTTTGCTTTTGTTTCATTTTTGTTTCGTTTTGTTTTGTTTTTTTAGTAGTTAAAATTTTTTTAGCTTCGCATGAAATTATTTTGATAGGCAGCATGAGATTATAACAAGAGTATGTGCTACAATTGTGACTATTGAGACGTTTAGGCTCCAGTTGTGACTCATTATGTGATATTGTGTGGTTCAATTCCTTCACTTGTTGGGTCAAGAGTCTATATTACCTCCAATAAAGTCGACCATGTGCCTTATGTGTGTGAGATAATAGTGTATTCTATGTTTGTGGCTGATGCTAGAACTTGCCCGGTATGTATGCAAAGAGAAAATAAGGAGTGTGAGATTAGGAGATGATTTAGGCATTTCTTTGGCAACCTATACATGTTTACCTTTGTCTTACCTACCCATGGACATCATCCTAGTTAAACCCTTTTGAGCCTTTAGCCTGTTTCTTTGACAACCGCAAATGTAAGCCTAATCCATATTTTTTTCAAGACCGTAATTTGATCCAAATTCCTAAGTGCTTTAAATTAAAAAAGTCATGTGACAACATAAGAGGAAATTGGGTAAGTATGATGCTTTAAATTGTAAATGGTGCTTGAATGTGTTATGGAAAAGAAAGTGCTATCATAAGAGGTATGTTGTGAAAAGAAAAAGAAAAAGAAAGCTGAAAAGTGAGTTGTTCTTAAAATTGAAAAACAAAAGAGGAGAACAAGGGTGGTAGAATAAAAGAAAGAAGAAAGGTTGAAAGAAAAAAAGTGTCAATGATACAATGTGATGTATTAAAGCGCTTAGGAGCTTAGTCACTATTCCTGGCCAAAATAGTCCTACCCGTCCCTTAGCCTACATTACAACCATCAAAAGACCTACTTGATCCTAATCTTAACATTCTGACATTTAGTGGAGTACTACACTAAGGGAAAGACTATGGTCATCAGTTGTTACATATGAATTCTTTGTGAGAGCGAGAGCAAGGATATTGTTGATACCCATGTTTGAAAAATATGCTATACTTGTGAGTGATTATGGGTAATATAGTGTGAGACATACATGGTTGATGAGTTTTGGGTAGTTATATATGATTCCTTGTACCTTAACGTTTGCATGCGAGTTGACCACCATCACGAGTCTATGCTAGAGGTTAAACTGTTTCTACTTATAATCGGGAAGTACTCTTTGTTGATAATCGTTGTGCTTGTCTTGACGAATGTTTTGTGATTACTGTGAAACCTTAAGTCGACGCTTAGAAGGACATGATATTTCGTTCGAGGACGAACAAAGCTTCAAGTGTGGGGTGTTGATGATAAGCGAATTTACACGCCTATATCAATATATTTTGCCCATATTTTAGCCTAGTTTTGAGAACAAACTATATATTTCATGCACTTTTAGTCCTTTTTCCTATAAATGAGCTAACGAACATGATTAGTAAAGTTTCAGGTATAAATGATGTAAAATTCAGCATTTTATGGCTTACTTGACGCAAAAGAAAGCTCACGAACAAAGGAGAAGGAAGTGGGACGCCTAAAGGACCAAAACTGCTGCATGGAAAAGCTGTCCCAGGCTAAAACAACATTTCTGAAGACTTTGGGGACTTATAGACACATAGCTGGATTTGGACAATGATACATTAACCTAGTATAATTAGGTTATGTATTTCATTAGTTTATTTGGATTATGATAATGTTACCTTGACCTAGTACATTTGGGTTAAGTGTTCCATAGGCTTAGTAGGATTTGGTTATTTATTTCATTAGCATAGTAGGAGTAGGATAGGAGTATTATAAATACCCTATCATACTAGAGATTTTTAATTCAATTCCTCCCTTAGTGGAGAGAAGACATTCACAATTCATCCCTCACAACAATTAATCTTCTTCCATCCCTCTCTTCTTCCACCACAACAATTCTACAACTTTTCTAATCTTCCCATTAATTCTATTTTTCTTCTTCTATTCATCTATTCAATTCTTAATTTCCGCAACAAGAGAAATGTTACTTTGCTAAGGAATTCACGCCTAACACCTATCACTTGATCTACACGCCATTACTCAATATTGTGATATAATAACAATGTCAATCGTGATCTCCTTCGCATTCATGGGTAACTAAACCTCTCTGTTGGGGTTATGGAAGCCGAATGAGATACTATATATTGCTGTGAGTTTGTGAGTTCATGACACGTATATTGCTTATATCATTATTCTCTTCATCTTAATCTACATTCTTTGCGGTTGCAAACGCAAGAATACGCCAGTCTAACATTTAACTTGTTCGAGAGAAAGGTTATTTGTCTGGAAAAGAATAATGTCAAGGTAGTAGGACACCCTTTCCTATTAAAAAGCTAGTGCCGTAACTGGACTAACCTCTTGGAGAATTCGTACCGTTAGACACGCTTTAAGCTCGAGAGAGTTAAAGTGAAATAGTCCTTGTTTAGGTCGAGAGACGCTTGGATTTACCATTGAATACAATTCTCTATAAGCACATGCATGTCACAATTCTGCACACTCATAGGCAATAGAGACGTATACCTCAGAAGGTGGACATAACCCCAACGCTTCAATTCTCATTGTTTACAACTTACGTAACAATCTTTCTCTCTTTACTTTGCTATTTTCAGCTTTTACTTTATTGTTTTCGTTACACATTACAATCCCCCCTTTTACGAGACTTGCACCAAAAGTTTAGTAATTTTACTTACTTGTTGGCCAAGATATTCCCTGTGGGATCGACACCCAACCCTGGTTGGGTTCTATATTTGCTAACGACCGCTTTACACTCCCACGAGAGCTGTAGATTGAGCGTTATCAATATGCCCTTTTTTGGTCCCCACTTTCTTCTTAACCTCTTCATTTCACCACCAATCCCCCCGATGATGCCCGGCCCGGCCCCTAGAAACACCCAACACCTCACTTGCATTCTCCCTGATGCACCTAGCCACCCTATCCCACATACTATCCATATCCCCCCTACACTCCCACACCCTCATTCCCGCCAACTTCTCCCCTATCTCCCACGCATTCACTGGCGTCAAGCCGCCCCACTTAATTCTAGGTCTACACTCCTCACCCTTTCTCTTTCTAATATTCTTTATACCCAAATCCATAACCAAGAGCCTATGCTGGGTCGAAAGATTCTCACTCGGGATGACCTTACAGTCCTTACACAATGCCCTATCCCCTTTCCTAAGCAACAAAAAGTCAATTTGGGTCTTGGCTATCGCGCTTCGAAAGGTGATCAGGTAATCGTCCTTCTTCGGGAAGCCCGAGTTCACCACCACCAGCCCAAAGGACCTCGCAAAATCTAATAGAGTAGCCCCCTCTTCATTTCTTTCCCCAAAACCAAAACCACCATGCACATCACCAAAGTCTCCCGGTAACGCCCCGATGCGCCCGTTGAAATCTCTTGCTACAACAATCTTCTCCGAGCTAGGCACGCCTCTCACCACCTCATCCAAAGCCTCCCAAAACTGTATCTTCTCCTCCCCCTCCAAGCCCAGTTGCAGCGCATAAGCACTACACACGTTCAGGGTAAACCCCCGAATGACCAACTTAATAGCCATCAACCTATCGTTGATCCTCTTCACCTTTACTACCTGATCTCTAAGCTCTTCATCTACTAAGATGCCAACTCCATTCCTATGCCTCTCGCTCCCAGAGTACCACAGCTTGTAACCATCCACATCCCTTGCCTTAGACCCTACCCATTTGGTCTCTTGAACACACACAATATTAATCCTCCTCTTTCTAAGAATCTTCACAAGCTCTATGGACTTACCCTGAAGGGTCCCTCTATTCCAAGACCCAACTCTCAGCCTACCATCACTATCCAAACGTCTTCCTCTACCACCCCTGAGGCCAAACCTTGGCCTCCCTCCCACTCCCGCCCCCACCACAGCCCCACGCCCCAACCCCCTCGGACATGACCCTATCCAACCATCACCGCCCACAGCCACTACTACAAGAAAATATAAGAAAATATAAACAATGGTAGTAGCAAAGCAGCAGCAAGAAATACAAGGCTCACACAAATTCAAAGAAATAATCAAGAAATAAAACTAAACTCAAATAGAGAGCAAACACCACTGGACTCAACACCCAAAGCCCCAAAAACAGAGCCCCAAGCCGATAACCCAATAAAAAGCAGTCTAAGAAATGACAACAGACAATATCAATAAATCACACGCAAGTCAAGATACAGGAGATAATACTAGCATAATACGAAGAATGCAATAACAAAGGTTAGAAGTCACCGAGTTACGCTTGTAGACCAAGCCGGAAACCAAAACCCAACGTAGATCGGGCTCCGGGGGGTTCCGGTGACGGAGAGACGGCGCTTCTGGATGCAAAAATTAGAGGTAGCGGCGGCTGCTGGAGAACGAGGGGGCTAGTCATCGTTTGGGAGAGAGGAGGCCAAATAGAGGGAGCCAGCGGCGGTGCTGGGCTGGTTCGTCACGGTTGGAGATGGAGATGGATGGCAGCGATGGGGTCACCTGGTTAACGTTGTTTGTTTGTCGGAGGTGCTGAGATGGAGAGGGTCGCCGGTCGCTTGGGTCTGACCGGAACCGGACGGCGGAGCAGTTGGGTAGGATCTCTCCGGAGCCGGAGCGGTTGGGTAGGATCTCGCCGGAGCCGGAGCCGGAGCCGGAGCCAGAGTTGGGGTTTACGACGGAGGTGGACGACTGTTTCTGTGGCGGGGGTGGCGGCGCCGGGCGGGTGCCGTTGAGGTATGAACGGAGGGAGGCGGATCGGAGCCGGTGGTCGGCGAAGGGGGCGGCGGGGAGCGGCGACGGGGGCCGGAGGTCAGATCGGAGCCGGAGGTCGGCGACGGGTGCTGGGGGTCAGGGATGGTTTTGGTTTAGAGAGAAGGTAGAGAGAGAGAGCCGTTAGAGAAAGAAACTATCATAATAGTTACTGTTTATAATGTTAATAAAAATCTTACTCACTTCAATCTACCGAGCAAGAGATGAACAATGCAATATGTTGGTAGCAACAGATAAACCGTCAAAAATTTAAAGGAACATGCACATTGAACGGGTAGAAAATCATACTACTCCACAAAACCCCCCTATCACAATGGTTATATGATTTAAGGACTAAGAATCCCTATTAAGTTAAAAAAAATTACTTAAATTTTTGATTGAGAATAATGTACAAACTTTAGAATAGAAAACTAAGAGTTAATAACTCAAATGGTCACTCAACTTATGAACTTTCTCTCAGAAAGTCACTCAACTTTGATTTTTACTCTAAAGGTCACTCAACTATGAGTTCTTTTCTCAGAAAGTCACTTAACTTAAGTTTTTACTCCAAAAGTCACTCAAGTATGAGTTTCTTACTTACAAAGCCACTCCATTTTAATTGATTTTTTTCGTTAAAATTTGCAAACATGTAATTTATATTTAAAACAATATTTTTAAGAAGCAAAAATGATTTTCATTTAAACAATCAATTTAATGACCCGCTCATATCCAAAATTCATTTAAATAATTTAAATGTATATCTTTTTTATTTCTTAGAATTTTAGTTTTACAACTATTTTTCGCAATTTTCTTGTCCAATGATTACTCTATACTCTAAAGTATATATAGTCATATAGATCATCAATTAATATCCTAAAATCACAATCATTTGATTGTACAATTTTTACTGCTAATTTTACCTTGTTGCAATGTATATGTTATAATGTTACTAATTTTTAATAACATTTGCTAATGTTTTATATCATATCATTTCAGTTTAAAATCTATACCTTTCCCTTTTTTCAACTTATTAGGACTAGAATTCACTGTATTTATTTGATACATCTGTATATTATACAAGTGGTAATACAAAAAGTTGCATTATGATTGGAAAATCAATTTCGTAAATAAGTATCACGTTGAAAGTTAATTAAATCTAATTATCTAAATGAATATGATTCTGAAAATCTTAAAAATTAATATTAATATTATAAGTGAATTGATATAAACTTTTAAGGATATTTTAAAATTTCATAGGGTTAAATATAAAGTAAACATGAAAATATGTAACAATATGATTCACATGATTTTTTAAAATTTCTTTTAGAATTTTGGTTTTTAATAAAATTTCATGTTAGCAAATTTTAATTTTAAAAAATTAATTAAATAGGTTGAGTGACTTTGTAAGTAAAATACTAATAGTTGAGTGACTTTTGAAGTAGAAATCAAAGTTGAGTGACTTTCTAAGAGAAGAACCCTAAGTTGAGTGACTTTTGAAGTAAAAAATAAAGTTGAGTGACTTTTTGAGAGAAAAGTCATAAGTTGAGTGACCATTTAAGTTATTAACTCAGAAAACTAAGTACAAGATTTGTTTTATCACCAATCATTTTGGGCCTATCTATTTTTATGTTAATTAATCAATGAAACTCATTTGGTCTTAAAATACAACTTAACTATTTTCAAAGACGTTTGATTGGATCTTAAACAACATTAACCCACACATTGGTGCTTCCTTTATCAACTCGATTCAATTTATTAGTTACCCAGATGGAATAACTCAAAAGCATAAAATATCACATGCTCACATCATGGAATATCAAGAACCCATGTATCCGCTAATACACTCTATTCTTCACATTATTTTCTATCTTTAACAGGTACACTTTGAATTTATTGTCCATTTAAAATTTTGATCGATTCAAAATCTGTGTGTGCATCAAATAATTTGTCATGATGAATTAATAATATTTTTATTATGTAAATGCGCTTTCTACTTTCAAAATTTCAATTTTCAAGATGATATTTTGGTTCAAATTATCTATTTTTGGTCAACAAAGTGCAATAATATAGTTCAGATTCTACTAACAATAATTTTTTGGTCTATAATAACTTTCTATATTTGTTCCTATGTAGCATCAGGAAATCCTAGCTCTTTTCTTTTGAAATAAGGAGGCTCAAAGAACACATAGAACATTCATCTTGGATGCAGTTTCTTCTAAAATGGGGGAGGCTGAGGCGCCTCATCATCTCATTTCATTCTTGCTCATTCCCTATAGGGATCAAAGTGTGTGCTATAAATTCTCTATAGGAAGTTAGAACCCCCAAGTAGCCTGCTTTTATGTAGAAATAAAGTCTGATCTAGCCCTTTACTCATCAATAACTTTATAATAACATGTCAAATCACTCACGATTTTGAAAATGCTATATTAAATTTGTCATTAAAGGTAGAACAATCTTAAAACAAATACAATTTTCTTAGTAGCTATGCAACACTCCAAACTACTATACGGTTGACAATTACTACCATCATCTATTACTTTATTGTTATCGCCTTTCAGTAATACTCATAAATTTTACCCGAAAATGTCATTGAATTGCTAAATTGAGAAGCATCGACAACATCCAGAAGAAGTCCAGAAAGGAAAAAACGATGAATACAAAATAAAAGAAGGTATGAGCAAAATTAATCGAAAAACATATACACAGGAATAAGAACACAACCACCGTTGAAACTTGCAAGCAAGAACAGGAACATGGAGAAATTCCATTGCAATTAAAAAGAAAGAAAGGAGAAAGTTATTGTACCTATTGAGAAATTTAATTGACACGTAGAACAAGTAATTTGATAATAGTATTACTCAAATTTAACACCACACTCTAAATAAATTCTAGCAACCTATTCAATACAGGCAAGAAAAAAATTATCACGGACTATAAAGGTTAAAAAGTCCATACACTTCAGAAACTCAAATGATAGATAAGTGTAGCAATAAAGCTTCATTATTCATCTGCTTACAAAAATAAATACACTATGTTAAATGTCCATACAACACAAACAACCTATACTAAATATGGTAACAATGTGTCATCTTAAGAATAAAAATAGATCTTTATTAAAAGCAAAGTGTCAATATTTGATATGTGCCCCTTTTTTTAAAGAAAAAAAATATAAAACAATAGTAAGTAATAAAAAATAGTACACAAGTCTAACATCAAGCGGTCTGCCTCCACACAAGTATGTTTTTACATATTTAGTAATAATCGATTATATTTGAGAATGAAATTTGTTGTTTAGTGCACAATTATGTATTCTTTAAATTTTTTCTTATTAAGCCTTTTGAATGCTTGAAACCTCAATGCACAAGTTGTAGTGGATGTGGGAGCTTGAGCACCACATAATTCAAAACACAATAGTTATTATATTTGTGTGGACATATACATATGTATGATTTATATAATATATTGCATAGATAAAGATTCTTACTGTTAACCATGATGGTAAGGTACACTTCTCTATGTGACGAATTAAACATTGCTTCTAAATTCTATGCTTGAATTTTGGATATTTATGAAGAGACTTAATGAAGAGAAAGATTGTGAAGCAAACTGATCTACACTTATCTGCAGAAAATAACAAATGACCAATTTATAACTAACTAACGAAAAAGTAAAATTGCATATAAGCATGAATCGGAGACCGAGAGGTTAGTACCGAAACTCTAAGGAAGAGTCTCAGTTGACTCATAAAAGCTATTGATAATCTTAATCGATATAAATGAATCCAAAAATTTAAACAAGCTCATTAAAAAGCCATTTCAAAGAATGAAGAAAAATATCAGGAATTGTAATTGTGTTCCTTATTCACTAAAAGAATTACTCGCTCCGTTTAAAAAAGAATGACCTACTTTTCTTTTTAGTGTGTTTAAAAAAGAATGATCTTTTTCCTTTTTTGACAATACTTTAATTTTAACTTTCCACATGACATGTTTAGGACCACAAGATTAAAGGGTATTATGGTACATTTGACACTACTTTAATTTAATGCCACAAGATTCAAAAGTCTTCTTTATTTTCTTAAACTTTGTGCCAAGTCAAAGTAGGTCATTCTTTTTGAAACTGAGAAAGCATTTTTTATCTCTCAAAATCCTGTAACATTTTCTTAACCTGCCCACATTTAGCAAAGCCACGATGCTGCATACTTGCTCCAACATGAGCACTAATTGAATGCTACAAAATATGATGAAGTTAATAAATAGAAAATTGAAATGTGTTTACAGGACATGAAACATATATACAACAAATTCAGCAGACTAAATTGTTATATACCATAAAACAAAGTGCAACATTTCATAATTATATCTTTCTCATCTTCAAAACTACATGCTTACAAAATATATTTCAATTAAAATCTACATTAGTTAATAACTTTAAAAGTGGAATTCAAAAAGTTATATGAATAGGTAAACTTACTGTGTTTAAACTGGTCAACAACAACATATCTATGAATAAATTTTTTGTCCAACTTGCAATCCTCATATTGTCGTTTCCTTCTTTTCTTTCAGTTCTCATTGTTATTTCTTCATATTTTAGATCAGACATAAATGAATTTGAAAGGACAAAACTATTGAAATTTTTAAAATGCATGCAAGGTTATACGATAATCAAAACAACAACAAACGACACAAAAATAAGAAAACAACAACAAATAATGACACATTACATCATTTTTAGTTAGAAATGACATGATATATGCCATGAATTCAACAATACAACAGAAAGGAACAAGAAGATACTGAAAGAATCAAATAGATCATCAAATATTTGGTAATTCAAGATCATTTTCACTCTCAGCTACATCAAGCTCGGGTTTCACAAGCATGCTCAAATCAGAAAAGGAAAATAAAAGAGAAAAAAAGAAAAAAAGCTTACGTAACAGTGCAAAGAAGACCCAGAGAATCTCTCAAACATCGATAAAAAATAGAATAAGTGAAGAAGTTGAACATTTTATAATGACCTATTTAACTTTCATCAAAGAGGTATTTGGACATTTTATAATGACCTTTTCAAAAAGGGATCTTAATTTTTGTACCTTTTATTTTCTTATTTTTTTTTTGTTTATTTTGGTTCATATTTTGTATTTTATGTTAATTTGTGATATTTGATTTGCTTTTAATAGAAAATAATCAAAAATAAATATTTGCTTTGGTACAAAGTCAACACAAATAAATTAAAAATACAACTGAATATCTATATACAAAATAGAAATAACATTTAATATTAGATTTAGGAAAATTATCTAATAATATCAACTAATGTAATCAAATAAACAAGTTAATGAATTTTAATAATTGATTTTTATAAATCTTAAAAGTGAATAATAATGTAATTATTTTATCTTAATATCCACGCATCACCTTATTCGCTAATTTGATCCGACAATAATTTTATTATTGAAGAAGTCGAGTGAAGCAGGAAAGACATCGAAAATAATATCTGAGTTGATAAGCAAGAATCAAAACCTATAAAACTCCTCTTACTAAACGGACCAGAATATAGAGGAGCTTAGTAACTTTCTTAACAGCTTTCTAATTGATCAATTTTAATATATATAAATGTCAAATTTTACCAAAAATACATAAATATGAAAAATGGAGGCAACAGTTTCTTTTTGTGTCTTGCTAACAACGAATGAGTTCTAATATTTTATCCTATAACCGAAGGAAAATTTAAAAGTACAATGCAAATCAAACTCTAATATGCTTTTATTAATAAATGCATAATATGCCCTCGATTTTAATAAAAATATAAAATCTTTAAAATAAAAATAAATTTCCGTTAAATCAAAGTGCTATTAGAATTAGAAAAAAATGTATAATGACTAAATCTATAATCTATCTATAATATATTAAAAGTGTGAAAGACCTTAGAAATGTTGTTTGAACTTTTTGCCCTTAATTAAAAGTCTCCGCTTTAGATAAAATCGTCTTTTCAAAATTCTCTTATTATTTTAATACTATTTTTTTTTAAAAAAACTTTCCTCACAAAATCAGGATACCTTTCCTTCCGAAAAAACAAATCACTCCTAACTAAAAGATAACAACATAAAACCCAAATCTAAATATTGAAAATAATTTTATTTTAAAAAATAAAATCCCTTGTTCCATCTTGAAACTCAGATTTAAATTAAAAAAAGAAAGCAATCGTTCTTGCCAAAATTTAAAAATATGTTTATTTAACAAATTAACAATCTTTCCGCCGCTTTCTTGCCAAAATAAAAAAAAATATTTATTTAACAAATTTAATATCCTAGCCACTTTTTGTCCCAAACTACTTATTAAATTGTTGTGTTTTAATAACAATTTTTTCCATCTTTCTACGCTTCTTGCTAAATTTTAAAAATAAAAATATTTTCGTCTTTGTTATTTGTTCTCCCGGACTCCATCAACCCTTTTTTTTTATACAAAATAGGATTAAAACAATTCTTATCTCAAACAAAATAGGTATTCTTTACCAACTTCTATAAAACCCATGTTGATTTCACTTTTTTATTGTCATCATATTTTTCTTTCATCCACAATTATTCTCAATTTTGTTTCATGTCGAGGTTCCGTTCTCTTTTTTTAGTTCTCTTTGTCAATTCACTTTAGCTTCTTTGTCGATTGTTTTTTGTCCATTAATAATTTAAATACAATATTAATTGCTATGCCAATAATTTAGCTTATATTCTTAATCGATCTAATTTGTGTTATTAGTTGAATTTATGTTCTTACTGATTTAAGTTGTATCATTTGTTGTTTTTATTAAATATACGAAGACAACTCACATATTCAAGTACAATCTACTTAACTCATCAGTTTATATTCAACTAAGTCATGCATTAATGTTATTCTAACTCTTTTTTTTAGACTACTATGGCAACGGATGTAATTACCGAAGTGGTTCCAATTAGTGCATTGAAGCCATCTGATCGCATTTCCATAATAAAAGTGTTGATCATAGGAAGTGGCCCAATAAAAGAATATAATAGAGAAACAACCGGTACTCGAAAGCTTCTTAAGTTAGTTGATGAAGAGGTAAGAATTTTTCTTTTCTTACTTCGTCTTTAATTTTTTTTTTCGCATTTATTTTTCAGCCATTAAAATTAACACCTCTACAATATTTTAGGGCAGAAAACTTGGTGCTATACTTTACAACGAGTCAATAAAAAAATGAGAAACATAATTAGAACAAGGCCAGTTTTGTTATATTATGAACAACCGCATTACTCCCGCCAATCCTAATTTCCTCTCCGCCAATAAAGAAATCGAGATTGGATTCATCGATGGCACCATTGTTCAAGAATGCAGAAGTCCTTTCTCTATTGTTGCCTTTTCAAACAAGTTCGCTTCATTTGAAGATGAACAATTGCAGTCGATGGAAAAAACTTTGGGTAATTTTCTTTCTTTATTTAAATAATCTACCAATTTATGAGTATCATGATTAGGATGCATCGTGGTGAACCCTAAAATCACGTTCATCCCTTTCTAGTAACTCAACGCGATTGGCCAGTATCGCGCCAAAATTATGGTGGAGCAGTCACCGCATCTATTGGAGTGCAATTTCGCACTCGTCATTTTCTAGTGAAGCATCGTGATAATGCTGCGTCGCACCATATTACAAAATGGCACTCATCTCTTTTCCAATGAGCCACCATAATTGCACCGCGTCATGCTGAGGCTCAAAATCGGGACTCAAGTTCCAAACTTAATCTTTCAAAGGGAAATTTAGTCTTTTCCCAAGCCCCCAAATTGGGAAAAACAATAGATTAAACCTATTCTAAGCCTAATAAGCTCACTTTCACCAAAATGTCTCTCCAAGAAACCTTAGAACTTCAAATTTCAAACCTCAAAAAATTCAAATTTCGCCATTCTTTTTCTAAGATAACCCAAAATTTAAGATTTCCACTACAAGATCTTCAAGAAACAATCTTTTAGAGCACAAATAGGAACTGAAATTTCAAGCTTCTTCATCTATTAATCAATTAAGGTATGTGGGGTTATGAATAAGGATAATCCTTTCATCTTTGTGCCCAAAATTAGTTTTAAAGTTGAATTTTACATGAAATTATATGAATTTCAGCCTAGAGTTTATACCCATTCATCACTATTTGAAGATTATAATGTTACAAGTGATTTAGATGTTGAATTGCATGTCTACTTTTGTGTTTTTATACGTGTGAATTTTTTTTCGTATTTAGAATTGAATTTTGAAGACTTTCATTACTAAGCATGAACTTTATGATGATTTGACATGAATTTGATGCATGGGTTACTAAGCCCTAGTTTGAATATTGGTATCCTAAGAATGATGTTGCCTTTAAACATCTTATGATTTGTTTATAATCATCCTTTTTAACCAAGATTTAATCTTTAATCCTCAGCTAAGATATGGAATCCACTATACAATTTAAAGTGAACAGATGCATGATTGGTTTTCATTGTAAACCCTTATACTAGTTTTAAAAGTGGATTTCCTATAGAATGAGCATACAGATTAAAGGGAGTAGTATTTAGCACAAAGTTGGGTATGTTCACATTCCCCAGAACTATGAGCAAACGTAGTTTCAGATTATCAGATTATTCCCATTTATATGGATGATAGAAACAGATTATGATCACTTAGCTTAGGTTATACTCTTTGGCAAGAGTATGAAACCTCTCCCCAATATGAGGTTTTACCATGAGGGAAATAAATGTTAGACACTATGATAGCTTACATAGTATATGTCGGTTAGAAGAACCTCCCTACAGAAAAGAGTAATCTTAACAGAAAAGCTTTTAGAAACTAAGTGTAAGACTCACAATTCATTTCATATATTATTTCACATAAGATGTTGGTCATGAGATTTCAACTTTCAGTTTATAGATATAAAAATGAGTCCTCTCTACACTTAGGCAACATGATTTAAGGATAGATTACAAGTACAACTTTTGGAAATTAAATGTTATAACTCACAAGATTTATGCAACATGCCTTACTACTCATGATTATGATTCTCAGTTTTCAGTTATTCAAACTAATATGAGTCATCTGTATTTAGCATGTATTCTTTACAAGTTTATATTACCGTCGAGGTATTATTTTACTTATGCATTCAACCCCGTATGCTCAGTATATTCCAAATTTACTGATACACATATATGTCTATGTGCTATATTATTTAATAATGTAGGTTTAGGTGCTCAATTTTAGCAGCGTGAGTGATTTCAAGATTATGTATGTTACTGAGGAGAATAGTATAGATTTGACATCCTATAGACTGAAGGATGTGGCCTATGATTGGGTGGTTATATGGAAGAATGGTAGAGGTAAGAATGTATCTCCTATGAGTTGGCAAATATTTCAGGACATATTTCTATACAGGTTCTTTCTGTGTGAAATAAGAGAAGCTAAGGTAGAGGAGTTTGTGAACCTGAGGCAAGGATCGATGACAGTGAAGGAGTGCTGCCTTAAGTTCAACAACTGTCTAAGTATGCCCCTGATGCGATGGCTGACCCTAGGTCAATTATGAGTCAGTTTGTTACTAGAGTATCTGGTTTGGTATTCAAGGAGTGTAGGACTGCCATGCTTAGCTAATGATTCATGCTCAGCAGATTGAGGTAGAAAAGTTGAAAGAGAGAGAGGGAAAATAAAAAAGGCTAGAACTAGTAGTTTGAAAATTGCCGGACAAAGTTTGGAGGGGGAAATCATTCTCAGTTTCAGAGTCGCTCATCTATGCTAGTGCCATCTTCAGCCAGTTCTCCCACCCCTCAAAGCTGGAAATGAGTAGTAGGGTAAAACTTCTATGTTCAGGTCTCAGAATAGTGTGGGTGGAAAACCTAGTCATCCTTCATGTGCTAAGTATGGTTAGAATCATCCTAGTGAGTACTTCTTGGGACAGAAAGGTTGTTATAGTTAGTTGGGTCATGGAATCAAAGAGTGTTTGTATGCTAAGTAGGGATATAGGAATGTTCATCCCTAGACTTAGGCTACTAGTGCACCAGTTTCTCTAGGCTGCCCAGCCCTTATTCAGGGTGTATCATCCAACACCGGTGGTGGTCTGTGCTAGAACTGGTTTTATGCTTTGCTATCCCGTCAGGAGAATGAAAGTTCACCAAATGTTGTTACTGGTATGATTTGTGTCTTTCATCTTGATGTTTATGTGTTGTTAGACCCCAGATCAAATCTCTCTTATGTGACCCCATTAATTGCAGTAAATTTTAAAATAGGTCCTATAAAAATTTCTAAGCCCTTCTTAGTTTCTACCCAAGTGGGTGAGTCAGTTGTTGCCAAATGAGTCTATAGAAAGTGTCTTATCACTATCATTTATAAGATCATGTTAGCTGACTTAATAGAGTTAGACATGGTCAACCTTGACCTTATTCTGGACATAGATTGACTCCATTCCTGTTATGCATCTATAGATTGTCGCACTCGAGTAGTGAAGTTTTAGTTTCCAGATAAACCAGTCTTTGAGTGGGAAGGTAATTCAGTGTCTCCCAAGATTCATTTCATATCCTATATTAACGACAAAAAGTTAATAACAAAAGGGTGCATCTATCATCTAGTTCGAGTCAAAGACACTAAGTCTAAGGCTGCAATAGTTCATTCAGTCCATATAGTCAATTAGTTTCCTGAGGTTTTTCCCAAAGATTTTCCAGGGGTACTTCCCGATAGGGAAATAGAATTTGGTATTGACCTTCTCCCTGATACTCAGCCCATCTCTATTCCTCCATATTGTATGGCTCTATCCAAGCTTAAAGAGTTAAAAGAGTAGCTTAAAGACCTCTTAGATAAAGGTTTCATAAGGCCCAGTGTCTCTCCATAGGGCGCTCCCATCCTATTCGTGCAAAATAAAGATGGTTCTTTGCAAATGTGCATTGACAATTGTGAGCTGAATAACATCACAATAAAAAACAAATATCCTCTTCCTATGATTGATGACTTATTCGACCAACTCTATGGTGCAAGTTATTTCTCTAAGATAGACCTTAGATTCAAATATCATCAGCTTAGAGTAAGGGAATATGATATTCCAAAGACGACTTTCAAAACCTGTCATGGTTATTTTGAGTTTCTAGTCATGTCCTTCAGGTTGAAAATGCCCCAGCAACCTTTATGGACTTGATGAACAGAGTGTTCAAATAGTATTTGGACATATTTTTCATAGTCTTTATTGATGATATTCTTGTCTATTCTCATAGTAAGGATGATCACGCATACCATCTTAGAGTTATGTTGCAAACTCTTAGGGATCACTAGTTGTTTGCCAGATTCAGCAAATGTGAATTTTGGCTAAGGTCAGTAGCTTTCCTCAGCCATATTATTTCCAGTGATAACATTAAAATTGATCTCCAAAAAGACAGAAGCAGTAAGAAATTATCCTAGAGTTATCTCTCCATCATACATCAGAAGTTTCTTGGGTTTAGCTAGCTATTACAGATGTTTTGTTGAGGTTTTATCATCTATTGTATCCCGCATATATAGATTGACTCAGAAGAAAGTTAATTTTCAGTGGTCAGATTCCTGTGAGAAGATTTTTCAGGAGTTAAAGACTAGACTTACTTTAGCCTTAATTTTAGCACTACCTAATGGTACAAATGGATTCATTTTCTATTGTGATGCTTCTAGAATCGGTATAGGTTGTGTTTTGAGGCAGAGAGGTAAGGTTATAGCCTATGCCTCTAGGCTGCTTAAGCCTCACGAAAAGAAATACCCTAACCATGACCTTGAGCTAGTTGTTGTTGTTTTTGTATTGAAAATCTGGAGGCACTATCTTTATGAGGTGCATGTTGATGTATTCATGGACCACAAAAGATGCAATATGTGTTTACTTAGAGGGAGCTAAATCTTTGTCAGAGAAGGTGGTTAGAATTGTTGAAGGATTATGACATGAGTGTGTTATATTATTCGTGCAAGGCCAATGTGGTGGTAGATTCCCTTAGTAGACTGTCTATGGACAATGTTGCTTATATGGATAATAATAAGAGAGAATTAGTTCATGAAGTGCACCGGTTAGATAGATTAGGTGTAAGGTTGGTTGACTCACCTGAGGGGAATGTTTAGGTTCAGAGTAGTTCAGAATCTTCTCTATTTCCTGAAGTGAAAGAGAAAAAGGATAAGGATTCTAGTTTGGTCGGATCGAAGGGGTCAGTTAAAGACCAAAAGGTAGAGGCTTTCTCCCAAAGGGGAGATGGTGTGTTGAGATACCATAGTAGATTGTGTGTGCCATGATTTGACGATTTGAGGCAGCGAATTATGGAAGAAGCGCATGGTGCACGTTACTCCATTCACCTAGGATCTACCAAGATATATCATGATCTGTTAGAAGTCTATTAGTAGAGTGATATAAAGAGAGATATTGCAGAATTTATGGCCAAGTGTGCAACTTGTCAATAGGTTAACGTAGAGCACCAAAGACCTGGTGGCATATTGCAGTAGTTCGGTATTCCCACTTAAAAATGGGAAAAGGTGAATATGAACTTTGTGATAGGATTACCCCATTCGTGTCGACAACATGATTTGATTTGGGTTATTGTAGATAGATTGACCAAATTGCCCATTTCTTGGCAGTGCACACATCCTATACAGCTGAAGATTATGCTAAGCTATATATTAGATAGTTGGTTAGATTGGATGGATTTACCTTGTCCATCATTTCAGATAGGGGTCCTCAGTTTACCTCTCAGTTTTGGAAAGCCTTTCAAAAGGGTCTTGGTACCCAAGTTCATCTCAGTTCAGCTTTTTACCCATAAATAGATGGTTAGACAGAGAGGATCATTCATACCTTATAGGATATATTGAGGGAATGTGTTCTTGATTTCAAAGGCAGTTGGGATGACCACTTACTGTGGAACAAATTTTCCTACAATAACAGTTACTATTCTAGTATTTAGATGGCCCAATTTGAGTCTCTTTATGGGCAGAGATGCAGGTCACCAGACATTTGGTTTGAAGTAGGTGAGGCCGCTTTGATTGGGCTAGATATGGTGTTTGAAGCCATGGAGAAAGTTTAGTTAATTTGAGAGAGATTAAAGGTAGCTCAGAGTCATCAAAAATCTTATACAGACGTAAGAAGGAGAGATCTTGAGTTTGAAATCAATAATCTTGTTTATTTGAAGGTTTCACCCATCAAGGGGGTGAAGAGATTTGGCAAAAAGGGGAAGCTTAGTCCCCGATATATGGGTCCCTATAGGATATTTAGTAGCATGGGAAAGGTAGGGTATGAGCTCAAGCTACCTGCAGACTTGTCATCAGTTCACCCAGTGTTCCATGTGTCCTTATTGAAGAAGTGTATGGATGATTCAGCTGTTGTAGTCCCTCTAGAGAGCACGGATATTCAGAATAGCCTGTCATATGAAGAACTTCTAATAGAGATTCTTGATCACCAGATCCATAGACTAAGGAATAAAGAAATTCCCTTGGTTAAAGTTTTGTGGTGAAATCAGTCGGTTGAGGGTGCCACTTAGAAAGTAGAAACAGACATGCGAACCAAGTATCCTCATCTCTTTTCCACAAATTTAGATTCATCCTAAGGTAACGGTCTTTCTTAACTCAATTCTTTTCCAGTCTCAGTTTCAACCAAGTGATTATCTTAATGTCAAATTATGCCTTCACAGATTAGTTCAGTCGCTCATTATTTATTAGATTCAGTCATGCAGTTTTTTTCAGTTGTGCATGCCAGTATAAAGTCTCAGTTCCTCAGTACCCTCAGCTTAGCTAGTCTCATTCGAGGACGAATATTCCCAAGGGGGAGATATTGTAATACCCCATAATTTTCTTAGTTCCATTTAGCTCCTAGTGTGTCAAGGGTAAACTTTAAAAATGAATAACTCTTGATATGTGTGAAATTTTCCAGCTCTAGACCCATAAAATTGTAGATAATTGAGTCAGCTTTCCAATGATACCAATTTTGCCTAAATTCGATACCCGGGTGATAAGTTATGACACTTTTCCTGAGAGGTAGTAGCTCACCGCGATGGCGCCATATCGTGGTGTTACCCAAAATCACTCTTTTCCTTTTTTCAGTGGAGCACTGCGATTAGGCTGCGTTGCGGTGAACCCCAAAATTGTGTTAGTCCTTTTTCAATAACTCACCACGATTGGATAGTGTCGCATCAAAAATCGCGGTGGAGTAGTCACCATATCGCGTTGGAGTGCAATTTTGCACTTGTCCTTTTCCAGTGAAGTATCACGATAATTCCCCATCACGCTATAGTGTAAAATGGCATTTGTCCCTTTTTCCAGTGAGCCACCGCAATTGCGCCACGTCGCACTAAGAAACCCTCACTTTCACCAATATTTCTCTCCAAGAAACCCTAGAACTTAATTTTCAAAAGGGAAATTTAGTCTTTTCCTAAGCTCCCAAAGAGTGAAAAACAATAGATTAAACCTATTCTAAGCCTAATACACTCACTTTCACCAATATTTCTCTCCAAGAAACCCTAGAACTTCAAATTTCAAACCTCAAGAAATCCAAATTTCACCATTCTTTTTCCAAGATAAACCAAAATTCAAGATTCCCAATTCAAGATCTTCAAGAGCACAAATAGGAACTCAAAGTTCATGCTTTTTCATTTATTCATCAATTAAGGTATGTGGAGTTATGAACAAGGATAATCCTTTCATACTTGTGCCCAAAATTAGTTTTAAAGTTGAATTTTACATGAAATTATATGAATTTCAGCCTAGGGTTTATACCCACTCATCACTATTAGAAGATTATCATGTTACAAGTGATTTAGATTTTGAATTGCATGTCTACTTTTGTGTTTTTATGCGTGTGACTTTATTTTCCAGATTTAGAATTGAATTTTCAAGACTTTTATTACTAAGCATGAACTTTATGATGATTTGACATGAATTTGATGCATGAATTATTAAGCTGTAGTTTGAATATTGATATCCCAAGATTGATGTTACTTTTTAAGCATCCTATGATTTGTTTATAATCAACCTTTTTAACCAAGATTTGATCTTTGATTTTTAGCTAAGATATGGAATCCACTTAATAGTTTTACTATAGTTTAAAGTGAATAGATGCATGATTGTTTTTCATTGTAAACTCTTATACTAGTTTTAATTGTGGATTTCCTATAGAATGAGCATATAGATTAAAGGTAGTATTTAGCACAGAGTTGGGTATGTTCACATGCCCCAAAACTATGATCCTACCTCAGAACTACGAACCAATATAGGTTCAGATTATCAGATAAGTCTTATTTGTATGGATGATAGAAACAGATTTTGATCACTTAGCTCAGGTTATACTCCTTGCCAAGTGTATGACACCTCTCCCTAATGTGAGGTTTTACCATAAGGGAACTAGATGTTGGACACTATGTTAGCTCACATAGTGTATGTTGGTTAGAAGAACCAACCTATAGAAAAGAGTAATCTTAACATAAAAGATTTTAGAAACTAAGTGTAAGGCTTACAATTCATTTCAGATATTATTTCACATAAGATATTGGTAATGAGATTTCAGCTTTTAGTTTACAAAAATAAAAGTGAGTCCTCTCTACACTTAGGTATCATGATTTAAGGATAGATTAGAAGTATAGCTTTTGGAAATTAAATGTTATGACTCAGTAGATTTATGCAACATGCCTTACTACTCATGATTATGATTCTCTGTTTTTAGTTATTCAAGCTAATGCAAGTCATCTGAATTTAGCATGCATTCTTTTCAAGTTTATATTACCATTGAGGTATTGTTTTACTTATGCATTCACTCCCACATGCTCAGTATATTCCAGAAGTACTGATCCACATATTTGTCTATGTGCTACATTGTTTAATAATTAGGTTCAAGTGCTCAGTTTTAGCAGAGTGAGTGATTTTGAGCATCTCCATCTACATCCCGATAGTTGGTAAGTCCTCATAGTTTTGGGACCCAGTTATTCAGTTTTCCAGCTTATTAAAGTAGTTGGTTCAATATTTTTCAGTCAGTTCATGTCAGCTGGAGGTTTGTCCAGTGGCTCTCTAGTTGTTAGTAGTAGAGGCTTGTCAAACTGCTAGTTAGGATTCAGATCTCCTATGTTAATTGTCAAGACTTTTGAGTCTAATATCTCCAGATATTATGTTTAGATAATTTCAGCTCATATCAGACAGTCTTCCACATTGATTTTATTTTTATATTTCTCTATTATGAGTTTCAGATTTAGTAGAAGGTTTACAGGGTTAGCTTGAGGGTACTCATAGTCTTGAGCACCGTGTAACATCTCAGGACCCATTTTTGGGGAGTTATAGTAAAATACCTAGTCATCTTCCCTTTAACAAGAGAGGAGAAATCACCTAGGGTTTGAGAATTTTGATCTCCAAGAGCAAATTTCTTTACGTTCTCTTTGATTTCACTTTTTCAAATGGTACGTGGTTCTATCCTAAATCCCATGGGTATATTACAATATTTTTAACAAGTTTTTATTGCATGAAATTTTCTATATTAGAAGGGTTTTGAAGTCACTTCAAAGAATATTCTTTATTAAACTATTTTGATGAGATAATCATGAAGTTTTTCCATAGTTTGAATTATATTTATGTGATTACACATTTTATGATTTCAAAGATTAATATGAGAGCATAATTCATGAAACATCCCTCTCCACGTGGAATTTGTTCAAATTAGCATGTTATGAGTTGTTAAGTTGCATGTTCTAAAGTATGATTTAAATGCGTTACCATCATTCATGGATTTTATGTTGATTATGAAATGAAAAAGGGTGTTTTCGTGTTTTATATGTACTCTTTATGTTTAATGAAAGAATCACACATGATACATGAAAGAGTTGGTCACTATATATTAGAAGCCTTAAACATGATATTTTTGCGCAAGATTTTTCGTGTACTACTATAATGAGAGTTATCATACATTGTTTACAACAATTAGGTGGCCATTCATATGTTTCTTGAATAAAAAGGGGATATGGATACGTTATGATATGATTCAACTTGCAAGTCTAGGTATGACGATCCCTATCATAAGATGTCCTTAACCCAAAAGAGATAAATGTTTTAAAAGCACGAAGCATAGTTTTAAAGGACCAAAATTGGGCTTAAAGAAAGCTAGTTGGTTACCCAAAGAAGGCTTGAGTTCAAATGACTCGTAGCCTAAAATTTGCCGATATGGGTTTACATGTCCCAAAATAGAGATTTTACGTTGGCGATGCCCCTGTGGAATAGCATGTATGATTTTTCCCAATTCTTGGGCCAAACACGAATTGGGGGATTGGCCGTCGGGCTAAGGGCGGAATCCATATAGCCCGTGGATTGGTACATATATAGGGTGACCCATCTAGATCAGAAGTAAAACAAAGAGTTGAGTCATGGTTTTCAAGAAAATGCTTTGAAGTTTATCAAACTATGCCCATGTATTTTCATTTACTTTATTTTAAATTGCTTTACGAAATGCTCTCACCTATGTTGTGTAAAATATATGTTATTTTTAGATTTTTCTACGTACCAATACTTTTGAGTAATGACCCTCTATATTTCAAGTTCTGGGTTAAGTCCCATGGTCCATCATATCAGTTGTTCATGTAGGATAATGAAAGGGTTGGTGAGCCATCCATTTTTCGAAAGGCATGTTATTCATATGTTTATCTAGTTTAGTTTATAGTCTATCTGGGGGCCTTGTCTCGACCTAGACAACAAGTATTCAGTAGAGGCTCCGTAGATGGTATTTGAGGTGTTATATCATCATATCTTGTTGACACATTTTAGATTATAAGTTTCCATTGAATACTATTATATATTTTGCACTTTGAGTTATGTATGGATTATGCTTATGATAGTATACTAAGGGGTCTCTCAGGCTTTTATGGTTTAAAATGCCCGTCGTGACCAGGGCCTCAGCATGGGTTGTGAAAAACTTGGTATAAGAGCATAGTTCATGATGCTAGGGTGTCTATAAAACCGTGTATAGTAGAGTCTTGCTTATAGGTGTGTTGTGCATCACAATTATAATCAGGAGGTTACCAAGCATTTAGGAGTTGTTTCTTTTTCTTTCATACTCTAGTTCGTGCTATAGCATTGTCTATAAGAAAGTTATCCAAATTTCTTCCTTTCTTTAATATTATGGGCCCTGCCTTATTATCAAGGTGATACAAGTCTAAGAGTTTAGATCCCTAACAATGTGGCCCATTCTAATGGAGTTATCCATGAAGTTATGAGATAGCACAAGGATTCGAGAAGAGTCCACTAGTTCTTTAAAGCGTATTGATTCAAGTTTATACCACTATCTTAATGCAATCATTCTTTTCAACCTGAGGTATGAAGTGTATTCATTCCCTTTCAAAATCCTTGCTGCAGATGTCATGCTTAAAGGTAGAGCTATGTAGTAGAATATTGGAATAGTATTTCCACCCGAGTAGTATTATATGTTAATGTGTCATGTCTTATTTGTAGTAAGATGGTCTAGAAGTGAGTGATATAAAGTCATAAGTCTAGAAGTCAGAGTGAGGGTGAGTTTTACATGAAAAAGCTTGTCGTAGTTGTTTAACCTTTGGTTGAGGAATGGGGTTTCCTTTTTATAGTGATAGACTAATGTTGTAGCAAGATTTATAGATTGTAGATAGTTTGTGAAGGAAGTGATTTGCTATGATTGTTATTTATTCAAAATAGGGAAAGATCCCAGAGTGGATAGTGATGATGGGTATAAGAATCATTTATAGGCTGTAAATGGAAAGGGGTAGATTAGTCAATAAGTTATGGCTATAGACTCATCGGTGTATATAGAATTTGAAGGTCCGAGATGTATGTATGGGTAAGTAAATATGATATGATAAAGTAGAACATGTTGATAAAATCATAATGGGTTATATTACAAGATAAACATCAACTATCCTTATTATGTGACTTTACCCTCTTGATTTTCTTTTCTATAGCCTTTGTAAACTAGTACTACATGTGACAAGGCATGTGGTAGATTAAATGGTAGGGTAGTAATGTCGTGGAGAGAATGAACTTGTGGTTCGTAATTATGTGAAATAAGGAATTTTTTGTTGATCTCCCCATTAGAGGGACTAGTATGATATGTAGCATGCTTCATCGGTGGTACATGATTGATGCTAGACTATATGCTTGAACTTTAGATGAGGATTTTGGTGGTAAGAATAGTAGCTTAATATTAATGATGTATATTTTGTGGGAGTAAGTCATAGGCTTGATTTGATGTGTGCAATAGCCTAGATTGGCAACTTGTAGAATAATGAGTGAACAATTGTGATCTATATATATACATAAGGACAAGAGTAAAATGATGAATTTTTGTTGAGTCATTAAGGGGATAAGAGCATAAGTATATAAAAATAAGTTGAACCCCCAGGTATCGTGTTGTTAGATAAGGTTTTCTATGTATAAGTGTTATGTGTACCTTGTTCATGTTCTTGAATTTTGTAGTATGGAGAAGTGTGGGGAGTTGTTGTATGATGTTCTTTAGAGTTGAATTGAGGAAATATAGGTAGGCAATATACATATTTGATATAGTTTTACCAATTTTATTAAGTTGTAAGTTATGTGATTAGAGGTCTAATGTTAGAATTTTAAGTAATGAAGAGTGGATTTTTATTTTATAAGGAGTGAGGATGTGTATGCTCGTGAGACTGTGAGTTGTAGGGTGATGGATATAGAGACTGGCAAAAGTTAAGAGTAGAGTCCCAAAAAGCAATGCCTTTAGAGTATAGTTTATCAGGAGGAGTTTAGCGTTTATATGTATGGTGATACCCCATTGTATTGAGTGTTATGCTTGTAGATTTATTGAGAGGTTATGTCCACAGGCCTAGGACTGTGACTTTCATCTAAGGGGGAGATGATAGACTAAGGTAGTTCTTGAATTTTCTCATGGTGGGTAGGTCCGGGAAAAAGTCATGATAAATCTATTTCTATTCAAGAAAACTCCTACGTTAATTTAAGAGGACATTCTACTAATGTCTTATGTATTCAAGTCCTTCTAATATCTAAGGTTTGAGTTCTTTATGTAAGTCATGTCATGTTCCGACCTCCAAAGTAGAAGCAATGAGGTCTTAGTAAATCCAGTCTTTCATGTATTCAAGATCTATGTTACGATGCTCATGATCCATAAAAATCAATGTCTTATATCATGCTTAGTTCTAAGAAACTATGTTTTCTATATGTTACCGATTTATTTTACGTCAGGGTTAGCCAAAGTGACAAGGTTCATGCAAAATCATGACTATCTCAGCTCTAAAAATAAGAAGCAGTAGCTTTAAGTATCAATCCTTGTCTCAATCATTGACTTCATGAATTTCGACCTTATATTATATGACTTATGATGTAAGCGCTCATGTTCCTCACTGTGGTCTGTCCTAAGAACTAATGTTGTGTTATGTTTATGTCGATCGACTCCCTATTTATGATCTAGACATCTAATGTATGAAGTACTCCATTCCTACTGTATCATATCTTACATCTCAGGTCCCACCTTGAGTAGATTCACTAATATATGTTCTAATTCAATAATGTTACTCCCATTCCTGATGCTTGTGCTCTAGTCCCTCAATGACCCTCTGAATTATAGTATGATAGTAGTTATGGAAAAGTAGTAGTGACTTAGGTAGGGGGAGTAGATGTTCTTGATGTGAAAATTTTGATATGATTTCTTAGCTAAGGTTATAGGTGAAAAGGGGAAAAAAGGAGATGAACTTTCGTTATGTGAAGTAGTTAGGAAGGAGACATATGGCAAAAATATTTGTGAGAGTGATTGAATTTGCTAGTCTTAGTGGGGAGATCCATGAAGTGGGTACAATAATGATCGGCTTGAACGTGGTGATTGATGAAGACGTAAACCAATGTACTATGTGGTACTAAGACACGAGGTTGTTGGACTATAGTGATGAGGTGAGGTAATATTCTTAGTGGAGGGTAGAGTACAAGGTCCAACAGCTTAAGTTTGCACCTTTTAACTCTGGGTTAGGCTTCAACATGGAAGTACTATGCGGTGGGACTCAAACTCTTATGGTTAGGTATGTTATGGGGGAATTGTAAGTTGGAAATGATGAAGTATGTTATTTATTATTTGTGGTATGGATGAATAGTGTCTCGAAGTTTAAATTTCATTCGTTGTATCTTGTAGGGTAGAGAATACTTCTATTCTATCTTGTAATGCCCCAAATCTGGTACCTGGAATGCTACACGATGCTCATGACCCTGAAGGACCATAAGCTAACCCATGACTGATATCTGTACCTATACATTGCATGATACACTGTATAAATATGGAAATAAAAGATGTAAGGCCATAAGGTTCAAAAGTGATAAAATAATCTCTGAATGATATGGTATCACAATACCAAAACAAGACCAGAAATAAACAATCTGAATATGATCGTCTGAAAAGCCTCTAACTGACAGAACTACTTGAATAAGGAGTTGATGGGAAATATCCCCAAGTAACTCAAACTACTAAAATAAATTAATTAATAAGATAATAAAGTAATGGTCATGTCCTCGAAGGATGAGGACTCACTACTAACTCTAACTGCTGAGACTGGAATGCTACTGATGCTCTGGAGCTCGTGCTTCTGAACCTATGGTATAAAACACCATAGCGCAAATGCGTCAGTACATTTGAATGTACTGGTATGCATATGAGGTAGGCTGAATGCAAAAGGGTTCACATGCATGAACTATACTAACTGACTGCGAAAAATGAACGTGACAATACATGCATGACTACATAATAACTATAACTGAGTTCGTGATAACATGATTTCTAAGTTTGAGTACTGATAAGATGAGATATTGATATTTGTATAACTGAAATAAGTGATACTGAGCGACTGTATCTGACAGTCTAGGTTCTGATGGAATTAGCTGAGTTTCGTACTGTTCTGAGTTGGCTGTATCTAACAGTCTTGAATCCTGTAGAACTATCTGAGTTCTGTTACTGAGAATGAATGACTGCATCTGACAGTATTTATTCTGTACTGAAACTGTGGGAAGTAGTCATCTTACCGACATGCCCCAAATAATGCATTATAGCTGAGTTGGGGTCCAATTTGTAACCCTAATTAAAAGGGTGTCAATACCGTACCACCGGTAAGGAAAAGTTGTGGGTCACCCTCATCTGACAATGTCCCCAAAAGAGAATGGTGGGGCCCTCATCTGTCAGTGCTTATCCACCTCATCAACCCTTATCTGATAGTGTTGATCTCTCAACTATGCTGGCTATATAGTTCTGGAATGCAAGGATTGAGAGTATATTGAAAACATGACATTGGCTCTAGGCAAACAACAAATTGTCGGGTACAAGTACTCCCAGGACTCGATAGCATGAAACTGACAAAGCATGACTTTCTTGAATAAATGACCAACATCACAATCCATAATACAATAAGTTGGAGTTTCATGTAGTAGAAGTTCTAAAGCACCAGAAGGGCTACACATGTATCCATAATTCACTGACTAAGACATTTCATCAAATATTTGACATGCATAAACTTGTACATAAATGGGGATTTCATATTATCATACTAGTATGGCACCTTTCCTTCACATAGGCATTTAATCGAACATATGGGAAGCATGATTTGGTTATACAATCATCGACCCATCTAATAATCATGGATACATCAATCAATATGTAAATTTAAGGGTTTATCATGATTATTATGCAAATCACCACATCCTAGGGTAAATCATTGGAATATGTAATTTTAAACATGAATCAAAACCCTACAACATCATGAACATGAATTTCAATTAAATTTAAATCATGAACATTCATACTCACACAAATCTTGAATTTTGAAAAGAGATTCTTGAGCTTCATGGGTGAAAGGGACCCATGAATCAACACATGACATACCTGGGTTGTGAGTTTCTTGAAGTTCTTGGACTTGAAGAACTTGGAATCTCTTAGTTTCTTGAAGAATGATGTGGATCTTGTTCTTGGGGATTATCATTGAGAGAAAACCCTAATTTGATATTCTAGATGGATAATGAACTTATGAGCCTTGATCTGATATTATTAGGGGTTAAAATGGGTAGGAAAAGACCGAAATACCCTTTTAAAAATGACTTTAAAATAACTAAACAAACTATGCGATGGTCTGTCGCTGGGTCGATGGTCTGTCGGTCCTGACCGTTGCACCTGGGCAGAATAGAGGTTCACTGTCTCTGCTGCGATGGCTTGGGCGATGGTCCGTCGCTAGCTCGACAGTCCATCGGCCTGAGCCATTGCCTTTAGGAAAAAGGTGGTCTCACTGCCTCCACTGCAATGGTTTGGGCGATGGTCCGTCGCTAGCTTGACGGTCCATCGGCCCTCATCGTTGCACTTGGGCAGTTTTGACTGCTTTCTGTAAAATGGCCATAACTTTCTACCCCGCTACTGGATTTGGGTGAAATTGGTATCGTTGGAAAGATAATTCAATTTCCCATATGAAAAAGTGAACATCTTAAAACTTCCACATATATAAAGTGAATTCATCTTTCAAAGTAAGTTTCTAACATACTCGGGACAATTTCAAGCTAGGTAGAAGTACGGGGTATTACAATATCTCCCCCTTGAGAATATTCATCCTTGAATAAGAATGAGTGAGAGGGGAGAAGATATACTGAAGTACATACTGAACATAAATAACTGGAACATGATCTCATGACTGAAATGACTGATAACTAAATATATCATACCGAACATGCATATCTGATGCATGAGTAACTGATTCATGAATGCATGACCGAGTGTTCTGATGAACCAAGGTTCTCACAATGAGAATGCATGTCTGATACATGATTATATAGTTAAAACTGATATATGAATGCATGACTGAATATGCAATGGTATTTAATACCAAGTTTATAATGGAATTCTAAACATAAAATGGATACCAAGCTTGTCATTGAAATCTGAACATGAAACTGAAAAAGCTTAAGGAGAACTGTTACCTTGAGCTATATCTAAGTTTTCGGAGAAGATTTGAGGATACTTGGTCCGCATGTCTGCTTTTACTTCCAGAGTAGCTCCCTCAACGGACTGATTTTGCCAAAGAACTTTAACTAGAGGGACTTCTATGTTCCTCATCTATGAATCTGATAGTCTAGGATTTTGACTAGAATCTCTTCATAAGAGAGGCTATTCTAAACATCTATGCTCTAAATAGGGACTACGACTGCTGGATCACCATGCACTTTTAGAGCAAGGAGACATGGAAGACTGGATGAACTAAGGCTAGATCTGATGGCAATTCTAGCACATAAGCTACCTTGCCGAATCGACTGAGAATCTTGAAGGGATCGACATATCGGAAGCTAAGCTTTCCCTTCTTGCCGAATCTCTTCACTCCTTTCATAGGAGAGATCTTTAGATAGATACAATTACTAATTTCAAACGAGATCCTTTCTACAGACATTTGCATAGACTTCTATCGGCTCTGAATAGCTCGGAGTCTTTCTCTGATCAACTGGACTTTCTCTAAGGCATCGAATAGTTAGTCAGGCCCTATGACTGAGGCCTCACTAAATTCGAACCAACCGATTGAAGATCTGCACCTCCTACCATATAGAGCTTTAAATAGAGCCATCCAAATACTGGAATGACAGCTGTTATTTATGCAAACTCAATCAAAGGCAAGTTGTCATCCCAACTACCCTTGAAATCGATTGCACACGCCCTTAGCATATCTTCTAAAGTCTGAATAGTCCTTTATTCTTGACCATCTGTCTGAGGATGGAAGGCGGTACTGAGATGAATTTGGGTACCAAGACCCTTTTGGAATGCTTTTCAGAAATAAAAGGTGAACTGGGTACCTCTGTCTGAGATAACAGATAACGAAACACCGTGCAATCTAACCAACTCTCAGATGTAGAGTTTGGCGTAATCCTCAGCTAAATAATAGGTATGGACTGTAAGGAAAAAAGCTGATTTGGTCATCCTATCTATAATAAACTAGACTGAATCATGCTGGCGATGAGTACAAGGCAAACCCGTCACAAAGTCTATGTTCACTTCTTCCCACTTCCAAGTAGGAATACTGAACTCCTGCATGGACCCACTAGGCATCTGATTCTCTATCGTATCCTGCTAACTTATAGAGCACTTAGCCATAAACTCTGCAATATCTCTCTTCATCCCACTCCACCAATAGATCTCCCACAAGTCACGGTACATCTTTGTAACCCCTGGATGAATAGAGTAGCATGCACCATGCGCTTTTACAAGAATTCTCTACCTTAAGTCATCTATACCTGGAACACACAGACGACCCTGACAATGCAGAACACCATCTCCTCCTTGGGAGAAAACCTCTACCTTCTGATCCTTGATTGACTCTTTTAACTTGAAAAGTCTGGAATATCTATCTTGCTTTTCTTTCACCTTGAAAACTAGAGATGATTCTGAACTACTCTGAACCCATATGTCACCCTTCTCTGAATTGACTAAGTGAATGCCTAGTCTAGCAAGATGATGGATTTCTTGGGTTAAATTCTTCTTACTATTCTCAAAATAAGAAACACTACCCATATACAGTCTACTGAGAGCGTCGGCCACAACATTGGCCTTGCCTAGATGATAAAGGACACTCATGTCATAATCTTTCAAGAGCTCTAACCACCTTCTCTGACAAAAAGTGAGATCTTTCTGAGAAAAGACATATTGAAGGCTCTTATGATCTGTGAACACATCTACATAAACTCCATATAGATAATGCCTCTAAATCTTCAAGGTAAAAACTACGGTTGCTAACTTAAGATCATGAGTAGGATAATCCTTCTCATGGGTTTAAGATGTCTGGAGGCATAGGCTATACACTATGAACCCAAACCTACTCTGGATGCATCACAATACACTATGAACCCATATGGACCATCTGGAAGAGCTAAGACTGGAGCTGAGGTGAGTCAGGTCTTCAACTCCTGAAAACTCTTCTCACAAGGATCTGACCATTGAAACTTGACATTCTTCTAAGTCAATCTGGACATAGGGGATGCAATAGAAGAAAATCCCTTAACAAACCATCTGTAATAGCTAGCCAAACCCAAGAAACACCTGATATCTATTGGAGAGACAGGTCTGGGCCAGTTTCTTACCGCTTCTATCTTTTGAGAATCTACCCTAATTCCACTGTCGAAAATAATATGACCAAGGAATGCAACTGACCTTAGCCAAAATTTGCACTTACTGAATTTGGCAAACAACTGATGATTTTTGAGAGTCTGCAATACTCTTCTGAGATGGTCTACATGATCACGCTCACTACGGGAATAGACCAGAATATCATCTATGAAGACTATGATGAATATGTCCAAGTATAGGCTGAACACCCAATTCATCAAGTCCATGAAAGCTGCTGGGCATTTGTAATACTAAAGGACATGACTAGGAATTTGAAGTGACCATACCGAGTATGGAAAGCTATTTTTGAAATGTCACATTCTCTGACTCTGAGCTGATGATAGCCTGATCTGAGGTCTATCTTAGAGAAATAACTGGTACCCTGAAGTTGGTCAAATAAGTCATCAATTCTGGGAAGAAGATACTTGTTCTTGACCGTGACTTTATTGAACTGATGGTAATCAATGCATATTCTGAGAGAACCATCTTTCTTGCGCATAAATAAGGCTGGTGCTCGCTACGGGGACACGTTGGGTCTGATTAATCCCTTATCTAAGTGATCCTTAAACTGCTCCTTTAATTCTCCGAGTTCTGCTGGTGCCATTCTATATGGCAGAATGGGTATAGGCTGAGTATCTAGAAGAAAATCAATGCCGAAGTCTATTTCCCTTTTAGGAGAAATTTTTGGAAGATCTTTGGGAAAAACATCTGAATATTCATTCACAACTGGGACTGATTCGAGACTGGGAGTTTCAAAACTAGTGTCCTTAACTCAAACAAGATGATAGACACATCCTGTAGATATCATTTTCCATACCCGAAGGTAGGAAACAAGCTGACCTCTGAAAACGGATACACTACCCTTCCACTCTAGGACGGGTTTATTCGAAAAGTGGAATTGGACTATTCTATTTCTATAGTCGACTGTGGAATAGCAGGAATGAAGCTAATCTGTGATGAGAATGACATCAAAATCAGTCATCTCTAATTCAACTAAGTCTGCTGAAGTGACTTTCTGAGATACCATAACTGGACAGTTCCTGTATACCCATCGGGCTATGATGGTTTTACCCACTAGGGTAGAGACTGAGAAGGTCTCTATTAGAATTTCGATACTGACCCAGAAATCAACTGCTATGTAAGAAGTAACAAAAGATAAGGAAGCTCCTAGGTCTAGCAAATCATAGACATACACATGAAAGATCTATAACGTACCAGTAACCACATCAAGAGAATTTTCCTGATCTTGCCGGGACTGGAGAACATAAATTTAATTTGGGTGTTGCCCACTAGTAGTACTAGAAGTGGCACCCTACTGATTTGGGCAATCGGACTGAGCTGAGGAATGGTTCAGCTGACCCTGATAACCTGACTAGGAACAATCTCTGACTCTATGTCCTGGCTTTCCACATTCGAAATAGACATTTCTACTAGCTCTGCAAGCATCCTTGTGGTTCTTACCACAAGTCTGAAAAAAGGGATTAGTTTGTGCATTGTTGACACTGCCCTGAGACTTAGAGCCTGGCACTCTATCTCTATTACCATCCCTGAACTTAGGAGTTGAAGCACTAGCTGAAGAAAGAGCTGGAACTTCTGACTTAGGACAAAATTGAGAATGGTTCCCTCCTTCTGATTTAGGCTGAGCAAAGTTTAAACTACCCATCCTTGCTCTTTTATTCTGCTTCTCCCTTATCTTAATATTTTGCTCCTCTATCTGCTGAGCACGAGTCATAAGCCTGGCAATGTTTATGTCACTATTCAACGTCACAGACTGCACTCATTGACTACACTATCATTCAGCCCAAAAACAAACTTACTCATCTTAGCCCTTCTATCTACAACCACATGAGGAGCATATCTGTCTAATTGAGTAAACTTAAGAAAATACTCTTTCACCGTCATGTTGCCTTGCCTAAGGTTAATAAATTCTAACACCTTAGCTTTTCTCAGCTCTAGGGGATAGAACCTATCTAATAATACAGTATCAAAGTCCTCCCACTCAATAGGCCCTGCATCCACAACCCTCTCAGATTTCTACTGTTTGTACCAAGTGTGAGCAACATCCTGCAACTGTTATGCATCTAGCTCAACACTCTCACTAAAATTAACCCCCATGATGTTCATAACCTTCTAAACCTAATCGATGAATTTTTGAGGGTCCTCGTCTATCTTAGACTAAAAAAAGGTGGAGGATTCATTCGAGTGAAGTCTCGAATCTTGCCTGCAGCTGAATGGGCCACTGGGTTGGTTGAAACGATAGATGGTCAATCATTTTGAGAAACAACTAACTGAGGAAGACTAGTGAATGCAGCTCTGAACTCTGTATGAGAAACATGTTCGCCCAAAGGATCTTCGGGCTGAAAGGCTGACTGATTCCCGTTTCTTTTTGTAGGAGGCATGTTCTGTAGAAGAAAAGGAGAAATAGATTAGTCTAGACTGAGAGATTAACTGGAGATTATGCTCATTGGCATGACATGAATACTGAAAGAAGGGAAACTATTCCTAAAACATCTTATAGCCTCTTTCACATAAATGTAGCGCAAAACATACCCATGCACAAGACTCTACTAGATGTGGCTTTCAGACTTCCTAGAACTCTATTGAACCTTAGGATTTGATACCAAGTTTGTAACACCCCAAATCTGGTACCCAGAATGCTACACGGTGCTCATGACCCGGAAGGACCATAAGCTAACCCATGACTGATATTTGTACCTGTACACTGCATGATATACTATATAAATGCGAAATTAAAGGATGTAAAGCCATAAGGTTCAAAACTTCCTAAAATAAAATATCTGAACATGATAGTCTAAAAAGCCTCTAACTGACTAAACTGTCTAAAGAAAGAGTTGATGGGACATGTCCCCAACTAACTCCAACTACTGAAATGAATTAACTAATAAGATAATAAAGTAATGGTCATGTCCTTGAAGGATAAGGACTTACTGCTAACTCTTACTGCTAAGATTAGAATCCTACTGATGCTCTGAAGCTCATGCTTCAGAACCTATGGTATAAAACACCATAGAGCAAATGCGTCAGTACATTTGAATATACTGGTATGCATGTAAGGCAGGCTAAGTGCAAAAGGGTTCACATGCATGAACTATACTGATTGCATAACATGAACATGAGATATATGCATGACTACATAATAACTATAACTGAGTTCGTGATAACATGATTTCTGAGTATAAGTACTGATAACATGTGATAATAATATCTGTATAACTGAAATAACTGATATTGAGCGACTGTATCTGACAGTCTAGGTTTTGATGTAACACGCTGAGTTCCATACTATTCTAAGTTGACTGTATCTAACAGTCCTGAATCCTATAGAACTATCTGAGTTCTATTTACTGAGACTGAATGACTATATCTGACAGTCCTAATTCTGTACTGGAACTATGAGAAGTAGTCATCTAACGGACATGCTCTAAATAATGCATTTTAGTTGAGTTGGGGTCCGATCTGTAACTCCAATTAGAAGGATGTCAATACCGCACCACCGGTAAGGACAAGCTGTGGGTGACCCTCATCTGGAAGTGTCCCCAAAGAGAATGGTGGGGCCCTCATCTGACAATGCTTATCCATCTCATCAACCCTCATCTTATCGTGTTGATGTATCAACCTATGCTAGCTACATAGTTCTAGAACGCAAGGATGACTTCAAGAATCACACCCTCATCTGATAATGTTTGTTCCCATCCTTGGGTTCACTCGGTGCTAATTACTGCTTCTATCTGAATAGACACTGAACATGGATTACTAAACTAAACTGGACTGAATTAACTGAGTTCTATTGACTGATGGAATACTACTGAGATTACTAAATTTTTTAGATTACTGAGTTTACTGAGTTTTCCTGAGTCACATGACTGACTGAATTTCAATGAACATGGCTCGAATGAGAGCATCTTGAAAACTTGATACTGGCTCTAGGCACATAGCTAATTGTCGGGTATAAGTACTCCCAGGACTCGATAGCATGAAACTGACAAAGCATGACTTTCTTGAATACATGACCAACATCACAATCCATAATACAATAAGTTGGAGATTTCATGAAGTGGAAACTCTAAAGCACCACAAGGGTTACACGTGTATCCATAATTCACTAACTAAGACATTTCATCAAACATTTGACATGCATAAACATGTACATAAATGGGGATTTCATATTATCATACTAGTATGACACCTTTCCTTCACATAGATATTTAATCGAACACATGGGGGGCATTCTTTGGTTATACAATCATCAACCCATCTAATAATCTTGGATACATCAATCATCCTGTAAATTTAAGGGTTTATCGTGATTATTATTCAAATCACCATATCCTAGGGTCAATCATTGAAATATGTTATTACAAACATGAATCAAAATCCCACAACATTACGAACATGAATTTCAAGTCAATTTAAATCATGAACATTCATACATACACAAATCTTGAATTTTGAAAAGAGATTCTTGAGCTTCATTGGTAAAAGGGACCCATGAATCAACATATGACATACCTGTGTTGTGAGTTTCTTGAAGTTATTGGACTTGAAGAACTTGGAATCTGTTAGTTTCTTGAAGAATGATGTGGATCTTGTTCTTGGGGATTTATCTTTGAGAGAAAACCCTAAGTTGATGTTCTAGATGGATAATTAACTTATGAGCCTTAATTTGATATTATTAGGGATTGAAACGGGTGGAAAAGACCCAAATACCCTTTTAGGAATGACTTTAAAATAAATGAACAAACTATGAGATGGTCCATCGCTGGGTCGACGGTACTGACCATTGCACCTGGATAGAATAGGGGTTCACTATCTCTGCTGCGACGGCTTGGGCGACGGTCCGTCGGTAGATTGATGGTCCGTTGGCCTAAGCCGTCACCCTAAGGCAGAAGGTGGTCTCACTACCTCCTCTATGATGGTTTTGGAGATGGTCCGTCGCTAGCTCGACAGTCCATCGGCCCTCATCGTCGCACCTGGGTAGTTTTAGCGGCTTTCTGTAAAACGGTCATAACTTTCTATCCCGATATTGGATTTGGACGAAATTGGTATCGTTGTAAAGCTAATTTAATTTCCTACATGACAAAAAGTGAACATCTTAAAAATTCCACCTATATAAAAGTGAATTCATTTTTCAAAGTAAGTTTCTAACATACTCGAAATGATTTCAAGCTAGGTAGAAGTATGGGGTATTGCATATCTCCTCTGAAACCTTATTTCATATTGAGTACAATTCAAATCAATACCTATGATCGTAAAATAAACCCATGATTTATGTTGTGATAATCATGATCCTTATAAATCGTGTGCAAGTTCATCTTTATGTCAATTATTATTATCTCACACTTCGGGCTTACATGATTCATTAGGGGTTATAATGAAGCTCTTTTGATACCTTTGCATATTTTGTTGTGGAAAAATTTTCAATGCGAGGTTGAATTCTTTATTCCATACTTTTAGAGCTTCAATAATTTCCTATCCATCATTCGGGGATGAATAATCCGAACAGGGAGATAATATAACACCCCACACTTTTGGGATAACGTTGAACCTTTTTTCCTACATTTATAGACCCAAAACTAATGGTTTTGATTTAGATATGAGAGTGAATAACATTTCCTTAGTGTGGAACATCCTTGGAGATGAATATACATCATAAAAATCTCCTAGTTCAAAAGTTAAGGTGTGTCTTTTCCTATCGATTCACTTTTAGTTGACGATTTTTATTGGGTCAATTTCCAATGACCGTTTTGCTAGTATATAAATATTAATGTGGCATACAATATATCGAATTAAACCCCTTCGAGTCTTCTTTTTAACACCGTCGATTGTTCATCAATTCAATTCCTGAGTCAACAGTTATGAGTATTTGAATTAGACACTGTCCAGGATGTGAGATGGCCATGTGCCGCACACCAATCGCCAAAGCACACTACCTCAACTATGCAATATCCATGCGACTAATACCCTAGGGTATGCGATGGACATACGATGCAAAGCCATTTGGGGGCATCAAAAAGTCTTTAGTGTGATTTATTTTAAGGGCATAAAGGTATTTTATCATCCCATAACCATTCCTAACCCTCTTTAGATGAAGTTTAGGCCTATTAAACATTATATTACCTCATAAAAATCCCTAATAATCTTCCCTTCAACAAGAGAGAAGAAACCACCTGGGGTTTGAGAATTTTGATCTCTAAAAGCAAATCTCTCTACGTTCTCTTCGATTTCTCTCCGTCAAAAGGTACGTGGGGCTATCCTAAATCACATGGGCATATTACAATCATTTTAACAAGTTTTTAAGACATGAAATTTCATATATAAGAAGGGTTTTGAAAACACTTCAAAGAATATGCATTATGAAACTATTTTGATGAGATAATCCATAGTTTGAATTATATTCATGTGTTTACATGTTGTATGATTTCAAAGATTAATATGAGAGCATGATTAATGAAACGTCCTTCTCCCCATGGAATTTGTTCAAATTAGCATGTTATGAGTTGTTAAGTTGCATGTTCTAAAGTATGATTTAAATATTTTACCATCATTCTTGGAATTGATGTTGATTATGAAATGAAAAGAGGGTGTTTTCTTGTTTTATACGTACATTTTGTGTTTAATGAAATAATTTCACATGATTTATGAAAGAGTTGGTAACCGTATGTGAAAATCCTTAAACATGATATTTTTTCATAAGCTTTTTCGTGTGCTACTGGAATGAGAGTTATCATACATTGTTTAAAGCTCTTGGGTGGCCATTCATGTGATTCTTGAATAAAAAGGGGCTATGGATACGTTATGATATTATTTGACTTGAAAGTTTAGGTATGAGAAACCTATCATGAGATGCCCTTAACCCAAAAGAGATAAATGCTTTACAAGCATGAAACATGGTTTTAAAGGACTAAAATCAGGTTTATAGAGAGATAGTTGGTTACCCTAAGAAGGCTTGAGTTCAAATGACTCGTACTTGAGTTAAAATGAGTCGTAGCTCGAAATCATGTTTTGCCAATATGGGTTTATTATGTCCCAAAATAAGGATTTTACGCTGGCGACGGCCCTGTGGCGTAGCATGTATGAAGTTTCCCCAATTCTTGCGGAAAACTCAAATTGGGGGCTTGGCCGCCGGGCTAAGGGCGGAATCCATATAGCCCATGGAGTTTATAAAAATATGCCCGTGTGTTTTCATTTTCTTTATGTTAAATTTCTTTATGAAATTCTCTCACCTATGTTATGTAAAATATATGTTATTTTTGGATTATTCTACGTACCAGTACTTTCGTGTATTGACCCCTTATATTTCAGGTTCTAGGTTTTGTCCCGTGGTCCGTCACGTCAGTTGTTCATATGGGATAATGACAGGGTTGGTTAGACATCCATCTTATGGAAGGCATGTTATTCATATATTTATCTAGTTCAGTTTATAGTCCAGTCGGGGTCCTTGTCCTAGCCTAGATAGCTAGTATTCAATAGAGGCTCTGTAGATGGTATTTAAGGTGTTGTATCATCATAGCTTGTTGGCACATTTAGGATTATAAGTTTCCATTGAATACTGTTATATCTTCTAGACTTTGAGTTATATATGGATTATGCTTATGATAGTATGCTAAGGGGTCTCTCGGGCCTTCGTGGTTCAGGATCCCCGTTGCGACCAGGGCCTCATCTCGGGTCGTGATATTATTACCCAATCCCTTATGAAAAGACCGCCAGAAGTGAGAAGAAAACTACGTACCACGATCAAAGATAATCGAGACAGGTACCCCGTGTATCTTTACTATCTCATGAAGATACTTCACATAGTCCACCACCAAAAAGTTAGTCCTCCCTGGCAAGAAGTGAGCAGACTTCGTCATCCTTTCCCCTATAACCCAAATTGAATCAAAATGGTTCTGAGAATGAGGAAGACCGGTAATAAAATCCATATTGATTGCCTCTCATTTCCATTCCAGCAACTACATATCCTGATACAACCCAGCTAAACCCCTCCACAAACCTTCTATAATACCCATCCAAACCCAAGAAACTCCGAATGTCGGTTAGATTCATGGGTCTAGGCCACCTTTTAACCACAACCACCTTTTGAGGATCCACCATGATCCCCTCACTAGAAATAATATGACCAAGAATAGTTACAATGTTCAACCAAAACTCACTCTTGGAGAACTTGGCATACAACTGTTGTTCTTTCAAGGTATGCAACATAACACGGAGGTGATTAGAATGATTTACCTCTCTTAGAATACACCAAGATGTCATCAATGAACACTATGACAAAAAGATCTAAGAACTACCTGAAAACACTGTTCATCAAATCCATAAATGTCACTGGGGCACTAGTCAAGCCAAATGACATAACCAAGAACTCAAAGTGCCCATACCGAGTATGAAAACCTGTCTTAGGGATATACTCCTCCCTAATCTTAAGTTGATGATACCCAGACCAAAAATATATTTTAGAAAAGAACTTGGCACCTTGCAACTGATCAAACAAGTCATCTATCCTTTGTAGAGGACACTTATTCTTGACCGTTACCTTATTCAACTACCGATAGTCAATGCATATTCAAAGGGAACCATCCTTATTGCACACGAATAACACCGGTGCACCCCTCGGGGATACACAAGGATGAATAAACCCCTTATCTAGAAGATCCTTAAGTTGCTCCTTGAGTTCCCTCAACTCAGTCGGAGCCATTCTATAAAGAGAAATAGATATTGGACTAGTGTCTGGAACCAAATCAATACCAAACTCAATCTCCCTATCCGGAGGAACACCATGAAGATCATTTGAAAATACATCAGGAATCTCACTTACCACTGGAATCGAATGCAAAGAGGGACCTTCCGATTTAGAATCTTTAATTCAGACCAAGTGATAAAGACACTATTTAGAGATTAATCTTTGAGCTGTAAGGTAAGAAATAAACCTCCCCCTATGGGCTAACGAACCACTCCTCCACTCTATAACCAGTTCACCAGTGAACCTAAACAAAACCTTACAGGTCTAAGAATCTAAGGACGTGTAAAAGGAGTTTAACCAATCCATCCCCAGAATAACATCAAAATTCTCCACATCCAATTCAAACAGATGTATCAAGGTCTGCTTGTTACCAACAGATACTGCTTGCTACCAACAGATACCTCCTATAGTCTCTTTTATCAATAACTGAGTCACCTACCATGGTAGAAATAGAAAAATGATCCAAAACAACCTCAGGATCAAAACCAAAACATACAACCACTTATGGGACGACACAGGAAAGAGTGGACTCCAAATTAAGCAGACAATACACGTTATGAGAAAATAATTTTAAATACTAGTAACAACATCAGGTGATGCCTCAGATTCCTACCGAGATTCAAGAGCATACAACCTATTCTGGCCAATATCGATACCAGAAATAGGATCAGACGCCAAAGCTGTACACTAGGCGCAGGAGCAGAAGATGAAACAACTGGGGCTTTGACCGCTCCCTAAGAACCCATACCAACCAGACAGTTTCTGAGCATATGGCTTGGCTGGCCATATTTAAAACACCTATCCCTCCTTTCATCAAAAAATCCCTAATAAAGACGACCACAGAACCGACAAAGAGGATACAAAGAAGATGACTGTTACCCACTCGCCTAAGATTGGACACCTTGTTCCTGGAAATCATTACTACTTTGTAAATGCCTGTCACCTGACTTCTTCAAGTAAGGAGCGCTAGTAGTGGAGAAGGAACCAGAATTCCCCTACCTTTTCTTTATCTATTTGCCACTATTTCGACCACCCTATTGCTGAGCACCACCCTGCTTAGAGAACCTGATCCTCTTACCCTATCTTTACCCTAACTCTACTTGTTTCCTTTTTTTATCTTCCACCTACTGCATGTGGAAAACTAACCTCAAAATATCCATATCCTTAATCAGTAAAATAGTCTTGCTTTCAAAGATCAATCCCCAGATAGCCTAGAAGTGAACTTTCTCATCCTTGCTCTCATATAAAACACCAAGTTTGGTGCATACCTTGATAGATGATGGAACTTCAAGGCATATTCCTTGATAGACATTCTTCCCTGCTTAAGATTTACAAATTCTTCCATCTTTGCTTCTTGATGAGTGATGATTTTACCACTTAGTTACATTAACTATGTATGTACACTACTATGTGTTGTATAAAAAATGAGATATAATCATGATTTAAATGCACTAATGTCAACATTTTGTAGGTATACAGTTGAGAAGGTGAACATATATTGAATAGAGCTAAAAAAGAGCAAATAGATGCAAAAAGAGTACAGTTGGAGACCTAAAGCTGTTAACCCCAGATACTGTGATCGCGATCATCAATCCACATTCGTAGTCAGTCAAGATAGTCAGCATAACGTGATCGCAGAACACAACTGCGGTTGCGGTCAAAGCTGGGCGGTCGTGGATCAGTGGGAATAGGCCCTGGGCAGATTTGTAAAATTACATAGACAAATTCCAAATCATATATAGGCAAAAACCCTTTAGTCTTGGGTTATTGATTACCTCATAAGATATCTTTGAATTCAAAGCTTGAAACCCTAATTGGGCAAGTGTGTAACTAACTTTGGTGGCTAAATTTCTTAGGATCTTTATGAAGAATGAATGCTTTGGATAATCCTTATGGTATATCTCTCTTTACTTTCTTTATGAGTACCTAAGTAATTTAGTCTTGGGATTATGTTAAACTAGAGTGTAATGGTGTGGGGGTATTGTTGCATTTGTATGAATTTTAGCTGTTGAGTATGGATTCCATCATTGCTTGAGCTTATGGGTTGGAATTTGATGGGTGAAAACCCTAAATCTCCAAATGGGTTTGATGGGTGAAAACCCTAAAGTTTAGAAAACCTTTATTATCCTCTAAAGAGGGATGAAGGTGAACAACAGGTAACCCATAACATCCTTGAAAGAAGGTTTGAGGGGGACAAGGCAATGGTAGATAATTGAGCCTATGGTTTACTACCTTTTGTAATCTTAGAAATAAGTGTATTTGGAGTGTAAATCATGTCAAGAGAATTATCCTAGAAATAAAGATACTTCATTGAGGTATTGGGTAATTGTGAAAATTTGTACACTTGTTAGGTGCTCGAATGAGCCAACGGGTGAAATCATTGTGGTTTTGTTGAAAGATTGACCCCAATGATCTTCGACCTAGCCTATACTTTAGCTAACAACTAAATTTCATGATGAAACAACATCAACCCACATGCATTAGCCCTAGGTAAACATAATCCCAAGATTTCCTCAAATCTTGATTCAAAGTAGATGTTTCATTTACCAAGTGCTTGTTAAAGTTTGTTGTGAAGAGTTTCCAAAAAAATCCCCCCATTTTATTTTACATGTCAGTTTTATTAGCATTCCGGGTAATCTCATAGTAATTTGAGAATCCATATGGTTTAAAGTCTATAATTCATTCCTTGAGATTCGACCCCAATTTAAATTGGGTTACTAGACAATGACCGCCTCACCTCTTAATTATTGGAGTGAGTTAAGCCTTATCACTTCCCTTAGCGATCGAAAAAGGCATTAGAAAAGGCCTCCCACAAACAAAGCTCCTCCATATCACCGCTATCCCTATCCCACTCCTCATACCATTGGTATGCAATATCTTTGAGCGTATAAGCTGCAAAATTCACCCCTTCAACATTTGTGGCCTGTATCACCCTGAATATCTTCTCTATTTTATCTAAGTAAGCCCGAGGATCTTTCTCCACTTTAATCTAGTAAAAGTAAGAGGATTCATCTTAATAAGCTATCCAACCCTTGTGGCCTTAGAAAATAAAACACCAAATGCATCCCACTCAGCCTGAGCAGCAACCAACAAAGCAATAACATGAATTGATTGGCAAAATTCTGCATTAGTCACCTCACCTTGAGGAGGACTAGTAGCAATCGAGGGAACTCTAGAATAATCAGAGATAGGACCCTGAGATCAAGTGCAACTCCAGGTTTAGGGCATACCCTATCAACATCACCCCCAGATGGGACAGAAGAATTTCCTTGTGTTCTAAATTGTTGAGGCATGATCTGAAAAAGGAATAGACTAGGATTAGAGAAAATTCCTGGACTTAGACTCCAAGATTGAAAATAGAATACCAAGATGGTGAAATATTCCTAAATGCCTTGTAGCCTCTCTCTTATGAGAGTGGCATGCTATGCACCCCATAAAGAGACTCTACTAGACACGACCTTATGAACTCCCAATTGACCATGAACCTAAAGCTCTGATACCAACTTGCCATGATCTGACCCAGGGCCTTGTCGTAATGGGTATCTGAAGACTGACCGAGACTGGAGACAACCCCCGTTACCCAACCCAACCTCCAGGCGCCTTCCTTGAGTTGGCTAAATTTCAAACATATAACAAGATAGCTTAATTTTCCATTTCAAAACTGTAGGTAGGTCTATAACCAAGATCGACCCAATCGAGTCCAACCGTCCAAACCCAACTAATAGCTAAATCAACCAAACTATAACCCAAGCTATAACCATATGATTTCCATAATAATAATATAAAATCCTAAAATAAAAAAGGATGGGACAACTAACAATACCATCAACTGGTGTCAGCCCCAATACCAATACCAATACTAAGGCTAACGGTAATACCGATCCCACTCATGCCAACCCATAGTAGTTCCAAAAAAGCCTCTAACAAAAAGAATACCAAAATCCTGTTGGGACATACCTCCCAACCATAGACAAAACCAATATCCATAAATAAACTAAAGTATGAAATAACATCCATGAAATAGGGCCTACCAGAAAAATGAAAGATCACCACTTTAATCCAAAAGTTGATTTTGAATGAATGATCACTATGTAGGAAGAGTAGAATGACCAGTTCCTACATTACGTGGGGATACAACCACCTAAAGATGGGTTAGGGGTGAATGCTAGCATGAACTCGGGATAAGGATAAAATAATGCCATTTATTAAAACCATGTAAACCATACATATGCATACAAACCATATATATACGTATATATAACCATACTAGGAAAGGAAACTGGGTTTAGAATGCATTTGAAACCATTAACTTGGGTATGAGTTGCTTAACCATCCTTAACCACCCATGGGCTATATGGGTCAAGTGTAACCTCCTAAACAAGACACAATACATGTAACCATATGAACCGAAGATACCATTTGAGTAAGGGATTTTGAAGCAACCTTACCCTCCGTGATACATATGTACAGTATACTTAGAGGATTCCTATGTACCTCATAGTATCATATAAGACCATCATGACCTACCCCTTATGTCAGCAAACATAAATTTCCAGTGGTTGTTTATTGAACTCTAACCTTCACGATTAGCTATCACATCCCGCCATTATTGCCCAATTAAAAACATTTTCAACCAACCAATCCATTATACCTTTTACCATTTACTAAAACTATTAATAGTGGTATCGTCACACTGACTATAACTTGCAAGTATTGTCCTTAGCCAAACCTTTTTAAGATCAAGGGATTCCCATGTACCCATAGATCACATTATCCAATTAACTTGGAGGAGTCCCATGTACCCCACAAGTGTTCCATTATTATGATTACTTAGGAGATTCCATTATACCTTACAAGGATGTTTATTAACCCAAACTATTCCATTTAACCATTATAAACCATTTAAACTATTTAGGGTTCCATTACTAAGTTCAAACCCTGCAATAGTTCCATTAAACTCCAATGATGTAGTAAAAACATTCTCTGAGGAATTTTATCAAATATATTATGGGCATAGTATTTGTAAAACCAAATCCAATTACCAATATTCCCATGGAAAAAATTATTCAATACCACCATTAAAGCATATAAAAACATAATTAAAATATGCAAAAACCATAACCAAGCATTTATAACCCAAAACCCCAAATTATATTTGAAAACCTAAAACCGTACAATAATCAAACCATGAAAACATTGTATAAAACCACCCCTTTAGTGGAAATAACAATGATGGAAGATAATATACCTTAATTAAAAAAATTGATGGAGAGAAATCACCAGCAAGAGCCCTAAATAAATCCTCAAGATAAAACCCTAGCCTTCCTTTACCCAAAAGCCTTAAAGAAAATTATAGAGTGTTTAAGAGAAGTTTCTAAGTGTTAATGAATAGAATGATAGGGAAAATAACCTCCCAATAAGAATATAAGTTGTAGGATCTTATTAGGTTAAGTGGGGTAATGTCCAGATTTCCCTCACTTAAGCACCCAAAAATCCTGTCAGGTGGGTATGACTTTCCATAACAGTCGTACCCTCAAATACAAGTGGTACCCACAACTCGTACCCAAGGCCATATCCCTTATATCCAATACTATCCAAGGAATGAATCACCCTACACCATGTTGTATCTAAGTATATGACTAGTACACTCAACCCCTACCCCCGATAGAATAGAATCCCAAAAGGATTGAACACTATCCACTATACTGTCCATGGTATGACTTGTACCTTATTTATGGCTCTTGGTTAGCCACTCGTACTCAGACCCAACTTAGTCTACCAAGTCTAAGATTAAGTGAAGTAACCAAACAACCCATATCCACCGATATGACTCGTACCACTAAAATTATATCCATTCTAAAAACTAAATCTAACCCATCATTAAACATTGGTTAGCATATGACTAACCTATAACACACATACCCCAGTATATTAGTCATATCCTATCTAGAGACCAAAAATCCAGGATATTTTATATGGGCCAGAAACCTAGGGTATTTCAACATGCAACAGGTGGAAAAAGAAAAAATTACAGGATAAGCTTAGTGAGAGTCAGGGAAATAATTTTAGGTTCTCTGAGTAAGTTGGTGGCCAATATCAGAGCGGTAGAAAAGGTTGTAAATGGCCAAAGAAGAAATAGAGAAGTTCTGTTTCCTTCTCTATGGCTAGTGCTCTTTATCCAAAGTCATTAGGTGATAGTCATTTCTATGGTTGCGATAACTTTAAGGAATAGGGTGTCTAATATTAGGCTAGTGGGGATCAGTCAGATTTATCACATCCTCCCTATAGGTTTTGTGGTTGCTTGTATTATGGGTTTTGTGATGAAGGAAGGGACAGGTGCTTCGATTGTGGTCAGCCAGGCCATATGCTTATAAACTATCCTGTTGGTAAGGTTACCTCTGGGGAAAAATAGGTTCTTGTTGCTTTATCTTTATCTCCAGGACTAAAGGGTGCACCATCTAGTTTCTTCACTAGTTGGAATCATATTTATACTCTTACTACAAGACATGAGTTTGAGGTATCGCCTGATGTAATGACTGGTATGTTGCAACTCTTTTCTCATGATATATATTTCTTACTTGATCTAGGGTCCACTCTCTCTTATGTGACCCCTTTTGTGGCTGTGGATTTTTGTTTTTGTCCCGAGTGTATTTCAGACCCTTCTATTTTTACCCTGGTAGGTGACTCTGTGATTTTTAAAAGAGTCAATAAGGAGGGTGTGGTATCTGTTAGTAGTACAAAACCTTTGGTGGATTTGTTTTAATTAGATATGATGGGTTTTGATGTCATTTTGGGGATGGATTGGTTACACTCGTGCTATGCATCCCTAGACTATCGGAGCTATAGGGTTGTCTTTAAATTTCCTAATGAGACTATAATTAAGAGTTAGGGTGGTTCCCTAGCTCCTAAGGGAAGGTTTATCTAATATCTTAGATCTTGGAGTTTAATCTCCAAGGGGTGTCTCTATCATCTAGTCCAGGTTAAAGATGCTAACTCTGAGGGTCCTTCTTTACATTCGGTTCTGATGGTGAATGAATTTACTGTGGTTTTCCCTGATGACCTTCCTGGTGTTCCTATGGATAGGCAAATTGAGTTTGGTATTGATCTTGCTCTGTATACTCATCCAATTTCTATTCCCCCTTATAGAATGGCTCTGGTTGAGTTGAAGGAGCTTAAGGAGCAACTAAAGAATCTTTTAGATAAGGGTTTTATCTATCTTAGTGTGTCCCTATAGGGTACACCAGTGTTGTTTGTGTGTAAGAAGGATGGTTTCCTTTGAATGTGTATTGATTACTAGCAATTGAATAAGGTAACGGTAAAGAATAAGTTAACTCTTCCAAGGATAGATGACTTGTTTGATCAGTTGCAGGGTGCAAAATTCTCTTCAAAGATTGATATTTAATCTGGCTATCATCAGCTTAAGATTAGGGAGGTGGTATTCCTAAGACATCTTTTCATACACGGTATGGACATTTTAAGTTCTTGGTAATGTTGTTTGGTTTGACCAATGCACAGACGACATTCTTAGATTTGATGAATAGGGTCTTCCATTAGTTTATGGACTCATTCGTCATTGTATTCATAGATGACATTTTTGTGTACTCCAAGAGCGAGGTGGATCATGCCAATCACCTATGAGTTGTGTTTTAGACTCTAAAAGAGCACCTTGAAATTTGAATTCTGGTTGAATGTTTCCACTTTTCTAAGTCATATTATTCTTGTGAATATATCATGGTAGATCCACAAAAGATTGTTGTGGTTAAGAAATGGCATAGACCCAAGACTCTAACCGATATTTCGAGCTTCTTGAGTTTAGCTGGCTACTACCATAAGTTTTTGGAATGTTTTTTGACTATGGTTTCCCTGTTGACTAAGTTGACTAATAAGAAGGTAAAGTTCTTGTAGTCTGATGCTTGTGAAGGTAGTTTTGAGAAGCTGAAGGATGAACTAACTTAGGCTCCGGTTCTAACTTTTCTTAAAGGTAGTGATGGGTTTGTAGTTTACTGTGATGCATCCCATATGGGACTTAGTTGTGTTATGATACAACATGGTAAGGTTATAGCCTACTC